>SRKS01000004.1:0-2400000 GCA_004802645.1 Amesomyces nigricolor
CCAACCCTAACCCTAACCCTAACCCTAACCCTATACCCTAACCCTAACCCTAACCCTAACCCTAACCCAACCCTAACCCTACCCCCTAAACCCTAACCCTAACCCTAACCCTAACCCTAACCCTAACCCTAACCCTAACCTAACCCTAACCCTAAAACCCTACCCCTAACCCAATCCTCTCTCTATATCCTTTTGTTCTATTCCTATTATTCCATTCTCTTTATATCCATATTTTCTATCTTTTTATTCTCCTTTACTTCTTCCATCTTTATATTTTATATCTCTTTATATATACTATTATTAATCCCTCTTTTCTATATTAATATCCCCTTCTCTAACAATTATTATTCTTATCTTTCTTCTATATTATATTTCTCACTTTATTAACCTATAATCCTAACCTTATACATATTATTACCTTATATCCTCTTATTACCAATTACTATTATACTCTCTTTATATTATCTATATTTAAATCTTTCCCTTTATATGTCTATTACTTCCTATATACTTTCTTTTCTTATTACTACCCTCTTTACTTACTATACTATTATAAATATAATTCGAACTCCTTTATTTCTTTACATTCTATCTATTCTCTCCTTGGACTACCCCCCCCTCACCACCTATTTCCCCCTCTATTCGTCCCTCTTATCTTCCTCCTCCTCCTCCTCCTCCTCCTCCTCCTCTCCTCCTCCTCCTCCTCCTCCTTTCTTGCCCCCATCCCCACAACTGCACCACTACCCGACACATCTCGTTACTCTCTATACCTCCCCACCGCACCTTACGCCCCATCCACCGGATTTGCCCTTCCATATCCCCCTCGCTAACTACCGCCCCCTGCCCTCGCATCCACCTACGTAACCGCTTCGACCCCGTCTCGCCGCCTGCTCCCCACATCGACACCATCGTCGGTATTAATACTCCTATATACTGACACACGCCTCCGACGACCCGCCGAAAACCCCCCGCTTGCCCCCGTACCTCGTACCGCCCGCACATCGCCTGCGGCAATCCGCAATCAAAACAACACGAATACGCCTCCTATCGGATTTTCTCCCGAACCCGTTCCGACATCTCCCTGATATGCTCCGCATCCGCCTCCTCGCAACTATCCAACCGATGGCTACGGACTATCCTCTCCACCTCCCTCGTGGCCCGGCACCACGTACAACCCCCCGCCCACGTCTGTAAAATCTTCTTGAACTGCTCGACCTCTGCGTATTCGTCCGCTTGTCGCCGCCTCTCCGCCCAACCCTGTATCCGCCGCTGCACCCGGCCTTGATGAATCTCCAACTCCATCTCCGCCTCCGTGTCGGCCGCCTTTACCCCTATTATCACCCCGTTCCCCTCGCTCTCCTCTTTCTCTCCTGCCTGCCCTGCCTGCCCTGCCTGCCCGCCGCCGTTTACCGCCCTATTCGCCCCCGCCTCGCACCGGTAACACGCCTCCTCCCCATCCTCGCACCTTATCCGGTCCGCCCGCCCGTCCATCTCACCGTCCAACACCACCCGTACGCACCTCTTTGTCTCCGTGAACTCCCACATCGCCCGCTCTACCCCGCGCGCCTCCGCCTACTCCGCTGTCTCCTCCATCGCCCGCCCACGCCGGTCGTACGATACTGCCCGGATGATGATCGCCTCGCTCGCCCGCCCATCGCGCCCGGCTCGCCCGCTCTCCTGTGCGTAATCCCGCAACCGCCGGACCGCCCCGACGTGTACTACCGCCCGGATCGCCGCCGCGTCGACCCCTAATCCCAATGCGTTTGTTGCCGTGAATACCTGCCCTGTGCCCTCGCGCAACTGTCGGACCACCGCCCGCTTCGCCTCCGACCCGCCTACCTTCCGGTGGTAACACAACCCTCCTAACCGCTTCGCGTACTGCTCCGCCTTCCGGACCGTGTCGCAATATACAACCATCTGCCCGCCCCCGCCCTCCCGGTGCTTCGCCTGCTTCTCCTCGACCAATGCCGCCACTATATCCTCCTCGTCCTCCGCTCGCCCGTCGTACCGCCGGACCTCGTACCGAACGTTCGCCCGTGTCGTGCTACCCCGGAACCACCTGACTGTCCCCGTACTCGCCCCCGGTAACCCTACTAATCGCTGGAACTCGGCCTCGTCCGCCGGCCGCAACGTTGCCGTTAAATATACCATCTGCGCCTCCGCCTTGACTAACCCGCGCAACCCTAATATCCGCGACCGCCACCCGCCCCCGGCCCCCGAATCCAACACCACGTGGCACTCGTCTACTACGATGCGGTCTAACCGGCCCATCGCCCGTTGCCGGTTGACGAAATGCCCGAAACTCTCCGACACCGCCGTCTCTGGTGTTACCAATACGATCGACGCCCATTCGTGCGGTCTTCGCCCGCTCCACTCCACGCATTCGATGCCCATCGCGTCGCAACGGTCCTTGATATCGCTGCGCAACGACACCAACGGTACCACCACGATCGTCAACCCGCCACCCGCCGCCGCCGCGCACGCCGCCGGCAACATGAACAATATACTCTTGCCCCCGCCCGTGCCCATCACCACTACGACCGGGCTCTCCTGCCGCATGATCGCCCCCAATGCCGCCT
Source organism: Amesomyces nigricolor (assembly GCA_004802645.1). Taxonomy (NCBI): domain Eukaryota; kingdom Fungi; phylum Ascomycota; class Sordariomycetes; order Sordariales; family Chaetomiaceae; genus Amesomyces; species Amesomyces nigricolor. Next base: position 2,580 of record SRKS01000004.1, read on the forward strand.
CCTGTACCCCGCGGAACCGCGCCTCGGGCCCCAACATCCGCCGTAACGCCGCCCCGGTGTCCACCTGCCGCATCTTCTTCCACCGCCGGTCCTCCTCCGCCGCCGCCTGCTGCGCTACGTCCGCCGATCGGGACGGTCTCGCCTGCCTGTCACCCCCTTCTCCTTCCTCTTCTCGTACGACCGAATCGAACATGCAAAACGCGTGCCACTCGCGGCTGACCTGTCGGAACCCGATCCGCCGTGCCTCGGTACTGAATAACGACTCGGCTATCGACCGCCCGTAAATCCCCTCGCCGATCCGCGCCCTGTGCCCGCTCTGCGCGTGGAACGCCTCCCCGACCGCCCGCCCGGCCATATCTCGGCCCCCTTCCTCCTCGCCCTCCGCCGTATCCGCGTTATTCATCATCTCGATCACCGGCTTGTTGCGGATATATCGTCGGTAAATCGCCTTGACGCTATGCCGCCACGACATGATGCCCAACTTCTCGCCCATATGCTCCGTCGATACCTTGGCGATCTGCCGGCTAATGCGGTTTGTATCCCACACGTCCGGCTGCCACCACGATGCCCCCTGGCCTGCATCCTCTTCCTGGCGCCCTCCTACCTCGTCGCCTCCTTCTTCTTCTCCCTCTTCCTCGATCCGTCCCCCACCCTCTACCCCGTCCATCCTATGTGGTTCGCGCGCCGACCGTGCCGCCGGCCGCCTCTGCCCCGTCTTCCTGGCCCTGTCGTATGCTACCGCCCTCTTCCGCTTGCGGCTCGCCCCTTTATCGCCGCCTTCTCCCCCGTGTCTCGCCCCTGACCCGGGAAACGGCCACGGCTCGTCTGCCCGCGGCTCCCATATGTACGGCTTGCCCCAATCTACCGCGCCCTGGCTTGCCCCCTGTACGACCAACCGCCAAAACGGGACCGCCAACCACACGTAATATACTGCCAACTCGCCTACCTCTCGCGGCAAATACCGATGGATTACCTTGGCCTTGGCGCTCATCCCCATCGTCTTGCTGTACATCGTGACGAACACTACCGCACCGTCCTCGACGAACAACCCCCGAACGTCCCCGTCCGCCCCGTTCTTGTACTGCACCGTGACCAACTCGGTCCCACGCGCCGGCTGCCCGCCACTCATGTGCATCAATACCAACAACTGCGCCCGGAACGCTTTCGTCGCCTCGGCATACTCGCGCACCCGCTCCATCCGCCACCCGGCCCTACCCTCTCGCCTGGTTATCGCCCCCGTATCGTCGTCCGCGCTGCCGCCGCTGCCGAAAAACTCGTGGCGTAACCGCGCCTCGCCTACAACCCGGTCCGCCAACCACCTCTTCCCATCCACGCCCCCGAACGCCTCTTGGTTCCGCGGGTCCTCGGCAAAACTCCACCCGGTCTTCGTCTCGGCCGCATTGTCTACCAACTGGTCCCACCGGATCGCCGGCCACGCCGTGGCCCCCCCCGCTGCCCCTATCGCCCTTGCTGTCCCTGTCGATTCGCCCGGTTCTCGTACGCCTGTCGCCGCCGGCTCGCCATCGTCATCTACGTCCAACAACAATACGGCCCGGCGCAACTGGGCCCGCGCTGTATGCAATAACCCGTGGATCATCGCCCGTAACGATGCTATACCGAACCGTACGTGCCCGATCAACAACTCGTCTCCGTGCCAATCCACTACCCCATCCGCATTCGTGTTGGCCCGGATCGCCTTGCCATACGCCCGCAACCGCAATATCGAATCCATCGGCGACGGCCGCCCATCGAACGCTACGATCGTCATGAACCGCCGTACCATCTCCCGTACTCGGTCAAAATGGCTTCGCGCCCGCCGCCGCGCAACCGCCTTGCTCTCGCCGGCGAATCGCTGGCGCCGCTGGATCTCATCTTCCCGCGCCCGCTTGGCCTTGTACAACACGAACATCCGGGCTACCGTGACGATCGCCGACAAAACGGGCGTGTATACCAACGCGCTCCGCCACCCGTGCTCCGGCTGGATGCCCATTACGGCCAACCCGCTATACAATGCGTTCTGGTACTCGTTGTCGCCAATGTCGTGGTCCAACAACGCGATGAAAAAATCCAATATATGGCCCTCCAACTTGCTTGTATCGTCTTTGTCCTCGTCCTCGGCTTTGTCCTCGTCCTCGTCTTCGTCCTCGTCTTCGTCCTCGGCGCTACTTGTCTTATCGCCCCCGTCTCGCCCGCGAATCGTGGCGTATGCGGCCGTACGAACCTGCTCGAACACGTCGGCCTGCTCGGTGGTGAAATGGTATATCGGCCGTCGATCGCGGATCGCCTCTTCCTCGTCGCCCTGAACCGCCTCCTCCTCCTCCTCCTCCTCCTCCTCCCACACCGACGGGCCGCTACCGCAATTCTCCCTCGACTCCCCCTCGACTTCCTCCCTATCCATCGGCTCCTCGACCGTCTCCAAATGCCACGTGCGCCATATGTATGCCATCACCGACGCCCACGCCGCGCTGTACTTGACCATCGTCGCGCCCTTCTGGCCCGCGTTGAACGGCTTCTCGTTCGAATGGCCGCCAACCTCGCGCCGTTCGATGTAATTGACCGCCGCCGACCCGACCACGCTGGCCTGCGATGCCTTCTGCGCCCGCCAAACCACCCGCTCGACGGCCAATATCACGATGGCCAACGCCTCCTCTTCTTCGGCCTCGCCTTGGTGCTGCCGATCCCTGTCCCCGCGGCCCTCGCTGCCGCTCTTTGTCGCCTGCTCCTCGCCATCCGGCCGCCGGGTGGTCGCCGCCAACCACTCGCGGTCGAACCCGCGCAAATGCCGTGGCCACCCCGTCCGCCGCACCCACATGTTGGCCGACAACCGCGATTGCTCGTCGATCAACGCCGCCGCCGCCTCGTCTTTCTCCTTGATGGCCCGCGCCGACGCCTCGAACATGGACTGGATGGCCTTTCGGGCACTCCCCGGGCGGCCCTCGCCCTGGTCTCGGCCTCGGGCGTCGTCGCTGGCCGCCGCCGCCGGTGCCACCTCGAACAACCGCTGTAACGGGCCGTCCTGGCCGAACCGCTGGCAATATACCCCGTCCACCCACGCCTCGCCCAACCCGCCTGCCGGCCTCGCCCCGGGCTTGCCCCCGCGCTTCCTTGGGTTGACCCAACCGTGCTCGGACCGGCAATGCTGTTGGATATGTCTCCTTGTTCGCTGGATGTGCCCGCACTGCACACACTTCTTGCCGTCGGCCCAAACGGGCAACCCATCGATCGCTGGTATAACGTCTCGGGGAACTGGATGCTATATACGTTGGCGGCCAACGACCCGTCCGCCTGGAACGCCGCCGCCTCCTCTGCGATACGTTGCCGAACGTGCACGGCCAAATGGCGGTGGCATGAACCGACGTGCGATACGACCGACTTCGCCGTTACGGCGCTGTGGTGCTCGCGGCAAATCGCCGTCTGGAACGCGGGCAATAATATGAATAATCCGTCGAACGATGCCATAGCTTCTTATGCTGTACCGAATAGTTATGGTCGTTTTCTTGTGGGTATATCTGGGTAATACAAATGGGCTCAGCTTCTACGGAGTAGGGCAGCGGGCTGACTCGTTGGCTAACCTCCTTTCTAGTTGCCTTTTGCTTTTTTTTTTATTAGGGGATTCTCTCCCCGCCTCCCTCCCTCCCCACTCTTACCGGCCCCACCCAATATATCGGAACGAGTTCAGAAGCTCGAGGAGAGACGTCACCGAAAACCCCCCGACTAGGAAGCGAAGACGACGATAGCAGCGATATCCCATTGACATCACGACGAAACTATAGAGAGATGATGGCGATATTCCCATCACGAGACGACAGATCCAGATACAAACAACCCTTCTACCCTGCCGAACCTCGAACTCCTCAAAATACGTCCCTGGGCACCGCAAAGATGTCTTCGCAGACATCTATCAAGAACTGCTGAGCAGCCGATTCGGCATTGCGAGGGGCGGAACCTCGCCTGTGGCCATCAGACCCGCACGAACCGACGACGAGACCTGCCGGAAAAACCGACGTTTGGCCATGTTCCAGGCCATAAACCCCTCGTCCCCGACGGACAACCGAGACAGCGACAAGAACTTCTAGTTCTCGAGAGGCTCGGCGCCCTACGCGGAAGATCAGTCGGCGAGTCCTGAGCGACAATACGGCGAATGTCTCACCTCCTCAGAATCGTCGTCCGTACCGATCACCGGGCGCGGATGAACGATCATCTGCGCTCTCTTGCGCTCTTGGACCATTCCCGAGTACTTGAAGAACACGTCCTGAGAACACTCCGTCCGTCAGTCAAGACACGGAGATAGGAGAGCGGGAGAGCGGGAGAGCGGTCTGGAGCAACGAACGTACCAAAGTCGGTTTCTTCTTCGACGCGATTCCGAACTCGCGCCGATGCGCGGCAACCGACGCGAGAAAAGTGCGTACCATAGCATTCGTAGCCTTGACGAGCTGCGCGCGTACCGCGTCCACGAAGGCCTGGTCTTCCTCGCTCTCGAGAATGGCGCGAGCACTCTTTACGAAGACATTCATATCGACGCAGTCGCCGACCATACCCGCAGGGACCTTGAGAGCGGGGTCAGGAAAAGCCTCTCGAGAACGTCGGGAAAGGAGGACTCACGGTGACGCAGCGACCGTTGCTTTCGTTGCAGTGCTTGCAGCGCGAGGAGTTGTCGACCGCAAAGCTGCACTCGAATCGCACGATCTCGCTATCATCGTGCTTGACGTCGTTCATCGCGCTGCCCATGCAAAGCTCGCAGGGAAGGAAGTCGGCGGAATTGTCGATCGAAGGCGCCATGTTGTCGGTCGGCAAGCGGGCGGAAATGTCGCGATGCGTGGGGAGGGAGAGAGTTGTGGAAGAGGACCGCGCGATAGAAAGGCGAAGGAAATCTACGAGATTGGCGGGGAGAAGGGAGGAGAGGTCAACAATGGAAGCAAGGCAGCACGGTCCGGGAAAGAACCTTTGTTTATCATTTAGGGTTTTGGTTGTCGATGGCAGATAAGGGGGATCAAGGAATTGTTTACTCGCATCACCCGAGCAAGCCTTCGTCCTCAAGACACAACACTTTCATGTACGGGAAGGAACGCCGTAATCACCAAAGGATCTGAGGAGAGATCATATTACGAAGCCCCCAGGAGATACGCAGGAGGGGGGGGGGGGGAGGGTCGACATTATGCTAGTAGCAACCTGGAAGCAAGGGAAGAGCAGAGAGGGGAAATAAATAAGGCTCGACCCTAGAGGGAATCTCTCCTTTTCCCCTTTATTCAAGGAGCAGAGAGGAGGAGGAGGAGGATAATGCGATGGTTGATCCTTACGCTTCCGAACCGACCCCGAAGCCTTCGTGAATCGGGTCTCCCCTGTTGACGTTCTTCTTCTTCTTAGCGTTCTCTCCTCTTTGGCTGGCTGGCTGGCTTTCCCCGGGTTTTTTCTGGCGCTGGCCAATCAGCGGTGCTACCAGGTTGATAACCCTAACCCTAAACCGTCGAGCCCGCCATCCGGAACGCGATACCACGAACGATGCGTGCATCGAGCGAACCACACGGTCTGGCGACAAACCGACGCTGGATTCGCGCTCGCCGCGCCCGACTGACCTGGTTACCGATGCGAAATAGCATTTTAACGCCCGTTTAGGGCCGATGCCATTGCAATTCGCGATCCTCAATGGCATCGGGTCGGGAGGTGGGGTCGCCCCACCGGCGGGCAACCAATCCGCGCGCGAGCCTTCAATGGCATCGGCCCGACGCCATTGACGCATACCAGTCAGGGGTAGCGGATAGCGGTCTTTGATAGAGATGTTGTTAAGGGCCCGGTAGTCGATACAGAAGCGGAGGCTTCCGTCTGACTTTTTGACGAACAGGACAGGTGACGTAGCGGCGGAGGAGCTCGGGCGGATAAATCCCTTCTTCAGATTCTCTTCCAACCAGGCCTTCAGAGCTTGTAGTTCGGTACGGGACATGGCGTATAATGGCCTGAATGGGGGTGTCTTGCCCTCGATCAGCTTAATATCGTGGTCGTACGGTCGGTGCGGGGGTAGTTTGTCGGCTTCCTTTGGGGAGAAGACGTCCTCGAAGTCTCGGAGTTCGGGCGGGAGCAGGTTCGTCAGGTCTGGCTGTTCGGGCAGGGACAGATGACGGTCGATATCCTCGATAGTAACGGAGAATGCCTTGTATCCCCTACGGATATATGCGGAGCAGGCTCGGAGGGATATAGCAGCGATATCGACATTCTCTAAACCAGCAGGGCGTGCGGGCAGATATTCTGGGCGTGCCCTCTTCGGCACGTCGTATAGGGCTTTGATCCTAGTTGGTCGACTCGGGGTATTGCAGTTCTCTCGGCAGTAGTCGCTCTCGAAGGTAAACGTATGGCTCGCGAAGCCAACTCTCGGGTCGTGCTCCTTCAGCCATGGTATACCCAAGACGATAGGGTAGTAGGCCAGTTGCGTGACGTAGAGCTTGATCTCCTTCTCGTAGTGGTCTGCAACTCTCATACCGGCCGTTGCGTAGTGGGTCACCTTCCCACTCTCGGCCGAACGGCCATCGAAGACTTCAAGCGTGAATGGTCTCCGTAGTTTCTTCAGGGGCAGTTCGTAGGTCTCGGCCCAGCTCTGGTCAATGAAACCCTTCCCTTGGGCTCCAGAGTCGGTCAGGGCGTAGGTAGGAAGCCGTTACTTCCCACTCTCCAGGGTAACAGGCAGGATCATTAGGTTCAATCGCAAGTCCTCCTCCTCGCGGACGGAGAGGCCTTGTACAGATGTAGCAGAAATTCGCAGTATCCGGGCAGTCTTGGTTGTCTGGGTAGTCGTAGTTGGTACAGTGGGCGAAGCGTTAGGGTAGTTGTCTGCGCGGGTGGCGAGAGTCTGAGAGCGACTTAGCTCAGACTCGCACCGTTTACCGATGTGTAGGGGCTTGGAGGCGGGCTTAGGGATCGGTCGGTGTCAGGGCTGGAGGGACGTTCGGTTCTGGCGGTACGGGCTTGCATGTACGGGCGTGTATCTGGGTGTGGGCAGAGGGCAACCCGGTGGTCCTTCGATCCACACCGGTAACACTCTCCTCGTTCCCTTCGTCCATTCGGTCGGGGCGTCCGCTGGGCACTCAAGTCTATCGGTTCTCCTTGGTTCTGGTTTCTAGTGGGGTACGGGGATCCGCTCCGTCTTGGTGGTTCGGTGGTTGTTCTGGGGGCGGTCTCGGCAAGGCTGGCTGGGGTAGTGGCCCGGGGCGTATAGTTCGGCCTAGTCCGGTTGACTTGTTTCTGATGCTGGCGGTACCGGTTGTCGAGGCTTTGGAGATGCTGGGCGTAGGCTTGGAACTGACGGGACGGGGATAGGTTGTGCAGGAGCATATCCTGGAGTTCCCGTGAGATACCTTGGAAGAGTAGGGGCGTCAGGCCTTCCTCAGGCATCTCTCCCTCCAGGGCCAGGCGTTGGAACTCAGAGAAGTAGGTACTGAAGTCATCGTTCTTCTGCTTGAGTTGGTACAGCTTGTTCTGGGCGTTCTGTACACGGTCGGGGTCGCCAAAGGCGGCTTCTAGGTAGGCGAGTATGTCCGGGTAGTCGGGAAACTGGGGGAGTCCATAGGCGATCTTTGGCAACATCAGCTGGTATGCCTTCCCAGTCAGCCGGCCGGCAACGTATGTCAGACGGCCCTGGGGGGTCGGGAATCGGTCGGCATTGGCGATCATCTTGCCGTAGACTTGCTGTGTGAAGCGTCGAAGGTCCGCGCGAGATCCGTCAAACTTCTCTGGGTCTGGGAGTTTTTCACTGAGGGTAGTCGATCCGGTACGTGAGGCAGGAGCAGGCGTAGGCGTTCTCGGAGCAGCATCTACAAGAGGCTCGGCCGGGGGGTTCGCAACAGGGAGGTCGGTCGGCGGGGTATGTACGGCGGGTGTAGCAGCGGCGAGGAGTTGGGCCTTCTCAACCTCAAGCTGAACGATCTTCCGGTAGAGTTCGAAGTTCCGTTCGTTCAGTTGTTCCTTCTGGTATCGGATAATGGCATCGCGATTCGAGATTTCGGTCTGGAGGGACAGGATGGCGGAGTCGTGGGTACGGGCAGTAGCGTGGAGGGTAGCGATCTCTTCCTCCAGAGAGGTAGCATGCCTATCCATATTCCTTAGGTAGAACATCCAACGTTCTGGATGTTCGTTGACGTGCGCGGTCAAGTCTGCCGTAGTGTCGGGGTTCGCAGGAGGTTCGGGGCGGGTAGCCATCGTGTTGGAGACGGTCGGCTAATGGGGTGGGAGCTACGTAATGTCACGGGCGGGACAGGCAGGTAGTTCAATGACAGTGTATTCAGGCTAAGCTACAGTCTCGGGCTCTATTCCGTCGGTACGGGCAGGCTTGATAGTCAAGACGTAGCTCAAAGAGCTACATACAGGTCTGACGACAGCGAGGTGCAAGATCTTCAACCCACAGTGGTCCGTGCAGCACGCTCCACTTGTGGGTTCTGACAGGCACGGCGTGGACCGCCGTGACACCTGAGTATTAGTTCACCCTAGAGTCCAAAGGAATATAATGAAGTTAATTAACTTGAAAGACTTTGTATATACATCTCAGGCTACCCTTAGCCGAACTAGTATATTCAAGTTCTCTGGCTTTATAAACCAATGATTCTTCGTCTACTATTTTTCCTTGTTATATAGCTCTAGGTCAAAATCCCGGATCAGCCTTGGCACCAACTTGCATATCTCGAGCATTGAAATATGTCGCCCGAGACAGGTACAGGAGCCTAATCCAAACTTGGGGCGTCTTAGTTAGCTCGAAGATCGACGATAGCTGCAAGGTAGCACTTACAGGCATCTAGTGCCGGTTCATGGCAGACACCCTCTCCTTATCCTCCTGGAGCTATCTGTCTGGATTGAACGTGTCCGCATCGTCGCCGAAGATAGCCTTATTACCGTGTTCAACCTAGCTATTGATTCCTACGATGACCTATCCAGTATTCTCGTTAGTCAGCCAAGTTTGCTAGGACTATCGTAGAAAGCGAAAGAACTTACGCCTTCTATAAAGGAGACTCCGTTGATGGTTATCCCCCCCTGGGGAACTACTCTTTCGAGTGGCAGACCAGTAGCCGGATGCATCCGCAAGGCTTCTTTGATGACGGCTTGAAGATACGGCATATCCTAGCTCTAAGCAAACGTGATATAGGGCGACGCCCTGCATTGAGGGCAATGCTGATCTACCTCGCCGCGTAGCCTTTTCAAAATATGCGGGTTGTATAGAAGATGGTAAAAAATTGCGCTAAGACTGATAGACGTTGTATCAGAACCCGCTACTATGTTTGCTGTACAGCCTGAGAGGACGTAGTATGGAGTGAAAAGGGACGGATTTTCCGAGTGTTTCTGGAGGAACTTGGTGAGGAAGTCCACTGTCTCTCGCTGCTCCTGGGGCTTTGCTACGTCCTTAGCTAGCGTTTGGGTCTTGGGTTTTGCTTGATGTATCGTTATATACTCCTGAGTATAGTTTATAATGAACTGCCTTCCCTTTCCTCGCGAGCTAGCAAGCTAGTTCTGTGCCTTAAAGAGAATCGGGTATAGCTATAGAAAGACTCCAACGACGCTCGAGTAGGCCAAATGGTCGCCCAGATTTCGTATCACATCGCCGACGTCCTTGCCAAAGTCGAGGAAGCCGATCCTCTTCGAGTATATGATCATGCCGATCACGTTAAAGGTATAATACTGTAGCCAGTGGCCTATATCTACAGGCCGGCTCTAGTCATCCGTCGCGCTCATTTCCTATAACCGCTGGTAGAAGAGCTCGGCGTACTCGTCGATATATAACTCGTAGTGGACGAGACTAGACATGCTATACGTATTCTGGTACTAACGACGGTTGGAGGTATAACGCCTGGCATGTTGATCACTGAAAAGCGACCAAACGCTAGGAGAGGGATTGGACTAGGCCTTATACCAGGAGGACTTAACGAATTTACTGCCGGGACTATAAATGACATTAGCCGCCGAGGGGTCGGCGATGCTAAACCGGTTGACGCTATACCGTACAACTAGACCTATCGTCAACTAGATTTAGACTATATAGACATTGATAGTAATCACTAATATTACTTTAAGACAAACGTACTATATTTCTAGTAGAGTTTGAGGTTGTCCTTCTCAAATTCACCTCGGTATATGCGGTAAGCATACCAAAGGTCTGTGAATCGGGCAATAAACGGTCCGGGAATAGATGCAAGGCGGGTAAAGAAGGCTCTCCAAATGGCGATGTAACGGGCTGAGCCCCGGAGAGGCCTCGATGACTCTCAGCCAACCCCTGAAAATCTCCCGGCCAACGACTGTATCAACAACCCCCATCAACGACCCCATCACACTTACCCCTTTTACACTTAGTGTCTCCCTCCGGTCAGAGGAAGGCCTCCGCAACGCGTTGGCCTGTTTCTTCGTTTTCCTTTTCTTTCTTCAAGCTTAGTTGTACTCGTAGAGTCGTCATTAGATAGTTGCAATACACTCCTAAGACCGTTACATTACAACTAAGCTTCCTTCTTCTGTTGTCAATTGCAGAGAAGGTCTGCGTCGTCATCGAGGCGGCGAGACACCCACGACTGCGGTACAGACACAACCGCAACACGACGCAAGCCCTCCATCACGCGAGGCACCCGACGCAAGCCCTCCATCACGCGAGGCACACGACGCAAGCCCTCCATCACGCGAGGCACACGACGCAAGCCCTCCATCACGCGAGGCACCCGACGCAAGCCCTCCATCACGCGAGGCATACGACGCAAGCCCTCCATCACGCGAGGCACACGACGCAAGCCCTCCATCACGCGAGGCACCCGACGCAAGCCCTCCATTCGAGCGAGGCATAACGGGAACTCATCAGAAGGAGCATCATAATGTCAGCCAACGACACTACAATGCAGGATGGCCAAAGCAGCGACCCAATGGCCCAGATGATGCAGTTCCTCGAGCGGCGATTTGCCAGTCTCGAGAAGCGTCAGGCAGAAGAACGGGAAGCGAACGACGCCCAGATCCGACTCCTACAAGAAGGACTCGCGGCAGTGCGATCTAACGTACCTACACCTCGGACCCCAACATCGCCAGCCCCCCCTGCTGTCGCCGTTATACCACCACCTGCACCTGCGGTCACTGCTTCATCACTATCCCCACCTATCCAGACGAAGAGAAAGACGACCCTTCCGGACCCCCCCCGTTTTGATGGGACTCGGAGGAAGTTTCGGACATGGAAGCAGGAGATGGAGAGCAAGTTGGAAACCGACGGCCTAGCAATCGGCACCAAGAGAGATCAATTCTCCTATATCTTCGCCCGCCTCTCAGAGAGCCCACAAGCAATGTCCGCGGCCTACTTCGACCACTGCAAGCAGAGCGAGACAACTGAGCCTGCAGAGTTTCTCCAGTACCTATCCTCTTGTTACTCGGACCCAAACCTCACCCAGAAAGCTCTCGACAAGTTGGGCTCGATGGCCCAGGGAGACAAGGAACCCTTTGCGTCCTTCCTGCCCAAGTTTGAGAAGGAATTAGCCGATGCGGACGGAGCTGGGTGGACATCTGCCGTCAAGATCAGCTATCTCAAGAAAACCCTCAACGGAGAGATGCGGAGGGAGCTCAAGGGCCAACTCAATATGCCCAACGAGTATAACGAGTATATGCGGTCCCTCCACGATCTGGGCGCCAACCTCGACGAGTTTCGCGCGTTCTCTCAGCGGCGTGGCCCCCAGCAATCTACCCGCAAAGAAACCTATGAGAGGGCACGGAGCCCTTCCTCCAGCCAGAGACCTGCGAAGCAGCAGAGCGAGATCCGTGCTACTACCCCCCCCCAGGACGTTATAGATTGGGAACCTACGAAGATCAGTAGAGCAGTCCAGCGACAGAACAAGGAACTGGCAGGGAAGCGGGCGAAGTAGGCCGACGACAAGGAGATGGCCTCACGCCGCAGGGAGAAACGGTGTTTACGATGTGGCAGAGACGGCTGTTGGATCTCAGAATGCCCTCTCCTTCCTGCAAGGCGCCCCGAATCCCAGCCCCGAACACACGCAAAGAAATCACGCCCCAAGCTCCCTAAGATCGAGGACCTAGTCGACACAGACGACGACTCATCTGTCCAGACGATGACCGATAACGAAGAGTTAAAAGAGTAGCTCCTGGCCGAAGTCATGACCAGGAGCACTCGGAGGCGAAGCAGGAATGGAATGAGGTCGAGGGCCAGATAGATGGAAAACCTTTCTATATTAACTTTGGCATCAATGGAATTCGTTATACCAAGGCCCTCGTTGACAGTGGTTGCCTATGTTTTGCTACCATCAGCCTCTCACTCGCCAGACGCTTACGCCTCCCATACATCCTAATCACCCCTCGCGATCTCGCCCAAGTCAACGTGACAGTCAAGGGCGCCATCCGAGAGGTGGCCTACGCAGATACCGACATTGACGGCCACAAACTGAACCGTGTCTTCTTCTACGTCATCCCTGACCAGGAGGATGATATTATCCTTGGTCGGCCATGGATAGACGCCGAAGAGGTGACGATTTCCCCATCACGAGGGGAACTGACGATTGGGACATCGGGTCTAATCGTCAAGGAAAGGAGTCGGGGAGAGAGCACAACGTTACCAATCTCCCAACAGATGTCTAGCGTTTTTGGAGCCCTGGTACGAAGGACTCGGAAGACTCAGGCATCCCGAGTCTACAATCCGGCAAAGCCAGCACAGATTTTTGCTGCAAGCCTTAGGGATATCGAAAAAGCACTTGCCCCAAAGAGACATACCGACCCACGGCAGAAGCTACCTGAGCATTACCACGAATTTCTCCCCCTCTTTGACCGGAGCGCTGCAGACCAGCTACCACCCCCTCGACCAGGGGTAGACCACGAGATCACACTAGAAAGAAACGAGGATGGACGGGAGAAGCCCTTACCCTGGGGGCCACTCTATAGGATGTCACGCGAAGAACTGATCGTTTTGCGAAAGACCCTCACCGAACTTCTCGACAAGAACTTCATCAGGGCAAGCAGTTCATCAGCTTCAGCCCCCGTCCTATTTGTTAAGAAGCCAGGGGGGGACTACGTTTTTACGTCGACTACCGAGGGCTGAATGCCATCACCCGCAAAGACCAGTACCCACTCCCCCTGATCAACGAGACGCTTCGGTCTCTGTCGAAGTCAAGATGGTTCACGAAGCTGGACGTGATTGCCGCATTCCACAAGATCCGAATCAAGGAAGGAGACGAGTGGAAGACCGCGTTTCGTACGAGATACGGGCTATACGAGTGGTTGGTTACCCCGTTTGGGTTGACTGGTACCCCGGCTACCTTCCAACGGTACATCAACAATACACTACGCGAGTACCTTGACGAGTTCTGTTCGGCTTATATCGACGATGTTTTGATCTACTCCAACGGCTCGCTCTCTGACCACAGGAAGAAGGTTCGGAAGGTCATGCAGAAGCTTCAAGAGGCTGGTCTCCAAGTCGACATCGACAAGTGCGACTTTGAGGCAAAGACCGTCAAGTACCTAGGGTTTATCGTCGAAGCTGGAAAGGGAATCCGCGTCGACCCCGAGAAGATCAGAGCAGTCGAGCAGTAGGAACGTCCCAAGTCCGTCAAGGGAGTCAGAGGGTTCGTTGGGTTTGCCAACTACTATAGAGAGTTCGTCCCAAACTTCTCGACGGTAGCGATGCCCCTGACGGCCCTAACTAAGAAAGGAGCTCCCTTCCTCTGGTCACCCCAGTGCGAAGAAGCCTTCGAGAGACTCAAGACTCTTCTCATCAGCGCCCCGATCTTAGCCCAATGGGATCCAGACCGGAAGACAGTGGTCGAGACAGACTCTTCGGGGTACGCGGTCGGAGGAGCACTCTCCCAGTACGATGACGAAGGAATCCTACGGCCTATAGCATTCTTCTCAAAAAAGAACAACGCAGCAGAGTGCAACTACCCAATCCACGACAAAGAACTATTAGCAGTTATCCGCTATCTCGAATAGTAGGATTCCGAGCTCCGGAGTATACCGCTATTTGAGGTTTGGACAGACCACAAGAACCTCGAATACTTCTACAAAAAGCGGCAGTTGAGCGAACGGCAGGTTCGCTGGGCAGAGATCCTCGCCCGTTACAACTTCCAGCTGACGTACCGGCCGGGCAAGGAAGCTGTAGTACCCGACGCACTCTCGAGGAGAGACCAGGATATGCCGGCGGATGGATTCGATAAACGTCTCGCTGGACGCTACTTCCAGCTCCTGAGGATACGGAGGGGCTGTATCTCCGTCCACCGAGCACAGATCAGTGCCCTAACAAGGGTAGTAGAAGTAGAGGAAGCAGAACCTTGGACTAGCAAGCTCGAGACCAAGGTTAGCGTTGGGTTCGTAAAGGCTGGCGATCAAGATAGAGACGACGACGACCAAGCCGACAAGTCAGATCCCCCCGAGAACCCATTCATCGATAAGCCCTTTAGCGATCTGTGGGAGCAGGGACTTGCGGCCAACAACCGTTACTGGTTAATCCGCCAGTTGGTCAAAGACGGTGAGAGGCAGTTGCCTCCACAGTGGGGGCTCCCTATCTCGATCACAGAGTGTTCGATCGACGAGGGAAAACGGCTTTGTTGGAGGGGGCGAATCTGGCTTCCTCTCTTCGAACCACTCCGGACTCAAGTTATCCAAGAGACACACGACTCGGCCATATCTGGGCACCCTGGTAGGGATCTTACGAAATCACTGATCGCTCGGAAGTTTATATGGCCCGGCCTTAGCCAGGACGTCCGAAGGTTCCTCCGGAACTGCGACGTATGTGGAAGGACAGCCGTCTGGAGAGAGAAACGGCGTGGCCTACTGAAGCCTCTTCCAATCCCCGAGCGGATCTGGAGCGAGATTTCTATAGACTTCGTCACTGGGCTGCCCCAGTCTGGTCCTGACCAGGCGGATACTATTATGGTTATCACCGACCGATTGTCAAAGAGTGTTGTCTTCGAAGCAATGGCGTCAACAACTGCCGAAGACGTGGCCGAGCGGCTGCTCAGCTGCTTCATCCGGCACCATGGCCTTCCATCGGCAATCGTCTCCGATAGAGGACCCCAGTTCGTCGGCCATATGTGGAAGAGGGTCTGCGAGTTGTTGAAGATCACTCGCAGGTTGTCTACAGCCTACCACCCCGAGACCGACGGCGCAACGGAACGAGCCAACCAGGTTTTAGAACACTACTTACGCTGCTATACAACATACTGGCAGAATGATTGGGCAGGCCTGCTAGCCGCGGCGATGCTGGCTGTCAATAACCGTAACGCAACGTCAACGGGAATCAGCCCCTTTTTCCTTACGCACGGCTATAACGTGGACCTCCTTGACCTGACTGATAGGGGGAGAGAACTACGTACGACTAGGAACTCCCCGGTAGCCCGTGGAGAGGCCTTTGTCGCCAAGCTGAAGGAAGCGGTACAGGTAGCACAAGCTGCGATGGCCACCGCCCAGGAACGTCAAGAGGAATACGCCAACCGAGACCGGCAGGTCGCTGAACAGTTCCGCGTGGGAGACAAGGTCTGGCTACGACTGACCAATATCAAAACCAACCGGCCTTCGAGGAAGCTCGACTGGAGAAACGCCAAATATACCGTCATGGAACTGATCGGTTCGCACGCCTGTCGTCTGGACACACCACCAGGCATCCACAACGTATTCCATATCATGCTGCTGAAGAGGACTGGCGATGATCCACTACCGTCCCAAGCCCAAGACAACACCCAGCCCCCAGCCATAATACCAGCAGACGACGAGGACGGCGAGGAAGAATGGCATGTCGAGGAGATCCTGGAGGCAAAGAAGACGGCAGGAGAAATAGAGGTATTTGTTAAATGGACGGGCCACATACAGCCTACCTGGGAACCGCTGAGTGCCTTCTTGGAGACAGAGGCCCTGGACCGGTACGAAGCCGCCCACGGGAAGATCACGGAAGACGAGGCAACGCCGGGAGAGGAGGGGGGTATTGTAACGGGCTGAGCCCCGGAGAGGCCTCGATGACTCTCAGCCAACCCCTGAAAATCTCCCGGCCAACGACTGTATCAACAACCCCCATCAACGACCCCATCACACTTACCCCTTTTACACTTAGTGTCTCCCTCCGGTCAGAGGAAGGCCTCCGCAACGCGTTGGCCTGTTTCTTCGTTTTCCTTTTCTTTCTTCAAGCTTAGTTGTACTCGTAGAGTCGTCATTAGATAGTTGCAATACACTCCTAAGACCGTTACAGGCGACCGCCAGGACTACAGCCAACAAAACCCCAAGAGCGGCGATAGAGAAGAGTACTTGCAATATAGCGACGACTTCACGACTTGGTCTGTTCAACGAAGTAGTAGACTATAGATGAGGCTACCCCTTATTCTTATATTAGAGAAAGGATGTTCGAAAGGGGCCTCACGAAGAACAAACCATGATATCTATAAGCAATCAGAAATAAGCTAAAGCATATTGTATACTCTATAAGTTGACTCTATATGCCGCTCGGTAACTACTAAATCAAATTTAGATACGGGGTAAAATACGGGGGATCTGCAACCCTAGACCAACCAAGACAAAGCGGCTAGGATGGAGTAAGCAATCAGGTCTGATCGGTGTAATAGCGAGCGAGCCGTCGTCAGGAATGTATGGAGATACCGGCCGAAATATAGAGAGAGATATTCCGGGGTTGCCGTGATAGCGGAGGGAAGTAGAGTGCCGTACCCGATCCCTCCTAGTAGCTTCGTATATCACAAGGTATTGCGGGGAACACAAGGTAGGTAGGGCGAATCTGTTGTTGTTGTTGTATTGAAGTGGAAGTATAGTGGGTGTCAGAACCACCGGGTCCCCGGGCCGCAATCGCGGGTGGAAAATAGGCCCTATTGGGTACAGCCCCCAGACTAATCCTTTCTTCTAGGGACAGGAGAGAACATTATCAATCAATCAAGAGACTATCGGTTGAAGCCATCGCGAGAGCCCTCTTTGCCGTCTATTTTGCTCTATCTTCTGGTGACCCATCACTCCCGTCCAGCTACCCTGCTGTTCCAACAGTGGGTGTCGGACCCGGGCTACCGCCCGGGCTTACATCTTCTAGACCGCCCGGCGTTCTGCCACTTCGCGCCCACCAATTGCCCCGCGCCCAGGACACTCTTCCTCCCCAGACAACCACCAAACCAATTCATCACCGTTCTTCCTGTCTGTTGGTTCCCTTCGTCCTATAGTAGGCATTGCAGGCAATATAGGCAGGTAGGGCGGTCTACGAGTGTAGGACCTCTTGCAACTATCGCACCACTACGCGGGGAATGGGTAACCAATTCAACACCAAATATCACCACTAGGATGGAACTCAGAGGGTTATTCAGATATTGCTGATGTTGTTGATTGAAGGATGTTCTTGACTGGGCTAGGCTACGCAGAAGGAAGAGCGGGGTAGATATACGCCAGCTCAGCGGTTGCTTGATGCCTCCTGCGGTTCCGGTTCGACAGCAATACCCTGCTATAGACCGCTAGAGCGTCAGCCGTTGAAGCTGTAACGGTCTAAGGAGTGTATTGCAACTATCTGATGACGACTCTACGAGTACAACTAAGCTTGAAGAAAGGAAAGGAAAATAGAGAAACAGGCCAACGCGTTGCGGAGGCCTTCCTCTGACCAGAGGGAGACACTAAGTATGAAAGGGGTAAGTGTGATGGAGTCGTTGATGGGGGTCGTTGATAGAGTCGTTAGCCGGGCACTGAGGCCTCTACAGGGCTCAGCCCGTTACAACTTTCGCCCCTATAGACTACTCTGACCTAGTCCGGGTTAGGGGCTTCCTTCACTACTGCCGTATAGCGCCAGTATCCCTTATCCTCTTGCGTTCGGATTTCCTTCTCAATTGCCTTTGTAACGGTCCTAACGAGTGTATTGCAACGAGCTGGTGACGACTCTACGAGTATACTAAACTTGAGGAAAAGAGGAGAGAAGAGAGCGACAGTTCCTACAAGGTGACCTTGTTCTTATAACCAGAGGTAGAGTGCATGCTATAGCGTGCTACCTACATCAGGGGATACGCAATGGTGATGGCACTGACGGATCATAGCGTTAATGGACTAAGGCGCTAGATAATGGCACTGATAGGTCATACCGTTGAGGGTCTCCATGATAGGTCATTGCGTTGAGTGTGTCTATAGCCGAGAGTCTCCGAGGCCGTCAACGGGCTTAGCCTATTATAGCCTTCCTAATATCCGCCACTTGGACTTTGCCCTCTTCCCGTTCTTCTACTCTAGATAACGTGATTTATAAGCGAGCGGTAGGTATAAGCGAGCGGTGGCTTTTCTATAGCCTAGCAACAACTATCCTCAATTGCGACACAACAACACTAAGAACTAACAATAATTACATCAGAAACAGCTGAATCAGATGCTTCTACAGCTTTCTGGCAAGTGCGTACATTATAGCCAGGTTTTCCGTATATACTACAGCACCGAACCTTCGTACGACCCCCCCCCTGCACTACTACCGCCTGGCTACGTTTCTTGTACTCCCTTCCCACCTGTAGCTCCCGGATCTAGCAGATTTATTGCATCTCGTAGAGTAAGTAATTTTCCAAGCTGTATACGTATTCTTTTAGCTCTCCGACGCTTGATTAGTGCCTCATTGGCCTTGCGAAGCGAAGAGACCTCTGACCGAAGGAGTAATACCTCGTGCATTATAGCTATCGTACCCTTGGTAAGCTGGTCTACAGCAGCCAACATCGAAGTTGGGGAGCTATTTTGATGATTGGCAATGCGAGTCTTGATGAGCTTTGACTGCGAGGTAGCTTCTCGAGGGTTCTGTAGTGTTTGGAAGACCCAAGGTTATGGTGTAGTCGCCTGTGAGTTCAGGGGTGTTGGTGTACGAAGCCTGATATCCAGCTTGGAAAGCACCTTCTCTGGATTATATAGTATAAGGCCAGACCCTGCAAAGCCGCCTTGGATATTCTTCTCCGTGATAGAGGCAAAGAAAGCCTCGCGAAAGGCGTAGAGGAACTTAAGCTTGCTGATATGGTTGATATATATACGCATCAAATCCTCAACCTGGCGGCCGTACGCCTGCTTCAGTGGCCCAAAGCAGCTAACATCGAGTGGCTGGAGGAGGTAGGAGGAATGTGGAGGCATGTAGAGCGTAATGATATTGTTCTGCTGGCAATAGAGCTCGAATTCGGTCGAGTGGTGGCTCTCGTGGCCGTCGAGGATCAACAACTGATATTTGCCTTTCGTACGAGATGCTGTATGGAAGTCGAAGTGCTTGAGCCAATCTAGGCCTACTGCATTGGTCGTCCAGCCATTGTCAGTAGTTGCGATGCGCCAGTCGGCTGGAAGGTTGTATTCGGTGTACCAGTTAGCGAGGTGGTACTGCGCGGCCAAGATAATGAATGGAGGGATGGCCCAGCCGAGGGTATTGACTCCCTGGATCACCGTTGCCCACTCGCGGTTACCAGGCTAGGCCAGCTTTGCCTTGCTACGGCCATCCAAGGTCGTGACTACTATGCCTGTAGAGATAATGCCTATCATGAACCCTACCTCGTCGAAGTTGTAGGTATCATCGTCCAGGATACCCTACTTAGCCTTGACGTTCCGTATAAGGGCAAACCACTCGCTAATGACCCTTGGATCTTCGCACTTGGCCCTCTAGTAGTCGTACCGACGTATCCAACGTATATCAAGGTCTGGCTATCGTGCAACGAAGTTGTAGGCCCAGAGCTTGCCGACAGGGGGCGCGTCGCGTACGCGTAGTAGTTGGTTGGCTATATCTTCCATACCACATAGTCTTGGTGGAAAAGATCGCGCAACTAGCTCAAGGATATATTGAACAACAGCCTTCTCTTCGGAATTAGTAAGGCAGCGCGAGTTGGGCGTAGTATCGTGTCGTACGGGGCGGCCGGCGCGTCGACGACGGAGGGTTAAAGCCGGTACGTTGTAGAGCCTGGCTATAGCCTCAAGCTTTGGATTCTTGTCGTTTTAAAGAGCTTCAAGGGCTAAGATTACCCTAGCTTCCTTTGAAGGAGGAGACATATTGAGTTGTAGGTAGAAAAATGATGTTTAGTAGAAGGAGGATGCGTATACTAAGAAAGCTACCGCTCGCTTATACCTACCGCTCGCTTATAAATTACGTTATAGTTATCAATTATATAGAATAGAGTGTCCGTAAAGGTTGACGGTGTCGTATTCGAAGTAGAAAACGTACGTATCCCGCTTGGTTAGCTCGCCGGCGGTATGCGGGGAATATCGGCGTAGGATACCCTTAGGCTTGGTTAGGACGTGGCTATAACGCTTTAGTTATATACTAACGTATCAATTTATTCTCGGGCTTGCCTTAGTTCCTCTAACAATTGGGCCTTGATGTCTAGGAGTGTACTTTCCACCTGGCGTTAGCGTTCTTGACATTGGCGATATAGATCTTCGATCGTCTTTTGCTGTCTATCGACGACGTTGCGTAGTTTACTGATTGCCTCCAGGAGTGTCTGTAGCGATGACTTCCTAGTCTCCGCCCGGTCGTACAACCTACTCTCGCCCCCTATTATGCGTATTCCTCTAGTCGTAGTGGCCCGCATACCCTCGCTCGTGACTCGCCTGAATATGGTACTCCTACCCTCAGTCGATTGTATAGCTTCGCGTAGCTTTATACTCGGTTTTGAGGTACGGCTCGGACGCTTCGGTGAGGGTGGTTGGGCAGGCACTTCGTCCACGATACGTTCCTGCGTACCGGTATCATTTTCTTCTCTAGGCGCGACCATAATCGCGTCTTCAGCTTCGGTTCCAGGGCTTCGCGGCGCGCCACGCCGCGCGGCGCCTCCTGGCGTAGCGTTACGTATCGCTCGATTCCGCCACTCTCCGGCTTCTATAGCGCTTCGGTTGTCGATGTTCCGGCTCCGTGATTGACCCGACCTCTTCCAGGGCGGTACGGATATTATAGCTGAAGCAGCCGTCCCCGAGGCTATAGGCTATATAACTACTTCCTCGGTAATAAGCCACTCCTGTCCTCTGTCGCGTCGTCCTGGCCGGACTAGACTCTAGCGTAGATATTCCAATAGTTAGTTTCTCTGCATTGTTCTCTGTCGTTTCTTCAACGAGTTTCCTTTTTTTGCTTGCCTCGATCCTTCTCGTCCTTTTCTGTTGGTACACGCCGGCGATACCCGTCTTGAGCCAACAGCCCGTGCCCAACGTACTTGCAATACTAGTCTTTGTTCTTACGTTGTTGCACTCGGATTCGTCACCCATTGTTGGAGGCTACGGTATTTGTATGTTAGGGAGCCCAACTATTAATTACCACCATATACTAAGTGCATTCGTAATGCAGTGGCCTATGGAGCTTCCAGCTTCTATACCCCTACAACACCCGGGGGAAGGCCGAGAGGCCCTGCAAAGACCCTATCGAAGGCCCAGAACAGGAGCCTTCGTATAGTGGCTGGGGCTTATAAAGCTACCCTTATTCGGTGTTTGGAGACAGAGACTTGGGTGATACTACTAGACCTCTACCTCAACAAACGGCTTACAGACTGTAACGGTCTTAGGAGTATATTGCAACTATCTAATGACGACTTCTACGAGTACAACTAAGCTTGAAGAAAGGAAAGGAAAACGAAGAAACAGGCCAACGCGTTGCGGAGGCCTTCCTCTGACCGGAGGGAGACACTAAGTATAAAAGGGGTAAGTGTGATGGAGTCGTTGATAGGGGTTGTCGATGCAGTCGTTGGCCGGGAGATTTTCAGGGGTTGGCTGAGAGTTATCGAGGCCTCTCCGGGGCTCAGCCCGTTATACAGACTTCGAATACAGGCTCCAACACCCCGTTCTCCAGGCCGGCGCTGGACCCGACTCCCCGAAACTCACCGCCAACTACCTGATTAAGAAGGCCTGCAACAAGATTTATACAAGGTTTCGGGCACTACGGAAGGACGGACGACCTCAGCCTACAACCATAGAGATTTCCTCGAAGGTTATTAGGCTCTGGGAAGCCCAAGTCTAGTCAACTAAGGCCTAGACAGCGAGCTCGGATGCTATAGTGCAGTACGCGTGGCAGAAGCGCTAGGAAGAAGGTTGGGAAACTGGGAAGCCAAAGGAGAGGGTGGCTGACCTGGAACCCCCAGACTTCCTTTTTATAGACAAGGTCCTACGGAGATACGAAGGCCTGACGAAGGCCTGGAGCTCACTGTTGGTGCAGGCCCGTACTGGGGCTATTGGCCTCCGGGACTTCCTCTTCAGGATGCAGGTCGAAGGGGTTAATATGCCCTACTGCGGGTGCGAGGAAGGAAGGAGAGGTAGGGAGACGGTAGAACACTTGGTGGTTTGGTGCCCCGAACTACCGCTGGAACGTACCTGGGAGGCTTCTGAGATCCGGTTACAGCGGGACCTACACTCTGTATTAAGAGGAATAGGGGCCCGGAACGCTCGCTTAGCAAAGGAGGTTTTAAGCTGGCTAATGGACTCTGGCAGGCTCTTGGAGTATAGTCTAGCCCGTAGGCTAGAACTAGAAACAGAAGAGGCTGAGAGCCCGGGAGGCTAGCCTATAACCTCTTCTTCTTTTGTAGTATAGGGGATCTGACGGTGGCCTTAAGCCGTGGCGGGGGTTTTCATCCGGCCTTTACGGGTACGGTTTCCTCTGTAACTAGCAGTAGAAGGACCGGCATACCTTAGGGCAAAGCGGTGTAGGAACAATAATAATATTAATTACTACTACCGACGGACCAATAACGACTACCAATAGAGGTACTTGAACGACGGCCAACTTACCATCAACGACCACCAATAGACCAATGTTTAATACAGCGGAAGTATATAACACGATCACGGCACTTACAGTCGAGTATCGTTCGTAGGAAATTAAGAGATAACAGGCTTAGGTGTCTTATTAAGCCTTTGTAACCAGATACCTGGTCAAATTGGGGGGTCATGACAGCCCGACATGGTAGCCAGCTACAGGCCTAAGCGGCTATAACGACAATATCCGGACTTCCATACTGCTAACCCAGACAAGCCTGGGCCACCATAACGCTTGAAGAGTCGGCGATAAAAGGATCAAGGTGAAGAAGAGCAGGAGCAGTCCGTCCAGTTCAATAATGGGCGAGAAGGCCGGAAATGGTAGTGGCGGCCAATACAGAGCGAATTAATATAAGGCGTGGTCCCCGATCGGGAGGAGGAGACTTATTTGAGGGAGGGAGGGAAGTGTTATAGGCAGAGCCGTGACTTCGTTATGTATTAGGGGTATTAAGTTGTAGCCTCCTGGCTGCGTTCCTCGCGTAACTACAAACATTATATATAAGGTTGACCGTTCTATCTCTTGTAATAATGACAATGCTTTATATAGTCCATCCTAACATCAAACAGCCGGCCCTATCATCAGAACCCAACCAGCGAAGCAACAATACCCGCAACACCCAGCAACCCCCACATTGCTACAGCCTTAGTGCTCGCCCCCGACTTGCACTCGGCTGACGGGTTCGCCGTCTTCTCGGCGCTGCCGGTGATGGTGACGTCGTAGCGGTGGTAGGCCGACCCGGAGAGCGTTGTCGCGGTTGAGGTGGTGGTTGACTTATTATCAACGGTCCCGCCAATCGTCGCGCCGCAGACAGCTGCCGTAGTGCCCTGCAGGGCGCACTGCTCGATCACGGTGGCCTTGACGTCGGAATTGCGTGTCCTCGTGGCAGTGGATGTGGTGAAGTGGTAGGTGTTGGAATTCGCCGTAAGGGTCTCCTCCTGGACGTACCATGTTAGGTTTTGTATGCTTGAATTCGTGATTGTGGGAGACGTACTATGTTGTTGGGGCCGCAGCTAGGGCCGGCCGTACAGCGGAGGGCGAGAGTTGTCTCGCCGCCGTATGCGTTGACGATGGAGGCGACCCACTCCATTGAGGGCGACTCGCCGTCGATGAACATGTTGATAGTGGGGACGCTGGAACCATTCCTTGCGAGGATGGCCCTTGGGGCCTGGCCGCGGGCGGCGACTGGCCCGGCTTGCTGGAATATATTGTGGAAATCGGTGTTAGCACCAGCAGCGTTGGCGAGGTTGACGGCCATTATGGCGATAATCTAAAGAATACTTCGTAAAGGGTGGTAGTGATGTGAATAGATAAAGCGCTACATCCTAACTTTTGGGTACCCTCTTCCTTTTTACCCTCTCCCTCCATGCCCTCCTTTTCCTTGTCCTTACCGTCTTTCTCTTTGGCCTCTTCCTCTTTACCCTCCTCCCCCTTGCCCTCCTCCCCTTTGCCCTTACCCTTCTCCTCGTCCTTCCCCTTCCTATACCTCTCGGGAAGCGTGCTCTGCCACAACGAAACGTTATACCCTGTGTTCTCATACAGCTCCAAGCATCTGTCCTTCTCCTGCTCTGCTTTATCCCGCAGCTCGTCTGACGAGAACATGTAGAGCTCCCAGGGGGCGGCGTTGGCTTCGACTTCCCTGTTTTTTACATTGGCTTGTTAGCTAGGGCGCTGGCAGGTAGTGGATTTTGAAATAGGGTTAGAGAGGGAGGGATTAAGGGAGAGTGGGAGGGGGGAGGGATGAATAGAGAGTGTAGGGGAGTGAGGAAGTGAGAGAGTGAGGGAGTGAGGGAGGAAGAGAGGGGGAAAAGACGGGAGGGGAGTGGCTATAATAGGGAAATGTGAAGAAAGTGCGTGGCAAGAAGATATGGTAATTTCAAGGTAAGATACTCCAGAAAGAAATGGACTCACCACTGGCAGTAATAGTGTCCGCCCCCCCAAGGCTCAACCAGGTTCCAATTATTATCAAACCCAGCCAACCTTGTCACCGTCGGCCGCATGTCTCTCGCCAGCGCCGGGTACCACTCAACATAGTGGTCCGGGAAGTTATCCCGCCCAATCTCGGGATACTTGCCGCTTGCCACGCGCCGCTTGAGGTCCTCACGATAATGTGGATTTGGGCTCTTCTGCGCCTGCTGCCAGAGGCGTTCGGAAGGCGCCGGGTCGATAGTATCATAGATCCAGTAGTAGTCGGCCGCGATGCTGGCGAGGGCAACTGCGAGTCGGATGCACGAATTGTTAGGCCGCCGCCGGATGAGTTCCATGAGCGTTGCGGGCTGCGGGAAGAGGGGGTGGAAAATCACGCGCGGGAAGCACGGCAGACCGCTGCCCTGGTCGTCGTCGTCGACGATGCAGTAATCGTCGCCACGGTCTTCTTTGGGGTAAGCGGGAATGGTAGAGAGGTCGTTCACCATGACACGGCGGGCGGTGATGGCGAGGCGGATGCACCCCCATTCGGGGGATTCGATGAGTTTGAAGGGTTCTTCGTCCTCATCCCAGTAAAGGGCAAAGCTAGTGCTGTAGTAGATGCCGTGGATGACGCCCTGGTACTCGTTTTTGACCATGATGGGCCGCCGGAGGCGGTGGTAGCGGTCGACGTTGCCCTCGTAAGCGGCCATCAGGATGAGCTGGTCCTTGCAGGTTGTTGGGAGGTCCGCTGGGAGAGGAAGGTGGAGGAGGGAGGTGAATTTGCGCGGTAGGTCGGTGTCTGGGCTATGTAATTCCCTGTATGGCCGGTCTCTTGTGGATGCGTAGTGAGACCATTCTTCTGTGATGTCGAAGTACCTGGGCCATACCCAATGCTCGTCTCCATCTCCGTTGCGCTTGTCCGGGGGCGGGCTGATAGCTGTGTCGCCGTTTAGACAGGCGCCTGTACGGGGGTTGTCCAGGTTGACAGTACGCCTGTAGTCGTCCATGACAGCGTACCGGGTCGGCTGGCTCATGATGTACTCAAAGATGGCGGTCGAGCCGTCGTTGCCCGACTCCCGAGCCTCCTCGGCAATGGACACATCGGGGAGGAGGTCGAGTTCAAGGTACAGGGCCGAGTAGCCAGCCACAGCACACGCACGCCCAACCTGGTAACGCAGGACTGGGTACCGGCGAGCGAGCTCACGATATGTGTCCTCGGTGGCCAGGCCGGGATACCAGACACAGTAAGGCATCTCGTCCAGACTGGCCATTTCGGGAATCACGTTACCAGTGATCCGCCGTGCGTTGGCTCTGCGCAAGCCACGCAACCGTCGCTCCCGCTCAATTTTGGATTCACCTGCTCCGTTTGGTGCCAGTAGATCAAGCTCATCAGAACCGTCAGACAATGTAGAATCGGACTCATCGGAGGAATCAGAACTTGAGATACCGCCCGACCTAAAGAACCGTGACATCACGATCTCGATGGTAATGTTGCGGGATTATGTTCAGGATTTATCGTGTCGGTAAGGTATTGGACCAGTGGACTGATGTGTTGAGATGGCAAAGAGGGGAGGATGAATAGGTTTGGGAAGAAACTCGTTCCTCTTTGTTTTCTGGAAGTGATGAGTAATCGGGATGCCTCAGGCCGCCTGGGTCAGGTGTCAGCTCCCCCACCCATCCAGACGAAGAGAAAGACGACCCTCCCGGACCCCCCCCGTTTTGATGGGACTCGGAGGAAGTTTCGGACATGGAAGCAGGAGATGGAGAGCAAGTTGGAAACCGACGGCCTAGCAATCGGCACCAAGAGAGATCAGTTCTCCTATATCTTCGCCCGCCTCGCAGAGAGCCCACAAGCAATGTCCGCGGCCTACTTCGACCACTACAAGCAGAGCGAGACAACCGAGCCTACGGAGTTTCTCCAGTACCTATCCTCTTGTTACTCGGACCCAAACCTCACCTAAAAAGCTCTCGACAAGTTGGGCTCGATAGCCCAGGGGGACAAGGAAACCTTTGCGTCCTTCCTGCCTAAGTTTGAGAAGGAATTAGCCGATACGGACGGAGCCGGGTGGACATCTGCCGTCAAGATCAGCTATCTCAAGAAAACCCTCAATGGAGAGATGCGGAGGGAGCTTAAGGGCCAACTCAATATGCCCAACGAGTATAACGAGTACGTGCGATCCCTCCACGACCTGGGCGCCAACCTCGACGAGTTTCGCGCGTTCTCTTAGCGGCGTAGCCCCTAGTAACCTACCCGCAAAGAAACCTATAAGAGAGTACGGAGCCCTTCCTCCAGCTAGAGACCTGCGAAGTAATAGAGCGAGATCCGTACTACTACCCCCCCCCAGGACATTATAGATTGGGAACCTACAAAGATTAGTAGAGCAGTTCAGCGACAGAACAAAGAACTGGCAGGGAAGCGGGCGAAGTGGGCCGACGACAAGGAGATAGCCTCACGCCGCAGGGAGAAACGGTGTTTACGATATAGCAGAGACGGCTGTTGGATCTCAGAATGCCCTCTCCTTCCTGCAAGGCGTCCCGAATCCTAGCCCCGGATATACGCAAAGAAGTCACGCCCTAAGCTCCCTAAGATCGAGGACCTAGTCGATACAGACGACGACTCATCTGTCCAGACGACGACCGATGACGAAGAGTTAAAAGAGTAGCTCCTGGCCGAAGTCATGACCAGGAGCACTCGGAGGCGAAGCAGGAATAGAAGGAGGTCGAGGGCTAGATAGATGGTAAACCTTTCTATATTAACTTTGGCATCAATGGAATTCGTTATACCAAAGCCCTCGTTGATAGTGGTTGCCTATACTTTGCTACTATCAGTCTCTTACTCGCTAGACGCTTACGCCTCCTATATATCCCAATCACCCCTCGCGATCTTGCCCAAATTAACGTAATAGTCAAGGGCGCTATCCAAGAGGTAGCCTATATAGATACCGACATCGACGGCCACAAACTGAACCGCGTCTTCTTCTACGTTATCCCTAACCAAAAGGACGATATTATCCTTGGTCGGCTATAGATAGACGCCGAAGAGGTGACGATTTCCCTATTACGAGGGGAACTAACGATTAGGATATCGGGTCTAATCGTCAAGGAAAGGAGTCGGGGAGAGAGCTCGACGCTACCAATCTCCTAATAGATGTCTAGCGTTTTTGGAGCCCTAGTATAAAGGACTCGGAAGTCTTAGGCATCCCAAGCCTACAACCCGGCAAAGCTAGTACAGATTTTCGCTACAAGCCTTAGGGATATCGAAAAAGTACTTGCCCTAAAGAGACATACCGACCTATAGTAGAAGCTACCTGAGTATTACTACGAATTCCTTCCCCTCTTTGACCGGAGCGCTATAGACCAGTTACTACCCCTTCGACTAGGGGTAGACTACGAGATCATACTAGAAAGAAACGAGGATGGACGGGAGAAGCCCTTACCCTAGGGGCTACTCTATAGGATGTTACGCGAAGAACTGATCGTTTTGCGAAAGACCTTTACCGAACTTCTCGACAAGAACTTTATTAGGGCAAGCAGTTTATTAGCCTCAGCCTCCGTCCTATTTATAAAGAAGCTAGGGGGGGGACTACGTTTTTGCGTCGACTACCGAGGGCTGAATGCTATTACCCGCAAAGACCGGTACCTACTCCCCCTGATCAACGAGACGCTTCGGTCTCTATCGAAGTCAAGATAGTTCACGAAGCTAGACGTGATTGCCGTATTCTACAAGATCCGAATCAAGGAAGGAGACGAGTAGAAAACCGCGTTCCGTATAAGATACGGGCTTTACGAGTAGTTAGTTACCCTACTTAGGTTGACTAATATAGTAGAGTGCAACTACCTAATCTATAATAAAGACCTATTGGTAGTCATCTACTATCTCGAGTAGTAGGATTCCGAGCTCTGGAGTATACCGTTATTTGAGGTTTGGACAGACTATAAGAACCTCGAATACTTCTACAAAAAGCGGTAGTTGAGCGAACGGCAGGTTCGCTAGGCAGAGATCCTTGCCCGTTATAACTTCTAGCTGACGTACCGGCTAGGTAAGGAAGCTATAGTACCCGACGTACTCTCGAGGAGAGACTAGGATATGCCGGCAGATAGATTCGATGAACGTCTCGCTAGACGCTACTTCCAGCTCCTAAGGATACGGAGGGGCTATATTTCCGTCTACCGAGTATAGATCAGTGCCCTAGCAAGGGTAGTAGGAGTGGAGGAAGCAGAACCTTGGACTAGCAAGCTCGAGACTAAGGTTAGCGTTAGGTTCGTAAAGGCTGGCGATCAAGATAGAGACGACGACGACTAAGCCGACAAGTCAGATCCCCCCGGGAACCTATTTATCGATAAGCCCTTTAGCGATCTATAGGAGCAGGGACTTGCAGCCAACAACTGTTACTAGTTAATCCGCCAGTTGGTCAAGGACGGTGAGAGGCAGTTACCTCTATAGTGGGGGCTCCCTATCTCGATCGTAGAGTATTCGATCGACGAGGGTAAACGGCTTTGTTGGAGGAGGCGAATCTGGCTTCCTCTCTTCGAACCACTCAGGACTCAAGTTATCTAAGAGATATACGACTCGGCTATATCTGGGCACCCAGGCAGGGACCTTACGAAATCACTGATCGCTCGGAAGTTTATATGGCCCGGCCTTAGCCAGGACGTCCGAAGGTTCCTCCGGAACTGCGATATATATAGAAGGACAGCCGTCTGGAGAGAGAAATGGCGTAGCCTATTGAAGCCTCTTCCAATCCCCGAGCGGATCTGGAGCGAGATTTCTATAGACTTCGTCACTAGGCTGCCCTAGTCTGGTCCTGACCAGGCGGATACTATTATAGTTATCACCGACCGATTGTCAAAGAGTATAATCTTCGAAGTAATGGCGTCAACAACTGCCGAAGACGTGGCCGAGCGGCTGCTTAGCTGCTTCATCCGGCACTATAGCCTTCCATCGGCAATCGTCTCCGATAGAGGACCCTAGTTCGTCGGCTATATGTGGAAGAGGATCTGCGAGTTGTTGAAGATCACTCGCAGGTTGTCTATAGCCTACTACCCCGAGACCGATGGTGCAACGGAACGAGCTAACCAAGTTTTGGAACACTACTTACGCTGCTATATAATATACTAGCAGAATGATTGGGCAGGCCTACTGGCCGCGGCGATGCTGGCTATCAATAACTGTAACGTAACGTCAACGGGAATCAGCCCCTTTTTCCTCACGCACAGCTACGACGTGGACCTCCTTGACCTGACTGATAGGGGGAGAGAACTACGTACGACTAGGAACTCCCCAGTAGCCCGTGGAGAGGCCTTTATCGCTAAGCTAAAGGAAGCGGTATAGGTAGTACAAGCTGCGATGGCCACTGCCTAGGAGCGTCAAGAAGAATACGCCAACCGAGACCGGCAGGTCGCTGAACAGTTCCGCGTAGGAGACAAGGTCTAGCTACGACTGACCAATATCAAAACCAACCGGCCTTCGAGGAAGCTCGACTGGAGAAACGCCAAATATACCGTTATGGAACTGATCGGTTCGTACGCCTGTCGTCTGGACACACCACCAGGCATCCACAACGTATTCTACGTCATACTACTGAAGCGGACTAGCGATAATCTACTACCGTCCCAAGCCCAAGACAACACCCAGCCCCCGGCTATAATACTAGCAGACGACGAGGACGGCGAGGAAGAATAGCATGTCGAGGAGATCCTGGAGTCAAAGAAGACGGCAGGAGAAACAGAGGTATTTGTTAAATGGACTGGCCATATATAGCCTACCTGGGAACCGCTGAGTGCCTTCTTAGAGACAGAGGCCCTGGACCGGTACGAAGCCGCCTACGGGAAGATCACGGAAGATGAGGCAACGCCGGGAGAGGAGGGGGGTATTGTAACGGGCTGAGCCCCGGAGAGGCCTCGATGACTCTCAGCCAACCCCTGAAAATCTCCCGGCCAACGACTGCATCAACAACCCCCATCAACAACTCTATCACACTTACCCCTTTTACACTTAGTGTCTCCCTCCGGTCAGAGGAAGGCCTCCGCAACGCGTTGGCCTGTTTCTTCGTTTTCCTTTTCTTTCTTCAAGCTTAGTTGTACTCGTAGAGTCGTCATTAGATAGTTGCAATACACTCCTAAGACCGTTACACTAATGACGATTCTACGAGTACAACTAAGCTTGAAGAAAGAAAAGGAAAACAGAGAAACAGGCCAACGCGTTGCGGAGGCCTTCCTCTGACCGGAGGGAGACACTAAGTGTAAAAGGGGTAAGTGTGATGGAGTCGTTGATGGGGGTTGTTGATGCAGTCGTTGGCCGGGAGATTTTCAGGGGTTGGCTGAGAGTCGTCGAGGCCTCTCCGGGGCTCAGCCCGTTACAAACAGGGCTTAGAAGACAGGCGCCCTAGCGATAACAGGAGCCTTCAGGACCGTGGCGACAGCGGTAGCAGAAGCCGAAGCAAATATCCCCTCAATCCGACAACGTTACGCGCAAGGGGCCGCAAAATTGTGGATCAACCTGTATACCCTGCCCAGAATATACCCCTTAAGCTCGGTGAAGACTCGGAAGACAATACGGTTCGTCTCCCCGCTTCAGAAGATCGCCTACGTATTGGACGAAGTACAAGTCGGTCGGATGGAAACCATCTAGGAGCACGCCATCTCGCCCTGGGAACCCCGCTTACAGGTGACGCTTGAACCTGACCGAAAGAGGGTAGCCGAGATGGTCAACAGGGCTATAGGCATCGTCATTGCGACTAGCTCATCCGTGAAGAAGGGCATCGTTAGCATGGGCAGAAGTATACGGGACACTCTCTTCAATAGGACAAGTGAAGCAGGGACATGCTATACTATAACCCTTAGGACAAGGGAGGAACAGAACCTGTACGTTGCAGAGCTAGCAGCTATAGTAATGGCGCTAAAGAATGTACCGTTTGGCACCCTCCAAAGGTATATCACTGTCATTACTAGAAGTATATCAGCACTCGCAGCCATCCGACAACCGCGGCAACAGTCTAGCCAAAGCATCATACGGCAGATCGACGAGTCAGTAGAGCAGTTGAGGCAAAAGGGAAACTCTGTCGACTTTATATAGATCCCAGCGGAAATCGACTTTTCGTTAGCATCTGAGGCAAAAACGGCAGCACAGAGCGCAGCAAAGCGGAGGCAACTACCAGACTTCCAACCAGACCAGGCAAAATCGACAACGATCAGGCTAGCGATAGCTAAATAACAACAAGGGAGAAGGCTCCCCGAGGACGTAAGCAAATTCTCTAAAGCTATGGACATAGCGCTCCCTGGCAAATACACCTGCGAGCTCTATAACAAGTTGAAGCGGCTTCCTGAGCAGGATAGGGGCTGCCGAATCCGACCAATGTGCCTGTGGGCATGCGAGGGAAACAGTAGAGCACTTTCTCCTACGATACGTGAAGTGGACAGCGCTAAGGGAAGACATGCTACAATGCACAACGACAAGACGAGGGAGCCTCTCATTCTACTTGGGAGGGAAAGCACCACCAGATTCAAAGCACTGGTCACCAGACATGAGAGCAGTCCGCGCGGCGATCAAATACGCGTTGGCAACGGGAAGACTAGAACCGGACGACAATCAAGGACCGAGCCAGTCGCAGTAACTCTAGCCCAGGCTGATGAACAGACTGGAACTCAACTAACAACACACCACACCACAACACACACCATGTTGCGGCTGCGGGGCTGACCGCCCACGCAGCCATCTGCCGACCAGACCGCCCCACGTTGCCCACACCTTTGGCTCTGAAAGCGGCTTGATTCCTCGCTCGCCAGCATCCAACAAAACAACAAGATCACCAGTTTTTCTCTCTGTTCTCCTGCCTCTTCCTTGCGCGCGCAACACACCACACTACACAGCCTCATCTAGCAGGTCCCGCTTTAGCTGCTGAAGATAGGACGCTGAACACTTGGAGAACGCAGCCTCCAAGTCGATCTGCTCGCAACTGAGAAAAGAAGCATGAGGTGGCGTTGCACAAGGCAAATAAATGTAAGGGCTTGGACGAGGTCAAGGAAAAGCGGAGGAATCGGATGTACTTAGCGTGCCAAGGCCCTTTAGGCTTAGTGCCTCCGGGCGAAATAAAATCCATCCATCCATCCATCTATCCAGCCCTCTACTCTGTCAAGCAGGCTTCAACTCACGGATTCGAGCAGGTGCTCCGTCGCTTCGGCAACATCGCCAAACTAGGAAGGCATCCTTGACGCAACTTGCTCTCTAATCGTATTCTCCCAACAAGCGCTGGGCATCTGAGTTGGATCCGGCCGTGGGGGGTTGATGCCATTTTAGCTCCTCTTCCCCGCAGTCTTGCTACGCGATTGAGGGATTCACCAAACTCTTTGCAAACATCATTCGTCACCTCTCAACCAAGTCATTCACAACTGCGATGGGTGCCGTCATTTCATCTCCTGCAGCTATTGCGCTCGATGGAGTGCTTCTCATAGGTTTGTATGCAGCCTACCGGGCCGTATTACCCAAGCCGATACCAGACATCCCATATAACCGTGATGCTGCCCACAAGCTCCTGGGTGACATCCCCGAGATGGTGCGCTATGTGATGCGAACCCACCGTGTCTTTGTAAGTAGTTGTCTATGACATTTTATTCCTGACTCGAGTTTGTTCCGTCGTAAACGGGAGAGCCAAAGCTGACAAGATGGCAGTGCTGGTTGACTTCAATAACGGAGCGGCATCAAAGCCCAATCATCCAAGTTTTCATCAGGCCCATGAACCTGCCATGGGTTGTGATAACGGACCCTTTCGAGAGCCAGGACATCCTATTGCGACGCACCAAGGAGTTTGACCGCAGCACCTTCTTCGCTGAAATAATCAGTGACATTCAGCCCGAGGGCCATAACCAATTCCTGTCGACCGATGCCCGCTTCAAGCACAACCGCAACCTCATAAACCACCTGATGGCGCCCACATTCCTCACCCAGATCAGCGGGCCCCAAATCTACAAGGCTGCCTCAACCATGATCCGTCTCTGGGAAATCAAGACAGCCATTGCCGAAGACCACCCGTTTAACGCTCACGAGGATATTACTTACATGACCCTGGACGCTATCTTCGCCGCAATGTTTGGCCACCCAGAATCCGACAGCTGTACTACCCGTCGCCTCGCCTCTGTTTCCGATGGGCCTCCCCTCATCCTCCCTCCCAACCCCGACACACCCATGACCTTCCCCCTCTCCACCGTTCCCTCAATCTTCGCCGCAGCCCTGACAGTCGCCGGCTTGTTAATGAAGATCCAGCTCTCCCCTTTCCCCCGCATCACCTCCTGGATCTTGTGCAAATTCCCCTACATGAAACGCGCCACAGCCATTAAAGACGGCTACATCCGCGACGCCATCAACTCCTACCTACCCCTGCTCACCACCTCGACCCAGGAAGCCGACGAAACCCCCCAGACAGCGCTGCAGTCAGTCCTCCTCCGCGAGCGCGCCGTCGCAACCAAGGCCGGCCGCCCACCGCAGTACCACTCGCGCGCCATCGCAGATGAGTTCTTCGGTTTCATGCTTGCCGGCCACGACACGTCTGCCACGACGCTCGCGTGGGGCGTCAAGTTCCTGGCGGATTACCCGGCGGTTCAGGATAAGCTGCGGGCGGGGTTGCGTACTGCCTTCCATGAGGCAATGAAGCAAAAGAGATTGCCGAGTTACACGGAGTTTGTGCAGGCGCTGATACAAGGGGGTGGTGGCGAAGGCGTTGAGTATCTGGATGCGGTAGTGGAGGAGATACTGCGGCATGCGAACACGGTTGACTTTGTGGTGCGCAGGGTGGTGGCGGATGGAGTGAAGGTGTTGGGAAAGAGTGTGCCGAGGGGGACGGATGTTTTTATGCCTGCAAATGGGGCGGGGTATCTGAAGGCGAACATGGTGCTTGGAGACAAGGAGAGAAGTCCTGGGGCTAGGAGGGAGAATGGCGAGAAAGTCTGGGTGACGAGGCCTTGGGATGACGCGGATCTTGGGGAATTCAAGCCAGAGAGATGGTTGAGGGGGGACGGGACGTTTGATCACAAGGCTGGGCCGACGCTTGCGTTTGGGCTGGGGCCTAGGGGTTGCTATGGGAAGAAGTTTGCGTTGCTACAGTTGAAGATTCAGCTGACGCTTCTTGTTTTGCGTTTCCGCTTGTTGAAGACACCAGCCGAGCTAAGCGGGTATGAGGCTGTGCAGAGGGTTACAAGGGAGCCGAAACAGTGTTATGTGCGCTTGGGTGATGCCATGGCTTGAGATGGCCTATTAGTCCCTGGGTGGTTGGGTATGCATTCTCGGTTGCACATTGTAGGACAAGATAGGTTCTCTTTTGTCCAGTTGATTGTCTACATCTCAGAGTTTACAATGTTTTGTACAACCCGAACCTCATCGTCGGCAACCACGATTCAACCAACGCTCCTCTTGCCCGATGTGATCCCAAGGGGATATCCCTCTTAGTTCTTCAAGCTGAGTCGTCAGCCAACCCTTGGGCAAACATTCGAGTCATTCCCCATTGCCAAGGGTTTCGGCCCAATGATTCGTGGCCCGGGTGCTCCCCGCGTTCAAATCAACGGCGCTGCGAGGGAGCAAGAATGATTGGAGGATAGTCTCACCGGTCGTGGGTGGCTTGCCTTTGTTTGCCTGCAAGAGGGCGGGCTAGATCTTAGGAAAAGGGAAGGGAAGGGAGATGTCCGTATCAGAAGAGGGTTCCAGGGAGGATTCGGGACGTTCAGAGTTCAATTGACAAGTAGTCCGTACCATCAACTCCTGCGTTTCCACTTCATGTTCCTTGCTTGTCCCTCACTTTTGGTCCTTCACTCTGAGAATCATTCCCCAAGGGCCACGGATTTCAATTGCATGATGATTTCCCTTGCTGTGATATGCTGTTTCAACTAC
Source organism: Amesomyces nigricolor (assembly GCA_004802645.1). Taxonomy (NCBI): domain Eukaryota; kingdom Fungi; phylum Ascomycota; class Sordariomycetes; order Sordariales; family Chaetomiaceae; genus Amesomyces; species Amesomyces nigricolor. The sequence continues at coordinate 38,054 of SRKS01000004.1, forward strand.
CAGAATTGAATTCTCTTAAAATCCAGGCACAATCCGACAGTCCACAACAGTCGTGTTCCCAGCTTGGACCTTGGCCACAGCATCTTTCAAAACCTCCTCAAGCCGGCTTGCCTCTTCAACCCTGAGTGCGTGCACATCACCGGCACCGGCTGCCGCCGCAATGCCAGCGTAGTCTGGTGGCGGAGCAAAGGAGATGTTCATGTCCTCGTTGGACACCTTGGCTGCGGCGCCTTCGGGGTGGACCAGCATGTAGGACTTGCGCGGCGCGTTCCAACCTGGCTTTATGTCAGTGCCGAAGAAGGGACATGCCTGAGGATGGAGCAAAAATCGCCCCCGGACTTACCGTTGTTGTTCAGAACAATGGTCAACACTGGAATGTTGTAACGGTGAGCGATCCAATACACGCTTCCAGGGACAGAGAACAGATAGGTCCCATCGCCGACGATCTGGCAGACGAACTGCTGGCGTCCCTCGGCTTCGGCTGCGAGCTTGATGCCCAGAGCAGCGCCACCCGACCAACCGAGACCTCCAGCGCCGCAGTTGATCCACGACGCGGGCCTCGTCGGTCGCACGTTGTCGTGAATGAACCCGGTGTTGGTGACCGCCTCGACAACCCAAATGGTGTCATCGGGACAGACAGACCGGAGGTGTTTGCTCAGGTGGGCGACGCCAAACTTTCCATCAGCAAGGGGGGTGGTCGCCGCTTTCTCGATGCTCTCAAATCTTGCGGTGTACGACGCCTGTCGTGAGGCTTCTGCAGCAGCAAGATCTTGCGTGTGGAGGATCTTGGCCGCCTCGCTGTCTGGCTTGTGTAAGACCTCGACGATCTGCTGCACGGAAAGCAGGGGGTCAGCCTGGTAGCGAGCATCACTCTGGATGTAGAAAAGCGGCATGCGCTGCTTGAGCGGGTCAACATCGATGTGATAGATGGTGGCATCCGGCTGCGGCTTGCAGAGCGTGGGAATCCACGGGACATCACAATCGAGCACCAAAATGACATCGGCATCAGCGATGGCCGGGTCACCGCCCGTCTGCCTAACGCCAATCCACGCGGGATGGTCAGCCGGAAAGCACACATCGCTTCCTGCCGCATCGATAACACGAAGACCCTTGACAGTGTCAGCAAGCTCGACCAGTGCCGCGGGAATGTCATGGTTGCGGCCCGAGTAGCCTGTTACAAGCAGAGGTCGTGACGCCCGCGCCAACGCCTCGGCAATCTGGTTGGCACCCTTGGGCGGCAGCCCACCCAGCTCGATGGGTGTCCAGTCCCGCTGACCCCGACTCAACTCGTACGGTTCCATGTCAGCCTCGAGCACCTCTCGCGCGGCGCAAAGGTACACCGGACCCTGGGGCTGGCTGCTCGCAAACTGCAGCGCGCGGTTGACCATCTGCTTGACATTCAGGCCCGTCCTGATCTCGTTGGTGTAGCGACAGTACTGGGCAACAATGGCGCGCTGGTCGGGCACATCCTGCAGCCAGTGAATAAACTCGGTACGGGAGCCTCTCATCTCACCCTCCTGGGTGAACGGGGAGAGGCCGGCGAAGATGAGCACGGGGGCACGCCCACTCGACGCGTTGTGGACGGCAACTCCTAGCGCCTGCGTCCCGACATCAACGTGGACAATGACGCATTGGGCCTTGCCGGTGAGACGGGCGTAGCCGTCAGCCATGGACATGGCGACCATCTGTGGACTTGATCAGTCTGCTGCCGACCAGAGATCTCACGTGGTGTGATAAAATGAGAGATCTTGGGGCGCAGGGGGCAGACGCACCTCGCTCGGGCAGGTAATGATACGCGGGAAGTTGGGGTGCGACTTCCGCTGCACCATGGCCTCGATGATACCTGGGTGGTCAGACCCCAGGTTGACGAAGCAGTGCGAGACGCCTGCATCGGCGATGGCCTCGAAGAAGGCAAACGAGGTTGTGTACATCTTGGGATTCGGCCGTTGCTGGACAGGCTTGATTGGAAACAGAACGGAGACTGGAAGGGCGACGAGTGCCAACAAGACCAAGAGCAAATTCGTGTGGATGAGGTTCAGGTTCCCGATCGTATGGTTCGACGATTTCGAAATGCGATGTTCCTCGAGGGGGAAGACCCATCCCGTCGGAATTTTGCGACCCCTGAACAGAAGAGCCCATGCTGCCTCGGTGCCGCACATCCCGTTCGGGGAAAACAACGCGACAATTTGCTTCCATAATCAAGGTCATCACCATACTCGTTCTAGTTAGCCTCCCATGCTGAAGAGCGAAAGCGGGCGGGTGCGAAGCGAGCCCTCATGTCGGAACCGCATCCGTCGGCGAGGACTTGGCCGCGCGATGGAACATTGTCCCCAATTCAAGTGACTAACTGAAAGTCTCCGAGACTCCGAATCGCCCCAGGTCTCGACTCTCCGCACAAGATCCAAGCTCCCACTGAAGAAAAGGAACGAAAGAATCGAACTTAAAGTGTGTGCGAACCCTGCACGGGGGTCCGCACGGTCCAGAGAGATATTAAGTGCGTCGACACATCGAGTCCGAGAAGACAACTTCGAACTTCGAGCGGGGTTGCAAGCGAAAAGCTTCATCAACCAGGAACCAACAAAGTTGCGCAAGATCACGTGCTTGGCACCATGGCCAAGGCCTCGGGTCGCCGCCTTATCCCTGCCTCAACCCCTGACCAATCCGGGCGCTAGGGTCTATCACCCGGCCCGCTTCCTACCGCGCCACGATCCGACAATGCAAGAGACCCCTGCCCCTGTTCTGGTCGTCCAATCTTTTCAGAGCAACGACATCCCTCTCATCATCTCATGATCCGGGGAATGATTTCGACAAAACAACTTTTGCACATTCAAGACTCTCAAGAAGGATAAATCACGTGGCCCATCACCTCATTTCAGTTGAATCCCAGCAAAAACTGCCCATGACAACTCTGGGAGCACATGGTGACATGGATGATGGAGTCGAAACCTTCGGCTCTTCAACCCCTGGAGAAACTTTCCCCCCTCGTTCACCGCGTGCATTAGGACTGCATTAGGTTGAATCCTTCGCATGTCTGACTGCTGATTTGCGGAAGGCAGGAACACGGGCAAGAGACGCACGTTGCGCCCTGCAAGCATCTTTCGTATCTCTTTGACGGGTTCCGGGTCGTTCTCGTCATGCGATTCACAACTTTCCGACTCGCGCTTGACAGACGAACACGTTGGGGTTTGAGACACTCTCGTTATTGCCAACAGCTATTTTTCGATGGCCTCCCGCGAGGCCTTGCCCTTGTGGCAAGACTTTGTCAGGACCCGGCAAAAGTCTCGCGTAAACGCGGTAAATTAAACCCTGCACTGCTTTACAGAGTGAACCTGAAGCTCGGGTGCCAGTCGCCCATGTTCTTCCTGTCCTCCTCGGGCACCTCAAGCCTGTCATTGCGCTCACCGCGCTCCCTCTTGCGGTTCTCCAGCCACATCAGGCCAGCCATAGTCGTTGCGCAGAGCCCGCCGAACCACATCATGCCGACGGCGACGCCGTAGCCCGTCTTGTAGGTGGGTGACTCCTTCTTGATGAAGATGAAAGCGCCGATGATGCCGGCAATGTTACCGATCATGACCTGCGACGCGGCACCAAACGAGCGCTTCCAATGGCCCGAGAGATTGTTCTGCAGCCAGCCGAGGCACATGGGAGTGATCATATACGCTCCACCAAAAACCAAGAACACAGCGCCAAACTTGTAGTCACGCGACTTGCCTTCCTGCGCAAGCAGCATGGCGTAACCGATGGTGGACAAGGAGACGCCGCCCATGATGAAGCTGTAGCGATGCTTGAGCTTGTCCGAGGCCCAGGCGCCGATAATCATCATGCCGGCGGCAAACACGTAGACGGGAATGGTGCGGACCTGCGCCTCCCGGGCCTTCCAGTTGAACTCGAGCAGGATGGTCGGGAGAAAGAAGGTGCCCGACAGCCCGGCTACGGACACGCCCATGTACAGAAAGCCGCTCAGCCAGATCTTGTAGTCGCGGATGATACGGGTGAAGGCAAACTTGTTGAGCGTGTCCATGCCGCAGAGATCGCCGACGTCGGCCGCCATGCGCCTGCGGAGAAGATCCTTCTCCTCCGCGTTGAGGTAGCGCGTCTGCTCGGGCCAGTCAATGATGACAAACGCAGCGACGATACCGAGGGCGGACGTGATCGCGCCCTCAATGATGAAGATCCATCGCCACGCAGCCATCGTGGGCGTGCTGAGGCCAGCAATAGCATAAGCTAGCAGTCCGCCAAAAGCGCCAGCAACGACGGTGCTGCAGAAGAAGAATGACAACCGCTTTTGGTACTCGTGCCTGAGGTAGTACATGGACGAGACGTAAACGATGCCAGGCAGCACGCCGGCCTCGAAAATGCCGAGGAGGACGCGCAGGGCGACTAGGGCCGCATACGAATGCACGAAGCCCATGCACATGTTGATGATGCCCCAGCAAAACATGAGGGCCGAGATGAAGATCGAGGGGCGGACTTTCTTGATGATGATGTTGGCGGGCACCTCGAAGAGGATGTACGACGAGTAGTAGGCCTGGCGCAGACATCCATGCGGTCAGTGAAAAGTAATAAAACGTGAGTGGCGGGGAAGCATACAAAGAGCGCCACATTGAAACGGTTGCCCTCGTTCAGGTGAAGCTCGGCCGACATGCCCTGAATGTTGGCATTGCTGATGTTGATGCGGTCCAAGAACGCCAGCATGTACACAACGAAGAAGACAGGGAAAATGATCAAATCGAGTTTTCTGAGAAGCTTGCGCTCGGCCACGGGATCGATGGGCGCATCGGACGTAGCATCCGAGCAAGGTGTTCCGGGCTTTGCGGCAACGGCCGCATCGGCGTGCTGTTTCTCGTCGGCCGACATGATGGATGTTGAGGGCTGTGTGCCTCGCTCGCGGACGATGTGTCTGAGAGGAGAGCAAGAATGATCGAAATCTGGAGGATGAGGTGAGAGGGAAAGGTGGGAAAAGCGCGGAAGACAAAAAGAACGTGGTCGTCTTGCGCTCTAACACAAGACCAGGTTGAGAGGTTCTCGACAAATCTCAAGGGGCAAAATGCAAGGTAACGTTCACTAGCTTCCTGTGTGTCAGTGGATGCCAAATGCGGACTTGAAGCCATCTTGAGCTGGCCTGTCGACTGCCGGGGTGTGTTGCAAGGGTGGTAAATGAGGTACCCAATGGCAGTGTGTCTGTCAGCAGAGCCCGCCGTTTTTTGCGTATTATTTTTTTCCAAGCGTGGGGAAAGCGTGGCAAGGATTCGGACGGAGCACCATCTTGATCAAGGACATGGAGAGAGGGGAATCCGGAAAGGCCTGCAATTCCCGCAGACGAGAGAAACCCGTCCAATACGCTTCTCGGATGAGACATAATAGTGTGATACGGGCTTTCGCCGCTGGAGGTAACTTAATGTACTCATGTACATGTACACCTCGCAGCTGCTGCTGTTGGACGGTCTCAGGCTCTGGATGGCGAGTCTCAACTTGAAATAGCACACATTGAAATCAGTGCGGCTTATGGAGAGGGAGGACACTGGATAGCGACTCTAGAGTCGACGAGCAAGGGCAAGAAGAGACATCGAAAAAGAAAAAATCGGGGAGGAAGCAGTCAAGTTGTGGCGAGAACTTGAGCTCAGCGCCAAGTCAAAACCGCCTGATGCTTTTGAGCCCGCTGTGCCTATCGAACGTCCAGCACCTGTGTGGCACAGCTTCCGCGCCGCTCTCCCATTGGTTCTTTTGGAACAGATGCCGAAGACTTTGGTCCGGAGGGATCATGTCAATCTCGTGTGCTCCAGCCGAGCTTCCGAGCCCCTTCTTGAGAAAGTTCCCCCCACCCCCCCCCGGCTCTGTGCCGTCCCAAGGAAACAGAACCCGTGGGGGGGAGGGACTGCTGACTCGGTTCCCAGATTCATCAGTCCATGTCACCATCCATCATGCAAGGGACAAGCTGATGCCCGGACATGACAGTTTTTTCCCCTGAGTTCCTGGACTGGGTGGGCGAACAAAAATTGATCAACGCCCGCTCTCTGCAGTTATTTGCCATTCAATGCAGAAGAGTCTCCCAGGAGAGGCTCTTTGTCCTCCTGCCAGACATTCGAGAAGGACTTCGATTCGTGGCCGCCCGGCATGCCGGAAAGCCCCACTATTACGCCGGCGTTCGACCCAAACGACAACAATGCGCACCTCATCTACATCCCCGCGGGCGTCTTCATCGTTATCTGCCCCATCATCATGGCTTTGCGCGTTTGGGCGCGCCTGAGGAAGGGGGGCAAACTGGGCGCCGACGACTGGACCGCTGTTGCAGCTCTCGTGAGTCGAGCATTTTGAAGCATGCTCTGGCGGTTGCCAAGAGCAGTTGTTTGGCTCGGAGATACTGACCAGTGCCTTGTAGCTCTTTGCGATTTTGACGAGCGCATTCCTGGTAGCCTGTAAGAACTTGCTCTCTTTCTTTTTTTTTTCTCTTTCTCTTTCTCGTCTCTCTTCCAGGGCATGTTAAGCTGACGTACGACCGCTTCTAGCTTGCCACTATGGAATGGGACGACACTGGGACACGATTCACGGGAAAGACAGGTTCGAAACCAATAAGGTGCGCAAACAACCAATGGCAGAGGACGGGAGAGGTCCGGATCCCATTCGTGTCCACATTTTCGCTAACCTCGACGGCAACGCAGTATTTGTTCATGGCCCAGGTCACGTATAAGGCCGCCATCAACCTCATCAAGGCCTCCATCCTCCTCCTCTACCTGCGCCTCTTCAACATTGTCCGCTGGTTTCGCTACTCTTGCTGGGCCCTCCTCGCCGCTGTCGCCATGTATTGTACCGCCTCCATTCTCGTCAACATCTTCCAGTGCCGGCCCATGATCCGTGCCTTCGACAAGGACACGCCGGGAACTTGCATTGAGACGGCTAAGTTCTGGTTTGCGAACGCGGGCTTCTCCATTGCTACAGACTTCATCATTCTTCTCTTGCCCACGCCCCTCGTCTGGACGCTTGGAGTGCCCATCGCTCAGAAAATAGCCGTCATGGCTGTCTTCGCAATCGGTATCTTTGCTACCATCACCTCGTGCCTGCGCGTCACGACACTCGACGTCTTTGCCAATAACCCCGACAACACGTACAACGTCGCAAACGTCATGTGGACCATCGTTGAACCCAACGTCGCCATTGTTTGCGCTTGCCTGCCTGTCCTGCGTCCCTTCGTCGTCAAACTCTTCCCCGGGCTCCGCAGCAAGAGTTACGGTTCCCAGGGTACCCCCGGTTACGCCGGTTACGGTTCCAACAAGTCCCGCGTTCCGCTTGGAAGTCAGAACAGGACAGATGGCGCCGGCCGCGACTGGGTCGAGCTGGGAGGCGTCAAGTCTCAGGGCACGCACCTTGCCTCTATCGGGCGCCGCCCGGGCTCCTTTACCGGCAGTGAGGAGAGCATCCTCACGGGTCCGCAAGGGCAGAAAGAGGCGCCCGCACCTGGGATTCAGAAGACGGTTGAGTACAGCATCCAGTACTCTAGACAGCAGCAGGAGTAGAGCCACGAAGTAGGAACGAGATCACGCTTTGTATATACATATTTAGACTATAGACATGTCCATTCCATCCCTCTAAAGTCTTTCCCCCTGTTGCAGATTGTTTTGTTGATTAGTCTTGCAAGTTGCTCATGTCCCTGACTATCCCTCTCCTACTTTTCTTCCTTGCACTCTTTTTTTCTCCTTTCCTTTCTTTCCTTTATTTTTCTTTTCTTTCACTTTTTTTTCTGTTTTTGCCTAACTTACTTTTTTCTTCCTTTCCCCCCTTTCTTTATTTTCCTTCCTTCGTTTTCTTTTTCCTTCTTTCCTTTTTTACATTGTGCTCGAATATTACTTTGTTCTGTCGAGGGCGAATTCTTTGAAGGATTTTGCAACTTCCAATTCCCTTGAGATTTGACTTTCCTAGAAGCAATATACCCGGCCTTAATGGCTCAGCGCGGTGCTTCGGACAAGCCCTATCAAAGAGAGTGCATTTCGGCTGATGACGCCTCGTTCCTCACTACCGGACGGCCCGGGTGGCAAAGAGGGGGTTAGCTATGATGCGCACCATCCTCCATATTCTTGTGCCCTCTGAGAGTGCCCTTTGAGAGTCCCCTTTGAGACTTCGTCCATTTAGACACCCCTTTCCCACCCCGTACTGTTGGATGAGCAGGGTTCCAGGTGATAGACACTTTGGATCGGTTTTCTGGAGAGCATATGGGGGTGTTATGCGGTAGCTTGAGAAAATGGTGTTCACAAATGGGCCACTTCTCATTTTCCATTTTCCCACAACGGAGTACGATTGCCTTTATTGGGGTCTAGGATCTCCGGAGGGACGCAGAATGTCAAGATTTCAGTCTCGGTTGGAAAATAAACACTCGGGGGAAAAAAAGAGTTTAGAGAGTGGATGTCCGATGCGGGATAAGTGACAAGTCATGAAAAAGCACCACTATGGCAACAACACAAGCCTCTTCGCCTTGGCCCCCTCCTTGTCCCAAACGGAATGGATATTCGCCAGAGGGGCGGTGACAACATCCTGGGGCCTCGGCATCTTGACCACCGCGGCCAGCAACCCGCCAATTTCCTTCTTCACATCCATCTTTCCCCAGGCACCCATGCCAGAACCGGTGATGCGAATGGGCTTGGAATTAAGTAGACGGGCGGGCAATCCAATATTGTCCTCGCCGGCGAGATCGCCGACGTGGATGTACTGCAAGTCCTTGCCAGGCTCGGACTCGGCCGCTTGCAAAACGCCAACAGCAGCTTGGCCGCCGACGAAGTCGAGGATGATGTGCACAGGCCCAATGTCGGGGGGCAAGGTGTAGGGCTCATGCAAGACAACCCGGGCATCAAGGTCCTCAACGGCCGCGAGAGTGTCGTTGCTGCGTGACATGCCGATAATCCGACTGGCGCCCAGGGAGCGAGCCACAGTAATGGCAGCCCGGCCGCTGGTGCTGGTAGCACCAAGTACAAGGACTGTGGCGCCCTGGTAACTACCCGGGAGGGCACGGCAACGGAGGGCCATCCAGCTACTGCCCACAGGGTTGACGAGGGTAGCGACCGCAATGGGATCCGAGCCTGGCTCCAGTTTGATAAGTTGTTGACGTTCGACATTAGCGCGCTCGGCAAAGAGGGAGGCTGTCATAGGGCCGGCATAGTAGAGGTCGCCCGTCATCTCGTCTTGGACGACGCCATCAACGCTGGGGTCGAAGGGCAGGGACGCGCCCTTGGCACTGGGGTGCTTGCGGAGGGCTCGGCCTCGCACCAGCGGCGGAACGGCGACAGCCAGGACCTTGACTTGAAGCTGGGTGGGTGACGGCGCGGGCAAGTCTGGCGCAGAGGTGTACTCAGGGGCTAATCCCCATGATGTAACACGAGCGACTTTCATCTCGCGGGATCGGAAGTGGTGGAATGCGACTTTGGGTTGGCGATTGAGGGTGATTGCTGTTCGTGATACTCTGGAAAGGGTTTGAGCAAGGAGATTTTGCATGTTGCTCTGAGAGTATGGTCGAGGTTGGCGTGTTCGATGCCAACTTAGAGCACCGAGAGGAAAGCACGGCGAGGAGCAGGAATCTTTAAATACAGAAACCAGGGCTTGCGCGAGGCAGCGCAGCTCATTCCCGTAGGCTGTCCCATTGTTGGCACATTGTTGTTTCCAGAATTGCTCGCCGCTTTGATAACCAAGCCTGTCAATAACACGGTTGCAGGTCCACGCGGCCTTTGGGGCAAAAGCTTCGGTTACTGGAGAGCTCCAGTCCTTCCAAGCTGAAAGCTTGCGTCGGAAGGAATTTTACCCTTTGGGGCAAGACGTGTGTCTCCAAGGGGCGGGAAGCATGGCCCCCAACTTCTAATTTGAACCGCTTGCGTGTCATCCCGCTTAAATAACCAGCGTCCTTTCTCCCGATTGGCTCGGAGACCTTTGACGTTCGCAGATGCTGTTTGCTCCGCTGACAAAGCAGTCAAATAGGTCCCCGGCGTCGACATGTCCTCATCCACGCGGCCGGTTGGAGAGCGGTTGCCCATGATCCTTCGGGTTCACGCACCACGGGTCAAGGATCCAGACGGACTATCGGTAAACGGCAGCAAGATGAGGAAGAGGGCATGCGACTCTTGCTTCCAGCGGAAGGCATGCTGCCCTCGGTCTCTCGCAACAGATCTTCAGAACTTGGAACTGACCACAGCTGTAGATTCAATGCGACGGGATTCTCCCGCCCTGCGACTGGTGCCGCCATCATGATCTTTCCTGCACTTTTAACCGACCAATCTCTACTCGAAAGAGGGGCAAAGCAAGGAAGTAGGTGGGCTGACGGGGTGTGGGTGTCGGTGGTGTTGGCTGACTGACATTTGCAACTTGTCAAGGTCTTTCCGTGTGTCTAAGCGAGCACCAGATCCGGACCCCGTTGAGAGTGGAATTTCTTCTCCCCAGAGCCTGGCGGGTCTATCAACAACCCTAAACTGCAATGTCTCTCCTACCCCATCTTTCTCAGGAGACACGACTGTCACGGCCACTGCAAACGCTACCCCTGATCTCAATCCAGTTGCTTCAACGTCTTTGCTAGGTCCTGTCTTTGGCAAACTCCATTTTGCCGGGCGTCATCTCGGAGACATTAGCTCCCAACACGGTTTCCCCTTTCTCTCCACAGAAGGCAAAAGGTGGATTGCTTCGCGAACTGGCGAGAGCACGCCTTTCCAGGCTCTCGCGTCAATGCTAGCCTCCAGCATACGGCATCGTGTACACTCAGCCTTTCTATGCGCAAACACGGTTCATCTGACTTCGACAATGGAACTGCCTGACAGGACCATAGTTGAAGATTGCCTTGAAATATTTTCCACCCATGCTTTCAAGAGAATTTGGCCACTAATCGACGCAACCCTTTTCCGCCAGACTATAGACTTGGCCTACGACAAGACAGCGCAGTGCTCTCTCAAATCCGCGGCTGCCCGCTCATGCATCTTTGCGTTTCTGGCCCTCCTGTCGCTCCACCACCTCAACCCCAAGTCCATGCCGGGGCTTGATAGCGAGGAATGCGCACTCCAAGCACAGTGCCTGCTTCCCCAGGTCCTCCATGAGACATCTCTCGAAGGGTTGCAGACCTCTTTTATGCTCGTGAGTCTGAAAACCTGAGTCTTGTCCATTCCGAACTCGGTACTGACTGCGCACTGGTAGGGGCTGTATCACCTCTTGCTCGGCCAACTGCAAAAGGGTGCCGTTTTCCACTCCCTCGCCGTACGCATGATGTTCACCCTCGGCGCCAACACCGTTGTTGTCCCCCCTCTCGCGGCCCACGAGGAGGCCGACGTTTCCTGGAGGACAAAGCACCAGCTGAGAAAACTCTTCTGGATGATCTATTGCACTGACAAGGAGACCTCCCTCCGCACCGGACAGCCACCGTCCGTCAACGATGACGACTGCGACCTCACGCCGATACCCGGGTACCTGGACATGAAATACATGGACGACAGAGCGGAGCTTGACGTCTCATTGCTTGACGACACCGCCCCTCCGTTGCTGCCCGGCGATGTGCGACTGGACATGATCAAGGCCAAGACATACACGCTGCTTTATTCAACACGGGCGCTGCGAAAAACTGCCGCAGAACTTCTCCGAGACATTCGGCAGCTCGACGACGAACTGGAGGCGTGGAGACTGTTGCTGCCACCTGACTTTCGTCCTTCACTGTCCTTGCGTGAAGTTCCCCTCGAGCCATCGCTTTCTGAGCTGCGCAAAATGGAAAGGATCATGGTCCACTTCCAATATCGCCACCTGGTAGCCACGATACACGAAGCGACAGGGAGGTGCCGATCTGCGACAAGCCACGGGGGTTTTGACACCGAAGGTGTGAGTTCGAGCATGGCGTTGGCGGTCGAAGCGAGTCGATCCTCGCTGTTGTACCTACGCGCTATCGTCTTCAATCTGATGGGGGAGGTCTTCTGGTGCGTTTTCCGTCACGTCTGAACCACGTAATGCTAAGGATTGAAACAGGATGGCAGTATTCTACCCGATGGCGGCGAGCTGGACGATCTTCTGCAATGTTATCCACAATCCATTGAGCTCGCATGCGGACGCCGATGTAGATCTGCTGCAATCAGTGCCACTGCTCATCAAGCAGATGCGCTTGCGACGCCTGGCGCCAGACGAAATGACACACTTGAAGATGGTTGACGATTTTGTTGCTGAGCTTGCGCGGTTGGCTGGGAGAGCTGTCTTGAGAGCGAGAGGAGAGAAAAAGGGTAAGGGGGCTTGTTAGATAGAACTAAATTGCACCAATTTTGCCTTGGAAATTGAAAATATAATCGCCGCGTGGACGTCTAACTTGAAAGCCATCATCGCTCCTGACCGGTGGTGTAGCACGACGCTGTTGAACGGGCCACCGCAAGCTTCCCGCTTGAGGCAGAATCATAGCAAGGCAATCGTGGCCCCAGCCTCGCTGGGTAGAAAAGGTCATGGGATTGGAACGTATAGGTGACGAGAACTTGAAGAACGACAGGACGCCAGAAGCTTGAATAGATTAAGGCACGTCTACCAAAACTGCTACCGGCTATCAGCAAAAAGAAGCTCCATAATCGGGCCAAGGAGGTCTTCTCCCAGGCCCATGGTCTCCAGCTGCCCAATCTTGATCGCGGTCGGCCGCGATGACTGAATCACCGACCATATCTTCTCTTTGAGCCCCATGTCCATCTGGAAATCCATCAAAAAGCCCTGAACTCGTGCTGTGATGTCTACGCTGCTCAGTTGCGGGTTCTCCCCCAGATCAATGACGACGGTGGAATTGTTGCTAGAGAGCTTGGGAATGCGGATAACCAGGCCCGGAAAGTGGCCGCCATCTTCAACTGCCAAGTCAACATCTGGGATGGCGACCCCGTCGGCTGACACAACCAACGAGGGTGGAAGGGCCGTGAACGACAGGAACCTCAACGTCCAGTCCTTCGCTGATGAGTCAAACGTTAACTGCCCGCGAGATTGGCTGTAGTCGAGGCGAATCTCTCGAAGGCTGCTGTTCTCCGCGGGAGCTTCATCATCTTCCTGGTCCTCTCGGACAACAAAGCCACCGTCACTGCCCACAACAACCAGAACCTCGTAACCAGAAGGATTCAAGCATCCATTTTCGGGCACCAGATTCCGATCAAGCGGAATGATAGCGCCTTCAGATGCAAGGAGTGGAAAGCCCTGGATGCTTCGGTACATCCTGATGATCCGATCCCCATCGTACACAAATCCCGTCAAGACATCGACATGACGACCAGGAGGCACCCAAACGTCGACTGCAGCGCGGTTTGTCCTCAGATCACGCTTCTTGACAACAGGAGCCACAACGAGGCTCGAGCCAAAGTAGTACTGGTTGGGTTTCTGGTACGCCTCATCCCGCGATGGGAACTTCCAGTACAGAGGTTGCACGATCGGCTCATCTTGCTGCGCCGAGAGGACGTTCATCGAATACAGGTAAGGGAGCAGACGATGCCGAAACCGCAAAAAGTCCTGCATGACGGCCGCGAACTCTGGTCGGTACAGCCACGGTTCCTTGGACATGAACGGGCCGCAGGAAGAATGGAGGCGCATGATGGGCGAGAAGACACCGAACTGCAACCAACGAGCCGCAAGCTCGTCGTCACGAGTCCCGCACATGTGTCCACCAATATCATGGCTCCACCATCCGTAGCCAACGTTTGACGCTGTGGCAGTGAATTCGGGCTGGAACTCAAGAGAGGCCCAAGACACGATACTGTCGCCTGAGAACCCGACCGGGTAACGATGGGATCCAGGACCCGCGAATCGCGAGAAGATGAGCCCTCTGCCCTGGCCCTGCTGCTGGACGCTGTCCAGGAAATGAAAGTGGTTCAGCATCCAGAGGGGGTCAATGCCGGGGATCCGCGAGTAGGGACCTTGTTGCCAGTCAATCCACCAAAAGTCGCAGCCATCTTGCTCCAGAGCGCGGTGGAGGGTGTTGAGGTACGCGTGCATGAATTTAGGGTCAGCTGGGTTAAAGAGGATTGGTGCCTGTGCTGAGATGTCGTGACCCAACTCGTGGGCCATTGCCTCGTACGAGTCTTCGTGATGATGGATGCCGGCGTGCGGATGATCGTTGAGGGTGATGTTGAGTTTTCTGTCGTGCAGGGCGCGGGTGAAGGCCCTCGGGTCCTTGAAGAGATCCCTGTTCCAAGTGTATCCTGTCCAGCCGGCGTGTGGAATGTGGTCACCCTTGACCTGATGCCAGTCCATGTCGAGCACGGCCACAGACAAGGGAACCGATTGGTCCGCGAACTTGTCCATGAGTTTTAGGTACTGCTCGTCCGTGTATGCAAAGTACCGGCTCCACCAGTTGCCCAGAGCCCATCGCGGCAGAAGCGGCTGCTTGCCCGAGATGGCGAAGAACGACTCCATCGCACGCTTGTAGTCGTGGCCGTAGCAGAAGAGATAACCGTCAATCCGGTCTCCGGGGCGCCGAGGGGCCACGAAACCGCCGGCATCAAACAGCATCGAGGTGCTGTCATCAAGCACGGAATAGCCGGATTTGGAAAGGATGCCAGGTCCGAGCTCGCAGCGCCCGTCCACGTTGTCGATGGTTCTCGCCGTGCCACCGAGATTGTGCGGAACCTCTTCTCCATATCTCCAGTCGGCACCCCAAACCGTGTTCTTGTTGCTAAAACTAACTACGAGGCCGTGCCGGTCAAAACGCTTCTTGTTGTAGGTGACGTGGAACGAAGGCGTCCTGATGTCGAGCTGGTCGGTGGTATCGGTGACCTCGAAAACCGGGGCGGGGAACCGTCTGTTGATGGCAAACGTCGAGGGACGATCCTCAAACAGACCATCCTCGGCCCATTCGTATCGTAAGACCGTGTCGTTGATGAGGGTAAAGCGGTAGTAATCTCCTTGTACAACCGCGGCCGGGTTTGGAGCCGGGTCATTGGCGAAGGCGTAGCTGGCCATCCTGATGGGCAATGGATGGGTTGACGGCGTGGAATGAAGGTTGCGGCCTCCCTCACTTAGACAGTTCGCCGAGCAGTACTCTTGTAGGAATTGCGGTTTGAAACCCAAGCGCCAAGATGCATGCATGTCGGACTGCCTCCGCCCCGGATTTTAGACGACAAAAGCTTGGAGCAGAACAATGTTGCACGGCAGCACGAACCTCAGCCATGCCCCCAGAGTCCACTCACGAGAAAGCTGCATGTCCCGGCCCAAGGGCCCTGGTGGAAACCATGGCTCATGATCAACCGCGGTAAAACTGCTCGCTAAAACTCATTGAGGGTCACAACACCCGTGTCTAGTGAGGAGAAAGCCCCAGGTTCGGCTCAAATGTGGTTGATGTCAATTCATCGGCAGTTGAAGTTCAAAATCGGCGCCAAGGGGTAAAATGTTCGGCAATGCTTTTAATAGGTCGACGCAGCCAGCAAGTGGGGCTTTCACAAGCCCAGGGGGCCAGGGGTTCGAGTCAACGAAGTCTTGAGCCCCGAGTGCTCCCACCGGGTTACCAGTTTGAACTCAGTCTTTAGGTATCGAGGTGCTCCGGCGTGAGTTTTCGGTCATCCGAAGCTAACCCTCGGGCCATCTCTATGGACATGTCCTCTTCCTGTCTTGCTGAGTGCCAGTCCACCCCAGAGCCAACCCATCGCAGCTTGAACCGAGACAAAACTTCAAACTACGTAGCAGAGCAATTCCGCCTGAAGGTGCGATCAATGCTCGGCCATAAACGGAGGATTTAATGGCGCATTGTTATGCACACTACCGCGTCCGGAATTACTGTTCAGTCACAGACAAATGGAGTACGTGGTTCAAGGCCCGGGATGCCTCCCTTTGGACCATGACTCGAGTGGCGTGTCCCAGACTTTCAGTTCACTAAAACGTCCGTCTTTTGCGCGCAAACGCCATGCCATCCCATGTTCCATGCCGTTACGGCTCGTGACCCACGGAGACCTGGCTCGGCCCACGCCTCGCTGTTGTTGTCTCGGGTTCACATGATGAATGGAAGCGTCCCGTTCTGTTTCCCCGGGTTTGAACCCCACAATTTAACCACACCGGCAGCGCACGCGAATATGCGGGGAAAATCCTCTCGCGGATTAGGAAGCTGGCTGGGGCCATCGACAAATGAAACAAGCCCGGGTGTGACCAATTTTGCAGGGTCTCTATTGTCTGGTTGGTCGAGCGTCGGTGTCGGTGGAGAAGTTGGTTCAGAGTCTGGCTCAGGCCACGGGTAAATTTTAGGCGAAATAATTAAGCGGAAGTTTCTTCAGAGTTCTTCTCAACACACCACAACCGATGGTCGTCAACGATGGCGCCGTCAAGGCGAGGAGGCGTCGCTTCTCGAGCGCCCATTCGCTCCAAGCTCTAGAGTTGGATGTTTTCGGCTTCCTCGACCCTTGGACTCGACCCAGGCTGGACGTGACAACGGTAACATGATCCCAAGTGTGACGAGATTCATGAGAGCAAAGTTCTCGTTGCCCTTCAGTTCAGACCGGGCCCAGGCTTTGCTGCGAACTATATGTAAGTCCCGTATTCCCCTCACCACCCCCGAGCTCAAATCTTCAACGCAGCCGACTGTCAGACTGTGCTCATTCTCAAAAGTTTCCAGCCGAACTCTTTATTCCTTACCTCCTCTTTCACCATGTCGTCCCAACCAAAGGGTGACCCCCCTGAGGTCAGCTTGCGCAACATGCCGAGCACCTCGCAGATCGATGACATGGTCCGCGCCGCCGAGGCGGCCACCGCCCGGGAGAAAGAGATGGGTATTTGGCAGGCCGTCAAGACCTATCCAACAGCCATCTGCTTCTCCATGGCCCTCTCCCTCTGCCTCGTCATGGAGGGCTACGACACCTCGCTTACCGGCAACTTCTTCGCCTTGCCTCAGTTTCGCAAAAGGTTCGGCGTTCGCCTAGACAACGGCGACTATCAGCTCACCGCCAGCTGGATGTCCGGTCTTCAGAACGGCACCCAAGTCGGCCAGATTCTGGGTCTGATGATCGCGGGCCTCGTTGCCGATCGGTTTGGTTACAAAAAGACCATCATCGGAGCCCTCGCTAGCCTCATCGGCTTGATCTTTCTCTTCTTCTTTGCTACCAACATTGGGATGCTCCTCGCCGGCGGAATGCTTTGCGGTGTCCCTTGGGGCGCGTTCCAGACCCTGACGACAACCTACGCCGCTGATGTAACACCCATCCCTCTGCGACCGATCCTGACCACGTTTGTCAATATGTGCTGGGTCATCGGACAACTCATCAGCGCGGGCGTCCTTCGCGGCTTGCTGAGCCGTACAGACGACTGGGCCTGGAGAATCCCATATTCGATCCAATGGGTGTTTCCGCCCCCCATCATTCTCATGGTTCTGTTTGCGCCCGAGAGCCCGACTTGGCTCGTCCGGAAGGGACGGATGGATGACGCTCGCAAATCCCTGCGGCGACTAGCAAGCAAGATGGCGACCGAAGAAGACATCGACCGAACGCTGGCTCTGATCGACTACACGGATCGCTTAGAGAAGCAGATGCAAGAAGGGACTTCGTACCTTGACTGTTTCAAGGGCCCCAACCTCCGCCGCACCGAAATTGCCTGTGCCGTGTGGGTCACCCAGGTCTTCTGCGGTATCTGGTTTGGTGGAAATGTCACCTACTTCCTCCAACAGGCCGGCTTCGATCCTGCGCGCTCCTTCGACTTTGGCCTCGGTCTGAACGGGCTCGCTCTGGCCGGAACAATGACTGCCTGGTACATTGTGTCGCGCGTTGGGCGCCGCACGCTTTACCTCGTTGGCCTCGCCATCATGTTGACCATCCTTATGGCCATTGGCTTCATGGGCATTCCGGCGCCAGTCGAGGCTATCGGTTGGGCCTCTGGCTCCCTAATGATGGTTTTCGTCGCCGCCTACGATCTGACTGTCGGCCCCGTGGGCTACTGCCTTGTTGCCGAGATCCCTTCCACCCGTTTGCGAATCAAGACGGTTGTTTTGGCGCGCAACGCATACAACATCGCCAGTCTCGTCGCCAACTTTCTCAACCCACCCATCCTGAACCCGACCGCTTGGAACTTGCGCGGCAAAGGCGGCTTCATCTGGTCAGCGTTCAACTTGACTATGTTGACTTGGTCATATTTCCGCCTCCCAGAGACCAAGGGACGGAGTTTTTCTGAGCTGGATGTTCTCTTTGAGCACGGTGTGAGCGCACGCAGGTTCCACACGACCGAGATTGACGCGTTCCAGCGGGAACTTGTGACGGACGAGAAGGCGGGAGTGGAGGGACGGGAGTAAACGAGACACTTACCTGTCAGCCAGGTCATCAAGAAGACGGCGCTTTCCTTGGGCAACTCGGCATTGACTGACAGCTTGATTCTTGAAGGGAACTGAGGCGGATTATGGAATGTAGTTCTGGCGGTTGTTAAGCTTTGCTCACTCTTTCTCGTTCTCCAGTCGTCAATGTATTTATTGGACCTTGTGTTCTATTCATGAAATGTCGTGACGTACCATCATTATTCTCTACTGTTGCCCAATGCCCAGGTCTCCCCCTCTTCTCGTACAGCCGTTCTATGATACTGGAAAGTGTTTCAACACGCAAGCCGTTCCTTCGTGCCTTGCCATTGTTGGGGTCCGCTTCGCGTGGGGAACCATCCAGAACAACGTCGGGAGGTCATGGGTCTGCCGATTATTCCCCATGGGGTCTGGACCCTCTCGAGTGTTCCATCCCGGTGGGTTGGGAGAGGCCAAGACTGGGGCGAGTCGGGCCGAAACTGGAACGCACAAATGGGAGCAAGGTTGCGGGGTCAACAAGAGCTTGAACTTCTTCACCCCCATGGGGTCTGAGGATGGCCCGGTTTTCCTGAGTACAACTGAAGACACGGAGAGACAACGAGACAGCGAACAACCCAACATGCCCCAGAAGTTAAGGATTCGAAATCCCTGCGATGGATGCACATTGCGTCGTGTCAAGTGCGAGGAGACGAAGCCATGCTACCAATGCCGTCTCCGGGGCGTTCAATGCACGAGCATGTACTTGCGCCAGAAGCGAGGTCCGAAGGGCGGGCCACGGCACGCAGCAAGCGCCAGGATCAGAGAGTTCCAGAAAAGAGTGCGAGACTCAAGCCCTCGCACTCAGCTCGAGGATCCTCCATCCCCGACCGGCGACGAAGACATCGAGACAGATGGTAGTAGTTGCGAAAGGGACCGCCAGTTCGACTGGTCACCGGGTTTCCTGTCTGGCCATGAGACATTCACTGCGCCGCCCAGTGATTTGCCGCCAATTCCCGCGGTTGTCCATTCACATCAGCCGATACCAATCTGCGAATACCGCCATTTCATCCAGCTCTTCCGCCAGCAAGCATTCCAGATTTGGCCCGTCGTCAATAGCGACGAACTCCTCCTCAGACTCAGTCAACCAAATCCAGATTCCGAGACCTTGGCCCTCGCTGCGTCCCTCTGTGCCGCCACAATTGCGCAGCTTCGGCTCCCAGAGCACACAGCGACACCTCCACGGAATGGAACATCGTCTTCTCACTTTGCTACAGAGTGCCTCCGGTTACGGGAACTCTACGACTACCGAGAGACCTATTCTGTCGCGGCTGTCCTGATACCTTTCTTTCTCCATATTTACTATGCCAACACTAACAAGCTCCGCACGGCCGGGCTTTTTCTGCGAGAGTCGATAACATATGTCCACGCCATGCGGATTGGGCAATTCGAAGTAGATCAGCATCTAGAGAAGGGAGAGCGATGTCTCCGGCTCCGAATCTACTGGCTCCTCTTCATATCTGAAAGGTAATATTGTTGTGTTTTAGCACCTTGCTGCGTGCTCGGGGTCCAGTGCCAGCCAGCTAATACAGAAGGGCATGATAGGACATACTGCGTGCAGCACGAGATCCCAGCAATCCTCCGGCCGATTGACACCCCGCCGGAGTTTGAAGACGGCACTGGCGACGAAGGCCTATCCCAAGCGTTCAAGACGCTCTCTCAACTATTTGTCTACCTCGAGGGTGACTTTACAGCAACATCCATGTCGACAGCGCTCAGCGAGGCGCCGGTTGAGAGACAGAAAATTGTGTGTTACCAGACAAACCTAAGTCTTGTTTCCGACGACGCCGCGCCTCATGAAGCTCAGCGGGTGGACCTTTTTGTGACGCGGCAATGGATCAGACTTCTGCTCTGGGAGTACACCTCGAGGCACTTTGCCATGGCCAGCAGTCCAGTGGACCAGGCCTTCTCTCTACTCTTGCCGGTCAAGATCGGGCATGAGTTACTGTCCCTGTTCTCCATTGTAACTGATGCCGCCATCAAGACCCACGGTTACGGCATGGTAAGCTTTTTTTTTTTTTTTTGCCGAGAGCAAGAAAGCGAGGCTAAAACCCTGGCAGGAACTCAAAATCTTCCGACTCGCGGATGCATTGATGGATCTTATCGCGTGTGCCTCCATATCTGCTCGCAGCGGTGCAATGCTGGCCACGTCTGGGGCAATGTTATGCTCATTTCGTAGGATTCTGACTGCTGTCGGCGGGCAAGACTCGGCCTTTGTTCACAAGCTAGATTCTCGAAGGGCGGAGCTAGATTTGGATACGGGGACTTGGCCATACCAGACCTTGCGGGTGTTAGAGGAAGAGAGCACTAACGAGTACGATAGTGCGAGTTGTTAAGCCTCCTGGTAATACAAGCGAAGCTGCCAAAATGAGTTGTTAGTTTGCAAGTACAGAGATGTTAAGGATGTCCCAACCCGATTTGGAGAGGCTGAATTTGTCGCACCACTGCGTGGGGAATGAAGCAATTGATTCAGCACCAAATATCACCACCAGGATGAAACTCAAATGGTTGTTCAGCTGTTCCTGATGTTGTTAATTGATCCAGGAAATATCTCTGGCTGGGCTGGGCCACGCAGATGGAAGAGGGGTAGATATGCGCCAACTCAGCGGTGGCTTGTTGCCCCCCTGCGGTTCGACAGAATTATCCTACCTCGTCTGTCGCCAAGCAATGAACATTCATGATTCGGTTGGAGAAGAATAAGAAAGAGGAGAAGTAAGAAATGAGGAAAGGAGAAAAAAAAAAAAAAACTTGAATGTGGGAGCAACTTCTGAAGCTCGCGCTTGGAACTGACATGCCTTTGATAGAGGGTAAATCGAGTTGGCCAACCTAACCAACCAGCAGCTACAGCAGGTGTCCACACCTGCATATCTTCCGTAGTATAGTGGTCAGTATGTGAGCTTGTCAACCAACAACGCTCGAGACCCGGGTTCAATTCCCGGCGGGAGAGTTTATTTTTCGCCTTACGGGCAGGTTTCTCAACTTGCTGCATTCTTCCTGCCATTCTGTTTTTGCCACTTTGCACTGTCATCCTTCTGTCAGTCCTCAGTTCTCACTCTCAATTAGGCTTGGAGGTTAGATGAGCAGGGGAGCATGCTGTTGCGCCCATCAAAGGAGGCAACCGTGACCCCTGTTCAACCTCCAGAGACGGGATCGACCAAGCGGTCCAGGCTGTGTTTGCCCGCACCTGGGACGCCCTTGAGCCAGACGTGTTTGACATCGACATCTCTCAGGGCAGGTTCTCACTGGTTGGTACTGGGAAAAAGCGTTGACTGGGGCTGCTGAGCCCTCTTAACGCCAGGCAGATCCAGGCAGAACACCCCCTGGGCTGGTCTTGATTCGCCAGCATCACGGTCCATGCAGTTCGAATTGGGGGCCAGCGGCCACTCGATGCTCAAATCCGCCTCGTTATGGGGGCCTGCGATGCGCACCGCGGACAGCGGCCGCCTTCATCCGCTTGAGGCAACACTGCCAGTCTTCGACTCTGAGCAGGCCTTAAAAGGGGTGTCCAGTCCCTGGGCATCACCAAGAGTCCAGCATCACTCAGTTATTGTTTCAATCCAACCGTCACTGCTATCCGACACGTTTACCGGCCGCTTATCATGGCGATTGTCACCGCAAACTCCGCGGACTCGGACACCGAAGTCATTGTGGCGGTCGACGAGACTGCCTCTGTGACTGACGAGCATCCAGCAGTCGAGGCCCTGCCCGATGAGCCGGCTAACGACGTGCCCAAAGAGGTTGATGATGACGAGGTAGCCGAGAACAACAAATTTACGGAAGACAAGGACACGTCTGCTGCGCCTGACACCCCACCGGTCCAGAAGCTCTACAAACACCAGTGCTCGTACGGCGATTGCCCATCCCGCTGGGCCAAGTTTGCCGTGATTCAGGACGAGCAAAGAGACTTGGAGGAGCAGGTCCGCGACACGCCCATCGTCCACCGCAACGTCTACACCAGCGACAAGGACTGGGAAACCGAGTCGTTCACCATCAACTGCCCACGCATGAGGGCGGTGCTGTCCGAGGTGCTGGACAAATACCAAGACCTTGACCTAGCCCTGGAAGGGTGGACCTTCAAACCCCCTTACAGACCCCTCGTGCACCGCTGGGAGCGCCTCCAGGCTCTGCACGAGCAGCTCAAGGCCTCGGACGATGACCTTCCCGAGAAGAAGGCGACAACCCAGCTGGTTGAGTTCCTGCATCCCCTGCTGGCCCCTTCGATCAAGGACCTCAAGACCACCCAGACGACGGGCACGGTCCGCTTCAGCAAGATCTGGCAGGTTTTCCCACCTGGCGAAATCGTGCGCACGACGTGGTGGGATGCCGAGGCTGTCTGTCGCGTCGTCAAGTACCACAAGTCGGAATCCCGCGCGTGCTGGGACATCACCGTCGAGTATGTCGATTGGGACGGCGAGCGATGCGGCCTGGAGAAAAACGACGTCACCATCCCCTACTTCAAGGGGCCAAAGCATGTGACCTCCCTGCCGGTCTACCCCCTGTCGTACGCAGACAACGCGGAGGAGATTAAGGCCACGGCCATGGCTCGCGGGCGCCGGTTCCAGCAGCTCAGGGGGTACCACTTCCTTCACTACCGCGGCAACAAGGTCTCGTGCAGCACGGACAAGGAGCAGCCGGTAAGTCCGCCCATGAGATCCCTGCGATGCACATTCTGACCTCCGCGTAGATGACGGGCAGGGTCATCATTGACCGCTACGCCTATCTCAAGAGCAACAACTACGTCAAACCCGGGCTACAGGAGCTGGGGTACGTCGGCGCCGAGAAGTCCGCTGAGTCGGAGCCATTGTGCGCGGACGATGTCGACGATGCAGAGTCGTCCAACAACGGGAGTGCCATCGAAGAGCCGGCTGAGGAATCGAAGACGGTGTCTGATGAGCGGGTTGAATACCTGACGGAGCTGTCGGACGAGCACTGTCTCCTGACGACCCCGTGGCTGATTGGCTTCGACCTCAAGAACAAGGACTGGGGTATGTATTCCCAACGCCCCGAGTGACCTTGCAAGCAGCTAACGGAAAGCAGCTCGATTCCACGTCAACCAGCTGACCGAGATCGTGTGGAACGACAAGGCCTTCGACAACCTCGTGCTCCCCGGCGGCGAGAAAGAGCTGGCCTGGGAGTTTGTCCAGAGCAAGGCGACGTCGGATGAGGTATTTGACGACTTTGTCACTGACAAGGGTAAGCCACTTGGGGATCGGCCAAGACGAAATGTGTTGCTGACGAGATCCAGGACGCGGCATCATCATCCTCATGTTCGGGCCGCCGGGCGTCGGAAAGACGTACACCGCAGAAGCCGTTGCCGAAAAGGCCCGCGTTCCCCTGTATCTCATCAGCGCGGGTATGCTGGGCACCAGCCCCGAGGTCGTCGAGCCCGCCCTAGATAACGCGCTCGAACTCTGCAAGCTGTGGAACGCGATGCTGCTGCTGGACGAGGCCGATGTCTTCCTGGGAGCGCGGCTGGATGACAGTCTCAGCCGGAACGAGCTCGTGTCGAGTAAGAAGCCCCTCACCACACCTAGACAAACCACTAACACCGCCAGTCTTCCTCACCAAACTCGAGTACTACCAAGGCATCCTCTTCCTCACGACCAACCGCTTCTCGCGCATCGACCACGCCTTCCAGTCGCGCGTGGACCTCTTCTTGCCGTACCAGGACCTGGGCGCGCGCGCACGCAAGCAGGTGTGGCAGAACTTCTTTGAGCACTTTGGCGTCCACAAGTTCGACGTGATGGCCGAAAACCTCGACCGGCTCTCGGAGCTGCCGCTGAACGGGCGCGAGATCAAGAACCTGCTCAAGAGCGCGCAGCTGCTGGCCTCGCGGGCGGGCGGCAAAGTCACGGCCGACAGGTTGTACATGCTGGCGGATAAGAGGGTCACTGCGCTGAGGATGCTGGCGGACCAATGTGCGAGTTTGGGCAGATAGGGGGTTCTGGTGGTCGGACTCACAAGGTGGCTGGATCTGAAGGAAGCAATGGCCCTGAGGAAATGAACGCCGTAGCTAAGCCTGGAAATGGTTCATTTGGATTTTTAGCCTCCTGATATTGAGAATCGTTTGCAATCGTCGCTGCCACTACCATCCATCACCGCCCAGGCCGCTTCGGCCGGCTGAACGCTTTCTTAACCTCGACCTTCGGATGCAGCTCTTCCAGCACACCCTGCTCGGTAATCTCGCTTGCGTCCTCCACCTCAAACTTCTTCTGCGGCTGCAAGCCCTGCTTCTCGGCAATGGTGAGCACCGCCCGCTTCATCAACGGGTACATCATGCGGAACTTGATGGCCTTGGTGCTGAAGCTGCTCGGGCAGGTGTAGAAGAAGAGCAGCGGGCTGCTCTCGCCGCTGTTGTGCGCATGTGCATACCGGTAGAATGTGAACCGCGGCTCTGTTGGTGAGATGGTCTGCACAAGTTCGGCGATGGACGAGGGGAAGGAGTTGTTTGGCACAAGCTCGACGGACTCGGAAGTGGGGTTGATTTTCTGGAGAAAAGTTAGCATCAGCTCGTAGGTTAAAGGGCGACCCGGCACTCACCAGCATGACCAACGTCTTCTTCTCCGCTGCCAGCTCCTGCAGCGCCTCGAGCGCGCGCTCCTCGATTGGCGTGGCCAAATTCTGGCTCAGATGTATCTCACGCGTCCCGGTGCCCATCCCGGCCTCCTGCTCGGCGCGTCTGACGTCCCCAAGACTCTTCTCCTCCTCTGTGAGCGGAGCCTCCAGCGCCGTGTGCGCGTCGTGCTTCTCAAAACCCGCGGGGGTGAGCTCCTCGGGGGTTGTCGCGAAGAATGTCTCGCGGAAGTGCTCGCTGCCGAGCTCGCGCACGAGTGTCAGACGCGTCGAGGCAAACAGCATCTTCTGGCGCACCTTGGCCGTGTCGGGGACGTAGGTCACGGCCACCAGGGCCGGGGCCGAGGAGTAGCGGCGGAGGATGATGTAGAGGGGCTCATTGGGTTTGATGCGAGGCTGCAGCAGAGACTGGACGTTGGCGGCAAACGAGTTGCCGGGTGAGGAGGATGTCAGCAGCGTCAGGGGCCGCAGCTGCTCGGCTTCGATGCTTGCGAGGAGGCCGAAGTGGTGGTCGGAGGAGAGGAGGTCGTTGAACTGGGAGACCAGCTCCTGCGAGGCTGAAAGAAATTGCTGTCAGCGATTCTATACCTTGCAAGCATAAAAATGTTGAAAAACCGCCTACCGGAAATACCAGACTGCATCGCGGCCGCCTTCTTCCCCAAGTTTGTGTTGGACAGAGGCAGGTTGATGACGTTGGCAGTTGTTGGACGATGGACTTGGGATGGCGGGGCATCAGTCGCAAGGATTTGCCAGGTTGGGCAGGCGGGGAAGCGGTGGGGCTCGTCTAGCCCTTTGGCATTTCAAGACTTCGCCCCACTTCTCTTTTGCATTTCTCTTTCACCTGTGCAATGACTTCGCTTTGATGTTGATCCCGCGACAACGCTTGCAATCCAGCTTGCCTCGCGACCATTTCTATCATTGAACACGGGCTCACAGACTGTGGAAAAGACAACCTCAGCGGGAACGAACATGAGTTTGATCAGACACAAGTTCCTCGCATCGCTCGGGAAATTGACCAGCGAGGCACCCCCGACTGGAGACTCAAGGGCAAGTGGTACCTCTAAAACTTCTGAACAAACGAGAGCTCTTCGGGACCTTGAGTCTGCTCTTGCGGGCCAGTTCCGGCTCTCAGAATGCCACTGATGCCGGCTTCGTTGGAGGGTAAGAGGGTTCGGCTGTTGAAGTTGCCCTGATGAATGTTTCTGGCCCTCTTTCTCCAACAATGACCCCGTCCCTGGGGCTAAATTTAACAAACTCGATGCGCCACCAATCAGCTGCGGCCCTCTCGCTCGGATTCTTCTTGGCACCAACATCGGGCCAGGCACCAGAGCAGGAGCCGAAAAGTCATCAAGGGGCACACCTCGTGTCGAGTTTGCCTCGATTCCCTCGTTTCTCCTCGCCCGCCGCTCGCTGTTCTGCTGACAGGTACAATACATCATGTCGAGCTAGCATCGACGTCCGCTCTTTTCCCAACCTGATCACCACATCACTCATTCTGCGCCCGCCTCTGCGCGACATGGCGCACCACACTCGTTTCTTCGTTTTCGCCCTTCTCTTGGTCGCCAATGCCGCCTCCCAGCATGTGCTCCTCCCTTTCTCTAAACATGACGACCGGGCCGTCCCCAAGCTCGCGGCGCGTGGCACGGAGCAGATCAGCCTCGAGTCGTCCGACTATGCCTACGTCGTCGATGCCACCGTCGGCACACCAGGCCAAAAGCTGTCGCTGCTGATCTCGTCGTCCTCGGCCGACACATGGGTGCCCGACGCCAACACCCGATATTGCTCGCCCGACTGGTACTACAGCTCCTCTAGCTCTCGCATCGGTCGCATCTCGTATTGCAGATGGGGCAGCTTCAACAAGTCCAACTCCGAGACCTACCTCCCGGCAAACAGCAGGTTCAGCTCCTTCAGCGACAGATATATCGACGGCACGTCCGTGATGGGCGAGAACATGACCGACAAGTTTGTCCTGGGAAACGTAGAGGTCGATGACTACCCCATGGGCCTGGTTTCGAGCACCGATCGCTGGATTGGTGTTCTCGGCTTAGGGTTCCCCGGTTCCTCGTACTACTCTAGCTCCTCTAGCGCCACCTACGAGCACATCCTCGACCGCATGGTCTCGTCCGGCAAAATCGCCAGCTCGGCGTACAGCCTCTGGCTGGACAACCCCCAGGGCACCTCTGGCGGCCTGCTATTTGGTGCCGTCGACACCTCAAGGTTCACCGGGGACCTCTTGGAGATGCCCAACGACGCGGGGTACTCGAGCGCCTATTCCTACGCCTGGGCGACCAAGATCTCCAGCATCAACGCCACCACCGCCGACGGGGCCGCGATGCCCGCCATCCGGTCCAACGACTTTCCCCTCGACGTGAGCATCGGCCCGGGTGAGGTGTTCTCGTACCTGCCCACGACGTTCGCTGAGAAGGTGGCTGAGATGGCTGGTGCGACGTTCAGCGACACATTGAGCCTGTTCACGATCCCATGCAATGCCGCCGAGACCAACAACACCAAATTCGTATTTGAGCTCGGCCGCGCCGGCGGCCCGAGGCTGAACGTCCAGACGGCCGATCTCATTGTGTCTCCCAGCGTCCTCGGCTATTACTACGAAACCAGCGACGCCTTGAACGGGACAGGAGTGTGTCTCTTCGGCGTGCAGAGCTGGTCGTACAGCAGCGACTCCTCCTCCTCCTCCTCCTCCTCGTCGTCGTCGTACTACTACAACATTGGAAGCTCTCTGCTGCGCCGCAGTTACCTCGTTTTCGACTTCGCCAACTCAATGATCGGCGTCGCTGCGGTTAAGTTTCCCTCTAGCTCAGAGAAGCCGACGCCGACTATTGTTGCATTCGCAAGCTCCAGCGCCTCCATCCCGTCCGCTACCATGTTCTGTACCAACCGCCGCTGCAGTCTCAACACCGATGGCAGTGATGATGGTTCTGAATCTGGGTCTGGGTCTGGGTCTGGGTACAGATACAACGGGACCGAGTCTGGTCCGGACCATTGGAAGAAGGTGGCCATCGCCTTGGGCGTGACGTTTGGCGTCTTGCTTCTGGTTGGCTTGGTGGCCGCTGTTTTCGTGTGGAATCGCGAGTGCCGTGGCGCGAGGAAGGGCATGAAGGAGGCGGACGAAGAAGGATCGCAGACCCCGCCGCCTGAGATGGCGCAGACTCCAGCCGCGCAGAGCGGTGGGCCCAGGACTCCGGGGGTGTCGCCGCCTGGGCCCCTCCCCGTCATCCAGGAGGACGCGCCCGAGACGAACGCGCACACCCCGACTCACGCCCCTCAGCTTCCGCCCCTTGGAACGCAGGTTGCCCGTTCCATCACCCCTCCCGAGTCTGAGCCCAACAACCGCGCCTCCGCGGCCGTGTCTGCGCTTTCCGATGAACAGCCGGATCAAGCCCGAAATTCTGCGGCCGTGTCCGAGCCAGACCAGGCGCCCCCGAGGTCGCCGAAGGGGAAAGGAAAGGACGTCGTCCGTTCTACTGATGGGAGTTGATCTACCGTTACATATTAGATTTGTTAGTTGTAGTCGAAATTTTAATGGAGATACCCCTTTGCGTCTAAATTGTTCCATTCTTGGCTGATGTTCTGCCAAATGTGGTGTTGCGGGATCCCTGCGTGCCATTGGACTCTCGACGTCATCGCTCCCACACCCGGCGTGGCATTTCAATTTGTCCTACATCATCAAACCAATTCAGGGTCCTTGTCCCAATCTGGCGCGTTCTCGCCGTCGTGTCGTATCCCAGTGCTCATCCCAAATTGCTGTGGTTTGGAGGGTTGACGTCATGCCACCACCCACGTCAACACCAACCCGTGGTGTATAAAACAATCCCATCCGGGCTCTGCCACTTCAATTTCAGCCACAATATCTCCCTCCAATAAAGATACAATCGGTCAAATTAAAGGCACTCAAGTCTTCTTTAACCTAATCAACAACAACATCAACAACCGCAACAATGGCCATCACCAACGCTTTCACGGACCTGATCAAGTCTATCGGAGAGCTTTTGTCCTCCGTTTTCGGCGCCGCCTACGCCATCGTCCACTCTTTCATCATGGGCGTCTTCAACCTATTCGCCGGCTTCTTCGCCTTCATCGGCGACCTCGGTAAGGGCGTGTTTGACCTGGCGGGCGGTGTTGGGAAGTTCGTTGCTGGTAGGTCAACTCATTCGTTTCCCTCGCCCTGTTGGGGTGGAAAGAAATCACCGACTAACATGAACTCTCAGGCAATGCCATCATCCTCGCTCTCATCGGCGCCGCCGGCTACGCGTATATGCGCTTCGTCCAGCAGCCGCAGCAGCAGGGGCGGAGGCCCGCTGTGAATGGTGCCGGCGTGAAGAAGATCAACTAAGATGGAGGCATGACATGTTGGGAACGAGGAGTTGAGCAATGACGGATATGAAGGCCAATCTCGGCCCCGGGATCTCTTTTGAGCATGTCATTCACGTTTCCTTGGTCCGGGTACAGCGATGGATTCTTGATACCACTTTCATCTGAGTTAGTAAATCGGAGATGGCACAATCACCATAAGCAGAAACACAAGTTGTTGTAATGAATTAATGATTGTAGTAGCTCAAAAGTAACTTGCTAAGGTGCGATGCCGCTATATTATCATCCAACTCTGCTAGATGAAGCGGAGAGTATATCCAAACCAAGTGGAAGGTCTTTCGTGTATGTATGAGACCTCCAAGCAAACAAAAGCCCAGCCCAAACTCCGACCCCCCACGCTGTCCCTCTCCTGTATCACAAACAAGCATTCTAGATGCGGTATCTCGGGTATCTCTCAGCACCAGCCGCTCAGTCCAGCTGCGACTCCACCGCCGTCTCGTACTCCTCATCGCCTTTGCCCTTCTGGACAATGACGGGGTACGGCGCAAGCCCATCATCCTTGGCCTCGTCCTCACTTTTGTCGCCCTCCTTCTTCTTGCCCTTCCAGACTGACCCCCTGCGCGACCCTCTACGCGAACCCCGACGCTTCTTGCTGTCGACCTCGCTGTCGCCCTCGTACGCGTCGTTGTCCTCCTCCTCCTCCTTCTTCTCGACGCGGGCTGTACGGGCACCACCAGCGTTCGCCTGCGCATTATCCAAGTCGACTCCACCCTTCTCGCCCATGCCGCCCTCCTCGAGCTCGCCGCCCTCCATGACGACGCGCAGCTCGAGGTCCTCGTCCTTGGAGTAGACGCGTAGGCCGATGACGCAGATGGCGTTCCACGGGTCCGGCTCGTTCTCGTCTTCGGTCTCGTCGCGGTACTTGGACACGGCGGCGGCGTTGGCAGTCTGGGGACCGGCCATGCGCGGCTTGCGCGACATGTCGTCGCTGCTGTACAGCTCCTCCCAGTCTTCGATGGGGGACGCGCTGGACTCGCCGTCTGAGGTGACGTACATGTTGGGGGACTTCTTTGCTAGTGAGAGAGGGGGAGGGGGGGGCGGGGGTGAGGATTTGACGGGTGGTGGGGGTGGCGGGCCGGAGACCTTGGAGTCGTCGACGGGCGGGACGGGCACCTTCTCCTTGTCCTTGTCGTCGGTGCTCAGCGTTGAAGAGGCGTCGCTCTTCGGGGTGGGGCTGGGGCTGCCGGACGAGTCGGAGCTGGCAGGGGAGGCCTTGTCCTCGGGCTTCTCCTCCTTGACGCCAGCCTTTTCATCCTTCTCGCCCGCGGCAGCCTCGGGCTCGTCCTTCTTGGAGCCTGAATCTTCGGGCAGTTCAACCTTGTCGGACAGCTGGGTCTGCTTCTCAATGGTAGGGGTCTCGGCAGGAGTCGGAACAGGAGTGGCGTCAGAATCGTCAACGTCTTCCCGAACAGCTTGCTTCTTTGGCTCAGCCTCCTTCTCTTCCGCCTTGGGAGATTCAAACTTATCCTCAGCCTCAGCCTTAGTCTCGGGCTTATCCTCAGTCTTAAGCTCAGACTTGTCCTCAACCTTGGCCTCGACCAGCTTCTCCTCCGGATTGTGCTCCTCGGTCTGGATGCCCTGGTCCTTAGGCTTGAGCTCCTCGGCCTGACGGCGCTTCTCCTCGCGAGCCTTCTGGCGGGCCTCCATCTTCTTGTTGTTCTTGCGGCCCTGCATCTTGGTGACCTGGCGGTTGAGGTGGCGCTTCTCCCACATGCGGTGGCGCTCTTTTTGGCGCGCGTCGCTGGCCTTCTTTTGGTCGGCCCTCTTGCGCGCCTTCTTGACGGCCTCAAGATGGGCGGCGGCCTTGCTGTGGGCGAGGTCGTACGCGTAGCCAACCTGGGCGAGCTTCTCGTTCTCAATGCGCTTCTTGCACTCGCGCTTAACCACCTCCTCAATGCTGGGGACGCCCGTGTTGCGTTCGCCGGCCACGCTGATAAAGACGCTGTAGGTGCCGGGGAGCATCGACGGCAGCTCGATGGACACGGAGCGGTCCATCAGGTAGTTGCCGTGGCTGCGCACGATGTAGTCCTCGGGCTCCAGGCGGTCCTGCTCGTGCAGGCGGAACTGCAGGCGAAACGAGTACTGGCCGTGCAGGCCCTTGAAGTAGCGGTTGTCGAGCTGGCTCAGCACGAGGACGAGCGGCGACTCACGGGTAAGCTTGATGTGGAACTTCTCGTGGTACTGCGGCTTCCAAGCGACGTCGACGCCGATCCACCGCTGGCAGCAGCGCCAATCGGGGTCGCGGAACAGGCGGGTGCGGTCAAAGTGCTGGTACTTTCGCAGCAGGTCCTCGTATGAGATCCAGAAGACGCTGTCACTGCCGAACTGGTGGCCCAGCTCCTCCGACACCTCGGTCGTCCACTCCTTGGAGCCGTCGGACCAGGCGCCCTCCCAGATGCCCTTCTTGGTCTTGCCCCACGGGTTGCGCAGCTTGACGAGGCGGGTGCCGTTCTTGAGTGTCCGCGCCTCCATGACGACGTATGCGTGGCCCTCCTCGATGCCGTCGCGGTCGCCATAGCCGCCGTCCAGGAGGCCGGTGCTGCAGCCAAACAGGAACTCCCCGTTGACCTTGCTCAGCTCGTTCTCCCAAAAGCCGTCGAGATCGAGGATGTCAGACGCGAGCAGCTCAGTGGTAACGCCGCCAGATAAGTCCTCGAGGCCCTCACCGATCCATCCGCCGGCCAGCGACGCATAATCGCCATGGGCTTTGGCGTAGGCCTTCTCGATGAGCGGCACCCAGGTCTCGTTCTGGTCCTTGCACTGCGCAAAGAAGAGGGCCTTGGAGCCGGTCTGATAGGTCTTGCGGTAAACGCGCTCGACATCCTCGCGGTCGATCTGCTGCAACAGGTCGCGTTGCATGCTTGGCGAGTCCCAGCACGGGGACTTGAGAAACAGCTTGTCGTCGATGATGGAGTAGATCCACTCGCCGTCGCGGTAGAAAACGAAGCCGTAGATGCCGATCCGAGTGTCGTACTCGACGCAGATGCGCTGGATGCCGTCCTGGACGTTAGCCAGGCCCGACAAACTGGCCATCAGCCAGCAGTCGCCCAGGCTGCCCTGCTTGACGTCGCTGCCGCTGATTTTGGACATGAAGGTCGGCTTGTCGTAGATCTCGTGGATGCGCTTCGTCGCCTTGGGCACGTTCGCGCTCGGATTCATCATGGTGGTCATGCTCAGATCATACTTGGTGCGGCCGAGACTGTTAAGGCAGTGGCCCTTCTCCATCTTGAGGTCCCAGTCCTGGCGCGTGTTAGCTGCGGCCCTTCATGCAGCCGTATGCAAGCACTTACAATGTCCCAACCGGGGTCCCGGTACCGCGTGTTCACTCTCCTGCATTCTTGGATGATCTTCCTGACCTTGCGGCGGCATTCTTCGGCGGCACGCTCGTAGCCGGCGCTCAGCAGCTCGTTGGACCGGTCCGAGACGATGGGTGGCAGGACCGGGTCGAAGGGAAGGATGGCTAGCGCCTTGTTGAAGCGCTTGTTGCTAAAGCGCTTCCAGATGCGGTTGATGCTCTGCTGGGGCGGTACCCTGCGCTTCTTCTTCTTCTTGTTTGCATCGTTGGAGTTGGTGGCGGGCGGGGCGGCGCCCTTGTGCTTGCGGTAGTTGTAGTAGTCGTCCGAGTCCGAAGACGACGAGTAGCCGTGCATGATGGACAACGGCAGCAGCTTTCTGTACCAAACGAGTGGTGGGTGTTCCCGAAGGAAAGGGCGGTGAGAGATTGCCCAGTGATGGCCTGTGGCACTTGGGAGCAAAAGGAGGGTGTTGGAATTTGTCGGGACAGAGGGGGGGGGGTCGAGAGGACAAGAGATAACTGAGCGCCGAACAATATTTATCTGCTCGAGAGGCAAGGTGAGCGAGACTGTCCACAAGGGTGCCCTCAACAAAGGAGGGCAAATACAGGCGCCGGATCGTTGGTCCTGGGGACCTCCCAGCAGGCCGGGCTCGGCCTCAGCGGTGGCGGAAGGATGAGCTTCTAGGAACGAACCGCTGCTCCTTTCCCGCAAGGTTCTTGTCGTGAGAGGCAGAGGCAATGGGATGGGATCAGAAAGTGGTGACGGCACTTACAGTACAAAGAACACGGACGAGGATCGCTGCAAGGAAGAACCCCCTCGAGACGGCGTCAGATGGGGAGAAGGGCGGTGACGCCACCTCTGGGGGTTGGCCTGGTATTAAAACCACATCCTGAGTCGGAAGAGACTCATCGGTTGGTCTGCAAGCCACCAGCGCAAGCCAGCCAGCCTTGCCAAAGCTGAGCCTGGCCAGGCGCAGTGGTCTCTCGTCAGTCCGAGCCAAGACACCAGCGCGCTGACCCCAGGCAGCGGCTCAAGCCACGCACACCGAGTCCTCGTCCATTGGGCCCTTCTGCGCTGACACCGGACTCAAAGACCGCCAGGTCCGTGACACCGTCCTCGCTGGTGGCAAAGACAAACAGTGCCATTTAGTTTCGAAATGTTTCGTGGAGGGATCGGGGAAGTTGCACTGTCTGAGCCAGGGTCGCTCCATGTTGGTCATGTCGACGGGGGTTGTCGGGGGGTTCGATCTGGGCTCCACTCGGCGTGGCGGACTGGGGAAATGAAGCAATTGACTTTGAGATGCTCGCTGTTGGTGACCCTTGGGGACGATCCTCGCTCTGCGGGTGGGGACGAGGTCGTCGAGGTGCGGCGCCGGTGCCGGCGGCATGCAGTAGCAACAAGCAAGTCCGTCGACGTCCAGTGGAAGAGTGAGGCGGTGGGAGGCTTCCAGGTTGTATCGGATTGGTTGGTGATCAGGGCAGGCTAGTGTGGGTCAGGGTGGGGCACCCCCACATTGAAATTCCCGCCTCAAGCGAGAACCTTGACAGGCAACACACTTCCACCACTGCACGCGCTGCAGAGAGGCATCCTGTTCGGATCTGTTCTGCCTTTGGCAGTTCTAGAGTCAACCCCGAGTGTTCGTGTTCCATCCTCGTGTTGGTGAGCGAAACATGCTGCTTGGTCCTTCCACTCGCGCGCGGAAAACTGCACCAAGCGCTGGGAGTTGGACGACGACCGAGCCAATCATCCAGGACACTTGCTGCTGGCAACCTGGAAGTGTCAGAAAACTTCTGCGTCGAGCCTCCCGTCGACTCGATCATCCAGTGGCGCGGCCGATAAGACTGTGCCACGTCTTCCGCAGACATGCACGTCCTGCTGACTCGAGCCGCCCGCCCAACCTTCCCGTGTGTTTCACTCGCTTTCTGATGATCGAGTTGCCACAAACGATGCGACCCAGGCCTCGACCCCACACTGTCCCGTCAACGGTCAGCAAGGGCGAACATCCCGATCGCACCGGGTTCGCGGTGCACCCACCACTTCCGCACCCTCGTTCAGGCTCGCTGTGCGCGGACGACACGGAAGAGAGCACGGGGTGCCGTCAATGCTAACAACAAGGCTACAGATCGCAGAATGACCCGACAACCTCGTCAGCTTCCGGCTCATCCTCGAGGCGCATGCCGCGCACCCAGCACGGGGCAGCCGGGCGTCTGGTCTCGGCTCTCGGCGCGCTGCTGACCCCCCCGGACATACCCTCATTGGTTCGACCAGCCTGGACCGGCGAGTGGCAAGCGGCTGCCTTCAGGATCCGTCTGCTCCCGTTGTCTGGAAGCCTCAACCATTCTGCCAAATGAACAAATGAGCCGCCTTCTTCACCCCGAGTCTTCCGCGGTCTTGAGGCAGCAGTCCGCGTCGATCAGGGTCAAAGGCACTCAAGGGTACTGCACTGCACACGCCATTGGAGAATACCACCCTCCCTTTCGACTCTGTAATGCTCCACCCATCCATACCACCAGAAGGTGGTCAGCCTCATGGCAACTGCATATGCAGGACTGAAGTTCCAACCTTAAAGTCCATTATGCTCCCTGTGTGAGTCTCTGCTAAACAACTGGAGATCACATTGATGGTCAAAGCATGGGCCAAATGTGACACAATGGGGACGCAAAATGGACACAGGACTCGGATACGGTGTAACTCAGTTCACACTCGGGAGGTGCTCTGACTTGTAGCACGATGTCCACGCTGACCGGCGGTCATCCTCGACAGCCTTGACTCGAAGCTGGAGTTAATCGTTGTATCCAGTCGTTCCTGGGGCTCAATGTTCTGTTGATAATCGACTGTTCCTTGGTCACCAAACATGAACTCTGAGCGCCAGGCATCACCACGATGATGGCCAGCATTTGAGTTCTGGCTTCAGCATGAAAAGGAAGGTGGCCTCCGAGCCCTTCAAGTTTGTCACTTCGCCTCAGCCGTGTTTCAGTTCTATCATCGCCACATCCCTAGACTGTTACAGGGAACTCTTTGTGTTGCTTGTCTCAAGTCACCCCAGCCTGAACCAAACTCTCGGGATACCATTCGAGTTTGGGTTGGACAGGTATTTCTCGAAGACCGTGGTACCTCGTAGAGCACGGGTGCCACCCGCTAACTGAGCATGAAGGGTCCGGTTTGCTGAGATGATGGGGAGGTTCGTTGGGCTGAAGGGCAAATTTGTTTGGGTTTGTTTATCTTCCTTTTCTTGACATGATTTATACAGACGCTCGCTACCTACTCCACTTTTTTAGGTACAGATCAACGGTGTTGTCCTCAGTTCTTCCTCCGGTGGGTCAGGAATATCGCGCTTCTCAACAGCAAGCGGTCCATCTTTCTCCTCGGTCTTCGCGGTTTCATCACCCTTTTCGCCCTCAGTCTTCACCCTCTCCCATCCCAGCCAAATGCTAGCCAGGCATGCCAACGCAGAGCACGCAGCAGGCAAATACTAATTCAAAAGTGTCAGCACCATATTTGCATGCCAGGGGTTTGGTGTACTCACAAACATCTGCGTCAACGCTTTGCTGTACGCTATCAGCAACCCCAGCAGCTGCTCAGGGGCTACCAGCCCTCTGATGTTGGTAGCACCCGCCTCCAGTATTGAGGTGGCATTGACGCCCGGAGAGTACTGCGACAAAAGAGGGGGAAGATAGTTGTGGAAGATGCTCTGGGAGATGGAGATAGCGACGGTGCTGCCCAGGTTCATGAAGAGGTTGACGATGGCGAGTGCTGTCGAGCTCTCCTCGGCAGGGACTTTCTCTTGGATGGCAACTACGGGCTGAGAAGCGAGCAGGTAACGTTAGTCGAGCTTTTGACGCGTCGGGACATGAGAAGCTGAGTTAGTGGATGAAACATACCACTTGGAAAGCAAGGCCGTTGCCGATGTTGGTAATGACCTGATAGCCGATCCACTGGCCTGTCGTTGTTTTTGGGTCGAGCGTGCTCAGGAGACCGGATCCGACAGTTGCTAGTACACAGCCAGTGATGGCCCATGGTAAGTGGGAGAGTCAGCGTGGTTTCTTGGGAGTGACAGAAGGATATTGATGCCCTCACCAAGCGCGCCAAAGGCGACTAGACCAAGAATATTGGAGATTAAGGATGGAAGCAGGTGCACCGCACTGGTGACAGGTGAGTCGCCGCGTACCGCTTGGAACCCTATTCGCAACTGTCAGCTCCGAATAGTCTGTTCAATGGGTGGTCAAGGAAGCAGAGTCATTTCCTTACACAAGGGCAGGAAATATGGAACCATGGCTGTGGTAAAGGTGTATGGGCAGCGGGCTCCTGGCTTTCCGTTCGTCAGGTAGTACATGACTTGGACATTATGACAAAAGAAAGAATATGTTGCAGTCGTAGGACTTGAAGGGCCAGTTTAGGTAGGACGTGGGGGATAATCAACGGCTGTCCTGCACCTCGACCCCCCAGTTGCCAGGGGGCCTGTTCGAAGGAAAGCTGCATATGGCAGCGTATGCGAAAGCTAAAAAGGGATAATTATCATTTCTGGACGCGAATCAGCTGTGAACAAGGTGTCATTAGGAAGATTCCTTGTTTGTCCTTCGCTGTGTTGATTGGCTAGTACCTTGCCAGTCAACTTCACGAGACCTACAAATAGGACTTTTCTAGCTTCCTCCATCCCAATACAATTTTCCTTTCCCTGCCCTGGATGAGCAGTACCGGATACGGAGTACACCGTCTTGTCAAACCATGATCCGTCTAGATACGGTGCGTCAAAGAGTCCCGTCTTGACGGTCTCGTCTTTTCAGTGCCGCAGTTTAAACAAACTTATGCGGAATGGAATGTGATCTGCAGATCCGCGAGTGAGACATTAGGCTAAATCTTACTCTCACAAACAACTGTCTATTCCATATCCAACGTTAAATTTCCATCGCCTGTCGCAAAAGGTCTGGTTTCTAGGTGTGAGCTGAATTTCTACCGTTAAGAGGTCACTCATAGTGCTGTGTCATTAAGCCTACATACATGCTAGTTGAGCAACAATGACCTGTGCCTTCACAGTGTCAAGAAAATATTTAAGGGTAATTACGAGATATATTTAAGGGGAGGCTTGTTTTCAGTTACATCGCAATCTTGTATTGACGAGTAAGTGAAACTTGGAGAGTTGTCTGTTGAACTAAGGTACTGGACAAGGTTGAGTCTCATGGGAAATGTTTCGGCATCCTCGTCAGAGGTTAAGTTAGCCCGAGGAATGCCATGTATCCATTACTAAAAACAACAAATATTTCTAAAAACCGGGGACCCGTGTATATCTAATTCCATCTCGAGGTTCTTCAAGTTGGTCGAGGCTTCTTTAGTTTTGCCTCCTTGCTTTAGTTACTTGAAGCAGCGACTCGGTAGCACCACACCTGACAAAGTCTACTGTATGAATGGAGGCTAACCTCATGTTTATCGGCCGTGGCCTCAAGCAGCTATTGGGACTTGAAACATCGGGGCAATGTTCAAGGCACAGAGAGCATCACCAACCCAAAGACGACCTCCGCCATTTCCACATACCCCAACGCAGCCATTCCAACCCCCAAACACGCCTACCCAGCCGCTACAAGCCCCTATCAACCTCAACAATGCAGAATGGAGTATGGCCACCGCCAGGCTCCGTTGCTTGACTCTCGTTGCCGCGGGCAATCCTTTGCTGTTGATTCCGGATGATGTCATTCGCCCAGCCTTTGTGCACTTCGCACTCCACACCCAGCTCCCGACCCCTGGCGCGCGGTCAGCTGACACCCCCGAACCCTGCCCTAGAAGGCTGCCCCTGGCAACCTGGAACCTTATAAAACGGCGTCCAGCGGCTGGCGCCTTTCAACTGCGCAAGCACGCGACGCCCGGTTCATTCAACATGAACCCGCCCTCAGACCGGTCGCTGCGGATCGCCGTCCTGCTCAACTCGTGCCGGTCGCCCTTCATCAACGACATCCGGGACTCATACATCCGCTCCATCGGCGCCGTCTCCCCCGATGCCGTCCTCTCCTTCTACCGCCCTGCCGAGAAGGCAGATGACTTGCCAGACCCGGCGGCATTCGACCTGATAGTCATCGGCGGAGGGAACGCCGACGCGCGCGCGAAACACCCGTGGATCCTCCGGGTTCAGAAGTTTATCCTGGACGTGGTCAAGAACTACCCGGGGAAAAAGATCGTCGGGATATGCTGGGGCCACCAGACCATCTCGCTGCTGTTTGGTGCTGAGCTAGTCGACATGGAGCTTCCCGAGGTACGATGGGCGCAGATTTCGAGAAAAAGCTTGCTTACCGTTCGTAGATGGGAGTTACCGAGGCGAAACTGACCGCAGCTGGGCGCCGTTTCTTTGGTAGACAGCACGGTGACGGAGTGCTCCTCCTTCAACAGCACCACCGCCGCGAGGTTGGGATAGCACCACACGGGTTCTCACCATTGCTTGCCGGAAACCAGAGCTTTCTGAGCCACAACGGCATCATCCTGACGTTTCAAGGGCATCCCGAAAAGGACGCCCAGTGCGCCAAGTTGCGGATCCACGACGCCTCGCGGTGGTTTGGCGTCGGTCCCGATGACCAAGCAGCCCTGGCCGAGTTTAAAAGATCCATGGAGAGGGAGCACGACGGTGGCGAGGTCTGGACGCGGGTGCTGGAGTGGGCGCGCGAGAAGCACCCAGCCCTGGCAGCGCACGATGTTCACCTGTAGCATAAGCACACCCTAAAAGTTGCATAGAAGAAACCTTGTTTCAGAACAGACGGCAGAGAAGTGTTTGTATTGCGGGCCAAGGTGGAAGGAAGATCAAGCTTGAATTTTCCACAAGCTACTGAACGCCGTCCCATTTGGATGCCCATGATGTGTGCATCAGACCCGAACCCGATTCCAAACCCAAATCTGACCGGACGCCAACCACAAACAAGACCACGCCTCGCGTCTTGCGCTTAGTACTCGGCACTGGTCTGGGGGAACTCGAAGATGACACCGCGGCCGGTGAGGCGGCGGTAAACTTCGGAGTAGGTGTCGAGGCGGTAGTCGACACCACCACGCTCCTTCTCGTCAAGGATGACCTTGAGGGTCTTGGAGCCGTCCTCCTTGGTGCGGAGGCGCTTGCCGACGATCTCGACGGGGTAGACGAGGTCGGTCAGGATGGCATCGTGCACAGCGGTGAGAGTGCGCGAGCGGGGGCGCTTCTGCTTGAGGGTGTTGCGCGAGCGGCTGGAGCGCTTGGGGCGGGGGAGAATGCGGCGGGAAGCCAGGATCAGGACATGGCGATCCGAGAACTTCTTCTCCAGCTCACGGGTGAGGCTAAAAAATTAAAAAAAAGCTCCGAACAGCGAGAGGGAGAAACCTACCGCTGCTGAACCCGGTGGAAGCCCTGCAGGGAAGGGACGGGGACAAAGATGACAATAGCCTTCTTGCCGTGGCCAACCTCGATCTGTAACAGATCCAAGTCAGCATGCGAGCTCCAGGATGACACTGCAATCCATGGACCGCTCCCATCCTATTCCGCGCTGTGTGGTCTTTTTGATGTTATGGCTGCCAAGCGGGCAGCACGCCCGAGGGAGCCGCTGCCCGCTCGTCCTCCAAGTGTAATCAATTCCCAGCGTGCGACGCCTGACGTGCAGCGACAAAATCGTGCTCGTAGTGTCGGCGGAACAGGTTTTCGGGTGCGGTCGCGGATGTCGTGCGGTTGTGCTTCAGGAGCAAATTCTCACCTCGCGGGCCGAGACGAACTGGAGAGGGCGGAGGGCGACCTTGAGGTCGGCGGTGTTGCTCTCGAGATCGTAGAGAGCACCGGCGATGCCCTGCTCGAGCTCAGAGGGGTTCTGGCGGCTCGGGCTGTTGGCCGCGATCTTGTTGAGGGACGGGGAGGACATGTTGGCGGTTGTCGTCGTTGACCGGGTTGCTGAGATCTTCGAGTTGCGGTTCAGCGGTTGACAGGAAAAGTCAAAAGCTAGGTGGAATTGGCGGGTAGGGTTTGCAGCCCTGGTTTGGTGGGGCTAAGCTTGGGCCGACGGTGGGCGAATCAGAAACGACATTGGTGGGTTAGACCCACTCTCCAGTTTCTCCAATTTCCTGCCACCTGGAGCTGCCAATCGCGGACGCGTCTCGCAGGAACAGTTCATTCGTCCCTCCAACTCTCGAATTGAACTCAACAATGACAGCCTCCAAGCAACCGAAAGCCTCTGCTGCTTCGGCGGCCGGCTTCACGCTCCCTCTGCCCTATCGCCTGTTCTTTCTGCTCATCGAGCCGATCGCGACCGCCGTCGGTGCCTACTATGCCTTCTTCGACCAAAGAACGTACCTCGACCTAACCCATGCGGCGTCTGCGCCGTCGCCCATCCCACTGGGCACTTCCATCGCCATGTCGCAGCTTGCGAATCTCTACATGGCCTTCGCCCTCATTGAGGCCTTTGTCCTGCGGTCAACGTCCAACCTTCGAGTCTGGAAGGCGGTCTTGTTCTGCTTCCTGGTCGCAGACTTTGGCCATCTCTGGACCGTCCGCGTGCTGGGCCCTCAGGTTTACTGGAGCGTGTCCGAATGGAATGCCATCGACTGGGGGAATATTGGATTCGTCTACCTCGGCGCCTCTCTGAGAATTGCCTTCCTCACGGGCATAGGGTTTAGCGGCAAGACCAAGGCCAAGAAGACTGCTTGATCAGGTGGAGGGACACGGCCACGGTGGTGCCAGCGCTGTCGACCCATCCCCACGGGCAGCCAGTGTTCAGGGTTGCCTCTGTCTTGCCGGTGCTTTTACTTCGGAGTTGGCGAGTTGCTGGCAGGGGTTGGGAGAGACAGGCTGCTGCCAGAGCGCAACAGGATGGACAGATCTTGTGATGGGCATATCTGGGGGGGTGGTAGACACAGGTTGCTTTCCCCAGCGGCCACCCTCTGCAGGTTCAAGGCAGCCTCACATCCACCAAGACAACTGGAAGCTCGCAATTCGGCCGAGATGGGCCGAGCCTGCTGACCAACTTTCTTTTTTCTCCAACTGTTCTCCAACAGGAACCCACCTGGAACGAGCATCACTGCCAGGGAAGCATGCATCTCCCTGAGGATCGACAACATTCAAGATGCCCCTTTTTGAATCCTTTTTGGCAGAAGAAAATAAGCACCTGGAGGCCGTTCAATGTTTGACACTCTGCGTTGACCTTTTTCCACCAACAATCGCTCGCTCGAAGCACCTCTCCTCACCAAGAGCATGATCACTGCATGGCAAGCACTCTGATTCGCGGGAAAATCGGCATGTCTGTTCCCACATGCTCCCCCGCAACACCACACATCTTGGCGGGGTGTTGCGGGGTTAGCGGAGGAGAGGAGCGTCATCGCCTTGGTTGGACGCGTTTCTGGTGACAGTTACCCAATTGCAGGATCAATGGATAATCTCACGATTCTCCAACACCCCAGTTTCTG
This sequence comes from Amesomyces nigricolor, assembly GCA_004802645.1. Lineage (NCBI taxonomy): Eukaryota > Fungi > Ascomycota > Sordariomycetes > Sordariales > Chaetomiaceae > Amesomyces > Amesomyces nigricolor. The sequence goes on from SRKS01000004.1 coordinate 79,949, forward strand.
TGTGGGACGGGTGCCCCTCGCAGCGGCTGTCTTGGGGGTCTTTAAAAGGCAGAGACGTCCGTCCTGCGCGCCTGAAGTTCCACGCTTCCATCTCTCCCGTAACCTTGTTTGATACCCCATTGCCTTTACCAGTCTCACAATGCCGTACCCTGAGAAGTTCACCGGGTTCCAGGTCAATGGACCGGACACCTGGCTCGAGTTCCACAAGAACGAGTTCCGGCCGAAGCCATTTGGCGACTACGACGTCGACATCAAGATCGAGTGCTGCGGTGTCTGCGGCAGCGATGTCCACACGATCAACGGCGGCTGGGGCGACCAGAAGTTTCCCTTGGCTGTTGGACACGGTAGGATAGCCTCCCGATTGCTCGATTGGGTTAGGTGACTGACGAAGAACAGAGATTGTTGGAAAGGCCATCCGGGTTGGCTCCAAGGTGACGCTGATCAAGGAGGGCCAGCGTGTGGGCGTTGGCGCGCAGAGCTACTCCTGCCTGGACTGCCGCCAGTGCAAGAACGAGAACGAGACGTACTGCCGGAAGCAGCTCGACACCTACGGCGCGGTCTGGCCTGAGACCGGCATCGTGTCACAGGGTGGTTACTCATCACATGTGCGGACACATGAGCACTGGTTGGTCATTGCGGTTAGCCCCTTCTCCTGAGCAAGCTGCTGACTGCGTCCAGGGTCTTCCCCATCCCTGACGGCCTTGCCAGCACTGTTGCCGCCCCCATGCTCTGCGCCGGTCTCACCGCCTACTCGCCGCTCGTCCGCAACGGCTGCGGCCCCGGAAAGAAGGTTGGCATTGTCGGCCTGGGCGGCATCGGCCACATGGGCGTGTTGTTTGCAAAGGCGCTGGGTGCTGAGGTCTGGGTGATCAGCCGCACCCATGCTAAGGAGGAGGACGCGCGCAAGATGGGTGCTGACGGGTTCCTGGCAACCTCGGACAAGAACTGGAATGAGCCGCATATCATGACCTTCGACCTCATCGTCAACACGGCCAACAGCTTCGACGGCTTCGACCTGAATGCCTACCTCAGCTTGCTCGACGTGCACGCCAAGTGGGTCAGCGTCGGCCTGCCCGAGGACGACGGCATCAAGATCCGCAACCAGACCTTCCTCAGCAACGGCTGCTTCTTCGGCAGCTCCCACCTTGGCAGCAGGAAGGAGACTCTCGAGATGCTGCAGCTCGCGGCGAACAAGGGCATCAAGACGTGGATCGAGGAGGTGCCGATCAGCGACAAGAACCTGGCAGACGTCATGACCCGGCTGCATAAGAACGACATCAGGTACCGGTTTTGTCTGACGAACTTCGAGGACCAATTTGGGGCATGAGATGCACAGAATTGGGTTGTAGATGTCAGATAAAGACGTAAAACCAAGCAGTGCTTTCTTGCATGAATTTCGGGTATCAGATCGCTCTGGCCAATGCATGACACAATCCACAGCCGATCAAAATTGCTTTATCCTCCCCAGCCCGAGAACACACCAGTACGCCAACTCCCGCTTCTCTCTCGCCTCCTTATCCCTAGCTACCACCGCCCCAACCTCATCCCCGCCAGCATCCCCCTCCCATTCAACACGCACAAACATCGGTATCTCCAACACATCCTCGTCCTCCTTGAGCGGGGCGTCCCCTTTCTCAAGCCTCAACAACGCAGGCACCACCTCGACCACAATGCTCACCCAGTTCCGCCCCCGTTCCCAGATCTTGCCGACCTCCAGCTGGTTCTGACTGTTGTTATTCTGGTTGCTGCCGCCCTCGTCGCCCCTGCGCCGCCTCCTGTCCCGCTCGCTGCTCTCCTTCAGGGCCTCATCCCACACGTCCGTGTTGGCGTCGACCTCAAAATCCGGACAGAGGACCGTGACTCGGCTGGCGAACCGGCCTGGCGTAGTGGCGGGCGCTCCCAGAGTGACCTTTATCGTCTCAAAGATGGGGTTCTTGAAGGTGAGGAGGAAGTATGCCGGCCTAAGCGGGTCGAGGAGAGCGCCGGGGATTGCGGCGCCGGAGTTTGAACTGCTGCCGTTGGACAGGGCCAGCGGCTTGATCGCGATGCTGGGGATGTAGCTCCCTGCGACCAGGCGAATGCGGAAGCGCGTGGTGGCGACCTTGGCCTCGGGCTTGCTGATGATGTGGCGGCAGACGGGGCAGCGCTTGGAGCGTTTCGTGCGGAGCAGGCAAGGGATGGGACGGAGGTCTGAGTTGAAGCGGCCGCGACCGTGGAGGTGTTCTTCGCCGAGGTTGGGCGCTTGTTCGGCGAGAAGGGAGGCGGAGGTGGTGCCGTCGTACCCTTCAGCTTGGAGATGTTCGATGGCGGCGGATTCGTCTAGTCTGGCCAGCTGCAGGCCTTCGTCCTTCTCGAGCGCTTCCCGCATAGCGCCCACGCGCGACTTGGCCTTGTCCTGCAAGCTGCCGCCGGTGTAGATGCTCATGATGCGAGAGAGCGACGTGGGCGAGGAGAAGCCGAGATCGCCCAGCGCCGCGAGCCCATTGTCGGCCGCGTTGGGGTCCGCCAGCTGACCCTGGTAGAAGGTTTTGAGGTTTGCAAACTGTGTCTCCAGGTCCAGGTCTGCTCCATCTTGTGCCTTGGGTTGTGTCCGGTATGCTGGGTCCTTGCGCCGCTCCTTGCGCTCCTTGGCCGTCATCCTCGGTATTCCTCCATTTCGTACCTTTGCGAGCTGGGCGTGGATGCTGTTTGGCTTGTCCAACTTGATGCCTATCTCGGTAGAGGTCCAGTGGCAGTAGGAGCAGGTTAGGGCGTACGGTCCCGAGTGCGGTGTGGCGTCCGGAGCGGCGAGCAGGCTTGGATCGGGCTTCGTCTCAAGGGTCGTCACAGTCAAGGGGCCGATGCATATCGGGCACTGGTAGCAGCTGCGGGTACATCTGGGAAACAAGCAAACCGTCAGCAGGAGAAACGACCTGGAGCAAAGGCAGCTGAACTAACCTGTTTCCCTCGCTCTTGAGGTTACCGCTGGGCACCTCGAACAGACAGCTTGGGCAGTAGTATGCAACGATTTCCTCGGAAACGCAGCGCGGGCAGCGAATTTGGTGGCAGTCTTCGCAGTACAGGAGGTAGCTGAGCGGGTAGAGGCTGAAGTTGGAGCGTGGGGCTCTTGGGTCGAAGGTGCGGTCGTCCTCGTCGAGCTCGGCACTCGTGGGCGAGGTGGGGTTTGACGGCCGCGTGAGTGGCGACGGCTCCGAGCAGGGGCATTGAATGTACGTGTAGGGGGTAAAGGCTGCCATTGCGCACTACATTATTTTCGTTGCCGGGGGTTGAAGAGGAACAGAGGGAGCTTGACGCGTTGCGGCCGTTTGACGCGACTGCCACTTTATCAACCCTAACCCTGTCGGTACTCCATTGAGTCCCCCCTTTCTTCTGGCCCCCAACTGCTTGAGAAGTAAATTAAGAGGAGAGGAATGGAGGTGATGGTATTTAACTCGGCTGGTCGTGCTCTTCCATAATTCTATCTTCGGTTCACCAAAACTTCGTTGCTAACTCTATTTCTCAAATCCATGCTTCGATGCTGCCCTGGCCTCTCTCCCGGACGACTGTCACCTTGCGACTGAGAATCCAAGTCCAACTATCACAACTGGCTGAAACATTGAGTAAAAAAATACCCAGAGCTTATTAGAACTTAGAAAACCAGTGGGTTAGACTGATTCAAATGTCTACGCTTCCCAAATCCTAGATCAAGTAAAACACAACTTGGAGGACATATTGACCAATGAAGTCCTAATAGATTGAGTAATTCTTCTTTGTTACATTAAGTTGTGTATCTTTACTGACTTGCATCTCTCTAGTAAGTAATTCATGGAAGACTTTCTCCTCTCCACCGATATGAACAATCCGCAGCTTAAGCTCCGTCGCACGTTGTTCCCTAAACCACTACTCATCCTTGCGAGAAGGACTTGACGATGCCTGAGATAGGCCGGCGACGATATTGGCCCCCATGTCATAGATCATGAAGATGGCGGGAACGACAATCCATGCACCGCTGGGCAACGTTAGCATCTGATCATGAACCAAGAGAGAAACTTACTTGGGAATGATCCACAGCCAGAACAACCTCCAGGCCGTGTTCTGGCCAATGTTGTCGAACCCGGTACAATACTCGTTCAACCCTGCAAAGGTCAGCCACTTCATCCCAGCCAAGGACTAGAGACAACTCACAGTACAGCACCGTCTTGCTAACCGTCATCACAGCCGCGCTAAACCCAAGCAAAACAGTGATCGCACCCTCCCGCCCCGCAACCGCCCTCCTCGCGCCGGGCACCACCTCCTTCCCACACCGATACCACATCCACACATAGGCCAGGTACATCAGCGACTCCACCACGTTCATCAAGCTCTGGGCGCCCGCAAACCCAGTTTGGAGCTCCCAGTGCTTGAGCCCGTACAGGTGGTCGACCTCCCCGTACAGCGCGTACGGTACCCACAGCGGCCTATGCAGGGAGCCGCCGGGCATGGTGTGTGGGCGCATCAGCATGTAGCCCGTGTCCCAGGCAACTAGGGGCAGGGAGATGGCGAGCCAGAGGAGGACGGGCGTTGTTGGGGTGTGGGACCAGCCTGCTGGGCGGTGGCTGCTGGTGGGTGGTACCATGATGGTTGATGAAGACTGGCGGTCAGAATGGGAGTTGGTATTGAACGGTTCGTGTCCAAGTTTGAAGGACAGAGTCGAAATGTTCAATGCTGATGATGTTGATGAGAAGTTGGAGCTTGGGAGTGAAGAGGTTTGAAGGTAGAAGTTCAAGATGGTGGCACTGCGGGGTCGGTCATTTAAGACACCATCTCAGGGGTTTGTCAACTTGCACCCTCACCAGCAATCGTCAAAACGTCCACACACGAGACATTGCCCAATTGGGGAGTGGCGTCCTGCATTCCGGGATGCCAGTGGTCTCACTGGGATGAGTTTATGGAGATGGCGAATCAGCGCCGTTCTCCCGCCACACCAGCCCCGTCTTGTCGTGGCTTGGATGCGCAAAGTTCCCCCGTTATGTGAATTTGGAGAACAGGTAACACAGTATCGAGGCATTTGTTGACCAGGGAGTGTTCTAGACAACGCTTTGTCTCTAATAACTGAAGTTGGAGACTATCTCGGCGACAGAGCCATCTGCCTGAGTGAGCCGGGCTTTTTGGGTGTTACGAGTGCACGATTGTTTGAGCGGGAGGCTATCCGTACCTCAGCCAAGAAAAGTAATATGGTTTGGCACTCTGGAAGACACCACCTCCGCCCGTCTGGAGCCGGTTGCGTGGTTTCCGCGTGGCCGGATGGCAGCAGCAGTCATACACGTTGCAAACTTTCGGCCGGGAGAGTCGGAGAGAGCCGAACCGTGAGACACACAGCATCCACATCGAAAAGAGCTCGAAGGCTACTGCCACCAGCACGTAGCCTGCCGTCTTCTGACTCAAGGCTGAGACGGGCTGGTCCTGCAAATGCAATGGCTTTTCGTGGGGATGGGTTTGCCGCGTGGCCCGGTCATACAAACGATGGCTGTACATGTACCATGGTGCGCCCGTCCAACATCCGGGTATCTGGAGCTGAGATTCGTTCTTTTGATGCGCGGTTCGGGGAGTGGCGAGATCCTTCATTCTGAACACCATCAACGCCAGCTATTTGCTAGTCCAGTACCATACTCTCGAGGCTGTATCCATTGTGAACGCCAAACTCCGGTCCCAACCGCTTGCCAAACAAAGGGTATGTATAGCCACCCAATCCTACTCTTTATGGCACCCTCGTCTTCAGCTGAACGCCGTGCCACTCCTTCATGAGATCCCCAAGCGCAGCGTTGACTAGCCGCTGCTGCTTGAGCATGTTCAGGCCGCGGAACTTCTCGGAGCTGATCTCGATGCCGTACATGGACCCGCAGCCGCCAGAGATGTCCTGGACGAGCAGTTGCGTCGGGGCAAACTCGGCCTTCAGTATGTCCCAGACCTGCGATTCGCCCTCGGAGAGGTATGTTGGCTTCTCTGGCGCGGCAGAAGTAGAACTCGACTCTTGCGGTTGCGCGTTGGCAGATGCTGTGCGCGTTGATGTCGAGAAGGCTCGGGGAGCGGTTGGCGAGCAGGCTTGGGGTGGCTGGCGGAGTACAGAGGTGATGCGGGTTGTTTGGAACTTGGCAGATGCAGCCGCCGAAAGTAATCGCCTTTGGGCCGCTTGAAGCAGCAGTCTTTGGGTGGGAAGGGCGTCAGCCGCGAGGGCAGTGCTGGAGCGCAGACAGGCTCGGCAGATCATGGCTGAGGAGGGGGTTAACTGTCGGAATTTGTGTCAGTTTTAGTTTGACACTCGCCAAATCCGCCACCACCAAGGCGCACCTTTTGAGCACGACAGCTGAGGTAGTCGGAGGTTTTGGGAGCTGGATCTTGGAGTTGCGGCGCAAAGCCGAGAGCAAAGCCAATCGAGGCCCTAACAATCGAGTGCTTGTTAATTGGTCCAAAGCAGCCGAGTTTCCGGGGTAGCTCCACAGTCGTCGCCACTTCTTGGTACCCTGGCGGAACAGACCCGTGATCTATAATTCCCATCCGAACCCTGAGGGTTGTGATCGTCCCATCTCCAAACCCCCAACACTGCAGCCAGATCCAACGTTCAACGCGCGCCATGCTCCCTCGTCCGCAATTTCGCCTGTTGAGTCTCAATCCAGCAGCCCAAACGGCGCAACACCATGAGCGGGTTGACATGGCACCACTTCTGTGCGATGGAAACCAGCAGCATGGTCAGAATCTGTCCGATGATTCCCACGCCCCGGAGTAACTGAACCGGCAGCTCTCCTTTCCGCTGTCCCCAGGCCATCTGGAAATGTCCGTTGCTGCTCACTCAGCGATGTTGGGCAACGGCAACCTCGCCGGGAGCAGCGCTATTTCATCCTTCTCTGCGCCTCGACGAAACCATCAACACTTGACTCGGCAGATTCCGCCATCCGGCGCCCGGGATGGTGGGGGACGCCCAGCCGGGAAGGTCGCAGTGCCCTGCAGGAACAGCTCCAACAGCCACCACACTCCATGCAAGGCACGCGAATCACAGTCCACGCCGAAGACGCGAGATGATGGATCGCGTCCTCTCTTCCTTCAGGATCCCCGATACCCCCGCTTCCACCATGGCCGCCGTTGTCCACCAAGCTCACTTGGCGATGGACCGGCATCCGCGGCAGGTGGCCGACAGGGGCTCCGCTTGCTCCCAAAGGGCGCGATTCCCACTTGCCTGAATCGGCATCTCAACCGCTATCGTCAGGGATCATGGGTTGTGGGGGATGAAACGACTTGGGGTTGAGGCAGAGGGTGAAGCGATGGCGGCCTCGATCAATTCAACTGCAACATCGAATTCAAGCTTCGTCGTATGGCGTTTAGAAGCTGGATCTTGGCTCAGAGCCAAGCAGCCGACCTGGATCATCGCAGCAGGGCATCTCCCGACAACACAGCGCTCACAAACAAACCCGGTTGGCCTTCGTCGTCTGTGGGATGCACAGTACCACACTGTTTCTCCGCCTTGATGCACCTTCTGCTCCAAGACAAGTCCCGTGGGCCGCCGGTGCACAAATTAACCGCGCTTGTATGGGCATGCCATTCCCCTCGACGTCGCATTCCACGACTGCGACATAGCCGACCTGCCTTCTCGAGCCAGACCGCGATGGCCAATCTCCTGCCCTCTTGCCCGATAAGACGATCAGTGACTTCGGCCGCAAGCTTGCCTCGACAGGGCGGAACTGAAGACGCAAGTCAACCCCTGAGCGTGGTTAGCGACATGCACATTTCTCAGGGCCATATAACTACCAACATGGCGCCCCTTCAACAACGCGTTCCGGGGTATCCATCCGTTGGTGTCGAGTGTCACTCTTTTGCTCCAGCCATAGCTGGTTTCAGTCGCTCTTTTACTTACCAGCCCTGCTGGTTCTAGTCCCTCTTTTGCCCGCCAGCCTTGCTGGTCTCAGTCACTCACTCTCCTTTACTGCCTCTCTTTAACCCTGCACCATGGTGCAACTCAACTTGGCCGCCGCCCTCCTGGCGGTCACCGCCGTCGCGCGGGCCGTTACCCCGAATAGCCCTGTCACCGTGCCCGGTGCCTTCATCGTCGAGTACGAGGATGATCAGGTGAGTGTGGCCCTGACATTCCATTCCAGAGGCTTGTTCCTAACATGCCCAGGACTCCGACGCTTTCGTCAACAACCTTGGGGACAAGGCCGCGCTCCGCAAGGACCTGCGCTTTAAGCTCTTCAAGGGTGCTTCCATCCAATTCCAGGACACCAAGAATGCCGACAAGATCGCCGCCAAGGTCGCCAGCATGCCCGAAGTCAAGAGCATCTTCCCCGTCCGCCGCTACCCTCTCCCGAAGCACGTCGTCCACTCTACTGGTGATGCCGTCCAGGGCGCCCTCTCCAAGCGCGAGGAGGGCGATGACACCTTCTCCACCCACCTGATGACTCAGGTGAACAAGTTCAGAGACGCTGGTATCACCGGTAAGGGCATCAAGGTTGCTGTTATCGACACTGGTGTAAGTGCCCAGCAGCCCAACAGCCTTAGCCGTTATTGACAAACCAGACCGATTACCTCCACCCGGCGCTTGGCGGCTGCTTTGGCTCCGGATGTCTGGTTTCGTACGGCAGTGATCTTGTCGGCGACGACTTCAACGGCGCGAACACTCCCAAGCCTGACGATGACCCAATGGACTGCCAAGGCCACGGCACCCACGTCGCTGGTATCGTTGCCGCCCAGGCGACCAACCCGTACGGCATTCTTGGCGCCGCCTCGGACGTCACCCTGGGCTCGTACCGCGTCTTTGGCTGCACCGGTGACGTCGGCAACGATATCCTGATCGCAGCCTACAACATGGCTTACGAGGACGGCAGCGACCTGATCACTGCCTCCATCGGTGGTCCGTCGGGCTGGGCTGAGGACCCCTGGGCTGCCGTTGTGTCCCGCATCGTCGAGAACGGCGTCCCCTGCGTGGTTTCGGCCGGTAACGATGGTGCTACTGGCATCTTCTATGCCTCTACTGCCGCTAACGGCAGGAGGGTCACGGCTATTGCATCCGTCGACAACGTCATCACCCCTGCTCTGCTCAGCAACGCCACGTACACGATCGACAGCAACACCGAATCCTTTGGCTTTACCACTGGCGAGCCTAGCGACTGGAAGGACGTCAGCCTCCCGCTGTGGTCTGTCAACTTCAATACGGCCGACCCCGCCAACGGCTGCGAGCCCTATCCCGACTCGACCCCTGACCTCTCCGGCTACATCGTGCTGGTGCGCCGCGGTAGTTGCGCCTTTACCCAGAAGGTGACCAACGCCGTGGCCAAGGGAGCCAAGTATGTCATGTTCTACAACAACGCCGCCGGCACGGCCACCGTTTCTGCGTCTGAGGTCGCTGGCGTGAAGGCCGTCGCCATGGTCACCGCCGAGCAGGGCGCCACCTGGATCAAGGCCCTCGAGGCCGGCTCAAAGGTGGTTGTCAACATGGCCGACCCCGAGACCGCTCCCAAGTTCCTCACCTACTTCAACAACACCGCCAGCTCTGGGTTCCTCAGCGACTTCACTAGCTGGGGCCCGACCTGGGAGGTCGAGGTCAAGCCTCAGTTCGCCGCCCCCGGTGGCATGATCCTGTCGACCTACCCCCGCGCTCTGGGCTCCTACGCCGTGTTGTCCGGAACCTCGATGTCTTGCCCTCATGCGGCTGCCATCTACGCCTTGCTCATGAACGTCCGCGGCACCAAGGACCCCAAGGTCCTCGAGAACGTCCTCTCCTCGACCGCCCATCCTAACGTCTTCCGCACCGGCGGCAAGTCCCTACCTATTCTCGCCCCTGTTGTTCAGCAGGGCGGTGGCCTGATCCAGGCCTGGGATGCGGCGCACGCGACTTCTCTCCTCACTGTGTCGAGCCTGTCGTTCAACGACACCGACAACTTCAACCCCGTGCAGAACTTTAGCATTTCCAACACGGGCAAGACGGCCATCACCTACAAGCTCAGCAACATTGGTGCCGCCACCGCCTATACTTTTGATGATGCCACCTCTATCACGCCTGCCATCTTCCCCAGCGAGCTGACGGACGAGTTCGCCTCTCTCACCTTCGCCCCCAACGACTTCACCATCCCGGCTGGCGGACGCAAGATCATCCAGGTGACTGCTACTGCGCCTGCGGGCGTCGACGCCAAGCGCCTCCCTGTCTACTCCGGCTACATCGCCATCAACGGCACCGACGGCACCGCCCTTTCGCTGCCCTACCTCGGCGTGGTCGGCAGCATGCACTCGGCTGTCGTCCTCGACGCCGCCAACACCCTGCTCAGCCGCTCCACGGACGAAGACAATGCCCCCGTGGAGGCCAAGACGACCTTCACCCTCCCGCCTCCGGGCTTCTCCAAGGACCCCATCTACGCCAACAGTACCGAGCTCCCCAAGCTGGTTACCGAGCTGTCGATGGGCTCCCGCCTCGTCCGCGTCGATGTCGTCCCCGTCAGTAACTGCACCACCGTCGCCCGCAACGCCAGCACCGTCTTTGGCACCAAGACCATCGGTCAGCCGAACGGTTTCCCGCTGGAGTGGAACCCGCGTGGCACTCTCCAGTATAACTGGGATGGCAAGCTCGATGACGGCACGTATGCGCCGCCTGGGACGTACAAGTTCGCCGTCAAGGCGCTGCGGATTTTCGGGGATGCAAAGTTGGCTACTGAGTATGATGGCACCGAGACGGTCAGCTTTAAGATCAAGTATATGCCTGCGCTGGGCAAGAGGACGATGCCGAGTTTGAGGAAGTAGAGGAAGCTGGGGATTAAGGGGATGTACTCCGTAGGAGGGTAGTAATAGTAATTTACGAATAATGTTGATGCAAACTGCCTCTCTGGTATGTGATGGATCTTGCGTCTCTGGAGATGCCGCAGCACGGAGCCGACAGTGTGAGACGGGATGAGCCGAATGTGATAGGCATTGAAAAGGGGCGACAAACGCTTCGGTCCCCGACAACTACCGGGCTTGAGGGATCGACACTCCGGTTGACCATCTCATGTTTGTTTTTGGCTTTCCGTCTGGAGAAGCTAGCCGGATCAGACGACGGACGACCAGAAGGCCAGCCACGAACTCCCCTCATCTTTCTCAACCAGGAAGGCGGGTCAGCACATCGTGTTCAAATGGAGCGGCCAGAGCGCTGGGTATTCGTCCGTGATGCCAGATGGATCCCAAGGGGATGGGAACCGTCCATCTCACCTGGATTTGGAGTTGAGACTTGGAGTGAGAGTGAGAGATCTTTTGGCGTGTTGATCAACACACCGCTGGGCTGGGCAATGGCCCATTTTGGACGAATAGCAGATCGCGAGGTAATTCTTCGGCGATATCAAACTCACGCAGTCAAGCCGTTTGCTTCCTGTGCAACACGGCAGCCCAGTCGGCCCTGCAAGGGACCTCTGCCACCGTCCGTTCCTGCGGTGCGCCCCTGACCGTTGCGCCTGTGGCTGCGTCTGTGCGAAGATCGTGATAGGGTGGGCAGCAAACACGGCTGATTCGGCGCGCCGCCTGCGAGACATGACGCCAGGACAACGGTTGACGGTGGACAGGGCGGGTGGTACGAGCTGAACGCAGAGTTGGGGTTGATCAGCTGGGAAGAGAGACACGTAGATCGCCGTCATGACTTCAACAAGACTCAACAACACCGGAGTATAGCGGCGGCCAAGCAGTGATCAACGCAGGCTACCGAGCACGCCAAGGTCTCAAGGACGCTCACTTACTGTGTAGATGGTTGGAAGCCTGAAAGCTGAGCCTGCAAACAAACGGCTGCTCACACCTCACTTGCAGGAATGCCTCCTAACGCAGCCGTCAAACGCGTCCAGCTACGGACTGTGTGCACGCAAGAGGTTGCCTAAATTCCCAGATCAAGTCATAGGGCAGACGATCACTCAAATTTGGGGTGCTTGGCCCCGGCTATTGGGATCTGCGATCAACACCATGCTGGGGCAGAGAAACATCGCAGGAAATCTCGGCCTGCATGGACACGACCGCGGCATGCACGTTGAGGCGGCCGGAGTCATGGGTTGTGGGGGTCGTCCAAGATGGGCGATGTGAGCGCAAATCGCCATCCAAACGGATGGGATGAGGACGGCGAGGGCTACTCCGGCGTTCTCAGGAAGAGTATTTAGAAGCTGTGATGCCCCTCCAAACATCACTTCTCTCCTCTGTCTCCTCACCTCCATCAGCTTCAGCGTTTACATTCCTTTCCCCTACTCACCCAGTCACTCTTTAAATAAAACCACACTCCTTTACATTCACAGTGAAGTTCTTCAGCGCCGCCCTCGCCGCCTTCACGGTTGGCTCCGCCATGGCCGCTCCGGTCCTCGATGCCCACACCACAACCATCACTGTTGGCTCAGGCTGCGGTTGTGGTGGCAAGCCGACTGCGACACTCCCTGCCATATCCCTCACCAAGACCGTCCCCACCTTACCCAAGACCGCCACCAGCACGGCGACCACCCTTCCTGTCCCTCACCAGCCGGTCAACGGCACCGAGATCTCGGTTGTGGTGAAGGCTGTTGTCGAGACGGTCGTCTCTGTTCAGGCGCAGGTCAAGGCTGACCTGAAGCTTATTGGTGAGTAGCTGCCTTTTGTCTCCTGGACTCAACCTTCTAACACTCTTCAGCCGATATCATCAACGTCGACGTTGACATCGACGTCAAGGCCCTCGTCAAGGTCATTGCCGACCTCCACGTCCACCTCACGGTCCTTCTGGACCTCGTTCCCCACCTCCAGGGCCTCTCCATCGATCCCACCGTCATCGTCTCGGCCGATCTTGATATTGTCCTGAGCCTGGTTGCCGACATTCAGGCAGTGCTCATGGACGTCGATGTCTGCCTCAAGGCCCTCGTTGTCCTCAAGGCCGGTGAGTCGCTTGGTTCTCCTTTCATCTCATCCAATGCTGATCGTTTTAGATATTCTCTTCGTCATCGGCGCCGAGCTGCGGGCCTGCCTGGGCCTTGTCGTGGCCATCGCCGACCCCATCGTCAAGTTCGCCCTGTCCATCGTCGCCGACCTCCACGTCAATGTCGAGCTACATGTGGTTGTCGCCAAGATCACTGCCTGCGTGAGCATCATTACCGGCCTTACCTCTGGCGTTTCGGGTCTCTTGGGCGTTGTCCTTGGCCTGCTGCATTAAGCTCGCTGTTCCGTGTTGGGGGGCATGGATCGAGCTGTTGGTCGATTGTGGTTGACCTGTGAAACAACGACCACTCACCGCTGGAATGGGAAGATGCATTATCTTTAGTTGTATCTAGTTTAATGTGTAATTTCAGTCTCATGCCCATCTGGTGTGGTTAGATGCCGTGACGATCCGCGCTCCTCACCGTCCCAACATCGGTGCACCAAACATGGATTCAGGAGCTTCGCTTGCCACAAACGGGCTTGTCTCCTCTTGGAAATGAGCTGGTGACAAGAAAAACATGCTTTAGGATCGAACATGAGCCAACGCTCGAGGGCCGGCCGCGGGGTGGCCAATGGTGTGGTGGTGCGTCGTACGATGTGGCGAGGGCTCTTGGCTGTGGTCTCCTGACTCGACGACCGGGCTCGACCGCCCATCCTCTTTGGGATGCCAACGTCTTGTTTGGTTTGGCATTCAAAAGGGAGGTGGGGTGCAATTTAGCTATCACGGTTTTGTCCTCGATCTGTGGAACTCACAATATCAAATCTCGAAGACAACTTGAACAATTCGAAGGCTTGAATCTGAAATCAAGCCCCTGCCCCCTTTCTGCAAAGTGCACATCATCTGTTTGATATTTGATTCCTGTACGTTTTCCTTTCTATCTAGCTTTCCAGCTCGGAAACTCCTCTAATCAATTCTAGACACTACACCGCTCACGATGGAAGACGAAGAATACTACCACATGATGTTGGACGACATGGAGCGGCTCGAGCGTGTCCATCACCACATCCAAACTCCCCAGCCGAGGATCCTACGGCCGGCGCGTTTGCACAGCCCATGGATTTCGGGCCTCAGGATAGCGCTGAACGACGTTTTTAAATCGAGCGTTGAACGGCTGCATTTTGGATCGAGGTGGCACGACAAGAGGAAGTACAGCGCTGTTGGGGCTTGACATGGGGATGGGAAGGGAATATGCGGCATGATTGGATGATTCTACGATTTGTTTTAAGTTGGATACCCTCGTGGGACGGAGTTTTGGTTTTGGTTTACGTCGATGGGAAGGTCAGACATTTCACAGTGCTCTGGAACGGCGTGTTCTTGTTTTTATCGGGATCTGAGGGGCGTTTTCTGTTACAATTACATATCATGAGGCCTAGCTAGCACTCTAATATGGTCGTTTGATCTCGTTCCAGCAAAAATGACACGACCCAATCGAGTCAACCATCCTATCACAGTTTGCTCGCCTTCCTCTGCAGCTTCGAAGGGTCCCCCACCTCCACCTTCTCAGCCTGATTTGTTGCCTGCCGCTCCTCATATTTCTCCACAAACTTGTCGGGCATGCAGCAGTAAAAGAACACTTGCGGCACATTATGGTAGTACGAGATCCAGACGTCGCCCTCCATGCTGCCGCTCAGCCAGTCCGTGTGGTAGATGAGCGGCATCTCCATCGTGAGCGAGTCAGCTTCTGGGAGGAAGCACCCGTCACTCTCTTCAACCTCGTAATAAATCTTGGGCGCCGTTTCGCCGTACAGGAAGTCTCGCATCCCGTCGACCAGGTCCAGTTTAGTCACCCCATGCTCGTTTTCCAACGTGATGCTTGGCCAGGCTTCGGGGAGCGAGCAGGGACAGCATAGCCCGCTTGGCTCGTCGTAGAACTTGATAATGAACTTTTTGGTCGGGGGAGAAGTGAGGTGCTCTGGGAAGGTTGAATCGGCGGCGATCTTGTCCGTCAGCTTGGCGAATACGCCGCGCCAGTGCTGGAGGAAGTCTTCACGTCCAGGATTCGTGCCACTGATGCCTCTCGGGCTGGAACTGAAGGCCTCGCGCGTGGCGACTATGAGGGCGTCGGTTATGGGTTTCCATCGTTCGATCAACTCGGGCGCCTCATCGCCGTCGTAGGCGCCGGGATCGCCCTGATTGAACTCGGGCGCATTTGTTTGATTGTTTGATTTTGCCTCGATGGCGCCTGATGTATTGCTGGACGACATTGCGTAACTTCTCCTTGATGGGATTAATTGAAGACGGGTTATTCCAGCTGATATTGGCCACCCGGAAACAGAAAAGGGTGCAAGGCTTGCTGTTGAAGGAAGTAGAAGCCCAAAAGACCGAGTGGGAGTGCTCCCTTTGATTGTCCCGGACGTGCGAGAGGATCTGAACTGGGGAAAAGAGGAAGATCCAAGTCGCTTATATATAAGACTCCTCATCATTTCTGTGTCGATTAACTCGGATCGGTTCCATATCAGTTCCTTCGATGATACTTTGACCACTTGTAACTTGGCTAACGCAGTTTTGAGTCACCGCAGTTTGGCCCCCAACCTGTCCACCTGTGCAATCACCAATCAGGGAGGTTTCTCGCACGAGGACAACCATGTGAGGACGTGAACGCCTCACGACGGCCCACAACCAGGGTACAACCACAGGGCCAAACGAGAGCCGATAGGAGGCATCAAGAGCAATTTATGGTGAGTCAACACTCCCTTTTGGCCCTTGAACTTTCTTTAGAAGAACTCCACTGTCAACAGATGGGGGATGAGGAGACGGGTCATGCATGCCAAGCTTACCATGAGAGCATCATATCCAACTTTGACAGGGTCATATGTTCTTGCTCCAGTGGGCCGGAGACAATGGAACTTTGTATCCTGGATCTCATGGTCTTTAAAGGTCTTCCAGTCAGCTGGAACTGCCTCTAGCACCTATAATCATGATAAGAAAAGAAAAGTTTGCTTCGGGCCCAAATGCCCAGAGTCTTTGCTATGTCACATGTGCTACAAACAGCAGAAACCAGCTGACTTGAAGGAGTTTCGAAGCTCTTTGTCTCGTCTTAGTTCGGCAGCGAGCTGTAGCACGGCACAACCGACAAACTATGCCGGCGTTGAATCATGAGACAGATGGAGCCAGTAAATGAGATACGGCTGGTAAATTGGGCTTCCTCCTGCAGAATGTATTCAAGCAGAAGTGCTGATGCGAAGGACTATCCGAAACCAAACATCCGCATATTCTGATGACCGTCTCACAGCCTCTTTGACCTACACGGACTCAGCCAGCCAATGTTTGAACAACAGCTCTGGATTCCCTCAGTCCCGCAAGAACTTACCAAATCGACTTACGACTCAAGTAGATTGTACAGCGGCTTGCCATGGCCCAGTTCAGCTTGCAACACATAGGAACTAACGAACATGGTGGTTAATAAGCTGTCACAGGGGTTCAAGCACGTCAAACTCGTAATGCTCATTGAACAATTGGGACTCAGACTTTCACAAGGTATGTAAGAAAAAAGAAAACAATAACGTTATACGTTAACGTTAATTATGTTCATAATCTCCAGTTTTGGCAACACCGTATGGTTCAATCTCTTTTGTTTGGTTGGGCTTGGGGGCGGTGTGGTGGTTCACCTCTGAATATCACCATCGCTGTCCGATGATACTTGTCAGAACCACCGGGTCTCCGGGCCGCAATCGCGCTTGGAAATTAGGCCCTATTGGGCACAGCCCCCAGTCTAAATCCCCTCTTCTGGGCACAGGACAGAACATCATCAATCAATGAAGAGATCATCGGTTGAAGCCATCGCGAGAGCCCTCTTTGCAGTCTATTTTGCTCCATCTTCTGGTGACCCATCACTCCCGACCAGCCACCCTGCTGTTCCAACAATACTCTTCTTCGCCCTGCATCCCTAATGATTCATCATCAAGTTCTTAGCCAACCGACGTGTTAATTACTCTATTCTTCCCAGACGAACGAGAGGAAAATGCCTTGGGGTTCAAAGCTCCGGCTCTGTCGACACGCGGTGGATGCCGATTCGTTTCAAGGCCCCAATGGCAGCCTTATGATTGCCTTCTGGCGGCAAGGGCAGACTCGAGCGCAGAGCCTTGTGTCGTACAGCAGACATTCAAGAAAATCCGAGATTCGTGATTTGAGGTTTTTTGCTCCCCAACCTCGCGCCCAACGGTCTAGGCATACTGCTCCCTGGTTCACGTGCTGCGCACCAGGCGATGGGCAATGAGCATGCAGCGTGTTGTGGTGCCAGGGTTGCTAGATTGGGAAAGACGCCGCTCACCGACCGTTGTTCATTGCTCTGAGTTGGGCGAATCTGGACCAGCAAAGTCAGCAAAGCGCGAAGCGTGATTGCACATTGGGTGGCATCATGAGGGAGGTCGATTTTAAGTTACACAGCCAAGATTTGCAGGCAGTTGGCTTGCCTGCTCTTAGGCACCAAGCTTCCCACCTTGTCCGTCTCACCTTTTGTCTGTCTTTTGTTCGTCCTTAACGTCCTTGAGGCTCAAACGCACTGCAACGCCCGACGCGCCCGACGCCAACTCACCCAGCGCACTGCAATTTTCCAACCCCCGGTTTCTCTTCCAATCACTCCATAGCCTTGGCTTTTGCAATCTGGACTCGGCATTCTTCATTGCTCGCCAGGGCCGTTGTCAATTTAAGAGCATCAACCCACTCGCCCCAGGCTCGAGTCGCCCTCATCCACCATGACCGACTACAGCCACCAGCCCTACCCGTGGTACAGGAAGGTCCAGTTTTCCCTCAGATTTTTCTTCGGCTTCGCTGGCGTCCCGAGACGCAGGAACATAAAGGCCCCACCAGAATGACCCAGGGAACTTCTGGTTCGCAGCATAGATGCTGAGGAGTGGCTGTCCCAGAAATTCGAATCCCAGGGCAAGAATGGACGCCTCGCTCAGCAGTACCACGTCTCCCAGGTTACCCACTACAAGGATGTCGGATCCAAATGCAAGCACGAGTTTGTTCCCGCGACCCTGTTGAACAACATCGATACCGCCGCCCCTCCTCTTTATCTCTGTTACGAGCGTAATTGGAACGACCCAGGATCAGATTCCGACTCAGTGTCACCAAACTTCGCCGCTTCGGGTGCCCTTTCGTCGACTTTTATTGGTCAGACCAGAGATCCAGACGACAAGCTTTTGGGCCTAGCAAAGGATGCTGTCGACCGCATCAGCAAGCGGGCAAACTCGGTCTGATTAAGGGCTATTCGGGTTACCGCCTGATGCGGGACAAGCAGGACGCTGGGGATATTCAAGGCCTGGTTGACCTGGTAGAGCGCTTCGAACAACTCGGCAAAAGCAGATTCAAGAAGAAGGAAGAAACGGTCCCCAAAGAAGAGCTCAGGCAACCAGTGGAGGAAGAGTTGCGCAAAGTGCCAAGCTTTGAGGAACTCTGCCAGCGGTCCAGGGAACGCAAGGAGGAGGTCCTGAGGGCCATCGAGCAGGTACGTTGAGGTGAATCAAGTACGGATCCGTAGACTCGCTGATTTTCGGACTAATATCGGCACAGCGCGAGGAAGATAAAAGGCTCAGGCAGGAGGAAACGGCTCGGCGTATTGCTGCTAAACAACAGGTAAGGGATTTCGAGCAAGAGGCAACCGAGCTCAAGGAACAGGCAACCGAGCTCAAGGAACAGGTAACCGAGTTCAAGGAACAGGTAACTGAGGCCAAGCAACTGGTAACCGAGCTCAAGCAACAGCGGGCCAGAGAGAGGGTTGAGCACCAAGAACAGTTGAACAACTTGCGCCAACAGCTGACGGCGAGCTCGGGCTGAGGTGTGGACAGTGGCCGACGTGATGGAGTTATGCCGCATTCAGATTGTCGCTTTGTCGACATGATCTGGCTTTCATTTGTAATTACTTAGAAGTTGGGAATTCTTTGATGAGTTTTTCCTCATCAATGAACAACATCAGCAACATCTGAACAACCATCCTGGTGGTGGTATTTGGTGCTGAATTAGTTATCCATTCCCCGCGCAGTGGTGCGACAGGTACAAGCCCCGAATCTCGTGGGTGTAGACGATGTACAGGCCCATTTTGCCCTCATCTGCGATCCTATTGGTTTCTGAGGCGGCGTCGCAGAATGAAAGCATCTCCTGCCGCAACTCCTCAATTTCCCAAGGGACCTCGGCCGGCAGATGCTCGTCCAGCTGCAGCTCAAGGTGCTGTAGGTCATGTAGGCGGTCATGGAATCACTGAATGCCTCACGGGAGGGCATCATGACTCGAACTTGTTCTTGTCCGCGGTGCCACCTGCGGCCACGATCTTTGCGTAGAGCAGCGCTGAGACATCGTCCTTGTCTGGGTAATCTGGGTGGTGGCTGTAGAATGGGGGGGCGCCGTCCGTCGTGTCCACGTGGTTCATGGCAGGAAGACGTCGAGAACCGCGACGGAGATCTTGAAGCCACGGAGGATGTTGGTTGAGCCCACCATGGCGAGTTTGCTGGGAATTGGTGTTGAGGAAGCATGTGAAGAGGTTCGGACTGTGTTGAGAAACATTTAGGGTATTTACTTCAGAACTTAGCCATCGGATGTGGGAGTGCAGACACTCGACTTCCAGACTGTCCAATCATTGCTCGTACCAGGCATGTTGTAGGCGTATTTTCTGGATTCCAGGACGGTTTTGGGGGCCAACTTTCAAGATGAGAACAAGTGCCAGGCAGAAAGTGAAAGCCATTGCGAAACGGCGCGAAGTAACCAAAAAGTCTGAACCTTGTGAATTACAAACCGCGATTTCCAAGCCAGCAAGCCTGATGTATTGAGATGGACCACGTCCCTTTACACCTACTGCTCGTTACTGAATCGGTGGACCCAGATACAGTCCCCCAGCCTCTGGGTCATTTTTTGCAGAAGACAGTGCTTCAATTATTGCAGAGAAAAGACCCAAAGAATCCTTGCGTCGTTGCCCAACAACAAAATGGTAGATATGTGCTCATAGCAGCGCCATACCGACGACAAGCATAAATCCCGTGACAGCGGCAATACGCCCGATGGGCAATCCGCCACCCCGGGCTAGCAGCAAAGGCGCGGAGTTGCCTGAGGTGGTGGCGGCAGGGCCCGGGCCAGTGGTGGTGCTCCCGCCACCAACGAGAGCCGTGAGGGTCGGGTCATCTAGGAAGCTCGCGGTCACAGAGGTCCCGTTGCTGCAAGTCGCGGCATCTACCACACCAGCGCCCGCGACGAAGTTGACAGCGGCACACTTCAACACGGTCAGCATTAGAAAAGAAAGTCTGAAGCAAGACACGCACCTGGTAGAGAATCCCATCGGTGGCCTTGGACGCAACACCAATGATACCCTTCTTGCCCACCCACTCCTTTGGCACAGCAACGGCCGGCTGGCAGAGGTTGCCACGGCCGTTTTGCTCAAAAACGGGGAACAGCTGGACCCAGTCGCCTGCAGCGCGCGTGTCAAGCGTGGCACGGATGAGCCAGTTGCACTGGGCGTGGCCCAGGGACACGGCCACCGAGTCGCCATCGACGTGAAAATCGATTGCCGTGTTTTGGGTGAGGTCGGGGACGCCCCCGCCACAGGGGGCGTTGACTTCGAGGTCCGAGTTCACCTTGTCGCCCTCGAGAGGCGGTGGGTTTGTGAACTTGAAGTGGGCATTGGCGGCGGAGAGGAAGAGCAGGGTTGTTGCGAGGACGGATCGTAATGGCGCCATGTTGAGGAGGGATTTGTGGTGAAGGCTGTAGATGTTGTGGTCTGCTTTACTAGCATGTATGAGGGACCGAGATGGGAGCCGCAATGTATCGGAGTCGGAAGGGGGGCAGAAAGAGGACAAGACCAGGCAGGGCCGGGGGGTGAGGCGTTCGGGGATCGCAGAATTTAAAGCAACGGGTCCTTGCCTTCTTCCATCGTCACGACCCTACGAACTCCCTGGTACCTGAGAAAGTACGGACCTCACAAACCCAGGAGGGCGGTTTGATGCAGGACGAACCAGGGCGAGCCAGTGCCAACTGTTCTTTGTGTTGCATCGTGGGCAGGGGAGATGCCAGGTTTCTCCTGGTCAGTCAAAAAACGGTGCCCAACAAGTTGTACAGCAATACCATAAACGGCAAGCCTGGAAGGACCATGCCAAAAGTGGGTGGAAGATAGTGCTTCCGTTGTTTCGGACTTTTTGTGTTTTGGTGATTGTTTTCGTGACCGTTTGCGTTGTTGAGACCCGCTCAGAAGTCTGCCGCGCCGGACCCACCAGAGCAAGCAATGCCAAGCTTTGATACCAAGCTTCTATGCCAAGCCTTTCGACAGGATGTCAACATCGTCGACTGGATTTCCTCGTCCTTTCCATTGGTTGAGTCTTAGAGCTGGTGTCTATGGCCTGTGGTTCTGATGAGATCTTTGCAGATCAACCAACCCCGCGCTAACTATATCCGGATCGGGTCAAGAAGCGACGCTGGAGCTGGTTTGAACAAGTTCACCAGGCAGTTGGCCCGCCTTCGTTCCCACGCCGACCAGTGACAACTTGCTCTGGCCACCAACATGCTCGAAACCTGCTCACAGAGACGGCACGCGGGACACAATTTGGAATTGGCCCCCTCTGCTGCTCCGTTTCAGGTACCCGTGTGCCAGACATGTGGGTGCGGGTAGCTGCGTTTGGCGCTGGCTTGGAGAACAGGTTCCCCGAGCACGGCGGTCGACATGCGCTTCTTCCGCGACGAGAGCCTCTGTGGAATGGAACGAACCTTGAAGAGATCTGGGCAGCGGCATGGGGCTAAATTGACCACGCCTCAGCATCAGCATCTCGTCTCGAAACCCCAGGTTCTCAACGATCCAGGGGCGGTATTGGCCCCAAGGGATCTTGTTACGGCACGGCTCGCGGGTGTAGCACTCTTCCCGACAAACTCGTGACGTTGCGCCGAACTTTCGAGCCGCGAGTTGACATTCCGATCGGCTAGAGGCCCTGTCCGGATCACTGGCCAACAACGACTTGGCAAATCTTTTGCAGAGGGCAAGATGGACCATTCGCATGGGGATATGGGACCGAACGAGTTTAAGACTGTCAACGCTGATCTGGCTCGTCGGTACTGGTACATTATTGCTGGGTTCGTAGGGGCACTGGTGGTGATACGGACGGCCAACCTGTACAAGTCGCAGCGCCGGTGAGTGTTTCTCATCAGAAAGGGGCCCAAAGCTGACAATCCGCAGACTCAGGCGAAGGGCCGCAGTCTCGGTCGAATTCCCGACAAAACCCAGCAACCCCTTTCTGGAAGTATGGGCGACACTGACAGCAGTCGTGGGCGAGGCGAGCTACCCACAGCTCTATATACCCTTCTGCAGCTTCACATGGCTCACGCCGCCCCCGGTTGGCCGGATCATTGCCCTGCTGGTTTACTGGGCCATCATTATCTACATGATGGCCACAAACGTGGTCGTGAAGGACGCCTTCTTCTGGGAGCGCATCGGCTTCCGCAACGCCTGGGTCACGGTCACCCAGGTCCCGCTGCTCTACTTGCTGGCGTCCAAATGCAGCATCATCGGGTTTCTCGTTGGCACTAGCCATGAGAGGCTCAACTGGCTTCACCGTTGGGTTGGACGCACCGTGTTTGTCACGGCGACGGTCCATGGGTGGCATTTCTACGCCGACTGGGCGCGCTCCGACTTTGTCGAGTACCAGATCGAGATGATGCCCATGATCAAGTACGGGTTCGGCGCCTGGGCGGTTCTGCTGTGGACGCAGCTCTCAGGGCTCGCACCGTTCCGGCGGATGGCCTACGAAGTGTTTGTGCTGCAGCATCTGCTCAGCGCAGTCGTCTTCCTCTGGCTGATCTACGTCCACCTCCCGAGCAGCGCGCGGTACAATGTTTGGTTTGCGGTGGCGGCGCTTTCCTTCGACCGAGTCTGCCGGGTCGCCCTGCTCCTCTGGCAGAACATCAAGCTGTTCCCGGACAAGTCCAAGTGCAAAGGCGGGCAGAGGATCGGGCACCAGGCCCAGTTGAAAGCCGTGGGAGACTCCATCACAGTGGTGACGATCAAGGATGTCCACTTCAAGTGGCGGGCAGGCCAGTACCTCTATCTGTGGGCTCCGCGGGTCGGGCTGGCTGAGGCGCACCCCTACACCATCGCATGCGCGCACCGGCTGCCAGAGACGTGTATTTGCAACAGCATCCAGCTGGTTGTCCGCAAGCACGGGGGATTCTCCCGGCGTCTTCACATGTTTGCCGCCAAGGAAGGGAGGAAGCAGCACCTGACTGTGTTTGTGTCAGGGCCGTATGGCTCGCCGCCACGGTGGGACATCTACGAGACGGTGGTCTTGATATCCGCGTCCACAGGCGCCTCCTTCACGGTCCCGATATTGGAGGGGCTGCTGCAGTCGAGGGCCACAAACTGCGTGAAGAGGGTGGACTTTCTTCTGGCTGCTAGGCAAGGGGATGAGATCGAGTTCTATGTTTCTCGGCTTCATGAGCTGATCGAGCGCGCCAGAGACGTGGGCATTGATCTGAGCGTGCGCATTGCCGTCACTCAAGGGCCATCTGGATTTGAAGGGAAGCTGGGACGAGGAGGGATAGACACTCAGACAGTGGTCATGGCATCAGGGATTTCGTCTGGGAGCAACACAGGGAAGCAGACGGACGAGAAGGCCAGTGGAGCACTGCCGCCCGACGTGGAGCAGTCGGCGTCAAGCACCCGAAAGAGATCGAGTCACAATGGTGCTGACTCACTCGTTTTCTACTCCTCTACGCGGCCGGACGTGGAGGCCTTCGTTAGGACGCCGGTCGAGGCGACTGGCGGAGAGACCAGTGTCATCGTCTGCGGCGGGCCATCGTTGACTTCGACGGCTAGAAACTGCGTGGCGTCGCTGTCGGACGAGAGGGCTGCACACAAGGGCACCGGGGCGCAGGGCATACATCTGCATGTTGAGGAGTACAGTTTCTAGGAATTGAGTGTCAAGAATGCTTTGATATGGGTCACGGTTGTGGTCAGCGATGAGAAATGGAGGCTCCGCTGCAGGTCAGTGGTGAATGCCCCGCCATCACCACGGTGAACCCTTTCCCCTGATTGGCCAGGCCCAATCCGCCCCTCCTCGAATTTTTGGTTGGTTTGAGTCAACAATGACTTGTTCCAGCGGATGCCATCGAGGTTCACGTACGATTGCGGCCCAATAAAAGCTGACACGGTCGAGGCAGTCCCATGACGCTCTGCCAGACAACATACCCTCACTTCTTCTCTTCTCTTCGGTCCTCCTTTTCGGTGACCAGACCATTGACCAGGACTCGACGTCCTCGATTCGCGCTCTTTCCCCACCTCGACCACCCCTCCACCACCTTTTTTCCACACGCACGCGGCCGGGCCGTCCCTCCTCGCACACCCTCCCTCCTCCATACCCGCACACTCGTGACCATGAGCCCGAAAAATCCGATCGAGCGCCTTGCGCAGCAGGTTGACGGCATGAGCCTCGGCGCCGTCTCCGACAAGTACCCCAACTGCCACCCCGAGCTCAACCCCTTCGACTTCTACCGCGCCCACCTCTCCAATGTCCTCGCCGACATCACCTCCGTCGACCCCAAGATCATCTACCCCGCGCTGTCATGGACCCAGGGCCTTGACAAGGGCGACCTGATCCTCGCCGCGCCGGCCCTGCGCGTCAAGGGCAAGAAGCCCGATGAGCTGGTCAAGGAGTGGACTGAGAAGGTGGGCGCACACATCGGTGCTGGAGCATGCGCATGCGACTGACACCCTGCCAGTTCCCCGAAAACGACCCCCTCTTCCAGAAGCCGACCATCCACAACTACTTCATGGCCTTCTTCGTCCGCCCCACGCCGATCGTCAACGCCGTCATCCCCATGATCCAGCAGAAGGGCGCCGAGTATGGCACCAACAAGTTCCAGGGCCTCAAGGACCCCAAGGACCCCAGCAAGGGCGCGAAGCGCATGATTGTCGAGTTCAGCTCGCCCAACATCGCCAAGCCGTTCCACGCCGGCCATCTGCGCAGCACCATCATTGGCGGCTTTATCGCCAACCTGTACGAGCTCGCCGGCTGGGACGTCATGAGGATAAACTACCTGGGCGACTGGGGCAAGCAGTACGGCCTGCTGGCCCTAGCGTTTGAGAAGTACGGCGACGAGGAGGCCCTCACCAAGGACCCCATCAACCACCTCTTCCAGCTGTACGTCCGCATCAACACCGAGATGTCGGCCGAGAAGGAGCAGATCGAGGCCCGCAAGAAGGCCGGCGAGGACGTGACCGAGCTCGAGGCCAACAGCCTCGACGAGGAGGCCCGCAAGTACTTTAAGAAGATGACGGACCGTGATCCCGCCGCCCTGGCCCAGTGGAAGCGCTTCCGCGATCTCAGCATCGTCCGCTACAAGGAGACGTATGCCCGCCTCAACATCAAGTTCGACCATTACAGCGGTGAGAGCCAGGTCTCGGAGGATACCATGGAGGCTGTCGGCAAGCAGATGGAGGAGAAGGGCATCTGCAAGGAGGACAAGGGCGCCATGATTGTCGACTTCCAGGAGCTCGTCCCCGGCAAGGAGGGCAAGCGCCTTGAGAGGCCCATCGTCCGCAAGCGCGACGGCACCGCCCTGTACCTGACCCGCGACATTAGCGAGCTGCTCTCCCGCCACGAGAAGTACCAGTTTGACCAGATGATCTACGTTGTCGCGTCGGCGCAGGACCTGCATCTCAAGCAGCTGTTCAAGATCATCGAGTTGCTCGGCCACAAGGACATCGCCGCCAAGTGTCAGCATATCAACTTTGGCCTCGTGCTCGGCATGAGCACCCGCAAGGGCACCGTCAAGTTCCTCGACGACATCCTGCGCGACGTCGCCGACAAGATGCACGACACCATGAGGAAGAACGTCGACAAGTACAAGCAGGTCGCCAACCCTGAGGCCACGGCCGACACGCTCGGCATCAGCAGTGTCATGGTGCAGGACATGTCCGGCAAGAGGTAAGTGTTGTGCCTGTAGATTTCTGTGTCCCACTAACCCTGGCACAGGATCAACAACTACACCTTCAACATGGAGGCCATGACCTCGTTCGAGGGCGACACCGGCCCGTACCTGCAGTACGCCCACGCCCGCGTGTCGTCAATCCGCCGCAAGGCGAACCTCACCGACGAGGAGCTCGCGACCGCCGACCTGTCGCTGCTCACCGAGCCGCACGCCATCAACATCGTCCGCCTCCTCGCGCAGTGGCCCGACACCGTCCAGAACACGCTGCGCACGCTGGAGCCGACGACGGTGCTAACCTACCTGTTCAAGATGACCCATACCCTCAGCAGCAGCTACGACCAGCTCCAGGTCGTCGGCAGCGAGCGCGAGCTGATGAAGGCCCGCATGGCGCTGTACGACGCCGCCCACACCGTCCTGGGCAACGGCATGAGGCTGCTGGGTCTGTCGCCGGTGGAGAGGTGAGCTCTGTCCGAATTTGTGAGGTGTTTGCAATGCTAATGTTGATAGGATGT
Source organism: Amesomyces nigricolor (assembly GCA_004802645.1). Classification (NCBI taxonomy): domain Eukaryota; kingdom Fungi; phylum Ascomycota; class Sordariomycetes; order Sordariales; family Chaetomiaceae; genus Amesomyces; species Amesomyces nigricolor. Next base: position 106,241 of record SRKS01000004.1, read on the forward strand.
AATCGGGATTTGTCCGGTGTAATGATCTTGCTACAACTAGACAGCGCAATAGACAAAGCCGTCTTGCTTCCGATCCGGAGCTTACCTACGCAGGGTCCGACCGCTGAGCTTTGGGCCTCAGGCCGCGAGCGCACGGGAACTGCACGATTCGCCCGGCGGTCCCGACGAGTGACCCGTGAGGCTTGTTTGTTGGTGGGTTCCAAGCGGGAACTGTTGACGTCAAAGTAGATCCCACAGCCCGACGAGAGGGCCAACCTTTTGCAGTTTTGCATCCACAAACAAACAAGCCCCTCATCGTCGTTTATCCCAACTGACTACTAACCGCTCAACAGTCTCCAGAGTTCTTCTCCATCATTCCTCACCTCATGGCCGCCATGTTTTGGTTCTGGTGGCCATGTCTGGGGTGGCGCCATCTTGTCTCTTCCTCGCCTCAACTCAACCCACTTAAAGTCGAGACGAGCGATTTCAACGGGACGGTGTTTCGTCTAAAGATTTCTACTCTCCCGATCACACCTCCATCGATGCTGTCTATGAGTCGGTTGGCAGGCGGAAGGTGCCGCAGACCCGACTGACACCCACATCCTGTCTGGACCTTCTCGAATAACATTCCACTGCTGACGACTACGTCGCACCATTTGCCCTGCGGGACCCTGCGGGTTCTGGGGCTCTGGATTTGGTGGACTCGTAGAACAGTATCGGGCGCCTACCCGACACTTGAACGGGCTGCTGCCCTCTGGCCGTGCCCAGCCATGGGTGCCGCCTACTTCAGCTGGGGTTTGCCTCATACAATTCCAGGTCGTTGTCGATTTTGTCGATTTTATCATGTATATCGCCGTAATCATTCCTTCTCTCGGAATCTGCATCCTGGTCGCCCGGCTGTATCTAAGATGCCGCTACTGGCCCTCCGGGACACGACCGCTGCCGGGTCCTTGGGGTGAGTTCCCACCCACCCCCGACTAACCTACGCTGACCGCACAGGCATCCCCTATGTCGGCCGCATCCACGATGTCCCGTCCAAGGGCACCTGGATTAAAATTTACGAATGGAGCAAGAAGTATGGGCCCATTTTCCAGATGAAAATCTTTGGGACCATACACGTGTGGATCTCGTCTGAACGCGTCGCTGTCGACTTGCTCTCCAAGCGGTCCAACATCTACTCGGACCGGCCCATGATCCCCAACCTCCCCAACAACCGCACCAGCGGGGAGTACCTCGCTCTCCTCGGACGCACAGGTACGTCGGTTAGACCACCCCGTGACGGCAGGCAGGTCTTGTTCGTCCTGCTTTTGCGCCGGCCGGCTTACTATGACATACGCTTATCTTTATGTCTCCCCAAACACAGACGTCTGGCAACGCCAACGCAAGCTCTGCAACCACCTCATGCACGCCAGTGCGACTGCCTCCCTGCACGCCTACCCCGCCCGCGAGCGCGACCGCTTCCTGTACCTCATGCAACAAGACCCGGACGCCTACATCGAGTGGATCGAGCAGTTCACCTCCCGCACCGTGTCGCGCCTGTGCTGGGGCACCACTCGGCCCTCCCAGATCCTGCGGTACACCACCTTTGGTTTGTTGAAGACCATCAGCCCGTCGGGCGCGCTGCCGAATATTCTCAACTTTTTAAGGCATCTCCCCGCAAGGGTGAGCCCGTGGAAGAAGAGGGAGCGGGAGCGGCATGTGCTGGAGGAGAAGATGTTAAGGGCGAATGTGAGGTTTGTGGAGGAGGGGGTGGAGGGGGTGGACGGGACGAGGACGGATCCGAGTTTTGTGAAGACTTTTCTGGAGACGAAGAAGAGTCGGGATGAGAGGGAGAGGAAGAGGTGGGGGGAGCTGGAGGAGGCGATGAGGGTTGTGGGGTTGATGGCGATTGCAGGGGCGCTGACGATCGGCAGTCCGATACAGAGTTATCTGCTGGCTATGTGCCATTTTCCGGAGTGGCAGACGGCGGTGCAGGACGAGATCGATCGGGAGCTCGGAGGGCGGTGTCCGCAGTGGGAGGATAATGAGAACCTGCCGTTGTTGAGGGCGGTGGTGAAGGAGGTTATTCGGTGGCGTCCGCCTGTGCCTACGGGTAGTTTTTGCTGTGAGGTTTTAATTTTAGTCACAAATGTTGACGTGTTTTTTCAGGAATTCCCCATGCCGTCGAGCAGAACGATATCTACGACGGGTTCTTCATCCCCGGCGGTTCCACGGTACATGCTTTGGAATGGTAGATGCCTGTCTCCCCCAACCCCATAGGTATGTTGCTACCCGTTGACACGTTCAGGGGCATTACCCGCGACCCGGAGAGGTACCCCGACCCTGAGGCCTTCAATCCTGCCCGCTGGATTGACCCCGAGTACCCGAGCTACCGCGACCCGATCGAGCGGTACCCCAACCTCGGCGGCTTTTCACAATTTGGTTTCGGCCGGCGCACCTGCCAGGGCGTTCCCGTTGTCGAGCAGGACCTGTTCCTGGTGATGGGCGGCATGGCGTGGGCGTTTGATGTGCGCAAGCAGCATTTTCCCTCGGGGAAGCGGGCCCGCGTGCACTGGAACAACTACACGCCGCTGCTCATCGCCAAACCATCGGCCTTCCCGTTCCACGCGGCGGTGCGGTCCAAGGAGAAGGAGGCCGAGATGCGGGGGATGTTTAAGACCGGCCGGGAGCAGCCTGAGAGGGAGGGGGATATGGATATTGGCCAGTTCGAGCCGGACCTGGGGGACCTGGTCTATGCGGACGATAGGGCGGACAAGGAGAAGTTGGTCGACACACCACGGAACGTTCCGAGCCCGGGCCCGGGCCTGGCCTCGGACTCTTCCGACGAGGCCGGGCCGCACACGCCGCAGTCTGAAGAGTCCCGGTCGGTGCAGGGTTCGGCGGGGCATTACTCCGGCGGCAGGAGCAGCAGCACGGAGGATGTCGCGGCCATGTTCGGACAGGCGCGCGAGGATGACGAACGACTGCGGAACAGTTAGCACAGATTGGTTTTGTTCCAGGCAACTGAGAATCGGGAGACGTTACCGTACCTTGGCCAGCATGGGCTAGGCACGGCTGGAAAAGGTACTCTGGACATACCTATCCGTATCGGAAAGAGACATTTGGTATGCTCATGGCTAAGTTGCAGCCCTCAAAACAGCGTTCTTCAAAAAGCTCGAGCACATGACCTGCACCACATGCGGTGCGACTCTCGGACTCACACTGTGGCCCATGTCGCACAGGTGATTCTTGGCAGGCGGACATCGGCTTGCCAAGAATCTTTTTTTTTTCTGGGGTCTCGAGCGGGGACTGGAAATCAACCACCATCGTCATCAATTGGCAAGGTCACGGTTTGTTTGGTTCGAATCGGGATCAATGGTTGGCGGGCGCTCACGTATTCGGGGCCGATTCGCCGATGTTTTCAGACTTTTTGGACAAACCTGATGCCGACAGTCGGCCTCCCTTGACCTTTCCGAGTCACGGTTGCCGTGTCCCAGTGCCACTCAGTGTCCAAGCCTCAAGTTGTTGATCATGATCCTCGATTGACAGCGCAGCGTCCCTGTCTGGCCCAAAGCCCCGGGAATAGTGACGCATTCATGCCACCGCGGAGGCCCCTGCTCTTCATTCTGCCGTTCTGATCCATCATGATCCCTCGCAACACGGCCCAGTCGTGTTCATGCAGCGAACGTCATTGTCCTGCGGTCCCTGGCCGTCGTGGAACCCTGCCATTGGTGGCGTTTGTTGGTCTCGCTTCGTGGCATTCTAGCGCGGCTTCTATGGCCCCGGATGGCCAACGAGAAGACTTGAAACTCTGCTAGCGTGGCCGCAAAAAGAAAACAAGGGACGACCAACATCCATGGTCCCCAGCCTCCAACCTCCAACCACTCCTCATGCAAACCTCAAACCCACACCGTGCCCGGGCAGGACCCTGACCGGTTCGCCGCTGGAACGATGGCATGCTGCGAGCCAGCAGAACATGCAGCAGCCGGAGTCTCGGACAGCCCACTCTGCAAGCCAAGATCTCAAACGGCCCAATGGGGACGACCACGTTTCGGCCACGGCCTCAGATGGGACTAACCGGAGGGAATTTCTTGCTTGGTTTGCTTGCCCGGGTTCTCGCCTTTTGCCTGTGGGTATTTCCATGCAGCTTGTCTTCCCCAGGGCATCTGAAAATTCCTCCTCGGTCTTTGCTAACCTCGCCGTCGTAATTCTGAAGTTGACCCTAGGGACCGGCATCCACCATGGGCAACTCAGGCAGTGTCCTCACACAATGTATTCAAGCCGTCGAGAATGGGAGGCTGGGTTTTGCCGCCTATCCCAGCACTCCGCTCTACCAAACCCTCTGGGTTAAGCCGTACAACCTCGATATCAAAGTCACCCCAGCCGCCGTCGTGCGGCCAGAGACAGCAGACGACATCTCGGGCATCATCAAATGTGCGGTTGCCAATAGCGTACCGGTCCAGGCCAAGTCAGGTGGACATTCATACGGGTGTGTATCCTTCATGTGTCACCGAGACCACGAGCTGACTGTCCCAGCAACTTTGGGCTCGGCGGCGATGATGGCGCCGTCGTCATCGACATGATCAACTTCCAGCACTTCAACATGGACTACACCACCTGGCAGGCCACTGTTGGTGCGGGCACCAGACTCGGCGAGGTCTCGAAGAAGCTGCACAACGCTGGCGGCAGAGCCATGGCCCACGGCGTCTGCCCGGGCGTGGGCATCGGCGGTCATGCCACTATTGTATGATCCCCGAGACGCGGTTTCAGCCGGTTGCTAATCCGAACAGGGAGGTATCGGGCCCATGTCGCGCATGTGGGGGACTGCTCTGGACCATGTGGTTGAGGTTGAGGTTGTCACGGCAGACGGCAAGATTCAGCGGGCGAGCGAGAAGCAGAACCAAGACCTGTTTTGGGTGTGTTTGATTTCTCATTCTTTTCGCACTCAGCGCTGATCATACACAGGCACTCAAAGGCGCAGGCGCCGGATTTGGAGTCATCACAGAGTTTGTCGTCAGAACTCACCCCGAACCTAAAAACACTGTCCAGTACGAGTATACCGTCGCGTTCGGCCGTCAGGAAGAAATCGCCCCTTTCTATACGGCATGGCAGAATCTCATAGCAGACCCGGCCCTCGACCGCCGCTTTGGGTCGATGTTCATCATGATGCCCCTGGGCGCCGTCATCACGGGCACCTTCTACGGCACCGAAGCCGAGTTCAAAGCAACCGGGATCGAAAATTGGCTCCCAAAGGGCACCAGGCGCAGCGCCCTCGTGGTCAGAGACTGGCTGGGCTCGCTAGCACATAACGCCGAGCAGGAAGCTCTCTACCTGTCCAACATCCCGATTCCCTTCAAGTCAAAGAGCCTGGCTTTTAAGAAGGAGGACCTCCTCGCGCCAGACAAGGTCAAGAGCCTCTTCAAATGGGTGGACGATCAAAATAAGGGGACGATTCTCTGGTTCGTCATATTTGACGCCGCTGGCGGCGCCATTGCCGACGTACCTTCGAACGCCACGGCTTTTGCACACCGGGACAAGATCCTCTACTACCAGTCATATGCCATAGGCCTGCCACTTTCCGAGACATCCAAAAACTTCATCATCGGCTTCCACGACCAGCTGGTGGCGGCATCGGCTCCCGACGTCTACGGAACATACCCCGGCTATATCGACGTCTCGCTCAAGGACGGGCAAAAGCAGTACTGGGGCAGCAACCTGGATGCGTTGCAGGGCATCAAGTCTAGGTGGGATCCGCAGGACGTGTTCCACAATCCGCAGAGTGTGCGGCGATCGGGCGAGCGTATTGGGGTTCTTAGACTTCTTCCTTTTCTTACGGGCCAGAGATCGGATATTAGGGTGGGATAGCGTTGTTTTTGATGGTGGGCGTTGGAGGTAAAGATTGTTTTCAGGGGCAGTCACGCCTCGCGGCGAGAGACTGATTCTATGAGCTACGACTGACGACACAATAATACCATGATGTATGATTTAGATAGTATGATGCGGATGTATTTCTTTTGGTATATCTAGACAGCCCCCTGGCGTTCACCTCTCCAGCACTTGGTCGGGGTCGCCTCTTTCCTAATGGTCAACTCTTCCTGATAGTCACTTCCTCCCTAATGGTCCTCCACATCCTCGTCCCGCCCCGGATACATAATGTCCTGCACTATGACGGCACGCACATGGTGGTACAGCACAAACAGGTACGTGAGCAGCAGCAGGATCGACATGACCGTCGCAAACCACAGGATCGGCTCGCTCTTGAAAGCCGTCCCCAGCGAGATGGTCGCCAGCGTGAAGCCCGTGTTGGGGAAGACAGCCGCCCACCAGCCCAGATGGAAGTGCTTGGGCGGGCTCTGCACGACAGCCAGTAGCGCAATGCCAAACCACCAGAAGCTTAGCGCCCACAGGAACCCGGCGCCCACCAAGCCCAGCGTCTCAATAAACCTCACATCCAGCAGCCCGTCCATGTCATGATCAAAGTTCTCCGGCAAGCCATGCGCCATCCCAATAAAAGCCAGCGCCGTAAACGCCGGCGGACCAACACACATAAACAGTCCCGTCCTATGCTCACGGTCCGGCAAGCCTGACTGCATCAACCTCCCGACCATATGCGAGTACATCATAAACGCCACCGCAATACCCAACCCCTGACACGTCAACCCCGCCACAACGATCGCAACTCCCGCCTTCGCAGGCTGCGTCTCGCTGATGACCGACGCGATCGTCCCCGACAGCATAATCGGGAAGATAGGCAGGATCCACGTCGGCATCATGCTCTGCAGGCCGAAGCTGTGCGCGGCAAAGACGTACGAGTACTGCCCGACGGCGACGCTGGTGGTGAGCACGACGTAGATCCAGAAGGCAATTTGGATCGCCCAGAGCAGGCCCTTGGCTGTTGCGCGGGCGACGTCTGGGTCTTCGGGAACGCAGTAGCGTTGGGTGGAGGTGATGATCGTCGCGATGGAGAGAAAGAAGGTTGGGACGAAGAAGCCTTCTCGTGGGTGGGTGATGGAATTTTGGAAGGTGCCCGAGAAGAGGATGAAGCGGGTGGTTTGTGTTGCTGTGACGAGGACGAAGAGAACGATGTTGAGGATGTAGACAGCCAGGCCGATCTGGCGGAGGCCGGGGAACTGGTGTGGTTGGGCACGTATGAGGAGCGATAGGCCGCCCGTTGACATAGTCAGTGTGTACCACGCCCAGGTGAAGTGTTGGAGGCGCTCGCGGATGCCCAATTTGGGCCGGGAGGGTTGTTGGGTCCCATCTTTGATTGAGTTTACTTCAACCTCGGCGTGTTTGCCGCTCGCGTCTTGGGAGCCACCTAGGCGAAGCGAGGGGATGGTGTTGATGGGCAGGCTCTTTTCGAGGTCCTCGATGTGGCTGCCATCGTAGTCGGTGGATGACCGCCTGGAGGGGGTCTCTCGGAGGGAGGTCCGGCTGGAAGGGAGCTCGGCCTCGTTGTGATAGGGGAGAGTGCCCGAGGTGTTGGGAGGATGGCTGTAGAGGCCGTGGAACGGCCGACGGTGGTCGGGATCTTGGAAGGGGTTGGGCCCGGGTGTATTGAACATGGAGCTGCGCCGAAGCGGTGCAGACATGATATTTTGATGTGAAAGACTGACCAGCAGTTGGAACAAGAAAGGACGAAACGAATGGGATGAAACTTCCAAGACGTGCTCGGCCGGTCTCAAGAGTTCAGCGAATGTGCCAAAGGAATGACGAGGAGCGGCACCTATAAGTCAAAACGCAAAGCTTATCCCGCTGTCCGAGCCCATTAAAGCTTGATATCACCACTCCGGGCTTTTTCCACCGAGCTGTTTCACCACAGGGCAAGGTGGCGAGGCCAGGTGGGGCAGACGCTGCTTCCATCCCGAAGCTATTGCGGCTTGAGCCCTGGCAGGTTGCAGAAAATGTCTGAAGACTCGAGTCAGCGTTGCCTCAAGCAACAGCTCGTTGGGCGTGAAGATCGGATCACAACAGCGTGCTTTGTCGAACGTCCTGCAGCTACTCCACCAGGGGACACGGAGAGTTCTAGATCGCGGACAAATCGCCAGCAGAGATGCGAGCAGAGACAAAAGGCGATGGCCTAAAACCTCAGTGAGACGTGTCAGCGATAGTCGTCGGAGGGGAACAGCCACGCTCCCGGTAGGGCTGAGCGCAGCGTTGAGGCGTCGAACCCACAACAACTGACTCATGGGTTGTTACGTAGGCGAGGGTGCCGCAGCAACGATCAACAATCCGGTGCCCATTGCGTTGCTAGTTGCTGTAGTTGCGTGGTCTGATGTTGTTGTTCTTGGCAAGTCACCGAGTACAGTAAAAGGCGAATCGGGTGTCGCGAAATTTTTTAGTTAACTTTTTTAAGAACTGCGGGTCAGCCTGTGGCTTGTGTGGCGTTGCAGGTGACATTGTGCCCAGAAGGTACCGAGGGAGTAATCTCTAACAAAGCCAGATCTGGCTGCTGCTTCCACTGCTGGCCTGTCTAAAAGCCGCCTTGGCCCCTCGGCCCATTCTACCCGGCTTTCTCTGCTCTTCTTCCTGTTATTCCATCCCCACCAGAGTCGGCGCTTTCGTGCTAGCTGCAGCCATGGCGCCGCAACTGGATGCTGCGCAGCGTATCCTGATCAAAACTTTGCTGGCGCGAGGCTTTGAGAACCGGCTAATAGCCTCGAAAACCTCGTGCTCCATACGCGCCGTCCAGAGAATCCGTCTCGAGAGACAACGGTCCGAAACGCCGATACGACGAACCCGACGAACCCGCGTCGGCCGCCGTGGCTGCATGACATCAACTATGCGGCGAGCCCTCTGTGATACGCTAGTCAAACAGCCATACCTGTATCGATGCGAGATGGCAGAGTTCCTCTTACAAAAATTCGGGAGAAGCATATCGGAACGATCCATCGGTCGGACCCTACAATCAATTGGCTGGACGAGAAAAACGATCCGTCGCATCGCACAGCAACGGGATGCCGACCTTCGAGATCACTATCTGCATAGGATATCGCAGTACAAGTCCCACCAACTTGTCTTCGTTGATGAATCCGGTTGCGACAGGAGGGCGGGATACCGACGTTGGGGGTGGTCTCCGAAGGGGTCGTCCCCCATCGAGGTTACGAAGTTTGGTCGCGGAAAAAGATGGCACATTCTCCCAGCATACGCTCAAGATGGCATTTTGCTGAGGCGAGTATACCAAGGATCCACTGACAGCGATTTGTTTGAGGACTTCATAGCTCAATTGCTGCATCACTGTGGCAGGTACCCGGAGCCCAAGTCTGTCATTGTCATGGACAACGCCTCTTGGCACCGCTCGGAGAAGATCCTGCAGTTGTGCCAAGATGCAGGAGTCGTGTTAGAGTTCCTACCGCCGTACTCGCCTGACTTCAACCCTATTGAGGAGTACTTTGGGGTGCTTAAGAAGTTCATTAAGAGAAAGTGGCACGCAAACGAGGATTTTATTGCAAGAGAATTCCAGATGTTTCTGGAATGGTGCGTCGATGTGGTCGGTGACGACGAACACATCGCAGAGAGTCACTTCCGTCATGCGGGAATCTCCTATCACAGAGTGCCCCAAATAAATATAAACACTATGAAAACAGAGTCTAAGACATAGAACCACCTCTTCCAGTGCTCTAATCCTTCGTTGCCTCTTGCTGGAATTTTTTGATGTTGCTCACAAATTGCAGTGCAATGCCTGGTTTCACCCCGCCCTTGACCATCAACTCAGCAGTGACCTTTGGGTGCTGCAGGATGGAATTCAGCTCTAGGAACTGATCCATTGCAAACTGATTCGCAGCCTGCAGCGCCTCTCTCCACCTGTCACTCTCAACTTGCTGCAGGGTCCAGTTGCAGTACTCCTCAAGTTTGTCCTTCCTATCACCTTTCACATCCCCAAGATTCTTATCAAGGGTTGTCTCGGCCGTATCGCAATGCCTACCGTGGGCTGAGACCTGGACTTTACATTGACGACAGTCGATGGAACTCTCGGCCATCTGCTTGCGGCTATCATCCAATACATCTTGCAAGATGTTGGGCGGCATCTTGATATCGACGTCGATCTCCTCCTCTTTCTCTCCTTCCTTCATACTGCCTTTGATGTGATGGACAATGTCTTCGAGGTGCCTCGGCAGCAGCCTGTGGTGATTTCCTCGTCCATCCGTCCAGCAGTGGGGCCCTTGCTTGCAGTGCTTGCCTCTGCAACGATGATGCTTGTAGACTCGGGTCCAAAGGCCAGCGTCGGCGGCTCTCTGAAGCTTTTGAGCCTCAGTGGCGCTCTGCTTCTTATTCTTTCCCTTCGTCATCGCGGGGTCACCCTTGAAAATAAACTCCATGCTGAAGGTTATTTTTCTCCTCTTGCTAAACAAGCCACTGAGGCTTTCCATGTGGCCATCCACCATCTTCCAGTCGATCTCCATGCCTTTGAAGCGTTTCTTTAGACCGCGCTGACGGCTTCGCTCGATGGATAACGTATCTTATAAGCGAGCTGCGCATATAAGCGAGCTGCGCATTCCCCACCACAACGCGTCCCCCTTTCACCTTACATCAATTTTTTCCACAACCCAATATGGCTCCTACTTCAAAGGAAGGGAGGGTAATCTTGGCCCTTGAAGCTATTCAAAATGATGAAAAGTTAAGCCTTCGAGCTGCAGCCAAGCTCTATGACATACCAGAATCAACCCTCCGTTCCCGACGCGCTGGTATCCCCGCACGACGCGACACAACGCCCAATTCGAAGAAACTCACACAATCCGAAGAGGAAGCCATTGTTCAATACATCCTCGACCTAGATGCACGAGCATTTCCACCCAGATTATGTGGTGTGGAAGATATGGCCAACCAACTGCTACGCGAACGCGACGCGCCCCCTGTCGGCAAGCTCTGGGCACACAACTTCGTCAAACGCCAGCCACAGCTCCGGACGCGTTTTACGCGTAGATACGACTACCAGAGGGCCAAATGTGAAGATCCGAAGGTCATTGGCGAGTGGTTTGCCCTCGTGCGGAACGTCAAAGCCAAGTATGGTATCGTGGACGATGACACCTACAACTTCGACGAGGTGGGGTTCATGATGGGCATCATCTTCGCGGGCATGGTGGTCACGAACTCGGACGGCCGTGGCAAGGCAAAGCTGACCCAGCCTGGCAACCGTGAGTGGGCAACAGTGATTCAGGGCGTCAATGCCCTCGGCTGGGCCATCCCTCCATTCATCATCTTGGCCGCGCAATACCACCTCGCCAACTGGTACACCGAGTGCGACCTCCCAGCCGACTGGCGCATCACAACCACCGATAATGGCTGGACGACCAATGCAGTAGGCCTGGATTGGATCAAGCACTTCGACTACCATACAGCGCCTCGCACAAAAGGCAAATACCGGCTGTTGATCCTCGACGGCCACGAGAGCCACCACTCGACCGAATTCGAGCGCTATTGCCAGCAGAACAACATCATTACACTCTGCATGTCTCCGCATTCCTCCTACCTCCTCCAGCCACTCGATGTCGGTTGCTTTGGGCCACTGAAGCGGGCGTACGGTCGCCAGGTTGAGGACTTGATACGGACGCATATCAACCACATTAGCAAGCTCGAGTTCCTCTGCGCCTTTCGCGAGGCCTTCTTTGCCTCCATCAACGAGAAAAATATCAAGGGTGGCTTTGCAGGGGCTGGTCTTGTTCCATTCGATCCAGAGAGGGTGCTTTCCAAGCTAGATATCAGGCTTCGTACCCCAACACCCCGGACCTCAAGGGCTAGCACCCCCCAACCTTGGGTCTTCCAGACACCCCATAACCCCCGAGAAGCCCACTCGCAGTCAACGCTTATCAAGACTCGAATTGCCAACCATCAAAACAGCTCCCCGACCTCGATGTTGACTGCAGTGGACCAGCTTGCCAAGGGCACGATGGCTGTGATGCACCGGGTGGCCCTCCTTGAGACAGAGGTCGCTTCGCTCCGTAAGGCCAACGAGGCACTAAGCAAGCGCCGGAGAGCCAAAAAAACTCGCGTGCGGCTTGGAGGATCACTTTCTGTACAAGATGCACAGGATTTACTGGGCCAGAGGGCCGTGGGTGGGGAGGGAGCGCAAGAAGCGCAGCTGGATGGTAGTGGTACAGGGGGTGCGCGGCTCGCTTATATGCGCAGCTCGCTTATAAGATACGTTATATCGACGATCGTTTCTTCGCACGTGTATGTATCGCCTGGAAACTTATGCGTGTCTTTCAGAAGGGCTTCAAATCGGGCCTGGAAGTTGACCTTCCAAAAGTCGCTCGGAGCCAGGACGAGATCGGGATCTGTGTCTGAACAAACATGCCTAGCTCTGATGTTCTCACGTTGGGAGACCTTCCACCGAAAGTCATAGTGGATACATTCGGGGTTATTCTTGTCATACTGCTTGTTGGCTTCCCAACCGCTGAGTCGGAGAAGTGGTAATGTGCCTTCACCACTGAGCTGATCGGCCTGTTCGGCCAGTGGGTCGGCTTCTCCGGCGAGTGGACTGACTCCTTCAGCGGCAGGGCCGACTCTAGGGCTGTCGGAAGGAGGAAATTCCAGGGCTCCATGATTAAAAGCAAAATCACCGTCTGGCCAGTCAAAGCCTAGGTTCTCCATGACGGATGCCTTCCGAATCGAACAACGTTAAGGCAAGATCATTGCCACATTGCTGCCATTCTGCGACAAAGGCATCTGCATGGCCACCTTGCCGAGTTCTCCGGGTTTCCACGGGCTTCCATTTGGGTCATGAGACTGCTAATTTTAGAGCCGGCCTAAACCTAATCGGGCACCGGAAGATAACTTTTCCTTGTCCGCCGCGTTCACGCCCAGAGAAAGTACGATATTGTGATCGGCTTTCCTTATGACGCCCATTTTAAGTCATGACACCACAATCTCAAGCAAGGGAATTTATAGTATAAAGGTCCGGAACATTCCAAGTCGCCACCAAATATAAATTCAGCGTGGCCCCTTGGAGCCTCAAAAGGCAAAGAGAAGAAAAAGAACATACAATGAGCTATGGCACGAATGACCCCGTATAAAGAATAACGAGTTACACGAGAAGGTCGTGACTGAGCGAGAACGCTAAAAGCAGGACTCGTCCTGAAGGGCATCCAATAGCCACTGTCGACGCTGTTGTATCCGACATTACTGGTCGGTATGTCGGCGGTAGCCATAATACCTTGTGCGAGCCCCAAGTGACCCACGCATTGTCCTCGCTGAGACCAATGCCCCAACGATTGGCATAGTGCGGAAGGGAACTAAGGCTTGCCTTTGCTACTTGAAGCGCTGGCGTGGCTGTTGAAGCAGTTGGCGACAATGACAGGTTGTTTAGTGTGAAAGTGCCAATGTTTGTAGAGAGAAAGGAACCGGTTGTGTTAAACGCGACCGATTTGACCCAGCTGGTATGGCCCTTGAGCGTCGCTGTGCAGTCGCCTGTGGCCGCGTCCCAGAGCCTGATGGACTGGTCGTGCGACGCCGACGCGACCGTCTTCGAGTCGTGGGAGAACGCGACCGAGGAGACCCAGCTGGTATGGCCCTTGAGCGTCGCCGTGCAGTCGCTTGTGGCCGTGTCCCAGAGCCTGATGGTCTGGTCGTCTGATGCCGACGCGACCATCTTCGAGTTGTGGGAGAACGCGACCGAGGAGACCCAGCTGGTATGGCCTTTGAGCGTCGCCGTGCAGTCGCTTGTAGCTGCGTCCCAGAGCCTGATGGTCTGGTCGTACGACGCCGACGCGACCGTCTTCGAGTTGTGGGAGAACGCGACCCAGTTGACCGAGCTGGTATGGCCCTTGAGCGTCGCCGTGCAGTCGCCTGTGGCCGCGTCCCAGAGCCTGATGGTCTGGTCGTGCGACGCTGACGCGACTGTCTTCGAGTTGTGGGAGAACGCTACTGAGTTGACCGAGCTGGTATGGCCCTTGAGCGTCGCCGTGCAGTCGCCTGTGGCTATGTCCCAGAGCTTGATGGACTGGTCGTGCGACGCCAACGCGACCGTCTTCGAGTCGTGGGAGAACGCGACCGAGGAGACCCAGCTGGTATGGCCCTTGAGCGTCGCTGTGCAGTCGCCTGTGGCCGTGTCCCAGAGCCTGATGGTCTGGTCGTACGACGCCGACGCGACCGTCTTCGAGTTGTGGGAGAACGCGACCCAGTTGACCGAGCTGGTATGGCCCTTGAGCGTCGCCGTGCAGTCGCCTATGGCCGCGTCCCAGAGCCTGATGGTCTGGTCGTGCGACGCTGACGCGACTGTCTTCGAGTTGTGGGAGAACGCTACTGAGTTGACCGAGCTGGTATGGCCCTTGAGCGTCGCTGTGCAGTCGCCTGTGGCTGTGTCCCAGAGCTTGATGGACTGGTCGTGCGACGCCGACGCGACCGTCTTCGAGTCGTGGGAGAACGCGACCGAGGAGACCCAGCTGGTATGGCCCTTGAGCGTCGCTGTGCAGTCGCCTGTGGCCGTGTCCCAGAGCCTGATGGACTGGTCGTCTGATGCCGACGCGACCGTCTTCGAGTTGTGGGAGAACGCGACTGAGGAGACCCAGCTGGTATGGCCCTTGAGCGTCGCTGTGCAGTCGCCTGTGGCTGTGTCCCAGAGCCTGATGGTCTGGTCGCGCGATGCCGACGCGACCGTCTTCGAGTCGTGGGAGAACGCGACTGAGGAGACCCAGCCGGTATGGCCCTTGAGCGTCGCTGTGCAGTCGCCTGTGGCCGCGTCCCAGAGCCTGATGGTCTGGTCGTACGACGCCGACGCGACTGTCTTCGAGTCGTGGGAGAACGCGACTGAGTTGACCGAGCCGGTATGGCCCTTGAGCGTCGCCGTGCAGTCGCCTGTGGCCGCGTCCCAGAGCCTGATGGTCTGGTCGTACGATGCCGACGCGACCGTCTTCGAGTTGTGGGAGAACGCGACTGAGGAGACCCAGCTGGTATGGCCCTTGAGCGTCGCCGTGCAGTCGCCTGTGGCCGCGTCCCAGAGCCTGATGGTCTGGTCGCGCGATGCCGACGCGACTGTCTTCGAGTCGTGGGAGAACGCGACCGAGGAGACCCAGCTGCTGTGCCCCTCAAGTGTTTGGATGCATGCACCCCAATCTAAATCAACTTTCGGCAGCAAAGTAAGCCAGGCAGGAAATTGTTCTTGGAATGTACTTCGGACGACGCTCTGCGTTGGCGCAAAGACGATGGCTGAATGGTAGATCTGAAGAGGCGACATGTCGATAACAGAGCAATGACTTCGAATGACTCGCCTAGTATCCAAAAGAAACGCCGAGACCTTGTCGCTTCCTTCTCGCTATAAAGAATCAAGTCAGTACATTATCCAAGAGAATAGGCAAAGCAGCAACGTACATCGAGCAAGCCTAGCAAGTCGTCCACCATGCCGATGCTCTCTGAGACCCATCCCAGAAGACCCAGCGCTTCGAGCCAGTGCAGGAGATGGCGCGTTAAAAAACGGTTGACAGGGTCATCATCCCGTATCAGGCACTTACTCTCCTTCCAGTGGTACACCCAATACCGACAGGCATACTGGACGTCGAGTGGCAGGTTGGTGTTGATGATGTTCTGGTCGATCTCATACCGGCACGTCCCCGGCAGGCGTACACCACAAACGTCCTTCTTGAGTCTCTCTTCTGTCGAGAGCAGCTCCAGACACCGGACCGCTAGACGTTTATGGGTCTGTCCTTCGTCAACCCAGAACGGGTGCTTCTCTTGCTTATTGGCCTTTCCTGGATCAACGAGGAAGTCGCGGAAAGATAGGTGGAATATCCTGACCGGAGATTCAGGGGAGGCCGGCACGCTAATGACGGAGTGGAGTGGCTTAAGTCTGCGAACGACAACCTTCTCAGGAACACCAAGAAGTCCCGCCAACGGCCGTATTGGGAGCGGTTCTGCTAAGTTCACAATCGGGCCTACGACCGCCTGAAACTCCTCAAGAACGGATGCCTTGGATGCCTCGGAACCGAGGAGCAATCGGTCAAGAACCGGGCGGTACGTTGCGTCCAGCTTGTCGATCTCGGATTGCTGGGTTCCTGGCCAATACTCTAGGACTTTTGCTAATTGGCCATCGGGGTCGCACCATGCCGGATCCCGGATAAATCGACAGATGGTGGCCGCAAAAATGAAGAGCGGAACGGCCATCTCGACAAGGGCCTGAGTGGTCTGGTAGCCAGGCCAATCTGGTGGAAGCTGTTGGTCGGGAGACAGAGCATTATGGTCGTTTCGGATTCTTGCGAGCTCAAAGTTCAGGAATGCAGCGATGTCGTGCTCGATGATTGGCTTTGGGATCTCGTGCAAGACCAGGTCCTGGTATTTGCCTTCGATGTCGCGGAAGCCGAGTCGGATCGGCAGCTCGGGTCTGCTCGTGAGGAAAGTTTTTAGCGACACCAAGCTTAGAGCCTTTGCCTGTGACAACAGGTGGATGATGATTCTGATGTCGTTGTCCCGCTCGCACTCGTCAAGAGCATCAATCACCAAGACGACTTCTTTCACGGCGCCCGAACAGCTCTTCAAATTTCTCAACGGCTCCAGGATAAGCTTCTCAAACTGCTCTCTCAACGCCTTGCTCGTGACGGAAGGGTCATCTTCGATGGCGGCCCTGACGTGCGGTGCCAGATCAGGTTCTTTGGCAACAAGTTGTGCGGCGATGGTTGTAAACAGCAGGGCTGCGTTACCCCTGTCTCGCTCGCCTCTCTTGAAGAAGAAGCTGGCACCGAGAAGTCCTCGGTCGGCAAAAGATTGCGCAACCGTTCGCGATATAGTGGACTTTCCGGTCCCTGCCATGCCGTTGAGCCAGAAGATGATCTCGCTGTGAGGATTGTCGGCCCACTTCGTTATATTCTCGAGGAGGTCGGTTCGGGTTCGGGGGTGACAACGCGCGTCGTGCTCGTCCGCATGAGAATCGAAGGCTGCATCGTTTGCCATCGGGAGCTTGGAAAGGACGAATGTCTGGCCGACATCAAGAACCTGAGTACTACAATTATGTGAGACGAGAGATATCGAAGGAGAAATCCAGCTGTAACTTACACTCCATCGACGGCGAGACCCACAGATAGTGTGTCTCGATACCGTTCCAAGTTCTTGATGATGCTATCGATCTCTTTGCTCTCGAAGGGCCACTTGAGAGCGCGAAATCCAATCCGGCTCATCGCCTTGCGCGCGGATCCAGGATTGAGTTTCTTCTCCAGCCTCGATTGCAGTTCTGCCAGCTGGGAAGAACAGTCAATGAGTCCATTCCGCAGCCCTTGCGAGGTTTGAAGCCTCTTGCCATTTGGGCTTTCAAGGAGCCGCTGCGCGCCTTGCAGGGTCGTTGTCAACCTCTCGAGCTCTCCTTGCAGTCTTTCAACATCGGACCTGGCATTCTTGACAGCCGAGGAGTACTGGAAGCAAAGAGATGCAACTTTTGCGGACAGCTCGATCACGGTGATGATGCTCGCTGCGGATCCCACCGCCTCCATGGATAGTCGTCAAGCGAAGTGTCTATTTGCGGGATTAATGACGCGGTGCTCCCTGATGCGGGGATCGTCGAGTGTGCCGTGTTTTCGACGCGCTTCGTTGGGCGGCCAGGCTGGGCAGCCATGCAGCTTGTGCCGCAAGCCACGTGACGCTCCTGGTCAAAGACATCGAGCAAATCGCAAGTGAGCGTGGTTGAAGAAGCGTCAAATTCTTGGCTTTGGTGTTCTCGCACCAACAGGTGTATTGGACACAAACAGGTCAAGGAGTCGGACATACACGCAGGCAAGAAGGCAGGCCAACGACATGATCAATCAAGGATCCACACTTGGTGGCCAGAAATTGACCAGCAAATGTGGAGCAACGCTGTCGTTCCTCATTTGTCCATGAGCGGACCACGGTGTCGGCACCAAAAATGTGGAATTGTTAGGACTGGCTCGCTGAGTACCTCCCTGCGACAGCCGCATCCGTCAAGCCACACACGCCAAGGCCTGACCCCGCAGTCCTTAAAAAAGTTAACTAAAAATTTAGCGACACCCGATTCGCCTTTTACTGTAGCAGATTATTGGGAATCTTTCACTGTCATTAGTCTATCAATATTTATCCCAACCAGCGCAGCAATATGCGCTCTGTCTTGCCCAATGCTCCCCAACACCATCATCAAAATCCCCCGTACCAAAAGGACCGAATGCCCAGCGGGTCACCAACCCCTGAGCCGTAACAACAAATCGTAACAGAACCGTCGCATTAAATCCGCGCACCCCCAGCCTTCCACCCACGTCTCGGCCGCGGGGCCGCCGCCGTCCCTGCGAAGTTATGGAGCCGCTCGCCGATTAGATACGCTTCGTCCCGAATGCGCATCTGCCAGGAGCGGAAGACGCCCACAAAGGCCCACAGCACCATCAGCGCGACGATGCCCAGCGCCAGGCAGGGGAAACTCAGCCGGTAGATCAGCACGACGTACGCGCCGTGCAGGCTGGGTGTCTCCTGGGCGAGGGTATCCCCCAGCCCAGAAGCCACCGCGAACCGGGCGAGGAGCAGGGGCGCCACCACGGCGGCGAGCCAAAGCGCCAAACCGGGGATGACGAAAGCGCGGGTGAGAACGGAGACATCTGGGTTGAGCCATCCACGACGCATGACTGCCTTGGCTGAGTTGGTGAGGCGCGAGCCGTCAAAGAAGGAGATGGCGACGCGCACGCTGACCTTTAAGTAGAGCAGGCCGATGGTCCAGGCTTGCATGATGCGGACCCTGTGCAGGGCGTTTGCCGTGGCGGCTCCGGAGGCGATAAGCTTCCTGCCTTCCTCTGACAGCAGGGCGCTGTGCATGATCTCGTGAAGAGGAATCTGGGTATAGAGCTCTACCAGGGATGAGCAGAGCAGCGGGAAGACGCCGAGGATGAAGAAGTAGGCGTAGACCAGCCGTGCAGCCCGGGTGATACCGCCAACAACTCTCTGGGCCCCGCCGCTTTCCAAAACGGATGAAACGGCCCTCTTTGCGGTCTCATAGGCCGGGCCCGCGTGGAACAGGGCGTACGCGTTCAAGCCGAGGATGTGGATGCCCAGAGTAAAGGCGTAGATGTCGTTGATGCGGACGTGAGGTGGGATGAGCCGCCCCAGCAGCCACCTGCCAAAGGCAAGCGGGACGACGGTGATGCTGACGCCGGTCACGGCAGCAAACAGCCAGATGGAGACGATGAAGAAGAAGATGCGGAGGCGGAAGTTCGGGGGGACGTAGACAAACTGATACTGCTTGGTCGAGTAGATGTCGGCGTCGACGTGGTCCGACTGTCCGTCCAGCCGCTGGTTCTCGTCGCTGACTTCAAGGAACACGGTCTTGCCCTTTGGGATCTTGGCCTGGTCCGAGGCCGGCGCGCGGACGAACCGCCCGTCGGGGACCAGCTGGCCCGTCTCCACCAAAGTCTGCTTCTTCTTGTGAAACACGGGCATCAGGGTCTTGCGGTCGTTGAATGCTGGCCCAGCCTTGCCGGTGCCGCCCTCGAGGATCTCGCGCCACCCCTTGGCCACCACACCCTCAGACTCCGAGGCGAGGAACCATCTGCGCCAGAACGGTAGGGTCTGGTCCGGCGAGTCGGCCGCGAGCACCAACCTGCCCTCCTCGTCAACGCGGCGCTCGCCAAAGAGGAACCAGGTCAGCCGCAGGGCGCGCGCGCACCGCCGGAACCACCATGTGTACATGCTGTGCAGCACGTTGCTCGGGCGGAAGTAGAGCACAACCATGGGGACGAAGACGTTGAAGAAGACGACGTCGAGCGGAAACTCGAGCACCGGCTCGTTGGACCTGTACCGGATCGGAAACACGCCGGTAAACGAGTACGACAGCCCCCAGACCACGCCGCCCATGCACATTATGACGAGCGCCCCGTAGACAAAGGCCGAAAACATGATCTTACGTAGTTGGGACACGACGGTGCGCTCGAGCACGTCGCGGACGGGGTGGAACTCGGGGTCGTCGGGGTCGCGAATGAAGTAGAGCACACCCTTGCGCATGATCTTGCGGCACATGGACACGAACAAGGCAAAGTGGAACATGTAGGCGGTGCCGATGAACCAGTGCACGAAGAGCGAGGTGAGCGGCGAGTCCTTGGCGAAGAGGAGCCGCGATTTAAACGATGCGCCCTCGAACAGCGGGAGTAGGCCGAAGTCGAGCAGCACGCCGCAGTAGAGGGGGAAGAGGAGCATCTCGATGGTAATGATCAGGATGACCTTCATGACGCCGCTGGCCTGGTTGAGGACGTCAATAATGGACGCCTCGATCTCTTGGGCCGCCGGCGTCGTCGAGAAGAGCGTGCCCCGGCGGAGATACAGCAGGCTGACGGCAGCAAACGTCGCGTAGCCCGCTAGCACGGCCCAGAAGCGGTCTGTGCCGCCCCAGTAGGCGAGTTCGGGGTCGAGGGGGATCGCCCGCTCGGGCAGGCTGAGGTCGAGGACCCAGGTGCTGGGGTCGGTCAGAGTCATGGACAGGTTTTTGAGACCCTCCCATGCGATCGCCGTGGTGTTGGCGGCCACGTTGCTCTCGACGGGGGCTTCGCCGAAGCAGCCCCACAGCCACACGAATGGAAAGGCGAAGGCGCCCTTGACCGACAGCAGCGCTTCGTGGCTGGTGGCCGAGAAGTTGCGCACGTCCGAAGTGCTGACGACGGGGAACTCGGACCAAATGCTGCTGGCGATCCTGTCGGCGGCGTCGGCGGCCATGGCCCAAGACGCAGCCCCCACCTTCACCGCGGAGTCGGCGATGGGTAGCATGAAGACACGGCTGAGTGAGTGCATAATCTCGGCAACTGTCGAAGAAAAGAAGCCGAGAGCGAGCAGACAGCAGTCCTGGATGAACTTGGACAGGCTGAACAGGAAGCGGGCGGGGCTCTTGGGGTTCGCGACCAGCCAGATCATGACACGGCCGATGTTGTAGGGGATAAAAATGCCGAGGAAGATGGTGATGCAGACGAGGAAGGCGCAGAAGATGGCGTTCTGGAACAGGCCGGCAATCGGACCGCGCATGCCCAACAGCTCCAGGATACCCTCGAGGTCCTCGGCGTCCTCGACAGCCTCGGCATCAAGCGCGGCGCCCTCGGCGACCTGGTCACGCTGGACAGCTCCGTTTTCCCGGTTGGCGTCTGCGACGGCGGGTTCCTCGTTGGGGTCGTGGAGCAGGCGGACACCCTCGAGCTCGATAGAGTCAATGTTGTCCAGCGGCCGCCACATGAAGTCGGCGATTCTCTCGGTGAGGCCCTCAGGCTCAGGGCGCGCGTGGGCCTCCTGGATCGGTGCTTGGGGTTCTTCCGGAGGGATATCTGCTGGCTCGGGAATGGCGGATTCGGAAGGATGGGAGGATGGGGCTGGGGGGGCAGTCTGCTGGAGGGTGCTTGCAGAGTCGTCCAATGGCCCGTTTGAGGGCAGTGGGTAACTGTCACCCGCTTCCAGTAGTTGAGGAGTTGGGGCTGGGGGAAGGTCGCTGAACGACCAGCTGTTGTTCCCTAGAGGGTTGATCCCGGTGGTGATCTGCGGGCCGTCGGTATTCGCCCTCGGCCGCACGATGGCGACAAGCTCCTCATCATCCTCTGATGTTGTGGCCTTGCCCTTCCCGTTTGCGGCGGATGATTCCCCTCGTTCACCGTCCGGCTCTGCTTCAAACTCATCGGCGCCAGGCTCTCCGTCCTGCGTCGCACTGGATGAACCAGTCTCATTGTCCTCCCGCCCGCGTTCCATCATGGACCTTGTTATCCGCATCCAGTAGTCGAGTCTAACGTCCAGATGCCGCTCCCGCGCAATGTCCAGTATCTTCTCTGGATCACCCCCTGCTTCCCGGTAGATAGCGAGATACTCGTGCACCGCGGACCGGTCTGAGTCCTGCATGCCGCCTACCTCAGGTTCCAACGGCAAAGCATCGAGGCTCGAGTTCAGCGGCCACCTCCGGCCAAGAGCGTTGGGGTCCGGTCCCTCGTCGGCCGGGGGATGTTGGTCCTCCTCCTCTTCCTCGGCCTCATTGGCTAATTCAAAAATATCTGCCTCCTCGACATCTTCAAAGTCGCCGTCCTCGTCCTCGGCCTCCTCCTGTTCTCCGTGAACTGCGGGTGGATGATCCTCGGCGGCAAAGGCGGCGCGCATGTTGATCTCGGGCTGCTGCTGCACGACATAATCCCTGACCAGGATGATTAGAATGAAGCAAACGATGACGAGGACGGTAATGATGAGGCCCTCCAGCACCGAGATGGTGGCGCGATTGACCGCGGGGTACCGAGTGAGATTGCGGAGAAGGTCAACCTCACTCAGCAATGACTTGCGGCTCGTGGTATTCGCGGCCAGCTTGCCAAGAGTCGCGTTCGTAGCGACAGCGGGCTTCTCGGCCACGGGCCCGAACAGGAGACGCAGAACGGTGGAGTAAATAGGGTCGATCGAGGTGAAGTTGATGCCGTACAACCCCCGGAGCAGCCTTGCCGACTCGGGGGGCAGGCTGTCGATGACGCCGCCGATGGTAGCGACGCTCGTGGTCTCGGCAAACAGTGGGCTGGAGGGACACACTGTGGTACCATGCAGGAACCCGTCCAACTCCCCAGCGCCAGAGGCACCCGACCGACTCATCAGCCCCTCGTCGCTGATCCAGAACATGAAGGACCACACGGAGCGCATCAGATACGGCAGCCCGACGAGCCAGACACCTACAACCAGAGCGGCACGCAGCCAGAATAGCACGTTGCGCAGCAGGTACTTGGCCATGTGACGGACAAAGATGTCGGGCGGCAGGGCCTTGGGCATGTTGGGGTCGTAGAGCTTGGTGAAGCGGAAGGGCGTCTTGCACAGCTCGCAGTGCTTCTTTTGCGAGTGCGACAGCCACTCCATCAGGCAGTCCTGGTGGACATACTTGATGCTACCGCTGCAGCGGCAGGGGTAGAAGAGCGGTTCATCGGGGGAGCCATCGCCCCTGCATATCCTGCATGTGTCTGGGTCCGAGGACGACGGTTCGGCGGTCTGTGTTCGAGACGATCCGCCTTTCGAGGTTGATGTCCGTCGTCGTGTGTTGGGGAAGCGGGCTGGGTCGGGGCCGGTGGGGTCTAGAGGGTCGGGCGGGAAGGGTTCGAGGGGAAGATGGGCCATGGTTTTGGCTAGAGACGCGCCATCCGGCGGAGTTCGAGTATCGGTTTCACCTCATCGGGGTGCGGTCGAGGGGAGAGAAGGAGTCGTCAGTTGAGGTTGAAGGTTGGAGGATGGGAGGATGTGGTGTTTGCTAGGGAATCGGGTAGCAGGGTGGCGGTTTTTCTTCTTGCTGGCTGGACCTTTCCAAAGCGGAGATTCTCGATAGGTACCAGGTTGCTCTTTGTCCAGCGCCCTTTGTCAGCGGATTTTGAGGAGATGGTGTTGGGAATGATGGAGTCTGGAAATGGGCCAACATTGAAGTGGGTCCGGGCCTGGCCAGAATTACGAAGTTCCTGGGGGCACGATCGACGCCGAAAGAGGCCATAAGTGGGGCATGCACGTGTTCTCTCGAGTCCCAGGAAATTAGAAATCCGTGCATGGAATTCTTCTTGAACACGGCCGCTTTGGGTTAGTCACTCGGCCCGGTGTCATGATGGTTCCCAAAGCTCCAACGCTTCTGACACCTGGACTTGATTCATTCTGTCTTGAGATAGCCAGGCGTGCCAGGTTGTAGTTGGCACTGCTGTGTATCTTCTATCAAAAGAACTAGTACACTATTTGGAAGAGACACACTGCCACACACAACATTTGAGCAACCTGGCAGATGCATCTGATAACAATGAAATTCCTTTGGACGACAAATGATTGGCGCCGAGGCTCGTCGCTTGCGCCAGATGACGTCCATGAACCGGCGTGGGGCTGCTGCGTCACGCTAGCCTGGAAGACCAGAACCAAGGCGAGCATCTGATTGACGTGACAGCTCCTGGCTCAAAGAGACAGCATCGCCAAATGTTTTAGGGTCTTGATTTGGTTGAGAAACACACCAGATCTCATGAGAAAGATCGTGGCTTTGGATTCGTTTTTTGAGTGTTTTGTCAGCCCATTTTCAGCATTTCAGCATCGTGATAAGCAGGCAGCTTGTGATTGATAACAGGCATCCCAGCTGTCCGAGCTTCTTTTTAGCGACTCCTGCTTCACCCTGCAGCAACAACTGCCCACCACCCATCTGGTCAGCAAGATTGCGGCCATCACATCACCAAAAGCCCACAGTTTCCGTCCTAAGGGGGACGCAATTGAGCTCCAGACAAAGCAGAGCTTCATCCCCGCCAGAAGCATTGGCGCGATCCATCCAACGGTCCTCAGCCGGGCGCTGAATTCGCCGCACCATGGGCGACACGAACGGTGTCCCAAAGGCCCCGAGGGTCACTAACGGCATCAACATCAATGGCATCAATGGCATCAATGGCGCCATCAAGTCGCCGCTGAACGGCCATGCGGTCGGCCCCAAGAGGGTCGCGCGCCGCGGGCCTGGCATGCTGGCCAGCACCCTGAACATTGTCGCTCGGTAAGTCAGCCTCTGATCTTCGAGACGCGCAATGCTGACAGATTCAGCCTCCTGACCTGGTACTCTATCATCACGATTCTTTTCCGCTGCCCCTCCTCGCTTGACGTCTGCGACGAAAACGCTCCGCGAATTTGCAAGCCCTACTTCCAGCTCAAGCACGCCGTGACGCCACACGTCGAGCCGTACTACGACACATACGCTGCTCCGTACGTCGACCTCGTGCGTCCATACTACGACACCGTCGATCGAACAGTTATCGCGCCGACTTGGGGATGCGCCAAGCAGTATGGTGGCCCACGGCTCCAGCAGGCCCAGGCTTTCAGCAAGGCACAGTGGGAGAAGAGCGTCCAGCCGCAGGTCGAAAAGTACCAGGGCCTGGCGAGAGCGCAGTACGACGAGAAGCTGGCGCCGCACATTGACCGCGTCTCGACTTCCTTCGCCCCATACTACGAGATTGCGCGCACCAACACGCTCCAGGCCTACCACGGGATGCTGTTGCCCACATACCACTACGTCCAGCCGTACCTCCACCATGGCTACCGGGCAACCTCGGCCTTCACCAGCAGCACCGTAGTGCCGGCCTTCGTTTGGACTTGGAACATGACCTACACCTTCCTCGACGGCACTCTTGGGCCCCAGATCCGGGCCGTCTACGTGGAGAACGTCGAACCCCAGCTCATCAAGATTGGCAAGCGCCTGGGGCGCTACAGCACCGGCAAGAAGTCGGTGCCGAAGCCGGTGACGGGGTCGTCGAGTAGCGTATCGTCTGAGACCAGCTCCTCGTTCACCAGGCCTGCCGCTTCTGCTTCGTCTGTGGCGCCGTCCAGCACCCAAAAGACCACCGCCGACTCTGCTCGCGCCCGGGCCACCATGGAGCATATCCCGCCTCCCGAGGTCGACGAGAAGCTCGAGAAGGAGGACCCCGTGCGACGCAGCGCCCGCGAGATCGTGGCAGCCGACCTGAAGGACTGGCAGGAGCGCTACGCCAAGGCCGCCGACGAGGGCGCCGCCGAGATCGACGAGCGCATCCAGGAAATTGCCAAGAAAATGATTCGGCGCAACGCCAGGACCACCGGCAAGTCGCTTCTTGAGCAGCTGCAGAACACCTCCGTCGCCGAGCTCCTCTCGCTGCGCCGCGCTATCCTCGAGGCCATCGCTTTGGTCAACAATGACGCCGCGACTCCCGAGGAGGGCCAGGAGCAGATCCAAAAGGCCGTCCGGCAGGCGGGCCTGGCCGTCAAGGAGAAGGCCCAGGGCGTGCGCACATGGCGCGAAAAGTACGACGCCGAGGTGCAGTTTGCCATCACCCAGGCCGCTGAGACGCATTTTACCATCCTCGAGAACATCCGCGACCTCGCCCTCCAGAAGATTGGCATGAAGTGGGCCTGGATGGACGGCGTCACCTACAAGGACTGGGCCAAGTACCATCTGCTCAAGAGCCGCTTCGACGAGTGGAAGGGCGACCTCGAGAACCACGTCGTCACTCACCCCAGCATCGAGGCCGCTCAGGTCGAGGCCGCCACCATTGAGGAGGAGGCCATGAAGGTCGCCGCTACCACCGCCAGCGAGCTTGCTCGTCTTAAGCAGGTGGCTCACTGGAAGCTGCTGGCCGGTGACGGCACGGCTGAGTTTGACAGCACGCTGATGCAGCAGGCTGCCGAGGCCGTCGAGGCTGCGAGGCAGGCGGCTGCTAACGCTGCTGCAGCGGCAGGGGAGTCTGTCAAGCAGGCCAAGGACTCGGTTGTGGATGGTGTTGGTGAAGGCGTCGATGCTGCGTCCGCGGCTGTGAGTGACGGTGCGAGCGCCGCCTCCGAGGCCGTCGGCAAGGCGACCGACGCTGCTGCTGACGCTGCTGGCAAGGCCACAAACTCCGCTGCTGACGCTGTCGACCATGCCAGCGAAGCAATTCTCAGGACCTCGAGCACGCCGACACAGTCTGACACCTCCGATCTGTCATCTGAGCCTGCCGTTGAGGCATCTCTCGCTCTCGAGGACTCCGAGGTCAGCCCCAGCGATGCTTCTGTCATCATTGATCCTGAAGTGGTGTCTGTCTCGGTTGCGTCTGAGGAAATCTCTAGTGTTGTGGAGCCCACTTCCGAGCCCACCGCTGAGGCTGAAAACGACGCCCCCGTCGTCGCTTCCAGCATGATGTTCGAGACCCCGGTAATGGTTGGCAATTACACTGAGGTTGTGGACGAGGACAACGCCAAGCCTGTGGAGCTCCCTGTCGAGGACGAGGGCTACGAGTCTGGCGATAACGAGGGTCTGCCCGTCTCTGACACCGCCAAGGTCAAGCCCGCCCTCTTTGGCGCCGCCGCCCAGTCGGTTCCCAAGCAGAGGGGTCCCATCCTCGACGAGGACACCCTGGACGACGTGTCGAGCGCCATGGAATTCCTCCGTAAGGACGTCACCAAGGCCTATGCCTCAGCCATGGCTCGCGCCAACGACCAGTACTCGCAGGCCCTGTCCATCGTGTCTGCCCAGATCCGCGGCACCCCGCAACCTGCCCACGAGCAGTTGCTGGCGTCCGTTACCTCGGCATACAGCAAGGCTATGGCCACGGCGAGCGCTCGCATGGATGACGCTCTCAAGGTCGCCTCAGGGCAAATTTACGGGAAAACCGCAACCAACAAGATCTTGCCGACCGCCCTCCCAACACCCACGGTTCCCGAATGGTCCGAAATTGAGTCGATTGCCAATGCGCGACTGCAACAAGGCCGCGCCTGGGCCGCGGACCAGTACGAGAGTGCCCGGATTGCCATCGGGCTGGCCACGCCGACTCCGTCCACCCCGTCGGAACACGCCAACAAGATGCTCGACAATGCGAGGCACAACTACTACGCTGGTGTCGGCCTGGCCCACGCCAGGTACTCTGAGTTCCTGTCTGCCGCCAGCTCTGCCCTGAGCTCCATGACAGCCACACCCACCCCGACAGACATCGCCGGCTCCGCCTCTTCCATGGCCTCTGTGGCCAGCGAGTCCGCGGCTTCTGCCGCCACCGCCGCCAGCGAGGGTGTTTCTTCCGCTGCTTCAGCCGCCGGGGAATCCGCCTCCTCCGCGGCCTCCGTCGTTAGCGAGGGCGCCTCGTCCATCCTCTCCGCTGCCGGCGCCGGTGCCTCCTCAGCCGCTTCCGTGGCCAACGAGAACGCCTCCTCCATCGCCACCGCAGGCTACGACAAGGCCGCCGCCGCCGGAGACGCAATCGCCGACAGCTGGGACGCCGTCGTCACCAAGATCAGCCTGCAGGTCTACGGCCAGCCGACCCCCACGGCGTGGTACGTGAGCGTCTACAGCGCCGCCAACGACTACGCCGCGTCTGCGACCTCCGCAGCGGGCGAGTACGCCTCATCTGCGTCTTCGGCCGCAGGCGACTACGTCTCCTCCGCCTCCTTTTTCGCCGGCGACTATGCTTCCTCCGTCGGCTCCGGCGCAGCCTCTGTCACCAGCGCCGCGGGGTCGTACGCCGCCGCCGAGACGGATGAGATCGCGCGGCAGTACTCGGCTGTTAGCAGCATCATGTCGGAGGTGCTGATTGGCAAGGAGCCCACGTTCTCGGAGAGTGTTATTTCGAGGCTGAGCGCGGCGTACGCGACGGGTATTGAGTCAGCGTCGAGTGCTGCGGGCGCGGCGCAGGCGACGGCGGCTGCTGCGGCGAATCAGGCTGGGGAGAGGGTTAAGAGTGCCGGGGAGAAGGTGGCGAGTGTGGCGAGTGAGGCGACGGAGGTGGTGAAGGAGAAGGTGGAGGCTATTAGGGATGAGTTGTGAAGGGGATATGAGTTGATGACATCCATGATTCTGAGCTTGCGATCGATGCAAGGTTGATTTCTGGTGATTTGGTGGAGGGTTAATAAAATTTGGCGATTGACGGACGGGTGGGCGGCATCGAAATTGTATTTGGACTCTCCTTTGTGTATCAGTAGCATATACCCTCTCTTATGTGACCTGCAAGCGGTCTGTTTCCTTGTTGTCGGGTTCTGTATTGAATTGAGTCTGTCCTCGTTGCGCATAAGCTAGGAACTTGAGAACTGAACCAGTCATGCTGCTCTTGGGTCTGTTGAGTTGGTTCAGAATATGAGCATGTGGTCTGTCTTTGTTTGACGTTTCAGACTTGTTTGGATTTACAGTATTTGCGTAATTGTCTTTGTGATTGCCCTTTTCATTTCTGTGACGGGATGAGGCTCTGAAGCTCCGAGTTCTTCCAAATTCCTTCCCATCCATCCTTGGACTCTGTTCCGTACAACGCCCGCAATGTGGTACGGCCGCAAACATAGCAGCAGGGTGCCAGGGACCTCCAAGACTAGCATCTCTCTGATCACCTTCAATTGTCCCCCACACGCTCCTCATATTGACCTCCTTGCCTCCGGCATGTACAGATTACCTCGGGGTGGGCCATCATGAAGGGTGCCACGTAACATGGTTGAGCGCTGATGGCGCCATACGGAAGGCCGGGCGGCTTCATAAAATCCCGCTTGGGATCCTGCATGTTGCAGTAACCCCCACCCCATCGGGACGGACATTTTCCATTGGAATAATGGGCGGATCCGGGAGCCAGGATCCTTTCAGCGCGAGAGTCAGCGGTGAGTGTACAGAGGGTCGGCATTTCTTCGCAACATACCATACTGCGTGAAGCTCTTCTGGCGCCTGTCTTGGCGCTCGGCTTTGGAATTTGCGGCTGCGGCCGCTTTGAGCTGGGCGTTTTCTTCGCTGAGTCTCTTCATCTTGTCGAACCGGAACCGTAGGAGGCATCAAGCCACCGCTGAGCTGGCGTATATTTACCCCGCTCTTCCATCTGCGTAGCCCAGCCCAGTCAATAACATCCTTCAATCAATAACATCAGCAACAGCAGAACAACCCTTTGAGTTCCATCCTGGTGGTAATATATGGTGCTAAATCAATTGCTTCATTCCCCGCGCAGTGGTGCGACACATCTCCTCCTCTATCGCTCTGATGTGCTCGTAGAAAGGCTGGGGACCGGTGTCCATGGTGATGGATTGTGATAAGAAGAATTATTATTGTGTCTTGGGAGAGCTGCGTTGGAGGTTTGAAGAAATGTGCGGGTAAAAGAACTTTGCAGGTGAAAAGAGAAATAGCAGTTGGGATTTTGTGTGGCAGAAAATTGTTTTTTTCCATGGTCCCTTGGGTGCCTTCCCGAACCTTTTTCAAGTTGCTTCCACCGGGCACCGACCACATCGTTTAGGTTTCTTTCTGTACTCCCGCCTAATATTTGTTCCCTCTCTCACCAGCAAACCAAATCCAAGAAGTCAGCAGCATTCGGCAAGCTTAAACCCCCTATTTTCCATTATATCTTGACACTAATCAATTGTTTTATAATTGCTAGCACAGGCTCCATTACAACAATGACCGACACCGCCAAGTCTCTCGCCGAGCAGTTGACGGATGTGAAAGAGGAGATGGCCCTGATTATGAAGAAGCGCACTCGCTGTGAGAAGAAGCAAACCTGGGTTAAGATGGAGCAAGCCCGCCTCAAGAGAAGAGAAGCCCGCCTTAAGGAGAGGGTGGAAGGCATTAAGAAGGAACAATCCCGTCTGAAAGAGAGGCTCGCCCAGCTAGAACAGCAAACTGCGTTGGATGCCAACGCCAATAACGAGAGGCATGAGTCCCAGTCGGCGTCAACCTCCGATGGACAAACTGACAGTAAAGAAAACCCTGCCAAGTCGAACCTTTCCCATTCGAGAAACAAACTTCTAACTACTGCTATGACCTGAACAAACAGGCCGTTTAGCAACGTCTGTGCTGCGGATATAGCCTCGCTCATGGCTAGGGTGTATCTTCAAGACAAATCCGCACATTGCAACGCGCATCATGGATGCCCTATGCAAGAAGATTAGCGTGGATTTGGATTCGACTCTGTACTAGGAGGTTGTTCATGACTTTCCAGCTGGAGTTTGGAGTTTGAGGTGGTTGGGAATGTGAATTAGAACAGACCCAGGCCCCTCTCCAGGTGGGTTGTCATGGTTTTCTCCAGCTTGACAGGTCTGAGGCGAAGGAGGTGAAGTCGGTCAGAAGATCCATTTCGCTCTTGGCGCTCACTCAGACACGCTGAGACAAGGAGGCTCTGTCACGTGGAAACAATAATGCCAAGCCCAAGGCAACACCCAAACTGTGAGGCAGTGGTTCGCGGATTGGTCGAGCAACGCAGGCAGCAGCATTTTGCACCCACCTGCAGGGGCATTGCCTCGAATTGCCAGAGAGGACAGGGACGGCCGCAGCCAAACAGAAGTGGGGGTGACACCGGGACCGGGAATTTTGGTGCGCGATCGGTAGGCACCGAAATAACGAGATCGCTATCAGCAACCGGCAGCACCGTGGCCACCATGGACCGCAAAAGGACCACGGGCCGCTGATGAGGCTCAGCCGCTTCCCAACTCACCGCAGAGACTGACCACAGAAACTGAGTGAGCGAGCGCTGAGACTGAGTGCCTCACAGGCTCACATTGAAGAGAACACCATCCACTTCAGCTACCCCTCATGCCGCCAAAGAACCGGACCCCAAGTTGAACACAACATCCACCAAGAACAAACCCCCAGGCCGGCCCCGCCATGGACTCGTTTATCCCCATGGGCGGCGTGCAGCTGCCGGCATTCCAGCGCCGCCTGAGTCGGCTTTACAACGACACCAAGAAGTCGTCCGACTTCGTCAAGGAGCCCGTCCACCATGCCGAGGCCGACCCCGAGATCAAATCGCTGCACCGCAAGCTGCGCATCCAGAAGGACCGCCTCGTCAGCTGGGGTCTAGAATGGTCCGACCCGAACCAATCGGCCGAGGTGCTGATCGATTCGTCACTATCCAAGGCTGGCCTGAGCGAAGTCGTCGGCAGCATCATGTCGACCATCAAGGACATCCTCGCCGAGGCCGAGCCGCTGTGGAACAGCTCACGCCGCCTCGCCGGGGAGAACGTCGGACCCGCGGAGCCAGCCAGGAAAGGCGAGAAGATCCGGCTAATCGTGTGGGACAAGAGCAAGTTCGAGGACCTCATCCGCGACCTTACCACGTCCATCGACACGCTGTACGATCTCTCCAGGACGCGGTCATCTTACTCCCAGACGTCTGCCTTGCGGCCGTCCAAGCCGGCCCCGGCCCCGGAGGACCTGCGCCCCTTCGAGTCGTCACGCATCCAGACGCCCCAGCAGGTCGACCCCAACTCACTGACCAACCTCAGCTCGATGCAGGCCGAGCCCATGACGGAGCGCGCCCAGGAGCACGCGCGTGAGATCGTCTTCATGAGCAAGCAAGCCTACGCAGAGCTCAAGCAGGCGCAGCCGCATGCCCCACTACTGCTTGAGTACGCACCCTTTGACTCCATCTACTCCATGACGGGCATCTCGCCGCCCATGGCGCGCTTCGAGAAGCTGTCGGCCGGCCTGCAATCAGAATCACAGCGATCTCCGGGGTCGTGGACTGGCCTGCCGCGGCTTCTAGGTTACTTTGAGGATATGGATAACTCGCGATTCGGCCTGGTCTACCAGTTCCCACGCACTTTCAACCCGGTCACCTTCGAGCACCTGACGCAGAACCCGTTGTACAATCTGTGCTCGCTCGCCGACCTGCTCGCGCGCCCTGACTTTGAGCCCAAGCTCGAGGCCAAGTTCCGCTTGGCCGCGAACCTCGCCAACACTGTGTTCGACATGCACGCCCGGGGCATTACCCACGGCAACCTGGTTGGGGAGAACATCTCGTTCTGCAACGCCGTCGGTACCGACCCCGAGGTCAGCAGCATCACGCAGGGCGAGGTCGACATCAGGCGCCCGCTGCTCTCCTCCTTCGACCTGTTCTCCGACCCGCAGACGCAGGACGCACCGAAGCCCTTCTCCTTGTACAAGCACCCCCTAGACCCGCGCAACAGCGCCCAGTCTCCCCTCGCCGGCAATGCAGACTCCAAGACGTTTGACCTCTATTCGCTCGCCATGGTCCTGCTTTCCGTCGGCCTCTGGACAAAGCTCGAGAACCTCGTGCCCAACATGCAATCGCCGACGCTGCCCGAGTCCGTGCTGGAGCAGCTCGCCATCCGCTGCGGCACGCTGTACATGAAGGCGGTGCAGGCGTGCTGGAATGCGGTGGATCAGGAGATGACGGGATCCCACACCACCGAGCAGATCGTGTCGCGCGTCGAGTTCAAGGCGAGCCGATACCTGGAGGCTTGCTGCATCTTGGACGGGGTAAGCAACCTCGAGGAGCGCCTGGGCGACGACCTGGGCGAGCCGAGGCCTGAGCCGCAGCCGATGACAGGCCCTTCTAAGGAGAAGACGAAAGAGAAGTCCGAGAAGACCAGGGAGAAGACACGCAGTGCGGACAGCAAACCTCAGCCGAGTGAACCTGTCTCCGTGCCGGAAGCGGAAATCCAAGGTAAGCTACCTATCCATTGTCAACCTGAACTTCGCTGACATTCACAGTGACTGCGCCAACCAAGTCTCCAAAAATGCGGCTCTACCCACATATCCCTCTACCCCCAGAGATCATCGAAAAGTGGAACACAATCTTCATGCCCCAGATCAACAACGCGCTCCGCCACTTTTACCGCAAGAACCCCGAGTCGGTCGAGATATCACTCGAGTCGATTGGTGATTCACCCCTACGGACCCGGCCGACCGTTCTCGTCGTTTGCACATCCGTCAGCAAGGTCAAGGCGATCCTCAAGAAGAAGCTGGGCAGCCTGTTTGATGGGACAACCGGTGTTGGACTCAAGGTCTGCCAGGGCCGCGTCCTCCGGTCACGGAAAGAACCTCCCACACACAGCATGGCCAAGCTACCCGAGGAGGACCATGACGAAGTCGCAGCTGCGAACCCGGACTACCAGGAACGACCAACAAACGGCGCCAGCATCGGCGCGTGGATCGGGGACCGCCACCTGCCGCCTGTCAGCCTTGGCGGAGTCATCATGGTAGACGACAGGCAGTATGGGATGACGGTCCACCACATGCTGGACGACCCAGACCAGGAGGCAGCGGGGAAGGAGGGCGCACCGAGGAGCATGGCGCGAGGGGTGCCAGATCTGGCAACGTGGTACGCAGAGCAGTACCAGCAGAGCGAATCGGGCGAGAGTAGCGGCAGTGAAGATTACGCGTGCGAGTTTTCCGATTCCGACTCGGACATACCCTCCGAATCCGCCATCACAAGCGACTACTCAGACGACGAATACGAAGACGAACAATACACAGAACCAGGCGACATCCCCGGCATCGAACCAGGCTGCGGAGAAGGATACATCATCACCCAGCCCGCCCTCGACGACGTTCCAGACGGCTTCTACCCCTCCTCCGAAACCGAAGACGAAGACCACCTCGACACCTACACCGTCGGCGAGATGTATGCGTCCAGCGGGCTCCGACGGCGCACCGAAAACGGCCTGGTGCACGAGATCGACTGGGCGCTGTTCGAGTTCAGCGAGGACCGTGAGCCCGAGGGCAACCTGATCCCGCATATCCCTACCTCCCCCAAACACCGCCGTTACTCGTGGGAGAGCCAGCGCGACGACGATGGCGACCCAGTCCTCCACCCCACATCCGTCATCCCCTCGTCCAATCTACCAGGCCTCGAGGTGCAGTGCATGGCGCGAACCAGTGGCCTCAAGAGCGGCGTGGTTCTCCCCACCGTCTCGTCGGTCAAGATCTATGGGCGAGCTTCACCAAGCCAGCTGTACCAGATCTCAGGCACGCCAGCCGCCTCCATCCCCAGCACACGGCGCTCCCCCCTGCCCATGGGCATCCCAGGCGATAGCGGCGCGTGGGTGGTCGACCGGGGCCAGGGCGCCGTGTGCGGTCACATCCTGGCGTGGAGCGAGCGCAAGCGGGTGGCGTACATTTGCCCGATGGACGTGCTGCTGCGGGATATTGCTGAGACGCTCGAGGCGGGGGAGATCCGGTTACCGGGTGGGGATGTTGTGTTCTCAAGGTTTCCTGTCAAGGAGAAGGCCGCCTCGCTAGGGAGGACGTTGACGCAGGGGAGTCGGTACTCGGAGCTGGAGGAGGAGGAGGAGGAGGAGGAGGTAGCGCCGAGTTTGGTGTCGAGGTTTAGCACACAGCAGCAGCAGGCGAGTCGGCGGCCGCAGAGCCAGTATAGTAGGGCGGGGGATGATGAGGATGATGATTCTTATAATGAGGCGGTGGAGGTGGAATTGCCGAAGAAGCTGAAGGAGTTGCAGCTGTCGGATCAGGAATTGGAAATGATGGGCATGAGGAGGTGGAGGGTTGCTTGATACCATTGCATTTTTGTAGCGTGAAGTTGGTGGAATTGGAAATACGAATTGATCAAAGGCTTGTCTTGTCGTCTTGGTTGTGAATACTTAGTCCTTGCTGCAGTTCCGTGACAACGCCATGCAACACCTGGAGAATCTCGGCAAAGAGGGGTGGAGATTGAACAATAGGGGGAAGCCCCGGGCAATTTTCCATTCATAATGGCTAGACTGGAGCCTGTATTCCACAGCCAATCACTACAGCCGGTGCCCACACCGGTAACTCTTCCGTAGTATAGTGGTCAGTATGTGAGCTTGTCATCACCGACTTCGCTCGAGACCCGGGTTCAATTCCCGGCGGGAGAGACCTTTTTGCCTTGCAAGTAAATAAACCCCTTTCCCTTGCTTGCCCCCTTTTTACCCCCTTTCCGACAACCTCAAGTTTCCAAATTATTTCTTACTTGCGTCTCAAGCCGAACATCCGTTTCTCGATAAGGAACTCTCAGCAAGCCTCTCCTCGCCACACAACGGCGGCGGGGTCCAGAACATGGTTCGACGGCTCCAATCGGCCATCGGTCATCGGCGACTGGCGGGCTCTCAGTGGCTGAGTCAATTTGACCCGCCCATGTGAGTTGCGGAGAGATTCTGGACCTGCTTCATCTGTCCATGACCCCGTTGAACATCGTTACAAGTTGTGAAGAGACCTTCCTCATATGGGGGCTTGTTACAATCGCCAAGCAAAAATTAGCCCGATTTTCATTCAAGATCTCCGGCATTTGAAAGGGCGATACCAGGGTCGACTTATTTGAGGTCAACGGTGCCTTTTTCAGACCCTCACTCCAGATTCCGACATTCAACTTTGAGCAACCCCTCACATCCAAAATGGCCGCCCCTGAACTCTCCATGGACCTCCCGGTCATCGACCTCGACGTCTTCCTACACCAGCCGCGCGACTCAGTGGCGGTGCAGGCCGAGTGTGAGAAGGCGGCCAGCGCCCTCATCACATATGGCGCCCTAGTGCTCCACGACTCTCGCGTGTCAGAGCAGGACAACGAGACCTTCCTGGACATCCTCGAGGATTACTTCGCCCAGCCCGAGGAAGACCTCAAGAAGGATGAGCGACCTGAGCTGTCGTACCAGATCGGCGTGACGCTCGAAAACACCGAGAAGCCCAAGTGCGCCGTCGATGAGCCATGCCTGAACGTCATCCAGCGTCTGGCCCCCTCGGAGCGGCCGCTCGATATCATGGCGCACTCGCCCGACCCCAAGTGCCGCTTCTTCTGGAGCATGGCTGAGCAGCCGCCGTATAAGACACAATTCCCCGGGCTGAACGCCGACAACATCACCCCGGAGGCGCCGCATATCAAGGAACGTTGGAGGCCCGCTATGGACCAGTGGGGTTCGTCGATGAAGAATGCGTGAGTTTGAGATCGAAAACTTACTGGCCTAGATCTGACCAGTTGCAGCGTTGAAGGACTCACCCAGATGGCCGCCGTCGGCCTCGGCATCCCAGTAGACACGTTTAGGGAGGCAGGCCGCTATGGGTATGTTTCCCCGCCTTTCGCTGATATGTCTCTGTCTAACCCACCCCAGCCCCCACCTCCTCGCGCCCACGGCCTCCGACCTTCAAAAGTATGGCGAGAAAGACACCATCCTGGCCGGCTTCCACACGGACCTCAACTTCCTCACCATCCACGGCCGCTCACGCTACCCTGGCCTGCACATCTGGGCGCGCAACACCGGCAAGCGCATCGCCGTCAAGATCCCGCCCGGCAACTACCTGCTGGTGCAGGCCGGCAAGCAGCTCGAGCACATGACTGGCGGGCTGATCAAGGCCGGGTACCACGAGGTGGTGGTCAACGAGCGCACGCTGGAGGTGATCGCGGAGCGGAAGGAGAAGTTCCCTGAACGTCCGTTGATTCGGATCTCGTCGACTTGCTTTTGGCATTTGTCGTCGGATTATGATTTGGCGCCGGTTCCGGAGCTGGCGGAGAAGGCGAGGGCTGTGAGGGCGCAGCAGTTTAATCTGGGGAGGGATGAGGGGGAGGAGGTGGTGTACCCGCCAATGAAGGTGGGCGAGCAGGTGCAGGAGTAAGTAACATTCCCCTAGGTGAGATCAAGGGAGTTGGGACTGACACTTTGATAGCGAGCTCAAGCACATTGCCCTGATGGCGACGAACTGAGGGGGTAACGGATCTGGGGAAGCAGAGGAAGGAGTCATACCTCGCATCGGCGGGAGAGGCTGTGTGGTAGGCTTGAACAGATACTTATAGCGTCAACATCCTGCAACATAACCACAAGTGCTGGGGACGGAGGATCTCACGGCCGACAGACGCTGCTTCTGGATAGGGATAATCTCGCTATGATTGCCTAAAAAAGTTGATCCACACTAACATTCTACGTCTGAGTATCCCATCCCTCATCTTTCCCTAGTCCATCATGGATGTGAATATGCCCTGCGTGCTCTGCTCACCACAGGACAATGGACTTCATTCATGGTATTGGCAGGCAGTCTGGGCTAAGAAGCTTGAATTTGAGTTGAAGTGTAGGAAATACCAGGTATCGCGATACATTGGAAACACAGAGCAAATACCCTCTTCTCTTAGAGGGACGTGCAAAGTTGGTGGTTCAGGTGGATCATATTCTCTCTTTCTTCAAGAGGGGAAGAATGAGGGGGTGCGGACGTTGGATGGATGGATGGATTTTATTTCGCCCGGAGGCACTAAGCATAAAGGGCCTTGCAGTTTTAAGTACATCCGATTCCTCCTCTTTTCCTTGATCTCGTCCAAGCCCTGATATTTGCCTTGTATAACTAACGCCACCTCATGCCTCTTTTCTCAGTTGCGAGCAGATCAACTTGGAGGCTGCATTTTCCAAGTGTTCAGCGTCCTATCTTCAGCAGCTAAAGCGGGACCTGCTAGATGAGGTTGTGTGGTGTAGTGTTGGTTGAGTTTCAGTTTGTTCCATCACCGTGAACTAAGGTTGTTGCGTCCTTGCTCCTCGTCCGGTTCTAGTCTTCCCGTTGCCAACACGTAATTGATCGCCGCGCGGACAGCTTTCATGTCTGGTGACCAGTGCTTTGAATCTGATGGAGCTTTCCCTCCCAAGTAGAACGAGAGGCTCCCTCGTCTTATCGGTGTGCATTGTAGCATGTCTTCCCTTAGCACTGTCCACCTCACGCATCGCAGGAGAAAGTGCTATACTGTTTCCCTCGCATGTCCACAAGCACATTGGTCGGACTCGGCAGCCCCTATCCTGCTCAGGAAGCCGCTCAGCCTCGTCATTCCCGTTCGGAGTTGTGCTAACACACTGGCCTCTCTTTGCTTCAGCTTGTCATAGAGCTCGCGGGTGCGGACGTTGCGGCTGAAGCAGCCGTCCCCGAGGCTGGATGGATGGAATTTATTTCGCCCGGAGGCACTAAGCCACTCCTGTCCTCCGCCGCGTCATCCTGCCCGGACTGGACTCTGGCGTAGATATTCCAACATGAAGTCAAAGCAGGAGTCAATACACCGGAACGAGATGGGCCTGAACTCATGAAGGCCTTCGGCAGGCGGTGATGTGGAGGACGTGGAGAACAGCTGCCAAAAAGGGTAAGTTTACACGAGATGATGTACATACATGTTTGAGGCGCCAGAAAGAGGGGAAGCGCACATCTACCTTGGAAGTTGGAAATGCTTCGGACTAGCATCAATGTGGGAATACCAATAATCATGATGGCATGAGTAAGCGGTAAGCCGTAATGCAGTTATTGCATATACACACCGTCACACGCCAATCAAACCGTTGTAGGGCCACCCTCGTCCGTAGCTCCAGCCCAACACTGCGCCTGAACTTCTTTGTCTGACGTGAGATGGGTTACTTTTTTGCCCTTACCGACAGCAAGCCAGCGGCTATATAGGTATTTCCCATTGTTCCTCTATTGCCTACAGTCCTTGAGACACACGCCAACCTTTCCCATCTCTCTCAATCAGACGCATCCCTCTCAGCAAAATGGTCGGCATCAAGGTTCTTTCTGCCGTGGCCCTCGCGTCTCAAGGCGTTTTTGCCTCCCCAACTCCTGCCACCCCCGCTGAGGGCTCACCCGCTCTGGCGAAGAGGGGGGAGGGCATCCACATGTTCAACTGCTGGCCCTGGGGCGGTGCTGGCGTTCCTCAGACTTGGCTGTCGATTGTCGTGGTACGTACCTCCAGCAATCCGTCTTTTCTTGCCACACAAACAGACTCAACGGAGTGCTGACGACATCTTTTGGGGTCATGTTTAGTACTGCGCCAACGACTCGGACTGCAGCAACATACAGTACGGCATCCCCGGAAACAATGTCTGCGTCAAGAAAACCACCAGCCAGCCGGAGGCCTACCACACCTGGGAGGGCGGCGAGCAGTCCTGCACATTCCCTACCGGCGTGACCTTCAAGTGGAACATCCCCGCCAACGCCCAACTCAGGCCCAACTACTCTTTTGTTAGGTACGTCTTCACTGCGCGATCCGACTCATCGGCCACGACTGACGCTCTGTGTGCACCAACAGCACTGGCACCAACGGTTACAAGGTGTTCGACGGCTTCAAGGATGACCATGGCGCCGCACCCGGTTACAACTACCATAGTTGCGAAAAGATCTACTACTACATCTGAGTGAGTCAGACAATTTTGGACACATGATTCGACTATGGGACATGATTCTGTAAAAGAAAGGGGTTCATCAGGGGCAGATAATCAAGCAATCAAAATTTCATGTCTGAGGTATTTGTTGCCGCTAAATGAAGTGAAATCACTCGAAGATCGAATCCTTGTAAGTGGAAGGATCAATGTATGGCGAACCTCCACGGCGGGTGAAACCCCAGCGAATCTGAGAGGCCATCGCAATTTCCGTGTCCAAATGCTGAGCAAACGTCCAAGCCAGGCCGGGGTCCTTCTGGAAGCCACGCCCAACGAGCGCAACATCTAGCCCGTCCTCCTCCAGCAAGCGGTTTGCCTGCTTGCCGTTAGTGATGGCTCCGACCGTTGCCACCAAAATCTTGTCGCCGATAGCCTTCTTGATCGCAATCGCAAACGGCGCCTGGAAACCGGGACTGGACTTGATCTTCTGCGCGGCATGGATACCGCCGGAAGAAACGTCGATCAAGTCGACAGCCCCCTGGGCAGCCAGAGCCTCCGCGAACCGTACAGAGTCCTTAGCAGTCCAGCTCTCCTCGGGAAGAAGCTCCTCTACCCAGTCTGTGGCCGAGAGGCGCAGGAAGACGGGCACCTTGTCGCCCACAGCGTCACGCGTGAGCTGGGCAATCTCCAGGGACAGCCGGATCCGGTTCTCAAACGAGCCACCGTACTCGTCCGTCCGCGTGTTGGCCTGCGGCGACAGGAACGACGAGAGCAGATATCCGTGAGCGTTGTGAATCTCGATAAAGTCCGCGCCAGCAGCAACGGCCCTCTTCGTCCCGGCAACCCAGTCCCTCTTGAACTGTTCAATATCCTCCTTGGTCATAGCCCTGGGCTGGCAGAACATCTCAGAGAACGGGACATCACTCGGCGCAACCACCCGGTTCGGCCAGCCGCCGACCTTGGCAGTGGCCACGACAGCCTCGTTGTACTTCCACGGCGCGACGTTGCTGGCCTTGCGGCCGGCGTGTGCGATCTGCACGCCGATGACCTGGCCCTGGCTGTGCACAAAGTCGATGGCGCGCTTCATGGGCGCGACCTGCGAGTCCTTCCACAGGCCTACGTCCTGCGGCGTGATGCGGCCCTCGGGCTGGACCGCCGTCGCCTCAATCATGATCATGCCCGGCCCGCGCTGCGCGATGCTGCCCAGGTGCATGAGGTGGTAGTCTGTCATGTGGCCGTCTTCGGCCGAGTACTGGCACATGGGGGCGACCTGGGGATGGGTGTTAGTCTTGCGGGTCAAATTGTAGAAAAGGGGTTGGGGGAGACATACACCAAGGCGGTTCTGGAATCTCACACCGCGGACGGTGAAAGGCTGGAAGAGCTTGGGGACTGGCTTGCCAGTCGTTTGAGGATCAGCGGCTGTTCCTGCTGGCGGGTTTTGCGCCGGGGTGAAGTAGGAAAGACCCGGCGCGGCCTCGATGTCGACATCTGGAAGGGAAGGCATTGTGTCGTATTTTTCTGGAGAAGAACGAATGACGGTGAAGTACAGACAGTAACAAATTTGATACAGATTCGTGACCTCTGGTGATTTGGGACAAGAAACAGATCTAATTACAGGTTCTTATATAGATTCTCTATGTACTAAGACGGACGGCAGTTAGATATTAAAAAGGTCCACTAACTCCACTTGCTTAGAAATTCCTGGCCACCGGAAAATCTATGTAAACTCTCAGGGTTTTCCTTTGCAGGTTTCACAACTGAGTCGCGGCAGCTCCACCGACTGCGGAAACAAGGCAGCCTATGGAGTTCGTCCGCATTTGTCAGCTATACTGGGTATCATCGTGATTCAAATCTCTTTTTCCCAAGGTTTGTTGGCATGTTTTCTGTCAAGGTTGACAAACTCATGGTTCTTCTCATTAATGCTGCCACTGTCGTTCTTGTCGAACACTAACAATGACTTGAGATTGAGCCACATTTTTCTCTTGATACTTACTAAAAAAAAACATAAACTAAGTAAGCCGGCCCAGAAAATATTTGGAACCGGCAAAATGAAACAGCTAACGTTACGGCCTGTTAATGTCAGAATACTAAGACATAGTGTTGGATCGCGTTGCAATAGACAAGTCCCGCCACAGCATGATTCAGCTACAGGAATTTTCAGTATTGAATCTTTGAGGGGCAGGAGTTCTTTAAAAGACGGGACTTGGTATAGGTATGGACCTATATAGAAAGAGGTAAAAGAAAAACGTAACTGGAAACACGCAAGCAAACACGCTCGCTTGATTTCTTGAACTGTCTAGTTGACGCCTGCTCACCCTACCATTTTCACTCGCGGTCCAGCGACGGACACAAAATAGCCTGCAAATACCCTCTCCCCATCGTCAAAAATTGGGTGTGTGGACAGCAGCGAGGCCACCCGCTCACCCAGATGCTGGTGGTCTCGGAGCACCCAGTAGACAATCCCTATTGGCGCTGGCGGCACCACTGTCTCGTTTCTGGGTGTCGCCGCCAGAAGCTTGTTGAGGCAAAGGATGGTCATCAGCGCTTCAATCGCAGGTTGACAGCGAAACTTGACCTCGTCGGGGAGAAGAAGGGGGTTGCCGCGGGACTCCAGAGCCTGCATGTGGCGACGGCCGAAGTAAGCCTCGTCACCAGACGGCGGTATTTGGCCGCCTGCTGCGGCCTCGAGCTGCATCAAATAGAGAAGCGCGGCGTTGTAGTAGAGAATGTCCAGTGCCAGACGTGGCGAGTCAAACTCCAAATCTACTCCCTTCTCGCTACTCTCCGGGGGGGCTTTGCGAACGGACGCCCAGTTGACGGCATGCCAATCCCAACGCCACCTTTCCAGCTCTTTGGACAGTGTTGTGATCCTCCCACGGCAGGCTTCCCGGTTTGCTAGGACGACCACGTCCTCGGCAATCCCTGCTGAGTCGACGAAAAAGTCCATGAGGCGGTCTTCAAAGGTTTTGGGCACCCACTGCCATGGCACAGACTTCCACGCCTCGTCATCAATCAGTAGACAACGGCGCTGCCGGCAGAATGCCTGACAGATCTGTGTGTTTGCATTGTTAGCTCCTATCTAATTCCAGACAAAATTGCCGAACTTACGAGGAGAGCTCTGCATGATCTGTACAACTCAAGGAGGTGCTCGTTCTGGAAGGTTTCTGGGCCACAGTGCCGCAGAACCTGGACAATGCCCATGTGGTGAGGGGG
The DNA here is from genome assembly GCA_004802645.1 of Amesomyces nigricolor. Classification (NCBI taxonomy): domain Eukaryota; kingdom Fungi; phylum Ascomycota; class Sordariomycetes; order Sordariales; family Chaetomiaceae; genus Amesomyces; species Amesomyces nigricolor. The sequence goes on from SRKS01000004.1 coordinate 148,598, forward strand.
AGCCTGTCCCATAGTGTCGTTCATGGTAAACTGGAGAGAGGCTGGTTAGCATCTCCTGCGCCTTCTCGTCTTGGGTATGTCTCTTCACCCACCTCATACATGCCCATCAACATGATTGGAACGACAAGCTTGGCGACTTGGGACTTGTCAGGCTGTGATAACAAGGCCCGGACCTTTGGTAATACTTGTCCATACAAGTGGCGCCCCTTGGTCTGCAAGGTCTCGTCCCCATGCCTCAGCCCCAGATAGCCTTGTAAGATGGCTTGAAAACAGACCTGGCTGACGCCAGGAGAGCCGTCATTGGCGGCTAACATCATGGCAGGACGCCAGAAAGGGGCCCAGTTGAAGGTACCAAAGAAACAAGACGAGGCGATCTCGTTCTGGAACGCGCCGAGGTGCAATTTCTGCGGTACGGACACGCGTACAGGTACATGGACACGTACCACAGGCCGGGGGTTCAGGGGAGCCGTTGGAAGCTTGGCCAAACGGTGCGTCCCGTCTCTCTCGCTCTGCACGCCAAGGTTGTGCAGACGCAATGGAAGATCATAGCCGCCACATTGGTAGCCAGACGTGAGACATCGCTTGCACTCTGGGCGTGCCGTGTCTGTGGCCAGAAATGTCAACTTTCCTCGACATGCAGAAGCTGCAGGTGACAAACAGATTCCCGATAGAACTCACCACACTTTACCCTCCTCTGGCGACAGGTTTGGCAGTTTTCAGCTTTTGGTTGGCGACCCATATCATGAGGACATGGGCTAATTTCTGTCTTTGGAGTCTTGGGTCTTGGTGATGCCTCCTCCGCTCCTCGCGGTATATCCCCCTATTTGTGTATTCTTGGCAAAGGCTACAGGGGCCCTCGAGTCTCGGCGGACAGTCTCCTGCACGTCATCTCGCTAGCCTAGAGCTTCGGCCATCAGCCGAGTGCTGAGTAAGGGGCCTCAGCATACGCAATCCTGAGGAGATGCGCTTATGTGGAGTACAACGGCGCCTAACTACCGCATTAGGAAACTTTATTCGAGGTGCATCGGGGCATGCCGAGGCTCGCCAGTAGGAAGCGTCCTGCAACTTCTGCAAGACGGAGGTGGCTCCGTTCTGCGGCCGCTGGGCATTGCCGACAGACTCTCCCGGTGTTGGAAACACCATATTTTTTTTCCGCTACGGCAGCACGATTACAAAGGCTCTGTTACACTAGGATCCTAACCAGGGGCAGGGTTTGTCAGAGCGCGCTATAGGATTCCACCATTTGATGCTGGACCATAATAGCAGTGACAGACGGCAGTGTATTGTCGAGATGGAGGTCACATCTATAAAGAACGTGCCTCCCATCTTGTCACTACCAACATCCAGCATCATCAGTTCCTGAGTTCCTCCAAGCGCACACCACAAATACCTATCCAATACCCTTCGACACCACAAACAGCCAAAATGGAGAATCTGCCCGCCGATCACTTCGTCACCAGCCTCCAGTTCACGAGGCACGTCTACCAGGATGTGTACCCGTCCATCGACCCATCCAGCCCGCAACTGTCCCTGAAGGGCAAGGTTGCCATCATCACCGGTGCCAGTCGCGGCATGGGAGCCAAGGTAACAACTCTCCAACTTCCATTCATCATCAGCACTTTGCAGCTAACAACCGTCCAGGGCATTGCTCCGGCATTTGCGAAGGCCGGAGCCAAGGGCATTGTGCTCGTGGCCACCAACGCCGAGAAGCTTGCGGCAGTCGAGGCTTGTCTGAAGGAGATCAACCCCGAGGTCCAGGTCCTCTCGGTGGCTACCAACATCGCCGATGCCGAGTCGGTGGCCGCGCTGTTTACAAAGGTCAAGGCCACCTTTGGACACGCCGACATCCTCGTCAACAACGCGGGCATCAACTCCGGGGGTGGAAACATCCACGAGGAGGACCCGGCCACATGGTGGTTCAACTTTGTTCGTGCCCTATTCCCACCATGAAAGACCCTGGGAAAATCCGTCACTAACCACCCATCATTGCCACAGGAGGTCAACACCAAAGGGGCCTTCCTCCTTGCGCAGCACTTCCTCCGCGCCCTCCCCGCCTCCGCGCCAGCAACCATCATCAACCTAGTCACGGCCGGCGCGTGGCAGGTCTTCCCCTTCATGTCGGGCTACTCGATCAGCAAGCTGGCGACGCTGCAGCTGATGGCGCACGTGGCGGCGGCGTACCCCCACGTCACGACCGTGTGCCTGCACCCGGGTCTCGTCGACACCGACATGCTGCTCGACGCCTTCCGGCGCTTCACGCTCGAGACGCCGGCCCTGATCGGTGGCTTGGCGGTCTGGTTGTCGAGCGAAAAGGCCAAGTTTCTCAGCGGGAGGGTCGTGGCGTCGCAGTGGAGCGTTGATGACTTGGTCGAGAGGAAGGAGGAGATTCAGGAGCAGAACTTGCTGAGGTTGGATTTTGTTGGGAAGCTGGGCAAGGAGCAGTTTGAGTAGGGGGAGGGGGTTCTGGTTTGGTGGCTACCTTAGGCTGAGTGTAGTTGCTAAATTCAGACTTGGTTGATTTCAGTATTGCCTTTGGTGACACTTCTTCCATGTACACAGTACACTCCAGACGTTCATCATGAGAGCTTCGCTTCAATCAATGTATATCTCTGGTTTACAAAGCAAAAATGCTAATAGATTACAGTACAAGTATCGACACCAATCAAAACCTCTACTCTATCCATCTAATCGCGGGGACCGTGGGGGTTGCCGCGGGTCTTGTTGGTAAGGGCCTCGACAACGCCATCGTAGGCGGGGTGCTTGGAGAAGTCCTCAAACCAAAGCAGCGCAGCACCCTCGGTGGTAAAGGTGTGGGGGACCCAGCTGAAGGGGTCGTAGAAGTCCCAGAGGGTGATGCCGATGCAGCCGCGGACCTGAACGCAAGCACCAACAACCTACGGGGGTCAGTGAGACTTCACAGAAAGGGCATGGATGGCAGACTCACGTTCTTGTAGGCCTCACGCTGCAGGGCAAGCTTCTCTTCGTTGGCGGGGGTGGTCATGCGAATATCGAGCTCGGTCAGGGCAACCTCGACGCCAAGGTCGGCGAAGCCCTTGATGGCGTCGATGTGCTGGTCGAGGGTGGGAGAGCTCTCGGCGACGAGATGGGCTTGCAGACCCATGCCGTCGATGCGGATGCCCTCCTTGCGCAGCATCTTGACAATGTTCTGGGCGGCGATGGTCTTGGCGCTGGGGGACTCGAGGTTGTAGTCGTTGTAGTAGAGCTTGGCATGGGGGTCGACCTTGGCGGCGGTCTTGAAGGCCAGCTTGATGTACTCCTCGCCGAGCACCTTGTAGAAAACGGACTCGCGGTAGGTGCCGTCCTCGTTCAGGGCCTCGTTGACGACGTCCCAGGCGTAGCACTGGCCGCGGTAGTGGCCGGCGACTTGCTCGATGTGGTCGACGATGATCTTGCGGAGCTCCTCGGGGGTCCACTCGCCCTTCTCAACCCAGGAGGCGAGCTGGCTGTGCCAGACGAGGGCGTGGCAGCGCAGGTACATGCCGTGCTTGCGGGCCTTGGAGGTGACGATGTCGCCCTCGGTGAAGTTCCACTGGCCTTGGCTGGGGCCGATAAAGGCCCACTGCTCGGGTCAGCGATGGTTTGGGGCAAGGTGTGGGTGACTGACCTTCTGGCCGTTGGTGGGCGTCGTCTGGCCGAACTCGCCCGACTTCCACATGATCTGGTCATACTGGGGGTATTTCTCCGGGTAGGGGGCGCGCTCGCGCTGGCCGGGGGAGTCGGTGGCAGCACCGAAGTACTTCATGCCGGCCTTCTTGGCCAGGACGTTGAGGCCCTTGCATTCTTTGCCCTTGCCAGCGAGGGCAGGCAGCGCGGTGGCGGCGAGTAAAAGGAGCGACGAAGCGATATGCATCTTGACGATTGTCGAGAATAGTGATCACTGATGACGAGAACAATGGGATACTGGGCGGCGAGCAGCCCCTATTTAATGCCACAGAGCTGCTCGTCCTGGCCGGCGGACCGCATTCCCATCTTCAAGGATATCCGCCGCTGCAGACTTGTCCCGGACGGTTGATGCTACCTTGAACTGGGCTGAATGCAACGCCATCTCCACACATGGGGATGTTGGGGGTTGCCCAGGAGCGAGCGTTGCCTGATCGAGCATGTCGAGGCCGGGCCGTAGACCGGGTTTGTGGAGTGTGGTCCGAGCAGTTGGGATGTGCCCCTGAATCCTTGATGAAGGTCATTTCGCTCGCGCGGGAGACAGCATTCAGCCGGCAGCCGCCCCCGCAGCACCAAAGCTTCCAGGTCGGCTTCTACAGGCTTCCAAGTGACGGCGCCGGGTAAAGCAGAGGTGGTATCCGTAGCGTGCTTGTATTTTGCCGAGTGGAGAGCATCCCTGGCGAGATCAGTGGGACGGTCGAGGTGGTATAGGGAGCGGGCTGCTGCTTTCTTCAGTCAATGCTCATTCAAGATGCAAGATTGGATTGGTAAAAAAAAAAATAAAAAAATGGGCCGACATGGGAACCCTCACGCTTCTAGGTCTCTGGTGTCGATTCGAGATGGGTGCTGGTACTGGTGTTTGGTGCAAACTTCAGAGCTGGAGGCAGCCGCGTCTCCCCACAATTTGCCAAGCGAGGGGAATGCGGGGTAGGCTCCACCAGCAAATTGGAGACCGGCTCGGCTTCCCCGCGAGCTAAAACCATCATTGAAGGATTCTTAAATATCCGGGGATTGTAGCGCGGACGGGAACGGTTCGATAAATTATCCCAAGCTTGCTGTCAATGGATTTGTAATTCTCTCGGTGTGGCTTTGATTCTGAGGATTTTGCGAAATCAGTCTGCTGCGGGCTTGTTCGGGGAGTTGAGGGGTTAGGGTTGCGGACACAGAAGATCAAATGACGTCAACAGTGTCCCTGACGGTGATGTCATCCCATCACATCCCAACGGCTGGCGTCATGAGGGGAAGTAAACAACCTTGGAAACAAAATTTCTCTGGTCTTCAAATACTCGTCGTGGTTGACCTGATTCCAATTGACGAACCATTCCATTCTCAACTTCAAACTCCTGTCGATCACTTCTCCCACTCTCATCACAAGCCACACAACACCATACCACACCACACCACATCACACCACATCACATCACAACAGAACAAATACCACCACAATGTTTTCCTCAAGAGTCTCGACGCGGGTCGCCCGCAATGCCCGGGTCGTCCGCACAGCCCGCCAGGCCCGCTTCCAGTCAACCACATCCGCCGGCTCCGGCTCATCACACTTTGCGTCGGGCGTCGCCGGCGGTGTCGTAGGCGCGGGGCTGCTCTACGGCATCTACCAAATGACGCCTGCAGGCAAGATGACGCGCAAGGTCAACGCTACGGCGCGGGAGGCAGATAAGAAGTACCAAGAGGTGGCCGCCAAGATCAAGGAGAAGACCCCGACGACAGACGAGGCGATCAACAAGATTAAGGAGTTCTGCTACTCTTACGTCGCTTGGGTGCCTGGTGGCCGCCAGTACGTCGACACCGCCTTCGATGATCTCGCCGCCATCCGCGAGGAGCACGGCGATGAGGTGGACAAGATTGTCAGCGAGACATACCGCGAGTTCCAGGACGTCGCCAAGTCGGGGCTGAGCCTCGAGTCGGCGTCCAAGGCCTACGACGCGCTGGCCAACCTGGCCAAGAAGATTGCCAATCTCACGGGGAGCGCCGCCGACCAGATCCTCGAGCGCCACCCCAAGCTGAACGACAAGGTCGGCGAGCCGATCCGGCAGCTCAAGCAGATGGGCGCGCAGTACGGCCCCGACGCGAAGAAGCTGGTCGACGAGACGTGGAACCAGGTCAACGATGTCATGGCCAGCGGGTTCTCGGTGGAGAGCGCCGACAAGGTGCGCAAGATTGTTGAGGAGCGGACACAGCAGATCCGCAAGATCGGTGACGACCTTTGGAACAAGGGCCTCGAGCAGGCCAAGCCCTACCTCGACAAGAACCCCCAGCTCAAGGACCTGGTCGAGGGCAACAGCGACATCCTCAAGCAGGGCAACGTGTCGGACATTCTGAAGCAGCTCAAGAGCCTCGGCGAGGGCGGCGACATGAAGAAGGTTGAGACGTACATCAAGGAGGCCGTCGAGAAGGCCAAGTCCAAGGGCTCGAAGGCGGTGGGCGGAGCTGGCAGCTTTGGTGCGCTGGGACAGTTCCTGGGCTCGTCCTCTGAGGACGCCGGGCGCAAGATCCAGGACAACATCGGGGTGCTAAGCGAGGTGGTCAACAAGCACTCGGATGAGGGCAAGCAGCTGCTGGAGGAGACCAAGGAGGACCTGAAGAAGCTGCTGGAGGAGAAGGCCAAGAAGGCGCAGAATATTGTGGACAAGGCGAAGAAGGAGTAACGGGTTTTCATGTGGGCATGCATCAGCGGCGTTTAGCATTAGCATCATTTCTTTAGCGGCAATAAAGCCGGCGTTCCTTCCCCGAAAGAGAGCCCCACTTCGCCGAATTCGGCCCCACTTGGCTCCGCGAGTTCCACTGTTCCTCGGCCTCTCACGGCCGCATGCCAAGGTACCATTGGCTGTGCCGTCTGACATCATGACGACAGGCACCTCCGACCACGCGCTTTCCCGGAACCAGGCCGCTCCCCATCTCCGCGGCATTCCCAGTTCTTCCCAGTCCTTCCCAGCCATTCTCCCTCGTGCCACTTTTCTTCCCCTGTCATCTCCCCGCTGTCATCCCGGCGAGATCGTCTCTGCAACTACCCGGCAGCCAATCCGGCCTTGAAATACTATCCCGGCATGCCCACCATGGGGGATTTGCGATACCTTGTCGTCGACCCGGCGAATATGCCCACCGTCGGTGACCCCGATGTCTACCTGAACGCTGCTCTCGAGGACATCGTCGTCAACTTCCCACCCCGCAGTCGCTACCCCAACGAGTCACTTCACGGCTTATGGGGCGGCCCGACCGGGATGGCCTACCTCCTGCTGCAAGTTTCACAAATCAGACCTGATCTTACCATCAAGGACAAGCCTGCAGAGTACTGGGCCCGCGGCTACGTCTCGTGTCCCGGCGCCCGTGGCCACTGCCTCCGCCTGGGCTCTCACGGTTGCGGCATTGCCGACGAGAGACTCGCCTTCGAAGCCGTCCGCTCCGCCATCACCAAAGACCTGCAGGACGTCCGGCAATTCATCTCGTCCGTCTCGCAAATCATCCCCGCCGAGGACTACTCCGACGAGCTCGTCTACGGCCGCTGCGGCACGCTTTACCTGCTCCGCATGGTCCGCCATTTTGTCCCCGGCAGCAACGCCCTCGTCGACCCCGCCATCGCGGAGATCACCAACACCGTCCTCAGCCGCGGCCCGCTCTGGGAGTGGCACGGCAGGCGCTACTACGGCGCCATGCACGGCGACATCGGCATCGTCACCCAGCTGATCCTCACCTCGCCCGAGCTGGCGCCTCGTCTGCAGCCGGTTGTGGGGAAGCTGCTGGACTTGCAGCAGGCGGATGGGAACTGGGCGAGTTCGGCGGAGAAGAACAATGGCGGTAAGGGTCTGGTTCAGGTATGCCATGGCGCCCCCGGTTTTGTCATCTCGCTGTATTCCCTGCGGAAGTATTTCCCGGAGTTGGAGGACCGCATTGATGTCGCGATCGAAAGGGCCAGGGAGTGCATCCGGAGCCAGGGGCTGCTTAAGAAGGAGCCGAGTCTGTGTCATGGCATCTTTGGGAACGCTTTGTAAGTTTCTTGCTTTCTGTACACTGATATCGTTGCTGACACACATCAGGGCCCTCGCTGCCGGTCCGGAGCGTGAGAGGTTCCTGGGCATCGCCACGCCCAAGAATGTCGCTCGCATGAAGGCCTCGGATGCCACGGGCACCATCTTCCAACGCTCCGACAACAACCGCTCGTACTCGACTTTCTGTAGCTACACGCCTTCGGCTGTGTGGACGTGGATGCTCTGTCGGGAGGAGGAGCCGCGGATGCTGCTGTTCAGTGATGTTTGATGGACGGATTGTAGTATGTAATTATTTAGCAACCAACATGCGACGCATTAATTAGAGCTTGAGATTAGCTCAATAGTTTCAGTTGTCGCCTTGAAACTCAATTTACATAACTTGATTACACCATGATCAGGTATTAACCGGAATAGAAATGTCAAGAGAAATCACATTGAACGACTATGTGCTCGAACTAGAACCCCCTTTCCAATCCTCTTGACCTGGAGACATTTCTCGTGTGCCTGACAGGGCCCCATGGCATCTCCCCATCCCTTCAAGAGCGTCGTGTCAAAGCAAAGCCAGGCATCCAGCTTGGCCTTGTAATACAACTGATGCAAACGCTTGTTTTTTTTTAACTCTCCGGACCTGCCAAAGCCCACGCAACCATGATGAAGGCATCGCGCAGAGCGATTAAGCATAGTTCCTGCCCGGAGTCAAGCCGGATGTTCATAATATCGTTGGAAACACAAACGGCCAGGCCGGCCCAGTGGGCGATGATTGGCGCCACTTCTTCGTTTTTCCGCTTGCGTCCATGCGTCGGCGGTGTAAGCCCAGCGGGGAAGCTGTGCCACTGGCAGTTTTTCAGGAACTCCTCCCTGTTTGCAAGCGTCTTGTTTTGCTCGAGCAGCTCCGTGATCCTCGCATTGGCGGCATTCAACTGCTCCTTATGGCTATTGAGTTCGAATGACACGCCCCATAGGTTGGCTGCCACATCCGCGACGTGTCTTTGGGCCTCGCGTACCCGGGCGTCCGCCGCCACGGCGTCAGCCTGGCCCCTCTGGAGCGTCTCGACTTCTGTCTCCAAAGCGGTAATGCGCTGCCGCAGGGCCATGTCAGCGTCACTCGACGGGCCCGGCCGCGTGCCTACAGCGGTTTCCTCTCATTGCCCAGCTCCGTCTGAGTTTTGTGCAGGGCCGTTCTCTTCCTCGGGATTGTGCTGCATCGTTGGCACAAATCCGGCCATGATCTGGGCAATCATTTGCTCGTTGGCCTTCAATATGTTGTTGTTGGCCTCGAGCTGGTTCTTGAGGGCCTTGGTATAATGTTCGTTGGCCTCGATTTGGTTCTGAAGAGCGGTGTTACTAGTTTTTGAAAGACACAATTTCCTCGGATGTAGCGTCGGACATGGCTGGGGTAATGGAATCTGTGTTGAAGCACCCCCATTAGAAAAAGTCAGAGTAGAATGGACAGAGCGATTGCGACCTACCGACGAACTGACTTGTGACGATTGAATTCGAGAGAGAGGGGAGAGGTTGGGCGAGCTTGCGAGACTGATATAGGGTGGTGAGAAGAAGGTCTCAAAAAGTCTTTTGAGGAGAAAATGAATGGAGGGATTGAGACAATGGTGTCTGTAAGGTGCCCTGACCTTTATTGTGACTTTCGCAAATTTCTCTTTCTCTCCCACAGCAGATTTTCCGGCTGGTTAATTCGTTTTTCAAGCTTGAGAACCCTCACTCGGGGCAGCTGGCATCGAAAACAGACAACTAGCAAGGACAATGGAATATGACATAAAACAACAAGAAAGCTCCCAGCATTATGAACGACAAGAGTTGGATGATGTCACTATACAAAGACATGGCCCATCTAAATACAAAACTCCTTCCTCAAAAGTAAAACTGCTGCTGCGGCGGTTGCCCCGGTGGAGGGTGAGCGAGAAAGTCAAAGTTCATTGTGTCCAAGCCAGTGTTAAAGGGGTCAGGAGATTCTAGCGCATGTCAGGTTTGGTACATAGAGCTGTTACTGTGAGGAGTGGCTTACTGACCCCAAAAGATCGAGTCGTACAGATCCATGGGTGACATGTAGCCGTTTGGATCAAAGCTGGCCATTTCGGGGAGCTGCTGCACGCCTGGTGCTGGTTGCATCTGGGAGAAGGGGATACTGGTTCTGTCAGCGCGCTGCCTAAGACAACTTCTGATCGAGATGGCATACCCAGCGGAGTAGTCGGCCACGGCGCCGCCCTGCTGCTGCAGCTCCGTCATAGCCAACGCGGCGTTCTGATGTGGATCCAGTGTTACTGGCGTGGAGCGAGGATCTTGTATCGAGCCGTTGGTCAACAGGCCGGCAGGCTGAAACTGCTGCAGCGGCGTCCTTTTGCCCGAAGTCGGACCAGGGATGCTGTTTTCCCTCTTCACCTGCGGCCCAGTCACAGACCCGTGGTCGTAGATGTTCCTGAGGGCCTCCAGGGCTCGTGAGAGCGGACCAGAGAGCTCGATATCGTGGTCTGACTTGCGGACGTGTGGTTGGGGCGATGTCTGCTCCTTGGCGGCTGTTGCAGACAATGCCGAGATGAGGTCTCCCTGCAGTTGGCGCACCTCGGGGTCGGTTTTCGTTTCGCCTAGGATGCCCAGGAGAACTGCCGACGACAGGCCATGGTAGGTGAAGGCCCATGAGCGGGTCGGGATCACGGAGAGCTGGTGCATGGCGAGGAACATGCGCACCGTCTCGGTCAGGTTCTCCTTACACCTGTCTGCAAGGAACGTTTTCTGTGCCGAGTCCAGGTGGTTGCTGTCTCGCCGCATGAGGGCGGGTCGGCAGCAGACTGAGATGATGAATGATGTGTGTAGGCGTATTGCAAAGTGCTGAAGCCGGTCGAGGGCCGACTTGCAGGTCTCCTTGCTGCGCAGCTGGACGAGCATTGTTTTGCGGATGCTGGCGACCGTGTCGCAGTTCTCGAGGATCTGGAGGTAGGTGGCGTTGGCAATGGCGTCGGGATTGAGCCTCTGGGAGATGATCTGGCAGAGGTGGTACATGGCTTCGAGATAAGCGAAGCCGTCGGTGTTGGCGGTGGGGGAGAGTGGTATTGGACAGCAGGGGATATTCGTCATGGGGGAGCTGAGGGGTCAGCGGATGCATTGAGTTGGGCAAAGAGAAAGCCTACCGATCGAAGGACAACGAGGTAAGTGTGTCATGCCAAAGACATGTCCACCTGGGAGGGTTAGCAATGAACTTGGCATGACTCGGGGAAAACTCACCAGAGCTTTCTCCTTGCCACCTCCTTTCGGGCAGCATCCGGAGTTTGGCGGCCGTCAAGGGGTTGTGCTCGGTGCAAGCCGAGAGACTGGGCCAGGCGACATGTAAGCCCAAGCAGTGCCCATGACGCCTCGGCCTTCATGTCGTTGAGCAGGACAAAACTGGTCATCAGCAGAGCTTGGATGGAGTCGAGATTTGGCCTGCCCGGTTAGCAATTGTTTGCAAGACAGCCACAGAGACACTCACCTCAGCAAGAAGTTTCCAAGCCTAAGAAAGTGGAACGATATTTGTATGTACTTCTGCGAGTCCCTGGTCCTGACGTGGTATGGCGAGTCGTGGTACTGCGAGCCGACGGCGAGGACCGCGAAGAGTATTGCGAGCCATGATGCCGAGACTGGCCTTGTGGACTTGGTTGATAATCTGGCATTCTTGGCTCGGTCTTCCAGGTAGACCATAAGCCTTGACTCCAAATCGTCGATGTCGATAACGAAGCCCCAGAACGGCTGCGGTATTTCCTTGTACGTCCGGAAGAGCCTGGACGGTCAGCTTATTCTAGCACACGAACCGAACAGCACCTACTTCATAACCTCTCGATCCGATGGCAGTTCAGACGATATATCCGACGTCAGCTTGTCGAGATGGCGCGAGGACATCAGCGGAAACGGCGCCGAGTTGTCCAGGCCGAGGAGGGAGCGCATGTCTTGGCGTATGCCCTCCTGGGGCTCGTTGGCGGCGGTCTGTTCTCGGAGGAGCGCGGGGATGCTGTTCTGGCCAACATAACGCGTGGTCTCGGTGTTGTCGGGTTCTGGAGGCATAAGCGGGAGTGTTAGAAAGGGGGACGAATCACCCACCGTAGGCGCTGATGGCTTCGCGGGCCTCCCTGCTTTGGCTCCTGGCCTCCTGCTCATCCGGGGAGCGCGGGCGCTTCTTGTTCGGCGTGGCGTGTTCTGAGGTGATGGAAATGCTCTTGCCAGCGGCGGACCTGTTGGGCTTGTAGGAGCAGAGCTGCGGGTGTTCTCGTTTGACACAGTTCTCGCAGGGGCTCTTGTTGTCGCACTTGACTTTCCTTTGTCTACATGGCCAGCAAGCAGTGCCTGGAGGTGTGAGCGAGAGCCCCAGAGGTAGGGAATCATCTCAAGCCTGGCCCATCCGAGGCCAGCTGAGTGAACTTACCGTAGCGGACCTTGCGGTGGGAGTGGATGATACGGTTTGCCTCCTCGGGGGTGAGGTCCTCGAGGTTGGGGCTGTCCTGGGTGTCCGACATTGGGAAGGATCCCGCAACGGGAACACAGACGGCCCGTCAGGGGAAACCGAGTGAGAGCCGAGGGCTCCGCGGAGGAGTGGTGGCGATCAAGGACCAGTCCCGAGGTGAAGGGTGGGGCAGTGATACGCGCAGGTGGGTAGCACGGGGGATATCTGCGATTGACACGGGGGAGAGCAGCGGTGGACAACAAATGACAGCTGGAGGGGCCGTGAGATGAATACCGATGCAAATCCGAGACGTCGTTCATGGGGCGAAGAAGCCGAAGACATCGCAGATCGGGTGTGGGGAAGCTCGGGATCCGCAGAAAAGCTTGGCTGGGGCCACTGGGAGACGAGTGGGGCCACAGTCAGGGTTGCCCCGCCAAACCTGCGCCGACTCTGCCCCTCATCAGCGACGCCAACTGCAGCGCAACTTAAAGGCAGCCCACTGCCAGGACGAGCAATGGGCTGATGGTATGGCATTAGCCGCAAAGTTCCCAAATCTAAAATTTATTTGTGAGAAACGAGGGACTTTTTGCCATGATCTCATCGAACGGCAATCTTCAGCCAGCCACCCGATGCAGAACCCTGAGCTCTTGTGGGGAAAGGAAATGCCGTGCCACGTGGGATCCAAGCACAGCACCGTGAACAAAAATAGCCTTGCGGACCCTCAGCCTGTGGAACGTGACGCCATGAATGGGTGTGAGATTGGATGAAAAAGTTTTGAAAGACTGAACAGTTGAGGTTTAAAACACCAGATTGTTGACATCACAAAAAAAAAAAAACCATCGACATCCACACCCCTCTCCCAAAGAGCTGATTGGTTAGGGCAACTGCATTGAGGCCCACGAGACCCCCCACATCCCACGAAAGACCCTCTGGAGCTCCGAATGGGGCACAGTTTTAATAGCTCCCGAACCACAGCAAGCGCGCGCGCGACCCGCTGCCGCAACACTCGACAGGGTTCCCGTGCCGCCTTTCCAGCCTCGCCTCGGCATCCCTTCATTACCTTCAAGATCGCCTTGCTCAACAACTCAATTGCGCTTTTATCTAGCTCTGATTGAGCCTCGCCGCCTGGCAGAGGCAAGACGAGATGCTCGCGCTTCCAGCCAACCCAAGAACCCCTCAGAAGAAGCCCTTGGTCGTTGTCGAGGCCGTCATCCGCAAGCTCAACGACGACTACGCCCTCGGCATTGGCCCGACCGACCGCACCCTTACTCCGGCTCGACGAAGGCAGCTCTGCGATCAAGATGAACGCTACGCGCGATGGGATCGCATCTGGCGGGGCATCCATGTCCTGTCGTGTCGCCGCGATGGCAGTCTGGACCAGGCCCTCGTCAGCTTCTTCAACGAGGCCAAGGCCTTGAGCTTGAACTGGGTACCAAAGACCCGCGCTGACCCTGGCACTCTTCCTTCTTCTTCAAACCCTCCCAAGGCGCAAACCCAGGGGCAGCAATACCAGCTCCAGACGCTCATCCTCGAGGTCTTTGACAGCTACCGATCTCCGATCAAGCTGTCCATACCTCCCCCATCCTTTGCGCGTTCCAATGGCTCTAGTACTGGCCCCGCTCAGGTCTCTGCTTCCAGCCCTGATAGCGACTACCACTCCTTCTCAGACTCGCCGGCATCTGCTGGCTCAAAACGGTCGTATGATAGTGACTTCGACCAGAGCGCCAAGCGGTTCAGAGGCAGAGAGGCTACGAGATCGCCGTGCCCGTCCCCAACTCCTAGGCTAAACCTCGCAAGTGCGCTCGACAATGTCCCAAGTCGGCAGCGAACAACTATCCGTCCGGCGGACTGGTCGCCTGAGCGCCGCCGACAAGGGATCCCAGGACGGCCGCCTCCGTTGAATTGGTCGCCAGTACGCCCCCAGAACGGTGCCACGCCTCGCAGGCCTCCCCTCGACTGGGCTCCCGAGCCGCAAAACCTCAATGGCGCAGCTCAGCAACTTCCTCCTCCTCCCAATAGGTCACCCAAACGACACCCCCAGAATGCCCCGTGCCAGCAACCCGGCCGGCCCCCAGAATGGCCTTCAGAGCGCCGCCGCCTCGCCGTTGACCGGAGTGACTCGGGCTCCACGGATTCCTCTGGCAGCACCAGTGTGCTGAGCATCTTCAGCGAGAACGGGTGCCACTCCACGCAGACCAGCTTTGGTTCCGAGTCCGAGCTGAAGCGCGCGCCGGCCGTCCTTCCAACACATCCCTCCCCTTCAGAGCTCGCGCAGGCGTCACGGACCTTGTCTGTCGCCAGCCGGCCAGCGTATCAGCCTGCAGCGCCCCGGGGCCCAACAGTATCAGTCCTCGCGCCGCAGTCTTCGAACGCCAGCGTCTACTCCGAATTCCCCAATGTTGATTTTCCCAGCTCTACCACCCAACGGCTTCTCTTTAACCGAAATGACAGGGCCGGCGTCTCGTTTAATGGGGAACTTACTCCTTTGCAGCAGAGACTGCAGAACATTTGGCGTGAGTGGTGCCTTCTTCCCTCTGGTTGACGATTCTGACCCCCGGCAGCCAAGTTTCCCCGATGGCTCTACGGCGCACCCCTCGCCATCGCCTGGGAAATCACCCGGATCTGCCGCCACTGCAACGTTGATCTCGAGTACGCCGGCCTGAAGTACAACCCCAAGTGGGCAACATCGGGCATGGATGGCATCTGGAGAGACCTCAACCAGCTGGAAGTCTTCAGAGGGAAATCGTTCCCGGAGCGCCCCGCTGCCGAGGCCTTTGCGGCCGCCCTGACCACATTTGAGACGCGAGGAAATTCAGTGGTAATGTCGGCCGCCTTGGAATTCAACCCAGACAACACCGGCCCTTTGTTTCTGCTGGACATGAAGCCCCTCAGGTTCGACGAGGGCTGCAGGCTGACGCGACGCTTCGGTCCAGATCGCTTTATGGAGATCCTCGTCCCATCCCCCAACGGGCTGAATGCCCCGACCCTGGTCAAAGAAGGCGGTTCAGAGCAAATCATCAGATGGCTGACCCAGCCGCACTCGCTGGTAGGCCGCCAGTGGCAGGCATTCTACTCAAAGGACGCGGGGTACAGAAAGCCGGCCAAGGAGTTGCGACTAGGCCCAGACGCCAAACCCTCGTTCAAGGAACGCGTGCATTTCTTTGCCGAGAGCGGCCACAACTTCCGCTCCGCCACCATGAGGTCGAGGTACGACATCCCACGGGACGACACGGTCCAATGCCGGACGAGTGTCAGCGTCGGCATGATGCTGGACTGGCTGCTCCAGTTGGAGCAGAACGAGGGCCAACCGCATCTGAAGCTTTTCTCCCGCATCCAGCTGGGCTTGAGCAAGACCCAACCCACCGTCGTATTTGAGCCAGGTCAAATCCGCCACCACTCTGTTGACATCCTTTCGCCTATTGGAAAGGTGATGAACGACGGTGTTGCTCGCATGTCCCGCAGCGTAGCGAGAAAGATCCGGGACTGTCTTGGGCTCAGCGACATCCCGTCCGCCATTCAAGGGCGCATGGGCTCCGCGAAAGGCATGTGGCTGATGGACGTGGCTGATGGCGGCGACGAAGACTGGATCGAGACATACCCATCGCAACGCAAGTGGGAGTGCGATCAACCCGATCCGTTACACCGGACACTTGAGGTTCGCAGTGTCTCGTCGGAGCTGAAGCCAGCTGGTCTGAACTTGCAATTCCTCCCAGTTTTGGAGGACAGGGCCAGAGACAAAATACGTATGCGGCGCGCCATTGCTGCTCGATTGGAAAATGACCTTGAGAAGCAATTCGAGAGCCAAAAGACTGCCCTCAAGAACCCGCTGCTGTTCCGACAATGGGTCAACGAGAGCGCCAACGGCCGCTCCGATCGTGTGAGGCATGGGCAAGTGCCCTTCCTTGGCGGTCTCCCAGAGAACAAGGGGGAGATTCTTCATTTCCTTCTGAACAGCGGCTTTGACAGGAAGCAAAGGTATGTGCAGGAGCTGGCCTGGGAGCTGCAAAAGCAGCGCTGCGATATCCTCAGGACCAAACTCAACATCAAGGTAGGTCGGTCTGCATACGTCTACATGGTCGTCGACTTCTGGGGCGTTTTAGAAGAGAACGAGGTGCACATCGGCTTCTCCTCCAAGTTCCGCGATGACTCGGACGATGTCTCGTACACGCTACTGGCCGACTGCGACGTTCTCGTTGCCCGCTCGCCCGCCCACTTCGTCAGCGACGTGCAGAAAGTGAGGGCCGTCTTCAAAGCCGAACTGCATGCCCTCAAAGACGTCATCGTCTTCCCCGCCAAGGGCAACATAGCCCTCGCCGACAAGCTGTCGGGAGGCGACTACGACGGAGACCTGGCCTGGGTGTGCTGGGACCCCGACATCGTCAACAACTTTGTCAATGCCGACGTGCCCGTGGAGCCCGACCTCTCTTCATACCTCGGCAAGGACAAGACCACGTTCAAGGAGCTGGTCCACCGCACCGGCGGCACCGGCCAACCCGCCCGCCACGCGGCTGTCTACGACATGATCGAGAAGAGCTTCAACTTCGCGATGCAGCCCAACTACCTGGGCATCTGCACCAACTACAAAGAGCGACTCTGTTACCACAACAACAGCGTCAATAATAGGGCCGCTGTCACGCTCAGCAGTCTCGTCGGCAAGCTGGTCGACCAGAGCAAGCAGGGCATCATCTTTGACAGCGCGAGCTGGGACCTCCTACGCCGGGAGCTCTTCGGCGGCAAGATGCACTTCGATGACCCAGCCTACAAAGGCGACGTCTGGGGCAGCTCACGCGAGCCGCGCCACATCATTGACCACCTTAAGTTCGCCGTCGCCAAGCCCACCATCGACCGCCAGCTCGAGGCGCTGCATAAGGCCATGCGGGCCAGCAAGAGCGGCGACACCGCCCCCGACGAGGACACAGCCTACTACTGGGACAAGGACCTCGCCGTTTACTACGCGCACTTCGAGACCATTGCCCAAACCTCCCGCTCCTTCAAAGACATCCTCACGGCCCTCAAGAGCGCCCTCGCCGTCGTCGAGCGCGAGTGGAAACTCCTCATGAACAAATCCAGCCGCGACCCCGCCGCCAACCAGCCCTACCCCGACAAGGTCCGCCAGCTGCACGCCAAATGGCTCGCCATCGAGCCCCGCGCGATCTCCCGCACCGGCTCCAACCGCCTCGACCCTAAGACGGCCGCGCTGCTGGAGCAGCCGTACCTCTCCGAGCGCGGCGCCGGGGCAGCAGCCACTTCCTACTGGGCTCTGCTCAAGGCTAGTACCGCCTTCAAGATCTACTTCAAGTCGAACTCGAAGTTTGTCTGGCAGATGGCGGGCGTGCAGTTGGCGTTTATCAAGGCGCAGATGAGTGCCTCAGGCCCGGGGAGGGAGCAGATGCCGTTGCTAGTGACGCCGCTGATGTACGCGGGGTTGATGCCGGATGGGAGGTTTGTCAAGCAGTATATGGCGAGGCTGGAGGGTGATGGGTCGGAGTACCCTGATTTGGAGGAGGCGCAGATAGTGGGGGATGATGATGGGGAGGGGGAGGGGAGGGGGGATGATGTTGATTGAGGTGGTAAGGTGGTCTTGAGGTTTTTGAGGGGGGAGCGTGCGCTGAGCCGGCGAATGCATTGCCATTTCTTTTTTTGGGGTATTATTTTACCATAGAAGGCTTTTCCATTTTTTTCTTGCCTAAGGGTGCATAATCGACGATAGGGTTTTACTTAGAGGCTTGATTGTTCGTTTGCTTTTGTTTTTGTGCGTTGCAAGTTGCCATGATTCATGATCGTCCAGGCGATTACCGGGGCGATGTCCAGCTGCTATGGATGCCCTACAGGGTTCTCGTTTCTTTTGAAGTTTCCTGTGTATGCTCTTCCGCTGCTTATCTTTTGTCCTTGATTCGTTCGCCCGGCATTGTTTTCGATGTCCGAAACCTTTTTGCTAGAAGTAGAATAGAGTTTTACTGAACGACAGGAAGTCCATCAAAATCTTCGAAGTTTTGCATTTATATCTCGTGTCGGTCACCTGTCAACATCCTGTCAGGTGTGGGCAGAAACCATTTTATTTTTCAAAGTTCTTCCGGGTCATCAATTCGCTTGAAAGTAATAGAATAAATTTGGAATCTTCTGATTGGCTACTGGTTTTGAGTATCCGAAAGAATGGTGCTGGTCAAGATCGGGGTTGAAGACCGAGGCCAACTTGATTCCCAGGAAGCTTTGTTGACATTCAGCGATTCAGGGATTCAGGGGTTCAGGGGCAACAAACGGCGACCACCAGAGAGGCGGTAAATCAGCGAGTTTTGGCTTCTTCATTAAAACAGATAATTAATTCAAAGATAATCTAGGTGAAACCTTCGGATCTGATGAATCTTGGCTCACGTTAATTGACGGTCACAACCCGAGCGGTCAAGGGCTGTTTGTTCGAGGTGTGCGTTTGCTCGAGGTGTGCGTTTGCTCTTGGCCGACGGTGCGTAGCACAGTGCCTTGGTAGAGGCCTCTCCCTGGCCCTACATTCAACAAAGGCCGTGTGGTGTAGTGGTAGCATACTTGCTTTGGGTTCAACCAGAAATTTGCAAGTGGTCCCAGGTTCAAGCCCTGGCTCGGCCCCTATTTTTTTCACTTTCATCCTCTCGATGAGTTCACTTTTTGGCGCTGACTCAATTTCTAAGCTTGAATTCATTGGTTCGATTGCCTCACATGATCTCTGCGCTGACTGGAAAAACGCTGACTCAGAAAAAGAATTGTCATTCACAAACATCCAACCATCAGACCGCAAACACCTCATTCGCCTTGGCCACAATCGCCTCAACGGCAGTCCGATACAGCTGCGGCCCAACACTGACTCTCGCAGCACCCCATTTTGCGACATCCGCGCTGGTCAGCGTCTTGCTCTGCACTCCCCCGACCGTCCTCGGCTGGATATTCGCCCGCCCATCAAACGCATCAATCACCTTCCTCACATCCGCCTCAACCATATCCTTATCCATCGGCCAAAAAACATACACAGCCGTCGCTCCAGCCTCAAGAAACTTCTTCCCCCTCCGAATCGACTCATCCAAACTCCCACCCATCAAAAACGTATCCGCCCTCGCATTAACCACAAAATCCCTAACCCCCACCTCCTCCGCAGCCCTTATCGCCCTCCTCACCCTCTCCACCGCCTCCTCCTCCCCCATCATCCGCCCACCCTCATGATGCGAGTCCTCCAGATTCACCCCCACAGCCCCCAGCTGTGTAATCACAAACCTCACAACCTCCTCCAACCCCTCACCATAGCCATCCTGGATATCCACCGTCAACGGCAAGCACAGCTGGCGCGCGACGGCGGCGATGGGCTGGAGGAGCGCCAGGTTCTGCTCGCGCGTGAGCTGCTCGTCGTCGATGCCGATGGACTTGGCGAGGGCCCAGCTGGCGGAGGCGAGGGCGCGGCATTGCGGGAGGGAGCCGACGGCGCGCGCGGAGATGGCGTCGTAGACGTTGGCTAGGAGGAGGGGTTTGCCGGGGATGTGGAGGGATTTAAAATGCGCGGCGCGGGCGCCGGCGGCGGTGGGGTCGTAAGACATTGTAGGTGTAGGTTGTGGTGGTGGGATTGGTGAGTTGATGGCTGAAGGAGTTCATCTTTTGTTGAGGGGTGAGGACGACGGTGATCTTTTATCATTAAATGCTACCCTCGCAACCTATGTTGAGCCGATGCCGGCCGGCGTTAGGTCACATTGCTGACCCGACTAACACAGCGCCTCCGCTTCTAGAGTCATCGAAGGGCGTGAGCTGCATTAGATCCCGAAAGTAACATTTGCATTCCCATTGGGGAAGACGGCATGCAAGTCTGCAGAACTTGTAGTTATTGATATGAGCTATCTAAATATCATAACGTCATGAAATAAAGCAAGGTAAGAAAAGGTATCGAGCTCCGCGCAATGCAATAACAACCCAGCCGACAGTACACTGTTGTACAACCTAGCAACCCGCATCCAACCAGAGACCGGCGAGCTCCAACAGCCGCAGCCACGAGCACACAGCCGGCCCCATGCCCCTTGACAACTCCATCGTCCTGGCGTGCTGGGCCGTCATCGAGGGCCAGTCCGGGCGCAGCCGCAGCCGCATGCCGGCCAGATCCAGGGCAGTCGGGGATCTCTGGCGGACCTGCTACAAGCCGTCATGGCCCAGCACAACCCAGGAGTTGATGTCGTCGTCCACCGATGCCGCCACCGCATCCCCAGTACATGATTCCTCCTCGCCAAGAGAATAATCCGTCCAGCCATCAAGACCGTCAAGGAAGTCGTCCTCCGAAACAACCGAACCAGAATCGTCCGCCAGCTCGTAAATGACCGTCAACTGGGTATCATGCACAGTCTCCCTCGCGCGAGCTGCCGTAGCAGAGCTGCCATGAGAAGACTCCGAAGCCAACCACCCAGCCAACGCCTCGTCCTCCCCCAACGCCGAAAACGCCAAATCAACAGACAATGAAAGTCGAACCGCCCTGTTCTCCCGCCGCCTGTCTCTCCTTGCCGGTCGTACGCGCACCGTGTAGACCGGCTCCTCCCTAACAATCCTCTCCAATGAAAAACCCTCCCCCCTCTCATGCTCATCGTCATACAACAGACCCATCCGATACAGCTCCTCCACCTCGGCCTGTTCTCTCCTCGTCCGCACCAGATCTTGCGAGGGACTCCTCTCCGGCGACGCACACCTCCTCCGCTTCGCCGTCTTCTCATCCCGAAATGCGTTTTGTCTTTCCAGCGACGGCGGTCGACTCCCCCCGCTGCTGCTTGAACTGCTCCTGCTCCTTGGGTTCTTCCGCTCGGGTTGTTTCTGTTCGTTTGCCCAGCTGACTTCCCCTGGCAGTGGCAGGCTCGACCGCGCCAAGGCACATCCTTCCTCGACGTCGTTTAGCCAGGACTCGTGGCGCGGCTTCGTGTGGTGGGTATGCGCTGGGAGTGGGAGGGCCGCCGCCGCGCGAGAGCAAATTAAACGGGAGTGGCTGTTGATGTGAATGTGCTCCTGCAGACGGTGCAGCTTGCGCTGCTGGGCCGTGTGTGGGTGTCTACATTGCTCCGAGCGCAGGTGTTTGAGGCTTGGGAAGAGGTCTTGGGACTGGCGAGGATGGATGGAATTCTTGGAGACGGGGCGGGAGTGCCGATAGTTGTGACAGGCGGTCTCCAAACTGTCGAGGTCAGGGTCCACGTCTGACAGGCCGCCGTCCAAGAGGGATGAGGGACTGGAGGGAGTTCGGAGGGGGAGCCCCATGGTGTTTATCTGTGGCTCAGAAGATGCTTTCCTGGCCTTTTCTCGCTTGCTTGTGTTCTTCGCCGTGAATCGGTGACTGGAAAGGCGTTGTGTGCCTGGTGCTAGTGCGCTGAGGACTCGTCGGTGGCTTGAAAGCGTCTGACCGAAAGGAGGGGAAGTTGCCGGAACAATGGCGAAAGGGCCCTTGTCTTATACAGAAGGGCGCAACAAATCAGCCGTTGGCCCCGATCATTGGCCTTACCCGCGATGGAGTCCGAGTCATTTCTTGCCGCCTTCGCCGGGCTGTTGGTTTGGACAAGGTCGAAGGTGTGGTGGTGGTGGGTTGAAGCTGGTGGTGATTGGTGTCTCTCAGCTGTGACTCACGCCCCTGCCCGTTTTGGGTTGTTGGAGGTGGCAGTGTGCGCCTGCCGGGCGGGTGCGCTAGGCAGCCCTGCCACCATTGTCGTAGCGTCCGTCACCCCCGGTCCTCACACAAGGCAGAACCCCAGCATCATCTGATTGACGGGCAGGGTTGTGAACATCAAGATTTGGGAGAGAAAGCCGTTGCCCGAAGATGGGACAAAATGGTTGGAGGGCCATGTGAAGGAACTTCGCCTTCTCCTACAGCCAATCAAGGCATGGAGAGAACGAGCCGAGCTCTCCGACTTCTCACCTCACATCTTTTGGAATAATCTTCAAACCATTGGCTGGGTTGTCCACAGTTCTGGATTGAGACCGGAGGGAGGGCGGCCATTCTGAACCCTTGAGCCGGCCTGAGAATGTCCCTTTGAGGCCAAAGGAGTCAGGACTCGGGACAAGCAAGGGCACGTGAAGAGGCGAATTGGGGAACTCAACCTCTTTACTCCGTAAATTGAGCTGGGACTCTTTTCGGATGTAAGAAACCCCAGCCAATGAAAGAACAAGGGGCTTGGTTGAGTCGAGAAAGGAGACGTTGAGAAGCAATTTGTGGTTGAACAAGCTGAGGATTAATTTCCAGGCTTCAGGCAGCAACCAGAACCCGCACGACCGATTTGCCAAAACACCAAGAAAGCCCATCTCGGGTTCGCCAGTTTTCAACTTTTAGCGACTTGAGAATCGCTTCCTCTGCTTTTCAAAACGGTCCGGCGATGATCAATTTCTGTACCCGTTCTCTGCACAAGGTCATTAACATCATGACGGCTCTGCCCAGCGAGCAGCTCCTTATGGTGCACGTTTTCATCAACCACAACCCCTTCCTGGCCTCTGTCTTTCTTTCCGACCTGTTTGCCGACTTTCCCGACTCGGCCTGGCGTTTACCACAGCAGATCGAAGCCCCCGAACGGGCCACGGGAGACCTCGGCCCTCCTGAGATCATCATTCCGCGAGACGGGCTTGGCCGGCACATCCTTCCAGAACCCGTCTTAGGCTCAACAACCCTCGAGAAGCTCGTGGAAAGAATGGAGCAGCAGTCCGGTATTGACAAAGACCGGCGTGCTTGCTTTACCCTCTTCCCCCCGGATTCTAACGGAGCTCCTTCCAACAAGGCACTGCCGCTCTCCACGACACTTAACGAGGTGCGAGACCTGGAACGAGACACAACAGAGGACGAGTTCTCCCAGGATGTCCCAGTAGTTAACTCGTCCTTGAAACAAAAGCAGCGGCGCTTAGACGCATCACCGGCGTCGGGTTTCTGCCGCCCGCCTTGGGCGAGGGATACAGATTCCATCGAGCCTTCCGGAACCGGCTGCACAGCTTCAACCATGCCTATTACATGAGCGAGTACGACAGGCCAGCGCTGGCTGAGGCATTGGTGGAGTGGCGGCAAGCCAAATTTGCTTTGACGTACTTGGTCCAACAAGGAGTTCCAGAGGCTGATGAACAGGCTGTGGTGCTGGAGAGGAGGAAGGCTGACGCGCTGGCGACCATCTCGGCTTTGATCACCCAGTGGACATCCTGGATGCACAACCCGGAGGAGGTTGCTGGTGTGCCTGGCCTATCTGATGCGCTCGCCGCCGACGACGACGTGGAATCTGTCATCGAGTGGGTGTGGGACGCGCAGCACCAGCATGTCGAGGCGTGGAAGGCGTCCGAACGAAAGCAGGCAATGGAAGACGCCCTCGAAAAGACTCGTCTCGCGCAGTACACACCGACCATTGCTCCTCAGGGTTACTACTGGAACCGCGACCCCGAACCCCAAGAGGAACCCCCTACTCAAGAACCCCTCCCAGAAGGCCCAATCAAAACCCACTCCTTCCGCACCGCCGATGGGACCCTCTCCCCCTCCCTCTCCGCCTTCACCATCTCCTCAGGCATCCTCCTCTGGGGCCACATCCTCCCCATGCACTACGGCTCCCCCCAAACCCCCTTCACCAATAACGCCGCCTCTGCTCCCCCCATGCTTCCCGGCGGCACAATCAAGCAGCACATTTACACCTACCGCTCCGCGGCCCGCAACGGAGACTGGAAAGTCCGCCGGTACTTCAGCAACTGGCGCGAGCGGGACGGGCCGTACCGTCGCCCGGCAGCAAGGCATGTTGGCTGGGTCTTTTGCCACGCTGATGTTGATCCGATGGATGTTATTAGAAAGGTTAGGGCTATTGATACGAACCAGGGGGCTCTTAGTCTTGGGAACAAGCATGTGGACAAGGATGTTGTATATGTTGGACGGTATGACTGGAGCCATCACTGGCATCATCCGGAGGATCAGGAGTTTGAGTCCAAGTTTCAGCGGTGGGCTGAGCCGGCTGTTGGGCCGATTGTGCTAAATTCTCGGTGGGTTGTGGCGGAGTGTGCTGTCAGCAAGGGGGGGTACTTTGCTGCGGTGGACGCGGAGGAGTGGGGACTGGACTTTTTGAGGGCCTACAAGCGGGAGTGTGAGGGAGACGACTCCAACGAGGCTAAAGCTGTTGAGAAGGTGTTTGAGTCGGAAGATGGGCGGCGGGTTGGGGCATACGTGCGGCATCCGGAGACTGAGTATGAGTTTGGTTAGTGCCCTTCCTCCTTGAAGAGGTGTTAAAAGCTGAGGCGACTTAGGTTGGTTGGTGTTCTCTGGAAAAAGACATGCCGAGTACAATGTTGATGAGCTCATTGCTATTGTCTATGACGGGGCGAATGAGGTCTTCGAGGGCCTGTATCATGCTGTCGAGCTGGAGCCGGAGGAGTCTGGGGAACGCGGTGTGCCGCCCGAGTTTGGCCTCTAGCTGCGCGGCAGCCTGCAGGACTGTGCGGAAGATCTGACCCTATGGAGCGGGTGTTTGCATCGGGTTCAAGGAGAGGTGAGCAAACACTTTCGAGAAGACTTTTGCGATTGGGCACCCAGTGTCCATTTTTCGAAAATTCTTTGCACCTCCATTTGCCAATTTACTCTTGTTAAATATTTTCCAGGCCATTGGAATCGTTCACCACTCGAGCCGTCGCCGTCATGAAAGTCCTCTTGACTACCAACAGCGAGCACGGCCAGGCTAATGTCTTCCTGGCTGTTGGCCATGCTCTTCAAGCCCTCCGACCGAGCACACAGGTTCACTTTGCCTCATTTGCGCCCATTTCACCGGCCGTCTCCTCCGCGTCAGAGTATTCTGTTCGGAGCAACCAAGGCGCTCAGCCATGGGCTTTCCACGAGCTACCCGGCCCGAATTGTACCGACGCCGTGATGGCCAGGTTTCCGAGCATCTTGGAAACCTTGGCCATGCCTCCCCGGATTCGCAGTGTCATGCAGGTGCTGAAAAGCATCATGGGCTTGATGTTGCCCTGGGACGGGCCGGACTTCGTACAGATCTGCCGGACGTTCGCCCAGGTAGCCGAGGACCTCCGCCCCGACATCGTTGTCGTCGACAACTTGTTCAGTCCCGCCTTGACAGTCTGCCACAACCTCAAGCTGAAACATCTCCTTCTGTCGCCCAACTCACTGAAAGATTTCTCTGTCGCGTCGCAACCGCGAGCGGCCATGTTTTGGAAGTACCCCGTGTAAGCCTCAAGCTTCGTTTTCGTTTTGACTCCAACTCACCGCGCGCAGAATAGGCTCAGCCTTTGACTTTCCCGTCCCCAAGCGGCACATCCCAACGAACATCTTTTACGGAATATGCCTGGTATACTTTGGACTCACGGACAAGCCGGCAAGAGCCTTGTCAGCATACGTAAAGCGCGAGATGGGCACCGAGGTCATGACCTACCCGATACTTCGGGGCCGGAAAATTCTCGTGGCGCACCGTCCCGAGACCGACCATCCGCTGGTCATTCCGCCACACCTGATTCCATGCGGACCCATCGTCCGCCCTGTCCCGCCCGTCTCGGAAGTCGATAGCGAGCTTAGCACGTGGCTGAAGCGAGGACCGACGGTGTTTGTGTGTCTTGGGACACTGAGGGAGATGGCCGAAGAAGAGGCGGTGGAACTGGCGGGAGCAATCGGGCAACTGTTATGCGCGGCGGACAAACAGAGCGGGGCTCGCATAGGCGGAGTGCCGGGGAGGCTGCAGGTGCTCTGGAAACTCAAGAGAAACACGGGCATGGAATACAACAGAGGGCCGGGCAGCAGCATTTACAGCGTCCTGGGGAGGGCGCTGGATTCGGACCTCGTGCGTATCCTTGACTGGCTCAAGCCCGAGCCTTCTGCCATACTTCAAGCTGGGACTGTGCTGTGTTCCGTTCACCACGGAGGAGCCAATTCTTTCAACGACGCCTTGATGTACGTATAGCCCTTTGACCCCTCTGGTTCCCTGCTGATGTCGTGTAGCTCGGGAATCCCACAGGTTGTTCTGTCTAGTTGGTTGGACTGTTACGAATTTGCGAGCAGAGTTGAGTTCCTGGGCATTGGCTGCTGGGGAAACAAGCAAAGCATGCCGAAGTGCTCAGCACGGGAGCTGGGCCCTATCCTGGTTGACGTTGTGCTGGGCCAGAAGGTGGAAGCAATGAGAACCAGGGCCCGGGAGCTTGCGGATGTGTGTGCCTTGAGCCCAGGGGCTTCTGTGGCGGCGTCTGTAATTTTGGAGGAGATGAAAGATTAGAAGAGCAGCAAGTGTAACGGGCTGAGCCCCGGAGAGGCCTCGATGACTCTCAGCCAACCCCTGAAAATCTCCCGGCCAACGACTGCATCAACAACCCCCATCAACGACCCCATCACACTTACCCCTTTTACACTTAGTGTCTCCCTCCGGTCAGAGGAAGGCATCCGCAACGCGTTGGCCTGTTTCTTCGTTTTCCTTTTCTTTCTTCAAGCTTAGTTGTACTCGTAGAGTCGTCATTAGATAGTTGCAATACACTCCTAAGACCGTTACAGCAAGACGGACACCGGCTTCGGTTCTAGTCAGTTCTCCTGCAGCATGTTGGCAATCTAGACCATTACCCCTAACTTTAACAGCTTTTCTAGTAATGCCAAGAGGTAGCATTCTGGGAGCCAAGCTAAAGCTTTTGCTGACAGGATTCTAGCGTCACAGCCATCAACGCCTGCTTGGAATCCGCCCTCACCCGTTCTGGGCTATGGAGCCAAAGACCCGAGCCGGAGAGCCCGGCGAACTTACGAACTTAGCCGTGCAACCGGCTGACGAGTGAGATTGGCTAGTATATTTGGAACACCATCGTTAGCTCCATGGCACCGTACCACCTAATTACCGTCGGCAACTAGCCGCTAGTTAGCGTCGTTGAGTTTTTAAGAAGGAGTCTCCCACAGCCGTGTTTTTTTCTGTCACCCAGTAGTTCCTGTTTAGATCTCAGCCCATAGACAAAATGGCTCCCCTGAAGTGGTTCACGAGCTTGATGCTCGTCAGCACGCTCGTGTCGTGCTCGCCAACCCCCGATACCACCATCACACGCAGGGACGACGACGTTTCCAGCCAGTTCGTTGCGGATCTCATTGCGAACGCGTCTCAGGTCGAGCAGCAGCAGCAAAAACGCTTCCTATCATGCACCCAGGACAATTCCCTGGTTGTCAACCTTGGCTACGCAAAGTATCGCGGTTCCCACAACCCGACGACGGGCCTGAACACCTGGAAAGGGTATGGTCACACCCCAAACTACATACAGCCCCTATGGCTCACACTACTGCAGTATTCGTTACGCCGCCCCTCCCGTTGGAAAACTCAGGTGGCAGCCCCCTCAGCCGCTACCCCTGAAGTTTAATGCGCCCATTCAAGACGCCACCGCCTTTGGGAACATCTGCCCCCAGTCGCTACCCTCAATTCCAAATGTCGGCTTTATTCCTGGCAATGAGGATTGCCTGTTTCTGGACGTTTATGCGCCGCCGAATGCTGCCAAACTTCCTGTTCTCGTCTGGATTCACGGCGGCGGTTATGGGTATGGTGATGGCAGGCAGGACATGACCAACATCATCAAGGCCAACGACAATGGCTTTGTGGTCGTCTCTATCCAGTACCGTGTAAGTCTACACGTGAGCTTAAGAGTATAAAAGCTAACACACACCAGCTCGGCGCTTTCGGTTGGCTGTCGTCCAGCGAGGTCAAGAAGAACGGCGCTGTCAACGCGGGTCTGCTCGACCAGGCCCTTGCTCTGGCCTGGATAAAGTTGAATATCTGCCAGTTTGGCGGAGACTCATCCAGGGTCACGATATCAGGCGAGTCTGCCGGCGCTGGGTCCGTCATGTACCACGACATCGCCGTCAAGGGCAACCTGGGCAACCTGCTGTTCAACCAGGGCATTGCTGCCTCGCCCTATCTCCCGTTCCAGTACAAGTACAACGACCCTCAGCCGACGAGCAAGTACTACGCCTTCTCGCAGGCGGCCGGATGCGGCAGCAGCGGGGACGTCTTTGACTGCTTGGTGGGCAAAGATACAGAGACTCTGCAACAAGCCAGCTTCGCTGTGACCCAGCAGTCGACCTACGGGTACTGGTATGTTCTGGCCACAGCCTCTAGCTCCGTTCTCTGCTGACTGTACTTAGGGGTTTCTGGCCCGTCACGGACGGCAGCTACATCATGAACCGCCCCAGCCAACAACTCCCAACCAAAAAGGTCAACGGCAAGCGCCTTCTCGTCGGCAACAACGCCAACGAAGGCAGCATGTTCGTGCCCCCCCTCATCACTCAAGACGACCTCGTCGCCTGGCTACAAGGCTCCGAGTTCCCAAATCTCTCCTCCTCCCAAATCAACACCATCCTCGCCGCCAACCCCAACGACGCTCCCACCAACGCCAGCGGCCCGCACTTCGAAACCGACGGCCTCTCATCCACCACCGCCGTCCACGTCTCCCAGCTCGCCAACGGTCAGCAGCAGCGCGGCTACAACATCTACGCCGAGGCCACCTTTGCCTGCCCCGCCTACTGGCTGGCGTCCGCCTACTCTGACCGTGACTCGTCCGCCTGGTTCTACCAGTATAGCGTCCCCTTTGCGTCCCACGGCACCGACGTTGCGGGTTACTTCGGTCCAGCCACGCCAAATCAGGAGGGCGACTTTGCGCTGGCATTCCGCAAGATCTGGGGCAACTTTGTCATTACTGGGAACCCGTCTATCTCTGCGGCCGTTGCGAACGGTGCGGGGGCGGAGAATCCGAGCAAGCCACACCCGGCGAGCAGCTGGCCGGCATATAGTGATGTGGGCGGAAAGTTGTTGAACTTGAATACCACGGGCGGCACCCAAGCGGAGCTGCCGCAGATGTTTGGGCCGCCGCTGATTCAGTTTGTGAATCCGGGGTTGAGGAATGCGCTGAGTCTTGCGGATGCGGAGAAGTGGGAG
This sequence comes from Amesomyces nigricolor, assembly GCA_004802645.1. Taxonomy (NCBI): domain Eukaryota; kingdom Fungi; phylum Ascomycota; class Sordariomycetes; order Sordariales; family Chaetomiaceae; genus Amesomyces; species Amesomyces nigricolor. The sequence continues at coordinate 177,580 of SRKS01000004.1, forward strand.
GGCGGGCGGAAGGCGAGGTGTGATGTTTACAAGTCGTTGGCGGCGAGCATTCCTTTGTAGAGAGGATAGCGGTTTAAATAGAGTCAGGTGGATGTGAAAAGGGGTTCAGGGGCAACCAGGGGCGAGAGGGTGGCAAGGGGGAACTATTTTACAGAACAATGTAATGACCCATCTACTCCTGAAAATGAAGGGAAAACTCCGGCCAGTACTTGAGCGACTCGTCAGCGGCATTGATCGACTTGCGTCATGGTATGAAAATATGGCTCATCTTGATGAAGAACTGAAGATGGTGCAATTCGCCCACCAGGCTATTCACAATTCATCATCCAGGGACCGATAGGGCCGCAATTCGGGGACATCTGCTTCAACCTACTAGACGCGGACCACTATGCCGGCGGAATATGCGTGACGTATCTCAATTTCAATGACTTCAAGACTACTCTAGCTTGACAACTACAACCAATGAAGCCAGTGGATCTAGTTGAAATGGCAATAGTAGCATTGTCACATTAGCTAAAGGTGCCAAGTTCTCTCTGAGCACTTGGCTTTCGTTCAAGACGCGATAGAAGCAAAGTAGAACTGAATGTCGCCGGAGTCCTGTCCAGCTACGGAAGGGCAGACGCAGAGGAGGCTAGAAGAAAGCTAGAGCAGGGTCACGTTTTCCTCAAGTACGCCTCGATATATTGGATTTCACATACCAGTAGGTTTCGCAAGAATAAATCCACGACATGGGACTTGTGGCATCGAATGATCACTTATGGGCACGAGCTGGCGAAGACACCCTGGCTGGAGTAGCAAGGTTCAACGCTCTAGACTTAGAACTACTGGCCTGGAGTTTAAAATCACGCCGCTACGCTCTTATAGGTCTCATTCAGGGTTGTGGCGGGATACCCGAACCAGAAACACTGTAGAATATGTGGAGTTTAGCAGCTCGAGGTGATACCGAATTGCTGGATGTTCTCCTCGAAGGCAACTACTCGCTTCAAATCACAACCGCGAGTCTCCAAGCAACTTCCGAGGGCGGCCATCTCGGGGTTGTCGAGCGGCTTCTCACAGCTGGAGCTAACGTCAATGCTGACCCTGCTCGGTATGACGGCCGAACCGCGTTACAGGCAGCTTGCGAGGGCGGAACAAGCACGCCCAACCCAAGCGGACCTTGCGGATTACAACAATAAGGGAGAGCTATCCTAATCCTAGCCCTAAAATCCCGATTCCTCTAGAGAAAACTGAGCAGGCCCTCCTCAGCCCGACCACTCCCAGCGCTCACCAGACCACCACAGGCACGTTCGCACTCGTAGCTCCCTATCCCCAAAATGAGCAGCCCAGCCACGACCGCATAAGTCCTGAGGCAATTGTGGAACTTGCAATACAGGGATTGACTGTCTGGGCTATCCGATTTGGCCTAGCTGCCGACATTATAAAACGGATCCAGATTCTCGGCCAAAATGAGCAGCTCAGCCACGACTGTATAAGTCCTGATGCTCGTTACCAGGCACTGTTCCTACTGGGTGTAAGTCTGAGCCACTGAACACGGGGGGGGAGAAGAGCAAACCAACCCAGTGACGCAGTCGTTGCTGGCCCTCAGCCTGTAATCATCGCTTGTCGAGGCCGCGTAGTCCTCGCCCTGCCCTTGAGGCTCTGGCAACGCAACCTCATGCCAGGGGCCCAACGCAACGACCGGGTTGCTCAGTCCGGATAGATAGTCTGTCTTTGGCATCCGCCATCTGACTTCCGCCTCGGCGCTGACATCTAGCGCCACCGCTTTGGGGCAAACGACGACTGCGTAGAGACGCACGTTGTTCGGCACTCCGGTTTCACGTTTCTTGTTCTCGTACACCTGGCTGAAGATTTTGTGCCGGCCGCCATCGAGTGAGCCAGTCGTCTGCAGACCGCCAAACACGGCCATGTCGTAGCTCGCGGTGTTGTTGGCGTGTCCGGCGGCAGTGAGCGTGATGGGGCCGGCTGCTCCGGCATTGAGTCCAAGATCGACGCCGCTCTCGCGGGTGTGGTGGACCACGATAAGCTCGCCTTTCAGAGATTTTGGGCCATAGTGCTTGACGCTCGTTTCGGGTTCCGTCGTCCCGTCTGCGAGGACCGGCACCAACCAGAGAGAGAAGGAGACCTCGCGTACCATTTTGCAGTTCTCGATCGACAGGTCGACTTGGACGAAAAAAGCGGTCTGGGTGTCCCAGCGCCCAGCCTTGATGTCGGTTATGGTGGCTGTGCAGCTCCAATAGTTAGGCCAGCTGCCGTACCTATCGAGCTTGAGGATGGGTGCTTCAGGGATTGGCTCCCGTGTCCTGCCGCCGATGTAGCGGGGTTGATCGTGCTGTCTCGAGCCGCCCGAGCCGCATCGGACGGTCGAGCGGGATCTGCGTCTTGAGGTGGACCGGTGTCTCGACCGGGATCGGTGCCGTGGCCGGGGAGCGCGCGAGCGCGACCGAGAGCGCCGTTCCTCTCTCGTCGCATCCTCGCGGCGGCGCCTGCTTCGACTCCTGGCACGTGTCTCCCGGTTGTTATGTCGGCGATCCATCTAGGCGGGGACTTGAGAATAGATAGGGCGTTGAGAAGTCGGCTGACCAGCGAACTCGAGGATTGATTCTGGCAGCGGGAAGGCGGCTTAAGCACCTGCCTCCGGTCACGTCAGACATTCGATAAGCAGTTTGGCGCATCCCAAGGCTTCAAGGTTGGAGCACACAACCATCACTTTTTGCCGAGGTGCTGCGCTCCTTGGGCAGCAATGCATACGTGCCATACTATACCTACCTTATGCAATGGCGGCGCGCAGGGAATCCAATTAGTACAGTGCGTGTCCAAAAGTCTGGCCCACCCCGCATCAATTAAACGCGCAACGCGTCACGTCGACTACTACCCTCCATCTTCCAACTCCCACAAATCCAACCCAACATGATCAATTTAGATGACGCTGGGCTTAAATTGACGGCTGGTCGTCAGAAAAACCAGGAATTGTCGAATTTTGCGCGTGCAGCAATTATAGGTGCTGTTGCGGCCGGGGTAAGCCAGTCGGCCGTAGCTCGCGCGTTTCGCGTCGACCGCAAGGCCATCTAACGGACCATCCAACGCTTCGAATCTTCAACAACTGTTGAATCCAAGCCTAGAGTCGGGCGGCCAGAGCTTTTTATATGTCGGGAAAAGCGGTATTTTATTGGGCTAGGAAAGCGGCATCCTCGCCTTTCAACACAGCTGCTTACAGATACAGTTGATGCTCAGATCTCTCGATTGACTGTTCGCCGGGTTCTTCGCCACCACCGCAGTAACGGGCTGAGCCCCGTAAAGGCCTCGGTGACCCTCAGCCAACCCCTAAACATCTCCCGGCCGACGACCCCATCGACGACCCTATCAACGACTCCATTACACTTACCCCTTTCACACTTAGTATCCCCCTCTAGTCAGAGGAAGACCTCCGCAATGCGCTGGCTAGCCATTTTCCTTTCCTTTCTTCAAGCTTAGTTGTACTCGTTGAGTCGTCATCAGATAGTTGCAATATACTCCTAAGACCGTCACATTATAACTAAGCTTCCTTGTCACAAGCGGGACAGGCAGGTAGTTCAATGACAGTGTATTCAGGCCAAGCTACAGTCTCGGGCTCTATTCCGTCGGTACGGGCAGGCTTGATAGTCAAGACGTAGCTCGAAGAGCTACATACAATACAATACAATACAATTTATTAACGCCCGGCGGCTAAGCCGAAAGGGCAACTATTACAATCTGGCTATACATTTCCCAAGATATGACATGATTTCGTCCAAGCCTATACAAAGTCCATTCTAGTATATGCAGTCCCTTGTTCCATTTCTCTTCGGATTCTCGTAGGTTAGTGGGATTGTTGGTAGGCTGGCTTGAAGGCGATTCTCCAAGTGTTCAACGTCCTATCTTCGGCGGCTGAAGCGGTGCCTGCTGTCTATAGCACGAGGTGAGGGTTATGAGTTCGGTCGGGTGTGGTGGTTAGGTGTCTTCGTCGGCCTATAGTCGATGGGTGTCAAGCCGACCCGTGGCCATCGCAAATCGTATGGTTGCCCGAACGGCCACCATATTGGGAGTCCAGTCTTTATTATCCGATATCGACTTCCCTCCTAGGTAGAAGGAGATATTGCTCCTGTAGGTATCTGTGAATTCGAGCATCTCTGTTCGGTATGCCGTCCATTTTTTGCATCGGAAAAGGAAGTGGTCTACTGTTTCTTTTGCTTGTCCGTAGTCGCACTGATCTGACGATGATGCTCCAATGCGGTGGAGGTAGCCGTTAAGTCTTGCCATGCCTGTTCTTAGCTGAGCAAGTATACCCGCCTCCTGTCGTAATAGGTGCTCGTAAAGTAGTTGGGTATATTTTCCTGGTAGTGCTGTATCGACTCTCTTGGAATGAGCTCCAACTTTGTCCGGCAAACGATTTCTGGTGCCTCTGTTGCTGTTGGCCTGTGCCAGGTTGAGGATTGTCGACCGTATCTTGGGCGTATGTACCTCCTGGACGGCACCGTCTCGAGTGGCATGTTTGGCGTTCTCCTTGGCGATTTCCTAGAGGTTGCTTTGCTCGTCCGTAGGGAGCTATCGGACTGTGACTGTATTCCCGTTCTTCTGTAGTGCCCTGATCAACTCGTAAATATGGCGAATATGGTGTTGCCTAGACTGCTGCTGAGGCTGTCTGAGCGTGAGAACAGCCGCTTTATTGCGCGTTGAGAGCTCGATACGGTTGGATGTAAGCGATACTAGCGTAACTAACGCTCGTTCTATCGCTTCAAGCTCCCTAGAGTATGGATTCTGTTCCGATATTGGGCCAAGCGTTGAGGAGAGGGTTCTTAGATTCAAGCTTCTATATATCGTCGCCGGTAGTACTGTAGCCGTACCAAATCCTACTAGACCGTTCCGTGCCGAACTGCTTATAGCAATACGTATATCGTAGTCGGCATTCCGCTATATCGTCGTAACGTCGTTTGTAATAGTCCGTATTCGGTTCTCCTATAGGGATAAAGTGAACGGGTTGATAGTTTCCAAGTCGTCCATTGGTATAACTTTGAGTGTCTCTGCTACCTGGTAGAGCGGCGACCGATATGTCCTGAATTTTCGTATTCGAGACGTGTTTCTGCGCAATGGATTGGTATCAGGCAGTGTATGGATGTCTGTCCAGAGCTTGATAGCCCGTTTCTAGAACCGGTCTTGCGCTGTGGCGATATAAGCTTCTGCTTCTGCCACGCTTGTTGCTACCGTGAGGAAGGTTCCTACGATAGCTTGTACTGCTATCTTCTGGACCCTGTTGATGGGTCCGCCAAGTTTGTCCTTATATACGTGCATCTATATATTCGAGGCGTAGTCTACTACTGGGACGACCGTTGATGTAAATAGCTATCGCGCCGTTGATGTCGACAGACCTCGGAGATATCGGAGTTGTATTGCTGCTTTCAAACCCCTGGATGCCGCCCTCTAAATGTATTCTTTATACTTGAGCTTCGTATCTATAACTACGCTAAGGATCTTGATATAGTCTTGGGGTTTAACACTCTGTCCCTTTATAATGAATGGTTATAAGTCAGTCTTGTAGGGTCTGCGACTGAAGTATATAATTGCCGTTTTCTGTATATTGAATGTCGCTCCGCTCCTTGTCTCCCAATCGAGGGCGTCGTTGATGATGGCTTCGATATATTCCCGGTTGCTGTATGCTGTAGGTCCCGTGACCTACGCATTAAAGTCGTCGATAAAGGCTATTGTACCGCTATAGCTATCGATTCGACGTTATACTAGGTCCGCGTTGAAGAAGAGAAACAAGATCGGGGATAGAGGCGATCCTTGAGGTAGACCCGCCTATAGTAGGCTTTGAACCTTGGAAGAATGTCCGTTGACTTGGATAGTAGCTGTACGTTCCGAACAAAAGGCGTTGATCTAACGAAGTAGCTCTTCTAGGATACCTCTTGCTTTTATCCGCTGAAGAAGCCTTTCCTTGCAGATACTATTATATACTCCTTTTATATCGAAGCTGATTAGGCTTACTATTCTCCGACCTCGCTAGGCAGTATAGATCTGTTCCTGGAGGAGGAGGAGCGCTTGTTTAGCCGACCGCTGTTTGCGGGCTCCGAAGTGGTTGGTCGGGAGGAGTCTATACGTCTCAACCGTATGTGAGATCCTCTCTGCTATAACCGACTCGAGCAGCTTTCCAAGTGTTGCGAGGAGTGAAATTGGTCTCTAGGCCCTTGTAATAGTATAGTCGTCCTTGCTAGGCTTCTTGAGTGGTATGATTTTAGTATGCTGCTATTGAGTAGGCAGTGTACTATACTCTAGGGATACTTGGAATAGGGCAAGAACGTTGTACTTGACTGCCGGCTAAGTCTCTTTCCAGACAATTGTAGGTAGACCGTCTTCTCCTGGTACTTTCCAAGATTTGCTTGCGAATAGCTGTCGCTCAACTTCTTCTATAGTGATCGGCGGTATCCGTAGGGGAGCTCGTTGCGGCCTGGGTCCTTCATCTCTAATCCTCTGTGGAAGGGGAGGATAGAAGGTAGCTAGGAGTTCTTCTTCTTGTTCGCTGTGATTGCCTGTAACTGTTCTATCTGCTCTGACAAGCTGTAGCACCTTGCTAAACCCGGTATTGTCGTTAGACTTCAGGTACCTAGCAGCCTTCTAGATATTGCTGTTGTCTGCTAGAAACTCGTCCTAATGCTTCTTCTTCTATTGTCGGATAGCGTCGTGGTATTGCTTTGCAGCTTATTTCGCTGTTTGTTCTAGGTCTACTAGAGCTCTCCCCGCTCGTCGTTCAACCCGGGTACGGTTCCTCCAGTATATGTAAATGTAACGTAATTGTGTTAGGTCGGTCGTCTACTACCGCTTTATATATGGCGATGGTCTTGCTTTGGTGTCAGGGCTTGGACTGCCTCTTGGACTGCTGACATCAGACGGTCCGTCTATTGTTGTATAGTCCCCCTGAAGGGGGTCGCTTTTAATGCTTCCTCGATTCTGGTTTTTATTTCCTTCTAGGGTATATTCTTGAGGAGAAACCGATCTTATTGCTTCGGTACTGGGACTAAGGTATCAAAGACGGTCTCAATCGCGTTATGATCCGATCTATGTTCTGTCTTGTAGATCGTACATTTGACTATTGTATTCGCTAGCTTGGCAGAAGCTAGGACCAAATCGATAGTCGTATTATAACCCTAGCTGTGCTATATCTTCGTGCCCCGCGGAAGCAGACTGCTAAGGGCGAAGTCGTTTATCAGGTCGATGATTCGATCCGCCTCTCCTTGCCTTTCCAATGATATATCGTCTCCTCCCTAGAGCTGGTTATGCCGGTTGAAGTCTCCCAAGACTACCGCGTCTACTATAGTACCTGCGGCTCGTCTTATATTTGTAATGATCTTACGTAAATCGTCGTAGACGCTTCGTAGAGCCTGAGGATCCTTCTTTGGTATATAGACGGATATCACCAAGACTCGTCGATTAGGGAGTCTTAGGATAGCTGCTGTTATATCCGGGGATCTAATAGGTACCTGTTCTGCCTCTACGTCCTTGTTCACCTAAAGTATACTTCGTATCGCCTATCTCCCTTCTCTCCAAGTCGAGGGAATTATCTTGATCTACTTATAGTATTCTATTGGAGTGGTCGAAAGTCGGCCATCAATCCTCCGTGCTTGAGGTTCCTGGATAGCCACTACCGTTGCGTCCTGAATGTTTTTGTCGTTTATTAAGCTGTCGTATATTATACCCTGCTTTCTTATATTAAGCTGGATCAGGCGGAGCGTTCTACTTATGGTAAGATGGGTAGAGCTTCTAGTAGTTTCGGCTGAACGATTCGTAAGGACCGCCGCAGAGGACGCACTTGAGAACCACTTCCCTGCAGCTACTATAGTGATGGCCCTTCTTAGCGTACCTAGCGTATACCTGAGTGTTCTTGCACTGGAAAGCTTTATAACCGATTTGCTGACAGTTATAGCATTGCTCTAGACGTATCTGTCGTTCAAAGATCCCTATATACCCTGATTCTCCTCTAGCATAGAAGAAGCCGTCGTTAAGGAGCCTCCTGGCGTCGCCCGCTCTGGTGATATATGTAACGGTCTTAGGAGTATATTGCAACTATCTAATGACGACTCTACGAGTACAACTAAGCTTGAAGAAAGAAAAGGAAAACGAAGAAACAGGCCAACGCGTTGCGGAGGCCTTCCTCTGACCGGAGGGAGACACTAAGTGTAAAAGGGGTAAGTGTGATGGGGTCGTTGATGGGGGTTGTTGATGCAGTCGTTGGCCGGGAGATTTTCAGGGGTTGGCTGAGAGTCATCGAGGCCTCTCCGGGGCTCAGCCCGTTACAATACCCCCCTCCTCTCCCGGCGTTGCCTCGTCTTCCGTGATCTTCCCGTGGGCGGCTTCGTACCGGTCCAGGGCCTCTGTCTCCAAGAAGGCACTCAGCGGTTCCCAGGTAGGCTGTATGTGGCCCGTCCATTTAACAAATACCTCTATTTCTCCTGCCGTCTTCTTTGCCTCCAGGATCTCCTCGACATGCCATTCTTCCTCGCCGTCCTCGTCGTCTGCTGGTATTATGGCTGGGGGCTGGGTGTTGTCTTGGGCTTGGGACGGTAGTGGATCATCGCCAGTCCTCTTCAGCAGCATGACATGGAATACGTTGTGGATGCCTGGTGGTGTGTCCAGACGACAGGCGTGCGAACCGATCAGTTCCATGACGGTATATTTGGCGTTTCTCCAGTCGAGCTTCCTCGAAGGCCGGTTGGTTTTGATATTGGTCAGTCGTAGCCAGACCTTGTCTCCCACGCGGAACTGTTCAGCGACCTGCCGGTCTCGGTTGGCGTATTCCTCTTGACGTTCCTGGGCGGTGGCCATCGCAGCTTGTACTACCTGTACCGCTTCCTTCAGCTTGGCGACAAAGGCCTCTCCACGGGCTACCGGGGAGTTCCTAGTCGTACGTAGTTCTCTCCCCCTATCAGTCAGGTCAAGGAGGTCCACGTCATAGCCGTACGTAAGGAAAAAGGGGCTGATTCCCGTTGACGTTGCGTTACGGTTATTGACAGCCAGCATCGCCGCGGCCAGCAGGCCTGCCCAATCATTCTGCCAGTATGTTGTATAGCAGCGTAAGTAGTGTTCTAAAACCTGGTTGGCTCGTTCCGTTGCGCCATCGGTCTCGGGGTAGTAGGCTGTAGACAACCTGCGAGTAATCTTCAACAACTCGCAGACCCTCTTCTACATATAGCCGACGAACTAGGGTCCTCTATCGGAGACGATTGCCGATGGAAGGCCATAGTGCCGGATGAAGCAGCTGAGCAGCCGCTCGGCCACGTCTTCGGCAGTTGTTGACGCCATTACTTCGAAGACAACACTCTTTGACAATCGGTCGGTGATAACTATAATAGTATCCGCCTGGTCAGGACCAGACTGGGGCAGCCCAGTGACGAAGTCTATAGAAATCTCGCTCCAGATCCGCTCGGGGATTGGAAGAGGCTTCAGTAGGCTACGCCGTTTCTCTCTCCAGACGGCTGTCCTTCCACATACGTCGCAGTTCCGGAGGAACCTTCGGACGTCCTAGCTAAGGCCGGGCCATGTAAACTTCCGAGCGATCAGTGATTTCGTAAGATCCCTACCAGGGTGCCCAGATATGGCCGAGTCGTGTATCTCTTGGATGACTTGAGTCCGGAGTGGTTCGAAGAGAGGAAGCCAGATTCGCCCCCTCCAACAAAGCCGTTTTCCCTCGTCGATCGAACACTCTATGATCGAGATAGGGAGCCCCCACTATAGAGGCAACTGCCTCTCACCGTCTTTGACCAACTGGCGGATTAACCAGTAACGGTTGTTGGCCGCAAGTCCCTGCTCCTACAGATCGCTAAAGGGCTTATCGATGAATGGGTTCTCGGGGGGATCTGACTTGTCGGCTTAGTCGTCGTCGTCTCCATCTTGATCGCCAGCCTTTACGAACCTAACGCCAACCTTGGTCTCGAGCTTGCTAGTCCAAGGTTCTGCTTCCTCCACTTCTACTACCCTTGTTAGGGCACTGATCTGTGCTCGGTGGACGGAGATACAGCCCCTCCGTATCCTCAGGAGCTAGAAGTAGCGTCCAGCGAGACGTTCATCGAATCCATCCGTCGGCATGTCCTGGTCTCTCCTCGAGAGTGCGTCGGGCACTATAGCTTCTTTGCCCGGCCGGTACGTCAGTTTGAAGTTATAACGGGCGAGGATCTCTGCCCAGCGAACCTGCCGTTCGCTCAACTGCCGCTTTTTGTAGAAGTATTCGAGGTTCTTATAGTCTGTCCAAACCTCAAATAGCGGTATACTCCGGAGCTCGGAATCCTACTACTCGAGACAGCGGATAACTGCCAATAGTTCTTTGTCGTAGATTGGGTAGTTGCACTCTGCTGCGTTATTCTTTTTTGAGAAGAATGCTACAGGCCGTAGGATTCCTTCGTCATCGTACTAGGAGAGTGCTCCTCCGACCGCGTACCCCGAAGAGTCTGTCTCGACCACTATCTTCCGGTCTGGATCCTATTAGGCTAAGATCGGGGCGCTGATGAGAAGAGTCTTGAGTCTCTCGAAGGCTTCTTCGCACTGGGGTGACCAGAGGAAGGGAGCTCCTTTCTTAGTTAGGGCCGTCAGGGGCATCGCTACCATCGAGAAGTTTGGGACGAACTCTCTATAGTAGTTGGCAAACCCAACGAACCCTCTGACTCCCTTGACGGACTTGGGACGTTCCCACTGCTCGACTGCTCTAATCTTCTCGGGGTCGACGCGGATTCCCTTTCCAGCTTCGACGATAAACCCTAGGTACTTGACGGTCTTTGCCTCAAAGTCGCACTTGTCGATGTCGACTTGGAGACCAGCCTCTTGAAGCTTCTGTATGACCTTCCGAACCTTCTTCCTGTAGTCAGAGAGCGAGCCGTTGGAGTAGATCAAAACATCGTCGATATAAGCCGAACAGAACTCGTCGAGGTACTCGCGTAGCGTATTGTTAATATACCGTTGGAAGGTAGCCGGGGCACCAGTCAACCCAAACGGGGTAACCAACCACTCGTATAGCCCATATCTCGTACGAAACGCGGTCTTCCACTCGTCTCCTTCCTTGATTCGGATCTTGTAGAATGCGGCAATCACGTCCAGCTTCGTGAACCATCTCGACTTCGACAGAGACCGAAGCGTCTCGTTGATCAAGGGGAGTGGGTACCGGTCTTTGCGGGTGATGGCATTCAGCCCTCGGTAATCGACGCAAAAACGTAGTCCCCCTCCTAGCTTCTTAACAAATAGGACGGGGGCTGAGGCTGACGAACTGCTTGCCCTGATGAAGTTCTTGTCGAGAAGTTCGGTGAGGGTCTTTCGCAAAACGATCAGTTCTTCGCGTGACATCCTATAGAGTGGCCCCCAGGGTAAGGGCTTCTCCCGTCCATCCTCATTTCTTTCTAGTGTGATCTCGTGGTCTACCCCTGGTCGAGGGGGTGGTAGCTGGTCTGCGGCGCTCCGGTCGAAGAGGGGGAGGAATTCGTAGTAATGCTCAGGTAGCTTCTGTCGTAGGTCGGTATGTCTCTTTGGGGCAAGTGCTTTTTCGATATCCCTAAGGCTTGCAGCGAAAATCTGTGCTGGCTTTGCCGGATTGTAGACTTGGGATGCCTGAGACTTCCGAGTCCTTCGTACTAGGGCTCCAAAAACGCTAGACATCTGTTGGGAGATTGGTAGCGTTGGGCTCCCTCCCTGACTCCTTTCCTTGACGATTAGGCCCGATGTCCCAATCGTCAGTTCCCCTCGTGATGGGGAAATCGTCACCTCTTTAGCGTCCATCTATGGCCGACCAAGGATAATATCGTCCTCCTGGTCAGGGATGACGTAGAAGAAGACGCGGTTCAGTTTATGGCCGTCAATGTCGGTATCGGCGTAGGCCACCTCTCGAATAGCGCCCTTGACTGTCACGTTGACTTGGGCGAGATCGCGAGGGGTGATTGGGATGTATAGGAGGCGTAAGCGTCTGGCGAGTAAGAGGCTGATAGTAGCAAAACATAGGCAACCACTATCAACGAGGGCCTTAGTATAACGAATTCCATTGATGCCAAAGTTAATATAGAAAGGTTTTCCATCCATCTGGCCCTCGACCTCATTCCATTCCTGCTTCGCCTCCGAGTGCTCCTGGTCATGACTTCGGCCAGGAGCTACTCTTTTAACTCTTCGTCATCGGTCATCGTCTGGACAGACGAGTCGTCGTCCGTATCGACTAGTTCCTCGATCTTGGGGAGCTTGGGGCGTGATTTCTTTGCGTATGTTCGGGGCTAGGATTCGGGACGCCTTGTAGGAAGGAGAGGGCATTCCGAGATCCAACAGCCGTCTCTGCTATATCGTAAACACCGTTTCTCCCTGCGGCGTGAGGCTATCTCCTTGTCGTCGGCCCACTTTGCCCGCTTCCCTGCCAGTTCCTTGTTCTGTCGCTGGACTGCTCTACTGATCTTGGTAGGTTCCCAATCTATAACGTCCTGGGGGGGGGTAGTAGCACGGATCTCGCTCTGCTGCTTCGTAGGTCTCTGGCTGGAGGAAGGGCTCTATGCCCTCTTATAGGTTTCTTTGCAGGTAGATTGCTGGGGGCCACGCCGCTGAGAGAACGCGCGAAACTCGTCGAGGTTGGCGCCCAGATCGTGGAGGGACCGCACATACTCGTTATACTCGTTGGGTATATTGAGTTGGCCCTTGAGCTCCCTCCGCATCTCTCCGTTGAGGGTTTTCTTGAGATAGCTGATCTTGACGGCAGATGTCCACCCAGCTCCGTCCGTATCGGCTAATTCCTTCTCAAACTTGGGCAGGAAGGACGCAAAGGGTTCCTTGTCTCCCTGGGCCATCGAGCCCAACTTGTCGAGAGCTTTCTGGGTGAGGTTTGGGTCCAAGTAACAAGAGGATAGGTACTGGAGAAACTCTGCAGGCTCAGTTGTCTCGCTCTGCTTGCAGTGGTCGAAGTAGGCCGCGGACATTGCTTGTGGGCTCTCTGAGAGGCGGGCGAAGATATAGGAGAATTGATCTCTCTTGGTGCCGATTGCTAGGCCGTCGGTTTCCAACTTGCTCTCCATCTCCTGCTTCCATGTCCGAAACTTCCTCCGAGCCCCATCAAAACGGGGGGGATCCGGAAGGGTTGTCTTTTTCTTCGTCTGGATGGTTGGGGATGGTGGTAAGACAAAGGCGGCGGGTACGGGTGGTGGCGTAGCGGCGACAGCAGGAGGGGCTGGCGACGTTGGGGTCCGATGTATAGGTACGTTAGATCGTACCGCCGCGAGTCCTTCTTGCAGGAGTCGAATCTGGGCGTCGCTCGCTTCCCGTTCTTCTGCTTGACGCTTCTCGAGGCTGGCAAATCGCCGCTCGAGGAACTGCATCAGCTGGGCTATTGTATCGCTGCTTTGGCCCTCCTGCATTGCGGTGTCGTTGGCTGACATTGTGATGCTCCTTGTCGTGTGCCTCACTCGATGGGGGGGGGGGGGGGGGGGGGGGGGCTTTCGTCGCGTGCTTCTGTGATGGAGGGCTTTCGTCGTCGTGTGCCTCGCGTGATGGAGGGCTTGCGTCGTGTGCCTCGCGTGATAGAGGGCTTGCTTCGTGTGCCTCGCGTGATGGAGGGCTTGCGTCGTGTGCCTCACTCGGTGGAGGGCTTTCGTCGTGTTGCGGTTGTATCTGTACCGCGGTCGTGGGTGTCTCGCCGCCTCGATGACGACGCAGACCTTCTCTGCAATTGACAACAGAAGAAGGAAGCTTAGTTGTAATGTAACGGTCTTAGGAGTATATTGCAACTATCTAATGACGACTCTACGAGTACAACTAAGCTTGAAGAAAGAAAAGGAAAACGAAGAAACAGGCCAACGCGTTGCGGAGGCCTTCCTCTGACCGGAGGGAGACACTAAGTGTAAAAGGGGTAAGTGTGATGGGGTCGTTGATGGGGGTTGTTGATGCAGTCGTTGGCCGGGAGATTTTCAGGGGTTGGCTGAGAGTCATCGAGGCCTCTCCGGGGCTCAGCCCGTTACAATATAGACTACTATAGAACCGTATGCCTTTGCGGTGTCCCTTCGGCTTAACTATACCAGCTTAGCGATCTGTACGTCGTTTTCCTAGCCTAGAGCCTCAGCGGCTCCAGGAAGGGCCTTACCTTCGTGGTCAATGATAACTATATAGTTGACGTTATCGACTTTGACTAGGTATAGCTAATCTCGAAGGACTCTTGTACCCGGCGTCTTTTTTGCTTCGATAATATCCTTAATCTTCTTGACTTCCTCTTCGTTCCTGCCGATAATCCTGAGTCGCTTGGTATTTCCTCTGTCTCTAGTGACGGCAATATAACGCCACTTGGCTTAATCTCCGGGCGCTCGTATCTCGTTCTCGATGAGCTTTCGAAGAGATACTGGAGTAGCCTCCCCGATATGTTCCTCCGGTACCCTGGACATGTCCACCGTACAGAACACTAGCTCTGGCGTCGCCGCTTGGCCTATAGAGGAGGCCGGGGTCAGAATTCTGGCAGGGGGTGTACGTCGGGCGATATCTGCGTATATAGGCCGAACCATAGGGGCTTCTTGAACCTCCTTTATAGCTTGAAGTTGCAATCTGGTATCACAACGCTGACTGGCTCGTAGTCAGCCGCTGACTGACTATAACCCTAACCCTGCCCCGCTTTTGCATGCGATATTGGCGAATATCCACACGGAGGTGATGACCGGCAGGGTGGTTATTCGGTAATAACCACATCAGTCGCTGATCGGGGGATCTCTGGCCCTCTGATTCGTCAATTTTGAGCCATCATGAGGGTGTTCGATATCGTGGATGCCCCCTCTAGATGCGGCGCATTGCGTGCATTCTACATCCTATACGCGCAGGCTGTAAGATGGCCCGCCGAACGCTCCGTAAGCCAACGCCGGCGCCGGCGCCGGCGCGAGCGATCCTGCCGTCCATCACGGTCCTTGCAGGGCCTTCGGAACCGGAAGAACCCGGCCCCAGCAACGCGGTCGCGGCGCCGACGCGCCAAGGCGGCGCTGCCCGGAACCGGAGCATCAACATCAGCAACGACGTCGAGTTGGAAGACAACCTCCACCGCATACATACCACCATTCACGCTGAGCGACCGATGACTACAAAGCGGGCCTATAAGCCGAAGCAGGAGGAGTTCCGGAGCTTCTGCCGGGCCCGGGGCTTCCAAGACGGGGACACAGTTACGGAGAGCAAGCTCCTCTTGTTCCTCGAAAAGGAGGTCGTACATCGCCCCCTCCGAGGTCCGAGCCGGAAGCTACTGCCCGGTTTCCCGGCTAGCGAGGCCCGGTTACACTGGCGGTCTGTCCGGGCGTACATCACGGCAATTACGGATCTGTGGCAGCAACAACGGACCCTCGGTATGAATAACCACCTGTCGCCCCGGGAGACTACAGCCCGAGAGTATATACGGACCCTACAACGGCAACATGCAGCCCGGAGCCGGTCTGTCTATGCCGACAAAGGCCAAGATACACTTCTCGATGGCTATTCGGAGCCGGAGCTCCGGAGGATTGCCGAGAAACTATGGGGCCAGCCCGCCGAGAGCCCGGCAAACACCGAGCAGTACCTCCGGACATTAACGGACCTCCTGCTCAGCCACTACATGCTGGCCCGGGGCAACGACCGGAGGGCGGCTGAGATCTCGGACCTCTTTACGTTCGAATTCCCCGGCGAAGGCCCGACCCAGTGTATGCCTCTGATCTTTACTACCCGCGCCGGGAAGACGAACCAACACGGCCGGCTCGAGACAGCCGGAGCGCTTCGGAGCCGAGACCCCGGGATTTGCCTTCTCGGTGCTCTTGCCTTCTACCTACTCTTTCGGTGGGACCTCTCGCTAGAGCCGTTCCCAGATTTCGGGAGTCCCCGGCGTTGGTATAGCACCCGTGTGATCAAGGCCGCCGGTACTGATCCATCTGCCGGGATCTCCTATAATACTCAACGGAGCTGGGTCAGCCGGGCTTTCGACTATGCTGGCGTCGTCTCTGCAAAGAAGACCCACGCCGGGCGGAGCTCTGGGGCAAAGACTGCTGAGTTGCGGGGGGTAAGCGAGGCACAGATCCGGCGTGCCGGGCGGTGGAATCCGGACCAGATGGTTGGGTGTTACCTGGATGCACTACCCCGGAAGTTTATGCGGAGCATTGCCGGCCACCCAGCGCAGATAGGGTGTTTCAACCTACCCCGGGCTGTGCCGCCGCCGCCGGCGCTTCTATCGATGATCTGGCCAGAGCTAGACCAGTGGCTTGATAATGCCCGGAAGCCGAAAGATCTTGCCGGGACTGGCACAGTTAACCTCCTTGCCTATCTCCGTGAGGTAGTCCTCCAAGACTCGGCATTCTTGATCGACCGGTACCCCAGAAGCCCGGTATAGAGCCACCCAGTCTTCCAGCACCCCGAATACCGGCCCTTTACACGCCGAGTACTAGCCAGGGCCAACGGTAGCGAGGAGCCGGACCGGCTTACGCTGCTCACCCAGGCGCTCCCGCAATTTACGGAGCATCTATTAACGGCAGAGGCACGGCATACAGTACAACTCGCAGAGGCAACGGCCGCTTTGACTACCGAGATCGCCGGGCTAGAAGCGCGGCTTACAAGCGCCTATACTTACCACCTCCAGAAGACTCTCGCCGAAGCCACACTCCAGATCCGGCTACCAGAGGCCGGGCTCACGCCAGCGCCGGCACCGGCACCAGCACCGGCACCGGCTGTAGCTACGGTTACAATGCCAGACCTCGAGCTCGAGCCAGGGTTGGCAGATGACTTCCGTATTCCCGGCGCCGAAGAAACCCCACCCGAATACCGGATGAGCCGGGCCACCAAGACTGTCGAAGCCCTCTGGCAGGAGTGGATGACTGGTTTGCCGGGGCAACCAGCTATCTCAGCATTAGATGCACGGTAGGGAAGCCAGTGGCGAGCCGGTCGGCGATCGGAGGTGCAGTGGTACTCTCTCCGCCTCGAAGTTATCCGGGAGATCCGGCGTATAAGCAAGTCCCGGCGCATCTCCGAGATCTCGGCGATGCATGCCGTGGCAGCGGACCACCGGCAGTCTGGCCGGTCGTTAGATGCCTTCTGCAAGCAGCTCCGGGCGAGCCGCAGTCTCCGCGACGCCGGGCAGCGGGTCCCTGCGAGAACGACGGCTAAGAACCATAGATAGATTGATCAATTTGAACGTATATTGGCCATGACTACAGCGATACCCACGACGATGCAAGGCGCTGTATACGATGCAAGCAGGGCAAGCAGTGCAGTGTTGCAGCATACATTACTGGGTGTGGTGGTGGATATTGGGGAATATTGCCACCCGCTGATTTAGTGGGTCCGAATTACGCCATTTTCTCGATCAGCCGCCGGATCAGCCACTATAGGGCCAGTGTGGTTATCCCCCTGGTATCCTCAAGCTCGCGGCGGGCTTAGGTAAGCTCCCCTCGCGCTTGCGACAGTTCTTCGGTCAACTGGGCCGTCATTTTGGCTATCTCCTCTACTACTTGATCCCGAAGCTTTTTGAATTGAAGCTGGAACTCCGTCTTGATGATTTCTAGTTTGTTGTTGAAGTCAAGGTCCCCGGGTTGCTCTAGGGTTCTGATATCCTCGCCCGCTGTGACGGGCTAGGCCCGTTGTAGCCTCGGTGACCCTCGGCCTGGGCACGTGTGGGTGCACGTGACAGCTGCATGTCAAAAGCTGTCCTCGCGTCTCCTGTCTTTAGCGTTCTCTCCTTTCTTCTTCATTCGAAGCAATCAAGTCATTTCTTCCACGCCTTGTGCATCTGTTCCAAGCCAACGCGTGGCCCGTTACATTTTGCTTCGAATCCTTCTATCAATTTTTCCCGATCGGTCCATCGGAATAGAAGCGCTTTCCACAATGTCGACGGCTGGCTCCCGACCCCGCCAAGTGCTCCCCGACGTGGAGCTCCTCCAAGGAACAGCAGATCTCGACGAGTGGCTTGCCTCGATACGTGCGAAGTTGCGAATCGATGGGGCCGCAATCGGTGACGAGTACGCACGCTTCCACTATGTGTACTCACGTCTTGCGCCCGGCCCGAAACGAACGATGCTTCCATATGTCAAGAGAGCACAGGACGCCAACGACTGTGCCGCAGATGCATTCGTCATATACGTACAAAGCACCTTCGAAGACCCGAACCAAGCCAAGAAAGCTGGTCAACGCCTGACCAAGATACGACAAGGAAAGAGGTCGATTGCCGTATATATCCCCGAGTTCGAGCGCCTGCTTTTCCAGGCCCGAGCAGACAACTGGCCAGACGATGCTCGTATTGTCTTGCTTGTTACTAGCTTGAACCGAGAGACCCAAGACCGACTTGAGGGAAAGGACTGGCCCGAGACATATACCCAGTTCACAGCTTTCCTCCGGCGCCAAGAGAGTGCATTCGTCAATACCTCTGAACCTGCCAGCATGGCAGACCGACAACCCGACGACGATCCGATGGATGTGGACATTAGCCGCTTACGATTGCCCGCAAAGAAACACCGCCTGGGCAAGGATCAGTGTGCCCGTTGTGGCGAGAAGGGGCATTGGGCAAAGGACTGTACACACAACAGACGTCCCGTTGGACTTAAGGTTGTTCGGACTCCTTATAGTCCGAGCAGGCAGAAGCGTTCGAATGAAGAGAGTGGAGACGAAGACGAGTGGTCAGAAGATGAGTGATGACGAGGCTCGTACGAGGGTGACTAACGTTACAACCCCTTTCCTTTCTAGACAGACCGGGCACCTAGAGGCATGACATCTTGGGGCTGAATTCGAGACTGACTGGGAGCGCCGAAGAGCGCGCGAGAATATCTGTAGCGAGGGCCAGGGTTCGCAGGATGCGAAGAGTGCCGGCACAGCACGTGTATGATACACGTCTCCCCAGAATGGGGTCTTGCGATACGCTGGGAAAGGTCTCTAGGAGGGGGTCTTGTCTGTGGGAAAGGAGGGTGGGAAAGGAGGGGGGTAATGTGACGGGCTAGGCCCGTTGTAGCCTCGGTGACCCTCGGCCTGGGCACGTGTGGGTGCACGTGACAGCTGCATGTCAAAAGCTGTCCTCGCGTCTCCTGTCTTTAGCGTTCTCTCCTTTCTTCTTCATTCGAAGCAATCAAGTCATTTCTTCCACGCCTTGTGCATCTGTTCCAAGCCAACGCGTGGCCCGTTACACCCGCCCTCTCAGTCGCCGTGGCTCGAATTGTACGAGTTTTGTGGTTTCTCAACACTTTGTCACTACTATTTTCTTCCTCCCAGTCTATATCGTTTTCTTGTTGCATTGATTCAATCGCCCTCGTCGTTTTCACCCTCTTTCGTTGGGGGCGGCGGTTTCCCGCACTCGGGGGTCTCGAATCGCCTCCCATGACGTCGACGATATCTGAAGCGCCACGCGCCGCACCAGATATCTGGAAAAGACCAAATCTTCTACCAGGTGCCTTAAAAGAAGAAAAGAAGATCGATATTGCAAAGATGAAGATTGGTCTGGTTCGTTTCGCTCACAGATATTTCGCTACATACAGGTCTGACGACGGCGAGGTGCAAGATCTTCTGTGGGGACAGGCAACCAAGCGGTCAAAGTGGTGATGGTGTCTGTCTTGTTCTTCCGGTGGGTGTGGGAAAATCCCTCAGGTGCAGGTGGAGGGAATGCCTGGAACGCTCGGGCCAGGTGGGCGCAGTCCCACGCCACATCTTCAACCCACAGTGGTCCGTGCAGCACGCTCCACTTGTGGGTTCTGACAGGCACGGCGTGGACCACCGTGACAGGTGGTTCGAAATCGGCTTTGATGGAGCTCAGGGCTCTATGAAGTAGATGGCTTTTGTCGGGTCCTCGGTTTAGTTCTGCTGGATCTTCCTCTCTCTCCTCATACTTGTTGTCTTCGTCAATAGTATAACGGTCCCAACGAGTGTATTGTAACTAGCTGGCGACGACTCTACGAGTACACTAAATTTGAAGAACAGAAGAAAAAGGAAAGTAACAGTTCCCACGAGGTGAAGTGCGTGCTATGACATGCCATCTGCATCAGGGAATGCGTAATGGTGATGGAGGTCGTAGGGGCACTGACGGATCATAGCGCAGATGGACCGATAGGTGTTGCGGCTGCGGGGCTGACCGCCCACGCAGCCATCTGCCGACCAGACCGCCCCACGTTGCCCACAGGTTTGGGCTCTGCAACCGGCTTAATTCCTCGCTCGCCAGCATCCAACAAAACAACAAGATCACCAGTTCTCTCTGTTCTCCTACCTCTTCCTTGCGCGCGCAACAATAGGTCATGGCGTTGAGGGTCTCCATGGCCGAGAGTCTCCGAGGCCGTCATCGGGCTCAGCCCGTTACAAATAGAGTTCGGTGTCCTGTTGGCATCGTTCTTGCTGCATATGCCTCGCCGTAACAGATAGTCGTCGAGGCCGTCTGGCGCGACCGCGCTCTGACGACCCTCAGCCGTTACCGCCTTGACAAGCACGTCCTCGAGAACATTCCTGAGCCCGAGGACCCAGGCGAGAAGGAACAATGGAGGACCGACCGTGACGACGTTGAGGAATGGCTCCAACGCGTCGCACCCGGTAACCGCACCTGGTCAGGAATTGAGAGCCTTGGATGAAGAGCAACCGACCGTGATCCCCGGAAAACCTTCGACTTCATCAGGCAATACTTCGAGGACGGCACCACTGATGGTGATGTCCGCATGCACCAAGAACTTGCCAGCATCAAGCGCGAATCCTATGACAAGGTTGAGGCTTTCACGAGCCGCATCAACTACCTCCGCAGGCGCCTGGATACCACCGACTTCATGTTGAACAACAGGACATATACCTGGCTTGCCTTGAAGGGTATCGCCAGCACCTTTCCCGAACTCTACAACCGTTGCGTGGCCAGTATCGCCACCCTGACGTGGGAGAGGCTCATGGCCGAACTCCGTCAGATCGCTGTTTCGGAAACCGCTCAACCTGCGATGACGACGGTCAAGTTCGAGAAAAAGACCGACAGCAAGAACAAGGATACTGTTGGAATATCTACGCCAGAGTCCAGTCCGGGCAGGACGACGTTTATTCCCGGGGAAGTAGTCACGTGGCCTATGGCCTCGGGGACGGCTGCTTCAGCTGCAACGTCCGCACCCCCTCATTCTTCCCCTCTTGAAGAAGAAGAATATGATCCACCTGAACCACCAATTTTGCACGTCCCTCTAAGAGAAGAGGGTATTTGCTCTGTGTTTCCAATGTATCGCGATACCTGGTATTTCCTACAGATACCGAGGCTGATGACACAAGGCTACTGGTTCGGGCAACAAGAGACACGACAAGAAAGATTGCGGCACGTGTGGCAAGAAGGTCTTCGCCAGCAACAAACATTGCAACAGCTATCTTGGGCTCGGGATCTTGGGGTTCAGGTACATCGGACAGGATATACTTGTCGAGATCAAGCCGCTGGAGGGTTCGAATAAGTTTGGATCGCCAGGTGGGGAAGTCTTCCTGACGGGTGAGCTTGTCAATCATGGGAATACGGCGTTGAGTAGCCGCAAGCTGGGACTGAGAAGCAGCGAACTGGGGTTGAACTTGAACCAGTTGCTGCAGGAGAGCGGTCACCTCAACATTGCTGTTGCTGGCCATCTTTGGGAAGACTGGCGCTTCGCGCTCAGTCAGGGATGTCTTGGGGAATTGTCAAATCGCTGTGTCGCAGTGGAGTTTTCGAGGACTCATAACCTGTTATGGTGATGGGCTCAAATGTAGGGAAATCAGTGATGTGTGTTGTTGAGTTGAAGTTGTGGAAGAAGTGGAAATGGGCGCAATGGCTGCTTAATAAATAGCCTTTGCGGGCAACAAAGGCCAGGCGGGGCGGTCTTGTAAGTTTGGGAGGTCAAAAACCTCTTTGCGACACAAAGTCCAAATTCAACGGCAACTAATCGATGGCATGCTGGTGAACAGGAGAGCCAGTCGAGCGCGTTAATAATCTACGGTGTCATACGGCGTTACCGGGTGGGGCGAGGTGGGGGAGCTGGCACTTGATCTAAAGGCATTCCGATTATTCATCACTCTTAACAAGTACCTACTCTGCTCTTAACAAGGGACGGACAAGTATATGAGGCTTTACTCTAAGGAATGGCTATTGTTGTTGGGTTGCTTTCAGGTTTAGGATGTAGGAAATGCCAAGATCAGGCTGTCTGGAGAATGGAAGCTGTGTGCCTTCCAACAAGTTCAGTTGTAGAGTTCGCTCTTTGTATCCAGGGGAAGATACAATGGTTATCAACTGGAATTGTCTCTCATACGTAGGGGCCCTCCACATTTGTGAAGAGATGTTGGAAAACCCATCGGGAAAAAACCAACACCAAGGGCCTTGCTTGATGAAATCAAGCTACAATAGGGAAAAAAAAAAAAAGGCATACAGTAACTCCATTCATCCACAAAAGTCAACTTCCATGGCTGCCTTC
Organism: Amesomyces nigricolor; assembly: GCA_004802645.1. Classification (NCBI taxonomy): domain Eukaryota; kingdom Fungi; phylum Ascomycota; class Sordariomycetes; order Sordariales; family Chaetomiaceae; genus Amesomyces; species Amesomyces nigricolor. The sequence goes on from SRKS01000004.1 coordinate 199,938, forward strand.
GCAGAATTCCTTGAAGTGGCATGCCTCATCCTGGTCACCAACGATCCAAAGAGCTGGAATTAGCTTCTCGTCCAGGACAGCTCCATGACGCCGTGCCTCTACCTCAAGTCAGGTTGATACAGTGTACCCATGAGAGTGGACGTGCTTCACGGTTTTAAAACAGTTGCACCTGCAGCCACGCTTGATGGAGCCGTCGGTGTAGAACCAAGCTGCCTCGCGGGTGCCGGCGGAAGGGAGGAGGCTGGCCTTTAATACGAGTTCAGCGCTCGGGCTTGACAGGAGGGGAAGTACGAGCTCTTACCTTTTGTGGGGTCAAGTTGACGTTACTACGACCAACAGTGAACTTGACCCGCCCTGGATACCCATCTCCGGGATAGGCGCAGAGGCCGAGGATTCCATCAGCCTTCATGGAGACCATCATCGCGGAAAAATCATCTTGGAACGCTTGCATGGACGAGGTTTGCCAATCAATCTTGCTCTGCGTAATTGAGTATTCGAGAGGGACGAGCTGGCGGCGCTCGGAGCAATATCTCCAGGTGGATGCCTCTCCTAGCTCGAAGGTGACCGGATTGGATGTGCCTCTGACGTCGGTGACACGCCCCCCATCATAGAGATCGAAGTGTTTGTGCAGGAGTGCAAGGCCGATGGTGTCTTGAACCTTGTGGCGGCGGAAGAGGTCCTTTATGGCGCCGTTGGCGAGATGATCACTGTTAAGACTATCGAATCTCGGGAGGACATCGCTGTAGTCCAGCAGCGAGTTGAAGTTGGTGGTGGAGTAATTTGCGACGGTAATGACCATGATGAAAGGCAACCAACTCGTGGGTGTGAATGGCAAAGAGAAGGCGTGAAATTGAATCGAAAGGCAGCAGCTTGCTCATACCTCACAGAAATGTAGGAGCTTAATACGCACCCTTTATACTAGAGGGCACTTGGAACCTCCAACCTACAGGAGCTTGGATGTAGTAAAGCACCGCGGCGCAGGCGTCACTCGAGTCGCGTATTCCCACCACGCTCCATGCTGGTTTACAGAAAAGGAAAAGCTTTTTCCGGTCTGCATTATACTCCTGCAGAACGACGATGGCAGGCCTAATTAGGGAATGGTTTTCCTATCTTGCATTACAGCCCCCATTGACGGTTGATCGCCGTCAACTTTGTGAACTAAGGTTACAAGTGCATTACGGCATTAGGAGGGTCATAATGCAATTTCGGTGAATCAGCGTCCAATCAGTTCGTATACATTTAGCAATGGCATTGGTAAGAGCTGAATCCCCTTTTCGTGGCTCTTTGTCGTCGGTTGCGTGGGGGGTAACTGGTCGGCGAATCGTCGAGCCCAGCAGCGGTCATAATCGACCCTATGGATAGGCAGCAGGATGTGGGCAGCTTTTTTGTCAATTGGCAGCGCGGTAGACAAGGCTGGTGCAAACAACGTTCATGCAGAGAGGGCAGTTCGTAAGTGACAAAGGAGTTTCCTCGTGCGTTTCATGCTATAGAGATGCATGTTCACTCATGCCTGAGAAACGGTGCAATGTTGTGGCTGGATGCTGTCCTGGGGCGGCAGGGGTAGCTACCGGATCTGCAGCCCATACTGTCGAACCGCAGGGTGCATCAAGCCACCGCTGAGTTGGTGCATATCTACCCCTCACTTCCATCTGCGTGGCCCAGCCGAGCTGAGGGGAGTTTTTCCTCAATCAACGAACAACATCTGAACAACCCTCTGAATTCCATCCTGGTGGTGATATTTGGTGCTAAATTAGTTATCCATTCCCTGCGCAGTGGTACGACACATACAAGGCCTTGAACAATTTCCTAAAATAGGCTCGTTGATTTATTTACACCTGCAGGCTTGACTGGATGCAGTGAATGTTGCATCAGGTTGGACGGTTGTAAATCTCCTGTTACATATTTCACGCGACACTCATGCAGAAGGTCTAATTCGGAAGCGCAATCGTCAGTCTGCCTCGCTCTAACAAGAGATGGACGCCCCGCAGCAGCTAGACGAAGCAAGATGGTGTATTGGGCCCGCTGTGCAAGAGATCCACGGGAGGGTGAGGGAAGCCATGATTGGAAACCAAAAGGTGGATTTTCTTGACTTGGGTAATGCGGCCCACAACGGGACGTCCCGTAGTGGGGTCTAGTCTTAGCACCAACGATCTCCAACTCCCACCATGCCGTTGCCTTGCTGTTTAAGCGCCAGCAGGAATAGACAGCGTAGCACGGTGTGAACGAGGGTTTCAGCGTACCCTATCAGCATCGCATACTAGCCTTTTATAATGCAAGGCAGAAGAAATATTTCCTGTTTAGGCCAGCCAATCGTCGTTTTGTAGGAGTATACGGAGTAATGCAGACCGGAAAAAGCTTTTCCTTTTCTGTAAAGCAGCACGAAGGGTGGCGGGAATACGCGACTCGAGTCACGCCTGCCCCGCGATCAACCGTCAAGATAGAAAAAACATTTCCTGATTAGGCCCGCAAATCAAAGAGCCCTTCTCCCTCTGTCAGACACGAACGGGTTCTCGCCGGACAACCGCAACGGCTCAATTGCTCGAAGATATCGTCTCAGCGCCTGGGACCATCGCCTGCCGTCTCTGGTCGATACAGCGGAGTAGGATCACAATGGCGACTGAGCCAAGAGTAGGGAGCTAAAAGAACAGTATAACCGCAAGCGGCAGCTGGATTTCCGCTGTGTGATCTGGATGGTGGGCATCGCCTTTGCAGCCGCAACTGTGGGGACAGGCAACCAAGCGGTCAAAGTGGTGATGGTGTCTGTCTTGTTCTTGGTTGTTCCTAGGGAAAGCCCTGCATGGAATGCAGGGATGGGAGGCTGCCTGCAGTGCTCGGGCCAGGTGGGCTCAGTGGCCCAGTGGCCCACGCCACACCCCCCCCCAGGCAGCCCTCCACAACGAAATGAAGCTATCGCCAGTCTCCTTTTCTATATACATAGGAAATCCATGGCGTTGCGGCCTTGATTTGGCTGGGTTCATCTGATCCAGCTTGTTTCTTGTTGAATTTTCGCGTTCTGAGCGGTCTGGTTCGCTCCCAGTACCTCCCAGTCTTCCACTCGTTCCAGTTCTGGGCTATCGTCATCAACCCAGTCCATCTGCCCACGGCACTTTCTTTGCAACCATGCCCAGAAGTCTCACAAATGTGGCGTGTTTTTCCTTTGCCAGTGGCTTAGTCAGACCGTCTGCGGGCATGTCGATACCGCTGACGTGATCGATCCTCAGGAATTTCTTCTGAGTCTGTTCGATGATCCATTTGTACCGGATATCGATCGTTCTGGTACGTGCCTTGTTGAGTGGGTTCATCGCCATGAGGTAGGCGTTTAGGCTGTCGGTAAAGATGATCGTCGGTGTTGGCTGTAGGGCACCGCATTCTTCGAGGATCTTGGCCACCCACTTGGCTGACAGGGCGGCTGGTGTGAGGTTGGTAAACTTGGCCTCTGGTCTCAGTGCCACAAAGGTTGCTTCTTCGTTTTCCACAGTACTGGCGCCCCGGCAACGAAGACCATATGCCCACCGGTTGAGTGCCGCGATGGGAGTCGGTCGGCCAACGACGCGTCGGCGAATGTGGTCATTTGGAGGTCGTCGACAGTAACATCGTCGCCTCCGAGTTCGATACCGTGTGTTGTTGTTCCTTGCAGGTAGCGGTAGAGGTGTCGCATCAAGTCGAGGTGGCTTGCGATGGGCCTGCGTTGGCCTCTGCAAGCCTGGAGACGGTGTACGCAATGTCTGGTCTGGTGCCATTTGCCAACCAGTTGACTGAGCCAGTGTCCTTGATATAACTATTGCTTTTGTCGGTCTTGTATCCCCACCCACGTGGCTGGCAGTTCGAACTTGTTCGGCCATGGTGTGGTGACTGGGCTGCAATCCTGCATCCCGCGCTTGGCCAACAGTGCCCTTGTTGCAAAGAGGTCTTTGACCTCTCACACTCACAAGACCGCTCCGCCTGCCTTTGTTGCCCGCAATGGTTATTAAGCAGCCATTGCGCCAATCTTCCACTTCTTCCACAACTTCAACTCAACACAACACTTCAATAGACACACCCATCACCGCAACAGGTTATGAGCCCTCGACAATTCCACTGCGACATAGCAATTTGACGATTTCCCAAGACATCCCTGACTGAGCGCGAGGCGCCAGTCTTCCCAAATAAAGAAAAGATGGCCAGCAACAGCATGTTGACGTGGCCGCTCTCGTACAGCAACTGGTTGAGGTTCAAGCCCAGTTCGCTGCTTCCCAGTCCCACCTTGCGGCTACTCAACGCCGTATTCCCATGATTGACAAGCTCACCCGTCAGGAAGACTTCCCGACCTGGCGATCAAACTCGAGATATCCTCTACCATACCAGCGGCCAAACCTTGGCCGAACTGAAGCGCCAGAACAACGTACCCACCATCCTGGCAGAGCCGATGAATACCCCGACAGCCACCATGGTGCTAGCGGCGGTACCTTACCGCAAGATGCATCGACGGCTCATGCACGCAAGCAAAGCTGTTGTGGGACGAAGGGAACCAACAGGCAGGAAGAACGGTGATTAATTGGTCTGGTGGTTGTCTTGGGAGGAAGAGTGCCCTGGGCGCGGGGCAATTGGTGGGCGCGAAGTGGCAGAACGCCGGGCGGTCTGGAAGATGTGAGCCCGGGCGGTGGCCCGGGTCCGACAGCTGTTGTTGAGGAAGCCTGCCGAAACGCTGGCATCGCGCTCATCCATCTTCGCCCGCTGCAACAGCATGGGAGGAGTTTACATTGCGCTAAGTTGAATTTGCGCGCGGCGGGGCCGTGCGAGGACGCGAATGTGACGGAGCGCCATACCCGATTCTGAAGGACGCCATTCCCGGGGGTGCAACAGCGAGTTCTCGATTACGGGCAATTATTCGCTCCACCGCCCTGAGGCTTTGGATCTCCAGCATCGGCTGTAGAGGAGACCAGGAATCCCGCTAAGTGCCTGCTGCCGCCACCATGGTTCTAGAATTGGATGTGACAGGCTTTGTCGAGCCGTAAGCAAACCACCTTCCGAATTCCCCTACATCACGGCCACAGCAGCCGTTGACCAGTTTCCATTTCTTGCGCAGCTATTCTCAGACTGCTCAGCACCTCCCTCTTCTCAGTCTCTCAGCGTCTGGCGTCCTGCTTGCGTGGCAATTACGAAAAACATCCTCCGCCCAGCAACGTCACGGTACCGCCCAAACACCTACCAAATCGGTACGCGCTGTCTTCTTGACTTCCCTCGAAGGTCTGCTACTGGCGACAACTCTCTCACTCAGCCGGGATGGCCTCGCTGCAAGTTCGTCTGCTAGTTCCTGGGTCGGCATCACTTTTGGGTCGTACCTGAGCGGATTGTATGTTTTGGGTCTGCTACCGCCCTCCGGCCTCAAGCACGCCAGACTGGCTGCTCGCTATCATTCGGCTGCACTCTATGCTGTTTCCTTGCTCGTGGCCACCGCAACCTCCGGTGCTAGCTCGACCGCGACCAAGGTATCAGCTGCTCTGCTCGTCACGACCTTGCTCTCGCCGCGCCCGCCCCAGAGGGATGTCCGCCTTGAGCTGGACGCGATAGGCGAATCCCAGTCCAGCATTTTTGGTCTTTGGGCGTTTGCCTGGCTAGACGGCATGCTCTTCAAGGCCTGGCGCACCGGGAGCCTCCAGTCTCAGGACGTTCCGGAGCTGCCGGCTCTGCTCAGCGCTGCTGACAAACGTGTGATTCGGACGAGGTCGGAAAGGTGAGTCGTTTATCTGCCATTGCTACGACGTGTGAAATGGACTGTGCTGAAATTACCCTTCTGAGACCTAGTGCATCTCTTGTTCATACTCTTCTACGACATTTTGGGCCGCAGCTGGCAGTTCAGGCGGTCATGGCGGTCGCTTGGGCAGTCCTCACATTTATGCCCACTTTGCTTTTGAGGTCCATACTTCAATTTGTCGAGGGCCCAAACGAGTCCTCCATCCAGGAAGCTCAGGGTTACGTGGTGCTCGTGTTTGCCACCAGTGTTTTAGCATCCGCTGCCGAGGCTCGAACCATTTGGCTTGGCCAGAAGATTGGGCTTCGGCTCAAGACAATTCTGATCGGCGAGGTCTATCAGAAAGCATTGAGGCGGCCGGCAGCCGCTAGGTCCTTGAACGGCGGGCCTGGAGGACAAACCGCTGATATCGGCACCATCATGAACCTCTTCACCAGCGATATCAACCAACTTGCTGATCTGGGGGCCAACTTGCACCAAGTCTGGGCCTCAGTCCCCATACAAATCGTCATGGCCGTCACGTTGCTCTACCAGACTCTGGGGCTGAGCGCATTTGCAGGCATTGCGCTGATGGCGCTGATGGTGCCTGTGAATTCACGCATCGCCCAAAGGTTGGGCGCCATCCAGATGCAAGCCATGGCTGCATCCGACATCAGGATCCAGAGCACTACCGAGATGGTCCGCAGTATCCGAGTCATTAAACTCATTGCTTGGGACTCCTTTTTCCAGAAGAAGCTTGGCGACCAACGCGCCGCCGAACTCAGGGTGCTTCATGCCCGCTACATGCTCTGGTCGACCTCTGCGACCATCTGGTACGGCCTACCTCTGCTGATCACCTTTTCTTCCTTTTTCTGCTACTCAATCATCGGGGGGAAGTCGTTGACACCTTCGCTTACCTTCACGTCACTATCTCTCTTCAACCTCTTGAAGTCGCCGCTGGACGACTTGATCGGCATCATTGGACGTGTCCAGGGCTCCCTCGTAGCTGTCGGGCGGGTGCAAAGCTTTTTGGACGAGGAGGAAACGGAAAAATACCAAGTCCTTGGTTCTCCCACCGGTCGCCAGGTGGAAATTGGCTTCGAGCACGCGACGCTCTCCTGGCCAGGGAAGATCGAGGTGACAGATCTCTCATCCACGGACGGCAAGACAACAGAGAGTCCCAAATCCTTCACTCTCAAAAACCTTTCCTTCAAATTCAAGGTTGGAAAGGTCAACATCGTCATCGGAGCTACCGGCAGCGGCAAGTCTTCGCTCCTGTACGCGCTATTAGGAGAGATGCCACTTCTCTCCGGAAACGTGAAAATGCCTGCCGCGGTTTCTCGCGAAGCTCTGCCTCGGGATGAGAAGACAGGCTTGGTCGAGGGCGTGGCCTTCTGTGCTCAAGAGGCTTGGCTGACCAACAACACGGTGCGCGACAACATCCTCTTCGGCCAACCCCTCGATGAAGCACGCTACAAGGCTGTCCTGCAGGCCTGCGCCCTCGAGCCCGACCTGAAAATACTGCCTCGGGGCGATCTCACGTCCGTTGGAGACGGGGGAGTTTCTCTCTCTGGTGGACAGAAACAACGCGTCTCCCTCGCACGCGCTGTGTATTCCAACGCGCGCCATCTGCTTCTGGATGACTGCCTGAGTGCTGTTGACGCTCACACTGCCTCCTGGATCTTCCAGAGGTGCATTGCAGGACGCTTGATGCAGGGACGCACCTGTATTATGGCAACACACAATGTGGCACTTACAGCGCCTGGCGCCGATTACATTGTCCGCATCGACAATGGTGCCGTGGTGGCCACGGGTTCTCAACAGGATTTGGCACTTCAAGGCCAACTTCCGGAGCTTGCGAATGGGCCGGGCAACCATGTCACGCAAGAGGAGGTGCCGGACGACGGTGAAGCGGATGATCAGAAGCCTGCGGACGAAGAGGACGGGGAGGAAGGGAAAAAGTCCGACTCACATGCCGCTGAGCCTGCTGGACCGAACAACACACGACAAACCATTATCAAATACCTCGCTTCCATGGGCGGATGGAAGTACTGGATCTCCCTGGTCGTCTTCTTCGCGGCGCAACAAGTTGGATCCATCACCGTGAACTGGTGGGTTCAGCGACTCTCCAACGCGACGGTAGAAGTGCAACGCCGCTCATCATCAGCGGACGAGACCGCCGAGAAGTCGGGCCCGGCATCTTCATGGAGTCTGGAACACTACTTTGCGGTCTATGCCCTCCTCCTTGCTGTCTATTTTGTCATAGGCTTCATGAGATTATACATCTTGTCCGTCGGCTCTTTGGCGGCTTCGGCACGCATCCACGGCATTCTTCTCAAGTCCGTTCTGAGTGCGACTCTCAAGTTTTTTGACGATAAATCATATGGTCAGTTGATCGGCTTGTTCTCCAGAGACATGAGGACTGTTGATCAAGATCTGGCCGTGCTCGCCATCGCCACTCTACATTTCGTGGGGTCACTGACAGCTACCACGATTCTCATCGTCGTCATAACGCCGCAGTTCTTTTTCCCAGCGATCCTCATCTCTCTTGTCTACGACTTCATCGCCAAGGTCTACATCTCCTCTTCGAGTGGCCTCAAAGCTCTCGAATCGACACGCCAATCTCCGGTTCTCCAGTATCTTGGCGAGACGCTCTCGGGAATTGTCACCATTCGTGCCTACGGGGCAGAGAGGGAGTATCTGGCCAACAGTTCGGCCCTGCTTCAGAAGCTGAACCAGCCTTCATTCTTCCTGTGGGCCACGGAGAGGTGGTTAGTTCTCCGGCTCAGTCTTACAAGCGCCTTCGTTTCCCTGTTTGCTGGCTCCTTTTCCATCAGGAGCAACGGGGATGCCGGCACAATCGGGCTGAGCATGTCATATGCCATTGCTTTCTCAGAACAGGTACTGTGGTTGATCCGGTATTCCATGGTGACTACCCAGAACATGACCGCGTAAGTCGTCTGTGATGTGCTCTTCAAAGCAGCGATCCAAACAAGCTAATGCCATCCCATCCAGTCTCCAGCGCGTTTGTGACTGCTTGGACGAAAGTGCCGAGGCGCAAGAGACGACATCCACCACCGAACCAAGCCAAGAATGGCCGCCGTCAGGCTTGGTGGAATACCGGGCAGTCTCTGCTCGCTACGCAGCTCACTTGGACCCCGTACTTAGGGACCTGTCCTTCCAAGTCCAGCCCCTGGAGAGGGTGGGTATTGTCGGCCGCACCGGGGCTGGAAAATCCAGCCTGGCACTGACTCTGCTGCGCGGCCTCGAAATCGAAAGCGGGCAGATCCTGATCGACGGCTTGGACACCAAGATGATCGATTTGCACGCGCTGCGGAGCCGGCTCGCCTACGTGCCGCAAGACCCGACGCTCTTTGCCGGGACGCTGCGTCTGAATCTCGACCCGTACAACGAGCACACGGACAAGGAGGTCCTCGATGCCTTGTCGCGAGTTGGCTTGCTCGATTCAAGGAAAGGAGAAGGAGGAAAGTTCACGGGTCTAGCCTTCACTCTCGCCGAGAAGGGGTCAAACATATCCCAGGGGCAGCGGCAACTCGTGTGTATTGCACGTGCGGTGTTGAAAGGCTCCAAGGTGGTTGTCCTGGACGAAGCGACGGCGTCGATCGACCACGAGTCGGATCTCAAGATCCAGGCGTGCATCCAGAGCATGGAGGCCACCGTCATCACGATTGCGCATCGTCTCCGCACCGTCATCGACTACGATTGCATTCTTGGCCTCGACGCGGGGCGCGTGAAGGAGTGCGCCCATTCGTGGCAGTTGCTTCAGCACAAGGACGGCATCTTCAGGGGCATGTGTGAAGCGGCGGTGGACCGCGATGAGCTGTTTGCTCTTTCGAAAGCGGCATGGGATGTTAAGCAGACCGCCTGATGCTACCCATCTGCCATTTCTTTGTTTCTGAACGGCATGTACTAGACTCAGGAGAGCAGGATGTTATCGCGGATGGGGAATTACATTACTGATGCAAGAAAGCAGGGGTAGAAAAGAATACGACCGTCGTTGGAATCGTCGGAAACAAACTCCATTTCGTTGATGACGAATGCATCTTCCCGTGAATCCCCCTAATAGCCTTCCAAACTGCCGAGGCCCATGATGTGGGCATGGATCAAGTCTCTGGCGGCGAGAGCATCCTCCAGGCTGTCGTGACCTTTATTGCCCACCTGAATGGCCCGCCCCAGTCGCTTCATGGCAAGCGCCTTGAGCGATGTTCCATCAGGGTGCTGTTTGCCACGCTTCTGACCCTCCTTCGGTCCTTCCTTGGGCTTGTCCACTTCTTCCTCTCCCTTCCCATCATCATCCCACTTCTCTGTCTCCGCTCTTTTGTCCTCCTCCTCCTTCTTCTCCTGCTCCGCTTTTCGGACGGCCACCTCGACCATGTGAGAGTCGACCATGCGGTAATGAATCCACCGCAGCGAAGACAGATCGCTCTGGGCACCGTGGCCGACGACGATGGTTGAGGGCCCGACGTAGTCAAAGATAGCCTTTCGAGCAGCGTCCCTGCCGAGGATGCAATTGCGTTGTCTCCGAGCTTGCTCCATGTCGCCCTTGGTGATGCCCGAATACCGGGTGTTGAAGTGCGCCATCCTGATGTCGGGGTAGACAAGACTGTCGATGAGTGTCTCGCCGGTAAAGTAGTCGATGACGGTGAGGCGGATCAGCTCAGAGTCGCCGTCAAAAGTCGTCCCCATCTCGCAGTCGATGGCAACTGCTGCGCGATGACTGGGTTGGGCTTGCGAAGCGGTAGCGTGGAATTGCCAGCGGCGCTCTATTTCGAGTCGGTCCAGGTTCGGGACGTCATGATCCTCCTTACCAGCGCAAGGGGGCGCCGAGATGTTTTTGCCGCAGCATGTCCAGGCCTGGAGAAAACAATGTCAGCTTTCGATGTCTTGGTTGTTCTCGAGTCAACAATGGCCCCACCCTGTACATGACCCTACCAGGGTGAAAGTTGCAGCGCACCGGTGGTTTTGGGGGCGCATCGTCAGCCTTGCGGGGAACATCTTTTGCCTTGACTGTAGAGTCGCTGCCTTGGGCATGCTGTGGTCGTTGTTGCTGTCCTCGATCAGGGCGGTTTCGCACCTTGGCTGTGACTGCGAAAAGCGTCAGCCCTGGACTGACTCACGGCAGTAGTTCGGATCTTGTCGAAATTGCTAGTGACTTACTTCGGAGACGGCACGAAGGGCATCGTTTCTTTTGCTCGAGGTCGGCATTGGTGAGCTTCTTGACGACGTAGCCAGCCTGGCTAAGTGCCTCTGTGGAAGCCACGAGACTGTTCAACTGCCAGAGAGTTTCCGGGTTCAGCGAAATTGCTTTGGTGCCATTCTGCTTCTCCATCGTCACGCCAGCATTCTGAACCATGAATGTTGTTGCGCCTTGGGCCGTGAGCGCTGATATTGATGAAGACATCTTGAGATGGTCGCAGAACATTAGTACCTAAGTGTGATGGTTGAGAATGGGCTCGGGTTTCACCAGCGAATGAGAAAGGTGAGAAGGATCAGAAGGTCGTCGGTGGCTGCCTAAAGTTGGTTTGGAAGTTGGAGCCGAGCCCAAAGGTCGCACGGCTGTTCCACCGTGCCTTCCCGGTCGCTGTGGGCCTCGCAAAGTTTCTTGTTTGTTTTCTTTTGTTCTCACTTTTCATCTCCCTCGCTCAAGCATTGACCGCAACCGTTGTACCAGTTTGCTCGGAATGGCGGGAAGCACCGCAATTGGTCTTGGCCTGCATGTCAAACACGCAATGCCGCCTTCTGAGGCCTATAGCATACTGCACTGCTGCAGTCGCCCGAAGAAGATTGGTTGAGTTCAAATGGCCGCCACAGCTCCCAGGCAGCGGTTAATTATCAATCAGGAAGACAACCATTATTCATCCTACCTGTTTTCCCTTCTTTTATGCCATTCCCCCCAGCAGGAGTGATCTTGAGCCGGAACCCTCCAAACTCCCAGCAGCCAACAGACCCTCTTTCTCTCTGTCCAAAGGGGTCAGCTGTCAGCACTCAGAAATCAAGAGAATGGCCGAAATCTTGGAAGACAACGACTCTCCCCGAATTGATGATGCCGGACCATCGAAAGTAACTGCCAGTGCCCTCGTACGGGAATACCTCCTGGAACGCCTCCCGGTCTACGGCGAGCTTCATGAGCTCCAGAAAAAGGTAGGTATGCTCCGGGCTCCCCTTTCAACATCCCACTTTCGACTAACAGACTGCCAGGGCTGGGAAAGTAAGGAAGGGGACGCTTACTTCCAGAACGAACGCCGACAACGCCGACACCAAAACAAGGGACGTCTTTTTCAAGACGATGCGCGACATTGGCCGCGAACTCAACGACGCGACATCTGCCTTCACCCTTCGGCGTAATACCAACTCCCGCCCTGCCATCCTCGACCTCTGCATGGCCCCCGGCGGCTTTGCTTTGGCTGCGCTCTACCACAACAAGTCCGCGCTCCTCCGCGGCGTTAGCCTGCCTGTCTCCCAGGGTGGCCACCCGATTGCCCTCAAGAAAGTCTGGTCCTCAACGAATCCCGCCGCAAAGATCTTTGTCTTATTTTGCGACATTACTCTCCTTGCTAACCAGATGGGTACTCCTGTCTCCAGCATCCCGGCTTCGCATCCGGATGCCACGTCCTTCTCATCACACAGACCGTTCCTCGGACAAAGTTTCGACCTTGTCTTTTGCGACGGCCAGGTGCTTCGCACGCACGAGCGGTTGGAGTGTAAGCCTGTTTTTCCCCTTGAATGCCCATTCAAAAATTAAGGAATATTTCAGAGGACTGGGGAACAAGACTCAAGAAGTTGGCTGAAATCCAACCCCCTCCTTTAGACCGCGAAAACAGCGAAGCGACCCGCCTCCTCACATCTCAACTCGTCCTCGGTCTCCAGCGCATCCGCCCCGGCGGCACAATGGTCATCCTACTTCACAGAGCTAGCACCTGGCCTTCTGTGCTCCTGATGCACACATTCACCACATTCTCCGACAGCGTGGAGTTGTTTAAGCCGCGGAGGGGACACCGAATGCGCTCGTCGTTTTACTTGGTTGCTAAGGGCGTGAGGCCGGGGGACGAGGCCGCAGTGGAGGCGGTGAGGCAGTGGAAAGTGAAGTGGAACATAGCTACTTTTGGGGTGGGCGGGGGTAGGGAGGATGGGCTGCCACTGGACGAAGGGGAAGCGGAGGTCTTGGGGAGCGGAGAGGAGGAGAAGGTCAGGGCTGTATTGGAGGAGTTTGGGCCTGCGTTGGTGAGGATGGCTGAGCCGGTGTTTGCCATACAGGCGGAGGCGTTGAGAAATGCGCCTTGGATGAGGGCTCGGACCTGATTGGGTTATCTGAGTGTCTCCGGACTCAATGTTCTTTTCATCAGGAGTTACTGGCGGTTCGAGCAATAGTAACTTTGGATACGGTACCCAACGCCATCATCCAAATTCCAGAGCCTCAATCTCTGGCCCAGAAAAATCCATCCTAGTGTCTGCACCGATCACAAGGTCATGCAGATCCAGCAGCCTCACCGAGCCATCCTGCCTCGTTGGCACCACTGACAACCAATCTACTCAATGGTTTGTCGGTTGCCTTGAGTCACCCAACAAGTTGCCTGCCCAACAGAATGGTTGCAGGCAGTTTGGGCTCCGGGTGCCAACGAGCGTCCATGAACTGACCGGTTCTGATGTGATTGGCGAACAAATCAGAGCTGCATGCTAATGGGATGCTGCATCGTTGGCCTCAGTGCGTTGTTACAACAGATGTAGGCCTCAAGGCCCACTCGCTGTCCAGACGACAGGTCAGAAGTAGGATCGGATCATCGGTCTTCAGGATATATGGTGGCAGTATCTCTAAGCCTCAATCTTGCTTTCTTCAGACGTTAGCATTCAGACTGCTACCCCCATCCTTGACCCGTCTGCTTAATTTGCTCTTACACACTCTGGTCACAACTCTGCGTCTCTCAAACTCAATCTTTCCCTAGTAACAATGCCACGAGCAAAGTTCTACGCCGTCAGACGGGGCCGCAAGACGGGCATCTTCTTGACCTGGGAGTGAGGACCGTCTTCGCCCTCAACCTTACCCCTGACCGCTGACCTTCGGCAGAGACACCGAACAGCAAGTCACCGGCTTCAAGGACAACGAACACAAATCTTTCAGCATGAGGGAGGAAGCCGAGGAGTGGCTCAGGAGAGCTTCGCCAACAGCCGACAAGGTCAAAACCCCGGGGCAAGGCCGTCAGACAGCACCCATCAGCGACCCGCTCTTTCAGCCGGACCCGTCTCAGGCCATCAACCTTGCTTCAGCCAGCAAGATGGAGGACACAACCAAAGGCAAAGGAGAAGGCTTTCCCCAGGGACGAAGCAACACCCCTCGAAACAAGTACCGGGGGCAACCGAGGGGTAGCAATAGGAGCTGGGGAGGGAGTGTGGTCAAGGTTGAGATTTCCCACATTGCTTGATCTGTGTTTGGTCTTGATTGTGATATTATCTATTATGTTTACGTTTATAATCTATGCATAAAAAGGAACAACGTCTAACTCCTTTGCGGCCTCGGGTACGGATCCCCCTGCTGCCACCCAGGCGGGTTGTGAAACGGCGTCTCCAGCTCGACCGCCATCTGCCCCCCCAACTCCACCGCGTTCGGGTTGTAAAAGCTCGCTTGTCGCATCGACGGCGTGTCTAGCTCGCTGTGCAGCGGATCACTGATCTCAACGAGCCCTCCACTGGCCCCTTTCCCGTACCCCTTTGAAGGAGTATCCATCTCGCTGTGCGTCTGACTTCCCATCTCAACCAAATTGCGCGAGCTGCCGCTCCTTGACCCGCCATACGAGCTCGGCGGCGCAAGGTATCCCGACTCAGAGCCCGCGAGCTGGGCAACCTCAGACTGGGGTCCAGCCAGCGCCGAGGCAGCGCCTTTGGCATACGCACGCTTGCGCAGCGCGCGCACAGCGAGGAAGGTCCCGGCTCCAATGAGGAGCACGCCCAGCGCGATGCCGACCCCCAGGCCGATCATCAGCGGCTTGTTGTCGCTCGCCGACTCAGTGCCGGGGGGCGTGGCGGCAGGGCTTGCGGAGTTTGCTGACGGCTGGGTTAGAGGAGGAGGTGCTCGGTTCAGATGAGACTGAAGAAAGCGACGAACTGGTGCCAGTGGTTGTGGGGTTGATTGTGGTGAGTACCCCCATGATGCTTGGATATGTTGCGGGACTGCTTGATGGGGTTGTGGTGCTGGACTCGGATGTGGTTGTTGACTGGGTCGTTATGCTGAGCGTGCTTGAAGATGTGGTTGATGTTGAGAGCAGTAGGGTGTATCTCGTGGAGCCCCCGTTCGTTGGGGGGAAGTAGGTAGTTTGCGCCGTTGCCGGACCTGACGCTGGAAGCCCACCCTCGTCGATCCAGACCCCCTTTCCCAAATCGCAGCAGTTTGGGTCGTCATCGCAGCAGAGGCTGCCGTTCGGGCAACGCTTTACCCTCGGGAACCAGCCATTCTGGTG
Source organism: Amesomyces nigricolor (assembly GCA_004802645.1). Taxonomy (NCBI): domain Eukaryota; kingdom Fungi; phylum Ascomycota; class Sordariomycetes; order Sordariales; family Chaetomiaceae; genus Amesomyces; species Amesomyces nigricolor. The sequence continues at coordinate 215,118 of SRKS01000004.1, forward strand.
GCCGTTCTCGTCTATGACCAATCAACATGCGAACTGAGGGAATAGATGGTCTTCCGAACTTACTGTACTTGCAGATCTGAGGACAGTTGGGGCCCCATTCCTTGTCCGCGCATGGCCCGCGGACATACTTCTTGCTGTAGTCGGCGCCGTCGGTGCAGAGGCGGTTGGAGAGACAGGTCGAGCCCCGGCCGCAGCAGGCGTCGGAGTCAGGGCACTTCAGCTGGTTGGTGGCGATGGTGCCGTTGAAGAAGTAGCAGTTCATGATCTGGGCGTCGACGGCTGGGAGAAGGGGGCCGATGGCGATCACGGCGCAGAACAGGTGCAGCACCCCGAAACGCCTTGATGTTGCCATGATGGTGTTGGGATGGGTTGAGAGACTGAGATAGAGCTGGTTGAGTTGAGTCGATTCAAGACTTCGTTGTGTCGGTTGAATTTGAGTTAACGAGTGACGGGAGGATGGACATGACCCAGACTGTCGGGACAAAAGAAGGACAGAACCTCGAATGTTGAGGCTGGATCGGGGGTGGCCATGCAAAAGAAGGACGACAGACGCGCAGGCCACGCGCCTCACCCTTGCCTGATAGGGGCCGTAGGGCCGCAAGCGAAGCTATTCCGGGTTCGGGATACCCACCGTTCACTCCCGCGGTGGGGACCAGCAGATTGCATGCGGCTGCTAGCGCTTATTTGGGCCCAGGCCAAGATCTACCGTGCCCTTGCTCGAACGACTTGCGACTCGGCATGATCCACTCCAGCATCTCACGCATCAATGACCAAGCAAACTCTTCACCCGCCAAGAGCTGAATCCTTTGATAACGGTTTCCCGGGCCTTGCCCAGGTCCCCGGGAGGCTCAGGTTCCCGGGACCAGGCCCGCCGTCCCTGACTCCATGCGTTCCTGGGCTGTTAGGATCTGGCCTCATGTGTTGGGTTGGAGTTTGTCAGAACTGGGGTCCAACTGCGGCCCTAGTCCTCAGGGTCACGTGACTCAGGGGAACCAAACTACCGAACGTTGAGCGCAATCTGCCAACGTTCAACAACAAGAACAAGAACAACGAAGAACTGCTGAACAACCTGATCGCCGTGCCCTCTGCAAGTGCCCTCCAAGTGCCCTTTATTTGGCCCTCAATTGGCCTACCAAACTACCGCTGGTTCCAACAGAGTTTCAAGTCCAAGAGAACGTCAGGCAGCTTGGCGAAAGTTCCGCGAAACGGACAGCAAGCTCAAGCAGACCATGGAAAGCCGGGCGGGGAGAGACGAACTCACCGAACCGGCAGGAAGAGACTCATAGTCTAGTAATACACTCAAGGTATGTGAAGGGGTCGTGGAATGTGAACCAAACAACCTTCAAACAAACAATCGGTGGGCTCTGCCAGCCAACGTGGTCTGATAATGCTCACCAGTATCAGTTCCCCAATCTCCACGATCGCATCAACCATCGTCTCCACAAGGGAATCTCAGCCCTCCACGATTCAGATCCTGCTCCACCACGACAAATATATAGCTCCAGCTGCAGGCCCGCCGAGGTGATGACGGGCACAACATTGAACATTAGTATCAACCACCGACAACCCCATGACCCCACACGCCTCAACTCAGCAACGACAACTCCCCAAGCAATATCCCCGCGGTAGTGCGTTGGCTCAGGAGCTTCAACGTCAGCGCGGCCACGTAAGAAACGAGACCGACGGAGAAAGCCAAGCTTGGGCTGCTGAGGAGGGCCATGAGGGGCGGGGGCGGCTGTTGGAGGACCGCGTTGATGCCTACGAAGGTTGACCAGGCCGATTCTGTGTTTTTCGAGAAGGCTAGTGCTGGCTCTTATGAGGTGGCGAGGAGGGAGTCTAGGCTGCGTGGCAAGCGAGGATAGTAGCCTCGCCCAGATCGCGACGGGAGAGGTAGATGGAGGGGTCACATGGCGAGACTCGATGATTCGGGTGGTTGTCTCGGGCATTTAAGTAGGCTGTGTTGTTGGGAGTGGCAGGTTGGGAGTGTTGATCAATTACTGCTACCAGCAACCAAACGCAAGTATACTGGAAGGTTTTGACCGTCGGATTGTGTCGCTTCTACTACGTCTTGTACTGGACTAATTAGTAGAGAGTTGCTGCAAGTTCGGCTGGTTGGTGGTTCTGGATGAGACTGTTGTCCACCATTGCCAACTTCTAATGATCCGTTGCGAGTTTCAGGGGGATAACCACACTGGCCCTATAGTGGCTGATCCGGCGGCTGATCGAGAAAATGGCGTAATTCGGACCCACTAAATCAGCGGGTGGCAATATTCCCCAATATCCACCACCACACCCAGTAATGTATGCTGCAACACTGCACTGCTTGCCCTGCTTGCATCGTATACAGCGCCTTGCATCGTCGTGGGTATCGCTGTAGTCATGGCCAATATACGTTCAAATTGATCAATCTATCTATGGTTCTTAGCCGTCGTTCTCGCAGGGACCCGCTGCCCGGCGTCGCGGAGACTGCGGCTCGCCCGGAGCTGCTTGCAGAAGGCATCTAACGACCGGCCAGACTGCCGGTGGTCCGCTGCCACGGCATGCATCGCCGAGATCTCGGAGATGCGCCGGGACTTGCTTATACGCCGGATCTCCCGGATAACTTCGAGGCGGAGAGAGTACCACTGCACCTCCGATCGCCGACCGGCTCGCCACTGGCTTCCCTACCGTGCATCTAATGCTGAGATAGCTGGTTGCCCCGGCAAACCAGTCATCCACTCCTGCCAGAGGGCTTCGACAGTCTTGGTGGCCCGGCTCATCCGGTATTCGGGTGGGGTTTCTTCGGCGCCGGGAATACGGAAGTCATCTGCCAACCCTGGCTCGAGCTCGAGGTCTGGCATTGTAACCGTAGCTACAGCCGGTGCCGGTGCTGGTGCCGGTGCCGGCGCTGGCGTGAGCCCGGCCTCTGGTAGCCGGATCTGGAGTGTGGCTTCGGCGAGAGTCTTCTGGAGGTGGTAAGTATAGGCGCTTGTAAGCCGCGCTTCTAGCCCGGCGATCTCGGTAGTCAAAGCGGCCGTTGCCTCTGCGAGTTGTACTGTATGCCGTGCCTCTGCCGTTAATAGATGCTCCGTAAATTGCGGGAGCGCCTGGGTGAGCAGCGTAAGCCGGTCCGGCTCCTCGCTACCGTTGGCCCTGGCTAGTACTCGGCGTGTAAAGGGCCGGTATTCGGGGTGCTGGAAGACTGGGTGGCTCTATACCGGGCTTCTGGGGTACCGGTCGATCAAGAATGCCGAGTCTTGGAGGACTACCTCACGGAGATAGGCAAGGAGGTTAACTGTGCCAGTCCCGGCAAGATCTTTCGGCTTCCGGGCATTATCAAGCCACTGGTCTAGCTCTGGCCAGATCATCGATAGAAGCGCCGGCGGCGGCGGCACAGCCCGGGGTAGGTTGAAACACCCTATCTGCGCTGGGTGGCCGGCAATGCTCCGCATAAACTTCCGGGGTAGTGCATCCAGGTAACACCCAACCATCTGGTCCGGATTCCACCGCCCGGCACGCCGGATCTGTGCCTCGCTTACCCCCCGCAACTCAGCAGTCTTTGCCCCAGAGCTCCGCCCGGCGTGGGTCTTCTTTGCAGAGACGACGCCAGCATAGTCGAAAGCCCGGCTGACCCAGCTCCGTTGAGTATTATAGGAGATCCCGGCAGATGGATCAGTACCGGCGGCCTTGATCACACGGGTGCTATACCAACGCCGGGGACTCCCGAAATCTGGGAACGGCTCTAGCGAGAGGTCCCACCGAAAGAGTAGGTAGAAGGCAAGAGCACCGAGAAGGCAAATCCCGGGGTCTCGGCTCCGAAGCGCTCCGGCTGTCTCGAGCCGGCCGTGTTGGTTCGTCTTCCCGGCGCGGGTAGTAAAGATCAGAGGCATACACTGGGTCGGGCCTTCGCCGGGGAATTCGAACGTAAAGAGGTCCGAGATCTCAGCCGCCCTCCGGTCGTTGCCCCGGGCCAGCATGTAGTGGCTGAGCAGGAGGTCCGTTAATGTCCGGAGGTACTGCTCGGTGTTTGCCGGGCTCTCGGCGGGCTGGCCCCATAGTTTCTCGGCAATCCTCCGGAGCTCCGGCTCCGAATAGCCATCGAGAAGTGTATCTTGGCCTTTGTCGGCATAGACAGACCGGCTCCGGGCTGCATGTTGCCGTTGTAGGGTCCGTATATACTCTCGGGCTGTAGTCTCCCGGGGCGACAGGTGGTTATTCATACCGAGGGTCCGTTGTTGCTGCCACAGATCCGTAATTGCCGTGATGTACGCCCGGACAGACCGCCAGTGTAACCGGGCCTCGCTAGCCGGGAAACCGGGCAGTAGCTTCCGGCTCGGACCTCGGAGGGGGCGATGTACGACCTCCTTTTCGAGGAACAAGAGGAGCTTGCTCTCCGTAACTGTGTCCCCGTCTTGGAAGCCCCGGGCCCGGCAGAAGCTCCGGAACTCCTCCTGCTTCGGCTTATAGGCCCGCTTTGTAGTCATCGGTCGCTCAGCGTGAATGGTGGTATGTATGCGGTGGAGGTTGTCTTCCAACTCGACGTCGTTGCTGATGTTGATGCTCCGGTTCCGGGCAGCGCCGCCTTGGCGCGTCGGCGCCGCGACCGCGTTGCTGGGGCCGGGTTCTTCCGGTTCCGAAGGCCCTGCAAGGACCGTGATGGACGGCAGGATCGCTCGCGCCGGCGCCGGCGCCGGCGTTGGCTTACGGAGCGTTCGGCGGGCCATCTTACAGCCTGCGCGTATAGGATGTAGAATGCACGCAATGCGCCGCATCTAGAGGGGGCATCCACGATATCGAACACCCTCATGATGGCTCAAAATTGACGAATCAGAGGGCCAGAGATCCCCCGATCAGCGACTGATGTGGTTATTACCGAATAACCACCCTGCCGGTCATCACCTCCGTGTGGATATTCGCCAATATCGCATGCAAAAGCGGGGCAGGGTTAGGGTTATAGTCAGTCAGCGGCTGACTACGAGCCAGTCAGCGTTGTGATACCAACAAAACTCGCTCAAGCGACGTATATCAAGCTCAGATGACGGGTGATAAAAACGCCCATTGGGCTGGAAGAAAAAATGTGGTAACCAGACTCGGACTCGGAGTCTGTGCAATATTTTCGGCGACAAGTGAAGAGTTTGGGAAGGTGAGGGTTTTGCCATGCTGCTTATAGTTGTGGCAGCACGTGTCTTTGGTTGTCTCCCTCCAGTGTTGATCTTTCCAGCCCTTTTATCTTTTTTGTGTGTTCAGTTTCAGTTTTCTTTAGTTAGTTAACGTTAACTAACGTTAACTAATTATTCCTTTTTCTCTTTTTTTCTCACCCCTGCATGACAGGGATTGGCCCCACACACCCCGCAACGGGGCGTCGAGCCTGCGCCTGCCGTTTCGTCGCGACCAAAAATTCGGTCTCGTCGCAACTTTGACTCCGACTCTGTAATGAGGCCAATCTGTCAACCAACAACATGGCAGGCGACCAGATTCCTACTGCTGCGGCCGACGGCCAACCGCCCGCACCTGCTGCGCCCGCATCCGAACCTACCAACAAGAACAATGGCAGGAATAGCGACCGTGGCAAGCGTGGTGGAAGGGGGGGTCGCGGCAACGACAAGGGCCAGGCGAAGCGCAAGCACTCGGGCTTCGGGAGCGCGAAGTACGTCGCCGCCTGCTTCTTGTTTTGGACCTCATTGCCGACACTAACCAGCTGCCAGGGGCGACGTCCCCGATAAGCGCGAGCAGATTCGGAACAACCGCGACGCGAAGCGCCGCCGCGTCATCGACGACGATAACGACGGCAACAGCTACATGAGCATCGCCTTCTCCAAGGAGGAGATCGCCGCCGAGGAGCGCCGCCCGAAGAAAAAGGTCGCCGTGCTGATTGGCTACGCCGGCACCGGCTACCACGGCATCCAGATCAACCACAAGGAGAAGACGATCGAGGGCGACATCTTCGCCGCCTTTGTCGCCGCCGGCGCCATCTCCAAGGCCAACGCCGACGACCCCAAGAAGTCCAGCCTGGTGCGCTGCGCGCGGACCGACAAGGGCGTGCACGCCGCCGGCAACGTGCTCTCTCTCAAGCTGATTGTTGAGGATGAGGACATTGTCGACAAGATCAACCAGCACCTGCCCGAGCAGATCAGGATATGGGGCATCCAGCGGACGAGCAACGGCTTCAGCTGCTACCAGGCTTGTGACTCTCGCTGGTACGAGTACCTGATGCCGAGCTACTCGCTGCTGCCGCCGCAACCGCACAGCTTCCTGGGGAAAAAGCTCGCCGAGTCGGCCAAGGAGAAGGGCGTGTACGACGAGCACCTGGAGCGCCTGGACGACGTCAAGAACTTTTGGGAGGAGGTTGAGAAGACCGACATTCAGCCTCTCCTCGAGAAGCTGGACCCCGAGGTCAGGGCGGAGGTGCTGCGGAAGGTGCACGATAACGCGGATCAGGATCTCACCGAGGAGGGCATGCCGAGCCAGCCGGATGCGGAGGTGGTGGCGAAGCCGGAGGGCAAGGCTCCATCAACGGACGCGCCCATGCTCGACGCCGATGCCAAACCATCAAAACCTGAGCGCGAACTCACCGCCGTCGAGCAGGCCGTCCGCGAGCTCAAGGCTGCCTACGTCGCCGCGAAGCGCCGGTACCGCGTCACGCCCGCCCGTGTGGCAAAACTGCAGGACGCCCTCAACCTGTACCTCGGCACGCGCAACTACCACAACTACACCATCATGAAGTCGCACAATGACCCCTCAGCCAAGCGGCACATCAAGTCCTTCGAGATCAACCCCACACCGATCCAGATCGGCGACACGCAGTGGCTGTCCCTCAAAGTGCACGGCCAGTCGTTCATGATGCACCAGATCCGCAAGATGGTCGCCATGGCCGTCATGGTCGTACGGTGCGGCGCGCCCATGGACACCATTTTGCAGAGTTACGGCCCGCGGCGCATCAGCATCCCCAAGGCGCCTGGCCTGGGTTTAATGCTGGAGCGGCCCATGTTCACCGAGTACAATAAGAAGGCCAAGGGGCTGGACAAGGATCCCATCGACTTTGCCAAGTACGAAAACCAGATCACCGAGTTCAAGGACAAGCACATCTACCGGAGGATGTTTGAGCTGGAGGAGAAGGAGAATTCGTAAGTACCCGCAGTGTTTTTAAGGGAGCAATAAGCTAACGCCCGCAGATTTCACCTCTTCTTCAACCAGGTCGACAACTTCCGCACCGACTACTTCCTCTGGGTGACGGCCGGCGGTGTCGAGGCGTCGCACGAGCGCTCCGACAGGACCGAGAAGGTGCCCAAGGCCCTGCAGGCCGAGCTGGGCGACGAGGCGGACGGTGTGGTGGAAATAGGCACATAGAGCGAGGGTACATCGGTGTAATATAAGGCTATGGACGGCTCTTTTAGACGGTGGTTCCCCTTTTTGCGCAAGAACCAGGGCCATTTTGTGCATTCGTCCGATGCTACAACGGGACGTGGAGGCTCAATACGAGTGAATGGCCATGAGATGCTCGTCCCCATCCGCCTTCACCTTGCGTCTCCCTCGAATCTGACCGCAGGTTGGCCTGCTCGTGCTTGCCAGTGCCTTCACGCTCCCCACTTTCCTTTGTGCCATCCAGCGTTCCGGTTTCTTGGTCTACTCAGCAGGGTCTCCAGTCCCAACCCAGCCCGGTCCGTGGTCGCTGCCAGCATTTAAACCGCGCGCTCTAATCTTTCTGCTCCCCTCTACTTGCGGGCTTCCTCTGCATCAAAGTAACAACCATGTCTTCATGGTAGCTCTTCCGCTTCGCATCCCCGCCCTCTTCCTCTGGAGCAGGGCCATCCCTCTGATCTTGGCCGTGGTTTTGCGTTTGGTCGCAGACCGGGATCTGGGTTTCAGCTTGCTCTTGTTCGACGGGATTTAGGACTGGGTCCAGACCCTTGAAAAGAGCGTCGAGAAGGGAGTCGTAGTTCTCCGGGTCCGGCAGGGGGGGTTCGCTGTCCGGGTATGGTTGGACCAGGCTAATGTTGATGTCGAGCTGTTGTTGGGTGTCTGCCATGCTGCTTTCGGGGTGTTGTTGCTCCCCTTTGAGGCTGCTATCTGGCTGTTGCTCTTCCTTGGTGTCGTTGCTGGCTGCCGTACCATCAGACCCGGTGTGGTCCATGCTGTCGCCAACCGTAACAGCGGTGGCCACAGATGGAGATTGCGGTTGATCCGTCCCTTGAGTTCCATCCTGAAGCTGCTCATTTCCTGGCACTTCCTGCTCATTTGTCACACCTTCCGAAGCCCCAGCCTCAGCAGCCGCCTCCTCCCCACGCTCAGCAGAGGGAACAACCCTCCCATCTCCCGCCCCCCGATCGAGTGGCATATCCCTCTAGTTATGCCCACCCGCCGAAGCGCCATTTCCAGCCCCCAACCCCTCCCCCGCCACCCCATTCCCCTCCCCCCCCTCAGCAGCAACCCGATACTCAAACCCATCTCCCCCCACCTCCCCTATCACCTCCCTCATCATCTTCTTCCGCTGCGCATCCCTCAGCGCCTCCAACACAGCAAACACCTCTGCCGCGTCCCCGCGCATGGCCTGCTCCACCTCTGCGTCCTGTGCACTGCTCCCCTCGGGCGCCTTGAGCGGGCCGACGATCCAGAGCTCGCGCAGCTGGCGCGTGAGGGTGAGAAGGTCTTCTGTGGATTTTATCTACTCCAGTTCAAGTGGGTTAGTGCTGAAGGATGGGGGGTTGGGGTGGGTGGTGGGGGGACGACGCACGATGCCCGTCATGCCTGTCTCGATGGCCAGGCTGCTGTACGCGGCCTGGCCGGTGGAGGCGGTGCTGTCGACGGGCGCGGCAGCGGTGTTGACGAGGTCGCGGAAGGAGGTCATGACTTGGGCGATGAGGATGTTTTTCCTCTCTGAGGGGGGAGGGTCAGTGGAGGGTTGGGATGGGGGGATTGCTGGGGGGTGTACCCAGGAGGTTGTTGGCTGAGGTCGGGTCGCGGTCCATGGTGGTGGTGAAAATGGAAAATTGGGGAGAGTTATGACGGTTTTGGGTGTCTGTCTGCAAAGTGTGAGATGGTGCCAGACTTTTGTGGTGTTGATGAATGAAAAGGCTGGTTCGAGTGGTGTGTTTGGAACACCCGAGTTTGGGAAATTCAGTGAGCGAGTTTGAGATGGAGATTGGCGAAACAGTGCTAGTGGATCGCACAAAGGACTCACACTGTATTAGTCAGGGCAAATGGAGCACTCGGATATCACTGCGCACTGTAGCTTGCTATTTTTGGGTTTCGACTTCAATTTTCAACCACTCCTAACACACAATGACGTTGCCACAACATCAACCCGAAATCGTGAGATTGTAAAGGTTGGATTCATAAAAAGACGGAAATGCAAGGATCTGGAACTTCTAACAAGCAATCGCTGTCGCTGGAATGGTCCCCTCAGCATGTCTAAACTCTAACCAACGTATCCAAAAGATAAGGGAAGAAAAAAAGAATGATCAGCACCCCCGTCCAGATGACACCTTAAACTTCAGCCGACCATCTCCTTGCCCGGCTCACGAGAGAAAAGATCTCAGCCGGCGCAAAAGGGGCGGCTCTTCGGCAGAGCGGACGCCCCCAAAGACACCTCCCCGGCCCCCGCTCGCAACTGGACCCAGGCCCCCCAGACGTACTCGAGGATTTGCATTCTCGCAATAACCGCGAAGGAGGGCGCGTCGTCTTTTCGCCGCCGCCGCCAGGGGCCAAAAAGCAAGTCGATGGCAGCCGCCCGTCGAGGAACCGCTGGAAGCGGTTCATCTGGGAGATCACCGACTCCTCGACCCACACGACGTCGAAAACGTCGGGCAGACGCTCGGCGCGCCCCTTGCGGCGGTACTCCGCGGCGTCCACTTACCTGTCGCGGTCGAACCATGGTTCCTGCTTGTGCAACGGGGCTGACCAGAACCCGAAGCGGAGCTCGACCGGGCGGCGGGTGGTCAGGGACTGGGCCACGCGGTGGGCTAGCTGGACAGTGTCCTTCCAGAACATAACCTGGATACTGAGCGTCGGCTGGCCGGTTCCGGTCTTGAACCGCTCGTCCTCGTCATCCTCCTCTTCTGGCACACATGGGTTGTCGGCAACCCACCCCCGGCACAAGGAGTCGAACTACGAAAGGTCAGTTATATCTAACGTAGGTAAACTTCAGGTGAAGTCCGGACCATCTCGTTGCCGACCTTGCGTATATACATCTCTTCGCGCAAAAGCTCGTCCATGGCCGTCTTCCAGTCGAAGCGGATCTTGGTGCCGAGGACCTGCAGGCCAGGCAGGTCGGTGTCGTTGAGGATGTGGCTACCGGTGAGATGGGCGTTGAGGAACTGCTCCCCCAGGCGGACCGTGATGTTTCTCTTCGTCGCCGGGTCGTACTGGTCCCATCCCTTCTTGATGACACCCTCGATGCCGACCTTGTCGTAAACCCGGTCGCCGGCCTCGGCATTGTGGCTGTCCATGCGCAAGGTGGCCATGCCGTCCGCCACCGCGGTCTGGGGATCCAGGGCGTACTCGACCCGTTGCCTCGGGCTAGGGTAGAGCGTGATGGTCATCTTGGGTAGCCAGAACCGCTCGAAGTTGGGCTCGATCATGCTCTTCTGGTGGCCGGACATGTGCCGCAATTTGGTCCATGTGTATGCTCGGTCTCGCTCAAAGAACCTGGAGACCTGATAGTTGAGGATCACCTCGGCAATGTCGTAGGGCGTCTGGTGTTGCCAGACGGTGGTGGAAAAGGTCATGTTGTTGGAGGTCTGGGTGGACATGTTGGAACGACTGATAAGTCTTGTAAAACGGCTGATAGAAGTCTGGTTCAAGGATTGATAAGAAATCTAATTGAAAGACCGTTGAGAAGTTTGGTTGAAAGATAGTTGGAGTCTAACTGAATTGAAGGACTGTCGAGAAGTCTGATTGAAGGACGGTTAACAAGACTGATAGAAATAGGGAAAAAAAGGAACGAGAACAGGAGTTTGGGGAGATCGCATTTTATGCCCTTTGAGAACAGATTTGGCAAACGTCATGCTCTCGGTCCTCGTTACTAGACACGTCACTTAGGAGATAAAAATGTACAGCTTCGTGGCGTCCATGGCCACCTGTTGGCGTGTTTTTGGGTATATGCTGCGCCCAATTTTCAGGCTCGTGCTGTCCGTGCCTACCTGCCGACATGTGCGCGGACCCGTGGCGACGAATGACTGATAAGTTAACCTTTTGAGTCTTAAAATAGCCGATATATACGTATGTTCTATTTGGCCCCCACATCAGCCATATAAGCGAGTGAGCCACTTTCTACCACACTACAAATACCATTCTACATTGCAATACATCAACACTGAGAACCAACTATAATTACATCAGAACTTGCTGAATCTGACACTTCTGCAACCCCCTGGCAAGTACGTGCATTATGACCAGGCTTGCCGCACACACCACAGCACCGAACCTTCGTACGAACCCCCCCTGCACCACCACCACCCGGCTGCGTTTCTTGCACTCCCTCATCACCTACAGCCTCCTGGCCTAATGCCTCCTGTGCACCTTGTACAGTAAGTGACCCTCCGAGCTGTACGCGTGTTCTTTTGGCTCTCCGGCGCTTGCTTAGTGCCTCGTTGGCCTTGCGGAGCGAAGCGACCTCTGACTGAAGGAGAGTCACCTGATGCATCACAGCCGTTGTACCCTTGGCAAGCTGGTCCACAGCAGCCAATATCGAAGTCGGGGAGCTGTTTTGATGGTTCGCAATGCGAGTCTTGATGAGCGTTGACTGCGAGTTGGCTTCTCGGGGGTTCTGGGGTGTCTGGAAGACCCAATGTTGGGGGGTGCCAGGCCGTGAGGTCGGAGGTGTTGGTGTACGAAGCTTGACATCCAGCTTAGAAAGTACCCTCTCTGGATTGAATGGAACGAGTCCAGCTCCTGCGAAGCCGCCCTGGATATTCTTCTCGGTAATGGAGGCAAAGAAGGCCTCGCGAAAGGAACAGAGGAACTCGAGCTTGCTGATATAGTTGATATGCATCCGCATCAACTCCTCAACCTGGCGGCCGTACGCCTGCTTCAGCGGCCCAAAGTAGCCAACATCGAGTGGCTGGAGGAGGTGGGAGGAATGCGGAGGTATGCAAAGCGTGATAATATCGTTCTACTAGCAGTAGCGTTCGAATTCGGTCGAGTGGTAGCTCTCGTAGCCGTCGAGGATCAACAACCGGTATTTGCCCTTTATCCGGGGTGCGGTATAGTAGTCGAAGTGCTTGATCCAATCTAGGCCTACCGCATTGGTAGTCCAGCCGTTCTCGGTGGTTGCGATACACCAGTCGGCTAGGAGGTTGCACTCGGTGTACCAGTTGGCGAGGTGGTACTGCGCGGCCAAGATGATAAATGGAGGGATAGCCCAGCCGAGGGCATTGACTCCCTGGATCACCGTTGCCCACTCGCGGTTGCCAGGCTGGGCCAGTTTTGCCTTGCTACGGCCATCCGAGGTCGTGACTACTATACCTGCAAAGATAATGCCCATCATAAACCCTACCTCGTCGAAGTTGTAGGTATCATCGTCTACGATGCCGTACTTGGCTTTAACGTTCCGTACAAGGGCAAACCACTCGCCAATGACCTTTGGATCCTCACACTTGGCCCTCTGGTAGTCGTATCTACGCGAAAAACGCGTACAGAGCTGTAGCTGGCGTTTGACGAAGTTGTATGCCCAGAGCTTGCCGACAGAGGGCGCGTCGCGTACACGTAGGAGTTGGTTGGCCATATCTTCCACACCACGCAACCGTGGTGGAAACGCCCGAGCACATAGCTCAATGATATATTGAATAATGGCCTTCTCTTCGGAATCGGTGAGTCGGCGCGAGTTGGGCGTAGTGTCGCGTCGTGCAGGCGTGCCAGCGCGTCGCCGTGAGAGAGTCGTTCGATCAACGTTGTAGATCTTAGCCGCAGCCCGTACACTTAGATTTTCGTCATTTTGAAGAGCTTCAAGTGCCAAGTTTACCCTGGCTTCAGATAGAGTAGAAGGCATTGTTTGGTGTGGCTGGTTGGTGGATGAAAGGTGGACAGTCGCGTCGCGTTAAAAAAGTGGCTCGCTCGCTTATATGGCTCACTCGCTTATAATGCACGTTATATCATAATGCAAGAACTGCGATGTTCTGAAACATCCACATCCTATACACTAATCTTTTGTTCTGGGCTTTCTTGTCCAACTTGCTAGCGTATCTGCGGATCCGCTGCTGGTAAAGGAATGAGGTAATAATGAAACATGGTTTGGCGACGGTCAACTACAGTACTCTTTGGGCAGCTTAAGACATTTGCGTCGCGCTAACGTATATCTCTGGGCCTTGAAATGAATATAAACCCTCGAACTTAAGTAGTTGAACCCAAGTCTTCAAACCCACAACAACGACAAACAGTTTCCGTCTCAACTGATGCTGAGACCAAAGTGATGATCAAAATTCAGGGCCACTTGATCTGATTTGACTCGGCGCTCTTTGTAAGCACAAAGATATAGTTAGAGCTTGGTAATAATGTAAACCAGGAAGTTGGTTTTAGCTGCAGCTGCAGAGGGAACTGAAGTAGTTACTTCAGGCTCCCAACGTCTATCAAAGACACATTACCTTAACTATAGATATACGTTATACGTCTCACAATACTAGTGTCTCGAAAAAGCTTATTAAGACACTTTGTAGGGAGTTGTTCACAATTTTGTCCGATAAAACTACCAGCCACGCCACTATGCCGAAGGCGAGTTGAACTGTGTATAAAAAATGAGGCTCAAGAGAAGCGACTGATCTTTGAATCATGTCATCTCACAGCTTGGTCGCTCAGATCGTTGATGTCATGTTCATCAAGACGACCCTGACTACCACTCGCTTAAAGCCAAGTATACCTACAACCCTCGAAGTCGCAGGCTGAGGACACACCTTCCACTGCCAGCGTATACTCACCTCCAACTGCTTGACCCCTCTGCAATATGTCGTAAACGACTTTAGTCCTCCTGCAGCCAACAGCTCAACAATCACCCTCCAGCAACCGCAACAAGTCCATCACATCATCACCCGCCGGCAAACTCACGCACGTCAACGATCACCCCAACCCATCCCTTCACTCCGATCGACAAAGCTCCCCAGCCGTCCCCACCCATTATTCCCCGACACCCCTGATGAGCATCATCAAAGTAAAAAGAAAAAGAAAAACCCCCGCGCCCCACACGTCGGTCTCGCCCATCCCCAAAGCATGGTGATTCAACGCGCGGGTGATCAGTCCAAATCCAGGCCTCGGAGGCTGAATCCGGTGTGGTGACACCGGAGTGGCCCGAGTAGGAGGATACGACGGTGGGCGATGCAGGGTTGCGCAAAGGGGGAGGAGATCGGCGGGTGTGAGGGCCGTGGGGCGAGTGGTATGATGGTATGTTATTTGTTGAGGGTGTAATGGAGTGGCTGAGAGGGAGATAAGACATTGATCTGGTGGGTTTTAGGGAGACTGTGAGGGTTGATTGAGTTTGAAGAGTTAATGATGAGCTGTTGCATTGGTCAGACAAGTGGTGGTTGTTTATCAAGTCTGGCTGCGCTGCGACTGTCGTCATGGTACGACGCATGCCGCTCGAGAATGGAGTAGGCGTGCAAAATGGTGATGTGACAGAGGGCCTGGGGAGCATTCCACAATGATGTCTCCAATGTCATGATCATGCCATCTGTTGCGAGGGAGACACTATGCAGGTCCTTTCCGACTACACGAATGTGAAGAAGTCTACGGAGCAATATTGCAAAAGAGTTGCTGTAAGTTTCAAACTGTACTAGAGTACCATCTCCAGTATCTTGTGTATTTCCTGGATGAATACCCGGTGGTATTCATTGGGGGGCGAGACCTCGGGTCTCAGCAGCCTTGGCCGGTCTAATTACTCACCATCTATCTAGACTAAAGAAACAGAACACCAACATCCGACAATTTGTCACAGGCTGACCGGTGCTGCGGAGGGCTCTCCGGTCTTCCGACTTTGCGAACTGTCGGCCTCGTCAGTATACAGAGTACTGCCTCGACTCGGGACGTGGTCTCAGAGGTCGGCAGACGCGGCATATAGTAAAGGATGGTGTTGAGACAAGCCCTCGCTTCTGCAAGGTGCCTGCTTTGGTATTTTGAAACTCGGAGAGACGACATGACTCCGAAGATATATTTGCCTCCACTTTTATGATGGATGTTTCTAGATCCCCAGTGTCCCGATTCTGTTCACAGGAACTCCAGTGTTGTTGAAGAGTAGGGTTACCGTCCGCCCCAACGCGGAGTCGGAGTTGATTCTCTGGACTTCTGGATGGTTGAAACCGCACTTACTCCTACACCCCAGCGCCACCAGAACCCTGCATCATCAAACCGGCTCGGCTCGGGTAGCCGTTGGGTTGCGCCTCGCGCATAGAGGCTGCAGATCATGCAGCTTAGAGGTTGTAGACCCTCCCTCTTAGGCAACTCGTACCTCTACCCAAGCACACAGTGCCCGAGACCCTTTTCCCTCTTGCGACTGTCAGCAAACATCAGAAAGCGGTGGCGTGAGGGGAAACTGACCGGTGTGGTGATTTGAGGGGAAGGCCACCAAGCCGCAGAGAGAGACTTCACGAACTTTCCGTGCGAAGGCGACCACCCTGCTACCATCTCGATGCCCGCATCGTCTTTAGGAAGGAGGGGTTTCGCATGCTTACTCCCATTCTCACCCTCAAACTCTGCATCGCATCTGTCTCCCTATCCCAAATCTCCGCTCCGCCGCGCGAGCCCGTTACCGAGTCCTGCACCTCATACCTTACCGAGACAAACCCAGACGGCCCGTGATGACTTGCATCGTGCCGAACCCACCGGTCAACGCCTGTGCTTCCCACCATCGCCGGCCGTTAACTCGCAAAACCTCTCTTCCTCACTCCCTCAAGCCCCTCATCCTCTTCCCCCGGTGTCCAGCCAGCCTCAGGCCGCACCCTCTGAAAATTCCCCATTGGCCAGCCCGATAATTTCCTGAGTCGCCCACTGATACCAGAGGCCGAAGGCTGCGGCGGCTGGGTCGCCGGGAAGCCAGTGCAGAGAAACTCAACCCCCGCTGTTGCCCAGACGGGCTCGCTGCGCACACCTTTATGCGGCTCTCTCTGAGAAGGGCAACAAAATGTGAATAGGGGGGTTGCACAAAGCCTGGGGTATCTGTCCTTATCCTGGGGTGCTTCAGTGGGCTTTGGGGGCGGCTCGGGGAGGATCGATACTGAACCATGGCCAGAGCAGGCGCTGTAGGTACATAGATCCGGTAGTCTGGGCGTTGATCGGGGTCCCTGCCTGTGTGAAGACCCTTGGACCCTGAGTCTTGATCCGTATGTATGTGCAGGGAGCCAGTATCCCGTCCAGGATGTCTTGCAGAAGGAGGTCTCCGTTAGGGGCTGACTGCATATCTTGCGGGCGCGAATAGGGGTTGAGAAGGAGGCCGGCGGATATTGGCGGCTCCTCCCCCGCGAGCGAGCTGGGGTGGCATACAGATGGGTCGATATGTCGCCATATCTCGATACGGGTTGTTTACCCGGCGGAGATAGGGAGCTGCATGAACAGCGGGACGGGAGATGCATGGATAGGGCCGAGGGGAACGTTAGCTATCTATTTTGACTCCATGAATATGGTGGTCAAAATTGGAAGCTTTGGTGAGACATCCAGCCGATAGGCTCTCGCACAACGCGCCCACTGGCTACCACAGAGCCGCGTTAGCGAGAGCAGACCGTTAACGCCACATTCCTACCATCACCGTGGTGGAGGGGCGTGGGCGGCTGCGGGTGGAGGGTATGTCTACGCGGGGGGGAAGTTTCTTGTGCAACGTGGGCTTGCGGCTGGTCGCCGACCGGCGGCCACCCGAATCACTGCTCGGGACGAACCCTTTGGCGTTGATGTCAATCCTCAGGATCCTGAGGCATCGTATCATGGCAAGCCTGCATCAAATGGCAAAGCTTGTGCTCACAGATCGACAGAAGAACGAAAACGCCAAAATTCTCGAAGCCGCCGCCACCACAACTGTGCCACGCCGCGGGCTGGCGTGAACGACCCGGTCGACCACCACAGAGACCGTACACCCAAGCACCACCGCGGACGACATATCCAGCGCACCTCACCGGCTGCAGATGGCAATGTACGACGGCACCTTGACGGCCCACCGGTGAACCGCAGTCAATTTGCATCAGCAGTTCGCGCCGCGGGGCTCCAGATGCCGAGCAGCGGTCGCACAGCGACGGTTGCGGGACAACAAGACCAGAGAGCACGACACACCTCGGCCTCATCCACCACATCCAGACCACACCACGGTCCTGTCAGAGCGACAGCAGCCTGCGAACCCCCCCCCCCCCCCCCCCCCCCCAGCACCGATGGGTCGATTGGCCCAGACGTCCACCGGGTTCAAGAGAGGGGTGCACGCGGAATGCAGAGGTGCCAGCGCTACTGCACGGCCAAGGGCTGAGGTGTGAGTGCGGTTGCCTTGCAGCACTCGGCCCATGTCGGTATCGCATTTTGGATGGCGGCGCTGCTGGGCGGGCGTCGGGGATACTTGCGAAATCCATAAACTTGTGCATTGGCGAGGCTCGGTAATGTAGGGGGGTGGGTTGGATGCTACGATCGTTTATCGAGACCGGGGCAGTCTGTTAATCCGTTTCTTGCAACTTTCCCATGCTAGATATGATTGCTCCGTGGCGAGATTGTGAGGAGGCCGTCAGGTGATGTGAACTTGGAGGGTTGTTGATAGTATCTCATCGTCCTGAGGGAGGGGGAGCCGTTATCCAATCTGATAAGGGCCATTCCGGCCGCCGTCTGAGTGTCGTCGCCTCTCGGGCCCGGACCGAAGGTGTGTGTCATTGATGTCGTGCAAGGAGCCATTGGCGAATCACCATTTACACTCGCTTCCTGCTCGATATTGGTTAGCCAGCGCTAAGAGCTCGCAGCCCCTGAAGGAAGCTGTCATGGTCGTCCCTGGGAGCCCTCCTCGAAACTGACAAAGAGGTGGAGATCGAGGTCCACTGCCATGCATATCAGATCATTGTCCATAATCATGCCATGGGAGGAGATAAATCGTCAGGAATCGACGACAAAGCTGGGCGTCTGGGTGTGTGAGTAATCGGTCTCGCCATACACCATGCTTGCTCCTGGCCCGAGGGACCCTTGGCAGGGAGACCCGGCTTCTCGGCACAGCAGGCCCAGGGCTGAGCACCAGCATCCATTCGGTGCCGTGCATCGGCGGGCTTTGGCGCGGCGCGAGCCCAGATCGCAGGCTGAGGTATCATCGCCTGGACACTTGCGCCGGTAGCAACATGCCGGGCCCATTGACGGGACGCAAGTGGTTGAATTGGATTGCGACAGGCATTTTGAGCCATGATGGTGTTCAAGGCCTCGTATTTTGTTGACAGAATCGCCACCATCGGCACCGCTGCTTTGGTTGGGACCTTTCCTAAAACGACGAGGGGCAGAAGCAGAGTTTTCCCCTGGGACGCCAACCCCCCATCTTGCGTGGGATGCCTTGCAGTGGCGTTAACATGAACCGTTGTTTTGGACTTGCCGCATGCGTTTACTTGTATCGCCGCATTGAAGGGCGAGAGTGTGTGCTGGGCTCAGCAAATGAGAATGCCAGTCTTCACCCACGCAGCGAACGACGCGCATCCCAGGCCCCAGCGAGGCGACAGAACGGGTCGTACAGGCGGCTGGGTTGAACCTGTCCGGCAGTGCTCCGAGTTGACACCAAGATCGACAGCGCCATGCCGAGCAGGCCGAAGCGGTCTAACGAAAGCAGTTCTAGGCTTTGATGGGAAGCTCCGCGGAATTGATCTTCCAAGGAGAGGGAGTGCTGCAGCTAGCGCTGTGTTGGGTATGGAGTAGGGCAGCTGTTTCCGTGTGTTTCACCGGGTGTTGAGGAGGGTGTCTCTGAGTTGAGGGGTGGGTGAGGCGGGGTAAAGGGGCTCAAACCCCTCAACTGTTGTTGACATCCAGATGAGTCCCTTTCCAGTTGAGGTGCATCTCGTCATCCATGACGATTGTCCCGCTGTCTCAGCGCAGCGGCCATTCTTATCGCCAGCGGTCAGACGACACAGCTTATGGCGGCGATACGCTTGATGCCCGAAGCCGACTCTCGGCAGCGAACGAAAGGAGGAGAATGCATCTCGCCATAGGTTGTGTAACGTGCCTTAGCAGCAGCCATTTTGCGGGGTACGCGTATTGGCTTGATAGCAGCACCACCACCGCTGCCTCGCGAGCCTCACCGGTGTTGCATACACAGCAGCAACGACACCACCACGGTTATCCGGAGTGCGTGGCCCAATGGCCGAAGGGACTGGACAGCCTCGCGGGGACGGGCCAAAGAGGCACATGAGCGATGGCGAAACCCCGGGTTGCAGTGAGCAGTCCTGGGCCGTGGTGTCTGTCGGATCGCCGCTTGCTGGTGTTGTCGAGCACTCTCGCGCAGCTTACCGCCTAGCAAGCCGTGTGGTCGGTTGCTGGTGCTGGGACGCGTGTGCCGGGCACATTCGCCATATGGGATCCTGCTGAGCGTGATTCGCGTGCCTCGAAACCTAGCGGTGGTTGGGATGTCCGAAATTGGCATCATCGTAACTCCATGGTCCCGGAGTTGTAAATTCCACGGTAAGATGCCGGCGCCTGCAGACCCGTTCCCGAGGCCGTGGACGGGTCCTGACTTCGTGTGACGGCCGGCCCGGTCCCATCATGCTTCGGCGAATCTGGCCGGCGCCAACCCTCACACCCCGAGGGACGATATCGGCGGCTGGTGAAACTCGTGTGAATATCCAGACGGCGCACTGGCTCGAGTGTGGTTGCAAGCGTTACGGAGAGAGAGGGGACGCGGCGGTCTGGGCCATGTCGATCAGCACCCAAGACCCACCGGGAAATGCAAGGGAGGAAGCCGTCAGACGAAATCTTGGTGAAGCTGGCGCTGTGCCATGAAGGATGGGAATAGCTTCACCGCTGTTTCCACACCTGGTCCACACCTGGCGACGCATTCGGTCGCGGCTGCAGCAGCCAATCTCGTCTCGAGTGCGCGATCTCTGTGTGCAATTGGCCCATCCGCCCTCGATTGTACAAGATGAGGGGCAAAGGACGAGGATGGTGTGATGGAGAGCCGCTGAAAATTTGATAAAAATGCCATGTTGGGGGCTCGCCGGCGTGGGATGCTGTGTTGATCGACTTGGCGGGTTGAGTGTCCCCCACGGGCGTTATGGTAAGTGGTTGGGGGGCAATCACCTGCTTGACCTGGATGGCGGCTGCGAGCAAAGCTGTGACTGTTCCAAACGGTTGCGCCACTCGTGTGGATGACACACCGAAGCGAGAAAAATATTTTTGGCCTTGATATGGCTCGAGCGGCTGCGGTGGGAGCATTGTTGTTGACTCACGGTAAACATCGAAACATTGGATTGCCCAGTGAGGCAGTGGTGGCGATCAGGGCGGGAGATCACCGAGCTCTCGGGTGGGGAACATTTGGTGGGGTGGAAGCCCCACTGAAGCTCGCACCTCGCGAAATATCACCAGCCTCGGGCCAGCCTCGTTGCCAGAACCGTTACAGCATCTTACAAATTTGGGTCGAAAGAAATCTAGCCGCCGGTCTCGTTCATTCCTCTTAGTTGACCTGTCGTATTTCTCTCCTTGATCGGACGATAAACAATTGCGAAGTTCTCAACCCGCTGAGCTTCATTGGTGGCAGTCGCGAGAGACAGCCTCGGGCAGGAAACACAGTGTGGACTCATGTGGACTTTAACCAGAACGTTATTTCCTAGAATCCTCTTCACAGAATCACTGATTGGCGAGAAAAGCCCAGGCATTTGAGAAGAACAAGGGGAGAAGACGAAAGCTCCAAAATCCCCTCCGTAAAAATTCCCCAATTGAGCCAGGGTCGAGTGGTGGGCAGTTGATTGAAACGCGAAAAATTCAAGTGGTGACGTCATTGTGCGTCGAGCCAGGAAAATATTATCAACCAGGCCGGATCCGGAATGGGCGCGGGTTTCCCCCTGGCCCTCGTCAAGGCTTGGGGCATGGGTGCAACTCCCACCACAAGACATCACCGTCCACGGATTCGGGGCTTGCGGGAGACCAGAATCAAGGTAGTTTGGCATCACAAGACCTCGCTGCATTCTCGGCAAGGGCCACGTATCGTGAGAATCTCCTGATCTGACTCGAGAGTCGTCCGTAGGAGCCGAAAGGAGCAGAGCATCGAGATGATGCTCGACTTCTTCCGTAGCAACCGGCGGGGTTGAGGAGTTCCGCTGCGGGTTGGTGGGACGGGGCGGGCATCCTCAGGTCGGACAGAGACAAGAGAGCCGGACGAAACCCAGTGTCATGGGCCTCTCGTGGGTATTTAACAAACGCTCTGGTCTCTGACCTGCTCAGTGCTCTCCGGGATGCATTGACGCTGCTCTGTGAGCTCAACAGCGAGAAAGCGTCCTGTTGCGCCCCGATCTTCAGCACCCGGCGGTTGCCTCCAGCGGAGAGCGTACCCAGGTGCCACCCACCGAGCCTCCCTCACCGGTCCCTAGGGCTTGCACCCTCCAGGACCTTGGAAGCCCCCATGCTGTGCCTGGCGAATCGCGCCCTGGTCGACGGGAGCAGGGAAGGGTCGCAGAGGACGCGCCATGGTTGCGTCTGGCCCAGCACTGCACACCATCATAACCGCACCACCAAGGCAGCGGCAGCCAGTCATTGGTGTCTGGTTGCTGCGGAGGAGAGGGGCAACACACCCCATCGCAGCTATCGAGTGTTGCACTTTTGCAGACGCGTGCCAAAGGAGGCGAAATGAAGCCCGTCGTTTCACCATCCACCCTCCCGATCGGTATCGCGAGATTCCCACCACCTTCGTTGAAAACCCCATGTCTCGGCTTCCGACCATCCACCAACACGCGAGGCCCGCGGCCGGAGAACAAGTTTGAGCGGTCTCCCGACGCGGATCCCCAGATCCCCCGTGCTTTGGCGAGAACCCTGATCGTCTCTCCGCAGACGCTCTCGCATCCCCCATTTCCATTCGCTCCAGATGTCGCGATGTGGCCGTGAAACCCCAAATCCCGAGTCGGGACGCTGGTGGATGCCGAGAGCCGTCCGTCCGTTCCTCTGGTGGTCTTGCTCTCCCTCTCAGACGCTCCCCAGACACTACCTTGCAGCGGGCACCAGCAGCGGCGGACAAGAGGCTCCGGGCAGGGGGCTACAGATTGCTGTGCGCCCAGCCTTTCCTGCTGCGACCTTCTCAAAGTGTTCCACAGCCCATGCTCCTCTCATGCAGCCTGTGGCAGGCATTCTTGGCGCTCGACGTCTTCCGATGTCCAATGAGACTGCTTCCGACAGGGCCATGGCTTGCTGCCGGGCTGCAGTCGATCGATCGCACAAACCGCTGCTTGGTGAATTGGAAGACTTTGGGGAGGCCCGTGTCAGCGTGCCGTAATAAGAACAGCCCATGGCATTGTATTGCCGCTGGGAGTTGGCGTGGTGGTCAGGAAGAAGTGACGGCGAGCAAGAAAGAGCCCATGTCGGCGTCGGGAGGCGTTGCTCGTGGTACGGTGTCCTCAATGCGGAGATGATGGGCGTCAACCAGCCGCGGTTGTCTGAACAGTGTGCCCATTATTTCGTGTCTCACCTGGCGGCAGCGTGAGTGCGTCGTAAGCCCCGCTCCGGCGAACAATGACCAGTGCCGTCGTGGTGGTGTTGAGCGCCGGTCGAGATTGGACGACGCGTTCAGTCGAAGTTTCAAAATACAGTACGGTCAGTTTGCAATTGACACGGTGGCGCATGGCTGCCACGACCGTTGGCGAGCACCGCCTTCCCACGTGCGGCCGAATCGGAGATAAGCGTGCTGATTGGCCAATGGCTGTGATAAGAATTTTGATAGGGCACAGCTGCTTTTTGCGGCAGGCAGCCGCTGTCTGCTCGGTCAGGAAGGTTGATCTCGTCGCCGCGATAAGAACGGAGATGTCGTTTCGCCAGTTGTTGCCGCCAGCTTCCAGTCCCTATCAAGAAGCTTGTGTTTTGTTACAAAGCAGCAGAAGAACATCCCAGCGGGCCAGAACACGGTGGGCCAGCGAGATATCCGAAGCCCCACACGCAGGCAGAGATCGTCGCGGCGGCTGGGCGTGGGGTTTTCACCAACGACCCAATGCACAAGCTCGACTGCAGCATCCTCAGAGACCAGCGCTTGAGCACGCCTCCCGATTCGGCTTTCTTTCAAGATAATCAGCAACAGAGCCAGAGATCTGTCGAAGCGCGACGCTTTTCAATCCTGAGCAACCCGGTGATCCAGGTTGCGGGTCGAATTGAAGATCCCCGTGGGGGTAAAACTCGAAATGTCCAGCTGTGGGGGGCCAGAGTTTCGCGACTCCGCGACAACCAGGGCAGGGCAATCAAACGATCGCACGGAAGTTGTCTTGCGGCGCCAATGCCATTTGTTGGTGCCTCGCGGCTGAAACGGATGCGTCTGCGACAAAAGAGCCAACGGGTTTTGACGCCGCTGACGAGCCGGTCATGAGGTCGTCGTGTCGCGTTCCGGAAAATGCCAAACGACGGGACCTCGCATCTGGAAACAGGAAAAAAATCTGTGTCGGCCTCAGCAATCTGGGAACCCGGAGTTCAGGCCAACGAACGACAGCCCCGGTTTCCTACCCCGCGACAGTGGGATTCCCGAGTAGTGGTCGGGTTCGCTGCATGAACACACGGACCAGCCTTCTTGATCTCCTGAATCGTGGCGACCTTGCGAGCTGATAACGGCGGCCCTGGCGACTCGTGCTTGGTTTCGATCCTCACAGCCCCGTCAGCACGACCAAAGACTCCGGGACCTGCACGAAATGTGCGAGGACGGGCAGCGGAAATTTCATCCCAAACAGAACGACAAAAGTCGTTGACGAAGTTGGAACCCATGGTGTTTGCTGCCCGGGATGGATTCATTCAAGCACCCACAACTGCCTCCCTCGGAATCCCAAGCAGGCAGGAGGCTGAAGCAGAACCAAGGAAAGCCAAGACACGCCGCGATGTCTGTGCTGAAGAAATTCTCATCAGGCGCCGTTGGTTGGCTCGCCAGACATCCAAGTCACTCCACAGAACAAACCGACAGCGGTTCGGGGACCCAGAAACGATGCAACTGCCTTGGTTTTCTGGGACGAGCCTTGTGCGAATGGCGTCGCTTCACCTCGAGGCCTGGCATGGCCGTCCAGGGGCCCGGGTTCTGAACCCATGCATGTCAGCAGTTAGGCCCCTGGCCGGCACGAGACGCTAGCGGCACTTGTGGACCTGTCAAAGCCACCGCTTTCTGGGCATTTTTGGCGACAAATCACGGCGCGGGCCAAGAGATAGCGACGGCCGGCTGTGCGATGGACCACCGACGCTGGGAAACGAAGAGACGGTGCCCCAGCAGTTGCACCAGATCAACTCTGTGCTGCCAAAGAGTTCTGCTGGGGTGACGCATCGGTTCCGGTTGGGAATGTCGGCGCCGCGGGACTCGAGAGAGGTCAGAATAGGCGCGGGGCCGACCGAGCCGTGGCCGACCATTCGATGATCGCTGCAGTCGGCCGTACAGTGCCCGGAAACAGCCGTGCTGTGTCAAGGGCCTCATGTCCTGATTTCCAGGCTGGCGACATTGGTGGGGATCCCCAGGAGAGTGGTTCGACACACGGACTGCAATGTCGTGTCGCATCGCGAATTCGTGGGGAAATATGTGCTCAGCTCAATAGATCGGTGCTGCATCGAGATCCAGGGCTGCCCGGTGAGTTGAGGAGGGGTCCGAGACGGCGAGCAGCGGGTCCGGGTCTCCATCCTGAGGCGATATCTGCGTTTTGAACTTCATCGGGCTTGGGACGATAACAACAACAACAGCAACAAACAACGACAAAGGGCTGACTTCCGATATACCGTCGACGAGGAGGCGGCACAATGGTTGCAGTTTGTTTTGAGATTTGAATCGCCGGCTTCTGCGGCGATGCTGGCTGCTCCCCGCTGTCACGCAATTCGTCGGGAGCCGGCGTTGATGGAGACCCTTTTGTCACCATCAAAACAAAACGACAAGCATACTGCGTCTTCATTGATGCTGCAACGCCTCGCCGGATACGCAATGACTGACTTGTGGCTCTGTGAAAACACGAGATATCGCAAATCGCGGGCTGGAGATCTCCCGCCGGGACATCACGGCACTTTCCAACACCTGATTCGAAATGCCGTCCGATACCGACCCACGTTGCCCGATTGCTGGGACGGCCGACGTTAGCGTCAGGGGCTCAACCAGATCCCCAGCTCCGCGGGTTTCCCACGAACGCTGAATCAGGGGGAAAAACCAGTCGAAACCCTGGATTTGTGCATGCTGATCAAGTTGAAGCTTTCGAGAAGACGCCTTTGGAGAGCTGTTTGTTGGGAGCTTTCGGCTGGTTGCTGCAATCCGGGCATTCCACCGACGTCATTACTGCTGTGTCTGCGGCAGCGATTGGCTCGGCGGGAGCAGACAAAGGGAGCAGCAAGTTTCGCGTACGGTAAGTTACAGCATTTTTGCTTTTCCCTTTGCAGTTCGACATGGCCAAATCTTGGTTGGACACCAGGGACTGGACACCAGGGACCCCGCGCGGAGAAGACATGAAGCAATCGGCTGCTTTCCTTGGGGTCACTCGGGCTCGAACACCGCTCACGCTATCCGTATTTCCAAGGATATCCGTGTTTCTGAAGTCATCTTTGCAATGCCCTGAGGAGACCAATGCGCAGCCGGGCTGCCCGGTAACAAAAACAGTCCTGGCCTTACCCAATACGGAGTAGGTAACCCGGAAACAGCGTCACCAATTTGAACCATACTGTCTGAAAACCAGGGAGTAGCCATGGAATGAAGCATCGCAGGCCTCTTTCTCAGTGCCATTGTTCCGTATCCGCGACTTCAATTCCTGTCGCCGGCTCGAAGCAGCATCCGAAGTGATAACGCCATGTTGAGAGATTCCGGCATCGGTGTCCAGTGATCGGATCAGCATGGACTCAGCGACTCACTCGCACAGTGCGCGCACGTAACGAGTACCGCGCTGGGCAGGGCATCGCCGTCCGCAGCAGCGGCCCAGGCTCTGTCGTCTTGCCATCGCGCCCCACCGCGTCGAAAAAAAGCGAGAAGTGGAGCGTTGGACCCACCACACTTGCAGGGAGCCACGGCGTGGTGGTGTGGGCTGCAGGGCAGGGACTCCAGTGAAGGTTCATCCATCCACACCTCCCCCAGTCCCCCACCCAGTCTCGAGCCAGTCACTTTTTACTTTCTGTGTTTCCAACGCTTGCTCCTCCCCATCGTTGCCTCCTTTTCTCTCGCCATTCCCCTTCCAGAGCACAAACACAACGACGCTCCGCACCTGTCGTCTTTCCTCACACATTGCAGATATTGCGAGCAGATTACCTTGCATCTGAGCTTCTCCCCCCGCCACCGCACGTCAGGGTCCCGCAAGAAGGTACGTACCGCCTGCGTCTCTCTCCTCGACCTCCATCCTCCATCGCCTCCAGCTTGCCCCGGTGACAGGGACCCGCCTGGTCTTTGCCCCCCCACCCTCTGCTCGACCCCCAGCACTTCAAAACTGCCCCGTCCCGCCGCTCCAGACAACCCCGTTCATTCCCCTTCTCTCCGCACACGCTTTGTGTTTCGTTTCTTTGACAAGCCCCTCTGAGGTTCTGTCACTACCAGGAGGCCCGTTGCTGACCGGACGCAGCCTCAACCACGGGCATTTTCTCTCGCCGTCGACCTCCCCCTCGACCGCACCCCTTCCCAACCTCCCAGGCCGATTTGGCTTCCATTCCTACGAGGACCGTCGACCAGACGTCCACCTGTGCCTCGTGCCACCCCCTCTGCACCGACAGCTGCACTCGCTGACCGGATCCCAAGAGCCAAACCTGTTGCTGGAATATTGCCGGGTTTGCTCTTGTCCGTCCCATTCGAGTCAGCAGTAATTTGCAGGTACGTGTTGGTCATCCGTGGTTCTGAGTAAGACACCCGTTTGCTTGTTTGTTGGCGGGCCTGTCTGAATCCACATTTTTACTCATCCATCTCTTTGTCCCCCGCAACCTTCCATTGCCTCGAACCTCCTCGATCACTATACTGACTGCCCTGCAGCTGCTCCAGGGCCATTCATGACCCGTCTCTAAATCCCTAGAACCCGACCCCACCCCATCCCATCACCCTTATCCGTGGGGCAGAGACCAGCACACAAGATGCCCTACACACCTCCAAACCGGTCGCCGACCGCGACGGGCCCTTCATCACCCGATGAAAGCCGGAGGCCATCCCTTCAAGATTTGCAACAAGACTTGCAGAACGGAACCCCCCGACCTGGATTGCCACGATCAGCCTCATACCTCATGAGACAACGCCGGACACCATCGTTCGGCGAGCTCTCGCCAGAAGCGACATCAGAGGATCTGAGGAGCATGGCATCTGGCAGCGTGCGGCAATCACCACCCCCGATCACCGGAAGCCGCGGGATGCCCAACGGCGCCATCATGTCGCCCCCCGAGTCGAATAGCGACGACGACGAGGCTCGCCGCCAGCAGGTTCCCGACCCCAGGGCCTTGCACCAGGCCGTGCACAAGATCAAGAAGGACGGCTCGTCGAACGCGAATGGGATGCATCACAGCTTCAGCACAGGCTCGTTCGACTCGCTCAGCGGCCGCCGATTCGGCCATTCGAGGTCCGCCACGGAGCCGCAGGTGTCGTTCAACAAGTGCAGCAGCAGCTCTGCCACCGGATCTGAGGAGGATTCGGACGAAGAGCGCCAGCAGAAGCCCCAGATGGTGCGCAAGAAGTCCGGCGAGCTTGTCCGGCCCGCTCTCCGATACTCGAACAGGCGGCCGTCCAGCATGCCCGGCACACCAACCTTCTCAAAGGCGGTCCATTTCGACTCGGTCGAGCACGTCCGCCATTTCCTTCAGGTCGACCGGCCCCTTGCCGTTAGCGCCGGCTCCTCACCGGTCGAGGAGTACGAGAGCGACACCGAGTATCCCTTCTCCGGAGACGAGCGACGCCGCACCCCCTCGTTTGAGTGGGAGCTGATCATGCCTAACTTCCCCGTCGAGACGCCGGTCCGCAGGCAATTGCCGGTCCGCCTGGAGCGCGTGTGGTTGACACCCGATCAAAAGTCGCTCATCGGCTCCGTCGCCGTTGCTAACATTGCCTTCCATAAGCTCGTTGCTTGCCGATTCACCGTCGATTACTGGAAGACCACGTCCGAGGTCGCAGCCGACTATGTCTGCGAGGTCCTCCCCGTCGACACACCGCACCGCCAGGATCGCTTCCACTTCAACATCAAGCTGTCGGACCTGACGAACCTGCAGAACAAGACGCTCTACTTCTGCATCCGGTACACGGTGAACGGCCAGGAGTACTGGGACAGCAATGACGGCACCAACTTCCAGATCGACTTCCGCAAGAAGATGCTGCCACAGAACGGCAAGAGAGGCATCATGGGCGCCGCTTCCCGCCCGGCCAACGGGCTGCCCAAGAGCAACCGCCGCGGTAGCCGAAAGCCGTCGCCCGCCGTTTCCGAGGAGTTCAGCGGCTCGAACCCGAACTTCAACACCCCGATCCACGATGTGCTCGGCGAGGAGCCCTCATCCGGCCTCCGGCTCAAGGGCGTTAAGAGCGCGAACGACATCCCCAGCGACAATCTGACCAAGGGGCTGTCTGGGCCAACTGGCCAGTTTGCCATGCGGTACGACTTTGCCGACTCTCTCAGCAAGGCCATCCAGAACGCCAGGAGCGAGACCAAGTCGGACGGCCTCTACATGAAGTCCCTGAAGCGGACCCCGTCGCCGTCCAACGAGAACAAGAGCGCCCCACCCGCACTGAAGCCCATCTCAACAAGCTTCGCCCCCGACGCCCTTTCCCCTACTGGCTCGCCCAAGGCCGACGTCGACTCTGCCCAGTACAGGGAGATGATCAATAAATACTGCTTCGTAGGTCTCCCCGGGTCACACCACGCCTTGCGCGCGCCCACCGCTCCGGAACAGCCGGGAGGCAAGCTACACTCTTGTCTGATAGTGACACTAGCTAACATTACTTAGTACGGCTCTAATAAGCCAAAGAGCACACTGCCTGGGACGCAACCGTCAGTCAGCCGGCCCGCCGATGGCTACAACAGCAGCACCACCGCTAGCTACGAGGGCAGCCCGGTCTTCTCAGGCAACTACCAGCATTCCCACAGTGGCACACAGCACCACTCGCTGCACCCGCACGACGCGAACCCGTACTTCACCCACCACCGGTATGGACCAGTAGGAGGCTCGCCCGCCGAGTCGCCGCTCGCCGCGCCTAGGCAGGTGCCAGGACAGACCCCGACCGCCTCAGCCGCCCCACAGATCAACAACAAAACCCCGGTTGGGACCGCCCCTCGCTCTGGTACGTCGTCAATCGAGTATGATTATCAGCGCTCCTTTGATCGTTTTCCCTTCAGCGGACACGAGGCTTACGCCCGGACCGCGATTAGGGGCTGAATCTTCCTCGGCTTAACCCGGCAGTGGGTTCCTTCTGGCGGCGTCCTCTTTCTCAACAACGTATATCGGCCTCGGGCTGCGGCCCCCCACCCCCTAATACTATCTCTTTCTCAATGGCGTTCCGGGGCTTCTTCAACAGTCATTTGCGTCGCCGGGACGCTCGGCGTTACAAACTTGGGATTTTTGCTCCTCTGCTACGACGGCATGAAAACGGCGGGTGTAAAATACTTTTCTTCTTTTTTTTTTTTCTCTCGGCGTATCGGTCTCTCTCTCTCTTTCTCTCAATGGGCTGCGCGCTCCACGGTTTCGGCACACATTGGTCCGGTTGGGGGATAACATCAAAAGGCGTTAACTTGGTTTTCTGCTTTCTTTCTCTCTTCCTCTCTCTTTTCCTGTCTTTTCTCACTACCGCGCACCTCGGTCGGTTTCTGGAAGCCCTCCCCTCTCGTGTGGGTAGCAGATGATGATGTTTTTGGCGCGCTTGCCAGGGCCGGCAGCAGCAGCGGAAGGTGGAAATTACGTTGACTTGGGGCGGAGAAACAAGGGTCGTTGTTGTGCGTGTGCATGCCAGAGGACAATGGGATGGAATGCAATGCAATGCCAATGCAATGGGTGGCACAGTTGGGCTCTTTGGGATGGGAAGCAAACGGGATGATGATTTCTTGGGAGGTGGGATGGGGTGGGAAAGCAGTGGTGCAGTGCAGTGCAGTATCTGTCTGTCCCCTCCTGTCTATTGAATCGTGCTCAGGGCTACGTAGCAGCGCAAAAGGAACATGAATACAGATTATGGATATCAACAACAGGTTCAATACAAAACATGTGCTTTGTGCCTTATTTATTGCTAACACTATCCTTGGTCACGAGAGCAGCTAATATATAACGGGTGGTACATCCCAGTGCTATGCCCTTGACTACTACTCCTCAGGCTGTGGTAGTGTGGGGGCGAGTCTGGTTTACTTGCACCTCGCAAGCGGCCACCAGGCAGTCGGCTCGCACGTGTAAGGCCCGCCGCACCAGGACACCCAGCCGATGCTGTTTTGCTTGTAGCAGGCGTAGAGCGAGTCATAGATGTGGGTGGGGTCGGTCGGCTGCTTGTAGGCGCGGAGGATGGCGGCGAGGTCTTGCTCTGTGGCGCCTGGAAAGGGGGGGGGGTGGTGAGATGGGTCTGGTTTGGGGCTTTTTGGGGGGGGTTGATTTGGGGGGTGAGGATAGGCGGTGGTCTTAGGTGGGTGGGTGGTTCATCATGAGGGTAACATGGGGGAGGGAAGAGGATCATGGGCGATGGAGAACGGACGGAGGCTTACCGTATTGCTGGATGAGTTGGTAGCCGCAAATGTGGGCGGAGTACTCGCACCACTGGATCTCGGCGGTGGATAGGGGGATGAGCGGGGTGAGTGCTGCGAGGGTGGCGAGGAGGGTGGTGAGGCGGGCCATGGTGGATGGTAGAGGCTGGAGTTGTGGTTGGGATGATATGATGAGATGGGTTGAGGACATGAGACACAGTAGGCCGGTTGTTTGGGCTTATTTATTGTTTTCGTTGTTGGGATCTGAGTAGACGCGTACTCGGCACCGCGATCCTCCACGCACTCAGATCTTCGTCTTACTTTACCACGGGTAAGAAAAGAGAAAAAGGCATTGTTTTGACACAGAGATGTCATTAAGCTTGCAATATCACAAGATTCATGAGAAGAATCCACCTGGACCTGGGCCATGCGAGGATGCAGCTCCATCAAACTCATCGCAAGCGAGCTGAAAGATCGGAGGGAAGGGTCTGATTGGTCTTCCTCACTGAACAGAACCTCTTGAATATAATGCACAGTATTATACCCCTTCAAATTTAGCCTCTCATTTGATACCACCTCATCAAGTTTCCTCCTTCCGGGTGTTGAATGAGTCTTGAAGCCATCTTCATCTTTGCTATCGTTGTGAGATGTCGTAGGAGAGAAACTGGCCAATCACAGGCCGTTCCAGCCGGTTGGAGTCCAGACTCGCTTGGCATGCAGCCCTATGGGGTCCGTGCAGCTGTAGCTTTCGGGCTAAGTGGGCCCGAGACAAACAGCTCCTTGGCAACCCGAAGCGTCAACAAAACTGGACGAACTTTCCCAATCAAGCCCAGGAGCCCAGTGGAGTGGCAACGGATCGACGAGCAACGCGGGGTAGCTAAAGCTCCCGCATCCCTTGATTCTGTCTCATCAAGATGGAAATGTGCTTGGACTTTCTTTGAACCGGCAGCATGCCAAGATGAAATTCTCCGGCAGAACGTGCAGACGGGCCGCGGATCTGGAAGAGCCAGAGGAAGAACAACGAAGGGACCGTTCCCGTGGCTCTTCTAATGTAAGGAGACCAATGCTTCTTTATAAGACCCGGCCAATGCTGTTGTTCCAAGAGCCGAGGTTGACTGTTGACGCCGTTCTGACCTGCCAAGCCGCCGAAGAAGTGGACTCGAGCTGGCTTGGCCACATCGCAACGAATTCCCTGCTCGGCCGCCAGAGATACAAGTAAGCGAAGGTGGACGAGCGCAAGAACTTGCCAGCCCAACGGGCGCCGAGACAAACCATGACTTTGGCCAAGCCCGACGCTACGCCACCGAATCTGGCAGCAATCCTCAGCCGCAGGCAAATAGCTAGCGGGCGGCCATGCGAATCTCCACCATCCCCGAAGCATTGCATCGGCTCGTTGACTTCCAGCAACCGAGCTGGCTGAGCTGCCAGCGCAAAAATGCCTTGGCCAAGCAGACTATCGATCTGGCGTGTGGCGGCCTCTGGTTAGGGAGGGGTTCCATGTCAAACAAAAGGGATGGCCGCCCAACCTCAAAGTACTTGCGCTCTCCCAGTTCCTCGTTGCTAGATTTCGTAATTCGCGGTCAACCAGCAGCGCTGCTCAGCAAAAATCATGGCCGCAACACTGTTTCAAACGTCCGTGACATCCGCGCCGACGACCTTCCCAACACTAATCATCCCCCGCGGACCATTTGGGGTCGTTGGCCGGAGATTTGAGAACAGTACCTTTACCACGAGCATTCGAGGGCCAGATTGCGCCGTACGGATCACAAAACCCAAGAAGTAGATATGAATGGACGTGCTAACACCGGCGCAGAAGTTCAATGGCTTCCAGACATGCAGCTCCGCCGGAGAGTACGGCAGCTGTCTCGCGAGTACCGATGCCGGGACCTGTAACTGCAACAATGGGCTACAATATTTGGACTGCGTTTCGGAGGCCATTGCCGCGTCGACTTGTATCGGATTGGTGGGCGGTGGTAAGACTGAACCCCCAAAAGTCACCCCTGGAGATGGCTGACTGAAACGCGCAGATTGGGGTGAATATGAGCGCTCGTGGTTCCAACAATCTTGTAGCAGCACACCAGCGGCCTCGGTCATGACAAATATTAACCAGCCGTATGTCTCCATGACGGTATCGCTACTTTACATGCTAACATCTCCCAGAGTCTCTGTTTCCGTCGATCTCCAGTGCGTACCTCTCTCAAACCTATTCTCAACTACCAACTAACCCCCCCAGAACCGTCGAGACCGTCACCCTTCAAAATCCCATCACCAACCCACCAGCCCTCGTCCCCACCCCAACCTTCACCGACGGAGGCCAACTCCTCGAAGGTGACTGCAAATCGACCTCGTACACCCTCATGGACGCCGGCGACCTGGTCTACTACGCGGCCTACATCGGCTGCAACAACGACCGACCAGAGTGTTGCCCCTGGAACGTCGCGACCGACGTCGCGCCGAACGCCGGTCCCGGCAACCCGCCAGGAGCCAAAGTGGCTGCCGCGCCGGGGCAGTTTCCCGCGCCTGCTGAGAACGTGAAGGACCTTCTGGAGAGGTGTCCGCAGGATTATTATTCTGTTTCGGGGCAGTGTTGTCCAAAGTATGTCTTGCTACATTCCCCTTTTGGACTGCAGAAACTGACCAGAAGCAGCGGCTACTACAAGTTCACCCGCCCCATCGCCTTCCAAACGCCCTGCTTCAGCTCTCTCGGGGGCAGAGCAATCCCCCCGCCCGTCACCGCCGGGCTTGCGGCCAATCCGAGCAACTCTGCACTCCCGACATCAGCCATCGTCAACCTTGCCTTTGCGATGGGTTTCAACGTCTCGGCTCCACGAAGCACGGGCTTGTCGACGGCCGCCAAAGCAGGGATTGGCGCGGGTGCCGGTGTCGGGGCCATTGTCATCGGGTTTGTGGCGGCATTCTTTGTCTTGCGGTGGATGAGGAAGAGGAAGGGACACCAGGGCGGGGTTGGGGAGCATCAGGGCATAACGTACCAGTCGGGGTATCATGCGCCGCAAGGGAGTCCGCCTGTGAAGCAGACGACGCTTGTGAAGCCCGCGGCGGTTGTTTCTCATCAGGGGTATGGAGGTGGGGCACACCAGAGCTGGGGTCAGGAGCATGGCCACCATGGTGGGTATCAGGGGCAGCAGCAACATGGTGGAGGGCATGGTCATCAGGGTGGGTATCAGGGGCAGCAGCAGGGCGGAGGTTACAGATATTGAGTCGAGGGCTGTTGGTTGCTGTGTCAAGACCACTTCCACGTCGTTTAATTATCAACTGTGACGATAATCTTCCCCTTCGCTCTCCCCGTTGCCAGTTTCTCATATGCCTGAAGTCCATTGTCAGCAAGCTATTGTTGTCCACAGGAAGCCAGCCACGTACCTCAACCGCCTGCTCGAACGGGAACTCCGAGTCCATCAGAGCCTCCTTTATCACCCCCTGCTCCACCCAGTCTGCAACCTGCTGTGCCATCCTCCCCGAGGCGTTGAGGAGGAACAGCTCGTAGCTCCTGGGGGTCCCGCCCAGAATACACGGCCGCATCTTGTTCCTGATGAACGGCACTACCCCCTGCGACCACCCGCCCACAATGTTGATGAACTTGCCCTCCGGCTTCAAGTACCGAGGGGAGTACGAATAAAGCGCCTGGCTGCCCACACAGTCAAACACCGCGTCAAACTGCTTCTCCCCAAACCTGACCGCGAGCTGGTCTTCGATCGGATCCCCCCGATAATCCACAACCTGCAAAAGTCAGCCTTCCCCCCCACCCCACACCCCCCACCATCAAACTCACCTCATCCCCCCCCAACCTCTTCACCACCCCCTCGCTCCCCCCGGAACAAACCCCCACCACAACCTCCGCCCCAAGCCCCTTACAAACCTGCACCAACACCGACCCAACCCCTCCACTCGCCCCATTAACCAGCACCCTCATCCCCCTCATCCCCACCCCCCTACCTTCTGTCACCCTCAACGCCATAGCTGCAGCAGTCTGTCCTGCAATCCCCATTACCCCCACCGCCTCTCTCGCCCCCCAGCCCTTTCCATGATCCCTCTCCGGCACTTTGGCGACAAGTGAAGAATCCACGACAATCCACTCCGCCAGCGTCCCTTTTCCCAGCGCCGTATCTTTCAGTCCTAATGCGCCGGCGACGGTATCACCTACTTTCAACCCCCCGGAAACACCACCACCCATAGCAACAATCTCCCCCACGAAATCCAGTCCTGGCGTGGGGTTGCGACGGAAAGGCAACCATGGCGGGAGAGAGGCAAGGAGGACGAGGTCGGCTGGGTTTAAAGAGACGTGGGAGATTTTGAGGAGGAGGGAGGTGGAAGTGGGGGAGTTGTTTGTGGGGAGAGATGGGGTTGGGATGGAGGGTGAGAGGGAGAGGGTTTGGCGTGGGGTGCCGAAGGAGGTGCAGGTGTAGGATTTCATTGTTTTGAGGATATTTGTTGGTGATACGGTGGTGGTTGACATCTTGCAAGGTGGTGAAAGTATTGATGGGGGGAAAAGAGGGTTTGTTGGTAGTTTAGGTGAAGTTGGTGATGAGGTGAAGTTTGCTGACGTTAAAGGTGGGTCCGGATCGTCCCGAGGTTTGTCGATCCGTCATCCCAGGGGTATGGACTCATGGAGTGTTGTGAGTTCCACACAGCTGGACTTGCCCGGGCCCTGGGCATGTGAATGTCCCAGAGGTCCAAGTCTACCATTCCTGGCAGTAACTCTCGGAAGTCAAACTCATGGTCTACAAACACTCGAGAGACCGTGATGCAAACGAATATCGATCCATACCTATCCAAGACAACGATGTACATACAGTACAATGGAATACAATGCAACCAGGACCACTGACACCAGGTCCAACCCAACCCATGGACAACCCCAGATATATCTCAAACCAAACCAACGCCGACCAACCTATTCCAAAAACCTCCCAAGAAAAACAAAACGTTGGAAAAATCACAAAGCCGGCGCCTTTCCCTGCACCACAGCCCTCCCCAGCCTCGGGGTAGGTGGCTCCTCATCAGGGGTATCCGGCAGCCCCTCCACCATCACCAACTCCCACCTCTTCAGCGGATCATTCATGCCCACCCACAAATCCGTGGGCAAGAACTCACCCAAGTTCTGACAAAACTGTTCCCGCTGCTTCCTATCCACCTCAATCAAGTTATCCACACTCTCTCTCGCCTTCCGCAGGATATTCTGTATCTTCTGCTCCACCGCACCCCTCCTCGCGATTTCCAACCTCAGCGTCTCATACGCGCTCGCATACCCCTCGTAGAACTTCTGCAGCTCGCCCATCTCCTCGAGATTCGCGAGGATAACATCCCGCTCATCCGCGCGCCGCTGCAAGAACTCATTCTCAGCTGCTACATAGCTACCCAGCCGCGCGCCGATCTCCTCCAGCACGTGGAACGCGGCAATTGTGGCCGTAAACCCGGCCGTGATCCGGTCGGCCTGCTCCTTGAGACTCCCAAACTCCGCCTCCATCTGCTGCAGCACCGCCTGGATCTCGGCCACCACCTCGTCGACCTCTGGCGAGTCCTGTACCACGACCTGTACAATCTCTGCCCGCTCCTGCGGGTCCATGTGGTCAAGACCCGATAAGTGCGATTCCTGCTCAGTGATAACCCCCGAGATAGACACAGGGTCGCCGTCGTCGGTGGCCTCAGCTGCGCGACGGCGGGCGAGGGCGGCGCCGCCTTCTGTTGCACGGACGGCTTTAACACACATATCGAAGTGGTTGTTGAGAGAGGTCAGGTGTTGGGCCATGGCGTGGGAGTGGTCGGTGAGGGAGGCGAGGAGGTGCGGGATGGGTTGGTAGGCGGCGGAGGAGGAGGGAGATTCGAGGGCCGGCGCGGACATGAGGATTTTGTTGAGTAGGCGGAGGTCGGTGTCGAAGCGGAGGAGGTCGCCGTCGAAGGAGGTTTGGGCAGCCTGTGGGGGTGGAAGTTAGCGGAGTGTGGCAGAAGGTTGTGGTTTGAGGCTCACCTGCAGCTCGCCAATGCTGCCTTTTAGTGCATTGCGCATTGACTCGACGCTGTCCTCGTCCACAAACTCAATTAGATATTTCTGTTCCTCCCCGGCCGGGCGAAACACGGCTTCCACCGGCTTGTCCCGCAGCATATCCATCGTCGTCTCGAGCTTCCCATTGGCGGCGTCCAGGGTGTCGATGAGCTGCTTGAACTCGCGGCGACCGCTATCGTAAACGCGGCCCATGCCCCGGCGGACCTTCTTGAGCACTCGTATTTGTTGGTCGACGGCCTGGCGCACGAAGCCGGTCTGGGCGCTCATGATGACTGATTCCTCGTGCATCTGGCGGGCGTGGGTTGCGAGGTCGTTGGCACGGAGGACGAGTGCCATCGACGACAGCGATTGCTTCGCGGCGAGGAGGTGCCGCACAAGGATCTCAACAGGAACATCGTCGGTGTCGAATTCGGGGGAGACTGGGTCGTGGTAGGATGTTGGGCGGGAGCGAGCCCCGGTGGACGAGGCTGGCCTGGCGGTGGCCATTGTGAAGGCGACGGGAGGCGATGGAGATCGGCGGTTTAGGGCATTGGATAAAGAGCAAGTAATGAAGGCAATTGGCGCCAATCAAGCGCCTCTACGGCATCTTCGATGATGGCTTGAGATGGAAGATGGTGCTTGAAGGTTAGAGGTTGAGCTGCAAGCTCCAGGCTGACGCAATTGGAGCTGGCACCTGGAGCACCTGAAACAGGGCGTGGTTACAGCGGGCTTGCCAAGAGCCGCCTCGCTTTCAGCTTTACCAAGAATTGGCAGGGATGTGCTGCCTGGCTTGTCCGCATTTGTTTCATTTTGTGTTCTTCCAGTCTGTACCTGTGGGCAACCCAAATAGAGAAGAATTCTGCCCTGGGCAGTGGCATCTTGAATTGTGATATTACTTCTCTTCTCTTTCCCCTACCTGTTTGCTCTTGTCTTCCTGTTCCTTTTTTTTCACTCCCTCCCGTCTTACTTCCATCCCTTCCCGGTCAGTCGCGCACCAGGCAGGAGCCGGTTCAGCAGCCAGAGCCAGGTTCTTTAAGTTGAGATATCTATTGCCCTCCCTTCTGTAACAAAGAATCTAACGTAAAAGGATAATCTCCCAAAAAAATAAAATCAATTATTGATCCCCAGCTCCGAGCTCTTCTTCGCCTGCTCTTTCTCTTTTGTTCTCGGTTGTCGAAGATCCCACCCCCAGGCTCCACAGTTCGTTTACCCCGCGATTTGATAAGATAAGCACCCGACCCCCACCAAAATTTCCAGATGGCTCCAAGGCTCCAACTGCTGTTTTCACCACACAAACGACACCATAAGCCCGCCATGGCAGACCCCCAAGAACCCCCCGTCGCCGAGTTTGACGATAACCACGTTGACGACTGCCACGACGACGACTACATTGACGATATCCTCGAGCTTGACGACGATGAGTCGCCTAAATCGTACAACCGCCAGGACCATGGCGCCTCCGCCAGCGCGAAGCCGACGGCGAACACATCAGCCCGCGTCGACGACCAAATCGCCGAGCTGTCCCGCCACGCAGCCAAGATCCGCCTCGACAATGTCAAGGGCGAAACCGCCCGCGACAAGGACAAGGCCGACCGCGCCACCGCCGAGCTGGTGCTCGACCAGCGCACCCGCATGATCCTGCTGCAGATGATCAACCGCGGCGTCGTGAGCGAGGTGCACGGCGCCATCAGCACGGGCAAGGAGGCCAACGTGTACGGCGCCGTGCTGTACCCCGAGGACGGCGGCGAGCCCATCCAGCGCGCCATCAAGATCTACAAGACGGCTATCCTCGTCTTCAAGGACCGCGAGCGCTACATCACGGGCGAGCACCGCTTCAAGGCCGGTGCTGAGAAGGGCAACAGCCGCAAGATGGTCCAGCTGTGGGCCGAGAAGGAGTTCCGCAACCTGCGCCGCCTGCACGACGCCGGCATCGACTGCCCGGAGCCTCTCGTGCTCAAGCTGCACGTGCTGGTCATGGACTTCCTCGGAGATAGGCGCGGGTACGCTTACCCGAGGCTGCGCGACGCCCGCCTTTCTGGGGAGGACGTCGACGAGCAGTGGCAGGCCCTGTACGTCCAGCTCGTGGGCATCATGCGCCGCCTGTTCCAGGTCTGCAACCTGGTGCACGCCGATCTGAGCGAGTACAACATCCTCTACAACGACGGCCGGCTGCACATCATCGACGTGTCGCAGTCGGTTGGCCAGGACCACCCGCGCGCGCTCGAGTTCCTGCGCATGGACATCAAGAACATCGGCGACTTCTTCCGCCGTAAGGGCGTTGACACGCTGGAGGACCGCGCCATCTTCAACTTCATCGTCGCCCCCGAGGGCCCTGTCGACGAGCCCGAGCTCTCCGCCGCGATCGAGCACCTGTACGAGATCCGCCCCGCCGCCGCCGACACCGAGGAGGCTGCCGCCGCGATCGAGGTCGACAACGAGGTGTTCCGCAACCAGTTCATCCCGCGCACGCTCGACGAGGTGTACGACCTCGAGAAGGAGGCCAAGCCGGAGGAGGATCCCCTGTACAAGCACATGTTGGCAGAGAAGGTGGCAGGGAAGGAGGGAGCAGAGGAGGCGAGCGAAGACGAGAGCTCGGGTGATAGTGACGAGGACAGCGAGGACGAGAGCCGGTTCGAGAAGGGCACGCCGCGCGGCAAGAAGCACGAGGATAAGGACGAGAAGCGCGCGCACAAGGCCGCCGTCAAGGAGGCCAAGCGCGAGAAGCGCAAGGAAAAGATGCCCAAGTCGATGAAGAAGAGGCTGGTGACGACCACGACGAGGAAGAAGAAATAAGTGGAGAAATGCTGTCGAGAGGTTCAGGCCTGCGCCGCCTCAGCGATATGCATTGCTGGAGGCATGATGTTATTGTCGTCGACAACATGTCGGCATTAGATCTGACGAGGGAGAGTAGCGACCGGATGATGAGAGCTGAAACTGCTCGGGGGCTGTGGCAGCAGTGTTTTGCCTTTGGCTGAACCTCTGCCATGGTCCCCAGATGGGCAGGTCTGAGCGAGCAGAGGCTTGCGTTGACGACCAAAGAGAGCACTGACGGTCTGCTGCCTCCCGAGTGACGCTTTTGGGTAGACGTCGTGGGAGGTAGAAGGGAGAACAGGCTCCGCCAGTAGACTTGGTTGCCATGTCGAGGGCCGATGATAGATTGGTGTCTTGTCAACCAAGGGGCAGAAACCACGAATATACTGCGCCCCTCACTTTTTGGGGTACTGTTTTTGTCGTGCTCAATTTAACCGCGTGGTGTTTAGCGCAACGCAATTTGCGCAGAGTCTGCAACCTGAAATCTCAGCTCCAGGCAACACCTCAAAACCAACAACACCACACCTTGACAGATAATTATCCTACGATCTGCCCAACAAAACCGGCTTAAACGGGCCTTCCGCTCTACTGATACTTAAGTCTTATCAAACAACATATCTGTGCCTGCCAGGCTTTACCCACCATGGCCTCCCTCGCCACCCTCCCTAACGAGCTGCTCAACCACATCGCCAACCTTGTCGTCGAGGGCGTCGACCACGAGCAACTAGTCGACCTCGCCGCCTTTGCCTTTACCTGCAGACGCCTCCACACCATTGGCAACCCCCTCCTCTACTCCCTCGCCGCCCTCCGCCACCCCTACCTCCTCGCCTGGGCCGCCGAAACAGGCAACACCGCCGTGCTCACTCGCCTCCTATCTCTCGGCATGAGCCCCAACACCGAGTTTAACAACTGGACCCGCTTCCTCTCGGTCGCCTACAACCCCCGCAACGCGGCCCGCCCCCCGCGCGAACTCTTCCGCAACCAATACTTGGCCGGCATCAACGCACTCGGCGGCTCCGTCCACGCCTACCTCCTGGGCGCAGACCCAAGAAGGAAATGGCGATTCCAGGGCCATCAAGTCGTCTCCGACCTGCCGCCGGAGTTCCACGATGACATTATCCCGCAGCCGTACAGCTCCACACGCACGGCGTTCCCGCTGCATATCGCGGCCGCCGCGGGGCAGGTGGAATGTATCCGGCTGCTGCTCGCCGCGGGTGCGTTTGTCGACGTCCCGTCGACCAAGTTCTGTCCCGACAATGACGCCCACGATCCCCGCGGGTGCCCGGATTCTTGTCAAGCGTATGCCGCGCAGCCCACGCCGAGCTGGGGGATGGTGCGGTCCTCGGCGCAGTGGACGCCGCTGTATGCCGCGTTGCAGATGGGACACGACGAGGCGGTGTGGGTGCTGCGGGCGGCCGGGGCAAGGGTGTTGGATTTGGTAAGCGGGGATGAGGGGTTATTGCATCGGGCGCTGGAGATGGGGAGGGGGGCGCTGGTGGAGAGGTTGATGGAGGAGGTTGTGGGGGCGGAGGAGGCGAATGTGAAGGATGTGTTTGGTGCGTCGCTGTTGTGGACGGCGTATCTTGCGGGGAATGTGGGAACGATGGAGGGGTTGGTGAGGAAGGGGGCGGATGTGGATGAGAGTCGCGGGTCGGGGTATACGCCGCTGATGGATGCATGCAAGTATGGGAAGGTTGAGATGGCGAGGGTGTTGTTGGGTTTGGGGGCGGATTTGAATGTGTTGTACACGGGGCCGCCGGACCAAATTGATCATGTGGCTGATGCCGAGGACGGGGATGGAGAGAATGAGGACGAGGAGGGGGAGGAGGAAGAGGAGGAAGCAGAAGAGGAGGAGGAGTGGCGAGATGAAGAGGAGGAAGATGACGACGAGTCCGATATCGAAATCAAGGATTACACGCCGCTGAGCGCCTGCGCCTGCCTCTTCAACCCCAAACCCTTCTTCCGCCGCGAACGGTCACAACTGGCCTACCTTAAGAAGCTACCCACCAGCGACGACGAAACCCCGCTGGAAACCCGGAAGAAGCTCGGAAAGCAACTAGTCACCCTTCTCCTTGACAAAAAGGCAGATTTCGAGAGCTCCCTGGATTTCGGTGCCGGCGCGCATGACGTATGCTTCCTCGACGCCATGTTTCCCCATCCCAGAGTCAATGAGTATCTCAAACAGCATGGGGTACGTGCCCTTGCGAAGGCCATGCAGCAGGGCACCAATTGCAGTCGGTTCGGGGAGCAAAAGGACATCATTTATCGCGACCAGGTCTCTTACACTATGGGCCGTGTCGCCGCGGATCCCAAGAGGGATGATCATTACAAAGAGCTGTTGGAGACGCTACGGAGGCATGGTATTCTGGGCAAGAATGAGGGCATCGTGTGGGATAACCCGCGAATCTACGCGGAAACCCTTGTGGTCGTCAAGAGCTAGGGTCTCAGGGTTATCATCTAAGGCCCGGTCTTCCTCTTCTCGAAACTCGTCTGAGTCTCAACCATCAGTACCTCCGTCGGTGAAAAGCAAGCAATTATATCCGCCTGGAGGAATTGCAAGACACTTTCAGCCGCACATGGAGGAATCTCAACCACGCCAAGGAGCAATCAGGAAGATTGGGATGTGCCAAGAGTGAGGCGGGTTGACTCCCGTCGTCCTCTGGCCCACAGAAGGAAGCTTGGCTCATACGGGAACATTAGTAATTTGATATTCTCGGAGCAACAACAAGAGAAAGCCTTGAGAAATGGCATGGATACGCTAAGGTCAATGGAGTTAAAGGATCACGATGCTAGGCCATGGAAGGCAGCCTAAAGGATGGCAATACTTCATAAGGTTTTCTCAGGTCCTGGTTTCGAGTTACCTGAACCAGACATTCCTCACTCAACTCAGCAGCATCAACACGGCACTAGACCTCTCACTTATTCTCATTCTCAGTCATCCATCGCTTATCCAATTTCACCTACCACAATGTCCAACCTCAAATACTTCAACTACTCCCACTTCACGGGCATCCTCACCGAACAGTCGCACTACAGCCAAGCCGTCCGGGTAGCCGACCGGATCGAGTGCTCCGGCCAAGGTAGCTATCCTCCCCCTGCCCCCCTTTGTACCCCCATTCCACAAACCATCTAACTAACCCACCCCTCCCAGGCGGCTGGGATCCCACAACAGGCGCCATCCCCAGCGACCTCCCCGCAGAAATCGAGCAGGCCTTCGCCAACGTCGACGCGTGCCTGCGCAGCGCCGGCGGCAAGGGCTGGAGCCAAGTGTACCGCGTCAACCTGTACACGACAGAGCTGACCGAGGAGGCGTTTGGGGCGTGGGCCACGTGCATGAAGAAGTGGGCTGGGGAGGAGCACAAGCCGCTGCTGACGGGGGTGGGTGTTGCGGGGTTGGCGGTGCCGGGGATGAGGGTGGAGATTGAGGTCGTGGCTTATGATCCGTAGGAGCGGAGGGAGTGAGGTTTGGGGCGGGGGTTCAGGAAGCAGAGGGGAGGTTGGTGTTAGATCGGAAGGTGTATGGCTTTTTAATTGGCAGTTGGAGGTCAGGGGATGCTGAGATTTTGAAGATAGAGAAGAAGGTTACGGCTGAATCTGGTTACGCTGCATATTGTCCTGGCCTTCCAAGAGTGTTTTCCGGAGTTGGTAAGGCTGAGTGTGAGTGAAAACGTACAACAGCTCCGATATTCGCCTGCAAGAAGCTCTTTCGGTATGTCGGGTGTAACTTAAGAGGGCAACTTAAGAGGCTAGGGCGATGTAACACCCAAAAATGAGTAATTGATGTTACGAAGAGCATAGGCTAGTCGATTGAATCCCTAATTTGAAGACTGGAGA
This sequence comes from Amesomyces nigricolor, assembly GCA_004802645.1. Taxonomy (NCBI): domain Eukaryota; kingdom Fungi; phylum Ascomycota; class Sordariomycetes; order Sordariales; family Chaetomiaceae; genus Amesomyces; species Amesomyces nigricolor. Next base: position 258,444 of record SRKS01000004.1, read on the forward strand.
GTGAGACTCTTGTCTAGTAGTCTCAGACTGTGATAGAAACCTGCCGGATTATAACTGTTCAGGTGTGTTTGAACTACAGTAGTAAAAACCTTTTGATAGACATAAAATTTAGCCTGTATGGTAACCTTGGTTGAGCCAGGATATCTCACACTGCCGTAATTGAAAGTGGTTTGCCGTAAGTGGCGAGTGAGACTGCTGAGAATGACACAACATGTCTCCAAAACTGGGAAGTAACGGCTGTCAGCCGGTTTGAAGAATGTTTGTAAGCATCTCACGAGGACGGCGGAGATGGATAGAGGTGAGAACTCTATTGTCACCAGTAAACGAGGTTGGCCATCTTATGCCCACTCACTGGCACTCAGTGGCCGGAGAAAGCCTCTGAACACGTGGGTAATGGCCCACAGAAACTGGAGAGCAGGATTGTCAGCTCACCGAATGAAGCCATTTCTGGTCCTTTCGCCGAATTTACCAGAGCCAACAGTGGTGGGGGCCAAAGATGCTTGATGGCGTGCTTGTTTGAACACAGCAGGAACAACAGCGAACACCACGCCCTTTGATGACACCTTCCAAACAAGAGCGGAAAGGTCCCGATACGGCAAAAAGCCAGGTTCTCGGGTTCACAGAGCTCTCCCTTTCGGTTAGCCTCGTCTTAGTGATTCCTCATTCTGGGGGCATCGGGTCGGTCCTGGATTTAACTACCGTTTTATCTCCGGGTCGGCAATTACGGCACAAACCAACTGCCACTTGTGACTCTTCTCTTTACTCCATTTTTCATCCCCATTTTTCAGAAAACCCCAAGTTTCCCCCCATCTTGGCCTTCTCAGCCTCTTGGCTGCAGTCTCGACCTCGGTCCAGTCACTTACACGAGGACGAAAGCTTGAGGACTGAGGAGTAACAACACCAGCAATCCTCACAAGATCAGACTCAATGGCGGAAGAAAAGAGGCGACAGAGCCAAGAGGGCACAATGGAAGAGCCAGGGACCGAGAACCCCAACCAATTGCACTCCGACTCAAACTCGGCCACAAGCTCTCTTCACGTAGTTGGGGAAAAATCAACAGAAAAGCCTAGGTTACATCATCATGGTCGCGGATTCCCAGATATCGACCACGAGGAGGCCGAGGGCGCCACGCCTGGTCATGACCTCGATGTCGAGCTAGCTCAGGTGCGTCACTACCACAACAATTTACTGCGATGTCATTAACACCCCCAGGGCCACGACATCACCCGCATCGCCAGCCGCGCCAGTGCCAAATCGAGGCTCTCCCACGTCCTCTCGCGCCGCAGCCAGCGCGAGCGCATTCCCTTTGCCCCCATCCCCGTCTCCGACTTGGATGCAGGTATTGTTGGCTGGGAGAGCCAAGACGACCCCGACATGCCGCTCAACTTCGCCGCGCGCAAGAAGTGGCTGATCGTGAGCCTCCTCTCGGCTATCACCCTGTTGACGCCGTTCGCATCGTCCATTTTGGCGCCGGGTATCAGCACGTTGAACAAGGAGTTTGGGAACACAAACTCGGTGATTGGGACTATGACCGTAAGCATCTACCTGCTGGGGTATGTTATTGGGCCGCTGTTCCTCGCGCCGCTGAGCGAGCTCTATGGCAGGCGGCCGGTGCTGGGGGCGGCGAATGTGTTTTTCTGTCTGTGGCAGATTGGGTGCGCCCTGGCGCCATCGATTGAGGCGTTAATTGTGTTTCGGTTCTTTGCGGGTATTGGGGGGGCAGGATGTTTGGTGAGTATTCTTCAACGGAGTTGAATGAAAGGGCTGGGCTGACAGAGTAGACGCTCGGAGCGGGAGTCATTTCAGACGTCTTTAGGACGGACGAAAGAGGGTTTGCCATTGGCATCTACACCCTTGGGCCATTACTCGGTATGTACCAGTTGATATCCCCCCATTACACCTGAATCCCGACTGACCTCCCAGGCCCCACGATTGGCCCCGTCCTCGGCAGCTTCCTCTCGCAAACCATCGGCTGGCGCTGGGACTTTTGGATTGTCTTCATCGTTGCGGTCGTTATCACCGGCCTCACCGAGCTGTTCAACACCGAAACCAACCCGCGTATCCTCATCCAGCGCAAGGTCAAGCGACTGTCCCAGGAGCTCAACCGCACCGACCTGAAAAGCTGCTACGAGGCCCCAGGCACCGAACACCAAAGCCAAGCCCGCATCCTCCTCAACGGCCTCATCCGCCCAACCAAGATGCTCTTCCTCTCCCCCCTGGTCTTCCTCGTCTCCCTCTACATCGCCTTTACCTACGGCACCCTCTACCTCCTCTTCACCACCATTCCCGTCGTCTTCCAACAAACCTACGGCTGGTCCCTCGGCATCACCGGCCTCGTCTACATTTGCCTTGGAGTTGGCAACCTCGCTGGCTGGGCCGTTGTCACCGCCACATCTGACCGGGGCGTCGTCAAGCGCACAAAGGCCAACAACGGCGTGTTTGAGCCTGAGATGCGTCTACCTATCAGCATCTGGTTCAGCCTGTTCCTCCCGCCGACCTTTTTCTGGTATGGCTGGGCGACGCACTACCAGACGCATTGGATTGTGCCTGTGCTGGGGTTGTTTCCCTTCTCATTTGGGATTATTGGGCTGTTTATGCCGATGACGACGTATCTTGTGGATTGTTATCCGATGTATGCGGCTTCGGCAATTGCCGCGAACACGGTCATTCGCAGTCTGGCGGGGATGTTACTGCCGCTTGCGGGGCCGGCGATGTATGAGACAATGGGACTGGGATGGGGGAACTCGCTGTTGGGGTTTCTGTGTGTTGTCATGATCCCGGTGCCGCTGTTGTTGCATCGGTTTGGGAAGAAACTGAGGAGTATGGGGTTGCAATTGTAGGGATCGTTTAGGATTTGGAAGCGGAACACTCCCGACTGTTGTTTTGGGCAGCGTAACAAAAGTAATGGTAATGCTAGATGTATAGATTGGCTGAATGTTAAGCATTACACCAAAGGTGTTACCAGACAGCTCAATCTGTCCCCAGACCCTCCCTGTTTGACATGATCACGAACTCGAACCTGGCCTGTGTCGGCCTTCAGTCTCGACTCGGATGTATGGTTTTACTTCTAGTCAAACCGACGCATCTAAGTAGGTATCTATCACACACCAATGCTATCACCTGGTATGTGCAGACTTCTACTGGAAATTATTGTGCGTTATCAGGTCATACTCAGATGAGCCTCAGTCTAGATACTCCTAAAAAATAATGATAATTCCCGGACTTGTTGGCTTTTACCTAACAAACACAAGCTCCTCCTCAACACACTCCGAGTATGGATAGCACGGGTCTTCCTGCAGGACAGCTTTTGAGCACGCATCCTGGAACGGCAATCTAGGATGACAGATCCTAAAGGATGGTGTAAAATAATGATAGAAATCTAGACAAAACTTGACTGCAACATAGACAACAAAAGAGCTGTTTACGCAACAGCCGGCGACCAGCCAAGCGCATCCTCAAACCACGCCTCACTCTCCAAGTCCATCGAGTACATCCATGTCATATCCTCCACATCCTTCTTGCCCGTGTTCACTCTCGTCCCACGGCCCTCCACACCACGAGACTGATAACCCTCCTCCCCATGTTGCCCCTGTGCCACCGGCAGCAAATCCCATCTCGCCTCCGCCCACGCCTTCGCCCTGCTCATTAACCTTGACAACAACTTGAACAAGTTGTCATCCCCAACAACCCCAACCCCAACCTCCACCTCATCACTAACGATCTCAAACTTCCCCACCATCCAATCCAGCGCAGCAAGCAAGTCCACCTTGCCTCGCACCGCGCGGCAGTCAAGCGCCGGATCGGGGTGTGTCGAGAGGTGCTTCAAGACGGCGGTGCACCAGATTGTGTGGGCCCAGAAGTGCGAGGGGAGGCCGATGCATTTTGCGGGCGGGACTGTGCGGAGGGTGTCGAGGAAGGATTTGATGGCTTCGACGGATTGCCAGAAGGAGGAAAGGCGGTCAAAACCTGGTAGTGGTTCCCTGAAAAAGCTGGCTTGTCCGGAGGTGCTTGTGGCGGGGGGTGAGGTTGACATGATGGAGAGGGATGCTTGGTTGAGGTAGAGGTTGGTGTAGTGGGCTTGTGCAGCCAGGATGGAGAGATGGAGTGGCCGGGTGTGGTGAATGTCTGTTCCTGGTCAGTATCTGTCATGGAGATGCCAAAGCCGGACCCAGAACTTGCCTTGCTGGTTAGACCCTAGGTTGTTGATCGAGGTCTGGAGGCCTTGCAACTCGACCCGTAGGGTGTTGAGATACAGCAGGCTTGCTGCTGCCGAGACAGCGGATGTAGATGCCGCCCGGGAGCAGTCTGTCTCGTGCTGCTCCCGCAGCTGAGACGCTCTCTGAACCAACAACTGCAGCCGTACTTGGACGGTAAACATGTCGTCTGCCAGGGATGACTTGTTGGCGGCAATGATCTGCAGTGCCTCTTCCAACTGAGGCGTCCATCGTAGAGCGTCGATACGCCCGAAGTGGGACAAAATACTAGCAGCGCACACATGTGAGTTCACTGTCTGTCTACGGCCAGTGAGGGCAAATGCTTACTGGGAGCTCAAAACAAAACATGCCAACAGCGCTCGCTGTCTTTCCATAAAACCATGGACTGTGTCCATGTCTACGGTCTGGTCACTCTCAGGGAAGCCCTGTGTATAGGCCACAATGGCCTGCACATCTGGCCTCAACGGCTTGAACAGACGTAAATCGTAAACTAGGGACATGGCGAGCACCATGAGGCGGGAGAGCATGTCTGCCCGGCCGAGAAACGCGTCGGTGCTCCATGCGATATATGTCAAAACCCCGAGCAAGAGGTCGATGCTGGACTGGGCGTTGGTCAAAGCCGAGGTAAAGACGGCTTGTTTCAGTCTCTCTGTTCGGGGGAGCCTTTGCTGGATGGACAGTGTGGTAACGGTGACGATGGCCTGGAAGAGAATTGGTCGATCCTGGCGGAGCTGGCTGGCGGTTAGGGTAAGCGGCAGGTCGATAAAGGGAAAGGACGGGAGCATCTCGGATCGGAAGAAGGCAAGGAATCTTTCTGCCTCGGCGGGAGATAGATATGCATGCGGCGAGGAGTTTTGGGACAGAGAGATTCTATCAGAGTGTGACGGCCCCGTCGAGGGTGCCCCCGAAGCCGGCGTGGATGCACCAGTGTTTGAGCTGGCGCATGTACTGTTGTTGGAGGCCCCTCCTAAGCCGGCTGTGGAGTTTGACACGATCTCGTCGCTCACAAAGGGCTGAAGTATAGCAGCGGGAGACTGGGAGTTGATGACGGACTGCATGGCAGACAAGAGAGCATCGACCTTTCCTTCCAGCTGGGCAATGTGCGGGTCTGCGGCTGCGGTCTGCTGGGCATTGCGTCTACGAGTGGCGTCGGACGGCCGACAGTCCTTGCTGAGGCGAAGGCATCTGTGAGGACGTCGGCTGTTGATCGTATCCAAATTTTGAGGGCCAGTGAGAAGAAAAAACGGAAGAACTGACCTTTCGCAACGGCCACCCGCTGGGCTAGGGACGCATCGGCACTTTGCCTTGAAGCAGTGCCCGCAGGCTTGCCCATAGGTGCTCCTCTTGCCGGGGGCTGGTCGCCTCTCCATCCTGGTAAAGCATAGAAACCGATTCAAAAGGGTATCGAGGCCGGATTGCCGTAGGAGTTGTGTCCGTCTATCTGGGTTGGGCGATGTAAGTACGGAGAAAGCGGAGGAGAATCCGGTGGGATGATTTGTCAATGTCGCAGCGAGACGGATTTGGCCGGAAGGATTCCGTCCCAGTCCAGGGGGGGTTGTCCCCGGGGATATAAGTGAACTCCTGGACATCTCCAGACCTCAACCCACACAGAAACCATACCAAATACCAAAATGCCACACAAAAAGACCGTTCTCATCACCGGCTGCAGCTACGGCGGCCTCGGCTCCCACCTCGCCGAAGCCTTCCACGCCGCAGGCTTCCACGTCCTCGCCACGCTCCGCAACACGTCCAAAGCCGGCCCGCTGGCCGGCACAGAGGGGATTCAAATCCTCGAGCTCGACGTCACATCGCCACCATCCATCCAGGCATGCGCAAAGGCCGTCGAGAAAATCACCGGCGGGACCCTGAACGTGCTCGTCAACTGTGCCGGCGCCGACCACACCCTCCCGCTGCTGGACACGCCCATCGACGAAGCCAAAGCACTTTACGACCTCAATGTGTGGGCCCCGCTGGCGGTTGTGCAGGCGTTTGCTTCCATGATCATCAACGCCAAGGGCGCAATCTGCAACATCTCCTCCTGTGCAGCCGTTTGCAACTTTGCTTGGGCCGGCATCTACGCCAGCTCCAAATCCGCCCTCGCCGTCCTCTCCACCACCCTCTCGGTCGAACTCTCCCCCTTCGGTGTGCGCGTCACAACCGTCATGCTCGGGGGGTGCGCGACCAACGTGCACACGAACATGCCCGACTTGGTGCTGCCGGCGGGGTCGCGGTACCAGCGGGTGTGGGAGCCGATCAACCGGCAGAAGACAGGGGTGATCTACGAGGGCAAGCGACAGGATGCGCGGGTGGCGGCGAGGAATATCGTGGGGGATATTGTTGGGGGGAAGAGGGGGTATCTGTGGCGGGGGGCGTCGGCGACGTTGTGTTGGTTGGCGACTACGTTTATGCCGACGGGATGGTTTGTGGAGATGGCGAATAAGGAGAAGGGGTTGGATGTGCTCGCGAGGGAGGGGAAGTGAGACGTTGAGCGGGTGTGGGGGTGGGCTCTGGAAAGCCATGCACGAGTGGGGGGAAGTGAGGGAGGTTCAAAGCACTGTCATTATTAGCCCTGATAGTAATCAACTAACTGTATCCAACCATCATAACCCATGGACTCAGCCCGGTCCCTTCATCAAACCAGCTCAGTAAAGCACCCTCTCCTCTGCCTCCCAAAGCGGACTCGTCTCCATCTCACACACCACCCTAAACCCCCTCCCGGGCCTCGTCGTCTCTTCCTCCCCCTCCCCATCACCTTGCCCCTGCCCCTGCCCCTTCTTCAAACCCCACCCCTTCATCCCCTTCCCACCCTTTCCCCCCTTCCTAACCCTCCTCCTCCTCTCAACCAACCAACACCCCCGATCGTCACACCCCACCACCCCCCTCGAATGCACCACCTCCTGCCTGCTCACCCTCGCCCCATCCTTGGGCAGCCACATTCTCGGCGCAGGCGTCCACATCTCTGGCGGCTGGTACGCTTTCGTGACATAATCATCCGGCAAGCTCAGATTGTCCGGCTGTGGGTTGACACGCTTTGCCAGCGTGCGGAAATCTTGATAAATCTCGGGGTGGAGGAAGGTGAAGAGGAGAGAGGCGGGGCGGGAGGAGGACGGGGTGATGGAGATTTTGAGGTAGGTGAGGATGCGGGTTAGGGGGGAGGGAGAGGCGGGGGTAGGGGAGGAAGATTTGGGAGCGAAATGTTTCTTGAGGGTGGATTTGAGGAAGGATTTGGTGAATTCGGTGATGGTGTATTTCAGGGAAGAGCTGCCTTCGATACCGCGCAGTTGCACGTCGGTGTCGAGGTCGTGGTTGGGCGCGGTGTTGCCTGGGTAGTCATCTTCGGAGTCGGATATGTTGTAGTAATCGGCGGCGAGGCCGGCGGGGGGGTTGGAGGTTTGTGGGGCGGTTTCGTCACCCGGGCGTTCGTCGTCGGCGATGGGGCCAATCTCCCTTTCGAGCGTGAGAGTCCGCGGGAGACTGTCGAGTAGTGGTGTGATGGCGTGGTTGAGAGAGATGTGCACGAGGAGCGTGAAGATGAGAAAGATCACCGTCAGGACGAGCGGGCCGAAGCCGCGCCGGAGGACAAACAGACCGGCCATGCAGATCTCGGCGATATAGAGGCCCACCATGAGCTGCATGAGGGCACGCGGGTAGAAGAGTCCTTTGGTGTCGGGGCCGGAGTCGAAGATGTAGATCAGGCCGTAGCGGTAGACGTAGCTGACGAAGAGCATACCGAGTGCTGCGAAGACCAGGATGAGGGGCGCGATGCACGAGTAGCTGATAGCTGTTGGAGTTAGCTGGGTCCTGCTCCGGTCAGCCCGAGAAACCTACCGATGACAGCCATGTTTGTGAACCGGGGGTATTCGCTCCCCCAGTGCACCGGCGTCAGCCTCTTCCACCGATGGAAGCGCCGCCTCGGATCGAGGACCGCCTTGGCGATGATTTCGTGCCGGAAGAGATCGCCGATGTTGGCCAGCCTCCAGGCGCCAGCGGCAAGACACTGGATAAGGATGTAAGACAGATAAAAGTTGGATGCCTTGGGCAGGTTCTTAGACAGCAGGTCCGCTACACTCAAGGGGTCTTCGATGAGCACGCTGATCACCGAGGATGCGGCCGAGGTGATGGTCGTGATGAGGAAGACCTGCACGACCTGGAAGGCAAAGTAGGCCTGCTGCACGTACAGTTCGGCCAGCCCGCGCGAGGGTACGCCGGCAACTCTTGCGCAGCCCCTGAGCATCCACGGAACGGCTGCCATCAGCCACGACAGGGCTAAGGCCGGCAACAGACCCTCGATGATACCGACGATGGGACCAGGCAGCTTGAGGATCCAGCCCAGAAAGAAAACGCTCTTGCTGAGCTCCTTGATGTTGGTGATGGTGCCCACAAGGGCGGACGGGATGGACCAGAAGATGACTCCGGCGGCAACGACGCCCATCATAAAGAAGCGGCGCATGATGTGTTCCCACCAACGCATGCGCAGCGAGCTCCAGATAACCTCGCCGGGCTGTACGCCGATGTAGCGCGGCGACATGTGCAGCGGCTGGTGGTGGGTGAGAACCTGGAAGGCTGTCTGTGCGTTGGCTTGCGTGTCGAACTCGATAAAGGCGGCGTTAAGGGGCGACCCGTCCCCGCCGCGATACTTCCGACGGAGCTTCCATATGTCGCGATTCAGCACTTTCAGCCGTGCTCTCGTCCACCTGATGGTGTCGACTCGGCGGCCAAAGTTTCGGAGCGGGCGGTGGTGCGGGCGTGACTGCACTGGGAGCCAGAGGGCGGCGACGGAACCCCTGACGTCGGGCAGGTTCGGATCGAGACCGTACGGGTGCGTGTACTCGGGGTCTTCAGGCTTCTCTGAGGTCGTGCTTTCGGGAACTGATAGCCGACGCTCAGCGACCTGTATCGTCGTGTCGGGCTGTCCCTTCTCTGCGTCTTTCTGGAGGATCTCCTGCGTCGTTGTGCCCGGGTTCAGGGGAAACGGAGGCGCAGACGCTGGATGCTTTCTGAGGTGTTTCTGGCGTGCCCTGTTGGCCATGCGAATGACCTTGACCTCGGCATGCTGGAGGCGGTCCACCGATTCTTCGCGATCCTTGACCAGCGCTTCCAAGGCGGCCGTGTCTCGCACGATCCAAATGTTCTTTGCCGAGTCGCCAAACAGTTTCCGCAATTTCGCCTCCTCCATGTACGGCTTCGGAATGCAGGTGAACAGGACGGTCCTGGAAGACAGGCGCTTCGAGTAGTTGGGCGAGAGGAGATAGGCCTGGCGCAGGTTCACGTAGTAGATGCATTCTCGGCAGATGGTAAAGAGTACAAAACCTGCAGTTCTAGTCAGCAAACGCGCGCCCCCAGCCGGCGAACAACGTACCGAAGAAAGCCCAGGCGACGAAGGCATGCACGTAGAGCCTGCTAGAGCCGGCGACATTACCGATGGTCAGGACTTCCAAGCTCCCCAGCCCACTACCGCCGGTTCCGTTGACGGGCAGCAGGATGGGCCAGGTGAGGGCGCAGCCGACGAAGCACACGACGGACAGCACGCGCAGGAAGCGGAGGAAGAAGAAGCCATCGAGCGAGCAGTTGTTGAGGACGTAGTCGTCGGTAATGGCGAAGAAGGGCTTGATCCAGTCGAACCACCCGTTGGGGAGCTCAGGGCTCGGGTTTCTGCATTTCATCAGCGCCAGGCCACAGGATACGGCACAGGGTATGCTGGTGTCGCACATGGGTACTCACTCTGGCTGGCGCAGACATGGCAGCGTCCTCGGGGCGTACACGCGGCGGGATTTGCGGCGGAAGCAGAGGAAGATGGAGATGCAGATGGCCGAGTAGATGGCGACAGGGTAGAGGGTGCTGCCAAGGGCGGTGAGGGAGTTGGCCTCGTCGCCCTTGGTGTTGTCGTTGTTGAAATGGGAAAGGGTGCCGCCGCCCGTGCTGTCGTTGCGGCCGGAGCCGATGCGCGCGTCGGCGCTCTCGTTCTGTGGGGGTGTCAGAGCCCCTGGATTTTGATGGCCGCGGGAAACGTACAATAAACGCCCTCCTCTCGAACTGGACGAGATATGCTCTCCAGTCCATCGTCTTGCGGGCGGATCACAATGACGGCACCAGGTATGGGCTGGGTGCGACCTGCCACATGTTGCGGTGCAGATGTGTCGCTTCCAGGTCACTGGCCGTTGAGGATGTCTTCAGCCCGATGAGATCTGGGGATCGTGGGAGGAAGAGGCCCACCCCTTGCGTGGCTTGGCGAGCGAGCAAACTGGGGTCGATGCATGTCTCATTTTTCAGCGCCGCCCTGGCTGCCAATCATGGACCGATCCGGGAGGCCGTCGAGCTTAGCGTGCGCCCAGCCGCACGCGGCGAAAGCGAGATGCTCGGCAACTGGGGTGTCGTGAGGTAGTGTCGCCGGCGGGGCATCGACTTTTGATGATGGACAGCGCGGCATCGTCGTTAACGTTATGGTGGAAGCCCAGGTCGTGAATCTCAACAAGCGCGAAGAGCCGAGCGTCTTTCAAACTCTCCATCGGCAGCTCGGCGAAGTCCAGTGCAGATCTCTTGTGACACCTGGTGCTTGCTGTGATGTAAAAGGTCCTCTGGTGTTGCCGATACACGATTGCCGACCACGGCGCGGGGCGTGGCTGCTCTCCTTGGCGCTGTTGTTTCGGAAGCTTTCCGAGGCATAGAATCGGTGAGGGCTGGGATTGTTCCATTGTCCGCGGAAACAGTCATCGAAATCCCATGTCCATTGTTGTCACTGGCGAGAAGAGTCTCGTCGACGTCAACGGCTTGCGAATCCAATGTCTCAGAATGTCGACTCCACAACAAGGCCCACATGGATGGACCTGGGTGCCTGAAAATGGTGGATCCGGATTGCAGAGCCAGCTGAGGGCTGTGATTGGTGAGCAGTTGAAGAGGACTTTCCCAAGCGCAAATCGAGAATCGACCGACGACCACCCCAACTCCAACTACCAGGTAAGAGACACGATATTTTGTGTCTAGTTCCGCAAAATATTGGACCGGGGGGATTTTTAAGTAGCTATTAAGAATAACGTGATCCACCATCGACCCGGACACCCCATCGACCCGGACACTTTTTCCCCCACTATAACCACCCAACTTCAAGACGCGTTTTCTCTACCACGATGATATCCGACTATATTGCAGAAAACCGAGTTCTTCTCGCAATTAATGCGATTCGATCAAAACCGTGTTTAAGCATCCGACGCGCCGCAGCCATTTACGATGTGCCCAAGTCTACGATTGCCGATAGAATGAAGGGCTACGTCGCGAAGTCCGATAGCTACAACGCTCGTTCAAATTTGACGAAGATAGAAGAGGAGGTGATTATTCAATATATCCTCGACCGAGATTCGCGAGGGTTTTCGCCCCGGATTGTCGACGTAGGTAATATAGCCAATCTCCTGCTTCGGAAACGCGGTGCGCGACACGTCGGAAAGAACTGGCTAGACCGATTCGTTGCACGACGTCCAGAGCTAAAGACGCGTTTCAATCGCGTCTATAACTACCAGAGAGGCCTCTACGAAGATCCTGCAATTATTGAGCTATAGTTCCGACTGGTAGCCAATATACGAGCGAAATATGGCATCCTCGACTACGACTTCTACAACTTCGATAAGACCGGCTTTATAATAGGTATAATATGGCCTAGGATGGTAGTCACACGCTCCGATCGGGTTGGAAAACCAAAGGCTATTTAGCCTAGGAATCGAGAGTAGGCGATAGCGATTTATAGTATCGCTGGCGATAGCTATATAGTACCGCCTTTCTTGGTAGTTCAGGGCCGCTTCTACCTCGCTAGCTGGTTGTCACGGCGGTCCACGCCGTGCCTGTCAGAACCCACAAGTGGAGCGTGCTGCACGGACCACTGTGGGTTGAAGATCTTGCACCTCGCTGTCGTCAGACCTGTATGTAGCTCTTCGAGCTACGTCTTGACTATCAAGCCTGCCCGTACCGACGGAATAGAGCCCGAGACTGTAGCTTAGCCTGAATACACTGTCATTGAACTACCTGCCTGTCCCGCCCGTGACATTACGTAGCTCCTACCCCATTAGCCGACCGTCTCCAACACGATGGCTACCCGCCCCGAACCTCCTGCGAACCCCGACACCGCGGCAGATTTGGCCGTACACGTCAGCGAACACCCAGAACGCTGGATGTTCTACCTGAGGAACATGGATGGGCATGCTGCCTCCCTGGAAGAAGAGATCGCTACCCTCCGCGCCGCCGCCCGTACCCACGACTCCGACGTCCTGTCCCTCCAGACCGAAATTTCGAAGCGCGACGCGATCATCCACTACCAGAAGGAACAACTGAACGAACGCGACGAACGGAACATCGAACGAACAGCCAAGGCCGCCGACAAGATCGCCCGACTTGAAGTCGAGAAGGCCTAACTCCTCGCTGCCGCTACGCCCGCTGTATACACCCCGCTGACCGACCTCCCTGCTACGAACCCCCCGGCCGAGCCTCTTGTAGATACTGCTCCGAGAACGCCTGCGCCTGCTCCTGCCTTACGTACCGGATCTACCGTCCTCAGTGAAAAACTCCCAGACCCAGAGAAGTTCGACGGATCTCGCGCAGACCTTCGACGCTTTACGCAACAGATCTATGCCAAGATGAAGGCCAACGCGGATCGATTCCCTATAGCCACTTCTCGCCTGACCTACGTCGCAGGTCGGCTCTCTGGGAGGGCTTATGAGCTGATCTTGCCAAAGATTGCTTATAGCCTCCCCCAGTTTCCCGACTACCCCGATATCCTGGTTTACCTGGAGAAGGCATTTGGAGACCCCAACCGAGTGGCCAACGCACGTAACGACCTGTTCCGTCTCCGGCAAAACAATAAGGACTTTAGCACCTTCTTCTCCGAATTCCAACGCCTGGCCCTGGAAGGACAAATGGCCGAAGACTCCCTGCCTACCATGCTAGAGCAATCTATCTCCCGCGAACTTCGCAGTATGCTGTTATACTACGACCCCCCTAGCCGAGAATTCCACCAGTACGCCGCTTTTCTGCAGGAGCTAGAGAACCGACGGAACCGGTTCTATCAAGCAGTACCTACACCGACCGCCCGGGCTAACCATACCTCGGCTGCCCCCCCCCAGGCGACTCCTGTACCGCCCCGACGGAGCGAGTCCCCGTACCCAAAAGGAAGCCAGAACCAAGGAGACCCGATGGACCTGAGCGCCCAGCGTACTTCCCGACCCAATGGACGGAGGGAACGAGGAGAGTGTTACCGATGCGGATCGAAGGACTATCGGGTCGCCCTCTGCCCGCACCCAGATACACGCCCATACATGCAAGCCCGTACCGCCAGAACCGAACGTCCCTCCAGCCCTGACACCGACCGATCCCTAAGCCCGCCTCTAAGCCCCTACGTATCGGTAAACGGTGCGAGTCTGAGCTAAGTCGCTCTCAGACTCTCGCCACCCGCGCAGACAACTACCCTAACGCTTCGCCTACTGTACCAACTACGACTACCCAGACAACCAAGACTGCCCGGATACTGCGAATTTCTGCTGCATCTGTACAAGGCCTCTCGGTCCGCGAGGAAGAGGACTTACGATCAAACCTGATGATCCTGCCTGTTACCCTGGAGAGCGGGAAGCAACGGCTTCCTACCTACGCCCTGACCGACTCTGGAGCCCAAGGGAAGGGTTTCGTTGACCAGAGCTGGGCCGAGACCCACGAACTGCCCCTGAAGAAGCTGCGGAGACCATTCACGCTTGAAGTCTTCGATGGCCGTTCGGCCGAGAGTGGGAAGGTGACCCACTATGCAACGGCAGGTATAAGAGTTGCGGACCACTACGAGAAGGAGATCAAGCTCTATGTGACGCAACTAGCCTACTACCCTGTCGTCTTGGGCATGCCATGGCTGAAGGAGCATGACCCGAGAGTTGGCTTTGCGAGCCATACGTTCACCTTCGAGAGCGACTACTGCCGAGAGAACTGCAATACCCCGAGTCGACCAACTAGGATCAAAGCCCTATACGACGTGCCGAAGAGGGCACGCCCGGAATATCTGCCCGCACGCCCTGCCGGTTTGGAGAATGTCGATATCGCTGCTGTATCCCTCCGAGCCTGCTCCGTATACATCCGTAGGGGATACAAGGCGTTCTCTGTCACAATCGAGGATATCGATCGCCAACTGTCCCTGCCTGGACCGCCAGACCTGACGAAACTGCTCCCGCCTGAGCTCCGAGACTTCGAAGACGTCTTTTCCCCAAGGGAAGCCGACAAACTGCCCCCGCACTGGCCATACGACCACGATATCAAGCTGATCGAGGGCAAGACGCCCCCGTTTGGGCCATTATACGCCATGTCCCGTACCGAACTGCAAGCTCTAAAGGCCTGGTTGGAAGAGAATCTAAAGAAGGGATTCATCCGCCCGAGCTCCTCCGCCGCAGCCTCACCTGTCTTGTTCGTCAAGAAGTCAGACGGAAGCCTCCGCTTCTGTGTCGACTACCGGGCCCTGAACAACATCTCTGTCAAAGACCGCTACCCGCTACCCCTGACGAAGGAATCCCTGAACAACCTGAAGGGGATGAAGTACTTTACTAAGATCGACATTATCTCCGCGTTCAACAATATTCGGATCAAGGAGGGCCAAGAGTACCTCACCGCATTCCGAACGAGGTTTGGCCTCTACGAATCGTTGGTCATGCTATTTGGGATGACTGGAGCCCCCGCAACGTTCCAACGGTTTATCAACGACACTCTGCGAGAATACCTAGATATTTTCTGTACCGTATACCTGGACGACATTCTAATCTACAGCCGTACCAGAGAAGAACACCTGAACCACGTCCGCAAGGTCCTGACAGCTCTGAGGAGAGCTGGCCTGTTCGCAAAGATCCAGAAGTGCGAATTTTTCAAGGAGGAAACAACGTTCCTTGGGGTCATCGTTGGCCGTTACGGCATCCGGATGGACCCTAAGAAAGTACAGACAATTAGAGACTGGGAAACCCCGACCTGCCTGACTGACGTCCAAGCATTCATCGGCTTTGGAAACTTCTACCGGCGTTTCGTACGCGGTTTTTCCAAGATCATCGCGCCGATGGTCAACCTGACCCGGAAGGATGTGAAGTTCCATTGGGACTCACGCTGCGAAGAGTCCTTCAACCGCCTGAAGGAGGCCTTTACCTCTGCGCCTGTCCTGGCCCCATTCGACTGGGAAAAAGAGATCATCCTAGAGACGGATGCCTCCGACTATGTCTCTGCTGGCGTTCTATCGTAGTACGGAGACGATAGGATCCTGAGACCTGTTGCGTTCTTCTCTAAGAAGCACTCTACAATAGAGTGTAACTACGAGATCTACGATAAAGAACTGCTAGCGATCATCCGCTGCTTCGAGGAGTGGAGGCCCGAACTTGAGGGTACTAGCTCCCCGATCAAAGTTATTACCGACCACCGCAACCTAGAGTACTTCACTACGACTAAGCTCCTGAACCGCCGACAAGCCCGATGGTCTGAGTTCCTGTCCCGGTTCAACTTTACGATCACCTACCGACCTGGAAAGCAAGGCGCTAAGCCGGATGCCCTGACCAGGAGGTCAGAGGACCTGCCTAAAGAGGGGGATGAACGCCTATTGCACCAAAGCTAGACAGTCCTGAAGCGCTCGAATCTGGATCCCCGGATTACAACACTACCCCCGTTGCCGACTCCTGACCCGTTGCCGACCCCCGACCTGCCGTCTCAACCAGCCCGAAAGGAACGAGTGCGGTTCACGGAGCCTCTCCAGCTCAACGTCCTTACCCGCTCCTAGACCAGACCAGAGATACCAGCCCCGACAGAACCCCCTCGCCCCGCTCTGCCACCTAAGAGAACTACGCCGCTACTGCCACCAGACATCAAGGACCTGTTTGCCAAGGGCTACGAGATAGACGAAAAGCCGAAGTCTGTCCTGGAAGCGCTGAGAAAGTCACGGAGCCGCCACCCGGGTATTACACTCGCAGAGTGCGAGGACCGGGGAGGATACCTGTACTATCGAGACCGCCTGTATGTCCCGAACTACCCCGAGTTGCACGCCGAACTGGTCCGTTCCTACCACGAGAGCGCTATCGCTGGACACATGAAGCGAGCACGCACGTACGAGGCCCTGTCCCGCGACTACTACTGGCCTGGGATGCTCACCTACGTCGAACGCTGGGTGTCCAACTGCCATACCTGCACCCGGATTACAGCTTCCCGCGAAGCCCGCCAAGGAGTCTTGAGACCGCTGCCGATCCCTGAGAGAGCCTGGAAGGATATATCGATGGACTTCATTACACACTTGCCGGAGAGTGAAGGCTACAACGCGATACTGGTTATCGTCTGCCGCCTGACCAAGATGAAACACTTCATCGCCTGCAACGATACCTGCGATGCTGAGGAGGTATCCCGCCTGTACCTGAAGCACGTCTGGAAGCTGCATGGGCTTCCAACGACGGTTGTATCCGACAGAGGACCGCAGTTCGTTTCCGACTTCTGGAAGCACCTGACCCGCCGGCTGGCCTCGAAAGCGCTACTGTCGACCGCGTTCCACCCTGAGACTGACGGCCAGACCGAAAGAGCCAACGCCTTCCTAGAACAGTACCTGAGGGGACACGTCTCCTACTTGCAAGACGACTGGGCCTAATGGTTACCGCTTGCCGAGTTCGCCCTGAACAACGCCCTGAACGAGAGTATCAAGATGACACCATTCTTCGCCAACTATGGATTCCATCCTCGTATGGGGTTCGAACCTGTAGCGCCTGACAATACCCCTGGAGCCAAGGATGCCGAACAATTCGCATCTAGGATGAAGGAAATCCACGAATTCCTGAGGGCCGAGATCTGCGTAGCCCAAGCCCGCCAGGAAGAGTACGCAAACCGAAAACGCCAGCCTGCCCGCAAGTATTACGTCGGCCAGGAAGTCTGGCTCGACGCCCGGAATATCAAGACGCTCCGCCCGCAGAAGAAACTCGACTGGAAGAACCTTGGACCGTTCAAGATCACCAAGGTTGTCAGCCCGTATGCCTACCGCCTGGAACTCCCAGCCTCGATGAAGAACCACCCGGTGTTCCACGTCAGCCTGCTCCGCCCCGCAGCCAACAACCCCTTGCCTGGCCAACGACAAGATCCCCCACCGCCAGTGGAGGTTGACGGTGTTGAGGAGTTTGAGGTCGAAGAAGTCC
This sequence comes from Amesomyces nigricolor, assembly GCA_004802645.1. Lineage (NCBI taxonomy): Eukaryota > Fungi > Ascomycota > Sordariomycetes > Sordariales > Chaetomiaceae > Amesomyces > Amesomyces nigricolor. Next base: position 275,812 of record SRKS01000004.1, read on the forward strand.
TGGATTCCCGACTGGACCGCCGCGGCCGAGGTGGCCGTCCCCGTCTGAAGTATACGGTCAAGTGGGCTGGGTACGATGAACCCGGCGAGGTGCCCGCTGACCATATGGAACATGCGAAGGAGCTTGTCCGCAACTTCCACCGTCGTTACCCCGACAAGCCCGGCCCCTGACCTAGGAATGTGCGTCGACGGAGCTTCGCACCTAGAGGGGGGATACTGTCACGGCGGTCCACGCCGTGCCTGTCAGAACCCACAAGTGGAGCGTGCTGCACGGACCACTGTGGGTTGAAGATCTTGCACCTCGCTGTCGTCAGACCTGTATGTAGCTCTTCGAGCTACGTCTTGACTATCAAGCCTGCCCGTACCGACGGAATAGAGCCCGAGACTGTAGCTTAGCCTGAATACACTGTCATTGAACTACCTGCCTGTCCCGCCCGTGACACTGGTACTCCGAATACCAGATTCCTAACGACTGGGCTGTCAAGACAATAACTAACGGATAGACAGATAATACGACTAGTCTAGAATAGCTACAGCACTTCGACAAGTATACCAAACGCCATCAGAGAGGTATATATCGGATGCTGGTACTTGATAGCTATAAGAGCTATATTAACGTAGAATTCGAGGACTATTGCAAGGAGAATAACATCATTACCATTTGTCTACCTTCCCTGTAACGGTCTTAGGAGTGTATTGCAACTATCTAATGACGACTCTACGAGTACAACTAAGCTTGAAGAAAGAAAAGGAAAACAGAGAAACAGGCCAACGCGTTGCGGAGACCTTCCTCTGACCAGAGGGAAACACTAAGTGAAAAAAGGGGTAAGTGTGATGGAGCCGTTGGCCGGGAGATGTTCAGGGGTTGGCCGAGGGTCACCGAGGCCTCTCCGGGGCTCAGCCCGTTACAATACCCCCCTCCTCTCCCGGCGTTGCCTCATCTTCCGTGATCTTCCCGTGGGCGGCTTCATACCGGTCCAGGGCTTCTGTCTCCAAGAAGGCACTCAGCGGTTCCCAGGTAGGCTGTATATGGCCAGTCCATTTAACAAATACCTCTGTTTCTCCTGCCGTCTTCTTTGCCTCCAGGATCTCCTCGACATGCCATTCTTCCTCGCCGTCCTCGTCGTCTGCTGGTATTATGGCCGGGGGCTGGGTGTTGTCTTGGGCTTGGGACGGTAGTGGATCATCGCCAGTCCGCTTCAGCAGCATGACGTGGAATACGTTGTGGATGCCTGGTGGTGTGTCCAGACGGCAGGCGTGCGAACCGATCAGTTCCATGACGGTGTATTTGGCGTTTCTCCAGTCGAGCTTCCTCGAAGGCCGGTTGGTTTTGATATTGGTCAGTCGTAGCCAGACCTTGTCTCCCACGCGGAACTGTTCAGCGACCTACCGGTCTCGGTTGGCGTATTCCTCTTGACGCTCCTGGGCGGTGGCCATCGCAGCTTGTGCTACCTGTACTGCTTCCTTCAGCTTAGCGACAAAGGCCTCTCCACGGGCAACCGGGGAGTTCCTAGTCGTACGTAGTTCTCTCCCCCTATCAGTCAGGTCAAGGAGGTCCACGTCGTAGCCGTGCGTGAGAAAAAAGGGGCTGATTCCCGTTGACGTTGCGTTACGGTTGTTGACAGCTAACATCGCCGCGGCCAGCAGGCCTGCCCAATCATCCTGCCAGTATGTTGTATAGCAGCGTAGGTAGTGTTCCAAAACTTGGTTGGCTCGTTCCGTTGCGCCATCGGTCTCGGGGTGGTAGGCTGTAGACAACCTGCGAGTGATCTTCAACAACTCACAGATCCTCTTCCACATATGGCCGACGAACTGGGGTCCTCTATCGGAGACGATTGCCGATGGAAGGCCATAGTGCCGGATGAAGCAGCTGAGCAGCCGCTCGGCCACGTCTTCGGCAGTTGTTGACGCTATTGCTTCGAAGACAACACTCTTTGACAATCGGTCGGTGATAACCATAATAGTATCCGCCTGGTCAGGACCAGACTGGGGCAGCCCAGTGACGAAGTCTATAGAAATCTCGCTCCAGATCCGCTCGGGGATTGGAAGAGGCTTCAGTAGGCCACGCCGTTTCTCTCTCCAGACGGCTGTCCTTCCACATACGTCGCAGTTCCGGAGGAACCTTCGGACGTCCTGGCTAAGGCCGGGCCATATAAACTTCCGAGCGATCAGTGATTTCGTAAGATCCCTACCAGGGTGCCCAGATATGGCCGAGTCGTGTGTCTCTTGGATGACTTGAGTCCGGAGTGGTTCGAAGAGAGGAAGCCAGATTCGCCCCCTCCAACAAAGCCGTTTTCCCTCGTCGATCGAACACTCTATGATCGAGATAGGGAGCCCCCACTGTGGAGGCAACTGCCTCTCACCGTCTTTGACCAACTGGCGGATTAACCAGTAACGGTTGTTGGCCGCAAGTCCCTGCTCCTACAGATCGCTAAAGGGCTTATCGATGAATGGGTTCTCGGGGGGATCTGACTTGTCGGCTTGGTCGTCGTCGTCTCCATCTTGATCGCCAGCCTTTACGAACCCAACGCCAACCTTGGTCTCGAGCTTGCCAGTCCAAGGTTCTGCTTCCTCCACTTCTACTACCCTTGTTAGGGCACTGATCTGTGCTCGGTGGACGGAGATACAGCCCCTCCGTATCCTCAGGAGCTGGAAGTAGCGTCCAGCGAGACGTTCATCGAATCCATCCGCCGGCATGTCCTGGTCTCTCCTCGAGAGTGCGTCGGGTACTACAGCTTCCTTGCCCGGCCGGTACGTCAGCTGGAAGTTGTAACGGGCGAGGATCTCTGCCCAGCGAACCTGCCGTTCGCTCAACTGCCGCTTTTTGTAGAAGTATTCGAGGTTCTTATAGTCTGTCCAAACCTCAAATAGCGGTATACTCCGGAGCTCGGAATCCTACTGCTCGAGACAGCGGATAACTGCCAATAGTTCTTTGTCGTAGATTAGGTAGTTGCACTCTGCTGCGTTGTTCTTTTTTGAGAAGAATGCTATAGGCCGTAGGATTCCTTCGTCATCGTACTGGGAGAGTGCTCCTCCGACCGCGTACCCCGAAGAGTCTGTCTCGACCACTGTCTTCCGGTCTGGATCCCATTAGGCTAAGATCGGGGCGCTAATGAGAAGAGTCTTAAGTCTCTCGAAGGCTTCTTCGCACTGGGGTGACCAGAGGAAGGGAGCTCCTTTCTTAGTTAGGGCCGTCAGGGGCATCGCTACCGTCGAGAAGTTTGGGACGAACTCTCTATAGTAGTTGGCAAACCCAACGAACCCTCTGACTCCCTTGACGGACTTGGGACGTTCCTACTGCTCGACTGCTCTGATCTTCTCGGGGTCGACGCGGATTCCCTTTCCAGCTTCGACGATAAACCCTAGGTACTTGACGGTCTTTGCCTCAAAGTCGCACTTGTCGATGTCGACTTGGAGACCAGCCTCTTGAAGCTTCTGCATGACCTTCCGAACCTTCTTCCTATAGTCAGAGAGCGAGCCGTTGGAGTAGATCAAAACATCGTCGATATAAGCCGAACAGAACTCGTCGAGGTACTCGCGTAGCGTATTGTTAATGTACCGTTGGAAGGTAGCCGGGGTACCAGTCAACCCAAACGGGGTGACCAACCACTCGTATAGCCCGTATCTCGTACGAAACGCGGTCTTCCACTCGTCTCCTTCCTTGATTCGGATCTTGTAGAATGCGGCAATCACGTCCAGCTTCGTGAACCATCTCGACTTCGACAGAGACCGAAGCGTCTCGTTGATCAAGGGGAGTGGGTACCGGTCTTTGCGGGTAATGGCATTCAGCCCTCGGTAATCGACGCAAAAACGTAGTCCCCCTCCTGGCTTCTTAACAAATAGGACGGGGGCTGAGGCTGACGAACTGCTTGCCCTGATGAAGTTCTTGTCGAGAAGTTCGGTGAGGGTCTTTCGCAAAACGATCAGTTCTTCGCGTGACATCCTATAGAGTGGCCCCCAGGGTAAGGGCTTCTCCCGTCTATCCTCATTTCTTTCTAGTGTAATCTCGTGGTCTACCCCTGGTCGAGGGGGTAGTAGCTGGTCTGCGGCGCTCCGGTCGAAGAGGGGGAGGAATTCGTAGTAATGCTCAGGTAGCTTCTGCCGTAGGTCGGTATGTCTCTTTGGGGCAAGTGCTTTTTCGATATCCCTAAGGCTTGCAGCGAAAATCTGTGCTGGCTTTGCCGGATTGTAGACTTGGGATACCTGAGACTTCCGAGTCCTTCGTACTAGGGCTCCAAAAACGCTAGATATCTGTTGGGAGATTGGTAGCGTTGGGCTCCCTCCCTGACTCCTTTCCTTGACGATTAGGCCCGATGTCCCAATCGTCAGTTCCCCTCGTGATAGGGAAATCGTCACCTCTTCAGCGTCCATCTATAGCCGACCAAGGATAATATCGTCCTCCTGGTCAGGGATGACGTAGAAGAAGACGCGGTTCAGTTTGTGGCCGTCAATGTCGGTATCGGCGTAGGCCACCTCTCGAATAGCGCCCTTGACTGTCACGTTGACTTGGGCGAGATCGCGAGGGGTGATTGGGATGTATAGGAGGCGTAAGCGTCTGGCGAGTGAGAGGCTGATAGTAGCAAAACATAGGCAACCACTGTCAACGAGGGCCTTGGTATAACGAATTCCATTGATGCCAAAGTTAACATAGAAAGGTTTTCCATCTATCTAGCCCTCGACCTCATTCCATTCCTGCTTCGCCTCCGAGTGCTCCTGGTCATGACTTCGGCTAGGAGCTACTCTTTTAACTCTTCGTTATCGGTCATCGTCTGGACAGACGAGTCGTCGTCCGTATCGACTAGTTCCTCGATCTTGGGGAGCTTAGGGCGTGATTTCTTTGCGTATATTTGGGGCTGGGATTCGGGACGCCTTGCAGGAAGGAGAGGGCATTCCGAGATCCAACAGCCGTCTCTGCTACATCGTAAACACCGTTTCTCCCTGCGGCGTGAGGCTATCTCCTTGTCGTCGGCCTACTTTGCCCGCTTCCCTGCCAGTTCCTTGTTCTGTCGCTGGACTGCTCTACTGATCTTGGTAGGTTCCCAATCCATAACGTCCTGGGGGGGGGTAGTAGCACGGATCTCGCTCTGCTGCTTCGCAGGTCTCTAGCTGGAGGAAGGGCTCCGTGCCCTCTTATAGGTTTCTTTGCAGGTAGATTGCTGGGGGCCACGCCACTGAGAGAACGCGCGAAACTCGTCGAGGTTGGCGCCCAGATCGTGGAGGGACCGTACATACTCGTTATACTCGTTGGGCATATTGAGTTGGCCCTTGAGCTCCCTCCGTATCTCTCCGTTGAGGGTTTTCTTGAGATAGCTGATCTTGACGGCAGATGTCCACCCAGCTCCGTCCGCATCGGCTAATTCCTTCTCAAACTTGGGGAGGAAGGACGCAAAGGGTTCCTTGTCTCCCTGGGCCATCGAGCCTAACTTGTCGAGAGCTTTCTGGGTGAGGTTTGGGTCCGAGTAACAAGAGGATAGGTACTGGAGAAACTCTGCAGGCTCAGTTGTCTCGCTCTGCTTGCAGTGGTCGAAGTAGGCCGCGGACATTGCTTGTGGGCTCTCTGAGAGGCGGGCGAAGATATAGGAGAATTGATCTCTCTTGGTGCCGATTGCTAGGCCGTCGGTTTCCAACTTGCTCTCCATCTCCTGCTTCCATGTCCGAAACTTCCTCCGAGCCCCATCAAAACGGGGGGGGTCCGGAAGGGTTGTCTTTTTCTTCGTCTGGATGGTTGGGGATGGTGGTAAGACAAAGGCGGCGGGTACGGGTGGTGGCGTAGCGGCGACAGCAGGAGGGGCTGGCGACGTTGGGGTCCGATGTATAGGTACGTTAGATCGTACCGCCGCGAGTCCTTCTTGCAGGAGTCGAATCTGGGCGTCGCTCGCTTCCCGTTCTTCTGCTTGACGCTTCTCGAGGCTGGCAAATCGCCGCTCGAGGAACTGCATCAGCTGGGCTATTGTATCGCTGCTTTGGCCCTCCTGCATTGCGGTGTCGTTGGCTGACATTGTGATGCTCCTTGTCGTATGCCTCACTCGATGGGGGGGCTTGCGTCGTGTGCCTCGCGTGATAGAGGGCTTGCTTCGTGTGCCTCGCGTGATGGAGGGCTTTCGTCGTGTGCCTCACTCGGTGGAGGGCTTTCGTCGTGTTGCGGTTGTATCTGTACCGCGGTCGTGGGTGTCTCGCCGCCTCGATGACGACGCAGACCTTCTCTGCAATTGACAACAGAAGAAGGAAGCTTAGTTGTAATGTAACGGTCTTAGGAGTGTATTGCAACTATCTAATGACGACTCTACGAGTACAACTAAGCTTGAAGAAAGAAAAGGAAAACAGAGAAACAGGCCAACGCGTTGCGGAGACCTTCCTCTGACCAGAGGGAAACACTAAGTGAAAAAAAGGGGTAAGTGTGATGGAGCCGTTGGCCGGGAGATGTTCAGGGGTTGGCCGAGGGTCACCGAGGCCTCTCCGGGGCTCAGCCCGTTACATTCCCATTCCTCGCATCTCATCCAGCCTCTCGATATCGGTTGTTATAGCGTCCTAAAGAAGATATACGGCGCTAAAATTGAGCACTTCATCAAGGCCCGGATCACGTATATCACTAAGCCCGAGTTCTTCCTTGCATTCAGAGCCGCCTTCTACCGAACTTTCACTAAAGAAAACGTTCTCGGAGGCTTTCGCGGGGCTGGACTTATCCCCTATAATCCACAGGCTGTGCTTTCGAAGCTGGATGTCAGGTTGCGGACGCCAATACCCCCTAGGACTCCTAATAGGCTACCCTCGCCTTGGGTCTCCAAGACACCCCAGACTACTAACGAAGCTCTCTTATAGTCTACCCTTACTAAGGGTCGAATTGCTAGACACTAGGGAAGCTCTCCAACTCCGATTTTAGCCGCTGTCGACCAGCTTTCGAAAGGAATACAAGCGGTTTCCTCTCGGATACTTCTATTGGAGGCCGAGGTACGAACACTACAAGCGGCTAACGAAGCACTTTCTAAACGCCGGAGGGCCAAGAGAACGCGGCTTCAGGATGGAGGGGCTATCAACGGAAGCCAGGCCAGGGAAATAATGGCAGAGAAGGGTGTGATTGAAGAAGAAGGACGCGTCGAGGGGGAAAACGAGGGGTCGTCAAAAAGGCTTCGGACAGCTTCGCGGCTCTGTGGCATCTGCCGCAAGCCTGGCCACAATGCAAGGACATGCCCGGAGGCTGGAGAAACAGACAATTCAAGCGAATCTAAGTAGTTGCAATTGATTTGATACGTTTTCGGTGGACTTTTGGCACTTTGTAAGAGTATGGTCTAGAAAAGTGTCCGGGTCGATGGGGTGTCCGGGTCGATGGTGGATCACGTTATCCAACTTTGGAACCTAGTGTTCAACTAACAAGAGCTCCTAGAAGACTGAATCTGTATCCTCTCGTGGGCCGTGGTAACCGTCGTCGGCGTGGGCTTCACCGCGGCCCTGACGCCTATCTCTCCGTCGAGCTCGAGGATACGCATCTGCCGTCACCCAAGTAAGCAACGGCCATTATTGGATGCCTTCCATCAAAGAGAAAGAGGGTAAATACACTCCGTCTTCTACGGGCTTTGTTTACGTGCTGCTTTTGCGCCTAGTACTCCGTACATAGCACCCAAACAACAACGGTGCAGTTGAAGAGCGCGGTTTGCGTTGGGTAAGAGGCAAAATTGCGGCTTTGGAGCTGTTGAAATCTATCAAGGGCACTGAGTTTCGGGTTTGTGTTGCCCATATCATCTTTTTACACTCTACTCTAATCTAGATGGGGATTCCAACATCCTCCAGTCTACACGACGCTTAATTCTTTTCAGCCGGGCCGTAGGTTGCTGCCCACGCGTCGTACGTCGGCGAGAGCATGAGCTGCTGCATGTGGCGTCTTCTGATGCCAACATTGCCTCCATCAAAGATGGGCAGAACCATGGCTGTGTTTAGAAGCTCCGCAAAGGGCTGGCTGCTGTCATACGCCGTGCTATGTTCTGTCAGTATGTCCCCTACTACCTCATAAATCTCAACACGGGGTTGAACTTACATTCCCACAGCATTGATGGCGTCCATACACGCCTTTACCGCTGCGTCACTGCAATATACCTTCGCAGCCAGCGCCAGCTCTCTCCTAGCATCATAGTCGCCGGGCCCCTTCTCCATGGCATGCGCCGCCTTCCACGTCAGCGCCCGGCACGCCTCCGTCTGCATCTTGATTCCAGAGAGCAGATCTGCAAACGCCTGCCTCTCCAGCAGCGGCACCGCGCCGCCCCTCGAATCCCTCTTCGCAAAAGCCAGCGCAGCATCGAACGCCGCCCTCATCACGCCCACACCCATAGCCCCGACCAACACAGCACTCATGTCAAACGCCCCAAATGCCACCTGTGCGCCCTGCCCCGGCGGGCAAAGCACGTTCTTCTCCGGCACCCGCACATTATTATACCTCACATGTGGCCCGGACACAGACGTATGCCCCGGTGTCTCAACATGCCTCACAACCTCAAACGCCCCGGGCCCATTTCTCTCCAAATCCTCCCTCGTAACCAAAACAATCATCACCCTATCCTTCGGATCCTCCCCCTCCTCCCCCTCCCCATCCGTCACATCCCGACAAACCACACACGCCAACTCACACCCCTTAAAATCCCACCCTGCACAATTCGTCGCCCACAGTTTTTCCCCACTCACCACCCACTGCTCCCCCTCCCTTCTCGCAGTCGTCTGAAACCCCTTCCCCCCCTTCTCCAACGCATTCGCCACACCCCCGGGCTCGCTAAAAACAAGCGACGCCATCGGCGCGCCCTCCCCGCTCAGAAACGGCTTGAGAAACTCCCCATGCTGCTCCGGGTTGCCCGCAATGTTCAGCGGTGTCAGCCCTAAACCCGTGGCAAAGATGGTGAGGGCGGCCGAGGGCTCGACGGCGTAGCACTCCTCGACGAGGATCGCTGCTTCGATCAGGCTGGACGCGGCGCCGCCGAGGGCGGGGGAGAGTTGGCCTTTGATGAGGCCGCCGGCGACCGCGGCGGAGTAGGCGGGTTGGGTGGCTTGGAAGCGGGCGGGGCCCGAGGCGTGTTGGAGGTAGGCGGTGCGGGCGGGGAGGAGGATGGACTGGGCGAATTGCGAGGCGGCGCGGCGGGTGCCGGCCTCGTTAGGGGAGAGGTGGAAGTCGATGGGCATTGTTGGGGGCGGGATCTTGGGATCTTGGTGAGACTTTGGGGATGTTGGGTGTGTTGGGTTTGGTGGACGGGAGGTGAATTTAATGCTGAGAAGGGGAGAGATGGGGGAAGAAATGGGGGCTGAAACTCTCAATGCCTGATGGAATTGCCAGGTTCCTCATCCTTCAGTGGATACACAACGGGGAGAGCCCGATGGGGGCCGTTCGCCTTCGCCGAGGTGTACGGAGTGTGTACATTAGCTTCAACTGGCTGGCTCCGCAAACCAGCGGACATCCAATCCGTTGTTAACCCTGATGTCGGCGCCGCATGACTACATGGAGGTTACCCAAATCACGGTGACATCGTGCGGTGGAACGTATGTTTCGGGTGCCGGCAGGGCCCGGAGCAACTCCGACTTGGTAATTATCCGAGAACCGGCAAAGGACCTCGATTACTGGCAAAAATGCTGAAAACATCCGAATCTCACAAGACTGACTGTTGTGTGCTTAAGTTGGAAGACAGCACAAGATGAAGTATAAAACGAGGGTAACGTTACTTTTAGCACAGAGCGCTGGAAATTTGACATACCCTCCTTGGGCCTTCTCCATTTGATGGGCGATGCTACGTAATTAGTTGCTCTGGTAATTTAGGAGTTCCATGTTCAACTGTCTCTTGGACTACAACTTTTCAGAATACATGTTATTGCCCCTTTCCCCCACCAACCGGCCAACTTTAGCCGAGCAGGTCTACGGACGCCATGCAGCATGTTGTCGCACTGCCCAATGCAAAGGTGCTCTGCATCAAATGGAGATATGTGCAAAGCCAGTGTCGTCGATTGGCTGAGGCAGTTTCCGTGTCTGCTCCCACTGGCCAGCCATGGCAAACTGCAGCTGAGAAGGGAAAGGCCTGAGAGGATAGCGACAGAAGCGGCACTGGAGGTCAATTTGTGATGCTTAAAGATGCCAGGAAATTCGCTGAACAACCGGATTCTTCAATCTGAAGTGCAGAGAACGAGACAACGGAGTAAGAACCTCAACCTGCTCTTCGGAAGGCGACCAACTTCCTGCAGTTCGCATCCCCTTCCTCACGCTACCCAAGCAGAGTGCATCCAATACCGGGAGGTCGTATCCAGGTATCACCAGACGGGCTGTTTCCATGGTCTGGTGTGGGCTGGCCACCCACCAACTGCATACAGCCCACCACTAGGACACCACGAGGCCCTGCAGGTCATGCAGTAGCGGCTGTTGGAGCCTAATGCCGAGAGAATGGTCGTCAACTGGGTAAGGGCTCTTTAAGGAGACTGGAGATGATAGGCCTTGCGAGATGACTTGCAGGAGCTTTGGTGGCTTTGACGCGGGTCGATCTTGGTCAGGACCAACCAGTTCTTGAACTCGCGGGGGCCGCCAGAACGCCACTTTATCAGGGCAAGCCGTGGCAGACGATCTTCCGTTCCTTCCAGCTTTGCTTCACATGCCCCTTGCCATGATACTGTCCCAGTTAGCCTTCTCCTGTTTGTTCCCAACGTTATCACCACGACGATGACCATAACCGCCCAGGCCATCAAGGCCAGGGAGGCTCGCCTCATCACACAAACTCTCACCCGACCTTTTACCACCATCACCACAATCGTCACCCTCGGAGACGGCCCCCCTTTACTCACCCCAACTCCAACACCACCACCCCCTCCACCAACCCCTACCCCAACAACAACAGCCGCGACACCACCCCCCAGCTCAAGCACGCTCAACCCCCAAGAACTCGGCGCCTTGCTCGGCTGCATCCTCGGCCTCGCTTTCCTCGCAATCTTCATCTGCCTCTGCGTCTCGTTCCGGCACAAACCACGGCCACGGACCCGCGAGCGAGTGGAAGCCTACTACTACGGCAGCGGCAGCGAAAGCGACGTCGTTCAGGTTGAGGTCCTGCAGAGCTCGCCGGAATGGGCGCAATACAACGCAGAACATGCCGCAGAGGCCGGGTGGACGACGGTACCGCCGCCGGCACACTTTCCGCCGACGTCGAGACGGACGGGGTATTGGCATACGTGGGATGCGCAGATTTCGGGGGTGGGGAGATATCCCTGAGCTGAAAGGGTGGTGAGGGGGTTTGGGGTGAGACAGGGGGTAGAAGATGGCGTTACTGGGCAAAGGGGTAACCAAAGTGTGGTGGATTGTGCCATTTTCTTTTTGCACAGGGCCCTGCTTTGTGTTTGGAGAGGTCGGAAGCCGAAGGTCCTCAGACACACGATGACAATCATTACGAAAGACAGCGCGGAGAGAGTAAGTGAGATAGTACTAATTCAAAGATCAAATAACGTTAACGTTACCCCAATAGAAATCGGCTCTCGCTTGAAGGGTTCCTTGTCATCTTCCGCGCCAACCAACACTCCAGGGCTCCGCTTGAGTTCCGAGTTCACCTCCTCGAGCGTCAGCATGCTGACATGTGCTAGCTTTTTTGAATCGAAGCCGACTTTGTCAGTGTAATTTCCAGTGTAGGGGAACTGGAGGAACCGATCCAAGATCTCTGGTCTCTCGTTGGGCAGGTCGACAACAACCCCGACAGTGGATTGCTGAGAAATACGAGGAAAGTTAATATCAATCTGGCCAAGTTGGGACTTTTAGAATCGTCTATTTACCACCGTCTGCCCAGCCACAGCTTTTTCAAAGAATGGCGATTGCGTACAGACCACCAACCGATGAGCTTTGAGTTCATTGCCGCTGCAACGGATTACCATGTCCGTGAGCTTGCCCCGCGCACGAAACTTCGGAAGCGGAGAAACGATGGAGGCCGCCAGGGGATTATGAAGGGACCTCGGATCCTCGTCTTCTTCACTGTCCACGTACTCCTCGTCCTCCTCATATTCCTCGTTCTCCTCTTCCTCCTCGTCTCCCTCGTCTTCTTCATCTTCCTCCTCGTCTCCCGTAATTTCGCGATATTCTCCCTCCCCCTTCACGCGTGCCTCATGCTTTTTGTCCTCCTCTTCCTCTCTCTTCCTCTCGTCTCCCTCATCATTCCCGTATTCCCTGTTGCACTTACAGTACTCACGACCCTTGCAGTCAGGGTAGTAGACGCGGTACTCGCATTCCTTGCAATCCGCCCAGAAATCGCAGTACTGGCAGTTTTGTTCGCAGCCGTGCCAGTCCTGAAGGTCCTCAGAATAGTCTGACTCGTCGTATTCATCGTCTTCCTCACTCCTCTCGTTCTCTTCGTCCTCCTCCTTGCAATTGCAAGGGAAATAGAGTCGATAGTCCGCCCCCTCAGGCCCAGCTTCTTCTTCCGATACGGTGCAATGGTGCGCTTGCATCATCCGCCGATTGGGGGCCGGCAGCAGGTTGCTGTTGAGAGGGGTTGGGAAAAGAACCTGGTCTGGCATGTTTTCGGTTTTCGGTTGTTAGTCCGGGTGCTGATGCGATTGTTAAGCCTGATAGAACAGATGAAGATGGGAGAGAGATGGGATTCAACGGAAGAGTTGGAACTCTTAATATACCGTCTTCTGATAGGTGCTACTTTGAAGCATCCTCCATCTTGAGATCAGTGAGTGAACATTCAAAACTAAGAATGTTTGAGTTATCAACGGCTTAACCCCAGTCAGGTTCTCTTTTGTTGGGATGTTCTGTAAAAAGTTTAAACGCACCATTGAAACCGTTGGTTTCTGGGTAATGAGATCTTTCAACTCTATTTTGTTTTGCTTTTTGTTCCAATTTTGCAGACGCGGTTGTCAAAGCCGGTTTCTCCCACCTACATCACTTTGTGAAACTGCAAGGGGACAAGGAAAATATGAAAGAGCCAGCCGTGAATTCTGAACATTAAGCTTTTGAAGGCATGAAACATGTGAGAAACCTGTGTCTCAGGGGGTAATAGCAAAAGCCACGATCCAAGCGAAAAGCATCAGTCCTTCAAGTCCACACCATGCTTTCATACCCCAGCATGAACGTCATAACACCCACCGCAAACTCCCCATGCTTCCGCATCACCGGATCCATTCTCTCCCTCTGCTTAATGTTCCCCTTGATAGCCGTCCCAACCAAGCGGCACACAATCTCCCTCAACGCCACGTCTGTGTCAGGTGTACAGGAGTACAGCTCATCAACCACATCTGGAAAGCAATCCGCATGCCGCCACGACATCTCAGCCACGCGGTAGAAGCGATCTCGGGCCAGCAGCCTTAGCGCCGGCACGTCAAACTTGTCCGCCATAAAGTACAGCCGCATGGGCGTGAGGAACCTGGAGGGGAGGTTGTGCAGCGCCTTGATATCGTCGGATGTGGTCTGCTCATCGATGCCCCGTAGGCTGCAGCCAACCGCAGGACTCCCAGCAACATTGCTGCCGGCTTCGCTGGGCTCGTAGTCATCGTTGTATTCGATATCAGGCTTAAGGGCTGCGAAGAGCTCTTCGCAGTCAAGCGTCGGGGGGTAGTCGCTGGCGGGTTCGGAAACGGAAATGTCCATGGTGCCAGGAGCATCCTGTAGCAGGTCTGCAACCTCTTCGGGCTCCATCATGCTGGTCTCGGCCGGCTGTGACCCATGAGTCCAAACATCGTAATTCCCGCGGTAAAGAAACTCCAAGAAGCGCTCAAGAACGTCAGGGTCGTCCTCAGGTAGATCGATGATGCCAGTGGTAGTCTCCTATTCATTCGGTCAACCTCTGCGCTGGATTCTTCTTTGGCAACGACTTACACAGACCCCACTTGTGAGTGCCTTGTCAAAAAATGATGACTGTGTGCAGACAATGGCTCGGTGGGCCTTGAACTCGCGGCCGCCACAGCGGATCGTCATGTCAGACCACTTGCCAGACTGGAAAAGGGTCGAGAGTGAGGAAAAGATGGAGGTTGCCCGAAGATCGTCAATGATGCCATACTCGCTCATGCGATCATCGCCTCCAGCGGAATCTGAGGGAGACGATTTCAGCTCATCAGGGTGGGGTTTGTGGATTGACATTTTGTAATTGTGGGAGGAGCAGCCAGAGTTGAGTTCAAGTGAAGAGCATGAGCTTCGCCCTGGCGCTTAAAAACCAAGAGGAAGCTGGGTCTGCATGCGTGAGTGGCCAGCTCGAGCATCAATCCGCTGCCTGAAACCAGCCACCGCGATTCAGTCAGGGGTGTTTGATGCCTTGAGCCAGCCTGCATGTTGAACCTGCGGTTGGGCCTGTGCCCACGAGGCGACCGATAAATCAACGCTGCTATGCTATCGTTTTTTTAAAGGAAAGGAAACCTTAACGGGAAGCCTGAATCTGCATCGTTGCTTATTACCCCTCCATGAGATTCAGCTGAAACCTCTCAAACCCAACCCCCCTCCCCGAGTTCAGGGTGAAAATAGGGCGAAATCACTGCTGAGGCTTGGGAGAAGTCGGGCAGTTATGAGCCAACAGTCCTCAAATCTACTGAGCAAGGACTCGCTTCTGCTTTGTGCTCGCAAGTTAACAGGCGAGAGCGTCATCAAGCGCTTGAGCCGGTCTCATGCTCCAACCAGGTCTTTGACCCTCAAAGGTACTGTGTATTTCTACATTGCTGTCCAGTTATTGGCGCGAATATTGAACGGATGGATAATAAGGTGCCAGATCGAGTTCTTGAACCGAGAATCAAAGGTGGACATCGATCCATTGCGCAGGGTGAGGCGAGACTCATAACTGGGGGCCGCTCTCGTAAGTCCCGGTAGATAATTATAATAGCTGGCAAGATTGCAGTCCAAAGAACGACGACAGCTACGGCTACTTGCTGGTTGACTACCTAGTACTAGGCCCAACACCACGCCAGCGAAACCTCCACTTGAACGGACTTGCGCTGCACAACCCCTTGACAAAGAATAGTCCATCACGCACACGGACAGGCCCAAAGAAAATATCTTACTACGGGTACTGCTTCCCCCAAGCTTGACCATGAGTTCCATTCCACCATCTTGGAAGCACCAACTCGGAACTCGACCATGACAACGGGTGCTGCAAAGAATGATCTCCACCAAGTGGATCCGTCACTAGAACTGGCGGACGACGAGTGCTTCTAGAGAAAGCGGCGCACCACCCTGAACGCCGTGTAGTTGGAAGGGCCGCGATGGAGGAGTTCGACTCGACGTCTTTGTTGGTGAAGCCAGCCAGTGACTGATGATGCACTGGGGAAAGAGGCATGACAAGGAGCTGGGGAAGAAGTCGGTTCCTCACGCAGCTCAGCCTTGCGCATCCGTGTCTAGAAAAACCGATCTGGTCCAAATATCTGTCCCAATTTAGCTCGACGTGGAGACCAAGTTCTGGTCCAGGCCAGGCCCGATCCGATGTCGAACCGGGTCCGTTCCGCAGATTATGCCCCGCCTCTCGCGCCGACGTCTTCCGCGTCCGCTTCGGGAATCACCAACTGACTTCGGATGGCGGCGGGATGTGTCACAACCAAGACATGGAGAACAATGCCCAAGCGAATCTGGTTCGACTCGCCGGCAGCATCCCAGTTACCCCGCAGACGACAAGGACACGGCCGCTCGGGACGGCAATCCTCGGCTCAGGGGTTGATGTTTGCTGAGCATGCCAGTGAAGTTGAGGATTGTTGGTGAGAACGAAAGAGTTGCCAATGGGGGAATCTGGGGCGGCGCAAAAGATAGGGTGGGTATCGGGGTCGAGCGATGTGGTCCGGACGTGGTTTAAGTTGCAGCCCGGCCCGGCTCCGGTCCCGGATCTGAACTGCCGAGTCTCGCGGGGCCGCAAATGCGGGGAATGCGGGGGTCCCGAGTTCCATGACCGGGGACCCATCCCCGGTTCTCTCGGACTGGCACTCTGTTGGCTGAAATTACGAGCGTTCATCTCAAACACACGCCGTGTTAGGTAACTCCAACCGCGGGCAGCGGTTGGAGCAGGTCACTTGACCACGCGGACGTCATGAGGAGAAAGGGGCGATGAGGGGCTTAAGCCGAGACCGGGGCACTTACACCTCGAATAACCCGACCAATAAATAGCGGCTGGCGGGTTTCTCAACGTCTTTGTCCCCGTTTCGACCAAACATCGAACGAAAAGTGACTTCCAGGATACCTGAGTCCACTTGAATCCGGATACCATCACCACCGCTGACACTAGTCTCCAACTGTTGATACCACCAAGTCCAAAACAGGGCTCGGTACGGAAGCCGAACCAGCGAGGACAAGGAAGCTCACCTCCACCTCCACCTCTCAGGGCCTTCTGCTCAGTTCCCGACTCATCCGTCCCGTGTCACCCTCCCGGTTGTGAATCCACACCAGGACCTCCCTCGCAACAACGCCACCACCACCCCGCACTGCCTTTGCCGCGATGCCCCCCTTGCTCCGCGCAGCCCCGCCCCGGGCCACGAGGGCCAGTCGGGTGCTCCAAGGCCATTCCGCTGCAGCAGTTGCGGCCGGCCTGCGGGGACCTGCCACCGCATTCCGGTTCATCTCGTCATCGGGTCGTCCCTGCGACGGCAGCTCCGCAAGCAACAAAACCACCGCCCTCCCCCCTTCCCAGCACCTGCAAGCAGTCAACCGGACCATCCCTTCGGTGTTGCCAAGCACACTGACCAACACAACCACCACCATTTCACCCTCAACCCATCCCACCCTGACACCCCAACGCTGGTCCTCCACCCTTGCCACCCCATCCCCCAACAACACCGACCCGTCGCCCAAGATGTACACCGCATCCTTCGCCTTCTTCGAGGCGCTCTGGGAAGCCGGCGTAACCCACGTCTTCGTCAACCTCGGCTCCGACCACCCCAGCATCATCGAGGCTATGGTCAAGGGCGCGCGCGAGAAGAAGGGCCAGTTTCCACGCATGATCACCTGCCCCAACGAGGTACTTCCTCTTCCTCCCCTACTCCCCTACCCTCCCTCTCCCCCGCCCTCCTTTCCCCAACCATCGGTGACTAACCCCCCCCTCCCAGATGGTAGCAATGTCCATGGCCGACGGCTACGCCCGCCTCACGGGCCGCCCGCAAGCCGTAATCGTCCACGTCGACGTCGGCACGCAAGGCCTCGGCGCAGCCGTGCACAACTCGTCCACGGGCCGGGCGCCCGTCCTCGTCTTCGCCGGCATCTCGCCCATCACGCAGGACGGCGAGCTGCGCGGGTCGCGCACCGAGTTCATCCACTGGGTGCAGGACGTGCCCGACCAGAAGCAGATCGTGGCGCAGTACTGCCGGTACGCGGGGGAGATCAAGACGGGGGTGAATGTGAAACAGATGGTGAATCGCGCGCTGCAGTTTGCGGTTTCGCAGCCGCAGGGGCCGGTGTATTTGTGTGGGAGCAGGGAGGTGATGGAGATGGAGATTGGGGAGTATAAGGTGAGGCAGGGGGAGTGGGAGGCGGTGGAGTTGGGGGGGTTGAGTGGGAAGGAGGTGAGGAGGCTGGCAGAGGCGTTGGCGGGGGCGAGGGAGCCGTTGGTGGTGACGGGGTATGCGGGGCGGAATCAGGAGGTGCCCGGGGCGTTGGTGGAGTTGGCGGATATGGTGAGGGGGTTGAGGGTGTTGGATACGGGGGGGAGTGATATGTGCTTTCCGGCGGATCATCCGGGGTGGTTGGGGTTGAGGTATGGGGTGGAGGATGCGATTCGTACTGCGGATGTGATTGTGGTGTTGGATTGTGATGTGCCGTGGATCGCGACGCAGTGCAAGCCAAGGGAGGACGCGAAAATCTTTCACATTGATGTTGATCCGCTGAAGCAGATGATGCCGGTGCACTGGATCCAGGCGCAGCACCGGTACCGCGCGGACGCGCTAACGTCGGTCGAGCAGATCACAACGCTGCTCAAGTCGGACGAGGGGCTAAAGGCGCAGCTGCAAGGGGAGGAGAGGGAGAAGCGGTGGACGGCGCTGCAGGAGTCGCACAAGAAGCGGCTGGAGGGGATTGCGGCCCGGCTGAAGCCGCTCGAGAACGGCGAGTTCGGGACCAGCTACCTGTGCGGCAAGCTGCGCGACATGTGCCCCAAGGACACCATCTGGGCGGTCGAGGCCGTCACCAACACGGTGTTTGTGCACGACGCCATCCAGCCTACGCTGCCGGGCCAGTGGCTCAACTGTGGTGGTGGCGGCCTTGGGTGGTCGGGTGGTGGTGCGCTGGGTATCAGGCTCGCGAGCGAGGTCGAGGGCCAGGCCAAGGGCGAGAAGCCCAAGTTTGTGGTGCAGATTGTGGGCGACGGCACGTTCCTCTTCTCGGTGCCCAGCAGCGTGTACTGGATCTCGAAGCGGTACAATCTCCCGGTTCTGACCATTGTCCTGAACAACAAGGGTAAGTCATGATAGTGATTACTGAGAGATGTGGTTGTTGCTGACTGTATTGTAGGCTGGAATGCGCCGAGAAGATCGCTGCTCCTGGTTCACCCCGAGGGGCTGGGCTCGCAGGCGACGAACGAGGAGATCAACATCGCCATCGATGGGCCCATCCCCGATTTTGGCGGCATTGCGAAGGCGGCGGCAGGAGGCGATCTGTATACCGCTAGGGTCGACCAGGCGGCGGATCTTGAGAAGGTGCTCAAGGAAGCCATTGAGGTGGTCAAGGGCGGACAGACGGCTGTTGTCGACTGCAAGGTTGCGTTCTGCTAGGCGTGTCTAGAGGCATGCTGCCGCGTGGGGGCGCACAGGTTCGGATATCTTGCCGAGGAGGGGATGTCCAGCCAAAGAAGACGCCGGGTTTGCTGCATGAATTAGTGATAGAGAGCTAGCATTTGCAATGCCAATCTACTCCAACCCTTCTTTCCTCTTCATCCCACCCTCTTCGGCCCGTCACTGGAAGATGACCAACCGCTCTGCAGCACCAAGTCCGGAGCAAATGCCCCAGTGTTGTGTCATTGATAACTCCGTCGGTGGTGTATGACAGAACCTGCATGTCTTCGATCTGGGGGCTATGCCCTGCCACCCTCGAAGATGGTGTGCGTCCCCCACCAGCACCTTGGCTGGCATCACTATCCTTTTCAAGGAACGTTGCGCTAACGCCCGTAATTCCCATCCATGTCGCCGCAGAAGCAGCAGAGAGAGCTGAGACCTGCCAGTCCAGGCCTGAGATGCAGCCCGTCGATCCTCGCTCGCCACGATCTGATCTCGGGAAGGGGTGCTGGTTGGAGGGAGGCCAACCCGGATGGCATCCGCGACTGTCGGTATTGACACTGATCAGCAACCGCCGCGCCGCTCATCTGTATGCAATGGCCTCAGCCAAGGCGTTGGGCTGCGTTGATGTCAACGACAAAAAGAATCGAATCTGAGGCGTCGTTTTTGCTGCCGCTTCTGCTGCAAGAGTGCGTCACCAGGATGCTGCAAGGAGCACAGACCACAAGCGCCGTAAAAGATAGGACTTATTGCGGTCTTTCCCGCCATCCTCGGCTCTCCCCACTACAGCATAAACTCAAAACCGACACCATTCATCAAGTCGAACCGTCCCAGAACATCCAGATTCCTTTTTGTGGTTGAAGATTACAGGACCCACCCACAGACCTTGAGACCCGCCCGGCCAAGCACTGGCTCCATCTGCCCCACGACGTCGCGCCCAATTTGCCCCTCCTGACCCGCCTAACCCCACCTGTCGACACCCAGAGATCTCGGGCCATCACGAGACACTCCGAGCCTTGTTCGACTGTTCGAGACCGCGAGACCATAGACCATGAGACTGGCGCCCACACTTCGCAGGATACACACCACCGAGGAGCCGCCCTGGCCGACATAACGACGCCGAGCCTAACTTCTTAGCGCCCCATCAACCCAACCGAACGCTCACTCGGCGCCATTTTTCGAACAGCAACTTTTTGTTCCGTCCCAACTCGAAATCGTCCTTTCGAGGCCGTTGCGAGGCACAGCCCTCGACATTCCTTTGATTACGATCAGCGCGAAGCGTGCGACACGTCCCACACCATGGCCGAACAAGAACCACGACCAGAACCGTCGAGGACACATTCCGCTGGCAGCGACTCGAGCGTTGTTCCCTCGCCGCCACCACCGCCCGCCCCCGAAAACGACGATTTGCTGGGTTACCTCCATCCCAGCGCCGACCATGTATCTTCGCCCACACTTGCGGCCCAGGTCGACGACGTCTTTAAGATCGCGCCCCAGGCCGCCCTGAAGCTGCTCAGCGCCGGCATCGAGGCCCTGGTCAGCATGACAGGCGACCACCTCCCGCCAACACCGCCGCAACAAAGCCCGACCCTCCCACACATGCGCGCGATGGAGGCAGAAAAGAAGAGCATTGTGCGCTCCAACTCGGAAAAGAGCCTCGCGCGCCTTGCCGCCCAACAACGCGGCAGCGCACCCACCACCCCCCTCGCAGGCCGCTCTCCCGCACCACCACCACAACAACCACCTCCGCCCGAATCCCAAGACCAACCCATCGACGGCGTCCGCCTCCGCCCCCAATCACCTCCCCCACACCAACACCAACACCAACCCACCCAACACCAATCGCCCCTCCCCCCGCACACCGTCGTCGGCGAAAACTCCCAACCCCTCAACCTCCAGCACGCCGCCATCTCCCGCAAATTCTACTGCCGCGTCCCGCCCCCCATCTCCATCACCGACTACCTGCTCCGCATCCACCAGTACTGCCCGCTCTCCACCGCCGTCTACGTCGCTGCCTCGCTCTACATCCACCGCCTGGCCGTGCTCGAGCGCGCCATCGTCGTCACGCAGCGGAACGCCCACAGATTGTTGCTGGCTGGGCTCAGGGTGGCGGTCAAGGCGCTTGAGGATTTGACGTATCCGCATAGCAGGTTTGCGAGGGTCGGCGGGGTGTCGCCGAAGGAACTGTCGAGGCTGGAGGTGAGTTTTTGTTTTTTGACGGGGTTTGAGCTGGCTGTGAATGCGGAGGTGTTGGGGAGGCATTGGGGGATGGTGAGGAGAGGGGCGGAGGCGTGGAATGTGCATGAGCATGAGCATGAGTATTTTGAAGGGCAGGTGGTGGTGCAGCAGCAGGATGTTGGTGGGGGGGCGCAGGAGGAGGAGGATGTGGGGAGTTATGTGCGGTTGCCGGTGAGGGAAGAGCCGGGGGGGGGAGCGGTGTGTGGGGATGTGGAAGCTATGGCATGAGGGTGTCGTGGGGGGAGTGGAAGTTGACGGGTTGGAGCATTTTTGGGAGCATATGGGGAGTTTGGGTGGTCATCAAGCTTCGTTTCAGGGGCGTTTGTTGCTTGAGCCGTCTGGTCGTCTAGTGGGGGGTTTCTTCCCTTGTTGGGTTCTGTGGAAGGCCAAGTTTTTGGATAACGACATGTGCTGCGGCATCAGACTCGTGCATTTTTTTGGCGTTGGGCTCTGTTATTCTTTGGGGCAAGTAAACTTCATCGGCGGTGCATAGCAACTCTCTTGAAGGCTATCTATTACGGAATACAGTCTGAATCATCAAATGCTGGAAACGAACCATGTGGTCGGTTGGTTACCTGTGATGGGTGGTTGCGGTATTGGTGCGAAGTCAGGGATCAGGGGTGAGTTGCACTCGGCGTCAAGGCCCCGAGAGCCGGTCGTGGTTGGCCATCATCTAGACCGGTGATATCACAGCTGCGTAGTTCCTTTTAGGCCGCGGCTCATACATTAGACGACCGGTCATTGTGTGTCGAATCTACGCTGGCTACATATCACTTCGAGTTTCCCCTCTCCATTGCTCTTCTGCTTCTCCCAACAACCGCTACCCAAGTATTATCCTGAGCCCTTTTACAATCCCTATCTACTATCGCAACTAAGCCACATTTTATCCATCAACAGCTATGGAAGAAGAAAACGAGATCCCCATCCAGGCCCCCGCCCCCGGCTCCGAGGGCCTTCCTACCGAGCAGCCCGAGGTCGGCCAACAACCGGCCGCTAAAAGTGTGTCCCCAGCAGCCTCCCCTTTCCCCCTCTTTCCCTCTACCCATCCTGGCCTTCCCCTTGGTATTTAGTATGTTAGTCTGTCCGAATAACTGCTAACGCTCTCCCAGAGACCGAAGACATCGTGTCCCGTACCTGGCAGCTGCGAGAGAGCAGAGAGTGGGTGGAGAGGCAGCCGGGGGAGGAGGTGAAGTTGTTGAAGAAGTATGGGGAAGAGGCTTGATCACTGTGGTGGTTTAGTGTCTGGAATTTAAAACTGGTATATATAGGTTGAGCAATATGTTTGTTCGATCCTCAACTTCGCTCATTACCTTGGACTCCGGTGCGTCTGTACCGACTGAGGGTTGTGTTTTCTTGAAATACAACAAAACTGTGCCCGATTATATCCATCCCGAAGGATTTACAAACAGTGAGACAACCGTGTCATGATCCCTCCGTGTTTGTGAGTACAATGTGGCCTGCAGTCCTCGGTCCGAGTCCGGAGCCCGGAGTTACTCCACAAACCCTCAAATCTGAGTCTCGGGTTTTGGGGATGGGCTTGTAAGAGGTTATCCCAACTCCGGCTCTCCGGGTTGATGGTTTCCGCTCGTCGGGGACCGAGGGTTAGAGACAGGCTAGCAGTGCAATCCAGTCAGTCAACATAAAACGAACGCTTGCATCTCTGATCTAGACACCTTGACTCGGGGTACATGTGGCTATCTGCAAGATCGCTTCCATGCACACTCCGAGTCATATAGCTGGACAGGATAGTTCGGTCTGTTGTTGCTGTGGAACTGCTCACCGGTACTCGTGTAGGTTGACAGCTTGGGCTTGAAGCCATCTGATATGTCAGTTGCAAAGAGATTTGGCATAATAGATCTGTTGGATGACCACGTCCGTTTGGCAACAGCCTCATAGACAAAGTTGGCTTTTGGCATCCCTTAACCAGGTATGGCCGCGACAACATCACAACACCGTGGTCATATGACTGGATTCGCTTTCTTTAAGTTGAGGTTCTTTGGCATGAGCAGGGCAACGCATGACCTACGACAACACCAAGCACCAACTTCACCTGCTTTGTTGTCATTTACAGGAGAGTGTCCCCGTGACAACAGCCCAAATCCTCCTCCTCGATGACCTGGAAATCTATTTAACCCCGACGCCCATGGCCATTTCATGCCTCTCGAAGCACTTCTCCAACAGCCTCACCACACCAAGCATTACAAACATCTTATCCCTTCAAACTCAACCACAAACATCCAGCTACGTAAGCCATCTCACTCACCCCTCGGCCTTGATCGCCGTCAAGTCCTCAGAGGTATTCAACTAACAGCTCTCAAGACACCCAACAACAGATCCACACAATGCCCACCAATACCGAGCCCCCCAAGCCGCTCGTCGGCGAGCCCGCCAAGCATGCCTACGACTTCACCGGGGACCAGCCCAAGGAGGAGGCCGGTGAGCCGGAGAAGCATGTTGTTGAGGACTCCAAGAACGAGAAGGGGAAGAAGGCGTCTGAGGGAGATGAGGAGGAGTAAATTCGCTTACTAGTGAGGAGGCAAAGGGGAAGGGGTTGGAACCCGCTTGGGTTATTGGAAAGGGGAGAAGAGAGATGGATGGAGAATGGGCAGCAAGACCGAATTGGGAGACGACCATCCTGGCTGCTGCTTAATAGACAGCGACGGGTGTTTTGGTAGATAATCAAGCATTGCTTTACCATAACGTTATTCTCTTTGTGTTTGCAACCTTTTTTGAATTGTTGCCGTGCTACCACTTGCGTTCCACAGTCAGGGTGCTTTCCCGGATCAAGGGAGCTCAGATCGTTGCAATGGAGAATGTACCCTTCAGTTCTTTGCAAATACTCCTTTTCTTGACTTCTGCCTCGTAATTAAACTCAGCAGATGTACATAGTCTTCCGAGGAGTGCACAAGGTCATAGCAGACTCTTTTAGTTATTCTAGAAGGGAAAGACTTCAAGTTGTATCTGCACGTCTAAATTTCACATGTCTAACGTTAAGTATTTCAACGTCTTCATTTTAGTTGGCCGACATAACGTAAACACATCCTCGAACATCAACCACGCACAACACTCATTCCTTCCAACTGCCCCCCCAATGTTGGTTACTCAGGCTCCCCCTCCTGATACGAACCCATCGGCTTAGCATGCCGAGTCCTGCTGCCCTTGAGGATGTTGCTCTTGTCCATTGCCTCGCGCTCGTCTTTCTCTGTTTTCCTTTTGCGTCAGCCTCTAGTCATAGTCATAAAAAAAGAATCATCATCACCATCACCATCAATCCCTCACCCACCTACGCACTCAAAATTCCACCCATAGAAAACCTCACTCGGGCGGACAACAGAGTCAAGCGGAAACAGAAACCCTGCAACAATGAACCAGAAAGAAAACGAGGAAGACTAACCAAGCATCGCCTTCGAATCCGGATCTTCCTTCGCCATAGGGTCCTCAACAGGTGCAGCGTCCGACACGACAGGGTTCGGCTCATTCATGCCGTGGGTGCGGTAGGAATCGTCATAAACTTGACCGGTGGGGGCGTCGCGGGGGAGGTCGGCGCCCAGCTTGGTATCTTCTGTGTAGGCGGGTGCTTTGGACATGGTGGGATAGGTGGTAGACTTCAATTGATTTGGAGTATGGTCTGCTTGAGGTAGGTTTGGTGTGTGGGATTGGGGAGGAAGTTAACATTGAATTTGAGGGGAGGACTGGGGAAAGAGGTGGAAGTCCAGGGGTATAATAACTGAGATGGAAAGGGGCTGTATGCGGTGATGTCAGTGTGGGTAGACGGCGCCTTTTTGCATAGTAGCAGCGTACAACAACTGGCTCGATGATGGCGGACCCTACAAGTTGTCATGATCGTGGGAGATGACGTGATGGAAGGGATCTTGTGTAAGTGACTAGGAGCAAGTCGTCCGGACTGTATCGATAACGGTGGCTAGACACAAGCGAACAGAAAGTTTAATGCAAAAACCACATTGCTCTAGGGGCGAATCTAAATCTCCCCTAATGAAAATGGTAATGCGATCGAGAACTGGGTCATTGATATCGGCCAGTGTATTATGGCTATATATTCCAAGAAAACAAGCCTCCGCAGAGTGCCTGATTGCATGAGTATCGGGATACCCCCTCCCTTTCAGGATACAGCAACGAAACAAACCTACAACAAACGCTCAGCCGCTAGAAACAATCTTCTCCATATGCTCAGGGTCTTTAATCGCCGTTGTCAGGTTCTCGGCCCCGGCCTCGGTGATGACCAGGTTGTCCTCGATACTGCCAGAGTGTCAGTGCCATCTCCCACAAAACACACGACCACACCCCCTTCAGGTCACTTACCGCACACCGCCAACATCCCAGTACTTCTCCAGCACCTCGGCATCAATAAACTTGGCATGCTTCTCGTCCTTGAGATACGGCTCAATGATAAAGTTGCAGAAGTAGATACCCGGCTCGACAGTCACCACACTACCCGCGGGCAACCGCCCCCTCACCCTCAGATACCGGAACATGGTGTCCTCATCGGCGTAGTTCGGGTTGCCACCGGTGTCATGTGTGTCCATGCCCAGGTAGTGGCCCAGACCATGCGGGAAGAAGGCCACGCTCGTGCGGCTCGCCAGGATCTCCTCCTTGTCGCCCCTGAGGATGCCCAGCTCAAGCAGCCCGTCAATGGCAATCTTGTGCGCCAGCAGGTGGATGTCGTCCCATAGCACGTCGGCCTGGAGGGCGGCGATGCACTCGAGCTGCATCTTGAGCACGATGTCGTAGATGGCGCGGGCTTCCGGGGTGAACTTGCCGTTGATGGGGAAGGTGCGCGTGATGTCGGAGGCGTAGCAGTCCCACTCGCAGCCGGCGTCGAGGAGGAGCAGTTGCTTGCCGCCGAGGGGCGCGTTGTTGCGGACATAGTGCAGGGTGGACGCGGCGCGGCCGCCGGCGAAGATGCCGTGGTAGGCCTGGTGGCGCGCACCAGCGGTGATGCAGTGCGCCAGGAAGACGGCCTCGAGCTCACGCTCGTTCTTGGCGTGGCGGACCTTCTCCATGACTGCGCGGTGGGCGTCGCTGCTGATGGCGTTGGCCTTGGCCATCATGGCGAGCTCGTAGTCATCCTTGACGACGCGGGAGACCTCGATGGCCTCCTTGAGGACGGTGAAATTCTTCTCGTCGAAGCCGAGGAACGTAACCTCCTCGGAGACATAGTGGGGGATCGCAAAGACGGTTGACTTGGACTTCTGTCCCGCGATGTGGACTAGCTCGGCGTTGACCTCGGTCGTGTACTTGACCTCGTCGACGTCGTACTTCTGCAGAGCCTCCTCGGCAGACACGGGCAGACCGGACCAGATGACGGTCTCGGGGTCGACGGGGGGGATAAAGAGGGTCGTCTTGGCTGAGTCCATGTCGTGGACGACGTACGAGTCGGCGAGCTCGCAGCCGGTCAGGTAGTAGAAGAAGCGGCGCTGGCTGCGTGGGTCTCCTCAGCGGGGGTGATGGGTCAGACGGGCTTCAGCAGAAGCGTACCGGAACGGCTCGGGCTCATCGTTGTCCTCGAGAAGCTTCGTCGCACGGCTCTCGAGGTAGATTGCGCCCGACGCATTGGGGACCTTGGAGCGGATGTACTCGACGACGCGCTTCGCGTGGTGCTTGGCGGGGTACTTCCCCTGCAGGATGGTGTCGTAGTCCATGGTGCGGAAACTGCTCAGGGTTCGTCGGGGGAGGGTGAAAGGTCTGGCGATGCCAATTGTTCGAGAAAGAAAGCGGAGGGTTTGCATTGAGGAAAGGAACAGGAGAGGGGCAGCAGCTCTTCAGTGGGAAAGAGCTTGTCTGACGGAGCTCGGGAAGGGCGGGGCAGCCGGTAGTGGGGTGACGTGCCAAGACTTGCCAAGCGCCTTGGCGTTCGGCTTGTGGCGGCGTTAACGCAGCTTCCTTTCTGGAACACATGCATTTCTTCCACACACAAAAACCTGATGATCTGATGAAGCCACCCGAGGAGTTGACGACAGTTCCGGAATGGAGCTCCGTTAATTCTCAGCCGTGTGACAGACTTTTATTCTTGAGTCTTTGTGCTAATCGTCCGGTATCTGTCGCCTTCCTCTTCCAGCAACATCGGCTCAAAATAATGCAGCGGCCACGCAAAACCAAGCTGACAAGACGACTGACAACTGCCCTTGAACCGATCCATTGACCGATTCCAACCTCGTGACAATCCCCCACTAGTTGAAGCTGACGTGGACGTGGTCCCTAGAAGCAAAGTTAGCAGACTCATCACCAGCGTGGATACGGGCATCCTCACCAATGGTTCTGGGTAATGGAGCCTCTGTCCTCCATGCTGCGCCAGCTGGTCCACGCCTTGACGCCGTCGACCGACGGGTTCCAGATGCGCTGGCCCCAGATGACATACTTGAGGTTGAGCGCGCCGCGGTTGTTCATCACCCACTCGGCGATCTCGCGGCCAGACATGGTCGGAACCTAGACATTATCAGCACCTCCCCTCATCGTCACTCATCCGCCCAGAGTCAACTTACACCACCCCCATCCGAGCACATAAAATCAATCGCCTTCCCACAACAATGCTCCGACGTCCCCGGACACGCACAATCCCGTGTACAAAAAATCTCCCTCACCCTTCCCGGGAACGCAGCAACAACCTTCTTCGACCCCTCCACAGAAACCGACTGACAAGCGCCAACAGCGGGGATCTTGGCCGCCGCATACCCCCCAAACCCAGCCGCGGCAGACGAGCAGCACTTCATCTGCGCGGGGCCGGGGCACTGGCCCGAGACGGAACTGCCGCCGCAGTCGCTCTGCCAGCGGCAGTTGCCGGCGCTGCCGTTGCTGCAGGACGCTTTGGTGCAGCACTTGACGTCGGCGGCGTCGTTGGGGCAGGCGCCGCTGATGGAGACGCCGCCGGAGGAGGTGCAGGTTGCGCTGGAGAGGCAGACGCCTGGGGGTGTTATGTTAGCGTTGGGATGGAGTGAAAGGAGGAGGGAGGCGTACCGGCTCTGCCGCCTGAGCCGATGCAGGGCTCGTTAACGGCCGCGAGCACAGCCGTGGCGGTGAAGAGGAGGGATGAGAAATGCATGGTGATGGTTGAAGGATGTCGATGCGGAGAAGAGAGGTCTAGATGGTTTGCGCCAGAGAGGAGCGGCCCTCTTATACCCTTCAGCCCCGGCACTCCCATGCACATCAACCCCCCAGTTCTAGCCATTGACCTCCCGTCCTTGAACCACGCGGCGTTTGCAACACCCAGCACGAATTGGACGGGGATCCCCACATGTTCATCGGCATATCGACAGCTTGGCTGCTTACCGCCGCCTTCAACAGGCAGGTCCATCGCGGCGGCGTCAGTCCACTCCAGGTTGAGGGTGTGGGGGTTTCCTGGTTTGCTGACCGGCGCTGCAGTGGACCAGCAGACACTCGAAACACCACGGGAGATTGCAGTTCCGCGCCTGGGTTGATCGCCGGCTCCCCGCATCCAGCTGCGTGTGCCAAGACGGCTAGCACTGGGACGTAGCGGCGGCGTGGAAGGTGTTTGGTTGGGAGGTGATTGCTACCGCCGGCTGGCAGTTGCTAGAAAGGGCCGATGGGGATGGGAAAGTGACATCAAAAGTGTGGGTGGTATGACTGCCGGGCCGTCCCTTGGACTGTCGGCAGTTCAATGGACCGAGTCAGGTCGTACGCTTATGTCGCACTGACTGTGGAATTGCCATCATCAGATCGATGCTCTGCTGCAAGATGATATGGATACGGATACGCAGACTGTCTGCATCTTGATTTAGCCCCGGCGCTTAGGTTGAAACATGGGCGTTCTCAGCCAACCTCGACCGGCCGAATGATGAACGAGACCTATCCACGCGGGAAAGACTATTGCCTGAAACAATCATGATCAAGTTAAAAACCTTATTCTGCATAATTGAACAGACTGGCTTGCTTTTTGAAGACTGCGTCTGGAGCGAGGCCATTCGAGCAAGCCCCGGCCCGGCCGTCCTCCCATTTCCGGCAAGTCGGGGGTCTTGAAACACGCTCCGGGCCGGCTTACCCCACATTCATCCACTGCCGGCCGCCCGGATCCCGGGACCTGCCCCTTTCAGCCGTCTCCACTTCCCCGGGGAAGCTTAGGGGCGAGTCTGAACCTTGAGCCTTGTCTCTTTCTCCCTCGCTTGACAAGGCCCAGATGGGAGGGTGGGTGGAGGGAGTGATGGAAGTCTCGAAAGGCATCTCGACTCGAGATTTGAGCCGCTCATCACAACATTCACATCACATCACATCTGCTGGAAATGCGGGCAACTGGATAAGCCAAAAACGCTTGTATTGCCAATCTGATACCCAAACTCCCTGATGCTCCAAACAGATATTCTAAATACAAGGGTATGTAACGTAAATCCAGACTTCTCAAACATGGGTATCATCAGGCAGCCCCTTCCATCTCCTCTAGCCCCAGATCCAAACATATGAAAGGAAACCCGGCCCACCTGTTAAAAGCAACCCTCTTCTAAGCCAAGAAGTATGCAGTCTACCCTTGAAGAGAGATCCTACACAACATAAAATGCCCTCCTGAGCCCAGGAAACCCACGCTCAAGATAAAACACCAACAAAAGAAACCGGCTCAAACAACGAACCCCCATCTTGTACAAAAGCCGCCTCTCAACGTAATAGACTACCGCCGCATTCCTTAAATATAACCATCCCACCCGGGATACCTCCTCCTCCAATCCTCCATATCCCTCTGCAGCCTCTCCAACTCCTCTCTATCCCTCCTCACCCTCCTCTCCCGCTCCCTCTCCCTCTCCCACTCCCGCCTCCTCAACCCCTCCAAATCATCACTCAATCGCTTCCTCTCCCTATCCAACCTCTGCTCCTCCCTGGTGCCTCCAGCACCCCCAAACTCAAACCTCTCCCTCAACCCCGCAAAATCAAACTCAATATCCACCCCCCCTGACCCACCACCCCCATCCAGCGACGTCGACCTCCTCCTCGACGACCCGGAGGGATTCATGCTAGCAGCGGCATGATCAGCGCACTTATCCCTCTCTATCCCCACCCCCAGCATACTACTCGCCACCGCACTCAACCTCGGATTCCCACACCCCGTCCTACCACACACATGCCTCGCACAATGACTCGACCCCGGCGCCAACGCCTCGCACCTGCACGACGGGGTCGCGCACGTATGCATCAAACAAAACTCCGACCCGGACGCGGTATGTCTCGGATTCGGGCACGCCCGCGCCAGACAGGAATGGGTCGTGCAGTGGTGGGAGGTGGTGGGTTGGGAGGGGTGGGCGATGGGGTTGGGGCAGGCCGGGGAGGTGCAGGTGTGGGCGGTGCAGGCGGCGCGGGTGGGGTTGCCGCCAGCGGGGTCGCGGGAGGAGGTGCAGGAGGGGATGGCGCATTTGTGGGCGGGGCAGTAGCGCGTGTTGTAGCCGGTGCGGCGGGAGCAGCCGGAGCCCCAGACGCATTTGAAGGTGCCGTAGTGGACTGCGCAGACGATGTCGAGGCGGCCGTCGCGGTGTTGGTGACAGGGCCGGGCGCAGGTGGAGACGGAGCATTTGGTGAAGTGCGTGGTGCAGCGTTGTTGGGTGGGGGAGGTGGCTTTGGAGCGGCAGGAGGGGTGGCGGCAGCGGTCTGGAT
This sequence comes from Amesomyces nigricolor, assembly GCA_004802645.1. Lineage (NCBI taxonomy): Eukaryota > Fungi > Ascomycota > Sordariomycetes > Sordariales > Chaetomiaceae > Amesomyces > Amesomyces nigricolor. The sequence continues at coordinate 306,315 of SRKS01000004.1, forward strand.
GTGGGTTAGTGGTGGTACTTGAGGTAAGGAGGAGTGGTGTGCTGGATGAGGGGGTGGGTGCCCGGGTGGACATACGGTCAAGGCAGTACCAGGGGATGTACTCGCGCGCACCGAGCCATTCACCTTCTCTGGTGCATCCGGTTACGCCGCATTTCAAGTCTGCTGCTGTCAGTGAAAGTACTCGGTTAGAGGAAAACTGGTACTTACGGTCAGGGCAGTAGCGCTCCCCCTCGTCCTTCGGGGTGGTGCAGTGAAAGACGCCTAGGCTGTCATCATGGTACGTCCTGGAGCAATTGTCTGGCACAGAGTTAGCAAGTGAGATCTGGGAGGACATGTGGACGGCAGACGCACGGTTGAAGCAGTGGTTCGAGTAGTTCTTGCGGCCGTCCGGGGACCTGGTGGAGGCCTGTTTTCGGCGGCAGCCCTCGACGCGGCAGCGGTGGCGGTCGTCGACCAGGACGTCTGAGAAGTCCGAGGTCGAGTACCAGGTATTGTAAGAGGCGTTGGACCAGGCCATTGTGATGACTAGGCCGGGTGGTGTGTGTCTGAAGTTGGGTCCGGGATAGACTCGTGTGGGTGGACGGGGGACCCTTGGGTCGGGGAGGTGGGCTTTTAAGGGTCTTGTCTCCCAGAGAACGAGTGGGGGTTTCGCTGTTCAACGTCGTAGGGCTGATGTTCTGGTGATTGGCGCGATGCGGGAATGTGTCTTGGATGATGTGCAGGTCGTGGTGCGATGGCAGCGGCGCTAAGGTCTGCGAGAAAGCTTTTTAAGGTCGCGCTTGACGGTGAGTGGCAGGTGAGGGAGCCCTGCAGCCACGATGCTCTTCCCGCAGTGCCAGTGCCTTGCAGGGTGCAGACCAACCCCTGCCAGACAGGGGATGCGCGCGCATCGCAGGACGCCAGCCGCAGCACCAGGGGTCGAGAACCAGTGGCGGAGCAGAAGGCGTCCACTCACGCTGCTCAATCCGCCCCTCCTCCACATTCTGCAGACCACCCGCTGACTGAGCCACCACAACATTGAAGGAACTGTTGACGCCTGCGCCGGAGGACTCCCGAATGCCAACCAGCCGGCGCGAATTGATGTCATCATCGTGCTGGCTTGCAGGAGGCTGCAGCAAGAACACAACAATCCATGCCCGCCACGGATGTCTTGCAGGACAGGGACGTGGTCGGACTGGGGATGGCCGTCGAACGCCCGTTGATGTCCGAGACCGGGTCCGGCCAGAGAAACCACGGCTCACATCCAACGAGCACCAGCCAGCTCACCACCGGCCCGTTACACCAGCCAGACCTGGCAGACATCGACGTGAGGCAGGCCAGGCATCTGACCAGCAGAGAATGGCGACGCGCGTCATGGAACAAGTCAACAAGGCAGAATGGGAGACGGAACGTGGTGCGCGCTCCAGGACTTCAGACGAGCGCATTTTTGCCACAGTCCTACAACAACCGCGAGTTCAGGCGTCCGAGTTTGAAGAAAGCGGCCGCCGTGGGGCCGTCAGGCGAGCGGTGACCTGAGGTTTTGGCAGCCCTGCTTGGGGATGCGCGCGGGCGGCACAGCAGCAAGCGACCAGAGAAAAATCCGGGGGACGCGCGCCAGTGGACGAAAATGAGTCGCGATTTGCAGAGTGGGAGGGACGAATAGACCCTAACCCTGTCTTCAATGACAACAAAAGGGAGGACAAGGAGGACAAGTGAGTTGTGTTCGAAGCACAAGGGAAAGAAATGGAAGAATAATGGTCAAAACTGGCCAAAAAATACGCTTGCATTAGTCTCACGGATATGCTGGCACGGGGTCATTCTCCAATGCTATGAAACTAAGACGGACCCAGAATACTGGCTTCTCCGAGATGTTGTGTTCTCTGAAGCAGAGCCTCAAGATTTAAAGAGGGACAAAAGACCAAGGTTATAAATAGGGCAGTGGTGTAAAAAAAAACCCATGGCAATGGTGATCACAAAGAGGCCAGCTCTAAACCTGCGTTCCCGTGTCTGGAAGCACAAGGTGAAAAGCCTGAGGTGGTGACCGGCAAGCCTGGCGAACAACAAGCTTCCTCAACCTTACAATCAAGTGGTTCGCCAACGGTTGCTTCCTCCAGGATGATCATACCCTCAACATACCAAACACCTGTATAGCTCAGAACAGTCAGATAAAGTTCAACCAAAACATCACATTAAACCCAAGAGCGACCAGCGCGCTCCGCTATCATAACCCTGAGAAGCTTCTCGCTATCATGTCCATTGAAACCCCTACCCAAGTATTCCCCATCTCATCCATGTCATTACAAATGGTATCTAAACGACTTATTCTCCTTATCCGTCAGGTCCTCCAGACCCTGGGTATCATCTGGCGTGCCATACTTCTCATCACGCCTCTTATTCTCCCGCGCCATGAAGAAGCGCAGGATCTCGGCGCAGAAAAAGCAGATGATGAAGCAGATGAGGATGCCGGTGAAACTGGGGTCGTAGCGGGGGGCGTAGGAGCTGTGGGTGGGGTCAGTGGTTTGTTGGGGTGGGTTAAAGTTGGGGGTGGGGGGGGAAACGTACGCATCGAACATCAAGGGGCCGATGATGTTACCGATGGAATAGGCGATGAAGGTGGCGCCGGCGTAGATGGCCTTCTTGGTGTGCCCGGCGACGTTGGATGTGCCCATGCCGATGCACTGGACCCAGGCGGACGAGAAGAAGTTGATCAAGTAGTATCCGACGATGCGGCCAGCAACGTTGGAAGAGGGGAGACGCCACCTGCGACTGTCAGTGATTGCAATACTTTCGGCCTTCACGGGAAAGGGGCAACCTACAGCAGCAAGCAGCCCAAGATAACGGGCAAGCAGGCGCCAGAAACAATGTGCAGCCGAGCATTGGCAAAGTACCGACCAAGATATCCAGAACCCAAGATGCAGATGAAGGCCAGCGCGCCAATGGGCAGGTTGAGCAGCAGCGACTCGAAGATATTGAAGCCCATGCCGTTGAAAACAATGGGCGCAAACACCGTGACGGCGCCAGACCCCGTGCAGCACATCATCGACACAATGCACAGCCCCCACAGGCGGTAGTCGCAGAGAGCCTCACGCATCTGGTACCACTTGAACTCCTTGTTCTCGGAACCAGCATTGTTGCCACGGACGCGCTCCAGCAACAGCTTGCGCTCCTCCTCGGTGAACCCCTTGGCAGCCTGCGGGGTGTCGGGAAACAGCCACCAAAGCGCAACGCCCCAGAAGAAGGTGACGCCACCAGCGATGAAGTACATGTACTGCCACGGCTGCAGCTTGCCGCCGACGATGTGGCCCATGCCGTAGTTGATGAGCGGCGAGACGAGGTTGGAGCCGCCCGAGAACGAGTACCACCAGGCGGAGCGCGAGACCTGCTCGGCGTGCGTGTACCACAGGCCGACGACCATCATGAAGATGGGCGAGACGCCGGCTTCGATGAGCCCGAGCATGAAGCGGTTGGCGAGGAAGCCGCCGTAGTCCTTGCAGGCGGGCGTGCTGAGAACGACGATGGACCAGAGGATGCAGATGATGGTGATGACGACGCGGGTCGAGTACTTTTGGGCGAGCAGCGAGATGGGGTAGGTGCCAACCAGGTAGCCGAAGTAGAAGATGAGCGAGGCCCAGGAGTACTTGAGGCCGTCTTGAAGGCCGAGATCCTTGCGCAGGCCGAAGATGGCGGCTTGTGAGAGAAGGGCCTTGTCGTAGAACTGGAGGGCATAGGTGAAGCAGAGCTGAGTTGTCTATCAGTCGAGTTCTTCTGTGGAGACGGATTCGGACTCACCACTGGCATAACACGCCAGTCGATGCGCCTTAGGAGCTTCTTGTTAGTCTCGGCGTCGATGGCAATGGCACCATGTTCCAACTCGCTGGTGCTGGCCATTTCGCAGACGGGGCCCGCCTGGGCCTTCTCGGAGTCGGAGCCCATCGTGTCGTGTATGATCCCGGGAGAGTCAGAAGTTGGATGTCGGGGAGGGATGAGTAGAGCGAGAGTCCTGCATCTCGTGGGTGTCAGCCATGGGTTTTAACAAGATGGAGTGATGTTCATCGGCCCACTTGATGCTTTCCCCAACTTTCTTGGCAGCGGATGCGCACATGGATTCCATGTTCTGGCCGCCCAATCTCATTTCCCGACCGTAGCTGCCGGGGGGGCACTTCAAGAGCGAGCGGGAGTTGCTTCCAACCTGTCATTGCTCAGCACCCCGGATCCGCGCCCCATTGCCTGCTTGTTGGGATCTGGGAATTGGATATAGCCGCGGATACATTGCCGCTTTGGTCCGATCCGCGGAGGCTATCCCACGCCAGGAACATCCGGCCGTCCTAGCTTGAGCACGTTGGTGGGGAGACTCACCAGTTTGTGGACCCATCCCGGTCTCATCAACATCGTGATCCCTGGCCGTCTCCCAGCTGACTTGTTTGGCAAAGAGCGCGACGGAACGGTGTCATGTGCGTCACCGCTTAATTTGGCGTTCCCCAGATTCTCGGGATGGTCCACCTTCAACGGATGCGGGGGTTGAGACGAGATCGAGTGGGGACTGGGACTGGGCAACGAGATCTTACCAAAGACAAGACGCGAATTTGTCTTCGGTGTAAGCGTGTCCTCGGATTCCTCCCGAAAGCAATGCCGCTGTCGGGTCCTGGTGTCCGGGAGAGGCTGGCTCGTAGCACTCTTTGGGTGATTAAAGAATGCAGTTGGACGCTCGGGTGAGCAGTTCGGCTATCAGGACGGCAATGGCAGGACCGAGGATGATGAATGCTACTCTCTCATGGAGAGAGCAGAAGAGGGGAAGAAGCACGGCGACGAATTGGCCAACGACCACTTGCCTGAGCAACCCGTGAGCAGAGATTGTCGGGTTGCGGTCGCCTCGAGTCTCAAATTGTGGCCGTCCACCACCGCTCCTTGAGGTCCACCATGGTGTCGCGATCCAACAAAGGATTCGTGTTGGGATTCGTAAAACGGCTGCCGACAGTTCCAGAGCCCACATGGCCCACACTACGTGCTGAATCTGGGGACTCCGACTGCCTGGAAATCACGAAGGAGAAGGCAAAAGTAGAAAAGCGGTCCTGGATGAGACGAAGGTGGCTGCGGTGCCTGGGCGAGTGGGACACGCCTAACCTTTTTTGGCACCATTTGGGCGCACTCCACCATGGACCCACGTGCAGTCTCCAAAATCTCCATTCCCAAATTGTTCCCCCGCGTCTTGGCGGTTGGAGCTATCGACTCCGAACGCGGGGTGGGTGGAGTCATCTGAGCACAAATTCGTCGCGTTCCCCACCGGATTGGACGGATGGAGACTTTCCGGGGCCTGACCCTTTGCGACTGCCAACCCTCCCCCGTTCGTTCCACTTCCACGCTACATTCCGCCCACCTCGTGTCTCCAACCACGCGCGCACTGTCACAGAATCACACCCACCACTGCCGCTGCCGCTGCCGCTGCCGCTGCCCGATGACAGGCAACACCGCCCGCCCAGACGCGGGACATCATCCGGCTCCGGCACCGGCCCAGACTCCCTGCGCGCCGCCTCTCCAGTTCCTGCCCGTCAACCACCCGGGCTCTCCCCCCGAGCTCAAGCGCCGGCGCGCATACCAGTCATGCGAGCCGTGCAGGCGGCGCAAGTCGCGCTGTGTCCCCGACGAGGCCGACAACCGCCAGCCATGCCGCCGCTGTGTTGCCGATGGCTATCCTGACGGCTGCGAGTTCAGCGAGACCAGGAACACGCGTCGCAGGCTCAGTCGTACCACCAACGCTTTGTCGCCAGGGAACGGCAGGGTTGAAGGTGCCGGCGGAATAGCCAGCTGCTCGCCCCTGTCGACGTCGTCTCCAGTCGAGCAGCAAGGCCGGACATGTACCAGCAATGGCGGCCCTCCCGCCCGCCACGGGACCAACACTTGGTTCAGCACCATTCAAAGGGACTCGGACGAGGCTATGCGGTCGCCGCTACCATCAATTTCACTCCCAGTTGGTCCACCGAACGCCAATGCCTCGCCGAACGAGGCGTCGTCAACCATGAGCCAGCCACAGCCGACAGCCCGCAGTCGCATCATCTCGGCTCAGCTTCACAACGCGGCTGATGCCCTCGACCTACTAACCTTTACCGCAGCTGGGGAGCAGAACAAGAGTCCCCGGGTAGCCGGCCCTGCGAGTGCCAGCAACAACCCGACACCTTCCGAGGTTGCTGCCGGTGATGCGCTGCTTGGGCTGCGAGAGCCGCCCGGCGAAATGGACTGGGATAAATTTATCCTGATCCGGAAGGGTGTCCTCACAAAGAGCGAGGCCACCGAGTACCTGGACTTTTACTTTGACGTCATGTGGTCGCTACGGCCCGTCGTCCACCCCTTTTACCGAGAGAGGAGCAGATACGGCCTCCTGCTCGCCGAGGAACCGTTACTGTCCATCAGCCTTCTCACCCTATCATCTCGCTACCACATGCTGTCCGGTTCTCACGGCGAGATCCGTTCTGAACGCATCCACTGGCAGGCATGGAAGTTTCTCCGGAGATATCTGCACTCGGCCCTGTGGGGCTCGCCATACACAAGATCACCCGGCGCCATCGCCGCCATGCTACTCATGATCGAGTGGCACTCCAAGGCCATCAACAACCCAGCTGCCTTTTCCGAGGAGGAGGATGGCGACATGTGTAGCGCCTCGCCGGCGTCGCGCCGTCCGTCCTTTGGTACAAAGCCAGGCCAAATCACCTCGCTGACGAGCCAGGAACGATACGGCATGGCGACGCTACTCGAGAGTCTCAACATTGTTGCGCCGGCGTACCGCAGCAATAAGATGTCATGGTCGGTCAATGTAGTATTTCTTTAAAAGCCGAAGGGATATTCCCCGAATATGTTCTGATTGATGACAGGATGCTCCTTTCCACCGCCATCGCCCTCGCCCAGGAAGGCTGCTGCTTCGACTACTTCGATGCCCAGGCATCCACCGGACCACCGGCGTCCGAACAAGAGCTGTGCAAGCAGCAGTGGAACCAACTAATCTGCGTCTTTGTCTACCTGGCTGACGAGAATCTCGCAATGCGTCTGGGGCTGAACCCTCTCCTCCCTGAACGCTCGAGCGAGGTCGTCCGGAACCGGTACTCGACCACCTTTGCTGGCATTCTACCTGACACGGCGCTGTGGGAGAGCTACTACGACCTGGCTGCCGAAACCAAGAAGGCCACGCTCTTGCTGGAATCTCTGAAGAAAGGGGGGTTTACGTTGGCGAACCCCAATATTCTGCCAGAACTGCAGCACATCGAGCGGTCTTTTGCTCGCTGGAAGCGGCAGCATGCTCCCTGTCTGAACTCCAGTGCGTGTTCATGTCGATTTCCCACCCGCTTTTGCTAATGCCCTCGCTAGGTCAAGCACCACTGCTCAGCGCCGTCCTCGATCTCGAGTACCACTACTCCGTCATGTACAGCTTTGCGCCCGCCTACTCTGCCCTCCAACACCACCTTGCCAAGTCATCCGAGCCCGATAAGACCCCGCCTGACCCCCTCGATCCCAAAGTCGCCGCCCTCACAAGACTTGCCGACCAGGCTACCCACGCCAGCCACCAAATTTTGTCCATCGTGGTCAACGTCATGGGACCATCGAACCTAGGGAGATATCTCCCTGTCCGGTGCTGGGTATTCATCGTCGCCGCCAACCTCCATCTCCTCAAAAGCACACTAACGACAACCCCCGACGTAACCAACGCCCACCCCAACATCCAACTCCTCCGCGCCTCTACCACCGCCATCCGCAACGCATCCCCCGACGACACCCACATGGCCAACCGCTACGCCCGCTTCCTTGAGATCCTGCTCAACGCCTCGCTGCGCTCGACGACGGCGGCATCGTCGTCCTCGAGGGGACAAAGCCCTGCGCCAAACGCCCTTGGTGTACAACAGCAGCTGGATGCGGTACCAGTAGGGGGGCAGGGGCCAATAGCAAGCGTACCAGCAGCCGCAGGAGGAGGAGGGGCGCCAGTAGGAGGGGCTGTGGCGGGAGAAGACCCGGACTGGTGGACACGGTACTCGGTCATGGCGTCGGCCGCGGGGCTGGATACCATTGCGACGCTGAACTTGAGCTTGCCGAGCGGGTTGGCGCCGCAGATTGGGAGGGATCCGTTCTCGTGGTGGGACGGGGCGTTTGGGATGACGGGGGCTGTGGGGTTTCAGTAGGGGAGCGTGGCATGGCGTGGCGTGACGTGGCGTTTAGGGGTTTTGGGTATCATATTTGGAAGGTTAGATGGGAATAGAGGGGCGGGTGTTTGGCGGGAATATTGGTTGGGCACAGCGCTGTCTGAGGGACTGCTTAATAGAACGATGATCTTGCTTGGCCGACATGTAACTCTCTTTGGCCCCTTATGCAACACCCCAGCCAACATGTTGATCCGAAAGGAACAAAACGCGATGAGATTGAACTTGTTATCTCAGACGAATCTCGACGGCTTCCACCAACACGGCGTAGTGAATGCGAAAGAATGACACAGTCCCACACTTCTAAAACCGGCCGGGCCGCCGACTCTACCTATTTGTCCATTGACATTAACATTACATGCCTACGACCGACACACCAAACGTCCAACCCCCTCTCCCTCTCTCAAAGCAGCCCAACAATCCCAGCAACAACTAGCCCGCCCAAAGCATACCCCGCCGGCGATCCCTGGCTCAACCGAGCCGCCGCCAAGGACGAGGTGGTCGTCGTCGTCGCGGGGTGGTTGCCCGCCCCAGTAGTAGTAGCCGGCGGCGCCGTAGTGCTCGCCGCCACATTCTCCAATCCCGTGGCGGTTCCAGGCGCAGTGGTCTTAGCCGTAGTCGACGGCGCCGCGGCCTCGCTCGATGTCGAGTTGACCTTGAACGCCGCCAAATTCAGCACCTTTGTCGCGTTTCTGTTCTGCTTCTCGTTCCCGAACAGCCGAAAGCCCACCCACGACGGCCCCTCGGACGCGTCCCGCAGCGCCAGGCAATACTCCAACTTTTCAGACGCTTCACACAGCACACCCTCCGCATCGCTTGTGACGTTGCGGTCCCCGCGGCATGTATTCACCAACTGCCAGAACATGCCGCCCATGTTGTTCCAGAAGTCGCCCGTGTCCTTGGCGGGCAGGCAGCCCTGGCACGCCTCGATGTATGGGTACCAGCCGTTGTCGGAGCCCTCGGAGGCGCGGGGCGGGCAGACGCAGTCGCCGACGTTGGTGCGGGTCGGTCCGGAGACGGTTCTGGCGCACGTGTAGAAGGTCTTGTACAGAAACGGGCAGGCGGCGCACTCGTCGAGGACGTTGGGGCCGTCTTCAACGACCTGGTAGGCGGTCGTTGGGGAGGGGAGAAGGGCGAGGGCCGCGAGGGCGAGGGAGAGGACGGGGCGGACCATGGCGGCGGCTTTTTTTTTGTTGGCGTTTGCTGGATGGTGGTGAAATTCATGGAGAGAGGGAAACAAGACGGCGTCCAAACTGGACTTGAGGACCAACGGCTGTGGTGATATCTAGCCTTACCTCCTAACTACCTGCCTATCTCACTTTAGCGAGCCTTTTTTTTGGTTCAATTCATTTTAAACCGGCCAACAAGCCGCTTGTTTAGCCGTTTGCCGAGAGTAAAAACCCACTTTTAAGAACTTGTGTGTGCCCCTGGATGAATTGAGTTTCTCTGTCTTGGCGGGACAGCATTTTATCCCTTAGATTTCTATTAGAAGAATTAAGCAGTGCTCGCAGCGCCTCCATGCCTCACCTCAGTGCGCCTCGTCTCTCAGATTGAGCATCCCTCTGGTGCTCCCACTGCGCTGTCCAAGCTAGTTCTACCACTTCCCCGGTGTTACTATTTATACACTGTTGGAAGCCGTGGGAAACTGGTGGTCTGTTCTGTTCTGTGTTCTATGGGAGAACCGCCAAGCTCTCCGAGGACGACCAAGCTCTCGGAGGACGACTAGCTGAGGATCGTCATCGCCGACGAGCCAACCGCGGGCACAGGGCAGCACACCCGCCGCACCGGCCCATTCACGAAGGAGGAAACGTTCAAAGTTGAGATTCGCCTGACATTTTGAACTTTTTTTTTGAGATGCAAAACGCCGCCATACATACCGCATAAAATATACTCTTTTGAAGCATCCCAAATCGTATCAAACGTTACTTCCTTCCTCCCATTATATAATTGCCCTCACATCCATCCCCCACCACCTCACAACAACCCTCTCCCTTTAGTACGCAACCAAACTATGCAACCCAGCCAACTCCCTATCCCAGCACCGATGCTGCGAAATCCCATAAAAGAACTGCTCCATAAACCCCTTCGCCCCCTTGGCCACCTCCACCGTCTCGCTCAAACTCTCCGGCTTCAGCGTCCTCATCGTCACCACCCCATAACTCTCGCAAACCTGCCCATCCTCGGACACACTCACATTCGGCAACCCAATCGCACTATTCACCAAATCCACCGCCTCCCCAGTAGCGCCGATGGTCTTCAGATGCCCAAACGCCTCGCGAATCCAGTGCAGCGCGCGTCCGTTCTTGCTTAAAGTGGTGACGGACTGGGCGCCGCCGGGGATGAAGACCGCGTCGACCATGGTCGAGCGGAAGCCCTCGAGGTGGTGGTGTGGTTGGACCGAGTGGGCGCCACCCGCGGCCGTGACCTTGCGGCGGTTTGTGCCGATGACGAGGGGCACGGCCATGGCGGCGGAGAGGGCGGCGTAGGCGGCGTTGTAGGCGGCTGCGTCGTAGCCGTCGGCGATGAGGATGGCGACGCGGCGGGAGGCGATGGTGGGTTTGGCGCCGGGGAACTCCATTTGGCTGAGGGCCGGGGCGCGGCGGCCGGTGTTGGGCCGGCCGGAGGTGGGCATGTCGCCGCCGACGAGCTCGCAGACGGTTTGGGCGAGGCCGAGGTCGATGTCGGCGAGGCGTTGGACCATGCGGCCGAACACGACGGGGTCTTCGCAGTGGTCGAGCTCGAAGCCGAAGGCGTTGATGATGTGGTGCTTTTCGACGGGGGACATGGAGTTCCAGAACATTTGGGCTTGGCTGAAGTGTTCTTTGAACTTGTCGCTGCGCATGCGGGCTTTCATGCCGGCGACTTTCTGGGCGTACTCGACGTAGCCGCCTTCTTCCTTGGTGGCTGCCGGGCAGGCCTCGTAGCGGTTGGGCCAGTAGTTGACGGTGCCGCGGTTGATGGTGTGGCGCAGGGCGCCGTCGCGGTTGAAGTTCATGACGGGGCACACGGGCCGGTTGATGGGCAGCTCGTTGAAGTTGACGCCCAGACGCGAGATCTGCGTGTCGAAGTAGCTGAAGTTACGGCCCTGCAGCAGCGGGTCGTCGGAGAAGCCGATGCCCGGCACGATGTGGCTCGTGCAAAAGGCGATCTGCTCGACTTGAGTGAAGAACTCGTCGGGGTTGCGGTTGAGCTCCATCTCGCCGATGTAGCGGGTCGGGACCAGGTCCTCAGGCCAGACCTTTGTGGCGTCGAGGATGTCAAAGTCGAACTTGTGCTCGTCCGCCTCGGGGATGGTCTGGATGCCAAATTTCCACTTGGGGAAGACGCCGTTGGCGATGGCCTCCCAGAGGTCCTTGCGATGGAAATCGGGGTCCTGGCCTGCAAGCTTGAGCGCTTCATCCCACACAAGAGAGTGAACGCCAAGCTCGGGGGTCCAGGTGAACTTGACAAAGTGGCGCTCGCCCTTGGCGTTGATCAGGGTGTAAGTGTTGACACCGAAACCCTGCATCATGCGGAAGGAGCGGGGGATCGCGCGGTCGCTCATCGCCCACATAAACATGTGCGTCGCCTCAGTGTGGTTGAACTGGAAGTCCCAGAAGTTGTTGTGTGCCGACTGGGCCTGTGGGACCTCATTGTGAGGTTCCGGCTTGCCGGCATGGATGACATCGGGGAATTTGATGGCATCCTGGATGAAGAACACGGGAATGTCGTTTCCTACCAAATCCCAGTTCCCTTCGTTTGTGTAGAACTTGACGGCAAAACCGCGCACATCGCGAACCGTGTCGGCGCTGCCTCGGCTGCCGAGCACTGTCGAGAAGCGGACGAACACGGGGGTCTCCCGTGACGTGTCGGTCAAGACAGGGGCACATGTAAGGTCCTCGATGCCCTCGTACAGCTTGAACTTGCCAAACGCGCCGGCGCCACGGGCGTGGACCACGCGCTCTGGGATTCTCTCGTGGTCAAACCTCATAATCTGACGCTGGTCAGCACAGTATTCCCAAGCAAATCAGTAGCCCGAGACAGACACACCTTCTCGCGCGAAAATGGATCCTCCAGCAGCAGCGGCCCGGTCTTGTCCTGGTTGGCGACCTTGAGCCAGTCGTCGTGGGTAGTCTGCTTGACGCCATAGTCGGTGGTGAGGCGGTCCTTCGGGGAGACGTCCTTTGTGTTGTGGGCGAGGTCCTTGAGCTTGTCGCCCTCTCGGGGGCCGAGCACAGCGTGGGACACCTTCTGCATGGTTTCGGGGACGAGGCCGGACATTATAGGATTTTTGAAGAGATGAAATTCGGAGAGGAAAAGTTGAAGTTGAGATCGTGAGATGCTCTGAAGAAATAAAGCAGGCAAGTCCAACCGGCAGTTGCGCACCCTCCCGGCTGGCAACGCGTTGTCATGACGTCAGTCGTCGGAGGGTTCGGTGAGGTCCAGACCCCAACAAGAGGAGAAACATGTCCGAGGCGCGCGTCCCCCTTCTGCTTGAGATCGCCAAACTGGCGACCATCGCAGAGCTCGACAGAACCAGTCGATAGAATGGTGATGTCATCGGGTTGGTGCTGGTTGCTTTGAGCCTAGCTCCCGGCTTGGCTCCCGGCTTGGCAGCCCGACTCCGGTCTTGGCAAGGCCCGAGCCGGACCAACGTCTCCGGCCATCTCCGACCATCCTCCCGGGTCAGCCGGGCACGAGGCACAAATTGTAGCCCGCTACAGCTTAATGCCGCCTCGAATAATGCCCACTTCCCCATCTTTTGGGCTGAGCACAGTTCCTTGTTCGGTCACCACGCAAGCGTAGCATGGCCGGGTCCTGCCAGTCCTTGGGTAGGCAGAAGTGCCTTCGCAATGATGCCAGGCCCGCCTCCCAGTCCAAAGTAAAAAGCCAAAAGTCATGGTCGAGGAAAACAAGTCGGCCTTGCAAGGCTCACACCAAAAGATGGATCCGCTTTGCAACATCTCCTTCCACAGTCCGTGGTTGCGTCGGTTCAGTAGAGGATCTCTCAACTTGACCAAAGCCGGTAACCATAAGTGATGACCGTAAGAACGAAAGGGTTCCTGAGAGGTTATAAGCTTGTTCTAAAACCATATATTCTAACCACGCATTGATAGCCTGGAGTGATCCAGATGCTCAAAAACAGGGTGTTGGCTTCTTGGCCTTCCGTCAGTAGCCTTGCGCCATCAGGAGTGAGAGCCATAGCATGCATTGGGATTTTGATGACCCTTATCAGAACACCGTGCTCTATGTCCCACTCAAACACTCCGGTATTTGTTTTACAACAGATGATCGTGGAGAGGACTCCAAGACGCCATAACGCTTGTCTTGCTCCCCTTGGCTCGGTCCCTTCCTTGGAACGTGGAGCAATTCTTGGCTCGCTGGTCAGACAGTCGAGTTGCCAGGCGCAGAGTTGTCCCTTCGTTAACACAATCAAGATTCTGGAGCAGTCAGGGCTTATGGAAACCAGACATGGAAGGTAGAGCCGGACACCCTCGGGTCGTTTGAGGAACCTCGGCCATTCCCGTTGACTGGTCGTGAGATTGACGCGCTCGGTAACGTCATTCGAAAAGATGAGCAGGTTCTTGTCCGTCTCTCCAAACGACAACCCTGATGCTCCCTTGAACCATAGCTTGACTGGTGAATACATCTCTTCGCCTGTCGCCAGATCCCAAAACCGCACCGCTGTAAACCCAGAAACAGCGACCATACTGGAAGAGGCATTTCCAATCGCAGTGATTTTTTCCCCATGGTCGATTCTTCGTATTTCCCTGCCCGATTTCAGATAACTCACAACGAGGTTGCCTTGCTCAATCACAAAGACCAAGTACGGGCCCTGGCAAATGACCTGAGTAGTGCGGTTTCAAAATTCAACGGTGAGGCGAGCAACGCAATTGGCCCATGAGTCATCTGATGTCCCTGTCACGGTAAAGCTGCCTGCTGTTGGAAACCGGTGGCGAATCATGGAATCTTTCGGACAGAAGGGGACGACCTGCTGGTGAATTAGTCCAGGATTTGAGACGAGTATGTCCTCAAAGCGACCAATAATTGCCTCATATCCCTTGCCCAGCTTCTGAGATCTTCTTGGAAACCTTGAGGAAATGCCGTCAAGGGGCTCCCTTCCTGATTGCAACTTGTTTGAAAAAATGCCATGAGGGACTCGGCTGAGCTCGTGAGAATTCTCATATCGCCTAGGAGATCCATAGCATAGATCCACATGAGACCATATTTGTGCAGAAAATCGCGGGCGAGTTGGGCAAGCCGAGGACTTGGGAGTGCGAGGTCGAGATGGTAGGCCCAGTAGGTAACCGTGTACGCGAGAAACGAATGACCATCAATTATTCAAGATCTTTGACCTCTTGGCCCTGCGTGCGGATTGGAGCCAGAAAGGCTTGATTCGATTTGGGTCAGTGTGCGTGACCAATTCTTTTGTCTGTCGGTGAGGAAGCTAAGACTTGTCTCGGCGGCGTATGCGTGACTGGTTCAAGGCTCCATGGAGAGCATCTGAGCTCCGTACCGGATCATCAAGTGACGCGCTGTATCGTGAAGAAGGGAAAGCTGCGATTTGTTCAGGAGGACAAAGTTACCACATGTTTGAATGACGGTGGCTTCAAGATTGAGAAAGGCACCAAACTCTGCATCCAGAGCTTTCTCCAGTTCGACGAGGCTCAACGGGCAGAATGAGCACATGGCCCATGAGAGAATCCGGGAATCTATCGTGCGCAGCTTGGATGGCTGAGCAGCGATGACTTCTATCATTCGGGTGTAGAATGGCTCCATGCCCTCTGGTAGATTGTTCAAGAGTTGACAATGTCCCCCGTCGTATGGCATTGATTGCAGAGCTGCTCAATGGTGAGTTGCAAGCTCGGTGTTTCAGGACCTCGTTAATCCCAGTCATCACGGTTCGAGCATCGAGGTGGCGAGGGCCGAGTCTGAAACTAAATTGGATTCCAAAGAGGCCCTGTCCTAACTCAAGTTGGCAGAAAGTGACTGGCATTGGAGTGTGAAATCGAAATTCTCTGAGTCTTGTTGGGAGTAACCCAAAGTGGTCTTTCGCTTTGTTTCTGTTGCTTTTTGTTCTTCTCTTTCTGTTTCAGTTCTCTGCCACCGGGACTGTTGCTTCCCGTTTCTTTGCCTTTTCTACCCAATCAAAGAGGACGACACGAAATGGCGTAACATATCCCTACTAAGAGACTTGTCCGCAGCTCAAGTGCTTACTGAAAATGCTGGAGATTGCCGTTTGTTGACTGAAAGAATACTAACTTATCTGTGTCTATTAGTAAACTAAATCACACCAACAGCCAACAAGTTTCGTATTCCGTATCCGCTTATTGGCCTCCATGTTGTTGGTCGTTGGCTCCCTCAGCCAACCTACGCTTTTCTCTAAGGGTAAACAGATCCCGGGTCACCACTGATGCTATCTGAGAGGCCGTCACCCCAATTCACACTTACCCATGTCCCGTGCCCTCTTCAGTGAGTGTGCCAACTGATCATTAGATTGTAACAAGACAGCTTCCCAACAAAGCCCTTAGGATTGCCTTCAGTTTGGCACTTTGCGTTGGGCATGGGAAAAAAATTCAGATCTTCGGAAACCACCACGAGCGTTTGTCCAAGCGTCCTTACGGTTGGTTCGGTGGGACGAGGCCTGGGCCCTCCTCGTGCCTTGCGCAAACGATAGTAAAATCAGTCGTCGCACCCACATGTCGAGGTTTGTTATTGAGAGAATAATGGACCGGTTAAATGGCAACCTGGTACACAGCAGCAACTGCTCCGAGAACAAAGATGTGTTGACAGCTTGTTGTTCTCAAGTGACAAGGACATCATGCGCACACTGACACACCCCCACGTTGAGATTCAGAACCAGAGATTAATGCAGATGCCGATTTCCAGCCCGATATCAATAATAAGACTACCTCAAGCCACTTCAACATATTTCAACCTCTCACCACAACCATCCCAACATGAGCCAATCGCAGACCAAACAGAACTGGGTCGATACCCTCAAAGGGGAGATGCCGTTGACGCCCCTGGATTACACGACGTCCCAGAACTATATCCGGCGCTCGCTTGCCTTCCCCTTTCCCAACTCAGCCCGCAAGGAGGAAGCCGTGAACTATCTCCATCACCAACTCAGCCAGGTTCTTGTCTCTGTCCCATTCCTTTGGAGGACAGATAATCCACGCTGACGAGAAAAACAAGCTGCCTCACCTTGTTTACTCTCCGGGCAGTGGATCTAGCAACTTGGACCATTTTGCAGCCGAGGTGTTTGACCACCAGACCCTTGAGCCTTCGGACTTCAAAGGCTGGACATACGAGGTCTCTGTGCCAAAGAGTTCCAAGTGGATACCATGAATAAAGACTTGCTCTGGCTGCCACCAAGGCACGAGGGCTTTTCGAGGTCTGGGGAAGCCTGCCATCCGGTCACTCTGAGGGCGTCGTTTATCGAGGGTGGCCTGATCTTGGGCTTTGCCTTCCATCACGGCCTCATGGATGGCATGGGAACGAAGTTTTTTCTAGAGTGTTTTGCAGGGGGTAGCCCTAGAAGCATCGACCTCCTGAAGCAGCAGAAGCAAAGTTTCATCAAATTCACTGCCCAAGCCATGGCGACCGACACCCCCAACGTCCGTTCCATGGGTGACTACGACTTCAACTCCAAGCCCCTCCTAGCCCCCCCAAAGGCTGAGGGAAAGATCTTCACCTTTTCCAATCCCATCATCAGATCCCTCCACCAAGACGCCCTCACCCACATGAAAGCCACCCACGGCTTCGACACATTCATCACCGTCACCGACACCCTCTGCGCCATCTTCTGGCTGCACATCACCCGCGCCCGCCTCCACCAAAAACGTATTGAGCCCTCCGAAAAAACCTGCTTCGCCACGGCCGTCGACATCCGCAACAAACTCCCTTCTCCCATTCAACCCGGCTACATCGGCAACATGTTCTTGCGCGTGCTGGCAAACAGAACCGTCTCCAAACTTGTCCAGGACCTCACCCTCTCCAAACCCGCGACCACCGCCCAAATCGCCTCCGCCGCCCTCCTCATCCGCAAAGCAATCCAAACCCTCAACAACCCCACCGACCTCAACGACCATCTCACCATCGCCGCCCGCGCCACTAACCCAGCTCACCCAGAAATCAAATGGCAAGACATTGACGACGCCGTGCGCTGCGCTTTTTCTCGCCACAGTACGGGCCTAGACGCGACCGTGGGTGTGAATCTGGGCGGGGACGTCGAGTTTGACATATCTGGCACGGGGGGCAAGCAGAAGGCGGCGTGGGTGCGGAGGGGGTATACCCCGTTTGAGGGGTTTATGACTTTTATGCCGCGAAGGGGCGGCACGAAGAGGGGGAGGATTGGGAGGTGTTTTTGGCGTTGAGGGAGGAGAATTTGAGGTTTATTGGGGAGGAGGGGGAGATTGGGCAGTGGGTGAAGCAGTGAGGCTGAGGAAGAGGGTTGCGAATTGCGAGCTGGATGGACGGGGAGGATATGACAAAGAAAATTTGGAAATAACTAGAGTATTTTGAAGTGACCTTTTTGGGGTCAAAAGTTTAATGAATGAGAAGGTAGAGCGGGCTGGTTCCTGCAATATCAGGGGCTGTGTAAGTCTATTGTCAAGTCTTGAAAGTCCAAGTGACTCAGCTATGAGAAGACAACGTTCTTGGCATCTCGAAAGTGGTTTAGCCTTGAAGCATTGTTTCCGCTTTAGGAAAAATCATGATGAATCATTCTCCCCACCTCGCACCACCCGTCACGTTACACATAACCTGAATGGCTTCAAATGTCGTACTTAAACAGCCGCCCAGAAGCCAACGAGGCTCACGCTTTTCAATATTATTCATTTCTCAGAGCTCTCCAATACCTCAGCTTTAAACTCAAGAACCTCCCTCCTACTACCACTAACTTACACGCAACAAAGAGACTGACCGCATTCACACCTCCAAAATGGAGGCTCCTTCTCTGGCCCCGGCCTCGTCCCCCGCATTGTTAGAATGCCGACTCTGCGATCTGGTGTTCGATACGCACGAAGAAAAGCGACGACACGCAAAGAGCGAGTCGCAGTAAGTTTCCCGTCTGTCAGTTGTAACGCTACAATTTTGAATCATGCTTGATTGACACAATGGACTTCTAGCGTGTACAAGATCCGCTGCCGGGTTGCAGAGCCCGGAACCAGCATCTCTCCTCCGGACAGTGAACCCAAACCACCAGTTCGACGGCCGATAGTCTCAAAACCAATCTCGGAATCACCCCATGCGAATGAGGAGAGTTTCGACGAGGACTCGGAAAGCGGCTCATCAACCGAAGCGGAAGTGGTCGAATTCGTCCCGGAGGAATGCCTCTTCTGCAACCAAACCAGCAAGGACTTCGACGAGAACCTGTCGCACATGCACCAAGCTCACAGCCTGATCATCCCCTTACGGTCCTCGCTGGTGGTGGACCCCCAGACTCTCATTTGGTTCCTTCACATGGTCATCTTCAGCTACCACGAATGCATCTGCTGTGGAAAACGCCGTCGAACTCTCGAGGCTGTGCAGCAGCATATGACATCCATGGGTCATTGTCGTTTCAAAGTGACTGAGGAGATGAGCGGTTTCTATGACATGGCTTCCCTTGGAGAACAAACCACGGAAAGTCGAAACCATCCAGACGATCATACCCTCAAATTACCATCCGGAAAGCTCCTCACTCACCGTTCTTCCGCCGAGCATGCTTCGAGAAGTAGGCGGCGAGAAAAGCCCCACGCTGGACCATCTGAATTACCGACTTGTCAGCAAAATACCCTCGAACCTCAGGATGCCGACAAGAACGATCGGAAAGAGCAAGCGCTAACGAAACAACTCGCTCACCTGCGCATCGTGGATCAGATGAGTCTCATGCATTTGCCAGAGTCTCAACAGCGGGCTCTACTTGTGGCACGTAGAAAGGGCATGGACGAAGCAAGGCGCGCAGAGAGGCAGAGGCGAAGTCGATTGGAGATGGCGGGAAACAAACTTGCGATTCATACGAACTATTACAAGCAGGAGGTACCGGTGTACATGGGTGGCTAGACAGAATCTTAATGAGAAATATCTGCTGTCCATTCCTTTGAGATTTGCTGAGAAATGGATGACATAAAAGAGCTATTTGATATTCGTAGCCATCTATCTATTTCTGGTGAATTTGTTGAGGCATATGGGCCGAGGTCAGAAGTCCCGGAGCGCACAAAGAGATACATAGTTATGGGGCACTCAACGGCAAGTAGAGGTATTGGCGTAATGTCTATGGAACAGTGAGCTCAAGGCTTGTGTACAAATTGAGGCCACCCCCCTGATCTGGGTGAGTAGTGCAATTGGGACCTCTTATTCTCTGACAATGATAGGAAATGAATAACAACTGCATCCATGTTCAGATCTTGGACTGCTCCCGAACATTGTCCACTGGCACTTCAAGCTGCACCTTTGCCCACAACATCCAACTCAAGTCGAACACATACTCATCCTCCCCCACTGTTAACCTAATTGTATCGTCCACCAGTTCCGCCACCCTAGTCGCGGTCAAGGGGCCTCCTGGGGGTGGTACCTCTCCCCTTGTTTCCATGCGGCGGATGCTGAAGTCCTGCAAGTCGAGCCGGTGTGTCAAAGTCACCTCCAGCTCTGGACTTCCGTAGCTCTGCCCGATGATGAAGATGTACTCTGCTCCGCTCTTGTCATCCTTGTAGTAGGTGGCTGTGTGGTAGTCCGTGCGAGGGAAGACATCAGAAGGGTAGCTGTAGATCTCGATGTCCTCAGGCCTGGCGCCTTCAACTGCTGCAGCCCACTTGAGGTTTTTTTCCATTTTATCTTTCTTCCGTCCCTCTTCCCGCACCCTCTCCTCTTCTTTCGCTTCCTCCCAGAACTTTATCTGCAGTTCAGCAACCTCGGGGTCGGAGTAGTACTGGTAGTCGGACTCATCCGAATCCGACATCTCATACTCCTCTTCCTCCAGTGCTTCGGGAGACTTCACAGACTGCCCACTTACAACAACCACGTCGTTATAGATGTAGAAGTCCGGGTCGTAGAAATCCTCATGCTCTCCGGCAATGTAGACGATCCGTCCGTCCGGAAGCCGCGTCTCAGTCCGCCCGAAGCGTTGGAAGCAGAAGAGTGGGCGCTGGATCCATGAGGTGGTTGCGGGCATGTCGAACATCTTCCGTGTCTGGTAGGCGTCCTTGCTGCCGTTGGCAATCATGTACTTGTAGTATGGGCGATCGACTTTGGTTGGGTTGTGAGGGCATTGGAGATCGTCTGCTCTGATGTCGGGCCAAAAGGTCGCTTGCTCCGGGGTGAGCTGGGGGTTGGCTGGCCGCCGGGGAAGGGGAGCGGTCGCTTCGGGCGTCTTTGGCTCGTCGAGAAAAGGCATTATCTAATGAAAGCTGTGGAAGCGGTGATTTGACTTGATGGTGTTGGTGTATCTCCAAGATCGTGGATGGAAAGAACGGTAAAATCTGAGAGCGCGTCTAGAGGTTCTTAAGGGACTGAAGAGGAACCGACATGTGGCCGCACCTAATGAGTCAGAACATCGTCTTGCAAGCATGGTGTGTAACTCATTTTGCCTCACAGGCAACAAGGTTTTGTGTCTCTTGGGGCAGTGATTGTACTGGGGGTGATCTTGGCCCCCAAACAATGTTACTGCGATGACACCATCATGCATGATGCGGGCATGCGCAGCCGAGGACGGATACCGCTCCTGCCAATACTCTCAGACTGCCTCACATGTTTTGACCCAGGCCAGACGGCCTCCAAGGCTCAAGCTTGGAAGCCGTTGTGATCCACCGTCTTTGTAAAAAA
Source organism: Amesomyces nigricolor (assembly GCA_004802645.1). Taxonomy (NCBI): domain Eukaryota; kingdom Fungi; phylum Ascomycota; class Sordariomycetes; order Sordariales; family Chaetomiaceae; genus Amesomyces; species Amesomyces nigricolor. Next base: position 327,257 of record SRKS01000004.1, read on the forward strand.
GGGGCTGCGTTGAAAACGAAGTGGGGTGGATCTTGCACTGCCATGGCGAGGTTGAGGACGATCAGCGGCTTTCCCAATCGCTAAGTTACCCTTGATTTAAAGATGTTGATATCAAAAAATTACCTAGTTTATGCAGCTGAAAGTTAAGAGAAGAACAAATGTCATGTCGGTGGATGACACCGGATGGGTACGAGTCGCAACTGAAGTGTTACAGCCTGAGCTCTGCCTCGAACCCTCGAACATGGTACGTTGATCACCCCATTACACTTGAATCCGGGTTGATGGCCCGTTAGTCTCATCGAAACCCGTTCCACACGCAATTGTAAAGAAACGGGGCGTGTTCATGGCAATATGTATCCCGACAACTGAAAAAATGTTCTATCAAGTGAACACCCGCAATCCAGTACCACTTAGCCGCTTTTCCCATCCAATTCCCTCATCAAGTTTACCACCGCCGGAAACAACTCCTTCACCCACAGCTTATACCCCTCCAAGTCCAAATGCACATGATCCGCCAAGTGCTCCTCCATCTTAACCTCATTCGTCGCCGGCAAAAACACCACCCTCTCCTCCCCCACCTCCTCATTCAACCCCTTCACCACCCCCTCCACCTTCCCATTCGCCTCATCCACCAACTTCTCCGGCACATCCATTCTATAAAACAATCCCGTCACCAACACCTTACACTTCTCCCCCTCCGTGGGATTCACCCCGAACAAAACCCTCACCAGGCTCCTCAATGCATCCCGATCCTTATCCCTCAACCCCTTCTTATGACTCAAATGATTCGTCCCCGCCTGCACAACCCACAACTTTACACTCCCACACCCTGCCAGGATGGGCAAAATACCAGGTAAATCCTTCTCCTCATCCTCTGGGCACCTTTCCCCCACTAGCCGGAAGGCGATATTCTGGATCTGATCCCCGCCCACTCCGGCGTTGAACACGCGCTCCAGGCGCTGCATGTTGAGGGATGTAAGCGTATCGTCGGGGAGCATGGCGGGAGAAGGCCAGGGGGAGACGAGGTTGGGGGTTTCGCCGGTGGTGGTCATGCGCTCGAACATGGAGTCGCCGACGAGGACGATTTGAGGGCCAGGTGTGAGGCGGGCGTTGAGGAGGGGGAGGTGGGTTGTTTTGGAGGTTTCGTGGGAGCGGGCTTTGCGTTTGGCAAGGGTTCGCAGAGGGAGAAAGGGGTCGGGCGTGGGGGTGGTGGTGGGTTGGGTGTCTGTTGGGGGGGTTGGGGTAGCCATGGTAGTTGTGGTGGGTGGGTTGTTTGCGTGTTGAGATCTGGAATATTCTGAAAAAATGTCTGGGAAGGGATGGGAGTGAGAACAAGAGATTGTTTTATTGTGAAGTTCAAGGGTGTTGTGGTTCATGCAGGGTTGTGGCGCAGGGGAGGATTCGGGCTGAGTCACCTGGTGAACCTAAAGAGCCTCGCCGGCAGCCGTCTGCAAAGAATAGGAGCAATTAAAGGGCAGGCGTCCTTCTAAGCATTATGAGTTTGGATACCACATGTCTTTCTGGTCTTCCTTTCCCCTGTAAGAAGTTTCTGCCTGCGAAGCGCATCTCGCGGTTACAAAGACCTCAGACTTCTTTGGGAGAAGAGGCAACCTGTGGGGGCCAAAAAACATGCTATTTGGATAATGGGCCAAATTAAACGACACTCGCTCTTTGATGAGGGCACATAATAGTTAGAATCATAAGCGAATTTCAGGGAACCAAAGCTAGGTACATTTCTTGGGGGCAAGTTATTGTTTCCCGCATTCTACTTAACGTTCGTGGAACTTGGGGCACCGACCGTAATGCTGTCATGTCCATCATGGATTGCCAAGAGCGAATTGCAACCTCGTGAGAGATACAAGGGCGCCTCGAGACCTCTTCTCTTGACCGCTAGCTGTAATTGAAGTCTTGCTGCTATGACATCATCTCTCAAATCATCGGCAAGAGAAACCAAATATACCTAGATGCTCATCTTGTCTTATGAGACAAAAGAGTTTCCAAAGTGCACCTTAATCTGACCAGAGAGGTTCTGCCCCATCTTACACTTGTTATTAGTTGAGAAAGATTCAAGGGAGGATACACCAGGAAAATGCTTCCATCTGAAGGCTGGATGATGATGCGATGATCGTCAGGGGCAAGGGCCAGCTCAGGGTTAGGGGTTGAAGTTTGTTGCGAGCATTGTTGTAGGATGCTTTGGGAGGCAAATAATACCCACAATATTCCATCATCGATTTATCTTGGTGACTACATTATTAGTCTCATCATGAGATGCCAAATTTAGCGTCTTGACCTTCCTAGTTACAGACATCAACCTTCTGGCCACAACCTTTACACACACCACGTAGAAGCCCACGAAACACAACACGGACCAGGCTCAGCTGCACCAGCATATCTCAACATGAATCATGAAACAGTGCCCTCCCCCGAAACCCCTTCTGTCCGCACGCGGTTCCTTATCATCGCCGACACACATGGCTTCCAGTACCTCCCCGACTCTCTACCACTCCTCCCCATCGACGTAGTCATCCACTGCGGGGATATCACAGGGGACTCCCGTCTTTCCGAATACCGCGAAGCCATCCGGGTCCTACAAGGCATCGACGCCCCTGTAAAACTCATCATCCCTGGCAACCACGACTACACCCTTGACACGCCAACATATCAACAGATGATATTCAAGTCTCGCAAGAGGAAAGACCTTCACAAGCTACACCAACGATACGGCGACCCAGGGGCAGCCCGCCAAATCTTCGAAGAAGCCAAGCACCTTGGAATATTCTACCTCGACGAGGGAACCCACCGCATCCCGCTCGCCAACGGAGCTCTCCTAACCGTTTACGCCACTCCCTACACACCCGCGTATGGCACACCAGGGTTTCAATACACTCCCAAAGAATTCCACGATTTTGCAATTCCCACAGACGCAGACCTCGTCATCTCCCACGGCCCCCCAAAGGGCGTCCTCGACCGGAGTTGGTCAAAAAACCAACACGTCGGCTCCGCGGAACTTTTCACCGCCGTCGCCAAAGCGCGACCAAAACTCCATTGTTTCGGGCATATCCACGAGGGATGGGGCGCTGAAGTGGTGACATGGCGAGATGGCGAGGAGGAACAACACGGCTCGACGTTGCTGGCCAACCTCGGGTCAATCTTGCCCCTGAAGGGAGATACGCTGGAGGTGGTGCGGGAGAAGGAGCAGAAGCTGGGGGAGTATGCGCGGGGGAAGTGTGTCAAGACGAGTCATTGTGCGGGGGACGCGCTGCCGGTTGAGAAGGGGGTGAGTACCCTATTTGTGAATGCGGCGGTGTTGGGGAAGCCGATGAGGCCGGCGTGGGCGGTGGATATTGAGTTGACAGGGGGAACGGTGTAAGCAAGTATAAAATGAATTATAGCATTGGACTGATGGGGCGCGACCTGCTACGGAGTGCGTGCTGGTCTGAGAGGGACCATGCTTAATGTTGATCTTTAACCAATGTGAATTGAAAGCAGGCTGGAAGTAATTATCCCCGACGACGGAAATATCGTAACGAGCTGGGGGTTACAGGCTGACAGTGGTGGAAAGAGATCCAGCATACTTCCGGCCAACGCTGGGGAAACCTCCGGCTCCGTGTCTGGGTTTGGCCGGAGAAATGGGGCCAAATCACCGGGCCACGCCGGACTGCGCCGGGCCGCCTTCGGCTGCGGGAACAACCACTCAGAAGGCAAAAGGAAAGGCGGTGTACCAATCCTACAGCCTTTTACTTTCATCAACACAGCCGGAAACTCACCTGAAACCACCGGTTTGAGTTCACCACTGGGGACGACGGCGGTGAGACTTCAAATCTGTGCTGCCTGGCAGGAACATGGCCCGAGGTTTGGGGCACTGCGGATATCATCATGATCTTCCCAAAACATGACCCCGTTCCGGTTTCACTTTGACGCTGTGTATGAACGGAAGCAGGGTAAAATCAATGCCATGTATGGTTCGCGAAGCGCCGTTGGTGCTTCGGGACACGCTCACTGGTCGACCCATGCGATCCGCCAGGCCTTGAGTCCGCAGGCCAGCTTTGAGACGCGGCGATGCGGGCGAACGTGGCTCTGTCAAAATTTAGAACAAAAATAGAACAAGATTGTAAAAACTCCAGAGTCTCCAAGATGTGCCAAGTTCAACAACAACACTCAATCCACCAAGCTGTCAACCATCACCTGCACTTGCAGACGCCACGCATAGATCCCCACCACTATCCAACAGCTTCCTAAAATTACCGAGGTATACTGCACTGATCTCAATGCGGGCAATGTTGTTCTTCACTCTTCTCTGCGCAGCTCTGGTAGCTGCAGCGCCCCAGATCACGGCAGACAAGACCCTTCGACGCGAACTCTGTGTAAGTATCACCGTTGCCCGCCTCAAGCTCAACGGCGTCAGGCTCAACGGCTTCACTGCCGTTTCCTCAAATGAAACGAGCGTTGAACACTAACACATGAATGTCATAGACCTGCAACGAAAGAGGCTGTCAAGGACCACCCTGCTGCGCTATCGGCACCTGTTCCTCGAACTCGACCAATACTCCGATATACGCGGGGACGACAGACGTAGCAACTTCGGGTTGCTCTCAATTGCTAAAACATGGTAGCAATGCTGCTTTTTGCATAGCAGGTTTGGTGGTTGTACTAGTTGCGCTTTGAAAGCAAGACTTGGTCGTTGATTTGAGAATGGGGCACACGCATGGAGTTTTGGTTATGATCGGGGCATGGGAGGATTGGTTTTCTGTTCTCAAACACCGGGTTCAAAGCGATACATAAGATACCAACCGGTTGGTAGTGCGGGGAGACGGCAGGCGTTTAGACAACTTCACACTTTGACAACACAAACTCCGTGATAATTATCACCAGGCTCGACGTCGGAATCTGACTCCTTTACCTCTACATATTAATGACCAAAAGCTCGCTCTCCTTCCCGACACGGAGAAACCCCCTCCTTCATTCCTTCCATACTGCCATCCACATTACAAATTTCCAACCTTAGTACCCCATAATACAATCCCTACACCAAGGTAATCTTGACATTCTCCGCGCCACGCACCTTGATACCCAACTCGCTATCCTCGAACTCCAGCCGTTCTCCGTCCATCACCCCATGGACATAGCAATGACCAACAAGCCTGAACTCACCCTGTCCAACCGGCCTAAGAACAAAGGGAACACCAATCCCAAAAAGCATGGCGACCACATCATCCTCTTTTGCCTCTCCTGGCACCGTCCCAAGATACCCATCACGAGTGACGCAAGTCCGCCGGCCATGCTGGCCGTGCATGAGCATGTTGAGAAACGGATAAAGCTGCTCCTCAAGCCGCTTCCGCTCTTGCTCAACCTGCGAAGTTTCGCCCTGCTCCGACTGCGGCAGATATCGTGCAATTCGCTGTGCTTGCGCCCTCTCCAGTCCTTGACTAAGCTGTTCGTCGGTCTTGACAATATTACCATCCAAAAGAACAGGCACGTCCTTTCCCTCCTTCGCTTGGATCTCGTCCAAGACATCCTTATACCGGGCAAGAAAAGCTTCGTAGTGCACGCTATCCATAGCAGCTGTTCTTCGTTGTGCGCCCCAGGCAATTCCACACATTAAGGTTTGCCATGTCGCGGTGGAGAAGTCGTCGCCATTGGGATACCGTCCGCACCGGTCGTCGTGGTTCCCAGACTGGCTTTGTGAGCCTTTGCCAGCCCGTTCTTCCGTTGTTGGGTTGGTGGGCGTAGAATTTGCCCACAACCGCCGCCCATTTAAAGATAGTTTTGAGTACCACCGTCTCTTTCTCCGGTCCTTCTTTTCGCTTTCGCTGCATCCCTGACATCGAACCTGGAGCTCAGACGCCGCACGGCGAAGGTGGTAGGTGATGAGAAGTGCGCATTCTACGCCGCCCATTCCAAGACCGATTCCCAAGTCTGGGAAGGGTTGTTCGCCGTCGGGGGCGTATCGTGGACAGACCCTGCTGATTCGGTCAAAGATGGCGCCGCTCATGGTCAGTTTGTCTGTGTCTGATGGTTGCTCGGCGCTATATCCTAATTGGAGCTTGCCAGAGCAGTGGAAGAGCTCAGAGGGCAGGACATAAACGGGGTTGTGGCTCCAGTCTGGAACCCAAGAGGGTAGGCCGGGAGTTTTGTGAGGGGCCCCGGCGCTGCAGAGGAGCAGCTCAATCTCGTTTGAGCTTGCTGCAAGCCGAGCAAGCTGCTTGTATACCGCAGCAGTGGTATTTGTGGGCGAATAGTCTGGTATGAGTCCGGTTTGGTATCGTTCGGAGGCGAGACCGAGCAGCGCATACACCTTATCGCGAAAATCCGTTGCTTTGGCCCCGCGGAATCGACGCAGTACCTCAAGAAATGGGTGCGGGGAGCCCGCCATGCGGGATGCCTTTACACGGGTCAGACTGTATAGTTGCTGGACCCCGGTGTTGAGTGCTTCCTGGGCTTCAGGAGTCGGGACCAAGAATCCAAGGCCCGAGTTTGAAGGACGAGTGTGTCTGCTCGTAATAGCGGCAATGGCCGCGTCGACGTCTTGCATCCTCATGCGTGCCATGCCATAGCAGAGGGTTATGTCGCGTCCGAGGATGATTTCTTGCATGACCCAGATGCGTTGGAAAACGGGTTGTGAGAAGAACGCAGAGACTGCATCCCAGTCTACTCTGCCCACCATCTCCTGGTTGGCGTCGTTTGGCAAGACGCTCCACTCGGGTTGGTTTTCCGCGGTTTGCCTGATCAATTCTAGGCATATCATGGCCATGAAGCCGCTTTTGCTCTCGTTGACATAGACAAGGACTTCCGCCGCACGACTGTAGATCGACCTCATTAAGGGTATTTGATGGTTTTTTTCCAGCACGTCCTCCTGGTTGATGCAGATTGCATCGGCCCAGAATATCGCTTGCCGTGCTGATTGGCTGCGTTGATGGAGAGAGTACGTGCTGCCGCCGCCTCCTGGGTAGGTCCATCTCATGGCGCGCCAGAGTGTCGAGGGGATGTATAGAAATTTTCCGTTGCAGAAGATGGCCTGTTTGTCGTTCGGGTCCCCCCAGCAATATGAGAATGCCTCGTAGACTGGCGCGTTCTCTAGGGAAACATGAAGGAGCTCGATGAACAGGCTCTGCATGCCGCAGGCTTGGAAGGCTTCGACGTTTTCAGTGGTTATCTGGACGAGTCGGATCTCGTTCTTCCCTAGAGGCGAATACGTGTAGTATCGGTCCGGATGGGTTCGACGGTCTTCCATGGACGGAGGACCAACGACACTGAGAGCATCGCAGGGAGCAAGGCCGTAATGTGTGTCACGGTGAACTGTGCAGTGCGTGGATCCAGCGCTGAACTCAGCTGGCATGATGGCTCCCTTCGGAAATGACAAGGCCGTATCGTTTCCCACGACGGTTCTCAGGGCCTGGACAAACGGGCCCGGCGTGGTGTGAGCCAGGAAGAAGACCCCCAACCTTCCGCGGCAAAGGCCCAGGCCCCATTCGGCATCAGTCCGCTCCAAAATTTTTATAGCATCGCCTCGGAAGTAGATCAGCTCATCCAGGCTGACGCTCTGCACTCTGCTAGCGAGGTCTGCTGCGCGGTGTGAGTCGTACAAAGCCCAGCATTGTTCCAGGCCATGCGAGGCCATCTGCTCGACAATCGGTTCCTGAACGGCCTTCGAAATTTTAGATTGCCCCAGATTACTGCGCGGACTTGTGCAGACAGGTAAAGAGAAAAAGGCAACGTAACGTACCGCGGATATTGCGTTCATGTCCTCCTGCACCGGTAGCCCAGCCATTTGCAGACGTCGCGTAGTATTCATGAGTCGAATGATTGTTTTGAGGTTAACGACGGCACTGCTGGGTGCAGGCTTTGGGGGCGGGGGATTTGTGAAATTCTGAGGAGGCATGGCGGGGAACAATGACTCGGATGCTGCCAGGGACCACGTCAAGCGTTCAGTTGAGACAACCGTGTGACCTGGGTTGTTCGGTTCTGATGGATGGAGTTGAGTCTGGGAATTCTGCACCCTGCGCCATTCCTACCTATTAGCAACATTGACGTCTTTAATGTTTTGCGAGAACGCCTTGTTTCTGTGTGAGGGGGAGGCTCTGCTGCATTGTATCATGTGCCCATCTTGGCACCTGTAAGCCATGATTCGACATCCGACAGATCCATCTTGGTAATCAGGAGATACGGCCTCACTATATCCCGGCCAAGGGAGGGCAAAGACGACAATTCGGGCTTATTGGCGTTCTACGTTACCCAAGCGAGGCTTTCCAGCCATTCTGTCAGCGACGAATGTGCCGAGCATGACGGCGCGAGGGGGTCTCGGCACCAATGGTGTAATGCGGTGCATACATAGGGGCATTTTGGCAGCTCTAACGATGGAAAATACCGATGCTTCCACTTGGAAAAGGGAGTTACTCAAGAGGCCAGCCCCGATTCCCCCTGACCGGTCTCAAATACTACACCCTGACAGCGTCTCCAAAACAGCAATTTGGTTCCTCAACAACGCTTCCACCCCATCCCCAGCTTCCTTCCCCCTCTCAGCCAAAAAGACATGTCTGCACCGCTTCAAAAACCGCCTGTGAGGCTCATGGGGAAAACTGGTGATGTTGTTGTTATGGAGGAGAGAGGAACTGGTGGCCGCAGGCAGGAAGATGGCTGTCTGGAAGTGGGGCAGACCACCAAATGGGGCAGCCTGCACAACATGTGTGGGGACAGGCAACCAAGTGGTCAAAGTGGTGATGGTGTCTGTCTTGTTCTTGGTTGTTCTTGGGAAAAGCCCTGCATGGAATGCAGGGATGGGAGGCTGCCTGCAGTGCTCGGGCCAGGTGGGCCCAGTGGCCCACGCCACAAAGTCCAAATGAAACAGGATCTGGCGCCGAATCTCGGGAGGGATATTCTCGAGCGGGGCGTTGCTCTGCGGTGTGCCCACAGCGAATGGCACGCCGTCCGTGTCGTGTTGGGTCAGGATACTCGAGTCAGGTCCTGGGCGCAATGTGTTGTTAAGAACACGGAAGACGGGCCTCAAAATGACGGGAACGAAGCCTCCAGGGGTTATGGGACATGAGTGGACATTTGCTTGGTGGGGCACCGCGGCAGACAGTTTGAAGCCCTAGGCAGAATTAGGAAGCCTGATAAGGGTCTAGATACCCAGCCTGGGACGGCAAGGCAGGACATTGGCCGTCTTCTGACCATAGGGCTCCTGTTATCACTGCGCATGGCAATATCAGAGGGGAAGTTGGTTGAACAATCCATATCTTAGTCTATTCCTGGCATCCTCCTGAAGCAAAAAGGTACAAAGGTAAACATCGCTTGCTAATTACTCATAACAGTGAAACCCATTATCCTTCCAACCCTAACCCAAATCCTGATCATCATCCAAGCCTCATCACCAGATTCTCATACCCTCCCATCTAAGCACCAATAACGATCCTCCTCACAGCCATCTGCCTCGCCTTCGGCACCGTCACGCTCAAGATGCCATTCTCCAGGCTGGCCGTCACCCCGTCATGGTCGACGCGGGCGGGAAAGCTGAAGCTGCGGGTGAACTCGCCGATGGAGCGCTCCGAGAGCCAGTACTTGGGTCCGAGCTGCTGCTGCTGGGTCTGAGTCTGAGTCTTTGCAACCTCCTGTGTAGCAGGCGTAGCAGCCTCCGGCTTAGGGGACGCAGCGCGCGACGAGGAAGGGGTGTTCTCGTCCTCCGGGTCGTCCTCGACCGTGGCCTGGTGAGAGTTGCGGCGGGGCTTCTCAGCCGCCTTCTCTGTCTCGGCCGTGGGCTCGGTGGGAGTAGTCGACTCAGTAGTGGTGTTGTTGTTGTTGCTGTCTGCCTCCGAATTGTAGTTGCGCTCGACGCGGCCGCGGACGACGATGGTCTGGGGCTCGGTGAACTCGATGTTCACGTTCTCCTTGTTGAGACCCGGGAGTTCGCCGTGCAGCTCGTAGGTGTGCTCGGTCTCGCGAACGTCGAAGCGGGGGTTGAAGGTGGGGAGCTGGGCGCGCGGCTTGCGGACGCACTGCTGCTGGCGGGTGGGGCGGGCGGGAGCTGCCGGGGCGCTCTGGGACTCGCGGGAGTAGTTGTCAAAGTCCTCGAGGAGACGGAAGAGAGGAAGGTAGTTGGTCTCGGCGGCGGCGGGAGCGCAGAACGAAGCGGGGAAGAAGGACATCATTTTGACTGGATGTGAGGGTTTGGTTGCTGAAGTTGTGATGTTGGGTATTGTGAGGGTGTTTTGAGTGATCGGACTCGACGTCTGAGAATTGGAAGTTGAGAGCTGATGAGAGCTGATGAGTGTTTGAGAGTTGTGCTGATTTCTGCCGAGATCGAACTCAAGGAACTGGAAAATCGCAGGCCTTAAATATCGAATTGACTTTTTCGGTTTCCCAAAAGGAAAACATCTTGGCTGCAAGATTCGTCATCCCGAATGCGCAAGCTTTGCCGAGAACTGTCCAGAAGCTTGGTGTTGCTTGCAAAGCGCAGCTGCCTTGATCACGACAAATCAGACAAATCCAGACAGTGCTGTCAGTTACTGGAATGTGCTGGAAACAGCCATTTCAAATTTGGTTTGGGCAAAATAAGAGGGTTAGGGTTAAGCCAACCACACTCTCACATCAGTCAGATCCACAGTAAATGCTTGGCAATTCAACCTCATCCTCGTTTTCTTTTTGATTTCTCAGCTCAAGTGCGCGACACAAAGTGACAAGGGACATCTTACGCCATCACCCAACACTAACGAACAACACCACCCATACAGCCATGCACTACGAAACCTTCACCACCATCGATGGCTGCCCCCTGGCCTTCCAGACCTCCCTCCCCCTAACCCCTTCCTCCACCTCCTCCTCCCCCCCGTCCCCAGACTACTCAACTTGCATCCTCCTCCTTCACGGCTTCTCCGGTTCCTCCGCCTACTTCAACCGCAACCACCCCACCCTCACCCCCCACCACTGGGTCCTCGCCCCCGACCTACGGGGCCACGGCCGCTCCGGCCACAACCCCTCCCGGGGCGGCTACCACGTGGCGCGTCTCGCCGCTGATCTGCGCGAGCTGCTCCTCCACGTCCGCCAGCACACCCCGCAACACGCAACTACTAGATTTGTTCCGGTGGGATGCTCCATCGGCGCAGCGGTCGTGTGGACATACATCGAGCTGTTCGGGGAGGACCCCTTCGCGGGGTATGTCTTTGTCGACCAGGCGCCGCTGCAGGACCGGAGTCGGTTTGGGGGCGGGTGGGGGGAGGGGCTGGCGCACAAGGGGTGTTTTGATGAGAAGAGCATGCTCGGCGCGCAGGAGGTGTGGATTGGACACAGGGAGGAGGCGCAGCGGGGGTTGGTGAGGGAGTGTCTTGGGTATTGGGTTGATCCTGAGTGGGAGGGAGGGAAGGCGGTGGGGGAGGAGGAGAGGAGGAGGGATGAGGAGCTTTTTACGGGAGTGAGTAGGGTTTGTGATGGGGTGTGGTTGGCGAGTTTGATTGCGGATCATACGAGGTATGATCATCGGGAGGCGATTGAGGGAATTGGGAGGCCGGTGTTGGTGTTGGCGGGGAGGAGGAGTGGGTGTTTTACGCTGGAGGGGATGGAGGAGACTGTGAGGAGGGTGAGGAAGGGGGGGAGGGGGACGGCCGAAATGAGAGTGTTTGAGTCGGGGCATTGGTTGTTTTATGAGGAGCCGGAGAGGTTCAACAGGGAGTTGCTGGAGTTTGTGGAGAGGTGTACGAAGTGAGGGGAACCGGGTGTTAACTCAAGCAGCAGAATCTTTATTCTGGTGTATACAACCCTCTAGTTCGCTTCCGCCGGGACGCCGATCTTGGCCAGGACATCAGCTGGCCCCTTCTCCAACCACAGCTTCATCCTCTCCTCGTGGTGCACCCAGACCATGCCCAGCATGCCCGCCGCGTTGGTGTCCGCCCCTTCCCAACCGGCCGCCCGCCTCGGGATCACCAACAGCCAGTTGCGATTCATGACCAGGTTATGCGGGACTGTGGCCTCACTCCCTTCCTCAAAATCCTCGAAACACGCCGCGGCCTGACGGAGAAGAGATTGGTAGATCCCGAGATTTTCCTCTGGAGAAGGTAAACCGTCCCGGAAGTAGTGGATAAAGAACTTGTATGGTACAAGCGGGTTCGTCAGATCTGGCCAGAGGGTGAAGTCCTGAGGGTCGGGAGCAGGGAAGACCTGCATGTGCTTGTGCATCCGGCTGCATCCGCTATTAATGCCACAGTTGAAGAGCAGCAACTGGCGGCCGCCAAGCGCCGATAGCACCTGGTGTGCTGCCGAGATATCGTCGAGATCGAGCGCTTCATGTTGCCTTCGAAAGCCATCTTGGGTGAGGATCAAGAGATGTGGCCTGGCGGCCGGGAATTTGTTGACAGCCAAAACGTGAGTCAACCCGAGGGTTGCAACTTCGTATCCCGACACGTTGATGTCGCTCCCTGGCCGACAGCCTGAATGCTTTGATGCCGAGTGCTGCTGCTGGTCCTTGGGAGCCTGTGGCTTGGTCGTAAGACTGCTGAGGATACGGAACTCGAACTGTGATATGGATCAGATGATCAAGCTCAACTTCTCCGTAATTGAGGAGGCGGAATCTCACCAAGAAGCCCTTGTCTAACGCCCTGACCGTGCGATAGTCTTGGTTGTACACCACCGTCCCCTCGTCGATAAGACGATCGAATTGAGAGAGGATATCGTCTTCACGTATTGTTTCTCTCATGATTGTGACTGCCGCCTCGAGTCGCTATTAGACGAAGATTGCCCCTATCAAAAAATGTAGGTACGAAATCACTTCCAACTGTAGCCGCGGGATAAGGTAATAGCATGAGAGAAACTTTTGGAGATACAGGCTATATGAGTTGATCTTGCCGTTGTCTTGAGTCTGTTCACTTTTTTGATGTCTCTTCCAGGGTTCTTGTTTCAACTGGTTTTATGATTCAAGTTTCGAATTGGTCAGCACAGGAGGAACACGGAACCCTAAAAATTACAATGGGTCTTAGCCGCTGTGGACCGGATTGGAATTGCGCTAAACTCGGAAGGGACCATCGTCCTGGGCGGCTTCATGAATCATCCATGTCTGGGTCATGGGATTGGACACACTTCCTTCATCAATTACCAGTCATCCATCCGTCTTCCCATCAAAGCTTCCAGCATCATCGTTCCCCGCCACAATCCATCTCTTTTAATATCGGTTGTGGTCCAGGAGAAACATCCCAATGGCGACACCCAAACCAGCACTACCCGGACGCGACGTTAATGGATTCCCACCCCACGTTGCTGACGAGCTTGAACTGATGGCTTACAAGCAATGGGACAGGCGTTAGCGACTGAGACGAAAAGCCGATGCGCATCGACACCTGATCACCACGACCTCCTTCGACACATCCACGCCAGTGACGCCACTCTCCCGCTCGTTATAAAATCCGTCCACATTCTCGAGTGCAACGTCCCAGGCTCGAAAATTTCAAGGCAAAGATTGGATGATTGGATCCGGCTGAAGATCACCTCTGAGGCGTGGACCGCTCAAGGCATCGAGACTCTCGAACCGAAGATAAAAACGACGAGGATCTCAGCACTCAGAGCGGGGCGAAATCAACCCCGGGATGGTTCTGTGATCGCAAGCCTCGAGGCTCAAATTGACCCGCGGTTGGCTGTGCTTCCCCAGTCAGGGCCGGTTCTTGGTGCTAGTTCAGGGGGTAGGCGAGGATGGAGTTGCCTCTCTCTTGTCCTAGAACCGCTGTCGGCGTCTCCGGAGAAGGGTACCGAAGGCGCTGGGGCTATCGGAGGCAACCGGCCCGTTGAATGTCGCCGGCTCGACGGGATGAAAGGGGGAGGCGGCATGAGTTCCATGTCGCTTCGCTGTGGCAGCTCTCGGATCCGGTGTGGATGGTCAACATTATGGCCCGAAAATCCCGGGTCGAACGCTGTCCCGGCGGGAAGCAACCCTGGTGGTGGCGGGCCTGTTGGCGTTGACGGCACGCTGCCGATATCCGCTTCCGCCTCCCTGGCACTCTGCGATAACCTGCTGTCTCGCCTCGCACGGTTGGTGTATGACCTGGCATTCGACTGGATCGTTCTCATGCCAGAACCCATGCACTACACCTCAGTCAGCCCACAGTACGACAAGCCGGAGGGAACACCCCAGACATACCATCGCCTCAACAGTCTCCCAGTGCATCCCGACCCGCTCCGCCAACGGCAACCAAATCTCCTTCCGCACCTTCATGTACTCGCATGCCACCTTCTCAAGTCTCCGGCCGTTATTGTCGTGTATCCCCCGCCTCTCAACCAGCCGCTCATATCGCTTCCGACAGGCGTTGGCCGTTTTTGTTGGGAAGTGCGCCCGCTGGAGATCACTCCAGTTCTGCCCCCTCGATCGCGCCTGGATCAGGATCCCGTCGTCGTCTGCCGTCCAGGTACCGTGGTTGTATATTGAGTACGAGTACTGGGCGGGTGCGGGTGGTGCTTCGTTTTCTGCTGGGTAACCCCCTGGGTCGACGGATATGGGGTTGTGATATCCGGGTTGGTTACCGGCGTGCGAGCTCTCAGCGGCGGTGGATGCTGTTCTGGATAGTGGCGTCGGCGGACGACACGCGGCCGGGGTCGGATCGTGTTGAAACATTCCGGGGCCAGAGACAACCGCCGCTTGCTGCGCCGCAGCCAGACCGTATCCCGCGCTATTCGTATTAGCTTCCGTGTTTCCGGAGCCGCTGCCGCCCCTGTTCGCCCCGACTCCGGCCCCGGCAACTCGGCTCGATCGCCGTGGTGGTGCGCGATTCCTCGTCATCGTTCCCCCAACACTCGGACGATGTCCCGCCTGTCTACCCCGCGTTTGGCTTTTATCTCCGCGGCGATAAGGGGATGAGGCTCGTTTTTTCGGTCATCTCGATGCTCGGAGTAAGGGCTGTCGCTGATGCTTCCGCCTGGCAGGGGAGGACACCTTGCTCGACGATGAGGTAATTCTCCCCGTCGATCTGCCTGTCAAGCAGGCTGCCGCCTCCCCGGAAGAACAGATCGCTGTGGAACCGTCCACTGCGAATCAGAGCGGGTCTGGATGGTGCTGCAGCTCTTCCGCAGCAGAGGGGGTGGGCCTAAAGGGCGGCCGCAGGAGACGCGGCCAGGTGTTGTGCTGGCCGCCTTCAGCCCCCGAAAGAGCCTCCCTCCGAGGGTCACGGGCTTGTGTCTCAGTTGTGGAATATCTCCATGCCGTGGGTGGGCGAGTATCGGGGTCATTCGAGTCTCCGAGTCCGTGTCGTTATCTGTGGTGGCGGGATGTTGAGGCTTATACGGCCAAACTCCGGCGATAGGGAGCATTGCCTCGCAGCCAGGTATGTCTGAGAAGACCGGGAAGCTCGTGAATCTATCATGGTGACAACTGCAGCAGATGCTGCGCCCATTATTCCTCAGAACGGTCGTCCTCTCGTCTGCCCCTGATTCACCGCAACAAGACGCCTCTTTGCAAACAAACAACCGCCCAGACCCACAAAACACCACTTGGCTCTCCATGACTGCGTCTCTAGCGTCATTCCAGAAGCCTCCAGCCCGGACAACCTGCTGCTAATCCTGCAGGCCGTGGATGGTTGCATGCCAAGCGGGTCGTCCAGCCAGTCGCATCGGTTCGGGACATTACAGAACGAACGCAGACCTGCAGCCTGCAGGGTTTCACTGACGCCGCTGGGTCTTGTTGTCGAAATATTTGGCACGGATCGTCTGCGCTGCCTGAAGTTTGCTCCTGTGTGCTTTGTCGGGATGAACTATCAGTGCTTTGACACTGCGGCAAATATGCCCGGAGTTACAGGGGTGAGATCCTCAGAAACATGGAATATGGTTTTCAAGAGATGGAGCAGAGCACATGCCTGGATCATCTCCTTGTGTTTTTGAGAACTTGCTGTGGCGGTTGAGCTTCTGTCCCAGGTGCAACACAACTTGGAAGTCTTCCTTCAACCCACTGTTAATGCCAACAAACCTCTTTTTCCTGTATCCCCTCTGAACCCCCGAGTCCCTCGCAACTTCACATCCTCTTCCCTCTTCCTCTCTTGCGGTTGCCAACTTTATCCTCTCCCTCCCCCCCCCGGTACCAAACCCTTCTCTCCCCTTCACCAAACCCCCCTCCCCCTCAACTCCTTCCCCGGTTCTATCTCCACCCCCATCTCAACCCTCACAACATCCCTAAACCCCCTCTCCCGCACCATCCCAATCTGACACTCCAACTCCGCCATCTTCAACCCCCGAACCGGCAACCTTCCCTTCTCCCCCCCCTCCTCATCCTTTCCCCCATTATCATTGTCCACCCCGTCCCACACAAACCACCTCTCCACCTCGTAGTTGACTGGCTTCTCGAACTTGTACACGGTGTACTTTGTCGCGGCACGGATGCGCTCGAGACAGGCTGTGTCGAGGGAGTGGAGGAAGAGAGGGGGGTTTCGGTGATCAGGGGGGCGGCGAAGGTGAGAGGGGGGAAGCTTTGGGCTTGAAGGGTGGTGTTGCCGGAGGAGGTTGAGGAGGTGGTGGGCCAGTAGAGTGTGTAGTGCAGGTTGATGAGAAGGGGGGTGGTGGTGTGGAGGTGGGAGATCATGTTTGTGGTGGTTTGGGGGGCAGTTGTGGATGGGAGCCTGGAGGAAAGTGCAGGTTGTTGGGATTTGGACTTTGGAGGGAGAGGAGGTGTTGGGTTTGGGATATAAATGGCATCGGCTGCTGGTAAATATGCACGACTGTCTGTTCAGTTTAAAGGGGCGGTAACATTTTGTTCTCTACTAGGGCAGGAAGAGAGGATTGGAGGGAGGAAAGTGTTCTTTGTCGTTTACCACATCATCGTGAATGCAGGAGTTTGCAATATTTCTTTGAATGGCATTGCTTAACCAGGTTTGTTATGCTCGGTGTTAACTGAAGTCTTTAAATTGGTTTCATCTGTTGAGCAAAAGGTTGATGTTATGACGCGGTTGGCTCTCAAGAATATTTCCAAGCGAAATTCACATCAACAACAATGCCTTCAGTGGTGTAAGAAAAGAAAACTGCAGGTTTTTTTCTCGTGTAGAACCTTATAGAACCAGGGCCATCATAAAGCCCAGCCCGTTTTGCTTTGCTTCACGAACCACAGGGCAGTGGACCATGGATGGTCCATGATAAAGCCAAAATGTGTATCATCACTGACTTAGACACACCCCATCCAGCCTTAAATTCATCTCCCTAACGAACACTCTGAGTCTCCTTCTCACCCATCTGATCTAAAAACCTTACCTAACCAAACACCGTTCCACCCCAATTTGGAGTCCCTGACATCCGCTTGTTCCGCCCTATCCATCATCTGATCCCGGTCTTCCACACCCCCCCAATACACGCAATGGTAGATCTTCAACTTGTTATTGTCGAACGCGTCCGCCATGACCCTCAAGCAGTCCTCATCCTGACCCTGCATCGCGAGCATCACCAAGTTTGCTGGTCTATCCAGTGGATTTACCATACACCCGCTTGAATGTTTTGCTCCCCCGCGCTTGCAGCTCCTTGTCGATGGTGTTGAACAAATGGGAGGCAAAGCACGTCAAGGCCATGTAGTCAATGTTCGCGAGCGGCTCCTAGTCGCACACATTCTTGAAAACGACATGCCTGAGCATCATGAGCAGGTCGCGCCCGCCGAGATCAAAGTGGCGCGCATTGTGGTTGCGGGCGCAGGCAAGGGGCCGTTCTCGGGCAACTGGGTAGGGTGGGTTGGAATCTGGGAGAAGATCCTTTTGCCGTTGGAACACATGGCAAGGAGCTGTTCCTCGCTCCAGTGGGTGAGGGCGCGCTTGATGAGCTGGGTGTCTTCAAGGCGAGGTTTGCCGGTTGAGGGGTCGAGTCTTAACTCGGTGGCGGCGAGGCGAACACTAAAGATGTACGATGTCAGGGATATGTCGGCGTCCGGAACGGCGTCAACATTCCACTGTGATTTGCGGTACATCTCCAATGTAGACTTGATTTTGAAGAAGCGGTTTCGCTCGAGATCGAGCTACCGGCGCAGTGCGGGAATGCTCGTCGTCCCCTGGTTTACTACGCGTTGCTGCAGGAACTGTCGTGCCTGAGGTGATTTGTAGGTACCAGCGGTAATTCGAAGCCGATCAGCAAATGAATCCTCAAAGTGTGAAGTAGGCCACTCCCCGTTGATGAATATTGCCGGCAACAAGGGCCCATGATGGTGTTCCACGCCTCAATAGGTATCTTGATGTAGCCCTTTTCCACGAGGAGGTTGTGCAAGTGTATGAGTACTGTGGGCGTGGGGAACTCCTCCAAGATGCGCATACTATCGAGGTAGGCAAGGTCGAGAGCATCGATAAGTCCAACACCGCATAATAATGGGGAGTAGTCCCATAGACCATTGCTGTTCTCGAACTGGGACGGTGAAGGGTTTGGCACCTCGGACGATGGTACCGATTTGCCCCAGCGTTAAAGATGGGTTCGGAGACGTTCCAAGAACCCCAGAGTTGTCGCGAACCATGGGGGCCCTTATTGGTATAACGATATCGTCAGCCTGGCAGACTGCAAGAACCCAAACCCATCCATCCCAGCCTTATGTTTCCAGCCCTTGAGGAAGACGTCGAGGTCACGCCTCGCTCGGAAACTCTCGGCGGGTTCCGTGAGCGCATGACCAGACAAGATGTCAATTGACCAACCACGGGTCACCATAAAAGAGTCGACGATAGACTGGAACTGGAAGTCGTGGTGTGGCAGAATTTGGCTGCTGATACCTCTTCCCTGCTTTTGTCGTGAAATGGAGGAGACCCAAGCCACAAAGTCATCCAACCCAGCTAGTTTTCCTTGCGCACATGAGCCTTGGGGGGACCAGTCCACCGCGGCCGCCTCCAAAGAGCAGCGTTGCTGGGCAGAGGCGGGCTTACCCTGCATGACGAGCGCTGAGTAGGTATTGACCAAGTCGTAAAGCCATTTGATTTTGTATACGCGGCACTACTGGATTTGCTGGGCAGCGGTGGCTGTTTTGAGGTCGAAATTGGGATCCCAGTCTCTGATCTCGGCGAGTATGCGCTTGGTGGGCTTGCCAGAGCCGGTCTTCTGAAAGTCGAGCAGGAAGTCGACCAGGTCTCCGAATGTAGAAAGCATGAGTTGCTCCCTGAAGTCAAGGTTGACGGTCTCTGGTAGCGACCGCTCTTCGCTGCCATCAGCATTGAGGACCTGTGCCATGAGCACCCCTCCGAACTCCAGATGAGCCATGTTGGAGTAGCCGCATGCCACGGCAGTTGTGATGTTTTGGAAGGAGTCGCGGCCGTTGAAATCAACGAACATTTCGACAGCAGTCCACTGGATCATACTGATGGCCATGCTTGAAACCGAGGCGGCCACGGTGCTGTTCAGTCCGTCGTATGCGCACTCTCGTCATACAGGTTGAACCGTCGTTCGGTAGGTAACCCACTCTCGAACAAAGAAGAATGCTGCGGCAAAATACTCGGCAGTTTGTCCGTTCGTGTTTTGGATAAAGCGGTAGCTCCTCAGCGGGATGTCGTTTAGAACAGGCTTGCGGGCACTGGCGGCCTTCTGCTGCTTCTTGGACATCGTTCTCCTTCTGGTATTTTTCCGCTTTCCCTGCCCCGTTTTCTTGAATTGCGTCGAGGTTGCGCTTAGGTCGTTCGGCCCTCCATCCGAATGCTGTCCATCGCTTTCACCCTCCACGTCCAGTGCCCGGAAGCGGTTCTGTAGCACTAGGCGGTCAAGATCCTCCTTTCCCTCCAGGTTCTTGTTGGTACCGTCGTTACTGCTCTCAGAGTTTCCGCCAGAATCATCCGACTTCCAATTGGCGCCGCCCAAAGTCTCAAAGTCCTCCCTGAGAGCAAGGATAAAATGCTTATGAGAATCGTTACCCCGCGCAATGTCTTGATTCGGGTTGGCGGCCGCAATTTTCTGAAAGGCCGATTGGACTTCAGTACGGGCATCGATGACGACTCGAACGAGGCGAAAGATTGTTGGAGAAACGAAGAGGATGCGTGAGTGCCTGGCCATGAGTGCCATCACAGGATGGAAACTGTAAAAGCCCGAAAGAAGTGGGCTCCGGTAGACATTGAGAATGAGACGATGTTCGACCCAGACTAGCAGTTTCCCATCCCGTCCAGTTCCCTGGATCCTATTGGGCTAATTATCAGAGGAGCTGAAGTTCTGCTCTCCAGATTTCGGGCCCCGTAGTGACGCGTCGATTTAGCCTAAAGGCACCCCAAAAGTCTGCCAAGCAAGCCGTCACCCAGCTGGGTTTCCCCGACGATCACGTTCTTTGCGTGAAGTGCAGGTCGTGCCCGCATCTCACCTGCTCGGGCCTTGGTTATGTAGCCTTTGCACTTCAGCTGGATGATGCTATCCCGCAGAGATGTCCAATAATGTAGCACACAATGATAATGGTATCAAATCACATCAAACCGTTCTGAAGCTGTCCCACTCGGGGGACAGAGTTCTCGTCAGGCCACTCTCAAGCCATTAACATGCATGACATCACCAACTGTGAAAAGCCAAGCCAGGTTGGGTTGCACACTGACGGAGCTAAGTACAAAAACCCCGCCGTGAATATTTCAAGTTTCAGGTTCCTACGAGTTCCCCTCAGTTGACTTGAGGCCATTCCGTTGACGTGGCAACCAGACAACGCGCGGGGAATCAGTAGATCCAGTTCAGCTAAAACTTCCAGGCTCCCTTACCGACATCCTCCCAAACCGTGTCCCCGCATCAGCCGACAACGAACGAACTTCCAAGATGTCTTCACTTGTCGATACTCTGACTGCCTCAGGCGGTTCCGAGTCGCCCGGTACCTTTGCCCCGGCCCATTCTCACGCTTAAAACGATCCATCCCTGACAAGATTGACGCTTAGGCTTCCTCAATGACCTCGTCAAGCAACTCTGGCCCAATCTGGCGACGGCGGCCGCGCGTACCATCAAGGAGGCGGTGGAGCCGATGTTCGCAACGACGCTGCCCTCGCCGCTCAAGTCGCTACATTTCGTGAAGATTGATCTAGGAACGACTCCCGTGCACCTCGAGAACGTCGACGTCCACAGCACGGAGAACAGCGGCATCAAGCTGGACCTAGATCTCATCTGGGATGGTAACTGTGATATTGAGCTGGATGGGGACATGATACCCAAGATTGTGAGCTGTGGTGTGTTTGGGGGCCAACTGAAACTCTGCTGACAGATACTATCACAGGGAGTCGAGCACGTCAAACTCAATGGGAGGTTGTCTATCCTCCTCTGCCCCTTGACAAATGTCCTCCCCTGCGTCAGTTAACACCATCCTCGTCAACGGTCCATCACTAACACCACCCAAAGATCGGCGCCATCCAAGTAGCCTTCATCAACAAACCCACCCTCAAAGTCACCTACACGGACGGCGCCAGCATCGCCAGCCTCAGCGTCATCGACAACGCCATCCGCAAAATCATCCTCGGCATCATCTCCTCCATGGCCGTGCTCCCCAACCGCTTCCTCGTCAAGCTCGATGCCAACAACAACTTCTTCTACACCTACCAGCACCCTCTTGGCGTGCTGCGACTGACCGTCGAGTCCGGCTTCAACCTCGGCGAGGAGCTCGGCAAGACGCGGAACTTCCTCAAGAAGCTCGTGCACGACGTCCCGGATTGCTTCGTCGACGTCAGCATCTCGGCAGAGGACACCTGGCGCACACAGACGGCGAAGAATACCCGCAACCCCGCGTGGAACGAGACGCGCGATTTCCTGATCGCCGACCATGACCAGACCATTGAGCTGGATATCAAGGACGACGATACCGCGAGCGACGACGACATTGGCATTGCGTCTACAACGGTGAAGGAACTGCTGCTTGCGGGCGGACGGCAGGAGTTGGGGCTGGTGCACAAGGGAGAGGAGACGGATGGGCGGGTGGCGGTCAGCGGGAGGTTTTACCAGTTCGTTGCAGATGCGGAGAGCTTTTCGGGGTCCGAGGAGGGCGTGCTGGGGTTGATGAGCGTGCTGGTGGCGTCGGTTTGGGGGATCAAGGGGCGACGGGAGGAACTGAAGCCCAGCGTGAGGGTTGACTGGGGAGGTCAGACGTTCAGGACTGCGGTTAAGGAGGATGCACCGGGCACGGATATTGAGAACCCGTCGTTTGATCGGGCGTTTCAGTTCCCCATCAGGGCGGGCATGGTCAGCGGTGGCCCGCCCGTAAAGCTTACTTTGATGGACGGAGAAACGGAAACTGGTTCGGTCGAAGTACAGCTCGACGAGGTTCTCGGCACTGAAGGCATGAAGTTGGAGAGGGGCTTTGAGGTGGGTAATGGAGCCACGCTGCGCGCTGCGGTCTGGCTGAGGGGATTGAAGCTTGCCGAGTAGTGTTAACTGGGGCGTGTTGATTGTTGACAATTGTCAGCGAAGAGTTGAGAAGCATCGAGAGACATTCTGACGTGCTAATTAGTTTTCTTTCGGCATTGTGCCTGAAAGTATTTAGTTCAGCTTTCTTTGGTAAAAATGTCAGAAATAGCCAGATACTCCCCCACAACATACTCCTTCTGAACCTTGGAGAAAGAGAAAAAGAGAAAAAGAGAAAAAGAAAAAAAGAGAAAAAGAGAAAAAGAGAACCTCCATCTCATGATCGGAATTCTCATCCTCCACCTCATCACCAGACAAACTCGCGAAGCCATCATCCGATTCCGGACTTTTCTCCATCAAAAGAACAAGGGTGTTTCCCCAGGCGGCTTCCAGGTGAAAGATGATTCCTCCGACGAGGAATTTGCCCTCCACCCTAAGGCTGATCAACTCTGCCTCCCCTGCGTCACTCAAGTGCAATAATGTAGACTGGGTTCGGGGCCTTGGCGCTGCCTGTGTGCCTTGCCGCACCGCCCATCGAGTCTGCGTTCAGGACCCTCAGCTCTGGGCTAACGATACCGGTTTGCGTGTGGGCAAAGAAGACCGTTCGCAAGTGGTACGAAGCCGGCACGGCTCTCGCGTCTCCTGCTGTCCCCCGCACCGCCATTTAACGCGCGAAGCGCGCTGTCTTGACGCCCGAGTTCGCGTCCCTTGTGCGTGCGTTTTCCGCCCGTTTTAAAGCCGACCAAACCCAGCTCACCCCTGGTGTCTCTTCTTGCCAAGTTCAGTAACGTAGTGGTTTATCTCGTCATCGTCTGATGTGTTTGTCGTATGGCTGCTGGGCGATGTTGTATCGCCTGAACTCGTGCTTTGGCCTTGTCTGCCCCAGGCAATCCTATCCGGCTTGTCCGGAAAGTTAAAATGTAGATGGGCTTGCCTGGCCCGGCGGACTGCTACAATCGAGACTACAACGCTTAGGTCCATCCGGACGTTGCGGATCCCATCATGGTCGAGGGCGGGGGAGTTGGGCACCCGAACGCTTGTTGGCGGCGGCGGCAGTGTCGACACGTCCGGTAAAGAGGCCGGTCACGGGAAACCGCCAGGAGTGACGAGAATCGTAATGGGGAGTTCGAAGGGCTTGCGCCCCGGACTGCGGCGAGGGGGGGCGTGGCGAGGGGGTGCTGCCGTCCGCCATGGGGTAATGATGTTTGCTTGGAACGAAAACGCAAGAGAAAAGAAACACGCAAAAGAGTTCACGATCATCAGTGGAAACTGCTCGCGGAGGGGCGGGTTTGAAGTATTTGTTCATGTCTGCTTGCAACAGCTCACATAAGATTCAGTGTCGGGAGATGTTCATAGATCTTTGTCCAAGAAGCTTTGCCACAGCGTCTCAACATTGATAGCCAACATCACCCTACGGTCCTAAAACCCAACCTCTACATAACCGAGCAAGCATCCGACCCAAGAGCATCCTCCTGCATATCTGCCGCATTACTCACCTTCTCCTTGGTATCAGCAAGACGATCCAGATCCTTCCAATAGATATGCGACATGAACCCCAGTCGAGTGACATCGAATCTCTTTGCCATCACCTGCAAACACTCCTCATCCCGCCCTTCAAGCGCCAACAGCGCCAGCCGCCCGCGCTTATTCTTCGCCCAGGCAGGCGACTGCTCATAAGCGTCCACATACAACGGATTCCTCCGGTCCTTCAGCTCATCCTCAATCATCATAAACAACATCATCATCACCACTGTGACCCAGACATAGTTCAGACTCGACAGCGGCCTCAAGTCCCCCGACACATCGATTCGCAGGTCCAGCTTCGCAATCTCCAGCAAATCGCGGGCGTCGAGCTCGCCCTGTCTCCGCCGGGATTGCACATTGGGCGTGTGCCGGCCGTCGGCGTCCATCCAGCCCGCCTTGCCGGCCTGGGGCAAGGCTTGAGCCAGGAGGCTCTGCAGCGGCTGGAAGGAGGCGGGCCACGAGGCAGGCTGGAAGACGTCCGTGGACAGGGAGGCTCGCTCGAGGGCCCTGTCGTCCATGCCCTCGGCTCGGGCACGCTTTACGAGGTCGGTTTCTTCGAAGAGAGGTTTGCCGGTGAGGGGGTCGGTGGTTTTCTTGGTTTGGGAAAGACGCACCATGAACAAGGGCGAGGTGGCGTGGATGTCGGCGTCGGGTATGGCGGTGAGGTTGTATTTGGCGTGGTGGTAGGAGACGAGGGCGGATTTGGCGTTGAAGAGGCGGTTTTGGTCCGGGTGGAGGAGCTGGTGGAAGTCGAGCCCGTGGGCGGCGGCCGCCTGGTTGTGGGCTCTGAGGCGCTCTTGTCGGACTCCCCGGGGAAGAGTGCTTGGACTTGGGCTGTGAAGGTTTCGGCGAAGTTTGAGTTGGGGGCCTTGCCCCCGGGGAAGAAGTGCCGTCCCAAGAGCTGTGAGAGGGTAGCGTACAGCCCTACGGGTTTCTTGAGGTAGCCTTTCTTAACCAGCATGTTGTGGAGGTGGACGAGCGCCAACGGCTCGGGCATCTGCTCCCACAGTCTCATCCCGGCGATGAAAGAGAGCTCAAGGCCCTCCACGAGGCCCGCGCCGCACAAAAACGGGGAGTACTCCCACAGGCCATTGGCATTGGTGTTGCTGAAGCGAGATGGGGGGATTGTGTTCAGGCCATGCATATACTTCGACTCGCCGAGCCAGTTGCAAAAGTCATAGTGCAGCGACTCGAGAAAGGCATGGTGGTAATCGTGTCGGCCAGGGTCCCGGTGCAGATCCGCGTCTTTCTCGAAGAGTTGGTCCAGAACCTCAAACCCATGGAGGAATCCGTGACCCTCGCGTTCGAACTTCCGGTCCACAAAGAGGTCGACATCCCGCCTGGGGCGAAAGCTCCGGGCTGGCTGGGTGACGATATGGCCTTTGAAGGGGCTGATGGACCAGCCGCGGGACACCATCAAGGAATCGACAATGCACTGAAGTTGGAAGACGTGGTGTGGTAGCACGTGCTTGCGGATGTCGGTCCCTTGTTTCTGAAACGCGAGGGACGTGATCACGCCCGCGAACTCGTTCAGCCCAAAGAGCCTGCGATGTATGTCCCACGGGCCGTTGGGAGACCAGTCGACCTTTTCCAAAATATGGTTCTCGCCTTTCGTGGTGTTCCGCTGCACCACAATCGACGAGAAAACGTTGACCAAGTCGTAGAGCCAGTTGATGGTGTATACGCGGCGCCACCGGACCCTCTCCTCGTTTGTGGCTCTCTGAAGATCGAACTTAGGATCCCAGCCGCGAAGCTCGGCCAACAGCCGCTTGGTTGGCTTACCGGAGCGGGTTTTCTGGAAGTCTTCTAGGAAGTCGACCAGGTCTCGGTAGGCGTGGATCATGAACTGTTCCTTGACGTCCACGGCCGTCTCCCGGACTTTGTGGGCGTGTTGTCCGCAGGGTGCTACATTCAACAGGGCAATAGAAAACGTGCCCTGGGCATGCTCCGGGTTTCCGCGTGTGATGGTGTTCATAATTGTTTCGTAGGTGTCGTGGCCGCCCGGGAAGTCGACAAACATGGCGGATGCTGTTCGCTGGACCATGGCAATAGCTAGGTTCGAGACAGCGGCCGCGACGGCGCTGTTGAGGCCACCGTAGGCACAGTCGCGCCAGAGGCCTTGCACATAGGCGCGCAGGTCGATCCACTCCTTCACGAGCGCGTAGACGGCCACCAGATAGTCGGTGATTATGCCGTCCGTGTCCTGGATGATGCGATAGCTCTCGAGAGGAACATCCTCCAGGGTTGGCTGGTTGACCGGTGCCGGCTTCGGCTGCTTCTTCCCCTTCTTCCCCCGCTTGCCCTTCTTTCCCTTGCCCACTCGTGGTTGCCGGCGTCTCTGGCTGCTTGAGGCGGCAGCTTGGCGGGTCGGCCCCTCGCCCTCGTCTTCATTGTCAGACTCCTCCTCTTCTTCCGGTCCGGTTAGGTCAAGGGCGCCGAACTGGCTGTGCAAGACGAGGCGGTCCAGCTCCTCCTTGACGTGGGCTGCATCGCCTTCGGGTCTGTCCTTGCTCTCCGCGTTGGGGTTCCAATCCTTCCCACCCAGGGCGTGGAATGCTTCGACCAGGGCGTCGATAAAATGCTTGTGAGTCGAATTGCTCTTCTCGATGGCAGGATCAGGGTTATCCGACACGACCTGCTGGAAGGCTTGATAGGTGGCCGTGCGGGTGTCGATGACGGAGAGGAAGAGGGCCAGGATTGTGGACGGGATGGCGCTGATGTGCTTCGCAATGAGCCGGGACAAAGCGATTAGATTTGCGACCGTCAACTCGCCCGTGGTGTTGACGGCTGTGGGGGCTTCAGTTTCATGGTCGACGACAGAGTTTCCAGATTTGATGATGCCGTTACTTGTCCGGATAATCCAGTACAGGAGCTGGCTGGTGTCGCGCTTGTACGCGAGGTATACGTTACGCGCCGCCATGGGGCCAGTCACGGACCAGTTCTGGTACTTGGGACCTGGTGGTTGTTGAGGAGTTGAGGCCGGAGGTTGCTACCAAAAGCGGAAGATGTCGAACCGCAGGGGGCAACAAGCCACCCGCTGAGTTGGCACATGTCAGAACCAAGGCACCGGCCTGGGCCCAACCGCAGGTAGCTGGCCTGGACAACAGGTCTAGGCCTAGGAGGGCATCGCCAATCTGTTAGCTGTAGGCAACCCGCAGGCAAACATCAACTCCATGATTGCCCATTGGCCCAGCCACCCGCTACAGTGGTAATGGCTTAGCTGAAGGCCATCCCAGGAAAGCGGGGGAGCCAGGCAGTCAAAAGGCCCAGAGCACGCCCATGGAGGAGGCACAGGAGGAGAGGACAGACAATCGAAGCAATTCCCAACTCTTGACACACATCGTTTTGCACCCGGTTTACAGTGCCTTTCAGTGTCTCCATACCAACCACTGCAGTGGTTCGAATCAGCTGTTCCAACAGCACATATCTACCCCTCTTCCATCTGCGTGGCCTAGCCCAGCCAGAGACTTTTGCCGAATCAACCAACAACATCAGAAACAGCTGAACAACCCTTTGAGTTCCATCCTGGTGGTGATATTTGGTGCTGAATCAATTGCTTCAATCCCCGCGCAGTGGTGCGACAGAAGAAAGAATCATCAAACCTCCACTTTCATCTATCGCGGTGTCGCCGTTGTTTGCAGCTGCTGCCAGCCAGGAGAACAAGCGGGAGCTCCATGGCTTTGACACTGTGTGCACACCGGACCAAATCAGGAACCTGTCTTTGCGAAGCCAGTTGTGTCAGATATGACGGTCGACACAGCATGGAATGCTGTAAAAGCCGAGAATCACCTTTAGACCGTGAGAAAAGAGAGGTGCCTACGTAGGTACAAAGTAATGTGATTCAGTCCGCGCTCACTGTGATGCGTGGCAATCTGATGCCGACTGATGACTCAGCGGTCGTGATTTGCGGGCTCCCAATAGACGCACACTGCTGGCTCTGCGGGCCCATAGTTGTCCAATAACGTTACACTGTGGTTTCTGCCTGGAAATACTTTAACCTGAACGTGTGGGACGAAGGGAACCAACAGGCAGGAAGAACGGTGATGAATTGCTTGGTGGTTGTCCGGGGAGGAAGAGTGCCCTGGGCGCGGGGAAATTGGTGGGCGCGAAGTGGCAGAACGCCGGGCGGTCTGGAAGATGTGAGCCCGGGCGGTGGCCCGGGTCCGACAGAACGGTGTTGAATGGGGTCAACTGCCAAGACAAACACCATTTGGACCAGATCTGACTCCTGGTCTGACATCTTACTGCGCCCTAATGGTGACTCTTGCTAATGAACTCAACTAAACTTCAGAGCCAGCGTCACTCTCTCCCACTGCCTTTTCGTCGTCATCTCTCGAGCAGCGCCATCTGAATCTCACCATGGACTCAGACGATGAAAGCGACGCACCACCAACGCGCGCACGGTGGGGTTCTGTCGATGACCCTCCCCAGCCCGAGGAGGTTCCTGGTCTCGACAAAATACTTCAGCAATTGCGGCAGGAAATCGGGTCTTGGTGTGACGCACGCCCAGATGTCTCTACGCTTGATCTCGAAGGGCTCTACGAAGAACTCCGCCGGCTGGACACCAAAGAGACGTCGTTGCTTCCCAAGAAAAACCAAAACGAGTACTACAACACCTACACGCCCAAGCCTGCTACCTTGGTGTTGCGGGATGCCAAATGGGATGAGATCATCAGCGGCTTTAGCTCTCGGAAGCAGCTCCTCCGATCCAGGGCCCTCGACCTCTCACATGACAATCTCCAGCCGCGGAATATCACCGACTTGCCCGTGGAGATTCTAAACAACATCTTCAAAGACCTCCGGGAAGACGTCATCCCAGGGGACTACCAAGATCTCCGGTGGTCCGGTTTTACTTCCAATACCGTGTACAGTCGCAAACTTCGCCGTGCCGTGGGCAAAATACGTCTCGTCTGCCGCACATTCTGCGAGCTGACGTCCCAGTTTATGTTTCCTGTCATCCGGCTCCAGGTCAATCAATCGTCCCTTGATCTGTTAGACAAAATCTCGAGAAACCCGCGGATGGCAGAGGGTGTCAGGGGCATTCAGATTTGCCTTGGGTACCGGCCGCAGGAATACGCCGACGACATTGCGCAGTTTGCAGCCCCCCTGCTCGTGTGGTTGCAACAATTTCAATTTGATGCCAACTATGAGTTGAACTCTTACACCGGCGGGACTGTGCCAGAGGACGAGATCGAAGAGGCGGAGCAGACGAGACTAGCCGCGCTCTCTGATGCGGTTACCACTTCACGCAGCATGCTCAGTGACTGGCGGTCCTATCTGAGTGCAGCCGCTCCGAGAGCAGAAGGGACCGAACACCAGAAGCTCCTCCGACGAACCTATGACGAGTACCGCCGCCTGCACCTGGAGCAGCATCAGTTACTGCGGGATGGGACGTTTGCAGCCTGCGTTGCCCAGGCAGCTACCCGGATGCCCAACGCCCGCTCAGTGTCATTTGTCGATTCCTGGGACGCAGGATATCGCGACTTTCTGAAAGAATTCATCAACCCTGAGCAACCCTCGCGCATCATGTTATTCCCGGCGAGATGGAGAGATCTTGAGGACCACGCCAGGGTGGCGCCTGAAATCCTGACCGCGAAACTGCTCTGGCAGCTGCCTATCGCTATGCACAAGGCCGGCGCACCTCTCAGGGAGATTGATATCGGCGTTTTCCCACGCTACAGTAACTTCTCCATGCTCCGCCCTGTCAACCAAGCAGGAGAGCCAGTCTGGGGTGACCTTGCCAAAGCATGCGAGCACCTCCGAGTGCTGGGGGTTGGCGTTGGAAATGAAATTGGCATCCGCTATTTCCCTATCGCTGGGGAGGAAAAAGCCAACGTCGACGGCTTCTTGTCATCCATTCTGTCGCGGTGTTCGCAGACCCTTCGGATGCTCAAGCTCGACATTGCCCCCCTCGGCGTCAACACAGGGAGAGGGACCGACGTCCAGGAGAGCTATTATCACGTCGGCGCGATACTGGGTGTGCTCGGGGACCTTCCGAGGTTCAAGAGGGTTTACCTGAATTCAGTCGATCTCGACCGGAGCGATCTTGATGCCTTGACCACCAAGGTTGGGCCTTCGTTTGAAGACCTCGACATGTTCCGTGTCAGACTCCTTGGTGGCGGCAGTTGGGCAGATGCCGTCGATAACTGGCGTCAGAGGGCAGCTGAAGCGGCCAAACATTTCCTGGGTCCAAAACACACTTCACGGTGGGGAGTTGATGTCAGTTACCTACTTGGCGGCTGTCTTGACGAGTCTCGGCCCAGGCGGTGGACACCGTGGAACTTTGAAGAGGACGAGGTGGCTGGCGAAACGGAAATCCTTGGTAATGAGATTAACAAATATGTCTCGGGGCGGCGAGAGACCAATCCCCTCCGGCCTTCTTCTGCATAGGCACAGCAATAGCCGTGATGAGAACATCTAGACTCGGAAAGTGGAAGAGGGAGGCTGGGGTGGGAACCTGCTGAGGATTGCAATAAACAGTTTTGGATTGACTCAAAAAGCCCTAATGGATAATGCAAGGGAAAGTCAAACCGGGCGTGTGTTGGAAGCAATGACTCGTCTTAACAACTGTCCCCATAAAACGAAGCCACTAGAGTCTCTCGTCTCGTTCGCGCAGCCACATCCGACCCGCATGAACCCATCACTCAGCCTTCTGGCCATAGACGACGATGCTAGGAAAAGCAGGAGTCAGTTGCAGCCGCCGAGTCGCTGAGGCCAATACTTACACGGGAAAATAGGCGTGAATTTTCCGATTCTGAATATCCTTCCTGACTTGAACGAGGAAGGTCTCAAGTTGGACGGTCGACCACCCGAGAGCCTTTGTAAACAAGGCAAGGCTAACCCCCTGGAGGCCATCAAGAAGGTTCCTCTGAGCCCACATACCTACCTAAAAGTCAGTTTGTGTCTCTAAGGCGTAGGTAAGAGCACCGTACCAATCTCCTTCCACTTGCGGTCTTTCGGCCACGGGTTGACAGGCCACTTGTACTCGACTTGCACCACGTTTTGGAAACCGGCGTCGATGAGCTGCTGCTTGAACGAGCGTGCGACATCCAACGGGGAGCCAAACTTTACCGCCGCTTCCTGAAGAAACTGGCTCCACTGGTAGAGGGCGCTGTCTTCAAGGAGTGTGCCGTCATCGGACATCAGCGGGTTGACGGTGTCATGCAGCTCAATCCAGCCACCAGGGGCTAGGTGCCTGTGCGGAATCAATGTACACAGTTCGAAAAACCACATGTGAGGGACCGGTTACAACTTACTGATGGGCCTGCCCGATGAGTCTGGGCCAATCCCTGATGGAGCCGTTCATGTATCGCAGGTAGATGAAGTCAAAGGGCTGATGGTAATTCCAGTCATCCTCAAGGTCATCGACGTAGAATCGGGCATTGGGCGCAACCCTGACACTTGTAAGTACCAGAATGCAGGGGAGCCAGGTCAACCCTCTGACTTACAAAATTGGTGGACTGGGGCTAAGATCGACGCCGACGACCTGCGGTTGGTTAATATTGCACGGGTCTCATACCCAATGAGGCAAACAACGTACAGCAGTTTCGGGATGTTCGTCGGCTGTAGGAAGCTGTCAATAACGTGGCTAATCTGGAATTTGGTCCGCCATTTCCAGAATGACTCCTAGGAATCGGAACGCACCAAATTCCATGCACCAAACACCAGTGCCACAGCCTCCCTCGAGAACTCGTTCCAGCGGTTTGTCCTTTCCAGCTGGGGAGATGAAGAGTCGTCCGTCCTGGATCGCGAGAGCAAGGTGGTGTTGGAGTTCTGAACAGCGGTTAACTGATATCGAGCCCAGAACAGACATGCCGCAATGACTCAAGACATGGATCTTACCTAAACGCTCATTTTCCCGCTAGGAATCATCAGTTAGTGACAGAGTAAGGGGTACCCCTCTACTAGGACCGTACCTCGTCATTCGGCATATAATACACTGAAGTCATATTGGTCAGACCGTACCTTTCGTGGAGACTGGAAACTGATGTACTCACGCCCTTCCCGATAGACCTGGTAGGTACGACCGTTTTCATTTCGGAACTTCAAGAGACTAGACCTCATCGATGTCGTGTCGCTCGCATCGAACTAGAAATGTCAGGGTAAGCGTCTTCATAAGAAAGCAGTACCCTCTCACCTCACTGTATGCTGAGTCACGGTCGGTATCCTCGTCAGTCTGGGTGGAAGTATCGTCAGCCACAACAAGCGACGAGCTCTAAGAGGACAGCCACCCTTACAACTACATCTCCTTCCACAGCTCCTGTATTGGTCGGCAGTGCGTTCTCCGCGGGTGCCCCAGGGCTTGCTGAGGAACTTCCAGTTGTTCTTCCGCGTGGGCTGGCTGCACTCTTCGGCGAACCTGCATCCTGTGGGGAAGCCGTGAGCTTTGGAGAGTTTGGCGTGTCGGCCATTAAAGCGAAAGCACTAAAAGCGCCGCCAAGTGTGAATCCTTTGCTTGAGGAAAGGAGTTGCAGTTTGCAAATTCCGAGCAGATGGTGAGAGGATGGAGACAACAAACCAGGTCGGATGGTCTGAGAATCATGCGCGGTTTCTTTGTGCGGGGATAGGTACGAGGTCATATTTCCGTCTTCTGCGGCCCGATAGGGCTCCGAGGTTGCCAGGCCCAACAGACTTGCCGTTGGTTGTTGGGCGCACCCCCATGCAACATGCCTCGCCTTACATTCCCCGCGCGAAGCAAGCCGTCTTGGCAACCACCCGGTGATTTGCGACATCAATAATGAGCCATGATCGTGGTCTTTGTCTCTCATCATGTTTCTAAGTCCAAAGGGTAATGGTTGAGACAGGTGGAATTGCCACTGCAACCACCCCATGACTGGCCAGCCCCATGACTGGCCACTTCTGTAAGTTTACCGCTTTTTGCGCCACCCAACCACCCTACTTTTTCAATCCTCAACAACTTCATCAAATACGGTCAGTTTTCCCTCGGAACAGGTTTATTTGCATTGCCAGACTTCCCTCTTCTTATCATGACTTATACTGAGCAAGATGCGCAGGATGCAATTGAACTGTTGCGGCGCGAACCTCGTCGCGTCGCAGAGGTCGCCCGGGCCTTCGGTATCCCACGATCAACACTTCGCAACCGGATCAAGGGCTTGCAACCAAAGATCTTCGCCCACGAACACCGTCAACTGGGGTAGCACTCCCACCAGGCGTGATTTTCAAGGGCAAGAATCTTCAACAACAATGGTTTCCAGAAGAATTGAAGCGTTTCAAGGACTGGCTTTTTACCTCGACCGACAAAGGCTGGATCAACAATAGTGTTGCCCTCGAATGGCTGCAGAAGGTGTTCATCCCCCATACCCGGCTAGACAACCCCTCCCAGAGGCGCCTGCTCATCCTCGACGGCCACGATTCCCATACTAGCGACGACTTCATGTGGGAATGCTTCCAAAACAACATCCAGTTGGTTTTTTTGCCTCCCCATACCTCTCACGTCCTTCAACCACTCGATCTGACGGTCTTCTCCCCTCTGAAACGGTCGTACCGCAAGCGCCTTACCGAACGGGCTAACTGGACACACTCAACAGTCGTTGGAAAGAGGAATCTATTGAACTGCGTCAAGGAGGCAAGGGAGGAGGCAATGACGGCTCAAAATATCAAGTCTGGGTGGAAAACAGCTGGGTTATGGCCGGTCAATATGGACAAACCGCTGATGAGCCCTCTTTTGCTAAGCAACAACAACAGGCCCGACGATACCAACCTCGAACTGCCTCCCCCACAGACCCCTCGAACCGGGCAACCAGCCGAGGCAACAAGCGTGGCCAACCAAGTGTTGGAACCAGCGGTAGTTTGGTAGGCCAATTGAGGGCCAAATAAAGGGCACTTGGAGGGCACTTGCAGAGGGCACGGCGATCAGGTTGTTCAGCAGTTCTTTTTTCTTCTTGTTGTTGTTGTTGAACGTTGGCAGATTGCGCTCAACGTTCGGTAGTTTGGTTCCCCTGAGTCACGTGACCCTGAGGACTAGGGCCGCAGTTGGACCCCAGTTCTGACACACCCCCTCAGGAGGCGCCCCGTGGCTCCTGACTCCCGAACAGGTAAATTGAAGCCAAATATCCTTCCATGATGCCCATTCCTTGGTGTTTTCCTCCCATCTTGGGACTGTTGCCCCGTTCTTGCGTTCATGCGCCCCTGGCCTTGTTTCCTGAGCGCCTGGGCGCCTCGGCCTGCTTCCTTGGCCGTCTGGGCCTCACCCTGATTCCTAGCCGCCCTGGCTCTCGGCCTCCTTCAAGTGAGGCTCTGGATGTCTTCCAAATTCAGCATCTTGACGAATTCCTGGTGGTTATCCGCGTTGAGGGCCTTGGTCAGCCCGTCTGCCACCATTTGTTTGGAAGGCACGTATTCCACGTGGATCTTCCCGCGTTGGTATTCCTGGCGAAGCCAGTGGTTGTGAATATCCACGTGCCTGAGCTTCGTCTGCAGGGTGGCGATCTCCTTCGTCACCAGCCCAATGGTGTTGACATTGTCGCATTCGAGGACCAGGACGTCGTCGTCGAGTTGAATCGTCATTTCGACGATGAGGCGTTGGGTGAACAGTCCCTCCTTGGCTGCCTGCGCCAGGGAGAGAAGCTCAGCTTCGGTAGTTGAGGTTGTCACCGTATCCTGTTTATTTGCTCGCCAGGCAATGAGGCTTCCGAACAGGGTGATTGCGAAGCCCTGGGAGCTCCTACGGTCGATGGAATTGTCGGCAAATGAGGCATCGCTGGCCACACGCAGGTAATCGCCGCCGCCGAGTCTGAGGGCCAGGAACCGCGTTGCGTAGAGGTATCGCAGGACCTGGTCAGCCATGCGGTGATGCTCTGGTCCAGGGTTCTGGTTGAACCTGGCCAGCCTGGAGGTTGCGAAGGCGACGTCGGGCCGGGTGACTACCGCGGCGTAGAGTATTGAGCCGACCTTCCGTTGGTATAGGCGGGCTGATTCGTCGGTTGCCGTGCCGTTGAATGGCTGAAGCTCTCGCATGCCCATTGGCGTGCGCGGGAGCTCGTCAGACTGCGCCAATGCGGCGATCTTCTCGATGTAGGCGGTCTGGGAGAGCCAGGAGTAGCGCATCTTGCGGTCGCGATGGATCTGAATGCCCAGAAACCAGCGGAGGTCCTCGCCGCCTGTGAGCTCGTACTTGGCCTTCAGCCCACTGATGGCTGCCTGGGCGATGTGGCTGTCGCGTTTGCTGTACGCGATGACGATGTCATCAACATAGAAGAAAATGAGGCATCTTTTCCGCATCACGATACATGGTTCGTGGGCCAGTACCTTGAAGCCTAGTCTGGCTAGCGTTGCGGTCAGTTCCTTTTGCCAGAGGAGGGGAGACTTCCTCAGGCCGTAGAGTGCCTTCTTGAGCTTGAGGACCTTGGCGGCCTTGCGGTACCCCGTGGGCATTTCCATGTAGACATCCTCGTCTACCTTGGCGTTGACGAAGGCGTTAGCCACGTCGAATTGCTTGAGCTCGAGGTCGAAGCGGGTGGCGAGGGCCAGTACCGCTCGGAAGGACCGAATCGCGAGGGTTGCTGCATAGTTTTCCTCAGCGTGGTTGACCTTCTGTTGATCCCCGCGGACGACCAGCCTGGCCTTGCACTTGGCTAAGAAGCCGCGAGTGTTGAACTTGTAGGTATAAACCCACATACAGCCGAGGGTCTGGCTGCCCTGTTTTTGGTCGCTCTGGCGCGGAACCTCTACCCAGGAACCCATCTCCATATGGCTCTGAAGGTGATCTTGTTCAGCCTGGAGGAACAGGTCGGCGAGTGGGTGCCGCTGCTGCGGTGGCTTCCCTCTTCGAGGGTTGATGGCTGGGAACTGCGGCTCGACGAGGTCGTGATGCCGTTTTGGTGGAGCTGGAAGCTGCGATTGATGGAGGTTGTTGATGCCGCCTGGCCTGGCCCTGGCCGCGTTGATGTCTGCCGCGGTGATGGTCACAGAACCAGCGGTCTGGCGAATTGGCTTCCGTTGCCTGCGGGCGGCCTCAGTCCGGGTGGTCTCGGTGCCCTCTGATGTTGTGGGAGCTGGCGAGTGCTGGGTAGCTGCGTGGAAGACTGCGTTCCACGGCTCAACCCGATGGCGATACTGTATTCGTGGGTTGGCAGGCCTGTTGGTGATCCTCATGCCGTGGAAGGCTGCAGCGAGTAGGTCGTCTGGGGGCGGCGTTTGCGGTGGCGTTGGGTAGAAACCTTCGAAGGTGGATGTATGGTCTCCCTTGACGATGATACTGTCCAGTATTTCCTCCTCCCCATCGTTGAGGGCCTCTGTCACCCCCTCATCTTCGAGGGCTGCGGTTGTTGATACTACGGTAGATCTGTTGACCTCACCATCTTCCTCCTCTTGTTGTTCTTCCTGCCTTGCCATGATGTTGTTATCCTCGATAGCATTGGCATTAAGCCATTGCTTCAGCTGTTCGAGGTCGACTTGCGCGAGGTCATTCTTGATCGCTTCGATAGAGCCAGCAAATATCTGTTGCTCGTTGAACACAACGTCGCGCGTGCGAATGACCTGGTTAGTAACTGGGTTCCAAACACGAAAGATATTCGAGGAATCGTAACCAACGAGGTAACCAATCCACGCGTGGGGAGCCAGCTTCCTGGTCTTTTCCTTGCCCTTGAGGGCGCTACGCGTCAGAGCAAATGCCTTGCACCCATATGCCTTGAGATGGCTCTGGTTTGGCCGCTGCGTTCTGGCGATGGCGATGCCGTCGTCGTCCCTGTCTGCCAGACCGTCGTGGAAACGTTCGTACGGCGACCTCCAATCGTGGATGTATTTGGGCGACCTGTTGTACAGGTAGACCGCGGCCTTCGTCACCTCGTTCCACATTTGTTCAGGCAAATTGGCGCTAATAAGCATCGATCTGCCCTTTTCCTTGATTGCCGCACCAGCGCGTTCCCCGCCGCCGTTCTGCGCAGGAGTATCAGGCGCCGTAGGCTCCAACTTTGCGCCTTTGCGGTTGTAGAAGTCCACGATGATGGAGGCGTTCGCGAATTCGTTGTCGCATTCCACGATCTTGGGCTTGATGTTGTACTGCGTCTCCAGCAGCTGGAACAGATGTTCGAGGGCCGCCAGGACCTGTACGGCTTCGCGTTTGGCGAGGTAGTAGTCCCATGACAGGCCTGAATAACGGTCAGTGATGAGCAACAAATATCGTAGGCCCTTGTTGGGGGGGGCAAATTCATGGAAATCCAATGCCAAACGGTCCCCAGGCCCCATTGCTTCGGTTCTTCTTGCGCGGTTGACCTGGCGTTTGGTCTTGCCTTGCCCGCACCCATCGCATTGAACGCTGGTGATGCCTTTGATGGAGCGTACACCTAGGGAGTAATTGACCAGGTGTTCCAGCACTCGGGGGCCTGGGTGGCCAAGCCGAAGATGCCAAGTCATGGCGTCAGCGTTACTGTCGGCTCGGGCGGTCCAGGAATTGATCTTCCGCTTGCGAGCTGCCATGGCTGCGGCCGGGACCTGTTGAGGCAGGTGTTCAACCACGAATTGGTCGTGATGAATGCTTAGATGGCACAACGTTGCGCCGTCGTTACGCATGAGGCAGTTATTACGGTTGTCCCACCAGATGCCCCGCCTGTTGAGGCACTTCAGAGAGATGAGGTTGCACGCAAAGGTCGGGCAGTATGCCACGCCTGTAAGCGTCAGTATTCTAGGCCCCTGCGGGCTGCTAATCTTGATGTCCACGGTGCCGTAGCCCTCTATTTTCACGGGGTGCTCCCCGGCCCAGACGCTATCAGTTGCGCGAGCTGGTGAGGGCGGCGTTTTGAACCGGTGGAAGCTGTTGAAGACGTGGATAGTTGATCCTGAGTCTAGTATTGCCGAATTGACCAGAGGGTATTGTTCCCCCGCCTGGAAGCTGGCTTGGATGGTCGCGTAGGCCGCTGAGCAAGTGCCCACGACCCTCTGCGGTTGATCGGCTGGCAGTCAATGGCCTTGCGCCGAACCATCTAGTTGTTGTTGTTGCTTGTTGTTGCTCGCCTTGACTCGCTTGTTTTGAATGCGGTCAACCTCGGCTTTCAACGAGGTGTCTGTGGCGATGTTTTGCTCCACGCGTTCCCTGACGTGGTCTCTGAGTTCGAAACCCTCTGGGGCCAGGTGCGGCATAATGTAGGCGCAGCGCTCCAGGCGATGCCTCCCGTAACAGAGGCGGCATTTGGCTTTCTCGTTGGGGAGGGAACTGGCCTTGCGCTTGTGGGCGCTCTTCGTATCGTTGGCGCCGCTGGCTGGCTGGGAGCCGAAGGTGGGGAAGGCGCCCTTCTGGATGCGGTCGCTTCGCGGGTTCGTTGTCGAGGGCAGCAGTGTGAATGCTGCCTGGCGCGCCGCGGCGGCAAGGTCTTTGTAGCTCTGTTGTGGCTTGGCCAGACGGTCGGTCCGCACGATCGCAGCGTACATTGGAACCACCGTCCCAATTGCCCTGGTGTAGTCGTCGAACCAGGCGCCCTCGGTTGATATCTCAGGGAGGTTGTACAAGGTTGCTTCGCCCATCAATGTCTCCCACTGGGTTAGCCACCGGCTGAACTCGGCCTGGGTGGTGGCCTTCCCCTTCAGGGTGGCGTAGTGGTTGTTCATCCTCTCACGGAGGCCACTGACGGTTTCGTGGCGGGCCTCGGCGACGGCCTTCAGGCCTTGATACCAGTCCCGGAGGCTCCCACCGCTCAAGAAGTGAGCATTGCGCAGGGAGATCGCCACTGTAGTGTTGAGAAAGGTTCGGGCCTTGTCGAGCCTGGCGTTCTGGGCTGCCCAGTCCTTGCGGCGGGTGTCGTGGAGGTTCTGGATGGACTGCAGGACAAACAGGCCGTACGCCTGGAAGTAGTCGTCTACTGCCTTCCTGGCGGCCTTCTTCTGCGCCGCCGTGGGTGCCGTTGCGGGCGTTCCCCGGGCTTGTTCGTCTTCCGTCTCGCTGTCGGGAGGGGTGGTCGCCATGGTGATATCGAGCGTCGCATCGTCGGCGCCGTCGAGTTCTTCGTCGGTGAGGGCGAGGAACGCTACACCCTTCTCTTCAGCGATCTTTCTCCGGCGCTCCTGGGCCCTCTCCATGATGCGCAGCGGGTTCGTCACGGCTGTGGGAGGCTCAGCCAGGAGCTCCTGGGTGCCCTGGAAGTATTCGAGGAGTCTGAGCGCTTCCATGGTGTTGGTAAACTCGCGATACCAACTGACCCAGGTGCCTGGGCCAGTCAGGATCTGCGTGACGGTCTTGTCTTCTGCGGCCGGTGCCATTGCGATGGTTCGTAGTGCTGGTCCGTGGATTGAGGACTGGCTTGCTCGGGAAATGCGAGGCAAAATGAGACTCTTAATTGTTGGAACCAGCGGTAGTTTGGTAGGCCAATTGAGGGCCAAATTAAGGGCACTTGGAGGGCACTTGCAGAGGGCACGGCGATCAGGTTGTTCAGCAGTTCTTTTTTCTTCTTGTTGTTGTTGTTGAACGTTGGCAGATTGCGCTCAACGTTCGGTAGTTTGGTTCCCCTGAGTCACGTGACCCTGAGGACTAGGGCCGCAGTTGGACCCCAGTTCTGACACCAAGTCGTCATCACTACACCACGGCAGCCAGAGGAGGTCCACAAATCCATGACCCTGTACCACACGCACTTCCACGATGGTCCCACCCGACGGCTGTTGTTCCGGAAGATGGCCAAGGCTGTGGGGGATGGAAAGTTCGAATTGGCTCGGTTACAACAGAAGGTTGAAGCTCTGGAGGCCCAGTTGGAAGCCATGAAGCCCATGAAGAGAAGGAAGGTGGTGGTGGATCCAAACACCAAGTTCGCGAACATCGAACAGATCCGCAGGGCTCAGATTGAGGCCGGGCGGGTTGAAAGCACCACGGTTGAAGAGAGCGAGACTGAAAGTGCCGGGGAAAGTGAAAAATCAGAGGCTTCCTGTATTGTTGTTGCATCACGTCGAGGAAATTGAAAATTGGTGGTGTTGTTGGCCAAGACTTACAAAAGTGGCCAGTCATGGGGCTGGCCAGTCATGGGGTGGTTGACTTAGTGTCTCCTGACGACCAATTCTCACGAAGAGCAGCATGCCCTTGAAGGGCAATCATTGTTAAGAATTAATATACCTGTTGGTAGCTTCGTATAGTAGATTGTCTAACAATATGTTTCCATCTAATAATGTTGCTCTCTAATACCCAAATGCTTCCAAAAACGATTGGGATTAGGGGTTGAGAATCGATGGGGAAGAGAATCGAGGGGACGGTATAGTAAATAACCACCTCAGTCAGTTTTCTCCGAAATACATTTCTTCTAAAACCAGTAGTCAGATGGTGTAAAATACATAATGATTCTTCCTTTTTAGCTAACATCGCGATGGGTTGAACATGAATCGGATGTGGTGTGCCCTTACAGCCAAAATGGGATTGTTTCTCCTTTTAACAGCAAAGAAGCTGATCAGCGCATTCTCAGCTGGGGTGAGGACTTGTTGCGTGGTGGCACATGGCCGACCACACAGCGGCTTCATCCACCACCTTCTGCCCTAGCTTCTTTCCTTCAACAACAACAACAAGATCATCAACTTGACCACACAGCTGTTGTTCCTGCAACAGGACTCGAGATCACTCAACGCTGCAACAAGTCAATCAACAAAGTACCTCATAGAAAACGACCAAACAGAACGAATCCCGCCCAGCACCCCGAAACCGCTCCCTTCCAATCTCCCTCCCGTATTCTCCCCCTCCCCCCAGCCTCCACCACCGCTTACTACGGTTCCACCCCCACCCCCCAACCCTTCATATCCTCCACCCCCCAATCCACCGGCCCCAGCGCGCCAATCTGCGCGTTCGACTCCGACCCCGACTCCCGCTCGGCGCACTGCGCGAGGTACACGTCGACGCTGTCAATGATCGCCGGTGGGATCAGGGCCTGCCGCTTCTCTTCGTGCCCGAGCACCACCGAGAAGAGCACCGTGTTCTCGGGTGTTGAGGTGGCGTCAAGGTATTTGAGGAAGCGCTTGCGGTTTGCGACTAAGATGGCAGGTGTTAGTATGTGTTGGCTGAGTGGATAGGGGGGAGAGAGAGAGAGAGAGAGAGAGAGAAAGAGAGAGAGAGAGAAAGAAAAACAAAAGGGAGGGGGGGGTTGGCGGCACGCACCCCATCGCGGTGTCCAGAGCGGCAGCGGCCTGCACTGATCCGGGTTCTTCTCCTTGTCCTCGGGAAACTCGAACATCTTTGGGATCCAGGCCTTTTTGAGGCCCGCCCACGCGGCGGCGTCGACGGTGACAGCGCAGTCCCAGGGGAGGCCCTTGGAGGAGTCGTACTCGGGGAAGTCGTGGAAGGCGGGCGAGATGTAGGTCCCTGTCCCGAGCTGGCGGCCCATCGTGCCGCGGGACTGCACGGCTTTACCGCCGTTGCGGTTGATGGCGTCGGCTTCTTCCTGGGGGTGGAGTGGGGCGGTGTTAGTTAGTTGGGTTGGGTTGGGTGAAGTAGACGGACCTTTGAGACAATACGATATCCGATATGAGCTCTGCCCCCGGCTCGTTTGTGTAGTATACCGCCTTCGAAGGGGATGGCGGCAATGGAGGCGGCGAGCACTAGGAGGGCCCAGAACTGCATGGTGTGGTTCGCGTTCGTGGTGAAATGAATGACAGTGGGTGAGATGGGAAGGAGTAAAGAGGTGACTACTTGTACAACGTAGATGGAGGGCAGTAGGAGGGAGGGGAAAAGAAAGGAAGGGAGGGGGAGGGAAAAAGGGGGGAGAGCGAGGCATAGGGAGGTAAAACATTTGAGATATTAAATGAATGAGCAAATAAGGGAATTGACGAGAACGGGGCAAGCTGCCCAAGGTTAAGGCTCCACGACGGCACGACCTTGCTCTTTCGGCCACAAATGAGTCGGATAGGACCCTCTTTCCTCCAAGGAGTCCAAGGATTGTGTCGAAACAAGTTCCCGACGGCCTTCTCGGCAACATGTGTCGTTGCGAGACTGATCTGAACGGCTCACTGGCATACCATCCATGCCTCGGGTCCGCTTCCCTGAACCCCTGCCAGGGGGTCGGGACAGCGGAAACCTTCATCCATCTATGGGATGGGCTGTGGATGGCAACATTGGCAAGCCTCCTTCTTGGCCATCGTCCCATTCTTGTGAACGACGTCTTCGCCGTTCCCTGAGACTCAGTTGCTCGAATGTTCAGCGTTTCACTCCGTCTCCCTCCCCAAACCTAATCCGCTCTCTTTCCAATTTCCATTCCTAATTTGAGGTTACCTTGCAGTTTTAGTCAGTTGCATTGCTGGCGGACAATTTCCCAGCCTTGCCGCGGGCTAACCCCAAAATAACAGAAAACGTGTGACTTGAAGTGAGGAATCTTTGCTTTTTCAAAAAAAAATTAAAAATTTGGTACCTAAAACCTAGGACTTTTTGGCTGTGGCATGGTGCCCGTTGCCCATGTTTGTGAAGTACCTTGTAGTTGGATGTCAAGGGACAGTTTTCAAGGGATGGGTTGATTTTTGGGTTATGAGTGCGTCTTTTTCTGTCACCCGGTTACCCGTTCTCGTCAATTCCCTTATCCGGTCACTCATCCGATGTCTCAAACGTTCTACCTCCCCATCCCGCCCTCTCCCTCCCACTTCCATCCATCTATGATGCAGGGCCCCTGACTGCGGGACATCCCTCCCCACGAGGAGCTTGGGTGTCTGCCGCCGGATGGCCATAAGTATTCTCTCTGCTCTCTTGCTCTTTCTTCTTCTTGCTCCTTCACCTTCATTATCCTCACATTCCCTTGATTGCTTGCTTCAAGTTATTGTTCCCACGTTCCTTACCTGTGACTGACGACGATGTGGTTCTCACCGTCATCAGTCTCGGCCGGAGCGGTGGCATCCCTCCTGCTGTCTCAAGCAACGGCATTACAAGTCAACGGCGGCTCGGACAGGCTGAAATCATACCTGGCGGCACACCCAATCGCAACGAAGTCTGCCGCAGCCGTCCCGGTATCCATCAGCGCCACCGCGCTTGCTCCAGAGCTCGTGAACTTGGCGCTCAGTCACTGCCCAGCAGGATGCGATGAATCCGGCTCGAGTCCAGGAAACTGGACTCTGTACCCCCGACTGGGTCGGCTGTCAATGTGTAACCAAACCATGCTGCTCGATTTCTCCCTCTTTACATCTCT
This sequence comes from Amesomyces nigricolor, assembly GCA_004802645.1. Taxonomy (NCBI): domain Eukaryota; kingdom Fungi; phylum Ascomycota; class Sordariomycetes; order Sordariales; family Chaetomiaceae; genus Amesomyces; species Amesomyces nigricolor. The sequence continues at coordinate 370,114 of SRKS01000004.1, forward strand.
GCGCAAAGACGAGACTCTTCGCGCTTGCACTGCCAGTTTCACCGTAACGTTAGGTGCAAGCAGCATCGGCAACACCACTAATGACGCATCTTGTCTGCCCAGCGGCAGCTTGACCCAGGTCCAGGAGTCACTGCAGCTGGCTTTCAACAAAACCAGCATCCCAGCTACGCTAGAGGACTTCGACGCCGCCGCGCAGCAACTCGCCGCCGCGCTGTCCCAACGAGACGACTCGACCTGCAACGACACGACCTCCTTCGCCTACAGCAACTCCGTCGCTCTCGGCCTTTTCGTCGGATCCGGAGTCCGCGGCATCCTGGCAAACGTGCTGCAGCAGCTCATCACGAAGATCAAGAGCACCGGCTTCTCAAGCAGCGTCGTTGTGCAGCTGTGTGCCAAAGGCGGCCGGAGCTCGAAATACAGCTTCGGCCTTGTCGCGAGCGGAGATCGCGATGTGAGCCTTGTCCAGGATGCTGTTGCCACATGGGCATCGGGCAAATGCATCACTTCATTCGACGACGCGGAAGATTGGCTAGACATTACATTGTCGGTGCCGAGTCGTGTCAGCAGCAGCACTGCTGGAAACAGCACTGCCGGCGTTGGAAACAGTACTGCCCGCACCACCCCCTTAACATATCGGAGCTCAAGCATGTTTAATCGACGAGCTGAGTGTTCGACGATCCAGGTTTCTTCTGGCGATACTTGTGAGTACTCCCAGTAGCAAAGTCCTCCGATGGACTGTCAATGGAGAGTCAAAGGAGAGCCACTGATGCTCTGTTAGGTGAATCTTTAGCAGCCGAGTGCGGCATCTCCCCATACGACTTCACCGTCTACAACCCCAGTGGCACCCTCTGCTCAACCCTGGTAGCAGGCCAGCATGTCTGCTGCTCCGCCGGTACGATGCCCGACTTCCGCCCGCAGCCGAACCCTGACGGAACCTGCGCCGCGCACTATGTCGAGCCCGGCGAGCACTGCTCGGCTCTTGGCGCAGCGAACAGCCTCACGAATGCCGAGATTGAGAGCTTCAACAAAGATACGTGGGGCTGGCAGGGCTGCGGGAATGTGCAGGCGTACCAGTTCATCTGCCTGAGCACGGGCGCGCCGCCTATGCCAGCGCCAATTGCGAATGCTGTCTGCGGACCACAGAAGCCGGGAACGGTACAGCCGGGGCCGGGTACGACTCTTGCGAGCTTGAATCCTTGTCCGCTCAATGCTTGCTGTGTATGTATAATGTCCCTCTGACCTCACCTGCGAACTCCTCAGTTTGTGCTTTGCAACAGCTAACCCGTCTCTAGAACAAACACGGCCAATGCGGTATCAACGACGACTTTTGCACCATATCCGAGTCGGAAACAGGCGCACCTGGAACATCAGCCCCGGGCGAGAACGGCTGCATCTCCAACTGCGGAACCGACATCGTCACCGGCTCCGCCCCAGCCCAGTACATGAGCATCGGCTACTTCGAAGGTTACAACCTAAACCGCCCCTGTCTAAACATGAAGATTACCACCATGGACCTGACACCCTACACGCACATCCATCTGGCATTCGGTCACGTCTCCTCGGCCTACGCCGTCGACGTCAGTCCCATCCAAGAGCAGTGGGAGCTGTTCACGCAGTTGTCTGGCTTCAAGAAGATCCTGTCGCTCGGCGGCTGGAGCTTCTCCGCTGAACCGCCTACGTATCACATTTTCCGCGACGCGGTCAAGCCGGGTAACCAGGATACGTTTGTCGCGAACATCGTCTCGTTTGTGACAGAGCATGGACTGGATGGCATTGATATAGACTGGGAATGTAAGTTGGCTAAGGTCTCTCCAACGAGGAACAATATTAACCTGAGTCGTAGATCCTGCTGCACCAGACATCCCCGGTATTCCAGCAGGTATGTGATCTCCTGCCTCTCATGAGTTCTTGGAGCAAACTGACTCAAGATAGGAACTGCCGAGGATGCGGATAATTACCTCACCTTCTTCACAAAACTGCGAGCAGCGATGCCTTCCAGCAAGTCGGTCTCGTTCTGCGCGCCGGCTTCGTTCTGGTACCTTCGAGGCTACCACATCAACGAGATGGCAGCCCTGGCCGATTACATAGTCTACATGACTTATGATCTCCACGGCCAGTGGGACTATGCGAATCAGCACGCGATTGACGGCTGCCCAGCCGGCAACTGTCTGCGTTCACAGACCAACATCACCGAGACCCTCCTCGCTCTGTCCATGATCACCAAGGCCGGCGTGCCGTCAAGCAAGCTCGCTGTCGGCGTCACGAGCTACGGTCGTTCATTCCAAATGACAACACCTGGCTGCACCGGCCCCATGTGCACATACACCGGCGGAGAATCCGGCGCCTATCCGGGGCCATGCACAGGAACCGCAGGTTACATTGCGAATGCTGAGATCAACGCCATCCTGGATGGGACCGGATCTTGGAAAACTCCATCTGGAGCTCTGCAGCCGATTACATCCTACTCGTCGTATTTCGACACCGACAGCCACTCGAATGTTGCCGTGTACGAGTCCACGCAGTGGGTCGCCTACATGAACAACGCCGTCAAGGCAGATCGGACAGCCCTTTACAAACTCCTCAGTATGGGCGGCGTTGTCGATTGGGCCATTGATCTAGATGGCTTCGGCGGCGATTCCATCGCTGGTTCTGATCCCTCTGCCAATATCGTGTATCCTCCCCCGAGCATCTGGGACTCCACTGACCGGTGGACGGGCTGTGATCCTCCCTGCGTCGTTGTCTTCCCACCATATCCGCTGAGTGCCCCTCACACTGTGACCAGCTGGCCAGCTTTGACAACAACGCTCCTATCTTCTGCAGAAGGCGGCGGTGGCGTCTTCATCAAGACGACAACAATCCCCGTCCCGACCTTTGTCATCTCAGACGTCAGTCTTCACCCCGTGACACTACAGTCTACAGACACGGCAACCTACAAGATCAATCCTGTTCAGAGCATCACACCGACATCTTTTGTATGGACTCTTCCCCCGAACCACGCCACCTTCCCCGTCTCTTCTCCAACACCAATGACGTCTACGGACACGGATATACCACTAGTCATCATCCCCCCCGTCACATTCCACCCGACTCCTGTCCCCGTCACCATCCAACCCCAGCCAACCTACTCGATCGACTATCCCGATCCCCCCATTCCAGTGGCACCCGTCACCATCAAGCCCAATCCCACCCCCACTCCTCCCGGTTGCACGTCCGGGTGTGGAAAACGCGACTGCGGCATCTTTGGCTGCGGCAGCGGCGGCTGCGGCCTGTTCGGTTGCGGGGGTGGCTGCGGCATCTTCGGCTGCGGCGGTGGTTGTGGCCCCTTCGGCTGCGGCGGTGGATGTAGCCCCCTCGGCTGCACACCCAGCTGCCCGCTCGGATCATGCGGCGGCCTCGGGTGTATCGTTCCAGGCGGCTGCGGGAACACGCAGGGTACCGACGGCGGGGATAGCAGCAATGACTGCGAAGCCACCGTCACGGCATCGGCGTGCACGTATCTGGTGACGAGCTACAGCGCTTGGTACCTGACTTCGTCCACGACGACAACAGAGGTAAGTGAATCAAGACCCTGAGTTCGAAGAGGTGGCGGAACGCTAACTCGAGACAGACCACCTGCCAGACGAGCACGGGCTGCAACGGGCAGGATACCGTGGTTAAAACGACGCCCGGCAGCCCGGAGTGCTCGCTGGACCCCGATATCGCGGCTGCCTACTCTGCTGAGCAGGCAGCTGACCAGACGATTATTAACGGAAAGCAGGTCCCATTGGCATTTGCGCCGACGAATGGGCCGAACTATGATGGATCGACTTTTACCGCTAAACAATTCGGTTTGACGGAGACTATCACGGTTATCAAAACGTCGACTGTGACGAACACGCCGACCAAGACGGTGACGGTGGTGGTGCCGCCGACCGCGAGGGCCAACTGCGGTTACTGGTAAGTCGAGAAAATAAATTCTTCTTGTTCCCCTGACCCCAATTCCTGGCGCAAGCAACTGGATAGCGGAGGGCGGAAACTGACAGCATCCAGGATCACCGATTTCTTTTACATATTCCAGGTGTACAATATTGACGGCTGGAGCACAGACGGCGGCAAGAGTCTGAAATCTGAAGAGAAGGGCTGCGGCGCCCTGACGGGCTGGGAATGGCACGAGCGCACCTCTACACGGTATGCATACGCCTACTTTCAGCTGCCCTTTTTCATGAAGTCGGGCTGCGTCGAGCGCGCCATCGTGTCCGCCGGCGGTCCCAAGCTGGCCTGTGACTTCGAAGGCTACGATTTCATCTTCAAGAAGCGATCCGCGGGGATGAGTCCGGCTTCGCTGCCAATGCGCAAGCGCCAGCTCGTCAGCGACACGGCCAGTTTCCCGAGCCTCAGCCGCACGCAGACCGGCACGCGCACGGAGACCGCGGCGCTATACACGCCCGAGCCGTGGGGCCCGGGCTCAACGGAAACTTTCATGACTACCTTGGAGGAGATCTCGAAGTCGACGTACACCACGGAGATCGTGCTGGCCTCAAACGAAGTGACGACGACGGGCACCACGACGTCAACTTCGGCGTCAACCTCGACGTCAACCACGACCTCCACCGTCCCAACCAGCACATCGAATCCCTCCACCAACGGCCTCTGTGGTGCTGCCAATGGCGGAACAGTCTGCCTCGGCACAGCCTTCGGCGACTGCTGCTCCGAGTACGGCTACTGCGGCGACACGAGCGGGCACTGCGGCGCGGGGTGCCAGAGCGATTTCGGGACCTGCGATGCTGTTACGGGACCCCCTGTGTCGACAGACGGCACGTGCAGCTCCCTCAGCACCCCCGAAGGCGCGACGTGCGCTGGTTCGGCGTTCGGCGACTGCTGCTCTGCGAGCGGCTACTGCGGCGCCACCGCCGCGTATTGCGGGACGGGGTGCCAGGCGGGTTTTGGGACATGTTCCCCGAGCGGCCCGCCGGTGTCTACCGACGGGCTCTGCAGTCAAGCGAGCGACCCGAGCGGTGCGACGTGCGAGGGGTCGGCGTTTGGCGACTGTTGCTCTGAGTATGGGTATTGCGGCGCCACAAATGCGTATTGTGGGACGGGATGCCAGGCGGCGTTTGGGACTTGTACGTAGGGGAGAGTGTGCAAGTCGTGCTGATGAGACGGGGATATATGGTTAGCATATTATGCGTGTAGATGAATGTAATTTCAACAAGTCATACCATTGCCCTCGCCACTGACCTGAATATCCGAATAGACGCATGCCTCATGCTACTCCCTCGCACCCAGCTCAAAACTAAACTCCTTCAAAAGCGGCGAAACCTTCCATCTCGCAAAAAGCTGCCCATTTTCCACCAAGATCTGCCGTAGCACCTCCCCCCTCTCCTCCGCACCAGGCCATACACCCTCCCACATCCTCACATACGGCTCGACAACCCCCAAAACCTCCCTCAGCCACCTCCCTGCCCTACCCTCCCCGATCCTCCCCGACCCCACCATCCCCCTTTCCATCTCCTCCAGCAAAACCTCCCTCTCCCCCCCCCACACAGTCGCAGCCCGCATCACCCCCAAAACCACATGAGAGCGCATCCCCAAATCCAGCTCCCCCACGCGCACCCCAGCCGTCTCCTCCACCGCAACAGCAGCCAAAAACTCGACCTCCTCCTCACTCCCCACCTCCCCCACCCACCCCCTCCACCACGCCTGCGCCCCCACCCCGCCATCCGGTTCTCCACACCACTGCACACGACTCTCCCACACACCATCCAAATCCAAATCCGGCTCTACGACCCCCTCCCCCCCCGCCGTCGCGCTCGCCTCCCACAGCCGCGCCGAGTACCGCGCCTCCCACGCGAACACATCGACCCCGCCCTGCGCGACGAGCACACCAAAGCCGTCCGGCCCCCACGCCTCCTTGGTGATAGAGGAGCCTGACCCGGGCGAACCGAGCTTCATGTGCTCGAGCCAAAAGCGCGCCTGCGTCTCCGAGTAAGGCTGCGCACTGGGGTGGGCCGCGCGGAGGCGCCAGGTCGTCGCCTCGAGCGTGCGCAGGGCCAGGCGGGTGAGCGTCTCGAGCGGGAGGGACGGCTGTCTGCGGTGGGTGCGCGCGACGGTGTGGGCCCAGCGGGGGAGTTTGGTGGCGTGCGAGCCGGTAGTGGTGGCGGGGAGGTTCGGGCGCGGCTGCGCGAGCGGGGAGGAGGAGTCGGGCAGGTCGCGGAGATTGGGGAGGCGGTAGAAGCGCGCTGTTGTGGGGTGCAAGAGGAAGGCGGGGGTGTAGTAGGCGCGCCAGGCGGCGGGGTGGAGGAGGGCGGCGTGTGTGGTGTAGAAGGTGGGGAAGTCGGAGGGGGACGGAAAGTCGCCGGTGAGTTGGGCCGAAGAGCGGTAGATGGCTGCGGCGAGCTGGGCGAGGTAGAAGATATCTAGGGTCCTTTGTGATTTTTGTTGGTTCGTTCGTTCTTCTTCTTCGTTGGGGGGAATCGTAAACTTACCGATTAAACCTCAGCTCCCCCTCTCCAAAAGACCATCCACGCTCGTGCAGCTTCTCCACGACATCGAACACGCCGTTGCCATCCCACAGCCCCTCATCCAGATAGATAAATGCTATCCGTAACACATGATCGTGGCAGTCCACGGCCACCGCGCCGCCTTCAGCATCCGCGAGGAATTCTTCAGCGCTCATGGCAAAAGCCCTCTGAGGAGTAAACAATGATGATCAGAAAATAAAAATATGGAACACAAGGTGAGAGGGCTCGCGTTGCTGAGGAAGAAAGCGTGGAAGGTTTGGCCGGGAGGTAACCCAACGACCAAAGCCTGATCTAATTTACCGGTGGGGGGTCCCACAACCCTAACCCTGGCTACTGGTTACATGCCTACGGTTCCGGTATCAGGGGGATAGGCAACTACTGTACTTACCTTTTTCTTAATATCTCAGAACGCGATGCACCTACTGTCGGCAAACTCTGGGCGCATCGGTTTGTCAAACACTAGCCAGAGCTCCGTACGCATTTTATACGTAGGTACGACTACCAGAGGGCTAAATGCGAGGATCCAAGGGTTTTTGACCCGTGGTTTATACTTGTGCGGGGTGATATTGGCAGTGTAATCTGTCGAAAAACTGTAAAACCACTACGCGGGGAATGGATAACTAATTCAGCACCAATATCACCACCAGGATGGAACTCAGAGGGTTGTTCAGATGTTGCTGATGTTGTTCATTGATTGAGGATAACTCCCCTCGGCTGGGCTGGGCAACGCAGATGGAAGTGAGGGGTAGATATGCGCCAACTCAGTGGTGGCTTGATGCACCCTGCGGTTCGACATAATCGTCCAGCAGCGAAAAAGCAACATCCGCGACCAAGAAGCGGCCAACAGAAGAAGACTCTTTGTTACTGGTGGTCATTCGTTGTAAATTTATATCCTTCTTGTTGGTTCGAAGTACAGAAAAAGTGCCCACAACCAACGGGCTTGTTAGTGACGGTTGGTTGACCCTAGAAGTTTGCTACTTAAACAGACAAATGACCATCCATCCCTTCGTGCTTCAAGCTGCCCCCTTTGTCCCTGTCGGCCCGTTATAGAGCACCATCCCTTCCGCTCTCCGAGTGACCGGGTCATGTTGCCTGTGATAAAACTCAGGAGATCTCGGCCAAAGCCAGCCTTCCTCAAGCCCCAACCCGCCGATACGTCTCCTCAAACGCCTTCTTCTCCCTCTCGGCAAATTTCTCAAACGTACTCATCTTGACCCCCCACTTCTCGCCGTCCGTCGGCTCAATCCGCTTCAGATCACGCAACACCTCCTGCACCTCAAAGAAAGGGTTTGTCTTCTTGCTCTCCACAATCTCCTCATCCGTGAGATACTTCGCCCGAATGTCCTTCCCGGTCGTCGTACGAAGGACCTCAATCGCCCGATCCACCCTCATATTCTCCGAGACCAAGTCGATCATGTGTCCATGGAACTTCTCAGGCTCGCGGAAGGCCGCGACCACAAACGAGGCGATGTCGTCCTGGTCGATCATGGGCAACTGCGAGTCCGGGCGGAACGCGAGCACAAACAAACCCGTCTCGGTCGAGCCGGGGTACATAAACTCAACCTTGGGCGACAGGTAGTTGGCCATGAAGTTGCCCGGGCGGACGACGGTCCAGTAGGGGATGCCGGAGGCCTGGACGGCGGCCTCGTTGGCGCGCTTGCCGATCCCCGAGATCTTGACGATGTCGTTGGGGTCGTCCGTCGGGGGGGGCACGACGAGCCCGCTGCTGTAGACGACGTGCTGGACGCCGGCGGTCTTGGCCAGGCCGAGGACGGTCGCGCCGTATTGGGATTCCGTGACCATGTTGGTCATGTCGGGCATGATGTTGAGGAAGAGGAGGTCGCAGCCCGCGAGGGCAGTGGAGAGCGCAGCGGTGTCGCTCCAGGAGCCTTCGTACACGTTCACGCCTATGGAGGATAGGGCCTGCGCGGCGGGGGAGGACGGGTTGCGGCTGGTGGCGTTGACGTCCCAGCCCAGAGCGCGGAGCTGCCGGCAGATGGCCACGCCTTGAGTGCCGGTTGCGCCGGTGACGAAGACTTTGTGGGAAGACATGGTGTTTTGGTGTTTGACAGTGAAATCTGTGCTGCGGATTGCTTGAGAGTGCCTGACATCTCACTCAACATCGAGGATATCGTGCTGAACTTATACACTTTGCTTATCCACCTCCACACCCCAACAAGTCTCCGTCGCTGACGGATACCCAAGGCTTCGGTGCAAAGTTTGGCAGTTTGTCTCACGTTGTTCGGAGAGTTTTGTTCTGCGCAAAAGCAGGCAGTGGTGCCATCATGCATTGTGGCTGTCGGAGACATTCTCAGGCGCATCGGGCGTTATTTCGCCGTCCCCCGCTAATTTGGCCACAAGTGTGGTGTGGGGACAGGCAACCAAGCGGTCAAAAGTTGTGATGGTGTCTGTCTTGTTCTTGGTTGTTCCTGGGGAAAGCCCTGCATGGAATGCAGGGATGGGAGGCTGCCTGCAGTGCTCCGGCCAGGTGGGCCACGCCACATGTGGTGTTAATTGCACTTGGCAATATTCCGTATTTAACGCGGGATTCTCAAACTTGTCGATTAACCATTACCATGGGGCAGTTAAAGATTCATGTCGAGTTGTCCAAGCTTTCACTTCTGAGACAGTTCGCCGGACTAACACTCTTCTGACTTGTCAACTGTTAGTCTGAACAAGCAAGGGGTCGAGGGTTAAGACAGACTTGTAACATGCCAAAACCAACACTCTCGCATTAAACAACACGCCCAGATCGCTCTCTAATTTGTCGAAGGTACCCCGAGGATTCTCTATTGGAGATTTCTAGTGAGACTTGCCAGTGAGACTTGTCAATTATGCAACTCCCGGCAAATGTGGAGACAACCCAGGAGTCGCTGGGGTAGGGCTGAAGACCGCATCTCTCTTGATGAATTCAAAGTGCGATGGTCCCAATTATGATGGGTCTCAGGCGACTTTGATTGATCCTGGCATCTGCCATGCCCCTTTTTGGCGTCGCCTCAGATTCTTCGTTTGCCATAAACTCTTCAGAGATGAAGTCTCATCTTGGGTCCACCCGGATGGATCCGAGACCCAGCCCAAGAGATTGGATGGTGTCACCAACGACAAGCCTGGAAATATTGTCTAGATGAGGAGCCTCGTCAGCGTCGGGCGGTGAGGAATAAACTGTCGATGTGCTGATGAGCAGCGGTGATGATCTAGCTCAAAGCACATTCCCCGAGATTATCATAATCCACAGGTGGAAGGGAGACCGAGAGTCCCTTTGCTGTCTGCTGGCTACTCGATGGTAACCCCTTTCCGCCAAGGCCCATGTCAGATCTTCCCGAATCCCGCCTCGGGTCCCGGCACTGAGACCACCCTGGCACCGTCGAATGGCGGCCCGAACCCAACCATCCTCTTGGCGTTATTGACGTCGTGATAGTCGCGCCTTGGCGGAGCAAACGAGATGGATCCTGCGCCCCGTTTTGGGGACTCCAATGTCTCGAATTTGCTGGCACAAGCAATGGCCCGGTCTCAAAAAGACCATGGCGTTGGGGCCCTGGAACGTATGGAAATTGGACATGATCACAATGTGAATTTTGTTTCAGGGGAAGGAGAGTGAAGAAAAGGAATAAAAATCAGAGTTTGTTACCTTTTGTTGCGACTTGCGAGTCAGCATTTTTCCTTCGCACTTCCCTCTGACAGTCACCCATCTCTCCGTGTTGTGCTTTAAGCCAAACTCGATTCCCTGAATCCAACTTAGTCACTCATTCAACCCCCCCAAACCAGCCTCACAATGTCCTCCACAGCCCCCAAGCTTGAGCTCCTCTCCTCGCAGCAGCAGCCAACTACCGAGCACCAACAACAACCCCAACTCAAGCCGTCTGCCGAGAAGGACGCCGCCACCAAAGCCGAGAGCACCACCGCCGGCGACGACGACAAATCCCACTACACAGCTGAGCCGACTGCCGAACCCGCACAAGAGCCGACTGCCGAACTTACACCCCCCAAAAAAAAGAAATCCAGCCCCCTCAAGAAAGTACTCCGCGTCGTCAAGACGCTCTTCACATGCCTCCGCAAGCCGGCGGTGAAGGAGACCGAGGGCCAGACGAAGAAGGACGCTGTGGTTGAAAATGCCAAGGAGGAGGAGGTAAACAACCAAGCCGCTGCCACGGCGGGAGGAGATGAGAAAGATGCAAAGGCTGAGGCAAAGAAAGGGGCGAAGCCGCGGGGGACGGTGACAACTATCACGGCTGGTGCTGGGAACTAGATGGCGGGTAGTGATTGAGCGAGAGGTTAGTGGTCGTGCTGGCGAATCAGAGGGTGTCTTCACCTTGAGGAGGGGAAGAGACGTTGAGCGTTTAGGCAAATTGACAGATCAGGGCAACAGCTTGCTGTTTACAGCTGAATCTTGGCTATTTTGTGCTGCAGTGCCAAGTTCCCCAAGACTCACATGGGCCCACCAACAGCCGACACATGCACTCTCAGAGTCCCTTCAGGGTTGTCACAAGCTCCCGAGCCCCCCATTCGGGCTTGATCTTTGTGCTTCAATCTACAGAACCCAAGATTTGGTTTGCTCCGGGGAGATGGCCGGCCTTCTTGGCGATGATTGGCACCCATGTGCAGATCCGGGGCAAAGGTCTCGAATGGGGATGGGTGATGTTAGACAAGCGCGCTTCCCCGCGTTCTGAGCGGCTCGCATTCGGGCTCTCTAGCCTCTTCTGTAGTTGCTGCATCCAAGGCTGATCCTTCAAAGGCGTGGCATTGCCACCGGCTCGTGTCGACCTGCCACATCAAGCCGGGGTTGTAACCCAGTTAAGTTTAGACAAGACGCTCCCCGCATTCACAAGGGTCTTGGTTTCTGTGCTTTGGTCATGGGCCGGGTTTCTCCAAATCAGGATTTCTCCATACATATCAAGAACTGTTCTCCATCTCTCAATGAAGGCAATGTTGGAAGATCATCAACGCGGTCCGTGGATCACCCTCGACACCAACCTACGCCATGGACCGCTACTCCAGCAAAGAAGATGCGGCGGTGGACGAGAAGGTGGAGAATGTTGACCTGACGGACTCGGAAGAGCTCTTGCAAACTAATCAGCACGCCCACCTCACCCTCAAGGAGTCACTCAAGAAATGGCGGCGCGTCGTTGTCTACTCGTTCTGCCTGGCCTCGGCCATTCTCATGTACGGCTACGACTATGTCATTGTCGGCACCTGCTCGGCTATGCCTAGCTTCCAGTAAGTTCCTCCTTTTCCCATCACCTCGAAACTGGTAACTCACCAATACAGACGAGATTTCGGCGTCTTGTTCGAAGACGAATGGATCCTCCCCTCCCTCTGGCTCGCCCTCTGGACCTTCATCTCCCCCGCCTGCTCCATGCTCGGCGCCGTCGCAGGCGGCTACTTCCAAGACCGCTACGGTCGGCGCATGTCCCTCGGACTCGGCTCTTTCCTCAGCGCCGTCGGCGTAGCCGTGTGCTTCATTGCCAACCGCCCCGCCAACATCTCTGTCGACACGCGCCGCGGCATTTTCCTCGGCGGTAAGGGCTTCCAGGGCGGCGCCATCGGCATGGTCATGGCCACAGCCCAAACGCACATGTCCGAGATCCTGCCGCCCAACCTCCGCGGCCCCATCCTCGCCTTCTTCCCCATCTTCACGCTCATCGGCCAGGTTGTCGGCGCGCTCGTCATCTTTGCGTGCATGAACGTCGAGGCCGGATATGCCATTGCCTTTGCCTCCCAGTGGCCCTTCTCGGCGCTGCCGCTGATCATGGCGTTTGTCGTGCCCGAGAGCCCGACGTACCTAATCCGAAAGGGTGTCGATGAGGCGGTGGTGTACAAGGCGCAGCGCAAGCTGGATGGGCCGACGATTGAGGACTCCGAGACGATGTTGACGCTGGTGCGGCTGCGCGCAAATATCGAGCACGAGAAGTCGCTGGCGAAGGCGACGTACATTGACTCGTTTCGCAAGGGTAATTTGAGGCGGACGATGATTGTTATCTTTGCGAGTCTTGTTCCGCTCATCTTTGGGTTGACGCTGCTGTCCAAGGCGTCTTACTTTATCCAGATGGTTGGTATGAAGGCGAGCTTGAGCGTCATCATCCTGATCGCGGGCATTATTTGCGGACTGCTGGCCAACATCGCGAGCATCCCTTTCCTGGCGCGTTTCGGTCGGCGTCCGCTTATCATGTCAGGCATGGCCATTGCCGCGGTGTTCTGGGGCACCATGGGCATTGCGGGCATCTGGTCTGGGCAAGTCGTGGTCTGGTATTCTGCCGCCATGATGATCTTGGTTATCATCTTCTGCGGTTTGGGCGCCTGGCCTGCGTCGACCGTTGTGGGCTCAGAGGTGTCGGCGCTGCATCTCAGGGCGAAGGCGCAGGGAATCGGTTGGTTCACGAACGGCGCGGGCAATGCCATCTTTGGATTCGCGCTGCCTTACATCTACAATCCTGACCAGGGCAACCTCAGGGCAAAGACGGGTTTTGTGTATGCTGGGTTGTGCGTGCTCGGCGTGGTTCTCACGTACTTTTACGTGCCGGAGATGAAAGGGCGGACGCCGGGCGAGATTGACCGCATGTTTGAGCTGGGGCTGTCGGCGAGGGAGTTTGTCAAGTGGAAGAATCCTTCTGCTGATGCGGCTGGAGCGGAGGGTGAGGAGAAAGTGTGAGCCTGGCAGTTGTTGGGGTGCGAGAAGATGACATGCGGGGAAGTGTTTCTAGCGTCTAGTGTACTATCCTCTGTCTTGACCTGGTATTTGCGGGCAAATAAACCCTGTTGTCAAAAGTTGATTTGTTGAGATCTTAATCGTCATGCTGGACATTGACCTTGTCTTTAAGAGTCCTTCCCCCTCCCTAGGCAAACACCTTCTTCCACACCCAAAGGCTCCTCGAGTTGGTGAAGTGCTTGAACCCCTCAACACCCCATTCCATACCAATCCCGCTCTCTTTATGCCCCCCAAACGGCACATTCGGTGCAACATCAAAGTGCGAGTTAACCCAGACGCTGCCAGCGCTGATCTGGCGCGCCATCCTCTCGGCGCGGACCAGATCTTTGCTCCAGACCGACGTCCCCAGCCCCGTCTCGAGGGCGTTGGCACGGTCAATGACATCCTCCTCAGACGACCACTTTAGCAGCGGGACGATAGGGCCAAAGGGCTCCTCCACAACGATGCGCGAGTCCTCGGGCGGGTTGTCGATGATGGCTGGCTCGATGAAGTAGCCCTTGTCGGTGTCGCGAACCTTGCCTTCCAACGCGACCTTCCAGCCGGACTTCTCAATCTGGGCGTACATGCCCTTGACGCGCTCAAACCTAGGGGGCGACCTGAATTAGAAATTGTATCCGGTCAGCATGGGGACAAGACGAGGGACTTACTGCATGCTGTTCTGCAGCGGCCCAACGACCACATCCGGCTCGAACCCGCCCCCCGTCTTGATATTGTTCTTGGTAAACTCCACCATCGCATCCCGAAACTCATCATAGATCTTTTCATGCACATAAATGCGCTTGCACAACATGCAAATCTGCCCCGAGTTCAAAAACGCCAGCGTCGCAATTCTCGGTATACACTTCCCAACATCCACATCCTCGCACACAATCGCCGCATCATTCCCCCCCAACTCCAACACATACCTCTTCAACGTCCTCGCACAGCTCGCAGCCACCCTCTTTCCCGTCGCAATCGACCCCGTAAAACTAATCATATCAATCCCCGCATGCTCCGTCACCCAAGGCCCCAGCTCATCCCCCCCACTCAGCACCTGCACCACACCCGGCGGAAACACCTCCATCGCCAACTCCCCCAGCTTCAGGTCACAATACGGCGTATACGGCGACGGCTTCATAATCACCGTGTTCCCCGTCATCAGCGCCGGCCCCACCTTCCCCAAACCCAAAAGAATCGGCCAGTTCCACGGCACGATCGCGCCCACCACGCCCAGCGGCACGCGCGTCGAGTAGATCGTCCTTTCTTCGGTATCCTCGAGGACTTCATCCCTCAGCTCCATCGTCGCGAACGCGCGCAGCCAGGACAGCGCCATTTCGACCTCGGTGTGGGCCAGGCTGAGCGGCTTGCCCTGCTCCATGGTCTGGAGTTTTGCGAGGGAGGCGCGGTTCGCTTCGATGAGGTCCGCGAAGGCGGTGAGGTGGTTGGCACGTTGGGAGTGCGTGGTTTGGGACCAGGTTTTGAAGGCCGTGCGGGCATGGTGGACGGCGGCGTCGAGGTCTTGTTTGCGCGCGACGGGGACGGGGTAGAGAGGTGAGCCGGTCGCGGGGTCGATGGAGTGCCGGGTTGTGGGGGTGGGGATGAACTGGTTGTTGATGATGTTACCTGGGTAAGTCTGGTAGGGGGAAGGGGTTAGTAGGTGTAAGTTGGCTTGGGAAGATTGGTCGTTCATACCGTGATATCGATTGTAGGGGCCATGGTGAGGGTTTGGGTTGCTCACTTGGAGCAATGTGATAATCTGAGGTGTCTGTGGGAAAAGGTTTTCGATTCGAGGAGGGGCAGCAGTCATTATATCATGCAAAAGTAGCGGGACGTGTTGGTGGGCGCATCCGGAGTGGAACAAGACCACTTTCTCCATTCACGCTTCTGCCGCGTCAGGGTCGCGGAAGCTTACCCAGTGTTGGGCGGGGTGAGGGACAGGAGGTTGCATCTGTACCGGGATCCTTCGAAGATCCTTGCCTAAGGCGGGTTGTTGAACGTTCAACAAGGTATCATCGTGCTTTGTAGTGGATACTGAGATCAGAACTCCCCTCTCCAGTTGGGGGCCGAGGCCGGGTAGAATGCCCCACGCTTACCGGTTGCCGTTGGCACCGCTACGGGACCCGACAATCCTTGGCGACTTAGACCGCCGGCTGAACAATTCCAAAGCTTTACCCCCTTTCCAGCGTTCCGTATCAATGTACCCAAGGCTATATTCTCTTCTTCTTCGCCTCTCCTCAGACTTCCACCCCACTCTCAAGACTGCTCCTCATCCTCATCCACCTTTCCCCCCTCCTCCCCCTCCCCCCTCGCCGCATCCTTCGCCTCCCTCCGACTCATCCTCCTCCCATAACTCGTCTTCTCCTCATGCCCAACTCCCTCCCACGTCTTCGTATCCGGCAATCCATACGTACTAATCCCCCTCCCCCAGGTCGTCCACGGATTCGTCCATCTCGTCACCTCCCTTGGCACCTCTTCCCCCTCGCCTAACATCTCCCGCCAATTGTTCGGCTTGTCCCTGTGGATCAAATAACCCCCCAGGTGTCGATGCCACACATCCGGCGGGATCTCGTCCCTGTTTTCCCCGCGCGTCCAGTGCCGCGCGAGGGAGAGACGGACTTGTCGCTCGATGCCCCGGTGTCCGGTGATGGTGGACAGGCGGTGCAGCCAGCCATGGCAGTAGACGGAGCGGTTGAGCGGGGAGAGGTCGCGGGCGACGGGGAGGGCCATGGGCGGGAGGCGGCCGCAGGCGATGAGCGGGGGGATGTCTGAGAGGGAGAGGTCGGGGACGATTTGCACGGGCAGGTGCAGGTCGGAGGGGACGGGGATGGTGGACCATTGTTGGAGGCTTTGGCGGAGGGTGTGTGGGGATGAAGAGGAGGAGGAGGGTGGAAGGATGAAGGAGGCGCGGACTTCTTCGGAGTGGGTGGAAATGGCGTCGATGAGTTTGCGGAAGTAGGAGGCGGCGAAGGCGGTGCAGACTAGCTTGCGCCCACGCAGGGCCGGGTACAGCACGCTGGCGAGGATGTCCTGGCGTGAGACCAGCTCCTGGTTGTCGGTTTCGTGGTCTAGGACGGACCGAGCGATGATCCTCTGCTGGGATTCCGGCTGCAGGGGGACGGGCCCGTGGTGGAGGTCTGTGATCAAGGCGACCAGCGCGCTGGGGTCGAGATTGACTGTGTCGGTCAGACGACCGCAGTCGGTACCAACTAGCGGATCACGGTCCTGGATGAGCGCTGTGATGGCGGTTTCAAGCGGAGGGGCTGCGTCAGTAAGAAAAGGGCTGCCAGCACAGCTGACCTCCACCGTGACGTCGTCGCCCCCGATCTTGTTTCGAACGTAGCGCAGCATCCGGTCCACGAGCTCAGATTTCTCTTCATGGAGCCCGGGAAGAATGAGATGCAGATGGTGACAGTGGTTCCAACGGGCAGCAAGAATGATCTTCCTGACAGTGTCGGCGAACTCGGTGTGGCCCAGCCCCTCGTCCTCGGCGCCCTTTCCATCCCCGTCCTCATCCTCATCTTCCGACTCGCTAGCCCATCCCTCCGCCACCACCTGGTACTCCAACGTCTTGGAGGAGATGGAAATAAACTTGATCCATGTGGCACCACTGTCAACAACGGCATCCACAGCGACGGGGCGCTCCTGGAATGGCCGATCCTTGAAGGCCAGCCAGCCGGCGTCGGCGGCAACGGGCAGGCGCGGGCTCCGCGGAAAGTCCTTGTTGATGGCGACCAGGCCGCGGCATTTCTTGACAACGGTCCACCTGTCGTCCCAGCAGCAACTCTTGATGCCGTAGTACTGGGCGGACGAGAGGGCGGCAGCCGACGACGCCGTCGAAGCGAGGTGCTTCTGGGTGGCCTTGTCGAGGGCGCGCTGCTGTACCTTTAGCAGGGCGTTGAGTCCGCGCACCGGGCGGCTTGCTGCAGCGGATGCCTGCTGGAAATGCTGCAGCTCTTCGATGCAGGCCTGCCATTGCGCGAGGAGAGTGTCGATAGATGCGTCCAGGGCAGCGGCTTCTGGGAGTTGGCTGTTCTTTTGATCTGGGCCCTCTGGTATCCCTCCACTGTTCGCGGGCACTTCCGCCGTCATTCTCGCGGCAAACAATAGCGTCAAGCCGGCTGCTCCAGGTGGTTGTTCTCTGTCGTCCTTCAGTGAACAGGTCAGGAGTGGAAACTGGTGGACCCAGGCAGAAGTTGGCCGGCGAACTGTTGGTCATTTGGCAGCTGCTGAATTTGGTAGGCACTGCGACGCGACTAGGGTTAGGGTTTCAACCATACGCCGAGCAAGAGAGCTGCAAGACAGCAAGGACGGCATCCCGCAAAGGACAAACTCCAAAACTGGGGTAGGGACGCCAAAAAAAAAAAAAAAAGACCAAAAAGGGTGCTCAAGGCTGGGGCCGAATCGTAGGCGGCAGATGGCTGAGATAAGGAAATCTTCTTGTGAGGCTTCTACAAAACGCCGCTTATTAGCGGACCGAGCAACACGCATCAACCACCTACCAACTGCACCAAATACACTTTCTTGGTGAAATTCTCTTCTGTTCAAAGAAATATATCCCCGCGGCTTAGTTCACCCGTGTATTCCTTCTAGACTTCCAGCTCTTCGCCCCACCGACTTGACCTCAAATCCCCGCAGCCCTCCGTCGCGATGTGCCCTTCGACTTCAACCTTCAGGGTTGCCTTCGTTTTCTTCTTTCCTCTTTCTATACGTCAACTTGGAAAGAAACGCATCAGGTTTTGCTCCTTCTCAAACCCTCGCAGTCTACTTCAGGGTTAGGGATGGCAGGTCTCGACCACCAAACCGGAGTCACGGTGCGGTCAATGTTCGGCTTGCCCGGCTTGCCGTTGGGCATCATGGTCAGGACGCGGACCTCGGAGAAACTGGACCAGTTCTCTAAGGTTTTACCTCATGCCCCAGACTTGCTCTCATACTCGTAGATGTCGTGCGCAAACACGACGGAAGCGAAGGCGAGGTCACAAAAACACAGACTCGGAGGAAGGCAGTATCCGGCCCTGGCCCCTGGCTGTTTCGCTTGGGGTTGCCGAGATTTGCGGTGGAGCACGGATATGTGCCAGATGTATGCGGGACGCGGCCGTTGTAAGAAGCTTTTGGGCATAACGTCGGGTGTTCCACTGCGAAACCCTCGTCCGGGCAAACGCTCCATTAGCACTTTTGATGGAGCTCTGCGCAAAAAGAAGTTAAGAAATTCAAGGTTGTTAGCGGGCTTCATCAGAATCTGGCGCTTTCGGGCTTTCGGGCTTTCGTACGTGGCCTGAGGCAGCCTGATTACTACCTTTACCTCATGCAATTAATTCAAATACGATGTCTTGCGACATGACAAAGGTCTGGTTGAGGCAGGTTTCAATTGCTCCACACCCGACGTTCGCCGCAACCTCTCTAGCGCAGCTTGGCACAATGGCGGACCATTTAAAATTGATGTTGGCCGACTAGTTTTATGGCTCCCACTAGACTCGCGGGTCCGCGAGTATTAGTCAGCCCATATTGATTATGTCAGCCCAAAAACCACCCCGCGCCCGCCCCTGAGCTGCGTGCCCCTGAACCCCCTGAATTTCACCACCAAGCACTACTCTGGCTACCTCATTATAGTACATCTGAATACCGCAAAGGGTATGCCCTCGAGGTCCTTATTTAGCCAACTGCGTGGCACTTCGAACAGGTCGTTGGGGCCCGGGCCTGGGCCGCCTCAACCACTTCAAATTGACTGGGCTCCCGTTTAGTACTTGACCGCGGGAGTGAGTTTCGAGCCCGAACTGGCTCAATAAGCTGGCGAGGCTCGAGGAGCAGTTGCGGAGCTCCCTCGCGCTTCAAATGCCAGTGTGAGTGGAAGTGGCTAAGAAGAAGAGGGCCTTGTAAACTCTCAAGTGTATGTAAGCATGGTAGCCCATACATGATGCCGGAAGCCCATGATTGTAGATTAGATGAGATAAGATGGGATGACCCCACCCGGAGAGGCTCCACCTTGCAGCTTATATCCTCTGGAACCCAGGTGGCCATCATCAACATCACAACAACCTCACACTCATCAAAAGAATCACATCACATTGTTGCCTACAAGGCCCTTTTCCGCATCCACGATAGGTTCCCCTATCAATACACTCGAGAGAAGGTGCCTGTACAAGTAGGGGATGGAGGAGGGTCGGTCCTTGCAAGCAACTTCCGCTGTTCCTCAACTTTCCTCATTGCCTCATGTGACACCCAGCCTCGTACTACTCCATAGAGCACCCCTGAGAGTTCAAGAGGAGTACGGATTTGTTGCTTCGCCTGGCGTGCTTGTAACTCAGAGAGCTGGTTCTGGAGAGCAAGTTGGATTGCTTTCCAAGCATCAAAAAGATCGAATGTCGACCTCCTTAAGTACGACTTAAGGAGTGCGTGAATCCCTTCGACCCGTGAGGTAGCTTTATTGCCAAAGTGAGTTGATTGATCAACCCAAGCACGAACAAGCTTGTCTTTAAATGGAAGAGGCCATGTTGCCTTGATATATCCAACTTCCTCAAGATATTGGGGAATGTATTTCTTCTGCATCTCGGCAAGGCGTTCAGTGTAGGCCTCCTCAGTTGGCGAGTTGATAATCGAGTGCCAGAAGCCATAGAACTTCTTCCATGCCTCAGTCTCTGGAAACGTTGGTTGACAGCGTGTAAGGACTGCCTTATTCGCATGCCAAACACAAAGGAGTGTCGCAGCTGAAGGGAAGAGAGCCGAGGCTGCATTCATTACTGCAAGGCAGCGGTCTGTAAGAATAACAGATGGGAGAGCTGTATTGCATTGCTCGTAAAGTGCCTTCAACCGCTCAAGTGCCCAGAGATAGTCTTCCTCTGCCTCGCCGCTTAAGAACGAAAATGCGATACAAAAGGACCGTTGAGCTGCATCAACGCCAATCATATCGAGGAGAGGCATGCCATACTTGTTGGTCTTGTATGTACAGTCAAGGAGAAGCTCAGGGTAAGCCTGGAGGTAGGCAAGCGAGTCGGGGTGAGCAAAAAGAACAGCTGTAACCCGACCATCTTGTGCAAACTGGATTCGGCTCCAAAAGCCCTCCTTGTCGAGCTGGTTGGCTAGTGCTTGAATTGGACTCTGGCCTTCGCAAGCATTCCGACGAACATCTGCAATTTGGTTATAGATATCTTGCCGTGTAGCTAGCTAGCCACTTTGTCGTACAAGAGTTTGGATCTCCTTTGGCGCAAGGCCAGCATTCGATAGAGTTGCAAGCTGTGAGGTACCTCCAGAGAGTTGTCGGTGGACTGGATGAGCAGAGGGGTGTTGGCTTGGCTCGTGGTTGTGTATCAAGAGGTGTGGGACGAAGAGAACCAACAGGCAGGAAGAACAGTGATAAATTGGTCTGGTGGTTGTCTGGGGAGGAAGAGTGCCCTGGGCGCGGGGCAATTGGTGGGCGCGAAGTGGCAGAACGCCGGGCGGTCTGGAAGATGTGAGCCCGGGCGGTGGACCGGGTCCGACACATTATCAATCAATGAAGATCATCGGTTAAAGCCATCGCGAGAGCCCTCTTTGCAGTCTATTTTGCTCCATCTTCTAGTGACCCATCACTCCCGACCAGCCACCCTGCTGTTTCCTTTCATCCTTCCCATCCATTTCGGTCTCTTTTTTCTTTCCCGACAGCCGAAGATTCTTTTCCTTCTCAGGACTTTATTCCATTTACTCAGAACATGTCTACTGAAAATGGAGATGGTCGCAAACCAGATTCTGTCAAATCCAGGCCTACTGGCACCGCACCTCCCTTTCGCATACAACACCGCCAACATGGCGGGCAACAAGAAGCGGGGCATGAAGTAGTGCCTGGCCGACATTCGGGGGCTGCAATTCAAGCCCGGCACGCTCTTCGACGCCGAGTACATGCCGAAGTCAATCCAAGTCGTCTCCCGCATGACAGGAACCCACGCCGCCAAAAGCCCGTGCAACCCTCTGACCAAGGAGATCGTCCACGGCAAAACGCCGAAGCTGATGAAAAACTGCCACAACAAGCGAGAAGCGATGCACCTCAGCAGCCGCATGGACTAGACCCTCTGGGAGCGAGTACGGGACGCCACGCCATGGGCGGCCGACCTTCCCGTGGACATCATCCGCAAGCTGTGTCTCGAGGTGGCCCACGCGGCCTACGCCTACTTCAAGGACCCCAAGATTGACAGCAAGGGTGAGACCGCGCTGTGCACGGAGCTCACCGTCGCGGGCCTGCGTTTTGCTGCCGACATCTACGTGTACGAGACGTACATGTGGACGGCCGATCCGGACGACGACAGAAGGACCGGCTTCGCCGAGTTCCGTGGCCCGTTTAACCTTACCGACGGGCAGCCCGCTTTTGAACGCAACGGCGAGCCGGCCACCCAGCCTTTCTTCCCCGTCCTTCCTCCTGCCATCACCCTGAACCGCGTCATCAACGGCGTGACCACCGAATTTTTCCGCACCGAGGAGGAGCCTGAGTAGATGGCGGGTATCAAGCGTGTTTTTGAGCACCGCGAGGCTCAGTGAGGGCCAATGGGAGGAGAGTTGGAGGATGGGGGAGTTTGGACGACGTATACTGTGCCTCTTCTCGAGCACTTTGGAGGGAGGGCGGCAGCAAGGACGAAAGGAGGAGGAAAGCGGGTGTGTTTAAGATATTGTTTTGATCTGAGATCTCTTTGAGGGTGCGATGAGAACACATACCAACACCACCTCCATATGTTTTCAGTAGCCCGTGAAAAATTCAACTTGGTGTTGCCGGAGACGAGGTGAGGTGACGTTGGGATAAGCTTGGAAGGCTCCAGTGCCAAGGCTGGGGCCCGCGCCGCCAAAAGCGCGCCGGTTTGGTCCAAGCCCCGCACTGCGGTCGAGACCTGCCCACCCTAACCCTGAATTTCCAACAGCCAGCCAGCTTGAGACCGTCTGTTGTTTGCTTCGATTGTTGTGTCCGATAAACAGATAAACAAAGCCACTAGATTCGCGCTTCTTATCATTCATTCTAACGTTTTGACTTAGTATGAGCGGAATCGTTGTCTCGTTTCCCCTTGTGTTGAGGATGTTCATTGCTGCTGGAATCCGTGCAGTGCAGAAGTTGCAAAGGGCTTCACTTTCTTGATGGCAGGCTTGGTCCATTACTGTGTATTTGCTGCCCAACTTCCTCCTCTCTGAGTTGGGAAGAAAGGTGTTTCGTCAGCCCGGAGCTCAGTGATCTGCCTGCCGGGGGATCTGGGTTCGCCGCTGCTGACAGGCCGCTGCTGACAGCACGCTCCGCGGCCGCGGGGTCGAGCACTGGATGAATCTACCGCGGTCCGCCCAGTGAAGCACGCGACACCAACCCCAGGTTGTTGGTTCCTATCTTTGCTGCTTCAATAGCCACCGTTCTAGATCATCAAAAACCCACACCGAACGATTCGGTTTCCTGTCAAGGGACGGGCAGCAGACGTCTGGCCTGTCTGCACATGGCTGTGTTGGTGTTTCATTGCTGTCGTGAGCACCTTCCGCATCCAGCCAGGCCCGCCGAGTTCTAGCGGCTTGGCGGCTCCACTGGCGCGCCTTCTCCCCAGTTCGTCCCCACGCACCTCTCAGAGGCCTTATCTCTCTGCCGCGCAGGGGATCTGCGCCGATGCATGCCCTTTTCGCCTGACACTGGAGCGATGACCAGCCAAGCCTGACCAAGGCCGCCGCCCGCTCCAGCCACTGATGCTTGTTTCCAGGTCGCCAAGCATCCAAGTGCATTGCGAATCTGGGATGCCGCGGGCGGATTGCTGTTTGGGACACCGAGCGACTGCCACTCGCTGCCATCCGTCTGGCCCACTGCTGTGCGACCTTGGACACCTTCCAAATTGCCCGCCACCGTCCTGCCCATCTCGAGCCCATTCTCTGCTTCGAGTAAGCCTGCCCAGCCTATGGCGTCTGCTCTGTCGTTCTGTCCCCTGCCCAGGACCACGCCCGGCGCTCCCCGCCATGGCAGAAGCCCCCAGAGGCCCGGGAAGGCGTTGCTCTCACGTCAACGATGTCCAACTGCCCCTCCATGAGTCCAGCATGGATCCGCATCCTGGAATGCGACACTGCTCCCCTCCCGTCGTCCGCTGACCGACGGCGCCACGCTCACGGGTTATCGCACGTTGCTTGAGATCTCCCTACCTGGTGTCCTGGTCCCGTCCTAACCAGGATACGAATACCGACACGCGGGGTCGCACCCCTTGCTGCAGACCCTTGCGGTGAGCAGAACGGCTCTCGCCTCGTCCCCAACGGCAGCCAACGTGCCAGCCGGCCAGCAGCGGCCAGCCGGAACCTTGCGAGCACATGCCATCCCGGGCAGCTGCATGGCAGGCGGCGGCGATCGCGTGTTCTTCCACATTGGCAGACCGAATAGAAATCCGACAAGAACCTTGCGGCCTGGCCTGCCAGCTGCCGCATCCATATCCGCAGAATATATTACGGCTGCCTCCCTTCCCAGATTCTGCCTTGGTTCTCATGCCCTTGCTCCCTTCGTCTCTCTCCCCGCCCCGGCCGTCGATCCCCCACCGACGCACCCGAACCCGGCTTGAATTGAGCGATACGAAGACATCCACCTGACGACACAGCGCAGAGACGCGTCGAAAACACCATGGCTTTGGCGGGCTTGTTCTCCAAGACCCGCAGCGATGAGAAAGGGTCGCCGCCCCCGGGCCACGAGGTGGCACCGGCGGAGCTCAGCAGCGAGGAGGGCGTGGTCGACCAGGAGGAGTCTGATGATCTGCACCGAGGAATGAAGCCGAGGCAGCTGAGTGCGTGTGCCCGAGGCCCTCGACGACACATCTGGCTGACTGAGTCTCGCAGACATGATGGCCATTGCAGGCGCAATAGGAACAGGTCTCATCATCGGCACCGGCACCACGCTCAAATTCGGCCCCGCATCCCTCCTCATCGGCTATGTTCTTATGGGCCTCGTCGTCTACATCGTCATGGTCGCCCTCGGCGAGATGGGCGCCTGGCTGCCGCACAAGAAGAGTTTCTCGGGTTACGCGACACGCTTCGTTGACCCGGCCATGGGCTTTGCGACTGGCTGGAACTACTTTTTCAAATACGTTATTGTGCTGCCAAACAACCTTACCGCGACGGGTATCATCCTGCAGTACTGGCTGCCAAATATTAACGTGTCGGTCTGGATCGCGGTGTTTGGCGTGGCTATCATCCTTCTGAATGTAGGTCCAATTCCCGGGAACAACACCAGAAACACTCACTAACTCGCCCTTGCCAGCTCATCCACGTCCGCTTCTTCGGCGAAGCTGAGTTCTGGATGTCGCTCATCAAAGCCCTCGTCATCCTCATGCTCATCCTCATCTGCTTCATCGTCGCCCTCGGCGGCGGTCCCAACGGCGTGCGCACCGGCTTCTACTTCTGGGAGAACCCGGGCGCCTTTGCCCAGTACTCGACCACCGTCAACAGCAAGACCACCGTCATCCAGGGCGACATCGGCCGCTTCCTCGGCGTGTGGGCCTGCATCGTCCAGGCCACTTTTGCTTATCTCGGTACTGAGCTGGTTGGTGTGGCGTTTGGTGAGACTCCCAACCCGCGCAAGAACGTCCCCCGCGCGGTTAACCAGACCCTGCTGCGGATTGTCTTCTTTTATGTCGCTGGTGTGCTGGTCCTCGGCATGGCTGTGCCGTATAACAGCCCCGAGCTGATCGCTGCCACCAAGCAGCGGACAAGCGGCTGTACGTTCCCCCCTCCCCCCCTCCCCCCTAATCCTTACTAACACCCTTCCGCAGTGGCATCCCCCTTCACCGTCGCCGCGCGCATCTCGGGCATCAACAAGCTTGCCGACGCCGTCAACGGCCTCCTCCTCGTCTTCACCATCTCGGCCGCCAACTCGGACATCTACCTCGCCTCCCGCACCGTCTGGGCCATGGGCAAGGACGGCCAGGCTCCGCACCTGATGCAGCGCACCAACAAGCGCGGCGTGCCCATCCCCGCCGTGGCGCTCTCGTCGGTGTTCATCGCGCTCGGCTTCATGAACGCCACCAAGTCCGCCGCGACGGTCTTTGGGTATTTTGTCAGTCTGGTGACGGTATTTGGCGCGTTGAATTGGATTGCCGTGTTGGTGAGTTACTTGGCAATGATCAGGGCCATGAAGGTGCAGGGGATTGATCGCAAGGTCATGCCGTACCGGAATATCCTGCTGCCGTGGGGCGCGTACTTTGCGCTTGTCATGACGGCGATTGTGATTATTTTCAATGGGTATGCGGCGTTTATTCCGAAGTTTCAGGTGGATAAGTTCATTACGAGCTATATTGGCATTCCGGTTTTTATTATTAATGTGCTGTGGTGGAAACTTTTTAAGAAGACCAAGAGGGTGCGACCCGAGGAGATGGATTTGCAGACGGGGAGAAGGTCTTGGTAAAGAAATTGGGAAGTGTGGTGTTGGGGAGCATCTGGGGGGTTTGCTGGTTATGGGCTCATGATATACTGGCGATGAGCCGGAATGAAATATATGTCACTTTTAATGCATGCCTTCTTTCACTTCGTTCTCACTTGAGGATCACTTTCTGCCATCTTCTTCCCGCCAGTATCACAGTATCCCAGCTTAAGCCTCACTTGCTCCCAAAGTCGAACCTCAACAGACCAGCAACGGGCCAACAGGCTTTAGCATGGCTTGCACTCGGTCACGGTTCCGCTCAACTCGGCCGCCCCTCTGAACAAGACCACGGTACGGTAGATTCGCTATCGTCGTCCCGAACGACCGAGCCTAGCACTATCTCAGTATCTCTCGCTCCTGGCTGATTTGCTAGTGTCAGCGCGTTCATTATCAAGAACCGTCGACTTCAGCGCTATGATGACGTGATAGATACGTAAAGTGGACTAAAACTCGATCTCCGCGACTAGATCCTTGGCGTGGTTGTTCAAGGATAGGCAAGGACCGAGAGTCGGAGACGACTCGGAGAAGGGGGTGGACAGGGATATGGAGGACAAACAACAAACTACAGAAAGCCACCTACAGGATTCTACATATGTAAGGAAGACGTGGCCGGCGGGCGTAGCCCGGCATGGGCCATGGAGAAACGGGGACAGGTCAACAGTTTGTACACACGACTTGTATTTTCTTCTTGTTTACAACAGTTTAAGTCATTCGGTTCAGTGTTATTTATTCTTAGTAGTGTTTAATTAACTTTTGATTGCCAGTAAATCACGATTACTACTCGCGAGGGAGGGCCACCTGCGGAGACAACATTCCACGAGTAGACACTATAGAGTGCTGAGGATTATGGAATACTCAGCGATATCGGAATACACCTGCAGCCTCAAGCCATATCAGATCAACTGTTACTGAGCAGAGCAAGTTTTAATTATTGAGCCCAGAGTCACAAGAACGGCTATTGCGGCATTGCCCAGAATCCAGGTTCCAAGGGTCCAAGACCAAGTGTTGGGAGTGAAGGAGGCAACCATTTGAGCTGTAACCCGGTGCCTGGTTTCGAACCTACAATGCGTACCAAGACAAGATTTGTATGCCAGAAAGATGAACCTGTCATTACCCCAACTTGGTGACAAGCAACTCCTTTTTACCTGAGGGACTTGAAGTGGTGGTGACAAAGAAACCCTAACCCTGCCCGGTGATGTCATCCATTTCCTGTTCCTGAATCCTTCAGGGATGGCTCTGATAGACTCAACAATTTTTGAAACGGCTCGCCCCAAACGTTCTTTTTCAGCTTCTGCCTCAGTCACAAGCCTTCTCTGTGCCCCTTTTAGCCTCATCTTCATTTCCCAATCAAGCCGGCAGTCTTTCCACTGTGAAACTGCCTTCCAGCTCATGCGGGATCTCCACTGCTTGCGCCCCGCCCGCATTTTCACAGCCGCAAATATCTGCCCCTCATTCTCACCCTCACCCTCATCCCGCCTCATATCCCGCCCCTCATCAACAGCCACAAACCGTTCATCCCATCCTCCATCTCATCAACCCACATCTCGCCAACCCACAGACCAACCCCCCACCGCCAAAATGATGCCCCCCACCAAAACCCGCGAACCCCTCATCACCTCCATTACCGACCTCCCCACCTCCGACGCAAAATGGCTCACCCTCCAAAAGATCTCCTACCTCGACCAGACCGGTGCGTCCCGCACCTGGGAAGTCGCCTCGCGCAAAACCCGCGCCAAGTCCGCCGGCGTCGACGCCGTCGCCATGGGCAATGTGCTCCTGCACCCGTCCCGCCCGGCCTCCACCGTCCTCGTCATCCAGTACCGCCCGCCGCTGGACGCGTACACGGTCGAGTGGCCCGCGGGGCTGATCGACGAGGGGGAGACGGCGGAGGAGGCGGCGGTGCGGGAGTTTAGGGAGGAGATTGGGTATGAGTGCGAGGTGGTGGAGACGAGTCCCGTGCAGGCGGCGGATCCGGGGCTGAGTAGTGCGAATATGAAGCTGGTGATGGTGGAGGTGAGGTTAAAGAAGGGGGAGGAAATGCCGGAGCAGAGGCTGGAGGATGGGGAGCATATTCAGAGGGTGGTGGTGCCGTTGGCGGAGCTGTATGAGAGGTTGGTGGAGTATAGTGGGAGGGAGAGGTTTGTGGTGGCGGCGAAGTTGTGGCATTTTGCGGCGGGGATGCAGTTTATGAAGGGGAAGGGGAAGGAGTACGGGTTGTGAGGAAGGGTTAGCATGTGGTGGGTGGCTGGGGATGGGAATGATGTTGACTTGTGTTTGGCATCGTGAGAAACTTAGCAAGCGTTGTCATGTGACTCCAATCTAGAGATGGGGGTGTGTTGACCGAGGGAAAGGGTCAAATCTCCCAGCATAAATTCGCTTCCAAGCACCAGCGAGCTGTAAAACTTTCTTTGTCTGCGCCGATGAACTTCCATCCCCATTTGCGGTTTCTGCTCTTTTGCTGCCGCATTAATTCAAGGTGTCGTTGTGTCATTTTTAGATTTGGCACTTCGAACTCCAGGTCTGAAGTGCCTTGAGACTTCGGCCGCTCAACTGTCTGTGCGGACTGTTGCGAAATTCGCAGCTCCGGCCATCGGAAGTTTGAGGACACCTTGGCGCAAGGCAAAGCCTGAGGGCAGATTCGGATGTGGAAAGTGCCTGACCAACAGCGATTTTTGGCTGCAGATGCCGAACCCGACATTCACATGCTGTGATGATGAGGAAACTCCCACATTCTCCACACAGCTGGGGAATAATCCCTGCCTCCATTTACCGGCATATTGACAGACGTAAGAACAAGGCTCGAAATCCAGCGATGAAGCGGGAATAGGCGATATAAATGCTTGTTTGGGGTCTCCAATGTCGGCGGGCCCGGGTCATGAGAGAAAGTGGGCCAAGACTTTTGGCTCGTTGGGCAGGATTCTTCTCGAAAATGATTCGAGCAGCTCAACCTTATGCTATTCTTAGATCACTGGAATGCTGAAAAATAACGATAATCCCACCAACCAGACTGGAACTTGTCGGAAAAGAAGATACCCACTCCCTCAATGTTGCCCGTTTCTCAACGCTATCGACGTGTTGTTTTGAAGTTGACGTGAAATCGTCAGCT
Organism: Amesomyces nigricolor; assembly: GCA_004802645.1. Lineage (NCBI taxonomy): Eukaryota > Fungi > Ascomycota > Sordariomycetes > Sordariales > Chaetomiaceae > Amesomyces > Amesomyces nigricolor. Next base: position 398,775 of record SRKS01000004.1, read on the forward strand.
GCAGCACACACATGACAAGCACCAGCTGGGCCAATGCGGGCCGTGTATTTGGCCAGACTGCCCCACCTGACGCACGGTTGCCATGGAGCCACTTGCTAGCGCAGTGTGACGGGGCAGGAGAGCACCCGGGACGACGCCAAGCCAAACAGCCTCCGCCAGAAGGGGATCCTCCTTCCATCCTCTGACCTCGACACCACCCACTGCGACCACCATAACACCAGCTGCGCTCCAGGTAAGTCCGTCGCGCGCTGCGAGACACCGACCTCGGAATACTAGCGACACCGCGGGCAGCATTCCCGCACGCTTCGACACCGAACTCTCGACGACAGCCAGTTGGTCGGGGTGCCATCGCTTGACAACCGCAAAAGGCGGAGGTGTTGACCAACTACGCCGCCAGAACCGCTCTGCTGGAGACGACAACATCCAGCCCATTACATTCTACATACCGTACCTTCTTGCGCCACGCGCGCCCTTTTCTTCCCGACAATAACGACCGCCGATTTTTCCTTTGATTTTCTTCGATACCAAATACCAACTTGCGACACTCTCTCCGCGATTTTCCTTGTGTCTCTTTTCACATGCGAGATTCCGCGGCACAACAAGCCGCCACCACTTGAACATACCAAATGGCAGACATAATGTCGTCGCCGCCAAGGGCAGGAACCAGCGTCGAGGATGCCTTGGCCTGGTACAAGTCGCAATACGAGGTGCTGGAGGCGGAGCTGTCCGAGTTCCAGGCCTCGAGCAAGGAGTTGGAGGCTGAGCTTGAGAAGGATCTAGATGCTGCCGACAAGCGGGAGCGGGTGTTGAGGCAGAAGGCTGAGACACTGGTCTACGAGGTGGAGGAGTGGAAGGTATGCCGCCCATGGCACCTACCCATGACACTGGCTGACAGCGCTTTAGAGGAAATACAAGGAGTCTAAGTCCGAGTCGAACCAAGCGCAGGGCACGCTCGAGAAGGAAGTTACGAAGCTCCGCGACACAAACAGGACGCTTCAACTTAAACTGCGCGACATCGAGGTGGCCAACGACGACTTTGAGCGCCAGGCCCGCACCACCACCTCATCTCTGGAAGATCTCGAGTCCAAGTACAACATGGCCATCGAGAGAGCCGTCATGTTGGAGGAGGAGGTCAAAGTCGGGGAGAAGGAACGGGAACAACTACGGGTCGACTCGCAAAGGCTCCGGGAAGAGCTGGCCGATCTCAAAATTGAGGCCGAAATTCTGCAGGTCAAGCTCAAGAAACAAGAGTCTCGCCATCTCTCGGCCATCTCAACCGACATGTCGATTCCCGGATCGCCTTCATTCTGCAACTCACCGCACTCGACCGCGAGCTCGCCGCTGGTCATGACGCCTCCTGATACGAAGTTAATATCAACGGCGAAGACGAAGAAGATCGCGCTGCGAGACCCGCCATCACCTCCCATGTCCGACGTCTCGCTGTCGTTGCCTAGGGTCTCCGATATGAAGACACCGGCACCGCATCGAAAGAGCCGTCTTCCGTCTGCCGACAGTAGCATCACCCCGAAGCCAAGGGGGGCGGTGGCGCTCGCAGCATCCACGTCGTCTCCTCGCGCTAATCGCGCAGTGACGAACTCCAACGCCATGCGGGCGACCGTCCAGCGGGTCTCGGCAGCGTCAGCAGCACGCGCGGCCAAGGTGCCGTCTCATAAGATTCCCCCCTCCAACTCTCTCACCCATATTCGCACTCTCACGAACCAGCTGCAAAAGCTCGAAGACCGCGTCCACCTGGCCCGCTCCAAGCTTCCCCCACCGGCCAGCACCCCTCCCCGGCCCTCGCCACGAGCAACTCCCACCATGGCGCCGACCGTCACCGTCCGCAGTCGCAAGCGCGCCGTCGGCTCCAACGCCTCCTCCAGCACCATCAACCTCGCCGGCCCCGCCGAACAATCATCCCCCTCCCACACCCGCCACCCCCCCGCCGACTTCCGCAGCAGCGTCTCCGGCCCGAGCAAGCACGTCCCCCGCCTCAGCTCCTCAGGCGTCTCGCGCCTGTCCTTCGGCCCCCTCCCCAACCGCAACCCCACCACCTCCACTCCCACCACCTCCCATCAACAACCTCCCGAACAACCAGATTACTCCCGCCCCAGCAGCCGCGCAAGCCACTCCTCCAACTTCGCCCGTCCCCCAAGCCGCTCCGAATCCTCGCACACCCCCCACGCCGTGATGCCCCCTCCCCGACCCATGAGCCGCGCCAGCTTGTCATCAACTGGCTCGCGCACTCCGCTCAGCAGACCGCGCAGTAGCGTGGGCATGCATCAGCATTATACCGGGCATCATGGCCATGGCCATGGACACCATGGACGGAATGGGAGTGTGAGTTATAAGGTGCCGCCGGTGGATACGACGGATGAGGTGGATGAGGAGGCGTTGGATGAGTTTGATGTTGATGCTGGTAGGGCTGGGAGTGGAGGTGGAGGGTTAGGTAAAGGTGGGGTGGGCAGTGGATTTAGGAGAAGGAGGGCGCAGGCCAGGGTGGAACAGCAGCAGCAGCAGATGCAGTTGCAGTTGTATCATGATCGGGGGAGGGAGAGGGATGTGGGGAGGGAGAGGGAGGTGATGGGGAGGGAGAGGGGGATGGAGAGAGGGAGGGAGAGGGAAAGGGAGAGTTTTGGAAGTGGGGCAGGGGGGAGTGCTGGGCAGGGCGGTGGGTTGGGGAGTGGGATTCCGTTGCCGAGTAGTAGGAGGCAGAGTGGTGGGGGGGTGTCGGTTGCTAGTAGTGGTGGGGGTGCAGGTGGGAGTTTGGGGGGGCTTGGGAGGGGGAGGAGGACGAGTGGGGCGAGTGTTGCTAGTGGTGGGGGGGTGAGTGTGGCTAGTGGTGGGGGGAGAGGGGTGGTGGATTTGGGGGAGACTTATTAGTTAATTGGGAGAGGATGAGGTGGTTTGGGGTTGGCGAGCGACGGAGGGGAGTGCTGAAGGGGGTATGGTTGAGGTTGAGGAGGGATTTATTGACTGCTGAGGACTCCAGGAGGGGTAGTTGGTCGGGGTACATAGGAGTGGCAGTTGACGGAGGGAGGCTGTTTTCTTTGGGGTTGGGGTTGTTGGGCTGGCTGCGGGTGCTGGGTGTTGGTTGATTGCAACTTGAACTCGCGCGGATACCTTGGTTGACTTGGCTTGACTCACTTGACTTGACTTCTGCTTTGGCTTGGTTCGGGCTCGGGCTGGGTTGGGTTGGCTGGGGTGTTTTTTGATATGGAATACCTCTTTTTATAAACTATCTGACTTTTCTTTCCTTTGTACACGTTGGTTCCACTCCTTCTTACTGCTGTTGTTGAGATACCATGCCTGTGTGGATGTTTGTTTGGCTGTACGATTGTTGGCAGCGATGGGGATGGATGAAGGGCTTAGGGCATGGGCTGGCTATCGTGATGTGCTCGGGTGGTGCTTGGAGGTGTTTTCAGCGGTGGTACTTAAGACTGGTCTTCTCTCCTTTTCGGCTGTTCTTTTCTTCTTCTGGTGTGTGGTGCTTGCTGCATGGTGGTTTTCTCGTTTCCAGAGATAGAAGCATATTTTGGCATGTCCTGTGCTGGACACGGAGAACCCTTGTGGCTCCTAGAGCCTTGCCATTCAGGACTCAGGAGGTCTTGCAGTTAGACTGCTTTTACTTTCTTTACAATACCACACTTTTTCTTTCCAAACTGACTCTGTGAAAGTTGACTTGACTTGTCATGGACGAAAAGGAACACTTCTCAGGGTGCATTGAAGACATGGAGGAATGAAAATGATCGTCAACAACTCCGCCTAGAAGCCGGCAATATTAAGATTCGGAACATGCCCAAGCTGAAGTATGTTTTCGTTATTGGCAGCAGCATGAACAGGGGCCGGGTAGTTGCGTCCGGCTTGCCTCACTTCTTACGGAGTACTTCGGATGTAGTCAAAACAAGCACCATACTTTCCAGCCAGCAAAGCCGTTTGCCCTCAGATGCTGTCTCAGGCACAGGCACAGAACGGCTGTAGGGCTGAAAGTGTGCCTATTGACTGGCCTGGGCCGGGAGCAGCAGTGTGGGTTATCGTACGATTCTGATGTCAAGCGCAGGGGTGGGTCCCGTCCGTCTGGGTCAAGCTGTCGGCTTGGTGCGATGTCTGACGGGATCTGGGGAGCGCAGCACCGAGATCGATCTGTTCCCAGGTCTGCAGCGTAGGTTCGGGCACGCGCAGGGTGCAGGGAGAATATAAAGGTTGGGCTGGGACGCTGCGGATGTTCAGGGAGTTTGAACTTTACGGCATCCATCTTCAAGCCACCCACCCCGAATCGACAGAAAAGGGGAAGTCAAACATGAGCTTGTTCACTGAGCAGCAGCGAAGACTCGATGTCTTTCGACTACCAAAGCCGCGATAACCCGGACGCGGGCAGTGGAAGAAAGAATGGACAGCATCGAACTCCCGTCACCTGCAGACACTACTGCCCTGTGGCCGTCTCTGGACCTGATCTCGAGCTGACTTCCACTGCTACCCGGGAAACCGCGGACAGCTCCGGGGCAGATTCCAACACGGACGGGCGGAAGGAGTGCCGGCCTCTCGAGAATCAACATCTGGCAATCCGCCACAACATCCAGACGCTCAGCGAATCTCGACAAGCCAGATGCACGCCGTCGAGCACCTCAAAACCAACAAAACGTCAAAAGCTTGCCGCGTCTAACCCGATCTGGACACATCTGCCCTGCGGACGAATGTTGGGGATCTGCGGGTCCAGCTCCGGGCCCTTGCGCTAACGACGTTTGACATTTTCGTCGATCGGCCAGCCGGGGTGGCCGGGTCCGAGTGGAGCCTCAACAATTGGGGATCTGTGACGCCTGCCAAAGGTCGCTGTCTCAACCGCAGAGATCACTTGTTGCGAGCCCCCACGGGAGGAAGCTTCTGAAATTCAGATGGGGAGGCAATGCGCTCACCGCAAAGTCAGAAACTTTGAGCCAACTCTTTCTCGACTCACCATCCTGCTCCTCATGGTTCCTCTCGGAACTTCCCCGGCTCGGGTTCCACTAGGCTGATCTCCGGGCAGGGGCCAGACGCGCGCCGAAGATTTTGGTTGAATGGCCGGGTTTTCGGTTGTTGAGACTGCCGTTGTCCCGCGGCTAGCGCCCCCACTCGCCCCAGGTCTTTGGAGTCCTGGAGATGGCAGATCCGAGCAAACAGCAGACTGTCCGTCGAGCTGGAGAGCGGCGCATTGGTCGGGGAAGGGAGTAAAAAAAAACAAGGCTGGACGAGTTGAACCAAGATATACGGAGTTTTGGGCTTTTCTCGGACCTGGATGGCGCTGCCCGAAGGTCGACGGCAGTTCCCCATGTGGCTTGGCACATCCCAGTATGCCGTGCTAAGGTGCTGGGTCTGCTCACGGTGTCGTCTGATCGGAGGACAGTCTGGTCTCTTGAATGTCGGGTCGGGAGGGCGCTGATGTTCTGTCCGCTCGTTTGAGCCGAATTCCATCTGCGCGGTTTCAGCATGACTTGGGCCAATCTCGAATCCAGGGATGGATGAGGTGAGGTAATGGGCCTGGCCCCTGAGGTCCTCGACCGAACATGACCGAAAAAAAGAGTGGGTCTTCAAATGTTCGTCGGCGCTGCAGGTTGACGTTGTCGCACAGCAGGACCTGGCTGCCGGGTTGCACAGGGGAGGGCTTCCCCAACGCCCCGGCGGTGACCTGGGCCATTGCGCTTGGCCAGAGTGGAAAAGAAAATGGAGAAATGGATGAGGAGAAGTTGTCGAGGGGGATTTTGAGGGGTGAATCTGGAGTTGCTGGAAAGAGCAATGACCCAATGGAAGTGTCCTGGATGGAAGTGACATCCCCAGGACAGGGGAGGGGCCCGCGGACCGCCGCTGGTGCGCGATGTCACTTTTTTGACCCTGGCCCAGCCAAGCCCAGGGTCCCCACCTTCCCGTCCCATGCGCGCAGATTCCCACCAGAAAGTGTCAGATTGCCATTCATCAACCCGCCTCCTGCTCCTTCCTGTCCACCGCCCACGAAGAGATTCTCTCCCCATTCTTTCCCCCAAGTTCCATAGAGACCACTTCCCCTTCCCTCCGCGGCATCACTGGGCACGAGACCGACATTCACTTCTTGTACTCGCTCTTTTACGTTGCCCCTGTGTTCTAATCGCCGTCGGGTCTCCATCCACACCACACCATCCACCATCCATCCAACGACTACGCCGGCAAGCATTGTTCTCCGAGAAGCTTTGCCTGAGCATCGAGGTTCGATACACCCAATTCCTCGTTCTTAGCTGCGAGCATCGGACCAATTTTGCTGACGCCGCTGCTTGTCCTGCAGTCAGCTTGCACCCCATTGCCTTACTGGTACTCCCCGAATATTCCGACCCGGGAAAATCTCCGAACACCCGCCCGTCAGCCCCATCCCTTGCGACACACCCACCCTCGCGGTTTGAATAAAGTGGTAGATCTTCGGCAGGGCTCTTTTCTCGTTCTCGAACTCGACGATTTCGCCCCCGAGCAGGAACAATGGCTGAGAACGTCCCACGGAGCGGCGTCACCGTCCCCCATGTTAATGGCAAGGCGACGTACGCCCAGAAGCACACCCTGGCTCCGCACTTCATTGGCGGCAACAAGCTGGAAAATGCTCCTCCCTCCAAGGTGAAAGACTTCGTTGCCAACAACGATGGCCACACCGTCATCACAAACGTGAGCTGCCCCTTGAGCCCACATTCTGGCCCTGAGCACCTGGCTAACCACTCTGCCGCAGGTGCTGATTGCCAACAACGGTATCGCTGCCGTCAAGGAGATCCGGTCAGTACGGAAATGGGCCTACGAGACGTTCGGCGACGAGCGCGCCATCAAGTTCACCGTCATGGCTACCCCGGAAGATCTCCAGGCGAACGCCGACTACATCAGGATGGCCGACCATTACGTCGAGGTCCCTGGTGGCACAAACAACCACAACTATGCCAATGTCGAGCTTATCGTCGACGTTGCCGAGCGCATGGGCGTACACGCTGTCTGGGCAGGATGGTAAGTTGGAAGGCGCTTACCTAAACCAGGGCCTGCCGCTAACGAGAACACAGGGGTCACGCCTCCGAAAACCCGAAGCTCCCAGAGTCGCTCGCGGCATCACCAAAGAAGATCGTCTTCATTGGTCCTCCCGGCTCCGCCATGCGCTCGCTCGGCGACAAGATCTCCTCCACAATCGTTGCTCAACACGCCGATGTCCCCTGTATTCCTTGGTCCGGCACAGGTGTCAACGAGGTCAGCGTTGATGAGCAGGGCATCGTGACAGTCCCTGAGGATATCTACCTCCAGGGCTGCGTCGATTCCTGGCAAGAGGGCCTTGAGAAGGCCAGGGAGATTGGCTTCCCCGTCATGGTCAAGGCCTCGGAGGGTGGTGGCGGCAAGGGTATTCGCAAGGTCATGGACGAGGAGAATTTCGAGGAGCTCTACAAGGCTGCGGCTAGCGAGATCCCCGGGTCTCCCATCTTCATCATGAAGTTGGCCGATAGTGCGCGCCATCTGGAGGTGCAGCTGCTCGCGGATCAGTACGGCAACAACATCTCGCTCTTTGGCAGAGATTGCTCGGTTCAGCGGAGACACCAAAAGATCATTGAAGAGGCGCCCGTCACCATCGCCAAGCCCCCGACCTTCAGGGCAATGGAGGACGCTGCCGTCCGTCTCGGCAAGCTCGTTGGCTACGTCTCCGCTGGTACTGTCGAGTACCTCTACTCGCACGCCGACGACAAGTTCTACTTCCTCGAGTTGAACCCCCGTCTGCAGGTCGAGCATCCCACCACCGAGATGGTCAGCGGTGTCAACCTGCCCGCTGCCCAGCTCCAGGTTGCCATGGGTCTCCCGCTGCACCGCATCCGCGACATCCGGCTCCTCTATGGCGTCGATCCCAGGACGGCGACCGAGATTGATTTTGAGTTCAAGAGCCCGGAGAGCGAGAAGACCCAGCGGCGCCCGACACCCAAGGGCCACACCACCGCCTGCCGTATCACCTCGGAGGACCCCGGCGAGGGCTTTAAGCCGTCGAACGGTGTGCTTCACGACCTGAACTTCCGTTCAAGCTCCAACGTCTGGGGTTACTTCTCGGTCGGCTCGGCCGGTGGTATCCACAGTTTCTCGGACTCGCAGTTTGGCCACATTTTCGCCTACGGCGAGAACCGCGCTGCCTCGCGGAAGCACATGGTTGTCGCCCTGAAGGAGCTCAGCATTCGTGGTGATTTCCGCACCACGGTCGAGTACCTGATCAAGTTGCTCGAGACCGAAGCTTTCGAGGACAACACCATCACGACCGGCTGGCTGGATGAGCTGATCTCCAAGAAACTCACTGCTGAGAGGCCTGACCCTATGTTGGCTGTTACCTGCGGTGCGGTTACCAAGGCTCACATCGTGAGCGAAGGGTGCATTGCCGAGTACAAGGCTGGCTTGGAGAAGGGACAGGTGCCCGCCAAGGACATTCTTAAGACCGTGTTCCCCGTCGATTTCATCTACGAGGGCTTCCGCTACAAGTTCACCGTCACCAGGTCCAGCTCCGACAGCTACCGCCTCTTCATCAACGGCTCGAAGTGTACCGTTGGCGTGCGTGCCCTCAGCGATGGCGGTCTCCTCATCCTCCTCAGCGGCCGCAGTCACAACGTCTACTGGAAGGAGGAGGTCGCCGCCACGCGCATCTCTGTTGACGGCAAGACCTGCCTGCTCGAGCAAGAGAATGACCCCACGCAGCTGCGGACGCCCTCGCCCGGAAAGCTCGTCAAGTACACTGTCGATAACGGCGCACACGTGCGCGCTGGCCAGACTTTCGCCGAGGTCGAGGTCATGAAGATGTACATGCCCCTCGTTGCTCAGGAGGATGGTGTTGTGCAGCTCATCAAGCAACCCGGCGCGACTCTTGAGGCTGGCGACATCTTGGGTATCCTCGCCCTTGATGACCCGAGCCGTGTCAAGCAGGCTCAGCCGTTCTTGGGCCAGCTCCCCGAGTACGGCAGCCCAGTCATTCTCGGCACCAAGCCTTCCCAGAAGTTCAGCCTTCTGTATGGCACCCTGCAAAACATCCTCATGGGATTCGACAACCAGATCGTCATGCTCGACTCCCTGAAAGGCCTCGTCGAGGTGCTCCGCGACCCCAAGCTACCGTACAGCGAGTTCGCCGCGCAGTTCTCGGCTCTTCATGCCCGCATGCCCCAGAAGCTCGATGCCCAGCTCAACCTGGTTCTGGAGCGCGCCGCCCAGCGCCAGGCCGAGTTCCCTGCGCGCAACCTCATGAAGGTCTTCGTCAAGTTCCTCGACGAGAATCTCCAGTCCAAGGCTGATGCCGACGTGCTCAAGGCGACTCTCGCCCCGCTCACCGAGATCCTGGAGATGTACCTCGACGGCCAGAAGGTCCGCGAGCTTAATGTCATCTCGGATATGCTGAACCAGTACGCCCAGGTGGAGCGTCTGTTCTCCGGCCGGAGGCTCCAAGATGAGGAGGTCATTCTGGGTCTTCGCGACAGCAACAGAGAGGATATTCAGAAGGTGGTCCAGACCGTCCTTTCTCACAGCAGAGTTTCTGCCAAGAACTCGCTGGTCCTGGCGATCCTCGACGAGTACCGCCCTAACAAGCCCGGTGTCGGCAACGTTAGCAAGCACCTTCGCCCTGTCCTCCGGAAGCTGGCTGAGCTCGAGTCTCGCCAAACTGCTAAGGTCTCTCTCAAGGCTCGTGAAATCCTCATTCAGTGCGCGCTTCCGTCCCTCGAGGAGAGAACCGGGCAGATGGAGCACATCCTGCGGTCGTCTGTTGTGGAGTCTCGCTATGGTGAGACGGGATGGGATCACCGGGAGCCGAACTTGGATATCATCAAGGAGGTCGTCGACTCTAAGTATACCGTCTTTGACGTCTTGACTCTCTTTTTTGCCCACGAGGATCCCTGGGTTTCCCTGGCCGCTCTCGAGGTCTACGTCCGCCGCGCCTACCGCGCGTACATGCTCAAGAAAATTGAGTACCACACCGACGAGACCGACACGCCCTCGTTCGTCTCCTGGGACTTCGCTCTCCGTAAGATCGGCGAGTCTGAGTTCGGGCTGCCTGTGCAGTCGGGCGTCCCGTCGTCCCCGGCAACCCCCGTCGGTAATAGCTTCCAACGCATCCACTCCATCAGCGACATGACGTACCTGAAGCAAAAGACGGCCGAGGAGCCCATCCGGAAGGGTGTGATCATTCCCTGCAGATACCTCGATGACGCCGAGGACCTGTTGGCGCGGGCTCTCGAGACCCTCCCGATGCCTGGTGGCATGCGCAAGAAGAGCACGGGAATCCTCGCCAGCCTGAGCGACAAGCGCCGTCCGGCTGCACCTCCCCGCCTGGAGAGCTGGGATGAGCTGTCTTCGGTCGTCAACGTTGCCATTCGTGACGCCGAGGGCCGCAACGATGCCGAGATCCTGAAGGACATTATCCCCATCATCGACCACTACAAGAGCGACCTCCTTGCTCACCGTGTCCGTCGCCTGACCTTTATTTGCGGTCGGAACGACGGCTCTTACCCGGGCTACTTCACCTTCCGCGGTCCCGAGTATCTCGAGGATGACAGCATTCGGCATATTGAGCCGTCCCTTGCCTTCCAGCTCGAGCTTCAGCGCCTCTCCAAATTTACCATCAAGCCGGTGTTCACCGAGAACAAGAACATCCACGTCTACGAGGGTCTCGCTAAGGAATCGTCATCTTCGGAGGCCGATAAGCGCTTCTTCACTCGTGCCGTCATCCGTCCGGGCAGGCTCCGCGACGAAATCCCCACGGCCGAATACCTCATCTCGGAGGCCGATCGCGTTATCAACGACATCTTTGATGCCCTCGAGATCATCGGAACTAGCACCTCGGATCTCAACCAGATGTTCCTCAACTTCACCCCGACTTTCCAGCTGGAGCCTCAGGAGGTCGAGCGGTCGCTGCAGGGATTCTTGGATCGCTTCGGCCCCCGTGGCTGGCGCCTTCGTGTCTCACAGGTTGAGATCCGCATCATCTGCACTGACCCGGCCACCGGCCAGGCGTATCCTCTTCGTGTTATCATCACGAACACGTCGGGCTATGTCATCCAGGTCGAGCTGTATGCGGAACGCCGGTCCGAGAAGGGCGAGTGGATCTTCCACTCCATCGGTGGTACTACCAAGATCGGTGCGATGCATCTGCTCCCCGTGTCGACGCCCTACCCGACCAAGAACTGGCTGCAGCCCAAGCGGTATCGCGCCCATGTCATGGGCACCCAGTATGTCTATGACTTCCCGGAGCTCTTCCGCCAGGCGATCCAGAACAGCTGGACAGACGCCGTCAAGAAGCACCCCAACCTGGCGTCCAAGCAGCCGCAGGTCGGCGACTGCATCGATTTCAACGAGCTGGTTTTGGACGACCACGGCTGCCTGGCTGAGGTGTCGCGCGAGCCTGGTACCAACACTTGCGGCATGGTCGGCTGGATGATCAACGCCCGCACTCCCGAGTACCCACGGGGCCGCAAGTTTGTCGTGGTCGCCAACGACATTACCTATAACATTGGCTCCTTCGGCCCCAAGGAGGACAACTTCTTCTTCAAGTGCACGGAACTCGCCCGCGACCTGGGCATCCCGCGCATCTACCTCTCGGCCAACTCTGGCGCCCGCCTGGGTCTCGCCAGGGAGATCATGCCTCACTTCCGCGTCGCCTGGAACGACCCCGAGAAGCCGGAGGCTGGCTTCAGGTACCTCTACCTCGACGACGAAGCCAAGCGCCGGTTCGAGACCGAGGTCGTCACTGAGGAGATTACCGAGGACAACGAAAAGCGGCACAAGATCGTTACCATCGTCGGTGCCGAGGATGGCCTCGGTGTTGAGTGCTTGCGCGGCTCTGGCCTGATTGCCGGCGCCACGAGCAGGGCTTACAACGACATCTTCACCTGCACGCTCGTCACCTGCCGCTCTGTTGGTAAGTTTTCCCCGCGTAGACAACGCATCCGTGTGTGTGACGCAAACTGACACATCCCAGGTATCGGAGCCTACCTTGTCCGCCTCGGCCAGCGTGCCGTGCAGATTGAGGGCCAGCCGATCATCCTCACCGGCGCCCAGGCGCTCAACAATCTGCTCGGCCGTGAGGTGTACACCTCCAACCTGCAGCTCGGCGGCACCCAGATCATGTATCGCAACGGTGTGTCCCATCTGACGGCCAATGACGACTTTGCTGGCATTTCCAAGATTGTCGAGTGGATGTCGTTTGTTCCCGACAAGCGCAACAACCCGGTGCCCATCAGCCCGTCGACCGACAACTGGGACCGCGATGTCATCTACGCACCTCCCCAGAAGCAGCCCTACGATGTGCGCTGGATGATCTCTGGCAAGCAGGACGAGGACGGCTTCCAGCCTGGTCTCTTCGACAAGGACTCCTTCGTTGAGACACTGGGTGGCTGGGCCCGCACTGTCGTGGTCGGCCGCGCCCGTCTCGGCGGCATCCCCATGGGTGTCATCGGTGTCGAGACGCGCTCCGTCGAGAACGTTACCCCCGCCGACCCTGCCAACCCTGACTCGATCGAGCAGCTGACCAACGAGGCTGGCGGCGTGTGGTACCCCAACTCGGCGTTCAAGACGGCCCAGGCCATCAACGACTTCAATTACGGCGAGCAGCTTCCGCTCATGATCCTCGCCAATTGGCGTGGCTTCTCCGGCGGCCAGCGCGACATGTACAACGAGGTTCTCAAGTACGGCTCCTTCATCGTTGATGCCCTCGTCAAGTACGAGCAGCCCGTCTTTATCTACATCCCGCCGTTCGGCGAGCTCCGCGGTGGCTCGTGGGTCGTCGTCGACCCGACCATCAACCCCACCGCCATGGAGATGTACGCCGACGTGGAGGCGCGCGGTGGCGTGTTGGAGCCCGAGGGCATTATCGGTATAAAGTACCGCAAGGACAAGCAGCTTGAGACGATGGGTCGCCTCGACCCCGTCCTCATCGATCTCAAGAAGCAGCTCGCTAAGGAGGGTCTGTCTAAGGAGGAGACAGAAGCCCTCAAGAAGAAGATGGCCGACCGCGAGTACCACCTCCTCCCCGTCTATGGCCAGATCAGCCTGCAATTCGCCGACCTGCACGACCGTGCCGGCCGCATGAAGGCCAAGGGTGTCATTCGCGAGGTGCTCGAGTGGCGCAACGCTCGCCGCTTCTTCTACTGGCGTGCGCGGAGGAGACTCAATGAGGAGTATATCCTCCGTCGCATGGCGGCGGCCGAGGACTATGGCAAGGGCAAGGACACCGCTGAGCCGTCGGCCTCGTCCAAGGAGGAGGCGCGCACCCGTCGGCTGCGGTTGTTGGAGGCGTGGTCGGGCATTGCGAACTTCAAGACGAGTGATCGGGAGGTGTCGGCGTGGTATGAGGATCACAGGAAGTTGATTCATGATAAGGTGGAGGGGTTAAGGAGTGAGGCGATTGCGACGGAGATGAGGGAGTTAGTGCGTGCTAGTGGTGGGAGTGGGCGTGGTGGTGCTGCTGGTGCTGCCGGTGGTGCGAAGGAAATGGGGGCGGCGTGGAAGGGGATGAGGGATATTTTGAGGGTTATGCCTGCCGAGGAGAGGGATGCGGTGCTGGAGTATCTTAAGAGGATTTGAGAGCCCGCTTTAGGGGCATGGGGGAAGTTGAAGGGGGTGCGGTGAAAGGAGGGTGTGATAGATGGGTTCAGCGAGTAGAGTTTGGGATTTAAAGTGTGATGATTCAGCGTTTTGAGTGTATGGATAGATGGGGATGGGCAATCTGGCGGGTCGGGGGGAGTATAGTTAGAGAGATGGTCTTTTGGTTTGGTCAGATTAGCGAATCCATTGCTTGGTTGTTTAAATCCCTTCGTTATATATTTGTTGCCGTGTGCAGTCGCCCGTCGTTTACCGGCGCCTGGTCGTCGAGAACTCTTGGCAAGTTGCCGGCCCTGGAGTTCTTGACTCCTCAGCAAGGCAGAAGCTAAGTTTTGCTAATGATTGGCAGCAGACAACTTCCCCTAGCCCTGAAACTGGACGACGAATCTGTTGTGTTTCGTGTCATGGTGCCATCTGGACAAGTGTTGTTCGTTTCAAGGAAAGTGGCGTTGCTTGCATGATGCTTGAGTGCGAACAACTAACATCTCATCAGCTTCTGATGAGGCTGTTGAGAGGAAAATTGGGAACTGGGCCTGGGTAAAACCATAGTTATCAAAAGGGGGAACAATGATAGTGTGGCTAGCGTGGATTCGATCGAGAAGCCCTGGCCAAAGAATACTCCAGAACGTACTCTGCAAGGCAATGTAGACACGTCTGCTTGCCACTAACGTATGTATTCTTCGTGACTGAAACTTGAGTGCTTCAGGTCACTTCATCAAGCCTGGTAGGCGCTGATCAGCCACAACAACCACACCAGTTCAATTTAGGACAGGTACACTTTTTAATGGTACTTGTAGATGCAATCATGCAACGGAAAGGTCGGCCTGTTGGCATGTGGTCAAAAATAGAGTGACAACCAAGCGACTCTGCCAGGCTCAACTTCAGGTTCTGGGTTAGAAGGGAAGCATGCGTCTCGTGACAAGTTTCGCAAAGCTGAAGCATGTGGTGTTGAGTGGTATCGTCTAGAATGCTCCTGAGCTGTGTATGGCAAAGACGGTCTTTTGGCCTTTGTGTCCTACTTGGGAATTGTGGGAAGAAAGGGTGTCAGATCTGAACACAAAGCCTAGGGGTAGAACAGAGAGAAACCATTGTTCAACTCTATACCGTTTAAGCTTTCCGTTCAGCATTGGATTTGACCGTTAATAGTGCTAGTTGGTTGCTTATCACTTTGTCAAAATAGCAAATTCTTAAACTGCTGTGACAAAAAGGCCAAACCACCTGTTCATTGTCTATAATAGGGAGTCCAAAGCTATGAGATGCCAGTGTTTGAAACTCTGTAACTGACAGTGTGCTGTACAGCGCAACTTTGCCGTTGAAATTCCATGTTTCAGCAATGTGGTTATAATATTAATGCTGAAACGCAACGGCTACCATGGCAATGATTAGTGCTCAGCACAAGTATAAAGACCGTTATTACGAAGTGCCGTTGCTCTCTTCTTTCCTCATCCCAAGTAACCTCTTAGAAGCATCTTTCGGTAACTAACACCAACAATGGCCACCCTACGCCCAAAACTCAACATGCGCGTCCAGCCCCCTGAATGCATCCAACCCGGCATCCCCACCCCCTCTCTCAAAATCATCCTAGGCCTCGACGAAAACAATCCAGTGGCAGCTGCCGACGCCATAATATACGCGACAGCCAACCTCCTCACCGAAGAAGGCAAACCAGTAGATGCCCCAGCTCTCTACGGCATGCGCGGCCGCCGCTGGCTTGCCGACAACCGCGTCTTTGTGGAGTTCACACTCCCAATGACCCAGATGCCAGCGCTTGGGAGCTACTTTTGGCACATTGCGGTCAGCCATTTTGAGAAGGAGAGTGTTGTGGTGGCGGAGGTTGATACAGATAAGTTTGTGGTTCGTTTGGGGCGGGGGGGGGGGGGGGGGGGGGGGGGGGGGGTTTCTGGGTGCGTCTTCTTAGAATGGATTGGTAAATTGTGAGCTCACTGATTTTCAGCAACGACACGTCGACAAAACCAGAGGGCGTCCAGAGAGAAGCAATAGCAGATCGATGATAACCTGGAGGTTGAGTACCAGCTGAAAGGGAAATGGGAGATTACAATACGAGATTAGTTTGAATCGGCGATCTGTAACTCAAATGGGGGCATGTTGTTGATCTGCTAATGGTCAAGTTTGCGAAACTAGAAGTAAATGAAGATTCAAAACAAGAAGTGGGCAGGCCTTCGCTTTGTCGTGGGTATGTGTAGTGGTGGTTGATGTAAAATCAGAAGGGGGAAGAAATGGGAGTATTGAATCACCTCGAGACTCTGCAATAGAGCTTCGACAGCAAACAGATCGGAGCCGCAAATGAGCCAATAAACAAGACAACTCGCCAAAGAAGTTGAAAGACAATCATAAGATGATGTAACTGAGAGAAACAGCCCAAAAATGTAGCAAAAGAATATCGTTAAGACGGGAATTGAGCCCGACGTGGGGGTCGAACCCACAACCTTGAGATTACGGAAACTTTAAGGGGTCCTTAAGAGTCTCACGCTCTACCGATTGAGCTAGCCGGGCAGGCTGATTGGTTATTGCGTTCAGACCGGTTTCAGGGTTAATATTAGCCCGAGGGCCGAGGAACACTGCTTAGTTTCTCTCTTAAGGCCTTGTTTACTTCCCCTTTCCTAGACAAATAACTCTTTTTCGTATTGAATAAATATTAAACTAACATCTTCTAAGTTTCCTAGAAGTAACTTGTTTTCTCTATGTTGCGTGGAATGCAGGCAAGCAGGGCAGAAATTGGTGATGTATTATTTTGTTGTTTTGTTTTGTGGAAGTGTGGTGCGCATTGCAGGCAACAAAGGCAGGTGGGGCGGTCTGCAAGTGCGGGAGGTCAAGGACCTCTTGCAACATCCTAACTATACTTCGTCTTATGTCTCAAGCAACTTGAATGTTGATTTGAACCTCTTGGTAACCAAGATCCCGATCTATATTTCAAGTCCTTGACAAAAGTTCTATGATGGTTGTGTTTTGAGAGACCGGCAATCTGTCTTTGTTGTCTTGATTCCTCAGTCTCTTCCTTTTTTTTTAAAAAAACGGCTCCGACACTACCAGACTCATGATGTATTTAGCTTGATTTTTCCGCCTTTGATCGTGATGGGAAAAGTGAATCAGTAATCCCTGCTTGTTAGCTTTCGTCTGTTGGCCCCCCCTTCGGCTTGAATCGCCAGCCTCATGTCTTGGCTCCGCAGAACACCCCGACAACTTCAAGTTGACGGGATATCTGAGGAGGTGGACATAACCATATTGAGATCCTGAAGGATGAGTAATTAAGTTTAGTTTTCAAGCCTGACCAGAGACCGTCGAGTCACGGCTGTAATACTTAATCTCTTTCTTTTCTCAAAGTTTCTTCCATGCACCCCTCAGTTGTCTGCTCGAGGAAATGATGCGACGATGGACCAAGAACTTACAAGAAAGGGGATGCTGGTAATTGTACTCAACCTGAACAAGCAGACCCAAAGCTTCTTCGGCATTCTTCCATTTCCCATTATTACGGCGGATCAAACACAAACACAAGCCGGGTTTAACCTATCGATTCCGCATTTACATCTAGTCGATGGAGTGAACCGTGGAGTGTTTCTTGAGGTTTTCCAAGCCCTCACCGTCTGGGAACAAAGTGTATTAACAACGTTTTCAGCGGGTTGGTTAATAACCTCACCCTTTGAAGTTGTGCCGGATATTACTAATGGTAGAAATCGGCCCCCTGAACATATTGGATTCATTGCCAAAGAGGAAGACGCTTGGATGGCATCTGTAGTTGGCATCGTTCGTCGAAGATCCAGGAAGAGCACGGCGTGATTCCTGCGAAAGGCGACAGCTGGACATTTTAGCTTTCCCACCTTCTTTTGTCCGAAATGACCTTCAATCGCGCATTTTTCGCGACTTGACTCTTCTCTCTTCCCCGTCTCGGCAGCTCCCCACGCGCATCCCGACTCGACCGACCCGATTGAAGTGTCAACAATCCTTCCATCGCCATCTCCTTTTCGACCAATTTCTTTTGCCAGTCATCCTAATACCCAACCATCACCACCCTTCCACAAGACACAATGGCCGACAGCTTCAACGAGAAGATCCTCGGGGATGCGCCCGCCGCGCCCTCCACCGCTGCCACCGGCGCCGACTTTTCCGAGCTGCCCTTTGCCGAGGGCGGTCACGATGACCCGCCTGCGCCGCGCATCACCTTTGCGCAATACCTCTCGAGCCCCATCGTGTCCCTGCTGGTTGGCAACGGCGAGAATGAGACCATTTTCAGCGCGCATCAGGCGCTTCTAATGCAGAGCCCGTACTTTGCTGAGGCCGTGGCTGAGTTTGCTGATGACGGGAGCGTATGTGTTTCGACCCTTGAGAGGAATTGGAGTTATGCTGACGAGATCTTGCCGCTGTAGCCCCGCCAGATTGAGCTCCCCGGCGAGGACATCGACGCGATGGGGTGCTTCCTCGAGTTCCTCTACACGGGCGACTACTTCCCCAAGAAGATTCCCGGCCAGCGCACGCTCGAGAAAGACTCGTCGATCCCCGACGTCGACATGACGGGCGAGCAGCTCCTCAAGCACGCTAAGGTCTACACCCTTGCGGAGAAGTTCGGCGTCACCACCCTCAAGAACCTGGCCTCGAGCAAGATCCACTGCGTCAACTCGACCGCCAAGGGCGAGATTGTCTACGCCCGCTACGTCTACGAGTACACCCCCAAGGACGACACCTCCATCCGCGCCCCCGTCGCGAACTTCTGGGCCACCCGCTCGCATACCCTGCGCTCCGAGGCCGAGGAAGAGTTCCGTGCTCTCTGTTTGGAGTATTCCCAGTTTGGTTACGACGTGCTTAGTATGTGGATCTTGTTTCTCTCAAGTTTGCCAATGGTGTTGACTGACGTTTTCCTTTTTTCTAGCCCGCGTCCTCGACGAGAAGCTCAAGCGCGAGCGCAACGAGAAGATACACCCCGGCGCTCCCAGCAGCGCTCGCAAGAGGCCCAGGCACAGCAGAACTGCTGCTTAAGGGGTCACATGGGAAGCAAGGAGCGAGACGGCATAGGATTCGGTACCTCTGTGGTAATGTCAAGGGAAGGGAAATCGGGTCATTTCCGTGGCTTGCGTTCACAGTAGCGGCGGTTTGTCGAATGTACACTGGGAACTTTCCGGTCGGATTTTTCTTAGCCTCTTTTCGTATTCTCCGTTTTCGGTTTGGCAGTTGGGTGGCCTCGGTTGTGGAGCGCACGGAAGACTCAAAATATTCAGAGTGGAAGGGCGCGGCGTTCCTGAGTTCGGCCTCTTCCGCTTGGATGTTTTCCTGCTATAATACTTGTCTTTGGGCTAAGGAATCGGGCCTCTTTGGAGTCACACTAAGGGGCGCTTTCTTGCCCGTTTTCCCGCAAAGGGGTAAATAAGCTGATGTATGAATAAGAGGTTAATCGCTGCGTGGGCGGGTGCATGGGCGTCGCCTGTGATGTTATGTCTTTTCTGATGGTGTTGTACGCATTGGGGGCTGGCTGATGACTACTGGCGAAAAGGTCTACATCGTTACGAGCAGGCTTCCGTCTAACACATGCTTCAAGTTACACGTTTCCAGCTGTAGTAGGCCATGCGGCCCATGCCACATTGCCCCAAACACAATGCTGTGCTTTTCGTGGATCTTCGACAAACGATGCCAATTACAGATGTCATCCAAGCGTCTTCCTCTTTGGCAATGAATCCAATATGTTCAAGGGGCCGATTTCTACCATTAGTAATATCCGGCACAACTTCAAATTGTGAGGTTATTAGCCAACCCGCTGAAAACGTTGTTAATACACTTTGTTCCCAGACGTTGAGGGCTTGGAAAACCTCGAGAAACATTCCACGGTTCACTCGATAGTCTCCGGCCAGGCTTGAAACTAGACTGAACTACTCATCCTTCAGGATCTCAATATGGTTATGTCCACCTCCACTACGAAACATCACCCAGCCCTTCAGCTCAGCACACGTCCACCCTACTTCCTCCGCCAGCTGGACTTGCACTTGCGTCTGGTATGGAAATGCAGAAGGCTGGGTCAGGAAGCTCCTGCGAAGTTGAGCTGCGGCACGATTGCTGTGCCAAAGTGACAGGGATGCAGCTTCCCGAACGCATAGTTGCCTGAGGCAGAACAATGGCCTTTTCTTTTGGAACAGGGGCCAGGGATCGTCAGGGGTTGCTTTGGTGTTGGAACAAGTCTCACGACGACCAAAAACTGAGAGCAAAGCAGAGATATAATTATATATTGATTAAGCCGCAGCCATTGCGATACCGCTGAATCATTCCTTCAGCGATCCCCCCCCAAGAAACCCGCTGACCAGATAATAATACACACTCCCCATTCTCTTCATCACCTTCGAACTACTAATCATCTCCCCTCGCCTTAGCACTCGCCCTCCTCGGCCTCCCACTCCTCCTCAACCCCTCACCCTCCACCCTCTCCTCACCACCCTCAACGCTATTACCCTCCCCCACGTCCAAAACCCCCTTCCGCCTCCACCCCTTCCTCCCCCTAACCCTCATCTCCTCCTCGCACCCCAAAAACCTATTCACAGTCCTATGATCCAGCACCCTCTCCTCCCTATCCCCCTTCCCCGCGGGACACGTTTTGGGCCAGACATACCCGTACAGCTTTGAGTGTCGCTCACACCGCGAGCAGCTGGCGCGCGTGAAGTAGGCGTCGTGCTGGACAAATGCTGTGGCACAGTTTGTGCAGTGGATCCAAGCTGATTCCGGGACAGAGAGAAGGGCGGGGGTCAGGGTGTAGTCGCCTGGGACGCGGGGTTTGGGGGGGCCTGGGGAGGTTGGGGGTTCGTGGTGGAGGTTGCGGCGCTTTTTGGGTTTGGGGGTGGTTGTTGTGGGCAGTGCTGTTGGGTCTTCGGTGGGTTGGGGTTGTGGTGTCGGTGCCTGCGGTTCTGTGGTGTTGTCGGATTGGGAGACTGTTGTTTCTGCTATGGTCTGTGGAGGTTCGTTTGGCGGTAATAGCTCGGAGGAGATTGATACGGGCGTTGGCACATCCAAAAGACCCGGGGTATCGGACGGCGAAGCTGCTTGGGTCCCTGCTGTGTCCGCCAGAGGAGGGACAATTGCTACCGTCGGGAGAAGCGTAATTTGTTCGATCTTCCCATCAGACGCTGGTGAAATCGGCTCCGGCCCTTCCAGCTCTCCACCAGCCCCAGCCATCTTCTTAACCGGCGAGGGATCGGGAGAGAGGATATGCAGGATCGGCTTCTCGGACTCTGGAGATGTGGCTTCGGTGTTGCCGCCGTTTGCATCCTCGGAAAACATCGAGCTCTGTGAGGCGGTCGTCTCCGAAGCGTCTCTGAAGAGGGCTGGGCCCATCGGAATGGGGAAAATTGGGTAGGCCATCGTGTTCAGGCGTTTCGCGGGGGTGACTGGCGGTGTGTCGAGACTGGCTTCCTCCCTGGTTCGCTTCTGGCCAGTCTCCGCCACCGCTGGTTGTCCAGATTCCGTCAGGTCGGTTGTCGAACCCCTATCACCCAACAACTGGCGGCTCCGCTTGGTCTTCAGAACCCGTGGGCGGATATCCGGCGTGATCGACGAAGCCCTTGACCCAGCACCACTGCCCATATGATCCCTCCTCCGCCTGCGGAACGAGTATCCCTGGGCCAGCGGATCCTCCTCAATGCTCTGCTGCACCGGCCCCTCTCCGCCCTGCGGCTTCCACCCATTCACCATATTCTTCTCGCACGTCTGGCACAAACACTCGCAGTTATCCGCACCAAAATAACTCTCGCTGTACGTAACCGTGATCTCCTCGCCCACCTCAATATCCCGACACGCGATAATCTCAATCCCTGCTTGGCCGCGCGTAACGAGCCGGGCATTCGCATCGCAATCATGGTTGGCAAACCGCGCGGGGCCCATGAACAGACTGGTCAGCTTGCTGCGGCTGCTGACGACAAGGCTAAAATCCTTCTTGCGCAGGGCCAGCTGCGCCTCCTCGTCGGGTGTAACTGTAACCTGGATGCCGGCCAGGTACTTGACGGTTTCGTTGCGGCGGATGAACCGCCGGGCGGTGATGCTCGCTTCGTGGGTGACGATGGTGTAGCGGTTGGTGGCGTTGACTTCGAAGGGGGAGTCGGGGAGGTAGATGGACATGTAGCGGCGGAGGTGGGCTTTGAAATCCTCTTTTTCTCGTGGGGTTTTGAGGGAGGCGCAGAATTTTCGGAGGCCGTCGGTCGCGAGCAGCTTCTCTTCGGCTAGAGCCAGATTCGGGTCGACGATGAGGTGAGTCTGGATGAGTTTCGTGATTTCCTCCTCTCTGACGCCGCGGGAAGGGTGGTATGACGGTCGGTTCTTCGGGATTGCCGTCCAGTAGTAGGCCTGTTTATGTCAGCTTCCATTCTGTTGGCGGTCCATAGCCGATACACTCACATGGTCGACCAGAGCATCTGTCAGAATGTCATCGTACGCAGCAAGCTGAGCAAAGGTCAGCTGCCGCCTTTTGGGCGCTGGAGCTGCCTTTGGAGGCATGGTGTTGAGCCGGGAGTATTAGGATGCGCTTGTCGTGAGTGAGATTTGGAGGGTGCAGGAGGAGTGCTGCCAAGAGGGAGACGACCGAGGTTTTGTAGGTGGAGAGAGGCCACCGTTTCTGGTGAATGCAAAATGACCGAATGCGCCAGAGATCCACGGAAGGGTGTGATCACGGGCAAATGTTGATGCTCGAGCGGCCTCATGCACTGGTGATCCGAGCTCCAGCCGTGCCTTAGCACCGAGTGACGGCGGCTGCGCTTCTGCAGGTGTGAAACAAGTGCAGTAGTCGCATGTGCATTCGGCTTCCCGCTGCAATGCTCGGCTGCGATTGAGAGCACAATTGGTGGCTAAGGGGGTTGTTTTTGGACTCAACAGCCCAATCGCAAGCCGGTGACGGTGAGGTGATGGTTGATGTGGATTCTCGTCATGCCATGGAAACGAAAATCAACAATGAGATTTCGAGGATGAGCAGGGGTGAGGAGACAGAGGTGTGGCCGCTGGAAGAGGGAAAACGGTGGTCAAGAAAGGGGTGAGGTGTGTCCGAGGATTTCCCACATCGAAGCCGAATTTTTGGATCAGTTGAATGCTGAAAGGAGGAAAAAGATGGGAGAGAGAGAGAGGCATGGAAGTGTTCTGGGTCGTTCCAGTCCTGTTGCCCTGGAAATTGGGGGGCTAGGTGGCCTGGTCCCAGAGGGGAGGCGCAACCATGCGACAGCCGCTTTGCGCTGGGGCCGCCATTGGTCAAGCGGACCGCCAAGACACCCCACAACTTCCCTGGGCTGGATCATGCAGCAGTCTTCCCGATTGGTGAAGGATGCTCAGGTCCCCTTACATAATCAAACCAGGCCACGGCAGCAGCCGCGAACAATTTTCCCGGGCCGGCATTGGTCGGAAGCTGCGATTGGCGGTTGGAGTGGGCTTTGAGTTCGACGTCGAGACTCCAAACAGTGACCCAGCTCGACACTCAACGGGAATCAGCACCACTCCCAGGCGTCGTGTCGGACCCAGACTCGCCAAGATGATTCAACTAAAGGTCCGTCCTCCTCTCCCTGTCCCCAATCCCAACGCTGACACCCCCCAACAGACGATGCTTAACTGCATCGACAACTCCGGTGCCGCCATCGTCGAATGCGCCCAGATCATCGGCCAGAAGCGACACGCCTCGATCGGTACCTCCCCCCCTCCCCCTCCCCACCCCCCCCCAAACCACACCGAACCCCCCAAACCTAACACCCCCTCCCCC
Source organism: Amesomyces nigricolor (assembly GCA_004802645.1). Classification (NCBI taxonomy): domain Eukaryota; kingdom Fungi; phylum Ascomycota; class Sordariomycetes; order Sordariales; family Chaetomiaceae; genus Amesomyces; species Amesomyces nigricolor. The sequence goes on from SRKS01000004.1 coordinate 422,071, forward strand.
CCGCCCCAGGCGACAGGATAGTCGTCGTCGTTCAGAAACAGCGCGGCGCCCTCGCGGAGGGCATGGCGGCCTCGTCGGGCGCCAAGGTCAAGCGCGGCGACATCCGGCACGCGATCGTGGTGCGGACGCGGTACAAGGTACAGCGGCGCGACGGCAGCGTCATTAAGTTCGACGACAACGCGTGCGTGTTGATCAACAAGGCGGGCGACCCCATCGGCTCGCGCATCAACGGAGTGGTCGGGCAGGAGCTGCGCAAGAAGAAGTGGAGCAGGATTTTGAGTATGGCGCCTATGCAGGCTTGAGGGGCGATGGGGGGTTGGGGGGGTGTTGGGGGGAGTGGTGGTGGTGTTGAGCTCGTGGGGTGGGATGGGGGGTGGTCGTGCTGGCAGAAAGGGCCGTCAGAGGTGTACCATACCATAGAGACCACGGCCGGTGGCATCAACGGCGTTATTGGGCGTCGTGTATACTACTTGTACAATGCAAAATGGGCAAACAAAACTCGACATGGACCTGGCGGCACGGTGATCACCAGCAATGTACAGACAACCTGTATTGACCCTAGAGAAGAACGCTGCGCCACATCCCAAATACCCATGATCCTGCCCGAAGGAATGCCCTCTCCCAATGAATGTCCTCTCGCTGAACGCCAAGGCCTGCCAATGCCCTCTATGCCCAAACAGTACCCGTCTTACTGGAAGATGTTGCCGCAATCGCAGCAGACATAGAAGAGTTTCTGGTGCGGTCAGCATTGAGTGATCGCGTTGCGCCATGCCGAAGCTTCTCACCATTCCCGTTTCAGCGCTCCGTTGCTGCGACTGGAAGAAGACAGCTTCGTCGTGCTTGCATGCCGGACAGGTGCGGTTGGCCCGCGGCAGCTGCGGCAGGAAACATGGTCAGCCCCTGGGCATAAAAATATTGTACAGACTCCCATCCAACTCCTCCCAATCCTGCCGTGGCGTCCGTGATATCAAGTCGCGCAGCCGGTTGCATGTGATGCTGTTGTATCGATGAAGCAAAAGTGGTCTTGGGACGACCGCTGCCGAAAGCGCCGTAACTCCTGAAACTCGTCCAAATCGTGTGTCGTGAATTCGTTAATCTTGTGTGGGATGGCTCAGGCCGCTGATGGGGCACTGAGAAGCGAGGATGCGGCGGGGAGTGTGTCGTTCTCCGGCCCTTCGTCCAGCTCGTCGACGTCCATGTCCTCCAGTCCAAAGAAGTCTTGTGTGTTGGCCATAAAGGAAGCCAGGTCGGCGATGTCTTCGCACGCCAGGATCTCCACATCTTCAAGGCCCAACCCCTTATTGTCGAATATCCTGAAGTCCGACATCTCCGTGTCTGGTGAGGGCGTCTGGTCGCAAACTGGAAGTACCGCAAAGCGGATCTCGCAGCATTCACACACGACCATGCGGCCGCAGTGTAGACACGAGACGTACGTCGCCAAACCAGCCGACGACTCCAAATCCCCGGGCAGAATGGAACAAGAACAGGAAGCAAGGGAACTACCCACCGTAGGATCGCTGCCGACGTCCTGGGTCACGCCGGCCGTCTCGCCAGCGGCGTTGTTGAGCACGTTGCGGAAGATGCACGACGAGGTGGCCTCCTCCGAGAAGCTGCAGGTTCGGCACGTAAACATAAGCTTGTGGTCGTTCTCATCCTCCTTGGGGTACAGCATGTTGCTGCACTCGGAGCAGAAGCGGAAGGTGATCTGCTCGGCCGGCTTCTTGCGGTCGCCCGAGGCGGAGGCGGCGGGGGACGACATAGTTGGTGAGGTGGTGTTGTGGTTGGTGTGTGGTGGAATGAGTGTCCGCCGTGTTGGCCGGTTCGAACGAATGGTTTGCTGTTGGCAGGCGATGACTTGTTGATGGAGTGGCAGAGGATGCTTGCTGCTGGTGATGGATGATGGGTGGATGGTGAAGTGATGATGGCCTGTAGGTGAGTGATGAAAACCTGGGGGATGTTTGTTGCCGGAGAATTTCCCGGGTCGCGAAAGCCTCTGGGTATTTTGCAGCACTTTGGTCGATGATGGAAGGCGAACCTTCCGCGAACAGAGAAGCGTCGTTTCTGGGGAAATGAGAAGGGAAACCGATGACTGCAATGTGCCGGTCAGAAATATCGAAGCGTTGATGCAGCCTTGAAGGTCAGGGCGCCACCCAAAGTGGGGCGCGCCTTGCCAATTTCGGTGGGGTGCCAACTCGCGGACAAACGTGCATCCCTTGATGAACTTCCCTCTTCCTTCCAGATTGGATCGGATGAGGCATGACCAGGACGAGGCCCATCTGATATTTCCAATTCTTTTTGTGCCAGGTGTCGATTGATAGTTTCAGGGCTAATGACACCAACTTCCAAGTCTCCATCTGTTTTCGCTGCCACGATCCCTCCACCTCGAAACGGCGAACTATGTCGCTGTGTCTCCAGGAACCAACCACCACAAATATCCGCCAGTTGCCGCGCGAGCTGACCCCAAGTGTAACGCTACGCACTTTGACTGTTTCCCCCGTGACCTTCAACCCACGAGATGGCTGCCACACAAAGAACAGACGCCTGTGACGAAGGCTCCCTGTTAGGCGGATCCTCGACCAGAAACAGGGGTCTGGTGTGACTTGCCTCTGCCCTGGCAACAAGCACGGGGCCAAGCCTCGGCGCACCCCAGTCCCCCACCAGCTGCCATCACCCCGCCTTTCCACTCTCCAGTCGTCCAGCTGCACTCCGCATCCAGCACCTTCGAATCCATTGACAACCGTTGCAACCCTGTTTCTTTGCCGGTCTATATTTAAGTCCGAGACATTCGCCAGCTTCTACAGCCCGCCGGGTTTTATTTCTGTCCCGTTTCCTGTTTCCTGCCTTTGCCCCGTCGCATCGAATCCGTCTTGTCGAGCATCAACTGCTTCAGCTCCCGCTCTCAGCCTTGTCCCAGCGTTGTCGCGACAACCCTCGTAAACCGCCATCATGACCAACGTGAGTGTTACCCCCAACCATGCTGTCATTCCCAGCTCTTTTTTTTTTGCTAAACGGTAAACTGCCCAGACCCTTGACACCGGTCTCCCCCAAAACTGGGAAGTCCGCCACAGCCAGTCCAAGAACCTGCCCTACTACTTCAACTCGGTCGAGAAGATCTCGCGCTGGGAACCGCCCGCCGACACCGACACGGAGAAGCTCAAGAAGTACATGGCCGAGTACCACAGCCACAAGAGCGCCCCCGCCGCCGCTGCCAACCCCCCCGCCGCCGACACGGGCAAGATCCGCGCCGCCCACCTGCTCGTCAAGCACCGCGACAGCCGCCGCGCCTCGAGCTGGCGCGAGAACCAGATCACCCGCTCCAAGGAGGAGGCCATGAACATTCTGCGCGGATACGAGCACGAGATCCAAACCGGGCGGACGACGCTCGGTGCGCTGGCGCTGACTGAGAGCGACTGCAGCAGCGCGCGGAAGCAGGGTGACTTGGGGTATTTTGGGCGGGGTGACATGCAGAAGGAGTTTGAGGACGCTGCGTTTGCGCTGCAGAAGGGCGAGATCTCGGGTATTGTGGATACTGCAAGCGGGTTGCACCTGATCCAGAGGTTGGTGCCTTGTCTTTGTGTTGGTTGGTGGTGTGAATTTGCTGACGCGTGAGGTAGGCTCGAGTAAAGTTTGCCCAGAGAGCATGAACCAAGCTCGTCTGCGTGATTGCGAGAGTTTGGACATCATTGTTCGTCCGGATGTTAAGATACGTCCATGGCTACACGAGGCTACCCAAGAGTGTTGCTCTCCTAGGAGTCGAATTGGTGGGAGCGAGCAACGAGCTTTTCCTGTTTCCATGTTGCTGATCAGGCCTCCTTCATTGAGGAAATATGCCACAGCCAAAAGCAAGCCATGTTATGTGCTTTCACAGTTAATGATGCTATCTATCTATAATCCTGATCCGATATGGCCTCAGGGTGTCAAAGCAAGGTACATACAGACCAACGATCCACAAGCCCAAGGGTATCGCGCCATTATCCAACAAGGCGCTCTGGTCTCAACATAATCCGACTTTTAACCTGCCCAGAAACCGACTCATATGTCCCTTAGGGATGCCGCCCAAGCAATGTAACCATCCATATGTCCGCCATCCTCTCCTGGTATATCCAACCCTTCTATTTACCCTCCCAGGCACACCCCTTTCTCTCATGAACCAACTCTCTCAACAACCCAGCCCGCCAACGGCGCAATACTCGAGAACACCACCGTCATGATTCCCAGCGCAATCATCGACAGCGCAGCATGTGGCGCCGCCTCGCTGTGCGCCTCATACAAGTATGCCGTGCCCATAGCTGCGGCATTGATGCCCACCGTGACGCCAGTTGCGACAGTCAACGGGTCGTTGGCTTTTTGCTCCGGTAGGAGTGTCATTCCCGCCTCGTCCCGGCCATCAATGCCCGGCTGTTGTTGTGTTTGGGTTTGAGTCGGTGTTGATGCTGGTGGCACTTGTGTCTCTGTTGGTGGCCGAGAACGTGTCTCATCCGTATCCGTGTCTGTGTCACCACCCGTATCCCTCTCCCTCCCCATACCACCATCTCTATCCCCCGGAACCTCACCACCCACCCGCCTTTCCCCCACCATCACCCCATCCCCTTCACTACACCTCAACCCACACTTCCCCACCACGCACTTCTTAACCCCCGCTTCCAACCACCTCCCCACCCCGAACCCCAGCCCCATCTGATACACAATCCCCCCCCAACCACCATAGCCGCATTCAACCCCCATCCCCCTGCAAAACACTCATAACCGGATTCGCCAGCGCAATCGTCACGCTCCTAGCCGCAAACGCCAGCGCGCGACCCGCCGGCTCGACACGCATGCTATGTGCCAGCAGCGGGCCGGAGGTGACGTTGATGAGCGCGAGGATGCCAGACACGGTGCATACGGTGAGTCCCGCCCGGGACAGGAGCTGCGTGCGGTGCGAGTAGAGCTTGAGGCCCCAGGAGACGAGGCCTGAGTTGAGGAGGGTTATGGCGATGTCGCCGGCGGCCATTCCTGGGCGGTTTTGTTCGTGTTGGGAGTGGGGGTGTTGCAGGATGAGACGCGCCAACGGGGTGTTGGTGCGCAGCGTAGCGAGCATGTCGGCCAGGGGACGGCCGCTGATGGCGCAGTCGGCGAAGACGTAGGCGATCATGCTGAGGGAGGTCCAGAGAACCGCGTTGGAGAGGCCGGAGAGGAGGGTGCGTGCCCAAGGGCGGAGGGCGGGGTGGGATTTGATGGAGGATTGGATGGCGAGGGTGGTGAGCCAGGTTGAGGAGAGGAGGAAGGTCGCGAGGGGGGCGTCTTTTTGGTGGGCGTAGCGGAGTGGGAGGCCGAGGGTGAGGGTGAGGAGCCAGGAGAGGAGGAGGAGGGGGTTGAGGAGGGCGAAGGTTAGGAGGCGGGGCCAACGCGAAGATGGGGGGGTGTTCATGGGAGGTTGGGAAGGTGGCTCGTCGCTCTCGGAGGATGAGCCACTTGATGAATCGAGGCCAATCGTGAGGGAGCTCGCGGCGGGCGAGGCTTCGCAAAAGGACTTTGCTGGGGCCCGCAATTTTGGGGTCTCTTGTCTTTGTGTCTCCCCCTTTTCTGTGTCTCTGTGCCTCTTGACCCAAAACTCCTTGTCATATCGAACCATGAAACATTGGATGGGAAGGGCGAGGAAGTAGGCTAATACGGTGTTGAAAACGCCCGTCAGGACTAGGAGCAGTTAGTATAGTGTTTTTGGTTTTCTGGATGGCCGCCTACTGAAGCAAATAATGATCATCCCGACGCTGCGGTCGTCTGCAAGAGGGCCATGGCAGAGCATGACGACTGGAATAGTGAATCCGATGGACATATGTCGGTTCAGGAGTTCCGTCTACCCAGGTCAGCAGGAATCTCAGGGGCAATGGTCAAAGTACTTACGGCTCTTTTTAAACGTTTCCGGTAGAAGTCTTCCACCCCTGGCAAGATGATGCCAGCTATTGAAAACGCCAGAAAGACGGCGGCCATGGCCAGAATAGGGGCCGGGAAATCTGTCTTCTCCTGATCCAGGCCGTGTTGGATACCGGCGATCAACAGCTGGGCGGTAAACACGAGGAAGACCGCAACAACCCCATCCTGGAGCTTCCCCTTGAACTCCACGAGTGCCGGACATGTTGATGACGACAAGGTTGAAGCTCCCGAGGCTTTTGTCGATATCAAGCGCACGGGCGCCGACGAGACGGACCCCATATCGCACCCAACACCGCGGCACCGGCTCTCGGACGAATGTTTCGCTCAAGGCAAGACAACAAGTGGACGGCAGATTGTTTGCTTCTCACACACAGCTGCAACACATACCAAGCAGTGAGACACGGGCGTGGATGAGACCTTCGAGTCAGCAAGAGGATGGCAACAGTTGCACTTAAAGCGGACGGCATTCGGGAGCACCTCATGGTGTCTGGGACACGGGATGCAGCGGACCTTGCGTTTGTATTCCCCGCGGGAGGGCTCGTCTAGCCGGAGTGACGGTGAAGCCCTAAACGGGCCCTCGGGTCCAATCTGGCCGGCATCTGGACCATCCTGGTACGAACGCCGTGCCATCGTCGAACCAAGCGCTCCGCGGATATGGAGATGCCCCGGTTCGGACCTATTCAAGAATAGACGGGTTCGTCTGGGCGAATCGCGGGGATGGGTTGGGGTGCCGCAGTCGGCTGTGTTTGACGGGAAGGGCCCACGACATGCCCGCCAGTGACGTCCTGGGACGACACGTCAACATGTCGGTGTGGACCACCCATTTTTCGGGGCTGAGGAACCAGAGGATTCTGGCCAGCGTCTCCAAGCTGCGAGAAGTTGCAGGCTTGGGTCAAACAGGAGGACACAAAGCTCCAGGAACCGAGCACGGCAGGAGGTGCGCCCGCCTGTTTGTACGCTCCCCGGGGCGGCGGGATGGAGACGGAAGGTATCTTTTGCCGCCAACCCGGGAGCATCTTACTTTCCTGATCGAGCCCGAACTGATGGCCCAAGATGTGATGGCTCGTTTCCCGCGGCCCGAGAGAGCCGTGTGGTGGTCAGTGGTTCATCGACCCAGACAACGGGGACGGTGTTGTGCATGTCTCGCGTCTCGTCATCACAGACATGCCCCACGCGGAGGGCCGGCAACGAAACCGACCAGCAGAGCCTCGCCGGCAGCCGACGCCACACTCCACCCCCGCAAACGGGCGTAGGGCTCGGCAGTCCACCAGGAGCTGGGCCACGCCACAAGGCCAGGAACATCATGCCAGATCTGACTAGCGAGCGGCAGCTAATGCTTGGCTCCGTAGCGTGCCCTGTTTCGTGTAAAGCGGCACTTACGGACTGCCGGGGTGCTTAGTCCAGCAGGTGAGGCGCGAGGTACGATCCCTTTGGCGTGTGGAAGAGCCACAAACGAGAATAGGCGCGAACAGCCAGCCGGCGATGGAACCGTAAGCAGGGCAGTGGGAGCCGGCAGGGCCTTCGCATTGGTGGCGGACCCAGATGCGGCTCGCCGAATCGCAAACGGCTGGCTGCGGTTCGAGCCGTGGGTTGGCCCAGGCTTGTCGTGGTATCACACTTTGCCAGCGCACAGCAGGGAGGGTGAGTATCAGAGTAGCAGGTTGCGGTTTGTGAAGAAACGAAGGGCCTCGGAGAAAGCAGTCGATGCTGAGGGTCGTTGGACAGGCTTGCTCGCAATGTTGTGCTTGTGCTGCCTCGCGAAGTTAATTCAGACGGTGTTCTTGAGAAGCTGCCCCCCCTCCCAAACAGCTGAAATGCTGCTATATTCCCCTCATCAAGCATTTCTTCCAGATGTGCTGCAGATTCGCTTCCCCTGGATTCAGGGACCCGAGATGCTCTGAGTTGGCATCTCACAGTGAGACTGCGCCCCTCGTCATCGCATGAGCATGATGCTGTGCCACATGGTCGTTGGAGCAATTGGGAAGGAGGATAATGTGATTCTCGTGTGTTGATTTTGACCTCCGATGGATGGCCTGATATCGCCACTTGGGTCGGATCCACGCTCGATGGTCAGCGATCTCGAAGATGTGGGAAGACAAGCGACGCTGTGTTGGGAGAAGGAGGTTTCTTTGAGTCAGGTCCTTCGGGTCCCATCGTCCAAACTTGACTTGTGGTAGAGGAAATGTTGTGGCTCAAAGAAGTTCTCAGCTTCAGCAGAAGTTTCAGAAGACTCGACAAGAGTTGACCACTTGGTCTCTCCCAAGCACCCACCACGAATCGGCTGATAGATAAATTATGTGGAACGAGGAGGGGGGGTGACGAGAAGGCCCAAAACAGTAAGAAAGCAAGAAACAATGATAGTGCTAGGCCGGGTCAAATCCTGAGCCGAAAGCCCTTGTGATTATTGTTGTTGTAAGCCAAGGAAACTGAGGAGGACGGATGAAACAGTGGCTTGCGCTGTGTAAAGACAACAACAAGCGTGAAGACGACGACGACGGTGGTCAGTTCGGCTGTTGACGGTTGGCGCTGTCCGGTAACTCGGAAAATGGCAGTCAACCGCTTGGAGTGGAAAGCAGCGCAGGTTGCTGCCTACGGACGTAACAGCACAAGGAAGGCGAGCTTTGGCAGAAGTCGTCCTGTTGTGGAAGGAAGGAACAAGGTTGAAGACGACAGGGGTCACTAAAGTGCCGACATTTAGCGGTGGAGCTTGGGCCACCACGCGTCCAGAGCTGCTGCTAGCGCGGGGCAATTTCAGGGGTCAAAACAGCCCGAAACAACACCTGCCCCACTTCTGGTGATGTCCACACGCAACATTCCCCACAACTGCTCAACCACGAGTCCACGACGCCAGTCACATGCCGGCCTGGACTTACCCAGCACTTTTCCCGATACTCTGCCTGATGTTGTACCTCGACTAGGTTCCGCAGCCATGGATGTCGAGTCTCTAGTCCGGACCCTGCGGGCCTACGACGCGTCGTTTGATGCCGCAGCGGTGAGGACTGCCTTTTCGGACTCGGCCTCGACCTCGACAGCCCTTGTGCAATGGGCCACAGTCCATCTCACCCCCGACACTCTACTCTCTGTCGATGAGCTGAACCAGTAGGTCAATTGCAATTTTTAAACGAGGCGGTGCTAACTATTGCAAATCAGGTATGCTGCCCTCGAGGAAGCGGGCCTGGCCGAGAGGCTGGCCATGTCGTCAGACCTCACCACAGCTTATGTCCTGAGTGACCAGGAGATCAAGGGAGCCATCGAGGAACTCAATCGCTCGACCAATGCCATAACACGGCATACAGAGACCCTCAAGCAACAACAGGACGCTCTTCATCGTCTCCTTCATGCCGATCGCCAGAGTGCCAACGAGCGGGCTGCCATCGACGCTGGACGTTCCAGGAAATGGGAGGCCCAGCGCAGGGGCCTTGCATCTGGCGTGTGTAACCAAACTCTTACTTGATGCAGGACTCCCATTGACTGGAAGATCAGGCAAACGACCTATCGCAATCGCTCAGCTCCCGTGTTCTCGAACTCGAGCAGCAAAGCGCAGAGGCGAGTGCGACCATCCAGCAGACAGTGGACACTCTGTTCCACTCCGACGACAGACTCCTATCCAGCCTTCAGAAACTTGGCTTGGAGTTGGAGACAGAAGATGCCGAGGAGCAACGGGATGTCGTCATGCTGCGTGAGATTTGCGCAAGGTTAGTGTGCATACCCGGACTAGTCCTCGACAACGAGACTGACTCTATGGCAGGCTGATCAAATTTACAGTCGAGGGGGTACGAACGAGATTGGATCGCACATATCTTGAGTCCCTCGAATCTTCGAGTCGGGCAGAGCCCACCAATCGTGTTCCGGCCGATGAGGTAGCGGCTCTGCAGGAGGAACTCGAGTCTCTCTACGCCGAGATCCTCCCAGTCGCACAGATCGCGACCGAGCAGCAGTTTCTCGCACCAGCGCTAAAAGGCCTTGCTGCTAAGAAAGGACAGGGCTTAGCAAGGACGACCAAGGCGACTAGCTACGTAAGTAGCGCGGCATTCCTAATCATTTCACCGCTAACATGGTGCAGATCCACGACTGCCTCGACTATCTCATCGACCGCGCACAGGACCTGACAGCGCGACTTGAGGCCTTCCAGGCATACCAAATTGCCGCCAATGCTGTCTTTGACATCGCCAAGTCAGAACTAGCCACACAAGACGAAGGATCAACAACGCCAAAGAAAACAGCCAGACAACAAGAAGCCATATCACCTGTCTGGCCCCAACCTAAACAGCGGTCTAGGTACTCCATTGGTGCTGTCGGGGATGAACCGCCGTTAGAAGAGATCCTTCGCACTCTCGCCATTAGCCTCCCTGAGGATGAGATCGGCCTCGATGTTCAAGCTCAAGCGAAGGAACTCTCCACGACACTTACTATTCGCCGGGAAAAGGCCCACGATGTCGCCCACAATGTTCAAGAAATGCTTGAGAGCACTGCAACGAAGCAGGTTGCTGACGGTAAACTGGCTATCCAGCTGGTCCGCGATTCCATCTTGGCCGAGAGTCCGTTCGGGGAAGTCAGGTTGGTGGACCCTGAGCTTGAGGGGTCTATTGCAGTTCTGTCTCAGGAGCTGGCAAATGTGGAGGAGAAACTTAAACAGATCAACTCCAATGCTGCAAAGTTGAGGGGCAGGAACGCGAAGAGGGACGAACTTGTCAGTCGATGGGGTTCTTGAGCACGGTCTTGAGTGAGGTTAAGGAATGAGCCAGAATGACAGAAGGATCTGAGTCTCCCCCGCTCAAGGTATATACACTGCCCTCAAATGATATCCTCTGAGTCGTCTCGAGGACAGAACTCCCAGTAACCCGCTTCCCTCTTTGCCTTCTTGCTGTCTTGTTTCTCTTTCTCAAAACGGAAGCCTCAGGCTCCCCTCCTCCCCCTCCGGCCTCGACGCCACAAACGCCCCGAGTACAATCACCACACCAATGACCGTCATTATCCAGCTGCCCGTAATTCCAAAGAAGATGGCACCTGAGAAGATAAGGAAGACAAGGAGAACCGTGTACAGAACGTGCAGCAATGCCATCACTATCAAGAACGTATCGAGCGGCTGTTGTTCCAGTCAGTATCTTATCTCACCCTCAAGCCCTATAATCATCCCCCTTTCCCCCCTCCTCCCACACCACCCGTCTCCGCCTCCAAACCCCGCCCCTAACTCCCTACCAACTCACAACCCCTCCGCCAAACAAGAGAAGAAAAAAGTAAACTTACCACTCTCCACCCCCAAACAACTTTCTCCCCACCTACTCCCACTACCACCTCACAAACAACACTCACGCACCACACCACAACCAACTGATCAACAAAGTGCCACACCATGTTAAACAGCCAGGGAAACCAGCGCATCTTGCTGCCACCGAGCGTGTAGAGGACGAGATGGATTAGGTTGTAGAGCGCGCGGAGCAGGATGATGGCTGTTACGGATTTGCCCCGGGTGGTGGACGTGTCGAGGGTGGGGAGGAGGCGGGTTTGCCAGGTTGGGATGTCATTGTTGGCCTCGGATGGGGGGGAGGTGGAGGGGTCGGTGTTGGGAGTGCGGAAGGGGTTGGCGAGGGAGGGGAGGGTGAGTGGCATTGTGGCGGTGGTGGGTTGGGTGAGGTTGTGAGGTGAGTGGCCTAATGGGAACTAAAGCGGTGGAATTGCAGGGAGAGCAGTTGAAAACTCGCTTGTAGCGATAGGCGCGCGGGCTGGAGATGCGGCCTGGTGTCGTGAGATGGATGAGTTTTAGGGTCAAAGTTCGTGATTGGAGGACAGAAACGGAAAAGGCAAACGCATCAGGCCCCTTTTAACCGCGCTGGCGGCTCCATCAACTCAATCTGCAGGGGTTTACAGCAATTTCAGCCTCGGGAACAGGCTTGGCATGAGCTTCATCATGTCATGGTATTCCGTACATCAGGGGGATAACCACACTGGCCCCATAGTGGCTGATCCGGCGGCTGATCGAAAAAATACCAATATCCACCACGCCCATTAATGTATGCTGCAACACTGCACTGCTTGCCCTGCTTGCATCGTATACAGCGCCTTGAATCGTCGTGGGCATCACTGTGGTCATGGCCAAAATGCGTTCAAATTGATCAATCTATCTATGGTTCTTAGCCGTCATTCTCGCAGGGACCCGCTGCCCGGTGTCGCGGAGACTGCGGCTCGCCCGAAGCTGCTTGCAGAAGGCATCTAACGACCGGTTAGACTGCCGGTGGTCCGCCGCCACGGCATGCATCGCCGAGATCTCGGAGATGCGCCGGGACTTGCTTATGCGCCGGATCTCCCGGATAACTTCGAGGCGGAGAGAGTACCACTGCACCTCCGATCGCCGACCGGCTCGCCACTGGCTTCCCCACCGTGCATCTAATGCTGAGATAGCTGGTTGCCCCGGCAAGCCAGTCATCCACTCCTGCCAGAGGGCTTCGACAGTCTTGGTGGCCCGGCTCATCCGGTATTCGGGTGGGGTTTCTTCGGCGCCGGGGATACGGAAGTCATCTGCCAACCCTGGCTCGAGCTCGAGGTCTGGCATTGTAACCGTAGCTACAGCCGGTGCCGGTGCTGGTGCCGGTGCCGGCGCTGGCGTGAGCCCGGCCTCTGGTAGCCGGATCTGGAGTGTGGCTTCGGCGAGAGTCTTCTGGAGGTGGTAAGTATAGGCGCTTGTAAGCCGCGCTTCTAGCCCGGCGATCTCGGTAGTCAAAGCGGCCGTTGCCTCTGCGAGTTGTGCTGTATGCCGTGCCTCTGCCGTTAATAGATGCTCCGTAAATTGCGGGAGCGCCTGGGTGAGCAGCGTAAGCCGGTCCGGCTCCTCGTTACCGTTGGCCCTGGCTAGTACTCGGCGTGTAAAGGGCCGGTATTCGGGGTGCTGGAAGACTGGGTGGCTCCATACCGGGCTTCTGGGGTACCGGTCGATCAAGAATGCCGAGTCTTGGAGGACTACCTCACGGAGATAGGCAAGGAGGTTAACTGTGCCAGTCCCGGCAAGATCTTTCGGCTTCCGGGCATTATCAAGCCACTGGTTTAGCTCTGGCCAGATCATCGATAGAAGCGCCGGTGGCGGCGGCACAGCCCGGGGTAGGTTGAAACACCCCATCTGCGCTGGGTGGCCGGCAATGCTCCGCATAAACTTCCGGGGTAGTGCATCCAGGTAACACCCAACCATCTGGTCCGGATTCCACCGCCCGGCACCCCGGATCTGTGCCTCGCTTACCCCCCGCAACTCAGCAGTCTTTGCCCCAGAGCTCCGCCCGGCGTGGGTCTTCTTTGCAGAGACGACGCCAGCATAGTCGAAAGCCCGGCTGACCCAGCTCCGTTGAGTATTATAGGAGATCCCGGCAGATGGATCAGTACCGGCGGCCTTGATTACACGGGTGCTATACCAACGCCGGGGACTCCCGAAATCTGGGAACGGCTCTGGCGAGAGGTCCCACCGAAAGAGTAGGTAGAAGGCAAGAGCACCGAGAAGGCAAATCCCGGGATCTCGGCTCCGAAGCGCTCCGGCTGTCTCGAGCCGGCCGTGTTGGTCCGTCTTCCCGGCGCGGGTAGTAAAGATCAGAGGCATGCACTGGGTCGGGCCTTCACCGGGGAATTCGAATGTAAAGAGGTCCGAGATCTCAGCCGCCCTCCGGTCATTGCCCCGGGGCAGCATGTAGTGGCTGAGCAGGAGGTCCGTTAATGTCCGGAGGTACCGCTCGGTGTTTGCCGGGCTCTCGGCGGGCTGGCCCCATAGTTTCTCGGCAATCCTCTGGAGCTCCGGCTCCGAATAGCCATCGAGAAGTGTATCTTGGCCTTTGTCGGCATAGAAAGACTGGCTCTGGGCTGCATGTTGCCGTTGTAGGGTCCGTATATACTCTCGGGCTGTAGTCTCCCGGGGCGACAGGTGGTTATTCATGCCGAGGGTCCGTTGTTGCTGCCACAGATCCGTAATTGCCGTGATGTACGCCTGGACAGACCGCCAGTGTAAGCGGGCCTCGCTAGCCGGGAAACCGGGCTGTAGCTTCCGGCTCGGACCTCGGAGGGGGCGATGTACGACCTCCTTTTCGAGGAACAAGAGGAGCTTGCTCTCCGTAACCGTGTCCCCGTCTTGAAAGCCCCCGGCCCGGCAGAAGCTCCGGAACTCCTCCTGCTTCGGCGTATAGGCCCGCTTTGTAGTCGTCGGTCGCTCAGCGTGAATAGTGGTATGTATGCGGTGGAGATTGTCTTCCAACTCAACGTCGTTGCTGATGTTGATGTTCCGGTTCCGGGCAGCGCCGCCTTGGCGCGTCGGCGCCGCGACCCCGTTGCTGGGGCCGGGTTCTTCCGGTTCCGAAGGCCCTGTAAGGACCGTGATGGACGGCAGGATCGCTCGCGCCGGCGCCGGCGCCGGCGTTGGCTTGCGGAGCGTTCGGCGGGCCATCTTACAGCCTGCGCGTATAGGATGTAGAATGCACGCAATGCGCCGCATCCAGAGGGGGCATCCACAATATCGAACACCCTCATGATGGCTCAAATTGACGAATCAGAGGGCCAGAGATCCCCCGATCAGCGACTGATGTAGTTATTACCGAATAACCACCCTGCCGCCCATCACCTCCGTGCGCCAATATCGCATGCGAAAGCGGGGCAGGGTTAGGGTTATAGTCAGTCAGCGGCTGACTACGAGCCAGTCGGCGTTGTGATGTTACCACATTTTCTTCATTCTTGTCGACCCAAGCCCTCGACCAAGTTTACATCACCCACATCAGACTGACCACAAAATGAGTTATGAAAGCTTCATACTTTTTAGTGGTCCATTATTGACGCTCGACTTGTAGCGATTCATCGGCGAAGTTATTGGGTAACGTTACTTCGGAATTGAACATTGACTCATTATCAGTGAGGCTTCAAGACTAAGTTCACTGGTTTAGTCACAAGAGATATTCATGGAACAGTTTTCTTTGTATAGGTAGGTACCTCAAGGCCCCCAAAGTGTCATCTTCAGAGGTCTTCTAGCTTCTATGTGTAGGTGAGGCCCAACCCATTCATCGCTCGATGTTCCTTGCTGAGTAGGAAAGTGAGGAAGAAGCCGCGTAAAAATGGTTGGCCCAGCCTCTCCTCATCCCAGAAAACCCAACCCCAACTCTTCAGAGTAAGCTCCAGCGCATCAAGGTACCCACCAAACAGATTGCTGTCCCGGTCCTTCCACACCGTCGCTCATGCCGGTGGCGCATTGTTGACGCTATTGTAAGGTTTCTTGAGGAAACCCTGCTTCAACAACTCACCTTCTGTGCCGTTTTGTCCAACCCCTGTTCTGGTGCTCATTTTGTGTGTTCTTTGCCAGAGCTGCCTCAACGGTGTTGGGCACATACTCAGACACGTCATGAGGCCTCATGGTGCACTTAAATTGGAGCAGTGCCATGACTCCCATCCTCCCTTCCAGAATTTTAGCCACGAGCTCCAAGCCGCGCGAAACTACGCTAGTCTGGCGGGCGAACAAATGGTCCCGTCGAGATACCTTCAGAGGGAGGGTATTAAGTTTCTCAAGGTACAGGTCCTTAAGCAAGTGGTTGACGCAAAAAATCTCCTCAATCTCCCAGGGCTCAAAATTTTCAAAGAAATCCTCGAGCATGTCCACCGGGTAAAAGTTGGTGCAGTTTGCACCCGCTGCGTTGGGGGCCAGGCCATAAAGGTTGCACCAGAGTTGGAAGCGATAGAGGGCGCGCAAGAGACGGACTTCCTCAACTGGCCGCAGAGGGCAATCTTTGAAGACGGTCGGGGAAGTCCATTTGGACTGGGGGCGCCGATAGCCAGAACCCGACGCATTTGGAGGTTCTCTACGAGAAGGGTATACATCTGCTTGTCGAGATGCTTGACGAGGTGGCTCATCAACGGCTCCACGGTTGACGAGTAAAAGGATTCCATTTCGGAGAGCTTCTCCTTGGTGCAACTTCGGACCGATGCTGGGTTGGACCGGAGCTCCAGGTAGCTGTTTATAAAGTCCTTGATGTGCTTGGGCTGGCTGAACTCAAGCGACTGAGACATTTGAACAGCATAGGCGTCCACAAAGAAAATGTCCTCCTTGACGACGATGGTATCCGCAAAGGTCCGGGGGCCCGAGCCCTTGGTCTTGAACCAGGCCAGTACATTTTTGTACGTCATCTTGAAGGTTGTGTTCGAGTTGGAAGCCTAGCAATGGGCCCTCCTATTGTCGTGAGACTTTTCTTGAAACGCGTTGGAAGCGTCTGGAGAATGTGGTGGAATCTCAACCCTCTTGGGGGTCAAACACAGGGGAGGTTCTGGAGGAGATTGAAGATCTAAATGGTGGTGAAGGAAAGTGGGTGCAAAGGAGCGGTGACTGGAAAGGTAGAGCCTTGGTACAGGATGCAAACACGAAGTCAAGGGCAATATAACCACGAGGGGAGAGGCAGCCCTTTATAAACCTGCAACAATCGATGTTAGGCCACCTCACTGGACAAGGACTTGGGATGGTCTGGGGAAGTATTCAAGGCCATCACAATGGCTTCGGGCCTGGACAATAAAGGTGGACATTTGGGCCGTGTCACTTGAGCCGCCCCAGGCGGTAAGACTAAGCCTGAATAGGAGCGACCTCAGGGAAAAGGGGGGGGAAAAGAGGACGGACTTGTCAATCTTGGAGCCTTCTTGAGAATTGAAACTTGTCATAAAACACCCAGCCCCACGCCCTGAGTTTATAATCTTCCCTGTCCCAATGGCTTATCTAGAATCCCTCCCAGTTGCCCGTGCTGTCGGAAGGAGCTCGGCGGCGCGCTTCCTTAGCCATCCGCTCCTAGCATTCTCCCGATCTCGTGCTTCCCTAAAACGCCACGTCTCATAAAAGGGAGCCGAGTAAATGGTATTATCCGTAAGGATCTCGTCTTCAAGGTCATCGATTTTGAATCCTTCCCGGGTAGACTCTTCGGGCAGCAAGCCTTTCAGAGTGTCTGAGACTGCCTTGTGACTAGTTTCGAGTAGGACTTTGAGGTTGAACTTCAAACCTCATGAAATAAAGCTCCACTGGTATTTGCGTAGTTTCCTGTCTTTTATGTGATAACTTAGCATAGAACTTCCGCCATTGGGGTGGATTTGCAGGTCGCTTACAGGGAGCCCCATCAAGGAGCGGGGGGTATTCTATCATGAAGTTACCATCCCAATGTGACCGGGGTAGTAGAAGTGGTCGGCTTTCGGGCACTTATTGTACATCTTCCCATAAGAATGGTTGATACATGCAATTTCTTCCCCCTCTCAAGTCTGAAACACGTCAAGAAGTCCGTCAGAATGTCCCAAGGCTCGATCTTGTGTCCCGATGAGCACGGCTCGTTTGGTACCATGCCATAAAGGTTGCATCAGAGTTGGAAACGATAGATTGCACGCATGAGTCGAGTTTCCTCAGCCTGACTCAACGGCTCATCCCGCTTCAAGAACTCAACAGAGCTCCAGGGCTCGGCCCATGTGTCATGGATGTAGTGTTTCTGAAACGCTATTCCTTGGCTGAAATAGTCGAGCACGTCCACTGCTGACTCCCGGACAGTTGATAGGTAGATATCCGCCATCCCAGATCAGCTCGGTAGGAAGGCTTTCAAACGGAGATAGGCGGGGTGGTCTCTAGGCTGGATGAAGTAGCCTCTTGGTCTTGTGAGCTAGCTCGTGGAAATTTCCGTTGATCTTGGTGCAGAGTTTTAGAAGGTGCGAGTCCATCTTGCTGGAAAACCTTGAAAAATTTTGTAACCGGAAACAGTACAGATAGGCAAATTTGAAGAAGGTTGAGTGCTGTTAAACTGTCTTTTGAAAATATGTTCGACGTCCCCATCGAAGGGCGCTAGGCTCACGTTCTTGGGTCCGTCAACTTGGTTAACTTCCACTTCACAATAGCAGAGCGGCCCGCGCTGATTGGCTTGAAGACACTAGTCCTAGAATCAATGACTGATGTCGCCTTTTCCTCGGGCCTACAGGACACCAAGTTTCCTATCTTTCAAACCTCTGGGTGTGGCCAGTTTTATATGACCATGTCATGGGTGTTGCGAACTAACAGAAACCTTTAATCAGTGCCCTTCGCTGTTAGCACTTCCCTTTCCCTGAACACCGTTTTTTATGAGCAACCAGACATGGTCAAACGTTGCTGCTGAGTGTGTTACCGAGGGGTGTTGGCCCGGTTGGCTAGGACAAGGTCAAGAACCGGGTCGTGTAAATGAGAGTCACATATAGTACATAGCCGCGCGCTTGTAAGCGAGATGACCAACTGCTATTGAGCGAGATTAACGTTGACAGGATGAGCCGCTCGGCTGTGGTCGGACCAGAACCAGCTCGAATCCAAAGATCAACAGATAAGACGGCATGTTCAGGGACCAAGAACCCAACAGTTGACAGGAATAGCGGGTGTGCAGAGCAGTAGATTGGGATTAGCTAACAACAATGATTGCAAAGGAGCAATTGCGTTTGTAAACTTTTCAGATCCAAACTTGCTTCGATCAGGCCGTCTACAACAATACAAACTGGGGATGTAATACGTTATTTTCAGGGTGCCCAGTGAATTATGATTTTCCCGATTTTCGCTAAATGACAGTCTAACTCGGACCCGCACGTCGCCAGGCAGCAGTTGCTAGCTAGAACTTTTGACAGTCAAGAACTCCCCGCTCGCTTTCTGAGCACTTCCTTTGTCTCACTTTCGTGACTTGGCCACACATCAAGTGACAAGACAATCCGGAGACTGCATCATGGCCACGCAACCTCTTCCCACCCACCCCATCCTCTCGCTCCCAGCGACGCGACAAGACTCGTCGCCCCTGTTCACGCGCGTTCCCGGCGAGCTCCGCAGCGCCATTTTCGCCCTCGCTCTCACCGACTACCCGGACCCATCGCCAGAGACTCGCTACGCGGCCGAAACATGCTACACCCGGCCGAGCTACTTTGCGCCGCGCAAAAGCGACACCCGTCTCCTCCGCACATGCCGCGCCGTCTACCACGAGGCCTGGTTCCTGCCCTTTATCCTGCGGGAGCACACCTATTGGCTGACACACCGCGACCGCGCGCCTCCTGAATACGACTTCGGCCGGCAGTTCGAGGTCCTAAAGTCGACTCTTGAGAGGATCGCCCGGCAGCTCGGCACAGAGCATGTCGAGACGGAGGCCCTGCGCGTGTTTGCCCAGATGTGGGCGCTCGAGGAAGGCAGCCTGGCCGGTCTGCTGCAAACTGTGCCGTTGCTGCACCCGCGTCGCCTCACGCTGACTATCCGGCATGCGGACTGGTGGTGGTGGGAGTCGGACACGCCGCTCCGGTTTGAGGGGGAATGGGTCTGGGTCGTTTCCGAATGTCTTCCCCCCAGCGTGCGGGAGCTCCGGATTGAGCTTGAGTCCGTCCAGAGGAAGAAGGCGCAGGTGGACAGCATTGCGAAGCAAATGGCGGAGCGCTGGTTCTTCAAGAGGAAGGATGGTGTTGCTCTGTTTGCCGATGCGTCCGGCGCGGGAAATACGGTGGATACCTGGACCGGCTCGAGCACCTGGAATGGCCAGACGTGGGGACGGGATGAGACGAGGCGCGGTGAGATTGACTATTACATTCTTTCGGTGGTCTTCCGGCCTCGGTCCGCTGTTGAACGACATGGAGGTCACATCAGTTCCCGTGCCGCTGGAGCAGCCGAACTGAACCATCCCTTGTCTCGTGATGAGCTGATATTGCGTTGGGTGCACCCGGCTCCCGCCCCTGGTGTTGCTGTGGGAGATGATGATGCGAGTGAAGATGAAGAGGAGGAAGAACTAGATGAAGATGAAGAGGAGGAAGAACTAGAAGAAGATGAGGAGGAGGAAGATGAAGATGAAGAGCAGTCGGATGAATCTGATGGGCAGTATTGAGGATAGGAGGTTGGAAGCGTGTTGGGAGATTTAAACAATGGATGTTAAGAATTGACGTAGGAAAGTGCTGGTAGACGAAGTTTCAAATTGTATCTCTACGTTTGTTGTTTGTGAGGAATGACTACGTTAAGCACACGCATTCAATAAAAAGTACTGCCCAAAACAGACAACCCCTCTTAGCTTATCCGCTGAGTAAACTTGCCCTCGGACCCGCGCATCTAGTGGGCGCCCTTACTAGCGTATCTATTATGGGAGAGGTGACGGTATCCCGAGTTTTTTAGTAGGTATGATCGTATGTGTTTGTCAGAAGCCGACATGCAGTTGATACGGTTCCTGCGCCCGTGATGATAACCCGTGAAGGTTTGATGCAGCCTCTGAATCCCCCGTCCCACTGTTTACATCACCACACCAAAGCCATTGAAGAAGGTCGTGAACCCCTCTATTTACCCTCTATGCCATATGTACAAGACTAGAAACAGGAAACTCTCAACGGAACCGGGAAACTCTCCTCAGAAAGCGCCGTCCCAATGCTGCGCAGTGCTTCGAACAAGCCAACAACGACAACAGCAACAAAAACAAAGCGCTCTTTGCAACGACAGAAAACCACCCAGTGCCATCCATGCCGCTCCGGTATGTTCACCTCCCTCGTTTTGTCTACCTTTCCATCCCTGCCTCCTCCTAAGACAATACTGACAATACTGATCCCTCCTCTTTCAGAAACCTCCTCCACAAGAAACCCGAGCTTTGGAAAATCTCAAGACTTAAGAAGACTTGGCCTTCATGCTGTCAAACTGGCGATCGCGGCTGCTGCACCAAGGGAAAAAAGAGGAAACCTCCATCAGCATGACATCCTTCAAGAAACCGCAGGCAACAAATTGCCAAAACAATGACCAAGCCAAAATGCAAGCCTTCTGTTCGTGCGTTCATCCATCCCAAACACCACAACCAACGGGAAAGTCATGGTCGACAATGGTAGGGTGTGTGCGTGCAGGTATGCAAAACTGAGTCCAGTCCAAAAAGACATCCATCCAGGAACGGAGAAATCCAGTGGTGTGTCGCCGGGTATGGTTTGGTTTGCAGCCAGGGCCAGTATCAGGGGTAATCAGGGGGTCAAGCCGGGGGGATCGGGCTCATCGAAGGGTCGAGTCGAGGGGCAGGGGATCGCAATGTTGCTGGGTTTTACTCCTCGTACCTTCCACCCGTGATGAACGACGGCCCGCTCTTCTCAAGCTTCTCCTTGAGGTACTCGTAGACGGTGAAGGTGA
This sequence comes from Amesomyces nigricolor, assembly GCA_004802645.1. Taxonomy (NCBI): domain Eukaryota; kingdom Fungi; phylum Ascomycota; class Sordariomycetes; order Sordariales; family Chaetomiaceae; genus Amesomyces; species Amesomyces nigricolor. The sequence goes on from SRKS01000004.1 coordinate 443,087, forward strand.
CGGCCTGGCCGGGGGCGACACGCATGACGCGGGGGGTAATGCCCTTGTAGAAGGCATGGATGCCTTCTTGCCTGTGTCGCGGGGAGTTTTGTCAGTATTCGTCCATCTTTTGCGCAACATAGGGTTTGGGAGTATGGGGAACGCACTTGAACATATCAGCCGCAATCTTGGTAATGCGCTGCAGCGCGGTGGTGCCCGGCTCGGCCTTCATCTTCTGCAGGCGCGTCTTGATAGTATCAATCGGCGCGTTGCTCAGGGGGCCCATGGCGCCGGACACCAGACCGATCAGCGTGGTCTGGTAGCTAGGCAAGCTGGCGCCTTGGTACTCAGGCTGGTACTGGTACAGCCACTCCTTGAAGTAGGTGTAGGCGGTGAAGTTAACAGCCTGGTTGCTGCCCTGGCGGAGAGCCGTGAGCGACACGCCACGGTACAGCGCGCCGAAGCCCTCCTCCTTGACGATGGTGTACAGGGCATGGGCGGCGTTGCGGTACTTGGGGACGTCGAGCGGGTCGGCCATGGAGTGGTGCTGGGCCTGCAGGCGGATCTTGACGACCTCCATCGGGGTGACGACGGCGACGGCCTCGGTCACGCCGGCGGCGAGACCCGCGAAGAAGAGGGCTTGCCCGGAGACCTTGCCGGTTTCCTTGTTGCCCAGAAGCTGCTTGTACCACTCGAACGAGGTGAAGCGGATGGCCATCTTGGGGACGATGCCCGTGAGGACGGCGCCGAGACCCTTGTACAGGCCGAGGGGCGTCTCCTTCTTGACGATATCGGCGCCCGTGGCGATGAAGCCGCGCGGGGCCAGGCCTGGTTGCCGGCCCCGCCGTGAGAGCTGCATGCGCACCTTGATGGTGTCTGCGCGTTGTCTGTGTTAGCCGTAGCCTTTTCGCTGCCCGAGACAGAACCACTCACCAAGAGGATGGCACACCAACGCCTCCATCATACCGGCACCACCACCAGCTACAACCCGGCGTGTTAGTACGGCGCATACTTGCACGTTCGGGCCAGTCCGGTATCTGGAGCTCACCGATCAAGTTGGTCGCGGCCGAAGCCGGCTTCTTGCCATCACCGCTTCTTGACATATTTCCTGTTTCTGACTGTGTCTCTTTTCTCCTTCTCTTTTCCTCCGTCGAGTCCTCCTAAAACAGGACTCGAGAACCTTGACGGGACAAAGTCCGAGAAATCGCCGTGCTTGCTAAAAGCGCCAAGCCCTTCTTTCCGGATGCCGAGGAGTCTGGTCTCCCTTGAACTCCCACGTCGTTCTAGCTGCGCAAACTTCTCTTATTGGAGAAGCTGTCTTCGAAGCTTTGCAGCGAGTCTTGTCGTTGAGACCGGTTCGTAGATCGACACGCGATAGCACACGCGAGTCAAGCGTCAGGGACGAACGGATAGAGGCGCCGGGAACGGTCGGGATCCACCTCCGCACTTTATCAAGGGGAAGCAGCCGGAGAAGAGAGAAGAAACGGATGGGATAGAGGGGTATCACCACAAGAGAGAGGAACAAAGAAGACAGCAGACAGAAATACCGAAGACGGAAGGGAGAGAAGAGGAGAGGGAGGAGAGCTCGGGGATAAGAGGAGGGCAGCTCGCCCAAATATGACTCTTCAGCCACGGCAGATCGGATCTCAGAACAACTGGGGAGGGAAGCCGAGCCGAGCGGGCGGGCACGAGGCCGAACTTGCCCACCCAACATGGTGACAATGGGACACGCCCGCCAGGGCCCGGTCCAGACAAGAGACAGGGACCTTGAACCACCCCCCGGTTGAATTCCCGGGAGTGGCAGAGACGTGTGGAGAGAGAGTTGGAGCTCCACAGGAGTGGGTTGGGCCAAGGGAGGGGGACTAGCCCGAGGGGGCAACTTACCCTTCGTCCGCGGCTGGCAGTTTGGCGATAAAATGCATGCCCCTGCAGGGAACAAGCAGGCGGGAAAAAAGCAAGTCTTTCCCCAGACTGTTGCTGGCCAACGTTTCGGGCACATGGGCAATTTACCCCTGGGGCTGGCAGAGCAGCGGTGACGGCCCGTCTGTCGGTGCAGCGGAGGGTTTGTGCTGTGCTCAGCCAGCCCGCCAGCTGCCTGAGAGCACCTTGAAGGGTCCCCAATTCCATCCCCAGCTCTCTCGGTTTGACTCGTCAATCTTCGGCTTTCACTTCTTGCTTCTGGGTGTGTGACCTGTCGTCGAATTGGCCACAAATACGCGCCAGTGAAAGGGGGCATCGGCCCCATGATGGTCGTCCCAGTTTGTCCCCAGTGGTCCCCCAAGGTTCTGCCACCCGCCGTTCCCCGTCGCCCTTCTGGCTTGTGATCACCCAGTGACGTCGCGATAACCGACTCTCAGCCGAGCTTGTGATTCTGCGGGGAAAGCTGAGGGGCGCGCTGCCCCACCACCAACCGGCAGCCGTCGAGCTCGGACGCTTCCGGGATCGCCCACGCGTAGGCCGCAAGCAGCCCAGTGCCGAGGTCATCGTGGTCTGCCGAGATCTCCCTGCTCGGGCCACTGGGGTCGGAATCCGGAGACTCGAGAAGCCGAGAAAGATGGTAGCTCGCAGGGGACTCCAGGGTACTGAAGATGCTGGTAGTAGTCTGGGCAAATGCGAAGAAATAATGTTCATAAATATAGAGTTCGAAATAAGGGTATTGATGTCCAAGCCAAATACTTGACAAACATGAAGCCAGACCATCCTGTACAGTCGCCGCCCTCCTCTAGTAAGCTTTTGATAGCCCTTGCAGATGCGCACACGTCAATGCAGGAACAACGCCGCAGAGACACCTTATCCCACAAACCACCGCCGTCCGTTCCAAAGCCATCCAGCTTTTGGCCACGACCCCAAGAAAAACCACAACGCCGAAAAGAGAAAGTAACGACCAAAATAATCCACCAATTCAGAATCCCACCCATTTCGGATCCAAGAGCCGGGGCCCCACATCCACGCCACACAGCGATGGTTGAAACGCTGCCACCGTCCCACGCGCACCGACCTTCTCACTCTAGGCCGGCGCTACGCCCTCAACAGCTCCATGCCCATTCCCAATATCCTTAAATGAATAAATCCGAATCTCTCCATCCTCGCTGCCGCTAGCCATCAAACTATCACTCAACCCCACGCAAGTAACAGGCCCGCGATGCCCCACAAAAGTAGCATCACACTTCCCGCTGCGCGGCTCCCAGCACTTGACCATGCCATCATTCGCACCGCTAATAACGCGAATCGTATCCCCCGCGAGCGACCACACGCCCTCGAGATGGCCAAAGAAGGTCTTCAAACACCGGCCCGTGGCGCTGTCCCACAGGCGGATGGTGCTGTCCAGGCCGCCCGAGAGGAAGTAGCGCGGGGGCAGCGGGCGCGAGGACTCGTCAGAGAAGGTCGAGCCGTACATGGAGCGGAGGTCCTCGTCGCGCGACGGCGAGCTGCTGCGGCGCTCGGGGTGCATGAAGGATATGGTTGAGGTGCCGTCGCCGCCGCTAGCGATGGAGAGCGTGTCGGTGTTGTCAGCGGAGGCGTTGGTGCCGGCTAGCAGCTCGTCGTCTGGCTCATACTCGGGGGGTAGAAGCAGGACTTGTTGGACGTGGCCGACGTGTCCTTCAAAGGTGCGGATCACTTGCTTCGTGTCGAGATCCCACATCTTGATAGTGGTGTCGTCTGACGCCGACATGACAGTTCTGCTGGCGATGTCGAGTCGTGTGCAGTTGACCCAGTCGGTGTGGCCTTTGAGGCAGTATGTCCTCTTGTCGTTGAAGTCGAAGATCTTGACGCTGCGGTCGATCGAGCCACTGGCCAGGAGATGGCCGTCGAAGTGAACGCTGATGACTCCGTCTGTGTGCCCCTGAAGCGTCGAGATGCATTCGCCGGTGTGCCAGTTCCAGATCTTGATGGTGTCTGTACGGGTCAGCAGGCTGTCGAACCAGGATCGACGAAGCAAACTTACTATCTAGACTGCCGCTGATGAGCTTGGAGTCATCAAACTGCAACGCACGAATACCCCGAGCATGGCCACGCAATGTCCGAAGCTCTTCGCCCGTCTCGATGTTCCCTGTTTGCCTGGTTAGCCTTGAAGCCAGAGCAATCTCGCGAGGCGCACGTACAAATTTTGATGGTCGCATCATATGACCCGGTCGCGAGGATGTTATCGTCGAGCTGCAGGCATGTCACGCCATTGGTGTGGCCCTTGAGCGTCTTGACAGAGCACCGGCCGTACTTCCAGTTGTACCCGACCTGGGATTGTCAGCATTGGTGTGCCGACCATGCGGTTCGGATATGCTTACCTGCCACCGGTCCCGGTACACTGCCTTCCAGCTCCGAGTTTTCGGCTCCGGCTCCACCTGCTTGCTGAGACGTTGTCGCTTGCCACCCAGTTCGTTCTCCGATGACTCGGCCAGACGCTTGCGCGACGGCATATATCCCTGGGCATCCGTCTGAGAGTCATCGCGGAGCTCTTGTATCCTCCCGTTCGAGTTGTCTTTCGCCAGCTGCCTTTGGCGTGTGTAGTTGCGGAGCTTCTTCCGTTCCAGGAGCGGAAGCCCCCACCCACACTTTGTGCACTTCCTGTTCACATGCTGCTCGCACATCCACACCCACACGGCGTCGTCGTCGGCTAGTTGGCGCCACCGCTGGCTGACCTGGGCGGCCTTGGTAAGGCTGACGGTGTCGAGGTAGCAGAGAATCTTCTGGGAGATCTCGACGGGCAGGGCGGTGATGAAGTCGATCTTGAGAGCCTCGGTGACCTCGCGGGAGACAAGTGACAGCTGAGGGAAGCAGAGTTGGGCGAGGACGCCCTGCAGCATCAGTTCACGATGACGGGCCGGCGCGGCAGAGAAGAGCGACCACACGTGGGTGATGGCCTGCTGGTCCGCCGAGGTGAGCTTGTCGAGTTCCTGCTGGATCATAACCATCTTGGCCTCGTCGGCAGCTCTCCGGCATTTTGAATCCGGTCGGTGCCTGTAGCAGTATTTTGTGTTCGGATTCCTCTCCCTCGCCGTCTGCTCGTTGTTCGGCTTCCCGATGGGGGCGTACAGGGTCGGGATGTGCTCCTTCAAGAAGGGCGTAACCGTCTTCCCTATTAGTGACGACGACATGTTGGTCATGCTGTGCCGGGATCGCAAGCGCGCTTCCTCCTCTGGTCGTAGCCGATCGCAGCTCTTTGCTGTATCGATGGATGATGTCCCCTCGCTCTCAACCTCCCTGTCCAGAACCGGGAGGCTCTTATTTCTCGGTGTAGACCGGGCTGTCAGAAAAGGCGTGTCGGCGTCATCGGACGGGAAGTCGATGCCATCTTGCCTCGGGAGTGGCGGATGGCCATGGAGGATGGCGGGAGATTGGAAGAAGCTGCTCATGGCGGAATCGGGGCGGGATCGCAGGCAAACAGGTGTCTTGCGTTGGTTCCAGGTTAAATGGCTCGTGCCAGCATTGAGCTCGCTTGCCAGTCAGAGGCAGGCTGGGTCGATGGCGTGCTGGGCGGATGGGTGTGCGACAGGCCGGCTCGGTGTCAGGAGTCGGGCGGGTCTCGGGGCGGTCAAACCGCTGGGTGCGTGAGAGCTGGACGGCACGGCGGCACGCAATGGGCGGCTTGTGGTTCGCGATCGGGTAGTCGCAGGCGCAGGCGCAGGGTCGGGGTGTCGCAAGCGCAAATCGCAAATCGCTGATCTGCTTAGGGGATATTGACGATATCGACGAGGGGGCGACCGGGGTCTTGAATCGAGGGGACTGGACAAGAGACAGCTCTGGCAGCTCGTACTCAGTTAAATGAGCAATAGAGGAAACAATCGCGAATTGCGAGAGGCCGTTGCAAACAGGGTTGAACTGTTGCTTGGCAGAGAGGCTACGGGGGATTGGCAGCCGGTGCGTTTTGACGATGGGCGAAAGCTAAAGCGAAGCTTGACAGACAGCGGCTGGAGTGAGTCGTGCTTGGTGCAAGAAGCGGGCAGAATGGCGAAATCGGCTCGGTGGAGTGAGTGCTTCGCTGCTTTGCGCCAAAAATTGCGTTATCGCCTGGCACTTGGCCTGGGGACCCACTTGGGAAAACCGCTTTGTTGCTTCCCGAACCTGTGGATGCGGGGAAGGTTGCAGCTGTTACTGCTAACAATTGAATATGTCGCTGTTGAGCCCTACCACAAGTTCTAATACACAGAAAAATTACAGGAACAGTTCTCAAAAAGGCACTAGACGTGTTAAAGACTCCTCGTAGATCCAATTCAGTTTGCGGGGGAACTTGGAGGCTCAACATAACTCTTGAAGTCAACGTCTTAGTAGCATCGGATACTATCACGGGTCGCGGTGGGTCGTTGCGACAGGCTCACGTGAGAGCGTTCATGTTGCTGAGAAAAGACAACTCTCAAAATAAGCTCAGAAGAGCACGAGAGTATAGAAATAGATACTTCACTGATTGTCACTCCTGCTCTTGACAACTTCATTCGCAATGCCTGAGCTCTCTGTGAGCTCCTAGATTCCCAATGTCGCAGTCCGCAACCAAAAGTGGATCCACACGATCTCAGATCTGACTTCCGCATCACCCTTGCCCATGCAGCAAACATGCAGAAAACACAAATGCAGGTCAGCTCGAGGTCAGCATCCTGTGCTCAAAGTTTGCAATTCATCAGGAATACATCAAATTCCAAATCTGATCTCCGACAGCCGGCAGTGTCTGTTTCCTGGGCACCTGTTCGCTATCAAGCGATCTCGGCGGCTGGCATCCAGGTTGGCATGAGTGGCATGTTCTCGCTTTTCACAGTCGATTGCGCCATTCCTTGGCATCTGGGACAAGCCCGACACCCGAAATGATGGAGCTGAAGACCCACCTTTCCAAATCAGGGCTGCAGGGTGCCACACCTCAAACAACATCACAACCACAACCACACAGAACGACACGCGTTGTTCCAACTTGGTTCTCTTCACCCCCCATATAAAAGAGCCTCCTACGGCAACGGCCCAAAATTCAACGTATTATCTTACATTACCCTACATCTTTCCCTACGCATATCTTCCTACTCCTCCCCATCGGCACCCTCACCACCCTCCTCCTCTTCACCATCGCCCTCCTCCAGCCCCTCCCCTTGGCTTTGCGCCAACCCCTTCGCCTTCTGCCTCCATGCGCGGGTCTTCTCGAGCCTCACAACCCGGCAATCAGGGCACCCTTTTTTGGGTGAGATCAGGGTTTGCCTCCCTGCACCAGATGCAGAGCCCCCGTGCATGGAGGGCGGCATTGCGCAGCCCCTTCCGGCCCTGGCCTCGGGGCGGCCGCTGAGGACCCGGATTGTTGGCCGCGGGAGCGGAGGTAGCGGCAGTAGCTGGCGGTTTCTACTCGATTTCATCGGGGGATGAGGTGCTGTCGTGCTCGTTGTCTTGTTGTGCGCCGTGTTCTTGGTTGTTGACGTCGTCGTCTTGCTCCGATGGTGGGCCCGGGGACTCCTAGTCCTCCAGCTGCTCCTCTTCGTCGCGGTGCGCTTCGATCTCGTCTTGTCCTGCTGACTGGCCTTCCTCTGCCTGGCTCTCCCCGTCGGTGTTGACCTCGACGGAGGGCGTGGCGACAGGAGCCTCCATTTCGGCAAGAGCTTGCTGAATCGCCACGGGAGCGGTCTTGGCGGGCGCGAACAGTTCGGCGTTGGGGTGGTTTTGCGCGACCTCGTCGTCAAACATGGTGGCTTAAAAAGCGAGAGCAAAATTCCAGTTGCGGTCGAAGATATCTTGTTCCATCCCGGATCGCGGATTTGGATGCGTCCGGTTGCAGCGGCTGCTGATGCAGCATCTGCATTACCAGTTCCCCGAGTTCATTGTACCGTGTCTGGGTCGCACTGGCGGTCTTCAGGGCCTTGCGTGCAGTAGCGTTGGTTTCCTCGCATTGCTGGAGCAGATGGTTGAAGACGATCAGCTCATGTCGCTGGCCGGCGCTGTTCCTTGCGTTGCGGATTTTGAAATACGCCTGCAGAATATCGTCCCATCTGCGACCGGACAGTCTGTCGTCCCCTTCCTTTTTGTCAGCGTCGTTCTCGGCAATGTAGGGTCTGGGGTTCTTGATCATGGAGTAAGTGCAGGGGTGGCCGTCTGCGACGCCGTCGTCGTCGTAGTCGTCGCTCAGAGTCTGCTTGCCATTCTTCCCGTCTCCGCTATTGCCAGTCTTGTAGCCGGTGCCTTGGTTTTGGACGACGACCGGTTTGGCACCAGGTTTGCCCTCGGGGCCCATGCCAGTGGCAGTCTAACAAAAGTTCCCAGATTCTTTTGTTCAATATTGAGGAATGCTGCTATTTGGAGGAGGAATTGGTGGATGAGTTGGTGAAGAAGGATACGAAACTGTGGATTTGGGGATGAATCTTCTTTAGAGAGATTTGGGCGTCCTGGCAAATAGGGCAGACGACATGAGTCCCAGGATTGGCGCCGGTGGTGAAGGATACGAAACTGTGGATTTGGGAACGGATCCTTGATTGCGCTTTTAGCAAGAAGAATCTTCGCGGGCAAAGTAGAAAGGTTACCACGCCGAGGACTTTCCAACACCGGGCAGGATGGCCTCCCACCATCAAGTCCTTGGAGATGAACTCCTATCACATGATCTCCCGCTCATGCGGACAAGCACGGCATGGCTGCGCATCTCAAAATTTGTCATTTAGAAGTTTCCAGTGACATTCGGTTCATCGTCAAGGATCGAGCCCAGTTGAATCACTAACAGAGTCGGAGTATTGCAGGTATCCAGAGCCCAAAGAAAAGGTAGGAAGGAGACTGACAGGTTACACAGGAATACAAAACATGACAACCCATTCGATGATTGAAGGGACGTTAGATATTCCTAGGAAGATCCGATTGCCTCGGTGCGCCACCGTTTCCTCTTTAGGCGCATGTTGGAAGCTGCCGTCCACCGCACTTGAACTGTTGCCGAAACTAGGTAACTTGGCTGATGCATATGAATCGCTGAGTCTGGGCCTGAACGCCAGCGTCTAGCACGCTAGGTTCGCCCTCTTCCCCTCATCAGCTTCGAATTCATGTTGCAGGATGTCGGTGTCGAGCAAGGCAGTCTGGAAGGCCATAGGAAAGTTCCAGTTGTCCGGCAAGTTGTTTAAATCTATTTTGACTGGATTGCCGGATTCTCAGGCTTTCGTTCAGAGTTTTGTGAATGTGTTGATAGAAGATTGGTGGACGAGTTGGTGGAGATTGCAACAGAGTTAATGAGAATTTGAGCGCAACTGCGGGAAGAAGAATTTGCGCGCAGGCAGGAGGGTTATCCGGAATTTCGTTGCGTTTTCTTTCTGAAGACGGCAGAAGCTTTGTGCGCACTGGGCTGTGGACATGCCGTGACCGTTCCCCAGACAAGGAACTTGGGATGGAAACTCGTGGTTCAGTATTGGCTCTCACCATTCAAAACCGACAACCCGGGCAGGGCACAACTAAACTTTGCTTCAGCAAGATGAACATCTAGCGCAAATATATATTGAGATTGAAAGTTCAAGGGTTCGTAATATGCTAGATTGTCATGAAGTCTATGATGATGTCTTGTTCTAAGCAGGCAAAGGGCAAGGAATGGTACATTTGCCGGCGGCCTCGACCACACATCCAGGGGCAGGGTCATGCCGTGCCCTTTACTTATCAGCCGGAATCTGCGCATCATTCAGACCTTTGCTCCTAGGACTTGATGTTCCCCAAGAAATTTTCGATATCCAAATGACCTGTGGCTCGCCGTGGTGCCGGGTTTTCTATCGCCTTTTCAGGTATCATGGGTCGCGGCTGAAGTTCTGTTTGTTGTCGTTGAAAATATGGACTTCAGCGGCAGTGCATTCCGTTTTTGTTGCGAGGCCGTTGGCGTGACAACAAAAGACACATCGAAGAGCGCAAGGAGGCTTATACCAAGAGAAACGGTCGGGCCACATCAAGGGAGTTAGCGGAACTGGCTGTCATTGGACCTCTCGAAGGGCTTCATGGTACCCTTGTGGACATGAAAAGCATTAAAAGGGCGCATAACCTGTAGGATGGGGAGCACGCAGGACGTTTGGTCCTCAGGCAGCCACGCTCACAACAAGGGAAGTTTACTCGCCGAGTGCGGAAAGCTGAGACTAAGCCATGGTGTCTTGGCATGTGGTGGTGTTAAATGCCAGCAGGATGACGAAGTTCGAGGCAGGGAGGCATGAACATCACCATCGCAGGGAAATGACAGAACCTCTTTCTCCAAGGTGAGAGTAATAACGTGCAAGGAAGTATATACTGTGCTGATGAGCTGGGATTCTCGACCTCCAATCTCCAGACAACATCCCTTGACTAACAGGGTTATTGTTTACATACGTTGGTTGTTTTAGCTGGAGAGCCTGCGCAGTAAACGTAGTTCGATGGCCATGAGCTCCAAAAAAAAAAAGAGGTCTTTATTGTGAGACCGTTAAACCGAAAGTGCACTGATCATCCGGGCGAACAGCGTCATTGTACGGAGTCTGGCGAATCTTTGATAGTCACGAGCCAGACAATGCATGTTTGCTGTCGTGGCAATTTGGTATAGTCAGACATGTCAACCCAATGACAGAATGGTAACAAGTAATTCAGGAGTCATCAAGGACATGACTAGTTCTGGGCGTTGATTACTTCATGTGTGGTTGATGTTGTTGTTGTTGCCCCTGTCTTGGCATTCAGGGGCTGGGTAGCCAGACGATGGACGAGAGCAGGCGAGGTTTAGTCTCCCACCCCACAACCCGGAAGACTGTCTGTCCCCAACCATGACCAACCACCAAGGAACAAACACAGGGAGGTAGTATGTAGTATTATAAAATTCGCATTTACTCCAAGACTATGCAAATGCTATAGTAGAAAATCGCAAACAAAAACCAAGTTTATGAACAACCACCCGAGTGTGCCCGCCCGATGCGATCTATTCCGCAATCGGCCAGGTCTCGATATCTCGCCCAAGATCCAACAATCCAATGCTGTGCTCTCTGCGAAAGGGTAGATTATTCCTCCTCGTATGTCCGCTTCTAGTGAGACTTTTATTCGGAACCCGATATCCGTATGTTGATCCAAATGTGTATGATCGAAATGTGGGAGGCATCAAGTATGCCATACCGCATAATGCCCCAGTGGTAGCTATCCAAAAGAAAGACCAAATTCCCCGTAAGAGCCGAGATGGAAAAGTGTCGTGTGCGTATTCCAGCGTCGTATGTGTATCGTCCTCCTCCCCTCACGGCGGCGGTGCCCTCCCCCCATCCCTCTGCCCCGACCCATTGCCATTCTGCACCCCCTGATGCAGATTATACAACCCCTTCTCCGCCAACCCCCCCTTCCCCTCCCCCTCCCCCTCCTCCTCAAAAACCTTCTTCTCCAACCACTGCGTCGCCCGCGCGCACGCCGTATCGACCCACTTCATCCACGCCCACGCAGCCGTATACGTCAAACTCGTAAACACCAGAATCGCCACCATCTTATGCGCCCTGCTCCGCGGCCTCAACCACTCCTGCTCCCTTGGCGTTCCATCCTCATTCAACCCCGCCGCCTCCCACGGCTCCCCGCGAATCCCATACACAATCCACATCCCCACCGTCCGCAAAATGGTCCCGTGCACGAGGTACACCGCAAACGAATGATGCCCGAGCCAGATCAGCAACCTGTGGGACAGCATTTTCTGGAACAAAGGCGAGAGGAAGAGCGAGATGGCGGTGCACATGATGAAGAAGGCGGACGTGCGGCGCTGAGGGTCGGTGCCGCGCGGCACGATGATGCTGCCGTTGATGTAGTCGCCTTCGGCGACGAGGGCGGAGTGCAGGGCGCGGGACCAGGGGGCCCAGTCTTCGTGTTCTTGCGGGTAGGAGCCGACGAAGCCGCCGATTATGAGGAGGAGGGGGGCAACGAAGAAGGTGAGAAGGCGGGTGTGCGTGGAGATGTAGGTTTGGGTCGGGCGGTGTTGGGCGAGCTCGGCGAGGAGGGTGCCGAGGGCGAGCATGGCACCGAAGGTTTCTGGGGGGTGTCAGTTTGGAAATTCGGGTGGGGATTGGATTGTTGCCCGAGGGCGGGGGGAAGGGGCCACAGAGTACTGCAGGGACAGCATACCTGTCAGGGGATTGACGTTCATCAGCCAGTACATAATCAGCAGCACGTGCACGAGCATGCGGTACTTGAAGCGCATGCCGATTGTGGCAGCCAACACAATGTAGACCTGGAACGCGCCGATCAGCAGCGGGCGCATAGCCCACTGGTGTCTATCGAACAGATTCTCGGTGTTGGTCCACGTCGTGAGCGACGTCGTAAACAGGCGCTTGACGTTCTCGCCAAAGGGCAGCGGGTCAGGGGCGTCGAAGCGCACCCAGAAGCCGTCGCACCGGTTCGCGGCCTTGTATCCCCCGAGCGACGACATGACGAAGCTTATGAAGGTCGCGATCAGGGCCGGCAGGACGAGGCGTGGCGGGCGGCGGAAAGCGCTGCGGGCGACCGATTTGAGGGAGGCGGGGATGTTGTGCTGCTGGTAGGCCAGCTTGATCGGCTTGTAGGCGCACACGAAGCCCGTCAAGAATGCGAAAATGGGCACACCGATGCGGCCCTGCCAGGGGATCCGCAGCCACGGCAATTGCAGCAGTCGAGGGGTGCCATTGGGCTCGTCGGCTGGCCAGAATAGCGGGAAATCGAGGGCTCGCGAGATATGGGTGACGATGACAAGCACGGAGGTGATGCCTCGAAGGCCCTGTGCGAGACAAACACGTTAGCTGGGGAGCATGTGACGGGGTTGGTTGGCTGGTTTTGGCGGTAACGGCGCGCAAGGCTGATGTGTGGCACAAGGGACTCGAACACGGAATGCGACGTACCTCAACCCACTTGATGTTTCGTTGGTTCGGCCTCGCGCTCATGGTGTTTTGTCGGCCTGTTGTCACCCTCTAATCCAGCAAAGGGAAAGCAAAGACAAGAGTTCCAGCAAGATGGTGAAGCGGGGGGAGGACAATGGCACTGATGGGTGTCGCCCGCCAAAGACGCAAACCGAGAACTACCAAGGAACCAGACACGCGAGTCTGGCAAAGTGGAGAATCGCCAGTCGCGGAGCCGAGACAGGTTCCGAGGGCAGATCTGAGACGGATGCTGCGCTCGGTGGCGGCATCAAGGGAGGCGGTTGCTGATGTTGCTGGTATTTACCGTACACACCTTCAGGAAGATGGCAGATGCAGCGGAAGTGAAGGTGGCCGTCGACGTTGGGGGCGGGAGAGGACAGAGGTGCGGGAGAATGCCGGCGGCATCGGGCGATTTGCAAGCCAAGGAGATGTTGTCAGATTGGCAGCTGCTGTGTCTCTCTCTGGGATGTGGATGTGGGGAATACCGGCGTCCCACTGTTGTTTCCGGCGATTCTACTGCTGGGCCTTGATGAAGTGTCGCCGAACGGGACGGGCTGGTGTCTGATGTCGTCGGGACGGGCAGGCGTGCGATTCGATTCGTGGGTGATGGCCACAGAAGAGCGCGGCCGGGTTTAACCTGGACAGTTGGTCACGGCAGGCATGGAGTGCGGTCCGTCCGAGGTTTTGACGGTTTCTTGGTGGCGGCACGGCGGGCAGGGAGGAACGGTTTTTCTTTTCTGGGCCAATCGTGCCAATCCGGGCATGCTCTTCCACGATGCCAAGCTGGCCACAACAAGGGGGCGCTGCGGCGGTTGCCGAATTAGCCGTTTGGTTGCCTCAGCACCACCGTCATCCCACATGGCCTGATAGAGAGCATCTTTCTCTGTCTGCTAGTATCAGTCAACTGACGCCAGAGTGTCCATGTTAGCCTCCAGCACGCAAGCCGAAGCAGATGAGACCTGGCAGCCATGTCAGCCTGACCCTGGCCCAGGAGCGAGCGGCGTCGCAGCCTCTGCCACTCCTGAGACGAGTTTCGGGCTGGGATGGAAATGGCTTGGCGGCCGAGAGTGAAAGTCGAGTCAACGACAACCTGGAAGATGGAAAAGACGAAAAGACGGAACGGGTGCTTGGCAGTCGACACTCAGTCGAGCGAGGGACCCTGAAGGCGCATCTCAGCCGTGTAACTCTTTCCACAATGTCAACAGTGAACAACAACCTCGTCGAATCGTCCGTTCCTCGCTTGTTGTTGCTCGGCCTGGGCGAATTCCATGTCGGCGCCAAATCTGCAAGTTTCCTGATTTCCGCTGTCTTTGCCAAAACAAGCCAAGGCCGGACGTTCTTGCTGGCGATCCACAGGTCTTAGCGCCGGTTACCATTCGCGCTCGCTTGCAGAGGTCCACTGGTTTGTCCCACTGACGGCCCACAGGCCACGCAAGCCTCCCGGCACGATCGGATAATCCATGCAGATTCGCGAGATTGGAAGTCGGCCCCTCGGCTGGGCTGCCTCCGGGGATATCGGACCCAGGAAATGCGTGCGAAGGCGTCTGTTGGTGTATGGTCCCAATGTGACCTCCAAAGCGAGCGGCTGGTGTCGAATGGCAGCCGAGAGGGATGAAAGATGACGACAATGAGGTTCTAGCGCGTCTCTGGAAGCCCCCGCCTCACGTGCCCAATCCTTTCTTCTCCGCTTCTCTGCTGTCGTTTGCCGACAAATGGTCCCACAACAAAGCGATCGCATTTTCGTCGTCCACCGTCTTGCGCCCCTCGCCGGGTTGCCGAGACTAATCAAAGCCCAGGAAACAAGATGCGAATTTTGACCGGCCTGTTCTGCCAATGCACTACGGTCCGGCAAAAACAAGGAGTTTCCGTCTTGTGTCCCCTCGCCACAAATGGCAACAAATTAAGGTGCTGATTGCCCCGACTCGCGCTCAACCCCACAACAAGCGAAAACCATCAAGAAATCAAGATCACCTCCAATTTCCCCATCATCTCTCTCATCAGACTCTCCTCAGCTGACCATGGCGGCACTGCTGCGCCCCGACATGATCAGGCTGGAGCCCGAAATTGGGTTCGCAGGGTCAACGTTCAATCCCTGGCGGAGATGGGCGACCTGCTGCGTTTCAGATAGCCACTTCCGTCTCCGCTTAACTGAGTGATCGGCCCTGGAGATCGTCAGGGACGATGAGCCCGTGCTTGTGTCCGAGAGAGGCTCAGAGGAACCCTTAGCGGTGCACGGAGGTATCCAGTGTCACACTCAGATCTAATTGAGCGGACACTACATGTGATGCCGATCACCAAGTCGAGACTCGTATTGAGAAGGGAGTTGCGTTTACAGAACCAATGGTTAATTTTAGCTATCATTCAGGGGACGGCTGGGATATTTATCATGGATTTCGATCTGCGCCTCTTCTAGCTTCGGCTGCTCGGGAAGTCTCGTTCGAGTGTCTAGGATGTATCAGGAACTATTTAAGGACTGGGCAACACTTAAGAGCTACATAACCGACCCCGAATTCCAATCTTGACTTGTCCTAAGTGCCCCTGAATTATCTATCAGCTTTTACATCATCGTTTCGCGAACAAAACGCTTGCATCGTCTGCTCTTCGCCTCAAAAACGACTTGATGCTCACGTTTCGAGACTCAGACATTGGGGGAACCTCTCTTTAAGGTGTTGATAACGATCAACTATCTCTTACCTCACCCCCATTGTCTCCCAATAAGACAACGCGGTTGAAAGTTTATGAAACGGTTGTCTATTTTTGAGTCTTGAGAACAAAACCGTCGTTCTTTCTTATGTTACTGTATCAGTTAAGGAGCAAGGGTTCACTGAAGTGCTGGCCCTCGGATGGCGAAAGTAATACGCAAGTCTTCAAGGGATGAGTAGTTGCAGCCTGGTTTGCATGGTTGATGACGACGACGGGGTGCACGTTGAAACCCTTCGCTTAGTCTTGTCGCTCTCTAGACACGCGTCTCTCTTCAATTGAGATTTGAAATTAAATCTGCGGCTTCAATTCTTCCGCCATGCGCTAATGAGCGAACGGGGCGTCAGCACAGAACAAACGCCACATGTTTCCGTTTCGTGGAGCAGTTGAGTATATCCCGTTGGATGCTCCATTACACTCTCAATAATACCTCAAACGAGAACAGGAACAGCTGCTGCTTGCGGGCCGGATAAATGCCAAGGACGAGGTCAAAATCGCTCTTGCTGGTCGTCACTAGCCCCCTGAATGCTAAGGTAACCTCCGCCCGCCGATAGACCTTGAACCGCAGTTATCCACACCCGTTGATGCTCGATGCTCATGCTCCAAATGTATCCATGTCAAAACCACCTCTCCTGCCTCCTCTTTTCCAGTCATACCTCCATCTTCTAACCCTATCCAGACCCAGAACCTAACACTCCCAAACGCCTCATCAAATCACTCTTAACGCCTAGCCCCTTCCCCCCCCCCCAAATCAACCACCCCCTATCCACCCCCCTAAAACTCATCCCCCCTAACCTCAAACTCCACCCCCTCCCTCAAAAACACCTCCTTCAGCGAATCAAAATGCATCTCAATCGGCACAGCGCCCTCGAGGGCCCACGTCCACGGGATCCGGCACACCAGCGCGACCTTCCTCAGCCGGCCCAGGCGCGTGCGCACATCCCGCGCGAATTGTGAGAGCGTCTTCAGCGCGCTGAAGCGGTAGTTGTGCTGGGACGCATAGTGCGCGACCTTTTGCTGCGCGGTCCAGTTGGGGAGGTCGTCGAGGAGCGTGCAGTGGGGCCACCACCTTGGGGGGGACTGTTAGTATGAGGTGGGGGAGGGGGGTGGGGGGAGACAAACCAGTCTTCCAGCGTGAGGCTGACCAGATTTGGCGGGAGGAGGTCAAGAAGCGGGTACTCGAGCACAGCCGCTGGCTTTCCATACAACACAGCCATCTGGACACACAGCGACTGGAGCTGCGTCATGTCTGCGAGTGAGGCCAGACGGCCCTCAGCCCCAACCATCGATTCATACCCCTCGAGGTCTTCCCAGCTGAGGTCGAGATTGCGCAGGTGCTTGGCGTGGCTGGCCAGCGCCATGTCGAGGGCCTCTGGATGCGCGTGGCCGCCGCTGTCTTCGCCTGGGTCGCGAAGGGTGTCGTCGCGCCGTGAGGACATGTACAGCGTCTCGAGGCGCGGGGCGTTGAGGAGGAGTTGGCGCAGGTCGCTGGGGTGGGCGACGCTGTCGTGCAGGAAGACGTGTTTGATGTTGGCTAGGATGGGCGGGGCGGGGGCGTCAGGGTTGCTGCTGCTGTTACTGTTGTTGAAGATGCCCCCGTAATGATGAGGGAAAGGTGGCTCGTCGACGTCGTCGAGTGAGTTGTCCCAAACGCCATCGTCACCGCTGACCTCGAGCGTGGTCAGCTTGGGGAAGCTGGCGTAGAGCGGAGCGTAGCGCCGCGGCTGGGCGCCAAAGATCTCGGGAATGTCGCAGTCGCATTCGTCGTGGTCGAAGTGGGCGATGAGTTCTGGGTCGCCTTGCAGCAGGAGGGTGTGGATGTTCTGGAAAGGGGCGGACTGGGGCTCCCGGCTGAACAGTTCCCGTATCCCCTTGATCTGGTGGCAGAACACATCGTACTCCTCGTGCTCGTCGCTGATGGGCACTTGCATGAGGAGGGTCTCGAGCTTTGGTAGGGCCATGAGAATGAAGCACAGCAGTGCTTGTGGCACGTGGTCGAAATCGCCTTCTCTGGGGATCATGTGCGGGAGGAAGCGGGCAAGCATCCTGACGAAGTTGCCCGCGGCGGCGGTGAGAGTATCAGATTCGGGAGCCGGGTTGAAAGTGTTGAGATAGGTGTCCAAATCCTGGCGGACATCCCGGATAGTGGTCAAGCGCGTCAGGGTGATGTGGCAGGATAGGTAGCGCGTCCAGGTGCCGCGCTGAGGCCTATTGCACAGAGTGCGGAAAAGGAGCAGCAGGCCGGTCTCGTCCCATATCGAGACTAAGCGGTACAGCAGCGGGGTGGCCAGCTCGTTGAGGCGGCGGGAGACGAGACAGGCACTGCGAAGGCCGCGGCGACATCGTGTGTAGTCGTACCATGGCTCGTCGGCCATGAGCTGGTCGTAGCCGACGGGACGCGTCTCGCCGATATCTGGGGCTCGGGGAACCAGAATCTCCAGGATCAGGGCGAGAATCTCGGGCGGCATGGTCTCGAGGGACAGGGGAGGTGTGCGGGCGCGTCCTGTGATCCCCCCCACCATGACCACATCTTGGTCTTCCTTCATGTCGCCCCCAAATTCGGCAGTCGTCAGGCCGGATCTTTGCGGATGAGAGCTAAACAAGCGGCGCTGGGTATGTGGCTGGTAGTTGCAAGCCGAGAAGAATGGTGTTCAGGGTTCAGGTGCTGAGTTTCGGCCTTGGTGAAGTCGATAGTTGAAGATCGACTGCGAAAAAAGAAAGTTGGTCGCGGCATGAGACCCCACCCGCCTGTAATGGTGGGGTTCATGTCCAATCGGTCGTTGTGGGTCCACTCGGATGCCCCTCCGAAGCTGCTGTACAACCCTAACCCAGCATTGACCGTACAATGCTCATGATTTGCTGGCCACTTCAAATTTCTCTCGTCTTTTCTTTTCACCCTTTTTTCTTCCTGATTCTGGCATAAAAGCAACATTGAAAAGGAGCAAGCTAGGGAGCAACTCGCTGTCCTGAATAACCAAGGTAATACAGTATCATAATATGTCGACTGTTGTGCGGATCTAACCACTGAACATTGAACACAATTAGGCACAAACCCTCAAATCCACCCGAATTAAGTCTTAAGCTTGAATGTAATGTACATGTACCATGTCCAAAATCCCCAATCCCTCTTGCATTACAGCATCTGCCACTCCAAGTTCTCCCACCACCACGGCTCCAAGATGGACTCCGACATATTGGGAAACCTTCGGGTCTCTCCGTCACAGCATTAACGGGACTCAAAGACCGTAACGATAAACATACCAGTGGTACCACATATAGTCATGCTGTCCCGGTGTGAACCCGTCCTTCTTGCACCGACTGTCCAGGGCGCAAACATCAGGTCAGTCGTCGGTCTTTCGCATCGACACCAAGAGGTTAATGATAGAGAGCGCACTCACTCGTAGGTATAGTCCATGGGGTTGCCAATGGGATCAAGGCCGGGCAAGTCAGGGCACGTGTCGCGACCGGTCGGGCAGCCGAACGCGGCCGAGGCCTCAGCAGGCGTGTCCTGAATCCACATAAAGTCGCCGTTAACGTCGCAGCCGCCTTCAAACGTGTGCCTCAGACCCAACCAGTGCCCGACCTCGTGGACCGTGACACGCCCCATGTTGTACTCATACGACGTAGGCGTGCCGTAGATGACGTCGTGGTTCATGGTGCAGCCATCGCGGATCCAGCCATCTGAGCCGGGGGGAGGGTCGGCAACTGGGTAGGTACAGTACCCCGCAAGGCCGGGCCGCTGGAAACCATTGACGTAGTACAGATTCAGGTCCTGGTACATTCCCTTGCGCAGGGCCTTCTTCATGCCCATCTCGTCGAGGTCCACGGCCCAAGTCGGGTTGACGGTGTAGTCGACACCGGCGAGGGAAAACTGGAACGAATTCCAAAAGTCGACCCCGAGCATATAGATTTGGTTCCGGACTTGTTCTATCTTCAACATTCCCACCATCAGCATCAATACCGGCGTTGGGCTGCTGGTGAGTCAAAGGCTATGGAGGAAGTGCTTCTTACCTCGACCCAACCATCTTCGTCCCAGTCGTCGCCCGCAACGATAACGTGTACATACACCTTGATCACGGGTCTTGTATCCTCCGCTGTGATGCCCACGATGCCCTTCCGCCCGTTCTTGGCGATCTTGGCACCAATGTCCTTGTAGGCCTCAAGCTGCTCGGGTGTCATAGCTGGCGTGTCGCAATAGGTCGTGACATTGAGGCCAAGCACGGACGGGACCACGGTGGCCGCCGCGAGGAGAATGGCTTTCAGCCACATGGTGGGTTAAGGAAACTGTGAACCGATGGCTGAATGAGGGAAACTGGCTTGATGTCTTGCAACTTCTTGTCCAACAGCAGAGCCATTATGTCTTTTATGCTTCTGTCAACGAACTTTGGCCCCCAATCCAGCACCCCTGAGCATCTCCAAGGGGGCATGGAGCTCAAAAGGGGCAGTCAGGTTCTCCTCACATGCGGCCGTCTCTTTGACGTGGATGTGGCTCCTTCTCCCATTCCGAATTTCCGACTCGACCACGATCCCTCAGAGGCTCAGTCCCTGGTTGTGTAGGCCATCACCTGATTCCCCTCGTCCGTGGTAAACCCTCGGCCTCGTTGCAAAAGCCGCAAGTTCATGAATGCTTCCATAAACGGCCAAATATCAGCATGCTGCCGCCCAAAGAGATTCCTTGATGGTATCATGCCCGATGCGTTCGATGTCAAAGACAGCCGAGGTGTTTTGCATGTGGTGACAGTTGCTTTTAAATACTCTCTTCCTTCGACAGGGGAAAGAAGGCAATTTAACTCCACAATTCAAGCCAAGAGTTCTTTGAAGTCAAGCTTAATGCAGTCTTTTGGGGGCCGTGTTTTTGAAGCACCCGCAAGGAGCGTGCAGGTGCAAGACCTCCCTCTTTGAGTGATCCAGAACTGCTTTGGGTCGCATTTTCGTGTTGTAATGGAAAGCTGCTAAAATGAAGACAGCATGATCTGCGGCACAGCACACCACAACCATCCAGACGAAGACCTTTTGTCTTCGCAGCACGGAAGAACTATTCCGGAAGCCGCATGGTTGAAGTCGCCTCTAAGGAAACAGCATGAGATTCCCACTGAACACTGCAGCCAACATTGTGTTGACATCAGTAATACATAAAAAATGGGTTCCTTGTTTTGGCCAACATGTTGCACAAGTCATTTCGTGATAACAAAGGCCGTTGTAAAACCGGACGCCAATGACAATATGTCGTTCCGAACAATGCTATTGTTACAGTGATAATCGTGCCAGTTAAACCAAAGAATGCAGCGTTATTCAAGGGCAAATTGCAGGAGGGGAGGAGAATTAATTGAAGCTCTAACCTTTAAGGCAGTGATCTAGTATTAAAACAGCTTGGATTCTGAGACAGCCGGGCCTGATGTTTTTGTCACCCTCGCACTCTTCACACTATTGACAGAAACCCGACACCTCTGCCAACCACAACAACAGTAGTCGCGATTAAACCCTGTGAGTCAGGTTAGAAAGTCAGGGTCAAGAATGCAGAACAGAATGGATGTTAGGCGCCCCGAGTTGATCGACCTTACTACGCCCGACGAGATCGTTGATCCCATTCACCCAGAGATCATTGGTCATACCAGCCCTGTGTTCATTCCCGGCAACAAGGAGAGTTCTAACCTCGAGCGCCGCCACGCCATTTGTCTCCGATGCAGCGGGCTAAATAAGGACAGAAGGTGTGAGTACCATCCCAAGTGTAGGAATTATCTTCGAGCTCTGCCAGGCGAGAAATGCAGCGAGTGCCGCCTCGAACCAGCGCTGTTGTATGCCCGGAGATGCGGGACATGCGATGAGCGTGCCAAAAGGCGTATAAGAGCTTTGAAAGCTGATGTTGGCAAGGTATTTATCCCGGAGACTTCGAGATCGAAGCAAGGCAACCCAGCCGTTCCATTAACACCCATTGGGCTTATGGCTCTGTCAGAGCCTTTTGATCCCCTAAACGTTTCCTCTGTCTTAATGGAAGACCCAAGACTCGGACTCGATTTCACTCCGAGTTCTACTGGCCAGATAGGCACGTCAAAGGAAGAGCAGCGTGTTAGTAAAACAGCCCAGAACCAGAACAGCGGCGGTCTTTTGGAGCTCGAGGACAACGACACATTTTCCAGTATCTGCGTCGAGTGCTCTGGGCCAAGCAGGGGCTCGGTCTACAAATACTGCCTGGATTGCACCGTGAAGCTCAAGAGTCGCCCTGGTCTAAGGTGCTGTAGGTAGGTGCAGGTTGCAGCCGAGACCAGCAGACCGCAAGCTGTGTGAGAGATGTCGGGGGGAGAAGCGCGCTGTGATTCAGGCAAAACGTGCATATGCCGCCCGCGCCAACTAAAGGAATACTGGTGGGAAGTAGGGATTGGGAAAGAAAAACTGTAACGTAACTTGTTATTTGGTAGATTAAAATGCCATGTTGTCTTGTTCGCCTTGTCTAACTCCAAGGGGCAACCCAGCCTAGGACACAGTGCGTTGTATTCCTCTCTCTTCCTTTGCATAGACTAGCGGAAGCTCTTGCTGCTATAGCTGCACGACTCCAATATTTGATAGCAAATGAGTAACTAGCAGTAAAGAAAAGAAAGAAGAAAGAAGAAAGAAGAAAGAAGAAAGAAGAAAGAAGAAAGAAGAAAGAAGAAAGAAGAAAGAAGAAAGAAGAAAGAAGAAAGAAGAAAGAAGAAAGAAGAAGAAAGAAGAAAGAAGAAAGAAGAAAGAAGAAAGAAGAAAGAAGAAAGAAGAAAGAAGAAAGAAGAAAGAAGAAGAAGAAAGAAGAAAGAAGAAAGAAGAAAGAAGAAAAGGAAACAAAGTAAAGAAAAATGAATGAATAAAGAAAAGGAGAGAAAAGACCAAAAATAGAAAAGAAAAAAAAAGATAAAGTGAGGTTGAGATCAGGGTCTAGGAGGTTGTCAAAGTATCAATTCCAGGCCAGCAATCAAGATGTCGCTGTCAACTACGATTCCCAACTGTTACTGAAATTGTAGCACAACTGACAACTATCGGCACAGATGTGTTGGGCAAAGGGTAGTTATATGTCATTATCATCAACTGTAATTTGACTTCATCTTCCACCCGGCGCCGTCGACGTCAAATTAAAGAGCAGCGGCCGCGACTTTTCAGACGCCGTCTCCTGGCTCAGAGGCAGCAGCACCATCCGCGGCGCCGGCCTGCCATTGAACAGATACATGGCCAGCAGCACGATACTCGCACCAGCCGTCGCCTAGGACGCAATGGTCAGCACACTGTCTCAACATCCAGGCATCATCATCCGAGGCCAACTCACATGCACACTCACCTCACCCCCACCCACAACCGCGCTCAACCCATAACTAACAACAATACTCAAACTCGCCGCAAAGTTCTTGGCCACATTATCCGCATACGCAATACACACCGCCACCACCAACCCCCCGACAGCCTGCAACAAAATCGTCGTCCAAACAACAAAATTGTAACCCGCAAAAAAACCATACTCCCTCAACGCCGCCCCATCCTGCCATAGCACGCCCACAAACAGCGCCGGAAACAGACTGAAGAAGGAGAGTTGCACGTTGCGCGTCCAGAGCGACACCGACGCGAGGGAGTCTTTGACGAGTTTCTCAAAGTAGACGCATGTTAGACCTGAGGTGAGGGATGCTGCGAGGACGGCCAGCAGGCCCTTAAAGGCGTTGGAGGAGGGGTGGGGCAGGGTGAAGGGGCCGAGGGAGCTGGTGGTGGGGAGGGGAGTGGGGATGGGGTTGGTGCCGCGGATGAGGGAGGTGAGGCGGTCGAGCCAGTCGAGGTTGTTGTCGTTGGGGGAGGAGGGGGGGGGGGTGGTGGTGGTTGTGGTGATTTGGACGAGGGCGACGCCGAGGGTGAGAAGGATGAGGGCGAGCCATTGGCGGAGGGAGACGGAACGGGCGAGGAGGAGGATGCTGAAGAGGACTGTGGTGAGGATTTTGAGTTGGTAGGTGACTTGGAAGGTGACGGCGGGGAGGTTGCTGATGGCGGCGTAGACGAGAGAGTTTTGGAGGGTGTAGAGGGCGGCGGGGACAATGAGTTTCCAGCTGTCGCGGGAGAAGATGGAGTGGTAGAGGTGGAGGGCCTTTTGGGAGGGGGTAGCGTCGCGGTAGGATCTGAGGGTGTCGCAAATGGCAAGGAGCAGGCTGGCGACCAGCTTGGTGAGCTCGACAAGGAGGATGGCGGTTGAGGCGAGGTAGCGTGGTTGCTTTCCGGTTGGGCTGTTGCGGGAGTGGTGCATAACCTGGGGAAGTCAGTTTCACATTTCTCAGGGATTACTACTCCTGTTGCCTGAACGTACCAACACGAGAACTGAGTTTTGTATCACCAGCTGTTGAAACATATCGTGTTAGTCTTACTTCGAGATGGCCGTTCCACGGTTCAAATTCCAACTAACCAGCGCCAGAGATATCCGCTGCACCGAGAGCTGCCATCGGCGGGATGGTGCTGGCATGAGCATTGGGGTGTCTGGGACGGCCCGACCCGACTCGCCATGGCTCTTGACGGCGACAAGCATGTCGGATCCAGGCAGTTGAGACTATCGTGTTGTTTCTGTCATGTGTATTTGAGAATGTTTCTGGAACATGTCTGTCCTTTGTTTGTCTGGGAGTCGTCAGAAATGGCCATTCCAAGAAAAGAAAGTTGAAAGCACATGTGGCTCGGCATTTGCAGGAGGCCGAGAGTGAGACCAAGAGCTGACGGCAGCAGCTTCAGCAGGGAGCCAAAAGCTAGGCATCTTCTCGCTTCTCGTAGCCAGCATGGCGGGCAGAGGTGATTGGGCAAAATGGCTGAGGTTCCCTTGCTGGTGAGACCGTGGAAAAGACCAGAACAAAACGGGCAAGCAGTCCCTGACACAAGCGAGAAATTGCTGAGGCAGAGACAAAGACACTTAGACATCCCTGCCATGTACACAGTGCGCGCTTCGTTTATCGCTTCCGACAGTTCAAGCTTTTTGCTCTGGATCCATTGTCAGCCCCTGCTTCTTTTCTGCTCTTTTCCCTCACCAGCATCCACCATGTTGGTCGCCCAGCATGCTGCATCCTCGCCCATGTCACCCAAGTTCCAGCAGCCAACGGCGCTTTTAAGAAATCGCGCAGCCCACGGACATTTGGCTCCTGGTCCCGGCTTTGTTGATTGACACGTCCCGACTCGCAGTCTCAAAATCCAGGCCCGAACGGACAGGAAAACAGAAAACGATGCAGCTCGCCGCCAAGCCGAAGCATTTTAAACAATTCCTCGGCCGAGTCCCCCGCCGTGCCTGGCGCTGGCTCTTTCGTGTCACCGTCATCGCCCTTCTGCTCCCTGTCTTTCTGCAGTGGCTCATCGCATACGTCGTCGGCCACGATGCCCGAATCCTTCCGCCGCAGCTGCTCGCCGCCAAGAACCTCCTGATCGTGACTGCGCATCCTGATGACGAATGCCTCTTTTTCTCGCCGAGCATTCTGGGCGTGCTCGACAGGAACAGAGACATCACGGGGGGTTTGCTGGTCATGTCGACGGGTGAGTTGCTCGCGTCAGCATTGCGGGGGTCCTTGCTGACGTTGCAACGCAGGCAATAATTATGGGATGGGCGAGACGAGACAGAGGGAGCTCCAGGGCTCTTGCGCCGCCCTGGGCATCCACCCGCAACGATGCGTCGCCTTGGACCACCCCGAGCTGCAGGACAATCCCAAGGTCTGGTGGAAGAGAGAGTTAATTGAGGACATGGTGCACCAGCACGTGAGAAAATGGGAGGTTGATGCGGTTTGTGCTTCCCTGCCCCCCTCGAAGTTCCCTGTCCCCACCTCTCCGCGTCGAGACCCCTGAAGACCCCGAGGCTGATCCAGGGTCCCCCCCCAACCCCTGCAGATCCTGACCTTCGATGAGGGTGGAGTTTCTGGCCATCTGAACCACAGAGCAGTCAGCGCCGCCGTCACGTAAGCAGCCATCGCACAGCCAGCTCACTTTGGCATGACCCAATGGCCACGGGCCACATCCAGGCTGCGCTGACAGACATCCTCCAACAGACATTACGCAGCGACAAACCCCGCAGCCCCCGTCGCCTTCACGCTGACGACAACGTCACTGCTGCGCAAGTACACCTTCCTGGGAGATCTCCCTCTGACGGCACTGCCCTTCGCCTGGAAGATAATTAGCGCGCTCTCGTACCCCACGACGACGGCAGACCCCAAGGAGGGCGGGCTCTCGTTGCTCGCCAGTACGTGGGAACGCTACCTCAAGACGCGTCATGCCTTCGCCCAGCATCCGAGCCAGTACACCTGGGACCGCAACCTGTACATGGTAGTGAGCCGTTACGTCTGGTTCAACGACCTGAAACGGGTCGAGCGTGTGGTCCAGCAGCCGCAAAATCAGCAATGATGATACCATTTCGGCGTGTTGAAGCTTCCTCTCTCCCAGCATCGTGCGACCGGTGACCGGCCCGCTGCCTCGGGCTGACGGCCGGCAGGTGGCCCAAGGGAATCAACAAAGGGCAAGACTTGTGGGCCAACGCGTGTCACAAACTGCTCGCCAACCATTGGTCGCAAAACCTTGTCGGTCGAACCACCAAGCTTTTGGGCCCCTGTCGAGGCTGGCGAGGTCTGGACCCCTTTCCCTTTCACAAGGGACGGCATATGAGCTTGGCGTCCGCTGGGCTGGAATGGATCTCCTCCCCGGCCAATGGCATTCTCTGCAGCCCCTGTTGCGAGACAAAGCTTACACAGTACGAGCAAACATGGCTGAGCCAAAAGGAACCTTGGTGGCCGTTTGTCCTGTCTTTCCCACAATCTGCACAAAAGACGCCGTTCCGGGCTGAAGCACGCGCGCCCTGGGGTTCCAGCTCCCCGGCTGGGTGGCCTTCGGCTCGGCGCTTTCTTTGACTTTGTTGAAAAGCAGCGGCAGTCCGCTGCGCAACCCACTTGGCGGCCGTTAGGATGATTTGCCTCTCTTCTTCTCCCTCTCCTCCTGTCCGCCTCTGTCCTGTCAGGTCGAGATGGGCGTAATATCCCTCCCAACACGCGCCCGCCGCATCCACCCAGCATCCCTCGTCTGCGGCCTCCTCCTCATCCTCCTCGGTTTCTTCTGCGCCCGCCACATCCTCCGCGACACCTACACCGTCGCCGCCCTCCCCTTCCTCTGGCCCCGTCACGCCGAGCGCTTCTACCTCTCCGCCGAGCAAGACGGCTTCGACGTGACCTTTGCCAACTACAGCATTCACCAGACCAGCGCCGCGCCCTTCCCCGACCGCGTGCCCCCCGTACTCCACCACATCTCGCTCGGCTCAGGGGCTGCGACACACTCGAAATGGACCCAAGTGAGGCAGGATTGCTTGGATATGCACCCCGGATGGGAGGCATATCTGTGGACGGACGAGACGGCGGGGAAGTTTGTGGCGGAACATTTTCCTGAGCAGTTGGAGATGTGGAGGACATATCGGTATCCGATTCAGAGGGTTGATGCGTTGAGGTATATGGCGTTGTATCACTACGGAGGTACGGCTGCCCCCTCCACCCCGCTGCTCTCTCGATCCCCTAACCAAGGGTTGTGCTCCAGGCGTCGTCCTTGACATGGACCTCCAATGCAAGCGCGGCTTCGGCCCCCTCCGCCGCTTCGACTTCGTCGCGCCCGCCGCTCACCCCACAGGCTTCTCCATTGGTTTCATGATGGCTGCCAAGGGCAACGCATTTGTCGGAAAGCTGGTGCACAACCTGAAGCGTTACAACCGCCATTGGCTGTGGCTACCATACCCGAGCGTCATGTTCAGCACGGGGTGTCATTACGCTTCGTACGTGTCTCCTTATTGCAGGGGACGAGACCATGTTTGTGTTTTCTAACTAGGGTTGTTTGTCTAGAACGATCCACGCCTTCCAACGCCACCGTGCTTCACTCAAGATCCTTGCTGGCCCAAGGGACAACCCCAATATGCACCGGCTTAGTGGGCCGGTCTCAACGCCAGTGTTTGACCACCTAGGAAGCTCGTCGTGGCATTCCTATGATGCGGCAATGTTTGTGGGATTTGGAAAGAAGATGGGGTGGAAGCTGCCGTTGGTGTTTATTGCTGCTCTTGGTGCTGCGTTTGTGGTTATCAAGAGGGGGAAGAGGAGGAGGGGGTTGAAGGTTTGACCTGGTGAAAGGGGCTGGATGAACGATACCCTAGAAGGAATATGGGGTTTTGGGAAAGCGACGGGTGTTTGACGGAGTTTGGGATACAGGATACGGATTATCAGATCCATCTGCTGTCTGGGTTTGTACATATTTCCCTGCTGGCAGAGCTGGCATAATCTCTAATGTCTTCATGATCATCACTTCAACTTTCCGTCCTTGGTTATGCACTTGATTGTCTTCCAAGCCTTATTCCTTGGCTCAAGGTTTAGGAGCATTTGCTCCAACACCGGCTCTTTCTGAGGCCACCCAGATTCACTACTGCAGGTGTGGCGGAGCAACCAACATCACTTGCGCGTCCCGAGAACAAAAATGCCTCCGTAAGGCCTCGTCACCAAACATTGGCATGCACCAACACCCCTTGGCGCTTCATCAGCTTCGCAATCTGCAATTCGGCGCTTACCAAACTTGCGTTGACGGACTGCTGTGTCAGACACGCCCTGGCCTGCCCTGATGAGTCCGTCTCGTCTCTGGCTAATTCGGTTTCCGTAGCCTTTTCATGCACCCAGTCAGAACGCCATCCTTTAAATAAGTGTATGTAAGCGCAAAGGCCCAAAAGAGACATATTTTGGCTCGTTCCACACCGTCTGCGGCTTGGCTCGGGATTTCCCAAGCGAATGGTAGGAAAGGGGGTTGGCGGGGGGTGCAGTGCGACGGCTTGGCTTTCGGTGCTTCTTCCGGAGGGGTTTGTTTGGGTGAGAGTCAGGAAAGTTCCGCGATGATGCAGAATGCGCGTGAATGGCTGGCACAGTGTGATTGTCAAGACAGGATTGTCTCAGTCCGGCCTACGGATACACAGCAGGCATCCAGAGACAAACTGATGTGGTCACTGGCGTTGTTTCGCTTCCACGTGTGAGTAGCTTGTTTGCAGGCGGGCGGTGAAGCAGTCTGGTTTTGAGGCCAGAGGTTGATTCAGATCACTGTCTTGGAGAAACATGGCGTTCAATCATTCAACTGTCACATGGTCAAAGCTGCATGTGACTTGACACAAACAGTAAAGTCATTTTTTGAAACTTTAGTTAGGGAGCTGAGACCTGGGAATCCAATACCAGCTGGTCATGCCAGGCTGGTTGGTGGTACAACTTGAAACGTTTTCTTTCCAAAACCCGGAGGAGCTGACTGGTACAAAGTTCGTCACAATCTGAGTCAACCGTAGAAGAAAAATTTAGTGTTCCGTTAACGTTATAACAAGCTAGTTAGAGACAGTCTGCCGGAGGACACCGTCCCTTTGGGCAATTTTGCTGCAGAAGATCACTGTTGGAAAGTCTACGACTAATCCATGTTCTGGCCCCGGACAGTTCAATCATTGCTTTACTACGATAGGGGCTCGAGTAACCTGCTCTGTATTTGGCAGCTTGTGTGTCTTGGAACTTGAGACTCGTTCTTCGTTGTGATGGGTCACTAGCTTACCAGTTGACATGGTGGTTGTGGAAAGATCTGGAACGGGAAGCCAAACAAGAATCCTTAGTCCCGGGCAACGGTAAGGGTACAGCAAGTGCCATGATTGTATCAAAAAGAGGACTTGTGACAAAACTGGGAGAGAGGGGGGCAAAAAGAAAACCTTGAAAAAAGAAACAGACAAGCTGTTGTTCCATGAGACATGATCAGACCCGGGCTTGAACCGGAGACCTTCAGTGTGTTAGACTGACGTGATAACCAACTACACCATCCGACCAATGGATGCTCTCCACGCCAAGATTTGGCTCCTTTGAATGGAGGCAAGCAGTGGATTGCTTCAAGGATTGTTCCATGGGCTGTATGGAGTCGGCTGTGTGAGTGGATCAAGGGTTGACTTACACGGACAGCCTACCTCAGTTGTTCTTACCTGTCAAAGGGAATGTTGAAAGTCTTGCTGCAAAGGATTTGAGAAGCTCAAAAACCATGTTTCTCATGCCGACTAATCCGGTACTGACCTTGCTTTATGCCGAGGGGAGGTCATGGGCAGGAGGGAAGAGACGCGGAGGCAATGTGAAAACTTCAAGGTGCTGACTTGGGAATGGACTCCCTTGGACTCGCAGTCCCTCCGCTGCTGTTGAAACAGGAGATCGCCTGACACATTGATTCCGTTGTTCCAGGAACGAGGAAGGTGCGCTCCACAGCCACTTGCACACGCAGAGGACGAGTCACATAACGCTCATGGACCCATTTCCTGCGAGTATAACCCCCCCCTTCGCCCGTCCGAAACCAATCTCTTCTGTTTTTCTGCCATCAAACGCAAATCAACACACCGCAATATTTGTCGCGGAAATTCAGTGAAACTTGATGGAAAGTGAGACAGAAGTAAAATTTCCCAGTGCATGATGACCCGTGCGTGCTGTTTCCCAGTTGCGTCATGTTTACGTCAAGTAATACATGGCCCCGCCAAACATCCAAGTCCCAATCTTCTTCAACTGCCAATCTTCACCATCAAGCGTACCAACCTCGATTTACCCAACGCCCCAACATATCCAAGACAAAACGAACTTGCAATCAACCCAAGATGACAGGAAACACACGCCTCCTCCAACAAGGCCAACGAACCCTCTTCTCCCATCGGCTCCCCCAAGCAAGAAACGCCACACGCGGCATCGCAACACAGCCCATCAAATTTGAAACCAGCAGCGGCAGCCACGCACCCTTCACCTTCCTCGGCGGCGCAAGTAACGCCGCCATGAGACCCACACACTCCTTCCCTCATCCGCCTTCAAGATGGAGTCCCAGCACGTAAGCTTCTCACCCCCTAACCCCTCCGGCCACCTCCGAGTCAACCCCCCTTTCCCCCCAACTACCAACCAACCCATCTTTACCAACACCCGCTGTCAGAATCTCAACCCTCGCCCTCGGTGGCATGCTCGCCGGCAGTTGGTACGTCATCCACGAAGGTCGCAGCTACAAGGTCTTTGCCGAGGCCGACAAGCACGAGCCGCGCGTGGTTGGTGCACACCGCGGGGACAAGGTCAACGCAGACTATGTCAGCTATGACCAGTGGGTGGGGAGCCGGAGGACGGGGCAGCATAGGAGGCCGCCGCATGTGATGAGTAGCCCTGGGCCGGATGGAAGGGCGTTGAGGGGGAATGTTGGGTCTGGGGGGTTTGATGTTGCAGGGTGATGGGCGTGTGGTGGAAAGGGTGGCTGGGGGGTTGGGGGGTCGGGTGGTTGTGGGTGGTGAGGTAGTGGCTCTTGTTTATGAGGTGCAAGAGGTGCAAGAGGTGCTTTTCCGGATCTGAGGCAGAGGTGTGTTCCGGGGACGATTCTGGTGGGCTATAGTTGTTCCAAGTGGGTTGCTCAGCGACCGCCGAACTTAAATTCCGAGGGTTTTAGTTGTGTCTGGGAGAGACGTTAAAATGAGCCAAGTGGTTCGTGAGCTGAGGGTTTTAAGACTTACCTGACTTGGGAGTGACCCAAAATACACGGGAGGCTTGTGTTGGTGTGGAGTTTGACTCGGACAGCTCGAAGAATGGCCAGCAACATCCGGCACGACGGTGCCACAATGTGACTTGGAAATATTAGTTGCGCCCATCCTCTTGTCCAAACCGCGACACGCGGTCCTTCGGTTAATGTGATTCTGGCTGGTCAGTAACGCTGGCAATATCCACAGAGAGCAACTCTTTTATCCTCAAAGCCGTCGATGAGTGGGAGAGGAAATCTGGAGGAAATCCCGCCACTACCACGTCAAATGGTGTCCGTCCTTCACTATCCCTAGCAGTCTTTGAGACGCCAACCTCAAGTAAAATGGTGATTAGCATCAAATAATGTGCTAAATGAAATTCTTTAGTTTTCTCGGACCAACAGGCGTTCGATGGCAAAAGAGTGTCGGCTGCATGGGTAGCAAGATAATGCAGCGGGGTGCGACCAACGTCGTCGACAGCATTAGGATTTGCCCCGTGCTTCAAAAACAGCCAGATAATTTCTTTGCAGCATTGTAAGGCATAATGCCACACAGTGCCATTCTCCATCTTCATGTTCATGTTGGCTCCGTGGTCGAGGAGTATTCGGCAACATTCTGTGCGATTCTCTTGCACGGCAAGAACAAGAGGGCTGACGTTCAGTGCGTGCCACATAGTGTGCTCCAAAATGAAGTTGACACCAGCTCCGTGTTTGAGCAGCTCCTTGACTTTCACGGTGTTGGATCTGTCGACAGCGGTATGCAACGGCGGCGTGCCCACCAGACTTTGGAGATAGATGTCGGACAGCAGTCCGTTGGGATCAACGCCCTTTGCCACCAAAGTGTCCAAGAGTCTGCAATATTCCGGTTCTTCGTGTGGAGTAAGGGGGGATTCAAGTGTAAGAAAATGAAGCAGCGTATGTTTTCCATCGCTGTCTGTTGCGTGGACGTCCGCCCCTAAATTCACAAGAAGCCTCGCCATCTCGTACCACCTCATCTCAATCGCGGTATGCAGCAGCGTTTTGCCTTCATCAAAACGACACTCAAGGTTGGCTCCATGTTGCATGAGGGCCTGTAATAAAGCGTTATCTGGGGGAGGCCGGGGCCAACCCATTGCACCTTCAAACTCGACGATAGCGGCAAGGGGTGTAGTTAATGAAGCGTCTTCTCCGACATAGTCCGGATGCACACCTCGCTGAAGTAGGTCCATAACACAAGAGGTGAGGCGGGCTTGACTGACGAGAAAAAGGAAGGACTCTCCTTCATCGAAAATGGTGCGATGCAGGGGGCCGCTTTGGGGCGTGCTCCTAGCTCTGTACATGCCGCTTTCGATCGCCTCAAGCACCACGACGGCAGATGTCCCATATCTCTCCGCCTCTCTCGCAAAATCCAACATCAAATGTTCAAATTAATCATAGAACCAGAATGTGACCTCAGAGCTGGAGCCCCACCTGGTGCTGCAATCTGAGGAACTTGCTGGGGCGTTCGCCGCCAAGTTCATGACCTTAAGGCAGGTTTGTACCATCGCTTTGTAGCTCAACCCGATGGGATTTTCCGCCAAATCGGGGTCCAAAATTGCAAACCCAGGCCCGGTAAGGAATTATCTCATGTTGTAACTAGGGCTTTTTACCAAGTTCATTGGATAAGTGGTATTGCGAACTTCCGGTCTTTGGCACTGAGACTGCAACAACGCTCAGCATACAGATCTTCCATTGTCTTTGGAACTCGCTTCAGGCGGTCGATGAGCTTCGTGGTTGGCTGTCCAGAATAGGTGTCTTGCACCAGCTGGTCGACAACGAGAACCATCTAGAGGAACATGCCTGAAGCCTGTTCGATAACTAAGGATTCGAGCTTGCGAATTGCGCCTTCATCGCTTGCCGGGACAAAGCTGAACTTGTGGCGGATATATGCCCTAATGTCCGCCGCATTGCTTTTCTCGACAACAATTTCGGGACAGTCGCGGACGCTGATTGTCGGATAATGCTCGCTCGATAGGCAAATGTTGAGACAAAGACCATTGTCCAGTGCGGTTTGCCCGAGATTGGCGAGGAGATACACAACATGACTAACCATGCTCTCGTCACACTCGTCGGGAGCGTCGATGAAGAGGAAAGTCCGGCGAGGTTTGAAATCTTGAAAGATCCGGCGCATGATGCCGTCGAGCTCAGTTTCTGTCCAGGACCACATTTCGGGGTCTTCTTCCGTCTGTAAGCGCCGTTTGCAGAGCCCGATATACTCGGCACAAACAGTGTGATCTTGAAGGCACATCTGGTAAAGAATAGACAGAACCATTCCGAGAGCTGTTGTCTCCAAGGTCTCACCACGGGCGTTGGAGTAAAATGCGACAAACTGTGAAATACCCACGTTCTGCCTGGTCTGTCCGCAGAACAGCGTTCTTCATGAGCGTGGACTTCCCGGAACCGGGCTTGCCCTTCACCCAGAGCAAGCCGCGATCTTTCTGGACATCGGTTCTGGAGTACCAGCATTTGAACATGTCGGTTTCTTGGAGCCAGTCACAGGTCTCAGACAATGCTCTTCGAATGTTTCGAGGTCGGTTGTTCATGGCCGAAAAGGACAACGTCTTCAGAAAGTCTAAGAAGGGTAAATGTTAGCAAGCCATTCAACAACGGCTCTAGCGGAAGCTTGGGAGAAGTGCCCTTTTCCTGTTCTGATAGCTCATCGGCCGGGTTTGCGTCCAACAACAGACTCATGGTCCGTTTTAGCTCTCCTCCGACTTTTGCGTAGTTGGGGTCATCTCGACCGCGGAATTTGAGCATGTCGCGATGACCAGCCTGCAGAGTCTCGGTGTGGTCTCTGGGGTCGTCGAGCGACGAGGACGAGTCCGGTACAATCTAAGAGCTGGTCAGAATGGCTAGCTGTTTGTTCACGTTCCGGCGAACTTACCTTCTCACCCAACGGTCCGACTTTGAAGCCCGTGTAAGTCAGGCCCCCCTGAAATGTCTTGACACGAAAATCATAGTTGCGCCACTGCTGCAAGAACGACTCTTTGGATAGCTCGGGCTCCGGCGGAGACTGCGCTGCTTGCTTGACTGCTGTGAGTGCGGGGCCGACGGTCCGCACTCGGTCATCAACACTTCGAGGTTCTGGGTTTGAGACACCGCTGCCGGCTCGTATAGCCGCGTACGTCGGGGATTGCCGTTGAACCCCTGGACGAGTACAATTTGGGCCCGTACTCTGCAATGACGCCGTCAGCCGGTTCATACAGGATGGAATTCCCGGTATCGTGAATGGTAGAGCCAGTTTCTCTGTCCATACTGGGCCAAGTATCAAAGCTAGGAAAACTGTAGAACGTGTCGCAAATTCAGTACAGCAGGAAGCGGCAGAGGTTCCCAGAAGCGAAAGATAGGGGAAACCGGAACGCGACCTCAAAACCACCACGGCCCGAGCCTTGGGTTGCTGCAGAGCTGCAGAGCTGCCTTGCGGCCTCGGACTCCCTCCGCCATATTGCAAAGTTCTTGCCACTCAAGTCACAGTGCCAGCAAACTCCTGAATGAGAAACAAGCCCAGTGGAACCAACACTCTCCAGTGATCGAAAGGTGATGGAGTCACCAACTCGCCAAGCATGCCCGGACTGCTCACCATCCTTATAACTATGATTAAACCTGTTGCATCTTCTTTCTAGGTGTGCGTTGAACTCTGAGTTAAGCACCGCAAGAATCAAGTCCCATGAATCGTGGATCCACACTGTTTCAAACCACCTTCTCCCCTTCCTGGGTATATACATATGCAATCCGAGGCTGGTAGCTCTGCCATTGGTCAGGCAAGGCCAGCCGGCACTTTGTACAAGGACTTTGCATCTTACGGTGTTGGAGTCCTTTACAGGGGGGGTAGGTAAGTCAAAGCCCCCACATCTGGACCACTTTGATCACGCCAAGTGCAACACATCAATTCTGTGATATCTTATGATTTGAAGCCACCACAATACAACTGCCTGAATCACTGTGGGTTTCCGATACGGCGCATTCAACCATTGTATCCACAACCTCGCCAGCCTCGATTTGAGCTTTGCGAATAGCCTCAATGCTAGCGAACTTGCTGTTAGGACTAGTCTTGACCTTCCTTCTTTTCCTGGGTCTTTGTGCCTCAACCTGTGCCCCCATAGCTTCGTTCTCACGTTAGAGGAGGGCCAAATTGAAGTCGTGATTGTCTGTCACGGCGGTCCACGCCGTGCCTGTCAGAACCCACAAGTGGAGCGTGCTGCACGGACCACTGTTGGTTGAAGATCTTGCACCTCGCTGTCGTCAGACCTGTATGTAGCTCTTCGAGCTACGTCTTGACTATCAAGCCTGCCCGTACCGACGGAATAGAGCCCGAGACTGTACCTTAGCCTGAATATACTGTCATTGAACTACCTGCCTGTCCCGCCCGTGACAGGCACTTTCGGCAATTTGTGATAGGGGAACCTATCGTGGATGCGGAAAAGGGCCTTGTAGGCAGAAATATGATGTGATTCTTTTGATGAGTGTGAGGTTGTTGTGATGGTGATGATGGCCACCTGAGTTCCAGATGTAAGCTGCAAAGTGGAACCTCTCCCCGGGTGGGGTCATCTCATCTACTGCGTAATCTACAATCATGGGCTTCCGGCATCATTTTGGTGACTGTGACGAGAAGCAGGCAAGACAGGGGACAATGCTCCAAATTGCCACTATATATCGAAAAACTAAAGCTGAAGAAGAGAGGAAAAAGGAAGCAATTCGGCTGTGTAGTCACGACAGCTTTTCGAGAGGAAGGGTGGGTCCAGGCAGGTGGATCAGCCAAGCAGTCAAAGGTCGGCCAGCCGTGACAGTGACAATACTCTCCTGGAAAGATTGTTAACGCGGAACTTGCACCACCACCTAGGCTCGTGCTAGGCCAATTTGGACGGCTCTGCCAGGCCAGCCCTCCTTCAAACCATCACCAACCAAATCCTCGCTCGAGCCTCCATTCTCAGAGCTTCTCCCCACATCGCCCACGCCCCGCACATCACTATCGCCAAGCTCGCCGCCCTCGTTGCAACTCTCAGCTTTTCCCTATCGTTTTCGATCAGCTCAACTACCACTAACGTGCATTATAAGCGAGTGAGCCATATAAGCGAGTGAGCCACTTTCTACCACACTACAAATACCATTCTACATTGCAATACATCAACACTGAGAACCAACTATAATTACATCAGAACTTGCTGAATCTGACACTTCTGCAACCCCCTGGCAAGTACGTGCATTATGACCAGGCTTGCCGCACACACCACAGCACCGAACCTTCGTACGAACCCCCCTGCACCACCACCACCCGGCTGCGTTTCTTGCACTCCCTCATCACCTACAGCCTCCTGGCCTAATGCCTCCTGTGCACCTTGTACAGTAAGTGACCCTCCGAGCTGTACGCGTGTTCTTTTGGCTCTCCGGCGCTTGCTTAGTGCCTCGTTGGCCTTGCGGAGCGAAGCGACCTCTGACTGAAGGAGAGTCACCTGATGCATTACAGCCGTTGTACCCTTGGCAAGCTGGTCCACAGCAGCCAATATCGAAGTCAGGGAGCTGTTTTGATAGTTCGCAATGCGAGTCTTGATGAGCGTTGACTGCGAGTTGGCTTCTCGGGGGTTCTGGGGTGTCTGGAAGACCCAATGTTGGGGGGTGCTAGGCCGTGAGGTCGGAGGTGTTGGTGTACGAAGCTTGACATCCAGCTTAGAAAGTACCCTCTCTGGATCGAATGGAACGAGTCCAGCTCCTGCGAAGCCGCCCTGGATATTCTTCTCGGTGATAGAGGCAAAGAAGGCCTCGCGAAAGGAACAGAGGAACTCGAGCTTGCTGATATGGTTGATGTGCATCCGCATCAACTCCTCAACCTGGCGGCCGTACGCCTGCTTCAGCGGCCCAAAGCAGCCAACATCGAGTGGCTGGAGGAGGTGGGAGGAATGCGGAGGCATGCAAAGCGTGATGATATCGTTCTGCTGGCAGTAGCGTTCGAATTCGGTCGAGTGGTGGCTCTCGTGGCCGTCGAGGATCAACAGCCGGTATTTGCCCTTTGTCCGGGGTGCGGTATGGTAGTCGAAGTGCTTGATCTAATCTAGGCCTACCGCATTGGTAGTCCAGCCGTTCTCGGTGGTTACGATACGCCAGTCGGCTGGGAGGTTGCACTCGGTGTACCAGTTGGCGAGGTGGTACTGCGCGGCCAAGATGATAAACGGAGGGATAGCCCAGCCGAGGGTATTGACTCCCTGGATCACCGTTGCCCACTCGCGGTTGCCAGGCTGGGCCAGTTTTGCCTTGCTACGGCCATCCGAGGTCGTGACCACCATGCCCGCAAAGATAATGCCCATTATGAACCCTACCTCGTCGAAGTTGTAGGTATCATCGTCCACGATACCGTACTTGGCTTTAACGTTCCGTACAAGGGCAAACCACTCGCCAATGACCTTTGGATCCTCACACTTGGCCCTCTGGTAGTCGTATCTACGCGAAAAACGCGTACAGAGCTGTGGCTGGCGTTTGACGAAGTTGTGTGCCCAGAGCTTGCCGACAGAGGGCGCGTCGCGTACACGTAGGAGTTGGTTGGCCATATCTTCCACACCACGCAACCGTGGTGGAAACGCCCGAGCATATAGCTCAATGATATATTGAATAATGGCCTTCTCTTCGGAATTGGTGAGTCGGCGCGAGTTGGGCGTAGTGTCGCGTCGTGCAGGCGTGCCAGCGCGTCGCCGTGAGAGAGTCGTCCGATCAACGTTGTAGATCTTAGCCGCAGCCCGTACACTTAGATTTTCGTCATTTTGAAGAGCTTCAAGTGCCAAGTTTACCCTGGCTTCAGATAGAGTAGAAGGCATTGTTTGGTGTGGCTGGTTGGTGGATGAAAGGTGGACAGTCGCGTCGCGTTAAAAAAGTGGCTCGCTCGCTTATATAGCTCACTCGCTTATAATGCACGTTATTATTTCTGTCCTGGCTAGCAATTCAAACAACGTTTTGAATTGGAGTTTTATCAAATTCTAGATAGATTGGCACTGTCGCCTTGATTCTGCCCTACTTGAAGTACCGCGCTAACATTTCTCTTTTCCAGGGGAGTATTGTAGGACTGTTGGTTGACCTCGGCAGCAACTGAACAAGCTGGGCAAACTAAGCTATATTTGCGAGAACACGAGCAATTTAGGGGCTGGTTTTTCGGGTTTTAAGATGAGCGTGTGTTGCTTCAAGGATCGTATGATCCAAATTCTTCTCCTCCCCTGACAACGCCACGCCTCCGAATCCCAAATACTTACCTACCCCAATCCTCTCGACAACCGATCTCATCAACAAGTCGAGTTCATTCAAACAGTGATAGCTAGCGGCCGCAACAACACCAGCAACAACAATATACACCACTATGCATCTCTTTTTCCGTGCTGTTTGGGCCCTCGTGGCCTCACTGGCCTGCCTTGGGGCCGTCGTCAACGCTGGCGGCATGCTGGAAATCGACGTAATCTTCCCGCGCAACAACGAGACATATGCGCCGACGCGATACTTCCCCATCGTCTTCGCACTCCAGAATGCCGAGCTGGCTCGATATCTCGCACCGTATATCGAATTTGTCATCCGCAATGGCTCCGACTCAAGGTCAGCGTTCGGGGACGGCTACTTTGACCTGACCAACGCCAACTATACCAGCGAGCCCTACTTTGTTCACACCTGGAGAAACATCGACACCGAGGGGCCCTATCAGCTGTTCACTTCAACCTACTGGCAAGGTTGCAACGAGACCGGCGACCAGGTCGAGAGGTTCACTGATAGCATCAACTTCGGTATCGAATTCACCATCAAGAGCGGCGCGCAGGAAGTCGATCTCGTCGCTGCCACGGCTAATGACACGACATGTTCCGCCAGAGACGGAGTTGTCCTCAACGTGACGGGCCGAACCCACGAAGTTTTCGTCGAGACTTGGCGGAGCTTTAACACGACTTGTATGGTGTTGGCCTCGTCGTCCCCGACCCCGACTGCAAACCCCTGCCGCGTCAAGATCGATACGGTTGTGGACGCGAGCATGTCCGCCTATAGACGTTCTCGGGAGTGCGACATTTTGAAAAACCCGAACCCGCCTGCCGACTGCCCGGCGGACGAAAATGGTGTCCAGCCGCTGGCCGTTGCGGGTATCGCGAGCTTTGCAGCTGCTCTCGGCGCCGTTGCTTTCCTTCTTCGGTGGTGATGGTGAATACTGGGGAAGAAAGAACTGTGATCTTGAGGGTTAGGGCTGGAAGGACAGCGTCACACGCTGCGCGGACGGAACTGCTGGAAATGGCGGATGTCAGAAAATCAGCGCAACTGTCAGTTATTTAGGAAGAGTACCAAGAAAAGGTGAAAAGAAATCGGCCCGAACAAAAGTGCTGCAAAGAGTAACTACCCAAAACCTCCCTCCCTGCCCCCCTCCCCCCTTTTTCGAAACTCGGAATTTGGTTACGGAGGTTACAGGCAAAAGTTTTCACAGTGGGTAAGGTACCGGCAAGGGTGTCAGAGGGAAGCAGGCCAAAGGGGCAGAATGAATGATGTATTCTGTCTGTGTTGGTGTGTGTGTGAGGAAAAGGTGAGCCGGCTGCAAGAGAGATGGAGGGGCGCTTGGGCCAACCCGCGACAAAGGGTCATTGTCGGACCCGGGCCACCGCCCAGGCTCACATCTTCCAGACCGCCCGGCGTTCTGCCACTTCGCGCCCACCAATTGCCCCGCGCCCAGGGCACTCTTCCTCCCCAGACAACCACCAAACCAATTCATCACCGTTCTTCCTGCCTGTTGGTTGCCTTCGTCCACAGTCATAATTAGGGGCCCATTATCCTCCCCAATGTACCAACGCGTCGCGCGCAGCCGTCAATTCAGAAAGGAATATATATTCCATTGGCATCAATGACAGCCTGTTGCCGTTCAGGCATTGTATCTGTAACGGTCTCAGGAGTGTATTGCAACTATCTGATGACGACTCTACGAGTACAACTAAGCTTGAAGAAAGAAAAGGAAAACAGAGAAGCAGGCCAACGCGTTGCGGAGGCCCTCGACGCCCTCGAACGCCAGTTCCCAGCTGTCTTCGCTCCGTAAGGCCAACGAGGCACTTAGCAAGCGCCGGAGAGCCAAAAAAAAACCGTATCCGGCTTGGGGGATCACTTGCTGTACAAGATGCAACGGATCTACTAGGCCCAGGGGCCGTGGGTGGGGAGGGAGCGCAAGAAACGCAGGCGGATAGGGGTGGTGCAGGGGGGGGGTCGTGCGAGGCTTCGGTGCTGTAGTGTGTGCGGCAAGCCTGGCCATAATGCCCGTACTTGCCAGGAGGCTGCGGAAACATCTCATTCAGCTGTTTCTAATGTAATTATAGTTAATTCCTAGTGTTGTGGTGCAGCAATGGAGGATGGTTGGAGGAGGATGGTGGGAGGTGGGTCACTCGCTTGTCTGGGTCACTCGCTCATCATGTACGTTACAACGGTCTTGACGGAATTGACATCGATTGAGAGTACCCAGGGCTACCCCACGTCGACTGCAGGGACGCGGAATCTGACAATTGCAACATCTCCATCTTGTGCGAAAAGCACTTCGACACAGGCGCTGCCGCCCACTTTATCTGGGACTCAATTACCACAGCTCACAAGATATATTGCGGACCCGTTTTCCAAGAGTTGTCCACGAGTTTGATAGTGACTTGACCTATGGCGGATCTTCAAAGCCTATATCGACGCCATCGGACGCCAATCCGACCTTCTCGCCCTCAGCTTAGAAGCTTTCGAAACGACCTTTGCGCCGATCTCTCTACCACCGGATGATACATGGATCCAGGTTGTTGGAATATCTACGCCAGAGTCCAGTCCGGGCAGGACGACGTTTAT
Source organism: Amesomyces nigricolor (assembly GCA_004802645.1). NCBI lineage: Eukaryota > Fungi > Ascomycota > Sordariomycetes > Sordariales > Chaetomiaceae > Amesomyces > Amesomyces nigricolor. Next base: position 483,895 of record SRKS01000004.1, read on the forward strand.
TCCCGGGGATGTAGTCACGTGGCCTATGGCCTCGGGGACGGCTGCTTCAGCTGCAACGCCCGCACCCCCTCATTCTTCCCCTCTTGATGAAGAAGAATATGATCCACCTGAACCACCAATTTTGCACGTCCCTCTAAGAGAAGAGGGTATTTGCTCTGTGTTTCCAATGTATCGCGATACCTGGTATTTCCTACACAGGTCTTGTTAGACTTTGTTGGCATGGGGGCTACTCTGATCGCGGACCCATTCGTTAGGATCTGTACGTGCTGCTGATCCCCTTCCTCCCTCCTGGCCTTGTTATTTCGCGCTAACCAACCTCCCAAAATCCGCATAGACCTTATTGCGCTACCCTTTTCCGGAACATGGGTACGGACGGGGCAAAAGATGCTTCCTTTGCCGTCATTGCTGCCACGGTCTCCATCGGCAAGGATGCGGTCGACACAACACCGGCGTACGCCGCCCCTCACTGCATAACTCCCCTCACACTCGCTTCCACCGCTCAGCGAGTTCAGAATAAAACATGGTAGCTAATCACATCTGGTGTCTTGAACGACATTATAGCACAACCTGGACCATAGAAAAGCAGGTCATGTTTGGGCATTACATGTCAAAGTTTCTTACGGGATGGGTCATGGTGGCAGAGGGCGCCCTCGACTTTTTATTTGCCGGGGACGACCCTGGCATCGATGCGCTGACGGATCTCATCAAGAATGGCAAGATGATTGACGGCGCCCAGACTGAGGGAGGCCCAGGCCTTGATGTTCCCGATGATGTCCCACCGAACGCTGATACCAGCCTAGACAAGATCGTCGCCAAGGCCTTCTACGCATATGCCATCCCCGCCATCTGGTTCATGTCGGGCGCGTTCCCGTTCGTCATGGATACTGGCCTTAAATGCGACGCCATTAACGAGGCCGTTGCCTTCCTGACTATGCATCTGAGCCGCGAGACGCAGGAGGCACTGTGACCTGCCATAATGGCTACCTGTACTATCTGGCAGGTGTGAAGGGCGAGGAGGACGACTACAGGCATTGTGATGAAGTCTCGGGTTGTGAGGACGAGAAGTTTCGGATGTTGTCCGGCGTGGCAGCGCTCAGAATGGGCAGCTTCGGAGATGTGAAGGTGGCCGACATCATCATCGGGTGAGTCGAATCCGTGACTTTGCCCCACCCCCTGAACCCCTTTTCCTCCCGATCCCCCTTCACCTCAAGTTGCTTACAGAAAGAAAACCACCAGCTCCGTCAACACATACAAGGCCAACGGTAATCAGAACGGTGGGGCCATTGCCGACCCCGCCAACGATGCCACCTCAACGGCCTCAACAGTCAGGACGTGACTACTCCAGGCTTCATCCGGCTACCTGTGTGCAGCCCAGCCATGGCCTTCTGGGGAGTGAAATGAAGGGCGTTGCCGTGTTGGAAAAAAATGAAAGAAATAAATCTTAGGGGGAGCGGTTGAAGGTGATATAGACAGTGTCAGTCAGACTTGAACTGGAACGCAGACGGTTTAAGACCTCGGACTGTCAGCGGAGAAGGAGCATTGGCAGCTGACAGTTACAGTCCGAAGAATACTGACACCATCGAAGGACACGAATCGAAGGGTTAACATCGGCCCATCGCGCAACGGGCCTGAAGGCTATCTTTCGTGTTCTCTGGAGTGATTACTTATCGGTTAATTCGGTACCTCGGCTCTCTCAACTCACTCCACGAGTCCACGTATGTCCTCGTGTTGGAATTCGGATTCGGAGCAAGCAATAGGAGGGGGCCGAAGAACTCTAGGAGTCCAGGGAGACTTAGCGGTACATTCATGAGTAATAACTGTGAATCTGTCACGGATTTGGGCTGCAGACCAACCTGGAAGGTACCCGGATATCCCTCAGGCTCCAGAGTCCATAATCCGAAATACGCTACTGTGTTGTGTCCTCAGGCCCTTCCAGGCTGAAGCCCTCCACCCAAACCGGGAACCATGAGCAATGGAAGAGAGTGAATTGAATGTACATGTAGGTAATGTGCAATACAACACCGCGAGCTCTTAAATGCCGGAAATGCAGTAGGATGCACCTCGCTGGGAAAACCGTGGTGGTGTGAAGGCTGTGGACAAGAGGAGCTTGATATCCGCCAAGCCATGGGGGCTCATCAGGAATCACTGGGCGTGGCTCATCGTCCTGGCGGTAGTAGCGCAAAGTCGAGTCGCGCATTTGCATTCGCGATGATTGATCGTGGTGGATGTGGACCGTGGAAGCTATGTAAATCTCTCGTACTACGCCGGTTCTTGAGCCCACTTTTGCGGAGAATCGATTCCTCAACAAGGACCAGGACAACAGGAGCAACGACTCAACGAGCTGCAGCCTGCAAAGTTCAAACCGAGCTGGTCAGTTGCCTACAAAAATCTCTTGAACCAGCGACCTGGAACCCGCCGAAACCCAATGGTCAAATTGCACAAATTCCCAGATTGTGGGTGCTGCCGGGTGCGAGTTTTCCGAGCATTTTCATTGGTTGCTAGGCGACTTCTGGTTATTGGGCCTGGCGCGCATGTCCTTGGTTTGATTCGACGCGTTTGTCGCGATACCAACAAAGCAACTCCCGTGCTGCTTTGTATTTTTGCCCTTCTTCTTGCCCTTTGGAATCACCACCTTTTTGTCAACAAACCATCTTCACCGCGCCATTGCTTAGCAGAGGCCAATTTGTCGATTTCTGTCGCTGGGGTTCTTGCAAGCAAAACTCCCATCCACGGATCACGGTGACCCACCAAACCCACACGATGGACGACCAAAACGAACTGAGGGAGTTCAGGCAAGAGTGCCTCAATTACCTCGACGGCGTGCTTGAGGACATTAAGAGCTTTGGTAATCATGTCTACCTCCTCGACGAGGCGCAGCTCTCTACCCTCAACATCCGCAAGGCAGAGCTGCTTGACATTGAGGAGGAGTGCATCGACTTCTGCCCCCGTTTTTTCTGCCACGGTTTACGCTCAAGCAGGCGCGGCAGAAAACGATCGACTTCCTCGCAGACCACGCAGATGCGCTAGAAGAAGCCACCATCTGGCCGAAGAGGTGCCGTCGCGGGTCATATGTCAGTTTTCTTGATGAAGAATCCTCGGTCCCCTCGACCCGGAAGAACCGCACCCTCTCTGCGACGCCCAGACAGACGCCAGGCTCCGCCTTGATTGGTTTCTCACCGCGGCAGCGGCCGACTACTCTCGGCCCCCGTGGGACCACTCCCTCAATCTGGGTGTGTGGGAAGGCTCAAAATGGTTTCCTCTCAAGTACGTCGAGAGGACAGTTGTCCTAGCACCAAAAGCTTGCTGAGCTGACCAGACTGCTAGTGAGGTAAACTTGATTCACAGCCCAAATGGGAATCTGCCGTGCCATTTTCCTTGGGTGAGCGTTGGCAACCCCCCACGCCGATACGACTTTCATGTGAGCAAGACGTTGCTCCTCGAGGACCCGTCCGCCGATCTCCCACACATTGGAGGAACGGTTGTCGATTCAACCGAGGCATGCGAAGGGGAGGTTTTGCGGAGCGAGGTTGCCACTGCTGTTGGGCTATTGAAGCACCAGTTTCGTCGCGGCGACTTCCGGTTCAACCACACTTTGCCTGTGAGTCTCGCCCCCCCCCCCGCACATCTCTGAGGGATCTACGCTTGTACTGACACCATTTCGTGGCAGGCTATCATCTTCTCGTTTCAGCATGATAGGTTTGGCCGGGTCTACCAGTTCCATTTCGATGGCCGGTCCCTTGTGTTGCGACAATCTCGACTCCTCGACTTTCGGAACGACGAGCCCACAAGGGACGCCTACCACATGATCCGCTGGATGGCAAATCGACCCATCGGTGAGACGAGATTTCGAGGTACCGAGGAGGAAGAATAAAAGCAGCCAGGGATGCAGGACTTGGACAAGAATACCGGGAAGTCTAGAGTTGACGTGCGGGGGGTATAAGACCGGAGAATCTTGAAGCGTTGGGCATTCAGTTTCGAAGCTGTCACAAGTTCATGTTTACACATCTCAAATCCAAGAGATGGATAGCGTTGGTTACCCTATTGTCTTTGTGTTACTGTACAGTGAATCTAGAGGTTACCGTGCGTGATTTTGGATGGCAAGCATTTGCCCAGTACTCTCCTTGCCACTCTGGTTTCTCTGGGTGCTCTCGTCAGGCCAGGACAAGCTGTTGACATTTACGAAAACGGACCGACAAGCATGGCCAACAGAATGGCGGCCTGTTCTCCTGTCCAGTGTCCACTCACTCCTGACTGCGGTCTGAAGAAATGGCAAAGATGTGTAGCCGCGCTATTTTTTTCTGCTAGAATAGCCAGGCGCCCTGGTTAATTCTTTCTTCACTCACTCGCAGACCTCAGGCCGCAGCCCCCCTTTGGCGCTTAACGTTTCCACGCGCTTCAGACCCGACCATGGCACTTGGGCTGCCCAGAAACAAAACTTGAGAACAGCCAATTGGGCTTGTTTACCCAAATGAGCTACGGCCACAGCCCACGGGCTGCAAACAGCGAGGCACCACCACCCAACCGCTGGGTTCCTCGCACGCAAATGGAAACAAAGACCACATGGCCGTGACTTGTTGGCCCGAGCCTTGTAGGCATACCACTCCATGTCTATTGGGTCTTTCCAAGCCACGAAGTAGGCAACACACTCAAAGGCATCCGATGATAAGAAGTGCTTGCACACCCACAAGATGACGAGGATTGAGGATCCTTCGTCCTCATCTGAATTGGCACTTCCGATTCTCTCATCGAAATCGACTCTCCCAATTCCCCAGCACTAGGCCTGGTTCCAACTTCACCCCTGCCGATTCCTTCTTCCCACACGATGAGTAAATCCAAGGAGATCAAGAACCCCGACGCTCCGGCAGCCTGGTGGACTTCAGCAGCGAAGTTTGCCCCCGACCCTGCCCAATTGGACATCACTACCTACGAAAGTTGTTCGGCCTCCAAGTTCACAGAAACGGACTTTATCCACCTCAAGGCAATCTGGAAGACCGAACCCGTGAACAAGTTCCACATTGCCAATTACGTGCGAGAGGAGACGGGAACTCTTGGGAACCGGAGCCAAATCGGCTCCGGCAACAGAGGATCCAATTCAGGTGGCCCGCCAGAGCTTGAGATAGTTCATCAGCACCAGTAACAAGGACTTCAAGCTTGATGACCGAGTCAATATCCGATTGGGACCCTTAATGAATGTCAAATGGCTGCTTGACCTAGTTACGCCCATCAACAACCGGGGAGACAACGCCGGAGGGGACACTCTCAAAGTCATTCGGCGGTCTGATAGGCTCAAGGAGCGGGAGGAAGCCTGGGCCCAAAGGGAGGCTGCTCTGGCACGCCAAATGAAGGCCCTTTCTATTCAGGGGAAACCGTCCGGACGACCCAACACGCCTCCGAGGTGCGAGGAGACCTGGATTCAGAGCTGGTTCAATTTGCGACAGTCAAACTGGACGTTATCAGCCCGGAAGGGCTGGCACTCGAAACCGACCGATCGGAAGACGAGGAAATCGTCAACTCGGCTCTGGTGCTCCTCTTGCTGACGGTGACCCTCTGCTGCGGCATCGGGACCATGAAGGGCCGCGAGTCACTCGAGTGGTTGCCTAAGCGGCAATCATTCCGTCTCGGAACGGCCAGCAAGGCCGTGTGCGAGGCCCGGACTGACGGCTTGCTGCGCATTGCAGGACGGCCGGGTCAGCCGGCGCGTACCCTTGCTATCCTCGAGGTCAAGCCGTACCTTCGTGTCAAGAACACGGTGAAGATCGAGTGGCAGGAGGCTTGCCAGATGGCTGCGTGGATCTCGACTAGCCTGAGCCAGAAGACTGCGGAGAAAAAGAGGGCAGGTGTCTTGCGGACGAACAACAACAAGAAGAACAGGTACGTATGTTGTTTGGCTTCCGCCTTCATCACACCAAGTGCTGAGGAGGATTCTGTTCCACATCCATGATGGCTGTTCTGTACCTTCCCTGCAATATGAGATGCTGACATGAGCGGTTGGCACAGGAGAGTTCTCATCTCGCAGGATTACGCTTCCTGTACATCACGATTGGCGAATGGGGCCAGGGATACGAGAGCTATCTCTCGGGGGGGGGGGGCGTCCAGTGACGCCGCCGTCGCAAACCAGCGCACCGACCAAGAATCGAGGTCGAACCAACACTAAGCCAGCAAAAGGGCCGCTGTCTGATGCTACTGGCTCAGCTTCAGAGATGTCAGACCAAGTACAGCCCAGGGCCGCAGGTCAGGAGGCTGGCCAGCCGAACGAGACAAGAGATCCCACAGCGGAAGACCTGGATGCGGCCAACTTTCTGACAATGAATTGCTTCGGGCCGTACAGTCTTACTAATCCTCAGCATGTTGAGGCATTCCTCCGCAATGTCACTGCGCTGATGTTGTAACTATCAGATTGGGAGTAGCTGGCAGGAGACATCTGGTACACTGCACGTTTTCCGCCGGACAACTATTTTTGAACAACATGAAAAAAACCAGACCAGAAGTTTCTGAAGAATGGAAATGGTTTAATACTAACTAGTCGTTTTGCCTTTTTCCTATGTTTTCAGTTGACTGTCATTTTGTTTCCCCCAGAGAGAGGGTACTAACGAAAAAAAACCCAAGAGAACAAGCCCAAACGCCAAACACATCCAGCCCATATTAACGTTACTGAGGACCCGCCCCTCCTCTCTTCTGCATCAACATACCCAAACCGACCGTTTTCCCAATGCTGTAATTACTATGTTTTCACCGTTTAAAATCCATCGAGAAAAGCTCAAATCCTTTTGCATTGCCATTATGATTACAGCCGCTTTCAGTCATCTCAAAAGGGTACAGCGAGTATCAAAGCTCATCAAGCTTAATCATTGACGATGACGATGCACCTTGAGGGACGACTCCCAAACGACGGCCGAGAGACGACTCCCAAACGACGGCCGAGAATATCGGCGTTTCCGGGAGCTAAGAAGCCCCCAGGCCAGGCGAACGGAAATCTGAACACCCGTCACCTCTCCGCTGCCTTCCGCGAGATGACGACACAAATAGCGCCCCAGGACAAACGGGGATGTCATCCAAACTTTTCCGGATGGATCGTCTCAACCAGAATAACGGGACTCGGAGTCTGTAAACAGTTATTCAATATTCTGCTTCCACTTCAATAACTCCTAAATGATAAATTAGCCTTTTTCATGGTTGTCTCGTCGAGTCTGTGGTGACCGGTGTCAGACTGCCAGGGCGGGCGATGGCTGCCATCCTCAACAGCCTGTGAAGTATCATGTCTTCTGAGTCCAGGACTCTGGATCCACACGGCAGGACATCCGATCGTCGATTGAGTTTTGGGGAGAGGGGCTCGCGGGCAAGCACATGTCCAAAAGCGGTCGTCGTCGCTCTGGGGTGCCCCTGGTAGCGCAGTAGCTCCAGGCCGCAAACACGGCGAACGGGTTCCCTGCCGTGGGTGGCGGTATCCCGGATGCGAGGAGTTCCCAGAACGGAATGAGACCGAAGACAAGCTTGGGAGATGCTCAGCCCTTTATGCTACACGTAGGCCACGGTAAGTGATATCTCTTGTTTGCCACAGGATCAGCTCAACTCCGCATTCTCAGGCGGAGAGTTTGTGGGGATACTGTCGCTTGTCGTCTTTTGCTCCTCGTTTCTTGCATGAAACTTATGCAACATAGTCTGAGCCGCTGCAGAAAAGCATTGCCATATGCACTGCAACCCCAATGAGAAGCGTGGATCCCACGATCGGTTACAGCAGCAGGGGAGGCAAGCCCCATGAGCTCTTGCTTCTGCAATGCACTCCAATCTGTCGGTGGCGTCCGGATCGGCACCAAAGATCAGATAGCCGAATCGGATAGATCGGTGGATTGTATGTAACATGTACATGATGTCCATCCATGGAGTGGGGGTACCGCTGTTTGTATGCCGACAGTCAAACCAACCTCTGCAGTCTGGACTTTTGGCCTTGGACCCGAACGATTGGCCATCCGCGTGGGGTTTAAACATGGTTGCTGCCGAAACAGTTCTCCCTAATGCGCCGCTTGCCGCACTTGCTTCCGGTCCACGACATCAGGACCCATCTTTTATGTCAGGCCTCGCCACCTGGGGGAGAATGGATGCTCATCCGGGTTGAGGACACCCCTTTCGGGCTTCCCACATACGGCCAGCTCTCCAAAAAAATTGTACTCTCGCCATACTCAGATATGACACCCTTGCGCCATCGCAGCATCTGGACAAGTCTGGAAGGAGATTCAGGAACAGCCGTCCGACGGCTGGCTGTGCTGTTCTGGGCACAGGAGAGGGTAGGGTCGAGGGCGGGGAGTGGTTCCGGCGGGAGAAAAGCCTCAGTCTGTCCTGTTCTGGTAATCAGTGTCCATTTCGAGGAAAGTTCCCGGACCAAACCACAACCGCGGCCTCCTCCTCATCTGCAGAGATATGACGGGACGAGATGTGATGGCGATGATGCGAGATCCAGCAGTGAACACAATGATCAACCCTAAATCCTTCGAGTCCCGGGCGGCCCGCTGCCACCCCATGTCTCGCTCTCTCCGGTTGATAAGAAGGGTCCCGAGTTCCTTAGGTAAACACATTAAATGCTCTTGTCTTCGTCCAAAGGTTTCAGTTTCGATCTTCTCACAACGACTCAGCTGGTGGTCATTCTCCAAGCTTTGCTAAAAGGCTGTCCACCCAACGACAAACAACCAGGTGTAAGTGTTAAGTCATCACCTTGAGAGATACCATGCCTTGCCCTGACACCACCTCACTGGCTAGAATCTCAGACAAACTCATGCCCAAGACCTCTGCGAGTTCCCCCAGGCGTTCCCCATCCACGGGAACCGACACAGACCTGCATACGAACCAGAAACCGCGTGTCTTGACCGCTCAACGGTGGCAGCCCAACGAACCCCGCGCCGGGTCAGCCATCGGACCATCCGAATCCTCGCCCTCTGGACTGAGTCCAGCACATACCCCAAGATCAAGGCAGAGCAAGAAGAACCGGCGGTGAAGAATAGCTTCCAAGGGGGCGGCGGGAGGAAGTGCAGCCAAGCAGAGGCCGAGCAGGTGCCTGCCCTGGATCCAGTGCCCAAGAGAAGGCCTTGGAGCCCCGCAGCTCGCGAGCAGCTCATAATGCTTATCAGCATGGCCAGACCCCAGGTGGACATGGTCTTACATGCGGACAGTGTCTTCCCCTCTCCCGCAACTGCAGCCTACGTACCGTGGCCCTTCAACCTGAGTCAGATCAACACTTCCCACATCATCCGCCAGCGCCGGCTTTGCGACATGTCTTTCAACCCCATGTTTTGCAAGAGCGGGTGGCACCAGCCCGAGCTCAAACAAGAGCAGGCTGATGGACGCCCGATCTATGAAAGCGGGTGCTATCCCGAGCCACAAAACCGCGGCAACGCTGTGGAGTTTTCGGTACGTTGACTCAGGTCTTCTTTGTCTTTGTCTCAGGAGAAACAGTGGCTGACAACCAAAAAAGAGTGCAGAAGGGCAGTCGGCAACGAGCAACTACACGTCAGGTTCTACGTCTCGTGTCTCGCATTGCTCCCCGCCAGCGGAGTCGAGGGGTGTTTACTACCCCTCTCCCACAAACATCAGTTCCGCTTCTGAGCCTTTGCCTTCGTCATACTGGGCGTTGGCTCCCCACGGGGCAGCCCCATCCCCGTTTGGCCATGGCGGGAACCCGATGTGGGATCACACACAGCCTGGTGCCAACCATTCGATGTTCGAGTACGGCCAGTACGCTTCCATGCTAGGCGTTCACGCCAGTGTGCTTCCGCAAACGGTCTTCTGCCCTGGCGGGGTGGTTGAAAACCATGGGCTACCGTTCAGTTCCGACAAGCACCAAGGGGGGGCCAACTCAAGGTTGTGTAGCTCATCAGATATGCTACAGGCGATGGTGCTAAGCGATGAACCTCTTCCATCCTGGAGTATCTCGCCCACGCTGGCCCAAGGAGACTTCAACGGCCCTCGGTGCGTTGAGGTCACAGGAATAGACACTCCCAACAGCGCCTGGACCGAGCCTGGGACGGTCGACAAGACGGTCTCTCCCAACATGCTTCGCATTCAGCAGACCCCGTCCCCAAGCACCTCGTGCGAGTCAATCCGCACCAGCTACCTCGCAGGGGACCCCAACATCCATCCAGCGTTGGCGGTTGTAAACCCTGTCCCGTCCCAAGCTCCGAGGCCAGAAGGGCGATCCATGCGAACCCGCAAGCTGCTCCCTGATACCCGCAGTCAACGGAACTACCACTCCTCCCGCCGCACTTCCAGCCCCCTATCAGACTCTCCGTCTCCCACCCAAGCGAGGAAACTGACCCGCCTCCGCCCCAAACCCAGACATTCCCAGGAGCGCCCGCCTTCGCCAAACTCACCACCCCCTGAGGCCCAGACCCAAGTCCAGCTTGACCTGGCAGACCGCACAATCAAGGATGAGTTTCTGATCAGACAGAAGCAGCGAGGCATGACGTACAAGGAGATTCGGCGGATGGGCGGGTTTACCGAGGCTGAGTCGACGTTGAGGGGACGGTACAGGACCTTGACGAAGGTCAGAGAGGCGAGGGTCAGGAAGCCGGAGTGGGCTGAGAAGGATGTAAGTGTTTTTTTGGTTTCTCACCCCTTTGTTGCAGTGTCCCATCACTTGACCCCCTTACTCCTTACCCCTGGCCAAGACAATCACAAACAAACGTAACATGGCCCTTGTCGTACCACCACTGCACATGCTACCATCATCCTTCGGCTACCCCTTTCCCCTCTCACATTCTCCCCTTTTCTCTTTTTAACACCACCTATTCATAAGTTCATGCTAACCCCTCCCTTTCCCACAGCTCCGCCTCCTTGAAAAAGCAGTCCGCACCCTCTCCGCCCTCCAATCTCAAGCCCAACACCAGGGAACCACCCCCTCCCAGTCCCAGTCCCACCCCCCGCCCCGCGCCCACCGGCACACCTCCCCCCTATCAGGCGACATCAACCCGTCAAAAGTCCCCTGGAAGAAGGTGGCAGAATACATCATCACCCACGGCGGGTCGTACCATTTCGGGAACTCGACGTGCCGCAAGCGGTGGGATGAGCTTGTCAAGGAGCAGATTGCGTTGGGGAAGAGGGCGAGGGGACCTTTTTTTGAGGGGGGCGAGGGGGACGAGGGGGAGGAGGATGGAGAGGGGGATGTTGAGATGGGGGAGATGGGGTATGGATATCAGGGGCATGGGTAGGGGATGTAATTGCGCATTATTGGCTTTGGCGTTGATGGTGTTGGGATCGAGGGGTTGAAAATAGGCGGAGGAGGTAATGGTTCTCTTTAGCAACGGTGGGATGGGACGAGATGGGCCGGGGACTTTTGAGGAAATATCATCAGATCTCCTTTAGACATAAATAGCAAATCTAACTAATCGAACATACAAGTGCTGCACGTTAGGTATCTCGCTCAACAGTTGACTCCGAGTTTATCCAGAACACATTCACCTCTCATCACAGCAACGACGGCGCCTGGATATTCGGCACACCTATCCTCCCCAACAGCTCGTGAAGCTGCCCCGGATCGTCCCTCAGCGCATCCCATTCCTCCTGGGTCTTCACCAGCGCCGTCCCCGCCAGCACAGTGCCATTCAGCGCCAACTTCCCAACCGGCTTCCTCACCCCATCCTTTCCCAGCCCAACAACCACCTCTCCCTCCGCAACCCTCGGCGCAATAACCATGACATCCCTCGTCATGGCCAGATTGTAATCAATCCTCGCCTCCACCCCTCCCTCTGTCCCCTCCCCATCATCAACAACCACCCCCTGCGCCTCCACACTTCCCAAAACAGCCTCACAGGCCTTCCTATAAAGTCTCAAATACACCTCATACAAATCCTTACCATCCCCACGCTTAATCCCCTCCGCAAACGTCCTGAACGGGACCCTCCCCCTAACTTCCTCCCTCACCAACCCCCCCGCCAGCACATCCCACGCCCTCTCCTCATCCCCCGTCATCCCCTCCTTCATCCTGGCCACAGGCAACAGCTGGATATGCCGATGGGGCTGGGACGAGCCAGACTCGGCGCCCGAGTTGAAGAAGACGTACAGCTCCTTGTCTTTCCATTCCCCATCCACATTCTCCCCCCAATCCTGCGCAGCATTAGACTGAGAGGAGTTATGATACGCCTCAATACATCCAAACGCCACCTCCAAATCCGTCCTCTCCAGCAAATGCGTCTGCTCCTTAAACACCTGCGTCGCGAGTATGAAGTGCTCGGGGACGATGGCGAATTTGTTCAGAACGAGGTTGTGGGTGGGCGGGAGGGGGATGATGAGCATGGCGGGCGCGGGGTTGTCGAAGGGGTCGAAGAAGGGTTTCTTTTTCTTCTTGTTGTTGTTGTTGTTGTTGTTGTTGTGGGGGTCGGTGGAGGGGTTTTTTTGGGAGGCGGAGAGGGTGGTGTTGTTGGTTGGGGGTGGGGAGGTGCCCGTTGTGGGAGGGGGTGGGAGGGGGGCTTTGGGTTTGGCGGCGAGGGAGGGGGAGAAGCGGAGTTGGAACTGTGTAGTTTTGTGGTTAGTGAGTAGTTCGATAGAGGGAGAATGGGATTGCGAAAGGAGAAGAGGGACAGCGTACTGGCACCGAGTTAACATTGACCAGCGTGACCTGGGTCTCGAAGAAGAAGACATCGCCGCTGGCCCGCGCACGGCTGAAGGCCGTCTTGACGAGCTCGGGCAGGTTCGCGGGTACCTTGACCGGTGCCATGGCGTCGGAAGCTCTCATTATGTCAGGTGATTTCATGTGGTTGCAAAAGGAAAAGGAGTGGTCCAGACAATTCTGAGGGACTTGGGAATAGCTTCGATGAGGTCATATGCCCACACTGTGTGGTCTGTGCGCTAATCCTGGTCAAGAATGGAGCCAGGGGTTGCGAGATGGACGGCGACATGGACAGTGACGGAGTGGTATCATGTCTATTCGCGCCGCTATTCTATGCCATCCAACACCATTAATGCTCTGGCTTAGATGCCAGGGAGTCCGATGATCCCGCGCAGCGCAGGGACCCAACGGGGCAGAATGTACGTAATGTACAGTCCGGCCAGGGCAACAAGAAGCCCAGTAAGCTGCCACAGTTAGCATCGTCCGGGAAGAAAGACAGTCCAGTTTGCTGCTCACCTTCTCAAACCACGTGTGGAAGTAAATCGCCGTCATCAGCAACATCCACCCACACAACCCAACCACCACAGCCACCAGCGACCCCCCATGCCCCAGCGACTCCAACACCGTCTTCACCACCCCCTCCTCCCGCCTCTCCCTCCTATCCGCCGCCACACCCGCCCCCTTCACCGCCCCATCAGCCATCACCACCGTCCTCTCCTCCCTCACATACCTTGCCCACCTGGCCGCCACCCACCCCACCTCCTGCAACAAAAACGCACTCCCCAACACCAACAAAAACACATGCCCACTAATATCATGCCCGCCCCTCCAACTCCCCCCACTGGCCTTACATGCCGCCGCCGTAAACACATCCCCCTTATCCCCCCTCCCCTCCTCCACCACCTCCTCTGCCACCTCGCACTTCCCCCCACTCCACCTAAACCCCCGATCAATAATCGCCGGCCCAAAAAACCACTGCGTCACAAACACCCACCACGCCGTGACCAGCCCCCACCTCACCCCCGCCCTCACCATCCTCGCATTCCCCCTCATCGAAGGATGTGTCAGCACAAACGCGAAGAACGACACCGTGATCCACGCCCAGCCGCGCTTGACGAACAGCACGTTGAAGAGGTTGTCCTTGCGCGCGAAGTAGGAGGGCGCGAGCGCGTAGTCTTGCACGTGCGCCTGGCGCTGGCGGTCGTAGGGCGCGGCGCGGGTTTCGGGGGAGAGGAGGGAGAAGAGCGCGCCGAAGAGGAGGAGAGAGGGGTACAGGGTCAGGAGGGCGAGTTCGGAGGGGGTGGGGAGGAAGGGATTGTTGCGTCGGTGTTGGGGGGGTGAGGAGTGGGTGGTGGAGGTGGAGGTTATTCGCGCGTGGCGGGTGGTTGTTGTTGGGGAGGATGGGGAGGAGGGGGGTGGTTGGTGTCGCGAGAGCTCGGAAGGGGATTTGTAGCGGCGGGTTGGGGCGTCGGGGCCGTCCATGGTGTTGTCGCGCGGTTGTGGTTGGAGGGTGACTTTGTGCGACGGAAGGAGATCGTATTTCGGCCGATCGTAAACGATGTCAGAGTGTCGAGAAAATAATGGCGCCCAGGAATAAAACGCGATGTTGTACAAAAGAGAAAGGCGTGGTTTGCGCTTGCGAGAGAGGTGTCAGGGAAAATTGTGATTGCGCCAGAAATGAATGGGTCGACACGGAAGCTGTCATGAGAGTCTTGGCAGCAAAAAGCTATGACGTTGTCGGCTGCCTTGGCATGCGCCGGCAGGCAAGCCGAGGTGGACCCTTGGACAGAGTCAGGAACACAAACACCACCATCACCAACATCACCAACCGTGTTCAAGTTGGAGAAATTGAAGGGAGGCTCATTTATTTCTCTAGCTTCCATAATTTCAGAATGCATGTATCCATTTCCAGGCCGAGCTGTATCATCTCGTTAACCTGCCCAAACGCCGGCACAAAACAACCTCGTCAAATGCCACCTTGGGCAAATATGCTCGAAGGGTATCCCGAAAGCAAAACACAACACAAAACCACCCAACAAATGCAAGAAAAAGCTCATCATATCCTCCTGGGTATCTATGCTTCGTCACCTCCCTCCTCACCCACTTGATCCAGCCAAGCAACCCGCCCCAACACTCCCAGCATCCCCCCCCTTCCTCCCACCACCACCACCCTCACCCCCATGCGACCCTCCAACTCCCTAAGCCGGAGAAGTCTGCACCCCCATCTCCAAAAACGCGACCGTCGCACAGAACGTGCTCCGATTATCCTTATCCAACGCAACGGCCTTCCCATCCACCGTCAACATATTCACACTCGCCTTCGTGCTCAGTCCATAAAAGTGCACCTGGCTGCCCCCCTCCAGACTAACCATATTGGTCTGGCAGCTCTGCGTCTTGAGACACTCCTGGTCGTAGTTATCAAAGAACGAGTACAGCCCCGCGCCGTAGATGAACACATCCTTTGAGCTGACCGCGCGCACGCCCCACGCGCGCTTGCACAGCGCCGAGTTGGGGTCGTCCGCGCAGGAGGCGGCAAAATCGGGGTCCGCGAGGGCCGTGTTGACGGTGAAGGGCTGGGTGGCGTCAGGGTTGCCCTGGAAGTAGGGCGTCTCGGTCTGGATGAGGGCGAGGTAGATGTTGGAGGCGTTGTTGAACTGGTAGTTGTAGAGGACGGAGTGCTCCGAGGCGGTGGCCCAGCCCCAGACGGGGCCCTCGCCCTCGATGAGGACGCCGCGCCCGTTGAAGACGTCGATTTGGCCGTCGCGGGCGGAGGGCTCGAGCGAGTGGTCCGCGACCCAGTACCAGGTGTTTTCGAGGTAGGCGCTGCCGCCGGAGGGGATGTGCAGCATGAGGAAGGCGCCGAAGCAGTCGGGGTTGATAGTGTTGGTGACGTTGGGGTTTTTGGCGCATTGCTCGAGCTCGAGCTGCGTGCCGGCATAGCCGCCGATGCGGGTGTGCACGTCCCAAAGGCCGGCTGCGCCAGGCGTGGAGCCGGCGACGTTCCACTCCATCATGATGGCGCCCGGCTGGGGCCCGGCGGTGCCGAAGATGAGGTCAGACATCTCGACTTCGCCCTTCTCGCCAGGTTGGCCGACTTGGAAGACGGGCTTGGGGTTGGCCTGGTCCTTGAAGAAGCTGTCGCCGCCAGCGAGGATAAGAGGCAGGACCTCGCCCGTGATGCGGATGCTCTTGGGGACCTTAACCGTCTTGGTGATGATGTAGGCGCCGTGGTCAAAGTAGACGATCTGGTCGGTAGTGGCCTTGTCGAAGATGGCCTGGATGGCATCGGTGTCGTCGGTCTTGCCGTCGCCCTTGGCGCCGTTGGACTTGACGCTGACAAAGTTGGCGACGGGCACGTTCTCGTATTGAGGCTTGGTGCGGGTGAAGACCTTGCCGGTGGTCTCGTCAAGGAGGACGGCCGGCTTCTGCACGCCTTGCTGCGGGGCCTGGACAGCCCGACCCGCGGTAAGACCCTGCGAAACGCCGTAGGTGCGGCCCTGGGCAAAGAAGCTGATCTTCTGCTTGCCGGGGAGAATGACGGCGCCCGTAGCGTTGTTGAAGACGGCATCGTTCGTGCCGGTCATGTCGACGTTGTCGAGGATGAGGGTGCCGTTGGAGTGCTCCGAGTTGGGGTCGTACGCCGTCAGGATGCCGACAGGCGTGTTGGTGAATTCGCTGTCAACGACCAAGACCGAGCCGACCGACTGGCTCTCAGTGCCGCCCTGGGCCATGTCAATACCGACGCCGCAGTTGTTGATCTTGACGTCCTGGAAGGTCCAGGCCCAGTTCCAGTTCATGAAGATGGCCGTCTTGCAGTTGTTGAAGGTCAGGTTGCGCGTTGTGAATTGCTGGTTGCCGAAGAAGGCGCCGTAGTTGCCGCCGTTGAAGGTAAGATCGACCATGAAGCCGCCAGACCCGTTGTCCATAAAGATGCCCTGCTGGCGGTTGCTGTCGCCGCCGTCAGTGCGCATATTGAAGACAATGTTCTGCAAGCTGGTGGCCTGGGCGACCTGCCAGTGGATACCAGCGCCGGCCTCGACAGGCATCGCAGTCAGGTCGATGACAAAGTTGCGAACTTGGCGAAAGAAGTTGTTCTGGTTTGTCCACCAGTTCTTGCCGTTAGAGTCGTACGGGTCGGCGTCGATGACGGCCATGCCCTCGAAAGCGGCCGCGGCCTTCAGAGTCGGGGGTGAAATCGCGTCGCCAACGAGCTGGGTGTAGTAGAAGGGGATGATGGGCTTGCTGACGAGGTACGTCCCAGGGGGAAAGTACACGAGAGCGGGTGTCGTCGTCTGCGAGGTGCAACCCTCGCCGCAGCGGTTGCCATCAGCGATGGCCTTGTTGATGGCCTCCGTGTCGTCGGTCGCGCCGTCACCCTTGGCGCCATATTCCTGGACGTTGCGGAAGACCTTGTAGTTTGGGTCCTCGTTAAAGGCGGGCTTGCCCTGCCGCTGGATGCTTGACACCCACCAGCTCGAGCCCGAGGCCTGCCGCGGGGACGGAGCTGCGAGAGACGGCGATGCCAGGCTTAACGCCAGAAGGCATATCGAGGTTATCGACGGAAACATCATGTTGTAGACCGGCTATTTGTGATGTCGGTGAAGGAGGATATGCTGTCGAAGTTGATGCGGCTGTTAAGTTTGGTCAGCTTCCAGAGCTGCAAAGCGTGAAGCGAATGATGGTTTTGGGTGTGAGGTTGATGAGAAGTTGTTGTAAAGGAAAAGGAAAGTGGTGCAGGGCAAAGGCGTAAGTAATAACTCGTGATGTGGCCAGGGGTTGTGGTTGTGTCATTCAGGTGTTGACTTAAAATGAACAATAGGAACAGAGAGCCACTTGAAACTGTTCTGCGAGTGAAGCTGCAATAGAAACAATCGGGAGAAATGTCCGACAATGGGTAAACAAAAGAGGCCTGAACAAAGACATCCTGGCTGCTGAGCTGGGACGGCTCCACCCGAACTGGTCATTGTGCCTGAGAGGAGCAGACGCACTGCCTCAAAGACAGGCTGGTTTCCAAAAATAAAGACACGCGAAATCAGGTGACTTACTTCGATATCTGTGCCAGCCAGAAGCGCCCTGACCAGCAAAGGCAGTGAACGAGTGACGCGGAGAAGGAAAGAAAAGCTGGTGGAGAAGCAGAGAGAGAACTGGTTGACATCGAGGGAGGTCCAGACATGCAGTAGCGCCCGGCAACCGACCGATCTTATACACAAGACCAGAACTGTTGCCGGAAGATGCTACCGTCTCCGACCCATGCCCGTCGCGTTTCTCAACACAGGGTCCGCCAACCAAAGGAAGCCAAGGGGTGGCAAGCACTAGCCGCCTCAATGATCAGCATGGGGAACACAACCGCTGGTGACGAGGTCCCCGGATTCTCCCTGTTGTGGAGACATGGCAGGCATGTGGCATGGAACGAGCTGCCGTGGATCTGTGCCTGACGCCAGCAGCCACATGCCAGCATGTGGTAAAGACGCGGTGCCTGGGGATAGGGGCAGGAGGCCAATGGATCGGTGAGTCTGCACAACTGAGCACAGACTGGCGTCTTTGCAGCTCACACTCGGCCCTTGCTCGGAGACAGCCGAGGATACCGGAAAACGAGATCGATATCTAGCCAACCGCACAATTGGCTAGGAAGAGAAGAGTCTCAAACAAGCAGAAAATGGGGGGACGGGGAGGGACAAGAACATCAGACAAAGACGCCAGGGTTGCTCGAGATCTGGACTCCAGCCGGGGCCATGTTCATGCAGCCGCCGCGGGGAATGCATGGGAGCCGGTGGATCGACGTCATCCCGTATCGGGGCTCTTGGGTTGGCGTTTTGGAGTGTTTGGCCGACGTCCATCGACAGGTTGGGAACGCTCCTCGCATTGCTGTGGAGGATTGCAGTCGGAAAGAATGGAGGTCTCGAAAAACCGGCACATCGTCTTGGCAGAAAGAAGCGCGGACGGGCGCATGGGCTATAGACCCACCCAGTGTGCCGCTGCAGGAACGACTCGCTGTGGAAGGCGGCGTTTCGAAACACCAAGCAAAAACCCCACAAGTCCCACCCACCTGCCACTCTTTGCCAGCCACTCGTTCTGCATCACTTCTGCCCCTTGTGCCCCTTCCATCTCAATGCGGCTCGACGCCTCACCAAAGAAGGTCGTGCCTGGTTGCATCCCCTCCAAGACAATCCTGTGGTGGGATTTGTGTGACCCTAATTTCGTACTCCCAAGCCATGCGCGACAGGCGGGAGCCTACAGAACCACCCGAGGGCATTCCGACCTGCATCAAGACCCCACAACAGCAGAGCGCGCCACGATACCACCAGAAACAGTTGGGACGACGCCTCAACCGTCACACCCTCTTGGCAAATGCTTCGCTGGGCCGCGAACCTTCCCTTGCCCCTGCCGGTACTCTATCGAATTGCCAAATCCAACCATCCGGCTGCAGTGTCACCACACCGCGGCAAGCGAGAGGGGGGCGGACATCGTTGGGTGCTGGGTGTTAGACAGCCTTGTGCTGCCGCCGTGTCAGGGGGTAACATGTCCCGCGTCTGGCCTCAGCTGTTTGTTCCTCATGACCACGTTGGCCATGTCCGACGCTGTCCCAGCAGACCACAAGCCATCTCCAGACGCCGTGCCTCGAATATATTAAGCTGGGCATTTTCCCGGCACTCGACACCCGTTCCAGTCCTTCCTGGTCGATCGGTGCGTCTCTTCATTCCTACCCAACATCACATTCCAATTTTTCCCGTCTCCCTCATGTCTCTTCCCGTTGGCACCAACCCCAAGTTGGCCGCATGATGTCACGTCAAGTCGCCCACTGGCCGCTGATTCTTGCGTCTCGGGCATGTTGTCAAGATCATCTGCCGTCTTGCCGCGGTGGCGACTCCAACGACTTTGTCAACATTCCCTGAAACCAGGGCCCCACTTTTCCAGTCACCAACACCAGGACAACATCACCAGGCAAGCAGCCCAACAAGGATGAGAATTGTGTAAGGTCTGCATGTGATTTAAATACCCATAACTATATACTCAGCTGCCCGGCAGCTTTCTGTCTATCCCCTCTCCAAGTCCAACAAACGCAAATAGCAGAAATGCAACTATCTAAGTAGACCCCATATAACTCCAAGACCAAAATAGTAGAAGCCAACGACAGCAGTGCCCGCTCGCAATGCAACCAAGTGCTCGACAAATCTAGCAACCCAAGAGCGTTGAGATAACAGATATATATCCCCAAAAATGCAGTTCAAAACACCCAGTAAATGAGATCCTCCGAAATGGTCGCCCGGCATCCTGTCTTCCGCAGCATGCCCCTATAGTCTCCGCGCTTGAACGCCTTTTCCGTCGCTGTATCATTTCGTATGTCGGGATGGCCAAATGCCTCGCCAGCGAGATCAGCCCCGGTGCCCAATATCGTCGAGGCACCTTCTTCCTCCGCTCATTACCATTACGTGCCTCTCATATCACCAACCACGCCCCTCCCTCAAATATACCCCCCCGCCACCTTCCCCTCACTCCCACCCTTCCCACAACTCTCCAACATCTCCACCCCCTCCACCCCCGCCCCAAAATCCAATATCAAAATCTTCGGATCCTGCCCCGAGCTCACAATCCTCCTATAATCACTCTTGGCACTCAACACCCAACTACTATGCCACTTCGGAAAATCCAACAGCGGCTGTCCCGTCTCCATATCCCACACCTTAATATCCGAATCATAGCTCCCACTGACCAACCGCCCACTCACACTATCCACATGCAGACTCCTCACCAAATTCTCATGCGCCTTCATCTCACGGACACACTCCCCCGTGTTCGCATCCCACACCCTTATGACCCTATCATTCCCGGCTGACGCCACGTACCGCCCGTCCTCAGAGAACTGGCTGCACGCCAACCCCTTGCTGTGCCCCAAAAACTCGCGGATGTTCTTCCCCGTGTCGATATTCCACAGCTTCACTCTAAAATCCCCACTGCACGAGACAATCGTGTTCCCGCGCATCTGGACTGCATTCACGGGGCCGGAGTGACCCCGGAGTTGTTTGAGGAGAGCCCCCGTCGCGCGGTCCCACACGCAGATGGACACGTCCTTGGAGCAGGTGACGATGTGTTTGTCGTCGAAGACGAGGTCGAGGACCGCCGCGGAGTGGTGGCGCAGGCGGCGGACGGGGCGGTAGTTTTGCGCGAGGGAGTAGACGATGCAGGTAGAATCCGAGGAGCCAGTGACGAGGATGGAGGAGTCGTATTGTAGGCAGAGGATGGAGGCTTTGTGGTGGGTTGGGGGGGAGTAGAGGGTGGGGAGGGAGTGGTGCGCGCGGGTGGGCGGGCGAGGGGTGGTGTCGGTGGGGGTGGGGGGGTCGATGTCCGGGAGGGTGGCGTAGTGGAGGGGGACGCCGGTGGCGTCGTAGAGGAGGGAGGAGGAGGTGTCGTTGATGATTTCGGGGGGGCCGATGATGAGCTTGCAGGCGAAGGTGTGCATGTCCCAGACGCGGATGGTGCGGTCGCGGGAGCCGGTGATGATTTTGGTTCTGGGGTGGTGTTAGTAAAGGGGGGGGGGGCCGAGGAGGATGGAGGTGGGGGGACATACTCATCGAATTGCAGGCAGTAGATACTATCCGTATGCCCGTTCAGATAAACCGGTCGCGCCTTGCCCTCCTTCCAGCGCTGGTCGAGCTCGGTCTTGGCCCTGTAGATGTCCTTCCAGTTGTTATCGGGCTTGACGGCGGGGACGCCGAGGCCGCTGCCCGGCTTGACGGGTCCGCTGGTCGCGTAGGTTGTGGTCTTCTCCCGCAGGAAGGACTCGCGCCAGATGTGCTGGTTCTTGATGACGTGGTACCAGGCAGAGCATACCCTGCTGGCTGTGTTGAGGGTCGGGGCGTCGAGCAGAGCGAGAATATGGATTGCCAGCTCCATGGGGAGCTGCGAGATGAAGTCAAGCTTGACGATGGCGCTCTCGTCGCGGCTCAGACTTGTCTCGACGTCCACATCCGAGTCAAGGTCCTCTCCTGGCACGTAGGCCTCCATCTCAGAGCTGGTCAGGGCAATCCCGATGCCGCTCTCATGGTCATCCAGATCGTCCTCGGCCAGCCATCCGGGTTTGGGCATGGGCATATCCATAAGATCGTAGCCGTGCATCCCGTTGCAAGCGATCGCCGCCGCCTGTCTGGCTGCGGCCCCCGTCTTCCGAGGGATGATCGGCGGCTGTTCTCCGGAGCCGGGGATGGGAAGCGTGGGAGACTCGATTGGGCCGAGGTCGTGCCCGAAGAAGTTGTCACCATGATCCGGATGGAAGATGCGTGAGTGCCGGAAGCTGGTCGCCTGTCGCAGACGGTGCCACGGCGAGTGTGAGGTTGCAGGGCGCTGGGTGTGATGATGCGAAGCCCCCGCAAACTGGGGCCTTGCCGGCCTACCCTCGTTATCAAACGTCAGTGTTGCGGGGACCGAGGTGCGCCGGTGGACGAAGCCGGTGAGGCCAGTCTTGAGCGACACCGATGCGCGGCGCAGCATCCGCTTGAGGTTGCCATGATGTCCCTTTGGCGACGGGGGCGCCAGATAGGTATCGTCCTGGTGGCCGCCAAAGCCGTGGCTCTTGCTCTTCTCCAGGGACAGGTCGTGGTGGTTGGAGTACATGGTGGGCTCGAGGAAGGTCGACTTGGGCCGCTGGCGCCAGGGCAAGGAGACGCTCATGCTTCGGAGTCGCGAGTGGTGCGGACGCGCGGGGGGTGCACCCGGGGTCGGGGGCCGCATTGGGATGGTGGCAGCGGCGCCGGGGAACATGGCTTCCTGCGCGGGAGCCCAGTCTTGCATCTGGACGATTCGGCGTGCGAAGGAGTCGGTGGCTGGAGACGGCTCAATCGATGATGACGCCTGCGACGCCTGCGACGCGAGCAAGGAATGGTGCGCGGAAGCGAAGGGGGCCATGGTGGAATTTGTATCGGGCGTCCGAAACGTGCGGTTTGGTGTTGTCCACTCTCGATCAGGGAGTGTCCTGCGAGTTGGTTGCCGGTTGTTCGAGGCTCGAAACGCTTCCCCCTTTTTTTTTGTCGCCCAGACTCTGTCCCAGGAAACTCGCGGTGGCGTCGGTCTGGCAAACCCGACAACCGTGTGCCTCACAAATCGAGACCGTCGGGGCGTCGGAAGGGTGGAAACAAGGCTTGCGTCGAATTGATCGGAGCAGGGAGCAGAGGAGGCGACGGGAATCGAGACTGGTGCTGCTGCAGTGCTGCGGTCAGGAGCTGCCGAGTCGAGGGGGCGAATCGCGCCGAGAAACGAAACGCAGGGACGGGAGCTGTGTGGGCTTTAATGACAGCGAGTCAGGACTCAGGAGACCAACAACAAACGAGAGTTCCAAGTTTTCGCCCGAGAGGCGCGCACGGCCAAAACAGATGAAGAATGGCCCAGTGACCGAGGAATGGACGCGGTGTGGTGGTTGGGGGAAAATAAGAGATGGGAGTGAGCAGAGCGCTGTCCAGGCGGGATGGAAAGTTTGCGACAAAGCGGCTGTCCTGGTGCGGCGTCGCCAAATTAATTTGTTGCTGCTTTGGGGTGGCACAGTGCTGTTTTTGGTCAGCCTTGGCGCGCTTGGGTCGCAAACCAGAGAAATCTAAGAAACGAAAAGTTTTCCTCATCAACAACCATAGACCACGGCTTACGGCTTCACAGGGGTTTCATCCTTGCCTCCGGGGTCCGGGAGCTTCAATCGAGATTTGGCTGGCCTGCATTTGATGATCACGGCGATGCCGAAACTCCACCGCTTTTTCCTGCCGCTTTTCCCTGCATTCGCCCTTGCCTTCCGCCGGTTGCCCAAGTCTGGAGATCCTGGTCCCGGAAACAGTGGGCCACATGAGCTGAGCTCTCTACCTCGCGTCGCCTTACCCCAGGGTTCAGGTCCCAAAAAAAAATCAGCCGCAACCCCAGTTCCCCACACCGAGCAGGACACTCCCGACATCACCTCACCCAGATGAATTTCCTCCAACACGAAAAGAGAGATCTTTGCGGTTTCTTGGGTATTGAATGGCTATTTCTCGTACCCCAGCCTTCCGAATCCCACACCGCCGCCAACTCGAAACGTGTGCTCAAGAATTCGGCTTTGCAGCGTCTCGGTAGTTACTAGTCGGGAGTCTGGACGCTACCGCAGCCTAGCAACCTCTGTCTCAAGCGGTTAGCCGAGAGAACAACACTTCTTCCGGCCCGAATGTCCATGCTTCGGCCCTTGGGACCGTGCTTGTTTTCAAATCTTGACTACCTAGGCACGTTAATTACTTGTCGTTAAACCACCCCAATAACCACGTCCACCGCGCCTACGTAGGCAACCCGCCGTCCCTCCGTTCCCGCCTCTCTAATTCAACCGCCGGCGTCTCAAGTTCGATCGGCGTCTTCAGTCCCAGGCGCTCTTGATACTTGGTCACTAAACAACACATGCCACAGCATCCCCCGATGAGGACTATCAGACCCACAATCAAGACGGGTACACCGATAGACAGGAATTTCTGAAGTTCCGTGAGCGCTCTGTCCGTCTCGTGGCTCGTCGGCTCGGGCGTCACTCGATCCACCGTCTCGCCCGGCACCCACGTTTGGATGGTTATCCCTGACGGGGCCGGTAATGGCGGGGACAGCGTGCTTGTGTCAGAGGCGGCCCAGCTGACCTTCCACGCCTCGTGCATCAGGAGGCCGTTTTCCATTCCATCGAGAAAGGGGACTTCCTGGGCGTTCCGGCCGAAGCGATGCACGCATGGGGTGGCCATGGTAGATATCACCGCGGTGACACCGCGATCAGGATAATAGCTGCTGTTGAGTGTGGAAAGGGGGTGCGTGGCTGGTCAGCTGCTGCTCGTTCTGTGTCCTGCCTTGGTAGATCATCGGCGTCTTGACACATACCTCTCACAGCACAGCGCTGTTGTGTACACGCCTTCGCTACCCGTTACCTCGGCCATAAGCCAGTATGTCCAGCCGCTCGGGCACACGGCCGGGCTGAAGCTGAATTCGCGGGCTGGGATGTTGGTCGCCCACCCTGAGGGTTGGCACGAGGTGAAACTTGGGTCGGCCGCGTCCGATGCAAAAACGCGAAAGGTGCTCATGCGGCCATTTGTAGACATCTCCATCGTCATCGTTGTCCAGATAGTGCTACATTGGGGCGGCGGAGAGAAGGGGGTCGTAAGCGCCAGCAGGGAAGAATCTGTCGGGGATATGCTAGGTGTAGAAACGGTCGTTTTGGTCCAGAACTGGGCCCATGGGGGCTGTGTGACGCCGTCGCTGCTGGTGGTACTCGAGCGGTCGTCGGCCATTACGGCAGTTTAGTTAGCTTAGAGCTGCGTACTTAACTCTCGGACAAAAACGGCAAGTGAGGCAGATGCGAAGTCGCAATAGAGGAAATGCAGTTTGGGAAGAAAGCCAACAACCAGAGCGGGAATCAAAATAACCATGATAAATTTCACTGCTCACGTCGCAAAGCGGAGGAGGTTGCAGTTGCGGTCTTGGCTTCGTCTGGGTGATTGGGTTTGGGCCGTGGTGGTGTGGTTGTTGGTTGTTGGAGCTCCCAGCCTTCCACTCCGGGGATAGGCTTAGTTCCCTTCAACCGCAAGCACGAGGTTGCAGACCGGAACGGGCCGAAGTGTAACCAATGGCAATAGCTGCCGCCTCAACACATGTCACCTGTGAAGGTGAAATCCTTCACTCTCAATATTCCCTAACTTACCTTGTGTCTCCGATGCCCCTGACCGCATGCGCATAAACCGCCCCCACAGCCTGAGGTCTGAGTACGTTGGTGATGCTGCCGAGGCATTCCTGCCAGGCTGCCATCCCCTTACTCGTGCCATTGTCAGGGGGATTTCAAAGACACGACGAGATGGAATGAAATCGCCGAATTCTTGACTGGCAGGTCAACGACCTCAAGTCGTACGAGCTCGGCCACACAACTGAGTCGGGGGCCAAAGAATGGGGTAACTCTTCTGCAAATTGATGTTCCGGTGATGGTATCATGGGGTTGAATTACCTGCCCCATTCCACGACCGCTAAAGAACCAATAACAGTAAGTAGGGCGAGTGTCGGAGTGATGTCCATGTCCATTGTTTACCCTTGAACGAGACAAGCCTAGCCCTGCGTCTTGCGGCTTCTTTCAGCACGAAAATGCTATCTCATCAATCTCCAATTACCTGGCGTTTTTGACTACTTATTTGACTTGATGGCTCGCGGTTGGTAACCTCCAGCCCTCGACCTTTATGTTCACTTCTTCACAAACCATCAGAAACACCGTATTCTTGACGCACCATCACGACAGAGCCATGTGCCCATTTTGAGAATGAAAAGACACAAGATCATTGCTGGCTTAGCCAGTCTCATTTTCCCCCTCTCCAGTCATGCCATCCTCGAGGGCCTCAACGGGGACTATCCCGATCTGTGTCCAGCTCACTGCAGCGGCTTCAGCTCCGACCCATCCACATGGCCGCAGGTCCACAAAGTTGAGCACCTTCAAAGATGTGAGGAGCCGCTATTGCTGGACCTGAACGTGCAGAATCTCGTCAGTGACCC
Organism: Amesomyces nigricolor; assembly: GCA_004802645.1. NCBI lineage: Eukaryota > Fungi > Ascomycota > Sordariomycetes > Sordariales > Chaetomiaceae > Amesomyces > Amesomyces nigricolor. The sequence goes on from SRKS01000004.1 coordinate 509,993, forward strand.
GACAACGCAAATCACCATCCGGACCTGCTCTCGGGTCGATGAATCTGGCTTCCGGCAGGCAAAGACTCCTTACAACGCCGCTCCAGACCTGGGCATCTCCCCCAACAACAAGTGCGGTGCTGAAACCAAGCGACTCAACGTCACAACTCAGCCTGCTCAGCCTGGCGCCACCACTCTTCTCTTGGGCGGCCCCATCGCGGCGTCAGACGTTTCTCTGGCCGTCGACCAGCTGTCCAGCTACCTCAAGGACGGCGCGGGATGCGGCACCGCCATCATGTTTGCCCTATCCAGGGATGTTGTCATCGGTCTCTATGCCGGAGCTGAGATCTACGTGCCCGCGCTTGCGAGTATTCTTGACGACTTCAAGTCTCAGAATCAAGACACCAGTCGCGCCATCCAGGTCTGCAACGAGAACTCCACTGCAGCAACGAACTTTGGCCTCGTGACCGGAAGCCTGGCAGAGCTGGGCACCGTCCAGGAGGCGGTCAGGACGTGGGCCAACAACCGATGCCTCGACGCCGGGCAGCGGGGATTTGACTCCAACAAGGTTGCCAACCATCAGATGGAGCTTGAGGTCCTTGTTCCGGCAGCCAACTCTGGCTCAAACACGGTCGCCGCCCGTCACGAACCCCTGGATCCCCGAGCTTACTGCCGCGACATCCAGGTTGTCTCAGGCGATAGTTGTGCTTCCCTAGCCACCAGGTGCGGCATTTCGGGAAACGACTTCATGAAATACAACACAGCGACAAACCTCTGCTCGACCCTGAAGCCCAAACAGTATGTCTGCTGCTCGGCCGGAACACTGGCCGACCACACTCCACAGCCCGGCGCAGATGGGTCCTGCTACGCCTACACCATCAAGGCCGGCGACGGCTGCTGGGCCATCGGCGAGGCGTTTGGCATCAACCAGCAGGCTATCGAGGACTACAACAAGCAGACATGGGGTTGGACCGGCTGCAGCGCCCTCCAGGCTGGTCAGAAGATCTGTCTCAGCAAAGGGACCTCTCCTTTTCCCGACTCCGTCTATGGTGTCGCGTGCGGCCCAACCGTCCCCGGCACCAAGCAGCCCGGGCCCGGCACCAACTGGGCCGACCTCAACCCGTGCCCGCTCAATGCCTGCTGCGATGTTTGGGGATACTGCGGCACAACCGCCGAATTCTGCACCCCGACCCCGGCGGACACGGGGGCCCCCGGCACAGCCAAGCCGGGCACGAATGGGTGCATCTCCAACTGCGGAACTAACGTCGTCAACAACGATGTCGCGCCGGCCGTGTTTCGTAGGATTGCTTACTTCGAGGGCTGGAACAGCAAGAGGAGTTGTCTGAAAATGGATGCCTCCCAGATCGACACCAACGCGTACAACCACGTCCACTTTGCGTTTGCGCACGTGGACGCCGACATGAGGATCGTCATTCCCGATGAGTCGCTCGCGCAGTTTGAAGCCTTCAAGAAGCTGAAAGGGGTGAAGAGGATTCTCTCCTTTGGAGGCTGGTCATTCTCGACAGACACAACCACCTACCATCTGTTTCGGGACGCTACCAACGAGGCCAACAGAGGGACTTTCGCCCAGAATGCGAATGATTTTCTCGTGCAGCACGGACTGGACGGCCTCGACTTTGACTGGGAATACCCTGGGGCACCAGACATTGATCACATCTCGCCCGGAACGGAGGAGCATGCCACAAATTACCTCATGTTTCTGGCCACCCTCAAGCCAAAAATGCCGGCCTCTACCACCCTATCAATTGCGTTGCCATCCTCCTACTGGTATCTCAAGGGGTACAACTTCCTTCCACTGATGAACTGGGTTGTGGACTACTTTGTCTACATGACTTACGACCTTCACGGCCAGTGGGACTACGGAAACCCGTGGTCCAACCCTGGCTGCCCGACGGGCAACTGTCTGCGCTCGGTAAGCAACAAATTCTTTTTGTGTTTTCTCACCGTCTGTGTGTTTCAATGGTTTCCTCCTGGGACGACCGCTTTGCACACTTTGCCCCCTGATACGAAGTGGCAGAACTGACATTGTTCATAGCACATTAACTTTACCGAGACGTACAACGCGCTGGCCATGGTTACCAAGGCCGGCCTCCCGGCGAACAAGGTTGTTGTCGGTGTCTCAAGCTACGGGCGGAGCTTCCGCATGTCGAGTTGGACCTGCTTCGGCAAAGACTGCACCTACACGGGCACCAGGAACCAGTCCAACGCCTACAAGGGCAGATGCACTGACACCGCCGGGTATATCGCCAACGCCGAGCTGGAAGACATCAAGACCAACGCAAAAGAGCAGGGTTACCAGTGGTCGTCGTACATGTTTGACAAGGAATCACACTCGGACATTCTCATTTACGGGGACACACAAAACACGGACTGGACCGCTTACATGAGCCCGGAGACCAAGGAGGCGAGGGCTGAAGTGTACAAAATTTTGAACTTTGGGGGCATCACCGACTGGGCCGTGGATCTCCAGAAACATCATCCGGCAATTCCGACTTCGACTCCCAGCGCCCCTTCTTGCGAGAAGGACAAGCGGCTTTACAGCAGCATGGAGATGCCTGAGGGGGAGTACATGGAGTGGAAGTGGATGGATCCCACTTTTGAGGGGTTGGAGTTGACCTACTACATCACCATCGTCAACCTCACCCCGTACAAGTTCAAGCATGAAGTGCGCGAAAAACCCCACCAGGTCTACGGGTACAACTTTGGCGAGGTGCCTCCCGGAAAGGCACGCCAGACCCGGGTGGAATATCGCGGCGGGACCCAGTTAAAAGACTCCAACGGCCACTTCTACTTCGTGCTGGAGGGGACCAAGGAGCACCGGGAATTTGTCATGAGGTGCACGACGCGCATTGGGGGCTTCTATCCAATTCGCACCGTCTTTGACCTAAGCGGGATGGGCATGGGCTCTCGAGAGTACAAAAACCCGAACATGCATGGGTATCTTACGCTCGTCATTGCCGGAAGCGAAGAACTCGGCTTCCAGTCGTCAATGGATTTTGGGAACGGCGGCTGGATGCATCAACTGAAGGATATCATTAGCGACCGCCAGGTGCGCCATGTCATTATGCCTGGCACTCACGATTCCGGCATGAGTGAAATCAGCAACCAGATAATAGGCGGCGGCATAGCCGCCAACACGCAGACGCAGGGCAACAACATCAGCCAGCAGCTGTGGATGGGCGTCCGCTGGTTTGACCTCCGCATTGCCAGCGTCCATGCTGGTACCGACGAGAGCGGCTGGGAAAACTACGATTTCTATGCAGCCCATGTCAACGATGAGATGGCCGGCATGCTGTCGGGGAACACGGGCGAGTCACTCAGCGACATCCTGAACGGGATAAACGACTTCACGCGAGAGAGCCCGGGCGAGGTCATCTTCCTGCGCCTTAAGTATCTCGTGGGGTTTGTTGGCGGTTCTGGTGGGCACAATTGGGGGAACGATGTCAATGACGGTGTTCTGGGCGAGTTCATCCGCAGACTCCGGGGGCTGGACATGCTCTGCAAGAACCTGGATACGAAAACACCATTTGACCAGCAGCAGATTGGCAACTTTCTTGCCGGAAACAACGGCGGCGGCTGCGTGATCCCGCTGCTTGACGGGCGCCTGGATAAAACTACCGAGTCGGTCGGCGACGGCATCTACTCGGCCAAACACATCAACTTTTGGGACCACTGGGCCAACAAGGCTGAAGTGGAGGATATGATGCCCGCCCAGATCGACGGCTGGAAGAGAGTCAAGAGGCCGGGGTCGTCCGAAGGCGACGTGGGCGACAAGATTTACATTTGCCAGTGGCTGGTATCGACTGGGTTAGCTGCAACATCTCTGGGCCTGAACGCCCTCGCGATCCTGCCAACAAACCCGACACTGTACTTCAAGGGCATCAACTCCATCACGCCCGAGAAATTCCCAAACGTGCTCATGGTGGACTACGTTGGCGCAGTGACCGTGAACGACTACGAGTGGTCTGACCTTAGCGCCGAGCTGTACGCGCTCGTCATCGGGCTCAACCTGCTCACGCTCAGCGACAACTGCGACATCGACAAAAACCGGCAGGCGTTGCTGCCGTCTGACGGAACGACATCCAGGACCGCCGGGTCCAACAGCACTGGCAAGCCACTCTTCGAGCCGTGGACGGGCGTCATCTTTGCGAACGGCACCAAGCTCGATGACACGCCGTCGTGGTTCTCGTGGGAGGGTCCGCTGGTCACTGTTGACGGCGTGTCGTTCCACAACACCTCCGCCTTGACCACGGATGCTATTAACAGCACGAACCCGTTGGCGGACCCTGCGCGTTTTTCGCGGCCGGGTCAGAACTTTACGAGGAGATTTTGAGGGTCTTGAGTCTTGAGTCTTGAGACGTTGGTGTGATTTCTTTTGAGTTTCAAACCTAACACTCCGGGGCAGGAGGTTTCTTTCGCAGGGCTCTGTATTAATTCACTTCTGTCTGGAATTCTCAAGAACCGGGTCGACATAAATAGTCCAGTTCCCTTGTTTCCAGTATTGCTTGACAGCTACTTTAACTAATACGTTAAGTTATACATCATTGATTTTTTATATGATGTCTGATGATTCTCAACCCATGCTCTCTGGGTCAGACGGTGATAATGCAGGGACAAAGTTCCATGCAGGCGGAATGCTTACTTAACCGAGAACCTTCCGTGTCATGCGTTGGACGACACGTGGGATCGGGATCGATCATGCAGAGGACCGTGAGGGGTACAAATAGCTGTCCTCCCCACATAATTGCTTTCGTTGACTTTCATGTGGGGCATCTTCCCGAGTCATATACCACCCTAGTGACCTCGACCATGGCTCGTACAAAGAAAACGGCGAAACGGCATTGGAAGCCGGTTATAACCTGCACGCAGTTTTATCTACCGCAGGAGCAGGAGTGGCCGACGTGGTCCTCAGACCAATACGAACAAATTTATTGGGGGCCACTCGCAAACCTCGGTGGTTTGAGGAGAGCATCAGTGAGAAGATTGGTTGACAACCCTGAGCAGGCTTCCTATGTCCTTGGTGAGTATCATCTGCATGTTTGATTGCATATTTATATTCGTAACTAACAAAACGCAGAATGGGCCACGCTGGATGACTTGAAGAATTTCTAGTCCTCTCCAGCCTGCGCAGAGTTTTTGCAGAACCTGCCCGAGCACAACAGCTCAGGGGCATCTAACGTGCCGAATCCGGCTCAGCAGTGAGACACCTAACCTTGGAAGATCCCTCCTCCTCCTCCCGCCCCTCCTCGTCACGCTTCCTCATTTTCAAACACGCTACTGAGGGCCCGGCACCCGAGGCGAAGGGTCTCGTAACCTTTACCACCTTCTTAGTACCTCACAAAGTCCACAACGTGCAACAGATGTAGAAAGACGACTTTTGGCGGAAGCTTGAAATCTTTGTCCCTCACGACTTCTCCTTCATCGTCGGTCGTCACATTTCTGGTCCAGATCCATGTCTGTGTGGTTCCAGGTCCTTGCCGAAGACGGCTGGTTAAAAAGGAAATTTGGCAAACTGGAACAGAAGTTGCAGGGAGATGACGAGCAGGGCCGGACAAACTTATGCCACTTTTGGCTCTGGCGAGACGAAGTTGGTCTCACTCCGGAACACGAAAGGGCATCCACGGCAGACCCGGAGGCGAGGGAGTCGTGGAAACAAGCTATGGCGAAAGTGATGCCTCCGGCTACGGCCTGGGCCCAGGAGCGTTGGGACATTCGCCAGATTCCGTATATCTCCGAGTCCGAGCCTGAGTTTGATCCGGACATGGACGAATACGACTATAAACTGGAACAGGAGAGACGTGAACGCGAGGGGGAACCTCTACTTCCACTGCTTCGAAGCCGGGAATAAAAGACTTGGAGCTCATACACTTCTTAAAGAATGCACTTTGTTTCTGCTACTACTAATTACTGAGCACACATGAAAGTATGGGTATGTTTGTACAATCTTTTTCTGACAAATTATCAACCCATGATACGAATTCACTCCCTCCTCCACGATCTGTGAGCATACTTACATGCTTCCCTTCTCCTCCATGTCTTCTCAGCCTGTAATTTTATCAAGGATTGGCTGCCCCAGGAATTAAGCTGTTCTTTGAGCCCATCTCGAAATTCCAATCCTTGTCTGCAGAGTCTGCGCCTGGCACTGGCGGCATTTCAGTTCCCCAACAGCGTCAAACATCTCGTGGAGGAGGGACGCGCTCTCGCGAACGACATCGGCAAGGTTTCAAATCGAGCCGGCGGCGATGGTCGTTTGCCTGTGAGTTGATGTCCGGCTGCGGGTTTGTGTTATTAAAGCTGTAATTAATTGATTACAGGCAAACATTGTCGCTCCCAACCTCGTAGCGGGCACGACTTTGCAGTAACATGCAGAAGAAGGAAAGAAAACGTTCAATGCAGAGCGGTCAAGATGTACCTCTGAGTCAATCACTAGTACCACCTGCCTAACTACCTATTCTTTCACTAACGTTCCATGCTCGTGATGCCAGATCCAAAGACATAAACCACTACTCACCTTTCGACAGTCTCTGACGCCGTTGACATCCCATCCCGCCGGTTCCGTTCCCGAGATCGAGGGTTTAACCGAGTATTTATCGTTTCCAAACTAAGGTGAGCTTAGGCTGGAGTTACAGCCGTCGGCCCCATGTATTCGCAAGCGTGGTGTTGCGTGGTTGGGAAGGCCAAGACCTCAAAGGGGATAGAATCTCCATCTATTCATGCAGGGGAATCAAATCCAGCAGGTTCTCCGCGAACGGACATCCTTTCCGTCCGTTCCCATACCCCGGCGAGCTGCACTGCTACGGTACCTAACCCGAAAGTCGTGCAGGTGTGGGGTGTTGCAAAAGTGGACTGACGGTCCAGGGGTGCCGGCTTCATGATAAGAAGAGAAGATTTGCCCAGAATTAGTGGAGCGGAGATCTCCCGCTTGTCGATCTTCGCCCAAACACGCCGTCAAGATGAAAACTCCACAAGGTAGCATCATGGCCGCCGGCGTCCTGGCGGCCCTCGCCAGCGTGCCTAGCGCCGACGCCGGCGGCTTCAACGCCAAGTTCCTGCGCTTCTCCTGCTCTACGCTGGTCACCGAGCGCCTCGATCCGTTTGTCCAACCCCCTTTCCCCTCAACAAGTCCTCTTTCTAACCCTCTCCCTCAGCATCGTCTGGCCCGGCATGACCCAGTCCCCTCACCTCCACGTAATCGCCGGCGGCAACATGTTCAACGCGACCATGGACCCATCCCGGCACAACATCGGCGAGGAAGCCACCTGCACCACCTGCACCTTCGCCGAGGACTTCTCCAACTACTGGACCGGAACCCTCTTCTTCCAAGCGCGCAACGGCAGCCTCATCCGCGTGCCACAGCGCACCAACCTCGACTTTGACGGCGCCCGCGGCGGCGGCATGAGCGTCTACTACACGCCATACCGCAACGTGCCCGTCAACGTGACCGCCTTCGCCCCGGGGTTCCGCATGACCACAGGCAACCCTTCGATCCGCACGCGCACCGAGGGGGAACGGTACCGCGGGCTGACGTTCACCTGTCTGGATACCATGTGGACGCGCACCGGCGAGACGATGAAGATGCCCAAGGGGCCGTGCAAGGAGGGGATTATGGCAAATCATCGCTTTCCGACGTGCTGGGATGGGGTTAATTTGGATAGTCCGGATCATCAGAGCCATGTGGCGTATCCGGAGAACGGCACGTTCGCGCAGGATGCGGCGTGCCCCGCGAGTCATCCCGTGCATATCCCGGAGCTATTCTATGAGGTGTTGTGGGATACGAGGCCGTTTAATAACGTGTCGGAGTGGCCGGAGGATGGGAAGCAGCCGTTTGTGTGGTCATTTGGGGATTTTACGGGGTATGGGACACATGCCGATTATGTTTTTGGCTGGAAGGGGGATTCCTTGCAGAGGGCGATGGATGCGAACTGTGACTTTGAGGTCAACTGCGAGGAGTTGTTGACGCAGAGCATCGCGGACGGGAACAAGTGCCGGGTGGGGCCGACTGTCTGCGAGAAACTTAATGGGTGGCTGGACAAGTTGCCAGGAGGCGTTCCGGTGACAGGTCCAAGGCCGGGTGATGGGACTGGTGAGTCGCTGTCTTTTCTTTGGAGGGGTCGAGGATGACTTGTGATCAGTGCTAACCGACTCTTGAAGATCCCGACGATGACGACTGGGAAGGCCCTTGCGAGATCGTCAAGTGGTAAGTGTATCTCTTTGAGTGTGCGGCATTGGTGTTGAGATTCCGATTTTGACTCGAAACCCTTGATCTCGAATGATGGCTGACAATCGTTCAGGGGCCAATGTGGTGGAACGAACTGGACAGGATGCACGACGTGTACTCCGGGGACAACTTGCCAGTTTTACACTGCAGACATGGATCTGTGCGTGTAAATGGCTCTTCGCACAAAGCTGGATGTAATTCGACTGGATGGTTAGTCCGTGGAACTGGGGTTAATTGGTAATGGTGTATCTTGCAGGTGTAAATACTAGGTCAGTGCCATGGGAAATGTTGGCCAATGTTGCCGTACATAGTTACATGTAATAACTTGACCATATTCTTCGCCATTGTTTATCCTTCAAGCGCGTGCCGTTCCCTTACCCATGGGTTATCAAGGTGGACCAACTCCGCAACGGGGCGAACTGCAATTAGCTCGGCCGGATAGTATCGTTACACCGGTGGTGTTAATGTCGATGATGTTGACAGAGTTGTCGGGATGGGCCTGGGCGCGGTGGATGAAACCCACGATTTTCCGTCGATGAGAAGGTCGATCAACACCACTGCTTTCAAGATGGCGGTTAAATGGTTTGACGCAGTCCCTTTGAGCAAGCGGAAGAAGAAAAGGGTGGAAACCTCCATGCCCCACCGACCACTGGATTGTTTTCTCGGCCCCTGTGCCCGTGCCACTTTTGAGTCTCGATGGCTGAAAGGCTGGTGTCAGCTTCGGTTTGAGCAAAGGGGTGTCGTAGAATCTCACAAAATATAATAGAGCCAATCTGAGGCCCGCCACTGGTCTTTTTCTATGCTACGATGTTGTAGGCTGTGAGCTTGGTAGTGTACCGAATTGTCCGCACCTATCCGATGGTCCAGACCTCACCCGACCCAACACTTGGCGGACCGAAGATTGGAAGAACTGGGCAGACGCTATTCAAAGAATCAAGCAGGCAAGCACCAGGCTTCCCGGGTAGACACGATGAGGAGTAGTTGTAACGAAAGTCCAGGCGGGATCAATTCACCGTCTCCCTCATGTTCCATAGTTCATGATGCTTCCGGGGTGTGTGTCGTCGAGGGGAGCTGGCCGAGATGGCCGATAATTGGAGCAACAAGGGAGCTTCACGGCTCTGCTTGGAAGTTGGAAGCCCCTGAAGCCTTGTGAACCAGAGAAGTCGGGATTGACCCTTGGCCGGATTGGGCACCCTGACCCACATATAGTCCTTGTTAGACGGTCTTTATTGGCCGGAATTCTGATCTTGATTCAACACCCTTGAGAAGCTGCAAAGTCTGAGGTGCCACCTGAGCCGCCCCGTATCGAAACTCACACCCGGCGCCGATCAGGATCCGCCTTCCAACCCTGTATGATCTCCATAGAGGGGACGCGCCGCAGCCAAATGCACTTGCATCAAATACCGCGACGGACACTGTTTGTTGTGGGAGCTGTTTTCCTTTTTGGCTGTTTGTTCTTGCAGCTCCACGGATCGACGTCGGCTGGTCGGAAGCAGCAATCATGGTCCCATTCGGGGGGACATCTGATGAGCGCTATCCAGAATAGCACCCTGGGTGTGAGTAGTAGTCATTTATACCTTGTTTACACTCGACTAATCCGCCATCCTCTCTCGCCGTTCACAACATCGCAAAGTCATGATAACCTGACCAGCTGACCTCATCGTAGTTTGAGAAGATCTTCGTTGTTGGTCTGCCATCAAGGACAGACCGTCGCGATGGCATGGTTTTACAAGCCGCTATTAGCAACATGGACATCGAGTTCATCGACGGCGTGTCCGGCAAGGACATCCCCGACAAAGTCATCCCCATGGCCAAGGGCCGCGAGCGTCTTAAAGATGCCTCAATCGGCTCATGGCGCGCTCACATGAACGCCATCCGAGAGTGAGCCTTTCCCGCCCTGTTCCCCTTCACCCTAACTTACACCCTCCCCAAGAATCGTCCACCGCAACCTCTCCACCGCCCTCATCCTTGAAGACGACACCGACTGGGACATCCGCATCCGCTCTCAACTCCACGACTTCGCCCTCTCCACCCACGCTCTCATCCAACCCCTCCGCGGTAGCACCCCCAACCACCCCCTCTACGCGGATCCCACCTTCCCCTCCCCGTCCTCATCCTCCCCCGGCACCTTCCCTGCCATCCCTTTCACCCACCTCCCCTTCACCACCCCCCCAACCTGGTCCCCCTACGGCGACAACTGGGACCTCCTCTGGATCGGCCACTGCGGCATGCACTTCCCCTTCGAAGACCATTCGACCATCCCCAAGGGGCGCGTCATCCGCCTCGGCGACGACACCGTCGCGCCCAAGAGGGACCTCTGGACGATCAACATTCCCTTCACCCTCAAGGAGCAGTATCCAGAGCACACCCGCGCTTACCACCACGTCCAGGAGGGGGTTTGCTCGCTGGGGTATGCGGTTACCCAGCAGGGGGCGAGGAGGCTGTTGCAGGAGGTGGGGCTGAAGGATGTGAGTGAGCCGTTTGATATTTTGTTGAGGTTTTATTGTGAGGGGGAGCAGGGGAGGGCGGCGGGCAGGCAGTGCGTGACGACGCAGCCGGGGCTGTTTCAGCATCATCGGATGGCCGGGATGATGAGTGGGATGAGTGATATTGAGGGGCATGGGGATGGGTGGCGCGATCGGGCCGTAACGGATATGGTGAGGTGGAGTGTGAGGTTGAATGCGGATGTGTTGTTGGGGGGCGGGGGGAAGGTGAGGGATCAGTTTCCGGATGAGGGCCCTGGGGGAAAGGGGAAGGGTTGAGGTGGGACTGGGCGGTTCGATATCATGACATTTTGTATATGTGAAGATCAAGATACTGGCATAGATGGATAAATCCGAGAGTTTGGGGGTTTTGTATTTTGTTCTTTCATGTTCTTGGGTTTGGATAGTTATTACTACTTTCTGCCTGGTAATTCACAGTGAATTGCTGCCATTCTGGTAAATGGAGTTCCACAGACAAAAAGCACAAGCGAATTCAAGAAGTAAGGACTTGAAGATAAATATCACGGGATAGTGGCGGCCAAATGTATGGGGGTATCAAGTAATGTGTGTTTGCGCGAGCCAGGCTGAATGATGGCTCGTAGGCGCGGAGGAAATACCCTGCTGGTGCGGTGGGGCCAAACCCCATGGTGCCAAGATACCAAGGCTCCGCTATCTGCTATCTCCACGTGACCTATCATGGCTGTTCCCGTGACAATAAACACGTGTAATGTTAGTAACTAACCAATAACTCGTTAGTTAACCACTTTCAATTTTCTGCTTTTTCCTTGCGCTCGAAAACTGATCTGGGATTCCAGCCCCACAAATCAATGTCAAGGTCCTCGAAGGTTAACAGTAACAAGCCTAGCTATTGTCCAAACTGCGATCCCATACACTATCCGCCAGCCACTGAACTTGGTAGCGCCGAGGAGACGCTGATTCTGGCAGGAAGCGATACCAGTTGCTAGGCTCCGCTGATGACAGATTGTTGGTCATCTTGACAGATTCCCAGTACTCGGGATAAAAATCCGCCCTGGTCCCAGTTGATATTGGCAACAACCGCCCAAGTCCCGTTCTCCTTTTCATTCACCATGATATTTGCTGTCCGGATATCTCCATGCGTGAAGACAATTTTCGAAGTAGCCTTGGGTATTGAATTACGCAGAAACTTAATGTAACAGACGAAGCTACTCTGGAGCCGGCGAAGATAAAGTCTTCGAACTGCTGGGCATCCAGGATAGGGTCGGAACTCTTGCGGATGAATTTTCTCCCGTCCTTGCAGCCCTGGCCATCAACACCGCCGAGCGGCATGTTGAGTGGAAATGAAAGTTCACGCAGGCCGATAACTAGGCCATCAAGTTGAGAACTGATGTCACGCTTCTGCGAGTCGTCCAGTTGGGGCCAAGCCTTCTCTAGGTTGATGCCGGGAATGAAGGTGGAAAATAGAAGACCGTAGGTGCCGAGACGGATCATGCCATGCAGTTTGCAGATATGAGAGATTGCGGGATTCGGTTGTAACGTACTTTCCGGAAGTGACCTTAACCGCAATATCCTCGCTGACTCTGAAGACCATACAGCAGGCGGCAAACGGGCTTGCGAAGAGGACCTCGCTGTTGTTCAGAAGCTGGATCACGGCCTCAGCAAGATTCTCGTAGTCGCCGAGGGCAATCTCAAGTTCGGGCGAGAGCTTGGAGACAACAGTGCGTGGATGGCTACTGCGCAGTTGGGAGCGGATGTCATGGCTCGGGCGGGGGGGTTGGGATTGGGATTGGGAACCGGGATCTATTACTATATAATAAAAGAACCATCTGTCAGCGACTGCATACAATATACCGGGGGAGAATTTGGGGGAAGTGTCCGAGAGTGAGGAGAAGAAAGAGACGTCCTGGTCACATACTCGGCGGTGGAGCCTTCAAGGATTTGACCTTGTCGGAATATCGGACTGGCAAAAGTTTCGCAATGTTGGCCTCTGGATCCTTGCGCAGAGATGCCTGGAGGCCGCGTAAAATGTTCAAGCTCCAGCGGGCAGTCATGGTTGACCGGTCCGGTTTGATGACACGATTGCTCGACGAGCTCGTAGCCGGTGCTGGCACTGCTGGCATAGCTGGGTTCTTCGGACTCTTTTCGCCGTCCATTTTGGTGTATGGATAGTGTAATTGTTGTTTGGTGTCAGATCAAGCAATTGATATCGGGTGCCAACTGGTGATGTATGGTTTGGTTTGCGCTCGGAAAGCCCCGCCGTTTTCACTGTCCTTTCATGCCTCGCTTTGACTCTTGAGGCTCACTGTTGCTTCTGTGTCGCAACAGAGGCAACGGTAAAGGTAAGGGTTAGGGTTGTTACAACCAACCTCCAGCTGAAAGGCTGTTGCCTGCAAAACGCGAATCACAATCTGGCATCCATTGCGCGGACATTACCCCGCAGCAAAGAGTGACACGTTGTGAGTTCTCTTCTCACTCGGACATAAAGCAGTCCGAAAGTGTCGTAGAGCTGCTCTGAAGACACGACCAACCACTTTTCGCACCGCCACGCTTTTGGAAGCCCTTGATTTCGCCATGTCAGCCATTCCAGAGAACAAGAGAGAGTGTCCAGCCTCAATCCTGATTTGTGGCCATGAGCTACCCAACACGAGTTCACCGTTAAAATGGGAGTTAAGCTCAACTCCGAATTTGAAGAAAGCAGTCCTGAAACAGCCAGATGGCCGCGCCACCGTCTTCCGCCGCGTTTGCGAGGCTGGCGGCGAATACAATCCTCATGCTTCTCGTGGGTTTCTACCCAAGTTCTTGACTCTTCCCATGCTCTAATTTGCCGGTTCGTTCTAACACTTTGCTAGTTCCCAGCCATGATGCTCTCAACTTGAGATCCGGGGAATCTGGATTTCTCCTCATCCACGATGGGTCCCGGCTCCACGTCGATGACTCGATGCAGTGTATGCGCACCCACGTTAACCTCCTCTTGGAGTACGGTGGCAGGGGCTTCTGGGTTGTCATCGACACCTCAAAATTCCCAAGAAAGAGCCAGGTTGACCACCTGACTGCGAAGTTCGAGGCTGAACTGAATAAGTTCCCAGAGAGCTTTGATTGCAAAGTCTTGGCAATGCCAGTCGCGGATGCTTACCAGCTGGCTGCGGATAATATTTTAACGCTTCCCATCTTTCCTCGCGAGGTTTGGCACAGACGGGCGATCCCCGAACTGCAAGCACACAAGAATTTCTTTGCCGCCTTTCTTCGCGGTGATGTGACTCCGTGGAAACATAACGACTACCTCCGCGCTGCCTATCTGACCCTGCTGGACCCCGAGAACAGAAATCTTGGTCTTCTCGAAGTGGCAAGCAGTTTTGCAGCCAACGTGAACAGGCTCAAGCAAAAGAATTTTAGAATTCAACTGATGCCCGAGTCCAGGTACGTGGTCTGTCTGGCGCCACTGATGCCTGTGCTAATAATTCCAGGACCCTGACGGTATTTTGGCTGTACCAAGTCAAGTTGGGCATCCACGCTATGAGCATGTTCTGGAAATGCGATGCCTACCTGGACCACTTCCACCGCATCTTCCATTTTACCCCGGAGCTGATGAACGAGAAGCTTCCCGAGTCCTATTACAGCCCGGACATCCTGAGATCAGAATACGCTGAGAAGTTCTGGATGTTTCCAAACCTCCGTGAGCTGCTTGAGCCGCACCGCCACTTAAATGCGGATTTCCGGCGGGCGTTTGTCAAGAAATCCGAGGGTGACCCTGACCAGCTTCTCCGCTTTGCGTTCGAGGTTGTGCAGCGGTATCTCCGTCCCGGCGAGACCCGAAGACGCAGCTGGTTTATTAACCTGGCCTTCGCCGTGCTGCAGAAGCAAATCATCCGACTGAGGAGCATGCAGCTGTCTGTGCCACAGTATTCAGAGACACACGCCTACTTCAACCTTCAATTGGTGCACGCCGCCCTGTCGCAACTTCTGGTTGCCGGCAAAGCCAAGGAGGTTCAGGAGATGGGCTATGCCCTCTTCAGGGAGACGTTCTGCATCTCGCCCACAGCATGGAAGTCTCACTACAGCCCAAAGCTTTGGGACAGCCTCAAGGCGCGGGCGGCCTTTGTCCCACCTGATCTCAAGCCGTTGCCTGACACCATTCACTTGCCACACCCCGAGGCCGAACCCAAGGAGGGGGTCGAGATTCGGAACGAATCATTCAGAAAAGCCGGCCTCATCCCTGAGCTTCCGGCTCTCGAAACTCTCGAATTCCACCAAGCCGTTCTCCTCGAGGAAGCCAAATCCATCAAATTCTCCCTCACACCCAGCGAAGTCACAACGCACGCCCACCTCCTCCGGTACATCCACACGCACATCATTCTTGCCTCCCGCACTATGCCCGCCGACGATATTCCCTCGTTAGCTGCTCAGCACCTCGCCCAACTCACCACCTCCTCGCCACTTCCATCCGCCCACCTGTCCTTCTACATCAACCTCGCCCTCGACAACCTCAACCTGCACCCCAACCTCGACTACCACCCCCCAATCCCCAACATCGCCTTCAAACCCTCCTACACCGACCCCAAAACAAAGAAATTCATCCGCTTCCACAACTGTTCCTGCCGTAAGTCATCCCCCCAACCCCTTCCCAACAACAACTGAAACCTAACCCCCTCACTAGATTACACCCTCCCCCTCCCCTACGACATCGGCCCCCCGGCCTGCTCCTACACAGCCTCCATCCGCTGCCCCCCACCCCCCAACCAACCCCTAGGCACCATCTGCCAATGCCACAACTGCCGCGAGATTCCCACCCTCCCCTTGCAGCGGTTTCACAGCTGCCTGTGCCACAGTGAGGAAGAACTCGATCATGACGTTTTTGCTGCGCTGTGCAGTGAGGAATGTAAGCAAACAATTTCTTCTGTCCCCCCTACCCCCTTTTTGGCTATCTCAGAATCTGTTCCCAGAGTTTGCTCCCGAGTCAGCCGCCACTTTCCTGCCGAACTCAACTTTTCCTTCCTGAGACATCCCAATACGGACCGAGATAGCTGACATTTATTGCTACCTAGGGAGGAAGACAGAGGAATACGAGAAGCAGAGGAGGGGGTTGATGGCTACCGAGTGGAGTAATAAGTCGGGGGATGCGTGGGAGGATTGGGTCAGGGGGGAGGGCGGGTTGGGGATGTGTTGGGAGGGGATGTGGAGGGTGGAAGGGTTGGCAGGGAGGGTCGCGGCTTTGGTGGGACGTGGTAGAGGGAAGCAAAATGATGGAGAGGAGAGGGAGGGTGGAAAAGGGCTTGTTGGACAGGGGGATGATGATGAGGTGACTTTGGGTGGAGAGGATGAGACAACGGATGAGTACGCTGGGGAGGAGGATGATGATGAGTGGGAAGTTTTGTCGCAGGACACCCTGCGGTGAAGTCATCAAGAGACACGGAGAGGAAAAGGAGGGTGGATTTGGTGATCTGTCAGGGGGACCCTAACACATCGGGTCGAGCGGCTCAGTTGCGATGGATTGCTATGTGATAGCGGACGGAAGAATAAGGTCTCGTGATGTAAACAGCAAATTACCCTGCGGGTAACAAGTCTCAAGGACCTTGAACACGATTTTTCTCGATTCCAAACATCGCTTCTCTCCAGCCCCAACGCCGAATCACATCTCCAAACTTCCAAACCCCAACCAACTCATCTAGGGTATCATATCTCGCTCGCCCTCCCTTCCCCCATCTACTTTACCTCTACTCAATAGACATACTTGAACGTAATCGCTCTATCACCCTTTGCCGACAGCTCCTCCTCCGAGTAGAGGGCTCGAGCACCCTCAGCCAACAGGCGCGCACGCTTCTTGTTCTGGGTGCTGTAGCCGACCAGCAGAATGAGCGATGCAATGATGCCGAGGCCGATGAAGCCCAGCTCGAGGCCGTGACCGAGCTTGTAGCCGGGCTTGTCCCGGGCGCGGTAGAAGTTGGAGGCCATGGCCTGTTAGGGTTGTTTGTCAGCTCCGGTCAGAAGATGAGGGGTGCAGGGGTAAACTCACACCACCCAGATTGCCCATACCAATCTGCAACGCCATGCCCGCAGACCGTTTGAGTGATCCGGCCAAGTTGTTGGACAGCCAAGTGATGACGCCGGGGAAGGCCGGGTAGATACCGCAAGCGGCAATAAACACACCGCCGTAAACCACCTTGGGATGAACCAAGGGGTCGGTGGCAATGGCCATGGAGAAGCCGATGGCCATCATGAGAAGGAAACCGATCACGAAGGGGCTACGCTTGCCGACGCGGTCGGAGCACCAAGCAGCAGCGACGGCGAGGATAGCGGCCGTGATATAGATGGGCACCGTCATCAGCTGCGCCTCGCTGCTCTTGTAGCCGAGCTGCTTGATGATGGTCGGGAGGAAGAGCGAGATGCCGTAGAGGGGGCAGACTATCTGTTTAATGGGTCAGCGAGCTGAAAGGGGATAAAATGGCGGTGGCGCTTACACCCCAGTAGACAAAGATGTTGACCCAGATTTGCCAGTCAACCAAGGCATCGACGACGTAGCTCCACTTGAACTCATCGGCCTGGGCAACCTGGGCGTGGCCGGTGTTGGCGTGCTGGCCCTGGTACTTGAGGCGGTAGATGACGAACTCCCGCTCCTCTTCGGTGAGGAAAGTGGCGGTCTCAGGGAAGTCGAAGAGTGCCCAGAAGGCAATGCAAGCGACGATTACGGTGACAATGCCTGGAATATGTCAATATCCATCTCCCCATGGCCAACACGTCAGGGCAGCTTACCCTCAAGTATGAAAATCCACTGCCACCCATGCAACCCTCCAATATCGTCCATCTTTCCAATCGCAAAAGCCAACAGCCCGCTAAACGCACCCGCAATAGAGGCCGCAGAGAAGAACATGGCCTGCCTCAACTGGATCTCCTCCCGCTTGTACCAATTCGTCAAGTAGTATGCAACACCGGGGAAGAGGCCGGCCTCCGTTACGCCGAGAAAGATGCGAGCAGACAGGAGCCCGGCGTAGTTGTGGACGATCCCCATCAGGGTCATGACGATGCCCCAGGCGACCATGATGGTGGGGAGCCAGATGGATGGGCGGACCTTCTTGAGCATCAAGTTGCTGGGCACCTCGAAGGCGGCGTATGTGAAAAAGAAGGCGGTCAGGCACCAGTTGTATTGGTCGTCGGTGAGCCCGAGGTCTTCTTGAAGGCCTTCGATCTTCGCGTTGCCGATATTTCCGCCTGGGGACACAAGAGGTCAGCGGTGTGGGTGGTTGGGACGGAGGAACAGGGGTGCGTACGATCGAGGAAGGAGAGCAGATAGAGGAGGGCGAGCATGGGGATGAGGCGCATGTCCATCTGGTCAGGTCAGCATTGTTGTTCGTGATGCTTGTCGTTGTCGATGGGGTTGGTAACATACCTTCCGCAGAATCTTCTTCTCGTCCAGGTGCGCAAACGACTCGAGTGTCACGGCCGGCACCGGCACCGCATCGACCTGCTCGACGTCGACATGGTCGTCCGATTGCGAAGCCGAGCGGTTATGCTTCTCGTTGTTAGACAAAGTCCCCATCTTGCCGGGTGCCTCTGTCTCAGATGTTCAACCGATCTTCAATCTCTCGACAGAGTCGGCACAAGGAACCAAAACTTGAGGAGCGACAGAAAAGATGAACGTGCCTCGAACCTGCCCAGAACCGCGGATCATCTTCCCCTTCTTGTACGACTCCTTCCCCCAAACCTTGATTCGGCCAACATCGATGATCAATGCACCACCAACACTCCCAACCCCTGTCCCCCATCTCCAATCCTGGCATCAAACCGGTGCATGGTGTCACTTTTCCCCTTCCGCCCTCGCCATCCACAACCCGGACTCCTCCCCCGCAAAATCGATGGAGTCCTCACTCCAGAATGAACCCACTTCCCCGCAAAGTCGCCCCCTCGTCATCCCCGTCTCCCCCGCGCCGGACTTGCTGTTACGAGTAATGATCGCCACCGTTCAGATGGTGTTCCTTGTCAGTTCAGTCCGTGGTGCCGTCCGGGGTTGGTTGATTCGTACAGCAGAATACGGATGTGGGTTGGGTGTTTGGGGGGCGGGAGGAAGCCGAGGATGATTGCCGAGCGAAGGAGCACCAGTTCCGCGGATCGTGGTTCGGTGGGTGTCGTCAGTGGCTGCGGGGAAGATGGGGGGCGCTTGGCTTGCGGGGTGGCTTGCGGTTGACGGGCTTGGGGGTGGTGGTTTGGGGATGGCTTGGGGGGGGGTGCAGGAGAGAAGCATCAGCCAAGATCTGGGGTTGAGTGGAATTGCATAAGACGGGCGAACTGGACAGCCATCGGCTGTCTCTGGCGTGGATTCGGCAGGGCTCGGCCGAAGCAATTGGGGATGTTGCATGCAGGAGCTGTAAGACCCTGGTGTCACATTGAACCGCGGGTCTGGATCTGCCCTGGGGAAACCCCTGGTTCAACGTCCACGTGGTCTCGCGAGAAAGATGCCGGATATCCTTGGAAGGGAAAAAAAGTGCGGAGGTTCCTGAGGTTTGGGCCGACGACATCGGGGAACCATCAACAGGCGGTGGCCGGAGCCGAGCGTAAGCGCCCTGCCGACCGGCATCGGATGAACATGCAACAGTCTGATCTTCCTGGACCCCAGCTGATCTCCAATTATGACTGTTCCTATCCAACGAAGCACAAAGCTTGACAACCAACCATCACTTGCACATCTCTCTCTTCCCGCCGGATCACCCTCTCCACGCCTTGCCCATCCCACGCTTACTCCACTGATGCCCGCCACCACTCCCCTGCCTCTTCTTCTCTTCCCACAACCTCTTGCTCAACTGCTTGTACAAAAACCTATTCTGCCCATTATACTTGATATTGTGATCCGAGTCCGTAAACCACGTCAACTCCAACTTCTCCGGACTCACACCACCGCCCATCAAAATATCCCCCAGCGCCGCCGAATTCTGGAAATGCACATTATCATCCCCCGTGCCATGCTGCACCATGAATCCACCCCTCAACCCCTTAAACCCCTCCACAACCCTCACCGCAGACTTATTATACCCCGCCCCGTTCAACTCAGGCGTCTTCATGTACCTCTCAGTATACATGCTGTCATACAGCCTCCAATCCGCCACCGGCGCGGTCGCAAACCCAAACGCAATCGCCTTATCCCCAACCTCAACCACCTTCGACGTCAGATACCCGCCATAACTCCATCCCCAAATCCCCATCCTCTCGCCGTCCACCCAGGAGTACTTCGCCGCCAGCCACTTCGCCGCCCAGATCTGGTCCTGCGCCTCCAGCTCGCCCAAGCGGCCCGCAACGGTAGAGCGGAATTTGCGCCCGCGGAACCCCGTGCCGCGGTTGTCGACCGTGAAGGTGATGTACTCCAGCTCCGGGTCGGACGCGACATACGCCTTGAAGTTGAACGCCTGCATGGACTTGGTGACTTCCTGGGCGCCGGGTCCGCCGTAGGGGAGGAGGAGGACGGGGTACTTCTTCTTGGGGTCGAATGTGGCGGGGAGGCGGAGCATGGCGCTCAGTTTGGAGCCTGAGGGGTGCGGGAGGTCGAGGTAGGTGATGTTGGGGAGGCGGTATTCTTGCAGGGCGGTGTACAGCTTGGTGTTGGCGTTGATGGTGCGGATGGGTTTAGAGGGGTTGGAGACGGAGTAGAGTTCTTGGTAGGGCACGTCGGGGCCGCCGTAGCGGAGGATGTAGTAACCGCCGGAGGCCGAGAAGGAGGCAGACCAGACGGCGGGGGTCGAGGGGTCGACGAGGGGGGTCTTTTTGCCGGTGTTGTAGGAGACGGAGTAGATGTGCCGCTCGGTGGGGTGGTGCTCGGTGGAGGTGTAGTAGACGAGGCCACGAGTGGTGTCGACTTTGAGTATGGAGGCGACTTCCCAGTTGCCCGAGGTCAGGGTGATCTTGTCACCGCCTTCGAGGGGGAAGAGGTAGAGGTGGTTCCAGCCAGAGGCGTCAGACAGGTCGAGGTAGTACCGGTCTTTGGCGGGCTTGTCCTTGTCGTGGCCCTTGCCGCGCTCTTCAGCCTCATCTCTGCCGCCCTTACGCTTGACAGTGCCGATGTAAGTGATGGCCAGGTTGTTGTCCAGCCAGCCGTCGGAGCCGTCGCGCTCGCGGTTGACGGTCGACTTCTTGGTCTGGGTGTCAACCACCACAACCTTCTCGTGGTCCTGCACGCGGTTGAAGGCGCGATAGATGAGCTTGTCATGACCATCTGTCACCCAAGTCACCTCGCCGATGATCAAGTCATCCGCAGGCCAGGCGCTCACCGACACAGGGGTCAGGGCCTTGGTCTTGGTTTCCAGGAGGCTGAGGGCGACTGTGGGGTTCTTGGTTCCGACCTTGGGGTACCGCAGCTTGAGTTCGCGAGGGTACGATGGCGGAACTTTCTCGCCGTCCATGAAGTAGGGAATGGTGAAGGTCTCAACACCAGTCTCGTTGAAGCTCAAGAAGGCAATGTACTCGCCGTCAGGCGAATACCAAAGCGTATACTGAGTGCCAAAGATCTCTTCCTCGTAGACCCAGTCCGGAACAGCGTTGAACATGTCGGGGCCGCCGTTTTTGGTGATCTGGCTGACTGTGCCATTGCTCCAGATGTACAAGTCGTTGCCACGAACAAAGGCAATCTCGGAAGACGAAGCAGGGTTCCAGGTGGCGTACTGAATGTCGCCATTGGCGTCGGCGACGAGCGGCTGCGTCTTCCCAGTCGCCACGTCCTGCACCAGGTAGTCGGCAAAGTAAGAGTAGCGGTACTGCTTCTTGTAGTTGACGGCCCACAAGACCTTGGTCCGGTCGGTGGAGATCTGGTAGTCGTAGTAGTCCTTCGGGATCTTGTCAGCCGACAGGAAGGTGGTCTTGTTCCCGCTGACGACGTTCTCAAACACGAACGAGTCATCCTCGCCCGTGGTGATGAAGTCGCCGTCGTGATCGGACTGGACCCATGTGACCGAGGTGGTGGAGACGGACAGCTCGCCGGGGTTGCCCGTGGTGATGTTGTAGTTCAACAGCTTGTCGCCTTTGCCGGTGGGCTGGTGGGGGAAACGCGGAGGGTCGATGGCGGCAACCAAGGCCGCGGCAGCGACACAAACTGAGAGAAAGCGTCGCATCGTTCGTGACTGTCACCTCTCGAGTGGAGATGCTGAGAGTCTGGGAACCGAAACATGGTGACACGAGTGGCATCGTCGACTTTCGGGTTCAACTTTATCTGCGACGGGCGATCACCTGCCCGGATTGGAAAGCGGGCATTTCACCCGGGGTGGGCAGGTAAAAGAGGTGCCGTGCCATGGTCGTGATACCAGAGCTGCCCGATGCGGAAGGTGGTGATGGTTTGCGGACGTGCCAAGAGGAAGGGCCCAGAATCTCGCGAGAAGGTCGCCCAGTGGCATCACGGCCATGATGTTGCGCTGGTCTCGCAGTTCGGCGTAGCCCAAGTACGGCAGTGTTCCCGCAACCGGAGTGCCTCTTTGGGGTGGTGGAAGCGGTCTTCCTTCAGACAACATTCTAGCGGAGAGCACCGACTTCGTCTCAGCCGGTGACGTCGGTTGGACCCGAGGATTCGAGGATGTCTCGGGGTTGTGTGATACCCATTACGTCCGAGTTTGGTTCGGGTCTAGAGCTATGCGGGTGGAGGTCACAAAATCTGAGCAGATTCGAGGAGAAATCCGTTCAAAATGCTGCTTTTGTGATCTTTCGAGGAGGAACATGCGAAGGCCGAGCACTCCGGAAGGACTCTGAAGGATCAAAAGAATGGACCGCAGTGCGCTAGGCAGCTCGCTGCTTATCAATGCGTGAGGTTGGGTAAATACCCCAGCTGTCAGGCTATCGTAAACCTGTCACCTTAATTGCGGTGAGGGCGAGGTCCCCTGGTGACAAGAGAGGAAAATTCGAGAAGCTCCATGTCGAAGTGCGAGGAGGATGGCATATGGATTCCCAATTCCAGGTTTGTCGATGGTGGACTGAACTGAATCTTGGCGTTGCGGGGTGCCCTAGGTTAATAAGTGGGGATATGTGGGGTTGGATGCGTGACCACGCGTCTTCTCCACACGTGACACGCGACCAAGACGCGACTTCCTTCCCCCCTCGGCAGTGACTGAGCAAGCCGTCGAACCTGGGTCCTGGAAACCAATTAAATGCGCTGCTCGACCGAGTCGACAGTTCCCATCATCTGTCCATGGACTCAAAAGCAGGGAACTGGCATTTTCCTTCACGGAATTCCCCCGCTTGGGACCTCGCACAACATCCCCAGCACCAAACACCATCACCAAATCGACAAACCGCCGAAACCAACCCATTTCTTTCGCTAAGCCCCATCGATGCCCATCCACCAGTTCCAGGCGCATGGCCTAATGCGAAGCCCAGCGAGAATGTCGTCGATTACCCCGCCCTCCCAAAAAGGCCCAGCATGATGGAACTTGAAAGAGGGCAGGGAGCCATCAACCACGGGAAGCAGGGGTGGCAATTTGACGGAACGAAAAGGCCGAAATTCGGGTCTGGCCCTCAGCCTCCCCGTCCTGCCGGGGTGATCGTTATCAGCGACGATGAGGACGACTACTCGATGCCGGACAGATCCCCGACCGTCCGCTCGATCGAATCGGAAGGGCCTGCATTTGCAACGCCTATCAGGGGCTTTCCTCAAACACTGTCACCGCCTTTAGACCATCTTGGGCGGCCCCTATCAGATGCAGCTCTTGCTGTGGCGCAACAGTATTGGCGCTGTCAACAAAAACTGGACTCATGTCCCTTTGACGAGGGGGGCACAGAAGGGTCGACGCTCCCCGTTGATCTCCTCTTAGAACTTTCCTCCCATCGGAGATCATACACCCGGCTTCTCCTTGGCATTGGCAAGCTTCAGCCCGGCACACGGACATACGAGCCGCCTTATGTCGACCCGCCCCAACCGCTGCCACCTCTAGTGCCCGGGCAAGTGCCACAGCTGGCGGCGCAGCCGGCAGATCCCTCACCCGCTGTTTCAAAGTCCGAGCCGGTGCTCTGCCCTGAGCAGGCAGAGCTTGTTCAGCTCGCTGCTAGCGGTCGGAACATCTTCTACACCGGCTCCGCGGGGTGCGGGAAGTCGACCGTTTTGAATGCCATCAGGAGGCGTTTGAGGGACATGGGGAGGACGGTTCGCGTCATGGCCCCAACGGGCAAGGTTGCTCTCGCCATCAACGGCACCACCACATGGACCTTTGCCGGCTGGACACCCGACCACCACAAGCGCAAGATCGAGCAGCTGGAAAAGGCAGCCCTCGGCAAAACGACCCGCAAGCGGTTCCGCGAAACCGACACCATCATTCTCGACGAAATCAGCATGGTTGAGAATCTGCATCTCGAGAGGCTAAACAGAGTCATGAAGATGGGCCGGTCCAACAAGGATGCCCCCTTCGGGGGTGTTCAAGTCATTGTCACAGGAGATTTTTGTCAACTCCCGCCCGTCAGACCATTTCGGCATTGCATCACCTGCGGCAGCGATCTCATTTCGGAGGACGAAGAGGAGGACACATTTCACACTTGCCGGCGCTGCAACAAGAGCTACCGCGACAGCGACAAATGGGCGTTCAGGAGCGATGCCTGGAAGGAATGTGACTTTATCCACTTTCACCTCAAATCCATACACCGGCAGAGCGACGAGCAGTTCATCTCCATGCTTCAGAAGTGCCGCCTCGGCGTCCCTTTTACCGGCCAGGAGGTCGACCTTCTTATGAACCACAAGTCCCTCACCGCCAACGCAGTCAAGTTGTTCTCAACACGCGACGAAGTCCGCCGCACCAACGAAGAAGCCTTCGCGCGGCTCAAGACTCCCCCTCACTCTTTCTTCTGCTACGATCGGTTCATCTGGTCGCAGGACAAACACCCGCACCTTGAATCCAAGGGCAACAAGAACCCAGACGGCTCCCTCCGCGCCCTCGACGACCACCGCTTCGACCGACGCATCGAATACAAAATTGGCATGCTCGTCGTCCTTCTCGTCAACCTTGACCTCGACAACGGGCTCTGTAACGGCAGCCAGGGCATCATCGCCGGGTTTGAGCCATATGACCAGGCAAAACTCCCGCGCAAGTCGGAGCCTAACGGGCCCCGCGTCCCCGGTGCCCTTCTCGGCGAGTATGCCACCACCAAGGAAGCGCACATCAAGGCCTTTGCCAAGCAGCAGCTGCAGGACATGCAGAGGAAAGAGAAAAAGTTGTTTTGGCCTGTTGTGCGTTTCCTGAATGGCACGACAAGGGTGATCATGCCTGAGTGTCAGATCCATGAGCTTGGTGACAGCGAACCTTACTCGCTGCTGTGTCGGACGCAGATCCCGCTGGCTGCGGCGTGGGCGTTGAGTATCCATAAGTCACAGGGCATGACGCTGGATCGGGTGGTGGTTAACCTCTCGAGAGCATTCGAGGAGGGGCAGGTGTATGTTGCGCTGTCGCGGGCGACGTCGCTGGAGGGGTTGAAGATTGAGGGGAGCGCGGAAGGGCTTGCGGTGGGCAAGGGAGGGAATGAGCAGGTGAGGCAGTTTTTGAAGGAGAAGTTTGGGATATGAAGCCGCTGGAGGAGCAGGATTGGGGCTAGGGTCGAGCGAAGGCTAGATGTTTTCTTTGCTCATGACCGTTGATGATACCCCTTTACCCCAAGGAAGAACTCTTTCTATTAAACGTACGCAAACACTGGAAACAAGACATCCTTGATGTGAGTGATTCCACTAATTTGTCTTGCATTCGTTCCCATGACCTCCTCTAACCAAGCGAAAACAAAGATTGAACAATGACCAAAAAAGCCCCTGACCGAGCTCACCCAAGCAATATCCCCTCAAATCCCCAAGTTCTCGGCACACACACCACACATCACTCCCCAACCTTCACCCACGGCGCAAACACATTCCTCTTCCCCCCCATTTCCAAAACCCCCTTCAACTCCGGAAAATGCCTCCCCAACACATCCTTCATCCCCACCCCCTGCACCCACTCAAACCCAACCTTCGTATACGTCCCCTCCCCCCACTCCCTCCCCCCCGCCACAAACCGATCGCTCTTCAACCTCCTCGACGCCATCAGAATAAACACCCTGAACGCCGTCTCCGAGAACCCAAACCCCGGGATCACCGGCTCCGCGTGGCTCCCCACCAGCGCATCCACCATCTCTATGTCTCCCGCATATGCCTCTTCCAGCTCGGCTGCGAGCTGCTTGTTCCCGCCCGTCAACTCCTCAAAGGTCTGGGGCGCGGAAAGTCGCAGAAGTCGCCGAAAGCGGCAGTACCGCGGCACGCCGCGCTCGCGGTCGCGCAGGATGTCGACGGTCCCCAAGTCGCGCGTTTGACCGTCGGGGGTGGTGAGGGTGCGCAAGAAGGAGGGGTAGTTGTTGGTGGTGATTGCGCCGGGATGGGTTGTGCCGAAGGTGTAGAAGACGTCGGGGAAGGTGAGGAGGTGGGTTCGGAGGGGGGTGAGGGCGTTGGAAAAAGTTAGGGAGGGGAGAGTGATGGTAGAAATGTGGGCGCCGGTTGTAGAGGAATGGAAGGCGATCTCGTCTGTGGTGAATAGGTAGGTTAGAGGAAAGTGGGTTGGAGGAAGGGTGTGCGTAGGAGGATGGACGGACCTGGCATCAGGGAGTGCATTCGGTACACGGAGACGAACTCCTCGGTCAGCGAGTA
Organism: Amesomyces nigricolor; assembly: GCA_004802645.1. Lineage (NCBI taxonomy): Eukaryota > Fungi > Ascomycota > Sordariomycetes > Sordariales > Chaetomiaceae > Amesomyces > Amesomyces nigricolor. The sequence continues at coordinate 536,283 of SRKS01000004.1, forward strand.
TGGCACGCCGTCTTGCTCGGCTCCGCTGCCGGGGATGCCGCTGATGATCTCGCTGGTCTGGGAGACGCGGCCGAGCATCTTGGTAATCTTCTTGCCGACGAGGCCCCACCAGTTGGTGTTCATGCCAATCTCTAGGGCGGGATGGGCGAGGATGGCCGGCGTCCACTCGACGGTGTGGATCTTAGCCATCAGTGCGCTGTTGGCGAGACGGGCTTTGTCAAAGATTTGGTCCCTGCGCCGTGTCAGTCATTTCAATCGGGCCATCATCGACTTGGAAGTGGCTGGGGGTCACCGACCCAGTCATATCCGGATACGCTTCCTTCAGCGCGTCACATATGGCATTGTGCTCCAGCGCAAACAGCGTGTGTAGCATCTCCATGCCAATCCACCAGTTGTTATTGAACCCCGTCAGAGGGTTACCATTCTTGTCACGAGGGAGAAAAGACACGGCTCCGACTTTGTCAAGCGCAAGCTTGCCGTCGGGGAGTTGGTTTCGCAACACTTGGGTGATTGCCTCGCTGGAGCCATAGATCTGCGAGCCGTCCCACCAGGCCGTGTTCTCGTTGTTGTACCCGGGGCATTTGATGTCAGATGGGTCGCGGACTGCGTCGGGTTGGGTCTTGTGCAGCTCCATCCGAGGATGAGGCCAAGGATCGCCGCCTTCGGGGAGAGGGACGGTGAACTTCTCTTTACTCTGGGCAGTGTCAGCGTCAGTCATCAGAAAAGACGGATGTGGATGGCGCACCTCCAAATGGTTGAACCAGTCATGCACCTGGAACTGGATCCACGCCGCCGCCAGCAAGTTCAGCGTTGTTGCCGGAATGAACTTCCCATCTCGACGCGCCATGAACCTGTCGCTGATCATTCGCGGGTTGGGCGTCCAGAGCTCCTCCTCGCTCGGCTTGGGACACAAGTGCCGTGGGAAATTGCGGCCGAAGCGCATGCCCTTGCATCCCATCAAGGGCTGTTCAAGAGAGTTGAACTTGCCATCCGAATGGCGGGCCCCAAGATAGCGTTCATCTGGAAGGGGGTTACTCTGCGCGCTGCCCTGGGCTTCTGGAGAGGCATAGCCGCCGTACAGGTTATACTGGCGCAGCTCGATGCGGAGGAATGCCAGGTTGAAGGCACCGATGACGCCGGGCAGCTTGTACCAGGGCACGACCTTGTTGAGGAGCTTAAACGCGCCGATGCCCAGACGCTCGAATATGCTGGGGTTGAAGGAGGGGATAAGCGTCTCATCCTGGCTTTTGGCCTTGTGAGTTGCGTTGCCGTTTTGGGCGCTGCTGGGGTTCTGGTTGGGAGATGTCATCTCGGACAATTCGTGGCAGTGATACGGACTGAACATCAACAGAGTGTCATCACAGGAAACCGGGTACGACTATGGCTGAGGGCAGCGAGACAACCTGTGCATTTACGCCTGCATCTTATAAACCATCGGGTTGGTCCTGGGGGCCGTTGTTACTTGCTGATGTCTAATTTTGGTGGCACAGCACCAGCTGACAGCTTGGATGATCTTCTACCGACGATCAGACACACGCTGAAGTTCATTCGTTGGGATCCCCGTTGGGGCAGCTGCTGACTGTGTCACTTCGTCTTGGGACATGTCTATAGGCGACGGCCCGTCCCGGAGGTTCCGCACAGATGAACGCAGATCCCAGCTCATCCAAGGAAGAAGGCGCACTTTCAGCCATCAGCACAGTTCACGGGCGCGCACTTGATCTGAGTGAAATAAGACTTGCCCCGTGTTAAGATTGAAGGGCAGAGGCCACAAGCTAGGGATATCACCATAGGGGTCACCGGGTAGGAGGAGGTACCGGTATATAGGACAATAGTAGTAGAATAGAGAGCTTAGGATGCTAATATACTTATTGTGTCACGGCGGTTCACGCCGTGCCTGCCAGTGGGGCGTGCCGACATGTGGAAGCAGGGGCCACCGTGGGTTGAAGATCTTGCACCTTGCTGTCGTGTGAGGGACGAGCAATGCGATGCGAGGCTCAAAGGCACTGTAAACACTACTCAATTCTGCTAATCGAAAGCTAAAGAAAGAGGGAAAAGAAGAAGAAATACAGGCGCATGCATTGCGTGGTGAGCACACTGGCTTCGTCCAGAGGCTAGTCCCAATGCGAAAGTACACCCGTAACCCCAACCCTGGATGCACTTTCCGTCACATTTCTTTTCGTTTCTTCTTTTTAATTCACCTCCCTCCTCCACCCCCCTTTATCTCTCTTGTCTTTCACCTTTTTCCATTTCTTTCTTTTTCTTTTTCTTCTTTGTGCAACCGTTCTATTCTCTCTCCCCTATCGTTTTTTTTTGGGGAAATGTTGGTTGTCAATTGGGAATGTAGTGGACAAGGCGTCCTGTGTTCCTTGACGAATTGGTCGAAGCCATATATCCCCAAAGCGCTCCCCAAAGCTCATCAGTTTCCCCCTTGATTACAATGACTGTTGGTCCATCCCAAAGCAGGCCCTTCAGCCGAGTAGTCGCTTAGATAAGCTCCGTACTGGCCATAGCCTTCTTGGTGTGTGCTTTGCAGGTTCTGGGCGTCCCGTGGACTGGGGGCGAACGGGATATGCGGAGGGGCGGCATATGCATCAAGCGATACCAGGTGCTGGTCTGAATGATTGATGTCGAAACCGGCATAATCCTGCTGCGCCAAGCCGCTGTCGCTTGGGATGTTGAAAAGCAGCGGTGTCACAAACTCTTGCCTATGCGAGCGTTGGACTGGTGCGTAAGCTGCAGTGGGACTCGGGTTGGCGGATGTTGGGAAGGACTCAGAGGAATGTGTTGCGGCTGCGGAGCTGACCGCCCACGCAGCCATCTGCCGACCAGACCGCCTCACGTTGCCCACACCTTTTGGCTTTGCAAGCGGCTTAATTCCTCGCTCGCCAGCATCCAACAAAACAACAAGATCACCAGTTTCTCTCTGTTCTCCTGCCTCTTCCTTGCGCGCGCAACAGGAATGTGAATTGTGGACCTGAGCTCCTGAGTTTTGGAAAACAAAAGAGGCCAGGGGGTCAGGATACGGCCCGGGGGAGGGCGAGGGCAGAAAAGACGGCCTCGCCGGGCTTGCGGCCAGATTTAGTGCGAGGCGTGGACGTGCTGTAACCTCGTCCTGTGGCCCCTCATACCGCCGTTTACTAGGAATCTGCGATGGCGTGGCTTGCGTGCTGGTATCTAGGCTGCCCAGACCTTGTTTTGTTTTTGTGGCGCGGCTGCGGCGAAGAGGTGCGGTCGCGCAAGCTGGAGGGCTTTTCGAGAGTACGGTCTGTTGGAAGGTCCGGAGGCACTCTATGTGGTGTCCCCTGTAAATCGAGCCGATCTTGGCTGCAAGCTCCAGCGCCATCTCGGGCATTTGTTCCCGGGCCTCTGCCATTGTTAGCAGCCAGGCGTCTCCGGAAATCTTGGTAGACTCTACTGGCTCCATGGTGACGAGAGGTTCGTAGGCTGCCCGGGTCAACGGTCAGCGTAAGGGATTTAAGGCAAGGGGTATTTAGACGGGGAAATACCAACCTGATGAAGGGATATGGTCATCACCTGGAAAGAGAAACCTCCAAAGACCCATCCAGGTACAGATCTTCCTCTGACCGTCCCTGACAATCAGCTGGGCGGCGATATTTGCGGCGATACCATCTTCAACGTCCTCCCGCTCCTGTCGTATTTGCAGTGGATTCGAATTGCAAACTTGGCCAGACAAATCTGCGGATCGCTCATGCTGTCTAAACTCCATTGGCGACTGGAACCGCAGCTGGCACTGGACACTACATCGTTCAATGTTATATCAGCAGCGGTTCGGTTCGACAAGAGGGAAAGGATGATGGAGGTGCAAACGACCAAAGAGCACAAACCATTTGTAGAGATTATCTTGAATGTGGCAAACCCCAATATGCGCCCTGAACTAACGGTTAGCGCGAAGATCTGTTAGGGTTTCGTTGGGAGCCAGACTTGAGGACACTGAAATCCTTGAATCCCTTGGTGCATTTGATGTGGTCGCGAATGTTGAAACGCAGCGTGTTTCGCTTTCGGTATGGGCAGCCGAAGGGCCCTTCTTGTGACGTGCGAGCCCGTTTGGCCTCTTTTTTTACTTCGTCACGATCTTGGTCTCCTTCATCATCACCCTCGGGCTCATCGTTGCCTTGTCCATATCTGCCTCCTTTATTATTCTGTTGCAGACTGCCGTTACCTCGGGTGAGACTCGCCCGACCCACTGGTTTGTTTCTTCCACTGAAAGCTGTGAAGTCTTTTGAACCGCTGGCCGCTTGTGTCGGCTGTGGTCGATGACAGGTCACTGAAACGACCGGCGGGTGGGCGGGTCCTGGTTCGATTGTCGTGTGCTGGATGCCATGTGTCGCGGTAACGGGGTTGCTAACAGCTTGAAAGCGGCCGGCGTTGTTCCCCCAGTCTCCTCCGAGGGATAGTCTGGATTGACTATCCTTCAAAGTAAATGGGACAGATCCCTCCAGATGGCCCTTCCAGCTTTCAGTGAAACCCCTCTGTGACTCTTGGACATGAGGATTGACAGCTTGTGAAGCCTCAAGATGAGCACATTTTGTGCTGTCGGCGAGTGCAAGCGTGCAGTTGTCGTGGCCCGCCGAATCCATGACAGTAACAGGGAAACGATCTGAAGTATCAACCTGCTTTGTCGGGCAGATTCACTGTCTCCAGCCAAAGGGAGGAGACTCGGGAGATTCAAGAACTCGCAGTAGAGGCGTGGTCGGTGTGTTCCAGACGCAGGGCATCGGAAGGACGCCAGGCCCAGGAAACACGGGCTTGGACCGAAACAGAGGGGGCCCTTCAACAAAGCGGGTGGATTAGAACGATGGGAAACTGGAATGAACAACGGGTGAAATACGAGGGTTGGGTTTGGTGCCGTCTGATAAACTGCGAGAGAACGCTGGTTTAAATGGAAAGCTAGAAGTTGAAGGCATGGCCGTCAACTTAGCTGCGTCCACGAGGCTGGGGGAATAGGTCGGTAGACATTGCCACGGTGTGCCTGCGATGGTGTTTGGCGCTGGGATGCAGAAGCGTTGAGCTCAACAATTGACCTGTCAGAAACGACATCAACCCAGCATTTTTTTCTCCCTCTGGAGGCGGATTCAGCGTGCCAGAGTGTGTAGACCGTCTGGTTCCCAGAACAAGGCAGGATCATGATGCCAAAGGCGGTAGGGCAAGCCTGGGAGATATGCAAGCAACGCGTGAAACGTGTCCCTGATTGGTTTACCCAGAGCCGGGTCGAGGACAGTCAGATAGATTTCGACCATGCGAGTACTGTGTACGTGGGGGTGCCGAATCACTGAACGGCGTCCGCCAGGTCTGGCTCCGGCCTCCGACCCCAGGGGCCTGGGTGCCCGAGTCCAATGTTTGCCTCGTATCCATTGTGCCTTGGCCTGCAAGGCACGAGAGACAGAGCTGGGAGATGAGACGAAGTCGAGCCTGAGCGAGCTCAACAAGGGTGCGAGGGTCGACCGCTCCCACGACCAATGGTTCGATGCCAACTCGGCATCTGACGCCCTGGACCATGCGCGACCGCGGCCGGCATTGGAAAATTTTTTCGGATTTTGACTGAAAGGGGGAGTGCTGCACGCCAACAAAGGAAGGCGGACGGAAACAGGCAGCGAGCTCCATTCTTCCCCCCCACGGCGGTTCAACAAGGATTCAAGGTTGACAAGGAATGAAGTGGAGAGCGCCAAGACCACGTTAGGTTCGGGAAAGACGGGAACTCCCACGAGGCGGGGCCCACGAGGTGGGCGACAAAAGTGGGCGACAAAGTTGGCTTGGCACGAAAGTCGGCTTGGCGCGGAAGTCAGTCGGCTCAGTGGCAGAGCTGGCGACAAATTAGGTGGAGCCAATTGATGCACAGACACCCCATCAAAAAGCCCCACCAACACAGCACCCTGGCTCCTGATGTTCATGCAGGCGGCTCTTAGCCCCTGCAACAGCTTCCACTTGCAACAGTCGACAGCACTCGACAACCACAACCGCGACAACCGCACCAGCGCCACCGACTTCTCCGCCCCGCGCGTCGAAGATTCCATCCTGCTCGCATGCAGCTGTCCTGAACGGGGAAAATAGTGGAACCGGAATGGAGATTCAGATCCAGTGCTGTGGTTGGCTCGTCGCTCACAGCACTTGGTCGCAGGGATCACGGATCGTGCTACCCTGCCCCACATTGACTTCATGCTGCATGATTTGGCTGAGCTGACCAAATTTCAGCTAAACGGCACTCTTGTGTGTTGTCCAGCAAGACTACAGTACTTCTTGCCCGAGAGGAAGAGCAGGTACCTTCGTGTTAAATGCATGTCTCGAGGCTTGACCAACTGCATCGAAGCTGCGTGGTGTTCAGGGACAGGGAAAAGCATTATATACTTGGTTTGAGGATATCACTCCATCACGGAGATACAAATTACCAATTGACCGATGCCCTCAGCAAGGTCCAGCTCGCGCTTGGCACATGCGCCCCAATTTTGTACAAATCATGATTGGACAGAGGGCCAATGCGGCCAAAGTGAGCGACATTCGAGGTCACTGACAGGATGGGTGAGATTTGAACAAGCGGAGGTATGACCGGTGGTTGGGGGAGACTCTCACCTGTCTATCCCCGGCACCTTGACGCAACCACAGGTCTCTCTGACGCCCCGGCAAGTGTGGTCTGCGCTGTGGGTCCCGCGGGTACGCCACCCACCCGCGGCAATTGAGCTCTTCCGCACAAGTTAGGAAGCCAATCAAACACGTTCTTCGCCTCACAAAGCATAATAAGCCCCGGCCAGCTCAGTAAATCAGAAAAACGTGTCGGGTTTGACTTCCTTTTCCATCGCCCTGTGTGGGGACAGGCAACCAAGCGGTCAAGGTGGTGATGGTGTCTGTCTTGTTCTTGGTTGTTTTTGCGAAAAACCCTGCATGGAATGCAGGGATGGGAGGCTGCCTGCAGTGCTCCGGCCAGGTGGGCCCAGTGGCCCCCCCACAGGCATCCCTCCGCAACGAAATGAAGCTATCGCCGGTCTCCTTTTCTGTATACATAGGCAATCCATGGCGTTGCGGCCGTGGTTTGGCTGGGGTCACGTGATCCAGCTTGCTTCCTGTTGAATTTTCGCGCTTTGAGCGGTCTGGTAACTGGTTCGCTTCCAGTACCTCTGTCGGACCCGGGCCACCGCCCGGGCTCACATCTTCCAGACCGCTCGGCGTTCTGCCACTTCGCGCCCACCAATTGCCCCGCGCCCAGGGCACTCTTCCTCCCAAGACAACCACCAGACCAATTTATCACCGTTCTTCCTGCCTGTTGGTTCCCTTCGTCCCACAACCTCCCACTCGTTCCAGTCCTGGACCATCGTCATCAACCCAGTCCATCTGCCCACGGCACTTTCCTTGCAACCATGCCCAGAAGTCTCACAAATGTGGCGTATTTTTCCTTTGCCAGTGACTTCGTCAGACCATCTGCGGGCATGTCGATACCGTTGACGTGATCGATTCTCAGGAGGTTCTTCTGAGTCTGTTCGATGATCCATTTGTACGGGATATCGATCGTTCTGGTGCGTGCCTTGTTGAGTGGGTTCATCGCTATGAAGTAGGCGTTCAGGCTGTCGGTAAAGATGATCGTCGGTGCTGGCTGTGGGGCACCACATTCTTCGAGGATTTTGGCCACCCACTTGGCTGATAGGGCGGCTGGTGTGATGTTGGTAAACTCGGCCTCTGGGGTGCTCAGTGCCACAAAGGTTTCCTTCTTCGTTTTCCACAGTACTGGTGCCCCAGCGACGAAGACCATATGGCCACCGGTTGAGTGCCGCGATGGGAGTCGGTCGGCCAACGACGCGTCGGCGAATGTGGTCATTCGGAGGTCGTCGATAGTGACATTGTCGCCTCCAAGTTCGATACCGTGTGTTGTTGTTCCTTTCAGGTAGCAGTAAAGGTGTCGCATCAAGTCGAGATGGGCTTGTGATGGGCCTGCGATGGCCTCTGCAAACCTGGAGACGGTATACGCGATGTCTGGACTGGTGCCGTTTGCCAACCAGTTGACTGAGCCAGTGTTCTTGATATATTGCTTTTGTCGGTCTTGTATTGCCACCCACGTGGCGGGCAGTTCGAACTTGTTCGGCCATGGTGTGGTGACTGGGCTGCAATCCTGCATCCCGCGCTTGGCCAATAGTGCCCTGGTATAAATCTCTTGCGAGATGAAGATCTTCCTGGCCGTTCTGTCGCGGAGAATGTCGAATCCTAGGAAGCGTTTGACCTCGCCTAGTTCCTTAAGGTCGAATCCTCGTTTCAAGCCGTCGCAGATATTGTTAATAAGGACAATGGTCGTGGCTGCAATGAGGAGGTCGTCGACGTATAATACAAAGAGGATATCAAGTTCGTTGTGTTTGAAGAGGCAGATGTCAGAGTCCAGGGAAACGAAGTCCAGTTGTTCCATCACTGGTTTGACTGTCAAGAATCAGTAGAATGGGCTCTGCCGTAGGCCATAGAGTACCTTCGTCAGCTTGCAGACTATACCAGGTGTTTTATCAAGCCAATTAGAAGGCTGGACATAGTAGTCTGTGCTATCTGGTATCTTGGCGTTGAGGAAAGCGGTCTTGAAGTCGAACTGGTAGCATTCAAGGTCTCGGGCGGCTACCAAAGCGAAGAAGGTTTTGACCGTAACGCTGTTAACAACGGTAGTATAGAGGTTGTGGGACGAAGGGAACCAACAGGCAGGAAGAACGGTGATGAATTGCTTGGTGGTTGTCTGGGGAGGAAGAATGCCCTGGGCGCGGGGCAATTGGTGGGCGCGAAGTGGCAGAACGCCGGGGGGTCTGGAAGATGTGAGCCCGGGCTGCGGCCCGGGTCCGACATCTTCTCCAGGCGCGACCATGATCGCGTCTTCAGCTTCGGTTCCAGGGCTTCGCGGCGCGCCACGCCGCGCGGCGACTCCTGGCGTAGCGTCGCGCATCGCTCGATTCCGCCACTCTCCGGCTTCTATAGCGCTTCGGTTGTCGATGTTCGTAGGCCTGTGATAACCCCCAGCCTCACTCCTGATCAATCCCAATTCAATTCAATTCAATTTATTAACGCCCGGCGGCTAAGCCGAAAGGGCAACTATTACAATCTGACTATACATTTCCCAAGATATGACATGATTTTGTCCAAGCCTATACAAAGTCCATTCTAGTACATGCAGTCCCTTGTTCCATTTCTCTTCGGATTCTCGTGGGTTAGTGCGATTGTTGGTAGGCTGGCTTGAAGGCGATTCTCCAAGTGTTCAACGTCCTATCTTCGGCGGCTGAAGCGGTGCCTGCTGTCCATAGCACGAGGTGAGGGTTATGAGTTCGGTCGGGTATGGTGGTTAGGTGTCTTCGTCGGCCTGCAGTCAATGGGTGTCAAGCCGACCCGTGGCCATCGCAAACCGTATAGTTGCCCGAACGGCCACTATATTGGGAGTCCAGTCTTTATTATCCGATGTCAACTTCCCTCCTAGGTAGAAGGAGATATTGCTCCTGTAGGTATCTGTACATTCGAGCATCTCTGTTCGGTATGCCGTCCATTTTTTGCATCGGAAAAGGAAATAGTCTACTGTTTCTTTTGCTTGTCCGCAGTCGCACTGATCTGACGATGATGCTCCAATACGGTAGAGGTAGCTATTGAGTCTTGCTATGCCTGTTCTTAGCTGAGCAAGTATGCCCGCCTCCTGTCGTGATAGGTGCTCGTAAAGTAGTTGGGTATGTTTTCCTGGTAGTGCTGCATCGACTCTCTTGGAATGAGCTCTAACTTTGTCCGGCAGACGATTTCTGGTGTATCTGTTGGACTGTGCTAGGTTGAGGATTGTCGATCGTATCCTGGGCGTATGTTCCTCCTGGACGGCGCCGTCTCGAGTGGCATGTTTGGCATTCTCCTTGGCCATTTTCTAGAGGTTGCTTTGCTCGTCTGCAGGGAGCTATCGGAATATGACTGTATTTCCGTTCTTCTATAGTGCCCTGATCGACTCGTAGATATGGCGGATATGGTGTTACCTAGACTGCCGCCGAGGCTGTCTGAGCGCGAGAACGGCCGCTTTATTGCGCGTTGAAAGCTCGATATGGTTGGATATAAGCGATACTAGTGTAGCCAACGCTCGTTCTATCGCTCCAAGCTCCCTAGAGTATAGATTCTGTTCCGATATTGGGCCAAGCGTTGAGGGGAGGGTTCTTAGCTTCGGGCTTCTATATATCGTCGCCGGTAGCACTATAGCCGTACCAAGTCCTACTAGACCGTTCCGTACCGAGCTGCTCATAGCAATACGTATATCGTAGTCGGCATTCCGCTATATCGTCGTAACGTCGTTTGTGATAGTCCATATTCGGTTCTCCTATAGGGATAAAGTGAACGGGTTGATAGTTTCCAACTCGTCTATTGGTGTACCTTTGAGTGCCTCTGCCACCTGGTAGAGCAGCGACCGATATGTCCTGAATTTTCGTATTCGAGACGTGTTTCTGCGTAATAGATTGGTATCGGCAGTGTATAGATATCTGTCTAGAGCTTGATAGCCCGTTTCCAGAACCGGTCTTGCGCTGTGGCGATATAAGCTTCTGCTTCTGCCACGCTTGTTGCTACCGTGAGGAAGATTCCTACGATAGCTTGTACTGCCATCTTCTGGACCCTGTTGATGGGCCTGCCGAGTTTGTCCTTATATGCGTATATCTATATCTTCGAGGCGTAGTCCACCACTAGGACGAACGTTGATATAAATAGCTGTCGCGCCGTTGATGTCGACAGACCTCGGAGATGTCGGAGTTGCATTGCTGCTTTCAAACCCCTGGATGCCGCTCTCCAAATGTGTTCTTTATACTTGAGCTTCGTATCTATCACTACGCCTAGGATCTTGATATAGTCTTGGGGTTCAATACTCTGTCCCTTCATGATGAATGGTTGTGAGTCAGTCTTGTAGGGTCTGCGACTGAAGTGTATAATTGCCGTTTTCTGTATATTAAATGTCGCCCCGCTCCTTGTCTCCCAATCGAGGGCGTCCTTGATAATAGCTTCGATACGTTCCTGGTTGCTATATACTGTAGGTCCTGTGACCCACGTATTGAAGTCGTCGATGAAGGCTATTGTTGTCGAACCGCAGGGTGCATCAAGCCACCGCTGAGTTGGCGCATATCTACCCCTCACTTCCATCTGCGTGGCCCAGCCGAGCTGAGGGCAGTTTTTCCTCAATCAACGAACAACATCTGAACAATCCTCTGAGTTCCATCCTGGTGGTGATATTTTGGTGCTGAATCAATTGCTTCATTCCCCGCGCAGTGGTGCGACAATTAAGAGTCTCATTTGCCTCGAAATCGATCCAGTTGGTCAACCATACGGCCCTGCGCACGAAAACCCCGCACCAAGATCCCACTCGGTGGATCAACGCAACCATGGCTTCCAACGATAACGACGTCAAGACCGTTCTGAAGGGCCCTGCCAAATGGCTGGCCTGGAACAGAGAGTTCCGCCGCATCTTGGAAGGCTACAACCTCCTCAATTACCTGGACGGGCGTGCAAGAACTCACACCCCATTTCTGACTGTTTCTACTTGTTCCCTGAAAAGGCCTACAAGGGCTGGGTCTCCCGCGATACTGTCCGCACCCGTGTCGAATCAGAATTGAAAGCTAACCCAGGCTTACGAGCAGAAGCCCAACGCCAGAGCCAACGCCATCCCCAAAGGAAGTTGAACAAGAGGAAGTCAAGAGACCGAGAACAAGATACAGATGGCGAGGCTGAAGCAGGCGCAACTAGCTGACTGGCCGATTCAACATCGGATACCACAGCTAGGTGCGATACCTGGGTCCCGCTGCAGAATTGGGATTTGAGGCCTATCTGCGCGCGATCAATGGGTAGAATCTCGGGACTTGTTGCAGCCAAACTGGCCAGCTTCAGTCTATACGAGTCCCCACACAAGCCCTCGGGCCCTGTTGCTTCAAGCTTCAGTGTGCTATACGAGCCCAAATTCCACCTCGTCCATTCTACTATCCTTGATTCTGGCTCGACTATCCATATTGTCAACAACCTGAGGCGGTTCAAGGCGGCACCCCGCCTGGCGGGGCATACAGACTGCGTGTGGGCAGGCGACAGCCAGGTTCCTATCGAGGGATATGGCGACGTCGATGTCCAACTACGTGGGCCAGGCGGCTTGCGTATTCACACGTTGCACAATGTTGCGCTCTGCCCAACGTTTGCTTGCAACCTGGTATCCCTACGGCTTCTCAACCGCCAGGGCATCTGGTGGGACAATCACCCTGACCGAAACTGGCTCTGTCAGTACAATGGAACACCTATCGCTTCGCTCACCCACCAATACGACCAATTCGTCCTGGAATACGTTCCACCAGAGACCACCAACGCTGCGCTTACCGCCCGTACCCACAGGATGCGACAGATCACCAAGCGTACGACGAACAGCGCCGACGCGATGACCTGGCACCGACGGCTTGGCCACCCAGGCCCCCGAGTGCTTGAACACATGGTCAACTGTTCCACAGGCACCCGGATCCGTGGGATCCCTACAGTCGAATGCAACGGCTGCGGGCTTGGAAAGGCGCACCGGCAACCTAGCAGTACTCCCAGAACTCCACCAAACGCCCCAGCTGACCGAATCGCAGTTGACATCTTCAGCTTCCATCCAGGACGTGGCGGATTCCAATACCTTTTTCTCGCGACCGACAGGTACTCGGGCATGGCCTGGGACTACTACCTTGAAGGTCGTGATGCAGATCGTATTCTTGTTGCGCTCAAACACCTGGTCACCCTCCTAAACGGCAATACAACCTCCATGTCAAGGTCATCGAATGCGATAACGAGATCACACAGGCCGAAGTCATCAAGGCCTGGGCAGTAGAAAAGGGCATCAAACTCGAGCCCTCTGCACCTGACACTCCAGCCCAGAATGGAGGCGCAGAGCGCTCGGGGGGTGTGATCAACCAGAAAGCGACTGCGATGCGAATCGATGCTGGCCTTCCAGAACAACTATGGCCAGAGATCACCCGTACGGCAACGTACCTTTACAAAAGGTCGCCCAAGCAGCTCAGACGCTGGATATCGCCATTCGAGTGCTTCCACAGCTTCCTAGCTAGCCGCGACGGCCACAACAACAGCCACGTCTCCCGCAAGGAAGTGGAACAGCTACAACGAACAGGCGCTCTCGGATCCATCCATCAGAGCCGTTTGCCTCCAGAACCACGTTGGCATCGCGACCTACAAGAACATCCATTTGGCCACCTATTCGAGGAAGCTGAAAGGGAGCACCTCCAGAGTCACGCAAAGATGGCTTCATGGAAGGAAGCCCCCCGCCGGACAACAAGTCCCCGCGGCAAGGCAACTCGAAGGCAGGTCTTGGACTCTATGTGGGTGTATGTCTACAAAGTGGGTAATACTGGGCACTTTGTCAAGTGCAAGGCACGGCTGGTGGTTCGAGGCGACCAACAGTGGAAGAGCCTGACAGAGGAGACCTACGCGGCTACCCTCGCAGGCCGTTCATTCCGCACTCTCCTTGCAACTGCAGCGCGTTTCAACTTGGAACTGAAGCAGTTTGACGCAGTCAATGCATTCGTCAATGCTCCCCTGGATGAGGACGTCTTCATGGAGATGCCCCCAGGCTACAGGAAGCAAGGCACAGTCCTGAAGCTGCAAAAGGCCTTTTACGGCCTAAGGAAGTCCCCGTTGCTCTGGCAAAACGAATTGACAACCACGCTGACCTCCTTGGGCTTCAAAACAGTTCCGCACGAGCCGTGTGTGGTGATCAATAATGGCATTATCATCTTCTTCTATGTGGATGATATCGTTGTTGCGTACCGCCGCAGGGACCGCGACAGAGCCGACCAAGCCATTCAAGGCCTCAAGAACAAATACCAGCTAACAGGCGGTGACAACTTGCAGTGGTTCCTGGGCATGGAAGTCCACCGGGACCGCGCACAGCGGTTGATCTGGTTGAGTCAGTCGGCCTACATCGACAAGATCGCCAGACTGGCGCCCCCGGCCAACAAGGCCGTCAAAACGCCAATGTTGCCGCAGGAATTATTGCCATACGACCAAGTGGCCAGTCACGCATCCATCAACTTCTACCAACGGAAGGTGGGCTCCCTGCTATACGCAGCCATCAACACCAGGCCCGACATCGCGTTCGCAACCTCTCGGCTCGCCAGGTTCAACAGCAACCCAGGACCGGCCCACCACGCTGCGGCGGACCGCGTGTTCCATTACCTGTTGGCCACGCGGGACCTCGTTTTACAACTGGGGGGTGGGAATGGCCTCATCGTTGCCAGCGATTCCAGCTTTGCCGACAACTCCTTGGATCGCAAGAGCTCCCAAGGATTCGCAATTACACTATTCGGGGGCCTCATTGCCTGGCGTGCAAACAAGCAGGACACAGTAACCACCTCTACAACAGAGGCAGAACTGTTGGCCCTGGCCCAGGCAACCAAGGAAGGGAAATTCGTCCACCGACTTTTGAAGGAACTGTCGATCCACCTCGACGACCACGTCTTGACAGTACAATGCGACAACGCCCAGACGATTCGGCTGATCAATGCTACAGTGGCTACCCTGCAGACGAAACTGCGACACGTCGACATTCACAATCACTGGTTAAGGCAAGAGGCGCAAAAGGGTCGCCTGCGGGTAGAATACACCCAGTCAAAGAAGATGATGGCCGACGGTCTGACCAAGGCGTTGACCATCGACCCCCACAAGAAATTTATCACCATGCTTGGCTTGGTGGCCTTCAAAGGCCCCTCCACAGGAGGAAAAGACTGATATGAACGGCTGGATGGAACGGGCACGCAGTCAGGGATGTAGGGAAGAACCCCATGGAGGACCTCTGGGAGAATGACCGGCAGGAAGTTCAAGATGATCAACACCAAGGAAGTCAGGAATCAGGAGCACTATAGGGTTGGAATAGCCTCACAAAAGGGGCCAGGGCGCGGCGGTGCCCGCCCTGGGGGGGTGTGTCGAACCGCAGGGTGCATCAAGCCACCGCTGAGTTGGCGCATATCTACCCCTCACTTCCATCTGCGTGGCCCAGCCGAGCTGAGGGAAGTTTTTCCTCAATCAACGAACAACATCTGAACAATCCTCTGAGTTCCATCCTGGTGGTGATATTTTGGTGCTGAATCAATTGCTTCATTCCCCGCGCAGTGGTGCGACAATTGTACCACTATAGCTATCGATTCGACGTTATACTAGGTCCGCGTTGAAAAAGAGAAACAAGATCGGGGATAGAGGCGATCCTTAAGGTAGACCCGCCTATGGTGGGCTTTGAACCTTGGAAGAATGTCCGTTGACTTGGATAATAGCTGTGCGTTGTGAGCAGAAGGCGTTGATCTACCGAAGCAGCTGCTCTGGGATGCCTCTTGCTTCTAACCGCTGTAGAAGCCTTTCCTTGCAGATACCATTGTATACTCCTTTTATATCGAAGCTGATTAGGCTTACTATTTTCCGACCTTGCCAGACAGTGTAGATCTGTTCCCGGAGGAGCAGGAGCGCTTGTTTAGCCGACCGTTGATTGCGGGCTCCGAAGTGATTAGTCGGGAGGAGTCTATACGTCTCGACCGTATGTGAAATCCTCTCCGCTATAACCGACTCGAGCAGCTTTCCAAATGTTGCTAGGAGTGAAATCGGTCTCCAGGCTTTTACAATCGTATAGTCATCCTTGCTGGGCTTCTTGAGTAGTATGATTTTGGCATGTCGCCATTGAGTGGGCAGTGTACCGTTCTCTAGAGATGCTTGGAATAGGGCGAGAACGTGACGCTTGAATACCGGCCAAGTTTCTTTCTAGATGATCGTAGGAAAGCCGTCTTCTCCTGGTGCTTTCCAAGATTTGGTTGCAAATAACTGTCGTTTAACTTCTTCTATAGTGATCGGCGGTATCCGTAGGGGAGCTCGTTGCGGCCTGGGCCCTTTATCTCCAATCCTCTATGGAAGGGAAGGAAAGAAGGTAGCTAGGAGTTCTTCTTGCTGTTCTCTATAATCCGCTATAACTGTTCTATCTGCTCTGACAAGCTGTAGTACCTTGCCAAACGTAGTATTATCGCTAGACTTCAAGTACTTGGCAGCCTTCCAGATATTGCTGTTGTCTGCAAGAAACTCGTCCTAGTGCTTCTTCTTCTGTTGCCGGATAGCGTCGTGGTACTGCTTTGCAGCCTGTTTCGCTGTTTCTTCTAGATCTACCAGGGCTCTCCCCACTCGCCGTTCAGCGCGGGCCCGGTTCCTCCAGTATATATAAATGCAACGTAATTGTATGAGATCCGTTGTCTACCACCGCTTGGCATATGGCGATGGTCTTGCTTTCGGTGTCAGGGCTTGGACTGCCTCCTAGACTGCCGACATTAGTCGGTCCGTCTGCTATTGTACAGTCGCCCCGACGGGGGTCGCGTATAGTGTCCCCGCAATCCTGGTGTTTATTTCCTTCCAGGGTACGTTTTTGAGGAGAAGTCGGTTATGTTGCTTCGGTGCTGGGACTAAGGTATCAAAGACCGTCTCGATCGCGCGGTGGTCCGACCCGTGTTCTGTACTGTAGATCGAATACTTGACTATTGTATCCGCCAGCTCGGTAGATGCCAGGACCAAATCGATGGTCGTATTGTAATCCCAGGAGTGCTATATCTTCGTTCCCCGCGGAAGTAGACTACTAAGGGCGAAATCGTTCATCAGGTCGATGATTCGATCCGCCTCTCACTGCCTTTCCAAAGATATATCGTCTCCTCCCTATAGCTGGTCGTGCCGGTTGAAGTCTCCTACAACCACCACGTCCACTATAGTGCCCGCGGATTGTCTTGTACCCGTAATGATCTTGCGTAAATTGTCGTAGACGCTTCGTAGAGCCTGAGCATCCTACTTTTGTATATAGACGGATACTACCAAGACTCGTCGATTAGGGAGTCTTAGGATGGCTGCTGTCATGTCCGGGGATATAATGGGGACCTGTTCCGCCTCTACGTTCTTGTTTATCCAAAGTATACTTCGTATTGCCCATCTTCCCTCTCTCCAAATCGAGGGAACTATCTTGGTCCACTTGTAGTTTACCATTAGAGTGGTCAAGAGTCGGCCATTAATCCTCCGTACTTGAGGCTCCTGGATGGCCACTACCGTTACGTCCTGAATGTCCTTGTCGTTTATCAAGCTATCGTATACTATACCCTGCTTTCTGACATTGAGCTGGATCAGGCGGAGCGTTCTACTTATAGTAAGATAGGTAGAGCCTCTGGCAGTTTCGACTGAACGATTCGTAAGGACCGTTATAGAGGACGCACTTGACAAGCACCTCCCCGCAGCTACCGTAGTGATGGCCCTCCTTGGCGCACCTAGCGTATACTTGGGTGTTCTTATACTGGAAAGCTTTATAACCGATCTGCTGGCAGTTATAGCATTGCTCTGGACGTATCCGTCGTTCGAAGATTCCCGTATATCCTGATTCTCCTCCGGCATAGAAGAAGCTGTCGTTAAGGAGCCTCCTAGCGTCGCCCGCTCTAGTGATATAGACCACCATAGAACCGTACGCCTTTGCGGTGTCCCTTCGGCTCAACTATGCCAGCTTAGCGATCTGCACGTCGTTTTCCAAGCCTAGAGCCTCAGCGGCTCCAGGAAGGATCTTGCCTTCGTGGTCGATAACGGCCGTACGGTTGACGTTATCGACTTTAACTGGGTATAACTGGTCTCGGAGGACTCTTGAACCAGGCGTCTTCTTTGCTTCGATGATATCCTTGATTTTCTTGACTTCCTCTTCATTCCTGCCAATGATCCTGAGGCGCTTGGTATTTCCTCTGTCTCTGGTGACGGCAATACAACGCCACTTGGCTTGATCGCCAGGCGCTCTCATTTCGTTCTCGATAAGCTTTCGAAGAGACCCTGGAGTAGCCTCTCCGATATGTTCCTCCGGTACCCTGGACATATCTACCGTATAGAACACTGGCTCTGGCGTCGCCGCTTGGCCTGTAGAGGAGGCCGGGGTCAGAATTCTGGCAGGGGGTATACGTCGGGCGACATCCGCGTATGTGGGCCGAACCACAGGGGCTTCTTGAACCTCCTTCATAGCTTAAAGCTACAATCTGGTGTCCTCAAGCTCGCGGCGAGTCTAGGAGAGCTCCCCTCGCGTTTGCGACAGTTCTTCGGTCAACTGAGCCGTCATTCTAGCTATCTCCTCTGCCACTTGATCCCGAAGCTTTTTGAATTGAAGCTGGAACTCCGTCTTAATGATTTCCAATTTGTTGTTGAAGTCAAGGTCCCCGGGTTGCTCTAGACCTCGGATATCTTCGCCCGCCCCCTCGGCCGCTATGGCTCGAATTGTGCGAGTTTTGTGGTTTCTCAACACTTTGTCACTACTGTTTTCTTCCTCCCAGTCCATATCGTTTTCTTGTTGCATTGATTCCATCGCCCTCGCCGTTTTCACCCTCTTTCGCTGGGGGCGGCAATTTCCCGCACTCGGGGGTCTCAAATCGCCTGTCATGATGTCGACGATGTCTGAAGCGCCACGCGCAGCACCAGACATCTGGAAAAGACCAAATCTTCCACCAGGTGTCTCAAAAAGAAGAAAAGAAGATCGATCAATACTGAATACAGGTAGTTCTCTTCCCAGGGGATATTCAGATCCCAGTGCCTTTCAGTCGGACCTCTGATCAATCCCAGGACTCGCCTGCGCCCCTGAGAAAAGGCCCGGCGCACGTGGAGCCGCACGTGCTAACCCACGTGACCCAGTTCTGAGCTCCCAGCCCCTTTTCCTGGCTCCTGAGCAGCCCTAGCCATGCCTGCGGCCAGTGCGGTGGATTCAACACTTAGACAGACAACCAGATTGAATGAATTGTCTGCCCTGACTGCCTCCTTGTTCCGTGCTGGCCACTTGGAAATCCAACAATATCTCCCGTTTTCAGTTCCTCCAATGGACACGGTCAACACCAATAGGAATCTGGCAGCAGACCCACTTGCTACCTGAGGATTCAGAATCGCCGATGAGGCCACGGACTTTAAGTGGGGCCTTTCTCTTCAGCGTCTTAGCAGGCAAGGACTTTTAAATGCGACCTCTGTACGGAATACAGGTCTTCATTTGCCGACATGACTCTATCTCCGACTATACTACGGTGTCCCGGAGGAGCAGCTCATTTCGGTGTAAGGAATGGTCCAGGCGAGGCCGTCTCTTGTTGCGGCTGCGGGGCTGACCGCCCACGCAGCCATCTGCCGACCAGACCGCCCCACGTTGCCCACACCTTTTGGCTCTGCAAGCGGCTTGATTCCTCGCTCGCCAGCATCCAACAAAACAACAAGATCACCAGTTTTCTCTCTGTTCTCCTGCCTCTTCCTTGCGCGCGCAACAGTTTGTGACGAGAAGCAGGCAAGACAGGGGACAATGCTCCAAATTGCTACTATATATCGAAAAACTAAAGCTGAAGAAGAGAGGAAAAAGGAAGCAATTCGGCTGTGTAGTCATGACAGCTTTTCGAGAGGAAGGGTGGGTCCAGGCAGGTGGATCAGCCAAGCAGTCAAAGGTCGGCCAGCCGTGACAGCTTCCCGAAACCCGTCGACCGTCATGGAGCCCATGCGTGGTTTTCCAGATTCAACACACGCCGACCTGCCGTAAACCGTAAATCGACCAACCAGACCGGATCTTAGCGGGCCTTCGTCTTGACTCCGGAGAACCGGGGGCGTCCAGGGTCCTTTGAGTTTGCCGGTGGGCTGCACACCTCGCGAGAAAAAGTTCGTTCGCTACCAGGGACCTAGGTACTGGACCCTGAACCGAGTGCGAGCTGCAAGGGTCAGTTTAGTGTGCCTAAGCTCAATTGTTTAAACACCCCCATGTGAACTCGCATGTGAAGGGCCCCATGTGAAGACAGTGAAGTGGAAGTCCTCCCGAGTCCAGCGAAGTGGAGTAGGTAAGGTAGCTAAGGTTGTGAAGGATGCGCGTTGGCGTAAATTATAGGGTACCTAGGAAGGTGGGGGGTGGAGAGTGGACCAGAAGCGGATCGGCCCGGGAGGTACCCCACTATAGTATGAGTTGCAGTCACAACAGCCCATCTTTCTTTTTTTCTCATTTCGCTAGGGAATTCCTTCCGAGTGGTCGTGGGTCCTTCGTTTGCGACCTCGCAGCGACTACACACGCATCTAGGCGCCAGACGTGTTTTTTTGTTGTTTCTGGCTGCTGTCCTCGCTCCTTCCGTTCTCGCTCTTCCTGTTCGTCGGACGACCAGGAATTTGCTTGGTCCGTTCGTCGGTTCGCTCGCCCTCTCCTCTCGTCTCTCTCTTTTCCCTACGCTTTCGTCAGCCCTATACCCAATATGCGCCTCCTGTCCCATGCGCTTTGGTCCATCGCGACCTTGCTCCCCGGTCTTCATGTTGCTATTGCCGTCGATGCCGCTACCAGCGTACTGCAAGCCGACTTGGTGTTCCCCCAGGACGGCGAGGTCTACGCGCCCACGCCCGACATGCCCTTCGTATTCGCTCTCCAGACAAACGCTAGCCTTGCAAGGTACACCGATCCAACCGTCTCTATGCACCTCAGGAACCTGTCGGACCCTATCTATCTCACCAAAGACTTTGACTACGAGTACAAAGACTATAACTGGACGCGCAACGAGCCGTACTTCCTATACTACATCTTCGATCAGTTTGCGGCCGAGGGCGAGTGGGAAATTGGTTTTAAGCTTGTGTGGGCGACCTGCCTTATACACCCTAACGGACGGTTGACGGGCTGGATAGATACCAATGTCTCAGCTACGGCTTCTTTCATCAGGTTCACCATCAAACAGGGCGGGAAGGCCATCGATCTCACCAAGGCCCTCGCTGAAAATAACGACAACAAGCCCTGTATCGGGACGGCCATCACCGTCGGCGACGAGGCTTACAAGGCGAATTGGCTCTCGGGGGAGCGGCTCGCCGGGGAGTGCGTCGTCGCAAACTATACTGCGCACTCGGCCTGCCCGGCCGCCATTGACCCGGCTGTCGTCGCCAACATCTCGGCCGACCTGGCACAGCGGGCGTGCGGCAGACCGGATGCCCCCGCGGGCTGCCCGCCATCCAACGGTGCCGCCCAGCAACTGGCCATGGCTGTCACAGGCCCGGCCCTGTTGGCGGCAGCGGTTGGCGCCTTGGGCCTTCTAGAGGTTTTGGCTTGAATGATATATAGTTGGGCTTCGGGTGCTAGTGGCATTCCTCTTCGTTTTGCGCTCGTTTTGTTGCCGCCTATCATATTATTATGTAACCGGCCTGGGGACGACTAGGGCCTGAAGGCTAGCCTATAGCTTTCTTTTCCTTTATAGTAGGTAGGCTCAGATGGTGGATTTCCAGCTAGGGTAGTAGTTTTCATCCGGCCCGCGAGGGTACGGTTTCCCCTGTATTTAGCAGTAGAAGGACCGGCGTGCCCTAGGTTAAAGCGGTATAGGAACAATAATAATTATATAACCAGGGGCAGAAATGAAATATCTGTCTGTTGTCTTTGATTTGTTGTAAATTCCCGTCCTGTACTAGTGTGACCACACACTGCACCGGAATCTGGCAGCTCTCCTAGCAGAGAATCTCCTAGGCACTCAAAATCTGCCCAAGCCTAGTGTACCGCAACTGAAGCGATCGGATTTCTGATTTCTGGGCCGGCCGTGACTGGTCTGCACAACGCTATAGCTAGCGCGGCGCATCCCGGCCTCACAACAACGTGCGTCTCTAGCCCTATAGTAGTAGTTCTGCGTCTCCGCAATCACCGGGCCTTGTCAAGAACAGGGGGAGTTGAGGAGGGAAGCACTGAGAAAAAACAATCGTATCTGCGGGAGATTTGCCCTAAAACACCCCCGACCGCCCAAACCACGCCGAACCCGCCGTTGGACAGGGCCGAGCCGGACAGCGCGGGCTGGTTCCCCGGGTGAGAGAATGGAGAGAACTCCGGTTCACAGCATCTACAGCGTCCCCAGCGTCCACCGGTCTCGTCGACGACTTGCTCGGTACGGTATAGCCCCCTCCACTTTCCTATCCACCCCCTATCCACCCCCCATCCACCTCCTACCTACCGGCCCCTCTGAAATTATCTACCGCGCAATAGCTAGCGTCACGCGGAGAGGGTCCTGGTTCGATAGTTTTCACAACGACGGTAACCCAACCTTCGGGAAAGTGGATCGGGGGCCGTCCGGGGTTGAGGCTGCTCTGCTGCCAGGTGTGGTACATGTACAGTACATGTACATACATGTACAACCGAGTTGGGCCCTGAATTGCCTGCAGGGGAACAGGTGCGGGAATGACTGAGATCTTCCCCGGGCCGGCGGGTCGGACGATCCCATAGGATGCTCCCCGTCCTCGACCCTCCACCCCTGCTGGCAGGTTTTTGGTCACCATGAACCCGTGGACCTATCAAAAGTCGACAACCCATGAACCGGGTCCAAGCTCTGTGGGGGATGGCGTCGCCATTCTGCCGTCGCTGTGGAGAATTCGCGCCGACACCCCTTGTTCGTAGCCCTCCTGCCCCTGAGTCCCTGGTCTGGTTGCCCGGCTGCCCAGCCCGCACCCAACGGTGGCCCAGCGCTTCCCCGGTCTCGCCCTGGTTTTACGAGGGTGGAGATTAGTGGATTATCGCCCCTGGAATGATTTAGTGTGGGAGGAACCAAAACGGAAACCGATTCCCGTCATGGGACCTGTCGGAACGGTGGATAGTGTAACGGTCTTGGGAGTATATTGCAACTATCTAATGACGACTCTACGAGTACAACTAAGCTTGAAGGAAGAAAAGGAAAACGAAGAAACAGGCCAACGCGTTGCGGAGGCCTTCCTCTGACCGGAGGGAGACACTAAGTGTAAAAGGGGTAAGTGTGATGGAGTCGTTGATGGGGGTTGTTGATGCAGTCGTTGGCCGGGAGATTTTCAGGGGTTGGCTGAGAGTCGTCGAGGCCTCTCCGGGGCTCAGCCCGTTACAAGATGTATCAACTGTACAGAACAGAGTGTCCGTGAAGGTTGACGGTATCGAGTTCGAGTTGGAAAGGGTGCATATCCCGCTTGGTTGGCTCGCCGGTGGTGTACGGGCAATATCGGCGTAGGATGTCCTTAGGCTTGGCTGGGACATGGCCATGACGCTTTGGTTACGTACCAACGCATTAATTTACTCTCGGGCTTACCTCAGTTCTTCTGATAGTTGGGCCTTGGTATCCAGGAGTACGCTTTCCATCTAGCGTTGGCATTCTTGAGATTGGTGATGCAGTTCTTCGATCGTCTTTTGCTGCCTGTCGACGACGTTACATAGTTCGCTAATTGCCTCAAGGAGTGTCTGTAGCGATGACTTCCCAGTCTCCGCCCGGCCGTATACCCCATTCTCACCTCCTAGTACGCGTATTCCTCTCGTCGTAGTGGCCTCGCTCGTGATCCGCCTCGATATGGTGGTCGTACCCTCAGTCGATTGTATGGCTTCGCGCAGCTTCGTACTCGGTTTTGAGGCACGGCTCGGGCGCTTCGGTGAGGGTGGTTGGGCAGGCGCTTCGTCCACGATGCGTTCCTGCGTGCCGGCATCATTTTCTTCTCCAGGCGCGACCATGATCGCGTCTTCCGCTTCGGTTCCAGGGCTTCGCGGCGCGCCACGCCGCGCGGCGCCTCCTGGCGTAGCGTCGCGCATCGCTCGATTCCGCCACTCTCCGGCTTCTATGGCGCTTCGGTTGTCGATGTTCGTAGGCCTGTCGGTCTGTCATCAAGCGATCATCTCCCTCGTACAAAAGAACCGTTCAGGCTTATGCAGCAAGTGCGGCAAAGCCAGCGCCAATCGAGCACTGCCATCGGGCGCAGCCCCGACCCCGCTCCGATCAGCCCCTCATGCACGAGCCCTACTTTGGTCTCGAGACCCAGCGGAGATGGACGAAGTCGGGCTGCAGGACGCCCTCATTCGAAAGTGTTTGATCGATGACAAGCGGCCTCTTGACAAAAGCTCGCCAGTGCCTGAACCACCTCAACGCATCCAAATATTTTTCACCAGTGTTTTCGCATGTATGCAGCTAAACAGCTGCCATGGCTTTGACTCTAGCGTCTCAATCCTCTAGGGTGCCACTGTCGCCTGCAAAGCAGCTCAATGAGGCTGTTGATGATTTCCAGAGAATTCTGACAGAGGACCAACGGACGGCGCTCAAAAACATAAAATCCATCCCCGACGCAGATGCCGTGCTCGTGTTCACCGCGCAGCTTGACTCGAGTCAACACAGGCGCGGGCGCAGCATCGCTACCCGGCTGCATTCCGTCCTCGAGTCTGTGCGAGAATTCTCTGCAGTCATCGACACATTCGTCTCCTCAAACCCACAGATAGCCGCTTTGATCTGGGGAAGCGTCAAGCTTACGATACAGGTACGCTGTGTGGGGAATCCACTGCCCAACCGCGAGCCGCTAACTCGGACGAGATTGCACTCAACTTCACATCGTACTATGAGGCGTTTTCTAACCTCTTCATGGGTTTCGCGTCTCACTGTCCACGCTTTTCCGAGTACCAGGTCCTGTATCCGAATTCGGTCCGGCTTCAAACAGCCTTGTGCAATTTCCACGCTTCTCTCATCCGATGCTGCAAGCATGCAGTACAGGCTGCCCAACGACCTTGTATGTCGCTCCGATGCTGTCTATGCAAGAGCTTGCCATCGCTAACGAATTCTAGGGAAAACACAGCTTTGGAACGCTCTCTGGCAATCATTTGAGCAGGAATTCAAGTCGGATATCAGCATGATTCAGAGGTGCGGCGATGAGGTAAGGGAAGAAGTAGTCCTTGCCAAGGCACGGGCCAATCTCCAAGACCAAGAGCTCCAGAAGAAGGAAAGGGAGGACGCATCTGGGCACAGACGCAAGCTCAAAGATATACTCTCTCGGACGGGAAACGACCTTGATACCGTCAAAGAATGGCAGCTGCAGCAAGACAAGCGCCGGTCAGGTATGTTTCTCTATTCCTTTCATGACAGTTACGCCTGACAGCTTTCCAGGAGAACGAAGGCGCCAGCTGCTCGATTCATTATCTTCCCACGACTATCTCCCTCCATTCAAGCGTGCTTGTAAAGAGCGCCACTACAATACAGCACAGTGGGTATTTGAGACGGCCGAGTTCTGTCGATGGAAGGACGGCACATCTCCTTGGATCTGGTGCTTGGGAAAAAGTGGGTTCGACCAAAACCCGGTTGCGTTGACCTTGCTAATACCCAGTAGTCGGATCTGGCAAGACAATTCTCCTGTAAGCACTCTATATTTTAGATGACTTACAAAGCCACTATCGACTTGCCCTAACATCCCAACTTATAGTGCGAGTGTGGTCAGCCACGTCTTTGCGCACAAGAGCAGGACTAGTGAAATTATCACCTTCTTTTTCCCTCGATTCAATGACCCACAGTCGTTATGTGCGGAAACCGTCATACGATCCATCATCAGGCAGTCACTCGACCCAATGACACTCTCAGAGGAAATGGAAGCCAGCCTGGTGGAAATGGGTCAGAAACCATCCACCGGGGTCGGTGAATTGACGGTTCTTCTCCGACAAAGACTCGCCCAATCGGAAATTTTTTTCATCTTCATCGACGCCTTGGATGAGTTTGAACCCAGAGAACGACGCGCGCTTCTTGACGTACTCGCATCCCTTGGCTCGAGTGGGTCAGGCCTCAGGGTATTCCTCGCAGGGCGTGAGAGCCTACGTGGGGAACTCCACGACAAACTTCCCGGCATAGAGCGTCTGTCGATGGCGTCAGCGGAAGCAAAGGCCGATATTGCTCTCTATGTCAAAGAGGCACTTCAAGAAAGGATACAGAACCGAGACCTCGTCGTTGGAGACCAGTCTCTCATCTTGGACATCGACCAAGCTTTGACGGAGCATGCAGACGGGATGTACGTTGACAGCACCTCCTTTCCGCATCTTTTACTAACGAGGAAGGTTTCTTTGGGTCATGTTCCTGATCGACGAACTCTGTGCCCAGCATTGTGACGACGACATCCGCAACGCCATCGGCTGCCTTCCGAGGACCCTAACAGAGACATTCAGCCGAGCTCTTTTGCGGATAGTCTCCCGACGGAATGCTTCGGTCGCGGTGAAAACTTTTTCTTGGGTCGCCATCGCGAAACGAGATCTAACACTGGATGAGCTCCGTGAAGCCATATCCATAGAGATTGGCCAACCGTACTCAATGCCGGAGCGACTCGTCAACGGCATTGATCAACTTGCGTCGTGGTGTGAAAATCTGGTTCATGTTGATGAAGAACTGAAGACGGTGCAATTCGCCCACCATGCTATTCACAAATTCATCATCGAGGGACCGACAGGACCACAATTCGGGAACTTCTGCTTCAACCTACCAGACATGGACCACCATGCCGGCGAAATATGCGTGACATATCTCAATTTCAACGACTTCAAGACGACTCTAGCTCGGCGACCACAACCAATGAAACCGGTGGATCCAGTTGCAATGGCAAGATTAGCATTGTCACACCAGCTAAAGGTGCCAAGTGCTATCTCAGCATTTGGCTTTAGCCCAAGACGCCACAAAGGCAAATCAGAAGTGGATGTCGTTGGAGTTCTGTCTAGCTACGAACGGGGAGACAGAGAGGGCACAGGGAGGCTGGAGCAGGGTCACCCTTTCCTCAAGTACGCCTCGACACACTGGATTTCACACACCAGCAGGCTTCGGAAGGTTTCCACGACATGGGACTTGTGGCATCAAATGATCACTTTTGGGCACGATCTGGCGAAGAGACCCTGGCCGGAGCAGCAAGAGTTCATTGCTCTGGACTCAGACCTACTGGCTTGGAGCTTACAATAACGCCACTACGCTCTCATACGTCTTATTCAGGGTTGCGGCGGGATATCCGAACCAGAAAAGCGTCAGAGTATGTGGAGTTTAGCAGCTCAAGGTGATATCGAATTGCTCGATGTTCTTCTCGAAGGTAACTACTCGCTTCAGATCACAGCCGCGACTCTCCAGGCAGCTTCCGAGGGCGGCCATCTCGAGGTTGTCGAGCGGCTTCTCACCATGGGCAAGGTCGATGTCGACGTGAAAGACAACAACGGCCAGACGCCGCTGTCATCGGCCGCTCGGCACGGCCACGAGGCCGTCGTCAAGCTGCTGCTCGCCACGGACAAGGTCGATGTCGATGCGAAGGATAATATGAATGGCCGGACGCCGCTGTTGTGGGCCGCTGGGAATGGCCACGAGGCCGTCGTCAAGCTGCTGCTTGCCACGGACAAGGTTGATGTCGATGCGAAGGATAACAACGGCCAGACGCCGCTATCATGGGCCGCTGAGAAGGGCCACGAGGCCGTCGTCAAGCTGCTGCTCGCCACAGGCAAGGTCGATTGCCAGACGCCGCTGTTTTTGGCCGCTGGGAAGGGCGATAAGGTTGTCGTCAAGCTGCTGCTTACCACGGGCAAGGTCGATGTCGATGCGAAGGATAATGTGATCGGCTGGACGCCGCTGTCATGGGCCGCTGAGAAGGGCCACGAGGCCGTCGTCAAGCTGCTGCTCGCCACGGGCAAGGTTGATGCCGATGCGAAGCGTAACAACGGCTGGACCCCGCTGTCATGGGCCGCTCGGAATGGCCACGAGGCCGTCGTCAAGCTGCTGCTTGCCACGGGCAAGGTTGATGCCGATGCGAAGCGTAACAACGGCTGGACCCCGCTATCATGGGCCGCTGAGAAGGGCCACGAGGCCGTCGTCAAGCTGCTGCTCGCCACAGGCAAGGTCGATTGCCAGACGCCGCTGTCATGGGCCGCTCGGCACGGCCACGAGGCCGTCGTCAAGCTGCTGCTTGCCACGGGCAAGGTTGATGCCGATGCGAAGCGTAACAACGGCTGGACCCCGCTGTCATGGGCCGCTCGGAATGGCCACGAGGCCGTCGTCAAGCTGCTGCTTGCCACGGACAAGGTTGATGTCGATGCGAAGGATAACAACGGCCAGACGCCGCTATCAGGGGCAGCTGAGAAGGGCCACGAGGCCGTCGTCAAGCTGCTGCTTGCCACGGGCAAGGTCGATGTCGATGAAGTAGGAGGATGGGCATACCTAACCCAAAGGACACCCAACGCCGTCCCAAGCGCTAAGAGATGTTGGAACCAGCGGTAGTTTGATAGGCCAATTGAGGGCCAAATAAAGGGCACTTGGAGGGCACTTGCAGAGGGCACTTGCAGAGGGCACGGCGATCAGGTTGTTCAGCAGTTCTTCGTTGTTCTTGTTGTTGTTGTTGAACGTTGGCAGATTGCGCTCAACGTACGGTAGTTTGGTTCCCCTGAGTCACGTGACCCTGAGGACTAGGGCCGCAGTTGGACCCCAGTTCTGACAAGAGATCGGCGGAGGGAATTGACCCTTTGTAGACATTGTGAGAGCTTTGTTTGGCCAGTCATGGGCCAACATATTGACAGATCTAAGCAGGCAACGTGTCGAGGCTGCTTCCGACGATAGCGACGCGCTGGAACCTTCAGCTACCAGTGGGCCTGGCCTGGACAGCGACGGCGAGTTCGCAAACCAGCAGCAACGGCGAGGTAGCCTAGAGCCTTCTCCGGCGCCATTGTCTAGCCCCCCTGAGGCTCTGCACACGATGCGGACCCAACCAGTTCTGGCCGGCTGTGTTGAGTTCGGGCCAGGACAAGGATCCGCAGCCGACGACACTGGGTGCGATGCCACCGTTCCAGAGACTGACGCCGCCTCCCTCGCCGAACCAAGGCTCCTCATAAGCCAAGCCAAGCCAAACTGGTCCTCGGCTTGGCTTGTCTTGCCTTGGCACTGGCCAGGCTTGGCTTGTCTTGGACTTGGCTTGCGGCTTGGCAAGCCAGTCAAGCCTCCATATATAGCCCTAACCCTAGGCACACTCACCCCCCTTTTTTTTTTCCAACACTCTGGCTCTGGCAGTCTGCCTCACTGGCTCTCTGTCAATAGAACTGGCTAAATCGTTCAAAAACGCAATAAAATCGAGAGAGCTTTATTTTGTTTTTTTCTGACTATATAGTCGGCTGACTAAGCACCTACTCAACTGCCCGCCCGACAGCCCGACCGCCCAACCAACCGACCGTCCGATATCAAGATCGCCAACAACGAATACTACAGCTTCAAGCCTCGTCATATCCCACCCAATTCTTCAAGCACTGCAGCATGTTAATTGAGTCTGCGCGAAGCGTATGTCGTTGGCCACCCACGCAGTGCTTGGCCCGGCTGAACAATCGCTCGCATTCTGAAGACATGGCTAGGATGGAGAGATAGTCGAACGCCATGATCGACAGCCGTGGATATTGCTTGGTATTGGCCCTCCACCAGTCCAATGGCTTATCCACCTACTTGGGCCGCTCGGCGAGGTACTGGTCAACCTCATCGTAATCCTCTGCGTCGTCGTTATAATAGCCAGAATAGAGGAGGAAACTGTCAGGCTTTTTCTGAGTCTTTGGGAGGTCGATGATAGTCAGCATCTCTATTGCCAACGTTTCGCCAGCATGAGGACCCTAAAGATGAACTATGCCCAATAAACTGGTCTGTATTTCCAACCGGGCGTTGACAAAGTGGACGACAATTGCTACATAGCAATGTAGTCGAATTGGGGGAGGCCCACGTATCAAACGACAGATGTTTGCTGAAGGGGGCCTGCAAAAGCGTCTTCGCAAGAGCCGCCTTTTCCTGATCGTATCGCTGAACAATCTATCTTCGGATAGTATCCCCTGACATTGGAATAGCTAGATCAAACAGCTGTCGGTTGAACAGTGTGAGAAGCTGGCGAAGGTGCTGGTTCTCGATGACGTTGAAGGGCAAGTCGGAACTGATGATCCACGAAAGGAGGATGTCCCGGAGGGTTTCGGCCGTTGGCTTCAAGACTGGAACGCCTGTTGCAGCTGCGAATTGCATCTCCAAGACTGAGACCTTCGGTCGCTTCGCAGGAGGTTGACTAACAGCTGTATCGTAATAGCCGTGGTCGTAGTCAGTTCAACGATGAAGTGCCTATGGTCTGAAATCCACGAGTCCCGGCTCCTCTTTCGGGCGACCCAACTGTCTGGGAGGTACTGCTTTCGCTGGTGTATTACCTTCGGCTAGTCGACGAAGGAATCGCGAGACAGCTGCTCCAAGTCGACAGTAGCTAAGATTTGCATCTGCTTGGCCACGCTGAGACCACGGCTCTGCTACAAGACGAAGATACTGTTGGAAATATCGTTGGGCGTGGACATCGCAGTTGACGTGGGAGTCTGGCTTGGCTGTGGAAGTTGGTTGTGGAAGTCTGAATCCGGGGTCAAAACTCTCTCGTGCTTCCGCCTCAACCGGATTATCATTTGCCTTTATTGCGAGGAACCGGCGCTAACTTGGGCCTCATTACAAGTCTCGTTGCCCTTTGATTTCTTGTTGCCTAGCAAAGCCGACGATAGGCCGTCAACATGGGCCACTGTCCAACCTGTGGACATTCGCAACGCTCCCTTCCCTTAGTAGGCTATCCTGCGTCACTCCTCCCACCTTTTAGAAATTGACCTGCCACTTGGTGTATTGACTAACAGCCAACTATAACGTAGACCGTGAGTAGGGCACTGCGCGAGCAATGCGGGATCTCCTAGAGCTTTTTTCTCGCCAACTACCTTGGAGATTGGAAGTTTGCTTACTTCTCCGGTTCTCGCGCTCTGGCCGAAGAAGAAGTCCGCGGCATGTTCAGGAAGGAAAGGTTCCTACTTTTCCCGCATTTGGCCTCGCGAAGTGTGTTCTCAATAGACGCCGACCGCGCATGACTTCACTGACCTTGGGCTAGGGGAGCACCGTGGACGGCCATATCAGGATGACTCCTATCACGACCACCTCTCGGCAAATCCCGGTGCCTACAACCTGGATAGTTATGAAGCGGCCCTCCAGTCCAAACAGCTAGAGTCAACTATACCGCGCCGCCACTTCCGCAATGACACGTCTCCTGTTTTGTCTGACGGAAAGGTGCCTCTTGTGATCAGTAACGGCGATGCAGTGTTCAGATCCTACGAGCAGCGCTTTGGATTCATCTCGCAGACCGCCTGCAAGGAGATTGCTAAGGCTTTTGTAAGGCAGATCACCCCGAAAAAGCAGACCAGCAACCCGTATAGCGGAGGCGACAATGCCGCTCCGGGCTGGTGGCCCAAGCTCTTCCGGCCGGGTAAGAAGGAGAGGATGCGGCATATTGAGCCGGATCACCTGTGGAAGAAAGGTATGCACTTGTTCTATTGTCGTTTTCAGGTACAGTGTTTGACCACGAAATAGAGCGCGTCCATCTTCTGGCCAGCATCATACAGATAGTCAGCGAGCCAAAAGCGCGGCAGCACCGGGACATCAGTGGACTGAACGTCAACATCGCCAAACTAGAGAACGCCGCTATGGATTCACTTTCAAAATTCTTCCGGAACACCGAAAAGCCGGCGAACCGAAGGAAGAGACCTATTGTGAAGGAGCTCTTTATGGTTGCCAAGATGGCAGAGAGGTATAAGGGGGGCGAACGTGAGCTCGTCTTCCTCAGATTTGTGAAGAGGTTGTGAATATGCTGACCTTTCTATAGATGACACTACCGTCGTCTACGTCACCGCCGACGGCTTGGTGAAATACTGCTTGGATGAAGAAGAGGGGGAGTATGACTTGCCCACCCCCCAGTGTTACCTACCAAGACGACCGCCGTGCCGCAGGCTGTGCTTCCGCCCCTACCGCCCCCAGGCAATGTTGCGCAACAGGCTGCTACCATCCGGGCGCTCCCTTCCCGGCGTCCCATGCCGCTGGATCGTCGATGCCCCAGCAGCAGCAGCGGGCTCCAAGTTCAGGCTACGATAGCAACATGGGAGTGTGCCCAGCAACAGGAGCATCCATCTCCAGGTTTAGCGGCACTAGGTAAAAGGGCGAAAGCGACGAGGAGGGGTTACGTTCTCAATCCGTCTCGATGCGCGTAGGGTAGCGCTGGGAGGAGTAGAGATTGGGATGAAGGCCGGTTAGCGCGCCAAGGGAGACTTGGAAGATATGAGGAAGAACTTAAATGATATCGAGATAGTAGTTAGAATCCTTAACGCATTTCCTTACTTGTGCTTACACGAGTGGTCCCAGGCGGTATATGCATGCAACCGTTTTGAGATAACTATTTGATGCTAGAAATGCTGCGAGAGAGGCCAATATTAGGCAATATTCAGCATGTCAATACAGGTGACGGCGCAGCTCGGCAATCCACGTCCTCAGAGCGGGGCTTGGCATGCCGGTTCCCCGTCCCAGCCTTGTTCGGCATGGGAGGCTCAGTGCGGCCCCGGCCGGGCTTAGCCCGAGTGTCCCGTCTGCACAGTATATCTCGCCCATTTCCGAAAATCTGACTGTGAGTTAGCGGCTGTGACTCTGCAGGGTAGCACTGCAGGGCGTTGAATTTTAGACGGACAGGGATTCTGCAGATTTCCCGGATTTTAGCGCGGCGAAGGGATGCTGCAGATTCCCCGGATTTTAGTGCGATTGCTCCTCCAAACATGTGTACAATGATTGGTTACCCGTTTAACGTGGGCGACGTGTGGGAGACGAGGAAAAGTGGGGTAAGGAGCAGCTTTCACCGCGGTTTACATTCACCCCACTCGTTTCCCTAAGCACGCTGTTGAATGTAATGTGGCTTTAATGCATACTGGCTCACGCAGAGGACGAAAAATTGATTGGGCTCCAATTGGTGATATTCTGCCCTCGTTGCTTGTGTGGACTCCTTGGTTGAAGGCTTGCGTGTGTCTTCAAGGTGCTCCTCTCCGCACCTAATTTAGGTGCGCAGGGCAGCTTGTTCCTGACGAAGGCGGCCTGAGGCATCTGGCTTACTCATCATTTCCAACACCCCCCCACAGTGACCGCCAAGCCAAACCCGCGTCTTCGCGACGACGTCAACACCCTCGAAATGCCTCGTAACGACGGCTCTACCTACTCGGTAATGAGGCCTTATCAGCGATGCATCGCTGCGACAAGTTCTACTTACGCAAGCACACCTGTTGGGGGACATCCCACAGGCGTCCTATGCAACCAAGCTTGCCGCCACCAAGAGCACCCCTTGCATCGCCAGCGACCTGTTTCCAGCTACTTTGTGACACGCTCCTCAAAACTCCTATATCTATATTTCTTACGTATCCCGTCAGAATGAGGCTCACTTCTGATAGGCACAGCTGTTGCGGGTTGGCCCAAGCGCCTGCCCCTCCATCTCTCTTGCAGCCGGCCCACCTCTGCCTTTTCCTCCCACAACCACACCAAACCACCCATTCTGCCCTGCTGGCCTGCTTCCCTATGACAACAGCTCTTAGGCCCTGAGCATCCTCAGAGTCCTGGAAACCATCGTCCAGCAAGGCGTCCGTCCAGACCGCGTCGACGTCGCCGAATTCCTGATGGCAGCATCGCGAGTGAAGACACAAGACCTTGCCAGTCGAGAAAAGCTGATAGCCTCGGCCAGAGTGCTGCTTGGCGAATCCGGGCCGCTACAGCTCTAGGTCGAGCTAACACAGCAACGAAGCACTCTTATGCGACTCACTGGCGACATCGCAGGGTCAATACACACGATCCAAGCATTCCTTTCCCATGCCCCGCATGCGCCCGCTGACGTCTTTGGGCCGCTCTATGTATTCCAAGCCAAGAACTTTGCATTCCGGTTCGCCTTCTCGGAGGCGCACCAGCAAGCGAAGAAATACGTGCCTATGTGCGTTATCGAAGGGCAGTCAGAGTTGCTGTGGGATCATATATACTGTGTGGGTCGCATTCTGTGGCTTGGGCCACTGGGCCCACCTGGCCCGAGCACTGCAGGCAGCCTCACATCCCTGCATTCCATGCAGGGCTTTCCCTAGAAACAACCAAGAACAAGACAGACACCATCACCACTTTGACCGCTTGGTTGCCTGTCCCCACACTCTCTCGTTCCAGTGTCTTGGAACCTGCTTCCCAAATACCTCCTCCCATCGCCAGCGCAAATCTCGCGAATATGGTGCAGTCAGTCGACATCCAGCTCCCAGGCCTCCTCAGCGTCGCTCGTCGCCTTGCCGCGGGCGAATTCCCACGATACCCAGTGGCAATCTAGCGGATGTTCCGACTCCAGCCTCCCAAACAACCTCAAAGAGCCAATTCATGTGCTGATGCTGGCCTGTCTCTTGCCAAACCTCAAAAGGCTCGACATCCGTGCAGACACCGACTGGCGAGACAGTAACTTTCTCCTCATCCGCGCGAACAACCTCCTCGTCGGCCCTCGACTTCGCCTCCATCGCCTTGTTGAGCTCAAAGTCTGCTTTGCGCGCTCTCTTATCACCAACCCAGGTGAAGGGGTGAACCTCCACAAGCTCGACGGTATCTTCCACAGCGCGCCCAACATCCAGCACCTCACAGTCGAGTGTGCTCGCGGAGGCACATCTCTGACCTGCCGACTCCCATACATCACATCCCTCACCCTGACAAACGCGAGCCTCTGCGCCCGCGGTATCCGCTACCTTCTGCGCAACTGCCGCTCCCTGGCGACATTCACCTACACTCACGACACTACCGCAACCGTCTCCTCGCGCTTCCTCAATGTGTCCCCCGCCCAGCTCACCGAATGTCTGCTCCCCTCCCACGCTACCCTGCGTAGCCTACACATCAGCCCGTGGGTTGATTTACACGAGATCCGTCACCGTCCCATTCCATACCGCTGCATCTACAGCCTTGGTCAGTTCACCGCCTTGCAACACCTCGCCGTTGACTACCGCGTCATCTCCAACCGTGGCCAGCGCCAACGGCACCGGAGGCTCATACAGGGCGGTAAGCAAAACGAGATTCCCTGATACGAGTACTGGCTCATCGACTGCCTTGACGGTCTCGAGAATCTTGAGACGGCCTATCGCTTCGGCATGTCGGAGAGTGGCTTTGAGTTGGAGTACTTTGGGGCGCTGACCTGGGCTATCGCCGACATGGCCATGTGGCCGCGCCTGAAAACCATTTGGTTCGAGTTCGCGGGCCCCGGACCGCCGCCGCCACCATCGCCTCCATCCCCGCTGCCACAGGTGGTGCCACTGGTGCCTGGAGTGGTGGAGGCGGAGGGGCAGGAGGAAGAGGAGGTGACGGATGTATTTCTGGAGTGTGATGTGAAGCTGAGACGGGCCGGGGTGTGGGTTACCCTTGGGTATAAGGGCGAATTTAGCGGGTATTGGGCTGCGTAAGAGGAGGATAGATGCACAGAATGGGTTGGGGATTTTCTACGGCAAAATTTGTGGCTCAAGGAGGCCTGAGCAAGGATTGCAGAGATAGTTCACTAAATCTCTTGTTGCAAAGGGCGGATCAGGTAGCTGGGGGACAGCATCACCTTGTTGCCCAAACCTTTCTAGCTCATTTGATAGCAACAACTTTCCTTCAGGATCCTTACATCCTTTTTGAGTCCATGAAATTAAAAAGGAGGATCATTGGGCCTGGTTCTTTTCCATGAAAGTGAGTCTTGAACAAAGGAGTGACTCTGTGCGTGGCGATACAAGCCCCCTGGTTGTGTCCCAAAAAAAAAAACAGCGTCAAAGCTTTGCAAATCATCGCAACTGTCGGGAGCATTGTGATTGAAGAGCACTATGCTTGCACATAACAACTGGTATTTACATCAAGAAAACACTTAGAATGTGTCCAGGGATTCTTGTATGTAAATAGGTCGCGTCTTTTGCCACAAATTCTTGAACATGAAGAGTTCATGTCCCCTTAAGCTTGTCCCGCCCCTCATCCTAAGCCCTTAGCCAGCATTAAACAATGGCGCTATTTTGTAACGCCCAACTTTGCTATTTTGTTCGAGGGATCAAATGGTATTTTCTAAATAAACTTTCACTTTTGCATGAGTTGTGATTCGGAACGTTCTGCTCCCGTCGTTCGGTTATTTTTCGTGCATATCGATAAAGCGACCTTTGCCTTGCGTTCTTGCCGACACTTGTCCGATGGTTTTTCTCGCCCTTCCTTCTCGCGCCATCATTGTGTTTATCCTCGACGCGTCATCGGAAACTTTGTTCTTTCTGCTCCTTGGCCTAACAAACCAAAACCTTTTCAGAAAGCTTCACCTTGTCGACGTCCTTGCGACGACTTAAAGCCCGAACCACAGTCAGTTTACCACAGCTCTGCTTTCGTTTGGTTAAGAATGGAAACCTTTCTTCTGACACAATACTGTATCAGAGCCGTGTAGAAAACCCGACCACCATGAGTCCCAACAATTCGAGCGGCCTCCCTGGCCCGATGCCCACTAAGTGTTACATCACAGGGCTTCCACTCGACATTCTGTCGCAAATCTGCGAAACAATCGACAATGGTGGCGAAAATACAACTACCTTGGCATTTCTTGCGAGAACTTGTCGGACACTTGGCGAAGTGGCAGTGAAAAGATTGTACAGCCACCTTGTCGATCCTGCTCACCATCCCCATTACCTGACGTCCCCGATGAACCACTCGATCCGCTTGAACCTCCCCGCTCTACAGCATACCCTCTTTTCCAACCGGGAGCTTTCAAAGGCTGTACGGACCATCCATCTCGTTGGGAACCGGTCTTCCACCGAACACAGACAGTACGAGTTCCAGTACAGCCCGGTGGCCACCAGACCACCTTTGGTCAACCTCTACCGCAACATGGCCATCCAAGAGCTCTTTGGCCTTGATCCATCCGTGCCGAACAGCTTTCAGGACCCCATCAACTTGCTGGCACTCGCCTTCCTCTCGCCAAACCTGGAGTATCTAGATCTCTACGCATCCAGCGCCTGGCGAAATACCGACTTCCTTCTCCGCCGGGTGAACGGCCGTCTTGCCGGGGCCCGCAGAACCCTCGACAACCTCAAGGTCCTCATCATCCATCACTACCGTGCGCAAGGTCAGGGCTATGTCTTTCGGCCCCAGTCAGGCATTAACCTCCAACACCTGAACGGCCTCTTCCACGGCACGCCTCGCCTTACCAACCTCGAGGTCCAGTGCGCCCGCGGCGGCACCTCCCTCACGTGCCGCCTACCCTTCATCACCAAATTGGTGTTAACCGACGCGCACCTCTGCGCCCGCGGCCTCCGCCTCCTCCTGCGCGGTTGCACCCGCCTCGTCACCTTCGTCTTCACCCAAGAAAAGGTCATCCGCCTTTCTCCTCGCTTCCTGCCAGTCTCGCCGGGCCAAATCCTCGCGGGCCTCGCCCCGTCGGGAAACACCCTCCGCGACGTGCACATTGCCCCCTGGATCCTGAACGACAACGACCCGCGCACGGGGCTGTACACGCTCCTCGAGCGCTTCGGTAGGTTCCCGGGGCTGAGACAGGTGGCTGTTGACTTCCGCGCAATTTTGGCACATCACACAAACCCCTTTGCGCTTGTTGAGTTGCTGGTGTGCTTGGACGACTTGGAGGGGCTGCTCCTCACGGGGGTGTCGGCCCCGTTTGAGCATGTGTTTGTGCCCTTTGTGCGGTGTGTCATGGAGCTGAATTGCCCGCGTCTGAAGACGATTGTGGTGCAGACTTTGCGGATGGATGAGGATCGGATGTGGGGACGTGTGGAGGACGCTCAGGCTTGGGAGACGCAGGTTGCGGCTGGGTTGGAGAATGACATGCTGGGGGAGGGTGATACGGCGGTGAGGAAGATGGGACAGATGGGGGTGAAGGTTGTTGTTGTGCCGGGAAGGGAGGCTGTGCCGATGTTTGCGGGGGATTGGAGGGAGGACTAGGGGGGGAAAGATGCTCCACGGGTTGATGGTTGAGTCCTTGGTGGCTTGACTGGTCAAGGGTGTGCATTGAGGTTTTGTGTGCTTTGGGAGATGCGGACTTGTGCAGCGGTTACAAAAGCACAAGGAAGGATGAAAGGGCTGAAACGGCTTATTCCCGCTGTCACCTTTGAATGGGATGCCAGTTGAACGATAACGATGCAAAGCGGTACGGGGAGAGTAAGGCCATTTTTCATTCTTCTTTCTTCTGTGTTTGTAAGGTTTATTGTGAACAATACAGCTGTGTATACTATCAGCTTAGGAGGCTTTCCCCTGGAGATGTCCCTCATTATGGGTTCAGGGCAAGCAACTTCAAGTGCCCTTTGGGCAGGCTTCAATACTTAGTTACCAAAGGCAGCCAAAGGGTGTTGCCAGCACAGCTCGCACTGGCAGTCAATGAAGTCCAGGAAATTTAAACCAACAGTCCGCGTCCACAGTCCTTCTGACACACTTCTGTCACCATCCAACAGCAACAACGCTATGGAACCTGACGCCCAAACTCTCGGGGGCACAGTCTCTGGATCTGCCCTCCCTCCACCTCTTCCAGAATTGGGAAAGTTCCCTCTTGAGCTTCTGGAGCGCATATTTCACCTTGTTACTCTACCAGACTAAGGACTACAAGACGTTTCCAGATGACCGAGTTAACCTTGGCCGGCTGGTAGGAGCAGTACGTTGGTTTCTGCTCCGGACATCTCTAATTTTCTTGGCATTTACAGATCAACGGACTTTGGAACAACCCATGTCTCGGTGCCCACATTCGGCACATTGGGCTGCATTGCCACCATGGCCCCAGTTGGGACATCGAAGCCAAAAACAGGGCTGAACGAGTCTACGGTGTGATAAACCCCTACAGATGGTGTCTGGATGCCGCAATGAAACGGCATTTTTCCGGTTACACTCCCCCATCACTGGCAGTTCGTAGTTCAATGAGCGCGTGGTGTGCACAGAGCGCAACCCCGCTCGCACTCTTGTTTGCGATGGCACCCAACATATTATCAGCAGAAATCTACTTGCAGGCACATTGGGACGTAAGCGCCCTGGTTGTCAGGCTCTCAACGGGAAAATGCATCCCCAGATTGTCCTCGTCATCACTCACCCGGTTGGTACTGAAAGTGCCCCGGCACCATCGCACTGGTTTCTCAGGGGATAGATGGCAGCTCGACAATCCAGTCGTTCTCGCGTTTCTCCAGATAGCACCCAACCTTGAGTACCTCGAGTTTACAGACTTTCTGTGCCTGGGTGAATACATCACTCCCCCCGGAAGCTCAGCTCCTTGGTCTTCACACACACCTTCATGCACCACAAGTATCTCACCCACATTGTGAACAAAGCGCCCAACCTCGAGCAATTCTGTGTCTACTACTACCGGGAAGACCACAAAAACCCCATTCGTGGAGCACCATTTCAGCGAATCGACAACCTCCTGACAGCGCTCTCACCTGCCGCCCAAAGGATGTAGAACCTGACGCTCGACGGCGCTACCACGCTCAACGGTGCCAAAGACAATTCGCCCTTTAAAGGGCTTGTTGCGGATCTCGCCCAATTTCCCAACCTCCGAATCCTCGGCATCAACTTCGAGGTAATCAACCACCTCGACGGGAACTTCCTCGCCACCCTGATCTCACCCTGCAAGCAACTCAAAGCCCTGGTCACCACAGGTGCCACTAACATCCCACGCCACGACCTTGTGAGCTTTGCCACGGCAATCTAACAAAATACCTTCCCTGCACTGCGCAAAGTCAAACTGGTATCAACACTTTTCCTGAGGGTTAGGAACGGGGTTGGGGGCATGAGCAAGGACGCCAGCCGGAACAAAGCAGCATGGGCAAATTGCAGCAGGTGGCTGAAGATCCGGTTCCAGAGCTCTTCAAAACCGGAAATGTTGAGCTCATTTTGCAGAAGGGGGATCATGAAGATCGGGCGAGACCGTTTGTGGAGATGGAGTGGGACATGAGAAAAAGGGGTATTTACTGCCCCTATGTGGGCCGTTGTTACGGCAACGCCCCTGAGCCCCTGAGTGGCAACAACAATGCGGCACGGGGATGGACGCAGCGTCAGTGGCGGAGAGCGAGTTTCTTTTGGAATGGGTCAGTCAGTACAGTGAATGTCTAGTTACCTTTTTGTGCAATTCTTTTCGTGGTTTACGAGGACGAAAATTGTATGAAACATCAAATCCTCTTGATCTCCGGTCACAATGTCTCCTAAAGACTAACTAAGTTATGTCATCTTCTGTTTTAAATTCGGTTAGTTACTGATTTTCTAGGAATGCCAATATTGCGGAGAGAGGCCGTGCCAATGTCAAACCTCAACCTTTGGACCCCAATCTCAGCGCTGTGGCTGCCAACGGAAAGTTGGAACGCTGCCCCCCCCCCCCCCCCCCCCCCCCGTTTAGGCCTACTCCCTTAACGCTATGTTTCCATCTGTGTCTACATAAATTTTACCGATTTTATGCTTTCATGTAACAAAGCTTTTGGGCAAATGGAGACCCGTTTAAAGGTGACAAGATTCCTGTACTGTCCACACGAACCGGCATTTCGGATACCACGAGATGGGGGCCAAAAGATGGGGGCCAAAAGATGGGGGCCAAAAATAGGGTAGTTTAGAAGAATTGAGTCCCTAGATAATGGCCACGTAAGACGGCCTGCAAAGCGCTCGTCCGGTACACATTCATCCATTACCTGGCACCTCCTTGCTTCCAACCAGCCATATAACCACTGCCCTATCACGCCAGAACGATGGCTTCAACCACATATGCGACCGCAGTGATAGTTCTCTTAACCCTTTATGCCTTCATAAGATATGCCGCCTCAAGGAAGTCCAGGGTGTTGTTGCCGCTTCCGCCCGGCCCGCCTACATTGCCCATTCTCGGAAACGTCCATCAGGCACCAAAATCGCACCCATGGCTCCAGTATCATGCCTGGAGCAAGACTTACGGGCCTGTCATCCACCTAAACATGGCTGGGCAGCACGTTATTGTCTTGACAAGCTCAAAGGCAGCTCATGATCTCCTGGCCAAGCAAGGTGCCACCTTCTCGGACCGACCTCACTTTGTAGTAAGTTCTTGTGGACAGTCGCAAGTAGCATAATCTCACGCTTCTTTTAGGTCGCCCATGAACTGGCCTTACAAGGCATGCACATGCTTCTGAGACCCTACGATGAGCGCTTCAAGTTGCACCAAAGACTGGAGAGCCCAGTTCTAAGCGAAAAGGCAGCAAGAGCCTACCTCTCCTTCCAAAACCTCGAGTCAAAGCAGCTTCTTTTCGATCTCCTGCAAGGCGGCGACCGCCCCATCAATTGCCATGACCACTTGGAGCGCATGACCGCCAGCATTATCTACGCCCTATTCTATAGTCACCGTGTCAGAACGGCAGAAGATGTCATCCTCCTGCAAGCCCACGCCGTCAACCACGAGTTTGACCAGCTCGCGCAAGTGGGCAAATATCTGGTGGACTCGTTTCCTGTGCTCAACAAACTGCCAGCATTCTTGGCGCCATGGAAAGCCGAAGCCGCAGCACACTGGCAGAAGCAACGCGCCTTGCACGTGGGGAATCTCGAGCGCGGCCTCAACAGCCCAGGCTGGAACGTGGCCAAGCAGATGCAAAAGGCCGTGGATACTCAAGGCATTGACATGCCAACCGACGAACTAGCACTCGACATTGGCATCATGGCGGATGCCGCACTCGACGCCAGCAGCGAGACCATAATGTGGTTCGTAGTGGCCTGCGTCACTGAGGGCCACCGTGGCTGGATGTCCAAAGCCCAGAAGGACTTGGACACCGTGGTTGGTCGCGAACGGCTGCCTGCATTTGAAGACCGCCTCGCGCTTCCCTACATTGGGGCTATTGTGGAGGAGCTGCTGCGCTGGAGACCTGCCGGGGCCGCGGGTGTGCCTCATTTTACCAAGGTCGAAAGCAGCTACGAGGAATTCCGAATCCCTGCCAACTCGGTTGTCATCGCCAACCACTGGTCTATCACGCGCGAGGAAGCCGTGTTTGGTCCGGACGTCGAAGCTTTCGTGCCGGAACGGTGGCTCGATGGCAAGCCCGGGCAAGAACTTCCAACCGTTGGCTTTGGATACGGACGCCGCATTTGTCCCGGACGCCATGTCGCAAGAAACAGCCTGTGGATTGCCGTTGCTCGTCTGCTGTGGGCCTTTGATGTGAAACCAGAGCTGACTGACACGGGTGAGCCCGTTGCTGTGGAGACGAAGGGCACTGATGGACTGGTTACAAAGCCACTGCCGTTCAAGGCTCGCTTTTTGCCACGGGGTGCCTGGGCCCGGGATGTCGTGGCAGGAGAGTGCAATACGTGGGATGTGGATTATCATGAAGTGCTTGATCAGATTGCATCAGGTGTATTTAGATAGACTGCCGGACTACTTTGGGGGATATCACATCCTGGATGTCTCCCTCAATAACTCGGTGTCGGATCTTGGGAACACAAGCTAAAACGGACGTTGAATCTGGGGGTAAGCTAAACTTGCTCTGTAAGTATCAACATCCCGATTTTTGAGGGAGATGGCATAGCTATAGAAGAACACAGCTGCGGTAGCTACTTGTCCCTCAGAGCGTTATGTTTCCCTTTCTGGTCCCTCGTGGCAACCAACCAAATGGGCCAAGATCTTTTAACTAGCTGTTGAAATTTCAGATCTGACGGCCAAACATGCCTAATAATATCAGGAAGGGTGGGTGGCAACGATGATCACATCACGAGTCAAAAAGCAAAAGGCATCCGCTCACAGACAAACATCCGCTATTAATGCTATAAAGCCCGTTGTTTCTGGCTTTGCAATCTTTAGCTGTGAACAAAGACATCAAATTATGGATAACGTGATCCACCATCGACCCGGACACTTTTCTGGACTATACTCTTACGGGGTGCCAAAAGTCCACCGAAAACGTATCAAATCAATTGCAACTACTTATATTCGCTTGAATTATCTGTTTCTCCAGCCTCCGGGCATGTCCTTGCATTGTGGCCAGGCTTGCGGCAGATGCCACAGAGCCGCGAAGCTGTCCGAAGCCTTTTTGACGACCCCTCGTTTTCCCCCTCGACGCGTCCTTCTTCTTCGATCACACCCTTCTCTGCCATTATTTCCCTGGCCTGGCTTCTGTTGATAGCCCCCCCATCCTGAAGCCGCGTTCTCTTGGCCCTCCGGCGTTTAGAAAGTGCTTCGTTGGCCGCTTGCAGTGTTCGTACCTCGGCCTCTAATAGAAGTACCCGAGAGGAAACCGCTTGCATTCCTTTCGAAAGCTGGTCGACAGCGGCTAAAATCGGAGTTGGAGAGCTTCCCTGGTGTCTAGAAATTCGACCCTTGATGAGGGTAGACTGTGAGAGAGCTTCGTTGGTGGTCTGGGGTGTCTTGGAGACCCAAGGCGAGGGTGGCCCGTTGGGAGTCCTAGGGGGTGTTGGCGTCCGCAACCTGACATCCAGCTTCTCGGTCGAGGATATATTGAACAATCACCTCCTCTTCTATCTTCGTCAAATTTGAACGAGCGTTGTAGCTGTCGGACTTTGCGACGTGGCCCTTCATTCTGTCGGCAATCGTAGACTTGGGCACATCGTAAATGGCTGCGGCGCGTCGGATGCTTAAACACGGTTTTGATCGCATCGCATTAATTGCGAGAAGAACTCGGTTTTCTGCAATATAGTCGGATATCATCGTGGTAGAGAAAACGCGTCTTGAAGTTGGGTGGTTATGGTGGGGGAAAAAGTGTCCGGGTCGATGGGGTGTCCGGGTCGATGGGGTGTCCGGGTCGATGGGGTGTCCGGGTCGATGGTGGATCACGTTATATCTTTTGGCGTGGTTTAAAACATTTTCACAATGGGATCGTCGGAGTATACCAACATGGGTTCCCACTCACCGCAACTTCTCGCCTTCCCCAACGAGATATCCTCAACTTGAAGACCCTGGAGCAGTATCTGGGTGCGGCAGGCTTTCTCAGGCATCTCATTCCCTACTTTGCACAACTCTCGGAGCCTCTGCAAAATCGCAAGGTCGCCCTGCTGATCGCAGGTCGCAAGTCTGGAAGTATCGAGCCCAAGAACCCTGGCAAACGCGCAAATTACTACGCCCGTACCTATTACGAGCCTACGGAAGCAGAGAAGCTCGCCTTCAAGGCCGTTCAGGATGCTATTTGCCGCGAGGATGGCGCTATCCTGCACCATTTTGACCCCCACTAGACCCTCTTTCTGCAGGTCGACGGCTGCTTGGAATGCGGTTTTAGTATAATGGTGTTCCACCTCCGCAAGAGTTATACCTGGAAGGTAGGCAAGGTCATTTCCTTGCAGCAGGTACTGCCCGTAATATTCCTTAGCCGTTGCCTCAAGAAGGCCGAGATGCGTTACGGCCCCTCCGAGCAGGAAGTAGCCTGTTTGGTCTGGGCAGTCAAGAAGCTTAGGACGATGCTTCACTCCTCCAACAAACCAGCTGTAGTGTTGACTGACCACTCCGCTACAAAGGGCATCGTCGAGCAAGTCAATCTGGAGACCTCCAGTACAGACCGCGCTAATCGCAGGCTCATCAACGCCTTAGTCTATCTTTCCCAGTACTAGCTGGAGGTACATCATCCGCCCGGAAGACTCAACTTCGTGCCTGATACGCTTAGCCGCTTGCGCGCTCTGGATGATACCGAGGAACGTGAGGACGGCGAAGCTGTACTCGACAATATCTGGTTTGCCTTCTCGGAGGCAAAG
Source organism: Amesomyces nigricolor (assembly GCA_004802645.1). Classification (NCBI taxonomy): domain Eukaryota; kingdom Fungi; phylum Ascomycota; class Sordariomycetes; order Sordariales; family Chaetomiaceae; genus Amesomyces; species Amesomyces nigricolor. The sequence goes on from SRKS01000004.1 coordinate 580,535, forward strand.
ATGGATCCCGACTTCCAGGACCGCTTCGTTAAAGCGTATACAGAGGACACCAAGTATAGAAAAATCATCGAGGACATTAAAGGAAAGGAACAAGCGGTACTCGAAGGCCAGAGACGCAAGCACGGGCTGCCTTTCGTCCTCAGCAACGGCCTGCTTGACAACATTTCGCCTAGATGGCACCTACAGCCTCTGCATCCCGCACGTGTTGGTGGGTGAGATGCTCGCTCTAGCGCACGATGAGAAGCATCACTTTGGCCGCGACAGGATACTCTACGACTTGCGCGGGCTCTCTATCGCCAACAAAACCTACCAGGTCAAGAAGTACGTACATACTGCCCGGCTTGCCAGGCCTGCCGTACCGACCGCACCGCGCCTCCTGGAGAATACGAAGCAATTCGCCCGTCGGATCCCTTACCTATACGAACCATCGCCCTCGACATCATTGTTGGCCTCCCCAAAGAGCCTTCGGCAGGTACGCCTTAGCAGATGCCTGGCAAGGAACAGTTTGACGCCCTGCTTACAGTGTCCTGTAAGAGTTTAAAGCGTACGCTCTTGATTCCCGGCCACGCCTCCTACTCGGCTGGGGACTGGGGCACGGTACTGATAAGGCAATTGCTACTTTCCGACTAGGGTGTGCCTACAGGCATCATCTCCGACAGGGATAGCAAGTTCAGTTCGGCACTCTGGAAAGGCATCTGGAAGACCCTCGGCATGCGCCTATTGATGACAACCGCATGGCACCCGCAGGGCGATGGGCTGGCCGAAAGGAAGAACTAGACTGTGGAGCTGGCGATTCGGTATTTCATCTTCATCAACCCCACCGCCCGTTGGACCGACGTGCTGCTCAAACTGCAATGGAATCTCAACAGCGCGCTATCGGAGCCAGTGCAATCCTCGCCCCACGAGCAGCTGTTCGGATTCAAGCTCGCTGGACCACTAGAGGCGCTCACTCAACCAACGGTGAAGGTCGAAGACCTGCCTGTCCTCAGGGAACACCTACGGCAGGATGCGCAGCTAGCTATAGACTTCGCTATTACGGAGGCCAAGCGTCGGTACGATGGTAAGCACGTGGCAGTCAAGTACAACGTCGGCGATAAGGCCCACCTCCGCTTGCATCATAGGTATCACCTGCCCGGCAAACCTTCACGGAAGCTTTCTCAGCAACGTGCCGGTCCTTTCGTCATCAAGCGCCGTGTTGGCCGCCTCGCCTACAAGCTTGAACTTCCTGACAATATGACCATCCATCCGGTGGTGTCAGTCGCCCAGCTCTCGCCGGCACCTCGCGAGGAAGACCCCTTCAGCCGCAAGCCGCCCGCACCGGGCCCCGTGCTGGACAGCCAGTCTTCCGACACCGACGGCGCCGACCAAGGTGACAGTTACGAGGTGGTGGCAGTCATTGACCACCGTCATTCGACCAAGTACGGAGCGGAGTATCTCATCAAGTGGCCGGATACGGGCACGAGGTGAACGAATGGCAAACCGAGTGGGAATTGCGTCACAGCAGGAAGCTCGTTGACGAATACTGGGCAAGAAAAGGAGGGCGCCCAGCCATCGCACAGGAGGCTCGGAAGCCCGCGGCGACAGCCACTCCCGCCACGACCACGCCTGGCACGGCGTTGGCTCCCGCCCATGGCAAGCAGCTTCGCCCCCGCAGAAAGGCCCAGCAGGGCAATTGAGAGGTTACTCGGAACGGAGAAAACGGGGCGATGGATGAAGGGTATGGAAGTGCAGTGAGGACACTGCAGTATTTTTTATTGGGGGGGGGCACTTGATGCCGGAAGCCCATGTGTTGCGGCTGCGGGGCTGACCGCCCGACCGCCCATCGACCACTGCAAAGCCAACCTCATGCAACGAACGTCTAATTTTAGTCAAGTCTTCACTCATTAGTGATAGGGGAACCTATGGTGAATGCAGAAAACGGCCTCGTAGGCAAAAACGCGATGTGATTCTTTTGATGAGTGTGAGGTTGTTGTGATGGTGATGATGGCCACCTGGGTTCCAGAGGATATAAGCTGCAAGGTGGAGCCCCTCCCCGGGTAGGGTCATCCCATCTCATCTAATCTACAATCATGGTGTTGCGCGCGCAAGGAAGAGGTAGGAGAACAGAGAGAAAACTGGTGATCTTGTTGTTTTGTTGGATGCTAGCGAGCGAGGAATTAAGCCGCTTGCAGAGCCAAAAGGTGTGGGCAACGTGGGGCGGTCTGGTCGGCAGATGGCTGCGTGGGCGGTCAGCCCCGCAGCCGCAACACCTCCCGATTCGTCAGTCGGCGCAGGAGCCAAATGCGAGGGCGAACCGTGGTCCGTCCATTGGATGAAAATTGTGGAACCCACAATTACTATTCCGTATGGCGCCTAATGATTGGTTGGCACTAGTGGATCCCATTCCTGCACGCTCCAAGCCATCCGTTCCTCGCACGTCACTCCTTCTCGCGACCTTTTCCCCAGACATATAACCAGGACCTCGCTGTTCCCTCCCTTCTCATTGCCATGGCCCACACTCGAGCTCAAATAGCGGCCCAAAGGGCGCTCCTATCGCCGGCGTCAAACTACCAAGGTACTTATTATTCGCAGCGCCATAGGACATCTTCCGCTGACGCTTGCAGGAAATCGACCCCAGGGCATCCGGCCACGCAAAGGCAGTTTTCAAAAGCGCGCAACCAGGCGCGCCGAACGCAATCGCCTGCGTCCAACTACGCCGTCTTCACAAGTACGCCTTTATCTCGTGTATGATACGGTTCATAAGCTAAGTTGGGTCACGGATCCATAGGAACAAACGGCGCCTGTCCAGAGCAGAGGTCACAAGCGCAAGCACCCAACCGGACACGCAGCCGAAGCAGACCCGGACCCAGACCCAGACCCAAACCCAGACTCAAAGCGACAGCGGACATCTCCTCCACGACCTACAGAAGACAAATTTGGTGAGCCAGCGATTGGTAGCGGCGCCCATCAACACACTGACCCAGTTGCTTTCTGGGCGAAGGAAGGGCGCTGGCCAGAGGAGCAGGACTGGCCAGAGGAGACCTCAACGACAGATTTTACCATGGACCGTCGTCTCCTTGCGCGGAAGAAATCCTCGTCCAATCTGTCCCGGAAGCGATCGAACTCGGCTACATCTACGACGCCTAGCGACCAGAAGCCGAGAGAGGAGAAGAGCGCGCCATATCGACAACAGCGTTACGAGACCCTGCTGGAGCTCAAAGGCAGCTACATGACCAAAGCTCCGTCAGGTTTGGCCAACACCAGTCAGACTCTTTGCCGGTCTCTCCTGGAGGAGACGCCACCAGTTCCCGGCGATACACTCTTCCGCGACGATGTCTTTGAAACGACATGCCAGAAGATACACAACAAAAATGAGGCGCGAGTCATTCAAGACATCAGTCGCCTCATTGTTCCTTCAGCTGAAATTTTTGCGACATTCGGTGCAGCACACCTTGACATCCTGACAGAAAGCGTCAACGAAGGCTGGAACAACTCGATCCCCCTCACCGGCACCCGTCCGCAGCCTGACTACTCCGTTGGGTTCAGACGAGACGCATTCACCGAGGACCAGCTCGCCAAGCTGTCGCCATTCATTGGCGACTTCATCACCGGGGACCAGTCCTTCTTCATGGCCACGTACTACATGTACTTCCCGTTCCTGACCTGCGAGGTGAAGTGCGGCGCCGCTGCTCTCGAAATCGTAGACCGGCAGAACGCCCACAGCATGACCCTTGCGGTGCGGGGCATCGTCGAACTCTTCCGTGCCGTCAAGCGGGAGGATGAAGTCAACGGGAAGATCCTTGCCTTCTCCGTCTCGCACGACCACCAGTCAGTACGGATCTACGGCCACTACCCGGTGATAACCGGGAAAGACACCAAGTATTACCGGCACCCGATCCGAAAATTCGACTTTACTGAGTTGGACGGCAAGGAGAAATGGACAGCGTACCGATTCACCAAGAACGTCTACGACACATGGATGCCCGCTCATTTCAAGAACATCTGCTCTGCCATCGATCAGTTGCCGTTAGATTTGAACTTTGAAGTCCCATCACTTTCTTGTCGACCTTGCGGGGTGGGAAAGCTGTGATGTCCATGCCTGGCGCGTTGAGGATCGCAAAATACACGCTCTTTTCGCGATATTGCCGGTTCAGCTATGCGATCTGAAGTGCCACGGTCTCTATGTCGCAGGCTGCCGGCCCATTATCGTCGTCGAGCTGCTGCTCCGCCTTGGCCTGGATGCGCTCAAATTTGCCGCGGTTCATCTGGCATATAGTGTTATTGCCGAACGAAAGATGGGCGGGTTTACGTACGCCGATGGACGAGGTAGCCATCGCGATGGTACAGGTGGCGATTCGGTAATGGTGCGAGCCTGGCCGGTATGACGGGTGCAGGTTGCACGCGGAAACTTGACAGAATGGAAATGGCCCAAATCGGTAGAATGCGCGATTAGGGACCGAGAGGATATTGCGCGAGGAAGAGAGTCGACGAGAAGAACCGAGTGGGCGAGAGAAAAGCGGCTCTGTATGGGAAGCCACGCGCCTGCCACTGCCCAACAATCAAGGTACCGCGTTCACCGTAGGGCGAATCGGCCAAAACAGCAGTTATCTCTTCTGCGGTGCTGACTCCGATCAGCATCGCATTTTTGGTTTCCACGAGATACCAAATCGATCCCAGCGGCGGCATGTTTACCATCATCAGGCTCACCAACGGCGCTGTCGAGGCCGCCATTGACCTTCACTGCCACCGGGAGCACCGATGATACCGGAACGGCATCACTGGGCTGTTCCGGCTGTCCCACATGTAGATTAGATAAGGTCCTGGCAGTGAGTTTACCTCACTGCCAGCCATCGACCTTCCATCAAGAGGAACCATCTTCTTTCATCACAATCAATTCAGTCATTACGACCCCCTACTCCCTTTGAGTGCCATCTGCATCAACCGACCTATAAGGCATCAAGGAGTATAATTGACGGCACTAGCGCTACCGGCCTGATCGTCGTCGGCCTCGTTGGCGACTCGGCTCCTGCACCCCGTACTCTGCCAAGACGACCACGGTGCGCGCCGTACCGTTAAATGGACGGATGCTCGTACGTAGATTTCTGCATAGGCAGACCTCGTGCTGAATTGCCTAATTGACCGGGAGCTCTAATAACCAAACGTTGATGGGAGATGGCGTCCGCGGAGTTTATCGAACAGCTTGGAAATGGCTGGAGCTAAATGACCCTGGAAGCCGTTGGCTGGCAGTGGCAGAACCCTCTTTCGATCCAAACCAATAGGTGCCTTCCTGCTCCCTTCTCCCTCAGCTACCTGACTTCCACCCACATAGGCGGCATCAGCTGAATTCCAGGGACTGTCCGAGTGCGAGTTACTGTATCCCCTTCCTTCGCCTCCCCTCTCCTGAAGGTGGTGTCAGAACTGGGGTCCAACTGCGGCCCTAGTCCTCAGGGTCACGTGACTCAGGGGAACCAAACTACGGAACGTTGAGCGCAATCTGCCAACGTTCAACAACAACAACAACAAGAACAACGAAGAACTGCTGAACAACCTGATCGCCGTGCCCTCTGCAAGTGCCCTCCAAGTGCCCTTTATTTGGCCCTCAATTGGCCTACCAAACTACCGCTGGTTCCAACAGGTGGGCGGCATCAGCTGAACTCCAGGAACTGTCCGAGTGCGAGTTATTCCCTTCCTTCGCCTCCCCTCCCCTTTCCCTCTCTTTTTGTCCTTCTACCTCAACTGCCGAGAGAGACAGCCGGAAAGGCGCTTTTGCACGACACGTAGCTGATACAAATCGCGATCCTGGCTTAACCCGCTGTCTTCGCTCTCCCATCTCCTCCCGTTCGGAAACCCAACTTTGCGCAACCTGTTGACCCAGGGTACCATCGGTTTGTAATACTGGCAGGTTTATATACGTACATGACGTTGAGCAACTTCGCCAAAAAAGAACGCAACGTCAAAGTTCTCCGCTCTCTGCCCCTGTACAGTAACTAGTGTTGGAACAGCAGGGTGGCTGGTCGGGAGTGATGGGTCACCAGAAGATGGAGCAAAATAGACTGCAAAAGAGGGCTCTCGCGATGGCTTCAACCGATGATCTCTTCATTGATTGATGATGTTCTGTCCTGTGTCCAGAAGAGGGGATTTGGACTGGGGGCTGTGCCCAATAGGGCCTAATTTCCACCCGCGATTGCGGCCCGGAGACCCGGTGGTTCTGACAACTAGTGGTCCCCAAATGCCAAATCCCCGAAACCCAGCGGTTCCCAGCCTACTTCAGTAGAAGAGCCGAAACATTGCATCCTTTTGGCATCAGGAGGAGGCAATCAGACGGGAGTCCCACGAAATGCGGCGCGTCAGTGCCGTCGGCGACGTTTTGAAGGCAGTGCCATACGAGTTTTGCCCTTCGCTAATTGATAAAAACAAACCGGCCACGTATTAATCTAAAACACGAAGATTAGTCTCCAATGAATAATAAGCGGTTTGGCACGGGCATTTGCTTGCTGAGACTGTTCAACTCGCTTCTGCTGCTGTGGTGTCAAGTGTTTATTGCTTGTGATAAGGCCGGGGATGCTATGCAACCACTCGCCACGGCTGGGCTTGACACCGGTGATGCTGACTTCGAACCTTTTAAGACGAAAGCATTCTAGCACACGTTGGTGACGTTTGGTAAGCGGCTCCCGGCCGGTATCGATTTTCAGGCTCTCAAGCGAGCGGCATACAAGTAAAATGCCAAGTCCGTATGTAAGGTCTTCATTCGAAGAGCAGGAAATTTCGACCTAACGAAGAGAGCGCAAAGTAGACTGCCGGAGATTCTGCAGGAAAATTGGGAGCTCGTTCCCTGAGTTTTCACCAAATCTGATCGTGTTCCAGCCGTAAAATATATCGGCTATTGCTATGTAGAGGGTTCGGCTGCTCAACATCAAGCTTCTCGCGTCGTCCTTATTGGTCCTTGTAATTGGGTTGATTGGTCCTTGGTGTCTCGTAGCAGATTGGTCGGGGTATGGGTAGCGGACGGAGAGGACTTGATTAACAGGTACGACAAGTTGGATAATCTCTTGAAGCATTTCTGTTGATAGTGCTTCCAGAAGGCTCGTCGGTATCGGTGCCGCCGGATGATCAATACGGTCCCCTCCTGCGGCCCTCTTGGTCGAACGGCCCGTCTTCGTGAGTCTCGCACTGCGGCGACGGGCTTCGGTAGTCGGCGTGGCGCGTAGGCGGTTAGAGGGCGATCCCCGCAGCCTGGGTTTTGACGAGGGCTTCGCCATGGTATGCAGTGCAGTGGTGTGGCTGAGCTAGTAGAGCTTGCTCAGTCAGAAGGGGCTGCAAGGTGCCCAATACCTTCGCGGCGGCTGTACTAACCTCGCGATCTCACAGCCATTCAGCAGCTTTGGTATTAATCAGCGGAAACACGGCGGTAGCAACTTTATACGCTAGTGCGGATGCGAGCCAAAAGCCGTAAACCACAAGATAAGATGCGTGAGAAGCTGAAAGCGCGAGTTTCGTCGGGCGAGACGATGTGCGGTTCGGGCACTCAAGAGCGGAAGAGAAACATAGGGTTAGGGGAGGCTTGCAGCGTAGGGAAATGAGCGAGGGCGGGCGATGACCTGTGACGGCTGGTAATTAACTGGGCGCGCATTGAGAAAGAGGAAGTGACGAGAAACAGAAAGGAGGGGGAACGAAGATTGAAAGGGGGGGAGGGGCACTTATTCAATTCAATTCGAGTCGATTAGCACTTCTAGTGAAGTATTTATCAAGAACACTCGACCTTGCGGTAGGGCGTCCGGTACCTGGCACCTCCAGGTCGAGTGACAAGGTGGGGCCGGAGGGTAAGCGGAAAGCCGTTACCCACAGCCCAGCCAGGCATCGACACAGATCTTCTCCCGAAGCCAGCAACAAAATTAAAACAACGCCGCGACCTCGACCAGTCAGCCTTCATCACCGCCAGGGAAGAGCCGACCGCGCCCCCGCGCTGGCGAAGCCCCCCCCCAGGGAACGACCATAACTCCAACGCCACCACCCACACACACTTCGAAACAGCGCGCACCCACCTGCGCACCGGCAGCGCAACCACCAGCTTCAGCGCCGGCACAGTCAGCTTTGGCAACATCAGTTCCGGCAACCACACCCTCCCGTCTGGCACCCCCGTCTCCGAAACCTCCTGCAACTCCCTCAACAAACCCCCTCTCCTACCCCTACCCCCACCTCCAAACCCCCCCAACCCACCCACCGCCCACCCAAACCTCTAACCCGCATCACAAGCGAAGATAGACGCGGCGTACGATAGGGAGACTTTGCTGGTATGGATACGAGCTCGGGTACTACTTCCTTGTATACGAGCTCCTCGATCCATCGTTGGAGGATCTCTTCAATTCTCGCTCAAGACCGTCCTCCTCATTGTCAATCAGGGCATCTCGCGCATCGTATACATCCATTCCAGGGGCATTCTTCATCGAGACATTCAACAATATAATTTCCTGATGGGGATTGGCAAACTGGGAAACATGGAGGTTGAGGGGATTCGTGGGGACAGGAGCCTGGATGATTACGGCCTGAAACTGCTTGTGAGGTAGCAAGGGAGAGTGAACCTACAAAGATAAGACAAAAAGAATGAAACGTCGAAACGGAAAGGCTAGGGGTAGCAGAAAAGATAGTTGTCACGGCGGTTCACGCCATGCCTGCTCACAAGAGCTCGCCCAGGCAGCCCCCGTCATTGTCTTCAGCCCCAACAAAAGGCTCCCTCCAAAGCCCCGTACGTCGACACGATGTTCACGTACGAGGGCTATTCTGTGATTGAAAAGGAGATGCATCGTGCAGCAGGCGATTTTCGAACGCTCCAAGCCAATATCCAATTAGCTTGCATCTATCGAGCGCGGTGATGCTGCCAGCAGTGATGGAGGAGGGGGGAGTGACCCTCACAGCGGAAATGCAGGCATTGGAGTGGTTTGCCCTCGTCGTGCAGATCCCCCTGTTTCTCGCTTTTGCAAGGGACAGCTTCCGCGCAGACCGCAGCGGCGATCAATTCGCACATGGCCCGAGGCCAGAATCCAAGGGTCTGCTTACTGGCTTGAGAAAATCTGAAAAAAAAAAAAAAACACTATTATACCCAGGGCGATGGAAAAGGAAGTCAAACCCGGCATGTTTTTCTACATCTGCTGAGTCGGGCCGGGCCCTATTATGCTTTGTGAGGCGAGCAATGTGTTTAATTGGCTCCCTAACTCATGCGGATGAGCAATGCGACCAGATCTAAGCCGGGTCCGTACAACTTGGCTTGACTCGAAGGCTCTTAATCGACTCCTTGGCAAGCAGCCCATCTGAGGTCACATCACGAGTCAGCGCAGCACGGTTGGCAAGAAGTTCCCGTCTTGGCAACATTTTGGAATGAGAATGACTGCCATTGGATTGCATGTAGGAAAGTACGCATTGAATAGCACACCAGGTGTGCTATTCAATGCGGTATAGCGTACTTTCTCCAGAACCAGGTCTTGACGTTGATCAAGACAGTCCGCTCGCGCCCTCACCCGCTGTGACAATGCCGCCTGGGTACCTGAGTACGAGCGTGTGCGGGCTAATGATGCCGGCTGTGGCATCCAGAAGGTGAGCTTCATGTGTGGGGGATAGCATAGGAAGTCGTTGATCAAGATAGTTGTTCTGTGCCAGCCCCCTCGCCCTCGTCAAACCCGAGTATCAAGAGACCCCGGTCATGCCCGTGCTCAGCCCGCAATTGCACAAAGCCCCAGGCTTCCCATGACCCAATTTGGAGGATCTTATGTGCTATGGTGCCAGTGGCACAGTTGTGGTAGGGCAAGTTCACAGAATACGACAAATGGAAGTTGGTCCAACTAGTAGGTGTAGTGTTTTCTGCAGCGTGTGGGGCAGAGTATGGGGGAGTTGAACAGGTTCCTGCTCGTGATACCTCTAGGGCCATCAGGTCGTGGTGTTGTGGGCAACGCGGCGACTGCATTGGACGATGTAGGTGTGGAGGCACTGTTCATATAGACAAGGAATTCTGCCGAACAAATTCCCAGTTGTCAGAAAGAAGTACTGGAATGGTGACAGTGGGATTGACGGGCTGAGGGCCTTGTAAAAGATCGCAGTCCAGGACCCCTAGGAGGCGACCGCTGCATACGATCCACGACCCTCTAGGAAAGGGGTTTGCAGCTGTTCGCACCCAGCCAAGCAGGGACTTCTACGGCTGTTGTTCCACCGAGAAGATGACGAAGATATGGCAGACGTTGACATCTTTGTGAGGAGCATGTTCGTTTTCCGGCTGCAAAAATAATTCAAGCCGAACGAAGATGGAGGTCTTTGTCAGTGGGTCTGGCCAGACGCTGTTCAGGAAATTCTTTGGATGCACAATTGATACTATAGTTGCTCACAGAGAACGGTTGACTAGATGACCAACCGCGCTCCTGGATGTGAATTGGCTCGGGGATCTGTTTGCTCCTTGCAGTGAACCCACTTTCCTATTTGGTTCACGGGGCGATTTTTGATTGGTGCCGCGTTGTCAACAGTAGATTGCCAAGAAGTTCCTACCTTAGCGCCATGTGGGAATGAGAATGGCTAGCACGGATCGCATGCACGTTATGCCGGATTGAATAACAAATAACGTGTGATAATCAATTGGGCATCGCGTGCTTTCCGCCTTCTCGAGGTTTGTATAGCTACCATATATGCTCTTTCTCAAATCAAAAGACTCCTGTCCACGAGACATCGCACGCTGTGTGATCGCCGTCAAACATGCGCCGCCCTCTTCCATGAACCGCGATATATGTCCATCCCTCTGTGGGAACCCAGCTACAGCCAGTGGTTTATCAAATCGCACGCACCTGAGCAGCCTGTACGAAAGTCGGAAAGAAGGCTCTATTGTGGTCTTCATGGCCGTCAAGGATTGGCCGGACACTACTACCAACCAGGAAGATAAGTAGGTCCTCTTCCCTCTTTTTTTCTTGCATTTAACGTATCTTATCAGCGAGTCGCACATATCAGCGGGTCGCACACTTCTTAGCGCGACGCGTCCTCTTTGCACTTTACATCGTATTTCTCTACAACCAAACATGCCTCCTACTCTAAAGGAAGCCAGGGTGGTCTTAGCCCCGTCTGATTCGGAGTCTGGGGAAAGTGAGGACGAACTACCACCGCTATCAGGATCATCACAGCAGCGCGGGCGGCAACAGGACCGCCTAGGGTATAAACAGCGGGCTCCAGCCGTGGCGTCTTCGGTGCTGACGCCCGGACTGCCCGGGATGTTATTCTGAGTCGAGGGTACTGGATATCAGTAGGGGTTGAACTACTATAGCTTGGGGTAAGGGGTTTTGCGCTCCAAGATATAGGAGAGATTTGTTCTTAGTCTTGGATACCCATTCGTTACTAGTAGCGAATGAGCTTGTTGCTGTTGCAGGAAACGCAAGGCAGTCAGGGCAAATATTGGTGATGTATTGCTTGTTGGTGTTGAAGTAGAAAAGTGGTGAGTGTTGCAGGCAACAAAGGCAGGTGGGGCGGTCTGCAGGTGTGGAAGGTCAAGGAACTCTTGCAACAGTTGCGCTACGCGGGAAAGTCTTCCTGGCGCTTGATCTTGTCAATGAGAGGCAACTGGCGTCTCGTCGCCTACGTGGGGATTAACTGGGCCTGTTGCTGTAGAAATTGCTGGAACCACGCCATCATGGCGCCATCCTGGTTGTTGTTGTCGGCCGTTTCAGCGAACGACTAGCAATGGACAGTCGCCGGGCCGCGACCGATATTCCGGTTGGCCTACATGATCTTCAAGCAATTGGAAGGCGATAACCTCAATCCGAAGCAACCGGCTAAAGGCGACGAAATGGTGGAAAGACATGCGTTTGGATTTACGCGGGAGCTCGGAGCAAAGGTCACCTTACCGACGCCGGCACCAAATTCACCACGGCCTCACCGTCTAGGAGGATACGCCCTGCCACTACTCTGATCAACATGCAGCGTCTAAGCCTCGCGCTAGGCACGCAGGTCCCTTTTTCCACTTTTTTCCGCTCCCTGCCTCTGTTACTTCCTACGCGGAATTTGCTCATCTGTCCGGACAAGACGCGAGCGTGGAGGAAGTCCAGAACTAGTGACTCGGGACCGCAGGATGGAAAGGGGTTACACTTACGACGCCTTGAAGCCGTACCTCTACGCCATGACACGCTGCACCTCATATAGCGGCTTGTTCTGGTCCTTGTACTCGGCAATGATGATCTCCCTCCTTGATGCGGATGTGGGCGTACGCTGTCGGAAGGTCGAGCCGTGTAAAGTGTTGTGCCCCTGCCAACTGACTTCGGAGCCTCAAAATCAGTGGTAACGGGTACCGGTTTTTTACGGTCTCGTCGTTCAGCTGTCGGTAGTCCACACACATCCTTGAGGCTCTCCTCGGGATATCTCTTCAACTCTCGGTTCTGAAATTCGTTGGTATGGTATACCTTGAAGAAATTTAGCTGGGCTCCCTTCTTGAGCTTGATCTCGTGATCCCAAGGTCCGTGGTCTGGTAGCCCTTCCCTGTGTTTCGCTTCGAACGCTGGGTGTCCCTGGTAATTGTTCTGGATCCTCCCTTGTGCTGCGTCATTCCTCGTGCCCTCGTAATACGAAAACTTTCCTCCGGCCGTGATCGCGGCTGCTTCGGTCCAGTTGACCGTTCCTGGTATCCGAGTTGTCCGTGCTCGTCGATCGCAACGACAGTGAATTCTGTGCTTGCCGTTTTGTAGAGCATACGCTTTCGTAGGCGTGAGCGACTCTTCCGGTCCGGCCTCACCCTCTTGCGTTTCCTTTCCTTGTGACTGCCGCCTCTTCCTGAGCTCGTGGTGGTTTGACTACCATCTTCCGGCTCTTGCGGCGAGTCCTGGAGGTGCGTTGTCGTCTCAGCGCGACTCTCTAGCGACTCGTCGTCTGCGCTTCCCATCTGGTTGGCCGGATACTTACCCGAAGTGTCGTCTCGGGGTCGCAGGTGCCACCGTCCTTCCAACTAATGTCTGGATCGTAGTCCCTGTGCCATGGGCGTCCTAGAATCATGTCCTTCTTCGGCCCCATATCCACAATGTCGAATACCACCTGGGTGGTGTTCCCTTCCACCTCAATATCGAGTGGTTCTGTTTCTCTCCGAACCCATTGTGTGTCGAATGGTCCCTTAACAATATGATGTTGTTCCTTGATCCTCCACAGGATCCTGAGTTGGTTAACGAACCGTGGTGAGAGGAGGTTGATCATCGACCCTCCATCCACCAATGCGAGTGCTTGGTAAGCCTTCCATCTCGCTATGACCCAGAGCCTATCATCCGGCTTCTCGAGTCTGTCGTCTTGAACAGCAGCGACTTCCTGTCCGCTCGCTGGGAGGTCGATATAAGTCTTCCGCTTCCAGATCTTCCTGCTCTGGTTGACTTGTCGTCGCTGTTGTGTGGTTAGTGCTTTCCGGGCCCCCTGGAGGGCCCTGAGCCGTTTCCCAATTCCTCGTGCGCGTCGTGAAAGGCGTCCCCTTTGGGACTCGCGTCCTGGGTATCTGACTCTCTAGCTGGAGTAGCTGGTGCGGTCCTTCTTCTTCTTGGTCGACGTGTCTGCGGTGCCTGCTGCTCCTACTGTTCCTGCTGTTCCTGCATGTCCCGCTGGAACTACCCTGCCTTTTACTACATATATATGATATAGTCTCCGCTATCGCACCGGCGGTACGATGTGCCCTCAACATACCTTCTTGGCCAGGCTCGTCGCGGCGTGACGCTTAAGGTTCTTACATTAGTCCGTTCGTAAACCCAGAGGTGGTCGGTACTGCCCTGCCCTTGGTCGAAAATCCAGGGGATCGCCTAGGGCTGTCCGTCCCTCTCCTCTCTCTTCGGCCAGTGGTGATAGTCGTACTTCTCCTTGAAGTGATATCGGCATGCGTTTGCTATGCACTGGAAATATGGGGCTGCGACGTGGTCCTCTCGCTGTGGGTCCAGTTGTGGGGCGTCTCCTTCGATCAGGGAGAAGGGCTTCCTGAACCCCTTCCTACTGAATAGAGACAGTTCCTTCCCCAATGCTAGCGTACTAGCGTTCCTGCCAATAGCCACCCCATGTAGGCGCATTTTCGCCCTTTTTCCGTGATTCGTCCTGGACTTGGCAGAACTCGTCTTCTAGGTTGCGGGCGTAATCCAGGTCTGTTTCGTCGTTCCATTCCTGGTGTGGTCCGTCGAAGTCGTTCCGTTCACCGTCCAAAGCTTCCTGAAGCTCCAAGATCCTGTTCTCGTTCCCTACGATCTAGATCCGAAGCTCGTTGATCTTGTCTTGCTCGGCCTTGTGTCGTGCCCTGAGATACTTGTTCTTCGAAGCGTAGCGCGGATACTGGGCCTTAAGCCAGTCGATGCTAGATCCTGTCGGGTCGTCAGGATTGTTGCGCTGGTACAACGTGAGTCCCCACGTGTTGCAGGTCTCTTGGGCGCGTACGGGCGGTTTGACCATTCCCCCGTTGTCGCTAAAATCGCTGTCGCTTGCCTCGGTGTCTTCCAGTTCCTCAGCGGCGAAGTCGTCTTCGGCGTCCTGTCGAGCCAGCTCGCAATCGATGCTGTCATCGACGCCGTCCGCGTCATACTCATGATAGGCGACTTCAAGTACCCTGGTGTCCCTGTCGATGATTGCGACTTTCTTTTCATGGACTGGCTTCGCGCTTGAAGTGCCCCTTCTTGCCACACCTGGAAAACGAAGATCCGGGCCACCCGCGATCAAGAGGGTGGTCAATCCGAACAGGCTCAGGCTGCCTAGACACCTCTCTACATTTCTCGAAGGCAAGGGCAGCGGGGTCTGGAAATCGCAACATGGCTCTCGCGCGAAATGCTGGAAGATCGTGGGTTCCGGGCGGAAAGTGGGGAGACATGAAGCAGTCTCGGGACTTATTGTATTTGCATGTCAACATTCGATATGTTGCGTGGAGTGCAAGGCAGGCAGGGTACAATGGGTGATGTATTACTTGTTGGTGTTGTTTTGTTGTTTGGAAGTGGAAGTGTGGTGGGCATCACAGGCAACAAAGGCAGGCGGGGTGGTCTGCAAGTGTGGGAGGTCAAGGACCTCTTGCAACAAGATATCTATCATTCTTGAAGTGCTACCTATGATGGATGTTTTCCACCTCGTATTTTACATCCAGGCCGTAGCTCTCGTCTGGAAAATGCCTAATCCCAAACCCTTCGGGTCCTCTTACATGGTTTGCCGTTCCGGGTCTTGTATCCTCGCCAGCTCCAGCATCAGCCTGTACATATATCGCTCCCTGTCCTCGTCTCTCATGGCCCTCACCGCCCATTCCCTCTCTTCTTCCGCCACCATCTTTGCCCTCCTCCTCCCTTCTTCTCGTTTGTAAGAACCAGGCACAAGAAGCCGCCAAGCCAACATACTCCCCAACGCGTGACAAGTCTTCTCTGATACTGATGGAGCTGACTAAGCATAGGTGTATACCTGTCTGAGCAGCACTGGATGTAAGCTCAACACTATGGCTGAGTGGCTGGAGGACCTCACAACTAACTTGACATTTGAGGACATCGAATACAACATGACATCGGATTCTTCACACCGCCTATGGACTAAGCAGACTGGGGAACTGTTACTTAGAAAATCACGCAAGCCAACAACCTCACCTTCCCCCCTCCCTTTCTGCTTCGATCAGACTGACTGCAGCAACGGTAACTACTCAGGAAACCACACAGAGGCAGAATACCCACCCTCCCTCCCCTCTCCGTGGATTATGGCCTCCACCTCTCCGAGTGCAAGTGAAATTTTTTCCGTTCCATCTTCTCCGTACTTCCCAGTGAAGCCACCTTGAGAGTCACGCGACAAATGAAAGCTGACAGGATACCCGTTACTAGGCTTCAGGTCGACCTCGGTAAGGGAGTGAAGATCTAACCCGCCATTGTCGTTCGTGAAGTGACCGTCCTTCAACGCCAACGTCAGGAACTGACGCGGGAACTCGTTGTTTACTATCAGATGCTCACGCTGGACAAGAACCCCAACCTCGGCCCGCTAATCCGTCACCTCGACCTGGCTTTCCATGACTTCGACTGTAACTTTGCCACTGGGTATCGCGCTTTCCCCCAAGACCTCGGTCACGGCCGCATCTACATGACAACAAGTCCCTTCCCCACGAGAAGGTCATGGCTACTTCATCTAGTTTACTTGAGCTAGCAAACTTACAGGCCAGAATTGCTTTCATAATTTCTATTAATTCTTCTCATCCACGGTTCATGTTTTCAGATGGACATGAGTTAGAGAGAGCACAGTCTTGCCCCTCTGGGACCCTAGACAACTCGGACAATGTGCTGGGGCCACTAAATATGCCCACCAATGACCTTGAGACCAAGGAATTGAAGAGAATGGCAGACCCCAAATCGTTCAAGGCGCCACTTCATTTGCTCCAGCTCCCATGCGAGATCCTGGCTATGATTCGCCATGAGGTTGCAAAAGAGAACTGGAATCATGTGACGAGAAGCAGGCAAGACAGGGGACAATGCTCCAAATTGCTACTATATATCGAAAAACTTAAGCTGAAGAAGAGAGGAAAAAGGAAGTAATTCGGCTGTGTAGTCACGACAGCTTTTCGAGAGGAAGGGTAGGTCCAGGCAGGTGGGTCAGCCAAGCAGTCAAAGGTCGGCCAGCCGTGACAAATCAGTTGACAATTGCGAAGGAGAAACTGGTATCAGCTGACACCTGCCACTACGGAACAACCACCGTTATTCCATCAATGGGACTTGCTGCAGCTGGCAAAGGCCTGTACACACTTGAATCAAGTTGTCAACCCCATTTTCTATGATCAAATCAGCAACGAGTGGCACATTACAGCATGCATTGCCCATCACCTCGAATCAATCTCTGCAACCTGGTACGTCGCTCATTCAGCGCTTGCATAAACCATTTCCTCTGGTTTGCGAAGCATCCTGTATTAACATTGAGCCCTTATACAGATCAGCACACTTTCAGAGAATTCGGCTATTGCGCAGCCTGTGCATCATATAAATCTCATGCTCTATGGGGCCACTCGAATTACCCCAAGCCCGGCTCATCATGCATCCCCGGAACACTGGTTTGTGAGGAAGGAGCTCATTGTGGGCTGCATACAGTTGATGAGGTTAGTAAAGCAGTTTCTGGGCGCGACTATGCCCAATGTATCACCGAGCCCTCCTCGCTCTATGGAGAAATAGTGTGCGGAGAGTCCAGTGCCCCTGGTTCTCCTGTTTGGCTGGCAACAAACCTAACGCCGGCAAAGAGTTTTGTGGATAAAGTTTGGCGAGTGGATTGTCTGGAGCAACAGACGCCTGATGGCACACTTCAACCAAAAGTAACCTTCCCCACCTTGACCAGTTCAAACACCTTTTTAACCAGGGCTCCGAACTCGGTTTCTGGTATTTTCAACACGTTCCATCACCGCCCAAACCTTGCCACGACTCGGTTCAGTGGTTTCTGGCAACTTCCCCAATTTGCGACATCTCGGCCTCACATCATTTAGGGAAGACTTACTGGTTGGTGGGATTGCGTTGCCTCCTGGGCTGAGAAGCTTGGTGCTCACGGGAACGTTCTGTCAGAACCCAGGCACCTGCCTGGGCCCAACCGCAGTAGCTGGCCTGAACAACAGGCCCAGGAGGGCATCGCCAACCTCTCAACTGCAGGCAACCCGCAGGCAAACACCAACTCCATGACCTCCCATTGGCCCAGCTGCAAGCCACAGTGGTAATGGCTTCAGCTGAAGGCCATCCCAGGAAAGCGGGGGAGCCAGGCAGTCAAAAGGCCCAGGGCACGCCCATGGAGGAGGACAGGAGGACAGAACAGACACAACTGAAGCAATTCACAACTCTTGACATACATCGTTTTGCACCCGTTATTATAGTGCCTTTCAGTGCCTCCATACCAACCCACTGCAGTGGTTCGAATCAGCTGTTCCAACAATTAACAGTCAGACTTGCGACCAGCCTACCAAGCCAGTCGGATATACATCATTGATCCCGCACACGGAGCAGCACTGCCACTGCAGCGAAATCGACCTTTCCATCAACAACCACGACTTCGAAGCCATCGCCATGTCTTCCAACAACCTCACTACGGTCAACAACAAATCCCTCATCCTCCTGACGGGTCCAGAGAATTGGATCACCTGGAACGGCCAGTTCCGTAACCTCGCGCAGGCCTACGAGGTCCTCGACTACCTTGACGGCGTTACGCCTCGCCTCCAAAAACCACAGGAAGTTGATTCCTACGAGGTCGTCGACCACGTCAAACAACACTACCTGGAAAAGGCCTCGCGGCTGATTCCATTCACTCCGCCAACTCATCACGACTTTCGCGACCACCTCGATATCGTGGCAACGCTCCCGCGTATTCCAGCCGACGATACCCCTCTCGAGATTAACATCGAAGCCATAGAGGAGACTCCCAGCACCTCTACAGCTTCCAGCAGTACCACCGCAAGCAACCTTCGCAAAGGGAAGACGCCCGCAAGAGCTACTCGCGCAGATACACCAGAAGCAGCGGCTCAGGCCCGCCTCGCGGCGGCCAAAGAACAGAGGGTCGATGCCCTTAGGGAGGAGGTTAACGCCTACTTCCACACACGCGAGGACCGCTTTGCCGCCCTCGTCACCACCATGCAGAAGGGGGGCAAGGAGCTATGGACTACTCAATCCAAGGGCCTGCAAAGGATCGCAGAGCTCCTCTCCAACAACGTCACCCCAGAACTCCAAAGCGCCCATCGACCTCTCGACTTCGACGTCCGCAAATTTTACGCTAGCCTCCAGACTATCGCCAAATCTACCACCGAGGTAGAGAGCAACATTCGCCTTCGTCTCAAGATCCACCTCAAGAGCCTACGCAACCGCCAGCAGAAGAACACATCGCGAGAGCAGTTGACAACTTGGCTAACTGCGTGGGAGAACCTCATGGGCGAAGCTGTCACCTACCAGCTCCCAGAATACGGCAACAAGGGCCCCTGGGTGGAGGACCTCATTGACGTGTTGCAACCTCTCGTTCCTATTGCCACGTCAGACATCAGGAAGGAGGCCAAGAAGGGATCTCTCACCTACAAGGAAGCCTCTATCATAGCCAGAGAAGAGTCCCTTAATACCCTACAACCTGGCAAACAAGCTGACCACATTGGCAAGGGCGCCTTTCCCGCCTTTGGTACCACAGAACCACAGGACCGCAAGAAACGCCGCAGCGATGACAGCGACGAAGGCAAAGCTAAGGAGGGTCGCGAGGCAAAGAAGCATCGTACCAATACCCCTTCTAAGGCCGACGCTGCCAAGGAGGGTCGCGAGGCAAAGAAGCATCGTACCAATACCCCTTCCAAGGCCGACGCCGCCAAGGATGAGGAGCGCTGCCGTGCGTGCTACAACAAGCACCCGACCAGCAAATGCTTCTACATCCACCCACATCTCGCGCCTGAAGGCTTCAAGATGAGGGACCACGTCAGAGAACGCGTGGAAAAAGCCCTCCAAGAAGACCCCTCTCTCCGCGATGCCAGAAATTGACTGGCCGGCCGTACTTACGGCCAGAAGGATCACTACCACCATCGCCAAATTGGGCGATGTTCAGCGGTGTTTTCCATCATCCAAGTCAGCTTCCAGGCGGGTCAAAGTTACCCTCTCGCCAATAGTGCGATCCTGGACTCGGGGGCAACCCTACACATCTTTAACAACATCCATCGCTTCAAACGCCTTACGTCCGCCAACGCCAATGACTGCGTCCTGGCCGGGGAACATCCCGTCAAAATTGAGGGCTACGGCAGCGTCGATGTGATGGTCCGAGGGCCAAAGAAGGCCATGGTGTTGACACTCACGGGGGTGGCTTTCTGCCCAACCTTTGCGTGCAATATCATCTCCGTAAGGGAGCTCAACAGGCGCAAGATTTGGTGGGACAACCGCCTTAATCGCCTGGTTCGCAACGATGGTTCAACACTAGGCCATCTGAGCGTACAAGAGGGACAATTTGTGGTGGAAAGCATACCACCCTCCCTCTCTGGCGCGGTCTTCCAAGCCCGCCGCAAGAGGCTCAGCACCTGGACTGCTCGTGCAGACAGTGTAGCTGACGCCACCCTTTGGCATCATCGCCTTGGTCACCCAGGCCCCAGAACACTGGAACACCTGGTCAACCATACAGAAGGAACGAGGATCAAGGGCATCACCACGGTCGAATGCGACGCCTGCGCCCTCGCCAAGATGAAAAGGCAAATAAGCCGCAGGGCTAGGGCTAAGCCGTTACAGCCAGGAGAGCGTCTTGCCCTCGATCTCCATGAGTTCCCTACCAATAAGCAACAAAAGCGATATCTTCTGCTGATCACAGACCGTTTCTCAGGGTTCTCATGGGACTACTACCTCCCAAAGCGCGAAGCGCCTTACATCCTGGCTGCGCTCAAGCACCTTTTCCAGCTGCTCAACACGCAATACGGCATCATCCCCAAGGCCGTAGAAAGCGACAACGAGTTCTCACGGGCAAAGATTCTCACTAGCTTCTGCAACACCAAGGGCACGAAGATGGAACCCTCAGCAGCGGAAACACCAGCCCAGAATGGGGGCGCAGAGCAGGCTGGCGCCATTATTAAGGCAAAGGCGAGAGCAATGCGAATTGGCGCCAACCTGCCAGAAGACCTGTGGAAGGAGATCACCATGGCGGCGGTCTACCTGTACAACAGGACACCCAGGGCTGGCAACGGCTGGCAATCGCCATACGAACGCTTTCACACAGCGATCGCTAGAGCCAGCAACCCAGCCTCCCCCGCCAAGAAGCCCAACAACGCACACCTCAAAGCATACGGTTGCAAGGCTTTCGCGATGACGCGTACCGCCCAGAGAGGTGAAGAGAAGACCCGACGGCTCGCGCCCAGGGCATGGGTTGGCTACCTCGTCGGCTACAACTCCTCCAACATCTTCCGCATCTGGAACCCCATCATCAACCAGGTGGTCGCAACACGCGACGTCATCTTCAACGAACATCAATTCCTCCCCCACAAACGTGATCTCTTGGCTAATGATATCGCGGAAATGGACACAGAACAATTAAAGGACTGGTTCAACGAAAGACTCGATCCTCATGATGATTCCCTTCCCCCCGAGGAAGAAGAAGACTACCGCGAACCAGAGGGCGAAGATCATGTCACAAGGACAGGCACCGATGGCGCTGAAGATGAGGGGGTGGAGGAGGTTGATGATGAAGAGGAGGAAATACTGGATACAATTGTGGTTGGAGGAGGCGAATACAATGGCAAGGACAACACTATGGAGGATGCCTACCCAACCCTACCAGACACACCACCTAACGACATCCTGGCGACGGCCTTCGCCGGCCTACGAATTGACTCACATCAAGCCTAACCGCAGACTGCGCCAGTCTTGTCACCCCGCCAACGGCCGTGGCCTACGCCTGTTCTACAACGACGACGACGAATTCAGCCGTGGCAGGCCGCCTTCCATGCCGCCACTACACGGAGCGCCTCAGACCGCGCCCAGCGCCGCCATCAACCTAGCAGCGGCTCCCAGTACTACCATCCAACCAGCGGCACCGCCTCTATCGACATTAACACTATCACGGCAGCCGCCCAGTCGCCAGAAGGCATCAATTCCCTCCACCAGTCGGCCCTTCCACCACCACCTGAGCGGCACCACAATCTCCAGAAACACCCTCTCCGCCACCTGTTCGAACAAGCTGAAAAAGATCACCTGGCAAGTCATGAGGAGAAGGAGTCCTGGATTGAGATTTCACGTGATGCGGCCAAAGAGGGCGGCAGGCAGGTTCTTGACTGCATGTGGGTTTACACCTACAAGTTCAACACTAAGGGCTTCCTCGTCAAGTGTAAGGCGAGGCTAGTAGTCCGCGGGGACCAACAGAGAGTTAACCATACGGAGGAGAATTACGCTGCCACTCTCGCCACCCGCTCCTTGCGCGCGGTCCTCTCCATTGCGGCACGATTTGACCTGGAGATGAAGCAATTCGACGCAGTCAACGCCTTCGTCAACGCCAAGATCGACGACGACGTGTTCATGGAGCTACCAGTTGGGTATCGCAAGAGAGGTAGGGCGTTGAAACTCAACAAGGCGCTCTACGGCTTGCGGAAATCCCCTCTTCTGTGGCAAAGGGAGCTCACGGGAACACTCGCCAACCTGGGCTTCCATCCTGTGCCTCACGAACCCTGCATCATGATACGCAACGGCTGCCTGGTTTTCTTTTACGTGGATGACATCGTCATCGCGTATCCCAAGGCGCAACAGCACCTCGCTACGGCAACCATCAACGGCTTGCGGGCCAAATATGACCTCACTGGTGGCAACGACCTGCGGTGGTTCCTGGGCATTGAGGTCCACCGTGACCGCGCCCGTGGCTTGGTCTGGCTGGCTCAGACGGCTTACATCGAAAAGATCGCCAAACTCGCCGTCTCTGACCGCAACTACCGCACGCCCATGGCCATGGAGGAGCTTCTCCCATACGCAGGTATCGCCACACGTGCCTCAGCACAGCTGTACCAACGCAAGGTCGGCTCCCTTCTCTACGCAGCAGTCGTCACGCGCCCAGATATCGCCTTCGCCACCTCACGCCTCGCACGATACAACCAGAACCCGGGCCCAGAACACCACGCCGCGGCAGACCGCGTGTTGCGATACCTCTACGGCATACGCTTCCTAGCCCTCCAGCTGGGGGGTGGGGACGACCTCCGTGTGGCCTGCGATGCTTCGTTCGCTGACAACACTATGGACCGCAAGAGCTCCCAAGGCTTCACTATTTCCCTGTTTGGAGGGCTCATCGTGTGGCGCGCCAGCAAGCAGAACACCGTCACTACTTCCACCACGGAGGCCGAGTTGCTTTCCCTCGCACAGGGCGTCAAGGAGGGTCGTTTCATGCAACGGATGCTGACTGAGCTGTCGGTACGCCTGGACTCTCACACCCTTACGATTGAGTGCGACAACCTCAACACCATTGCCCTCGTCACGAAGGAAATCACCACTCTCAACACCAAGTTACGGCACGTGGATATTCACAACCACTGGCTTCGCCAAGAACACCGCGCGGGCAGGATCATAGTGGTCCACCAACCAACTAAGGCCATGGTGGCAGATGGACTCACCAAAGCTCTCGGTTACGACAACCACCAAAATTTCATCACGATGCTTAACCTGGTGCCTATCCAGAGCCTTATCGAGGAAAGGGCGGCTCTCAACCATTCCACAGTGGAAGGCGAGCCTCTGGCACCCTGAAACAGGCCTCTAGCAAGGGGTTCAGGGGGCACCTGTCAGAGAACAGGTCCCCCCTGAGGGGGTGTGTCAGAACCCAGGCACCTGCCTGGGCCCAACCGCAGTAGCTGGCCTGAACAACAGGCCCAGGAGGGCATCGCCAACCTCTCAACTGCAGGCAACCCGCAGGCAAACACCAACTCCATGACCTCCCATTGGCCCAGCTGCAAGCCACAGTGGTAATGGCTTCAGCTGAAGGCCATCCCAGGAAAGCGGGGGAGCCAGGCAGTCAAAAGGCCCAGGGCACGCCCATGGAGGAGGACAGGAGGACAGAACAGACACAACTGAAGCAATTCACAACTCTTGACATACATCGTTTTGCACCCGTTATTATAGTGCCTTTCAGTGCCTCCATACCAACCCACTGCAGTGGTTCGAATCAGCTGTTCCAACACGTTCCTCTCCACCCAAGACATCCACGGCCTAGATCGCAGTTGCTCGTTTCTCAAAAGATGCCGCCTCTGTCAGTTTTCTCTTCCGTTTACCTATTCCGGGACACGATTTGCAGACATTGTCGGTGGTCTCTCTCAGGGCTTAGAGAGTTTGGACTTTTACACATTCAGCTCCTTAACCTCTTCCCCGCCACAGTTGTATTACGACGCACAGCAGCAGCTCGTTACACAAATCAATCGGCTCTCAGATCTCAGGGTACTGGGCATCAATTTTAAACCACTGAAGAGCATTGAAAATGGGGTTTTGTTCAATATGCTCAAACAGTTTAAGAGGCTTCAGGGATTGCCGATAACGGCAGCCAGCAACATATCCCGTGGAGTGATGAAAATGATCCGCCTGAACCACCAATTTTGCACGTCCCTCTAAGAGAAGAGGGTATTTTCTCTGTGTTTCCAATGTATCGCGACACCTGGTATTTCCTACAGAACCTTTTCAAGCTTGCGGAAGGTCAGGCTCGTGGGTACTTCTGACACACTGCAATTTATGGATACCGAGTTCACGCTGATCAAGCTTGAAGAGATTGCTCGGGAGCCCGTTCCAGAATTGTTTCGGCGAGGGGGGGTTGTGTTGACGTGGAGCGAAGTAGGCCAGTCTGACTCTGACCCTTTTCTTGAGTTGGAAGAGAAAAATTATGTTGAGAAAGACGCGGGGTTCTTGAGGCTATAGGCTTGGGGTTGATAATTTGGATGTTTGACTTGGAATGTAACTAGAAGTTCTGCAGGGATAGAGGCTAGTTATTTAATTTCTATCATCATGAGATTGGTTCATGTAGGGCTGGCACTTTGCTTTCAGACAGCCTACTCAGGAGTCCAGACAATAGCAGATCTAAAACAAACCGCCAGTTGTGTTGGTCAAGGAAGGCATCCCAGTCACAGTTTCCCTCGTCCCTGAGTCTCTGCCGCTCAACCTTAATACCCCCTCTCTGCTGATCAACCCCTGTTTTCAAGAGCTGGTCCTAACCCCATGGCCGCCGTAGAGATCGCCTCTCCGGCAAACAACTTCGTTTCTGTACTTCTCGTCACCACCACCGGCGTCCCCTCCGCCCTCAACAAACTCGGCTGTTGCAACGCATAGGGCACCGGCGTAGCCCCCACCGCCAGCGTCGGCCCGGGTACCACATACTCCTTCATCCCAGCCGTAACATTTACCCACACCCCCGAATCCTCCTCTCGATAAAACGCCCTAGCATCAAACGCATCCAACTCCATACCTTCCCCCTCCCCAGCACCCTCACCCCCCTCCACCCACAAATTCACACAAACCGGATAATTCTGCGCCCCCCCTTTCTCCCCCGCAAAATGCAATGCAACAATCTCATGCCTCAACACATACGCCCCCATCCCTAACCCCCACGGAACCGCCACCTGCCAGCTATTATTCCCCTTCACTAGCACATCCGTCGCCCACTTCTGTCCCAGCACACCAACTCCATATCCCGCCTCCCCCTCCCCACCGAGTACGATCTCCATCACAGGCCGCGAATCATCCACCTTCGTCCAGCGCAGCTCCGTCTTCTCCACACCCGCACACCCCCTTTCCCCACTACAGGGTGCGAGGTAAGACAGCACGGGACCGACGTGCCCGATGGGCCAGCCGTTCCACTGGAAGTGGATTGTGTCTCCCGGGCGGACGGGGGCGTGGGCGGGAGGGGAGGCGCCGGCGGTGTGGCAGATGATGTCGGGGTGGGAGTAGTTGGCGGGGGCGACGAAGCCGTCGTCGGTGGCGGCGTGGGACCAGGCGACGTGCGAGGGGGGGTTGCGCTGGTTGGGGCGCGGGTCGAAGCCGGGGTAGAGGTGGCCGTTGATGAGGATGTGGGAGAGGTGGGAGTGGGCGGTGGTGAAGGGGGTGAGGGTGAGGAGGGTGAGGAAGAAGGGGAGAACAGGGGGAGGCATTGCGGCGGTGGCTGTTCAAGAGAGGGGCAGAAGAGTGGCCGAGAAGTGATGTGGCAAGGTGTGATGGATGACGGGTGTTCGTGTGGCTCTGGATATAAGGAAGTTACTATGTACGCAGCAGAGAGTAGGTGGCAGATGGACGGGAGGCATACGGTCCTATTTATTCCTTATTGCAGCATCGACCCTCCCAACTTTCGGCTTTGGGCCCGGCGCTGGTTATTAGCATAAAGGGGCCAGAACGTCCATGCGTTCTCCCATCCCTTAGAAACACGGTATCTCGGAGATCTACGGCGCTGCGTTAGTCAAGTTGTCCCACCCTGTGACCCGGTTCCTAGGATGGCGCGGCTTCAACTTTGTGCAATCCGCAAATTCAGGGGACTGTTCCAGTTGAGGTTCGTTCCTGCATCGAGTGCCGCAAGAAAGACCATAGGGATTTAGGCCCGCGATACCTGTCGATATTTCCGCTGTCAGCAGCCAGTTGCATGGCGATGGAGTTTCACGGAAAGAATAAGGAAATTTACAGAGTCGATCATGTGGTGATTGAGGGTCCTGTTGATGCGTGGAACTGGCCGTTGCGGTATTTCTACCTTTTCAGTAAGTGATTAGGTGAAGTCTTGCCGTTATGCGGTTCCGGATAAATGGGGCGCATCCCACTGTCTCACCTTGAGAGCCGTCTTAACCAGGGAATTGTAACGGCTCCAGGGCGTTTCATCTATCCCACAGGTGACCTTCCCCATTTGTAGGCGGAACAACAGCTAGGATTGCAAGTGAAGATCCCAAAAGATCGGCATACTCGTTTCTCCAGCGGGCGGGAACAAGGGCCGGTGATGGACCTCAAGAATCGGAACACCCCGAGCCCTCGAGGGTCATCCTTGAGTTCATGTCAAGACGAAAGGGATCCTTGACAAACAAGCAAGCCGTAACAAGCAAGCCGTGACAAGCAGGAGATGCCGAAAAAGCTGTGGGAGGATCAAATCATAGCAGGAGAAAGGAACGAAAAGTGACAAAGTGACAAATACACACGGAGAAGCCTGGAGAGGGGACGAACGAAGAAAGCGATGGTAGAAAAAAGGGGGGAAAAGGCCGAACAAGACAAAGGACAATTGAATGAGATCAAGGCAAGAAATAAAAACTTGAAAGAAAATGCGAGAGCAAGAAAAATAGGAAAGAATGGTTGACTGAGGTCAAAAAAATGGAAAAGAGGACAAAAAGGAAAAAAGACAAAAGAGGGGCGTGTTGCTGAGTGGCTGCACGGAAAGGGTTCCTGCCGTTCTAGGAAACCACTCGGTCGGTCCTTCCGTCTAGCCGCAAAGCCTCCATAAGATGCCTTGCCGGCGCAAACTCCAACAATAAGATCACGGTCCGCTGGCTCAATGGCAGAGCGTCTGACTACGAATCAGGAGGTTCCAGGTTCGACCCCTGGGTGGATCGACCGTATATTTTTGAACGGCTCGCCGAGGCCCTTGAAAAGTTGAAGGGCGAGAGGCCAAATTTAGCGTTCTGGTGTCTGTCAGCATCATGAAAAACCGGGCATTGCGGGCCGCATTTTTGGGGCTGGCGTTGCGGGATGCACAAGTTCATCCGCGTTGGAAACCGAAACCGCTTTGCATCGTTCTGTGTTCGAGCCCTGTGGGGCGGGGGTGAAATCACCCTAACCCTCGATCTGCAACTCAGCCGGAGCTGAAGAGTGCCTTTGTTTCCCCGACGCTGACTTCCATGCGAGAAATACATCTCATCAGCGAGACTGCGGGCAAACATACGAAGATGTCGGGACGTACCAGGCTAGCGACAAGGGCTCTTCGGGCAGCCAAAGAAACACCGGCCCCAGCCATTGCAGCCAGTTCAAAAGCGAAGACAGCGACAGCGACAGCGACAGCGGTGACGGCGACGGTGACGGCGACCACAGCAGCGCCAATCCAGTTATTCGAGGATGCAGTTGCGTGGGAGACCTGGCTCGAGGCGAACTACACCGAACAAGCAGGACTCTGGCTAAAGATCAGCAAGAAGGCCAGCGGCATCCCATCGGTGACTTACGCAGAAGCTCTCGACGCAGCGCTCTGCTATGGCTGGATCGACGGGCAGAAAAAGACCCACGACGCGCAGCACTTCATCCAGAAGTTCACGCCGCGGCGGAAGAACAGCATGTGGTCGAAGCGGAATGTGGACAAGGTCGCCGTTCTAATCGAAGCGGGGCGAATGCGGCAGCCAGGGCAGGCCGAGATCGATGCGGCAAAAGCAGATGGGCGGTGGGAGAGGGCGTACTCGTCGTCGAGCGTGATGGAAGTGCCCAAGGATTTCCAGGCCGCGTTGGATCAAAACAAGAAGGCCAAGACTTTCTTCGAGGGGCTGGGCAAGACAAAGCGGTACTCGTTTCTGTGGCGCATTGCGACAGTCAAACGGGAGGAGACGCGGAGGAAGAAAATTGTGCAGTTTGTGGGACTCCTTGCGGAAGGAAAGACGTTGTGAGAGAGCGGTCGATGTCGATCTTGAGCTCTCCAGATTTCGGTGTCTGGGACGGACAACCTGGAAGTTGGAAGGTGCTGCGATTTGGTGGGGCTGATGCCTGCTGTGCAGTCGGGCGGGCAACTTGTAACCCCACTGTGGAGACGCTTAACTGTATGTGGGGAAGCTCTGTCGCTGCTGGGGTGCCCGACCTCATCTCATGTCAACACCACTTTCCATCCCTGCATTAATCAGAATTCAATTTTTCGGTATCATGATGGGTTCCAGTTACAGGAAACATTTCTTGCCCCTTGAATCAAATCCCGAAGTCTTCACCAAGTTAATCCACCATCTTGGTGCGCCGGGTGACCTCGCCTTCGAGGACGTTTTCACCCTCGACGAGCCCGAACTGCTTCCTCGGTCAGCACTCGCTTTGATCCTCGTCTTTCCCACCACAGAAGCCTACGAGGGAGGAAGAAAGTAGCCGAAGCTTGCCGGACAAAATATGCCGGAAGAAGAGGAAACAGTCGTCGTCGACGTCGCGGGGCGGAAAAGCCGCGATATCCATGCCTGGCACGTCGAGGAGTGCAAAATATACGCTCTTTTCGTGATATCGTCGGTTCAGCCATGCGATCTGAAGCGCCACGGTCTATATGTCGCAGTCTACCGGCCCATTATCGTCGTCGAGCTTCTGCTGCGCCTTGGCCTG
This sequence comes from Amesomyces nigricolor, assembly GCA_004802645.1. Lineage (NCBI taxonomy): Eukaryota > Fungi > Ascomycota > Sordariomycetes > Sordariales > Chaetomiaceae > Amesomyces > Amesomyces nigricolor. The sequence continues at coordinate 609,217 of SRKS01000004.1, forward strand.
GATGCGCCCGAACTCGCTGCGGTCCGTCTGGCGCGCAGTGTTAGTGCAGAACGAGAGATGGGCGGGTTTACGTACGCCGATGAGCGGGGCAGCCATCGCGACTGCACAGGTGGCCGCACAGCAATGGTGCGAGCCTGGCTGATATGACGGACGCGGGTTGCACGCGGAATCTTGACAGATATGGAATTGAATCGAATCGGTATAATGCGCGATTAGGGACGGGAAGAGTTGTGACGCTTGATAGCTTGCGAACGCGATAGAGAAGAGATCGCGAGCGGAAGAGAGTAGGTAAAAGGAAGGCGGCTCTGTACGGGAAGCCACGAGGCCTGCCTCTGCCTGGCAAGCAGTTTATTACAGGGCGAATTGGCCGATGACGTGTCTTTGGCCCAAACAGAGGGGGGCAACAAGCCGAAAGGGGAAGGTACGATGGGGGTCACTGCCCAGCAAGTTGATGCCAAGAGGTCTTGATCAAGGGTTAGGGTTGTCCCAGGGACACCGGGGCCAACAACCACTCAAGTAAAGCTGGACTGTTAACGTATACCTTCTTGGTCAAGTTGACCAAGCGCGTCTGGAACGCGCAAGATCGTCCTGTCTGTGCAGACCGTATTGAACGAAGCGCAAAAGGCATCAGGCCGTTTCCGATCGAATTATCCTCAATGATCTTTGACCGCGGTTGGTCTGCCATTGCGGATGCCATGCTCTCAAATGAGGTGGAAAAGAAAGCGAGGAGTGTCCTGTGCCATCCTGGCTGCTTGCGCCATTATAGCCACTGCATCTGTGCCACAGCTGCATTAGTCAGCAAAGTTTTCATGTCGGGCATCAGAAATCAGCTGACCTGCCAGCCTTTGGCCATTGATCCGACGCCCCGCCCAACCCTGCGACTGCTCCAACATGATTGGCGGCACTAGCACCACCGGCCTGACGGTAGGAGGCCCGGTTGGCAACTCAGCTCCTGCACCTCGCCCTCTGCCAAGACATCGACAGAGGGCGCAAACGCGTTTGGTTGGCTAAGGATAATATTTGCAACGCGTTGGTGGAACTTGCGGCCACAAGACAATGTTATGATCACGCCCCAGCACAGATGGGAAACGGAGTTGAGAAACGGAACAGTGAAACTGAGCGCATACGCGTTCCCGACCGTTTTATTCTTAAAAAACAACTTCACTACGTGACCCAAGCCATGCTGAGTCAGCAATTTGACCCAAAAAAATAAATGAATCACCAGGTCCAGTAACACGTTCTCGGCGTCCCTGCGACAACGACAGCTTCTTGTCTTCGTTTTTGTTCAAAGGGTGCGGTTTCTTGTCCTCAGAGCTACCAGTTTTGGACGCTTCTGAGCAGACAGACAACTTTTATATGCACGATTGACACTATCAGAATCTCAATCAATTACTTAATCTGTTGGTTCCCAACTACTGTTAACCAAGCTTCAGATATACGCTACTACCAAATGAAAACCCCCTGCCTTCCCTTTCTCTCTATCCGCCCTCACCCGATGACGCCAATACAAGCATACGTACCCGCCCACAAGCCGGCACACGTCTCGCCTTGTCCGTTCCACTTCTTGATAGACGCGCCGCCGTCCACAACGTTGTTAAAGAACCCGATACTATCGCACGTGTCGCCAGTCTGAACCTTGATAAACTTGTTGCAGTTGCTGACTATACCCGGCTGGGTCGGGGTCGGGGTGGCGATGCCGTTACCGGGATTGGTCGGGGTCGGGTTCGAGCCCCCAACGACGCCGATGCACGCGTAAGCGTCGACCTGCAGGCCAGTGCACGCGTCACTCTGGCCGTTCCACTTTTTTATAGACGCGCCGCCCTCCACAACGTTGTTAAAGAACCCGATGCTGTTGCACGTGTCGCCAGCCACGATCTTGACAAACTTGTTGCAGTTGCTGACCATGCCCGGCTGGGCCGGGGTCGGGGTAGCGATGCCGTTACCGGCACTGGTCGGAGTCGGAGTCGGGGTCGAGCCCCCAAGCACGCCGATGCACGCGTATGCCCCGGCCTGCAGGCCAGTGCACGCCTCGGTCTGGCCGTTCCACTTCTTCACGGACGCGCCGCCGTCGGCAACGCTGTTAAAGAACCCGATGCTATCGCACGTGTCGCCGGTGTTGATCTTGACAAACTTGTTGCAGTTGCTGACCATGCCTGGCTGGGCCGGGGATGGCGTTGTCACACCATTCCCGGCACTAGTGGTGGTGGTGGGGGTCTTGGTGGTGGTGGTCGTTGGGGGCTTAGTGGTGGTGATTGTGGATGTGGTGGGAGTAGTTGGAGGACGGGTGGTGGTGGTGGTGGTGGTGGTGCCAGCTGAAGAGGAGGTGGCGGGGCCATCATCGGTGTAGGTGCCAATGACGCAGTACTCCTTGCTCGTGTCAAGGTTGGGGCAGGTAATGCCGGGGTTGAGCTTGATCAGCTCGTCCAACGACAGCTGCCAGGCATCGACGAGACTTTGGCAGGTATCACCGCTGCCAACGGGCATGGAATAGCCACAGTCGACACTGCGGCGAACGAGGGCCCGGGAAGTGACCACTGCTGGGGCAAGCCCAACGGCAACAAGGCGCCTCAGCTGCATGTTGGCAGACTTCAAAGTCCGGGCTGGCGTGTGGTCAAGAGGTAAGTGGGCAGGGTAGGTAAGGGAGGAAAGAGACTGGAGAGGCTGGAGGGCGAGAGGACAAGACCAGAACCAAGGAATGGAGGCATATCTTAGTCTTATACAACCTCAGGCTGCTGTGTCGTGGCACGCTTTCCAGCTCCATTGGCTTCTCGAATCCTCGACCAACTCGGTTGACCTAGCGTTCTTCCATTCCGTCTCCCTGGCCCGAGCCTGCGAACCACCAGGCAAACAGAAAAGTCCCAGCAGAGAACCGAGGCAGACAAGAGTCAAGACAAGCAAGCGCGAGCAAGTGAGGTGGATGAGGAGGCCGGCGCTTGCCGCCTTAGAGTAAGGAAACAATAGTTTTCTCTGCATTGCAACGTGACAATGGAACGGTCACTCCAGTAGATGTTGCAGAAGTCGTCGTCCTTGTCTTTCCCGGCCAGGCTTCCCGAAACCCGTCGACCGTCATGGAGCCCATGCGTGGTTTTCCAGATTCAACACACGCCGACCTGCCGTAAACCGTAAATCGACCAACCAGACCGGATCTTAGCGGGCCTTCGTCTTGACTCTGGAGAACCGGGGGCCTCCAGGGTCCTTTGAGTTTGCCGGTGGGCTGCACACCTCGAGAGAAAAAGTTCGTTCGCTACCAGGGACCTAGGTACTGGACCCTGAGCCGAGTGCGAGCTGCAAGGGTCAGTTTAGTGTGCCTTAGCTCAATTTGTTTAAACACCCCTATGTGAAGACAGTGAAGTGGAAGTCCTCCCGAGTCCAGCGAAGTGGAGTAGGTAAGGTAGCTAAGGTTGTGAAGGATGCGCGTTGGTGTGAATTATAGGGTACCTAGGAAGGTGGGGGGTGGAGAGTGGACCAGAAGCTGTGGGGACAGGCAACCAAGCGGTCAAAGTGGTGATGGTGTCTGTCTTGTTCTTGGTTGTTTCTAGGGAAAGCCCTGCATGGAATGCAGGGATGGGAGGCTGCCTGCAGTGCTCGGGCCAGGTGGGCCCAGTGGCCCACGCCACAGAAGCGGATCGGCCCGGGAGGTACCCCACTATAGTATGAGTTGCAGTCACAACAGCCCATCTTTCTTTTTTTCTCATTTCGCTAGGGAATTCCTTCCGAGTGGTCGTAGGTCCTTCGTTTGCGACCTCGCAGCGACTACACACGCATCTAGGCGCCAGACGTGTTTTTTTTGTTGTTTCTAGCTACTGTCCTCGCTCTTTCCGTTCTCGCTCTTCCTGTTCGTCGGACGACCAGGAATTTGCTTGTTCCGTTCGTCGGTTCGCTCGCTCTCTCCTCTCGTCTCTCTCTTTTCCCTACGCTTTCGTCAGCCCCATACCCAATATGCGCCTCCTGTCCCATACGCTTTGGTCCATCGCGATCTTGCTCCCCGGTCTTCATGTTGCCATCGCCGTCGGTGCCGCTGCCGGCGTGCTGCAAGCCGACTTGGTGTTCCCCCAGGACGGCGAGGTCTACGCGCCTACGCCCGACATGCCCTTCGTGTTCGCTCTCCAGACAAACGCTAGCCTTGCGAGGTACACCGATCCAACTGTCTACGTGCGCCTATTGAACCTGTCGGACCCCGACTACTACATCAAAGAATTTGAATACGAGTACAAAGACCACGACTGGACGCGCAACGAGCCGTACTTCCCATACTACATTTTCGGACAGTTTGCGGCCGAGGGCGAGTGGGCAATTGGTTTTCAGCTTATATGGGACACCTGCCTTACATACCCCAACGGACGGTTGACGGGCTGGATGGATACCAATGTCTCATATGAAACGGCTTCTTCTATCAGGTTCACCATCAAACAGGGCGGGAAGGCCATCGATCTCACCAAGGCCCTCGCTGAAAACAACAACGACAACAAGCCCTGTGTCGGGACGGTCATCACCGTCGGCGACGAGGCTTATAAGGCGAAGTGGCTCTTGGAAGAGCAGCTCGCTGGGGAGTGCGTCGTCGCAAACTATACTACGCACTCGGCCTGCCCGGCCGCCATTGACCCGGCTGTCGTCGCCAACATCTCGGCCGACCTGGCACAGCGGGCGTGCGGCAGACCGGATGCCCCCGCGGGCTGCCCGCCATCCAACGGTGCCGCCCAGCAACTGGCCATGGCTGTCATAGGCCCGGCCCTGTTGGCGGCAGCGGTTGGCGCCTTGGGCCTTCTAGAGGTTTTGGCTTGAATGAGATATGGTTGGGCTTCGGGTGCTAGTGGCATTCCTCTTCATTTTGCGCTCGTTTTGTTGCCGCCTATCATGTTATTATATAACCGGCCTGGGGACGACTAGGCCTGAAGGCTAGCCTATAACTTTCTTTTCCTTTGTAGTAGGTGGGCTCAGATGGTGGATTTCCAGCTAGGGCAGTGGTTTTCATCCGGCCCGCGAGGGTACGGTTTCCCTGTCACGGGCGGAACAGGCAGGTAGTTCAATGACAGTGTATTCAGGCTAAGCTACAGTCTCGGGCTCTATTCCGTCGGTACGGGCAGGCTTGATAGTCAAGACGTAGCTCGAAGAGCTACATACAGGTCTGACGACGGCGAGGTGCAAGATCTTCAACCTACGGTGGTCCGTGCAGCACGCTCCACTTGTGGGTTCTGACAGGCACGGCGTGGACCGCCGTGACATTCCCCTGTATTCAGCAGTAGAAGGACCGGCGTACCCTAGGGCAAAGCGGTGTAGGAACAATAATACTTATGTAACCGGCGGCAGAAATGAACTATCTGTCTATTGTCTTTGGTTTATTGTGAATTCCCATCCTATACCAGTGTGATTATACACTGTACTGGAATCTGGCAGCTCTCCTGGCTAAGAATCTCCTAGGCACTCGAAATCTGCCCAAGCCTAGTTAGTGCACTGCAACTGAAGCGATCGGATTTCTGATTTCTGGGCCGGCCGTGACTGGTCTGCACAACGCTATAGCTAGCGCGGCGTATCCCGGCCTCACAACAACGTACGTCTCTAGCCCCGTGGTCCTGCGTCTCCGCAATCACCGGGCCTTGTCAAGAACAGGGGGGTTGAGGAGGGAAGTACTGAGAAAAAACAATCGTGTCTGCGGGAGATTTGCCCTAAAACACCCCCGACCGCCCGAACCACGCCGAACCCGCCGTTGAACAGGGCCGAGCCGGACAGCGCGGGCTGGTTCCCCGGGTGAGAGAATGGAGAGAACTCCGGTTCACAGCATCCACAGCGTCCCTAGCGTCCACCGGTCTCGTCGACGACTTGCTCGGTACGGTATAGCCCCCTCCACTTTCCTATCCACCCCCTATCCACCCCCCATCCACCTCCTGTTGGAACCAGCGGTAGTTTGGTAGGCCAATTGAGGGCCAAATAAAGGGCACTTGCAGAGGGCACGGCGATCAGGTTGTTCAGCAGTTCTTCGTTGTTCTTGTTGTTGTTGTTGAACGTTGGCAGATTGCGCTCAACGTTCGGTAGTTTGGTTCCCCTGAGTCACGTGACCCTGAGAACTAGGCCCGCAGTTGGACCCCAGTTCTGACACCTCCCACCCACCGGCCCCTCTGAAATTATCCACCGCGCAATGGCTAGCGTCACGCGGAGAGGGTCCTGGTTCGATAGTTCTCACAACGACGGTAACCCAACCTTCGGGAAAGTGGATCGGGGGCCGTCCGGGGTTGAGGCTGCTCTGCTGCCAGGTGTGGTACATGTACAGTACATGTACATACATGTACAACCGCGTTGGGCCCTGAATTGCCCGCAGGGGAACAGGTACGGGAATGACTGAGATCTTCCCCGGGCCGGCTGGTCGGACGATCCTATAGGATGCTCCCCGTCCTCGACCCTCCACCCCTGCTGGCAGGTTTTTGGTCACCACCATCATGAACCCGTGGACCCATCAAAAGTCGACAACCCATGAACCGGGTCCAAGCTCTATAGGGGATGGCGTCGCCATTCTGCCGCCGCTGCGGAGAATTCGCGCCGACACCCCTTGTTCGTGGCCCTCCTGCCCCTGAGTCCCTGGTCTGGTTGCCCGGCTGCCCAGCCCGCACCCAACGGTGGCCCAGCGCTTCCCCGGTCTCGCCCTGGTCTTACAAGAGTGGAGACTAGTGGACTATCACCCCTGGAATGATTTATCTTTGGACCCTTAAACAGGGGTCTACTATGGGCTCGAAGTTGGTCAGCTATTTTCTCAACCTTCAAAGCACTATTTGAGATATAGAAAAATTCCAGTTGGAGTGAGAATCACCAAAAGATTAAGGTACCAGGTAAGCACGTCTTCTCCGTATCAAAATCCGTGGTTTTGGTGCGAAATTCGAAATTGAAGCCTCGACGCTAGCCTTTTGGTTCCACGCTAATAATCCCAGGGGTGGACTGCACGAACCTTGTGCCAACGAACCAACTGCATGAATACTACCAAGTAATCTATAGGTCATGTCGTATTCCGTGCCTCAATCCTGTCGAACCGCAGGGTGCATCAAGCCACCCTCACTTCCATCTGCGTGGCCAAGCCCAGCTAAAGGGAGTTTTCCTGAATCAACGAACAACATCTGAACACCCCTCTGAGTTCGATCCTGGTGATTTTCTGGTGCTGAATCTATTGCTTCATTCCCCGCGCAGTGGTGCGACAAATCCACCCTTCGCCTCGACATCTGTCCGCTCCCCTCTTCCCCTGGCTTCAATTCCGGTTGGCCGCTGTACGGCCATCTACATCCACCCAAGGTCCGACTACTGGTGTACTGCCATTGGCTTGGTAACGACCTCGGCGGTTCGGAATGCCGCGAGGTGATCCCAGGCGGCGCAGACGGCGAGACGGAGAGGGGGAGGAGAAGGGTGGGGAGAAGAGGGAGTGGCGACTACCACGTTTGGAGGGTTCAAGCTTTCGATCGAGATGGTCTGGAGAAAGTAAAGTGAGACTCGGAGCGAGGGAGCGAAGTCATGCGGGTGGGCGCAGAAGATGGCGCTTATATAAACCCCTTTTCTTCCCCAGCTTCCAGACTCACCCGAGTCTTTGAGTCAGTGCTAGCTCACGGGTGTCCATCGCCTCTTAGCCTCTTTACACTCATTTCAGCCCGGCTTCTTCAACCAGCACTGTTCCTCTCACACAGTCAATCTATTCCGACCTTACGTTCCTTTTTCCACGCTCATTTTGAATTTTCCTTTCCTACGTCCTAGCCACTGAAGTTTGGGCTTTTCGGCTCACTCTCTAAGCCCCTTCGCCCGGTGACAGACACCCTGCGACCATGGTGGCTTCAGCATGCTTCACGGCGGCAGTCGGGGCGGTCGGTGCCTTGCTCTCTGCACAAGGGGCCATGGCAAAAAAGGCCGGGTTCAGACCTCCCTTCGCGCAGGGCCCTGCCAACAACGAGGTCTGCCCCGAGCGCTGCAGCGTCTCCGGGCCCAACACCAGCAACTGGTCCGTTTATCCGGCCCTCGCGCCCTTCACGAGGTGCAAGCAGACCATGTTCTACGACTTCTCGCTCTATGACCCGGTCGACGACCCCACCGTCAATCATTGTATCTACGCCTGCTCGTCGTTCGGTCCTGACTTTGGCTTAACGACCGGTGGGGCGGCAATGGCTGCTTCGACTAATCCCTCGGCCGCGGCTGTCGATGTCAATTTCGAGGTCGGATGGTGGAACGAGGGCTTCGGCCTGGCAACCTCCGGGATCCGGTCCCTGATACGGCAGATCCGGAGGTACATCGACCACGGACACGCCGCCACCGACCGGCCCTTCATTATATATGGGCAGTCCGGCCAGGCCACCTTCGGCCTCTACATTGGCCAAGAACTCCTGAACCAGGCGGTTAGCCAGTCTCCCCTTAAGATGCTGCAGTCCAACCTTGACAACCTCAATGTGTCGACCCCGAGCTTAGCTATGCAGCTTTGCGGTCCCGGGTATACCAGCGCCCATATGTTCGGCGTCATGGTCACGAGCAACGGGACCTTCGCCCCTATCCAGAATGCTCTGCAGACCTGGGCTAACGCTACTTGCCTGTCCTTTACCGGCTCCAAGAACTTTTCTGGCACGGTCACCTTCACCACGCCGCCGCTCCTCGGATCCGCCAACAGCACCACCAACTCGAGCTCGAGCTCGAACTCGGCCGTCTGGGCCAGGTCCAGTGGCCTTCGTCCGCGCGCCGAGTGCAGGACAGTACAAGTTGAATCCGGCGATAGCTGTGCCTCCCTGGCCATAAAGTGTACGTCGGCCCTCTCCCGCCATGATTTCTAAAGAGAAAATGACTGACAAGCGTTTGGTCGGGCAGGTGGTATCTCAGGGGCAGACTTCACCAAAATCAACTCGGGCAGCTCCTTCTGCTCCTCCCTGAAGCCAAAGCAATATGTCTGCTGTTCGAGCGGGACCCTCCCCGACTTACGTCCCAAGACTAATGCAGACGGCTCGTGCTACTCGTACCAGGTCAAGGCCAACGATAACTGCGCCAACCTGGCAGCCGAATTCGGCTTGACCGTCGACGACATCGAGGGCTTCAACAAGAACACGTGGGGTTGGAACGGCTGCACGCTCCTGTGGATTGACGCCGTTCTATGCTTGAGCAAGGGGACGCCACCGTTCCCTATGCCCATCTCCAATGCCGTGTGTGGCCCGCAGAAGCTAGGTACAACGCCGCCGATAGACGGCTCAGACATTGCCAAGCTCAACCCTTGCCCGCTGAACGCCTGCTGCAATATCTGGGGTCAGTGCGGTATCACCAAGGACTTCTGTGTCGATACCAATACAGGACCCCCCGGGACGGCCGCCCCCGGCACCTATGGCTGCATCTCCAACTGTGGCATGGATATGATCAAGGGCGATGGGACAGGTGCCATCAAGATCGCCTACTTTGAAGGCTTCGGCCTCGACCGGGAATGCCTTTTCCAGGACGCCTCCCAGATCGACACGTCCAGGTACACCCATATCCATTATGCTTTTGGCGTCCTGACCCCTACCTACGAGGTCTCGGTTGGGGATGAGCTGTCTTCGTACCAGTTCAATGTGTTCAAGAGCATAACGGGTGCCAAGAGGATCCTGTCGTTCGGGGGCTGGGAGTTCTCGACGAATCCTGCAACGTACAAGATCTTCCGTACCGGCGTCGAACCTGCAAACCGCCGTAAGTCTCCCGTTTGAATCCGGTTCCAACCCGTGTTGTTTTGTGGGTGCTTGGGTTGAAATGAAGAAGTCCTGACTAACCCGCTGGCTTGCCACTTTAGTCACCATGGCCAAGAACATCGCCAACTTTGTCAAGGAGCATAACCTCGATGGCGTCGACATTGATTGGGAATACCCTGGTGCGCCTGACCTTCCGGACGAGTCCAATAGGGGGAGCCCAGAGGAAGGACCCAACTACCTGGCCCTCCTGGTCCTCCTCAAGAACCTGCTTCCCGGCAAGACGGTGTCCATCGCGGCCCCTGCGTCGCACTGGTACCTCAAGCAGTTCCCCATCCAGCAGATGAGCAAGATCCTGGACTACATTGTCTTCATGACGTACGACCTGCACGGCCAGTGGGACGCAAACAACATATGGTCCCAGGAGGGGTGCGCCTCGGGCACCTGCCTGCGCAGCCAGGTCAACCTGACCGAGACCCGGCAGGCCCTCGCCATGATTACCAAGGCCGGCGTCCCCGGCAGGAAGATCGTCCTGGGCGTGACCAGCTACGGGCGGTCCTTCGAGATGGCCCAACCGGGCTGCGACGGCCCTAGCTGCACTTTTACAGGTTCCCGTCTGGTGTCCAACGCAAAGAAGGGGCGGTGCACCGGCACGGCCGGGTACATCAGCGACGCCGAGATTGCCGAGATCATCTCGGGTACCGAGAACGGGGGCTCAGTACTCGCACGGTCGGACCGGGTCGTCAAGCACTTCGTCGACGCGAGCAGCCACAGCGATATCCTGGTATATGACGACAACCAGTGGGTCAGCTATATGGGCACCTCAACCAAGATGATGCGCGCAATCCTCTATGCCGGCTGGGGCATGGGCGGCACGTCGGACTGGGCCAGCGACTTGCAGAAATACAACCCCGTCCCTGGGCCCTTGGAAGACTGGGCCGAGTTTAAGGCCACAATCAGACTGGGGCAGAACCCCATGACGGCACGGAGCGGCGACTGGACCAAGATCCACTGCGACAGCGAGTTTGCAGGCACAGCCACCGGCCTATCGGACGCTGAGCGGTGGCGCGGACTGGACGCAAATGGTGCGTGGCGCAATGTGGTCGAGGTCTGGCTCCAGTATGACCGCAACAAAAATCCCAACCGGCTGTTTACCCAATCGGTGACGAATACGCTCGGCGCCGGGCCCGGTGGGAACTGTGGAGAACTCAAGTCGGGCAACGACAGATGTGACACGTACTTCAACGACTGCCCCAGGGCGGCGATGCAGGACACCGGCGCGGCAGTCGAGATAGTCTGGAACTCGCTGACCACGGTCCACCGGATGAACGAGATCTACCTCAACACGGTGGATGATATTGGTTCAACATATGCCCTGCAGTTCGACGACATTAACCTGACCTTTGCGCCGGTCCAGGCGGACCCAAACGAGCTGTGGATCAAGCTCCTCTCCGATCTGATCGGCTTGGGCGCCGGATCGCTCGCCGGGTGGTTTACACGCTACATCGTCGGCGGGCTGGTAAAGGAAGCTAGCCAGGAAGCAAAGGACAAAGCCGCCGAGTACGGCAATACCATAGCGACAAAGGGCTATGAGATGGGCAAGGTCACAATCCAGGAAAACAGAAAGAACTGGACGCCCACGAAGAAAGCCCTCTTTGGGAGCTACATGGCCACGGCCCTTCATGGCTGGGCCAACGCGACCAAGGCGACGAACGACTGGCTGTTCAGCGGCAATGAAGCGGCTCTTGAAACCCTGTACGACGCCATCTCCGACGGGAAGGTGCTCAGCACCTTGACCGAAAAAGGTGCGAACGAGGACTTGAAGACGAACCTTGTCAAGGCTTTCTACGGCTTCTCGATCCCGGCCCTCTGGCGAGCCTCCCAGACATATGCCTTCATTCTCGATACAGGCGCCGCCTGCAACGACCACAAGCCGGCCAAAAGCGAGCTCGATGACAAGACCATCGAGGCCACGGGCGCGTGCGTCGACGGGTACCAGTACTATCTCGTCCAACCGAAGGGCAAGGCGATCGCATGCACCTGCGCCAACTCGGGCCTGCCCAACGCGGGCCAGTGCAGCACCCAGACGTGCGCGGACGCCAAGTTCTCCGCGCCCGTCGGCATCGCAGATCTCTCGCGGTTCGGGGGCCTGACCAAGGATGACCTGGTGGCCGGCGCGGTGCGCACGTGGGTGCAGAACGGCAAGAAAAACGGGGTGGACACCGACGAGCTCATCGCTGGCGCGTCTGGCTCGACCATCAGCGGCGACGTGGCGGGACCGGGCTTCGTGCGCCTGCCCGTGTGCAACCCGGATATGGCGCGCCAGGCGTGGGGAAGGGACGAGCCGGGCTCAACCGGCAACTGGCCGTGCGACCCGCCGCCGGGCCCCAACTCGTGCGGCGACTCGTCCTTCGTCTACGAGGTTAGCGAGGCGTCGCCGTTGACGAGCGATTGCCTTCGGCTCGCCCAACAGCTCGAACTGCACGATCCAAAGAGCTACGAGATCAAAGGCAACGGCGAGCAGAAGACGCTCGCTGAATACCCGACCGGCGGCGCCGGGGCGGCATCTTGCCGGTTCGGCGCCGAGGCCGTCGCGCCTTTCGAGAACGACAAGATCTACATCGGCAGCCAGGATATCATCGACATCATCCGCACCGCCATCGCACACCAGACGGATGCCGACAGCACCCGTGTCGGAGGCAAAGGGGAAATGCCGTGCAACGGGAACACCGTCCACCACGCCAAGGTCAAATGGGGCATCTACTATTAAGAAGGCTACTGCTAGCTGCCTTTGTCCTGCGCTGAGGTCAACACTTGCATATATCACCCTGTGTTTTCACCTACTACCTCCGGCGAACTGCTGTATCCAACCCTTTCTTCTTCTCAGTCGGTCTCCTGCAAGAGACCTATGTAAATTACCAAGTAGTATCCAGGCAGTGCGAGGATATCCCAGTATATCGTTATATTTACTATAGTATCTAGGGGTCATTACCTCGCTAGGCCTTTACGCTTTGCAGAACAAGCATATGTTCTTTCTCCATATAGCATTAAACGTCGTGAAGTGTAGCATCCAATGGCCGGTCTGGCACTAGCTAGTTCAGAAGAGTTGCTCGGTATTAGATAGAAGCTCTGCTCCTTCCTCACTCACTCAGACCTTTAGTTCGTATGAACACTCCGGAAGATTCGTCATTGAAGCGAACCTTCAATGACTCCGACCATCCTGTCGTCTCCATGTTAGCGGTCTGCTTGGGGGCAAAGCGGGAGGTGCTTAACGACGGGTTGAAGACGGGTTGAGGCCAGGCACGACGCGCCAAATCAGGTGAGCGAGGTGCAATTTAAACGCCTAGCATCGTTAGTTTTGCAGGTCAACTGGGCCACTCTCGACTGCCTGGCTGCTGCTCGGGCCATCGGTGACCGTAGGGCGTCAGTTCTCGGTCAGGTCCATCTGCTCGACGTTCCCGGCGACTCTGCACTACTATAGCGGGCTTTTTTTCTTTGCTATTTGTATGATATCAACGAGCGCTACAATTGTCCGAATGAGATAAAGACGGCCGTGTATCTGTCAGAATGGATGGATGGATAGATTTTATTTCGCCCGGAGGCACTAAGCCTAAAGGGCCTTGACACGTTAAGTACATCCGATTCCTCCGCTTTGCTTTGACCTCGTCCAAGCCCTTACAGTTATTTGCCTTGTACGAAATACAATACCACCTTATGCCTCTTTTCTCAGTTGCGAGCAGATCGACTTGGAGGCTGCGTTCTCCAAGTGTTCAGCGTCCTATCTTCAGCAGCTAAAGCGGGACCTGCTAGATGAGGCTGTATAGTGTGGTGTGTATTGTGGTGTGGTATAATGTAGTGTTAGTTGAGTTCCAGTCTGTTCCATCAGCCTCGACTAGAGTTACTGCGGCTGGCCCGGTCCTTGATCGTCGTCCGGTTCTAGTCTTCCCGTTACCAACGCGTATTTGACCGCCGCGCGGACTACTCTCATGTCTGGTGGCCAGTGCTTTGAATCTGATGGTGCTTTCCCTCCCAATTAGAACGAGAGGCTCCCTCGTCTTGTCGTTGTACATTATAGCATATCTTCCCTCAGCGCTGTCCACTTCACGCATCGTAGGAGAAAGTGCTCTACTGTTTCCCTCGTATGCCTATAGGCACATTGGTCGGATTCAGCAGCCCCTATCCTGCTTAGGAAGCCGCTTAGCCTCGTCATTCCCGTTCGAAGTTGTACTAATATACTAGCCTTTCTTCGCTTCAACTTATTATAGAGCTCGCGGGTATGTTTGCTAGGGAGCGCTATATCTATAGCTTTAGAGAATTTGCCTACGTCCTCGGGGAGCCTTCTCCCTTGTTGTTGTTTAGCTATCGCTAGCCTGATCGTTATCGATTTTGCCTGGTCTAGTAGGAAGTCTGGTGGTTGCCTCCGCTTTGCTGCGCTCTATACTGCCGTTTTTGCCTCAGATCCTAACGAAATGTCGATTTCCGCTAGGATCTATATAAAGTCAATAGAGTTTCCCCTTTGCTTCAATAGCTCTACTGACTCGTAGATTTGTCGTATGATACTTTGGCTAGACTATTACTGCGGTTGTCGGATAGCTGCGAGTGCTGACATACTCCTAGTAATGATGGTGATATACCTCTAGAGGGTGCCGAATGGTACGTTCTTTAACGCTATTGCTATAGCTGCTAGCTCTGCTATATATAGGTTCTGTTCCTCCCTTGTCCCGAGAGTCACCGTATAGTGTATTCCTACTTCGCCTGTCCTGTCGAAGAGGGTATCTCGTCTACTGCTGCCTATACCAATAATGCCCTTCTTTACGGATGAGCTAGTCGCAATGACAATACCTATAGCTCTATTGACCATCTCGGCTGCCCTCTTTCGGTCAGGTTCAAGCGTCACCTGTAAGTGGGGTTCCTAGGGCGAGATGGCGTGCTCCTAGATGGTTTCCATCCGACCGACTTATACTTCGTCCAATGCGTAGGCGATCTTCTAAAGCGGGGAGACAAACCGTATTGTCTTCCGAGTCTTCACCGAGCTTAAGGGGTATATTCTAGGCAGGGTATATAGGTTGATCCACAGTTTCGCGGCCCCTTGCGCGTAACGTTGTCGGATTGAGGGGATACTTGCTTCGGCTTCTGCTACCGCTGTCGCTACGGTCCTAAAGGCTCCCGTTATCGCTAGGGCGCCTGTCTTCTAAGCCCTGTTTAGCTAGCTTACCGCCTTTTCCCCGTATGCGTGTTTCCAGACGTTGGCTATATAGTCTATGAGACAACAAAACCCAGCTGCAGAAGGCGTGGGAGACTTGTCTTCGGTGGTGTAACGGGCTGAGCCCCGGAGAGACCTCGGTGACCCTCGGCCAACCCCTGAACATGTCCCGGCCAACGACTCCATCAACGACCCCATCACACTTACCCCTTTTTCACTTAGTGTCTCTCTCTGCTCAGAAGAAGGCCTCCGCAACGCGTTGGCCTGTTTCTCTGTTTTCCTTTTCTTTCTTCAAGCTTAGTTGTACTCGTAGAGTCGTCATTAGATAGTTGCAATACACTCCTAAGACCGTTACAGGTGGGCCAAGACCCGGGGGATGGCATTTGCGGCCCAGAAGTGCGAACTCATCCACTTCAATAGAGGAAAGAGACAGTGGAAGACTGCTATAGACTTAGCTATCCCGGAGGGGGGCTTTAGTTCTATTAGCCCGGTTGAGTCGGCTAGATTTCTAGGAGTCTGGCTGGACTGGAAACTCAACTGGCGAGCTCACTGCAGCGCAGTGACTGGGAAGCTTCGTACCCAAGACTTCGCCCTGTCGAGGATTGCAGCCAAGACTTGGGGCCCGAGCCTAGCTAAGGCCCGGGAAGTCTATACCAAGTGCATTCGGAGTGCAGTGGCCTATGGAGCTTCCAGCTTCCATACTCCTACAACACCCGGGGGGAGGCCGAGAGGCCCTGCAAAGACCCTATCGAAGGCCCAGAACAGGAGCCTTCGTATAGTGGCCGGGGCTTATAAAGCTACCCCTATTCGGTGTTTGGAGACAGAGACTTGGGTGCCACCACTAGATCTCTACCTCAACAAACGGCTTGCAGACTTCGAATATAGGCTCCAACAGCCTGTTCTCCAGGCTGGCGCTGGACCCGACTCCCCAAAACTCACCGCCAACCACCTGATTCAGAAGGCCTGCAACAAGATTCACAGAAGGTTTCGGGCACTACGGAAGGAAGGACGACTTCAGCCTACAACTATAGAGATTTCCTCAAAGGTTATTAGGCTCTGGGAAGCCCAAGTCCAGTCAACTAAGGCCCAGACAGCGAGCTCGGATGCCGTAGTACAGTACGCGTGGCGAAAGCGTTGGGAGGAAGGCTGGGAAACTGGGAAGCCAAAGGAGAGGGTGGCCGACCTGGAACCCCCAGACTTCCTTTTTACGGACAAGGTCCTACGGAGACATGAAGGCCTGACGAAGGCCCGGAGCTCACTGTTGGTGCAGGCCCGCACTGGGGCTATTGGCCTCCGGGACTTCCTCTTCAGGATGCAGGTCGAAGGGGTTAATACGCCCTACTGCGGGTGCGAGGAGGGAAGGAGAGGCAGGGAAACGGTAGAACACTTGGTGGTTTGGTGCCCCGAACCACCGCTGGAACGTACCTGGGAGGCTTCTGAGATCCGGTCACAGCGGGACCTATACTCAGTATTACGGGGAGTAGGGGCTCGAAACGCTCGCTTAGCAAAGGAGGTTTTAAGCTGGCTAATGGACTCTGGCCGGCTCTTGGAGTATAGTCTAGCCCGAAGGCTAGAACTAGAAACAGAAGAGGCTGAGAGCCCAGAGGCTAGCCTGTAACCTCTTTTTTTTCTTTTGTAGTATGGGGGATCTGACAGTGGCCTTAAGCCGTGGCGGGGGTTTTCATCCGGCCTTTAAAAGGTACGGTTTCCTCTGTAACTAGCAGTAGAAGGACCGGCATGCCCTAGGGCAAAGCGGTGTAGGAACAATAATATTGGAGAGAGCGGCGATCCTTGCGGGAGACCCGCTTGTAGCAGGTCTTGCCGTTGTGACGTAAACCCGTTTACTATGATAGTTGCCGTACGCTGAGAGCAGAACGCCCCGATCTACTTGACTAGGTGTTCTAGTATCCCTCGTACCTTGAGTCTCTAGAGAAGCCTGTCCTTGAAGACCCTATTATACGCCCCTTTAACGTCGAAACTAATCAGGGTAAGTACTTTCCTGGCTCTCTATGCCTTGTAAATCTATTCTTGTAGTAATAGGAGGGCTTGCTTAGTCGACCGTCGTTTCCGAGCTCCAAAGTGGTTGGCGGGTAGAAGACCGGCCGTTTCTATAGTATATAAGATGCGTTCTGCGACGACTGCCTCTAGTATCTTGCCGAGCGTAGAGAGCAGCGAGATAGGCCTCCACGCCTTGGCCAGCGTATAGTCGCTCTTCCCAGGTTTCTTTAGTAGGATGATCTTGGCGTTTCTCTACTGGCTAGGGATATTACCGTCTTGTAGTGAAGTCTGGAACAAATGGAATACCCTATCCTTGACTGCCGGCCAGATCTGCCTCTATACTATTACTGGTAGGCCGTCTTCCCCAGGCGCCTTCTATAGTTTGGCGGAGAATACCTTCTGTTCTACTTCTCCTATCGTCAGGTCTGGTATGTCGACTAGTACGCGTTGCGGCCGTTCTCCCTCTTCTTCGATTCTCGCCGGCAGAGGCGGGAAGAAGGCGGTTAGCAGTATTTCTGCTTGCTCTGCTTTGCCCTCGGTAATAGAGCTATCCTGTCGAACAAGCGGGGGTATCTTGTCACCTATTATACTGCTATTGGCTTGTAGGTATTTTGCTGCTTGCTAGATATTGGCGTCGTCGGCTAGGAAGTCGTTCTAGTATATACTCTTTTGTTTGCGAATAGCGTCGTAGTACTCCTTGGCTGCAACCCTCGCTCGTTCTTGAAGTTCTAGTAACCTTTGTCCTATCCTCCGTTAGGATCTCGCTTGGTTTCTCCAGACCGTATAGGTTTGCCGAAGTCGGGTCAGGTCTGTAGTCTGCCATCGTTTGGCGTATAGTGATAGTTTAGCTTTAGGTATTAGGTTGAAGACTGCGTCGGTCACTGCCGCTATAAGCCGGTCCGTCTGCTCCTGGACGGTGCTACCCTAGGGGGTATATGCCAGGGTCGCTCTAGTTCTCTCCCTGATCTCTGCCTATAGTGCGTTCTTGAAGAGGAACCTCGTTTTGCTAGGACGGTCCTTTATCGTGATATCGAATGCTGTTTCTATCGCTCTATGATCTGAGCTGTAGTCGTAGGGGTAGATCGTACATTTAAGTAGCTGATCTGCCAGTTCTGCCGACGCTAGGACCAAATCGATTATACTTTCCCTGTCGCCGGACTGCTATATCTTCGTGCCTCTAGGGAGGAGGCTATAGAGGGAGTATTCTTCTATAAGGTAGATAATACGCTCCCCTTCCCCTTACCTTGATGAGATGTCGTCCCCTCCCCAGAGCTGGTCGTGGCGGTTAAAGTCGCCTGCCAAAATGATATCTGTTCTAGTCCCTGTTCTAGCTCGGAACCTCCTGATCAGTCGGTCGAGCTCCCCTACTACTCCCCTTAGCGCTTTGTTACTACCCCCCTCGACATATACTAACACTATTAGCACTATCCGGCCAGGAAGCCGGATCTTCGCTGTAGTAAGGTCTGCCGATGATACAGGAATTTGCTCGACCTCGAGGTCGCTTCGTACCCAGAGTATACTCCGGATCGGCCAGACCGTGTCCCTCCTTGTTGTTAGTATTAGTTTCGTCCAGTTGTAGTGACCTAACGGAACTGTTACCACCGAGTCGTCTATCGTTCTTATATATAGCTCCGAGATCGCTAGCGCTGCATAGTCTCTGAGTCCCTCGTCGTTTAGCAGACTCTGCTGCACCTCGCTTCGTTTGTGGACATTAAGTTGCAGGATCTGGAATATCTTATGCATCCTTATACAGTCGGCGTACCCGGCAGTTCCTGTTGAACGATTCGTGCGGTCCGCTGTATAGTATACACTTTGGTACTGCCGCTTGGCATGTCTTGTAGTGGTGGCCTTGTCCCGCACACTTTGCGTAGACCTGCGGTTTCTTGTATAAGTAGGCCTTGTAGCCTATCTCTTGATAGTTGTAGCACTGGATTGGGTCATCCCGGGGCGCGAACACGCTCGTGTAGGCTGATTCCCCGGCCAAGTAGAAGTAGTGGTCATCCAGGAGTCGTCTTGCCTCGCTGCCCTTGGTCATATAGACGACCATCGAGCTGTAAGCTTTGCCCGTGTCCTTCCTACTAAGCCAGGAAATCTTTGCGATGTTGACTTCATTCTCTGTCCCAAGGACTTCCGCTGCTTCTAACAGGACATTTCTATCTATATCAAGAACAGCTATCCGGTTGGCGTTATCTACTCTAACTAGGTACAGCTGATCTCTCAGTACCCGCACCCCTGGGATAGTGATCTTTTATGCCGCTTCCTTGACGAGCTAGACCTCACTTTCGTCCCTGCAGACTACTCTAACCCGGTCCGGTTGCGGGCTTCCTTTACTACTGCTGTATAGCGCTAGTGTCCCTTATCATCTTACGTTCGGACTTCCTTCTCAATTGCCTTCCTAATATCCGCCACTTGAACTTTGCCCTTTTCCCCTTCTTCTACCCTAGATGTATCAACTGTACAGAACAGAGTGTCCGTGTATATCGATAGTATCGTGTTCGAGGTAGAGAGGGTACGTATCCCGCTTGGCTAGCTCGTCGGCGGTGTACGGGCGATATCGGCGTAGGATACCCTTGGGCTTAGTTGGGACGCGGCCGTAGCGCTTTGGTTACGTACCAACGCATCGATTTGCTCTCGGGCTTGCCTCAGTTCTTCTGACAGTTGGGCCTTGGTGTCCAGGAGTGTACTTTCCATCTGGTGCTGGCGTTCTTGAGATTGGCGTTGGTGTTCCTGGGACTGGCGACGCAATTTGTCAGAACCCAGGCATCCGCCTGGGCCCAACCGCAGTAGCTGGCCTGAACAACAGGCCCAGGAGGGCATCGCCAACCTCTCAACTGCAGGCAACCCGCAGGCAAACATCAACTCCATAACCTCCCATTGGCCCAGCTGCAAGCCACAGTGGTAATGGCTTCAGCTGAAGGCCATCCCAGGAAAGCGGGGGAGCCAGGCAGTCAAAAGGCCCAGGGCACGCCCATGGAGGAGGCACAGGAGGACAGAACAGACAGAACTGAAGCAATTCACAAATCTTGACATACATCGTTTTGCACCCGTTATTATAGTGCCTTTCAGTGCCTCCATACCAACCCACTGCAGTGGTTCGAATCAGCTGTTCCAACACAATTCTTCGATTGTCTTTTGCTGCCTGTCGACGACGTTGCGTAGTTCGCTGATTGCCTCCAGGAGTACCTATAGCGATGACTTCCCAGTCTCCGCCCGGTCGTACAACCCACTCTCGCCCCCTGTCATGCGTATTCCTCTCGTCGTAGTGGCCTGCATGCCCTCGCTCGTGACTCGCTTCGATGTGGTGGTCGCACCCTCAGTCGATTGCATGGCTTCGCGCAGCTTCATACTCGGTTTTGAGGCACGGCTCGGGCGCTTCGGTGAGGGTGGTTGTGCAGGCGCTTCGTCCACGATACGTTCCTGCGTGCCGGCATCATTTTCTTCTCCGGGCGCGACCATGATCGCGTCTTCCGCTTCGGTTCCAGGGCTTCGCGGCGCCTCCTGGCGTAGCGTCGCGCATCGCTCGATTCCGCCACTCTCCGGCTTCTATAGCGCTTCGGTTGTCGATGTTCGTAGGCCTGTGCTCGAAGAGGGCCGCTTTTCTTAAGAACTATATGTCACGGCGGTCCACGCCGTGCCAGTCAGAACCCACAAGTGGAGCGTGCTGCACGGACCACTGTGGGTTGAAGATCTTGCACCTTGCTGTCGTCAGACCTGTATGTAGCTCTTCGAGCTACGTCTTGACTATCAAGCCTGCCCGTACCGACGGAATAGAGCCCGAGACTGTAGCTTAGCCTGAATACACTGTCATTGAACTACCTGCCTGTCCCGCCCGTGACAAGTATATTGCAACTATCTGATGATGACTCTACGAGTACAATCAAGCTTGAAGAAAGAAAAGGAAAACAGAGAAACAGGCCAACGCGTTGCGGAGGCCTTCTTCTGAACAGCGAGAGACACTAAGTGTGAAAGGGGTAAGTGTGATGGGGTCGTTGATAGAGTCGTTGATGGAGTCGTTGATGGAGTCGTTGGCCGAGGGTCACCGAGGCCTCTCGGGACTCAGCCCGTTACAATAAGCGAGTGAGCAACTCTCTACCAGACTACAACAACTATCTACAATTGCAATACAACAACACTAGGAACCAACTATAATTACATCAGAAACGGCTGAATCAGACGATTCTGTAGCCCCCTGGCAAGTGCGTGCGTTATGGCCGGGCTTGCCACATACACCACAGCACCAAACCTTCGTCCGAGCCCCCCCTGCACCACTACTGTCCGGCTGCGTTTCTTGCACTCCCTCCCCACCAACGGCCGTCTGGTCAAGTTGATCCCGTGCATCTTGTACAGTAAGTAACCCTCCAAGCTGTACGCGTGTTCTTTTGGCTTTCCGGCGCTTGCTTAGTGCCTCGTTGGCCTTGCGGAGTGAAGCATTCTCTGATCGAAGGAGAGCCACCTGGTGCATCACAGCCGTTGTACCCTTAGCAAGCTGGTCCACAGCAGCTGACATCGAAGTCGGAGAGCTGTTTTGATGGTTGACAATGCGAGTCTTGATAAGCGTTGACTGCGTCTCGGCCTATCGGGGGTTGTGGGGTGTCTGGAAGACCCAAGGTTGGGGGGTGCTGGCCCATGAGGTCGGGGGTGTTAGGGTACGAAGCTTGACATCTAGCTTGGAAAGTACCCTCTCTGGATCGAATCGAACAAGGCCAGCCCCTGCAAATCCGCCCTTAATATTTTTCTCGCTGATGGAGGCAAAGAAGGCCTCGCGAAAGGCGCAGAGGAACTCGAGCTTGCTGATATAGTTGATATAGTTCCGTATCAAGTCTTCAACCTGGCGACCGTACGCCTGCTTCAACGGCCCAAAGCAGCCAACGTCGAGTGGCTGGAGGAGGTGGGAGGAATGTGGAGGCATATAGAGCGTAATAATATTGTTCTGCTGGCAGTATCGCTCGAATTCGGTCGAGTGGTGGCTTTCGTGGCCATCGAGGATCAACAACCGGTATTTGCCCTTTGTCCGGGGTGCTATATAGAAATCGAAGTGCTTGATCCAATCCAGGCCTACCGCATTGGTAGTCCAGCCGTTCTCGGTGGTTGCAATGCGCCAGTCGGCCGGGAGGTTGCACTCGGTATACCAGTTGGCGAGGTGGTGCTTTGCGGCCAGGATGATGAAGGGAGGGATGGCCCAGCCGAGAGCATTGACTCCCTGAATCACCGTTGCCCATTCGCGGTTTTCAGGCTGGGCCAGCTTTGCCTTGCTACGGCCATCTGAGGTCGTAACCACCATACCCGCGAAGATAATGCCTATTATAAACCCAGTCTCGTCGAAGTTGTAGATATCGTCATCTACAATACCGTACTTGGCCTTAACGTTCCGTACAAGGGCAAACCACTCGCTAATGACCTTTGGATCCTCGCACTTGGCCCTCTGATAGTCGTATCTACGCGTATAACGCGTACCGAGCTCTTGTTGGCGTTTGACGAAGTTGTGAGCCTAGCGTTTGCCGATAGGGGGCGCGTCGCGTTCGCGGAGCAGTTGGTTGGCCATATCTTCCACACCACGCAACCTTGGTGGAAAACCTCGCGTAATTAGCTCAATCGCATATTGAACAATAGCCTCCTCTTCTGATTGCGTGAGCTTTCTCGAATTGGGGATACTATCGCGTCGTGCAGGCCGGCCCGCGCGTCGTCGGGTTAAGGTCATCCGGCCAACATTGTAGATCTTGGCTGCGGCTGAAACGCTTAGGTTTTTGTCGTTTTGAAGAGCTTGAAGAGCCAAAATTACCCTACTTTCATCTAAAGTAGCGGGCATGTTGGATGGTGAAGAAAACTGGTGTTGAGTGGAGAGGTGGCGCGTCGCGTGGAAAATTGCTCACTCGCTTATCATGCTCACTGGCTCATCATGTTCACTCGCTTATCATGCACGTTATGCAGTCCTTTGTTCGATTTCTCTTCGTCATCTCGAAACGCAAGATCCCAGCTGCGCAGTGGAAACCCGAGTACAACAAATTCGTCCAGTTTACGCCAGCCGATGGCAACAACCTGGGAATCACCACATCCCTCACTCCGATACATGCACGAAAACATTCTGCTGGATGAAAGAGAGCAGGATGCTGTGGGCCTTTGGGATTGCATCGTGGATTGGGGCACGGGCAATAATTGGCAGTGGGAAGAAGAGACCATTCCGCAAGGCCTGCAGGATTGCAGTTCTCGTGAAGGGCACGGCCCAAACGGCCTCGGGAACCACCCATGAATTTTTGGAACGATTGTTACTTGACCCTGAGCCTGATGGCAAGACGGTAGCAAAATAGCTGGCGGGGGTGGATAAGTCGATGTCGACCTTTCACCTCGCTGCTGCCTCGCACATGGCCAAATCAGTTGTTGGTTCAGTGGAGTGGAAATGCTAAGCTGGAGCAGGGCATAATTGCTGAAACAAGGCCAAATGGCCAGAATTTGCCTTTTTGAGATTCCTTAGTTTTAGCCATGCCAGCAAACTCAATTTACCGGAGTAACTTGTATTAACAGACATACCAACCGGTCTGAATACGATCAAAACACAGGCGAACGATCCGTTGTGCTACCACTCCCTACGTGCGGCGTAACGGAGCGGAGCAATACCGGAGCATGTCGAATGAAACTAAGTGGTTTGAAATGGAAAGAACATAGAGCAGTTGGTTACTGTCAGAACCATCGGGTCTCCGGGCCGCAATCGCGGGTGGAAATTCGGCCCTGTTGGGCACAGCCCCCAGTCTAAATCCCCTCTTCTGGAGACAGGACTGAACATCATCAATCAATCAAGAGATCATCGGTTGAAGCCATCGCGAGAGCCCTCTTTGCAGTTTATTTTGCTCCATCTTCTGGTGACCCATCACTCCCGACCAGCCACCCTGCTGTTCCAACTGTTACCTTGTGAGCTCGAGTCAAACTGTTAAAGCACCTGCCTGAATTGTCCCGTTCATGGGAAACAGACTCAAGAATCTCCACTTCTAAAGACGACTTTAGTAATCCACATCAAAAACGCCAACCCCAAAGACCAAGATAAGCTTATCTTAAATGCAACTTGCAATGCAAGCCGAGACAACAATCAGTGTTTAGGTGGGGTTAAGTGCAGTCCTTGAGTGGGAGCCATGTCAAACTTTGTCCAATGGCCCAGGAGTCTCCAAGTCTTGGAGAGTGTAACACCGGGTTGCCAATGACCATCGATAACTCCTAGCACGGCGCCCGCCGATGCGATGTCGGCAGTTCGTTCAGAGACCGCATCATTATGCACCCGAGGATGAAGTCATCCGCAGAACCCCGCTGAGTGGCCTGAACCCCCCTGTATTTTCAACCTCACTTGAACTTTTATCCAAACCTTCTTCATTCCCAGACAGCAGTTCATCCCTCCGTAACATCCCAACATGCCCCTCCCCCGCATCCGTCTCCCGCTTCGGGAACGGCTCTCACAATGGCGCCTCCCGCGCTACCTCTCCGCCATCCCCCTCCCAGCTCTCCGCCTCATCGGCCTTCTCATCCTAGTCAACGCCATCGTCTGGGCCGCAGTAGGCATCTTACTTCGTAACACCCCCCATTCTCCTCTACTCACCACACCACACACTGACACCCTCCACCAGATTACAACCCGCGCCTCATCTCCCCCGCCGTGCTCTCCTACACCCTCGGCCTGCGCCACGCCCTCGACGCCGACCACATCTCGGCCATCGACCTCATGACGCGGCGGCTGATCGCGTCCGGCCAGCGGCCCGTCGCTGTCGGCACGTTCTTCAGCCTGGGCCACTCGACCGTGGTTATTGTGACGTGCGTCGTGGTGGCTGCCACGGCCGGCGCGCTGCGCGACCGGTTTGATGATTTCCAGCGTATTGGCGGGATCATTGGGACGAGTGTCTCCGCGGCGTTTTTGTTGCTGCTTTGTGTGGGAAATGGGTGGGTGTTGTGGAGTCTGGTGAGGAGGTTGAGGGTGGTGATGGAGGAGCAAAGAGTGAGGAGGGAGCGGGTGGAGGAGGGGGAGGGGAGTGATGGGGATAGTGAGGTGGATCCGACTGGGCAGCAGGCGCTGCAGTTAGAGGGGGCAGGGTTCTTGTCGACTGTGTTTCGAAGAGTGTTTAAGATGGTGGATCGCCCGTGGAAGATGCTGCCGTTGGGGATTTTGTTTGGGATGGGGTTTGATACCAGCTCGGAGATTGCGATTTTGGGTATTGCGAGTATCCAGGCGGCACAGGGGACGAGCATGTGGGTGATTTTGATCTTTCCGGCTCTGTTTACAGGTGAGTACTCCTCTCGTTTGGGTGGAAAATGTTGCTGACAGGAAAAAGCTGGCATGTGTCTTTTGGATACCACTGACGGCGCGCTCATGATGGCCCTGTATACATCCAAGGCTTTCTCGAGAGACGTGGTGGCCATCTTATACTACTCAATCGTCCTGACCGGCATTACGGTGTTTGTGTCGGCGTTCATTGGCATCATCCAGGTCCTTTCTCTGGTTGACCACGTGGCGGAACCGGATGGCAGCTTTTGGGAAGGTGTTGGCGCGATCGGTGACTACTACGATGTCATCGGAGGCTGCATTTGCGGTTTGTTTTTGCTTGTTGGTCTGGGCTCGGTGCTTGTCTACAAACCTTGGAGGAGGCGGGAAGAGAGGAGGGCTACCCAGCGCAGAGCTGAGAGGGGGTCACAGAGCTCTGAGCCCCAGAGCCCCGACCCGCTGGTCCCGCACGGTATTCGGGTACCTGGATACGGCACTGCTGTATGAGAACCGTAGGGGCTTTATGTCACGGGGTAGGGTCGGGTTGGTTTCTTATTCCTGCTTAGTGCCTTACGGAGCAAAGAGACCTCTGTCTGAAGGAGGGTCACCTGATGCATTACAGCCATCGTACCCTTGGTAAGCTGGTCCACAGCAGCCAAAATTGGCATTGAGGAGCTGTTTTAATGGTTGATAATGCGAGTCTTCATGAGCGTTGACTGCGAGGTCGCTTCTCGAGGGTTGTGTGGTGTCTGGAAGACCTAAGAGTGTGCAGTGCCGGGTCGTGAGGTTGGAGGTGTTGGCGTACAAAGCTTGATATCCAGCTTGGAAAGCACCCTCTCTGGATTGTACAGCGCAAGGCCAGCCCCTGCAAAGCCTCCCTGGATATTCCTCTCCGTTATAGAGGCAAAGAAGGCCTCACGAAAGCTACAGAGGAACTCGAGCTTACTAACATGGTTGATACGTATGCGCATTAAGCCCTCGATTTGGCGACCATACGCCTGCTTCAACGGTCCAAAGCAGCCAACATCGAGTGGCTGGAGGAGGTGAGAAGAATGCGGAGGCATAAAAAGCGTGATGATGTTGTTTTGCTGGCAGTAGAGTTTGAACTCGGTCGAGTAGTGGCTCTCGTGGCCGTCGAGGATCAACAACCGGTATTTGCCCTTTGTCCGGGGTGCTGTATGGTAGTCAAAGTGCTTGATCCAATCCAGGCCTACTGCATTGGTAGTCCAGCCATTATCGGTGGTTGCGATGCGCTAGTCGGTTGGGAGGTCGCACTCAGTATACCAGTTGGCAAGGTGGTACTGTGCGGCCAAGATGATGAAGGGAGGGACGGCCCAGCCGAGTGCATTGACGCCCTAGATTACTGTTGCTCACTCGCGGTTGCCAGGCTGGACCAGCTTTGCCTTGCTTAAGCCGTCCGAGGTTGCGACTACCATACCTACGAAGATAATGCCCATCACAAACCCCGTCTCGTCAAAGCTGTACACATCGTCATCCACAATACTGTACTTCGCCTTGACGTCTGTACGAGAATAAACCACTCGCCAATGATCTTTGGGTCCTCACACTTGGCCCTCTAGTAGCTGTATCGCCGTAGAAAACGCGTACGGAGCTATAGCTGGCTCTTCTGATCGAGTAAGCTTCTTCACCCCAGGCGCTGTATTATATCGTACAGTCGTGCCATCGCGTCGCAGTGTAAGAGTAGTACGGCTGAAGTTATATATCTTCGCTGCGTCTTGTAGGCTTAAACTTTTGTCGTTTTGAAGAGCTTCAAGGGTTAAGATTACCTTGCTTTTATGTAAAGTTGCAGGCATGTTGATGTCGCACCACTGCGCAGGGAATGGATAACGTATCTTATCAGCGAGTGGAACATATCAGCGAGTGGAACACTTCGCCCGACTCTACGACCGCCATCCTCAATTGCAACACAACAACACTAGGAACCAACTATAATTACATCAGAAACAGCTGGATCAGATGCTTCTGGAGCCTCCCGGCAAGTGCGGGCATTATGGCCAGGCTTGCCGCACACACCACAGCACCGAACCTTCGTACGAGCACCCCCTGCACCACCACCATCCGGCTGCGTTTCTTGCACTCCCTCACCGCCTATAGCCGTCTGATCAAGTTGATTCCGTGCATCTTGTATAGTAAGTGACCCACCAAGCTGTACGCGTGTTCTTTTCGCTCTCCGGCGGTTGCTTAATGCCTCGTTGGCCTTGCGGAGCGAAGTGTTCTCTGATCGAAGAAGGGCCACCTGGTGCATCACAGCCATTGTACCCTTGGTAAGCTGGTCCACAGCAGCCAATATCGAATTTGAGGAGCTATTTTGATGGTTGGCAATGCGAGTCTTGATGAGCGTTGACTGCGAGTTGGCTTCTCGGGGGTTGTGGGGTGTCTGGAAGACCCAAGAGTGTGAAATGCCGGGTCGTGAATTCGGGGGTGTTGGTGTACGGAGCTTGACATCCAGCTTAGAAAGTACACTCTCTGGATTGTATGGCACAAGGCCAGTCCCTGAGAAGCCGCCTTTGATATTCCTCTCGGTGATGGAGGCGAAGAAGGCCTGGCGAAAGGCACAGAGGAACTCGAGCTTGCTGATGTGGTTGATATGTGCGCGCATCAAGTCCTCAACCTGGCGACCATATGCCTGCCTCAGCGGTCCAAAGCAGCCGACATCGAGTAGCTGGAGGAGGTGCGAAGAATTCGGAGGCATACAAAGCGTGATAATATTGTTCTGCTGGCAATAGAGCTCGAATTCGGTAGAATGGTGGCTTTCATGGCCGTCGAGGATCAACAACCGGTATTTGCCTTTCGTACGAGGTGCTGTATGGTAGTCGAAGTGCTTGAGCCAATCCAGGCCGACCGCATTGGTGGTCCAGCCGTTGTCGGTGGTTGCGATGCGCCAGTCGGCTGGAAGGTCGCACTCAATGTACCAGTTGGCGAGGTGGTACTGCGCAGCCAAGATGATGAAAGGAGGGATGGCCCAGCCGAGGGCATTGACTCCTTGGATGACTGTTACCCACTCGCGGTTGCCAGGCTGGGCCAGCTTTGCCTTGCTACGGCCGTCCGAGGTCGTAACAACCATGCCAGCGAAGATAATGCCCATCATAAACCCCACCTCGTCAAAGTTGTAGACATCGTCGTCCACGATACCGTACTTAGCGTTAACGTTCTGTACGAGGGCAAACCACTCGCCAATAACCTTTGGATCCTCACACTTGGCCCTCTGGTAGCCGTACCGACGTGTCCAACGTGTAACGAGTTCTGGCCTGCGTTTGACAAACCGGTGCGCCCAGAGTTGACCGACAGGGGGCGCGTCGCGTTCGCGTAGCAGTTGGTTGGCCATATCTTCCACACCACATAGTCTTTGTGGAAAACCTCGCATATCTAGCTCAAGGACATATTGAAAAATAGCCCTCTCTTCGGAATCAGTGAGCCGGCGCGAATTGGCTGGCCAGCGCGTCGACGGCAGAGAGTCGAAGCTGGCATATTGTAAAGCTTGGCTGCAGTTCGAATGCCAATTTTTGGGTTGTTTTTGATAGCTTCAAGAGCCAAGATGATCCTGGCTTCCTTTGAAGTAGAGGCCATATTGGGTTGTTGAGACAATGAGTGTTGTGTATGGTGGGTTGAGAAAATCCGTGTTGTGTATGGCAGTGTGGCATTGTGGAGAAAAGTGTTCCACTTGCTGATATGTTCCACTCGCTGATAAGATACGTTAACTAATTTAGCACCAAATATCACCACCAGGATGGAACTCAGAGGGTTGTTCAGATGTTGTTCGTTGATTCAGGAAAACTCCCCTCAGCTCGGCTGGGCCACGCAGATGGAAGTGAGGGGTAGATATGCGCCAACTCAGCGGTGGCTTGATGCACCCTGTGGTTCGACAGTTGAATGGTAGAGAAAAGTTGGTGTTGAGGAGAGAGGTGGCGCGTCGCGTGGAAATTGCACACTTGCTTATATTACACACTCGCTTATATTACACACTCGCTTATATTACACACTCGCTTATATTACACACTCGCTTATAATGTACGTTAATCTTTGTGCATGCCGTTGTTGCGTTGGATCTCTCGGTCTTTCAACCACCGTGGACTTCAGTTGCCGGGAAACAAAACAATTTATGGTCCATTAAAGATTATGACACTGCCAGATATCTATCTTCCTCGCATCTGCCCTTCATATCCATTCTCCCCAGCCTGTGAAACAGCTCACAGTCGAAGCAGCTTCTCTATTATTGAGACTGGAATCGGCCATGCCAGCACGCCAACACGTAGGTATGCCCTGACAAAAAACCATCCCGTAACGTGAAACCAACAAAACACCCAAGCATAGCCTAGTATGCTGAAGAAAGCCATCAATATCGCTTTGCCATCTAAAGCAAAGGGCCAGCGCTCTTTTTGATGTTGGCCTGGGGCATTCGAGACTGTTTGGTCAATGCCTGAAGTCCCTGGCTGGGTTTTTTTCTTCGGGTCCGAATCTGCCTTGGTTGTTGTGGTCGGCAGGTTCAACGATCGAGAAACGAAGGCTATGACGAAAGCCTCTGCAGTGCCTGCCACCGTTTGTAGCAGAAAGAAGATTGAAAAGTCGGCGATCAGGTTCCTGAGGGGGTAGTAGCCGCCTGCGACAGTTCCAACGCCCAAGATGTGGAAGAAATCGCTGATGACAAAGGCCACGAGCAGGTGGAAGAAGTACGCAAAGATTGAGCGGCGAGGAATCCGCAGCTTCTCAACAATGTAAGAGCTGATGCCGAGGCAGGGCTACAAGTTGTCAGCTTGAAGTGAAGCACCGGCAGCTATGTGAGTTAGGGTAAAGAGGTTAAGAAGGGGTACCATACCTGCCTGATATACTGATGCCAAAACTTGCCCCAGAGATTCCCAACGGTATAGCAGTCTGCCAAACTCCCAAACAACGGAGGCCAGTCCTACAGCAATTAGTCATCTCTCGACACATATTCGACGCCCCTGAATGCTCACCTCCGGCTCATTCAGGCCCAAGCCAACACCCACCGCCGCAACCAGTATAAACTGCATTGTCATAGCCGTATACACGGTCAGCATCATTAGTACCTCCAACAACGCTATCCTCTTCATCGTTTTCGCATTCCACTCCCACTCCTCTGGAATGTCCGCCTTCTTCCCCACGTTAAAGACCACGTCCCAAACCAGATAACAAACCAACGCCTGCCACAAGCACTGTGCCACAAACCTCGCCCTCCCCGGCCCTCTCTCTTTTCGTATCCTCTCCCGAATCATCTCCCTCTGACGATTAACAGCCTTCCCACCAAAACTCCACCCCGCCCCCCGAAACGTTGCAAATATACTAAACGACCACCACACCTTCTCCCAGCTCCAATCTGGCGGCGCCAATCTTCCGCGCTGCACCCCTACCCTCTCTTCTCCCTCGCCCCCTCCCCCGGCTGCACCCCTTTCCCCGCCACCACCCTCATCCAACCTCCAAAACTCCACCTCCGGCCTATTCACCCCCAACCGACTGACAACAGGTAGTATCATAAACCACGGGCACACCATCCCATACCGCATTGGCCGGAACTGCCCCTGGTTGGGCGGCCAGGGGGATGTGATGCATGCGTATTGCAGGGCGATGATGAGGGCGAGGGTTAGGGGGAAGCGGAGGCGGTGGGGGGGGAAGAAGTAGGCGAGGGAGAGGGTGAGGGGGAGGAGGATGTGGGGGAGGATGTACAGGGGGGAGATCGGTGTGGTTGGATTGGAGTTTGATGAGAGAGCGGAGGTGGGGAGTGTAGGTGAGATGGTGAGTGGTGAGAGGGGCGTTTGGAAGCGGTTCGGGTCCATGGTGTTGAGTTGCTGTGTTGATGGCGGTTTGACGATGATCAAAGGTTCACATGGTAATGTGATGGATGAGCAAAGATGTAGACGCAACGCAACGCGCGACAAGTCCACCATCAAGCATTAATTAATACACTCAGCCCTCATTTTTGTCTCGTCATGCGTGCGTATTAGCCACAAAGTCTCATGCCTTCATCTTCCAACAGTCACCCCATATCGCCGATAAGAATGACTGGAGTCAGGGGCGAGGCGAGAAAACAGCAGTTGTGGCTGGCTTGGCGGGCAGATGTGGTGTGACGCTGTGCGTCCATCACAATGAGACCTTGGTCCGGCCAGTGTCACCGGACTCAGCTCCTGTCTCATCAGAGCAGATTCTTTCTTTGCGCCACTCAGACGACCACATTGCTTCTCACATCATGCTCAATCCGAGTTGAGCACACAAACCTAAGTCAAGCACGCAAACTCAAGTCGAGCACGCAATCCCAAGTTGAACACGCAATACGGGACATGACGAAAGGTAAAACCGAAGAGAAATTAACTATGAGATTAGAAGCCTAGTGACCCTTTTATGTCCGTCATACGTGAATATGTCATGAGAAATTAGCTTTGTGCAGCGTGTGCCCCGGCCCGGCCGTCGTCAAAACCCTGATGTCAATCTCAACCCAACCCCAACACACTTGCTAGTTATTAATGATTAGGCATTAAACACCAATGAGCCCAAACCTTACCACCGCCATGAACAAAATAAGAAATAATGCGTAATGTAGAAGTTGTACGCGTTGAGAATGAGCAGGGGAAGGGTGTGATACCACTCGAAGCCCGTGACCACCCTGTATGTCACGGCTGCAATGACGCCTCCTATCGTGATGATGGTCCACAACCAGCAAATAATGCGCATGTTGCGGTACTTGTTGCTTTTGTGTGCCTTCTTGTCACCGGACGCGGCCCAGAGCAGCTCGATGCCGAACAGGCGGTCCTTGATGGCGGTGAGGTAGGCGTACGACTGGACGACCATGACGTGCTGCACATTGAAGCCGTACTTGGCCTTGGCCCAGAAGCGAAAGAGAAGTGAGCCGTAGATGATGGATGGGATGGCGAAAGCCAGGTTGTAGTACTTGAACCACTCGGGGCGGAAGAAAAGGAGGAGAGTGCCTGGGATGGGCGAGATGAAGATGCCTAGCGAGACGGCGGAGTAGTAGAGTAGACCTGAAAATGTTAGTCCATGTTTCGAGCAGTTAGTGAGGCAAAGACCTACCGCAGAGATAGCAGATCTTCTGCATGAGCGTCAGGTTCGAGACCCAAAAGTGCTTCGTGGTGAGCAGTGTGGTGCTGCCACGCGCCCAGCGCATCTGCTGCGAAAAAAAGGAGCGTGGTGTGTTGGGGCAGATGCCCGTTGCCAGACACAGTGGGACGTATTTGACCTTCCAGCCGCGATCAACGGCGTCAAACCTGTCTTGGTCAGCCCTCCATCCTCTCAACCACTCAACAGACGAACTCACCCAGTATGAACATCCTCCGAGAACCCAATCTCAGCCGTCCCGCCGACCTCCTCGAGCGCTGCTCTCCGATACACAGCATTACTCCCAACACAAATCGACGCCCCCCATTTATTCCTATTGACCTGAACCACCCTGTAAAACAACTCCTGCGTCGCCCCAGCGCCCTGCTCAACCCACGTCTGGTCATCCGTGACCCGAAAGAACTGTGGGCTCTGCACAATAGCCGTCTTGTCATCCGCCATATGCTCAACGACTAGCTCGCGCAGGAAATCTGGCCGCGGACAAAAGTCGGCATCAAAAATGGCAAAGTAGTCTCCCTCAGTGCGGGCAAACGCCCAGCGCAGATTGCCCGCCTTCCGCAGCCGGGGGCGGTCGTCGCGCACCATGTACTCAAACCCATATCGATGAGCAAGATCGCGCACTGCAGCCGAGGCGCCGTCATCCAGCACGTACACCCGCAATTTATGCGCAGGCCAGTCCAGCTTAAGAATATGCTTGTAAGTATTCTCAAGAATCTCAAGCGGCTCCGAGCAGCAAGGCAGGTAAACATCCACCGTCGGGGCGGTATCGTCATCAATCGGAAACTGGCGCACGCTCTCCTGGTGGGCGACGTAGTCCCAGTCCTTGCCGATGATGCCGACAAAGTAGGAGATAATGAGGTAGATGTTGAGGAAGGCGACAAAGACGCCGTACCACGAGAAGATGGGCGAGCTAACGGCGAAGAGCCACATGCCCGCGGACAGGGTCAGGAAGGAGAAGACGCCAAAAATGTAGAGCGGGATGCGGTTAGTGCGGAGGTACTTGAGTTTTTCCTCGTCTGTGGGGCCCGTGGGGAAGACGAGGCCTGGCTCTTCGCGGGGGCAGTAGGTTCGCCTGAAGGCTTCACGGGAGCGGGTGATGGGGTTGCGGCTTTTCTGGGTGGGGGGTGATGCGTCCCTCTTTTCCGAGTCGGAGGGGAGAGAGATGGTGACGCCGCCCTGCTCGACATCGTCGTCTGAGCTGTGGGAGTGGTCTACCTTTTCGTTGAAGATTTGCTCCTGGCTAGGAGCTGGTGTCTGCTCCCTTGTTAGTAACACTGAGCTGATAAATGTAACCGATTACTTACGATCCGGTCTCCATTAGGTTTGGGTATAACCGGCAAGGGTTTAGCTGGAGGAGCAACACTGGGAAGGGGTGAGTGGTCCTGAGATGCTGTGAGCCTCTTGCGGAGAAGACATCAATACACTCTACATACAAGTGATGTGCTTGACCCCGCTAGGGGGGACGATGCCTCTGACGGATCTCTGAACGGATCACGAGTCTCACGGCTCGACGGGCTGCTGCTCTGTTGGGATCCCGGCGTCCCCGGCCGGATCAGTTGAAGGAGTGGTGGTGTTGATGACATGCCGGCAAGCTATCCGGTGGTCTGTTTTAATGAACGAGAGTGTTTGCTTTCCCAGGGAGGTTACTGGGGGTCGCGGACGGGGAGCAAGCCAGAGACAGGCGATGAGCTCTGACACAGCAGCCATATAAGGTGCCCCGGGATACTCGCCACGCACAGTCACCCGCTGTCGGCCTCGGAAAGTCGCGCTGACGTTGTCATCGGACCCACGCCGGCCTTGTTGGTGAACGATCTGCCCGAGGAGAAGTAACCATGAGATTTGATAGCAGGGGGGTTCCTCAGCCTGCTATCTCTGAAGAGAAAAGATGATCGCCTCGGTAACAAATGCCATGATAACTGTCCGTCGTTGAGTGGAAGTGAAACCCCGAGTCCGACCGCAAGTCTCGTCCAGCACGCCGGTTCACTGTCGTCCGTGCAGAGAGAAAGAGGCAAAAAGTATGATCTTGTTTTTATGTACACTCCTCCTCTATGCAGGCGCCCTTGCCACAAATTAGGATAGGCGACTAGGGTGTATGTGGAAGATATTAGGTCAGAGAAAGAGAAACGACAACGCGCCGACAATTCCGCTGATCGGCAGGCTTGATAGCCACGGCCCATGAAGGCGTCCAGCACTCGACGGAGATGGAGGAGGAACAGGACATGAGGTCGGGGTCGGCGCGGCCGGGAAGTTTGGGGCAGGTCCGACCAGAAGGTTAACTGCGTAGCTCGACGTCGAGAATGTGACATTCCCCTCGGCGTGATAGCCCTCGGTGCCAAACCCGATAATGCCGAGATGTGATCCAGCTGAGACCAGTCCAGTCCGCCAGAGATGTTGAAGCAGAGGTGAGATATCAGCGGCAAAGCTTGTCTCATCTGTATCGGCCGCCCATGTAAAGACAGATGTGCCCCTCTGGTTCTTCCCTTGATACAGAGTGCTGTTGCGCTTGTCAGTGAGTCTGCAGACAGGAATCTAAGGCGAGCTCGGCTTACAACTCGACATGCCCGACCGTCACCTTCGCACAGCAGTCGTCGTTCCCGTCGTAGCCCAGGGGTTGCGCGTAGCCGATTCGCCCCAGCCAGACCATGATCTCGGTCTCAGCCTCCGTCTCCTTCTGGGAGTTGCTGGGATTGCGATCGGCAAAGATGTCGAAGGCGGCATTCGCGGACACCTCGATCTTGGCCAGGCCAGGGGAGTCAATGCTCGGCACGGGACGTGGCGTTGATCCCGGGCCCATGGACCACTGCGCCGCGAGCGTTAATGCCGAGATGTTGGACAGGGGTACCGGCAGGGCGGGATCTGGGAATTTGACGTGGGGGTAGGAGTGGACCGATCCGGGATCCGACGACCACCTCCAGGTCGCATCGAAAGTCGACGGTGAGTCCCGAACCTGGGGTCCAATTAGTTCAGGCGGCAACCGCGGATGGGAATGGTGTGGTCGATCACGCACCGCGAGGCAAGAAAACCCTTTGCCATCAGCGTTCCACGCATTGGGGACGTCTGGAGACAAGTTAGCTGGGCTTCGTGACGACCAACACAGGGCCAGGGTCTCACATGTCAGGCCATTCTCGCGGGTGGTGTAGCTGCCATCGTCGCAGAGCCTGGCATCGTATTTGCCGGCGGCTTGTTGCACCCACAGGGCGATAACCGGCAGTGCGGAACCAAAGCACCGCATCCTGAATCGACGAGCAGCGCTGGAAAGGCAAGGAAGGTGACCGGAATTGCCCTGCGTCACCCCGCCGGCAGTTCATTGATAAAGCCGGAGGACCCCTTCCAGCACTGCCCCAAAGCCGCCGCCTCAACTCTAGGACAGATCGCCCCAGGTGCTTGCGCACTCCTTCTGCAGATATGGGTTCCTGGGGTAATCCGTGTCGGGACTCAGGAACACGCCATCTCTCGGGGAGACGGTGGTTTTGTGGAAGACGCCACGGTGCCACGAAGAAACGCCACCTACGTGAGAAGTAAGACGACGTCCGGCATACGCCTGCCATAGCTCTGCACCTCAGGGTCCGCGGGAGATTCCGTTGGCAGCCTCGGGGTCAGCGGGGAGAAGCAGCTGCGCGAACGAGGCTGATCAGCCGTTGGGTTTCACAGACTGCCCCTGGGAGATCCCAGGCCGCGCAACGATCGGCGGCTCTGCTGTCGACAACACATGCCAAGGCGTAGATCATGCGGAAGCTCCCGACTGAGGCTCAAAGCGCTCCCGAGGCATTTCGATCAACAGGTGCAGAATCTGCACCCCTCAGATTGAGACTAATGTCTTTGTAGAGCGGGCCGTGGCGCAGATTCGGGCCTTTAGAGTGCTCGTAGTAGGCCCGCAAGCTCTTTGCATCTCGGGTCCTTGCATCCGACAGTAGTGTCTCGCAGCACAGCAGCAGGATGGGAAATTGGCCACGATTGGGGACATCGCCCGATTCTGGATTCCGTCGGAATCGCAAAACCTGATGTGGCCAGGGGAGTTTGGTGTTGTTTTGATTTGTGTCACCTCGCCTGTGCAGTTGTCTCGACGTGGGCGTCGGCATGGCGGTGACGGAGTGTCTCTGTCCTGGCTGCCAAGGTATGGTTTGCCGGTGGTTGGCTCAGGGGAAGATCGTGATGGCAGTCGGGAGTGGTTTCAGCTTACGCGTGTCGTGCGAGCAGCCGGAAGCACACCCAGCAAAAAGCGTGCGAAAAGTTGGCCAAACTGGGCAGACGAGGCGGTTCCAAGAGGCCGGATGTTTTCGAGGGAGGCGTTATATATCCTCACTCTTCAACCGAAGCCAGTGTTTCCTGCCGAGGATCCTTCTTGCGCAAAGGCCAGTGCTGTCTCACCGCATCCTGAGAACCAAACACCCGGATCTATCAGTCGTGTCTCCCGAGATCCGATAGTCGACCGTTAGGGCAAGCCATGGACAACTCTCGCCATCCCCAGCAGTCGGGGGCGTCTTTCCCGCCCATTCGTGGCCTTCTGGGTCGTTCATATCCAAGCTCCCAGTCGATAGCATCAACAATCAGTCCCGGGTCATCGACCCCCAACTCATGGTCGGCAAACGAATGGCTGCGAGGGAGTCCCAACACATCCCCGCCGAGCTCCGGGCTAGGTTCTCCAGAGCTCAAGCCTAAGCTGCTGTCTGAAGATGGCAGCGTGTCTCCAGTGGAAGAGTCCATGGGCAATAGCCCCATTCCGGCAGCAAAAAACATCTGCTTCGTTGGCGCGGGCTTCGTAGGTCAGTACGAGAGCCAGAATCCACGACTTCCCCAGGCTGACAGAAGGAGCAGGTGGCCCAACCGCCGCGGTGATCGCCTACCACAACCCTCAGATGGCCGTGAACGTGGTGGACCTCAACGAACAGCGCGTAGCGGCCTGGAACTCGGCCCATCTCCCCATCCACGAGGACGGTCTGCTGAAGGTGGTGCGTATCGCCCGTGATGGTACGCTCGACACCACCGTGGCCCTGTCCGGCATCGGTCAACCGGTCCAGCTGAAGGCGCGCCAGCCAAACTTGGTATTCTCGAGCAACGTCGTCGAAGCCATCTCCGAAGCAGATGTCATCTTCATCTGTGTCAATACGCCCACCAAGATGCAAGGTGTTGGGGCAGGGTCCATGGCGGACGTCAGCGCAGTGGAGAGTGCCACGAGGACGGTTGCGCAACACGCCCGGGCAGGAGCCATCGTCGTTGAGAAGAGTACGGTTCCGTGCGGCACCGCGAGAATGATTCAAGACATCGTGAGTGTGCCTTAAAACGACATTGATCTGCTCATGTTGACCAAGCCCAGCTCCGGCACTACCGACCCGACACTAGCTTCGAAGTCCTCTCAAACCCCGAGTTTCTGGCCGAAGGTACAGCGGTGGAGAACCTCATGCATCCAGACCGCATTCTCATCGGTAGCGCCCAAAGCCTCGCAGGCCTGCGAGCGGCCACAGTGTTGAAGAATGTGTACGCTGCGTGGGTTCCTAGTGCCCGGATTGTGACAGTCAACACTTTCAGCAGCGAGCTCGCCAAGCTCGTGGCAAACACCATGCTGGCGCAACGCATCAGCAGCATCAACGCGGTGAGCGCCATGTGCGAAGAGATTGGGCTCGGTGCCGATGTGGACGACGTCAGCCTCGCCATTGGGAAGGATCTGAGGCTGGGGTCAAAGTTCCTTCAAGCCGGCGTCGGGTTCGGAGGATCGTGCTTCGAGAAGGACATCCTGAACCTCGCGTACATCGCCCGCGAGATGCACCTCGACGTCGTCGCCGACTACTGGTTGTCAATCTTGAAGATCAACGAGGACCAGCGGCAACGGTTTGCCCGCAATGTCGTCCACGGTCTTAACGGTTCTCTCCGCGGGAAGAAGATTGGTGTGCTGGGTTTCGCTTTTAAGGATGGGACCAACGACACGCGCAACAGCATCGCGGTTCACATCATCAGGGATCTGGCATCCGAAATGCCGCGCGAAATTGCCGTATTTGACCCCGGTTGTGCTCCGGCGGAGGTCCTCGAGGAAGTCGAAAAGATCGGTCTGAGCGCGGAGCAGATGGCGAGGATCCGGATCTGCTCTGGATGGAGGGACTGTATGCAAGATGCCAGTGCGGTCTGCATTCTGACACAATGGAAACAGTTCCGAGGCCGGCGGCTTGGGAATCCTGCCGGGCCTGCGGGCAAGGTCTCCAAGCCCAGGGGCCGGGGTTTTGCAGCACGGCCGCAAGACGCGTGCCTCAGTGAGATGAGCATCATCGACCTGGAGAAGCTCTCTCGGCAGGAGGTGTCGGCTCCATCCGACGACCCTCTAGGAAGACTGAAACCGCTGCCGCCATGCCAGGAGGGCTGCAGCCACTGCGGGCACGGCCACAGGGGGGTTCATCAGAGCCAGGACGCAGTTGACTGGGTCGAGGTTGCGGGCATGATGCAGGAGCCACGCTGGGTTTTTGACGGACGCAATGTCGTCAACCATGTGGAGCTTCAGGGGCTGGGTTTCCGTGTGAGGGGGATCGGGAAAGGAGTCCAGTCGCGTTAATCATCGACGCCTGGGGCTCAAAGCCGGGAGGAGCAGGAGGTCTCCGTCAGTTGTTTGGAATTCGGGTCGAGGGTTGGCGCTTATGGAGTATCACAACCACACACCTGGTTCAGCATAATTAGTAATTCTTGGACATAATACGTAATGTTTGCTGGCTATGAAGACCAATCGTTCAGAGAAACAAAGGGAAAGATGAAGTTCGACGCACCGTAACACGTGTTGAACCTCAGGCCTTGGTCCTTCACCACAGCCTTGGCGGGCTGTTGGGGGTCGGGGGATTCCGAATTCGTGGTGTGTCCCCAGTGAATCACGTTCTGTCTTAAATCCAGTCCCTTCAAACAGGAAGAGCGAGAGATTGGGTGTGAGATGAACAAGATGACAGACGATGACAGAAAGTGAGAACGGACAAACAAATTCAGGTTGTGATTGAAATGAGCTGAGAGCTGGGGCCCACGGAGCTGTGCGCTCGCCACTTCTCCACATCTTTTCCCTCGGCTTTTTTTTATTGGCCAGGTCCAGCAACTTTCCCACTCCCACTATTTTTGATTTGTTTTTGATCTTGGGGACTTTGCAAGTCAAGGCAGTTGCGACTCAAATTCTCAAAACTCATCTCCTCGGCCACTCTCAGACTCGCAAATAACAACGACCCGTACTCATGATTATGCGATTTGCTTTCTTTTGTGATATTTGTCTCAAAGCCCCAATGTGAATCTTTGTTTCGGTGATTTGTCAGGTGGAGCTGATGCCACCACCTCCCAGCTTGATCCTGAACACAAAATATCGACACCAAGACCGCGACGATGAGGCGTTACACAAGAGAAGTGGCAATCTTTTGCATAGTTAGCCTTTTCGCCACCTTCATAGCTCGGTGAGCAGGTTAGACACCTGGCTTCAACCCACCAACAGCAAGACCTGCCAACAATTCCAAAACACACAATGGCAACAAAAAACATGGCCCATGGGAAGGACAAGCAGGTTAATCGTCTGAGCAGTCAGCATTCGACATCTCGGTGAAGCTCAGGTCTTCCAGGCGTCAGTCGCTTGTTGACTCATCCCCAGACCACAACTGCAAGTTCGTACACTGATGCCTTCTCAGTGCTGCCGCCAAAAGCAAGTTACCCACAAAGACAAGAGGCAACATCCTGAGACGTGGGTGACTGACATGTCGTCCCGATTCGCCAGTCTCGTATTTGTCCAACCCACAGGAACCATGTTGGGGTAGATGACGTCGTCTCACTTTTTGGGAGACAGACTCAGCCTCAAGATGATGCATTCGCCAGTGTCTCTTCATGCCGCTTCGCATGACTTGCATGGCAGTTCCTGCAGCACATTGGGCGCCAGGGCTGCATGTCTTTTGTTGGCCGCATCCAAGACCGACGCGCCTCATTTGAGACCGGTCTCTAACCGCTGGACGGGCGAGGCCGGAGTTAAGACCATACTTGCCAATGTGTCTGAAGAGCCGGTTGGGGGAGCTCAGCGATCGCCGATTCAACAACAACCGCGATCCAGGCTTGGCGAATCATTCAGGGAAAGCCGCGCACACCACCAACTTGCTGGCGCAGGGCACGGGGCGCAGGGCATGGCAAGGGCTGGATGAGGGAGGAGGCGGGCGCGGCATCTGGGGCGAATCAACAGGCCGGCGCTTCTGGGCGCGAACAGACGCGCAACCTGTCTGGCCAGGGCCGCCAGGCGGCCTGCATGCGTTTTGCTTGTCGCTGCGACGGCGATAACGTGCATGAGAGCGGCCGCATCTGCCCTGGCCAGTTGCTATTTTTCAGCCCTCAGGGTTTCGTGGCTCTCGGTTCCAGCCCGCTGGGTGCACTGCAGACACTGTCCCCGCCAGCAGGTTGCCTCACGCAGAATGCCGTTTCAGGTCACCTACCAACGGCTGGCCACCATCACACCGATCCAAAAGCAGAAGCGGGAGCATCACAGGACCTTACCTTTCCGGCCCTCCACACCTCGCGACGATCCTATCAAAGTCACCCGCCCGGCTCAGCCCTTCTGGCCATGTCACCCTATTGGCTTCCAGAAGCCGCACCCGCGCATTTGCGCCGCAGATGCACCTTACGTTTACCCCAGGGGCTCAAGGCTAAATGACATCAAGAGCTAGGTCATTGTTGTATCGTTCTCCAAGTTACACCGTCCAAGTTCGGGAGGGGGCGTGTCTCAGAAAGGCAGGCTGCAGACAATTTGATGCAAGATGCCCGGCAAGCTCCCACGCCGCCGGCTCCCCCACATCACTACTTAACAGAAGCGGCCGCCGGCTCCGGGGAAGTCGACCTTGGTTGTTAACCAGCTTGCCCGACCTACGAGGTGCCAAAGCTTTAACGGAAACCACTCCCAACCCGCCCTCAAACAAGGCCTCTTGCATCCCTGGCCTAACCACGCGCGCAACTTGGTATATCTGTTCGCGGACCATCCGCCCTGCCCTCAACTTTGTGGCCTCACATGTCCTCATGTCTTTGACTCATATCCACCGACCTTCCAACGACTGTTCCGTCTCGGACACGGCCGACTGATAGAAACCTCAACCCCACGCACGCTGTCCAGTCAAATCGGAATTTCTGGCAGAACCGACACGACCGCATTCTTGTCCTCTCATTTTGTCCCCCTGTATTCATCGACACTCCCAAATCTTCACACATTTGTCACCCCTTTTGAGACCGGCAAGATGTGCCTCACGAAGATCTACTACAACACCTACTCGGACGGTGTCCAGAACATCACCGAGAAGAAGTACCCGTGCAGGGAAGGCCAGGGATGCTTGCAGCCCGACATCATCCAGTTCAACCGCAACTTCCCCTTCACCAAGCTCGGGGACGTGCGGCCGGAGTCCTACCAGAGCCTCTCCGAGCGCAATCCGACCCCCTACCGCTCCAGCCATACTTCACCCTCTCCTTCCCGTAGGCGCGAGTCGGCGCTCTACACGAGAGGCTCCAGAAAACGCCGCGACTACGACTACCGCGAGCCATACAACTCATACGAACCCTACGAGTACCACCGCTCCTCCCCCCACTTCTCACACGAACGCCGCTCCCGGGAACGCGAGCGCGAACCACGCTTCAAGCGCACCTCTGCCCCCCCTCAAATCATCTACACCGACCGGCACTCCCGCTCCTCCAGCCGCGACATCCTCATCGGCCCGGTCCAGCTCGCAGAAGAGTACGGCCGCCGATACCATTCCCGCTCTCGCTCCCGCGAGCACGGCGGGGCTTCCTCCTCTCGCGACAGCAGTGCCCATCACCACCACTCCTCCCACCGCCACCGCACCGACGACTCCCAAACAACCTACCTCCTCGTGTCAGACCAAGACGAACTCCGCCGGCGCCAGCGCCGCGACGACAACCGAGACCGACGCCAAATCTTCGGCCCTTCTACATCCTCCGCCACGCGCGACTCGACCTCCTCCTATGACGCCCACCACCACCACCACCATGACAGCAAGTACACCCCCTCCCGCCGCTCCTCCACAGCCATCATCCACAACGCCCCCCTCACCACCGCCAACCCCACATACGATGACGCCCTCGGCGGTGGTGCCACCTCCTCAGGCAGGAAACATCTCCGCTGGGACGACCAAGTCCGCGCACGCCGCGAGCGGCAGAATGCTGGTATTGCCAGCCGACCGGTGTCGGTGTCGTCTGGTGAGGGGGGGTATGCTGGTGGTGGGGGGGAGATTAAAGGGATTTTGAAGAAGCCTCATGTATCAGGGGAAAGTGGAAAGGGGAAAGGAAAGGGCAAGGGTAAAGAAAGGGAGGTGGGGGATGAGTTTGATGATGTTGATGCGTTGAGGAGAGCGGTGGAGAGGATGGAGGTGGGGGGTGAGGGGCGGAGGAAGAGGGAGAGGGAAGGGATGAGGAGGTATTGAGAAGTGGGAGGAGTTGAGGGGTTTGTGTTTAGGTTGCATTAGGAGTGGTGTTGGGGCTTTGCATCTTGAGTTGTAGCATGGATGGGTGGGAGTTCTTGTGCATTGGCATGACTGGGTCATGGTACAAGCTGCATTCGCTTCTCGGGGTGTTCTGTTTCTTTTCTTTCTTTCTTATGGCACGTATCAGAATACACATTGATCATTTTGTGCTTGATCCTCTCTTTTGTGATTGCCTTGTTCTTCTGCAACCAGCCTCATGTCAAACGAAGGGAATGCCTGAAAACCCCCAGCCCAAGGCTTTTCACGCCTAT
Organism: Amesomyces nigricolor; assembly: GCA_004802645.1. NCBI lineage: Eukaryota > Fungi > Ascomycota > Sordariomycetes > Sordariales > Chaetomiaceae > Amesomyces > Amesomyces nigricolor. The sequence goes on from SRKS01000004.1 coordinate 652,134, forward strand.
CTTCCCCTTTTGTAATCTGCAAATTCTTGACGGCTTCGATGCCATTCCCATAACCTTCCCGAGTTCAGGTGATATCTCTGCCGAAAATGCAACTTTCCTGAATCCGGCGCGACGCCGGGGATCTGCCTCGGGGCAGGTCGGCGCTGCGGATCCACTTCGCCGATGTGGATCTCCGCCCTCGCGCCGACCCGTCCGCATCACGAGCCGGGGGCGGAACCGCTTTTGCCGAAACCATACGGATCTTCTAGATCTGATGTTTCCGCCAATCAGACATCCTCTAAATCTTTTTGTTTGAATGAGATGTGCAAGCATGAGAGAGCATCCATCCAAGAACAAGTGGAGGCGGCGGGCCTGGTCCTGGACGCGATGTTGAGGCCGACGGTTGTGGTGTGAGATGGAGAAAGAGTGACAGGGAGAAAATCGCAAAGACGGGCGGCGATACTGGGTTGACATTAAAACCGACATTCAACGTTGTCCAATCTGAGCCTGCCAACGTTTCCACGAAGTAGCAGCCCAAAATTATAGTGTTTGAAACAGCTCTGCTGGCTCTGCAGCAAAAGAAACCAGCCCGATTAGAGCAACATATCTAACGTTAAACCCAAGACATCCTTTTCGCATTATCTGAATCCCAACGCCGCAAGCCAACGATCTTATCATTGGCTTTCTGGTAAATTGCGTTTTCCAAGCTCCATTAACACCATAACCATGAGGAAAGAAAACCCCTAAATCGACGGCGAGCGGCAACAAGAGCCTAAGAAGAAGTACAAGATTTTCAAACCTCGGTGCAAATCGAAATTATATCCAACAACATGAAGGAACATCAAGTGTGTCTCCAATGCGACCATCAACGCAGGGAAGCGGGTATCAAAAGAAAGGCGGCTTCCGTGGGAGATCATCATGCCCGCATGATAAAGTTGGGTTGTGGCTGTTATGGGTTCGAGATGATGGCGTGTGACTTGCCGGGTGTGTCACTGTGGGAGGTCCCGCCGGATGCCGCGCATGTAACCTGAACCAGCGCCGCATTCAGGCGTGGCGGGGTTGGCATTTCAGACAATATTCGGAGGGCGTTGCGATCTTGGTCGGAACTGTGCGACCGTAGCCGGGGGTTGTCTGACAACGAGCGAGGCCAAACTTCTGGCGATCCCCGTAAGCAGACGTCGCGACGCCGCTCCTGGAGTCCTCGTTCATGAATAGCCTCCTCCCTGGGCGCACTTCCCAAGGTCCACCAGCAAATCGCCCGCCAGGACATCGATGCCCCCCGAATCCTTGTCCTCCACGCCAAACCCAAGCATCACCACATCGTCCAGATACCCATGATAATTAAGTCCCTTCTCCTTCCAGTTCGCCGACGTCACATACAACATATCCGTATGACGCTCGTTCTTGTGCTTCCTCCCCGCGATCCACAGCGGCTTCTCCGAAATCGCATACAGCTCGTACGGCGCGCGCTGCTGGAACATCACCACATACGGCTCATACTCGCTGTGCCAGTCGTAGTACCGCTTGTGCTGTATGATCATCATGATGAACGTGTTGTCGTCGTTGGCCTTGCAGTTCGGGTCTGCTCTGTTGCACATGGTGATGCGCAGTGAGTTGGTCGCCTGGTGGTACGACTCTGAGGTCTCCTTCGTCTTGGGCGGCAGCGCGGGCAGGTACCGCGCGAGGCATCGGTCGTCGTCGGAGGCCATCGCCGGGGCGAGATCCGCGCCCGTGTTGCCGTCGCGGTCCAGGCTGGCGAACACGCGGTGCGGGTACATGTTGGTGTGCACGAATATGGCGTCGTTCGCGTCCCAGAACAGGACGTAGTTCTTCTCGAGGGGCCCCGGCGCGCCCTGGCGGACCATCTCGGTGCCCGCGGCAAAGTCGGTGTTGGTGGCGATCTCGTATTCCCAGTCGACCAGCTTGCGGAAGTCCTGCAGCCACTGCCCAAGGCAGAGTTCTCCGCCGTTGGAGCCGTAGGAAACCAGCGGGTTCTGGGGTCCGTAAAAGACGCGGGCGTCGTGCGGCCCTATGTTGAGGTTGAAGGCCTCGTACATCCCGGTGCATTTGCCGCCGGTCGTGGGAGCGATGGGGAGCGTGGCAAGATTGTCGATGCACGTGAGCGTGCCCTTAATGAATTGTGCGACGCAGCTGAGCTCAAAGTAATTGGGGTTGAGGCTTTCGGGTGGATTTAACTCCTGGCCGACGATGTACCAGGAGCGCTCGTAGTGCGGGTGCGGAATGATGTTGGGGTTGTAGACGCTCTTGCCAAAGCGGATCTTGAAGTAGGCGCCGTCGGCGGTCGATACGGAGTAGATCTCGCGGTGGGTGCCGTTGTTGATGAGGGTCGGCAGCCGGGGGTTGATGGGCGGTGTAGTTTTGGCCGTATTCGAGGTCAAAAAGGAGCCGACGCGCGTGCGCAGACCGTTGTTTGTGTGCCAGAGGCTCGCCGTGAGGATGAGCAGGACCACGAGTGGCCCTACCAAGGCCACCCGCTTCAGGTCCCTCACGATCATGGTTGTGGGAGAGGCTGATGCTGGGAGGTGAAGATGGACGGCAGCATGGAAGGCAAGACGGGAAGGGTTCCACGTCGGGTCGGGAATCCTTTGGTGATGATGTTGGTGCTCTGGCTCTGGCCAGCCAGAACACGGGAATTGAAGAAAAAAGGGCCACGCGTTTGTCAGCGAATGCCAAAGCTTATCTGCGTGATCTGACTCGCGTCTGCGACAGAAGCAAACAACCAGGAACAGCAGCAAACGGCCAAAGGGGCAAGAACGTTATCGAGCCTGTGGACTGAATACGAAGTGTCTGCGAGTTTGGTCAGCACGCTGTCCCCTTCAGCGGTTCATAACGTAAATGGCCGGATGGGGTTCATCAATGCTCGCAAAACAGGGGGGGAGGGTGGGGGGGGGAACGCAGATCGGCGACAACTCCAGTGCAAAAGGCGCAAGAAGGCGGGTACCTGTGGGCGAGGTATTTTGATGAAACGGGGATGAGGAGAACCAGAAGATCACTGCCAAAATTCGGCCTCATCAGTGCGCACACGAGAGCTCCAATCCCAGGCTTCCCTCTCTCCATCCCTGCGTAGATTGGCTGTGGGTGGCACCCCCTGTCCCTGCAGTTCTTGTCAACCAGAAGCAGTTAGAAAATCATCCCAGGCTTACGTCCCATGTTCAAAGCTCTAGGGGCAGCTTCATTATTTGAAGAGCTCCTTTGGCGCCAGGCGGTGAAGACTGGAGAGGCAAGAAGAGGGCAGTTTTAGGTTGGGCTTCTTAGGTTGTCTCGCGCGTCTTGTGCGGAGCTTGAAGGCAGAAATTTGAGGAGGGGCCAAGAATCAGGTGTAAGGACCGGGGCAGGAAGCCAAAGACTTGACGTCATTGGTTGTGTTGGTCCAGATTAGCGATAATCCCACATTTGGTTAGCGACTCCGGCTGTTGAACCGCGCTAAGAAACCCCACAGAGAAACCGTTGTCGGCCCCGGGGATAGACAGAAGATGCAAAAGGGCCACGGCAGGGCTGCTCCAATGCTCTTCAAAAATACATTAAGAGGTTTGTAAATACTGCGACCAGTCGCTGGGAAACAAGCTATATCCAACAAAACAGAGACACCCCAAAAGACGCACCGCCACTTCAAGCAGGCAGCTTCGCTTTCCTCGCCGTCGCCGCCTTGTACAGCCACTGCGGGAACCGCACACTCGGCTCGTCAAACGCCTTGGTGACAACCTCGGCGCAGTAGAGCGTCGCCGGCAATAAGATCAGATGCGGCACCAGAAACGCCACCTCCATCCCCAGCGGGCCTGTCCACGGCAGCGGGAAGGCATTGATCCAATGCGGAAAGCTCTCGTGGGAGCTCTTGGTGAACCCGACCGCCGCATACAGTCTGTCGCCGAGCGTCGACAGAATCGGGCCGTGGACCAGGTAGAGCGCGTACGACACCCGTCCGAGGTACTGGCAGAAGCGGGTCTCGAAGAAGCGCTTCAGCCAGCGGATGTGCGGCGTCGAGGCGACGAGGAAGGTCGCGGCGAAGAAGAGGAAGAACCACTTAGCGTCGCCCATGGCGCGCGGCTTGAGGAACGACAGATAGTACCACCCGGGGTTCTTGCGCATGTCCTCGACGCTGGCCGTGACCGCGGGGCTGCCGCCCAGGTACATGGCGGCGGCGAACAGGGTGTAGAAGATGGTCTTCTTGTGCGGCCGGAAGCGGTCGAAGAAGCCTGGGAGGTCGTCGTGGGCGGCCAGCTGCTCCAGCTCGCCGAGCAGCATACCGGCGACGAACAGGGCGCAGTTATAGCCGTCAACGATATAGAGGAAGTAGAATATCAGGCCGGCTTGGAGCCAGAGGCGGGCGTTGCGGGTGCAGCGGGAGAAGGCCAGGAGGCAGGTGTAGACGACGATGGACCCCTTGAACTCGATCGGTATCGACCAGAGGTGGATGTTGTAGGCGTAGAATCCGATGCCGCCGCTGAGGAAGATGAATGAAAAGTCCTTGGTGTCTCTGTACCAATGCCCCACGGCCTCGAGGTAGGTCGACTTCAGCTCGACATTGTCCACGCGAAGTTGCAGGGCTTGGAGGATGGTCATGTAGATAAAGGTGGTGAAGATGACTGGGAGGTAGAGCCGGAGCCATCGCCTAAAGAGCGCCGAGCCCAGGTTGTCGGCCAGCTTCGCTTGGTCACCGGCGTGGATGAGACTGATGGGCTTGGCTGACAGGACGTAGCCGGAGATGACAAAGAAGGTGGTCACGGCGAAATGACCGCCATGAAAAAGTAGGCCGATGCCGGGTAGGTTGATGAAGTAGTGCTCGCCGTTGAAGCCGAAGCTCGACTCCATCGCCCTGAGCTGGTGCGGGGCGTGTGCCCACAGTTCATGGTGGTGCCAGTAGACCAGAAAGGCGGCGAATCCCCTGAGCCCATCGAGATATGCTGTCGGCCTCAGCTTCTCGGGCTGAGAGCTGCTGTGTCTGGACTGCCATGGCGAAAGGGCCGAAGTCAGCCAAAACAAGGCGCGTCGCGCAGACATGAGCGTGCCCGACCATTCCGGAAGTGCATCGTCCCTCTTGTGCTTAATTGCCCCTTCCAGGTCGCTGGGCATGGTGAAGAAACGGAACAATTCAGCTTATGAAAGAAAGGGACACGAGAAAAAAAAGGCGGACCGTGACTTGACTGACAGATGGCTGAGAAAAAAAAAGGGGCATGGTTGTCCTGAGTCTGGCTCCGGATGGAACGCTGTTCCATTTGTTGGCAGTTGGCGGGCGTGTGCCCCACCATCGGGTCCATTGAGGGTCTGGACGCGGTGAACGGGGAGAAGGAACGCGTGATCCGCGCCCGGGTCTGTTTCAATTTTCTTTTGTGTCGAGGCGAGCCCAGATTGTCACGACTCGTCAGGCTGAATGTGCCGTCGGCGATTTTTGGGACTTTTACTAGCAGTTTGTCGACTTTGTTTGCTGGTTTGGACCGTTGTCAACTTCTTTGCACCTGGGGCTTCTCCTGTCGTCCCACAGCCCTCGCCCACCCTGTCAAGATAGCGCTACGCGCGTCAAACCCAGATCGCGTGGGGAGGCTCCAATAACCAGGACCATCAAAAGTTGCGGGGAAATCTGCGATTTTCGATTTCCCCTGTGAAACGGGAGTTCATGCCACCTCCGTGGTCGAAAATGGAACGAACTTCGAGCCAGCAACCTCAACCGGGTCCATGCGGGGAGATTCAGGCCAATCAAGCCCGCCAAAACCTGGCTCATGGCGCCCCACTTTCCCCTCAGCCGGCTCGGCAGGCACCAGGGCCCGGTTTTGCATGTGAAACTTCACACGGACGCTCGCGTAACGCCAAGCGTCCACTTCCAACCCAAATTGAACAACCTTCACTGGACAGCTACAACATTGCAATCTGTGTCCGCCAGCTCGTATGACCGCTGCAGTCACTATATGCAGGAACACTCCCAGGGAAGGTTTGTCAAGGTCTCCTCGATATCTCGCGTGTTAAGAACCGAAGCCCATGCTCCATTCTCCTCCCGGCCCCCGGATACCACTCTGTCTTGGAGAGAGCCACTTGGTTCCTGACTGGATCTGGTTTCCAGGAAAGCTCTGATGAGCAGTCGATCTCACCATCGCCACCAATTCATAATCAGTCTTCCGTCGCCCAGCCTTTTGTCTTCCCTCCAACCAGTCAAATTCCTTCACGCTCTACACTCTCAACCGTGTCGGTTCAAGTTGACACCGGCACAGTCCTCGGCGGTCCGTCACATGCTCCCGCTCCCACATGTGCGCAGATCCCGCGGCCCGTCCAAAGCGGCATCTCGCCCGCCGGCCGTGTAACATGTGGCTCTCGACCCCGGCGCCGTTGAGGATGCACAACAGCCCGGCACCCGAAACCCCTCCAACCCCTTTGAGGAGTAGCGCGAGGGGAAACAAGCTTCTCGCTGCCCTTAACCTCACCCACCTGCCGGATCTCGACCAGGATCGTCTCGCCTCTCCGCCCGCCTGGGGCCGGCTGTCATCATAACACCCCGCGATGGAGAAACACACCAAGAAGCCACCTCCCCGCACCCCCGCGATCCTTGAATTTCCCCATGGGCACGGTGGATCATTACATCTGCCGTCTCATGGGTCAGGCACCCTCTCTCGGGACTAACAGCCCGCCAGGAGAGCTTTGGATTGGCCACTCCACCGCGAGCAAGCTTGTGCCAGGCAGATCCCCAGCCCATGTTCAACGTCCACGAAGATATCGGCCTCAGCTTCCCCGGGTCCCCATCCCACGAGGTGACTCTCCCATGTGGCCCAAGATCGGAAGTGGGGGAATCTTTCCAGGTTTCTCAGGTCCTTTCGGCGAAGCTTGTGACACCGTCCCCTGCTTATCTGCTCTGAACCTGCGCCGCAAACTGCAACTCTTGTGAAGATTTCTGGCCTCTCATATGTTCTCGTCCTCCCATCTCCTTGATCGTCTCCCCGCTGTTTCAGTATCACTCACATCAGACATCATGGCGGACTACTGGGAACACAACAGGAGCAAGATGAACTGGAAGCCATCCTTCTCCGGCTCGAGCTCGCCGCTCTCACCACTCTCTCCCCTCTCCCCCTTATCGTCACCAAACCTCTCCAGCCTCCCCCACAAACTCCGCAACCGCGTCCCAACCCAAGTCCGCCGCATCATCCCCTACTATCTCGTCGGCCTCTTCTTATGTGTCCTCATCTTCAAGGGCCAGGTCTACCCCTCCGCCGCCCACTCCCAATCCCCCACCCACCTCATGAGCAAACGCCAACCTCCCCAACAACAATTCCTCTCCGGCTCCCCAGACCTCCCCTCACCACCACCACTCTCCCCAACCCTCCCCAAAAAAATCTGGCAAAGCTGGAAAACCGACCCTCTCCACTTCGCCCAGCGCGACCTCGACACCTCCAAAACCTGGACCCTCAAAAACCCCGGCCACCGCTACGAAGTCCTCACCGACGCCAACGACATGGTCTTCGTGCACCAGCACTTCGGCGCCGGCAGCGCCATCAACCGCCCGGACATCGTCGAGCTCTACGCGTCCGTCAACATCACCATCATCAAAGCCGACTTGCTGCGGTACATGGTCATGTACGCCGAGGGAGGCGTGTACGCGGATATTGATGTCGAGGCGCTGAAGCCGGTGGAGAGGTTCGTGCCGGCGAGGTTTGCTACCGGGGATGGGTTGGCGGGGATTGATATGGTGGTTGGGGTGGAGATTGATCAACCGGAGTTTCGGGACCATCCGATCCTGGGGGGGAAGTGTATGAGTTTTTGTCAGTGGACGTTTGTGTGTCGGCCGAGGCTGCCGGTGATGATGCGGTTGATTGAGAATATTATGAGGTGGTTGGGGGAGGTGGCGAAGGCGCAGGGGGTGGGGGTTGGGGATGTGGTGTTGGATTTTGATGAGGTGATTTCAGGGACGGGGCCGTCGGCGTTTACGGCCGCGGTGCTGGCGGAGATGAACGCGGCGGCACCGGAGGGTGGGGAGGAGATTACGTGGGATACGTTCCATGCGATGGATGAGAGCAAGGTCGTGTCGAGGGTGTTGGTGTTGGACGTGGAGAAGTTCGCGGCCGGGCAGGGGCATTCGGATTCCGGGAACCATAACGCCCGCGGAGCGTTGGTCAAGCATCATTACCATGCCTCCAACTGGCCGTCGAAGCATCCGCGGTTTTCTCACCCGGCGTATGGGGAGGTGGAGAGGTGCAACTGGGACGCGGCCTGCGTGAAGAAGTGGGATGAGGACGTGGAGGCGTACAAGCTGCTCTCGACGGAGGAACAGAACAAGATCATCGAGCAGAGGAGTAACCTGGACGGCCACAAGATGGAATTGGCGAGGAAAGAGCAGGAGAAGGCGGCTGCGCTGGAGCGGTTGGTGCAGGCTGTCAAGAGGCAGGAAGAGGAGGCGAAACAGAGGGCTAATGATGCTGTTCAGGAAGCACATAGCGGGAATCAACAGCAGAACCAACCAGCATTTGGGTTTGGGACTCCGCCTCCTGTTCAACCTCCTCAGGCCCAGTTCGGTGCGCCGCCGCCGGTACAACTGCCACCACCGCAGCAGCAGCAGCAACAACCCCAGGGTGGCTTTCCGCAGGGCGGGTGGCCACCACCACAGCAACCGGAGCAGCAGCCGCTGGCGTTCCCGCCACCCCAGATGTGAAAGGGAGATTTAAGGATGGGGTGAAGCTGATTTAAATAGAAGGCTGCCATCTCAGTAGCCAAGCGGGCTTGACGCCTGGGTGCAGCTTCGGGCATGCAAGACCTGCCTGCCCATGAGGGCGTCACCTTACTAGAGTAGTGTCGCTCATGACGACTGGAGGAGAAGCCGATCCTGATATGGATCGAGAAGCAGCATGGAAAGGTCGTTTGGAAAGGCAGCGGCACGATATGCCGTCGAAGGCTTGCTCTTTGTTCATAGGCGTGTTATTAGCGCTTGCTAGAACATCAACAACATTTGAAGAACCCTCTGAGTTCCATCCTGGTGGTGATATTTGGTGCTGAATCAATTGCTTCATTCCTCGTGCAGTGGTTCAACAGATGTAGATTGAACTTTGGTTGAACCCGACATACCTCTGCGCTTCCTGCGTTGGGTCCCGGGCGGGAGGCTGGTATCACTTGACAAACGGCTCAGAGACATTCGTTGTTTGTGATGTCTAGTCATTTTGATCTGGAAAGGAACAAAGGAAATGGGAGTGCTGCATTGGTCCCTTGACTCATCTGTTTTATGGTTCTTGCAGGGAATACAGCCCGTCTAAGATATGGGATGCTGAGGAATATCTCGCAGCGCATGGTCACAGACCGTCCGAGTCCGCCTGAATGATTCCATTATGTCCAAGTTTGGAACTGTGATTGGCACGAGTCATCACGATTCTTGCCATGGCTTGACAATGCCACAAAACACAAGAGCAAAACAGGTTGTAATGACATGATTTCTTCGATAGGTTGTTCTGATGCCAACATTCACACTTCTAGGCCTTTGTATTCGATCATCCGGTCCTGCCTTCCACCCATTTGTTTCCCTCCAGGGGTATCATCATACACTTCATCAACGTACCGGCGCTTCTCCGCCAGGGGCCTATCACCCTCAGACAGACAACTAGATTGAACGAATTGCCTGCCCTGACTGCCTCCTTGTTCCGTGCTGGCCACCTGGAAATCCAACAATATCTCCCGTTTTCGGTTCCTCCAATGGACACGGTCAACGCCAATGGGAATCTGGCAGCACACCCACTTGCCACCTGAGGATTCAGAATCGCCGATAAGGCCACGGACTTTAAGTAGGGCCATTCTGTTTAGCATCTTAGCAGGCAAGGACTTTTAAAAGCGACCTCTATACGGAATACAGGTCTTCATTTGCCGACATGACTCTTTCTCCGACTATACTACGGTATCCCGGAGGAGCAGCTCATTTAGGTGTAAGGAATGGTCCAGGCGAGGCCGTCTCTTGAGTGCACGCCGGCTCGCACAAACGTAAAGCATCTCGGCCCCCGGATCTCCGGGGCCCGAGACATCGCCCGGTATAACTCGCACATTCCCCTCGGTCCCCTTCCCTACCCACGGGCGCGGATCTCATCCCTCCCGAGGCCATTCGCCGTCCACCGCCCGCATTATCACCGACTCCAACGCCGCCCTCCAGCCGCCCTCCTCCCCCTACTATCCTACCATAGATGCTGCTGCAAACTGCGATGACGGCCCGGAGGGTTCTACGCTAAGTGCAAACATATACCTTAGCGCCGCTATCAGTATCTTCCGGATCCTGCATGTCCGCAGCAAACTGACAGTCCATATACGATAGTATGACAACTACCGTGTTCGCAAGGTAAGCGAGCAGAGTCCATCCCCCTATCTATAGACCAAAAAGGGTTTGCAAAATCCCGCCAATACTCACCATTCGTTTGTAGATCCGCTGCGATAGGCAATACCCCTGTTCCCACTACGTCAACGCCAAAGTTGACTGTATACTTGTCGACAAGAAGCCCCGAGAGAAGCGCACTCGCATCCTCGTAACTTCGGAATAGTACGTCCACTATCCTACTACCTCGCCGCTACTTCTTTGCCGGCTCGTTGTTTTCTCCTATAGCCAGCTGCCTGACCCTATTATACCTAGCGAGAAAAAGATTGATCAGCTCGACCGTCGTATAGGCGAGGTCCTAGGCCTCATATAGGGCCTTAGGAATTGTAACGGGCTGAGCCCCGGAGAGGCCTCGATGACTCTCAGCCAACCCCTGAAAATCTCCCGGCCAACGACTGCATCAACAACCCCCATCAACGACCCCATCACACTTACCCCTTTTACACTTAGTGTCTCCCTCCGGTCAGAGGAAGGCCTCCGCAACGCGTTGGCCTGTTTCTTCGTTTTCCTTTTCTTTCTTCAAGCTTAGTTGTACTCGTAGAGTCGTCATTAGATAGTTGCAATATACTCCTAAGACCGTTACATTACAACTAAGCTTCCTTCTTCTGTTGTCAATTGCAGAGAAGGTCTGCGTCGTCATCGAGGCGGCGAGACACCCACGACCGCGGTACAGATACAACCGCAACACGACGCAAGCCCTCCATCACGCGAGGCACACGACGCAAGCCCTCCATCACGCGAGGCATACGACGCAAGCCCTCCATCACGCGAGGCACACGACGCAAGCCCTCCATCACGCGAGGCACCCGACGCAAGCCCTCCATCACGCGAGGCACCCGACGCAAGCCCTCCATTCGAGCGAGGCATAACGGGAACTCATCAGAAGGAGCGTCATAATGTCAGCCAACGACACCACAATGCAGGATGGCCAAAGCAGCGACCCAATGGCCCAGATGATGCAGTTCCTCGAGCGGCGATTTGCCAGTCTCGAGAAGCGTCAGGCAGAAGAACGGGAAGCGAACGACGCCCAGATCCGACTCCTACAAGAAGGACTCGCGGCAGTGCGATCTAACGTACCTACACCTCGGACCCCAACATCGCCAGCCCCCCCTGCTATCGCCGTTATACCACCACCTGCACCTGCGGTCACTGCTTCATCACTATCCCCACCTATCCAGACGAAGAGAAAGACGACCCTTCCGGACCCCCCCCGTTTTGATGGGACTCGGAGGAAGTTTCGGACATGGAAGCAGGAGATGGAGAGCAAGTTGGAAACCGACGGCCTAACAATCGGCACCAAGAGAGATCAATTCTCCTATATCTTCGCCCGCCTCTCAGAGAGCCCACAAGCAATGTCCGCGGCCTACTTCGACCACTGCAAGCAGAGCGAGACAACTGAGCCTGCAGAGTTTCTCCAGTACCTATCCTCTTGTTACTCGGACCCAAACCTCACCCAGAAAGCTCTCGACAAGTTGGGCTCGATGGCCCAGGGAGACAAGGAACCCTTTGCGTCCTTCCTGCCCAAGTTTGAGAAGGAATTAGCCGATACGGACGGAGCTGGGTAGACATCTGCCGTCAAGATCAGCTATCTCAAGAAAACCCTTAACGGAGAGATGCGGAGGGAGCTCAAGGGCCAACTCAATATGCCCAACGAGTATAACGAGTATGTGCGGTCCCTCCACGATCTGGGCGCCAACCTCGACGAGTTTCGCGCGTTCTCTTAGCGGCGTGGCCCCCAGCAATCTACCCGCAAAGAAACCTATAAGAGGGCACGGAGCCCTTCCTCCAGCCAGAGACCTGCGAAGCAGCAGAGCGAGATCCGTGCTACTACCCCCCCCCAGGACGTTATAGATTGGGAACCTACCAAGATCAGTAGAGCAGTCTAGCGACAGAACAAGGAACTGGCAGGGAAGCGGGCAAAGTGGGCCGACGACAAGGAGATGGCCTTACGCCGCAGGGAGAAACGGTGTTTACGATGTGGCAGAGACGGCTGTTGGATCTCGGAATGCCCTCTCCTTCCTGCAAGGCGTCCCGAATCCCAGCCCCGAACATACGCAAAGAAATCACGCCCCAAGCTCCCCAAGATCGAGGAACTAGTCGATACGGACGACGACTCGTCTGTCCAGACGATGACCGATAACGAAGAGTTAAAAGAGTAGCTCCTGGCCGAAGTCATGACCAGGAGCACTCGGAGGCGAAGCAGGAATGGAATGAGGTCGAGGGCCAGATGGATAGAAAACCTTTCTATGTTAACTTTGGTATCAATGGAATTCGTTATACCAAGGCCCTCGTTGACAGTGGTTGCCTATATTTTGCTACTATCAGCCTCTCACTCGCTAGACGCTTACGCCTCCTATGCATCCCAATTACCCCTCGCGATCTCGCCCAAGTCAACGTGACAGTCAAGGGCGCTATTCGAGAGGTGGCCTACGCCGATACCGACATTGACGGCCACAAACTGAACCGCGTCTTCTTCTACGTCATCCCTGACCAGGAGGACGATATTATCCTTGGTCGGCCATGGATGGACGCTGAAGAGGTGACGATTTCCCCATTACGAGGGGAACTGACGATTGGGACATCGGGCCTAATCGTCAAGGAAAGGAGTCAGGGAGGGAGCCCAACGCTACCAATCTCCCAACAGATGTCTAGCGTTTTTGGAGCCCTAGTACAAAGGACTCGGAAGTCTCAGGCATCCCAAGTCTACAATCCGGCAAAGCCAGCACAGATTTTCGCTGCAAGCCTTAGGGATATCGAAAAAGCACTTGCCCCAAAGAGACATACCGACCTACGGCAGAAGCTACCTGAGCATTACTACGAATTCCTCCCCCTCTTCGACCGGAGCGCCGCAGACCAGCTACTACCCCCTCGACCAGGGGTAGACCACGAGATCACACTAGAAAGAAATGAGGATGGACGGGAGAAGCCCTTACCCTGGGGGCCACTCTATGGGATGTTACGCGAAGAACTGATCGTTTTGCGAAAGACCCTCACCGAACTTCTCGACAAGAACTTTATTAGGGCAAGCAGTTCGTCAGCCTCAGCCCCCGTCCTATTTGTTAAGAAGCTAGGAGGAGGACTACGTTTTTGCGTCGATTACCGAGGGCTGAATGCCATCACCCGCAAAGACCGGTACCCACTCCCCTTGATCAACGAGACGCTTCGGTCTCTGTCGAAGTCGAGATGGTTCACGAAGCTGGACGTGATTGCCGCATTCCACAAGATCCGAATCAAGGAAGGAGACGAGTGGAAGACCGCGTTTCGTACGAGATACGGGCTATACGAGTGGTTGGTCACCCCGTTTGGGTTGACTGGTGCCCCGGCTACCTTCCAACGGTATATCAACAATACGCTACGCGAGTACCTCGACGAGTTCTGTTCGGCTTATATCGACGATGTTTTGATCTACTCCAACGGCTCGCTCTCTGACTATAGGAAGAAGGTTCGGAAGGTCATGCAGAAGCTTCAAGAGGCTGGTCTCCAAGTCGACATCGACAAGTGCGACTTTAAGGTAAAGACCGTCAAGTACCTAGGGTTTATCGTCGAAGCTGGAAAGGGAATCCGCGTCGACCCCGAGAAGATTAGAGCAGTCGAGTAGTGGGAACGTCCCAAGTCCGTCAAGGGAGTCAGAGGGTTCGTTGGGTTTGCCAACTACTATAGAGAGTTCGTCCCAAACTTCTCGACGGTAGCGATGCCCCTGACGGCCCTAACTAAGAAAGGAGCTCCCTTCCTCTGGTCACCCTAGTGCGAAGAAGCCTTCGAGAGACTCAAGACTCTTCTCATCAGCGCCCCGATCTTAGCCCAATAGGATCCAGACCGGAAGACAGTGGTCGAGACAGACTCTTCGGGGTACGCGGTCGGAGGAGCACTCTCCTAGTACGATGACGAAGGAATCCTACGGCCTATAGCATTCTTCTCAAAAAAGAACAACGCAGCAGAGTGCAACTACCCAATCCACGATAAAGAACTATTGGCAGTTATCCGCTGTCTCGAGCAGTGGGATTCCGAGCTCCGGAGTATACCGCTATTTGAGGTTTGGACAGACCACAAGAACCTCGAATACTTCTACAAAAAGCGGCAGTTGAGCGAACGGCAGGTTCGCTGGGCAGAGATCCTCGCCCGTTACAACTTCCAGCTGACGTACCGGCCGGGCAAGGAAGCTGTAGTACCCGACGCACTCTCGAGGAGAGACCAGGATATGCCGGCGGATGGATTCGATGAACGTCTCGCTGGACGCTACTTCCAGCTCCTAAGGATACGGAGGGGCTGTATCTCCGTCCACCGAGCACAGATCAGTGCCCTAACAAGGGTAGTAGAAATGGAGGAAGCAGAACCTTGGACTGGCAAGCTCGAGACCAAGGTTGGCGTTAGGTTCGTAAAGGCTGGCGATCAAGATGGAGACGACGACGACCAAGCCGACAAGTCAGATCCCCCCGAGAACCCATTCATCGATAAGCCCTTTAGCGATCTATAGGAGCAGGGACTTGCGGCCAACAACCGTTACTGGTTAATCCGCCAGTTGGTCAAAGACGGTGAGAGGCAGTTGCCTCTACAGTGGGGGCTCCCTATCTCGATCACAGAGTGTTCGATCGACGAGGGAAAACGGCTTTGTTGGAGGGGGCGAATCTGGCTTCCTCTCTTCGAACCACTCCGGACTCAAGTCATCCAAGAGACACACGACTCGGCCATATCTGGGCACCCTGGTAGGGATCTTACGAAATCACTGATCGCTCGGAAGTTTACATGGCCCGGCCTTAGCCAGGACGTCCGAAGGTTCCTCCGGAACTGCGACGTATGTGGAAGGACAGCCGTCTGGAGAGAGAAACGGCGTAGCCTACTGAAGCCTCTTCCAATCCCCGAGCGGATCTGGAGCGAGATTTCCATAGACTTCGTCACTGGGCTGCCCCAGTCTGGTCCTGACCAGGCGGATACTATTATAGTTATCACCGACCGATTGTCAAAGAGTGTTATCTTCGAAGCAATGGCGTCAACAACTGCCGAAGACGTGGCCGAGCGGCTGCTCAGCTGCTTCATCCGGCACTATAGCCTTCCATCGGCAATCGTCTCCGATAGAGGACCCCAGTTCGTCGGCCATATGTAGAAGAGGGTCTGCGAGTTGTTGAAGATCACTCGCAGGTTGTCTACAGCCTACCACCCCGAGACCGATGGCGCAACGGAACGAGCCAACCAGGTTTTAGAACACTACTTACGCTGCTATACAACATACTGGCAGAATGATTGGGCAGGCCTGCTAGCCGCGGCGATGCTGGCTGTCAATAACCGTAACGCAACGTCAACGGGAATCAGCCCCTTTTTCCTTACGCACGGCTATGACGTGGACCTCCTTGACCTGACTGATAGGGGGAGAGAACTACGTACGACTAGGAACTCCCCGGTAGCCCGTGGAGAGGCCTTTGTCGCCAAGCTGAAGGAAGCGGTACAGGTAGCACAAGCTGCGATAGCCACCGCCCAGGAACGTCAAGAGGAATACGCCAACCGAGACCGGCAGGTCGCTGAATAGTTCCGCGTGGGAGACAAGGTCTGGCTACGACTGACCAATATCAAAACCAACCGGCCTTCGAGGAAGCTCGACTGGAGAAACGCCAAATATACCGTCATAGAACTGATCGGTTCGCACGCCTGTCGTCTGGACACACCACCAGGCATCCACAACGTATTCCATGTCATGCTGCTGAAGAGGACTAGCGATGATCCACTACCGTCCCAAGCCCAAGACAACACCCAGCCCCCAGCCATAATACCAGCAGACGACGAGGACGGCGAGGAAGAATGGCATGTCGAGGAGATCCTGGAGGCAAAGAAGACGGCAGGAGAAATAGAGGTATTTGTTAAATGGACGGGCCACATACAGCCTACCTGGGAACCGCTGAGTGCCTTCTTGGAGACAGAGGCCCTGGACCGGTACGAAGCCGCCCACGGGAAGATCACGGAAGACGAGGCAACGCCGGGAGAGGAGGGGGGTATTGTAACGGGCTGAGCCCCGGAGAGGCCTCGATGACTCTCAGCCAACCCCTGAAAATCTCCCGGCCAACGACTGCATCAACAACCCCCATCAACGACCCCATCACACTTACCCCTTTTACACTTAGTGTCTCCCTCCGGTCAGAGGAAGGCCTCCGCAACGCGTTGGCCTGTTTCTTCGTTTTCCTTTTCTTTCTTCAAGCTTAGTTGTACTCGTAGAGTCGTCATTAGATAGTTGCAATATACTCCTAAGACCGTTACAGGAATGACCGACAGCTCGGTGGTTGCTCTTATATATCCTTGAATACTCCAGCTAAGGCCTATACGTCGGCAATGCCCTCATCTACGACAAGCCCGTCTAGCCATACCATCCAACCAGGGTCAGACGACAGGTCTTCCATAGTACTAGGTGCTAAAGGAGAGTCCTCGTTAACCGCCCACTCGGCGTTTGCCAGCGACTTCATATACTATATTGCGAGTGCTAGCCCCCTCTAGAGCTCCGGACCGGAGATAAGGGATACCCTCGATATACTCTCCAACGTCGTCGCCACCCTGAGAGAGCAGACAGTTGCCAATAAGATAGCATACCCTTATACTCGGCCAATCCAACGCTCCGGTCCGTCAGGGTACGAGTTGCCTCCTATCCAGAAAGCCGTCGAGTTGATTCGCATCGCAAAGAGTAAGCTCTTTAATTCTCACGTTTCCCGAAGTCTGTACAATCTGACATATCTATATAAAGACCAGCGCTTAGCCGGAACAGGCTTCATCTACGAGTTCATATTAACGCGCAACTTCTCGGACATCTGCCTCCAGGTCTACTTCTCCGATAGCTTTTCCGAGATAGAATTTATCATCGCTAATACGGGCCTCCATTCCCTCTTCGAAGACTACAGCCATCGCCTGCCCGTCGAAGAAAAAGCAGCATATCGAGACTATGCCCGCAAGTATCGTACAAATCTTGAGACTGCACTTTCTAGTTTACCTCTACATCTTCCGACAACGACAGACGCCGTTATAGCTCTGCTCTTCGGTATATATTGACGCGTACCTAATTACCGTCCCGACTAACGTTGACAGGCTTATAGGCTTAGTATACGATTGAGCTGTCGAAACCCTACCTCTCCTAGGCACTGTCAGCTAAAGCATCAGAGCTTTGCTAGACGCTAGGCTATTATAGGATGCCCGATATAGACAATAGTAACGACGCCAAGTTCAGGAAGTTCTTATTCTAGACAAACTACTTCCTTGATAATTGCCTGTCTCTTCGCCTCGGTCGAGCTTCCACCATCCCTGACTAGGACATCACGATACGCCGGCCTTCTACCACCGACACTTACAAAGAGGCGGTCATAGCCTACTTTGTACTCTGGGTCGAGTCTGCACGCTGCTAAGGGAATATATATAAGTTGCTCTATAGCCCCGAAGCCGTCGCTCAGCCCGCCTATATTCGGCAATCTCGGGCCTAGCTCCTCGTCAATAACCTATATATACTAGAGCAGGCTACGCAAGAGACTAATATATGTCAAAGCCGATTCAATCTTTACTAGTCTTATTCGTCTAACCTTCAATGCCAGAAAAAATGGGCTAACGTCGCAAAGGACAATGCCGGCAAGGACGTAATAGACTTCTTTGCCGCCTTAGACGATACCCTTAGACTCTCGCTACTTACTCTAGTCTATCGTACGGCTCCGCAGCTAGCTGGTGCTCCCACGACTTTTAGCCCTAGCTACGCTAAAGCTATAAGGGCTATCTTATACAGGTACCAGGACTGCCTGGCGATTATAAACAGGAGTAGTAAGGACTTTCTCCTATCCTACATCTATTAGTATATAACTTGTGTTGACTGATTCTTGGACTCCCGAATATTGACCCAGCAGGACCCTCCTTTTTACCCCGTTCATCCCATTTATCGTCATCTTCTGCCAAGTAATAGAGACACAAAACAAGACGGACCTAGAACGTCTTGGCACCTGTATAGCCTCTATCCAACCCGCTGCTGCTGCTTCAGATACCGTATCTAAGCTATGTCATCTCTTCCAAGTCCTCTACAATGTCGCTGCCCGTTATATCGAGCTCTCCGCCCTATACAATGGCCAGCCATAGGCCACTAAAGAGATAGGCATATATCTCAAACTGTTGGGAATGCACAATAGAGAGGAGCGCAGCGTCAGTGGGCACTATAGGCAGGGGTTTGCCAACGACCTCGGGGGAAATTTCGCGCAAGCCGCGTACGATGAGGGCATAAGCATAGGTGAGATATAGACCGGGCCGATGGTAGTGAACCCCATGATGCGTATAGGGAACGGCGCGTAGTTAGAGGAGTGGTTTTCCAGAAATCAGGATCTGATATAGTCGTTCCAGACGACTGCTCACCACTTCCCTATAGAAAACTAGCATGGAGAGCGTTACCCTGCAGCAAGGCCTTATAAGCGTCCTTGGCCCTAGATTGCCTCCTAGAAAGAACAGGAAGGTATACAAATTATTCAAACCATCCTGCGGGAACAAACTCTGAGCGCAATTTATAACCGTATCAACACGTATAACACCTTTGCGGGGGTATACTCTTTCTATTTTGGTACAGGGTCGTCGAACAGGACCTGCGGGAGCATCTACCGATCGATAGATATCCAGGGATGGTCGGTTCTACAGCAATCGTCTCAATATTTTAAAGCTAGAGGAGTCGTTTCTGAAGGGAAGTAAAAGTCATATATACGTATTTTGCACTCTAGCTGTTTGGTGAAGCCTACGAGCTTCTTCTTAGCCAAAGTACTCCCATCGAAGGGGCGGAGGCTCGGCTAGTAGTCATAGCCCCGGCCCTCTCCTATATATGGTTATAGTAGCTGAGCTGATCGAGAACTCGCAGTCCACCGGATTGGGGGGGATCTCGGCAAGTGCCTCGAGAAGGCCGTATCTGATATCAAACCCGTGCAGCATGTTGACTAGAGACAGGATCTTCACGTTACCTCCGACGATAATCTCTGTTGAGTCCTATATTGATTGTACTTTGTCTTACGAATAAGGGTAGCCGTTGTAGAGTCCGGCTTGTTGGGTTGTGCCGAAGGGGGCATGATAGGTCGGCAACGGGAGTCGTGTCGAAGAAGGCGATGACGAGAATTGAATACAATCGATACGGCGACGCCGATACTCAGGGTCCACCCAGCCCGAGGATAGCTTAATTAAATAAAAATTCTCTTGCCGGAGGAGTCATCGGCGTGCTTTTGATAAATCAGGTCGGCAAGCCTTTGCACGAACAAATCTGGGGACTGATGCCCCGCCACCGCCGAAATCTAAGCCCGCCAGTGTCCCGAATATGAGGGGCCTGTTAAAGTGGGTAGTATAACATACCACGGTCTCTGCTGAGACTTGGTCAGCTCGTGTGAACTCTCTCGAGCCTCAGAACAAGAGGCGCCCGTATTACAAGCTGTCCAAAATGACCGCCAAAACCGTTGCGACCTCAAAAGCGGTCTCGAAGGAGAGCATGATAGTAATTTCGCCGGGCCAAGATGGTATGTTGAATCAAGAGCACAAACGTCGACAACCATGTGTTTTGAGCTAATTGGATATTTACCCGGGTATGGTCTCGGGCGTCCGGGTTTCCGGGGCCCGAGAGACTTCGCTTGCGCTCGGCACCGGAAAGTTAGCACCCGGGCCAGGCCAGGGGCGCATGAGTCGATCTAGAAAATCCGTCTCTCTGGGGAGGGAGAAGCGACACCTGGTATAAAAGCAAAAATAGCACTATCTATATTGCTGTAGCCCATAAGACGAGCGATGAGATCCGAGGGCCAGAGCAACCTGTGGACCTTGACTTCAACAACAAACTGAACATCATCAAGAAGGAGTTCCAGCTTCAATTCAAAAAGCTCGGAGACCACGTAGCAGAGGAGATGGCCAAAATGACGGCCCAGTTGACCGAAGAACTGTTGCAAGCACGAGAGCAGCTCACCCAAGCCCGCCGCGAGCTCCAGGACACTAGATTGCAGCTATAAGCCATGAAGGAGGCTCAAGAAGCCCCTTTGGCTCGGCCTGCATATGCGGACGTCGCTCGACGTACACCTCCTGCTAGCGTTCCTAGCCCGGCATCCTCCGCAAGCCGGACGGCGACGCCGGAGCCAGCATTCTGCACGGTGGACATGTCCAGGGTGCCGGAGGAATACATCGGAGAGGCTACTCCAGTGGCTCTTCGCAAGCTCATCGAGAACAAAATGCAAGCGCCTGGTGATCAAGCCAAGTGGCGGTATATTGCCGTCACCAGAGACAGAGGAAACGCCAACCGCCTTAGGATCGTCGGCAGGAACGAAGAGGAAGTCAAGAAGATCAAGGATATCATCGAAGCAAAGAAGACGCCGGGTGTAAGAGTCCTTCGGGATCAGCTATACCCAGTCAAAGTCGATAACGTCAACTATATAGCTGTCATTGACCACGAAGGCAAGGCCCTTCCTGGAGCCGCTGAGGCTCTAGGCCAGGAAAACGACGTGCAGATCGCCAAGCTGGCATGGTTAAGCCGACGGGACACCGCAAAGGCGTACGGTTCTATGGTGGTCTATGTCACCAGAGCGGGCGACGCCAGGAGGCTCCTTAACGACGGCTTCTTCTATGCCAGAGGAGAATCAGGATGTACGGGAATCTTCGAACGACGGATACGTCCAGAGCAATGCTACAACTGCCAGCAGATCGGTCACAAAGCTTTCTAGTGCAAGAACAGCCAAGTGTACGCTAGGTGCGCCAAGGAGGGCCATCACCACGGTAGCTGCGGGGAGGTGCTTGTCAAGTGCGTCCTCTATGGCGGTCCTCACGAATCGTTCAGTCAAAACTGCTAGAGGCTCTACCCATCTTACTATAAGTAGAACGCTCCGCCTGATCCAGCTCAATGTCAGAAAGCAGGGTATAGTATACGATAGCTTGATGAACGAGAAGGACATTCAGGCCGTAACAGCAGTGGATAAGCAGCTCGGCACGGAACGGTCTAGTGGGATTTGGTGCGGCTATAGTGCTACCGGCGACGATATATGGAAGCTCGAACTAAGAATCCTCTCCTCAACGCTTGGCCCAATATTGGAACAGAATCTATACTCTAGGGAGCTTGTAGCGATAGAACGAGCGTTGGGCACGCTAGTATCGCTTATATCCAACCGCATCGAGCTCTCAACGCGCAATAAAGTGGCCGTTCTCACGCTCAGACAGCCTCGGCAGCAGTCTGGGCAACACCATATCCGCCATATTTACGAGTCGATCAGGGCACTATAGAAGAACAGGAATATAGTCACAATCCGATGGCTCCCTACGGACGAGCAAAGCAACCTCTGGGAAATCGCCAAGGAGAACGCCAAATATGCCACTCGAGACGGCGCCGTCCAGGAGGTATATACGCCCAGGATGCGGTCGACAATCCTCAACCTGGCGCAGTCCAACAGAGGCACTAGAAATCGTCTGCCGGACAAAGTTGGAGCTCATTCCAAGAGAGTCGATGCAGCACTACCAGGCAAATATACCCAACTGCTTTACGAGCACCTATCACGACAGGAGGCTGGCATACTTGCTCAGCTGAGAACAGGTATAGCAAGACGCAACGGCTACCTCCACCGCATTGGAGCATCATCGTCAGATCAGTGCGACTGCGGACAAGCAAAAAAAACAGTGGACCACTTCCTTTTCCGATGTAAAAAATGGACGGCATACCGAACAGAGATGTTCGAATGCTCAGATACCCACAGGAGCAATATCTCCTTCTACCTGGGAGGGAAGTCGACATCTGACAATAAAGACTGGACTCCCAACATGGTGGCCGTTCGGGCAACCATACAGTTTGCGATGGCCACGGGTCGGCTTGACACCCATCGACTGCAGGCCGACGAAGACACCTAACCACCACACCCGACCGAACTCATAGCCCTCACCTCGTGCCACGGACAGCAGGCACCGCTTCAGCCGCCGAACATAGGACGTTGAACACTTGGAGAATCGCCTTCAAGCCAGCCCACCAACAATCCCACTAACCCACGAGAATCCGAAGAGAAATGGAACAAGGGACTGCATGTACTAGAATGGACTTTGTATGGGCTTGGGCGAAATCATGTCATATCTTGAGAAATGTATAACTGTCAAATCGGAACCGCAGGAGGCATCAAGCCACCGCTGAGCTGGCGTATATCTACCCCGCTCTTCCATCTGCGTAGCCGAGCCCAGTCAAGAAGATCCTTCAATCAACAACATCAGCAACAGCTGAACAACCCTTCTGAGTTCAATCCTAGTGGTGATTTTTGGTGCTGAATCAATTGCTTCATTACCCGCGCAGTGGTGCGACAATAACTAGTCAGATTGTAATAGTTGCCCTATCGGCTTAGCCGCCGGGCGTTAATAAGTTGTATTGTATTGTATTGTTGTTCAAAGGGTGCAGTTTCTTGTCTGCAAAGCTACCAATTCTGGACCCCTTTGAGCAGACAGACAACTTTTATGGGCAAAAGCGAGGATGTGTCCGCCGAGGTGGTGGGCTGTAAATGAGCCGGCCAAGAAGACTTTCACCGCGAGACCGTGGAACCTCCGATTCTCCTTGAGTCGCAGAAAGCAAGGTGGCTAGAGGCCCCTCTATTAGAATTTATATTAACTACTGCTTCCCAACCATTAGTAACTACCAAGCTTAAAATATTAGACTACTAAATTAAAGTCTCTTCCTTTTTCTTTCCTCCCTCCGTCTCCCCTCACGCGATGACGCCAATGCAAGCATACGTATTCGTCCACAGGCCGTTGCACGTCTCGCCCTGACCGTTCCACTGCTTCACGTACTGGCCGCCGCCAACGTTATTCAAGAAAGAGATACTATCGCATGTATCGCCGGCGTTGACCTTGACGAACTTGTTGCAGTTGCTTACCATGCCCGGCTGCGTCGGGGTTGGGGTAGCGATGCCGTTGCCGGGCTTAGTCGGGGTCGGGGTCGGTCCCGCCGTCACGGTGACGCCGATACACGCGTATGCGCCGGCCTGCAGGCCCGTACACGTCTCGCCCTGACCGTTCCACTGCTTCACGTACTGGCCGCCGCCAACGTTATTCAAGAACGAGATGCTATCGCATGTATCGCCGGCGTTGATCTTGACGAACTTGTTGCAGTAGCTCACCATGCCCGGCTGGCTCGGGGTCGGGGTGGCGATGCCGTTCGTGACGCCGATGCACGCGTACGCGCCGGCCTGCAGGCCCGTACACGCCTCGCCCTGACCGTTCCACTGCTTCACGTACTGGCCGCCGCCAACGTTGTTCCAGAACGAGATGCTATCGCATGTATCGCCGGCGTTGATCTTGACGAACTTGTTGCAGTAGCTCACCATGCCCGGCTGGCTCGGGGTCGGGGTGGCGATGCCGTTGGTGACGCCGATGCACGCGTACGCGCCGGCCTGCAGGCCCGTACACACCTCGCCCTGACCGTTCCACTGCTTCACGTACTGGCCGCCGCCAACGTTGTTCCAGAACGAGATGCTATCGCATGTATCGCCGGCGTTGATCTTGACAAACTTGTTGCAGTTGCTGACCATGCCGGGTTGGGCCGGGGTCGGCGTCACGACGCCGTTGGGGCCAGTCGTGGGAGTGCCGCCGCCAATGACACCGACACAGGCATACTATGGAGATGAGGCAAAAAGAAGTTAGCGGCGTTGCTCTGAATAAATAATTATAGACTTGGGGAATGATTAGGGTCTCTGGGTGCAAGGAGGAGGCACTTACGGTGGAAGCCCAGAGGCCGGTGCAGTCGCTCTTGATGGCGGGATTCCACTGGATGAACTGAGCCGTCGAGATGGAGTAGAGAGCCGCGACGGCGTCGCAGGTCTGCTCGTTTTGGACGAAGTGGAACTTATTGCAATTTCCGACCATGCCGGACTGGGTCGGGGATGGCGTTGTCACGCCATTTCCAGCAGTGGTGGTGGTTGTGGGCTTAGTGGTGGTGGTTATAGGCTGAGTGGTGGTGGTAGGGGGCTTGGTAGAGCTGGTCGAGGACATGGTAGGAATGGGAGGGGTGGTGCTGATTGAGGACGAGGTAGTGGGCTCATCATCGGTGTAACTCCCAATGACGCAATACATCTTGCTCGTGTTGAGGTTGGGGCAGGTAATGCCAGGGTTGAGCTTGATCAACTCGTCCACCGATAGTTGCCAGGTATCGGCAAGATCCTGGCAGGTATCGCCGCTGCCAACGAACGTGGAATAGCCACAGTCTACAGTGCGACGAGCGAGGACCCGGGCAGAGACTATTGCTGGGGCGAGACCCGCAACAACAAGGTACTTCAGGTACATGCTGGCAGAGTCGATTTGGTCTCTAGTGAAGAATCAAGCGGTTAAGGTAGGTAGAGAAGGAGGGGGGGCGGGGAGAGACCGGCAGAGTGCTGAAGTTTGAAAGCAAGGGGACGAGACCAGCACCACGGGATGGAGGCATATTATACATATGCGGTAGCCTGCCTTCCAACTCCCACGATATGGTTAGTACCTTGACGTCTTGGTTGTTCTCCTAAAATTCAGGCAGCCGGTCGGTACCGAGATCGGATCATCGGATTCTCGACCGACTCGGTGACTTGATACGGTTCCATCCCGCCTCCCTTGGCCTCGCGCCTCGAAAACCCCAGGAAGAGAAAATTCAATAGAAAGCCGAGATAGGCAAGACCAGCCGGTAAACGAGGAAGCCGAGGCCTGAAGAAACAATAGTTCTCCTGCGTTGCAAGCTTCGCGGAGAATAACTTCCCGGTCGGTACCGGGTAACCAAGCCCACATATTTCGTGTCTTCCATCCCTGACCGAGCTCGATCCATTCCCACGCTACCAGAAGCCAAACCATGGCAGGACAAGGTTCGGTCCGGGCCCACTAGATAACTCCTTATCCGCATACGGGACAACTCTCAAGCCCGCGTCCCCTGCAGACAGGGCCATGCCATGAAGCGCCGGTTGTTGGCCGAGGCCTGCAACTTTGATAGTTACCGAGTATTGGCCTATATACGGATACACAGCGCCGTTTGACAGTCCAGTTCAGGCCCCGGCTCTGCGGCTCA
The DNA here is from genome assembly GCA_004802645.1 of Amesomyces nigricolor. Classification (NCBI taxonomy): domain Eukaryota; kingdom Fungi; phylum Ascomycota; class Sordariomycetes; order Sordariales; family Chaetomiaceae; genus Amesomyces; species Amesomyces nigricolor. The sequence goes on from SRKS01000004.1 coordinate 677,450, forward strand.
TTGCCATGCCAGGGAACCAGAGTACGTCCCGAAACCCCTGAGACTCATAGGTCGTTTAAAAAAGCCTTTGCTTGTTGGTTGCTAGCTTTTAGTGTCCCTCCGGTACCAAGCAACAACCGCTCCTTTTTCATTTCGCCCGCCCCGCGCCATCCGTATCACGCGAGGCGGCCTGCAGACGGACAATATGTCGGGCGATGGCCACCACCACCGCCTGGACCATCGGCAGACCGCCCGCCTTCTGCCACTCACAACCCACATCTGCTGCAGCTCCTCGAGCCTCAACAGCTTAACCAAGCAATATAACACCATCTCACATATCACCAATATTGCTGCCGTCCCTGTCTTCCAACATAATATGATCTGATTAAGCTCTTCTCGCTTCCGACACCAGACGAACCAACCGCAGAAAGGCTAACCCTTATAAGCGTCCTGAAGATATAAACATATGATCGATGGCGTGACATGCGGAGTACTACTAAAAGAACAAGTCCCTGGCAGGGAAACGTCTCGCCAGCCAGCCGAGATTCCAAGATGAAACTATGAGAAAAAGTGCGCTCCATTTGCGCTTCTCTCTCTGCTCCGACTCCTTCCTCCCCTGCCGCTTTACCCTGTTCACAATATTTCCATGACACCGATCACGGATAAGAGGAAAGTTAGGCACGTGAACCCAGCATCCGCGGCCCAGAGCGGCAGCCCCCGCACTGCTGCATTGTCAGGGGTTGTGGTGGTGCTTGTCTCCGACCTGCCAACAGTCTCGCAGTAGGAGGACGGGGTTGTCTTGTTTGCGGCAGCCGCGACGGCCGGGCCCATGGCAATAGCGCAAACGTTGGCGGCAGGGGGCGGGCCCGGGGCGAGGACGTTGCACGAGTCGCGGCCATAGTTGGAGGACGCCCAGCCGGATGAAAATGTGTCGGTCACGTTGAAGGTAACGCCTGGCGAGCTGGCGCAGGCGTCGGTGCCCTGGAGGACGTCCGGCTCCTGCGCGCCTTGCTTGGTCGTGAAGATGATATGACGATCCTCGATTAACGGGCTAATCTCCCTGCCGTTGCCCGTCTCGCTACAGTTCTGCGCCTGCAGGGTCCAGATCAAGATGAAAGTAGTCTCGCTATTGGTCGTCTTATCGTAGTCTAGCCCCTCGTTTATAAAGAAGGGGTCGCTCTGGCCGAGCTCATCGCAGAGCAGCCAGCGAGAACCTGTCATCCAGTGCTTGCGGTTGAAATCGCCGATGGTCCAACCAATATGCATGGCTAGCGGCACCGCCAGAGCCGAGTTTTTGACGGCGAAGATGATGGGGATACGACCGGGGCGGTATGTATCATTGCGCGGAAATACCAGGTCAACCTCGACGATGGCGGCCTGGACGCTAGCGGAGCCGGAGCGTTGCAGCGCAAGGAGGCCCACGAAGATTTGGCCAAGGAGGCGCAGCGGAGAGGCGAGCGTGCGCATGTTGGGTGGGGGCAAAGATAGGGGGGGGGAGGGCCTGAGGGGGAGATGAGCCGGGGGGGGGCAATGAACCTGAATGGGGAATGTTGTGGAAGAGGGGGACAGTTGATTTGAGTGGAGGGACTGTTGGTTGAAGTTATATGCGTGCGACGGACCATTGACAGCCTGCTAGACCGCGTTCGGAGAAGCAGGCGAGGCCGTGCCCAGGCCACTAGCCAACTCCGGATCGTTCTCCGGTTCGGCCCGCACGTTCTGGTCCAGGAACCAGATCGGACCGCTGCAGGGTTCCGGGTTGACAGTCTCTTCCAACCCTGCCAGTATGGTAATGCTAATACAAGTAATACTGGGCCCTGGGGAGATGTCCATCGACCCTACTTAGGTCACATGTACTGTGACCATGGTATGCCTACAGAACGCACAGTGCGCGATATCAGACACTCAGATTTTAAGGACGCTTATCTTGTTTCTGGCCATTGAGGCCGTGATGGGGCGATGCGAGTTCTGTTCTGGGGCTCAATCTTCTCTAGGCCTTTGCGCAGGGGTACAGGCACTCGATTTGGCCAAAGACGGAGGATGAAGAAGCGAGGAAAAGGGGGAAGAAAAAGGGGGAGAAAAGGGACGACGAGAGTGACGGAGGTTTGGCAGGGGCAGCAGAAATTGTGGTCTCTTGGACATAAAAAGAACCGCAGGGACAGGCTGCTCTGTCTCGCAGTTCCCGAGCAACACCGCATCGAATCGCCCTGCTCTTGGAAGCTTTCTCGAGGCGCCGTCTTGAGCCGCACACGATGCTCTCTCCCTGGCAGACGCTGGCTCTTGTCAGCGTCGCAAGCCTCTTCTTACCTCATAACATTGTCGTCTCAGCCCAGCCAGAGGCCAGAGTGCCCGTGAGCCCTTCATTCAGGGGAATCGACCCGTGCCCGGCCCGCTGCACCATCACGGGGCCGAATTCTGCCAACTGGTCCGTTTCGCGCACTCTGGGCCCGCTCGGATCATGCCCGCAGACCCTATTCCTCGACTTCTCCCTTTCGGACGACGTAGATGACGAGGCCAAGAACCACCGCATCTTCTCTTGCTCGTCCTACGGCGCTGACTGGGCAGCCCTCCCAAACGCTACAGCCCCCGAAGCCTCAGCCAAGGTCATCAATGCCAGCTATGAGCTTGGCTGGTGGTCAAACGGCGTGCTTGCCGCCGGCAACATCCGCGTCCTGTCGTCTCAGATTCGGCAATACCTGGCGAGCGGGTACGGGGCCACCGACAGGCCGGTGGTGCTGTTCGGCCTTGCTAGGACCGCCGCTATCGGTCTGTACATTGGAAAGGGCTTGCAGAACGAAGGCAGCAGTTCGGTGGCCCTCGGCGCCCTCGAAAGCCAGCTCTCAGCACTAGACATCAACGGCGATAGCCTAGCCATACAGCTCTGCGGACCAGGGCGCGACGCCGACCATATCTTTGGCTTCATAGCCACAAGCAACGCCAGTTTTAGCACTATTCAGAGTGCAATGCAGTCTTGGTCTAACGCCACATGCCTGTCCTTCGACAACTCGACCCAGGTCCGTGGTTCGGCTTTCCACACCACACCCTCCTTCAACGCTGGCCCCTTTTTGAATACGACGTTGGGCGCGGGCAACCTGACGGCCAGGACCATCGCTCGCCGGTCGACGGGCCCTGACCTTCTCACGCCCCGTGGCGACTGTCGAACGATTCAGGTAGTTGCGGGCGACAGCTGCGCCTCCCTGGCCACTAAGTGCGGCATCTCAGGCGCCACCTTCACGCAGTATAACCCGAGTTCTACCTTCTGCTCAACGCTCCAGCCGTTCCAGCACGTCTGCTGCTCAGCCGGGACCCTCCCGGACTTTGCACCGAAGCCCAACGCGGACGGCTCATGTGCCTGGTACGAGGTTAAGTCGGGCGACGCTTGCGCAGCAATCGCGGCGGCACATTCCTTGACGGTCAACCAGCTGACCAGCTTCAATACCAAGACTTGGGGCTGGAATGGATGCACCAACCTCTGGGTAGGAGTTAGGGTGTGCCTCAGCTCGGGTGCGCCGCCAATGCCGGCTCCTGTCACCGGCGTTGTATGCGGCCCTCAGGTGCCCGGCACGCCGGTACCCCCCGCCGGGACTGACCTCTCGACCCTCAACCCCTGCCCTCTGAACGCCTGCTGCGACGTATGGGGCCAGGTGAGTCGTCTATATTTGGCCCTTTGTTAATGATGGACACTGACATGCCCTTGCCCTCGTCTATCAGTGTGGCACCACGACCGAGTTCTGTATCGATACGGGAACTGGCACACCAGGCACGGCCGCGCCGGGCACCAACGGCTGCATATCAAACTGCGGTACCGATATTGTGCAGAGTGCGGCGCCCCCCGTCTTTCGAAGCATTGGCTACTTCCAAGGCTATGGGCTCAACCGCATTTGCCTCTTCCAGGACGCTCGGCAACTTGATCTCTCCAAATACACCCACTTGCATTTTGCCTTTGGTACGCTTACGCCCGACTACCAGGTCCAAGTCGGCAACCTTTTGACCTCGTACGAGTTCCGTGTCTTCCGTGGCCTTAAGGGGCCTAAGAGAATCCTCGCGATTGGCGGCTGGGACTTCTCAACAAACCCGAGCACGTACTTCGTTTTCCGCGAGGGCGTTAAACCCGCCAACCGGGTCACGATGGCGCGGAATATCGCCAAATTTGTCACCGACAACGGTCTTGACGGGATCGATATTGACTGGGAGTATCCGGGGGTTCGTATAATATGACCTCTCTTCCTATCCAGTCTAAATACCTCGCTGAGAATTCATTCTAATGCTACTCTTTCGTTTGCTGGCTTATAGGTAACCGACATCAAGCCCCTCCCAAACGGGGCTCCAGACGAAGGGACCAATTTTCTGTATTTCCTGATCGTCTTGAAGAACTTGCTTCCTGGCAAGTCGGTTTCGATCGCTACCCCTGCGTCATACTGGTATCTCAAGAACTTTCCTATCAACCAGATTAGCAAGATCGTGGATTACATTGTATATATGACCTACGATCTACACGGTCAGGTACGAAACCACCCATTCTTGCCCTTCTTGTCCCTCTTGTCCATGGAGTGGATACCTACAGTTTGGGCACAAAACTAAGCGGACCCTCGCTCTCGTATAGTGGGACGCTACCAGCCGATGGAGCCAGCCCGGGTGTCCATCTGGGATGTGCCTCCGTAGCCACGTCAACCTGACGGAGACCCTCAACGCCTTGTCTATGGTGAGTGTGGCCCGCCCCCTTTTTCTTTTTTCCTGTCACCCGTGCTCACCAAGGTGGCCTATTTCCACGACTTGCTAGATCACAAAGGCAGGTGTACCGTCCAACAAGATTGCCGTCGGCGTTTCCAGCTACGGGCGGTCATTTGCCATGGCAGACGCATCCTGCCACCGGGAACAGTGTTTCTTTACAGGCACACCTGAACAGTCGGACGCCAAACCGGGTTCATGCACGGACACGGGCGGCTACATCTCCAACGCCGAACTCGACTTGATCACGGCCACCGGTCGCGTCCAGCAGAACTACGTCGACGGGACTAGCCACTCTAACATCATGGTCTACGACGACAAACAGTGGGTCGCTTATATGAGCCCAACCGTCAAAGCGGTTCGCAAGACGCTGTATCAGCATCTATCTATGGGCGGTATCTCGGACTGGGCCACCGACCTCCAGGAATTCCATGACCCGCCCTCGCTGGCGGCATCATGGGGTGATTTGAAGAGTACCGTCAACCTAGGGTTGGATCCGGACGACGTCGGAACGAGGTCAGGGAATTGGACCCAAGTCCAATGTAACGACGTGGCTATAACGCAGAGGAACCGCATAGTACCGGCACGCCGGTGGAGCATGGTCGACGGCAACAGCGCCTGGGACGACGTGCTTCGCGTATGGCGGACTATCGACTATCCCCTCGGCACATCATTCTCTAATTCTGTCTCCGGCACGCTCCACGCTATAGATCCCGCCAACTGCCAGATTACAGGCCATACGGGCTGCGACACGTCCATCTTGTGCGAGAAATATCCCGATACGGGCGCGGCTGCCCACCTCATCTGGAACTCAATTGTCGGGGTCCACGCGGTATGTCGTCGATTCCCTCGTATTGACCACGAGCTCAATAGTGACTGATTCTATGGCAGATGTATACCAACTATATCGAAGCTGTCCGCAGCCAGACTGGCGCCCTGGCGCTCAGCTTCCCAGCTTTCGAGTTGACCTTTGCTCCGGTCTCCCCACAAGCGGATGACGCATGGGTCCAAATTTTGTTGGATTTGATTGGCCTAGGAGCTACTATGATTGCGGGCTCATATATTAGAACCTGTACGTGCTGCTGGTCCCCTTCCCCCTTTCTCGGCCAAGTTGTTCGCCAAGCTGTGCGTGCTTATTAACATACTACAATCCGCGTAAAGACCTTTCTGTGCTGCCCTTTTTCAAGAACACGGGTACGGACGGGCTCAAGGATGCTACCTTAGCTATCATTGCTGCTACGGTCAGCATTAGCAAGACTGTAGTCGATGAAGACGCAGCGTAGGCAACCCCCCCCCCCCCCCCCCCCCCCTCTGTGATTCCAGAGAATATACACGTGGTTGCTAATCAATCCTGACGCCTGGAATGGAAATATAGCAAGAACTGGACCGTAGAAGAACAGGCTAAGTTTGGCCATTACATGTCCAATGTGGTTGCTGAATGGGCGAAGGTGGCCGAGAGAACCCTCAACTTTTTGTTCAACGGAGAAGACGACGCCATTGAGGCACTGACGGATCTCATCAAAGATGGCCACTTAATCTCCGGCGCTCGTACTGAGGGAGTTATCTCACCCAATGTTGGTGATCTTGTGGAGTCGGATTTAAATCTCGCCAATCAAAGCCTCACCGACAGCGCTGCTAAGGCTTTTTATGCACACGCCATCCCCGCCATTTGGACCGTATCGGGCGCCTTTCCGTTTGTCGTTGACACGGGTCTTGACTGCGGCAGCATCCTAGTCAACCCGACCATCCTATCGGTTATGCATCTAACCGACGAGACGCAGAACGCCACTGCGACTTGCTACAACGGCAAAATGTACTATCTGGCAGGTGTCACCAGCGAGGAGGGCGACTTTCAAAATTGTAACGAGGCCTGGGGTTGTGAGGAAGAGAAGTTCCGAACGCTACACGGTTTGCCGGAGCTTAAAGCGGGCACCTTTGGGGGCGTGAAGACGGCCGACATTATCAGGGGGTACGTCCGAGTCCGTGACCTTGGGCTGCGCGTTGCAGCGTTGCCCTATCCACTTTCCTTCCCGAATCCTAATCCCCTCCCCCCTCCCCTCTCCCCTCTCCCTTCTCTCCACCGTCGTTGCTAACATGACGACCCCAAATTACTAGCTCCGTCAACACCTACATAGCAAATGGCAACCAGAACGGCGGAGCCATCGCCGATCCCGCCAACGAGGCCACCCGCAACAACCTCGACAACCAGGACGTGACCACGCCAGGCTTCATTCGGCTGCCCGTGTGCAGCCCAGACATCGCCTTCGCCGCGTGGTCGCAGAATTACGGGCCCAGCGCCGGGGTAGCCAACTACCCGTGCATCGGCCCACAGCTCATCGGCTACTGCGATACATCCGACTTTGTCGACAAGACCAACGACGCGTCGCCGTTTGTGTCGGACTGCCAGCAGCTCATACGCAAGCTGCAGGACCGCGCGGCAGAGGACCGTGGCAGGTGGGTTGTCGATAACCTCAACCAGAAATGGCGCGACCTTGAGAAGTACGAGACATGTACCTTCAAAGTCCGGGGAAGAGACAAGAATGGCAATTCGGACTTCAAGGTCGGCGGGCAAGATATTGTTGATCTCATTACGGGTTCCATCGCAAAGTTTGTCAAGAGTGGCAAAGTCAGCGCCAGCGGCGGCATGTTCTGCAAGGGCACCATCAAGCCCCAGTGGGTTGAGTGGGAGGTATACTGAGCCACTCCCCGGTTGCTCAACAAACCCGAGCGTAATCATGGCAATGGAAGAGATGGATGGGCGTTATTAAGAAGTTTGAAGAGAACTATCTACAGTTATTTAGATGTAACTAGCGAAACATGTTGTCCTGTCCCGCTTCATCGCCATAGGCCGGCCGTCTTCATACTCTATACCAAAAGCACCGCCATCCTCCCTGCCATTCCTTCCATCTTCTGTCTTAACTCCTCATCTAGCTGTGCCTGTGTCTTCTTAGGTTCCTTCTTTGATAATGTTGCACTTGTTGGACGGGCTGCCCTGCCTAGTAGCCTGCCACAGCCATCTTGTTGCAAGAGTTCCTTGACCTTCCACACCTGCAGACCGCCACACCTGCCTTTGTTGCCTGCAATAACCACCACTTTTCCCACTTTAACATGAACAAGTAATATATCACCAACTTCTACCTAGCTTGCTGTCATGGCGGTCCACGCCGTGCCTGTCAGAACCCACAAGTGGAGCATGCTGCACGGACCACTGTGGGTTGAAGATCTTGCACCTCGCTGTCGTCAGACCCGTATGTAGCTCTTCGAGCTACGTCTTGACTATCAAGCCTGCCCGTACCGACGGAATAGAGCCCGAGACTGTAGCTTAGCCTGAATACACTGTCATTGAACTACCTGCCTGTCCCGCCCGCGACATCCGCAAGGTCCTGACAGCTCTGAGGAGAGCTGGCCTGTTCGCAAAGATCCAGAAGTGCGAATTCTTCAAGGAGGAAACAACGTTCCTTGGGGTCATCGTTGGCCGTCACGGCATCCGGATGGACCCTAAGAAAGTGCAGACAATTAGAGACTAGGAAACCCCGGCCTGCCTGACTGACGTCCAAGCATTCATCGGCTTTGGAAACTTCTACCGGCGTTTCGTACGCGGCTTTTCCAAGATCATCGCGCCGATGGTCAACCTGACCCGGAAGGACGTGAAGTTCCATTAGGACTCACGCTGCGAAGTGTAACGGGCTGAGCCCCGGAGAGGCCTCGATGACTCTCAGCCAACCCCTGAAAATCTCCCGGCCAACGACTGCATCAACAACCCCCATCAACGACCCCATCACACTTACCCCTTTTACACTTAGTGTCTCCCTCCGGTCAGAGGAAGGCCTCCGCAACGCGTTGGCCTGTTTCTTCGTTTTCCTTTTCTTTCTTCAAGCTTAGTTGTACTCGTAGTAGTCGTCATTAGATAGTTGCAATATACTCCTAAGACCGTTACAAGGAGGACTTCAGGGTACGCTCGAAGATAGACGAGAGAGTCGGGGTACGCGAAGAGAACTGCTGTTACGTGCCTTTCTGGCCCGTACTGCATACGGCTCCAGAAGCCTTCTTGCTCAAGCTGGTTTGCAAGTGCGTGAATTGGGCTCTCGCCTTGACGAGACTCTCGGCGGACTTCGGCGATACGGTTGTAGATATCTTGACGCGTCGCTAAAGAGCCGCTTTGCCGTACGACTGTCTGAATCTCCTTCGGCGCGAGGCCAGCGTCTGAAAGTGCTGCTAATTGTGATGTACCGCCAGAGAGTTGTCGGTGGATGGGGTGCGCAGACGGGTGTAGGCTTGGCTCATGGTTATGGACAGCGAAGCGTACTTCAGGGCGGTGTTTCAGAGTCCAGCCTTCGCTAGACTCCTTGGTGAGGACCGAAAAGGGGCAATTCGTCATGCGAGTAGTCGTTTTTCTCTTTCCCTCACGTGAGTCGTTGAGAGAAGGTGGTCGGCGGCTGCGATCGCATGCGTAGTAGACTTTTAGGAAGCCATTTGCCTCGCGAGTTGACCTCTGGGTTATAAAGGCATAGCCTCGAGACTTCGCATATGAGTTAATTGACTCAAATAAGGCGTCGCGCGACTCGAAAAAGCCCTCGGGAGGGAGGCAGTCGTCTGGGAAGGTGGCCATGGTGGTGGTGGGGGTGGTGGCATTCAGGGGCTCAAAGGCGCGGGATTGATGCTGCGTTTGATGCATTTTTTTGTGCTGACTAATCAGTTTGTGCTGACTAAGGCGCACACCAGTGTGCGTCTATTGGGAGCCCCGACGCTAACTTTGCTGAGTCAGCAATTTGACCCGAAAAGAAAAGTGGATTACCAGGTCCAGAATGCAACAAGACAGCTTCTTGTCTTCGTTGTTGTTCAAGGGGGCGGTTTCTTGTCCTCAGAGCTACCAGTTCTGGCTCCTTCTGAGCCGACACAGAACTTTTAGGCGCAAAAAGCGGGCTTTGGGAGCTGCGGATCGGCGGCGACATTGTGTCAAATGCAAAAATAGACAATGAATGATGACTTGGCCAGCGTGCTGCGCATGCCCAAACCATGTTTGGCGACAAGAGAGGTTTCACAAGAGACTGCCGGACGCTCGATTGGCTCGGTTGATGAAAACGGACAGTGGAATGGGAAGTGGATGGAACTGCGGAGAGAGAAAGAAAGAGGCTGACTCTCGTTGAGAGGCAATCAACCCTAACCCGCCTGTTCCGCCTCTTTCAACCTCCTTCGAAAGTCACGTGCTGATACCTTGGCTCACTGATTTTCGAAAGCCACCTGCAAAGCGGCGGAGTTATTTGAGGTTCTGTTCCAGTCACCCAGTGTTCTTTCCTCAGGTTCAAAAGGCAGCAGCCGCAACGCCCGATTGCCCCTCTGACTCTTTCGTCATCTGCATCCAGTTCTCAGCAGGCTGCCATCTCCAGTCCATCGCCTCTCTGTCACCAAACGCGGGCTCTCGCTTCCCTACCAACAATATCTTGTTCCTTAGACCCCGGTCAACCCCAGCGCTGCCATCAACAGACTCCGTCTGTCCCAACTTTAAAAACCTTTAAACCGGCACCATGAGCCATCTTGACGGTTCCGAGGGCCTCAACCCCTACATCAGCGCCTACCAGTCCTGGGAGAATCATGTCCTCGAGCGCGGCCGTATCGAGTCGGAGCTCGCCATGCGCTACCGAGACCTAGTCAACCGCTACCGCGAGAAGTGCGCCGAGTGCGAACGCGAAAAGCGCAATGCTATTGTTTGGGAGAGGGAGCAGAGTCTGACAGAGCGAGAGTTGAATGGTCTTAAATCCGCCGCGGTAAGTCTCTTCCGCCTTCCATCCCCAGCTGGTTCCACCCCAGGACCAAGGCTCACTCTGACCAGGAATCATCGCCCTTTGCCTTTGTTGTTATCGATGGCGACGGGGCAGTCTTTCGCGAAGATCTTATCGCCAGAGGCGAGGAAGGCGGCGGCCAGGCTGCCCACGAACTGAATCAACAGCTTAGATCCTACTTCCAGGAGAATCCCACCTTTTCATCCATCGACAACGTTTTCGTCCACGTCGTCCTTAGCCTTGACGGCTTGTCGAGGGCTCTTAACGCTTCGGGTATCCTTCCTTTCACCGATCAGACAGCCCTGGCCAGGTTCGGCCGCGGTTTCTGCCGCGCCCAGCCTCTTTTCTCATTCACCGACGTAGGCTACGGCAAAGAGCAGGCCGATAACAAGGTCCGCAAGCTGTTTGAGATTATGGAGAAGAATATCCAGTGCCGCTCCCTCATCTTGGGTGGCTGCCACGACAACGGTTACGCACCCTTCCTCGAGTCCTTCCGCGGCAATCAGAAGATCTGCCTCCTCGAGACCACCCCTCCGGCGGCCGACTTCCGAAAGCTCAGCTTCAAGCGCGTTTCGTTCCCGTCCGTCTTCCGCTCAGAGCCCGTCCCCTCCAAGTCGGCCGCGCCCCCTGGCCTGCCCCCGGCATCGGCCCTCTACCAGGGCACCTCGGGCTCCCCTCCGCCAACGATCAACCCAGCCTTGGGTATGGCTGGATTGCCTAGCCCGGCCCCGACGGTTTCGCCGAAGCAGGCCCCGAGCAAGCCCGAGCCTCCCCCCAATAGTTATGCCGCCATGAGCCGGAGCAGCGCTCCTCTGACAATCAACATCGCCAGTCAGAAGAAGACCGCCCCTCCCCGCCCTTTCTATCAGCTTAATAAAAACGACCAGCGTGTTGACGTCCCGCTAGCCAAGGCCGACCCGAACGCGGTCAAGTCGCTCGACGACCGCCGCCACAAGACAGGCGCCAACATGTGTAACAGGTACCACCTTTCGGGAGTCTGTAAGAATGGCGACAACTGCAGCTTCACCCATGGTAGCCGCTTGCCCGCCGCCGAGATCCTTGCGCTGCGCCACAAAACCCGCAACCTGGTCTGTAGTTCCGGCCATCACTGCGTTGACCCAGGGTGCCTGTTGGGACATCACTGTGTCAACCCAGGCTCTTGCTATTTCGGTATGGATTGCCGCTTCTCGGATATGCACGGCATGGACATTGTGAGTCTTTCAAGATTGGGTTTCAGGGAGAATGACAAGTTGCTAACGAGAACTCCAGACTGCAACTATTAAGATCTACGAGGACGGCACTCGCGAGGTCCTTTAAACACTAAACCTTTTGAAACTTGGGGAGATGGGGAGGATCGTTGGTTAATAACACTCTTTCTGCACTCTGGGGGGGCGCGCCGCCGTCACCATCAACACCACGCTAAAGTCACTCGCTACCTTACATTTGCGCTTCTGTCTGGGGCAGGGGATGAGGAGGAAGAAGCGATGTTACTCTCGCTGGATGTCTGTCAAGGGTCTATTCAACATACCCAAATAAGAGCAATGAGGGGACTATTTACCATAGCCATGTACCCAAAGCTGCCCACACATGACTCAACAACCGGAAGTACTCATACACCTTAAAACGCAGTCTGTGCCCAAAGTATCTGTGTTTGACTTCGAACCGATTCCTCTTCTCAAGAGCCATCTTCTGACATCTAAGCCTCCGTCTCATCCACTTGAAATCCACGGTGCGATTCTCGTCAAACAGAACTTACCAAATCAGTCTCCCAAGATTAACCCTAAAACTCATCACACCCCGACTTAACTCAAACCACGTACTTACACCCACGTCTGCGCATCTGCCCTCCCAGCATCCGAGTCATCCCCCTCCTCCCCGTTCTCCTCCTCCCTACCCTTATTCCACTTCTGCACCCACCACCCCTTAACCGGCTCCTTCACAATCCTCGCGAACCACTTACTATAAGCCACGAACGCGATCAAACCAGCAGTTACTGCAAAGAACAGCACGAAAAAGAGGATCCATGACGCTACCCTGCTTTGGGGCACAATGGCGAGGGGTGGTGGGGGCATGTCTAGGTTGCCGCGAGGGCCAAGGACAGAGAGAGTGGTGGCTGCTTATGTAGCCGATGAGCCAGTTGAGGGTGTGGAGAGGGCGAGTGAGAGGGGGACAAACCAGGTTGTTGTTGTTGTGGCAAGGAGAAGGGGGCGGAGGGAGGACATGGAGGATGTGGGTTGGGACATTTTGTTTGTTGGGAGGGGGTGATAGCTGAGGGACCTTTCGATTACCAATTAGGTTTAGGGATGGTGGTGTTGGTTTTAGAGAACTGGATGTGTTGGTTATGAGGGTAGGTATTGTTGGCGGATGGGGGGATTTATCTCAGACAGCGTTTTTCACTCGTGTTGTAACAAAGCCTTTCAAACGTTTTGCTGACCTTGACGGGTTGGCTTTGCGAGAGTGGAAGAGCTTTGTTCGTTGGTGAATCTCTTTGTGTTACTCTCATAAGGCCATTGTGAGGTGGTTCAAGGTTTATTGTGCGAATGTTATGATCGTACGGTTCACATACATCTTTGGTCGGAGGGATTCTGGTTTAAATTAGACGAGAAGTCTCCTGCTCATAGCATGAATATTTGCAACTGGTGTCTAGGTTGTGCTCTTTATCATCATAGAGGCTTGAGTTCATCAAGTCAGTCATAAAGTTGGAAGAACCATTCTTGCTCAGGAAACTTTGCTCCTCCTTTAAATGATCGTCGGCTTCGGACCTCCGCCCGGTTCAAACCGTATGTAGGAAAAATATGGTGGTGGATATTACCGCACTGTCACGGTAGAAGTAGGCTTCCTCCTCACCATCATCTAAACGGAAATCGGCGTCCTCCTCCCTCTCTTTAATGCTCTCACGAGCGACACTCAAGGCTTAAAATGCCAGCTAGCAGCAGATAGTTGTTGTCCAAGTTACTTGCGACTTTGTTCGATTATTGTCGCAATCCTGAAGCTTTGGGCACATCTCCAAGCGAACTTTATGCGTTCTAAGCCTGCCACTGCTGGAACACGTAATCTGTGCCTTGGTCCTGATGTGATGTAACTGCACAGATCTATGGGCTTGGGCCTCATGAAGCCCATCATTTAAGCATCTTCGCATTGGGCCTGTGAGTTCAGACAATATTACGATAAGTAACTCCCCCTCCCTACACTCACTTCTTCTAACTCATCCTCAAATATCTTTTTTTCTCAGCTTGAACGAAACACCCCCTGTTCCGACTTTCAACCCGACTGAACAGCAAAAGATGGAATCCCTCATCCCCCGATGCCGCCACTGCCACGGGCACACCAGTTCCACGAGGGTGTACTTTTCCAAGACACCCACCATCCTGTCCACTTCCTCCTCGCCCGTCCCCGTCGCCGTCCTCACCAACCCCGCCGCCACGCCCTCACCTCCCTGGACCACGGTGACTGTCATGAGCACCAGCTACGACTTGGCCGTAACTGCGCCAGCGGCCGTCGCCGCAGACAACAGCACCACCACTTCCAGCGCCCCGGCTGAGAACAGCACCGCTGTCGACCCCCCAGCCGACGAGAACGAAGACGAGCGCGGCATGTCCCGGAAGGACTTTTTGATTGATGTTGGAATCCTTTCGGGCATCGCCGGTTCCTTGGTTGTGGGGTCCTTGGTTTGGTGCTGGTTTCACAGGTGAGGGCGGTGGCTAGAGCAGAGAGACTGGGGGGGCAAGTAAGCGAAAGGCGTGGACTTGGGTCACAGCGGGCTATGCCTGACGTCGGGGCTTGGAGCGTGCAACATCCGGTTGTTCAACAGCAATCATAGGACTTTGCGATCTTGAGGGTTTGAAGATCAGGTAAGTTCTTCTTCTGCTTTTGGAGACGACATGCCGCAGGCTCCTGACTTTCGCATACTTAGAAGGCCACTTGCCAGCCATGAGCGAAGTTGGAGTTTTTAGTGGTAATGGTGGTTACCAGTGAGCTCAAAGGGAGAGGATGAGTTTCCAGAGGGGCGGAGCCGACTGGTTGGACGGACATTCATCATGGCGAAATGGAGACAGCTGATAGTAAATCCGGCAGGAACACAGGGCATATTGGGTCGTTAGGACCAGGTTGCTGACTCTGATGGAGTTGGCTTGGGGGAGGAAGGTTACTTTCTTGTAAATTAGATTTGATAGACCGAGCCAAGTTTGTAAGTTGCTAGTTGAGATGTACATACATCATGAATAACGTTAACCCAGTTTTGGATATCTCAACACTCATCCATCGAGCCCTTTGACTTTCTGGGGCGGTTCCGTTGTTGCCTGCAATCCACAGCGCTCAGTGATTCATGTCCAAGCGCATCTATGCATGAGGTCAGCTCTCCACAGTAAGCCCGAGGCTTGAGACCTCCATCAGTGGAACTTCGCCGGTCAAGGAGATAAAGTTGACAAATGAATCATTCCTTAAACTGTGTCCGCACTCTGTGTAACCACAATTGGTCATCAAGGTATGCTCTTACACACCCAGATCTTAAAATTTACCATCCCCCTTCTCAAACCAACACAATCCCCACCGGCTTCCTATCCCCCTCCACCACCTCCCCCTGCATAATCCCATGCACATATGCCTCTCCCACAAACCGATACCTCCCCTTTTCTACCCTCCTTAACACAAAGGGCACCTTCGCCCCCTCCACCACCCACACTTCGTCATCTTCACTCGTCGACAAAGGCCCAAGCCCGAGATAATTATTCTCCGTCCGGAACATACGATGTCCCTCCTTGACCTCGGCCAGCCTCTTCTTGAAGTTCCTCAGCCGGCGGTTATCCGGCCCACGCACTTCAAAAGTGTACGTAGTGGACCCGTGGACGGGAGAGACAGTCTCTGCTTTCTTGACAAAGCTGCTGAGATAGGCTTTGTCTGGCAGAAAGCGGATCGGTCGCTGGTACGGGTCCGTTGAGGTTTTGGTCTCTCTCAAGCTGCGGTGCTCGGCGATCTCAGCGTTGGCAGATTCTTTCTCGTTGTTCTTGGTGAGAGAAACGAACTCCCCTTGTTCCCCAGACGACAGAGCACCCCACAAGAAGTACTTCTGCGCAACCTTGGCCATTTCTTCCTTGCTTGGTGCCGCTCCCGATATCCCGAACTCGTATGTCTTACGGAGTAGCTTTCCGGTGATCCAGTCGGCGAAGGCGAAGC
Source organism: Amesomyces nigricolor (assembly GCA_004802645.1). NCBI lineage: Eukaryota > Fungi > Ascomycota > Sordariomycetes > Sordariales > Chaetomiaceae > Amesomyces > Amesomyces nigricolor. The sequence goes on from SRKS01000004.1 coordinate 693,106, forward strand.
CATCGTAGAGTGGAGCAGGTGGTCCGTTGTGTGCGTTACCAATGAGGGTCCTCCAGTATGCTTCGATGCGGGTGGGTGCTTGGGAAGAAGCGGGGGCCCTTGGGTGGTAGAGAAGAGGGAGTTCGGCGATTATGGGTGCGGTCCGGACGAAGTAACAGCCACGCGTGGCGGCAACTGATCGGACGGTGTCGACGAAGTATCCGTGGATTTGAAGGGTGCCAGCGACACAGGCAATACATCCAGGATTGATTGGGCCTCCCGCTGTGTAGTTCTGTTGCCCCGGAAATCCGAAGGGGACCGGTAAGTTGCCGACGCTGAAGTCAGGGACCCAACTTGGGAGGTCTTGGATCTTCGTTTGTGAGGGATCTTGAACGAGAGACAAGATCTCGAGGTTGTTGGATGATTGGATGATGGACTCAACGGTGAGTCTGTAGATATCCGCCACAGCGAGAGCATAGTCTCGTGGAATATCCAATGGCCGTGACCCGTCTCGCTCTAGGATTCCAAGAAGCGAGAAAATCTTGTCTTTTGGATCAGAAGCGTCACAACGTCGAAAGAGATAAAGGAGAAAAGAGAGAGTGATGTCGGAAGGCTTTCCAAGAGCCAGCATAAAGACAGCCTTCTTACTGACGACTTTGGGGGGTATGCTGGCATCAGTATCCATATCCAGGATCTCGAGTGCGTTCTTGTGGAGGTCCATGAGTGGTACTGAACGGAAGGCATCTCTCCCAGATGTTATTCGAAGGCAAGAGATTCCCATCATGAAGTCGATGCAGGTCCTCGGATCCACCTCGAGTATCTTGTTCTGAGCGGTGTCAGACGGGGGGAAGCAGACAACTGGTCTCCCTGACTTTGCGTATTGCCTGAGATGTCTCTGGGTCGGAGTACCAGTTATAAGGCCGGTTACGAAGTGTTGCAAGGGGGGAAGCAATCCGCTCTTCTGTATGTGGTAAACCACAAGCTCCAACATCTCCCAGCGAAGAATTACGCCGCCGCAAACTAGGACCAGTCGCTTGGCTAGCACAATCTCCTGGACAATCCAGGCCCGTCGAAACCAAAGTCGTTGCATGAAGGCAAACAGCGCAACGGTGGATACCACATCGACATCCTTGAAGGCGTAGAGCGCCGTTGGGAGGAGCTCGTCGGGAGGCTTGCGGACTTCAACAAACTCTCGGAAAAGGGCACGCATGGCAACAACAGCAAGGCGAGACTGGGCTTCTTCTGGGCCAAGCCAGCCGATGACAGTCTGGGCCTGGCTGAAAATACGGCCCATAACGCTGACCTGGCGGTTCCGCTCGCTGACGTCGTCCTGGTTGATGCATATCATGTCGATCCAGATGTTTTGCGCGATGGGGTTTCCTGTGATTTTCTCAAAACCATCCGAACCCAGCACTTCGCTGTAGTGGAAGCGGCGGAGGATCTTGAGTGCTTCGAAGAGGTTTTTGGTCGCCATGACTCTGCAGCCGTTGCACTGGATGGGGTGTGTTCGCTCTATGATCCAGTCCACGTGCTCGTAGGGCTGGAGCGGGTGATAAAGACGATACTTGAAGGCGTCGAGGTCAACGAGGGGTTTTGGACGCATCTGTGTCGGTTGGCCTGCGGCCGCAGCGCTGAGTTTGACGGCTTTGACCTTGTCGACCAGCTCGCCGAGTTGGGACATGGCCGAGACATGGTTGAGCCGTTCGTGGATGGTGACGGGGTTGCCCCAAGTGTAGGACAGGGCATCGAATACGAGGGCATCGTCTTCGAGGTCGGCCGTGACGAGGGAGCAGTGGATGTTAGATGCTGTTGACGAGGGAAGGATCTTAAGAAGGCGAATGCTGCTGGCTTTGAGAAGTGGTTCGTACTGGAGTGGCGCCAGGTTCTCTAGTTCTGCCTCTGCTAAGGGGCGGGCAGACGAGGTCGGGACGTTGGGAGTGTTGGAACTCTTATTCCCTTTCTCCATTGTTAAGGACTTCGTCTTTGCGGATTGCGGCATCTGGGAAATGAAGTAAATCGGAGAAAGGAGTGGAAGGACTGAATGTCTGGAAGGTGACTACTACCTTACCAGCTGCCATCTTGTTCAGCTTAGGCGTTCTCCGAGGCACATGCAGGGTTGACTGCGTGGCGGCCATTGGCACTGGACGGCGGTTAATTCTGCACCCACTCAGCCCTGAAGGGGTTCTCTCGTCGATGTTGTCAAAGCCATCTTGAATTTAATTTTCCATCGAGTCTGGCATTTTACTGCACCGGACTCTCTCCATTATTGCTCAAAAACTTTCATTCTTCATTCTACCTTTTATTTTTGATTCTCTCTTTCCCTTTTTTTCTTTCTATCTGAAATTCTTCAATTCTCCTGTCCGACTTTGCCATACCACTTGCCACACGACAGCGAATCCTCCCGAGCCCACCTTCACCACAACACCATCACACCCTCCCATCCCTCTACTCCTCCACAAAAAAGTGATCAAACCACCTCACCGCCTGCAAAAACGCTTCCTCCTTCGCATACTTCTGCTCCTTATCCTTCACATCCACCCTCACCCCAAACCCATGCTCCGTCCCCGAATACAACATCACCTGATACTGCTGATCCCCCTTCACCAGCACCTGCTCCGCCGCAAACCTTGCCTCCGCCGGAAACAAATTATCATTATCCGCAGCCGCCACCGACACGGGCTTCTTGATCGCGGCAATCTCTTCCTCCTCCAACAGACTCGGGTGCGCAGCATACGCAAGATCGATGCCGCCGCCGGGAGCCGCAAACCGGAACGAGTAGCGCCCGCCGAAGCAATAGCCGGGCGCCGCGATGCGGGTGACGCCCAAGCGTTCGCGCATGTAGGCGATGGTGGAGGCGATGATGGGGTCGGTGACGTCCGGGCCGTGACGGGCGAGGAACTCGGTGGTGTTGAAGCCGGGCACGTTGATGTCGCCTGGGGCGGGTGTGCCTTGAAACATGTCGGGCGCGACGGTGAGGTAGCCGGCGCGGGCGTAGCTGTCGGCGAGGCTGGGAGGGGGAGTTAGTATGTTGGGGGTGGGAGTAGGGGGGAGGGGGACGGACAGCTTGTTCTCGGGCAGGGCGAGGCCGAAGACGTCGCTCAGGTAGAGAACGGCGGTGCCGGCGCGGGCTTTGGCGCGGGCGTTGTGCTTGTCCGGCTTGGTGATGTAGAGGGTGACTGAGAGCTGCTTTAGTGGCGGCCCTTTGGAGGGGTTCATGGTTCAACTCACTGTCGTTGTGCTTAACCTCCTGGCCAGCCGGCTTGCCAGAATGGGCGACAATCGAAGCATCCAGGGGCTGGCAGTTGGTAGGCTTGCCCTGGCAGCCGGCCACGGCGCCTCCGACGAGGAGCAGGACGCTCGAGAGGAGCGAGAACGAAGGAGTGCGCATCTTGCTCGCTTGTTTTGACCACGGTTGGATGAAGGGATAAAGATGGATGAGTTCTGTCGCCTCTGGAGGTCAATCCCAAGCCGTTTATATCCCTTTTGAAGGATGCAGTGGCTTATCACAGGATTCCAGGCTCTTCTTCCGTTTGGTCAAACGCTCCGCAGTTTGACAGGTTGGTGTGTTCAGCTGGCCATGCTGCACCCCGCCCCTCGCACAACGACTTCGCTGCCAGACGGCCATACTCCCTATCTAGAAATCAAATCTGCGGCCACAGGGATGTAGTCACAACCTTCCCGGGACCATATCGCTGCTAGACCATGTCAAACTGCGGCCTAACAACCAGTGACAGCTCGAGGTGAATATCCACGGGGCGGTCCCCGTGGAACACGGTTCCATCGCATCTCGGTTGCTGTGTAATCGCCCGCCTGCCGTTTCCACCATGGATGAATAAGCCAGCAGTCTTAGTGGCAGAATCGGGCAGGTCTCATTTGTGGCCCGCGCCGACGGTAGCATTGGAGGAGCTGATAGAAAATACCCCATGCTGAGGGATAGACTTCCGGACTTCCTCAACGGCCATGTGGGGAGGCCGTCGGGGACCATCTCTCATGTTGGGCTGGGGATCCCGGGATGGTACCGGACACCGCTCCGGTAGCTAACGCAAGGCCCCGGCGATGAAAGTGAAACCACAGGGCCGCTCGTATAAGGACACCAGAATGTCTGTCATGAGGCTAGCGGAGATGCGTGTGGATATCGACCCTAGGCAGTCGATCGCTAGTAAATCTTCCATCACCGGCAAAGCACATACCTCTGCAACCCGTCGACCGGGCCTGCGATTTCCGCGGCCATCCCATCACTGATCCAAACACCCAAGACTCCAGGCTTGCCATGGAACAAAGTCATCCACCCAGCAGTATACAGTATGAGACACATCCTCAGCAGAGAGCCGCATCATGATATCATCAACGCTCCACACAATGAAACCGTCATATAGGAGACTCAACTCAGGTATCATCAACCAAGGCAACCCAACCCCTAAACCTCCTCCCCAGCAACAGCCTCATACCCCCCTCTCCTCGTCCCTCCCCTGCTCAACACATCCATTACCGCCGGACTCTCATACATCTCCGTGTAATTCACCCTCCTCCCCCCCAACACAGCCGAGCCTGTCTCCCTCTTCCCAAACACCGGTGCGGGGTCACACCAAAAATCCCTGCAATTCGCCAAACACCCCGTACTAAACGGATTCCCATCCTTCCTCCTCCTCCTCGCGCCCTGTGCCCCCCCACCAGCGGCAGCCGTTGCCGCTCCCCTGCCCCTCGCCGTCTGAATAAACGTATCCACACCTAACAACTTCCCCCAATGCTTCAAAAACCCTCCATGGCCATGGCCATGCCTATGCCCACCACCGGGCGGAGCATGGGGGCCGGCGTCGGAGCCCGCAGGGGGGGCGGACGACGGGTCGAGCGGGGCGCCGGTGGAGGTGAAGGCAGACGCGAGGGAGGCGTGGGAGCGGACGTTGACGCCAAACATGTTTTCGTAGGTGGTCATGGCGCGCGAGACCTGGATGAACTGCACAAAGAGGAGCATGGAGACCCAGGTGAGCTGGAGGGATGCCCAGATGGCGAGGAGGAGAGAGTATGCGTCGGCGTTGACGACGCGGCAGAGGGCGGGGGAGAGGATGTTGCATTCTTCTGAGGCGGCGGGGGTAAAGTGGATGAAGTCTGGTCAGGGGTTAGTAAGGAAGAGGTAGACGGGGGGTGAAGGGGGAACGGACAGTGGTAGGTGAGAAGATCGTAGACCAGGACACCTAATGTGAGGTTGATGAGGTAGATGAAGAAGTGGCGGTGGTTGTTGATGCCAATGCAGTTGTAGACCCAAGGACAGTGGCTGGCATCTCGTTAGCTGACATTGAGAAGAAGATGGCCAGGAAACTTACTGGTCATGCTTGGCCACGCAGCGCTGGCACATGCGGCAATGCTTGCTGCGCAGCGGCGTCCTGATCATGCAGGTAACACAAAAGTGGCCCTCGTCGTACTTCCACTGGCTGATCAACTCGTCAATAACGGCCTTCTGCTCGGCAATGCCGTTCATCTTGGGCACGAATCCGGGGTCGTCGACCATGGACCGGATGTAGAAGAAACCTGTAAGAAGGTAGAAAATGGCGAACAGCAAGTTCCACGACCATATCTCCTCTGCTATGGTAATCAGTTAAAGTCAATCTCGGGCCTGGCCACAGGAGAGTGACTAACCACCCGCCCACGCGGTGTGCGGAAATATTGTGAAGAGCCAGTTCAGCCCTACAAGGACTAGCGAGGCGGCGAAGATACCGGCCATCCAAGGCTATAGACCGTCAGCTACGTCGGCAAGAAACAAGAAGGCAACGTACCGTCTTCTCGAACCGCCTCATATCTGGCGGCGCATATGCAAGCAGCTGCTGGCCCACCCATTGCGACGTGTATGCGGCCAGCAGGGCGAACGGAATGCCGGCGTACACGGGCATGCCGGCGAGGATGACCAGCGTCGCCCAGACCAGCACAAGGGGCCACAAGAAGAAGAACTTTGTGGCGAAACCCCTCCTGTCCTTCAGTATGTAGCTTGCGCCCGGCCAGCTCGGCACGATCGCGTTCCCGTCCTCGTCGTAGCCGCATTCGTCCAGCGCCTTATGCCAGGCTCCTGCAGTGTTGAGCTCGCGCGCTGTAATGGCTGGTGTCTTGCCTGTGGCCGTCTCGGCAAACCGGTCCGCCCCGTACTCGATGACCTTCTGGATGCACCCCGGGCTGCCCTTCACAAGCGCCCAATGCAGCGCGGTAAAGCCCTGCTCATCCTTGGCGTGCACGCTGGCTCCCCACCGCAGGAAAACATCGACACACGCGGGATACCCTTTGTAGGCGGACCACATCAGGCCAGTGTGGCCGTACGCGTCCTCGACATCGACTGGGATGCCCTGGTGGAGCAGAAGGATGATGAGGAGCAGGTTGCCGTTAAACGTGCTTATGTGTAGCGTGTTGTAACCCTGGGCGTCAGTGATCAGGGGGTCGGCGCCGTGCTGGAGCAGCAGGTGGACGGTGTAGTAGTGGCAGCGCTGGGCCGCCCATTGTAGTGGTGTCGCGACGCTCTCGCCCCCCTTTCTGTTGATTTCGGCGCCGTTCTCAATCAAAAACTTGCACATAGCGTACTGGTTGTTGATTGCTGCCCACTGCTACCTGTTAGCATAAGGACGGAAGCGGACGCGTAACCAGGGGCAAGTACATGTAACGGGGTGATGCCCTCGTCGTCGGTGTATGTCGCGTCGTAGTCGGTCGTCTCGAACAGCTTCTCCATGCCAGCAATGTCCCCTATCCTGGCCATCTGCATGATGTCGGCCTGGGGAGGCTCGCTGGGCATGTGGCTCAGCTCCATAGTCTCGTTGTTCAGCTTGGGCACGGCGGTTTCCGACTTGGAGGACGGTTGCGCCGGGGCGCCGTTCGTAGAAGGTGGCCCAGTGCCATCGCTGTGTTGCGCCATCGCCAGATGGACGCGTTCAAGGGTGTCGCGACTCTTTGGTCGAGTCGATCCTGTGGTTAAAAGCGTGAATGAAGGATCACACGACGATTTCGGCAAGGGCGGAACGAGGAAAGTCGTCGGTGGAGGAGTATCAAGAGGGCAGTATCAGCATGGCGAAGGCCAAGAGACGTCAATATTGTGCCACTGCTGGATTTCGTCTGTTCGGAGGGACCGCTGTTGGTGTCAACGCGAGGAGGTCTGTCGCAGGTCTCAAGATTTTTGGATGTGTTCAGGGGATGGCAGAAGAATGCCAGGCCATCATTCTCTCCCATCAGCAACGGGCCAACCAAGGCAACGGAGAGAGCACACCAACCCGAAACGAGAGATGCACGGCAAGGCTGAGCCACGGTTCTCGCGTGGCGCGCTGCTGATTGGCCCAATGTTCAACGCTCGGTGCCGTTGCATGCGAGCGCCCCACTCGTTGTGTGGCCTTGTGGGGCAGTTCAGGGTCTCAGTATGGGTCCAACCCTGGAAACCTTCGAGAAAGTTTGTTGAGAAGTCACATGCTCATGCTGCTGCCACCAAAAAAAAACAAGAGGAAAGACGAGGAAAGCTCTAGGCTAGGGTCCTGTGGCCACTAGCCAGGTACAGAGTACGTACGGATCCGTACAGGGTTGACAATTTTGCTGCTTGAAAGAAATGTTGAGTAATCAACTGCCAAGGAGAGACCCTACGTAAACCCTAACCCTGCACCTTACAACTCGCTGGCATCCCCAGCGTGACGCGACCCGAATCCACCGCCAAAATTCCGTGGGCTGATCCAACGTCCATCGGATGACAATGACCCGATAAGTCTGGCCCCGGAACCGCTGCGACCCGACCGACACAGATCCAGAGCCGCACTACTGCAGTACAAGAACGCCAGATCGCCCGCATCGGGGCACTCTAACCTTCCTGCGACCACATCCCGCCCTCTCTTCCCTCTTCAACCCTCCCATCATCAGGACCACCGGCCAGCGACGACCACCAAGATGTCGGCCTTCGACACCCTCAAAGCCGCCTTTGAGGCCTCTCTGCACCCCTCGCCGACCGTCATCTCCGTCGGCCTGGCCGTCGTTCTCCTGATCCCCATCCTCCTCCACTTCCTTTACACCGCGGCCACCCCTTACACCACCCTCCCCTCCGTCCTGCTTCTCGGCCCCTCCGGCGCGGGCAAGACCGCCCTCGTCACCCTCTTCGAGCGCGGCCCCCTCTCCACCACCACCACCACCTCCCCCATCTCCAAAACCCACACCTCCCAAGTCCCCCACGCCACCGAACTCGCCGTCTCCTCCTCCTCCTCGGGCGACACCACCTCCTACAAAACCGACCTCGACGCCTCCGGCGCAACCGCCAAAAAGTTCCTCCTCGTCGACACCCCGGGGCACCCCAAGCTCCGCGGCGCCGCCATCGTCCCTCTCACCTCCTCGACCCCCACCATCACCCCCTCTGCCCTCTCCGGCTCCTCCTCCGCCTCGGCCGACACCTCCAAATCCAAGATCAAAGCCCTCCTCTTCATGGTCGACGCGGCCTCGCTCTCCGACACGGACAACGGCTCCCTCAGTGCCGCGGCCGATTACCTCTACGACGTGCTCATCGCGCTGCAGAAGCGGTTCCACCGGCGCAGCGGGTCGCGCGCGCCGGCGAGCCTGCCGGTGCTGGTGGCGGCGAACAAAATGGATTTGTTTACGGCGTTGCCGGCGCCGTTGGTGAAGAGTCAGTTGGAGGCGGAGTTGGGGAGGATTAGGAAGGCGAGGGCGAAGGGGTTGTTGGATAGCGGGGTGGATGGGGATGTTGTGGGTGGTGCGGGGGAGGAGGAGGAGGGCGAGGGGTGGCTAGGGGGGTTGGGGAATGAGAAGTTTAGTTTTGATGAGATGATGGAGTTTGATATTGAGGTGGAGGTGCTGGGGGGGAATGTGCTTGGGGAGGGGCCCGGGGCGGAGAAGTGGTGGAAGTGGATTGGGGAGAGGGCGTGAGAGAGATGGAAATGTGTGTAATGTATGGGATGGGATGGGATGGAATGGGAAGGGGCGATGATATGTACGACTTCACTTAATAGTATCTACGATACAGGTAATACACAAAAAGGGAGAGCAATCATGAGATGACGGGCTGTCTTCTATTCTCGAGTGGGTATAAAAAATGCTGCAGGATGCCCCCCCCCCTCCCCCCCCCACCCAATTTGCACGGGTTGAGCCCTCTATGCCATGCCATGCCTCCGCGCTCCCGCTGTTTGTCCAAACCAACCATAGATGTTGAGTCTCGGTTTTCCCTTGCCAACGACCTCGTAAATGCTCATATTACGTTTACCAAAAGGAAACCACCTTCAACCCTCCCCATCTAAACTATTTTACTCCCAAAACATTCACGACTTCTGCCTAACCATGAAGGTGAGCAGATCCACCTTGGTCACCACCGCAACCGGCTTCGACCCCTCGCCATCGCGGCCCTTCTCCGTCACGACGGCCGCGCTGTTCCACTCCAGGAAGCGGCTCAGCGCCGCCAGCGGGGTGTCGATGGTGATCTCGACAAACTTGCGCTTCTTGTCCTTGAGGTTGGACCCGAACCGGCGGGGATCAGTGACCACCTCGTCGATACGGCTGAAGTCAAACATGACCTCGCCGACAGGGGTCTGCGGGGTCGCACGGCCGCGCGAGATGTAGGAAAGCAGGTTGCCCAGCGTGACCAGACCGGCGAGCTTGCCGCCGGTGGGGGTGAGCACGGGCAGCTGGTCGAAGCCCTTGTCGCGCATCGTCTCGATGGCCTCGGAACAGGCGCTGGTGGTGAGGACCGAGGAGACGGGCTTGAGGCGAAGGGCGCGGACGGTGGCGCCGGTGTAAGGGTCGGCATTGTTCTGCGCGAGGGAGCCCTTGGGCTCAACGGGGGCGTTCTCACCATCGACGTTCTCGCCGTCGTTGGGGAGGAGGCCGTTGGCGGCAAGCCAGTCGTCGTCGGCGAACTTGGACAGGTACGAGCGGATGCTGTCGGGGAGGACGACAACGACGACATCACCCTTTCCGAGGCCGAGGTCCTTGACGGCACGCACCATGGCGGCCATGGCGCTGCCGGAGCTGCCGCCCACGAGGAGACCCTCCTCGGCGATGAGGCGGCGGGCGAGCTGGAAGGACTCGCGATCCTCGGTCTTGTACCACTTGTCGACGATGGAGCGGTCAAGGACATCCGGGATGAAGTCATAGCCAATGCCCTCCACCTTGTACGGGATGTTGGCCTGCTCCTCGTTCAGAGCCTCGGGCAGGGCGAGGATGCTGCCGTGCGGGTCGGCCGCGATGACCTTGATCTCGGGGTTGTGTTTCTTGAGGCCCTTGGCAATACCGCTGATGGTACCACCAGTGCCCGCGCCAGCGACAACGGCGGTGATCTTGCCACCGGTCTGCGCCCAAATCTCCTCCGCGGTGCCGAACTCGTGGGCCAGCGGGTTGTTCTCGTTGGTGTACTGGTCGAGGATGTGCGAGTTGGGGATCTCCTTCAGGAGGCGGCGAGCGACACCGATGTGCGACTCGGGGGCGTCCCAGGCAGCCTGGGTGGGGGTGCGGATGATGGTGGCGCCCAGAGCGCGGAGGACGGACACCTTCTCGGCGGACATCTTCTCGGGGAGGGTGATGATGGTCTTGTAGCCCTTGATGGCGCCGACCAGGGCAAGGCCAATGCCGCTGCTTGGGTCAGTACGTGGTGTAGAAGGCTGCAGAGGCGAAGAAAGCACTCACGTGTTGCCGCTGGTGGGCTCAATCAAGGTGTCGCCGGGCTTGATGCGTCCGCTCTTCTCGGCCTCCTCGATCATGCGCAGCGCTATCCTGTCCTTGACGCTGCCGCCGGCGTTGAACAGCTCGACCTTGGCATAGACCTCGGCCTCGATCCCGAGCGACTGGGGGATCTTGTTGAGGCGCACGAGCGGCGTGTTGCCAATCAGCTCGGTGGCCGACATCTTGACGTTCATCTTGGATGGCGGGTGTCTTGTGTTGTGTGGCGTGGTGTGCGGTTTTTCGATTTTCGTGGCGGGGGCGGGGTCCTCGGGGAAGAGAAAACCAGCTTTTGTCGGGAAATTAAAAAGAATAGAAACGCCCAAGAGAAACTGCTCGAGGACCTGGCGCGTGATTGCGATTCCTGTGACGACGATGGCGGAATCGAGGAGACGGTACGAAGGCGCTGGTGGGGGTGAAAGTGAAAGTGAAAAACGGGCGGCGCGTGGAATGTGGGATGTCTCCACCCCACTCCGAAGCCGACAGTATGCGCCACTCACTTCGGCAGTGGCCCGAGGCGCCGGACCGCCGCCGTCCGCAAGGCTCGGCCCTTTCCGTTCCAATTTTTATTTTCTGATCAGATCACCGTGCTTGTTGATTTGCAATCCCCGTTCTGGAACGCAACGAGGCAATATGGATCCCTCCACGTTGTACATAGCTATCCAGCACGAATCGCTTTTCAGTTCAGACGTCCTTACCCCTGAATCTTGGTGTTCAAGAAGAGGGAAGCCAAGCAGAAAGTCGCCAGACTCCACAGTCCTATAGTCCCTTCGATCTGCATTGTGTGTAAAACCGTACCTTGTGCTCTGTTACACCGGCCATTTTCAATGCGTTTTTGACGATATGAAAGTCGCCTTGTCGTGCACTGGTTGAGGGTGTTGTCTGTCGTTTGGTGTCGCGAGGCCCAAGGGTCCAGACCATGACGTCATCGGCCTCTGTTCCTGGTCTCGACTCTCGAGGGTCCTCTGATCCCTTCCTCATCCAAGCTGCCGCCAATCTTCCGTTCTCCCCCAAAGCTGCAAATCACATGGGCTATCCTGACCCGAATCCGCGACACGATGGGTCGAAAGGAGCGAATCGCACGGTCAGCCGTCCGGGCTATCATCAAAACAAACGGGACCAAGCAACGACCGGGCAACCCACTCGGCATCCTCCTTGCTCTCTTCTCGGCATTCTTTGCGCTGTATCAACTGGTTCTGCGAAAGATCCGCCCCGCCGACTTTGCGAATCTCCGCCGCAAACACTGGGATGTCAGCGACGATGATTATCTCGCGTCCTTCCGGCCGGAGGAGGGGGGGCCAAGTGAACAAGCCCTGCAGTCGATAGGAAACATGGGCTTCTCTGGCTCTGTGAGTACCATTCCGGCAATGTTTTTACTGAATGTATCCAGCTAGCTAACTGATATGCGCCAGACCTTCTATTCCACCACCGATCAAAAGTATCTCGTCAAGTCTGTCCCCCGATACTCCGAACACTCGTTCTTCTCCGAGGACCTCTTGACTCCATACGTTCAGCACATGGCAACCCACCCACGATCTCTCTTGGTCCGCATCTGTGACTTTCTGGGTGCTTCGGGCGCATCAATTGGGCGCCTCTTCCGCTTCGCACCTTCGCACCACATCGTCATGGACAACATCATGTATGGGCGGGAGGAGGCCAAGAAGCGCGGAGATGAGGAGTGGGAGCATTGGGACTTGAAGCCAACGTCGTACTTCTACCCCGAGAGGGACATAGCTGGTGGCGCTCTCACCAGCGAAGCCACGAAAAACCAGCTGGCCGACGAGTTTCACGACAAGATCGTCCTCCGTCGTGCCCAAGCAGACGACTTCTTTGCTAGCCTTGAAGAGGACACGAGGCTTCTTGCCGAGCACAACGCCGTCGACTATTCCTTGTTCCTCGTGCGGATGAGTTCCCACCAGCAAGTTGCTGCTTCGGTGGCGTCTCCTGCCGAATCCACGATGGTGCCTACCGGACCGCCGTCTGTCCCGCCAGCACCACCGGCCTGGAGGACAGGCGTCGCTTCTGCCGATGGGAGGCACATCTTTCGTGCCTCCATTCTAGACTTCTTCTGGGCCAAGCACAAAGTCCAACCAAGGCTCATGACACTGCTGATCAAGGCTTGGAATCTCTTGATCAGCAAGCACGGGCCCATGAGCATCACCACCACGCCTGACGAGTATCGAGAGCGCTTTCTTAAGATGTGCAGGAGCATTGTGGAGATTAAAGAAGACTGAGGCAGGTGCTCTAGCATTGGCTTTTGCTTTAGGAAGTAACTGAGATACTCGTATCGCACCTCTCATGCAGTCACTCGCTTCCTACCTCTGACGCTCCGTCCTTGATGCCGACAGTGCCACACTCCGTCTCTTCATCTTACACCCGGATATTTATCGAGATGCGTCTCGTCATCTGAATCATCAAACAAGTATTATCAACCGCCCCGCCACGTTACGATAAGCTTGTTCGTTGCACCCGCGGCACCATACCCTTCCCTAATCACCCGGCCAGTTCTTGAAACCGCCGAGGTTGCCCAAACCCTGCGCGCCCGCCGCCCAAAGACTACGACAGGACGTGCCACCGACGAGCCTGGTTTAGTCGAGCCACCTGCCACTAAAGACCCAGCGGACAGTTTGCGCTTCAAACATCATGGGATCAGACGCAAGGTTCCCAAGGCCCGGTCCGCGCGCTAGACCCTACGGGCTGCACCGCCACGTATCTGAACGTCCGGAAGAGCAGCAACCCTTTCGACACCATACACGCGCGTGCAGTGAACCAACAGGCCGCCCGGTCTTGCCGCCCACCTCCGGCCCTTCAGCTCTGCCATCTGGGTTACCGCTGGCATTTGGCACATCACAAACGGGCCACGGGACGCCAGCGTCACCATCGATGCCCGGACTATCAGCGGCGAACACGCCAAGCGGCTCGCTCCCGACGAGTTTTCCATCCAACGGGGTGCCTAGCGCTGCTAGCGGAACTCCGACATCAGGTCTTGAAGCCCTCCATCGCAATTCACTTCTCACGCCCGGCGAAGCGGCAGAGGCACTCCTCGGCGCCATCCAGAACCAGATTGCTCACCACCCCTGTTTTATCAAGAATGTGAAGCTCCAGAAATGCCAAAGGACTCTTGCGATGAAAATATCTACTGCTTTCCCAAAGAAATGGAGAGATCCTGCCAATCCAGAGCAACTCAGGCTCCGTCAGCTCGTTGGCCTCGCTCGCGTGGTCTTCGCCGTAGCTTTGCCAGGCAACGCCTCCTCTGACAACATGTGGGAAATTGCCCGCCGCCAAAGGATTGCTCAGGAGGTATTGGGGGATCACAGGCTGTAGGACAACCTGGCGTTTGACGACTGGGGCGTGCCACTATATTTCTCGGAACCTCCTCCACCCAGAACAGCTCGTGTGGGACAGCCGGCGAAGAAAGTGTTCGTGCGCGTCATGCCATGGCCGCCAAAAGACACCCCCAGCGGTCAGCAACGCCCGAATTACGGCTTCGTTCGAAACACACCATCATTCCGACCTGGCCAGGAGTACCGTCAACCCGCCAGCGAGCTGTCGAGCTCTATCCCAACCACGTTCCCAACCGCAGGATTGGGATACCGCCAACAGCAACAGCAGCCCCAACCACCCCTCCCCTTCCAGCGGCAACAACAGCCCATCTCCCCTTTTCCAACCCAACCTTTTTCCCAACAAACCGCATCCCACCTGAACACAGGGACGCACACGTTCGCTCCCCAGCAGCCCGGCGAACACGCATCACGCCAACAGCCCTCATCGCGCCCACGCTCCGTCACCCACCCCCTCCCCACTGCGCCCTTCCCCCAAGTCAACTTCCCCTACGACCCACTCCTATCAACGCCGTTCCCTTCAACACCCCAAGACGACAGCAGTACACCATTCTCCAGCACGCTGCCACCCCACCAAGCGAACACCATCGAAGTTGAACCCTTCCACAACCAGATACCGCCCCACCTGCTAAACAACACTACCCTCCCGCCCTTCCCCAACCCGATCTCATCTCCCCAGCAAAACAACGACTCCAACTCCAACAACAACATCACCCTCCCTCCATTCCCCAGCGCATCACCACAACTACCAACAACACAACCACAGAACCTCACCCCGCAACCGGCCCCGACCCCTCAACCGCTAACACCGAACTGGCAGTCGCTGTCAGAGATTGTCAATAGACCAATTGGCGATTTCAGCTTTGGAACTGGGCTGGTTGATCAAGGGAATGGGTGGTTGAAAGGGTACGGGGGGTTGACGCCGTTGGTTGGGGCTGCGGGAGCGGGAGCTGGGGGGGAGGTTGGGGAGGGGAGTGGGAGTGGGAGTGGGAGTGGGAGTGGGAGTGGAAGTGGGAGTGGAAGTGGAAGTGGTGGGGGTGTCGGGGGTGCTGGGGGTGCTGGGAATGGTGATTGGATGGCGGAAATTGATTTTGACTCTTGGTTTAGGGTTGATTCGGATAATGACGACGGGGGGTTTGGGGAGTTTCACGATAGATTTTGGGGGCAGACGGAGGCGGGGGGTGGAGAGTCGAGTGGTGTATTGGGGGATGGAGAGCAGCAGGGTGGTGTATTGGGGGAGGGAGAGGAGAACAAGGGTGGTAATGGTGATGGTGGTGAGGCGAAAGGAAAGGAGAAGGAGAAGGATCGAAGTTGTGGTTCTTAATTCTGAGTAGGAGGGTTGACTACATGGGCCAGGACCAGCAAAAGGGGTGATCGGAGTGGTGTCGAGGGTCAAAACCAAAGCTTCGAGAGCCCCAAAGGGATGAAGCTGGTTGTCAGATTGATGGTTGTTTTGTCAGAAAAGGGGGCAGGGCAACGCCAAGGCGCTGTCGGAAAGGGGACAGCCAAGCACACGTGCTTTGTAACCACCAGGGACCCCTCGGGTAGCTCAGCGACAGCAATGTTTTTGTGCGGTTTGTAGTATCATTTAGACAGCGGATGATAGGTAGTTGAAACTCGGATGAAGCTGGTCTTCTCCCAGTGCTCCCCTGATCTGGACAGGGGTGTCAACAACAACCCCCAAAAACCCCCTGCGATATGGTTGGAAAGACAACCTGGAACTTAATGTGGAATTGTGGATTCGTCTTTGATTTGATTTCCCATGCCGCAGATTGGTGGCTTTGACAGTTTGACAATGGCAAAGCGGAACCGCGGGAACCACATGTCTTTTTCCCCTGCAATCCACCTGCGGCCCATCTGCATGTTGGTTCTCACAACGTCGCATGGCGGTCTGCACTGCAACGTGGTTGACCTCTCACAGCATCTTCTGGGTTCTGCACTGCATGCTCGGATATCACCCCCACCCCTGGCTCTTTCAAGTTTTAAACAGCAATTGTTTGACGGGACGCAGTATCCGGACTCGAGATCCGTGCTCGATTCTGCCGCGCCGCAGCAGCGCAGATGCGCATAAACCCGCCACCTCAACCAACCGCTGAGGTCCTGGAGATTCTGGAACTTTGGGGTCCGAGGAGTATTCGGCGTCTAGTGGGGTGGCACTGGTGGAAACGGTTCCTCAAAGTCTTCTTGGCCTGACAGGACCCTCTCCCACCGGCGGGTGGCCCGGGATCTCGATGGGGACTTGGATCTGGTGGTGGAATTTTCGGAGAGACTCAACCAACGAAGTCCCTCCGATTCCCGAGGGCTTTCTCCAGACAGATTACCCGAAACCCACACTGACACCCACCTTCATGCAAATGGTAGGCTGCAGCTCTGAATCTGCATCGACGAGATATCAGGAGGCGGGATCTCGACCAATCACACCCTGGATGCCGAGGGACGCAAAGCAAAGGGGCACAGTGTTTGCTGGACCCCGACGATGCATCGCCACTGGGATGCCCTCGCGTGGGACCGCCCGCCGGAGGAGGGGCGATGCAACCGTCTCCGTCGCACGCGCGTCGACGTTGAGAATTTTCTTCCGCCCTGGTGGCGGTTCAACGAACAGGAAAGGGTCCTCAACGGCCATCAAGCCCAGGCAGGGCGAGAATGTAACGATGGGGCTGAGCAGATGGATCGTCGACGGGGATATGGGCTTCAAGGGCCGGCCGGGATGGGGTTTGACTTTGAGCGAGCACCGGGGTCTCTGTTTTCAGGGTGGCAGGCGGGGGGCGGTGTTGATATGAAAAGGACGTGGCCAGCACTTTTTCGGTGTTCCTCGACTCTTCCAGTTCCCCAGATTTCCGTGACACCTACCCGACTCCACAACTTGTTTCACATTTCTCCACCTTACCTGGATACCCGAGTGAAGAAACCTCATCAGAGAAACTCACCTTGAGCTCACCACACAACCAAAATGGCTTCCACCGATGCTCAGAAGCCCCCCGCCGAGGACGCGGCGCCCGGCCTCCCGGACTACGTTCTCGACGCTGATGCCGTCCTGAAGGACGAGGGCGTCAACTGGCGCCACGGCCGGGCGCCCGACTACAGCAAGACGCGCAAGATCTGGGCCGAGAGTAAGTATCCGCTGCCCCGAAAAGCAGACCATTTCCCTACTCACACATCCACCGCGTAGCCAAGAAGGCCTCCCACACAGCCGGCTCCCTCCCGGACCTGGTCGAGAAGCTGGTCAAGAACTGGGAGATCGAGGCGAGCTACAAGGTCGACCTGGCGGACTGGCGCACCATCGACCGGTCAACGTACAAGTTCTCGGTCAATGGCGGGCCGGACCAGACGGGCGAGGACATGCTCAAGGTCGGCACGTACAACGCCATCATCGAGCCCAACGAGTTCTACTGCCCCATGCGCTCGAGCTTCGACGCCTCGCACAAGACCTTCAAGCGCATGATGCCCACCTTCGCGTGGGAGGTGCTCGAGGTGTATGCTGGTCCGCCCAAGGTGGTTATGAAGTGGAGGCATTGGGGGACTATGAAGGAGGATTATGTTGGTGTTAACAAGTAAGTCTTTCCGCATCTGCCTCTTGGGTAGTTTTCAGGGAGAGAAATGAGAGTGCTGACGGTGGTTTGTGTTGCAGCAAGGGGGAGAATGTCCGGATCAAGGCGCACGGTGGGCCAATTGATATCGAGGGCATCGCAGTGGCTGTGGTCAACGACAAGCTGCAGGTGCAGAAGATCGAGGTGTTCTTTGACCCCATGACCATGTTCAGGCAGATGGCGCCGCATGGAGACGAGGGTGTGACGAAACAGGTGCCGGAGAAGGTTGAGGCTTAGAAAGGTCGATGTCAAATGTACACACTTATTTGTCAGGTGCTTGACTCGCATCTAGGCGAGATGCCGATGAAACGAGAAATCCTACAGCCGCCGCCAGGGGGCGGCACACAGTCAACTTGAAGTGCCTTGAATGGTTGAACGGCATTTTGCACATGCTCGAGTCGTCAGCCTCAGCGGCAGCCCGGCGTGGCTGAGGCGGGCGAGCTGACCACTTATGTTGAACTTCAAATGAGACGGGCAAAGACTGACTGACATGAAGGAACGTATGAAAAACCCCGCATTTGCGACTTGGCCTTCGTTATTTGTTTCCCGCTTCATTCATCACCGCTTCATGCACGAACTGTCCATCGCCATCCCCGCCCATGGAAATCGGTACCATAGCTGCGGCTGCCCAGTTTTTTGATTTGGGCTGCCGCAGCTTGTCTCTAATTTACCGCTTTGTCAAAGATCTCAAAGATGTCCCTGGCGGCCTCCTCCTCACTGTCCAAGACCTGGGCCACTACTCGGAGCTCATGGACGAGTTGCAGTCGTCCCTCAAGGCTGAAAACTTTACCCTCACGCTGACTCAACTCACCAGGGTGACGCGCATCCTCAATAGCACGGGGGGGGTCTGTCAGCAGCTCGAGGGATTACTGGCGCCATGTCTTCCGTCTCCTGGTGCTTCCAAGAGAAGTAAAGCGTGGCGCGCCCTGGTCTCAGTCAAAAAGGAGGGCGACATAATCAAGACATGTGAGAGGCTCGAGAGGTTGAAACATGACTTGAATCGAGAGCTTCAGAACTGCGGGCTAGCCCTGCTGTCTTCTGTCAAGTGAGTCTTCCAGTTTGCCACCATATTACTCAAGACTGCTAATCGTTTGGCTGGTTACAGAACTGACTTGGCCGTTGTTTCTGTCACATTGAAACAAACGACAACCTCACTCTCTGTCTTGGAGCACAAGCTTGGCTCGATTGACTCCTCCCTCCAGGAGATCCGCTCGAACGTGAGAAACAAGAGCGATCCGAAACCTGAGAACGATCCTCCATCTCACCAGGCCCAAACTCTTACAGCAGACCAGATGATTGCGGAGCTTCACAGAGCTCTCGTTCTTGGGAAGGCTGCTACAAGCGACAGAAATTTGATCGTACGTTCCGCCTTCTCCCCTGCGAGAAGTCCGTGTTAACATGCCGAAAGCTTACAACGTCAACCTTCCAACCCCTGGAATCCCCCGAGAGTCTTGCCGGCTATGATGACGAAGACAATGACAACGCAATTACCGCCACAGAATTTTTCCTGCCAGGTTTTTGCCGTTGCCCAAGACGGGGAAGTCGGAAAGGAGAGAAAACATTTAATCTGGGTCCATTCAGATCCCACATTTCGTCAACGAGGCAACATATTTTGCCGAACTGCCCATTCTACTCGCAAGAGGGCTACGAGAGGACGAAATTGCTCAAGGTTTCGACGATTATGCCTTTCTTTGCAAGCACAATTGAGGTCCTTGCCTCGTTTCAACCCCAAGCACGCCTATCCTCCTTTTCCTTTAAATACTATCCTACAGTTTGCCGCGGCACCTCATCGGCCTTTGCCCTCTCTTGCCAGGTCTTGGGTGGGTCGTCTTATCGGAGACTGGATCCTGGTATTAGGAAAGTCACCTACAGCAGATCATTCTTGGATGAAAAACGGCATTTCAATCATGCTCATGCCAATCATGCTCATGACGAATTGCAGCTTGCCTTACAGCAGTTCCCTGCGAAGCTCCAGGATATGTTCAAAACGGGCAATTTACAGCCGAATATCAGAGATGAATTTGGGAATACTCTCTTGTTTGTGAGTAAAGCTACTATTCTGCATGGAACCCATGACAATAGTGAGGCGGGACATTTTAATGCTGACGAGTTTACATTTTAGGAACTCCTGTTTATTTGTCAATCGCTCTCCGGGACTACTATCTTCACACCCAGCTTTCTACGTCTTGTGGAACAGGTTTGGAGCATGGCTTGTGGCCTCAGGAGTCGACCTTGAAGCTACCTCGGACCAGGTTGCTCGTTACACGCCAGGTTTCTACTACGCCTTGAACGTTTCCCGCGCCACCTGCACGGCGGCAGAGCTAGCGTTCTGTGCATTAGCGATGCAGGCACCACCCTGCGGCGCCCTCAAGCCGGAGTTGTCCTTCTATCGGCGGCTGATTTCGAAGCTGGGACTGACACTTACCGAGTCGATTCTCCACGACTTCAGTTCTTGCCTCACCGAGAATGCGCGCTTCAGATCGACCTGTCTAGATCTCTTGCTCAGCACGCATGGTCTTGATCTATGTATGTTTATGCGCCGTTTTGTAACAACGTCCGCGCAACGTTGCTAATAGTCGCTTGGTAGCCACGGATCTCACCCCATTACACTTTGCCATTCTCGCCCGATCCCTCTCCCGAGTTCGAGAAACTATCAAGAATGATGAAACCACAACTCTGAGGCCAGAGACAGCGATTCTGGCACCTATCGAATGTGCTCTCGGTTGGCCTGAGGGGTTGCGTCTGCTCGCCGAGGCAGGGTATTCTACCGGGAACGCAATCCAGCTCGCCCTATTTCGCAAAGATATGGACTCTGCCCGAGCTATGTTGTCTCCGGAAGCCTCGGCACGAATCGGCCTAGGTTCACCACAAATTCTGGAAGCGACTCTCTGCTCGCATTGTCGCCAATCATGGTGGGGGAGAGGATGCCCCCAAGAAGCCGAATTAAGGTGTTGTTCGTTCGGTTATCCCGGGCTGTTAGAAACGGATTCTCCTATGAGACAAGAGATCCAGAATCTCATGGTCATGGCAGTCAAGGACAGGCGGTCCCGCCTCTCAAAACTTGCCCTCGCACACCTCCCAGAACCTGAACTCCGTAAACTCGGAATCACCTCGGACTCGTCGACACCTTTGGATTCGAACGCTTTTGCAACGTACACCATGCTCAAAGATCTCGGCATTCGCATTCCTGCAGCTCTCTACCCCGGAAAACCCCCCTTGCTGCTCTCCTTCAACATCTCCTGTCGACTTGGCGACTTCCGTCTTGCCCAAGCTATGTTCGACAACGGGCTCTGTGAGCTAAACGTTTGCCATGACGGGATCATCCCCTTGGCATGGCTGTCCCAACTTTCCCTCGTGCAATTTCCCGAGAAAGAGGCTGCGATCCAATGGTTACTTGAGCATGGAGCAAAGGCAACTTTTTCCTCAACGACAATGCTGCCAAACCTTTTGTTCTACTTGGCAACCTGCTATGATTCCTCCACCATCTACAACCGAAGCCCACTTCTTCGAGGGGTGACACGAACGAGCCGGCCTGTGGGGGAGCCCATTGCCTTGGTTGCAGAATTGCGCCAAAGAAAGACAACGCCGGAGCTGATCAGACTGGTGGCTGGTTACTGCGACCCAATGGAACGTGATCTATGCAGATGTCCATGTTCTTCCGGCGGTTGTTTGCCTTTGCACAGATTCAAAAATGGCATTGCGATGTTTCCTGACCATGTGAAGCCCGACCCTATGAGGAGCCTGAGGGTCAGCCCTCTGCTGAATTGGATTGCAAAGCAATGGAGCAGTGTTTCAGAGACGGTGCAGTCCTGGATACAAGACTGCCAGCTTGATGCAGATCAAGCACTGGATTGTCTGCGCGATTCCTGCCGGCTCGAAGTCTTCACACGCTTGGGCATGGCACACACGTGCTGCGTCGTGCGGAGTAATGATAGCAAAGGTAACACCATCTTGCCAGAGCGGCAGGAAAGAGACCAGTACGTTTGTCGAGAGCTTGAAGACGAGGATCTGGAGCTGCGGGACCAGCTCGAGACCATCATGGCAGCTTATGATGTAGCCATCACAAAACACCCAGGGACAAGGAAAGAGTTTTGGGAGTGGTGGTGGAAGGTATTAGGCCGGCTTCTTCCAGAACGACCTGCGGAAGAACGCGTGCGAACCCATGGAGACTTTGACGGGGGGGATTCATCAAATTCAAGCTTTGGTTCACGAAAGTGGCAATTCTTGAACGTTTATGATGAAATGGGGGCAGCAGAAGACGACCTTCCTGCTCGCTCCGGCATGAACTTCATCGACGAGATCAAGGAATACTTCGCCAGTATTCTTTCCTACGACAATCTAGGAAGCGTCGATGGGAACGACGTCATACCCAGTACGAGGGACAGCTCGGACCCTTTTCTTGAAAAGTTCGAAGGGCAGAGGCCACAAGAGCAGGAGAAACTACCGTTATATTGTACTGTAGTATTTGAATAGGGAGCTCAGGATATCAGGATATTTTATTCAGCCGTCTCCTACAATTTCTAAGTAGTGGGATAACTCAATCAAGCTTAACTCTATGCTATGACAAGTCAGAGCATAAACTAGCACGAGATAGTTTTACAAAGGCGTCCCAGACACTGCACAACAAAGAGTCAAAGGATAACTAGTAGTTATGATCTTGGATGAAACTAGATGCCGCTTCTCCCGATTTCGCTGTTTTTTCAACGTCTCAGATAACTATGTAATTCATCACAAACCCAGTGCTATCATTTTGCTACCTGTCTCGCCGTGTGCGTTACCCTCCAACATTTAAATTCCGATGCTAGCGCTCTGGCTCGAATAAAAAGTCTAGAATCAATTTTCCAGGCAAATATGTTAGAACATGACCAAATCAATGCCCGTTCTGGCCACTTTTGGCCGGAACTGTGGTATATTGGTGGCTCATCGACCAAAGCCACTTCAGTCACCCGCTTGGGCGGCGCCGCCCCCTTCGGACATTGGGGTACAGGTTTCTGGATTATGGAACAAGCCGGCCAAGGTCTCAATCAAGGTGTGTGCATGGTTGGCGTCTTGGAATTGTCTGGGTATTATAGCTTGGATTGCAGGATTCATCACACATCGCACGACATAAAACATAATACATGTGAGGTTCCTGGGTTGAAGATTCAAAGCCTCTGTTTGTAATGAGTCGCCTCATCAGAAGGATCCAAGAAAGCTCTGAGCTCCGTCGCTGGAAGACGTTGCCTTGAAGAACTCACCTAAACAAGCCAGATTTCTGCTGTTGGCCAATGGCGGGCTCACAAGTCACAATCACTGCGTGTTGATGACGAACTTCTTGGCCCCCAAGTGACATCCTATACCAAGACTGTTGCCTACCTACCTAGGTACTTTGCAGCATAGGAGCCCTCTCTGGTTGATCCAACAGATGTCAGGAATTCTTTTAACGCAACTCAAGTTCCCAACGATTCTAACAAAAATTACCGGAGCGCCCTCAGCCATCTCAGACCTCGGGCGGCAAAAGCAACTCCAGCGGTAATCCTCAGAGAAGATATCATTAAAACTGAAGTACAGAAGAAAATAATCTTGGTTGGCAAGTAGGTAGACAGTGGAATCCATTAGGTGGCATGTCTCAGTTTTAAACTTTTTAATAACGTTAGCGATTAACGTTAATCCTAGACCAGCGCACCAGGTATGCACCATGCACCATGCTCGGGACAACAACCGACGGTTGAGCATCTTGGACCTCCCGGAGGAGGTTCTCCGCCTGGCGAGTAGGAGCTCGGGCATGGGGTCCATATTCTCAATGTCGAACCACTTATGCGGCAAGACCATCGCCCGACGCAGCATAATAATGTTCTTGTGCAAGACAAGCGCAGGATCCCCAGGGTCGTGATTGTGGAAGATGAAGGCATCAGACCGGGTCGGCTTATCGAGGAGGGAGAGTGCCCGCAGCTAGACCTCTCACAAAGGACCCGTCTGTGAGCAACCTGTATTGGTCTTGATGCTTGAGTCGATAGTATTCGTAGCACTGGTACAACAGCTCTTTGTACGGCAAAAGCCATTCTGAGTCGGAATACTTAGTCTGGGTGGTGGAACTCATATCCCCTGAGTCGGAGCATGTTTCCCATGCAACCTCCATCCTCCCGTACTGTACCATCGCGGCGCTATACTGGCCCTGAGGACCCTCAAAATCGAGGTTAATTAAATTACTCTCGGGGCATATGCGATCAAGGAATAGGCGCGCGAGGTCGACTTGTAAGTCTCTGTACAGAGACAGACTCTGGGAAATTTCTCGAGGTCGGTATGTGAGATGCACATGGAAGACGCGCATGCCGACGGCAATTTGGGGATTCTTGGAGAGCCCATCAATGTGTTGGAGCGATTTGGAGCTTATATCGAGTCGCAGCACAGGGGCCAACAGCGGAGACGCGGCCTGCCGGAAGCGACGGCATGTCAAACGGGTGTTTTGAATTGTCTTGAAGTGGCTGTTCCCAAGCTGGCAGTTCCGTATCCGGCCGTCTTCTCCCTCTTCGCAGTACTCGCGGCAGACCCAGTCGTTATCCCTGCCCTTTTGGTCGACGTTGTCTGGGTGCACGGCGACGTTCCCATTGCTAAAGTAGTCGAATATGTTGCTACTGTTGGAGCTACCGATCGCAATGCATGAGACAGGAATGCGGCTGCGAGAACTGGCCATAGCAGTTTTTCCCAGCAAGAGCAACTTCCACATGCCGCGGCCTTTCGACAGCCAGAACGAGAAGGGCGCCCAGCCGGCATGGGATCGCCTCCGGGAAGCGTTTCAGTCCATCAAGAGAGTTTCCATCAGAGGAAAGGACACCGAGACAGTTCGGACTAAGACCCAGTCTCCTAGTGAGCCTGGCAATCAGGCCAACGTTCACAGCTATCTCGTCGCCCTTCTCTCCGCCCCGAGCCTGCAACAGGTTTGGATGGACCCCGCGACCTGGGTCCTTTCCTCAGCAAATTCGTGAGACCTGCCACCGTCAACGACACGCTGTACCGCGTCGGCTCGCTCTGCGCCGCGGTGTCCCGCTGGCCGAACCTCACAAAACTGCATCTCTGCTATGTCTCGTTCCGGGAGGACGAGCTTGTCCGGTTCTTCAGCGAGCCAGAATGCAGAAAGCTACGGTCCCTCAGTCTCGACAGCGTTGTCGCGGTAAAAGATAGGGGCTGGGCACGCTCGCTAGACGCGCTACGCGAGAATTTGGCGCTGTCGAGGCGCTCGCGCAGAGGAGAGTGTTCCCTCGCGTTTAGGAACCTCTGTGGGAGGGGAGTTGACTCGCTGTTTGGTGGAAACTGGAGGGGTGACAGTTGGGAGACCGAAGAACAGAAGAAACTTGATGTGTGCCATTCAGTGGAGGATTACGTGCTGGGGGTAGAGGGTGTCGTCCATCCCTTCCCAGAGTTGGAGGTCAGCCAGATGACCTGTGACGCAGCTAAGGGCGCACCTAATGTTCCTACTTACTCTAGTTGGTATTTTAAAACTAGTCCTTGACTTCTCTCGCCATATGCCGTCCTCTCAACCAAGACAATGGTCGGGAACGAGCGAGTTCTGTGACCATAGGTCAACGTTGTTTTTTTCGAGGGAAAAAGGGTAGTTAACGTTGAATTATCGGATTCAACTCTTGAACCAGAGATTTAGCAAAAGTTCCTAAATAAACTTTCCCATATCTACCAAGACCAGCTCTGGTGGTCATCTATCTAGCTGCCGAGTAACTGCTCCTTCGTTGTGACGGAAAGTGCATCCAGGGTTGGGGTTACAGGTGCATTTCCGCATTGGGACTAGCCTCTGGACGATTCACCACCTTTCCATGCGCCTGTATTTTCTTCTTCTTTTCCTCTCCTCTTTAGCTTTCGATTAGCAGAATTGAGTTGTGTTTGCAGTGCCTTTGAGCCTCGCATCGCATTGCTCGCCCCTCACATTCGTGTATTAACTAGGCGCTGAGGAGAGCATCTTGCTATGCAAAGACATAGATAACTTACTTTCTCGTTCCTTATCCTTTCACTTGATGCAATCCTTCGCTTGAGTAGTACTGAACAGGCTTGTTGGAAGTGATGAGTAATCAGGATGCCTCAGGCCGCCTGTGTCGGGTGCCAGCTCCCCCACCCACTGAAATTGGGTGCGGAAGAGAGCATGCGAAGACAAGTTCCAAGCCTTGAAGCCTTGAACAATGAACAACGAACAACACGAAAGTCCACAAGCACCAAGGACAGAGAATATCACCAATTTTGAGCCCAATCAATTTTCCATGCCCTGCGTGAGCCAGTATGCATTAAAGCCACATTACATCCAACAAGGCTCTAGCAAACCTTTCAAGTAGAAGCTCAGAAGCAGCATGTCATTCAGGGGTCGTCGACTAGCTTAGCTGCGCCTATGTCTACTGCAGCTTGTATTGAAATTAGCATCCACTAGTCACTTTGGCGGAGTGGTTAACGCGCTGCCCTGCTAATTTACAGTTAGCGGCTGAGGCAGTTCCCTCGGGAGCGTAGGTTCGAATCCTACAGGTGACGCATCTTTTTGCCCCAGCATTTAAGACTTAGTTCCACTTTACCCCTGGATCCAGGGGCTGCTATTCTTTTGTTCTGTAAACACTGCTTTCCCCACAATAGCAACATATAACTGTCCTTTTTCTTGACTTAACTCAGCTACCGATGAGGTCCAACTTTGGAGTACGGCCCGCTTCCCTCCTCTGCCGAAGAAGGCCTCAAAACTACTAGACACGTCAAACCCGCCGGACCACAAAAGACAGGTAAAAACAGGTCCTTACCATTGATTGGACACGCAGTTACTATGCATGCGATTCGAGAAGTGATACAGTGCTTTTTCGTTTCTGGAAAGTCACCATTTGACCGCGGTATCCAACCCATCGGATGGGTAATTGAAAAGATCGCTGTTCTCGCTAGTCGCTACTCGCTACCTATCACGACATCACGGGACACAAATGCCCTCAAGTATTTTGCCCTTGCATGGACAGATACAGTTCTCTGGAAACCACTTCATCAGCGACTCCTCCAACAACTTGTCTAGCGGCATGGTATGCCAACGATCTTCCTCCCGCTTCTTCTCCTGTGCCTTAGTAAATACCTGCTTCGGCTCTGCCAACCCTTTGCGGCCCTAACGCTTGCCAGCGCGAGACCGCCCAGTATTCGCACCAGTCTCCCCCTTTCCTGTCTGCATCTCATCCCCGAAACTGCGACGCACGCTTAACGCGGACTCCATCGCGCCGAAGAGCATCTCTCGCCCCTGGGGACCCAAGTACGCCATCACACTGCTGATATAAAACTTCACCGTACCCTTGTCCTTCAGACATTCCTTCGAGGTAATTCGCCTCTTGTTGAACAAACGGTCGGGGAACCTGGACCTTAGCCAGGTGACAGCGTCGTCGTTTGCTTGATCGACCGCGTAGTGGAGCCGTTCCTTCCCCTCTCGACGCAAGAGGCCTATGATGAGGTTGTGTTGCCAGGGCTGACCCTGTCGGTGCAGAATCCATCCGGTGATTTGCTCAGCCGGTGTTGCGGTGGTGGCCGACACGTTGCTTCCATCCCCCGCCTGAGACGAGACCTTGTACGCAAGACCAGTGAAAGCCTTTTCGATCTTCTCCCGGTGACTATTGCCGGTCGATTTCTGTGCCCTTATGAGGGCTTGGATTTCTTTGAGCTCGCGAGAGAGGTCCTCCTTGTATGACTCCAAAGATTCCTTTTGTGTCGCCAGAGCTTCCTTGGATGTCTCCAAAGATTCCACGCTGGGGGGTTTCTTGCCCTCCACTTTAACGCTCAGGTGCGCCACCCCATCTAGCTGTGGTTCGGTTGGCGATTGGCTGCGAGAGCGCGGCGGCGTATCGGGCGCTAGGCCCGGGTTTGACAATGATCGGCTGCGAGGGGTTTGCGATGGGCTCGGTGGGAGCTGTGGTGGACCTGGGGTCAACGTCGAGGCTTTCACTGCTTCGTTTGCCGCCGGCAGCTGGTCTTCCCAGCACGGGTGCTACGACGGAGGGAGGCGCCTGCGCGGCTGACGTGCTATGCTGGAGCTCCAGCGCTTTGGCCGAATGGGAGCTGGCATTGTGGCTGCTGTGGACGGCGTCTTTGTCGAGCGGGCGGCCTGTGCGACGAGTCGTTTATGTGTAGACGTCGGCGTATCTTTAGGTTTGGTGGGTCTGGTGTCGCACTGTCGGAAGTGAAGGTATGCTCGAAAGCAGAAGGATATAACCAAAGAGCGTAATAATGACTTAGGAGATGAGGATAATCGCAAGGTCATGTTGAGGGAGCGAGTGTTGTGGTTGATGGATAATGGAACCTCAGGGCCTCGGGTCTGTTGGAGAGACCAAGGGTGGAAGGAGGCGAACGGAAATTAAGCGCCGTAGTTTCCTGTCAATACTCAAGATATGAAGAAAGAGCCTCCTTGTGTTGGGGACTCTGTGATGTTGGCAACCCCTACCCAATTCAAGAGAAAACCACCAGAGAATTCGATCTTGCTCGTAAATGAAGAATGTTGATAAAGAGCTTGCCTCATTGTGCTGTGGCTTTGAAAAGAAGGCAAGATACTGGACGACAATGCAAAGAGGCAGGCTTCCAATGAAGTTACAAGAACTGAAGACACACAAGATGTTCATTCTCCCACCCATCTCTTTCACATGAAAACCCTTCATCAACCCTTTTCCACCCTCCCATCCCCCAACAAGACCCCCCTCATCCCCTCTTCTACTCAACCACTCACCCCCTCATCTCCCCACTCTCTCACCCCCTCACTTCTTCACATCACTCCAAATCCACACCCCCCTCCAACTTCCGACTACTCCTCCCCACCCACGCCCTCTTCTTATGCCCACTCACCACCCAATCCTGCCTCCCCACATCCCAATTACTCACATCCCTCCTGGTCAGCTTCCCTCTAAACTGCTTCGTCTCCCCCGGTTCAATCCGCATCCGATCAAAGTCCCGTAGCACCACCTTCGGATCGTCCGGCCCGCCCAGCGACACATACAGCTGCGGCACCTCCTCGCCCACGACGGACCCCGTGTTTGTGATGTCTGCCGTGACCGTGTACATCACGTCGTACAGCTGGCGGTTGCCGCCCGGGGAGTGCTTGCCTGCAGAGCGGAGGAGGGGTTGGGCCGTGGCGTCGGTGGCGTGGGGTGGGAGGAACTTGTCGGCGGTTTGGCCGTAGTGGGGGTCGGCGGAGGCCTTTTTGGGGTCGGAAGTGTTGAGGTAGGGGTAGATGTACTGGTAGATGTAGGGGAATTGGTTTGAGGGGAAGACGTAGTCTGCGGGGTTGGTGGAGTGGTTGCCAAAGGTGGGCGCGGGGGAGGTGGTGCCGGTGGTGGGCTTGTATTCGTTGGTGGAGGACTTTTCGACGCGGATGTTGCTGTACGAGAAGGTGGTGTAGCTGAGGCCGTGGCCGAACTCGTAGATGACGGTCTTGTTGGCCTTGTCAAAGTAGCGGTAGTCGACGAAGACGCCTTCGGTGAAGTCTTGCTGAGGCGCGCCGTTGCCGTTGTTGGGCTTGTAGAGCACGTCGGCGCCGTAGCCTTCGCGTGTGGCGCCCCAGGTGAAGGGGGACCGGCCGGCTGGGTTGACCTTCCCATACAGAACGTCGGTGATGGAGTTGCCAGATTCTTGTCCTGGAAGACCGGCCCAAAGAATTGCGGTGATGTTGGGGCTGTTGTACCAGTCTGTCAGGAGAACCGGACCAGTGGAATGGATGACGACGATGGTGTTGGAGCACCAGCTTGAGACGTTCTTGACAAGGGTATCGCCACCCTTCCACAGCGTCAAGTTCTTACGGTCGCCCATATTGCCGTCCACATTGATGAAGCCTTCGCCGGAATCAGCGTTGACAAAAACAATCGCCGTTACATTGGCTTGTGTCACCAGGGCCTTCGTCTGCGAGGCAGCGTAGTTGGATAATACGCTCTCATACCGCGAGCCGTCCTTAAGGGCCCGGGCTTGGAGCGCCGTATCAGGGGTGACGAGATATGGGAAGTTGGCGGTGCCAGAACCCCAGCCCATGGCGAGAGTTCCATTGTCGCATCCGCGGTCAGCGCAGGAGTTGGGTCCGTTCAGGTTCGAACCAGCATCCTCGCCGATGACGGCGAGAAACTTGGGTTTCTGGAGAGGCAGCGACCCAGTGTTCTTCAGCAGCACAGTTCCTTTGGCCCCAATCTCCCGAATGAGGTTGCCGTGGTCGGCGCGAACGTCGACGTGCCAGTTAATCTGCTGGTAACCCTTCTGCGCGGCGAAGTGGATGGGGCCGTACGTGTCCAAGGTCCAGAACGAGAAGTTGATGGGATCCAGCTCGATACCCTTGTTGACCTTGAAGAAGGCAGCCATGATGCGCATGGCCATGTCGTCGACACGGTAGGCGGGAACTGTGCCATTGAGCACGGCAAGTGTGAGATTGGCTCCCCAGTAGCTGAGGCCGGTGTTGAACTCGGTGTCGCCTGGCATGGTCATGTCGAGGCCAGCGACAGCGCTTGCGGCACCGGTGTGCTGCGCCTGCCAGTCGCTCATAACAAACCCCTGGAAGCCAAGCTCATTCTTCAGGAGGTCGTTCATGAGCTTGGAGTTTTGACAGCCGTATGAGTTGTTGAGTTGCTGGTACGAGCACATGACGGAGCCAACTCCGGCACGGACGGCATCCGCGAACGGCCAGAGGTAGAGCTCATGCATGGCTTTGTCGTCGACGTTGGAGGAGAGCGATTCGCTGATCTTGAAGCCGTAGCCCTTGGCCTCTCCCGCCTGCCGGAAATTCTCTGGACAGCAGTCAGTATATAAGCTTTCTCATCCTGATCAGACCGACACACCCTGTTCGTTCCCAATGAAGTGCTTCGCACAAGCAATGGTGCCAGCATCTTGGATGCCCTTCACCGACTCGGCCATACCAACACCGGTGAGAACCGGGTCAGGCGAGAAGCCTTCCCAGTTGCGGCCCCCAGCGGGCATACGCCCCAACGGTCCAGCAACAGGCCCAAGCAGAACATTCACCCCCTTTCCCCTGGCCTCTTTGCCCATGGCATAGCCGCGCCTGTAAATCAACCCGCGGTCAAAGGTAGCAGCAACAGTTTGGCCAGATGAGAAGGCAGAGTTGTAGTCTGTCCCGCGGATACCCAGCGGGGAGTCATGCATGCAGAGACTGCGGAGGCCGAGGCGAGGAATTGAACCTGATTGCCCAACACACTGCTCAGCAGCCCAGCTGTCTTATGGTCAGTGGACGGCAAGCACATAACCCTGATACAGCGACACTCACCCGACGCCAGTTGTCAAGTTGACCTTTTCCAGCAGTGTCATCTGGGAGACGAAGTCCCTCGCCTTTGCGTAGGCCTCGTTCCAGCCGTCCGCGTCCGGGTCCATCCATGGCGATGGGTAGAATGGGGCAGAGTGAGCAAGAGCTCTCTTCTCGAGCTGGTGATTGTTGTCAGCAAGGGAGGCTCTGGCTGCAAGAAGAAGCAGCCACTGGGCTGTAGCTCTAAGTTGCATGTTTGTTGCTGATTGCAACGTTTAACGGGGCTTATCTAGGTTGAACGATGTGGCGGCGGATGGAGCAAGTGAAGAAGCCCTGTGAGGAAATCCGAGGCGCTGGGAATGGGAAGGGACAAGTGATACCACCCACACCAGCCCTGAGTCAAGTATGACGGAGAGGGAGGGGTAGAAGGAAGGGGGCGGGAGTTTACCTCCCTAGGTAATTCCACATACCTTATTGTCGAACCTGAGTGGCCCTCTTGCCGTCACACAGACGGCGGCCAAGCAAGAAAGCACAACAGTGAACTTCATGCTGGCCCGCGCGGTGAGACGTGACTGCGTTTATCTCGTACAAGTGACTGCTGGGACCCGTCGATTGCTTAAGGCGCAGAGATCACCGTCGTACAAGGCCGTGGAGTGAGACATCTGGGCATTCGAGCACGGGAAAAGGGCTGTGCCTTTATAGAGATGCCGTAGAGTTCCGCGATTCGACCTGCCTGCCTTATTGATCTGCGGCGAAAGGCATTGGAACGTGTCGATGACACCGCCAGCCAGACGGTTGAGCATGTCGTCGCCATGCCCCTGGTTCGTGGAGAGTGCTCCGGCATGTGAGCCCACGTTGAGTCGTTGACGGGTTTCCATCTCGGGGTCTTTGCAGGTGCAATGTTCGGTTGCGTCGCATCGCATCCTTCTTTCAAGCCCACAGGGTTGAGAGAAGGGCCGATGAGCGAGGTGATTCTAGTCGTCGACCACGAGAGTTGAAGTCATCTTGCAGGGAGGCCAGTCCTTGAAATCCCTGGTGCTGCGATCTGTAGTGAAAAGGGATGATCTGACGGCAAAACTCGGGCAGATTGAGGCCGAGGAACGAGGGCATCTAGTTGACTGGTCTGGCCCGCCTTGAGGTGGCATCGGATGTTACGGTGGCGCCAGCAAGAACTGCACCCATAACCTGCCTGACAAATCCAGACTCCCACAGTGTCGTCAGGCAGGTTTTGTCGTCGCCATCGCGGTATTGCCCACGTCGTTTCGCTTCCGGCAGTTGGGGAGACCCGCCTCTTCGCGGCCAGAATTCCAATGCTGGGTTCCGCAGTGAAATGGAGATAAAATTGATAATCTGAGATGGAGAATTGGAGATCAGCGTTTGGCGGGTCTGTGCGTTTGCCTTGATTAGTCCGAGACAGCAGCCAGCCCCATCCGATGCTCTTCCATTGAGGCTTGATTTTTCCCAGAAATTGAGTTCAGTCGGTACTCCTTCGAATTTTCCTTCTTTCCCATCACACCACTAGGCCACGCCCTCGTTCCTTCCCTCATGCAGGTTCTCAGGTTCAGCACTTTGCCCAGTGATGTCACGTTGCAACAGCCCCACATCTCCCAAGCGACCCCAAATTCCCCGCACCCCGCAAAGCACTCCCCCGATTTCCCTCGAGCTCCTTTCCCCAGACCCACCCTTTCCTCCTCAACACCATGACTTCAACGACCCAGCCTGCTGTGATGAGAGCCAAATCTTCTCAACCTCTGATGTTTGTGCATGACATCGGCCCGTTTAAACAACTCCTAGACTGAGGTGGCTGGCTGTCGAACGTTTTGGGAACGAGATGTCCGGGGGCTGAATTTTGAAGCAGATCAGGATTCGGCCCATCGGGAGTCCAGGAGTCTAGGAGACCTCAATAGAAAGGAGCGAGAGGAGCGAAAGGAGGCAGTGTCGAACCTCATGAAGCAAAAACCATGCAACCTGGAACTGTTTGATTCTAGACTCCCAACTCTCCCATCTCCTTGTTTTCTTCGAATTCTTTTAGGGGCGGGAAAGATTGCTCTTCGAATGGGTTTGAAAAAAAGAAATGGGCGAGGGGAGGGGGTTATAGTTCTGGAAATTGGAGCCCGGTGACTCGGAGATCAGAATTTCTACACAGGCAAGCGCTGACTGAGGAGCAACCTTTCCATTTGTTGTTGAGTCACGTACTCGGCTGTTGCCCAACAGGGGAAAGTCTCCTGGTGGGCATGGCGATTTTGGAGCCCAACCGAGTATCAAGTTGCAATACTCAGGTGCTGCCTTCCTTTGCTTGTTGGGGGCTTCTTGGGGGCTTCTTCAACGTGCAATGACCATGCACACCGGGGCGGCGAAACCCGCCAGAGACCTGGCACGTTTGCTCCTCGCCTCTTTTTTGCCTCTGGTATATCTCCAAGTTCCTAGCAATCAAAAGGACAAACGAGAGCGCAAAATTTAGACTCCAGTGACCCATCATTCGTCTTCCAATCAAGTCTCACGCAACACCCCAAGTTTTTCAATAACATTGAACTTCGAGAAAACATGAAATGTGAGACTGATGGTGATAAATGGCTGTTGGGAAACTCCCACTTCTCTCACTCCTTGGCAAACCACAACCTTTCTCTTCGAGCTGAGCATCCTTGATCAAACTTCTGGAAATTGGCGCTCCAGGCCTGGGCTACAAGAACACTGGAGTCTTGTTCAAGTCTTGAGTTGACTGGGGCTTGGCGGATGTCCCCCGCCCTCCAGGCAACCTTCCTGTGCCTCCTTAAGCCTCTGAGGCTGAATTCTCCCATCATTCTTCGCCAAGCTTCTCTTCCCCAAGGACTTCAGATTTGGGACCTTTCCTTGTCATCCTTTCCGACTCGAATGTCTTTAGAGCCCGTCATGTCCGACAATGCCACGCGAACCGTCAATTTCTACCAAGCCTACTGCCCCTAAGGAGTGGCGCGAATCATCGCGGTTGGGGGGAGCGCCTTTACCGGAGAAGTAGACGACTCAACCATCTTCAAGTATCCACTGTCGCCCGGCGGAGACATGTCCCGGCTCGAAGTCGAGAGAAAGATGCTTGAAATTATTTCACCACATGACCGCATGATCGGCTTCAAAGGCTTTACCGGCTCGGGCATCTACCTTGAACGCGCAACGAACGGTACCGTGACCGAATATCTGCTTGAATCCGGCAAACCACCCCCTTCGATCAAGCAGCGGCTGACATGGTGCCGGGAGGCCACGGAGGGGGTCGCCTGGATCCATTCGAAAAGGGTTCTTCACTGCGACACCCAGCCCACGAACCTGCTTCTCGACAGCAATCTCGGCATCAAGCTTTCTGACTTCCAGGGCAGGCTCTTATTGGAGGAGGGCGAGGTACTTCTCGACGGCTGGAGCTCGGAGCCCTGCAGATTCTCATGCCCTCGAGACAATCCCTGCGGCGACGACGACGCGAATGTCAAGACTGACCTATTTGGGCTCGGGTACACCATCTATTTCATCATGATGGGGCATGCCGCTTTTCCAGACATTGTCAATGGGGAGGAAGGGTGGTATAAGAAGGTGGCGGAGAGATTCTCGCAGGGAAGCTTTCCCCAGAATGAACACGCTTGCAGTTCTGTGACCTTGAAATGCTGGCAGCAGCGGTATGAAGCAGCGGAGGAGGTGGTTCGGCGAAACGATCAGCCCCTGACCGTCCACCCGAGCCCTCCTTCAGGCTTCCAGACCTTCCAGCCAGCTCCCAGCCCTCTCAAAAGTCAACGCAATGACCCCAGGAATTCTGTGACATCCTTGAATTCATATGGTTGACCGTCGAGCGTTGGAATTGGGGAAAAAAAAAATCGGGACTCGGAGTGGGATGAGGGTGTCGAAAACTCTCTCATGAGATCTGCATCTCAAAGCCCAAACTCTCCCACCCTTCTCAATCTGCTGAAGACGCGCCAATTGCAACACTGAAATGCTCCCTTGCTTTTGCTTGGAGTCTCTGGTTGACGTCCGTACATGTAAGCAAAGCTGCTCGGTGGGCGAGGCTCGGCTTGAAGACTGACCGCACGGCCTACGCCATGAGCGGGGTTATGCCACATTCATCTGGTGTGTGGTGCAACCAGAACCAAGGGCTTCCAGTTCATTCTTGAGGGAGTTTCGCTGTTTCCCGAGTCTATATTCCTGGTGAAATTGTCTCGGTTCCAGCACACATACAGTACTCAAGAACTGCACACCCGTGACCCAGACCGACAGCCATCATGGCCACTCCTCACGGGCCCTCAGCCCTCTCCGCCAGCCCCCGCGTGCACGTTGTCCTGTCGCGTCTCCACGCCGCCTCCGAGGCACAGGAAAAGTCCTGGTCTCAGTCATGGTTCTATCTCAAACGCGTCATCTCCTTCTATCTCTTCTCCACCACTTGGACTGCCGCCGCCGATGACCACATGCGCGACAAGTTTGTGGCACTGGAGGAGGACAAGTGCCACTTCATGTACCTGCTCGCGCGCGCAAAGGGTGCCCTGAATATTGTTGAGGCTGGGACGAGTTTTGGTGTCTCGACGATATACCTAGCTTTGGCAGTTGGTCAGAATGTAGCCGATCAGAAGGCGCTTGGGCGGAGCGTGAGTGGAAAGGTGATTGCGACGGAGAAGGAACCGACTAAGGCGGCGCGGGCGAGGGAGCACTGGGCTGAGGCGGGAGATGAGGTTGCGGGGGTAATTGAGTTGAGGGAGGGTGACCTACTTGAGACGCTTAAGATGGAAGGGATGCCCGAGGAGGTTGATTTCCTGTTGCTCGACAGTACTGATCTCTCCTTTCCCTCAACCACAAGACAATAACATCACTAACTTGAGGCAGTCTGGACGCCCATGGCGCTTCCCACGCTCAAGATTATCAAACCTCGCCTGAAGAAGGGAGCAGTCGTCTTTGCCGACAACACTAGCATGGCCCGGCCGCTATACAAAGAGTACTTGGCCTACATCCACAACCCGGTGAATGGTTTCAAGACGACCGAGGTTCCATATTCTGGTGGTTTGCAGATGTCTGTCTACCTCCCCGAGGACAACATGTAACTGGTGTCCATTTCCATCAGGTGCTGTCAAAAGAGACGGACTTCCCAGTATTTCCTGCGGCTTTATGCGAGTGTTGTTGTCGGTTTCAACAATTTGTCAGCAACAGGTTGTCGATACTTAATCGAAACAAGTTCTGAAGCACAAAACCCCGCCTTCTGTTGTTTAGCGCTCGCCGCAAGGTATGTATGAGGCGTCCAAGTGGCAAGTCAGTCCACTCAATATGCCCCTTGGCCAGAGCGCAGAGGCGGGAACTAAACCTGCGAAAGGAAAGCTCAGCATCGACTAATGGACCCGTGAGACTTCTTGTCTACTCTTGGGCGTTTTTTTCGAGAGCCATCATGCAGCCAGCGTAGTATTTTGCTGATTACTGAGGCGGTGATGCCCATCGGCATCGGATGTCAGCTCGCGCTAAAGACAAAGGCATGAATCAGCAACCACAGCAAGGGTCAACACGAGAGTTGCCCCCCGGAAACCAGCGCTAGGCCCGCACCGTCTCCAGGTTGTTGCCGTGTCCAAGGCACTGGTCCATCATGCCCCAGAATACGAGTGTCCATCGCTGCTGTTTCTGGTGAGGTTGATTTTGCCCCCTTGCTGAGCAAGGAGGACTCCCTGCTGAGTGAGACAGGACTTGCTCGGCAGCTAGGAAACGCGGGGAAATGCAACGGCCGCTAGTAAATAGTATATATCTGACCGTTGGGCGTCGGGAAGCTCGAATGTTTACTCACAGCAGTCACCCCAGCATCAACAAACCCCGTCAGTCATGGTTTCCTGCAAGGTTGCCTGCACAATCTTCACTGCTGTGGCCTCGGCCATAGCAGCCCACGCCCTCCCCTCCTCTTTCACCAAGGTCACTCACGAGAGGCGTGATGTCTTTCAAAGCCAATGGACCAAGATCAGCCGTGCCGAGGCCGGCGCGCCCCTCACCCTCCGCATTGGCTTGAAGCAGCGCAACCTTGAGCGCGCCGACGAGTTCATGGACGCCATCTCGAACCCCAGCTCCGAGACCTACGGCCAGCACTGGTCCCCTCAGAAGGTTGCCGAGATGTTCGCTCCGAGCGACGAGGCCATCGCCGAGACCGAGAAGTGGCTCCTCAGCGAGGGCGTCACAAGCGAGCAGATCTCGAAGACAAGCGGCCGCAACTGGATCAAGGTCAGCACGACTATTGGCAAGGCCGAGTCCCTGCTTGGCGCAACCTACAACGTGTACGAGAACGAGGACGGTGTCCAGCTCGTGGCATGCGAGTCGTACAACGTCCCGGCCACCATTCAGGGGCACATCGACCTTGTTGCCCCCACCATCCAGTTTGACGAGAGAGAGGCCAGGATTATCACCCGCCGTGGCATTGAGAAGCGTGATCAGGGGAATGGCGGCAGGTGGAAGAAGCTGCCGCCCCAAGGTCCTCCGTATGGCCGTCGTCCTGATGAGCTGAAGAACTGCAGCGTGGCCACCACCCCTGCCTGTCTGCGGGCTCTGTAAGTTACCCAACAGACCTTTTTTTTCTTGTTGTTGCTAATCGAGATGACTTGATAGTTACGACATTCCAAAAAACGTCAAGCCCGCTAAGGGCAACAGCTACGGCATCGTCGAGTTCGCCCCGCAGAGCTACAACCAGGACGATCTCAACACTTTCTTCACCGTCTACGGTGACGGTAAGATCGCCAACGGCACATCCCCCATTTTCAATGGCATTGACGGTGGCTTCCTCTCGACCGAGAGCGGCTCCGGCATCCGCGGCGAGTCGAACCTGGACCTCTGCTACGCCATGGCTCTCACATACCCCCAGAACGTCACTCTATACCAGGTCGGCGACAGCGTGATCTGGAACCCAGCAACCAACAACAACTTCCTCGACGCCATCGACGGCGAGTACTGCACGACCGGGGGCGGCGACGACCCCGACTGGGACGCCGTCTACCCCCACGACGCCGGCAGCCCGGGCGCCTACACCGGCCAGCCCATGTGCGGCGTGTACAACGCGACCAAGGTCATCTCGGTGTCGTACGGCAGCAACGAGGATGCCCGGCCCGCTAGCTACCGCGCGCGCGAGTGTGCCGAGTACCTGAAGCTCGGCCTGATGGGTGTTACCGTGATGTTCTCCTCGGGCGACACCGGCGTCGCCGGCCTCCGCAGCCAGTGCGTCAAGGACGACGGCTCGTACACCCCCGTGGCCGCCGACTACGGCAAATTTAACCCCAGTAGGCCCCCCTCCCCCCTCACCCCCTCCCATCAGCAATCACTAACACCCCCTCCCCCTCAGTGTTCCCCGGCACCTGCCCCTGGATCACCTCCGTCGGCGGCACCGCCCTCCCGCCCAACACCAAGACCATCAACAGCCGCACGCAGGAAGTCGCCTCGTACAACTTCGGCTCCGGCGGTGGCTTCAGCAACCTCTTCTCCCTCCCCTCCTACCAATCCCGCGCCGTGGCGTCCTACTACGCTCACCACGACCCGGGCTACAACGCGTCGCGGTACAACAACACGCGTGCGGTGCGCGGCTACCCAGACGTCGCGCTCGCGTCGCACGACTACGTCACGGGCCTCGACGGCGGGTTCATGGCGTTCTCGGGCACGTCCGCGTCCGCGCCGACGTTTGGCGCGATGATCGCGCTGATCAATGGGGAGAGGATGAAGGTGGGTAAGGGGCCGGTGGGGTTTGTGAACCCCGTGTTATATGCCCATCCGGAGGTGTTTAGGGATGTTGTGGAGGGGAAGAACCCGGGGTGTGGTACCGAGGGGTTCAAGGCGGTGGAGGGGTGGGATCCGGTGACGGGGTTAGGCGCGCCGAACTATGAGCGGTTGAAGAGGGTTTTTATGGCGCTGCCTTGAGGAGCGGCCAACAGAGTCTGGTAAAGACACTGCATCTATGGCCAGGGGCCTACACCACATGTCAGTCGTAGACGTGAAGAACACAAACCACGTCTAGTTAAGCAAGTTGTTAGACCTAGTCTTGATCAACTGTTCTTGTCGACCTTTTTGTCGTAGTCTTAAGCAACACGGCTTTAGAATGACAGGGGTTATTACCCTACCTACATAGTTACACAAACATTCCCTACAGACGCTCTTGACACGTGCGGTCATATTCCCTTGCTCCTCTCCGATTACTCCTCCTCATGGACACCCTACTGCCCCTCCCAGCCCTCCTTCAACGCCTTCCTCAGTTGCTTCAACACCGGAAGGAAGAACACGGGCCGCACCATAAACGTCTTTTTCGGCAAGCTGTGCTTGAACCAATCCATCTCTACCATGTCCTCGACAGGGTTTCTCCAATCCCGAACGTCCCCCAGAAGGCGGACTACATCAAACTTGTGATGCGTCGACTTGTACAGCTTGCTGAACTCAACAGTCTCCCAGGGAATCCCGTCCTTGCGCTCAAACAGTCTCTCATAGCGATACATGAGCCACAGCGCCT
This sequence comes from Amesomyces nigricolor, assembly GCA_004802645.1. Classification (NCBI taxonomy): domain Eukaryota; kingdom Fungi; phylum Ascomycota; class Sordariomycetes; order Sordariales; family Chaetomiaceae; genus Amesomyces; species Amesomyces nigricolor. The sequence continues at coordinate 732,346 of SRKS01000004.1, forward strand.
TCTCCGGCGAGGTGACGTCCATCAGAACAAAGAAGTTCGTCGAGTACACGTCTGGCGCCTTGTTGAAGCCCCGGTTTGCCGCGTAGACCTCTCCGAGAGAGACGAGGTAGCGCGGGGGGAAGTAGCTGACAAATCCAAGACGGTACTTGAACGCGCCCCACTCGCCGAGGTCATCGAGATGAAGCTCGTGAATGTTGAGATCCTCGACTTCGTCCTCGTCTGCCTTGGGCTGCTCCGGGAGATCCTCCGGGTGAGAGGTCATCTTTGTGCTCATCGTGCCGCCGACCTTGAGGAAGAACTCGATGTTGGTGTGGCCGAAGTCCGAACAGATAGGGAACTCTAGGGAAACTTTGGAATTGACATACTTCCGAAGGCGGTAAATGTCCTCGTCGCGGGTGCAATCCATCCTCTTGAGGAAGTTGAAGAAGTCCCAGATCGGCTGATCAAACTCGTGACCACGTCGGCCAGGCGCCGGGATCGAGGGTCGATCCGCATTGCTTGCAGCAGGGGTGGGCGAGGGGGAAGGGACAAGTCCGTTCTGCTGATCACCAGATGCAGTCCTCTCTGGGGCAATTCTGGCCCGCTTCTCAATGTTCGCCGTGCTGGGCTCGCGGCTGTCAGCCAGAGGACGCTTGTTGGAGAGGCCTTGGGTCCTGATGTTGACAGTGCCATCCTCGGGCTTCCGATCAGCCCTACCGCGTCCCACTTCGGAAGACTGCAAAATGGCATCGCCTGCCGACACAACGGGCTGTGCAACAGAAGGATCATCTCTGTTGGCAGCATTCTGGGCTTCGACGTTGTTGAGGCGCGCTGTCAGGCTATCGATAGCACCAGCGCGCGCTCCGTCGAGCAAGGTGAGGGCATCATGCTCATGCTCAATCCGGCGAAAACGCTCGCTCAAAGAATCGAAGGAAGTGCGCAGTTCCTGGATCTGGTTGAGGTCGACAAGGCGCCCGTTGGCTGGGAAAACAAAGCGATGTTTGAAGACTGGCGTGTGTGGTCAGCAAGGTCCACCAACACATACGCAGGGTGGTTGTATGAGAAAAAGCTGCTCACGTTCAAAATCGTTGATACGGCTGGCCAAGAATCGTGCATTCTGAATGGCATTCCGGTCTGTCCGAACCTGGTCGGAAGTGAGCTTTTTGCCCTGAACTTCCGGAGCCTGCACTCGGTATGAGATGTTGTCGTGGCTGCCCCTCGAGAGGTGGTGAGCAAACCAGGTGTTGAGAACGGGGAAGTGCTCCGATGGATGAGCAACGCGACTGGGTGCCGTGCAAGTGGCAGCCGGGCCATGGAGCTCCCTGCTGGCGAAAAGAAAGACGCTGTTCGAGGAGGCAGGATCCTGGGTAGAAGCTGGCGAGGCCGCTTGACGCCGGATGTACGGGGTGTCCGACATGTCTGGATCGGGCTTAATCTCGGACGATTTGCCAATCAATATCCTGGCATTGTGTTCAGATGCTGCAGAAGCGCGCCGGGATATGAGCAGAAACTGGGGTTCAACTGTGACTCACCTTCAAGAGATCCTTGAGGTGACGCGTCGAGACCTCTCAGAAATCAAGAGCAATGGAGTCGAGGCCTCGAAATCAAACGACAGGGCCCCAGAGAGTAAAGCAGCAAATTTCGGCTGGCGAGACTAGTCGAGAACAATGAAAAGAAAAGAAATCAGCTTAGGTCGACTCGATGCAACATTTCTTGGGGAAAACAATAGTCGACTCAGAGCTGGCAGAAAGGTGTCGACGCTGCGGTGAAGCCAACCACCAGAAAGAAATGGAAAGAGCGTAACAAATAAACACGAGCGGCTGCAGCAAAAAGAATCTTGGGGCACAGAGGCGGATCCAGGCCGTCAATGTCCAGATTGCTGCGGAAGCCGGCGGTGATAGTGACCGGGGGGTGTTGTTACACGATGTATAAGATGCATTGAACCAGATATGCGTCTAAGGGCGGTCCAGGGGTTTGCTGAAGGAACAGAAATGCCATGATATTGTCCAACTAATACACTGATTCAGCTTAACCACCAAAGCCTGCACGCGAAACGCCTGACGAAGGACGCCTAACCTCTTTCTTTTACCATCCTAACTTGCGTGATACCATGCTCCCAGAGATGCCATACCACCACACGGTGAACCTCGTTGCCCAGTCCCGGTCACCAGGTTGATGTTGAAAGATTCCGCCAACTTCCCACCCAAACTTGAAACCCCTTAGCTCAGAAGAACAATGATAACGCTATCACCACGCAGGAACCTATGTTAAATGTCAGTAACACAGCTCTGCTGCTAGAGGGTGAGGCAGCTCACATCTTGCTGATGAACCTGTCCTTGTTGACCGGCCGGCCCTTCTTGCCGTTGTGCACGGGTGTCTCAGTCCACATCTCTTTCTGTGGCGCAAGTCAGCAGCTATCGCAAAACCCGGCTGTCACAAACAACCCCAGAGCTGTCCCTGTGATGACAACAATCCTCCCGGTACTTACGACATTCTCCAGAATCCTGCCCCCAAGTCAGCAAAGCCCCTCCAAGTCCAGCCACAGAATCAGAACTTACATGTTGCAATGGCGATCAAAAGCCTTGACTCTCGCAAGCCTGTCCACCAAAACAATCAGCACGCCATCCCAATTCCAAGTACCCGTCCTCCATGCCACTCACAGCTTGCGATTCGACCGGATGCTGATCAGCACCTGCGAGTGGCTCCGCACAGCCGTCTGCAGCAGCGACAGCGGGCCGTTGCTCATCTCCCAGTTTTCCTGCCCGAAGTCAGCACCCCAATCCTTTCCCGGCTCATCTTCTTCTCCCCAGAACACATACCAACTGAGCGATCTCATACTCGCTACCTCCCAAAGGCAATCCTGTCAGCATTCCACTCTCTTTCCCAATCAAACCCAGCTCAGCCGACGGGGCAAGAACTCACGTGCACTCATTGCGAGGCTTCTGGAGGAGGGCCCTGTCATCATCGTCAGCTCTTTCTCCCTTGAGATTCACCAGCCCTTGTGTTTATCCTTACTGGATGTTAACGTCTGACATGTCTGCTGCTGTTCTAGGCTGAATGTAAGAATGGTTTGATGAAATCGGTGGAGACGAGGCGGAATTGAATAAGTGAGCGATGGCAACGACGCGGGTCGCTTTTTTGTTGGTTGTTTGATGTTGAGAACCGTGATGAGCAGCTGCAGGCGGCAGGCTGTTTGGGGGTCCACTTTAGAGCGCGGTCACGTGTTGGCGGCAGGCTGGCTGGGAGTTGTCCACCGCCTTTTGGGCTGGGGCAATTCTGCCGGGATTGACACTCCGAATCTTGATGAGAACAGTAACATGGGAGAAACGAAGGCAAAGATTAGAAATGTAAGAATTGATTATTTTTGCGATACATTACACCACTCATGGTCCAAAATTGTAAATATCACCGCTTTCTCTTGCTGAAGCCCCCCTCTCCTCCGCCTTACTCTCAATCTCACGTCCCTGCTTTCTCTCCAACCTCACTTCCACCACCACCACCCTCCAACACCTCCACCCCTTTCAACCCCAACCCCGTCCACCCTCTAGTACACATACGGCACAATCCTCGACCTCACAATCCCCTTATACTTCTCCCAATCCTCCCCATACTTCCGCGAGCACTTCTCATCATCCCTACGATCGCGATGAATCAGCAGCACGGCAAAGTAAACAATATAAAAGTACGTAAACACCATGCCCCAGCCCTTCGCCTCACCCGGCACCACCTCCCGCCCGTCCAGCATCTTGATAGCGCCCTCAGCCGCAGTCCCCGCTGACAGGATCGTGTACCCCGCCAGACCCGTAGGCAGACAATACGGCCAAGCCTGTAGCCAGTCGCCAAAGTAGTTGATATGTCTCGCAATACCCCACCAGCCGGAGATGAGCAGGCGGGTGCCGGCCTTGGTCTCGATGTACTTGAGATGTGCGACCGAGGGCTGGTTGGGGTCGGTGCGGAAGGCGTTCTTCTGGCTGTTGGAGAGGCGGAAGATGGCGAAGCCGGTGACGAGTAGGGCGGCGACGCCCGCGAGGCCGAGTGGGCCGAGGGACTGCGGGTGCACGGCCAGGTAGCGGGTCGCTTGGGTGTAGAGGAAGGGCACCCAGACGAGGTCGCCGAAGGAGAGCATGAGGCCGAAGCCGTCGGTGGTGATGTCCATGGTGGTGAGGATGGCGGGCTCCATGAATTGGCCGTCGAGGACGTAGAGGGCCTGGACGATGGTGATGAAGATGATGGAGTCGGTGGCGTAGCCGTAGGTGCGGTATTGCTTGGCGACGAAGGCGCAGTTGAACAGGATCCAGCCAGTGAGGCCGGGTCGGACCTCCATCCACTCCTTGATGTCGATCTCGCCGAGTAGGGGGAGGGTAACGCGGGGGTTGAGCTCGCGCCCGATGAACCAGTCGTAGAGCATGTTGCCGGAGACACCGCCGGCGGCGAGCTGGCGGAATTGCGGGTTACCCGGCTTGACGCTGAAGCTGTCAATGTAGACGTAGGTGGCCAGAGCATAGGCGATGAGAACGTTGGCGGTCATAATCTGGAGGTAGTTGTCGGTCATGAAAGTCCACAGCGGGAACTCGGCGCCCTGGGCGAAGGTGCCGGCGGCGCAGATGGCGAGGGTGAAAAGGGTCGAGGAGAAGGCTGTATGTATCTGTCAGCTGTTTGTCGTCCCCACACGACGCAGTTTGTGTCCCTCACTATTGAACTTATACTTCAACCGACCGCCGTTGGCCAGCTCCGTACCCTCAACCTCAGTGCCCGGCAGGATCCTGTGCAGGACGGCGCTGAAAAGGTAGTAGGCCAGCGTCCAGCCGGTGGCCTCCCAGCTGGCCAGACCCTTAATTCCGTCTGCGGGCCATCCCACCTCTTTCTTCAGAACTTCGAGGTCGAGCGACTTCGGGTGGAGGAGGGATGGCGCGGGGCATCCGGAGATGTCGTTGCAGGCGAAGGCGAAGACGTAGAGGAGGATAGGCAGGCCAATGCTGATGGCGGCAGCTCCGGGTCTAGGCTTGTTAGAGTTGTCAATTCACGGGCAGCAGTTGCAGGAAGGCACTTACGGGCCAAAGAACTCGTAGCCGTGAGTCTTGTGCGGCTGGGCCACAACCTGCTGCTTCGATTTCGGCGCCATTGTAGTTGGAAGGGCAGGTTACTGATGCTCAGGGACAAGCTCAAGTTCAAGATCAACCGCCGGACGATGCTCCCTTTTTGAAGTCTAACGAAAGAGTTTGAGAATCGTGGCTGAATGCTGCCAACGATTCAATTGGTGCTTCTACCCCGCGCTGCAGCTGGACCGGGAGGATTGCGATCCGGATCGACTGAGCTGAGCTAGTCGAGGTCGAAGTTGACTCTTGAGCTCAGTTGTTTGCGACAAGCTCGATCCTGGCCGGCAAATCGCGATCCGGATGGGCTGATCATGCATGTCCACTGGCGACAGGGATCGTGGAATTTTTGTGGGGGCCGTACGGTGTCTTGGCGTTTGTGTTCCAGATTCCAGATGTCATCATCACCACAACTAAACGCCCTTGCAGCTGGGTCGACTTGGACGAAAGGAACCGATAGCATGAGGCTAGGGATTCTCCGGACGGACAGAGCACATTATGCTTTCTCCAAAATAAACATACTATTTCCATAGAGCCCTGATACCCAGCTCTATCCTCCCGCAAGCCGCGCGTCGCGTCCTCTCCCGTCAAGGTTACAGCACCAGAGCCGGCTCACCCCTGCCAAGCCGCCAATCACAATCGCCCCGTTGCGACGCTGGCCAAGGACAACGAGCTCACTTCAACGGTTGATGAATCTCACCAGGAGTCTTCCAACACCAGCTTCAACAACCTTCCATCTGGATCGCGACGACGCAGGCGCCCCGCGACCAACCTATTGTTCCGTTCGCCTTCTTGTACTTGCATCTCGTCGCTTTCCACCTTCCGGAACCCTGTGACCCAGGAGCTCAGCGCATTCGCCGCGCATTCAACCTATCTCCAACCAAGCTACCTGTTACCATCCCAACCTCAAGATGCATCCCCCAACATCCCCCCGCAACCTCCTCCTCGCCCTCGCAACCCTCGCCACCCTCTCCTCCGCCGCCCCCGACAGCGAACCAACCAAACCCTCCTCCACCACAAGCAGCACAACCGCCTCCGCAACCGCCTGCGTCGCCACCTCGGCCGCCGGCGCATTCTTCGATCTGCGGCCCGACACGGCCGTGCTTGTCGCAGAGGGCGAGAAGCCGCCAAAGGGCGTGCCGACAGAGGACTACATTGCGCGCGGCTGGGACTATGCGAGTAATTTTACGCTGAACATCTGCGATCCGGTGGTGAAAAAGGTGGAGGATGTTGAGGGGGTTGAGGAGGAGGGGTGGAAGGGGGTTAGTGCGTGGTATCAGGCGGGGGGGAAGGTTTATTCTTTGGGGTAGGTTTTGGTTCTGAAGAGGTGTTGAGGGAGTGAGAGGCGATGCTAACGGGGTTGTTTACACAGGGAATCATCAGGACAGCTGACGCCCCGCGGGAGGAAGCTAGTGCTCCAGTACACGGGCGGCTCGCCATGCGAAAAGGCTGAGGACAAACGCAAATACAAACGAGCCACCGTCCACGAGGGAGCGCGGTACAAATTTCACAGTTTTGCAGACGACGACGATGACGAAGACGACGACGACAAGAAGGACGAGGACAAGGGGAAAGACAAGAACAAAGAAAAGGAAAAGGAAAAAGACAAGGACAAGAAAAAATCCCCCACCCGCCGCAAATCTGCCACCATCTCCTTCCTCTGCGACCGTGACCCCGACACGCCCACCGCCTTCTCCTTCGTCGGCACCGACCCGGACGAGTGTGCCTACTTCTTCGAGGTGCGCTCGCAGCATGCCTGCGCCGGCGCAGAGCCCCATAAGCCGGGCAGCGTCGGCCCGGGCAGCGTGTTCGCCATCATCTTCTTCATCACCGTGCTAGTGTATGTTGTCGGCGGCGTGTTTTACCAGCGCACCGTGGCCCATGCCAGGGGGTGGAGGCAATTGCCGAATTGGAGTCTGTGGGCGGGTATTTGGGGGTTTGTTAGGGTATGTAGACGCCGGAGTGGTTCTCGGTGGGGGTGAGAGAGAGAGAGAGAGAGGGAATGGTTTGCTGACTGTGCGTTGCAGGACTTGGCTATTATTTTGACAGCGTCCTGTGCACGCATGATTCCGAGGACGAGGGGGTACCGCACGCTGTCGGGCTCGCCGAATGGGAGGCGGAGGAGTAGGGATGACGAGAACAGGCTAATTGACCAGCTGGATGAGGAGTGGGATGACTAACGGCTTGGGGCATTATTTCCTTTCAATGGCTGTATCTTCGATATATCATCCTATTTTAACAATGGGGCTTTTTATTTGGCTCGTCTTCCCACCGGCCAGGTGGTTTGGCTTGGGCATGTTATTGGGATGGTAGGGCCGGCGTTGCTGGAGTTTCAATGCTCTTGGGACACTGCCCACCCCAGACTTGGATCGGAGCGACTTTAGGCTCTCTTACACGAGTCTTGTCTCGGCCCATCTCTCCATTGCCGGGCATACATTATCCACATCTTCCACCCCGAAGAGATCGCGAAACGTAAAATTGAAGTGTTGCCGGCATCATGTGTATCATTGCGTTTTTGTCAATTCCCTGTTTTCTGTGCTCGTTTGTCCCGCTAGGTCAAACTTCGAGTCTCATCCTTCTCCTCCTCTTCACCTCCCCCTCTTCGCCGATCCATGTGCGCGGACTGGCCGCTAGCTGAATGGAATCGCTGCATACCTAGATAGATACTGGGCAGCAAAACGAGACTCCAGAGGCGGCTTAGCAACTTAGCCACCATCCCTTGCCCAACACCGACAGTGTGCCAGATGTCGAGAACCAACAAGATCACGGCCGAGCTGCTGCATGGGAATCAGTTGTCTTGGACCTCTCCCAAGCCTTCGAGACCGACTGCCTGCGTGTGCCTGGGGCTGCAGCCACAAGTCCGATGGTCGAATGGCAGAACTACTCAGATTCTTGTTTCTCCTTCCATGTGCTTCGTGTCCGCCAGGGGCTGACACCGATGCCTGACAACAGAACTGTCAAGGGGGCACAAGTAAAACAAAGAGAATCTTTGGCGCCTAACACACACTGCACTCGATCCGATGTTATATTGTTTCCAGGCTGCTCTTTTGTTAAACCCATTCAAGCCCGGATCACTTTGTTCCCTCTCGCAACTCCAACTTTCACATTCGAGGCCCTGCACTTTCCGGAATCCGGCAAGAGCTCAGCAACAAAACCCCACAGCTCCCGTCCCCACCGGACCACATGCCCCACAGCAAGCCACCCGCTGCCGCAGACTCGCAGTGCCTGGCACGCGACGCCCTGACCTTGCATCCTGCAACCCCACCGACCTCCCATCTCGCATCTCACTAACATCCCCATCTCACACGACCACTTTCCCACTCACCATGGGTCGCTGGTCGCATCTCGACACCGACGAGGAGCGTCTGCCCGATGGCATGACGCGGATCGGCTACGACGCCGACACCCAAGTCTACACCTACCGCGACAGCGACGGCAGCTACTGGGAGGGGGCTCCCGGCGTGCAGTACGGCAAGCTGCACCGTGTGCGCGCCGCCACCCCGCCGCTGCCAAGCGCCTTCATTCCGGACAACGTCGAGGGCGAGGAGCCGGGGTACGTGCTCCACGACAAGGACGACGATAACGATTCCGATCTGGACAGCAGCAGCGACGAGAAGAAGTTGATGAAGAAGGGTGCTGTTGATGACGATTTGGCTTCCGGCTTGGCATCGCCTGACAAGGCGCGGCTCCACAACCACCCCCACCCGGCCCCGGGCAAGACCCTCCCCGACCTGCCCGACGACGCGGACAAGATGAGCGGGACGACGGTCACTGTTGGGTACCCCTACAGCGAAACTGCCGGCGAGACTCAGCCCCATAATAGCAGCAACAACACCGGCCTGAAGCGCTCCGGCACACTCTCACGCATCGCGCGCTTCCTCTCAGGTGGCTCATCGTCGTCCTCATCGTCGACAACCACGCATTCGCGGCCCCGCCGGCGCGCTACTGTCGCTAGCCGGAGTGAGGCCGCCGCGAGATTCGGTCATCGCCATCATCATGAGAAGAAGGATGCGAAGGAGGCCAAGACAGCGACGACCACGGTCACGGGCGATCACTGGCCTGGACAAGCGTCCAACCCGCCGCTGAGGAGGAAGAGAGCGACGACGTTTGATGAGATTTTGGGGTCGATGTGAATTTGAAATTTGTTGCAAGGCCGGGGCTGAATGAGGATATGACGTTATGAGACTGCGTGGGCGCTGGGAATGGGTTTAGGGTGCTTTTCTTGCGACATTCGACGAGGGGAACCGCCTTGATGGTTAGCAAGTGGAGCATGGAGTTTCTAGGGTTTAGGCACGAGCTTTATGGTCAAGAAAGCTGGGAGATGGCTGTGGAATTTGCACTTGTGGTGTAGCTTCGGCTTCGGTTCCCTTTCTCGAGGTGTGATTGAGTGTCTTGTTTCGGGTTCCTTTGTAGAAATGACAAACAACTTCGGGCTTTCATGCAAGGCAGCAGAGCAGCATAGCTCCCAAGAAGTCAGTGACAGCAAAAATTCGTAACCATATCCGGGATATCGAAGATGGAAAACAAAATCGCTGAGCCAAGAGGCAAAAAACAAAGCAACAGGGACAAAAACAAAGGGCTCAATCGGGGATCGAACCCGAGACCTCGCACATGAGCTGTTTTCAACTCTGGGTGGAACCCGAAGCGCGAATCATACCACTAGACCATTGAGCCGGTTGTGAGAAGTGGAGGCAGTTTAGCGCCCTAAGTCCAGACACTTCAGGACTCTGCCCCAGACATCCTTCCCTTTCCCCTGAATCGCCCCCAGGCCACATAGATCCTCCTCAAATGCCGCTTCAAGAACTGAACAGTATTTCTGCTGTTCTGACACTCTCTCTAAGTATAACCACAGACGTCTCGTTTTTCAGAAGTCTAATTCAGCTTGAGCGGACGACAACTAATTTGAACTAACAAAACTTGCTGCATAAAACAGTACCACCAATACACCGGTTCCCGGAAACAGAACTACCTTAGCATCCTGTGTATCGGGACTCGGGAGCGCAATTCTCGCAATCCGCAATTCGGATACCTGACATACCTCTAGTGACCGAGCGCCGTGTCGGAATATATGACGTCTCGTCCGGGTTTCAAGGGAATACCACCTGAACGATCTCTGCGCCCCATCGTGACATCGCTCGCTCCAAACATCAGTCCGCCATCAACAGGTGATACATTTTCAACCTCGACGTTTAAACACATTGCGAGTAATAAGGCGGCGAGATGGCGCTGCAAATCGATCCAGACTACCAAAATATGTTAACATCACCTCAGGGCTCCCTTCCTCATCAGGCCCAGGGACCCCCACGAGAGCTCAAGCTGAAGAAGGCTTACCTCGCAATTCAGACACCCCGTATACCCCGTCCCCCCACACTGCTGATGCTTCGCCACCGCACATCCACTCCCACCCCCCGGCGCCGTCGTCCCCGTACTCACCGGCTGGCTCAACGTCGCCGACGGCCCGCTCCCCACCACACAACTCGCCTCACACCCCTTACACGCACTCCCCGCCACCTTTGTCGACCCCCCCGCATACACCCCCGGCCCGGGTACCTCATACCCTTCCATCGCAGCATGTATATCCACCAAAATCCCCTTATCCTCCGCCTTGTACACCCCGGGGAAGCTCACCGTCGCCGGACTCCCCCCAGCCCCGCCACCACCAGAAACAACAATCTGAAAACACGTCACATAAAACTGCGCCCCTCCCCTCCCGCCCGCAGCATGCAACGCAACAGCCTCGGCACGCAGCAAGTAATCCCCCGGCGCGATGTCCCCCGGGATGCGGACGTCCATCCGGCCGCAGCAGGTGTTGAGGTCTTTGCTGCCCCAGTAGTCGTTGTCGCCGCTTGAAGAAGAAGAGTTTTTGGCCCATCCGTCTTGGAAGATCTTGAACCAGCCTGTGGAACCGTCGGCGGTGGTCGCGTCGGGGACGCGCGAGAGGTAGATGAGGACCGGGCCGTGGTGGGCGCCGCCGATGGCTTCGGTGGTGCAGATGCGGGAGGAGGGTTGCTATCGGGGATGGGGGGATTTGTTAGGTGGTGGGTTTGGGGTGGGAAGATAGGGAGGAAAAGGGGAGGGGAAAAGAGGGAAATGGGGGGTGTACATACCTGGTGCATCTCGACTGTGACCGTCCCGCCGGCTTTGACGGGGCATTTGACGCTGGGGCGGGAGGAGCCCGCGTTGCAGCGGATGGCGTTGGAGCTGACGTCGGTGACGGGGGAGTTGGAGGTTGGGACTCGGGCGCACTGGCTGCCGTAGTCGACGCCATCAACCCAGAGCTGCTGGAAAGTGGCGTGGGCGTTTGCTTGGTGAGCGCATAGGGCTCCCAAGGCGGCAGTGGTGAGCAGCTTCATGGTAGGCTACCTAGTGAGAAGCTAACTTGCGAGATGTAGCTTGTCGAGGGGATGACAGGCCTGGATGGGAGAAGCGAGAGATTTGGCTCCGGGTTGTGCGAGGCTGGGTGTTGACTTATACCAGCAGGCTCTAGCTCAGTCCACGGAACTGCAGCGAGGGATCTCGCCGTCGCTGACTTGAAACATCAGGATTCCCATCCCCCCTTCATTGGTAATGCTCACCAAACCCTATCACATATCTGGCCCTCCTCGATCTTGAATCCAGTGAAGCCGTTCGTCGGCACTCGACAGTGACCCCGTGGTCAGCAGCAGGCGTGGCTCTCCACGAAATGCCACCCAACAAACATCTGGGGTGCATTAGACCTTCCGGAACAGGGCACTGTCCTGTGGACGATCGATGGATTTGAGTTCGGGTAATGTGCTGGATAATACGGGGGTGGTAATGCGGAATGGGATTCCCGTGACTCTGCAACCCCAGAAACCGGATTCGCGGCGGTTGATGTTCCGTTCGATCTTGGAAGACATCTCAGATAGAGAGAGGTAGCTCGAGGGGATGTTGGTAGATGACGGGGACTCCGGTTTGAGCAGTTGGAACTTCTGGGAGTTCCGTCCGTTAAGGGCTGACATTTCAGAGGTCACTTCAGAGGTCACCGAAGTGGATGTATGGAAACGGGATTGCAATTCTGAGGGAACCGGGCTTGCGCAAAGCGTTCGAGCCCCTCATCGACAGTCCAACTTTCTAGCTCATATTTTCTCCACCCCTTGTAGTGGTCTTTGAACCGTAGATACACCACATCACACACACCTGGTAATAACATTAGCTAGTAGTAATTAAGTGCCATACTTGGCTCGCCCCTTCAACACACATCACCTCGCAACCCAATACCCCCCAACCCCCAACACCCGATCCCTCTCCCCCCCATCTCCCCCCCTAATCCCCACCCGATGGAATTTCACATCCGGCAACTTCACCGGCACCTTCGCCAACACCTTCTCCTTCAAACCCCCAGCCCTCTCCATCAACCCCCTCTCACTCGCCTGCCTCTTCAGCCCCCTCGCAGCCGCATCCGGGGTCCAGTTCTCCCTCCCGCCTAAGCTGACCAGCGCCAGACACACGTCCCTCGAGGCGGCGTCCAGCTGGGCGTTGAGAGAGAGGACGGGTGACAGCGGGGTGGGGGCCGGGCGGAGCAGGCCCATGATGACTGCTTTCATGGAGAAGCCGAGGAGGAAGTCGTTGGCGGGGAGTGGGGAGGGGTTGATGAGGTGGATTGTGACGAGGGGTTTAGGGGTAACGGACGGGAGGGCGCCGGGGCGTGGGGCGATGGTGATGATTGCTTCGGTCCAGGTAGGGTCGGAGGGGGGTGGGTCGAAGTAGGAGGTTTGGCGGTAGGGCGGGGTGGTTGGGGATGGGCTGGGGGTGGGGAGCTGGGTTTGTTTGGCTTGGTCTTTGGGCAGGACGCGGGCCCAGCCAAAGTAAACGCCGTTGAGACGGTATTGGATCTCATCGGCGACGCCGGAGAGGTTGGCGGTCGGGATGCCGAGCTCGGCTTGGCTGCGTCCTGTGCCGCGGACGACTTTTCCTTGTATTTTGAGAGGGAAGGGCGCTTCGGGGCCGGAATCTGGTCCGATGGGATGGATGTCGTTGAGGTCTGCGCTGAGTGAGCGTTCGACATGAGCTTGGTGGGCAGCGAAGAACTCTAGATCGCGCTCGGTATCCCGCTCAGCGGAGCGCTCGCTCAGTCCATCACGCACAAACCCCCCAACGGTCTCGGTCAAGAAGCCCGGACGGACTTTGTCGACCACTGCTTCTATCGGGTCCCGAACTGGTGCAACGTATCTGTCGACGGTGGTTGAGGCAACCATAGAAGCCACAAACACGCCCATCTCCAGCGGAATGGTGCTCAGGGAAGCGCCGCGGATGACGCTTGAGTCTGTTGAGGTGCTGGCCACACGAAAAACGGGGCTGGTACAGAGTGTCTTACACCTGGACGAGCTCTCACCGATGCCGTTGGGTGTTCCTCTTCCAGTGCATAGAATGAGGCGGAAATACCCATCTTCTGACGCCTCAGGAATCCTGACGACGTGCGTCTCCCGGGCAACGTGGGCCTTCTTAGGCCCCTTCTCCTTCAGTAACTTCTTTTCAGCCTTGCTGATGTCCCTCTGCCAGGCACGCTCAGTGTCAGGGGCGACATGGTCTGTGTGTACCTGGGTCGAGGGTGTCACATGAAGCCAGCTGTCGGTCGCGTTGAAGAAGGCCTTGATCTTCATGCCGCTGTCGCCCGAGAATCCGCGCTGTTGCAGCCAAAGGGTGCGGTCTGCGGGGAGGGGGTGATCGGGCGAGCTGAAAATAGTAACAGACACCGAGGTCTTCGGGCCACGGTAGAATATGAGTGGTGGTGAGTGCCGCAAGATGGTGTAGTGTTTTGTGGATTCGGTCGGGTGTGGAACCAGTCCGCCAGCGAGATGGCGTGCCTCGGACAGGGCAGTCTGCATGAAGTTCTTCTTCCCTTCACCAACACCTGGCCCGAATGTGGCCGCCGGAGTTACCGGGGCGGCATTGAACGGACTCGGAGGGGGTGAGACTGGAAAGCGCGAGAGCTCGGGCATGCTCTTTTGTTGCCGGAGCCGGGGGTTCTGTGGGATCTGAAGCAGCATCGGCTCTGCGCCACGGGACACGGGCCGGGCCGACGTCTGCATGTCGGCGGCGAGGCGATCCCCCAGATTCGATCTCATGCGCATGAGGTGTGGGGGCGGCTTCTCTATGAAGGGGTGAGGTGAAACGGCGCCAACTGGGGATGGCGGTTGTGTCGTGACTGGCTTGCGCCGGATCGGGAGAGGCGGCGGGACCTCCATGGCTCGACTGACGACGACTCTGAGTCCGTGTCAACCTCTGGCAGCGCAGTTTCTGCAACACAGACAGTTAAGGTGCCAGGAAAGAATGTTCGGAAAGCTGGAGGCATCCAGGATTTGAGCTCTCCTTTTCGTGTTCATGTCTTGGGACGTGTGGGGCTTCATTTCTCTTTCTGGCGAAATGAAAGTTCAATAAACTCGCTGATATCCCTAACCCTGGACATCTGGCAATGTCAGGAGCCAACAGCCGCCTCAAGGAACAAAGGAATTGAAAGTGAACAAGAAGGAAAGAGTCGACAGCAATGTGTCAGCACGATGCAGCCGCAACTCAACTTGAGTTACGGGCCTGGCTGTCAGTGGAAAGCTCAGAGAAAAACGAGAAAAAAGTAAACAGTGCTCAAAATGAACGACAGCGAGACCGAGGTGATTCCTCTTGGCAGCACATTTGCGTCAATCTTTGCTGGAAAGAGAAGGGACGCCCGCTGATGGTGTTCTGCTCTCTCGGGGTTGGTTGTGTATGAAACAAGTCTGAGTGATGGACGATGGACGATGGCCAGAGCAGAAAGGGAGATGGGAGGGAGTTGAGGATTTCCATGAATTTCAAGAGCACCTTCTTGGATTGGTCGTGGTTCGAGCTGGCAGGGGTAAAGTCTTGGCGCGTCAGGGTCAGGCAGCACAGCATCCACAAATCCTTGCTCCTCATGAACATCAACAACCTGCAGACCCACACACGAAAACACCACTGCTTCATTGACAGAAGCCGTTGTTGTGTTGGTCCCGTTCGAACAGCCGTTATTTGTCTGTAAAGGCATAACGGTCCTACACAAACCCATGTTTAAAGCCAGACGTATTTTGCGCTCTCATAGTTTGACCTCTCGGTCTCGGTCTCCCTGCAACGGGAAAGATGAATTTCGTGGTGGGCCACCGGGCCATGCTGACCTGCGTGTCAGCACACCATCCAGAAATAGAGTTTCAGGATCAGGATCTGGGAAGTACCTAGCCATGGAGAGCTAGCGCCCGATGCGCGTCCCGTACCCGGCAACATGGGACGCCCCTTACAAATCCCCGGTGTGCGCTGGGAGCCGCAGGATCATCGGTTTCTGGTTTCTCCGTGCCCTCGCTCGTCTGCCTGATCCTCTCTGCCGCCCTGTCTGGCGCTTGTCTTGTTGGCAGTGTTACTCTATCTGGCAGACCACCGCACAGTACCCCCACAATGTCTGACAAGAGCCGCAAGCACTGTAGCTTATTGCTCATCGCCAACATTGCGGTCATGGTGGCTGCTGCGGGACGCCAAAACCCAGGAAATATTCCTGTTCGGGCAACACCGCGCCCAACGCGCACAAAAGGGGCTCATGGCTTGACGAGTCTCCAGGTCTCCCACCGCCCAACTAAGGCTCCCGACTTGGCGGCATCGGCTGACCTGCGTCGTCGCCAAGCCGACCCTGCGATATGCGGCTATTTCCCCTTCCATATTGAGAGTATGTTGTCCAACTAAAGCCAAGATATCCCACATGGGTTAGTAATGCTGAGATGCAATGATGTCCAGGTCCCCTACAGTGCTCTGATGGGTACATATGCACCAACATCGGCGGCATCCGGGACTGCTGTGCCCCAGACTACTGCGCCGCCATCGCCGCCTTCTCCACACAATGTGTTGACTGGGATCATCAAGCATGCCAGACAAACACCCCTGGGACCCTATGTTGGTACGCAAGCTCCCTGTACTCCTCACTACCATGAGCCGTCGTCTAACCCAAGAGTAGCAACCCCGATGAAGGCTCACCCTTCTGCAACACCTACCTTTACTCATCGACAGCCACCCCTGACCAGAGCTTCACCGTCCTCATTTGCGAAGACGTCAAGCTCAAGGGCTTCGGCACTCTCTATCCCGATCCCCGAACTAGTTCCATCAGCCGACCAACCTTGTCAACGTCTGCCCCGGTGTCTTCATCCCAAACCTCCACCTCAACCACCAGCACAACATCTTCCGCCACATCAATATCATCCCCGGGAAACCAAAGTAGCGCCCCAGTCGGCGCCATAGTAGGCGGCGTCATCGGCGGCCTCGCCGTAGTCGGCCTAGTCGTCCTCGGTGTCTTCTTCATGTTCTTCCGCAGCCGGCGGAAGCCAGCCAAATCCGATGGCTCCGAGGCGTCCATGACCTTCATCAACCACCCTGCGTCGCCACGCCCCAGCACAGTCTCGCCCCCGGGGTATGGCTTTGCACCAGGGTACAGTCATGGCGCAATACATCCGGATCCGGACGAGTTGGCCAGCCATCATCAGGGGGGGGTGCTACATGAGATGAACGAGGAGCAGCGCCGGCCGCTCATGATGGTACCGCCGGTGGAGATTTGTGAGAATCCGAGGGCGGGGCCAGGGAAGGTGGGGGTATATACTGAGTTGCCAAGTGAGATTTATAAGTCGGAGCTTCCGTCGTGAGATGCGGGCGTGGTTGCGGCCGGAATGTTACCTTTTTTTACTGCCCACTGGCGGGGAACGTCTGGGTTTGGAGGAAATGTAATGACTGTCAAGGGACAGAGAGCGGCATCCGGTTTGGAATTCGAAATATACTCGAGGATACCCTTCACTATGGAAATAAACATACTACATACACTGTAACTTTCGTCAGAGAACCGCTAAACAAAGAAAGTGGATAGTTACCCGTTAACTCACGCCCAACTTCAGGTAATGATGTGCTGCACGCGGTGGCTGGTTATGTTCTTTCGCCAGATGCCTGGCACCTTCGTGTTTGTTTTACGGGCAAAGGGCAAACGGAAAGCCAAGACGATGGTTCCTGTGACACATTATACCACAGTCGGCAACTACTAGCTCTCAACTTGTCAAATACGCGAGTGAGGCTGTCAGGTGTGTTGCCGGAAGGCCAAATGTCTCCCCACTTGCTGGCTAAAGTTTCTGTCTCTCTAAGCTCTCGAGCAGATATCAACTCACTCTCAATATCATTGAAACCGGGAGCTTACTTACCCTCCGAGTCCGCCTCCAATTCAGAATCCAACATTCGAGACTGCGAAGACAAAACATCGAGCTCTCTGCTATCTTCTGCAGTATCTTGGTGTCCAAGGCCCCAAGCACCCCGTTGCAGAAAAATAGCGCCTGAAACCCCGCGGCGCGTCTGGTTTCAGGCCTCCAGATACCTCTTCCAATCCCATGCCCTTCCTTCTCAAGCTTCCCCCTTCTTAGCCCTCGTGCTAACCACATCGATCATCTCCACCTGACCATGTTGCGTGGGATTGGAAGTTTGATGACACCTCTTACAGAGCGGAGGCATACTCAAGCAGTGGGCAGCCCGACTGCAACCCAATCCAGTTCTTCAATGCACCCATCGCAAATCGTCCCCTCCCTGCAAGCTCGGCCCGGCTGCGTGGTGTATCTGAGCAGACGCCCACCCTGAAGACCTGCCATTGAATCACATGTCGGGATGCTGCGTTGAATTACACAATATGGGCGAGACTGCTGCATATCATCTGCGGGACTAGGGGGTGGAGGCGAATCAACAGCTGTCGAAGGCTCCCGTCTGCATGCAGATGCAAGTGCCTGCAGGATGAAGTCGAAGACCGGGCCGCTGCCTCCTCGGGAGATGAGTGAGAAAGGGCTAATATGCAGGTCGGGCTCCCACTTCTGGGATGGGATCAAGAGAGGGGTTTTCTTCTGTTTCTCGTGCTCGAGTTTCGTCGTTTCTTGGATCAATCATCCCTTTAGCTGACTTTATTCTCTTTTTCGAAAAACCCTCGTTTGCTTCCGGTTTACTCAGACCAAAGAGTCATCATCATAATGTTTGCACTCCTGAAATGTCCCGGGCGGTCTCCGAAAACCGTGGGAGCTGGCCAAACTACCGAGATACACCCTACGCCGAGCGCGTTTCGAATGGGCATCATAGAGCTCTACGCCCCATCGAACGCCAGAGATACCATTGTTGAGTATGTGGGCTCTGCTTTGATGGATATCCTTTTGCTTTATTAACTTTTTCTTCTGTTCCTTTTACTCTCCTTCTAACTATCTCTTGGTGTTTCAGCTCATGCTGAACACTTGGACTGCATCCAGCACCACCGTGATGCTCCATGATGAGCTCGCTCATCATGACGCAACGGCGGTATAGTACGCATTGTCCTTCTGGTCATAAGAAGGAAGACCTGTGTGAGCTGTTCTTCTTCTCTTCTCCCTTTTCTTCTTCAAGTTTAGTGTACTCGTGAGTCGTCATCAGCTAGTTGCAATACATTCGTTGAGACCGTTACAACGTCGATGCCTGCCAAGGCACTAACCAACCTCGAGCTAACTCTCAGCCCAACCCCGCAGTCGCCGCCGCGGAATGCAGCCATCAACTTCTTATCGTCGCTACCGTTACAATCTGGCCACACTGTTACTGGAAATTACTCAGGACAGCGAGTAAAGCGAATAGATCCTAGAACGTTTTTGATACGAGGATCTTTGCCGATTCATTCGGACCGATCATGACGCAGAAGCCGTGGAAGAAGTGATTGAAGGGGCCCTTCGAGCGTCGTCGCGCAGCCTCGCCGGCTGCCACGCCGTCGACGAGTATGTTGAGACTCTGCCTAGCATCGCAAAACTTATCGTAGCTCACATTCTCCAGCAGACGTCCGGTCATCCGATCAGGGAAATGCAGAACACGAATCGAAAGCGTCTTCCATTGCCGCGACGAAGTCATGTGCTCCTCCCTCCCCGTCTACCGCCGCCGTAAAGGCCGTCCGACCCGGCACAGATGCGAGAGTTCCCGACGATCACCAGCCACTCGCATCATCGCAAGCACTGCCTCTTGCTCTGCCCGATGGATTCGTACCCAAACTACCGCCGACCGAATCTATAGAGCAACCGACCCCTGTCATTTCCGTGTCCGAGAGACTGTGGAACGCCGCGTATGACGGCCTTGAGACAGACAATAGAGAGCTTGTCATATCATACATGGAAACGTTAGAAACAGTTCTCGGAACTAACCTAGGCGTTGCTCCTGACACCAACATCTCGGCGGAGCTCTATAACCCGACCAATCGACAGATGCATATAAGGAGGCTAGTAGAAGAAGGCCAGGCGAAAATCTCCAGAGCGTCCAAGGTCACAAACAGAATTGGCAACGTGGCCGGTTCCGTCTTGTGGTTCAAGGATATAATCGACCTAGCTGTCCGAAATGTGCCGCAAGCTGCGCTTCCATAGGCCGGTGTTTGCGTTGGGCTGCAAGTAAGCAGTTGTCCTTTAAACACCCCTTTGTACTTGGCTCTACTAACATAGCTCTAGATTCTCCAGAATCCTGCGCAAGCGACGAAATCCAACCTCGCCGGTATCGCTCATGTCATCTCTAGAATGGACTGGTACTGCGCCCTCACCGAACATCTCCTGAACGAGAACAATGTTGCCCCTGGCAAGGACTTCCAAGCAGTCTTGCGCCAGCTGGAAAAGATCATTGTCGAGCTCTATAAAGCTCTTCTCCAATACCAGATGAAGAGTGTCTGCTCCTACTATCGCAACCAAGGCCTTGTCTTTCTTTGCGGTATGATGAACTTGGATAATTGGGACGGCGATCTGAAACGCGTTACGGACGTAGAAGCCATCGTCCAAAATGACATCGCCCAATTCTTCCAAGAACAGACGACGACTTTCCTAGGGAAGCTCGCTAGTCGCGCTAAGGGGATGGAGATACAGCTCAGCAACATACATCAGACGCTTCAAGAATTCATCTCACTACAGAAGGACGCCCGCCGGGAAGATATCGAGTCAGCCTGCCGCAGGGATCTCCGCGTCGTCGATCCGCAACACGACATGGAGCGGATCGAGAAGAGTAAGGATGACCTGCTCGATGACGCATATAAATAGATCCTTGATACACCAGAGTATACGGCGTTTACAAACTGGGACAATAGCGGATCTAATTATCCGCTACGTCGATTGCTCTGGATAAAAGGACACGCCGGT
Source organism: Amesomyces nigricolor (assembly GCA_004802645.1). Taxonomy (NCBI): domain Eukaryota; kingdom Fungi; phylum Ascomycota; class Sordariomycetes; order Sordariales; family Chaetomiaceae; genus Amesomyces; species Amesomyces nigricolor. Next base: position 752,564 of record SRKS01000004.1, read on the forward strand.
ACAGGAAAGACGATGCTCATGATCGGCCTTATTCGCTACCTCTCGAATCAACCTGTTGCCCTATCACCAGCGCTTTCCTTCTTCTTCTGCCAAGGCATAGATATAGCCCTGAACAACGCTACCGCCGTCCTCCGGTCTTTGATCTGGCTTCTCCTTCTTCAGCAGCCATACCTCATATCCCATCTACTACAGAAGTATAAAGAGTCAGGCACCGATCTCTTTAGGGACCAAAATGCCTTCATTGCCCTGTCCGAGGCGTTTCGGAATATGTTGAAGGATCCTCAGTTGTCGCCTGTGTACCTCGCAGTCGACGCACTTGACGAGTGTACGCGGGGGCGGGAGGACCTCATCGATATCATTTCGAGTTCTCTTACACTCTCTCAGAATGTCAAATGGCTGATTTCTAGCCGTTCAGAAGTTGACCTTCTCGCTGCGCCTAAAGAATGGGGCATTAGCTCAATAAACGCTACCAACTCCCTTGTCGAGCTAGACACGCAACGTCTGGCAGTACCTGTCAATGCGTACATCGACCACAAACTCAGAATCCTCAAGCGCAGAAAAGGATATAGCGACAGCATTTTGGCCGAGATATCACACGCAGTCCGCGAACGAGCAGAGAACACCTTTTTATGGGTAGCCCTCGCGTTCAAAGTCCTTGAGACAGTGCATGGAGGGTACGCTGTCAAGCGTATCAGAGAGTTGCCTCCTGGCTTGTCTGAGTTGTACGATCATATGATGACCAGGATTGAGGAGGGGCAAGTGATTGCACCCCAGGACTGTAAGACAGTCTTGGTAGTTACGTCTCTTGCCTTCCGTCCGCTGTCTATTTCGGAGCTTTCCGTACTTACCGATCTGCCATTCGACGTTGCAGAGACAGCTATCGAGATGTGCGGCTCGTTTCTCACAATCACTAATGGAACTGTCAACCTAATCCACCAGTCGGCCAAGGACTACCTGGAGAAGAATTACAAGTCTAAACTTCAGCTAGCTGGGCCCCCTCAAGGGCATAGCGAGATCGTCAGACGCTCGACTGATGCGATGTCCTCAATGCTAAGACGCAATATATACAACCTCGACCTCGGCTTCAAACCGGAGAATATGATGCCCCCTGATCCGGATCCGCTAGCTCCAATACGATACTCTTGTACCTTCTGGGCCGACCATCTCTGCTCCTTGAACAGCGACAACTCCTGGTTCCAGAGAGAACTGACGGACGACGGGAAGGTGATTGGATTCCTGAAGGAATACTTCCTCCGCTGGCTTGAGAGTTTGTTCCTTTTAGGAAAACTTTCTAATGGGCTACTCTCGATAAGAAAGATTCTATATCTCGCTCAGGTATGTGTTTAAAGCTATATTATTGTCAGGGTACTAAATCCTATTAGTCGCAACCAAATATTAACCCTCGCCTTATTGAGCTGTTGAAAGACGGAGAGAAGTTTATATTCAGTCACAGATCGGTTATAGAACGGGCCCTCTTGCAGACATATGGCTCCGCGCTTGTATTCAGCCCAACTTTGAGCGAGGTTAGAAAGCGGTATTGGAAGGAAAGGTTGCCTTTTATCGAAATGGCCGCTGGCATCAGAGACCACTGGGGCGCATACCGACAGACGCTCAAGGGGCATAACAGCTGGGTCGGTGCAGTAGCGTTCTCGCCGGGCGGCAAGACACTCGCGTCAGCTTCAGACGACTGTACCATCCGGCTCTGGGATGCGGCGACCGGCATCTACCGGCAGACGCTCGATGGGCATAGCGACTGGGTTAGTGCAGTAGCGTTCTCGCCGGATGGCGAGATACTTGCGTCGGCTTCAGGCGACTGTACCGTCCGGCTCTGGGATACGGCGACCGGCACGCACCGGCAGACGCTCGAGGGGCATGGCAGCTGGGTCAAAGCAGTAGCGTTCTCGCCGGACGGCAAGACACTCGCGTCAGCTTCAGACGACTATACTGTCCGGCTCTGGGATATAGCGACCAGCACGTACCGGCAGACGCTCGAGGGGCATGATGGCTGGGTCAGAGCAGTAGCGTTCTCGCCGGACGGCAAGATACTCGCGTCAGCTTCAGGCGACCGTACCGTCCGGCTCTGGGATGCGGCGACCGGCACGCACCGGCAGACGCTCGAGGGGCATGGCGGCTCGGTCAGCGTAGTGAGGGCCATCGCGTTTTCCAGCAATGGCCAATGTCTCGAGACAGACAGAGGGCTGCTGAGCATCGCCCTAAACTCCGAAGCTTCAAGCAGCTCTGAAGCCCAGAAACCTACCAGCGGATTTCTCTTCGTCGGCGACGATTGGGTCATAAGAGATAGGAAGAGTGTTCTTTGGCTTCCCGCTGACTATTGGGCAACATGTATAGCGGTTCATGGTCAAACACTCATCCTAGGACATGCCTCTGGCCAACTCACGTTCTTTCGGTTTGCTTTTACAGAGTGATGGATTTCTGCAATCGTTGTGATGTCTCATATATAGTTACTCTAATATCTATATTTAAGTGAAGGGCTTAGGAGTCTTGTCTGCTATCTATTATTTACTTTTCGCCACCGACGTAGTTCTTTTGAGGCCTTGACTGGCTTCTCTCCATTCGCCAGTGTGATGGCAGACGAGACGTGGCGAAACCTGGACCGTTGGAGGGAGGTCCTGAAGCGGCCGGTGTGGGAGGATCCGAGCTACTTCCTGAGCAACCGGACCTGGAACTTTATCACAACGTGAGTAGCCGCAACCCCTGTCGGTTGAGCACGAGCTGACGAATAATGCAGATGCATCAAACTTGCGGTCCAGGCGGTTCTCTAACATCAAGGACATCTAGAACCACCAGTACTTCGCCGAGGTCGACTGGTCGGTGCTGCGCGAGGCCAAACCCCCCTTCGTGCCGGAGCTCGACTCGGAGACGGACGTGGGCTACTTTGACAATTTCAGCAACGAGGCGGACATGGCCAAGTACAAGGAGGTGCATGACAAGCAGCAGGCGCTCGAGAACAAAGCGGAGCGCAATGGCGAGATGGGCAAGGGCCTGTTTGTGGGCTTTACGTTCCGGCACCGCAAGACGCCCGAAGAGGGGGCACGCTACGCAAGCCGATCCCGTTCGAGGACAACAATACCTTTTGTGACGGGCACCAAGGTCTGGTCAGCTCGCACATACAAGAATGATATTACTACGAAGAGAGCAAGTGTAACGGTCCCAACGAGTGTATTGCAACTAGCTGGTGACGACTCTACGAGTACACTAAACTTGAAGAAAAGAGGAGAGAAGAGAGCGACAGTTCCCACGAGGTGACCTTGTTCTTATGACCAGAGGTAGAGTGCATGCCATGGCGTGCCACCTGCATCAGGGGATGCGTAATGGTGATGGCACTGACGGATCATAGCGTTGATGGACCAAGGCGCTGGATCATGGCGCTGATAGGTCATGGCGTTGAGTGTGTCCATGGCCGAGAGTCTCCGAGGCCGTCAACGGGCTCAGCCCGTTACATCTCGTACGAAGGTTCAGTGCTGTGGTGTGTGTGGCAAGCCTGGCCATAATGCACGTACATGCCAGACGGCTGAAGAGTTGTCTGATCCAGCTATTTTCGATGTACTTATAGTTAGTTCCTAGGCCGTTGTATTGCAATCGAGGATAATGTTCACAAGGTAGTAGTTAGAAGGTGACCTGCTAGCTTATCCGGCCCGCTCGCTTATCAAGTACGTTATGAAACTGGGGTAATTGATCTACCGTTCCAGCCTTCTGACACGATCGTTGGCGACACCAATTTTGGCCCCATGACGGTCCACGCCATGGGTCAGCTCCTCAATTCCTTCGGTCGTCGCGACAACGAGATCGCCCATCTGCTCTGCCTGCTCGTGTAAAATCTTGACCCTCCCAAGTATAATCTTTGCTTCGTCATCCTGGTTGTTCATCTTCCAATAATTCAAATCCCTAACACCCACATTATCCTGCGTCCTTGTGTCGTCCGTCTCCGGCAGCGGCACCCCCAACCTTCTCCCCACTGGCCTCTTCTGCACCGCGCCCAACAGCGCATCCCTCACACTCCCACTCGGCAGCTCCTGTTCAGCGGTCTTTGCAATCCTCCCCGTGATACTCTTATTCACCTGCTCCAAACCATTTTTGTCCCACTCCGCCATCGCCAGCATATTCTTCCTCCGATGATACTCCCCACCCATCAACCTCTCCTCCTTCTTCATCGTCTCCAGCCCCTCCTTCAAAAGCAACAACAAATTCCCTGCGCCAATCAGCGCCTTCTTCGCCTGCGTCCCGGCCTCCAACCTCTCCCCCTGCTCGGGCGCGCTCTCCTTCCTAGCCACCGCCGCCTGCGCCGCCTGCAGCTCCGCCTTGAGCTGCATATGCAGATTCATCCACCCACCGGGATCGCTCGCTTCCGCATCCCGCCGCCACACCGCCGCGGCCTTATTCTTCCCCTCCCCACCTCCCGCCCCGGAAGCAGCAGCAACGGGCAAATTCAAAAACGCCCTCCACTGCGACGTATCCCTCCACCGCCTATCCGGCGGCTCCGCAATCGCACGGAGGTAGCGCTGCAGTCCCGCGCGGCGCTGTTCCGCCAGCTCGGGAGAAGAGACGGTGGAGCGGAACCAGGACTTTGCGGGGAGGGGTTCGGGGGGCGGGGAGCCGACGGCGGAGGTCAGGGCGGCGTGGAGGGCGGCGAAGTCGGAGTAGCGCTTGGTGGCGATGTGCGAGACCACGGGCCCGCGGATGGACAGCGTGTATTGGGTGTAGGGCTTGCTGCCGTCGGTGGGGGTTTCGGTGGTGGCTTTGGTGATGGTTATTTCGGTGGGGAGGTCCATTGTGGTGGCGGGATGTGGTGTAATTCGATGGGTAAGAGTTAATGATAGAGGGAAGCACTCTCTTTGCAATGCGCAATCGGAGTGGGAGATCAAGCGTGGTGGTGGCCTCGAGGGCGGTTCGGATGTGGTTTGGACGACGATCTGATGACGGCAACGCCGGGTTCGTTTGTCGGGACGATCAGAGGTGTTTGGAGCAATTAGTTGTTGGGCGCAGTAGGTAAACAGAAGGGTATAAGCACGCGATGACTGGGTATCTCGAGGGATGAAAATGCAGAAAGGGGATGGAATGCTGATGCTGGGAAACGGTGTTGATGATGCTTGGTGCCTGGTCATTGTTTGGGGCACGAGGTCACTGGCGTCACCGCTGTTGAGCCAGGCCCAAAGCTGACTGGTTGCCAAGGTCGGTGGCTCCACCACGCTTGGACCCTGGACCTCGAGGCACTCCACCAGAAGCTCCCCATGCTCCCAGAGTTGTGGTGGTGAAGCTGGCTGGCCGATAACGTTCTGTTTTTGATGGTTTGCGTTGGGAGAGCGTGAGGTTGAAATGGTCAAATATGCTAAGTGTACTTTCCTGTTGGGCCAACTGAAGCGGCCAACCGCCTCTTGGCCCAACCTTCTTCGACTGCAGCCTCAGATCAACCCAAGAACTGAGCTTGTCCAAGAATGCTACACCAAGCACACCGCAGCTTCTCACATCCGTTGTATTCTGCGCGGGCTATGTGCTAAAAGCCAAAGACTGTGACCATGGAGCGCACCAAAACAGTGCAAGGGTATAGAGGGCAGCTCCATACCAAGAGACCCCTTTAGTCGTGACCAACCGCGCGCCGTTCATATGCATCATGCCCCCCGGGACGTGCCCGGTATCCGATAATTACCTCCTCAAAGCTTCTGCCCCATCCGCTCCACCTCTCTACACTTTGTTCCCGTCCCGCCAGAGCGCGCTGCCCCCTAAAACGTCTCTTGGTCGTCCAGCTGCTCCGCATCGGGAATCTCGAAGCCTTCCTCGGTCGAGTACAGAATGGTCTGGATCTGCTTGACGAGCCCGTCCTCCTCCTTCTCGAGGTCGGGGTGCTCCTCGACGGCCTGCTGCACCAGCAGCTCAATGTCGCGGAGCTTGCTGAAGTAGAAGTCGCGCTCACGCTCGAGCCCGACGACCGTCTCCTTCAAGGTGTTGACCTCCTGCTGCAGGGCCGCGGTCTGAGGTCCGGGCTTCGCGCTACCGGCACGCTGCCCCAAGACAGGAGTCGTGCCGCCGCCAGGGCGCCGGGCAGCACCACTAGGCGCCCGGGGAGCGGCACCGCCGCCGGCAGGCAGCGCGCCGCCCTTCCGCCGGCCAACGGCATCGTAGTCGCCGCCCGGGTAGTACTGATCCCAGAACTTCTTTGTCCACTGCAGGAACTCGAGGTTGTCCTGCATCTTGCACTTGGCGAGCGACTCGACCGGGATAGACCGTTCGACACGGTGCTTTGTGAAGGTGTCTGTAAGGGGCGGACTGTGAGCGAGTAGTCCGGGTCGCATGTCGGGATGGGGACTTGGCATAACATACTCTGGAGAATCTTGAAGTTCTGGATGTAGGCATATTCGCTGTTGACATTGAACTTGACGCGAGACATGGGCACGTCAAGGAAAATGCTGTCGTACACCTGGCAGAGGGCGGCGCTGTGGTGGGGGATGGATTGTCAGCCTGGGTGACATGTTTATCGTCGCCGCGGGGGCGGGGCTCAGGACCTACCCGGTGCCGCACTGCTCGACCTTGGTGATGTTAAGCTGCAGGAGGCTGTTGAGCCATTGCACGAGCTCTTGCCTGTGGAGCGACGCCCTGTGTCAGTCGGTGTCTTGGAGAGTGTTGATCGCGACGAGCGCCACATCGGCGCGGCGCGGGGATCGGGTAGAAACGAACCGAGATTCGCCCATCTTGACTGTGATATGTGCTGAAACGTTGAACAGAGAGTGTCTGTGGAGGAGGAGTCGGTCCCAGAGTCGCGAGCGAGCGGAAAGTTGCAGGCGGGAGGTGGCGCGTTCGCAAAAGCAAAAGCAGCAGGCAGCAACAAATGTGAGATGGGAGGAACTTTCTGTTTCCAGTCGCTGCCACTTGATGATCTTCGAAATCAAAATCCGGCGTCGGCCAATCAACAATGGTGGGGGTCTCATGATTGAGACAGCAACTGATTGGTCCGTGCGGCCAGGCACACAACATCGGGAGGGGAACCTGAATGAACCCTAACCCTTCATCTTTCCATTTCATCATCCCACGACGACGACGGAGCAATGATCCATAACAGGAGGAAGATAGCCCCAATTTCCATGGCTAGCCTCTAGATTACAATGGAATTGAGTCTTTAATTTGCCAAGCGACACCGAAGAATCTCTCATAGGCTTGACGTGGCCCCAAAGTTTGTACATACGACCGTCACTCACCCCAAGAGATACAAGCAGGTTGAGGATTTGAACAAGTCATTGGCAGCTTGGAAACGCTGTTGCGCTTAGAACATTGAGACGGTCTGGACGTGACAGATTACCCACTGACCTGACCTAACATGAGCGGTCAGGGAAACAACGTACCTCTCCTTCCATCGGCCGTCCTTCAACCTCCAGGACAGAGGACGGCATGTCGAACGGACACGACGACGTTCCGAGACAGCATTTGGTGCTTAGCCTCATTGAATGTGCCCCTTTGACTCCACAACATTCTAACATGTTCATTTGACCTCACCGTCTACTTGTACATACAACAAGACTTTTGCCAAATCAGCCAGAACTGCTGCCTCAGAAGAGTCATGTCCCAACTCCACTCTCCAACCACTCCTTTACCCCCTACAACCCACCAATCCTCCGCCACATATCACAACAACCCACACAACGCCAAAATAACCTCTCCCGACTCCTCCTCAACATTAACATCCCCTCCCCACCCTCCCCACCGCCGCCGCCGCCTGTCTAGGCGTATGAATCGGCTCCGGCGCCCAAACCAACGACTCCAGCCTTGACGCCCCGTCACTCGCATACCACGCCTCCTCCGGCTTCACCCCCATAACCTGCAGCGCCTTCTGGCTGTAGCTCGCAGCCAACTTCCCCACCAACCCCTGCTCCTCGACCGCCGCGGAGTTCAGCGCAAACGTAGTCCAATGATACAACCCGGCCTCCCACCCCAACCCGGCACGCGCAAAAAAGGGCTTCATCTCCAGCGGGGGCATGAAGTTGGGGAAGTGGCCCATGAAGAGGGCCGTGCCGCCGCGTGAGCGGACGTACTCCAGGAGGAGGTCTTAGAGGGCGCTGTGGGCGGGGTTGGCGAGGTTGGTGGCGAGGGTTGGGTCTGTGACGATGACCGCGTCGGGTTGGTTGGTGGTGTCGGAAAGCTTTTGGGTGGCGGCGGAGAGGGATTGGGCGCGCTGGACACGGGCGTGAGCGAGGAGTTTGTTGAGGTGGGGTTTGTAGAGGTCGTTGAAGAAGGGTTGGAGTTCAAGGGAGAGGAGGAGGATGAGGAGTTGGGCCATGGTGGGGGGGGGGGGGGGGGGTGATGATGGGGGGTTTGTGGTTTTGAGCTTTTGGAATCTGTTATGCTGAGTCCTGGAAATGGAAGTGGGAGAATGGAGTTGAAGGTTGTCGAGCTTGTAGTCTGGGTGATGCGCAAATAATGCCGAGTGGCAACAATCGAACGACGGCTACAGGCAGTCACCACCGGGCGCCGACTTCAAGGTGCCGGTTGAGCTCTGTTTATTCCAGATTCTCTGCCTGTACAATATCAGTAAGAAGCAGAGTGAAGCTAATAAAGTAAACAATTCTTTGAGTCTGGCCTCTTGATCTCTTTGAGTCATTTCTATTTGTGACTATGCTGTTTTCTCCCTACAACGAGAGCTTCAGAAATTGGGAGCTTAAACACCTGATGAGCAACTATTTTTTGAGTCTCCCATTTTTAATGACTACGGTTAAGGGTTTCCACAAGAATTGAGTCTTTTTGCAGACTGAGAATGAACAATGCGTTAAATAAGAGCGAGGACTCATCGAACAGAGACATTTTTTATGACTCTCCCTGTATACCTTGTAAAGAAGGAAAAAACAGGCATGGATATGCATGGCTAAAAGACATCATTATCGGGATTTTGGATAAGACTGTTGCTGCTTAAAGTGGACTTGGAGTGAATGTCTGGAGGTCCTTTGAGATGTTCGTTGTGTGGTTGCTCGGCAACGCACCCCGCAATGCAGTCAACAAAGGAGGTCGCCAAGAATTGTGCGAATTGCGAGCGATCCATCAGCCTCTTCGCCATTGGAAAGTAAAAATCAGTGAGTTTCCTCAAATGCGAGCAAGACCACTAAAATTTGGGTTTACAACGAGGAGCTGGAACTGTCGCAACGGGAAGACCAAAAGAAGCAGACGAGAGGAGGCTGGTCAGTCCCCGGATCAGACGAACAGGGGTTCTGGCCTGTTCCGCTCCCCCACACTCTGTTGAGCCGGCACTGCAGATTCGCTGGCAGCATCCAGGGTCCTCCTCTTGGCTCCACGGTCCACCACGGGAGTGGAGCCCTCACAGCCTGTCAAGGTGGACAGCTTGCACAAGGGAATCGGATTGGATGCTTCTGGCCCCAATCGTGCATCACCAACCCCTCCAAAGTGCAAGATGGCTGGGGAAACGGTTGCGCGCTTTTGTTTGGGAGATGGCTGTTATTGGATGTTTGGCTGGTAATGACGCGTGTTGAGACGATGAATCCGCGCCAGGGACAGAAGGGGTAAAGGAGAGGGGAAGTTCTTTGAGGGTTGTCTCTTTGGGAGCTGAGGTTCAAGAGGAGAGCGGGTGATGTTCAGGGCCACTCGGCCCGAGCATGGAGCTTCCCTGGACTCAGCCTGGATGACCCTTCTTGAAAGACATGTCCGCAGGGAACAAAGCTGGGTTGAAAGCTTGCCTCAACAGTTGGCCTTCCAGAACCAAGGAAGACGTGACCAGATTCAGCCGTTGATGACACCCTCTTGTCTTCTGGCCGCGAACCCCAACCACAGATCCCCGGTTGGGGTGACAGCGGGAGCGGCCGGTAAGTCTTGGAGCGGGATGGAGCGGGAGGACGGACGTGGTGAAGTGTGCCACACACGCGGCAACCGCTGTGCTTGCTATGTGCTGGGCTGCAGATGGACCGTGCGCCACACACTTTCTGCTGCTGCCGAATCATCGAAGGGCCCAGAAGCCAGAAGCTGCCGAAAGTAAACAGAAGAGGTCCGTGCCTGGATTTTTCCAAAGAAGACCACTATCCATCCACCACCGCTTGCGCAAACCATACTTTTACAAGGAAGAACGCTGGAAACCGTTGCGACTGTTGGAAGTTCGGTGTTCGTTGTGCTGTTTCAAGACTGTCTCATACCCAGATCCGATGCCCGATATCCAGCGACAGTACCACGAGCGACTCTGATATTCGCGGGGCTGGGACGACGACACTCGACTGCCAGCCCGCCGTCACCACGGAGCACCTGTCGTGACCCGGTTGTCATTGACTGCGGTTACGGTTGCGGCTTCTGCTTGTGTGCGTCCGGCGTTAGGTTTCTTGCTTTTCTTTGACGGTGAGTCTCTGCTCAAGCTCTGAGACTGTCTCTCTGCCGACAGGTCTTTGCGACACCAGCGCTAACCATCACTGTCCCCCAGTTCTGATGATTTACGACCCTTTATGCCTGCTTTGAGATACCACTAGAGTTCGATTCGCGATCGATTGGCCTTCAAAATCACCACTAATTCTCCGACTCACCTCTCACGACTCAACGCCTCAACCCTCAAAACTCAACTCCCCGATACCCACCCCTGACCTGGGGCAGCTGGCCCCTCATACAGAATGAGCCAGCCACCGCCGCCTCCGCCTCCGCATGGAGAGAATCCCAGGACAACGGCTGGTGGCTCGGGTCTCCCTCCGGGGAAGTACGATGTCTTCATCATACCGGAACACTCGGCCGGCGCCGGCTTCCTGTACCTGCCGTCGCTCAGACCGCAATGGAACAGTTTTATTGCCGGCGTCGTCAGCACCCTGGCTATCCTCATCATGATGCATCTCTTGGGCCCGATAGTGCCGGTCTTGATCAGCAGCCCAGATAGGATGTCGTCGTTGCTCTGGGCCGTGGCACTGGGCTGTGTCGGGATCGCTGCCTTCCTCATGGGCCGCCGCCAGACTGGGCCGTCTCAGGCACAGAATGGAAGTGAAGGAAAACAGGGCGGTCATCAGAAGCCAAATGGCGGATACAACGGATCGTCGTCGTGGTACACTCCGCCGCCTCAAAACGGTTCTCACTCAAACCACACGCCCCCCCCCCCTCCCCCTCCGCCACCCCACCAAGAGGCTCCAAGGGGTGATGGCGGGCATTACCAGTCCTGGCAGGGTCAGCAGCAGCATCAAACGCAGCCTGAGCCTCAAGCTCGACCGCAACCACAGCCACAGCCCCAAGCAGCACCCCCGCCTCCTCAACCACAACCTCACGCTGCACCTCCCCCTCCGCCACCGCAACCTGAACCGCAACCGCAGGCGTATGCTCAACCGCCGCCTCAACCCCAACCTCAACCACAGGCCCAGCCGCAGCCTCAACCTCATCAACAAACACGGCCACACCCGCAGGCACAACCGCAGGCACAACCGCAGGCACAACCACAGGCACAACCACAGGCGCAACCACAGCCTCAACCTCAACCCAAGGCAAAATCGAAACCAAAGCCGAAGCAGCAGCCCAAACCGCAACCTAAGCCGGAACCCAAGCGGGAAGTGCCAAAGGAGGTGCCCAGGGAGGAGCCCAAAGCCACACCACCTCCCCCTCCCCCTCCGGAGCCGAAGCCGGAGCCGAAACCCACCCCGCCGCCACCGACCCCGACCCCGAAGGCCGAAGCCGCCCCAAAAGGCGCCTGGGAGAAGGCCCGTGAGGAAATGCGGAGGCGGGAAGAGGAGCGCAAGGCCAAGGAGGCTGAAGCCAAAGAAGAACTGCGGAAGAAGGAAGAGGAGCTCAAGCTCAGGGAGGCTGAGGCCAAGAAGAAGGAAGAGACCGCCCGCCGACTGCGCGAGTTGCGTGAGCGTGAAGCTAGGGAGCGCGAGAGGCGGGAGAGGGAGGCCCGCGAGCGCGATCTTAAGGAGAAGCTGCGGCAGGAGCAGGAGTTGAGGGAGCGGGAGCGCTTCGAGCGGGAAGTGAGGGAGAAGGTTGAGAAGGAACTTAAGGAGAAGGCGGACAAGGAGACTCGAGAGCGGGAGCAGCGAGAACGCGAGGCTAGGGAGCGTGAGGCCAAGCTCCAGGAAGAGCTGCGAAAGAAAGAGGAGGAGCGGTTGAAGGCTGAGAAGGACCGCCAGGCCGCCCGAGAGCGGGAGCGCAAGGAGCGTGAGGAGCGCCTCGCACGGCTCCGCAGGGAGCAGGAAGAGCGAGAGAAGGAGAAGCAACGGGAGAAGGAAAAGAACGAGCGCAAGGGTACCACCTACGCCTACTCCTCCGTCGGCGAGAAGACGAGCATGTGGCCGAACGGCAAACCACCCAGCGTCGCCCCGTCCCAAGCCGCCTCCGTCCCGCCACCGCCGAAACCCACGCCCTCCCAGGCTCCTCCCTCGCCAACAAAACCAACCCCCTCCCCAACTAGATCATCAATCCCCACCCCCAGAGCAACCCCCTCCCCCACGAAACCGGCCCCCTCCCCCACTAAACCCACCGCCTCCGCCACCGGCACAGAATCCACCTACTCCTACCGACCCTACGACCAACCCAAAAAAAGTCCCGCCCGTAAACCCTCCATCTCCTCCATCTCCGAATCCTCCTACGCCCCCTCCCAATCGACCGCGCGCACCACCCCGCCCCCCTCCACCCGCGGGCCCTACACCACCACCGACCCGACAAAAATCATCATCAAAGCCGTCTACGGCTACCTCAACCAGTTCTCCAAGACCCCCGCCTCCCAGCTCATCTCGGGCGTCGGCCCCGTCACCGACGGGCTGATCCTGCGGATAACTTCCGCGGGTCTGTTTGTCGATGACGATGTGAGGGGGGTTGCCCAGCGCGAGTGGGATATCAAGGCGTGGACGCTGAAGCTGGTCGAGGTGTGGTGTCCGGTGCATGCGGCGAGCGGCGCGGCGGGGAATACGCCGGGCAGTGTGCCGGTGAATCATCCGTTTTTTAAGACGATGCCGCAGAGTGCACGGGGAGGCAAGGCGGAGAGGGGCGCGACGAAGACGATGATTGGAGAGGAGGCGGTGGGGTGGATTGAGGAGTTTAAGGGGTGTTGTAAGGGGAGTTGTAAGGAGGGGAAGGGGGGTGGGGGGAGTGGCGGGTTGCATCTTGTGAGGGCGACGATTAGGGATCAGGAGGGAAAGAGGTATTTGTTTGTGGTGGGCGAGGAGGAGGCGTGGAAGATTGGTGAGGGACTGGCGAATCTGAGGTCTAGTAGCCAGGTGAGGGCGTTGGGTGTCGCGGGGTTTAGTGGATTGGAGTCGAGGAGCTTGTTGGATACCCTGGGGTGGGGGAATTACTCACAGTAAGGGGGCTGTTGTCGTCAGTCAATTGTGGTGGACTTGGATGGAGGGGAGGCAACTCCCATCCTCGACTTGTTTCGACACCCTTGGATGGATGGCCACTTCGGCAACCACCTCTCATCCCATTCCGCCCAACCAACACGGCCCAGCTTTATTGCGCCAACCACTCTCTCTTCCCACCCGCAGAACCCCGCCTTTCAGGAACTCAACCCTCTCGCTTTTTCAGCAAGCAAGCACGGAAACATCCGCCCTGTCCTGTTCTGCAGCTGCAGCTGCAGCGCCCGATAGGTTGGCGAGCATTGTGTTGGATCTCCCCTAGTTACTGGATGGTTGATGGACCAGAGCGACCGGGGTGTGTCAGGTTATGATGATGATTTGTTTGGGATTTTTGTCTGGTTTATCTTTGCTGCTGCTTTTTTGCAGGCTCATGTGGTTGGTTGGCTGTGTTTTGTTGGTGTACAGTTGGGGATGGAGAGGGGGTAATGTGGAGGGCTATTTTGATGGTGAAGAAAAAAAATATTGATGAAGGAGTACAGTTGAGGGTGAAGAAACAATGTAGGCGGAGAGGTGATACTGGTGATGAAGAAACGAGGGATGATATACGGGAGAGATGACGCAAGGGTGATCGATGGTCTGGAGGGAATGTTGCTGTTTGTCGGGATATATCCATGTCGGTGTTGAAACAATGTTGGTCTTTTGCAGTTTATTAATCTTGTTGTTGATTTTCTTGCGGTTTCTGTTTTAGTTTTGTTTTTGTTGTGTTGTTCGATGTAACGGAGGGATGTTGTCGTCATCCGTCCGAATCATGTCAACATCCAACAGACTCACAACATGGCACTGCCATCAGAGCATTAGCGTTCCTATGGAAGACCTGGTCGGTAGATGAGCACATGCGAGGCACTACGCGTCTACTTGCAGATGAAAATACACTCTTTAATAACTCGTCTGACTTGGTCTCGTGTTCCTGAATAGTCAGTCAGGTCCGAGAGTTGGTGACATGTGATGAAGTTCAAGGGACTCAATGTTGAACCACCCGGTGCCCGACAATAGCAACACACGAAGATCTTTCCCTAAACATGGACAACTTCTCAAGAAGAGCAAAATGCGTTGATCTCAATTATGTGTCGATTACAGTAGTCCCAAACGCCAGCCAGCTCCCTCGCTACCCAAAAGCCAAAACAAACCCAGCCTTCCCACACACAAAGTCTATCCCATTTGTACCCAACATTAACCCTAAATGTCCATCCATCCTACACCTGCTGCTCCATAATTCCCAGTAAATGCTGCCCGGGTCTTCCATACCCAGTGATCACCACCTCTGCTGCTCCATGTCCCCCAGTAAATGCTGCTCCTGCCTTCCATGCCCCGTTATCACCACCTCCGTCTGCCCATCCATCCTCCCTTGCTCCTCATCACCCATCCCCCTCATTCCCCTCCGTTTCCTCGCTCTCGTCCCCCCGCGCTGAATCCATCTCTTCACTGTCCCTTTCCCCCTCCCTATCCCATTCCCATTCCCACCACCACTACCACCAAGCCTCTCCCATTTCCCCCCCTTCCTCTCCTGCTTCCCCACCTTCTCCTCCCTAAACGCATCCCCATCCAACCCCCTCAAATACCCATCCAAAAGCCTCGGCACCACAGCCCAATGTATCCCCAATCTTGCCACCAAATCCGCCACATGCCCCAAAAACGCCCAGGCAATAAACGCCCACTCCAAAGTATCCATCCGTCTCACACCCCCCAGCGGCCCCGCCACGCGAGAAAACGTGTATAGCCCCACAAGCACAAGATGCAGCACGTCCCAGACGAGGCGGACTTCGACACCGGAGAAGAGGAACAGCTGGACGAGAAAGAGGGAGTGGAGCGCGACTTTGGCAATGAGAACCGCCTTGGCGAGGAGCGGGAGGCGATAGAATAGGGTTGCGCAGATGGCGATGGCAAAGCCGACGCAGCCAGATGCGACGAGCCCGTCGAGGGCGGTGACGGCGAGGTAGGCTGATACGGGCGTGATGGCGTCGGTGAAGGCGGGGCGGATGGGGAGAGGGAACGGGGCGGAAGGGGGTTCGCGTTCGAGGACGACTTGCCATGTTTCTGGGAGGGGTTGGGCGCTGAGGGTAGGGCCTGATTTTGTTGAGACTGGGGAGTAGAGGGCGTTGGTGGGTTCTGGGGGCAGGGTGGATATTGTGAGGGGGCAGTCGTAGACCGTGCGGAGGATGCCGCGGTGGTGTGCTGCAAAAGCAGCGGCGAGGTTGCCGTCGAGGTAGCCTGTCGTTCGCTTGCTGGCGGTCTCGAGGTCGCAGGATGAGCGGGTGTTGTCTTCGATCAGCTCAAACGAGTTTTTGAATTCTGTTTCGAGGTCATGGTAATAGAGTCTTCTGACATTCGTCACGACACGCCTGACGCGGAAGAGTGCGCCGGCATATGTCTTGGGCGCGGCGCCGAGGCCTTCGACATAGCCCTCGGGTTTGTAGCCGAGTTCTGGATCCAACTGGATCGCGATGCAGTAGGCGCCGATATCAGGGTTGGCAAATTCGTCCACCTCGCCCTGTTGTCGATGAATGATTACCGAGTACTGCTCCCCAGTAATCATGTTCCGGAGGGTGAATATGGAGCTGGAAAAGGGGTCTGTCAGGCCGGTGCAGACAAATACCGCCACTTTCTTTCTGCTGACGGTGTTGTTCGGCAAGAGCAAGTCGTCGTTGATGGAACGAAGGTTCGTAAATGTTGACCCGAACGTCAACCTCTGCCTCGAGGGATACAGCGGCAGCCAGCGATCCCGGTGACTCTTGGTCGGGTTATGTCTTGGCCCGTCCAGGTTGAAGAGCAGAGATATTGGTATCCCATCCATGCTCCGCAGTATGCATGACATGCGCTCCGCCGACTTGGAAAGTCGCATGAGTGGCTCGGTGTTGAAGCCCAGCAGACTGGCCATGATCAGATGCATATCTCCCGGCACGGTTGTTGACCGCTTGCTGAGCTCATTCCAAATCTGGACGAAAAGCGTGCAGAAATCCGGAGCAAGCCTCCCTGCGCCGAGCGCTGCCCTGTTGGGCTTGACGCCATTCGCGAAGGCTGACCGAAACTCCTCCCTGAGAGCGCGAGTCAGGCTCGTGATAATGGCTGTGTTGATGTCGAAGCCCATCGTCATCCCGGTGCTCGGTAGCTGTACCGACTCGGCCCCTGGTTTGCGTGATAATGCCCTGAACCACTCTGCTGGCCGAGTGAGGGCTTCCAACCAAGCAGCTTGTTGCGGCGAGGTGTGTCCAGGAATTGCAACCAGCCTCTGTTTCGGTTGTGGCGAAAAGCCGTCGAAAGTCCCGTCCGCGCATTGGACCTCGCATGCTGAGGCCAGTGCCGCCTCTTGAAATGTCCAGCACCTTCCCATCCAAGGACTCACAGAGAACCTCGCAAACTGCTCGAGGCTGTCCGAGTCCATCACCGACGTCCGCTCTAGTGTTGAGTCCAGCACCAAAATGCGATCAGCTGCCTGGTAGACCGCTGGCAGCTTGTTGATGGCTCGCAACCTTAAAAAGGCGGTTGCGCCTCCTGGGGGCATGCAGAGAGCATCGATCCAGAGATATTTCGGTCGCCGCGCCGTAGCCGCCTGAAAGCCTGTGTCCAGCGAGCCGAGGAAGTCGGCAGCCGAGTCCCGGGTTCGTTTCAGCGGTTTGAGCTGGTTCATGTGGGCGTGGAGTCGTCGAAGTTGGCATTCGGGCAGGGCGTTCGTATGCGCGTTTCCAATCCCATCAGACCACACATGCGAAACCACTACGAACCGCGTCTGGGCAGTCATCCTAGCGACCTGTATCCTAACGCCCGTTTTCTGCGACCCTCTCAAGCGAATCAGCGGTATTCCTCCATCTTCGATAATGGCGCGGATCTGGTCCATCGGTACGGATTTAGGCTGACAGACGCAGCTTCCACGGGCGTGTTTCGGTACGTAACTAAAGATATCGGCGTTGCTGGCGACACACTCGTCATCGGAGCAGTTCTGATGGCTAAGACCGGGCGAATAGGCGCGGAAGAGGCGGGTGAAGTAGTATGCGATGGCGTAGTTATGCGAAGTGAGGATCTTGCGGGCGTAGAACGGGCACCAGCCGCGGAGACGCAAGACATCCAGCATCAGTTGGGCGCTCGGTGCGACGGCCTGCTTCGCGGGGGTGTCGGCGGCGGGGATGATTTCGCGGCGCAAGCGTAAGGCGGGCGTGGGCCATGGCCTGAACGAGTCGTCGATGTCGCCGCGGGCTAGATCCCACAGTACACTTCTGAGGGTGATGCAGAGGACCTTGACGGACAGAATAATGGTCGGTATGGGCATGACATGGCTCTGCGAGACACGGTCAAAGTCCTCGGCCAGCTGGATGACAGCGTCAAGGAAGCGGAAGTGCTCGTACAGCACCTGGCGGCGGTCCTCTTTCTCGTTTGCATCCTGGGTCGTCGAGCGATCTCCAATGATAGCGTGGGCAACGAGCCATTCGTTCAGCAGCGGCAGCAGCGGCCTACCTGACACGCTCTGCGAGACCTGAAACTCACGATAGTCGATGGGCTTGCCAAGGAACTCGGACACGGTGCCGAAATAGAGCCATGATTGGGCGAGCGAGGCCAGCCGGGGCGCGGGCAGGCTAGCCCATTGATCGCCGAAGCCGTGGAACTTGGGGAAGTCCCAGAAGTCAGAGCCGAAGACGTAGGCGGTGTCGGCGACGAAGGGGATATCCAAGGGCTCGACGCCGGAGACGGGGTGGGGAAGGAAGTCCATGATCCGTGCTCTCAGTGAGCGCGAGGGCCGTCGGCGACGGTTGTGGATGCGGGACCCAGACTCGGCGCCATGGTTCGGGTCATACGGGTGCGAAGAGGGAGCGTCACCTAGTCCATCCGCTGCCGTGTATTCGCCCGATCATGCACGAGTTTTGAGAAGTTGGCAGTTGCGGTAAGACGGCAAGCGGCAGAAACCCAAGACGCGGGTTGGATATTGGCACTTGCCGTGGGCGGGAGAATTAAGCACAGCAGAAAACGAGGGAGGGGGAAGAAAGAGAGAGACAGACAGAGAGAGACAAGCGAAAGGCAACCGAGAAGCAGAAGTGGAAGCAGCGGACGGCCGTTTGCTCTCTTGGCCCTGCGCCTTCCCTGTCCTGCATGTCCTGCATTGTCCCGTGGTTCCTGCCATCGTTGTCGCACCCGAGCATTCCTTCCCGGCCAGGCCCCAGGGTGCGCAAGATCTGAACGCTCTGTGGATGCACTTGCCGCGCTGTAGACGGGCGGGGGTCACATCGGCCTCTCTTTGGGGCATCGCGTCAGCAATTTTTGTCCATGCAGGTGTGTGCTAAGCGCATCAACATGGACGAATGGAGGCCATCACCGCCAGTCGATCACCGCGCCGCGGCACCACAGGCGACATCACATTCTTTCCAGGTTTCTCTTTGCCGCGTAAAATAGGCAGCAGAATCACGGATATCACACCGTCTTCTGACATTTGGGAAGACCCGGTTCCAGAAGCCAGATCTGACCGAAATTTCTGATTAGTGTTGATGTTGGCGACATGTCTGATTTCGCCCCCAAAACATTCACACAGTGAGTGGGCCCTGAGCCAACACCACGGAATCACCACGGAAGCTCCCGGCACGACCAAGGGTGCTCAGGAAGGACGACAACCTGGACGCCACAGGAAGCTCCAAATCTCGGTGTCGCTAAAAATACGGATATCGACAACTGAAACTCTGCTTTTCATTTCTAGGAAGTACGAGGTTTCCTCGACACAGAAAAGTCGGCGCCAAGTTCAGTTCCCCGCTCGCTCAGACGCGCATCTTGGCTCCACTCCAGCCGCTGGCGCTTAACCCAGCGATCTTCGGCCCGGTCAGCACGATCATGTGGAGCAGTCAGGATCCACCACTCTGATTCAGAACCGGGGCATCTTCATCGACGATGATCTTGACCAGGAACAGGACATGTTCGAACACTCCAGATCCACGGTAGCGGATGTTTGTCTGCGGTTTCAACCCCAAGGGTCGCAGCAAAAAGAGCGATCGTTCCTGAGAGAAGAGCAGTCCCTCTTCCGGCCACACGGACCGTCAAACATTCCAGGGGTCAAAGGCGTCGAGGCATGACTACCTTCACCAAACATCCCTCCCCATTTGGTCTTGAAGACTTCCATCTCTCTTTGGTAAAACGTCAATCATTATGTACAGATCTACTCCGTCGTATGTATCCACAGCTAGCCATAACCATCATGCCCATGCCAAATGCCAACCAAACCCATCCACGCTACTCAACCATGCCCAACGCTCATCCATACCCAACGTCACCCGCCCCAACTCTATCAATATCCCCTTCATCCACAATAGATCACCATCCCAATTGAGCTCTTCACTTCCTCCCCAGCGTCCCCGCCAAATTCATCGACATATACGCATCCCGCATCCAATCATCCTCCTCCCCCGCCCCCCACCTCCCCCCATTCCCACCCGCACCCCCAGTCCCCCCAGCACCACTCCCCCCACCCCCTCCCGTCCCAGGCCTCAACTCCCAATCATCCAACGACTCCCGCCCATCCACACCCGGCAACCGTATCTGCGGCGGCATGCCCCCCTGCTGGCTCGACATGGCACCTCCAATACCCATCACTCTCCCACCACCAGACGTCACTGACCCGCTCGACCCCGGCGGCGGCGGTCTCTCGCTACCGCTGTCCCGTCCGAATTGGTCGAAATCGGGGAGCTCAAACCCATGCATCGGTCCTGGCAGGGATGGTTGTTGTTGTTCCTGCTGCTGTGGTCCTCCTCCAAGGTAGTTTGTGGGTGTCTGTTGTTGTGAATGTGATTGTTGTTGGCGGTGGTTGTAGTCGAGGTATGAGATCTCGTGTTCACCGCCGGTGGGCATCTCGATCGCGGCGGGGGTTTGGACTAGCGAGCCGTCGTAGGACATGCCCATTTGCTGCTGCTGTTGTTGCTGCTGGTCGTGTGGTTTGAGGATGCGGGGTGTCGGTGCGGGCTCGACATTGCGCAGGGAGCTTGGCCCGCCGCCGCCGTGGACGGAGGGGCCGGCGCCGCTGGAGCTGCGGAAGCTGCCTATGCTTCCGCTGTGCTGGTGCTGGTGCTGGTGGTCGCCTACCGCCTCGGCCACGCCGCCCTGCCCGCCGGAGGATTGCTCGCCCGAGGAGGTGGTACCCGGAGGCCCGAGGGCCTCGCGGTCCATGTCCTTGATGGCGAACTGGGCAATGGTGCGCATCTTACGGGATACCCACCCCGCGAGGATTTTGCCGCGCTGCTTCTCGCCGAGTCGGCTGCGTGGGAAGTCGCCCTTGTTGACGAAGGCGACGATGTCGACGACGATTTGGTGTTCGTTGAGGATCGCGTTGACGATGACGGGGACGATGGAGGCGAGGTAGGCTTTGCGTGCGACCTCGACGAGGACGACGACGAGACCGCCGGCTTGGAAGATGGCGCTGGAAAGCATGTCAGTCCTGTGTATATTAAAATGGGGTCCAGTCAAAAACTTACCAACCACCCGACACAATATTCCGATGACACCTCTCCACCGACGCCTCAATATCCATCGGGAAATGGCTCAACCCATTAATCTCAAACGTCTCCCCAATACTCCCCAGCACAAACAGCACCTGCATATCCACCAACGCCCCCCCAGGCCCAATGGGCCGGCGCACGCTATGCAAGAACCCCAAATCCCCCGTCCTCACATACCTTATACTCGGATCCTCCACCGTCCTCCCATCAAACCTCTCCGCATCAAACATATCCTTGCTCCCATAAAACGCCTTCACACACGCCTCCGAATCCACCCAAATCTCACCATACTCCCCCTCGCAGCACAACCGCCTACTCTCAGGGTTTACAATCGCAATCTGCGTCGACACCGGCACCATCCCGGAATCCTGCATCAACAGCGCCTTGGGATCGCGCTCCTGGTCCGTGGGATACACCAACCCGCGCCGCAGCGCCTTGGGGTCGAGCCACAGCTCGATCGGCTCGATGCACATGTACGAGCGCGACGCGATCATGGGGTTGAGGACATGCGAGTAGACGGTGTTGATGGACGTGCGGTCCAGCCCGGTGGACGCAAAATGCAGCCGCACCTTCTGGAATACATCCACGCGCGGCCGGCCGTCGGCAGAGATCATCATGTTCTTGAGCTCGTGCAGCGTGAAGCCCTTGCCGGGCATCATGTTCATGGCGTGGTCGAGCATCTGGGGCGTGGCATACGTGTCTTTGATCTTGTACCGCGCCAGGATGAGGAAGAGGGAGGCTGGGTTTTGGGCGAATTCGACGGGGGAGAGCAGGTAGGTTGGTGTGCCGACGTAGATGCCCATTAGGCAGGTGTGGATGAACCCAAGGCCGGTGGTGCTGCGCACGCAGCCGAGAACGGGGCGGGAGCTGGTCATTTGGCAGGTTTCTTTCTGGACTTTGCACATGCCCAGGATTGTCTCGTGGCCGAGTTGCACGGCGAGGCGTCGCTGGTCGGGGGTCCAGTAGGTCCAGATGACGACTGGGTAGCCCGGCTGGACCCAGGCGGGGTCCATGGTGATGCCGAGATCGCGCAGCCCGCTGTTTTGCTTTGGCGGTTTGGTGGTGTTGTACATGCTCGGGATCGCGACCTTGAGAACCTGTGCCGTCTGCTTAATGTGCTGCGAGACGGGCTTCATCTTCAGGAGGTGGTCCACCTCGGTATTCACGAGGACCGCCCTCACGCGGTAGTCTCCTACCAGGTGCAGGAAGGCGGGGACGTCTTCTGACAGGCGGTTCTGGTCCATAGGCGCGAGAGGAATGACGACGAGGCCGAGATTGATGCAGGCGTGAACCGCAAAGACAAACTCCTCGGAATGCGTGTACATAAGGACCACATGGTCGCCCGCCCGGAGCTTAACCTTGTTCTTGAGATAGAGGGCGACAGCAGCGACCTTCATGTCAAACTTCTTCCATGTGACACCCTTGCCCTCCTTTCCACGGCCATCTATGGTGCAGAAGGACAGTTCTTCAGGCTGCCTCGCAACACGCCATTGGATGAGGTCTGTGATGCTCGAGAAACTGGTGAGCGGTGTCGAGGTCCTGTCATCAATGACCACCTCTCTCCGGTCAATGCCAGAGTACTGCTTGTCCGCCGGTTCAAGCAGGTCGGCGCGGGAGTTGGACGCCATGGGCGACCAGATACCGCCGACAGGGTCGATACCCACGGGAAGGTTGAGCACGGCATGCTCAACCGCAAACTTGACGTGGACGCACGGGAGGTTGCCCAGGTCAAACTCCCTCCTGCACAGCATGTTGCCAATCTCGCGCCGGCCGTTCTTAAGCACCCGGGGCAAGGCATTGGGCGCTGTGATCATGACGCAGTACACGCGGAGGTTGTGCTCCTGCATCAACACGTCCATGCACCTCTCAGCCAGGGAGTCGAGCAGCGCCGTGTCCAGCTGCCGTGGCGGGCCTCCGTTGGCGGCAGGAGCTGTTGACGCCGCCTGCGACTCGAGCACGACGACCGGGAGGTGCTCATCATTGACAAAGACGTCAAAGGCGGAGCAATCAAAGATCTTTGGCACGTTCTTCATGATGCTGACGACGATGTGCTGGACAAAGAAGTAGCGATGCTCCGCCGTCTCAATGCCGCCGTCATCCTCGACCCATTCCACCTTCTGTCGGATGCGGTCCTCGTACAAGCCGAGGACAAAGATCTTGCCCTCAATGATAGTACCCAGAAGACCAGTCCGAAGGAACTCAGGCTCAACCGGGCTTGGCGTCGGGTCACCAGGGTCGAACTTGTATGGCCGAGCGTGGAAGATCTGTTCTGTGTGCTTTGGCAACGCCCAGAAACCGCCAGAGAGCGAAGGAGAGTCAACCCAGATCTCGCCCACCTGGTTAGGTGACACCAGAAGGCCAGTTTCAGGGTCGACGACAGCGAGCGTGGCATCTGGAATTGGATACCCAAAAGCACCAATGCGGAGGGTTCCAGGCTCACTGGACCGCTTGACAACCTCGTCTCCAATGGCGACCACCAGCACCTCATTCGTCTTGAGGGCTTCCCGGTCAAGCAGGACTTCTCCCGGATCGGTTTTTGAACGCTCTTCCGTAGCCTTCTTTGCGCCTTGCCCAAGGAGCGTCGAGAACCCGTTGGACGGCTTCTCCTCCTCCTTCTCCTTTTCGTCCTCAGGGCTGCTCTCCGCCTCCATGTCAATCTTGAGAGGGCATCCCATGCGCTCCTCGCCGCCAAGCCAATCGCGGACGCTGATGACCATGCCGCCATGCTCGCCAAGGCACAGCATCGGCGCCACAACTTCTCTCGAACGCGTATTCCGGAGTGGGCGAAACCAGCGGTCCGCAAGAAGCTCGTTGAACTCGCTGTCGACAGTGAGTGTGTCGATCAGGCAGAGCTTGACGGTCTGGAAGTTGGGTTCCATGCCCTTCTTGAAGTTTCTCGTGGCCATGGGGTCGGCCTGGTAATTGTAGGCTGTCCGCTTCAGGCCAGGATAGTCTGCGATCATGACCGTGGGCTTGTATTTAGTGATGAGATGAGCGTACAGGCCAGGAACCTCGACCGCTTTGTTCTCCATCCAGACCGTGGTGTGTCCGCCATATACCGTCAGGAGGACGCCCATAATCATGCCAATGCCTTGGCGGGCATCCAGATATGAGAGCAGAATCTCGCTGCTCGCACCTCCGCCAATCAGTCGGCCGTTCTTGTCGCGAAGGTTCCTGTTGAAGGTATCCGCGGGCCCATTGCCTGGCGCAGTCGAGACGATGGCACTGAGGCAGGCCATTTGGTGCATGATAGTCCGATGGCTCAGGACGACACCCCTCAGGTCGCCTGTTGGCGCTCTGGAGAACTCAATGTAGGCCAGATCGGGAACAGAAAGGGGAGGGACATCATCCTTCCGCTTGGGATGATAGCTGCCGAATTCGTTCGTCTTCCACCACTCGACGCCCTTGGGCCAGTTAAGCTTCTGGGCAGTGATGTCGCGCTGGAACGTCTTCAGGTTGTTGTCGGTGGTCAGGGCCAGGTGGGCCTGTGTAGAGGTCAAAATCAGGTTGAGCTTCTGGTAGTCCTGCAGTTCATTGATGGGCACGGCAACCACGCCGGCAATGAAGCAGCCCAACAAGGCAGTGGCGAAGTCGATAATCTCGGCATCTCGATAGATGAGCGCTACCCGGTCTCCACGGTACAGCGAGCTCTTATCGCGGATCACCTGCGCCACCTTTTCGGCCCTCATTGCCAGCTTGTCCCAGGTGATGGACGCTATCTCCTTGCCCTTGCTGTCCAGCACCCAGTAGGCTGGCAGCTTGGCTGTGGTGCGGCCGCGGTGCCTAAGCACGGCCGCAATGTTGTCAAAGTTTGACATTGGGGTATGTTCATCGTGCGGATCGTGAATCGCAAACGGGACTTCGCGCGGTTCGAGCGGCATCTGAAACTGAAGAGCCTCTGGGGGCGGCAAGTCGCTCGTGGTGAGCATCGGCGGGGCCATTGCAGCGGTGGGCGAAAAGGCGTCGCTTGAAGAATATCTCTGCGGGCCACCATATTCCCCGGGGGCAGCGGGGTCGTACGACTGCCCGGCGAAGTCTGAAAAGTAGGCTTGAGAGTCCAACAATGTCCCCGTCCTGCTGTCGTAGGGGTTTTGTGGTTGTTGATCGGCATAGCCAAAATGCTGCTCCGGATTGAAGGCATAGTCGCCTGAGACCATGGTCCCCGACCGCGTGGAGGCTTCGTTCACCGAGGTTGCCGAGAGGAAGAGCGAGTCGTGCTTGCGGATATTGGGACGGTGCTCGGCCACCGGACCGCCAGGGGCGAGCAATGCCGCGGGATGCGATTCAATGTTCGCGAATGGCGACTGGGATCGGTAATCTGTTGGCGACCCGAAGGATTGGCGGGGCTCGGGGGATCGCGGGCTAGAGGTATTGGCATTCAAGGCGGCGAGCGAGGCAGCGCGGTGGTCGTGGTCCGGGTCGTGGTAAGGTTCGTCAACGGTGTGGACTCGAAGGCCGCCCATCCTCTCGGCCAATTCGTTGTAGCCATATCGTGACAGCAGCTGTGTGCGACGCTTCTGGTAGCTGGGAGAGGGGAATATCGTCAGCTTGGGGTGTCAAACGGAGGGGATAATAGTGACAGTATCTGTACCCCTTCTGCGTAATATCTCCTTCCTAAAAACCGCACACAGCCATGTCAGTCCGTCCCGTGTAATCAGTATAAGAGGGATGGGGCCTGACGCAAGCGCAAAGCAGCGGGCGCAAAGCAATTGTCCCTCAAGCCGACGCACCTCAAGCTCCCTATCCAACTCCTCCAGCTGCCCCTGGAGCTCTGGGCTGAGTTCAGCCATGTCGTAGGTATTTGCGACGAGTGGTCGCCGCCGTCCTCAATATCAAAGAAAGGAGGGGAATGTGAGATTCGAAAGGGTGGTGGGACGGATGGACTGGCGCTGCCCAGTGTGTCGGGGGTTGACTAGAGGTGAGCAGTCATAAAGTTTTGTTGTCGCGGGTCCTCAGGGCGGAGGGTCACGGCGGCGCTTGTTGGTGGTCTTGCTGACCTTGTGACGTCGGGACGGGAGGGCGGTCTTCTAGGGTAATAGGTATGGAGGTAGGGTGTCCTCAGGAGCGGCGGGTTGTGGTGGCACTGACGGACACCGTCCATGGATGGATCATGGCGCGAGATGGCTCGTCTTGTTAGTGGGGTTGTTGCCCCTGGACTGCCAATGAACCACACGCAACGGCTGACCAGGCGACCCTGCCAGTGCCTGCCCTGCTCGAACCCCTGGCTCGGACTGCATGCTGCTCCCGCGTGGCGGGGTCCACTCCTTACCTAATCAGGGCAGGACGGGCAGCTGTCTCACTCGCAGGGTCCTTTCCTCCCGAATCCTCCATTCTTTCTCCGAGATACGGATATTTCTGCTCAATACGAATAATCTCGATAAATGATTTCTACCACGGTAGCGCTATCGTAGCATCTGTACATGAGACGTTGCACATTAAATACCACTTCCGCTGCCCTGTACGGAGTCCTAATTTATCCAGTTGGCTGGCCGATCAAGCCCAACACGAAAAGCTCGGATCGTCATTCCCCAGGCTCGAGCCCCACCAGCGCATCTTCGCTCGTCGGCGCACAAGAGCCACCGATCCGGCGCTGCAAGAGACCCACATGCCACAGGTTCCAGCCAATGCAAAATTTCCTCATTTGTTGATGCATTTTGTCTCTTCCTCTCTTTTCTCTTCGCTTTTCCATCCAGCCGGTCTGCAGTTGCCTGTCCGCCGCGATGGTCGATGGGGGAGCAACTCGCAAGAGATTCTTCATGATGGCAACGGATGCCAAAGCTCAGCCCGGGACGGTTTGACTTATTGTCGCTGTCTTGGGCTGGACGAGGCTTCGAAGCCATCTTTTTTATCTCTTTGGCGTTGCTCCCCGACCTCATCCTTCACAGTGGTAAGTCTTGCATCTTGCCTTTTTTTTTTCCCTACGGCAACCATATGATGAAACCTTTCGCAAACTCACAGACCTGTTCTGAATTTCTATGTTGAGAAACTGCACCTAACATCTCCTGATTCTACACTGCCACCTCATCCAACAATGTTTCTATGTCTGTAATGTCCTTGACAACTTGCTGACTGATTCTCAGGGTCCTCTTTCACCTCACGTCGCTCGAGTTCAGTCAGATTGCTCTTTGTCTCTCAAGCTTAGTTTCGATAAGCATAATGAGAAGTAACCCCAGAACTCGACACCGCTTTGTGTCCCGACTCGGGCTTTGTCTCGGGATCCAAATTTGCCGGTCATCTTTTTCCCATCACAATACCCTTCTTCGGGGCCATTGTGTCGACAGCTTCGCCGGCAGACAAGTCTCAGGCCTTTGTCGTCTCAACCTGTAATGGGAGGAGAGAGTGTATATCAGGGTACTCTGGACCTGGGACAAGCGAATTGTTTTCCATCTCGCATCTTGTACTCGTTTCAGTCTTTATTCTATCTTCGCAACAATCAACAAGTAGTCCAGCAGAGCTGCTACATAAATACTTTCGACTTCCCTCTCACAGTCCGCCGTGTCAAACCATACTCCAATCCCAATCCAGCACACAGTTTCAAGTCCCCAAATCGACATGTCTCAGAACGGTAACCCAAACTTCGGTGTTGGAGAGGGCAATCCGTTCGACATGCCCGTGGCTGATGATGACATGATCAACTGGATCGCTGGCCTCGATAACACCGCTGACCCACTTCCAGAGAACGATGACTTTTCCCAGTTTATGAACTGGGGCACTCTAGGAGGAGATGACGAACAGGCAGCCGGGCATCTCATGCCAGAGTTCACAGGGATGGACATTGACCCCCAGCTGTTTGATGCTGCCAATGCTGGCCAACAAGCGCCTCAGCTCGCCTTCACTGCCCCCGAGTACCAATTTACTCTCCCTGAAATCCCCGAGGATGCTCCTTTCCCAGACCCGGTGGCCGCAATTGACGACGAGGGGTTTTACACGCTTGAGAACGCCCAACAACATGACCCCATGAATCTCCTCGCTGGCCAGGACTATCCCCTGAATCCTCTCACTGCTTGGGACCCTGCTGCTAACCAAACAGGTCAGTATCAACAGGTCATGACAGCTGGCCAGGGGGCCCAAATGGGCCAGGGAACGCAGACCGTCCTTCCCGCCGCTGGGCAAGGTATCTCAAACTTGAATGTTTTCATGGGCCAGCTTCAAGGTTTGTTTCCCAGCCCTGATCTCGACCAGGGCCTCGATGCGAACGTGCCGGTCACAGCCCCTGTTCAACCACAGGGCGCTGTGCAGACATCACCTTTCGCCCAGCCGCAGCAGCTTAACCCACAGGCACGAGTAAGCCCTCCAGTCCAGCCCCAGGGCGACCCCGAGCCGGCAGTAATCCGTGCCCAGCCCCGGGCCGCCGATGTCGACCCAGCAACCCAAATTGACAAGCTCTCGCATACCAGGGGCCAAAAATTCGATCCCAACAATGAGCCGGCCAAGTTCTACGTCAATCCCACTGGGTTGGCTGCTTGGGGGCCTCAGACCGGCGGGAACCAGCCGCGCAGGCTTTTCGACTACTACAAGTCAACTGCTGAGTTGATCCCGAGCGCATTCTTCAACAGGGATGAACTGGTTAGGTTCTTTCTGGGCCAAGGACACCCAAACCCCAACCGGAAACTGACGCTCTGGATCCAGAACGTGCCCGCGCAGATGAACTATCGATACCCAAACCAGGCCAGCTCTAGCAAGTGCCGATACAAGCACTGCCAGGCATCCTCGCGGACGATTCTCAAAGGCTGGTACCGCGTGGCCTTCGACGAGTTCTCGGACAAGACAGGCCACACCCTGGACCCTTTCCACAACGCGGGCTACATGCACCTTCACTGCTTCGAGACGCTGTTCGACCTCGGATACCTGCTGCACCACAGCGCCACTCGCCATGGGTTCGTCATCCGCCCGGACACTCGGAATCTGGTGCATGAGATGAGGAACCCGGCCGCCCTCACGCGGGACCACGAAACCATGTGGAACGCGTTCCAAGACTGGAAGCACAGCCACCAGGAGCGGGCCGATCGCATCGAGACCCAGAACAACAGCCTCCCCGCGGGGCAGCCGTACACGGGCTTCGATCTCCAGACCGTGCCTCCCCACGAACAGCGGCTTGGCTTCGCACTCACCGAGATGCACCTGTCGCATCAAGTTGCCGTCCGGCAAGCTACGCGCGATCGGCGCGGCGGCGCCCACATCGGTCTGCACAAGGGCGATCTGGTGCGCTTCAACCAGCTGAAGCGGCGCGAGCAGCGCAAGAGGCAAGGCTTCACCAGCGACAGCGAAGCGGAGCGGGAGGAGGAGGAAAAGGAGCAGACGCGCCGGCGCCAGCGGTTGTCACCGCCAGCACCTGCTCAGGGCCGCAATACCCGCAACAAGCGCGCCGCCCCCTCCTCGTCTTCGTCTGAAGAGGCGTTTGCCCCCGCCCCAAAGCGCGCCCGCGCCAACACCCCCGCCAACGACACGATCCAGGTGGCTGCCCCCATCCCAGCAAACAACACCGGCTACGCCGACGTCAGCAACAGCGACTCCGACACAGACATCTACGGCGCCTCGCCGCAGCAGCAGCCCCGCGCGCTCCCGGCCACCCAACCCAAGAAGACCCCCAGCCCTCCCTGCGGCGGCCTCGTCGCTCCCGGACAACTCACCTTTCCTACAATCTCACCTTCCCCCGCCGCCTCAACCCCCGGTCCGCGCACCCGCAAACGAGCCCGCGAGGAGGAGCAGCGGCAGCAACAGCGTGATCAAGTCCAAAAACGCCAGCGCCTGCACCAAACCTCGCCCCAACAACAACACCAACAAGCCCAATTCCAACTCCCCCTCCGCCACCAACCCCCGCAGCTCCAGTTCCAGCCCCAGCGGCAGATCCAATTCGCCCCTCCTCAACAACCCCAGCCCCAGATGCAGAACAATCAGCTCCAGCCGCAGTACATAGTCGACTACTGGGGCAACCTGCAGTATGACCTGCGGTATGACCTGCTGCCGCAAGAGGATGACAGCTTGGGGGAGAGGATTGGGGGGTTGGGGAGGAGGCAGAGGAGGGAGGTGGAGAGGGAGGTTAGGAGGAGGGAGGAGGGGGGGGATCGGAGGAAGGTGCAGAGTTTTTAATGAAGGTTGGGACTTTCTTGTGGGTGGTGAGGGGTGATGGTGGTGAGGGGTGGATTGGGTGGGGGAAGGTAAGTAAGAGGGAAGTGTAAGAGTAAGTGTACGGATAAGGTAGGCTTTCTTTTCGTCTTGTTTCCTTTATTTTAGAGTTGTTTTCTTTTCAGCAAAGTATGGGCAGACAAAAGAAAAGAGGAGGAGAAAAAGAAGGAAACAAGGTATAGAGAGAAGAATAGGGTGTCTAGAACACCTCGATGTACAAACATGTAATAACAACAAATACCTAATATCTGAACATCTGAACCAGGAACTTAACATGAGTGAAAATGAATCACATGAGCTTACTCTCCACGTTGGCCAGTATCACCCGCCCTCTCGGGTTGTCGCTAGGTGGAGGGGAACATTCGGCAGTGCGTGATGCCGTAAGCGTACCAGACAGACTACCGTCGTGGTTGGAAGAGGACAACCGCTGTTCCAAACCAAACATATGTTGCGTCCAGGTCAGTGTTAGGGGAGCTAGAGCTTTACCCTAAGGCATACTGTACGCCTTCGTTGCCGCTTTCGATTATATTGCAAGCCTCCGTTGACTTCTTCATACTTTCCCGCACATAGATCCACAGCATCCAGCCGACAGCCAGAGGTATGCGTCAGCAGCTGACGGAGGGTGATGGGATACGGTTAGACGGTCAACACGGGGCATTCGGACTCGCCGGGGTAGATGGGCCAGGTAAAGCCTTTGAGGACGCGGAGGGAGGCGAGGTGGAGGATGGGGTGAGGATGTGGGGGGGGGGGCGCAGGGGGCGCGGGTGCGGCCGGTTCGGGGAGCTTCGACGGAGAACCAAGAGTGCTGCAGCTCTCAACGGGAGGGTGGCTACGGGGATACACTACATCCCAACCTCAGGATTCCGTTGAGACGGTTGGTACGATGTCTGGACATCTTGATCTGCGGCCATGTTGAGTCAGGCGGGCATTATCGCCAGTTGTCTGCCTTCGCCCAGGGAGATCAAGCGTAAGAATGGGAGAACCTTGCCCGACTCGACAAAAGGGCTCATAAACCTTGAGCTTGAGAATAAGGACATTAGAGCCTTGGCCGCCTGGAGGACCTCGCGAACACCGAGGATAGGAAGACTTGAAAGAGAGAGACTGGCTTCTGAAGCTTTGCTGACACCTCACTGCAACCCTTAAATAAATCCCGTTTTATCGACAGTTGGAACTCTGAATTCGGGTCAATTAATTCTTATTAAACGAAATAGATGCAAACTTTGAATGAAATAAAATGATGGATTTGATCAAGCACTTTTTCGAGGGGGGTTTCTTACTGTTGAGTTCCCAAGTCTTCATGACAATGACAAACATTTCAGGGTTAGGGTCCGTTCGTGACAACGAAAGTGCCCATGAGAATCGGCAACTCCTTGCTCTTTGGTCAAGCGAGTGTTCTTGAAATGAAGGCACCCAACCCAAAGAATGTCAAATCTGGGAGGGTCTGGAGAGGCAACCAAAACTTTTGCTCCTCCTCCAACCTAGTACCAGCCCGGAAGCTCCGCCGAGGACGCATCGGGATGGGGCCGGCGACGCCGAAAGTGGGGCCGTCTCAGTTGTTACAATTTTCCTAGAGAGTCCCTGAAGCTTCACTCTGCCTCTTAACAACTGCCTTAGCGTCCATCTGCTGCCTCGTTGGCCTTCCTGAAACTGGGGTTAGTTGCTGCGAATTGAACGGCTGCATCCTTTGGCGGACGCCGCCTGCAAGGCTATCTGGCAGGCTGCAGCACGGGGTCGCCGTGGAGTACAAACCATGTATGTATGTACAGCAGGGCTGCCTTAGCCTGATTGTGGATGCGACGTCGTGCTGCAGTACAGGGCTACAAGCGAGCAGTGGTGGTGTTAAAAGACGGGACTTGACGTTG
Source organism: Amesomyces nigricolor (assembly GCA_004802645.1). Taxonomy (NCBI): domain Eukaryota; kingdom Fungi; phylum Ascomycota; class Sordariomycetes; order Sordariales; family Chaetomiaceae; genus Amesomyces; species Amesomyces nigricolor. Next base: position 784,325 of record SRKS01000004.1, read on the forward strand.
ACAAAGCGATTCTTTCAGCTCAGATTTCCATTTCCAGCCTTCCCTTTTTGTGTATTGGGACCAAAAGTACAAGCACCTCGCCTCCAATCACAGCCAGCGACTCGGGCTCCTTCTGTCTCCAGCAAACCTCCCATAACGGCAGGCGCAAACCATCCCATCATTACGACATCAAGTCGGTTCATGTTCGCCCACACGTGCCCAGCACCGTACCCAGCTGCCCAGGTGTGTCTTCTGCAGGGAAGCGGCCCTGCACTTCCATCCTTCCCACAACCCTTGACTCGATTCACACAATCAAGAACCCGGTTCCAGATTGCTGGGATTGAACGCTCGGCACACGCACCACCAGGACGCCAACCCACGCCAACCACTTCGCTTTGACCTTGTTGGAATGCGCGCTTCCCGTTCCATGCCCACGGCTCATCCACTGCTACCTGGTGCTCTCTGAACCACGGCTTGGCCTCTCTGAACTCGTCTACTGGTTATTAGACCCATCGATCTGCATCATCACATCGCCTGAACAGTGTCTTCATCATCGGCCATCTCTCAACTCATACCCCGGACATCTGCATCAAGGCCATTGTCACTCTCGAACGAGTCCCTCGACCCCGGGTTCCTGCAGTCGCCCAATTCATCCCCAGCTACGCCCTCAACCATTTCTGGTCTCAACTGCACTTTCCTTTCACTAACATCCACTTTCGGAGGCAGTTGAGGCTATGGGAGGAGGAGGAGCGAATGGCGAGTCCGCTGCCGCTGGCGCAGCGGCTCTGGCCCTCTGTGTCTCTGAACCAGAGCCTGCTTTGCAGGTCATTGTTCTTGTGAGTTTTGTTTCCATTACCTGCCCGCTTACTTGTTCAGATTACTTCCATCCATGATGAGGGGATATCCCTTTACCGTTGTCTCATCCCCCTGTTGAGTTTGAGTGATGGCCTTGTCCATACAAACCTCGTTACCTCCCCCGGGCTGCTGCATCCGTTATCGGCGCCGGGCTGTCCACTCGGTCTACCCCGGCCGTTGACACCGGCCCCCGGCAGATGGAGCCTGGGCAGTGCCCCGATGTCTTACCCAAACGGAGAAACCCGTCCTGTTTTTGGTCCTTTGTCTCTCCGGGCAACAACCCTTGCTTGAGAATAATCATCCCTCCAACGCACCACCCGTTTTCTCCAGAATGCTGGAAACATTATCCTCTGCGTCCGACTAACACACCTCAGGGCTCAGGGGGAGGCCCCCTAGAAAGCAACGTCACAGCCTTCCTCGTGCGCTCAATAGCATCAGGCTGGGCTAAAGGCTCAGTCGTCGCTGTCGATGCCGGCGTCCACCTCAGCGCCATCAAGGGCATTTTAGGGGAGACCCAGCCAGCACGCCTCGGGGAGGAGAATGGCCCGCAGCTCCCACATACCCTCGAGACAGGCCCCTTCGCCGGACTCCAGCTCCCAAGCGCCACGGCAGACGCAAATGCCGCCCATATCCACAAGGACTTAATTGAAACCTACCTCATCACCCACCCGCATCTCGACCACATCGCCGGCTTCGTCATCAACACGGCCGGTCTGCCTGGCTCGCGCCCAAAAAGGGTTGCGGGGCTGCCGAGCACCATCACCGCCCTCAAGACGCACGTGTTTAACAACGTCATCTGGCCGAACCTGAGCGATGAGAACAACGGAGCCGGCCTGGTTACCTTCACACGTCTCGTCGAAGGGGGTTCACCGGCCCTCGGCGAGGGCGAAGGGAGGGGTTACCTTGAGATCTGCAACGGCTTGGCTGTCAAGATATGGAGCGTTAGCCATGGCCATTGTATCGAGCGGCACAGCCACCGCGGAAGCAGCAGCACCCGCCATGGCAGCTTTGACGCCTCAGCACTGCCCGTGCAGGGCATGCCGTCTCCGTCTCGCAACCTTGCGCAGCATACCTCCCTGCCGACTAATATCGGCGCGATTTTGCAGCAGCACGAGCGCATGCAATCGTCACCCGGCGGCCGCCGCGGCAGCTCTTTCTCTGGCGCCGGCCAGTCCATCGACGAGTCAGTGTGCGTGTACGACAGCTCGGCATACTTCATCCGGGACGTGACCACGGGGCGGGAGATCCTCATGTTTGGCGACGTCGAGCCCGACAGTGTCAGTCTTTCACCACGGAACCGGCAGGTCTGGGAAGAAGCGGCGCCCAAGATTGCCGCCGGAAACCTGACGGGCATCTTCATCGAGTGCAGCTACGATGATTCGCGATGTGTCGAACGCTTATTCGGCCATCTGACCCCTCGATACATCTCCGAAGAAATGACTGCCCTCGCCGAGGAAGTCGTCGCCGCGCGCCAGGAAAAAAACACCACCCCAAACCACAGCGACAAAAAGCGCAAGCGCGTCGGCGAACCCGACACCGGCTCCCTCCCAAAGCGCAAATCCACCCCCCAACTCACTGCCTCCCGCGACCACCGCGGGCCTGACCACCCCCTCTCCCCAAAAAGCCTCTACCCCCGCCGCCGCGTCAGCTCCGCAGCCAGCTCCATCTCGGACCACGGCCACCACAGCCACGACGAGCACCACCTGCCCAAGACCCTCCCCCTGCCCACCCACCCCCTCCGCAGCGCCATCACCCAGGACGACGACAACGACGACGGCCTCAGCCTCGGCTCCCCGCGCATCCAAGTCTCTGTCCCGGACGCGGATCCCCTGTCGGCGTATCACTCGGATGTTAGTCCGACTACGACCCCGATGAGCACCGCGGCTCTGCCTTTCCCGTTGCCAACGTCCCATCCGCATCAGCAGCACCATCACACGCAACAGTACTCTCAGCTGTTGCATCACCAACAACAACAACAACAGCAGCAACAAACAGAACGTCAACCACCGTGTCTGACGAATGTGCTAAAGGGGCTGAAGGTGGTCATCATCCATGTCAAGGAGAGCATGGTGGATGGGGTGAAGGCGGGGAATGTGATTCTGGAGGAGCTGAGGGAGCATGAGAGGGAGGCGGGGTTGGGGGTTGAGTATGTGGTTAGTGAGGCGGGGCAAGGGTTTTTCTTCTAGGTTTTTGAGATTTTTATTTGGGGTTTTTTGGGGGAGGTTCGTTTTGAAGTTTTGTTTTTGGTTGGTGTTGTTTGGGTTGGTGTTGTTCAGTTGGTTTGGTTTGGTATACAATGGGACTGGGTGGATGGATGATGACGGGGGAGGGGTGGTGTAACCAGTGGTGGGAGTGGTGGGTGGGAAAGCTTTGGGCGTTTGGGGCTGGGCGAGATGGGTAGGATGAGGTTCATGAGTGGATGTGACTACGGTTGGCTTATATACCAGTATGGGTGTCATGATGTAGACTGACAGTTGAGTTTTTGTTTTGGGTTTCTGTGCTTTTCTTCTACGGTGTTGGATGGCGGGTTATAGATGTGCGTTTCTTGCTCAGGGGACGGCGAATATGATAGCAATGAGGGTGAACAATGTTCCATCAAGTAATCGTGTCTACGTGTAAAGCTTCTCATGAGTTAAACACACTGTCACTGTCTGGAAGAGAGCCCATGAGGTTGAAAGGTATGCTACCGTTGTCTATCCATCCCGTCTAATGTCTGCAGCAGCCAACAGTTATAACTCCAATATCATGCCGATCTGTTGGGCAAGTCTTTCTTCTCCAGCTTCTTCGCCCCCTCCATACCACCCAGGTCCTTCTCGAAGTCTGGCCTGGGCAATTCCAGCCCCTCAGTCAACCTGCCATACGTGATCCCACCCAGCCTGCTAATTGGCCGCAGCACCTACACCCACGTTAGCACTCTTCATCACTAAGCCAACATAAAAAAGATTGAAATTCACCTTAGGATCAATGATATTCCTCTCCTCATTAACCGCATCCTCCCTCGCCCAAAACCTTGTGCCCTCAATCACCGCCAACGTAGCCGACACCTTCCCGGGCGTCCCCCGACTCTCAAACTCCCTCACGCTCTCCAACTTCCCCTCAATACTAAACACCGCCTCCTTCACCCTCGCAACCCCCACCGTCTCACAGTCATACACCGGCGTCAACCCGCTCACATCCCACTCACTGACCCCGTACGGCGCGTTGATACTCGTCGCGTTCGCCGCCTCGACGAACCCCTCGGAGATGATGTTGATGACGCACTCGCCCCGCTCATGGAGATTGCGCAAAGAGTCCTTGGCGCGGGCCGCGTCGAGCGCGGACGCGAAGCCGATTATGAAGAGCGGCGGGTCGTGGCTAATGAGCTGGAAGTAGCTGAAGGGCGCGAGGTTGGTGACGGTGCCGTCGGCGGAGCGCGTGGAGAGGAAGGCGATGGGCCGCGGGATGACCGCGGAGATCAGGAGCTTGTAGTTGAAGCCGGCGGGGCGGTCCGGGGCGTAGGGGTCGATGGGGATGTGCTTTTTGTCAGAGGAGGGGGTGGTGGTGGTGGAGGTGGAGTTGGCGCCCTGGCCGAATTTCCAGTTGGGGTCGGGGGTCTGGGTGTAGTTGAAGGTGGTGGAGGGGTCGAAGGGGGGGCGTTTGGCTTCGACGGTCTTGAAGTCAGGGTGGGGGTTGCGCCCGATCTGCTTTTCCCAGTTGGCGGTTTTTTCGGCGGCCATTGTGAAGGTTGTAGTGTTATTGGTGGTTGGGGCTGGTGTACCTGATGAGAATGGTCCTCTGAAGTGTCTGAATCGGGGTTGTGACAAAGTAAATATTGCTGAGTGAGATGGCCCGGCAATGGGGGTAACGGCAGCAAGTATACGAAGGTGGGGGCGGGGCAGGCGGCGATTGCGCTTGCCATCGGATAATGGATCGCGGAACGGGAGCCGGGGGTGGGTTCGGGCCAGGAAGGCGCGTTTCGAGAGCGGCATGGCGAAAATCATGGGGGAAAATCTTCGAGGATTCAAGGGTCAAGGCATTTGAGTGGATGGGGAACTCGTCGAATTGAATTCCCAGGAAGCCCTGCGACAGCATGCAAGTCAGCAACACCTCCCCGGTCAGACCTGCCCCGAGCCGGGCCCGACACTTCGGGAGAGCGCAAGGGTTCGGGGCTCCACTCTCGGCTTCAGCAACTGCGGTCTGTCGCTCACTCTGTCCACGGCTCGGCATCTGCCGGCAAAAGCTGCGGTCAAGAGACGATCCTCAGCCTCAACTCTTTCTGGCGATGTTGGCAATGTGTTCTAGTTGATTCTGGCCCTTGGAGGGGCGAAAAAAGGTAGAGATGCCGTGATGTTTGTGAGGACTCTGCGATTGACATGGCACGTCTAACCCTAACCCATGGCAGACTTCTTCTTGTGTACAGGGCAAGGGTGCTTGCTCTCGGCAAAAAAAGATCAGAAAGAAAGTTAACGTTAGAGAGAGACAGTCTGAGAGAAGCAAACGCAACTCTAGCGCTCAGCAATCGTGATCTAAGGCTTGTTTGATCTAAGCCAGTGACACCCGAAAGCCCAGAGACGGGGAAAGGTTGGTGCGGTCCTTACTTTCTTTCACTTTTTCAGTCTTTTTCCTGTTCTTCATAAAATTCACCCGGGTCCTTTTGGATGATTCCAAGTTCGCGACTTTCGGCAGTTTAGGACGGCTTCCTTCTTGAACGGTAGGCGCAACCGCCCAGCCCATCTTGGCGTCCAACCCAGTGAAATTATCTTGGGAACTCAAAAGAACGCCATCCACCATGATCGGTTTTCCAACCCTCTTTCTCCCGTCTTTGTGATGAAGTCTTCCGTCCCAAAATCGAAAAGCCCAAAAAGCAACGACACCCGGATGGCATGCGCGGACCAGGCACCCAATCAAAGGGCAGGATTTAACGCCGCCGAGGCACGCCCCAGGCTAGCAACAACGCAGCAAACTCCTCAAGCGTGTCGGAAACACAGCCCGCTTGACGGAGCAGCGGGGCAAGAGCGCACTTGAACTCTGAGGGCTGTGTGCTGGACATGCGGCAGCACGGCATGGCAACCATGCTCTGGTCTTTTCTTGGAGACCCAAGCGACGCAACACAAGCAGGGCTGACGGGGTGGCTGTCACCGACCAGAGAGCAAGCCGATGCGTCAATGTGGCCCAGTGTCAAGGCCGGCAGCCATAGGGCAGAAGGATGAGACGCCGTTGACCAGGTCTGGAGTTGGGCAGACGCAGACTCGCCGACGAGGTGGGAGCAAGGCCCGATCCCCAGCCCAGCTCGGCTCGCCGCCCAATCCACCACCCTTGTCGTTTCAGCCCTTCGCCCTCCTTCCCGCTCTCGCACAAGGACCAAACCGCTCCGGGACGGGCCCGCAGGCTCGTCGCAGAGGCCGCGTTCCCTTTGTCGATCCGCCTCTCCGCCTGGTTGCAAGGCAAACCGTTGCCCACCCCGTCGTCCCAACCGCCGCAGTCGCTTGTTTGATGTTGGTCTGTTTGTCCCCTCGTTTCTCCTGCGACACATCCGTACCGAGTAATGATTGAAGGCGCGTCAATGTCTCCGTGAGAAGCGCTCTCCCTGATCCGCCGCGGCTATGGCGACAGCCAAACGGTCGTCTGGGACATCGCGAAGCCGCTGGCGCCGCCCGCCCTCGCTCATCACGCTGTTAGCAGCCCCGGATCTGCTGATAGGCGGCGCCTTCGCGACAAACTGCCGAGCAAACTTCCTCTTCCCGACAAAAGACCTCACATTCTTTCGCCTCGACACCGTCAACGTCACATACCACTCCGACCTCACCCAACCGACGCTGTCTTGTTGGTGTGGCGCCCCTGGCTGGGCAACCCAGAGTTAGTGCCGTCTCTCCTCCAGCGGCTGGTTCGCCAAGTGACCGCGATCCACCCTTCACATTCTCTTCCCCATCATTCACCTTCCCTCCCTTTATTTCTCTCCCATCGTGGCTTGCATTTATTAGCCGCTGATTGCGCGCGTCTGCAAGCCATCGACGCCGACTGCTGACCAAACCCCAACTAATCCTTGTGCTACCGTTCCAGAGTTCGGTGTCGACGATGTCAGTCCCCTCAACGGGAGCACACTGGTCCCTCTGAACTTCTTGTCGGACGACCCTTGCTGGTTCGAGCTCAGCTCCAAGTCGCGCGATTGCCGAATCCCCAGCGAGACCTTTATCCTGTCCCCGAGTCAGCGCCCCGCGAGCGTCGAGTCTGCACCAATCCGCGGCACTCCGGCATCGCGCCTCATCCCGTCCATCCCTGTGCTCGCACGCGCACCAACCGCCGAGAGCACTCCTGCACCCCAGAGCGATAGCTTCAACACCGGCGCTAAAGCAGCTCTAGGCGTCGGCGTCGCGCTCTTCTGCATCGCCATCGGCGCCATGGCCGCCTTTCTCTACTGGAGACGCCGGCGGCGCGGGCCAGACGGGGATATCCTGGATCATGATCGGCGCACTGGGAGGAAGGGGAAGAAGACGCGGGGAGGTGGTTCGTCAGAAGCGTCGGGCCAGTCGGACGAACCCCTCTGCCCCATCCAACCAGTCTTCGACGGCTTCCCAGGCTCGATGGGCTACGACGACGTGCGCTCGATCCACTCCACTCTAAATTCACATTCCCCCACCGGGGCCCAGTCGCCGACCAGCTCGCAGAACGCCTTCTGGGCATACGAGCGCAGCATCGAACGAGAGGAGCTCACCGCCGCGCGCCTCAAGTCACAACTTCAGCCCTCCGTCGGGGGTGTCGTATCATACGGCCCAAACCCTGTCACGCCAACCCTCACACCACGGCCCGCTCCGCGCGCCAATGCCAACCCCGCCGGCCTTCCAATGTCTGCCAGCACCCCCGACCTCTCCCACACCTCCATGATACCCCTTTCCGACTACTCCGGCTACACCGACTACCACAACTTCAGCATCCCGCCACCCACCACCATCCAGCCACTCGCCAACGTGCCCCCTCCCACCATCACCGCCATCCCACCCCCCGACCTCAAATCCACCGCACCCCAGATCGTCGTCTCCTACGGGCCCAACAAAGTAACCCCCACCCCGCTAGTCGTCTCACCTACCGTCCCCCCAGACGAATCCATCGTCCACCGCCGCTTCCACCACCAACCCCACTCACCGTCCGCCTACCACCACGAACGCCAATTCTCCTGGGAAGCCGAAAACTCCCCACTCGTCGCTACCTCCATCCACCCGCTCCCGCCCTACGCGACAACAGAGGACTTCGAAGCCATGGAAAAGGGCGCCGTGCGGAAACTCGCGGAACCGCAAGCCCAGGCTGAACTCCCCCCGACCAAGGACGGTTTTTATCATTACATGAGTGATAGCGTGGAGTATGAGTTACCCGGGGCCGCGCCGCAGGGTGAGCCGTTGTTGCCATTTAGGCCGTATCAACCGGGGCCGGGAGTTCAGCAACACCAGGGTAGTAATGGTGGGATGGGGGGTGGGATGGTTATGGGGCAGTTGGGGATTGGGGGACGGGTAGGGAGGGAGATTGATGAGCAGAAGTTTTTGCTGGATGATGTGGAGATGATGAGGTTGAGGGAGGAGAAGGCGAGGATTAGGAAGAGAATGAAGGAGGAGGAGGAGGAAAAGAGGAGGAGGAGGGAGAGGAGGGGGGGAGAGGGGGATGGGAATGGGGAGGAGGGGGGAGAGAGCTATGATTTGGGGGAGAGGAGGTGATGATTGGGAGGGGTGGGGACCCGGAATGGGGGGGAGGAAAGGATTTTGGAAAACATAAAATACGCGCAAGGGACGGACGGCATTTGGATGGATATGGGATATCGGCTGGGAAGAGGTGGAGCATTATACCATGGCAAGGCGTTGGGAGTTCACATCATCTTGCCTTTACGTTGGAGGATACAGGCTGATTGCTAGATCAGCCGGAGGCACCCTTTCATTTGGGAGGTCATTTTGGACAGTACGGAATAGTCTGCTCGAGAACGAGCTTAAATCATCAAAGAAGACGGATTCCGTCTTGCTATCATGAACCCTGAACACTTCTGGTGAAGTCGACATCTGGCTTTTGCTCTCGATTGTCAGTTAACACTTAGCCGGACAACTTTGCCCAAGAAAAGAACCGACAGCTGCACTGGCAATTCCCTTTGCAATTTGAAGGAAGGTAAACAGATCGTCAGGGGCAGTCCCCAACAAAGGCTTGCTCCTTGCTTCTCCCGTCCCATCCTCCTCCAACACCGGACTCAGCCCCACACCGTGCACCTCAGCGGCCAACCCACCGCAAGACCCCTGTCCAAACCCCTTTCACCGCCCGGCAGAAAAAGTTCCAGCACCCTGTCCGTCCCAAATTTTTTGGCTGCCATTCCCTCGACCCTTCTCGCAGACAGAGGTAGGCCCCGCCAATTCACCACCACCTCCCTCCCAACAACCAAGTCTCCCACCGACCACCTGGGAACTACTAACAACAAACTGACAATGGCGCCCTCCCAAAAACGCAAGATCGTCAACGACGACTTCATCCACACCATCTCCGACAACGAAGAGCCAGACGTCGTTGAGGAAGAGCTGTCTGCTGCGCCGCCCTCGAAGAAGGCCAAGACCTCTGCTGCTGCGGTATCGAAGAAGGAGAAAAAGAAGAACAACAAGAAGAACAAGAAGTCCAAACCCGCCGCCGCCGAAGAAGACAATGAGGATATAGAAGAGGAAGAGGAACCCACAGGCATCTGGGGCGTGAACGATGAGGATGATGGGGCGATGGACTCGGAGTTTGAGTTTGTGTTTGCGGCGGGGGGGGATGGGGGGGTGAATGGGTTTGATGAGGAGGAGTTTGAGGGGTGGGGGTTTGAGGGGGCGAAGAAGGGGCTGGGGAATAATGGGGTTGTTGTGGCTGGGGGCGCGGCGGCGAAGGTGGGGGTGGATTTGGATGAGATTATTAGGAGGAGGAGGGAGCGGAAGAGTGGTGAGGGGGAGAAGGAGGTTCAGGAGGAGGTGGTGGTGGAGGAGGAGGGGGAGGGGGAGGGGGAGGAAGAGGTGGAGGTCGATTTGGATGATGGTGAGGATGGGGTGTTGGCGGAGGATGGGTTTGGGATGGGGGTTGGGTCGGATGTGGAGGAGGAGGAGGAGGAGAAGGGGAGTGGGGATGAAGATGAGGAGATGGAGGATGTTGATGGGGAGGGAGAGGACGAAGAGGAGGGGGAGGGGGATGACTCGGACAATGAGTCGGTTGCTACGCAGGTCGACCATCCTGATGACAAGGACTCGGGGTCGGAGGATGAGGAGGAGGATGCCGAGGAGGAGGCTAAGCGGAGGGACTTCTTTGCGGCGCCCGAGGAGACTGAGAACACCGGCAAGAAGGGCGATACGTCCTCCTTCCAGGGCATGTCGCTGTCGCGGCCCATCCTCAGGGGTCTGACGTCTGTTGGGTTCACGAAGCCGACGCCAATTCAGGCCAAGACGATACCGATCGCGCTGATGGGCAAGGATGTCGTCGGTGGCGCCGTCACCGGTTCCGGCAAGACGGCTGCGTTTGTGGTGCCCATCTTGGAGCGTCTGCTGTACCGGCCAAAGAAGGTCCCGACGACAAGAGTTGTCATTCTGACACCGACTCGCGAACTGGCGATCCAGTGTCACGCGGTTGCCGTCAAGCTCGCCGGCCACACCGACATCAAGTTCTGTCTTGCCGTCGGTGGTCTCAGCGTCAAGGTGCAGGAGGCGGAGCTGCGTCTGCGCCCAGACGTGGTGATTGCCACGCCGGGTCGTTTCATCGATCACATGCGGAACTCGGCCAGCTTTGCGGTCGAGACAGTCGAGATTCTTGTGCTCGACGAAGCCGACAGGATGCTCGAGGACGGTTTCGCCGACGAACTGAACGAGATTCTCACGACGATTCCCAAGTCGCGCCAGACGATGCTGTTCTCCGCCACCATGACCTCGTCCGTCGACAAGCTGGTCCGCGTCGGCATGAACAAGCCCGCGCGCATCATGGTCGACTCGCAGAAGAAGACGGCCAACAACCTGGCGCAGGAGTTTGTGCGGCTGAGGCCGGGGCGCGAGGAGAAGCGCGAGGGATATCTGGTGCACATCTGCAAGACGCTGTACACGGAGCGTGTCATCATCTTCTTCCGGCAGAAGAAGATTGCCCACCGGATGCGCATCATCTTTGGGCTCTTTGGGCTGTCGTCCGCAGAGCTGCACGGAAGCATGAACCAGGCTCAGGTAAGCCTCCTCCCCGCTTGTTACGATCCCAATGCTAATCATGACTCAGCGTATTGCCAGCGTCGAGGACTTCAGAGACGGCAAGGTCAACTTCCTCCTTGCCACGGATCTCGCCTCTCGTGGTCTCGATATCAAGGGTGTCGACACAGTCATCAACTACGAGGCGCCGCAAACTGTCGAGATCTACGTGCATCGTGTCGGACGTACCGCGCGTGCCGGGCGTAGCGGTGTTTCTATCACGCTTGCTGCCGAGCCAGACCGCAAGGTCGTCAAGCAAGCAGTGAGGTCAGGCAAGGCGCAGGGCGCAAAAATCATCAGCCGCATCATCGACGCGGCCGACGCAGACAAATGGCAGGACCAGATCGACGAGATGGACGATGAGATTGACGAGATTCTGCGCGAGGAGAAGGAGGAGAAGCAGCTTGCGCAGGTCGAGATGCAGGTCAAGAAGGGCGAGAACATGATCCGGTACGAGGAGGAGATCAACGCGCGGCCGAAGCGCACGTGGTTCGAGACGCAGCAGGACAAGAGGGACGCCAAGGAGGCGGGCCGGGCCGAGCTGAACGGCGTGCGGGAGGCGATGAAGAAGAAGGGCGCCGGCAAGCTGAGTAACAAGGACAAGAAGAAGCTCGACTCCAAGGCGGAGCGGGGCGCTGAGGGCAAGGGGTGGAAGAAGGGGAAGGCCGAGAGGGATGGCAAGGGCGCGGTGCTGAACCTGAAGAAGGTCAAGAAGCCGAAGGCTAAGGGGCCGCCGAGGAGGAAAGGAAAGAGGTAGTCTGTGATATCCTGAAATAATAATTGTTTGTCCGCGTCATGTTGTTCTTCGGTCTATTCTGATCTCTAATGTTATGGGTGTGAAGTCTGCTGCTGCAGCCCTCTAGGAGATCAACAGGGGTCTTCAATGACGCCCCACTCTACAAAGTGACGTAAGGCGCTACCGAACAGCCAACAACACAATTGTTGGTCTCGACCGAGTCCAGCTGTTTCTCTCCAAACCACCAAAATCTCCCGCCTTTCCTCCCACTTAAATCAATCAGTCCTCTGCAGGCCCCATATCGACACTACTACTTCCTGCATAACGACGACCCTTCGCGCCGACATCCCCCCCCCCTCAAAAACCCGCGCGCGTCAGCTCTCCTACCTCCAACACCCACCTCCCATCCTCCACCCTGGCTCCCAAAGCCCCCTTCAAACCACCACCACCACCACCATCCCACCTCCTCACCAAACGTACCGCTGCCCCTCGCCCTTTACCACCGCACCTCCGCTTCCGCTCCAACCCCCATCTCCTCCGCCCCTACCCACACCCCCACTACACCCGCTCCCCCTCCCTCCTCCGCCACTTCCTCCCGCGCTCTCTGCACGAGCGCTACACGGAGCGTCTCCTCCGCTTCCGCCTCGACACCCTCCCGCGGTATAAGTCGGGGTTGCAGGGCAAGGTCTGGGGGGCGCTTGTTGCACGGAGGGAGAGGAAGAGGCTACGGGGTTACAAACTGGTGGGAGCAAGCTTGGGGTTCGGGCTGGGATTCGGATTGGGATTGGGGCGGGTATTGGGGGGTTGGTTAGGGCCGTTAGGGCTTTTAGGGGTGTGAGGGGTAAGGGGTGGTACGGTAGTGGGAGAAGGTTTTTGTTTGGGAAGGAGAGGGAGGGTTTGAGGAGGGAGGTTGTTGACAGTGAGACGGGTGCTGCTGCTGAAGCGGCGCACGGGAGGAGGAAGATGCAAGGGGGTTATGGATATGGTCAGGGGTATGGGGCGTATGGCACAGGGTCGGGTTCGGGGACGCCGCCTCTTGAGCGAGGAGCGCGGCGCAAGAAGCTGGCGGCTGTTGCTGGGAGCGTCTACCGCGCGGGGGTTGCCGCGGCGAGCGAGCTGAAGGAGCAGTACAATAATACCCGCATAAGAGGGGTTGAGACGGGCTCGCAGGTCTCGATCCCCGGGGCATTTCCGCAGGTGTCGATCATCACGAAAGGGGACGAGCAGATGGTGCTGTTTCCTACATATGCGAAGAAGCACGTCAAGGAGATTGAGGGGGGCAGCAGGTTTCCGCCGGGGCATCCAGGCCAGGCAGCGAGTGCCACGCGCGTGGATGGGAGCGAGGAGCAGTACTGGAAAGAGGAATGGGCGAGGGTGGAGGACGAGAAGGCGGTGGTGGATGTCGACGTCAGGGGCTGGATATATATGCCCAGCAAGGGGCCGATGACACGGCGGAATCGCATGGTTCTCGGGCTCGCCAGGCGGCTTAGTGGGATCCCGCCGCCGCTGGCACAAGCCGACCCAACTGCGAACTCGCATGACCAGTACGAGGAGATGAAGGAGGAGCAACGGATTGCGAAAGAGGCGCGGGAGATTGAGAAGCGTGGCCAGGACGAGAAGGAGGTTGCCAATCGCGGAGGGTACAGCGAGGCGCCCAGCGGTTCCAGGGGAGAAAACCATGCCCCCGTTTCACCGCCACCGTCGCCGAATCTGTCCGCCAGGACAAACACGGTATCGCAGACGGATATGACAGAGGCCGAACTCTCGATTGCCAACGCGAACCTCATGGCCCGTCTGGGCCCGTTTATGACGACACCGCTGGTCCAGATCCCGATTACCATCTTCTTCTACAACGACCAGCAGTCACGATCGCACACGGTTCTGACCGACGACTCCGGACACTTTAGCGCGCGTGTCGCCTTGGAATTTGTCCCAACAGATATCAGGGTGCTCGCAAACGAGAACATCTCGACTACCAAACCTGTTGAGCTGATCGACTCCAAAGGTGTCAGCCTCATCAGCGACGTCGACGACACGGTCAAGCGGTCGAACATCTGGATGGGCGCCCGCGAAATCTTCCGGAATACGTTCGTCCGTGACCTTGGCGACTTGACAATTGACGGCGTCAAGGAGTGGTACCACCGGATGCAGGAACTGGGCGTCAAGATGCATTACTGCTCCAACAGCCCGTGGCAGTTGTTCCCCGTTCTGGCCACCTTTTTCCACACAGCTGGCCTGCCCCAGGGATCGATACACCTGAAGCAGTACAGCGGCATGCTCCAGGGCATTTTCGAGCCGGTTGCAGAGCGGAAGAAGGGGACGCTGGAGGCTATCATCAGGGATTTCCCAGAGCGGAAGTTCATCCTTGTTGGTGACAGTGGCGAGGCGGACCTCGAGGTGTACACTGAGCTGGCCGTGGCCAACCCGGGGCGCATTCTGGCGGTGTTCATCCGTGATGTCACCACCCCTGACCAGGCTGGCTTCTTCGATTCCTCCTTCAAGCTCAATTCTGCGCAGTCCAGCAGGCCAGGGAGCACCAAAGCGGGTATTGAGAACCGACCAGCAATTGATAAGGAAGAGAACAAACCAAAACCCCCTCCTCGTGCGCCAGCTCCTCCGCCAAAGACAGGGCCGGTCATGGGGACGCTTATCGATTTTGATGAAGAACCAGCCGTCCCGACCCCGAGCAGTCAGAGCGGCTCGAAGCCAGGGACACCGGCGTCGGACAGCAGCTCTCGGAAACCACCTCCACCGCGTCCAGCGAAACCCATGGCGTTGCGCAGTCGCCCGTCGGATGCAAGCCTCAACACCCATAGGAGCCTTCCCACTGGGTTAGATGCCCGCCATAGCCCACTTCAACGAACACAAACCTCGGCGAGCGCGATCCCCAACGCCAACAAGCCGACTCCTCCCCCGCCACCGCCGCCTCGTCGCAGTGGCACTGCCCCGATAATGCAGCGCCAGCAACAAACCCAACGCAACAACGCAAACTCCAACTCAGATGTCCCTGACCTGGAACTCCCCAGAGGTTCAGGTTCGTCGCCGACTGGTCTCTCAGGGATGGCAGCAGAGGCAATTCCTCCACCGTTCAACGGGGCAGCAACGGCGGCCACCACGGCCGTCAACAAGAAGGTGGACATGTGGCTGCGGCGGCTGGCCAGGGCGCATGAGATCTTGGACGCGAACGGCGTCAAGCTGTATACGTGGAGGAAGGGAGACGATGTCATTGCGGAGGCGGAGGGGATCGTGAGAGAGGCTTTGCGGGAGATGGGGGTGAGCAGGAGGTAGACGACGAATGGGAGGGGTGGGTGTGGGTTGTCATTGGCGGTATGGTTATGATGATATGAAGGGCGGTTAGACAGCAAAGGGCCGACTTGTTTATGTACATGTTTCAGGAGGAGAGGAGAGGAATAGATACACGAAGGGGGCGCTTTATATCAACACTAACCCCTGTTCCCTGTTCTCACCGCTTACTCCATTGAGACAATCTGATAACGCGTCTAACCTCTAACCGCACTGTGGGCAGAAAAAGTGGCCAGGACCCTGCATGAATCGGATTGAGCCCGAACGCTTGCATCTTTCTGCGACAGCCTCCAACAGCAGCCCGAGACGAGCTTTGAGTCACCGGCGAGCCTCGTCCCCTCCGAACCCGAACCTATGAGACCGAGGGCTGTGGCCAGATGATAGCCAGGAACACGGCGTGCGGCGCGGACCATAAATGTTCGCAGCACTAAGACTCCAACAGCCATCAGCTTCCGCTTCAGCTTCAGCTTCAACTTTGGGTTCAACGTCTCGCTACTTCCACTACGTCGCCAGCAAGAGGTTTCCCAGGGCATCGCCCCTCGCTTTTCCGCGTCCAGCTCGCCGTCCCCCTTCCCGCTCGACTCCACGCTCAACTCCACGCTCAACCGGGACCATCTTTCCCAAGTCCCTCTTCCCCGACACCGTCGCCTGCCCCGTCAAAAACCACCGCTCTGACAACAGAACTGGCGCTTGCCACTTTTTCCTCCTCCCCGCGCCCGATCACAGTTCCGATACTCGACACCCCGCCATCACAGTCCTCCCGCCGCCCAACAGCATGCACGCCTACGTCGAGGTCGCGAGCGCGCCCACCGCCGATACCCCAGGCGCGTGCGTGCTCCTGCACTTCGACAATCGCCGCTACCTCTTCGGCCGCATGGCCGAGGGCACCCAGCGCAATCTGGTCCAGCGCAAAATCTCCATGGCCAAGTTCCACGACATCTTCCTCTCCGGCCGCATCGACTGGGAAGCCACCGGAGGCCTGCTTGGCATGATCCTCACCGTCGCCGACATCAAGGCCTCCTCGTCCGCCCACATCAAGGAAGCCAACATAAAGCGGCGGGATTCGAAGCTAAGGGAGGTCAAGGAGATTGTTTCGCATTTCAACATCCACGGAGGCAAGAACTTGGTACACATGCTGGCCACCGCCCGCCGTTTCATCCTGCGCAAGGCCATGCCTCTCAACCCGCGCGAGCTGCGCCACGATCCACGCCCCGCCGGTGAGAGGAGCGAGCCGGACTACAAGGACGAGAATATTATGGTCTGGTCCATTCCCGTGTCCTGCACGCCACCAGCAGTAAGCCCGACGGACCGCCCACTCAAGCGGAAGCGCAGCTGGTCGAACCATGTTGAAGACGCCGGCCCAGTAGACAGCTTGGCTCGGGAGGATGCCAACCAGGACATCAGGGAGTCTATCGTCAAGGACATGTTCGGCTCCAACTGGAACCTCGACACCCTGCGCGAGATGAACATTAAGGACGTCGAGATGCCCGCCAAGCTCTTTGTCAGGAACGCCCAGGGCCACATCGAAGCCTATTCCGGCCCGGACCCGGACAGTGCCGACTGCCCCAACGTCAAAGTTCTTGTGCGGTTGCCATGGCCCGCGGCCAAGGTTGAAAGCCTTCCTCCGACGGACCCGTCGACACAGACCATGTGTTACATCGTCAGGAGTCATCCCCGCCGCGGCAAGTTCGATCCCGCCGCCGCCGTCCGGCTCGGCGTCCAAAAAAAGGACTACAAGAAGCTCACGTCTGGAGAGAGCGTCCAAGGGAAGGATGGGATTGTCACTCCAGACATGGTTATAGGGGCTACCATTGACGGCCATGGTTTTGCCCTTATCGATATCCCGTTTGCTCTCGCTGTCGACGAGGTGCTCAGTCGCCACGAATGGACGAACTCGGAGATCATGAAGGGCATCGACGTCATGTACTGGATTCTCTCGCAGGGTACCACCTTCAAGGACCCCAGGATACAGCAGTTCATGAAAGATCGCCCGTCCATCAAGCACGTCCTTCTCGCCAGTCCCGTGTGTCCCAACGAGCTGGCGCTGGAGTCGCCGGCCGCCCAGCTCATCCAGATGAACCAAATCGATCCTGAGAGATTTCATCTGCCTATCTTTGACATTAACCCCCGCTTACCTCTCGACAAGGAGCTGGAGTCCGTCGCGGAAATTGGCCGTCCTGGGCACCAGTTCGGAATTGCGCCCAAGGTAGGCTTCGTGACTGGCTCTGTCGCCCCTGTAATGGACACGACCAAGCCCGTCATGGAGCTGGCGACACAGTTTCCGCAGGTCCTCCAGATGGCCACCGCCGCTCGCGAGTCCGTTTCCGACCCCGCGTTCCTCGCAGAGGTTGAAAAGTCCCAGCAAGACCTGCCCTGCCCCGACGCCGAAATCATCCCGCTCGGGACGGGCTCTGCCATGCCGTCCAAGTACCGCAACGTCTCGGCCACGCTGATCCGTATCCCCGGCTGGGGCAACCTCATCCTCGACTGCGGCGAGAACACCCTGGGCCAGCTCCTCCGCTGCTTCGGCCACGCCGCCACCGACGCCATCCTCCGCGACTTGCGCGCCATCTACATCAGCCACGCCCACGCCGACCACCACCTTGGCACGCTCAGCATCATCGCCCGCTGGCGCGAGCTCCTCCCATCTCTCCCCGCCGACCGCCGCCTCGCCATCATCGCCACCCAGAAATACCAACACTTCCTCCGCGAGTTCCAATCCGTCCAGCACCTCGCCCCCGCCCGCCTCGTCCCCGTCACCATGCACGGCGCCGACTACAGCCGACCCCGCCCAGGCACCCTCGGCGTCCCCTCCTTCCCCACCGACCTCCCCGCCCCGGTAGCAGCCGCCCTCAACCTTCCCAAAATCGAAGCCTGCTTCGTCGACCACTGCCATGAGGCCATGGCCGTGGTGTTCACCTTCCCCGCGGCCCAGGGCGGCCTCAAAATCGCGTACTCGGGCGACTGCCGGCCGTCGAGGCAGTTCGCGGACCTCGCGCGCGGCGCGCACCTGCTGCTGCACGAGTGCACGTTTGAGGACGAGCTGGCGGGGGATGCGGTCGCCAAGAAGCACTCGACACTGTCGGAGGCGTTGGAGGTGGGGAGGAGGATGCAGGCGCGGAGGATCCTGCTGACGCATTTTAGTCAGAGGTATCCGAAGCTGCCGGTGGTGAAGCAGCTGGGTGGTGGGTGGGAGAGGGAGGAAGGGGAGGGTGGGGAGGAGCAGGGGGAGAGGGATGTGGAGGTGTTGTTTGCGTTTGATTTGATGAGGGTTAGGTTGGGGGAGTTTAAGCAGGCGGCGAAGTTTTTGCCGGCGTTGAGGGCGTTGTTGGAGGGGGGGGAGAAGGAGGAGGAGTGATGGTTTAGGGAGTGGGTGTATGATATAATGGGGGGAGATGTATGGATAGAGGGTGTTGAAGAGAGGCGGACGTTGGAATAGATAGTCTCCCTTGTGGTTGGGGACTGGGAGCGTAAAATTTACTGCTTTCTGCTCACTCCTAGTCGAGTTTCACCGATTGTGCACGATACGTATTGTATTGTAATGTGGAATCTACATCCTCCTCTTTGTAACCTAACCCAACATCAGGTGTAGGGTCTTCAGATCTATCCTGTAATAATATAAACTCTTAAAGTGTAAATGACTCCATCTCGCTGCCCAGATACTACCAAATATTATCTAACTGTGAAGGAGAATGCAAGGGGGGAAACCCACCAATTTGCGTTTTCTATGAACATTGAAAAACTACTGCTCTGCAATAGAAGAACAAGTAAAGCTGTAAAACCAAGCAGTTTTCCAAAGGCATCAGAGTTCATCAGGCGAATACTGTATGAACGGCAACAGGTAAAGGAGAGCAATGGCAAAACTCACCGGTTCTCGATCACCCGCTCAGAATCTCTCAAGATTCTCACCCAACTTGTCTTTTTCTCCAACACTCGTCCACACTTGACGGCAAACTAGACACTCTCCAACCAAAGGCCAGCAACGGCTGCTACATTTCCAGTATATTACTTCAGTAGTCATAAAAATCTGCCCAGTTCGTCTCCGTCGACGACTGGCTCGGAGGCTTCCGGCTGCCCAGTTCATTGCCTTGATTCTCATCACCAGTAGCAGCGGCTCCCTTGCCCCTCCCCGATTGTTGAGATGTTGAGAGGGGTGATTGTCTCTCTCTCGCCGAAGGTGGGGGCGTCTGAAAAGTCTTTGTGGTTTCGTCTTGAAGACGGGTGTATTCGCTGGGCCTGGGTTTGTTTTCGTGTCTTGGGCTGGGACTGCTGTAGACGCTTTCGCTTGATGAAGTGGTTGGTGAGTTGGGTGGGTGCGGAGGGCGCTGGTTGTTGGGCCAGAAAGTGCGGGCGGGGATGAATTGGCCTTGGGAGTTGATATCGTTTTTTTCTTCGGAGGTGCGGATAGAGTGGTCGGCGTGATATTCGGGGGCGTGGTTAGGGTCGTGGAGCAAAGAGGTGGAAGAGAGCCGTGGCTCGTGGGTCTCTGAAGGGGTGGGATGGTCGAAGTCACCCGCGCCGTCCACACCGCCAAAGGGGTAGGTATCTCTCGGGTGTCTAACGTCATGCTGGTCATGGTAACTCCCATTTAGCTGAGCCTCCGGCACCAGCATGCCATCCCGATTCCTCATCCTTGTCGAGAACACACGGCGATACCCACTCCTCCCTTCTTCCATCCTCTTGACCCTTCTTCCCCACCCCTTTCTCCTCTCAGCCTTGATACCGCGCATCATTTCCCTTGTCATCCTCACCTCCTCCGCTAAAACCTCACTCTCCCTTCTCATATCTTGCTCCTCCTGCCAAGCAAACATCTCCATCCACGCCTCGACCAGCTTTAGGAGTCTCGGCTCTCTAGTCTTCTTCCGCGTAAGCATGTTCGCCCGAAGGGCAACAAGTAGCTCCCTGCTGCCACTAACAACAGCGAGCACACATGCCGGACAGCCGCTCTCGATTTTCTTGAACTGAAACTTGCGCCTAGTGCTGTTTCCAAAGTACCGCTCAAAGTTTGCTGCGGAGAGGTACAGTGTCGCGATGCCGGTTAGGCGTTCGACAAAGTCTCTCATCCGTTCCACGTTGGGGCTGTCGCTGCTAGTGCTGCTGCTGTAATTGTTGCCGTTGTCCTCGTTCTTTTCCAGCGGGAGAGATATCCCTTGCCCCTTCTCCATACAGCTGCTGCTGCTGTCGTCGTCCTCCACCCGCCTTCCACTCCTCCCACCACAACCACCACCACAACAACACCCAACCCTCCTCTCCCCTCTCCCCTTCTCCCTCCCCCCTCCACTACCAAACCAATCCACAAACCCCCTCACCCCCACACACCGCACACTAACCTCCACCCTAACCAACCTCATACAATTCCCCACCAACCTCCCATCCAACCCCCGATGCGCCTCACACAGCGGCGGGAAATACTCCTCCTCCTCCTCCTCCTCCTCCTCCTCCTTTTCTCCCCGCCGCCGCTGCCACAACCCCAAGCCCAACCCTGTCAACACCACCCCCAACCCAGCCTCCCAGAGTTTTGTACAGAACCCCTTCCATCGAGGACAGATACTGCTGCTGGCGCTGTTCCGGTGAGAACATAAACAGCCACCATAACAGGAACAGAAACCACAACGGCAATGAGAACAAGAACGACGGTAAGAATGGTGAGTTTGGTGGTGCTGATGATGGTGATGGTGGTGGTGACACTGACAGTGGTCGTGCCCCTGCCGGAAGCCCGAGAGCGCCGCGGCAAGCTCTCGGAGAGCTTGGGGTGGGAGCGGGGTGAGGAGGTCTGTGGAGGGGGAGCCGGCTGGTGTTCTTTTGGGCCGGGGCATTTAGTATCCCTTTGGAGTTCTGGCTGGTGTTTCGTTGTGTTGGGGAGACGGTGGTGTGTCTGTCTTTCTGTATGTCTGTCTCGGATGGTGACGAGATGCTGAGCTTGATTGCGGGAAGATTGTGTCTGCCGTAAGGGATGTTGATCGTCGTAGGCTGAAGTTGCTAGATGAGACTGACAGGCGGAGGGTTGGGGAGGAGAGAAATGCTATCCTGCTTCTGGGACAAAGCGATGTAGGTGTTGCTAATAGCTATGCTCGGTCTAGAAAGGCGATGCCAAAAAGTTGGCTGTGCTGTGAACAGTGAGAGTCTTCCATAGTCTTGAGAACTTGTCTGCTTAAAAAGGGAATGGTGAACATTGTCCTGGCTGATTAGTGTGAACAATGTGATTATTGTTGTTGAGAGAGTCTGTGCTCCAGGTTAGTGACCAAGATCGAACAACAAAAGAGATTGACAGACCTCTCCGCCATGTTGGCTATCGAGACACCAAATCTCTAGTGCTATTGGAAACATGAAGTTGACCAGTTGCAAAGGGCCGACTGCGAGGTGCATGGAGGAATGTTCATCGCACAGGAACCGAACCGAAGGGTCACAAGAAGTCGTCGTAGCTTCGCTGCCTGGGTATAAGAGCCAGTTGCCCTATGGAAATCGAACCCACGTACACCGTCCCATCATTATGATACCCATCCCCAAGGAAACGTGATTGATATACGATGCCAAATCCCCTCCCAGCGCCTCCCAAACCCGCGTTCCCGAGTCAACCAACGTATGCGGAAGGCGAATCCATAAGAATGATACCGTATATACCCGAATGTTAAGAGACATGCCTTCGTGACCCTACCGTCCTGGCGCTACAGCAGACGCTGCAAGCGCAGAAATCATCGCCTTCGTCTTCTGTCCGCATCACCTCCGGGCGATCCGCTCCTCTGGGTGGTGCGCGTGCCCGGCAGACGACGCCTCTCGTTCCCTTGTCCTCAGCTTCTCAGCACGGATCCGGGCCGCTTCGGTGCCGTCATCGGGATGGGCGACCTCGCGGAACCAGGGGTGCTGCAGTGCTTGCTTCGCGGTGATACGCTTTGCGGGATCGTAAACAAAGATCTTCTGAAGAAGATCCAAGAAGAGGGTCAAGAATTTGCTGTTGTGAGGCACAATATCCTAAATATTGTCAGCTACAGCACGTTTCAACCGGAACGTACAGACACCTACCGGAAGCTTCTTCATCGCCTTGACAAATCGACGTGATGCTCGAGTCGTGTCCGGAGTAGGGTAGTCGAGCTTGAGGCGCTTGAAGAATCTGCTGTCGGTCAGCTTCGCGCTCACATCTCCCCTGCCACGCGGGGAACTCACTGAGAGGCGGGGTTGCCGCCGTTCCTCGTCATCCTGTTGACCTGCTGCACGAGGGGCGGGTCGATCCTCCCGTCGACCACAGCCTCCATCATTGCCAGATGCTCGAGATTATCGTGCGTCTGGAACAGGGCGTCGCCGGTGTAGAACTCGACAAGAATGCAGCCTATGCTCCAAATGTCGCAGGGGTAAGACCACCCAAGCCCGAGAATAATCTCTGGCGCCCGGTAATGGCGGGTAGACACGACAGACGAGTGGTACTCGTCTTGGAAGGTGGCCGAGCCGAAATCGATCAACCTGATCTCCGTGTCCAGGAGCACCTTTCTCTGGCTCGAAGTCCGGTTGTTCGTATTACTGGATGACGGGATCTTGCGGTTGTACGTGAACGTTTGATACTCGTTGTGGCACAGCAGAATGTTCTCCGGCTTCAGATCCGTGTGGATCAGGTTGAGATCATGGAGGACTGATTCAGTTAGCAACAAAATTCAGCGAAGAGCGGCGATAAACTTACAGGCCACGCTTGTGAAGAGCTGGCGGGCGAAGCTCTGGATCTGGCTATTCGGAAAGGGCACGAAGCTGTTGCTCTTGAGAAAGTCAAACACGCTTTGGCCAAGCAGATCCATGACGATGCATATGTGGCCGCGGTAGTCGAAGCAGTCGCGGAAGTGAATGCAGCGGTTGCGGTTTTCCTCATCATTGGCCCTGAGCGTCTCGAGAACACGGAGCTCAATCTTACTGGCCTCGCGGTACTTTTGCACGGACCGAATAATCTTGATGGCAACCAGCTTGTCGGACACCTTGTCTCTGGCCTGCACCACTTTCCCGAATGTTCCTTGCCCGAGAAGCTTCACCATTTTGTCTGCCGAGTGCGTCAGTTCGAAGTGGCCGTGCAAGTTTCTGACACTGGCGACACTTACATCGATCGGTCAGGTCGTTGTCGGGAACCACAATATAGTGACCGTCGTCGTCATCGACGCGAATGTCTTTACTGTGCGGTGGCTGGGTTGTTGCTGTCAGTCGATGCGCGGTCCGGCGGGAAAATGCGCGATGGCTTACGTCCGGTATGACCTTGATGTGCACGTCGCGGGCCTTCTTTGGCGGGTAGGGAGGCGGTCGGTAGTGGGCGAGGGCATCGGTGTAGATGGCGGCCTCGCGGCGTCGTGCCTCGTTGGCAATCTGCTGGCGGGTGGTCCGTTTCCTCTTCTGGCCAGGCTGTGTCTCATATTCGTAGTTGCCGTTCGACGAGAGCGAACCCAGTGATGTCGCTGCCGTGGTGTGGATGGCCGAATTGGTCCGGTCGCTGGCAGCAGTCGATTTGCTGGGGGTGTGGGAGCCGACAACGGCACTATGGTGCACAGGATCGTACGGGGCCGTCGCATCGTCTCGTTTCCGCTTTTTGGCGGACGAGCCATTCGCGCCACTCGCAGCGACGCGGGCACGCCCGTTGGTCAGGACTGCGGCAGCGGCGGCGGCGGCGGCCGGTCGCTCTGGCTCGGGGGTATCCTCAATGACGATGATCTCCTTGGGCAGGCCATTTTTGTAGAAGGTGTTCCAGTCGGGCTCTCTCGAGCGCCTCCTCTTGCGAGGAGGTTGTGGCTCGGCCCGCGACGGAGGTTGGGGACCTGCGGGCATGGTTGTGTAGAGGCGATCCGAAGACTCGAGGGGTGGCAGTCTTGTGTGATCTGAGGGTAGCACGGTTACTCCATTTGCCGACGCCTGGCTCGCAGCAGAGGAGTAGCCGGGCGACGGATAGGCCAGCCTTGAGGTGGGAGGAAGGATTGGGTTCGGCGGACGGTAGGAGGAGGAATTTGGCTGGGGATACGACTGGTGCTGGTGCTGATGGTGCGGGTAGCGGAAATGGTGCGGGCTGTAGTGCGGCAGCGTGGCGGTCGCAGTGGTGGGTGTCGACATTGTCCCGCTCTTGCCGGTCCGTGACGGAATCCGGAGTGGTAGAGAGAAGAAGGCGGGTTCAGAGTGCGAGAGGGAGGGCAATCTCTCACAGCCGGGACACGGTAGGAGCGGAGATGGTCGCTGGCTGGCGGTGGGTGGCCGTGGTTCTGCTGGTGGGTGACAATTGCGCTCTGGGGACCCGGGGGACTGCGTCAGAGGGACAACAGAAGGCCCGGTGTGGGTGTCGTTGCTAGTCGGTTATCTTGCGAGATCGTGATGAAGGAGACGGCATCTGGTCTGTGTGTGTTTTCGGGCAAGAAGCCTGGGGCAAAAATGCAGCAGAGCAAAGATGTCAAGACGCTGGATTCACCAGGCTCAAATTCGTCGCAAGGGATGGACGGGTGGGAGGCGGGCAAGGGCCCCAGTGGTCTGTGTGCTGGCTGGCTCCTGCTGGGCACTGCCCGTGCTTGTGCTGGTTGTGTGTTGTGCGTGGCCGAGCCTGGGCTGGCGGCGGGACCTGGCAAAAGGAGAGTGACCGGCGGGAGCCAGAATTCTGCTATGGCCGTGACCGAGGGAACGCTTTTGATTGCCCTGGTTTGCTTTGGCGTTGTTGAGGGCGGGAACGCTGGTGTCGACGAGGGAAATTTTGGCCCGGTTCGAGGAATTATTTGCAGTCGCTTTTGGCATTCGACAAAACAAAGAATTGAAAATGGCTGGCACTCACTCGACGAAGTTGTCGATAATGTCGGGTTGTGTGAAGAGGCACAGAGGCAGGGGCAATGGTTGGCATCGACTTGGACTCCCTCGAGATGGATCCATGGATTCTCGAAATGGAATGGCAGCAGCAGACCGTGCCGTGGCTGGTCTTGACTTTCGCCAACATCCGAACGAGTTGACACAGTGCTGTTGCACCTTCCAGCCGCTTAACACAGTGCGAATGAGGCTGGTCTGATTTGCTCCTTC
This sequence comes from Amesomyces nigricolor, assembly GCA_004802645.1. Lineage (NCBI taxonomy): Eukaryota > Fungi > Ascomycota > Sordariomycetes > Sordariales > Chaetomiaceae > Amesomyces > Amesomyces nigricolor. Next base: position 809,399 of record SRKS01000004.1, read on the forward strand.
CACTTCAAGGGCTCTCGCTTCAGGGGCCAATGCCCTGTTTGCAGTGCTCAACACCGCTGCATTCCCTTGTTCCAGCGTAGGCACGCCACTGAAACTAAAAGTGGGTCACTTTCGAGATGCGGGGTTTCCATGGGCGACGAGAGGGACAACCCAGTGCGATTGCCCTTTGAGTGGCGTGGTTTCTTCTTGAAAGTGTGCAGTTGGTTGACCAGAGTGAGAGCCTTCATTCTTCCTTTCCGGTCCCTCTTCTTGGCTCGTTGCACTCTCCCGGCTGCTCGTCGATCGCCCATCTCATTTCAAGGACGGAGTTTCATTCACATCCCCTGCCCGGGACTCGGTTAAGAAACCCCCAAGGCAAGACGAGATGAGACAAGACAAGGCTGCCAAAAATGCGATCCTTTGCCGGCTTTCAGGTTTTGAAACAGATGCGGAGTCGTCACAATCGTCGGGACCAAGCCCAACTTGCACCTGAATGGCTCCGACCTTCCAGGTTGCGAGGAACGCAGAACACGGTTTCCTACTGGGCTAAGACAGGCTCGAGGGCGGCTGCGGACCGGTCTTGCCGGATCATGACAGTCTTGGGGCGATCTTCAGTGATGTCCGAAATGCAGAAGATCCCATCCAGCTGGAGTGAAACCCCGACCCTGATGCTTCGGAAAAGACATGAAGAACGAAGAACCTTTTACCGTCTGCCGAAGGAAGAGGGGTCAAATTGTTGAATCAGGGGAATTTGACAATCAATACCCGCAACAAACACACCCCAGTGAGGATTGACTCCCGTCCCGCTGCATGACGGACGACCATGGACGATTACATCGGCATTCAACAGCTGTCGAGCAGCTGTTCAGGAGGAGCCTCTCTAACCTCTTCTTGACCTCAGGTTGACACCCAGCAGACCAAAGACGCCCACAAACCTTTGTCTTCTTCCAAATGTATCATTCGGGTCTCCATCGACCCAGTCCAACACTGTTTCGAAGCCCCATTTTCGGACTCCTCACAGTCTGCGAGGCGTGTAACCCACCTCCTCAGTCACCCAGACTGGAGATGCGTACTTCATTCACAGGATGACTTCATGCCCTTCTTTCGTCTGCATGCATCCAGCTTTAGTAAGCCGAACAACCACTCACAACGGAGAGAGAATGTGGGGTTTCGACATCGAGAGCCACCAGCTCGCCATCCGTGTCCCTTCATCAGCCGACATATCCATCCACGGTTTGCCGTTTCAGACAGCCATCTTTCCCAGTGGTTACCATTCGACGACAATCTCTGGTTCATCGGTGGCAGCCCAGCTCTTTTTGTGGCGAGGATACGGAAGCGATCCTCACTTTGGAAGAGCTTGGCATGGATCAGAATGTTGAGTGTCTTTGAACGCGATCTATTCCCAAGAAGCTCTAGAATCTAGATCCCAATATCAACTGACCACCCACCATGTGAGCAAACTCCGGTTCTCAGACCTCAAATCCCCCAAATATAAAACTCCATGATATGCCACACAGCACGCTCTGCTTCGCTATGCAGCAGTACTTAGCCGGGCGAGAAACACACCCAACTCTCAGCCGCTTGAGACGGGATTTCAACCCAGATCTCACTCCCCGAAAAAGAGCCAACTTTTAGATCCCCCTATTAAACTCCACCAACCCACCCTCCCCTCCACGACCATGGAACTCCTCCTCCAAGCTCTCCGCCCTAACCCTCTGCCGCTGCGGGAACGCCGCCAGCGCAAGCGGCAGCGCAATATAGCTCGTCGCCAGAATCAACCCCAAATTCACAGGCGTCGTCCAGCGCGGATTCTTCTTCAGCCACTCGCCACGCTGCAAACGAACTAGCACCAGCGCCGGAACAACCATAATCGGCGAGCTATTCAGCACGCGACTAACCGCCGTCTCAGCAACCGCCAGCGTCGCCGCCTTCTTGCTCTTGCCCAAGCTCTCACCCCCCGTCGCCGCAGCCCCAACCTGATCCTTCCCGTCGATGATGCCGGTTGGGACGGGGTGGCCCTCGGCCTTGGGCTTAGCCACGGCCGGGAACACGTCGATGCCAGTGCGCATCTCCTCGCCGCGCATGAGGAAGACGTTGAGCGCGCCGGCCGAGGCGACGGCCGCGAAGGGGACGAGGCGGCCCAGGATGAGGCGGGTTGAGGGCGTGAGGCTCTTGAGGCGCGGGACCAGGCTGTTGAGGCCGACGGCTACGGAGCAGGAGGCCGTGACGGCGAGGAAGTAGGATTGCGCGATCTTGGACCAGGAGAGGGGCGAGGATTTGTTCGAGTTGGAGTAGTTTATGGCGACGTTGAGGGATTGGTTGGCGACTTGCCAGGCTATTGTGCCGCGGTTCTGTTGGGAGGGTGGTGGTCAGGTTAAGTCTCGTCTTTGCATGGGGGGAGGGAGGCGTACGGTCAGGTTCGGCGTCAGCATACCTGCTGTGACGACCAGGTTGGACAGCACGAAGCAGGACATCCGGAAGGGGAGGAAGACCGGCTCGGCCGTGTCCGGGTGCAACGTCGAGTCGACGACCTTCTTTGCCTTCCACAGCTCGGGTGTCATGCTCTGTATTTGGCCGGTCTTGTATGCGATCAGGTCGGCCTTGGCCTTTTCAAGCCCGGCAGTACCGACTAAGAGGGTCCTGGACGGCGCAAGAGTGGTCAGCAGTGGTTCTGAGGTTGAGTCTGCTTCTGCCACCCCCGATTGGTGTAAGATGATCCCAGAGTCCGCGCTCCAAGCAGAAGGGAACACACACAGTGCCCCTGTCTTTCCCGCCCCCATTGAAGGTTCTCACCTCGGATCTGTGATTCCGGCAGTATGCTTGACGCGGCCCCAGTAGGTGCTGAGGTCATACTGGGAGTCGGGGAGCGCCCGATGGCCTGGCAGTGAGGCGGACATGGTGGCGGTTGACTGTCGCGATCTGCTGTCTGTGGGAGACTCGGTGGTGGAGGGAAAGAGAAGGAATAGAAACACGCAACCACGCGGGAAAAATGCAAAAAGAATGCGCTCTTGGTCGCCCTGCCCAAACGACCCAACCTAGCCAACCAATTTTCCACAAATGCACGGAGAGATGTTGCGTCGCGAAACGAAGGAGAGCGGTGAAACCGCCATCGACGACGGCGAGATAGCGGCCCTGAAAAATGACTCCAACGTCGGTGGAGCACAGGGGTCCAGATAGCGCGTCGCGGGGCAGCCGCTTCTAGCCTCAGTGGAGTGACAGGGGTTGATGGCCTGTCGGGTTACCCCGCTTAAACCTGGAGCTGTGTCTGGGCATGCGTCAAGCACCTAGAAATCGCGGGCAGGCACTCGCTGCCAAACACCAAGCCGTCATCTCGTACCACGTCGATGTCCAGAACTTTTCCAACCCTACCCCACAACGCCATGTAAACAGTTACCACAGAAATTGGATACTAATTCGATCAAGCACACTCCTTGCTCAAACCTCCTACCATGACTTTCGGCCAGGGGCTGCTTCGGCGGCTGCCCGTCTCCGCGTCGACGACACCCCTCCAGGCCGCGACGTACCTGCTGGGCATCTCGCTCTTCAGCATCTCGTTCCTCGTCTTCCTCAACAGCAGCGTGTCGTTCGTTATCACCGACTTGATTGGCGTGAAGGATGGCGTGGGCGACATCGTGGGCACACTGGGCTTCGTCGACGAGCTGGTGGCCCTCGTTGCCTGTCCGATCTGGGGCCTCGTCTCGGACCGTAGCGGCGTGCGCTATGTTGCTGTGGCCGGATACACCGTCATCGGCCTGGCCCTCTTCCTCTTTGTGCAGGCTCGCAATGTCTATCCGCAGCTTCTGCTGGCGAGGATATTCTTCGCCGTAGGCGCGACCGCTGCGTGAGTGCGCCTCGGAACTTTGTTACATGAAGCAAACAACCGCCACAGTACGCTGACAATATGTCGTGCGTGTCCACAGAGCAACCATGGTGACAGCCATCCTCCCGTCACTGACCGACGAGACCGGTCCGGCTGCCGAAATCCCGCGAAAGCCGTCGACGCCTAGCGGGCGCCCGAGCGTCACGCTGTCTGTCGACTCCCAAGTGACCATCACCCCAGAGCTCTTCCGGAACAGCTCCGACTATCGCTCTTCGGACGAAGACAGTGCGATCAGCAATGAAGAGAACAGCGGCAAATCGTCCGCCCTAGCAGGCTACGTCGGCCTCTTCACCGGCTGCGGCGCCCTCGTCGCCCTCTCCCTCTTCCTCCCCCTACCCGCCCGCTTCAGCCACATCGACAACGTCACGCTCGCCGACGCAGTAAAGTACAGCTTCTACATCGTCGGGACCGTATCCTTTGCCGTCGCCATCTTCGTCTTCTTCGGCCTGCGCAACCTCCCAGGCGAAGCCGGCAAAGGCTGGCGCATGCTCCTCGGCCTGCACCCCTCCCCAACCACCCAACACTCAACCAACACCCCCTCCCCCTTCACCCAAAAGCCCGTCCCCTACCTCCAACTCCTCACCGCCTCCCTCCGTCTCGGCGCCACCGACTCCTCCATCTTCCTCGGCTACCTCGGCGGCTTTGTTGCGCGCGCCTCGACCGTCGCCATCTCGCTCTTCATCCCCCTCTCCATCAACGCCTTCTTCATGCGCCACGGCTACTGCCAGGGCTCGCCCACCGACCCCTCCCCGGAACTCAAGCGCGAGTGCCGCCAGGCGTACGTACTCGCCTCCATCCTCACCGGCGTCGCGCAACTGGTGGGTTTGCTTTGCGCCCCGCTGTTTGGGTACTGGTCGAGAAGGCAGGGGCGGGTGAATTGGCCGGTGGTGGTGGCGGCCGTGTTTGGGATCGTGGGGTATCTCGCCTTTGCGCGGCTGGAGAGTCCCGAGTATAAGGATGTCAAGGGGAGGGGGGGGGGGCCGGGGGTGTTTGTGCTGGCCGCGCTGATGGGGGTGAGTCAGATTGGGGCGATTGTGTGTAGTTTGGGGTCGCTGGGGAGGGGCGTGTTGAAGGTGGATGTTGTGAATGTGTTGACCACGCGCGAAGGGGATCAGGAGACATTGATTGAGGTTGCGGATGGGGGCGGGGAGACGGCGCCAATGTTGGAGAATGAGGCAGTGTTACCTGAGGATACGGTATCGAGGGTGAGGTTGAAGGGGTCCGTGGCGGGGGTGTATTCGTGGTGTGGCGGGGCGGCGATCTTGTTGTTGACGAAGCTGGGGGGGTATTTGTTTGATTCATGGTCGACGGGGGCGCCGTTTTACTTGATGGCTGGGTTCAATGGCGTGATGTTGCTGGCGAGCATTGGGATCGATGTTGGTCGCGCGGCGAAGAGGAGGGGGGACGAGTATCAGTTGAGGTTATAAGTGTAACGAGGCTATGGGTATGAAATCAGCTTTAGAAATTTGGATTCAGGGTTAGACATCATTGGGTAGAGGAATATAGAACTCTTGATAGAACAACATCCCGTTGAGACACATGATCTGGGTTGCTGTTCTGTCTATTTTTAAGAACCACGGACTGTACCTCGCCTGCTCGAGAGAGGAAGCGTCAAAGCTCCACGGCTTCCCATCCCTAAGTGGTTTTGAAACCGACTTTAGACCTTGATATTAGCGGACATATCCAGTCAATTCCCTTCGTATGACCTCGTAAACTACAGATCAGGGTGAAGCAAAACTGGTATGGAACCCGGTCATAGTTCACAGTAGCACTTGATCTTGGGCAACTAGCTCGCAAGTATGACAAGTTCCTCTTGCATGTCTCCAAATCCACTTACTCCTGTATTTGTTTTCCATGTTGGTATTAGGTTGAGGGGTAGTACATAGAGAAGAAGAGGCAGTAGAATTGGTTTTCGCCGCCACTCCTCAAGCTGGAGATTGACTGTGCTCGCTGATGACCTCAGTCAGTACCACAACCCCTATGGATGGATTACTTTTGTATTTCCAACTTGGAAACTAGTCTTCTTCCATGGGCTCCTCGCAACCCTCTTCGATACATCCACGACAAAACAACCGAGCCCAGCAAACCAAAGACACCATAATGAACTCCTCTGCCACCCCCAACAACGCCATTGTGCCAACCCTTAGCCATTGTCTCACGGCAGCAAAGCAAAAGACACCACGGGGAAATGCTAACACTCAACTATCTTGTTGTCAACTTCGCATCCAAGAGTCGGAGGTTAATGGAACCTCGTTAATTAGTTTTTTGACACTCAAAAAACCTAATAGAATTAGAAAAATCAGACCGAAGCATCAACAAGCCCTTGAATTATAGACCTAGAGAGTTTTATGCACATGTCGCGACTCCGACACACGACATAGCCAAGTTAAACAAGGAATGGATATGACCGTTTGATGCGATCTGTCTCTGGCTCATCACAACAACACTTACGACACAGCACATATAACCAGACCGACCCCCTCAAAGGGACGCCTCGGACAACCGACCAAGGCTCCCACTACATACCTCAAAATGACAAAAAGGACATGACCAGTTTTAGTTATCCTTCGCAAGAGAGAGCCTGTTCCGTTTTAACCTCATCATTTCCCGCAACACATACACACACACACGCATACCACGTTACGGGTAGATCAAGGAACCAAGAACCAGTTCAAGAGCCAAAAGATTGGAAAGAGAAGAAAGTCTCGTTGTTTTGGTCGGGGAAGAAGTTATCACTGATGAACCATTTTGCTTTGTCCTCCATAGCACCAAGGGAAAAGGCGCCGCCCATCCACACAATGCCCCGGTTCCTTCAATGCCCCGTATCCGTCAATTCGCCCCATCGAGTCCCACCATACTATGGCACACTCAGAAAAGGACAGACAAAAATTGTCTAGCTCGCGTGATGGAGCACTCCGATCATGTCAGGAGATTTACTGCTTGCCCAGGCTGGGGAAGGCGCTCTCATCCTTGGTGTTGATGGAGGCACCGGCAGCGTCCTGGCGGCCGCCACGGCCACCACGGAACTCGCCACCGCGGGGAGCACCGCGGCCACGGCCACGGCCAGCGTCGCCACGGGCACCGCCACGGCCGCCGCGGCCACCCCTGGTGCGCTCGGGCTCGACGTAGCGGTTCTCGATCTCGACGAACTGCTTCTGCTTGCGCTCGCGCTGGCGCTGGGCCTTGCCGCCAGTGCCGGGGAAGAGCTCCTCGTCCTCGTTCTTCTCGAGGGGAGCAAAGTCCTTCCACTTGTCGTCCTTGGCGCCCTCGTTGGGCTTGCGGACGCTCAGGGAGCCGGCGAGAGCAGCCTTCTTCTCGGCCTGCTGGGCGAGGTACTGCTCGTAGCTGACTTGCTTCTCTTCGGGCTCCTCCTCCTTGGCCTCAGCCTCGGGGGCGGCCTCGCCCTCGGCCTTCTGCTCGGTCTGGGCAATCTCGGCACCGGCGTGCTCGTCCTTAAGCTCGCCCTCGCCATCCTTGCCGCCCCAGGACGCAGCAGCCTGCTTCTCGGAGTTGCTGCTGTGGAGGGGTCAGCGGCCATACATTCGTTGATACAAGGCGTGGAGACAAAATGGGGCTTACTGGGGAGCGGTCTTGCTGGGGTGGCGGTCACCCTCCTCACGGCGGCCACCACGGCCACGGTAGCCACCACGGCGGCCACCACGGGGAGCCTCCTCAGTGGTCTTGCCACGGTTGGAGTCACGGCCAGCGTTGCGGTCGCGGAAAGCTACACCTGTGTTAGTACCCAGTGCATCCCAGTGAAAAGCCGGAAACTGCGGGGCTACGCACCGGCCTCATTGCCGCTCACGTTGGCGCCGCCCCGACGGCTGCTGGCCACCGGGACCTTGGCAGCGGGAGCCAGGCCATCGGTGTTGCGCTTGGCGGTGTGAGTCGATGTCTTCTCAACGGTCTTCACGGGGGCGGGGATCTCCCCCTCCTCGGTGTTGCCTGTAGTTGGATGGTTAGTATTGGTGCGGTGGTGGCCGTCTCTCCGAGCGACGCCGGAGAGGTCGACAATGTGTCGTCAATCGACGCGGGGTAGACCAACCGAGGATGGCGAAGAGGTTCTGCAAGCAAGACGACGAATCAGTTTCACGAGTCCATCAACACAACGGCAACCGGCTCCCAGTGGTCGATAATTGCGCAGTCGAGCCCTTGCTTGGGCGAAGCAAAAGCCCCGCGATGCGGCGTGGCCGGCAAGGCGATGACGACGAGCCCCAACAGCACCACAAAGACCGGGGTTAAAAAGACCATCGACCGAACGCACCTTAGAAGCGACAGACATCTTGCCGCTGTGGTTTATCGCCTTCCAAGGCGTAGTCTATTGAGACAACCACAAAGCTCCAGATGGAGATAGGAATTGGGAAAGTGGGTGAAGGGTTTGGCGGAGCGAAGCGAGCAGCACCCAACAAGCAGGAAGCAGCCCTGGTTCAGTGCGCTTGTTTGTTTCTGGCGGGAGGTCCACGACGGAATTTTTCTTGTTCCCTTGCCTGGCTCCAGGCTCCGCGAGCAGCAGCACCACAAGAATTGGAGCTTTTCGGCCCTCTTTGCGTGGATGCACGGATCACCTGCTGCCCCACCACCACCTCTTTCCGGCAGAGAAGCCCCAAGCCAACGTTTTTCCTTTTTTGAAAATTCAGTGCGCGGGGCTCGATTTGTTAGGGCTTCGATTCTGCTTTGTTGCATGCATCTGCGAGGCTGGGATTCCGAGCTGTTGCATTCGGAAGCCGGCGCGCCCATCGAGCGTTTGCCATGCGCCTGCAGCCTCGGCACGCCACAAACGTGCAGCGTTTCCAGGTTGTCCTCGATGACTTCATGATCGTTCTGCCAATGGGAGCAACCGTGGTAGCCAGCGTTTCAAATGTGATGCTCCCATCCTTGCTCTACAACCACGTTCCGGTTCGCATGGAGTAGCAGTCGGTCCTCTAACTTTCCTTGAATCAGTCTTGCTGCAAAGCGTCCGAATTGATTGCAAGCTGGTTCAACATCGGCCGAATAATGTTTCCCAAGTGTACGTCATTTATTGGGTGGCGATTCACTTTGGATGGGATGGTGGTGTTGTCGGGTATCCCGTGGATGAGGTAACTCCCTAGAGCATGACGACGGGAGGATTGATGTCGAGTTACATAGACGGTGATCAATCCTGATATCCAGCAAGGACAGGGGAGAGCTCATGTTCTAGCACGGGATTTGATCTCTTTGTGTTTTTGTTGGATTCCTATAGCAACCCGGTATACCTCTTCCGTCTTGTGTAAACAATGGAAAAGGGGAAGCGCGGAAAGCGAGTATTCAAGCGCAAAACAACCTACCTCCCACCCCATGCCGCGCCCAGCTCGAAAAGGACTGAATAACATACATAATTTGGCGTTTAAATTTTTGTTCCCCGCAATGATTTGTTTGTAAAACCCGATCAAGCACTCGCTGCTGTTTTGAAGAGAAAAGGAAAAGGACATCTCTCACGTGCCACATAACACATCACAACATGTCCATCAAGCAACACCCGCAGAAAAGCAGACGAGAGGAGTTGAGCGAAGTAAATTGAAAGATCAAGACCGACGACGACACGGGGTGCGTCTCCCTCCGTACCCTCGACAACCGAAGCCCTGATGCCCGTGAACTATGTTGTCCGTTCCAAGCCATCCACACCATCCTCATGAGTCGAGTGTTTCGACTACCGTGTGGATGGGGCAGCACATCTATGCCCCCCTGTGGCCGTTATTGTGGTGTTGTTGAAGGGTGGGGCTGATGAAAGTCGTGTCTCGAGGTTGCCGTTTGCGTTCGATACTTCGTGTCTGCCGTTGTCGTGCCGCGTGTCGTCGTCGTTCGTGTCGAATTATGTGTCCCTTGACACCGCTTGGGTAAATAAAAAAAAAAGCAAAACTTTTGTTGAGCACGCTGAAGTGTCCACAGCGCCTCGCCGAGCAAGTATACATGCATGGATGCCCAATATCTGCGCCCCTCCACCCCTGGGTATTATAGATTTTTCTTTTCCGAAATCCGTGGACGTGACTGGTTCACCAGCCGTAGATGATGAGCGGAGATGGATGTCGTTCCCTCGTGAAACAGGCCTTTTTGCCCAAAGCAAAACGCTCATTGGGGTATCTCAAACTTATGCCCTTGCTCTCCGAGATGTTACCGCAAGAGGTGATGCAGATCATGTTGAATTTCCCATATTTTCCCACCCCCCCCCCCCCCCCCCCCCCCCCCCCCCCCGATTGCTGATATTCGCCTCCAGGAATTTCGCTGATCGTGCGTCGTCTGGGGCTCCCATCGAGGGCTGTGTCCGCCAGCCGAACCCTCTCCTCGCCGCCAGACCAACTAGGTCGGGTTATCGCATGTTGCTGGTGTCGAACGAGAACTGGGTCGGAAAAGCCATGCTCGCACTCAGGCCAAAGGGGTCGAAGTCGTAGTTCGGGTCGAGGAGCTGCGTCATCGACGGATAAGTGGGATGCTGAGTGTGGGCGGCGTCGATCGGCGACGGCCCAGTGATTGGTTGGCTTCCGGGCGGTCCAGTCGTCACCGGGGACGAGAGCGACATCGGCTGCGGCTCGCCAGGATAGGACGGGCCGGGATAGGGGCCGGGTCCGCTTGGCGTATCCGGAGCATCGCCATCGTCCATCATGTCAGCAGCAGCATCATATTCCTGTTCTGTATTGACGCATTAAAACCTAGGACGACAAAGTTCTATTGAAGTGGAAAGAGAGAGGAAAAAGGGACGGGCCAACTTGCCGAGCTGCTCAATGTGATTTTGGAATGAGGGCGTGGGATAGAACGGAGCCGCGGTGTTTGCAGCTCCTCGTACTTGGGTTGGGGGTTGATGGAGTCCCGACATCTGCATGTGTCGTGGACCAGGCAGGCCATGGATCGGAGCCAGGTGGGGAGGCGGCGGCGCTTTCATCCCCGTCAGAGGCGGTATCGGCGGCCGGGCAGGGGTGCCCACGTGGTCAGAACCAGCAGGAGAAGGGCCATGCTGAGAGCCAAACGTTGCCGTTCCGGTGGGCGATGCCGAGTGCGAGGAAGGGGTCTGTTGATTCCTTGGCGACAGAGCTGAGGCGTGGGAATGCATCGGAGGCGGCAAGGGGGACGCGGGAATCCCAGGCTCAAGCTTCGGCGCAATGCCTGAATTTGATCTGCGGGCGTGGTGTCTGTTCAACATGGCCCTGTGAATCGGCGGCGGCTGTACCATGGGCTGAGGGACATGAGTTGGGCCGAGATTCGGGCTGCCAGTCTTTGCCCGGAGTTCGGCCTGCACGTCGATGCCTGCGAGTATTGTTAGCAGATAGCGGCGGATTACAGTTGAGGCCCAAGACGGTACCTTTCTCCAAGAGGATGCGCTCAAGCAGCGAGTTCTTGTAACGCAGCATCAAGCACTCGTCGGCGGCATGGCGATGAGCCGCCTGGAGATTAGCCAGGTTCTGCTCATGCGTCCGGATGGCCTCCTCGAGCTGCTTGATGTACTCGGTGCGGCGCTCTCGAAAAGCAGCCTGGGCCTGGCGGTTTCTCTGCTTCCGCTCCTCAGACGTCGCATAGATCTGCCGGCTGCATTAGCATATGCGCGCAAGCAACAGTCGACCCATGAGCCCCTGAGCTCAACAGAGATCAGGAGATGTTATCAAGGACCCCTGAACATCTCAAGCAGCAAGCCAAGGAAGAGTGGGCATCTGCCCGCAGAAGGCTCTCGACGTACCGGCTTGCGGCCCCCTTTCCGCTTCGGTTGTTGATTCTCAGGCTGTTGCTGCTGGGGCGCAGGGGCCTCTCCCTCAGGGCTGGACTCCATTGACTCTTCGCTATCCTCTTTGGGATCCTTCTTGTCGACAGACATCTTATCGGACATATCCTTGACTGTCCGGCGGGGGGTTGTGAGAGCGTCTCACCGGGGGGGTTCTGAGGTTTCGGCTCTCTCGCCGATTGTCAAGGTAGGTCCCGGCTACCACACTGTGCCACCGCGACAACAGCGGGCGTCTGCCCTGGGTGCGGGGCAGCGGAGGGGTGAGAGCTGGTGAGTGGTGCGATGGGAACGGTCGCGTGCTGCAACCACGAGGACAGCGGCAGCGGCAGCAGCAGCGGCGTGCTTGGTTGCTTGGTTGCTTGCTTGAAACGGCACGACACCGGAGCCGAGAAAAAAGACCGGATCAACAACAGCGACTTCGAGGTCAGCGGCCGGGGTGTTTCGAGGTCGGAGCCGGGGGACGGGGCACCAATCAATGCGTCATCTGGGGAAGGGTGTTTGCGAGCGCGGGAGTGCGGGAGTGCGGGATCCGGCAGGCTGGGACCGGGTCTGTGGTCGGTCCCGGCGATAAGGTAAGGTTGGAGGATCGAGGCAGGTTCCAACTTCCCCGGATTCCACGAGTCCACGTTCACAGATTTCTGTGTGTCAAAACCAGATTGTCGAGGGGTGACTCTGGGAGGGTCAGAGATAAGCACGACTTTTGTGACAGGCCGAGTATGTGTCAGGGAAAGAGAAAAATGGAGGGTTTTATGTAATGCGAATGCCGACCACGGCGGGAGGGGCCCGCTCATGGCGCTAGGCCTCCAGGGGCTGGCGAGGGACAAATAGGGACAAATACCTTGCGACGTGCTGCCACCCAGCCCCGGCGTTGTCTCTGCTGTTTCTGGCCTGAACGAGGTCACCTGCACGCCTTCCTTCGGGCCAGATCCTCGCTCCCCCAATATTGGCGCCTTCATCCCGCACCGGCACACCACGTTTTCCGCGGAGTTGTTCTCAGTCGAGAAGATATGAAGCCCGCGGCCTGGCCGTGTCCACGGCCATCCTGATCCTTCCCGTCTCCTGTCTGCTCGGCCTCGGATCGCCTCAATCTCAATCTCAGCCTGGAATCTCGCACACAGCAATCACTCCAACCTGGAACTCCAGGAACTCCAGACCTGGCACACATCTCCGACCGATTCCCGTTCATCTCCCGGCACGCACCCGGCACTCGGTTCCCACTGGCACGCTGGCCCCATCCGCCGCACCAGCCGCACCATCCGCACCACCAGCCGACGGCCGAGCACGCCTTGCTCCACTTTCTTCGAATGCCCACCGGAGACAGCTGACCTTTTGGTTGGGAAATTGTCCACTCGCGGCACAGCGGGCGGGCGAGCGACAAGCCCGCTTCGGTCGACCTGCAGCTTCGGAACTTCGCGTCGGCGTCCTTTGGCTGGCCGGGCGAAGGTGGTGTTGCCGCTTTGCTCGCGGGGTCCGGCTTCGGGGACTCCCATTCGTTGGGCGGCTTCCGCGTCAAAGTGCAGCTCCCTGGTCTCGGGTGCCGATGTCGTCCTCGAGCGGCGCTTGCACCGCCGGAAGCGCTGGAGGCGGATGGGTTTTTTTTTTCTTTTCTTTTTTTCGTAGTCTGAGGCAACTTCTCAGCAGTGGTTCGAGATGACGGCGAGAAGGCGTGAGAAACTGCTGCTGCTGTGCCCAGGTAAGGTGCTTCGTAATGTGCAATGTGGACACGGTAAACTGCCAATTCGCCCATGTGTACGGAGTAATCAAAGATCGTCAGAGGAGGCCGAATCCAAAGACACGCGCCTGGTCACCTCATGACTTCTGTCATTGAATCGACATGTGTGCTGTGCCTCTTGATGAGCCGAGAGCAGCCTTGAAAGCCACAGAGTGGCGGCGGTTGTGGCGTTCAGTTTGGTGTTGTTGGGAGAAAGTGGGGCTGAACAGTGAGAACCTCCAGAGTACAACGAAGCAGAGCAACCGGGTGTTCTGGTGGTTAACCCTCGATGCCTTGTCACCTTTGTGTTTGTGGTCGTGCTCCCGGCCTAGAACCTTCAACATGGGAGTCATTGATCTTTATGCTGGGAAACCGGAGGCTCTGCCAGAGTGAGGTGACGGGGAGGGGGGAGACCAAGGCATTGCCCCTCATCGGCCCAGCCTAGATCTCACAACCCCAGTCTCTGGCACTCTGCTCCTTCCCACGACCATGGCTCTGATCCTCCAAAACCCACGCCAGCGGCCCGGCAGACACATCCATGAGGAGCGAACCCACCAGCCAACGGCCAATGAGAAGCGTGTGGGGAGCCTCCGGCAGAGGAATCTCAGAGAGGCCCTCTCTGGCTTGGCACCTCCAACTTCTCTATTCAGACCCGTTTTGGGAATGAGACTCCAGAAAAAACGAAGCCACGGCCTCGCCTGGACAAGCAACCGAACTCACTGCTCAAGCGAACCATGCCCAATGGCTCCTGGGGATCACTGCGTCGCCAACAAGTCCAGGCAGGGCCGGCCAGGCATGCACCTCCCAGTGCTGGCACTTGGGGTCCCTGGAGTCGCAGAGGATATGAAGCCGAGGCCATCCCAGTTTGCCAGCTCGCCAGACGCCATTCCCGCCCATCCACACTGAGATTGTTGCTTGCGATTGCATCTTTCCCCTACCGACGATCTCGCTTCCCACGCCATGGCAGACCAAAGGCCAACACCACCCACCACCAGCGCGCCCGGCTCGGGCTGGCAATTTCCTCCCGCCCATGGATCGACTATGGAGGACCATTCGAGCAATTCTTCCGCCACGGGTCACTCAACCTCCCACCAGGGATGGCAAGCTGCAGCCCCGAATGAACACCATTCGGTATCCGCTCCAGATTGGCAGCCGCAAGCCGGGAACGCATCGACTTCAGGAGGCTTTGCTGCCAATTCTGCCAGCCCACTGTGGGCGCCTTCTCAAGAAGTGCCGCCGGCAGCCCAGTGCGGACATCCTCCGGCAGATCCCGCTGTGTCGAGCATGGAGAGTCACTGGGGACCTACACCGGCACCACCCAGTCCTGGAGAATGGGAGGGCAACGAACAAATGGAAGACGATGCGGAATTCGACGACGACCAGGTGCGTGCCCTCCTCTCCCTGATGACAATCAGGAACGACTAACTCAGAGTATAGTCAATGAGGTCCGTCGACAGCGGCTACAACTCCATGGTAAGACAGCCAATACGCAACTGCAATCCTCGGATGGAGCCTAACACCAGCCCTAGCGCAGCACCGTTAGTAGTACCGCAGGGTCGATATCGGAGAGCATCTTTCAATTCCGTCAGGAGTACAACCGCAGATATCACGCCTTCAAGGCGGATGGTAAGTTCATGCTCGCCTCCTGGATATGGTTATTTTTGGACAGAGCTCTGCTGACCATTTCTTCTCACTAGAGTCAGCGTATTTCTTGCCAAATGATCAGACTGAGCAAGACCGTATGGGTAAGAGATTCACTCAATTGCTCGTTGGGGATTGGAGGCTAAGTGGTTCCACAGAATTCCAACATTACATCTTCCTGGAGTGCCAGCGCGGTCAGCTACACCTATGTCCAGCCGGGACGGATAGGCCTCTAAATCGCGTCCTCGACGCTGGCACTGGCACGGGCATTTGGGCCATGGAGTTCGGTATGTTCTGGAACAGTATTAACTTGGGGGGGGTGGGGGGGGGGGGGGTGGAAAGGACAATGCTAACGACCATGGCTAGCTGAAAGGCATCCCGAAACAGCTGTAAGCACACGAGGCTCCTGGTGTATCTTGGGAGACAGTACTAAAGAGAGAGACTTCATCAGGTTGTCGGAGTTGACTTGAGCCCAATTCAACCGGAATAGTATGTTTCCCGCCACAGGCTCCCGCATGCTGTTGTATTGACAGATATTGAGCGTCCCGGTTAATGTCAATTTTTTCGTTGACGACCTCGAAGAAGAATGGCGGTTTGAAACCAGCTTTGATTTCATCAACATGCGCATGCTCACAGGATCCATCCGAGATTGGCCCCGTTTGATGTCACAAGCGCTCGAGTAGGTGCACCCTCTGCCCTATTCAATTTAACGCCCTGTTTTTGACCTGCGGATAGAAATCTCGTCCCCGGAGGATGGCTTGAGCTTTCCGATCCCATAATGCCCATCACCTCCGATGACGGGACGTTGTCGGAAGGTTGCGCACTCCGCAAGTGGAATGAAAACCTCGTGGAGGCGTTGGAGAGGTTGGGTGCGAGCCTGGGATCTGCACAGCACTACAAAGAACAGATGATCGATGCTGGCTTTGTGGATGTCATTGAGATCCAGTACAAATGGCCGATCGGCATCTGGCCCTCGGACCCAGAGTACCAACGAATCGGTAAGGCAAACCAACCTTCGCCTTTCACCCTACGAGCCTCACTAATATCGCTCTCAAACAAAGGTTATTATATGCTTCACAACATGCACACTGTGATAGAATCTTCGAGCCTGCAGCCATTCAACAAAGTTCTGGGCTGGCCAATCGAAGATATCCAAGCCCTATGGGCGGAAGCCCGCCAGGACCTGAACAATCCGAACATACACAGCTACATTCCAATGTAGGGACCTTTTGCCAGATGATCAGAACTGGACATGAGCTTATGTCATCCCCTGCAGGCGCGTCGTCTACGGCCGGAAACCCTTCTGACGAGTCGACGACCAAGCTGTGTCGGGAAGGGGCGGGCGGGCTTTGAACGAGGTTGGTCGGTTTGAGGGCCGGGACTGGGAGTGTTTGGGGGATGTGGTCTTGCAAACAGGCTGGTCCTGTTCCTTTTCTTGAGGATCTCGCGTCAAAGTCGTTCTTCGTGCCAAAATGGTCGTGGAGGAAGTAAAAAAACGAGATGGATAAACGATCTCGTATCTGTATCAATTCAGCGTTTCAGTCTCAACATCCGTCTGTGTCACATTTCAGCCTCTGTGATGTTGTTTTCTTGGTGTCTTAATATCACAGCCCTTCAAACCTCAGCAAACCGACATCCCAAAACACAGCCTACACGGCACCACCCCTTTTCCACCACGATGAGGGGGTCGACCGGACGCAGCTCCGCATTACCCCCTGCCGCCCTGCCCCTGCAGCGCAGCCCCAGGAAACTGGTCCGGTGGGGCAGTGGCTTTGCATGGGCTTTGCAATTTGCATGGCTCCCAGGTTTGCCCCTCACTCAGGTGACCTCGGGCTTTTCTTTTCCCTGCACTAGGCCTGCCAACTTGGCGCCAAGCAGCTTGTTACCGCTGCCGGTGAGAATTGCCTGATCTGTTCCCAGGAAGGACTTGTAGACTGGAGGGCTTCAAGAGGGTTGTCGTCGACAATAGCTGCGGCTTGCCTACGGTATTTACCTGTACCAAGATAGCCGACTTGAGTCCAACAGCAACCGAATGCTCTGTGACGGTGTCACCCCAAACAGCAAACTGAAGTCATCTCCACCTGAATTTCCTGAGCATAACCCCGTTCAACGGTCCAGACCGCAACCCTTGTGCTGAGAGCCCCGAGACCACACCAGCCAAGCCCTCCCATCACCTCTCAACATCCACCGCCAATACGCGAGATTCCATCTGCGCCGCAAACCAGCACCCTGGTAAACCGTTGGTTAAAGAAACGAGTTTTCAGGGTCTCCGGATTGACGTGACCCAACGGTCCTCTTATTCACACCCGTCTTTGAACAACCGAGGAACAACTCATTGTTCGGTTCGAGTTCCTTTTTGAGCAGTTCTCAACAATGAAGTGGGGGACGGCATCGACGTTGGGGGCATCACCGAGGGAGGGAAGCCGGTCAAGGCACGGGCTGATACCCCCTGTCTCAGCTGCCGAGTCCTGGTCCTTCAAACACCTTACCCTTCGGCGATGGTAAATGGCGGAGATCTCCCGTCTCTGGCATCTGAGATATGTAAAGGCAAACATTTATCGTCTGCAGCACCATTGCTTCGGTGCCTCGAGGATGCTTCCCCATCTCAACATCCCACTGTCCAACCAAAACACACACACCGGGTCATCCCCAAGCAGCCCTCCCAACCTCGCGGGGAAATATGTAGTACCGCCGTCCACCCTCCGCCAAGCCCGCCCTTCACCTTGATTGCTTGCAAGTTTGCCTCAACAGCAGAAAGAAGCAAAAGCCCCCTGGCCCAGCTCTGAGGAACTGGGAAAGCCACCAGCGCACCAACACACCGGTCTGGGTCCTGGTAGCAGGGGAGGTGATTGGATGGGCTTTCTTCTGGGAACCTCGGGCGGTCCTGGCGCCTGGAGAGGCGGCAACTGCAAAGGAATTGAGAGTGGGTCATAAAACCAGCCACAGCATGGCTGATGATTCAATGAGCAGGAGAGACGGTGCCAATTGAAACAACACTGTGCCACCACACTGGGTTCGTTTGTTTACTTTCGAGCTGGCAGCCGCGAATTAAACATCACCCCACACTTCCACATCGCGCATTCCAGCTTCGCGCTCCGAGCAACTCGCACTCTCCACTTCGACGGCAACATTCCCGCAACTCCAAGATTGCGCTCGTGATTTTGCATTCTTGACTGCAAAAAATTGATAGCTGACTCGCCGCGAGCGCTGAACGCCATGGCTCGCCGTTCCGCGCGTATCGCAAGCCTCTCCAAGGTAAGCAACGGCCCTTTGGATTCGGGACAAAGCGCGCCTTCGCGTCTCCATCGTCGCTGCGATATCTCTAACAAGATGTTTTTAACCTACAGGGCAGACAGGCTTCAGAGGCGCCTACACTCCCCTCCGTCGTCGAACAGGAAGCCCACACCGCCCACGCCCCCGTCGAACAGACCGACAATGTCGCACCCGCCCTTTCTCCCATCCGGGAACCTAAAACTCCCGGGCGCTCATCGCCAGCCAAACCGCCCATGTCTGAGATGCACCCCAGCAAAGCCCACGCTACCATGGGCCCGCTCTCGACCGGCTTGTGTCTCGGATTCACCGACATCAAGCCCGCCGCCAAGCGCGACGACACTCTCCCTGCAGCGGCTCAAACCACGCCCTCTCGCATCACTGTTCCAGCTTCGGACTTTACCTTTAGCGTCACGCGTCAGAAGCCGGCCGCCGATCTCGCCCTGAGTGACGAGGCTCGGCGCATGATGGAGGAAATTCGGGGGCAGGCCGACAAATTCAAGGCTGATCTCAGGGCTCAACAGGAGGTCGAGAAGCTGGAAGAAGAGCAAGCTGCTGGCCGCAAGATTGCGCAGGCGAAGGGCAAGGCAGGCCGGTTTAGTTCCGTCCACATGGCTGAATTCAAGAAGATGGACTCGATCGCAAACCACCCGTCGGCCTTCAGATATCAGCCAGGCCGCAGCACACCGCTCAAGGCGGGCGTCAAGCGGAGCCAGTCGAAAGCCAATCTCGACGAGCCTGAGTCCTCGAAGCAGTCGACTCCGGCAACCGCTGCCAAATTGAAACGGCCTGCTGCGGCTGAGGAACCCGTGGCCACTGCCAAGCGCGCCCGCCAGCACATGGATGACGACGCGTCTAGCAAACGCCCCGTCTCCCGCGACGGCAGCTCGATCCCGATGCCCAAGTCAGCTGGCCTACCTATCCCCCGGTCGAAGGTCAATCTCGCGTCGGTCATGACACCGACCAAGTCGGCTCTGGCTCGCTCCACTAGCGTGAAGACACCCTCCCAAGGCCTGGCTCGGGCCACGAGCGTGAAGACGCCCTCCCATAGTCTGGCTCGGGCCGCAAGCATGAAGACACCCTCTCAAGGCTTGCTGGCTCGGTCGTCTTCAAAGCCCTCCCTCAGCGGAATTCCCCGTTCCGCCACAACAAACAACCTCTCCACAATCACTGCAGTGGTTGAGAAGCAGCCGGCACCGGCCGCCGGGGTCCAGACCCCCAGGAGCCGCTTCGAGCGAGTCAAGGCAATGTTCCATAGCGCCAAGGCCAGCGCGTCCAAGCCAAAAAGCACACTTCCGCTGCCCTCCGCCTTTGCCTCTAAGACGCCGGCCCCTGCCCGCGTTCAGAACGAACTGCCCCCCGTCCCCATGACTACGCCCGGGCGCAAGCTCACCAAGCACGTTGCCTTTACGCCTGAGACACAGCGTGCCGCGCTGACGCAGAACTCCCCATCCCCCGTTAAATCCAGCCTGCCCCAGCCCAAGGGCCGACAGATCCTCGGCGAGGTGCACTACCCCTCCCTCGACGGCGTCATGGCCGAAGTTCCCACCCCCACCGAAGTCTCCTATCCCCCGCTCTCCGCCCGTCGCCCTCTCCCCGAGCCGCCGATCAAGTCTTTCAAGGCCACCACCGCCACCGCGCCCTCCGCTCCGGGCGAATTCACCTTCCGCAGCGACCACACCATCAGCTTCGGCACCACCACCACCACAACTTCCTTCGGCTCCTCCCCAGGCCAAACCAGCCTCCGCGCCGTGCGCCCCTCCCTCCTCCCCACCGACTCCATGCCAGGCAGCTTCCCGCGCGCCGACACCCCTCTCACCACCACCACCACCGCTGCCTCGACCGCTACCACGAGCCCCAACAAAGAAAACGACCCCCCGCGCAGCGTGTACCTGGCCCTGCCGCACGGCATGTCCACCAAGAAGCGCCACCGCGTGAGTACGGATGAGGAGGAGGCTGAGCAGGAGGCGGCGGAGCGCGCGGCGAAAAAGAGGAGGGGCGAGGCGGTGCCGGAGGGGGAGGCGTTGCTTGCGCCGAGGTTGATGGCGAGTGCTAGGAAGGCGGGGAGTGTGAGTCCTAGGAAGGTGGGGAGTGCAATGGGTGGTGTGGGTGTGGGGCAGGGGCAGGGGACGCCGAGCCCGATGAAGAGGAAGGCGGGGGGGATTAGTTTGAGTCGGTTGAATATGTTGGCGAGGCCGAAGATGAGGAAGTAGGCTGGCTTAGTGGCATTGGGGGCTTGGTAGGTGGGCTGGTTGAAACTGGGTTGGAGTTTGGTCCGCGATTCTGGATGACAGGTCTGGTTTTCGACATTCTGCAAAACCTTGCCGCGACATTTTACCAGCAGTCAACGACCATTCGATACCACCGCGACTGATCCATGGTCGATCTCTGTTGGCCCATAGATACCGTTGGATCACGAGCCCTCTCGGGTTCTTTTACCCAGGCAAGGATTCGACATGTCTAGGCGTTGTGGGTGGCCCCACACTCGTAGCTTGGACACTGTCTTCCGCCAGGGTCTGGATTTTGCCAGGACATTGGTTGTCCTGCGTTCTGTTTGGGATGTTGTTTGTATGGTTTTTCCTGCTTTCTTTGAGCCACCTTACTCAGAGGATCATGGGCTTATTTGTGGCGGCGTTTGGTCGGGTAATGGCCCGTGGGGCGAGGCGTTGGCTGAGGTCAGCCGGTAGCAAGTCTGTCTGTCTGTTTGTATTTACTAGCTACCGATACATGAGGAGCATTTGGGATGGGGGAGTACGAAATGGAATGCGTTTTGTAGCCATATAGGTTTGGTTGCTTGCTCATTCGGGATGGGGTCGTCTGATGAGCTCCATCTTTGACTTGCGTGCTCTGGTTCGTGGACTTGATGCTCGATCTTGAGCTATGGTGCTCTATCCACTTCGTATCCTCATCATGACAAGTTCTGGAACCTCACTTGGCAAACGGCCAACGCAGAGCTCTGCCGAAAAACGCTCAGTCTGTCAGCAGTGGGATGTATTTAAGGTGCTCTGTGTGCAACACCATGGGGTGCTCCCTCAATCTCACACCCATCCAATCCAATATAGAACAAAACATAAACCGTCTTGTTCTTTCGTGTGTGGTTTATATCCTCTTCAAGGGGAACACTAAATCAGAGCATACTTTGCTTGTGTCCAAACTGAAAGCTCAAAGGCCGAGGGTTTTAGGAAGGGTGTTAATACAAGCCTCGTTTACGTAGACAAACGATAGCAGTTACCATCGACCATGTCGAGTTACTTTCACGGCACTACAACAACCACCAACGATATCGGTTCCATATGGCAGTCGGATGCCGAAAGTGTCGAGATTGGGTTGTTGGATTTAGTACAAGGCTGCCAAGCAAACGGCGCAGAGGGAACCCCGCCATCTTGCTTCTGACCAATTGAAGGAGCCTTTGGCTGGCGATCTCCAGGCGCACTCAGCCTCGTCACACCCTTGAAGCTTCACGCCAACAACCACCATCCCGCACCTCTTCAGCCTGCCTCGCCACGCTGATCACAACTTCCCATGGCGCCCATAAACCCCGAGTTGCAGGAGGTGCAAGGTTTGTTTCCCACGCCATCTTCTACATTCCCTCTAACCAACCCTCCCAGAAACCGCCAAAAACGTCATCCAAGACCTCTTCCAGGTCCTCGTCCAAACCTCCAACTACGACTTAGCCGGCCGACCCTCGCGCGATCCTCTCGCTCAAGACATGTATGTCTCCCCCAATTCACCCCCACCAAACCCAACCCCTAACCACCCACCAATAGAATAACCCTCGACACCTCCCTCCGCAGCATCTCCACCACCGCCGCCGCCACCCTCCTCTCCCCGCGCCCCCAAACCACCACCAACCCCCACGACCGCCCAACAAACCCCTACACCCAACCCACCACATCCACCCACACCCCCGTGACAAACGACCGCGCCATCCCTGAGCCCCTCATTGAATACGTCGAGCACGGCCGCAACCCAGACATCTACACGCGCGAGTTTGTCGAGCTGGTGCGGCGCATGAACCAGTACTCGCGGGGCAAGTCGCATGCGTTTCGGGATTTTAGGGATGTGCTGGCGGAGGGCATGAGGGGGGCGATGCCTGAGGTGAGGGGGGATGTGGATCTTGTGGTGAGGGAGACCGGGGGGAGACTGTAAAGGAGGAGGAGGGGGGGATGGAGGCGCAGGGGAATGGGGGGGATAGGCGGATGGGGGGGCAGTGATGGAGAAGAGTGGTGTTTTGAGCGTTTAGCAAGAAGGGTTTGGGGAGAGGTTCTGGCGTTTGGGGCAGCAGGGTTGGGTTTGGGAAATACTGGGTTGGGGATACCGGGTGGGCATGAGAGGCGTTCAAGGTGTTTTGTAGACCATTTGGCGGGCAGATATATTCTCGGAGCAGCTTCGGCAACCTGAAGCTAGACAAGGAGGGGTCTAGAGATACCCAGCAATATACCAGAGAGACAGTATGCACTCGAGACTGTCCTCAACAAGCCAGGCCACCTTAATAACCTGACATTCACTCGGCGGCATCAGCAAGTGTGTTAAAAGTCAAAACTTTAATAAAACCAAACGCCTACGCAACAGACCCTTGGGTCCGCCACAGGTCATGACGACCACCATCTAGGCCCCCAAACAGCCGCCCAAACCCCATACATGCTAATGTAACAGAGCATTCCGCAAATGGATGGTATCTAACACCGTACAAAGCGCGCTGCCCCAACAACAAATGCTTGCGCCGCAGAGCCAACATGATATCTCTCACAGATACACAGTACCGTACCCATCACCACTCACACAACCCCCCCCTCTCCTCTCCTCAAACCCCCCTCACTCCGCCAACGCCTGCAACGCCTGCGTCAACGGCACAATCCTCAAGCTCCTAGCCCTCTTAAGACCAGACGGCCTCTGCTGCTGTCCGCCCGCACTGCTATTCACACTCCCACCACTTCCACTCCTCTGCCCCTGTCCCGCACCCACCACCTGGCCCTGCTGCTGAGACGGCACCACCGTCCTCGTCGGACTCCTCCCCTCCCTCCACTTGCGAAACACGCTCTTCAGATCCCTAGGAATCCCCTCCAACACGACCGTCGAGATGGGCACGAACGGCCGGTCCTCCATCCCCGCAGCCAGGATGGCATACTCCTGTGCAAAGTCCAGCGCGTTGCGGAACGCGGCGTACTGGTGCTGCGAGCGCGCGCCGACGATGATGTACATTTCGAAGAAGGCGTCGAGGACGTAGATGTGGGTTGGGGAGAGGTCGGATTGGGCGAAGGGGGAGATTTCCGTTATCTGTGAACCAGGGGGTTGGGGGGTTAGTTTGGCTGTGGTGGTGGTGGCCGGGGGGTGGTGGAAGGGGAAGGAGGAGAATAACACCGCGAGAGGAGAAGGAGAACGAACCTGCTGCTTGTCCCCAGCGCTGGCGCAAAACAGCCTGCCAGAGTAGCGCTCATACCCCGGCTTCAGGCGCCAGTGGTCCGCCGACGCCAGCCTCGCACCACCCCCAAACATCTCCCAAAAGCTCTCGGGCTCGCTCCCCTCCTCCACCTCCACCAGCTCCCCCATCAACGCCATCTCCATCCCCACCAACCGCGCACACCCCAACTCCTCCACATCACTCCCCTTCCCCTTCCACAAAAAGCACTTCCCCTGCTGCGCAATCAAGTACGCAAAACCCGAACACAGACCCCCCGGCGCAAAATCCACCTCATCAAACGCTACCTGCCCCAGATACCTCCTCCCACACAACATCGTCGGCGCCAGCGAATCATATTTAATACTCGACCCACGTCTCACAATCACAATCCCCCCCAACGCCTGCACAAACTCACTCGTCTCCTTCCCCTGCGTCAGCTTCACCAACTTCCCACCAATCGCCCGCGCCTCGCGCGCCGCAAAAAGATGCGCATCATCCACTTCACTTTCCGGCACCTCATCGCCAGCCCAAAAGTACACCTCCACCACCTTCCTGCGCCCACCATCGGCGAGGTACACGTGCGGGCAGACATACATCTCGCGCTCGAAGAGCACGCGCTCATGGTGCGAGGGCACGGCGAGTTTCTTGCCCTCGGCCGTGATCTGGAAGAGCTGCACGCGGTGCTGGGTTTGGATGGTGGCGGTGGAGACGGGACGGGTCATGAGCAGGTCCGCGGCGTCGGCGGTGTATTTGCGCCGGGGGCGGTCCGGGCCGAAGAATTCGGTGATGAGGGAGGGGATGTCGGAGGAGGGTTGTTTGGAGGGGGAGCGGGTGGGGGAGTGGATTCGCGGGGAGGTGAGAGGGGGTGAGGTGATGGTGGGAGGGGAGGGGAGGGGGCGGGTTGCTTTGGCGGGGAGGGGAGGGGGGCGCTCGGTTTCGAGGGGTTTTTCGGTGGGTTTTGTTGGGAGAGGCCGGTCGAAGTATGACTTGGGTGTGGGCTTGGAAATCGGCTGGGGCGCAGGTTTCTCGACTGCGGGTTGTGGGAGAGGAAGGTCAAAATATGACTTGGGTGACGGCTTCTCAACCGGCGGGGGAATCACCCTCTCAACTGGCTTTGGGAGCGGTCTCTCGAAGGTCGGTTTTGGTGCGGGCTTCTCAAATTCAAATTGCGGAAGAGTTCGCTCAAAGTATGACTTTGGCGCGGGCTTCTCAACCAGCTGGGGTGCAGGTTTCTCAGCTGCTGGCTGCGGCAGAGGCCGCTCAAAGAACGACTTTGATGCAGGCTTCTCAACAACCGGGGGAGATACCCTCTCAACCGGCTCCGGAAGCGGCCTCTCCAACACTGGCTTCGGAGCAGGCTTCTCAACTGGCGGTGCAGCATTCTGCGACACCCCCAACCCTACGCCCCCAAACGGCGCCGCGCCCCTGATCGGCAGCGCGGGCTTCAGCTCAGGCTGCTCAACCCCCTGCTTCTCAACCGCAGAGACATCAAAAGCCGGGAACCGCTCCTTAACAGGCGATGACGCCTTCGGCTTGACCGGCTCAACAACCTTGGCAACACTCGCCTGGTTCTGCTCATCAAAAAAGCGAGACATACGCTTCATGTCAAGCTTCCTCGGCGACGAAGGCTGAGACACATCACCGGCCGGCTCAGCGGCGGGCTTCGGCGATTGTTGGGTCAGGGCTGCCAGCGCGGCTACCTGCTCATGGACCTTTGTCGGCGACCTAGGCCGGGTCTTGAACGGAGTAGGCGTGGGCTGGGTGGCTGACTTTGGTTCGTCGTGGGCCGCTCGCTTGGCGGACTCAATGTGCGAGAGGACTTCGTTGCTGAGGTTGAGCCGGTCTTGGATGACGGACTTTCTCCGCTGGACGAGGGAGATGGTCTCGGGAGGGGCAGTGAATTTCTCTGCTTTTTGAGCAACAGGCTCTGTCTTGGGCAGAGCAATGGGCTCCGGCCTCGTTAAAGTGATGGGCTTCTTCTCGGGTTGAGGAGCCGGCTCTGGTGCCTTCTCGGGCTCCGGCGCTGAGTTCGCGACAGAAGTGGGAGCCTTCCTCCTAGGACCGCGGGCTCGGTTCTTCGTCATGTGAGTCAGCTGAGGGCCAGGGCCCGCAGGCTCGCTCGTCTCTTTTGGCGCTGGGGTACTAGTAGCAGAAGATGCTGCTGAGCTGTTCAAACCAGATGATCCCAGAGGGCCCCGTGCCAGGAGGCCGGCCAGAGCTGGGTTGAAGCGATCCGCCAAACCGCCGACCTTGCCTGGAACTCGGCTCGGAGCGCTTGCTGCTTTCTGAACAGTGGGCGCAAAGGCTGGACTGGCTGCAGTCTCGGTAAGATCGGGAGAAGACATGAGTGCCTCTGAGCTCTGACTGGTGATGTCGTGCTTGGAGTTCGTAGAAACGTGGCTTGACCGGTTGGATCCAGTACCAAGATCGGGGCTTGTTGGTGTCTGCCTCGAGAATGTACCCGTCCGCTGCAGCTCAAGTTTCTTCGCGATGCCCTCGGGAAGAGACTTTTCGCTGGCGGAACTCGCTCCTCTTGTGACGCCACGGCCCTCTTGCTGGGCCTGCTTAAAATCGTCCTTCTTCTTGAGAATGGCGTCCTTGAATTCGTCTTTGCGCTCAGATTTCTTAGGTCCGCCTGTCAGACTCAGTGCCGCCTTGCCGCGCAGAATATTATCCTTGAGCTCATCGGGGGCCTTGTAGTTCTGCGTCTTGGTCCTCCGCAGGTTGCCGAAGACATTCTTCAACTCATCAGCGGCCTCCGTGGACTTGGGTCCGGGAGGCGGGGCCCGGGACTTGAGGTTCGCGCGGAAGTCCTTCTTCGGAGGTGTCTCCGGCCTGGTTTTGGTCAACGGAGCTGGGTCTGCGAGACTCTCGCTCGGCTCCTCGCTGGTTGGGGAGGCCTTCCGGAGGCTGGTACGGAATGCGCCGATTGCTGGCTTCTCGGTTGTCGAGACAGGCGGCACGGTCGGAAAGTTGCCGAGGGCACTTGGCTTGAGACCTGAGCCCATGGGAGTAGACCTGATAAGTCCACCGGTCTTGACCTCAGGCTTCTTGGGCGGCAGAGATACACTGCGGGCAAGGTCTGCGCTCGCCTTCTGGGCCTTTGCCTTGTTCAGTTCGACCATCCATGCCGGTTGGGCCGAAGGGGCCGGGGCTGGCTTCGCCTTGGGCGATTCGGGCTTGTTCAGGGCTGCCTCAAGCCAGCTGGAGCTCTTTGTGGGACTCCACCTCCGAGGGTCCATCGTCTTGGAGGGGCTTGTTGGCAGGGTGTGCTCGTCCTCATCATTGTTGTTCGTCTCTGCCAAGGCAATTGAGTCGGCAGTGGTGGTATCCGCGTCAGAATGGATCTTTAGCTCCTCCTTGTCCTTCTCTTCCTCAGCATCTGCAGCGAGCGCCGGCGTTGACGACCCCTCTCTGAGCATGCTCTTCGGGCGGGCGCTGGACTTAGGGATGCGCTGAGTGTTGTCGAGACCGCTGAGGCCGGATCTAGCAGAATCCGCTCGCTGGAGACCGGAAGGAGAGTTCACGCTCCACCGCTTGACGCTGTCGGAACGTTTCATCATGGCGCTCTGCACAAACCCGCCCATGCCCTTGGTGGGGGACACCGGCCTGGTGGGAGAGGCCCGACCGGTAGGTGAAGTGACTGACTGCCGGGCGGAGGCCGTATCGTCTCCTGCGTTCTCGGCAGCCGGGGGGTCCAGCCTTTGCGCGGTTGAAAGCGAGAGCGGAGACCCGAGTTGGCTGGGCCTGGTAGTAGTAGGAGTCACAGGCCGAGCGGCGGCTTCTTTGGAGGATTCTGCTGTCAGGCCGCGCGACATGCCAGGAAGCTGTGTGCGTTCAGCGGGCATTTCCACGGTGTCCTGGTCCTCCACTTGGTTCTTTCTGAATGCCCCAGCGCCCCGACCAGCATCGGCAGTCTGGCGAAACCACGAAGGGTCTTTTCCTGCGAGCGACTGAGTGATCTGTTCACGCGACAGTGTCTGCTCAACTGCTGGGGCGGAATCGGAAACGGTGGGAGAGTTGCGCGCGGCGTTCTCGGCAGCAACCATGGATAGAGGGCGGCTCTTTGGCCGATCAGAGACTACCGACTTCCTCCTCTGCCACGAAAGGGGGCCTCGCGAGGACGGCATGCCAATGGATGGAGAGGTCATGCTCGACCGCTTGCTATCGGAGTCGAACGGGGAGTCGTTTTCTTTGGTCGGTGAGCTCGAGTAGTCGGCGGGGCTGTTCATAGTCTCGGAGGACGTATCAGGCCCTTGGAGTGGGCTTCCTGTGCGCTCGCGGTTGGGTGATTCCAAACTTGTGCCGTCGGCAGCCGACGGGAGGATGCCAACGCGGTGGGCAGTCGGCGGTGGGGTGTTTGCGGGGGATGACTTTTGTGGTGAAATGGATCTTGCGCGCTCTGCGAAACAGGAGCTGTCAGCACTCCCATCATAGGTAGAAAGATGCGGTTGCGGTAGGTCTGGTCTCTGTCCCGCAGTACCTAACCACAAGCTGAGCATGACAATCTTCCGATCTGTGGTCACGCAATTCTGGCCCGGGAAGGCGCGTCGATATGCGCGACGAGCAGTGCGAGAGAGAAGTAAAAATGCAAAGACGTGGATGGCGTACCTGCGCGGCGGGCCTGGCGCTCTCTCTTCTCCTGCAGGATCTTCTCCTCAAGGTCTCTGGACCGGGCCTCGTCCTCCTCCTCGCGGCGCTCCTTCAGACGCTCGACCGAGCGCAGGAAATCGGAAACCTCGTCAGACATGGCTGTTTCCACGACGATGTTGTCGGCATGACACAGCAAAACTCGGGAAGATGCAGCAGGTATCCGTATTAATTGGGATATCCCAGGTGCGCCCAGGGGTCGGTCAGGTCGGAAAGGCTGATGTCAACATCCAAACCCCGAATCGGATCCGGGAAAAGTAACAAATGGAAACAGGCGACGGCTGGGCGGCAGTGGAGGGGCACCGCACTGTGCCCAGCTGATGCCCCCTGCACAGGGGAGCATCAGTGCATCACAGGGACCAAGCCCCACCCTCAGGCGATTAGCGCCCGCTGATAGGCCAGCCTCAGCCCTGTCTCAGAGCTGCGCAGCTCTCCCGCGCTCTGACTACAGGTTCCCGTCCCATCTCTCCTGTCACCAACTCACCTCACATCGTCACTGCAGAAAACAATGCAACCTCGACATAAAATGCCTTTGTTTCAGGGTAGTTCCGAGCCAGGCCTTGTGTCACTTTGGAGGGAGATTCTACTCTCGCCCGTAAACCACCATTTTCTGCTTTACCGACGACGCGTCTGTCTGTTGTTTTGTTTCCAGGTTGAGCTCGAAGCTGTGACCCACTTCCTGTTTACCTTCATCGCCCCGGTAACATGACATCGTCAGGCAAACTTGGGAGCTCGTTGGGCCTTGATCAGCCCTGATTGCGAGCCAGAAACCCCAGGATTCTCTGACATGACTCTGACATCTCCATGCCCAGCTTTTAGCTTGTTCAATACAGGAAAAGACGCGCCTTCGCGTCCTCGACAACCCAGGCCAACCCCTCCTCGAGATTATCGCCTGTCATGGCGCTGCACCTCAGGATGTTCCACCGATGGGTGCGGATCTCGTCGAGCCGCAAGGCCTGCAGTGGAACGTCAGCCCAGAACCAGGGAAATGCCCTCGAGTTCCCGAACCCGAACATACCTCGGACAGTTCATCGCCCGTCATGCACCCCTTGACGTCGGTCTTGTTTGCAAACACGAGCAGGCTTGCCCCTGAAAGTCTCTTTGGGTCGGTCAGCTGCTAGCACTTGTTGTGGATGACCACCAAACCACACTCACCTCCTCCTGGAGCAGGCCGTGAAGCTCTTCTCTGCAGTCGTCGATTCGGAGTCTGTCGGTGGCGTCGACAACCCATATCAAGGCGTCTGTCTTTTCAAAGTAGTTGCGCCAGTATGACCGAAGTGTTTTTTGTCCGCCGACGTCCCCTGGCACGGTCAGCTCGGAGGGCGCTCTCAAGATAGTCAGGCTCACAGATGTTGAGTTTGTATCTGGAACAGATCAGCTTTTAAAGTAAAAAATTAGTGTAGTTGATGGCCCTGACATACCCGTCGTAGTCAATGGTCTTGATGTTGAAGCCGAGGGTGGGGCTCACTGTGTTGACGTCCTCTCCCATGATCTTCTTGACGATGGTCGTTTTGCCCGCATTGTCCAAACCACTACGGGCAGTCAGCGACAGCCAACCCGACCAAAATGTTTCTGGTGGCATACAGCATCAAAATGCGAAGCTCCTTGTCCTTTAGCCTCGCTTTCCGCAGAATTGAGAGCATGGTTTCGCGTGGTGCGGATCTCTAAGAGGTTGATGTGAGGAATATGGGTGGGAGTCAGAATATCACCAACTGCCGTCAACTGCTGACCAAATAACTCAATTCTCTTTCCAACACTGAGCACTAAGGTAAGGTACGCTTCATGTTCTTGTCGCTGTGAGATGCTGTCCAAAGAGTTGCCTGCTGTTCGCGCTGGACTGGTGCCTGCCAAGCCCTGGCCCAGCCAATCGCGTCACAAGCAGGAGGCTGAAAAGCCTCTGGGTGCTCACGTGACACCCCTCGTCAACTTCATCCCTCCTCTTCTGCTGTCCAACTGACCAACTTTTTTTGTCAAATTCTATGGTTACACTTCAGTGTTATTATGACTTGCTCTCCGTTCCTGATTTTTGAGTTTGGAGGTAAGCAAGAGCTAGCCCCTTGCAACAACTTTACTGCACCTGACCTTCCACTGTTCCACAGGAGCCGAAAACATGAACGGGTTGGAACTTGGAAGCTTCTCAGTGAATAAACTGTTTCCCGAGACTGCTGGCTGCTTTGGTATCAAACTACCCAGAGAGAGCCTGTTGACACAATTGTGACATCCCATGTTGCGTGTCTTTCGGTTTCGGGTATGAGTCCCGCCAAAGCTCTCGGGCTGGCTTGGACAGAATGATGTAGGTGGAGGGCGGGAGAATGTGTTGGAAGCTCCCTCGACCGAAGCATTGCGTGAACATTAAACCACACTTGGTCTGTGATCTTGCGTTTGGGCTGCCCAAGTTTCGGCCTCATGCCCGGTGATGTGGTCAAACCTCTCGCCCTCGTCCCTATTTAATCTCTCCCCAGCCTCGCTCTTTCTCGCTCTTTCCCAAATTCTTTCCACCCAAACCATTCATGCTTTCCACTCACAATACCTTCAACAATACCTTCAACAATTCTCATCACCGCCTTCTACCAGCATTGCTGAAGCTCATTCTTGCCATTCATCAAGACGAGCATTTCACATAATACCTTCAAGGTCTCTTCTTCGGCCATTATTCTTCCCTCACAATTTCCGACACAATACCGCGACCGACGAAAGAAATTTATTTCCTCGTCTGCCCTGCGTCATTTAGTCGACTTGCGTGCTGGTAAGAAAATCCCCCACCCCAACCACCTTTTTTTTCTTCATCCTCCACCATCTTTCATCACCCATCTTCATCAACCATCTTCCTCACCACCTTTCTCATCCACCCCAACACTTCCTAACCGACATACAGAAATCCTTTGGTAAAGCATCACCTGCTGTATCTTTGGCAATCTCTTGTCGGAAGTCCCAGTTGTTGAGCGCGCCTGAGAGTTTGATCGACTTGAGAGTCGACTTTCCTATGTGTTAAGTCGCCTCCAAACCAGTACCTTTTTGTTCTTTTGACACACTCGATTCAAACGGATGCTGACTGTTGCAGGAAAAAAAAATAGCCGATCAATTTGTATCGAGCTGAATTGATACCGACAAAGTCGCTTCAGTGTAAGTTGCTGTTTGGATTCTATGAAACTTGCAGCACTGGCGTATCTGTTTGGACATCAATCGCGAACATGTTGGGCTCTGTGACAACCCACACAATGCACAATTCTGGGCTGGGCTTTGCGAAAGCAGCTTACCTCAACACGCAGGAGTCGGCAAACTCCTTCCTCACCGCCGTCAACTTCGGTGGTGCGCGTGCGAAGTACACCGCCACCGAGAACACCGCTCCCGGGAGTATCACCCCTAAGAACACCGCCCCTCAGAACACCACCCCCAAGAACACCACTCCCAACCAGGTCACGCGCCAGACTGGCACTACCGCCAACAAGCCGGCCCTGAACTGCAACAAGGACCAAAAGGAGACTGCCCCGACGGACAATAAGCCGATCTCTCAAAGCGGCAAGAGCACCAAGACCGTCTCTAACCACACCAAGTCCTCTCCGGATCGTTTGTCGCAGCGTTCCGCTGCGATCAACAGCAAGAGATCCGGCTTTTGGATGAATCCCATCCGCCTAGACCCTGCCCTGAAGGCTAAGCTAGACACTGTTGACTATGAGGATGATTGGTTCTCAAGAGCCAACATGCTAAAGCTCGAGGACCAGCCCGTCCGGGAACCCGTGATCACTGAGCGCTACAGGAAGACGACTCCGACCATGGTCGAACCTGCCCCGAAGGACGACAAGTCGATCAATGAACGCCCCAAGACCCCTCCGCACCTGTCGTGGAAGACTGCCCCGAAGGACAACCAGTCCATCAATGAGCGCCCCAAGACCCCTCCGCACCAGTTACCAAAGACTGCCCTGACGGCCAACCAGTCTATCAATGAGCGTCCCAAGGCCCCCCCGCACCAGTCGTCGAAGACTGCCCTGAATGACAATAAGTTGGTCAATCAGCGACCCAAGACCCCTCCTCATCAGTCGTCGAAGACTGCCCCAAAGGACAACAAGCGTATCAATCAGCGTCCTAAGACCCCCCCAAACCGGCCATCGAAGCGTCCCTCCGCGAGAAACAGCCCGAGGCCCAACATCCACCTGAGCCCCTCTGAGATTGATGACCTTAATTCGCCAAAGCGGGAGGATGATTTCTGTGCTGCCGCCAACATGGCAAAGTTCAAGGACGGCCAGCCCGTCCAGGAACTTGTGATCATCGAGCGCTACAGGAAGACGACTCCAACCATGGCCGAGACTGCCCCGAAGGACACCAGCGCCGTCTCTGAGCGCCCCAAGGGGCCCCCGCACCCCTCTTCAAAGCCTCAGTCCACAACAATCAGCACGAGGCTCAGTATTCCCCTGAGCCCTGCTGGGGCTGTGGCCTCTGATACACCTGAGCCCATATCTGCCGCTGGCGTCCCGGGGGTTGACAAGACCATCCCTGAGCACACGAAGACTTCGCTGGAGCTGGTCTCTGAGACCTCGCCGAAGCCTGTCCCCGCGATCTCGACGAATCCAGTCTCTGCAACCTCGCCGGAGCCTGACTCTGCGGTCTCAGCGGCGGTCTCTGCAATCTCTGCGCTTCTGAACCCTGTGGTCTCAGCAATGGCTGCAATCTCGCTGAAGCCTGTCTCTGCGACCTCGGCAAAGCCTGTCTCTACCACCTTGCCGGAGCCTCTCTCTGCAACCTTGCAAAAGCCCTTCCCTACGACTTCACCAAAGCCCGTCCCTGCGACTTCACCTAAGCCCGTCTCTACGACCATGCCCGTTTCTACGACTTTACCGAAGCGCGTCTATACAACAAACAACGCGAGGCCCAGCAATCGCTTGAACCCTACCGACGCGGCAAACCTTGACTCGCTCAAGCTGCGGAATAAGTTCTTCATTGTCGACGCTCGAGAGGGCGTCCAGACGATCTATGGGCACGCTGAGACTCAGCAGAAGAATGTCTCTACCAATTCTACGCCGAAGCATGTCTCCACTAATTCCACGACGGAGCGTCTTTCTACCAATTCCTCGCAGAAGCGTGGTTCTGCGGCAGACAGCAGGAGGAACGATGTTCGGTTGAACCCCATCCGCCTGAAGCCTGCCGAGGTTGCGGAACTTGATACACAGAAGCGGAAGGATGATTTCTGCTTTGCCGCCGGCATACAGCCTCGGGGTGAGGTTCAAAACACACCTTTCAAGGACGACAAGTTTGCGCCCGAGGGCGATGAGTCCATCCTTTCGGGTAACAAGACCACTCTGGAGTGTAACAACGCCATCTTTAAGAATAACCAGGCCTCTTCGAAGCACGAAAATACCATCCCCAATGAGGGCAAGGCCGCCGCCTAGGAGGACAAGGCCACCCTCAAGGAGGACAAGATTGTCACCAACGAGGACAAGATCACATCGAAGTCCGATCCGTATGCTGTGCCTCAGCTTGAGCAAGCTGATCCCAAGGCTGTTTCCAATTCATCCACTACCTCTGTCAAGCCAATCACGACGACATTGAAGGCACCGCAGGCCTCCAAGACCCAGAACCTGGCCAAGGTTTCGTCTTCCGACTGGAAGAACACCTCCTACCAGCCGGTCATCTATACCACCAACTACTGGGAGGCGAGGAGAATTGCCAAAGGGATTGTTGATCCTTACACATACCCCGAGGCCCACTGCCAGGAACCCTGGAACCCGAACCGCGAGGATATCATCACCGACGCGGATTGGAAACCCCTCCCGTGCAACCAATATGGCTGGATCACCCCGCCATCTCAAGGAGAGCAGGGCGCAACCTCCCCGGGCCCCTGGGATGCCAGCTCTCCGGCGAAGAAGCCGGTGCCTCGTGATCGTCGTTTCCGGAAGGAGCTGACCCCGGTTTCGCGTCTCAACGCACCTCCCAAGGTGGCCCTGTTTGCGCCAGGCGAGCCAGTTCCTTTGCCGAAGGTGGCGACCGAAGGGTCTAAGACTGGCGCTGCGGCACACGCTGCTGGTGCTGGAGCTTCGAACGCCAAGCCGAACAACCAGGAGAAGCCTACCGAGGTCTCGGGACAGACCGAGCCCAAGAGGCTGCCCCCTCACATGCGTCGCAAGGCACCGCACCCTGACCACAACCCGAAGGATGTGACGGGAGAGTCCAGCGCTGGCGTTGCCACACAGGCTCATGTCCATGGCGCCGAACAAGTCGAGCCCAAGAAGTTTGCACTTCACAAAGGCTCCGCTTCCAAGCCTCCTGCTGCCGAACAGTCTTCTGCCCAGGTCGTCGGACAGACCCTGGATTTGGCGGAGCTGAAGCGGCACGGGATGCCGCGCCCGAACAAGAACTACGTCGCGTCCTTGCCCAACCTGGCGTCCTCCGTGTCGTCCTGGGACGATACCAGCGACAACGGCATCCCGGAAGACAGGCCCGCCGACATCCGCAATGTCATCGGCCCTAAGCACAACTTCCACCAGACCAACGGTGTCTGGCAAAAGTACAACTGGGCCAATCCGTTGGGCCGAGATGACGACGACGACATGTGGGCTGTCTCTTATCTCACCAGGTGGATCACCACCTGGATGGACGGCGTTCCGGAGAGCCCTATCGTCACGTTCCAGCCTGATGTCGATGAGCACTAGGATTGCGACTTCGACACCGGCACTGGCAGACTGATGCCACCGGTCTCGCACCCAGGGACCTTCTTGGCCCCGTCAAAGCTTGATAAAGAAACGAAGTGGCGGAGCGAAAACTTCACCTCCGAAATTCTCGCGAAGCGCCATGGCCTCGACCAAGCCGGCGCCATCGGTCGCCGCCGCCGCTATCGCGGCTATGAACACATCCAGGACCTCATCGACGACGACATGATCCTCAAGATTGAAGAACCCGTCTTCGAGCGCGCCGAGTACCACCCTTACATCCCGCAGTTCCCATGCCACCTCCGCCCTGCCGAGAAGGCCGACATGCCTTCCATCCGGGACATCTACAACCACGAAGTCCAGCACGGCCTCCAGGCCCTCGACACCACCCCGCTCACCACCGCGGACTTCGAAGCCATCCTCGCCACCTGTGAGACCCTCGGGATGCCCTTCCTCGTCGCCGTGCGCGGCTCTGCCCGCGACACCAAGGGCTCCTTCACCACCCGCAAGGGCGGCCACACCATCCGCGCCGTCTGCAACCAACGCCCCACCGAGAACAACCCCGAGTCCCACCCGCGCGGCCAAATCGTCGGCTTCACCTACCTGTCCGTCTACCAGCGCGGCCTGGCCGGCTCTGCGGCCGGCACCTCGCGCGCCTCGGCCCGCATGCACCTCTACGTGCACCCGGAGTGCCGGCGCAAGCGCATCGGGTTTTCGCTGGTCGACATGCTGCTTACGGCGGCGTCCAAGTTCTACATCTCGGAGCAGACGTATGATTTTGTGGATGCGCGGGACCGCGAGGTGTATCACAAGGCGAAGCATGTCAAGAGGAGGTTCAATATGGTGTATCTGAGTTTCTTTGTCCGGCACAAGGAGGCTACGGAGGGGGATCATGAGTTGGCGGAGAGGCAGAAGGGGTATGATGATGAATTGGTGTGGGTGAGGGGGTGGTTGGAGAAGATGAGGTTTGAGGAGGTGGCGAGGTTCGAGGCGGCGCATTGGTCCGCGGAGAAGGGGGATGGGAAGGGGAAGATGTGGCTGGATGAGGTTGTGTTTGAGCATCGGTGTGGGGTTTGAGATGGTGAGTTTTGAGGGCTACGAGATGGCCTACTGTTTGGGGGTTGTGTTGAGGTTTATTCTTATTTGTTTGATGCCAGGGTGCGGAGGGGTCATGCCCCCATGAAGACACTAGGGGATACCGTGGGATTTGAGAGCTTGGGATCCGGGGTTTCATGTCTGGTTATTTTGTATGGCGAGATGATGGGACATCTGGCGTTGGGCATGGTCTGGATAAGCTAACAGATCATGGCCATTTTCCGGGGGACAATGGGTTATTGGTATTGAGGGGATGGCTGTCTCTCTGGGACTGGGACTGGTGACGGGGGTAATCTTGAATCTGTTCAAGCTCTTCCTCCCGGAGCCGCGACTGGTCCCAAGTTGAGGGACAAGGAGGACGGACTTGCAGTCATGGGATTATTTAGTAGATATATGTACCTCTTCGGGCATGAGACTCCAAGAGGACGGGCAGACAGCTCACTGTATGGTAGCAAACTTTTACTGTGCTCGCTGGTCGTGAAGATATGAACTTGTGAACTTGAAATATGTAACCCCAAAAGAATATAGACAGCGAAACAAACACCCCCTCTCCATCACCGTCCCTCCCACCGCCATCCCTACCCCTCCCCTCCCCTGCACCCACCCACCTCCCCCCCACAATCACACATCCACCATCGAGATTGATCACAAACACTGCGAATACCACTCATCCTTAGCTGTACAAACCGTGCCCCCCTCACAAAAAAAACTCCCCATCCAACTCCTCCCCCCACACTGCCCATACCTCCCCACCGGCTTCGGCGCCGCCAACGCCAGTATCTTC
Source organism: Amesomyces nigricolor (assembly GCA_004802645.1). NCBI lineage: Eukaryota > Fungi > Ascomycota > Sordariomycetes > Sordariales > Chaetomiaceae > Amesomyces > Amesomyces nigricolor. Next base: position 846,177 of record SRKS01000004.1, read on the forward strand.
TGCGCCGCATGCTCTGCCGCAGTGACAATATACGCCGACGGATTTGTCGTCGGCACGCCCGGGAAGATGCTCGCGTCAACGACAAACAGGTTGTCGGTCCCGTAGACAAGGGTGGAAGGGTTGACTACGCCCGGGGGCGGGGTGCTGGGGGAGAAACGCGAGGGGTTGGAGAGGGGGTTGAGGCGCCCGTCGAGCGGGGAGAGGACGCAGGTGCCGGTCCAGTGGTTGGCGCGGCGGGTGGAGGGGGAGATGACGAGCTGTGGTGGGGGAGGGGGGTTAGTGTTTGATGTGGTGAAAGGGCGGAGTGCAGGAGCGTGTGGAAAGCGGTGAAGAAAGAGGTAGTAAGAAAGATATTGAGGCCCAAGGGTAGAACAGGGACAAACAGTTGGAAATAAGGGTAGAGAGATACGAGGGAGAACGAAAAGGGGCTTACGCTGTTGACGTAGTCCCGAGCCGAGATGCTTGAGTTCGGATAGGTCCAAGTCAAGCCCGTGACGCCCTTCAGCGCGTTCTGCAGGTTGATGATGCCCTGTATGACTGCCTCTTTGTCGTTTGGGTCTTTGAGGTATGGCACGTCCGAGACGACGGTCGTTAATGCGGGCGTGAGGGTCATGCGGCCGCGCGAGGTGGCGCCTCGGCCGAGGTATTGGGATATTGTCATTGATTCTGGGCAGGATAGTTGTTAGTTTGCTGCGAAAGGGGAAAGAGAGGGGCAAAGGGGTGGAGGGACATACGGCCGTCGGGAGTATCAAAACTGCCCTCCACACGCGCAGTCCACTGCAGCTGCCGGACGATGCCGTCGGCGCCCTTGATCTCCTCCCATATCATGGGGCCAATGTTCGGCGCGGCCTGAGCGAGGATGCCACTCCGAGAGCTGATATAGCTGCTGGCATCAGCAGCAATCGGGTTGCTCCATGCCTCATAGAAGTCGTAGAAGGCGACGCTGGGGTGGGTGATCACGGTGTCAGTGTTGAGATGGTCGTCGAGATTGTAGCCGACGGGCAGCGGGATCCAGGACGCGTTGCTGATCATGGTCGGGCCGTCGATCTCGGACGCCTGGACGACCGCGAGCTGGTCCGCCGGGCCGATGCCGCTCCTCATCAGAATCTTCGGGGTGCCGAAGGTGCCAGCGGACAGGACGACGCGGCCTGAAATGCTGGTCACGTTCACGATGCCCTTGTAGCCACCGTCGCGGAACGGCTCAACCTCAACGCCTGTGATGTGACCACCAGTGCGGATGACGCGCCGAACGCTGGTGTTCAGCCATAGGTTGAAGTTGCTGCGCTGCTTGGCGGAGGCGAGGTACGTCGCCAGGGGCCCGCCGCGCTCTCCGCCCGAGAACATGAAGGGCGCGTTGGAGAAGGTGCGGTTCTTGCGATCCGCGGCGTTGTTGGCCGTTACCTTGCTCCAACCGGCGGCGGCGAGACCGCCTGTGAGCACGTCAAAGCCCTGCTGGTTGTAGCGTTTGCCATCGGTCGAAGGCGTGTCGGTGCCCGGGATGCGTGAGAACACGCGGGCCGCGGCCGCCTTGATGTCGTTGTACTTCCACCCGCTCGTGAAGAGGTAGTCCCAGTCGAGGGAGTAGGGCTGGTTTTATCAATATCAACTTCATTTCTGAACAGCAGTACCAGAGGACTCACCTTGAACCACATCCCAGCATTCACCGCCGTTCCACCACCCAGAACACACCCCGCCATCTGATCTGTATCGGTGCAAGCAATCCCCCTCGAATCCTTCCAGATCTGATTACACAACCCCGGCACATCAAACCTCGTCAAATCCGTCCCCTCCAGCCACTCCGGTTTGAGGGTCCCACCATGCTCACCCGTCGACGCGGGCCCTTTCTCAATGAGCAGCACCTTCTTGCCCGCCTCGCTCAACCTATCCGCCATGGGAAGACCACCGGCCCCACCACCCACGACAATATAGTCAAACACCGCATCCGTCGGCACCGGCACGCCCACCACACCCGTCTCAGTCGGCCCGCCACAGTCCCCTGTAATTGTCTTGGTCGCCTTAGCTGCCCACGCGGTGTACGACGGATTGGCGGCGTTGGAGTCCAGCACCGCGGCCCAGATACCCATGCCGTTGTCGTGCTGCTCGAGGGTGATTTGCTCCGGGCAGGTCGGGTTGCCAGGGGAGGGAAAAGACTGGACCCAACCGAGGACCAAGACGCGGTTGGTAGTGGATACGCCGCCTGACGAGCCGCCCTGGTTCCATTGTAGGCAGTTCTCGCAGCGGAAGAGAAGAGTAAAATGGGTTGAGTTGATGGTGGAGGATATCTGGGTGATCTTGGCGTCGCCGGTGTAGGGGTCGGGCATGGCGTAGCCGGAGGCGTAGCGCAGGGAGGTGTAAATGGTGTCGGCGTTTGGCCAGGCGGCGATGAGGAGAGAGTTGGTCATGGGGCCGCCGAGGGAGACGCCGCACCAGCCTTTGTTGTCTTTGGCGGCGCATTGCTGAGTGAGTTAGTAGATGGTGGTGGTGGTGGAATCTCTAGTGACTTACCAGGTAGCCGATAAACTCGTTGGCGTTGGTGGTGAGGGCATCCGAGGGTAGAGCCACGCCAAAGGTGTAACCGCCCTGGGTTTGAGGCGAGCCATTGGGAAGACCCCAGGAGTTGAAGATGATGCCGCTTTCTGGGTCGGTGAAGGTAACGGCTTCATTGTTCTGGGCGAGGGCGGGCAGCAGCACTACAGTGGTATTGTTAGTTGTTTTACCAGCGGTAGGAGTGAGCGCGGTTCGCACTTACACGATGCTACCGCCGCCAGGGCACCGAGAAACCGAGACGAGGTCCTCATGATGGGCCGATACTATCTCGTCTCTCGCTCTACCGGCATACGAGCACATGGCCATGGCGCAACCGAGGGCGCGGCTCCCGTCTTAATACCCATGGTTCACCCCTTTCCCCAGATATTGCTGCAGGTGACTTCGGCATGCGTACAACTCCGTGGAGGGAAAGCTGGGGAAGCTAAACTTCCCGGTAAGCGGACGCGGCGGCACGTTGTCCGATATCTTGGGCTCAATGTAACTGCAGCGATGCATCCGAGGAGCAGGCAAGGTCCTCCCATGCGTGAGCCCGGTAGAAGGCATGCGGGCGGCTAGAGGAAGCCTGTCTACACAACCTACCTGTAGGAGGAGATACCCCTCGCATACCCAAGATGGCAATATGCCAAGGGTTACGGACTCCAAACCTGGGGCAATGGCAAAGGATATCAGCCGGATACTACACTACGACCCCTACTTCAAGGTTTAACCCCTGGTTCAGGCTTCTAGATGTATGGTTGTCGACGCCAGCGTCCTCTTCTCGGAGAGAGGTCCCGACGGCCGCAAGGTCTCTGCCAGGGCAGGCCATGAGGTGTCCAGGTTGGGAAGACATTGCGGATAATGAAGGGATGTCCGAGCCAGTCTCGTGGGGTTGAAGATCCCGGTGTGCCGGGACCATACCGGAAACGAGGTTCGCGGTACGTCGCCTCCGAAATTCTACCCCGTCATGTCGCCGCCGGGTCGCCGATTGGAATGCAACGCAAGGACATGAGACCAATGAGGGTGTGGGGGTTTGCGATGTTGTCGGGTTGTGTGGACGCCGAGTGTTGCATCGTCTTTTTGACGAGGAGGAAACCCCGCGTTCTTGTTGGAGATGGCTGAGGTGAGAGGGAGGGCGTTGGCGGTTTCGAAGTATGAACGAAAGAGGAAGGAATCGACACAAATCAAGACTGCGGTTGTCGCGCGGTTGAAGTTCGATCTGGCCTGTCTCCTTTTATCAACCCTACAGTCTGTGCCCATTGTGTGAGATCGGCGCGCTCTTTCGGTTGGCCTGGGAGCCGCGGATGGCGTCGAGTTGAGTAGCATCCATGATCTGCTATTTGCCGCCTCAACCAAAGAGAAACACACCGAGACAATCTGTGAACAGAGCGTTGAATCGAGTCAAAGGACCACCACAATCGACACAAAAATAAACGTTGGATCGGTCGCGATGTCGCAAACTCGAAAAATGAAGGACGACCCACGTGCGGCTCGAACGCACAATCTCCAGAGCCGAAATCTGGCGCCTTACCATTTGGCCAGCGGGCCTATGCCTGTTATTGACAAAGAAGGTGTGGCTAAACTACTTATTGCGTAACGCCAAGTAGTGATGAGTGAAATATGTTGGCGAATCGGCGTGCAAGCGGAGGATTCAAAGTGGGAATGCCAAGTCGAGTCTCACCGAGGTGAGGCGGGTAAAAGTGGGCTGGCTGCCAAGAGTCCCCAGTGTGGGGTTGCGATTGGACCTCAACTTTTTTTCTGACCCTCGCGATAAGCATCACCGAGCACGTCGTCCACGCTGAGCCAACACGTACAACAACCCTTTCCAGCCACCACAAACCCCCAGCAACCACCAGAATGCGCCCCTTAACAGATGCCGAGATGAAGACGGTGTTGGACAAGGTATGCCCAGTTTCGCCCTCCACCACCCCCCAACACCCCTACGATCACCACTCCCCTGACCAGCCCCAACAACGAGACTAACACCCCCCTCCTCCCCAGCTCGCCAACTACATGTCCGACCTCAAGTCCCTGATTGCGCCCCTCGAAGACGGCGACCGCTACGTGTTCCGCCTCAACCACGCGCGCGTCTACTACGTCAAGCTGTCCATCGCCAACCTGGCGACCAGCATCGGGCGCGACCAGCTGCTCAGCCTGGGCACCTGCCTGGGCAAGATCACCAAGACGGGCAAGTTCCGCCTGCACATTACGGCGCTGCCGGTGATTGCCCCCGGCGCCAGGCATAAGATCTGGGTTAAGGAGAACGGCGCGCAGCCGTTTTTGTATGGGTCGAATGGTGGGTTATTTTCCTGGGTTGGAGGGTGGTGACGGTGTACTTTGGCTGGGTTGCTGATAATTGTGAAACAGTGGTCAAGGCGCATGTTGGGCGGTGGTCCGAGGACTGCCCGGAGCATCAGGGGTGTGTGATCTACAGCATGGCGGATGTGCCGCTCGGATTCGGTGTGGTAAGTTGCTCTTGGTCTGGGCTTCTCTTAAGCTGAGGTGCTAACACGCAGCAGACCGCCAGGAGTACGAACGAGGCGCGGCGTCTCGATCCCACCGGCATCGTGTGCTTCCGGCAAGCAGACTGCGGCGAGTACCTCCGTGACGAGGACACTCTCTTTGCTGGTTAAACAGGGGTTGTATTGTACGAGGGGTCAGACAAACAACACGGACGGCGTCAGGCGTTTTAGAGGGCCTATCATGTGCGGAGGGTTCTGATTTAGGTATAAACGGCTGTCAAAAGAGCCGGCCAGCTCTCTGCAAGATACCAATAACATGAAGAAAAATGTCTATTTTCTCTACCTCCCTCTTTCCACCCTCTCATTTTTAAAGCACCGCCCCCTCCCCTTCATACCCCCCAATTCCGCGCCCATCCACCACCTCCCTCACCGGCGTCGCGGGCCTACTCTCCCTCGCCCCCGGCACCCCGGCAAAAAAACTAATACTCTCCCTCTGCGCGACATACTCACTATCCGCATACCCCAACAACTTCTCAATCTCTGTACTCTGCCGCCCCTTGATCCGCGCAATCTCCGCGCTCGAGTAATTCGTCAGCGCCCGTCCCACCTCATGCACATGCCCCTCCCACGACAACCTCTTATTCCCCCCCTCACTTCCCCCGGGAGACGCCACACCCGCGGCTTTCTTCCGCGCGCTGTTATCAACGACACAAATCCTTACCGCCTCCTGCTGCGCGAAGGTTCCGTCCACGTCGACCACGCCGACGGGGAGAAGACCCGCCTTGCCCAGCAGGGCTTTGTACGCGCCCTGGTCGATGTAAATCGTGCCGTGCGGCCGCAGGCCGTGGAGGATCCAGAAGTAGCGGTCGCGGACGGGGTGCGGGGAGGGGAGGAAGCGCGTGTGCAGGGGCGTTGGGGGGGTGGGGATGGGGGTGCCCGCGCGGGAGGTGTCGCAGGGGGTTGTGATGGGGTTGGCGAAGGGTTCGGTGGGGGTGTGGGTTTCGGAGGGGTGGTGGTGAGAGTGGGTGGTGGTGGCGAGGGAGGAGGGGGAGCGGCTGGCTTGGATGTGCTTGACGATGTTGACGATGTTGCCGGGGTTGGAGGACCGCGTGATGACGGTTGTGACGCCGGCTGAGGTGGCGAGGCGGGCGGCGACGATCTTGGTGGACATGCCGCCTGTGCCGAGGGAGGAGCCGGCGGTGGATACTGGGGGGGTATTAGTTGACGGGTGGGCGAAGGGGGGAAGAGGGAGGAGGGCGCACCATCTGCTACAAGAGAGCTGATGTCTTCAACCACCTCAATAGGGTGGGCGTCTGGGTTCGTCCGCGGGTTCTTGTCGTACAGGCAGTCGACGTCGGTCATAAGGAAGAGGAGGTCGGCGTGGACCATGGCGGCCGTGACGGCTGAGAGGGTATCGTTGTCGCCAAACTTGATTTCTGACACGGCCAGCGTGTCGTTTTCGTTGACGATGGGAATGACGCCCATGTCGAGGAGCTCGCTGATGGTCCGCTGAGCATTGAGGTATCGTGATCTCTGCAAGTGCGTAAGTGACTGAACTGGGTTAGGGTGTGCGGTGTCTAGCTTACATCCGCAATATCACTTCTTGTGAGGAGAATCTGAGCAATGGGCTGTCTGAGATGGTTGAACAGACTGTCCCAAAGACTCATCAACCGGCATTGGCCAATGGCTGCGAGAGCTTGCAACTTGGACAGATGCTTTGGCCGCTTCTCGACGTCCATCCGGCGAAGGCCAACGCCAATGGCACCGGACGAGACAATGATGACCTTGTGGCCATCTTTCCTCAGCTTCACGGCCGTCTCTACTATCGACGTCAGGATGGAAAGGAGAGGCTCATGGGTCTTTTCATCCACGATCGAGCTCGTTCCTGGGAGCGTCTGTCAGTGACACGAACCCATGTCTCGGCCGGGCCAGGGGTCACTCACCAAGCTTGATCACCACGCCAAGCGGACGAGGTCCCCTCATGGCTGCAGAGTCACAATATCAAAGTCAGTAAATGGAGGCTGAGGGACGAGTGAGGAGCAGAATGGCGAGGGCAGAATCATCAATTGGCACTGCGGGATTTGTCTCTCTTACACAGATTCCAGTTTGTTTCCATTTTATAGCAGCCGTCCGTCGTCCCGCGACCCTCGGGTACCTTTTTTTGTCAGGGGTCAAGAGTGTTTTTTGATGCAGGAGCAGGGCGTTCACATCCGATCAGTGGGACCACTGTGACGGCGGTTGCTCACTGACTGGACACTGGCAGGCCGCTGACTGGGATTCCTCGGAAGCTTGTGAGCTGTTTCGATTGGCCGACATCGGGAGGGGCAGTGGAAGTCGCGCCCTTCTGCTGGGCTTCACCGCTTGACAACTTGGGGAAGGGCGTGTCAGGGCCGAAATGTGGAGCAGCGGGTTGCTAGCCAGTGGGGCAGAGTCTTGTTAGCTGCCGATCACATCGCGAAACTTCGACAGCAACATCTCGAATTTGGACGCCCGATGACCACCACGGCGACGACGCCTCAACCCCGTATTTGACCGTTGACTCAGCCGGCGACTACTACCCCTTACGATTGACACCCCGATAACAGTCTCGGCCCCTCCAACCGACCTCAATCCAACCCAACTCGGCCCGACCCCCCGAGCAAACCTTCTCTCCAACTCCCACCATGGCCTCCTCCCAACCACCACCCACACAACCCCCCGCCTCTTCCACCAACTCCTCCTCAGACCCCTCCACCTCCCCACAACCCTCAACCACCCAACAACAACCCCCCACCGACCCCCCCCTCCCGCGCTTCCTCAAAAACGACCCCTCCCGCACAGGCTACGACCCCTCCCTCAAATGGTGGATGAACTACTTCAAGATTATCACGCACCAAGTCACGCCTGAAGGCATCGAGCACTACCGCGAAGACCGGTACAAAGCCAACGAGGCACGCGACTGCGCGCGGTGCGAGGCCGACCGCGCCTACCTGTTCCAGTACTCGCCGGTGATCCGGTTTCTGCGGGACAAGGTGACTGCGCTGAACGGGACGTTGGACGAGAATAATGTTGTGTGTAGGAGGTGTCCAGTTAGGGTGGCAGAGGATGGGCGGGTGGTGAGGCAGGGCGGGGGGTTTAGTCCGGAGCATGGGATTTTGATTTGTGCGAATGAGATGAGGGATCGGGGACATATGGAGGATACGCTGGCTCATGAGATGGTGCATGCGTGGGATCATTTGAGGTGGAAGGTGGATTGGTTTGGGGGTGGGGATTTGAGGCATGCTGCTTGTACTGAGGTAAGTTCTCTCGAGGTGGGATGGGGGGTGAGAGAGAGAGAAAAATTGCTGACAACTGGTGACAACAGATCCGCGCGTCGATGCTCAGCGGCGAGTGCAGGTGGTCGCGAGAGACCATGACACGCGGCAACTGGACGCTGACGCAGCAGTTCCAGAACTGCGTGCGCATGCGCGCCATCCAGTCCGTCATGGCGCGGCCGACGTGCCGCGACGACGTGCACGCGACCAAGCTGGTCAACGAGGTGTGGGACTCGTGCTTTTCGGACAAGAGGCCGTTTGAGGAGATTTACCGATGAGGATCTGGGTGGTGATATGACCGGTGTATTTGTAATGATGTATTACTAGAACGAGATCTCCCACAGCGAATACTTGATGCAAACGGCCCGCGGCACGCCGCAAGGGCTTGGGAATAAAATAAACCAACACGGCTGGCTCCGCTAGATGCAACATAAACTCCTGCCCTCGACCGATTACCAACTCCAAAACGCCACCAGCCAACTCCAAAAATCAAACTTCCCGTCACACCAGCACTATTTGACCGACTTCTCGCGGTTCGCCGCCCTCTCACCCTTGACGCAGTGCTTGATGATCCAGGGGTGGCTCTGGACCTCGTCAAGGGACAGCCTCTTCTCAGGGTCAAGCACCAGGAGCTGTGGCATGTCAGCAGGGAGCACAAAGACATATCCGAAAACCGGGGAGAACATACCCTCTTGATAAGATCCTTCGCCTCCTTGCTCACCCAGTCGGGGATCGTCATATCCGCCCTCGCAATCCTCTTCTGCGTCATAATCGGCGTGTCCTCAAACGGCGCCTCGCCCACCAGGAACTCATACGTCAACACCCCCAAGCTCCACAAATCCACCTTCTCATTATACCAGTTGTCCTTGCTCCCCGACTTGATCATCTCCGGCGGGAGATAATCCAGCGTACCACACAGCGTCTTGCGGCGGTTATTCGGCGCATGCACGCTCCACCCAAAATCCGAGATCTTGATCTCCCCATGGATCCCCACCAAAATATTCTCCGGCTTGATATCCCGATGAATCACATGCTTGCGATGCAGATACCGCAGCGCCGACGCCATCTGCGCCACATACTGCGCGGCCTTCCACTCCGGGAACCGGCTCTCGCGCCGCAGGTGCTTGTACAGCTCGCCCTTGCCGGCAAACTCCAGGATCAAAAAAATCCGCTTGCTGTCGTGGAAGTGTCCGTACAGCTTGAGGATGTTGGGATGCCGCAGGTTGCTCTGGATCTCGATCTCGCGACGCACTTGCTTCTCGACGCCGGTGCCTTGCTGCAGCTCGGATTTATACAGGACTTTGAGCGCGCAGATGAAGCCGCTGCTGCGCTCCCGCGCGAGGTAGACGCGGCCAAATTTGCCTTTGCCGAGGGGCCGCCCGATCTCGAACATACCGAGGTGGAATTGTTTGGGGACGAGGGGCTGGTCGACGGAGGAGGAGGTGGAGGTGCGCTCGGCGGGGGTGGGTTCGTCGGAGGGGCGGGAGGAGAGGGAGGTGGTTTTTTCTCCTCGCTCTTTGCGTGGGGAGGCTGGGTTGCTCGGGATGGCGGAGCTTTTCCATTGGGCGGCTTGCGAGGGGAGGGTGACGGTGGCGGTGACGGTGTTGGCGTTTTGTGATTGTAAGGCGACCTTGTAGAGGCCGGTCCGGGCGGTGCTGTGGGTTGAAGAGCCGACGGTCTGGAGCTGGTCAGCTATGTTGGTGTTATGGAGGTTGACAGGATGTATACCTTCGTCTTCTGGTACAGACGGCCAGTCTCGCCGGGGTCGTTCTCATCGTTGACTGACATCCGCTCGAAGCGGGATTCCAGCGTGCGTGTCGCCATTGCGCGGTGGGTTGTAGGGCTGTGGCGGTTAGTGAGGGCGTGTCGGCGCTGGGCGAAGTGACGGCAGAACGATGAAGGTTGGAGTCTGGCCCGCAGTTGCAATCCGAGTCAAGGATGTGTCGAGCTGAGATTGGGGTTATTTACCCTCTCATGGGGGTGCCCGTTGCCGGGCAACCACGCCGCCCCACATTTGCAGGCACAGCAACACCAACGGGAGTTCCAAGCTGGCAACCCTGCTCCGAGAGATCCAAAGCATGAAACAGTGGATTGATTTCAAGTTTGCTGAGAGACTTGGGGAAAATGGGTGATTTGAGAGCCCGGAGCCAACGGAGAGCCGCTTGGTTCATCTTGATAATAAACATGAAGCAGGGCTCCATCGATGCCAACGGCCCGAGAGACAGCTTGAATACAGTATTCTACTCTCTCATCTCGCTGACTTTCGCTTCCAAACAGGTAGCAATTTGCAATGATTCCACTACCCAGACTGATATGACAGAACGTGGTCGTGGGGAGCAGGGAGGAAACCAGAGTGCTGGGCCAGCAACAGCGTCTCCATGTGCTCAGTTCGGCGGGCATGCCCCACTACCCCGCCAAGCATCCCAACACCCATCCATCCCAACCTGAGCTTCCCACCGCAAACCATCTCAAATCCTCAGCCCCAGATCAACGTCCTGTCGACCTAACCTCAGAATTCCACAGCTGCCCGATTACCGATCGAATCTTTTACAACCGCACCCACAAAAAACTATTAAATTCACCCAGGACCAACTCGTACCTCGTGCAACCCCCATCGCCGATTCGCGGCCGACGAGCCAGCCACGACGAACACAACCACCATCACCACCGGACAACCTCACTCGAACCCATCAACCGCCCAAAATGGACCCCCCACCAAAGCACCCCTCCTCCCCCCCGCCTTTTACAACCGTACCCTCTCCCCCCTCCTCCTCTACCCCCCTTCCCCCACCCCCCTCCGCAACCCGCCACCACCACCAACCCCCCTTCACCATAACCACCACCAAGCTCCCAATCCTCAAATCCGGCCCCATCGACGCTCTCTCCGCCCGCCTAACAATCCCCATCCCCGAAATGATCTTTGGCGACAACCTCGTCGCCATCACCCACCCCCGCACCGGGTGGTCCATCGCCTTCCGCGCCGAGCCCGCGCTCGACACGGTCGACAAGACCGGAGAAGGGGGCATGCTGCGCGTGGCATATGCGGGCGAGTGGAGTAGTAGCAGGGAGAAGACTAGTGCCGGGATTAGGGAGGTGGTGAGGCCTTTTGATTGGAGTTATTCGGCGAGGTATTTGGGGGATGAGACTAGGGGTAAAGGGGGGGGGGAAGAGGTGGGGTTGGGGGAGGGGGGCGAGGAGATTCCGTTGGAGTTGTTGAGGCGGAGGGATCCGATTTTGTTTGCGGATGAGGTGGTGTTGTATGAGAGCGAGCTGGATGATAATGGGGTGAGCGCGATGAGTGTGAAGGTGCGGGTTATGGAGCAGAGGATGTTGTTGTTGTGTCGGTTGTTTATGAGGTTGGATGGGGTGGTGGTGAGGGTGAGGGATACGAGGGTGTATGTGGATTTTGGGAGTGAGGTGGTGATACGGGAGTATACGGCACGGGAGGATCGGTTTGAGAATGTGAAGAGGGTGAGTACATCAGTGTGGAAGGGTTTGTGGGGGGTGGATGCTGACAGGATGGCAGAATCTTCACATGAGTGGGCTCATGCCCGACGCGGTCACCATCGCGCTGCGGGACTCGAACCAGGTCGCCAATTTGCTGCCTGTGGTTGAGCACTCGCTGGAGAGTGTCTGCTTGGCGGCGAAGCAATAGGCTGAACACTCCAGCGTAGGAACGATTTAGCGTCGGCGTTTAGGACATAGTGCTACTCAGGTTTTGAGCATGGGACCGGATATCATTGATAATCTGTTAAATTCAAGGCACCTTTGGCCTCTAGAGCTAACATTGCCGTCTCTAAGCAAACGCTGATACCCAGTGCAAGTCTCCAATGGGGAATATAACTACCTGTTAGCTATCCACAACCCATAACACCCCTACACTTGCCATGACAAAGCAATATCCAGCAACAGCAACACATCTCCCCCTCCTCACCGCGCATCCGGCCCCGGCGACGAACTATGCGTCACCTCCTCAAACGACAACTCCCACTTATCCACCTCCTTAAACTTCTTCTTCGCCTGCTGCAGCTCCTCACCCAGCCTCTCCGTCATCTTCTGACTCGTCTCCTCCTCAGGCACCTCCTCCTCCCCCTCACCCTCCTCACCACCCTCATCCTCCTCATTCCCACCGCTCCCAACAACAATCGTCTCCTCCACCTCCTCATCATGATCTTCCTCCGCAGCCATCGACCCGTACTTCCGCACCCCACGTTTCCTGCCGGCACTATTACTAACCACCTCGGCCGCCTTGCCCTTTCGGTTCGATTTGCTCGTAGCTGGCTGCTTCCTCCTCCGCATTGCCCGCGAGTCAACGTACGAGGTCTCGTCTTGGTCGTTCCCGGAGACCGCGTCGCGGTCGTCATCTGATGCATCCAGATCGAAGGGATCGGTGCTCTCGCTGGTGCGGTTGGAGATCTTGGCCTTGCGCCGGGGCAGGAGCGAGGTCAGGTCGGCTGTTGTGACTTTCTTTTTCTGTGGAGGGGCAGGTTTCTTCTTAGGGACGGCCTTGGCTGGAGGGGCGGTGTAGTTGGGTGAGTGGGTGAGGGATGGAGGTGAGGAGAGATCTGACGAGGCGTCGTCGTTGTCGAGTTCTGGGGTTTTGAGCGCTCTCGGTAGTGGGCGACGGGTGTATGTGCGGTGGGTGAGGGTGTCCATGGATGGCCAGGTGACGGGGCTGTTGCTCTCTGAGGAGCTGCTGAGGGGTGGCGCCATGTCGGGGTCGTCGTCTTCCTGAACGGGGGTTGAGAAGCGCTCCCGCTCCAGGGCACGGCCGCGAGCTGGGCTTAATTCAGGGGTCATTTCGACTTCAATCGACTGGTGAATCTCCTCGGCCTCTTCCCCTGCCTCAGCAGACTCTGTACCGACCGCAGGCCTCTTCTCTCGACCGTCCTCGTGGCTCTCCAGAGATTTCCTCTTCCGTGATGGCAAAACCGGCGATCCGTCTGCTGCGCCGCCCGCCGTAAGCGACGCGCGAGTCTGCCTTCTCGTCTTATCGAGAGGGGTGGACTCGCCCTCCGGACCCGAATCATCGCCATCATCCAAGAGTCTTGCATTCCGCGAAACCTGCGAGGCCACCGACTGTGACCGCTCCCGCCGCGCCTTTCGCGCTGTCCCAAGAATGCTGGGTTCGCGTGCGCGCCGCCTGAAATTGCCAAATTTGAGGGTTGAGCTAATGCCCGGCGTGTTCTGTCCTCTGCTGCTCGGCCGGATCGGCGCATCGCCCCGCCCCGCAACGCTCGACTGCCTAGGCCGGCGCTTGAACATGGCGACGTTGAACGTGGAGGTGTCGGCCGAGCGGTAGCCGGGTCGGGTGTTCTCAATCGCGTTCTCGGTGTCATCCAGGCTGTCGTCCAGGTTGGCGAATAGCTCGTCGTCCAGATCCAACCCCGACGCGTCCGTCAACCGAGGCTGCTGCAGCTCTGTTATTGACTCCCTCCGTCTGTTCCCGATGTCTAGGCTGTCGCTGTGGTCCGGTCGCGAGGTCGAAGTGAGGTCGTCGAGTCGGTTCATCGCATTGTCTCTTCGCCGCCTCGAGTCCTGGAGCGCTTTTGCTTGCTCCGAGTCCGCTTCCAGGTGTTGGGATGCGCGGGTGCGACGGGGTTGGCGTGCCTCGACCTCGGCCATGCGCTGTCTAATAAGTTCCTTCTCGCGGTCGCTAACATCATAGATATCGCTTCCGGGGAATTCGGGCTGGGCTGTAATGGGTTTGGGCGCAACGGCCGGTGTCGCGGAGGATTCGAGCGCGGGTGAAGGTGCCTTTGCTGGGCGCGTCGCGACCGCCCGCGTCCGTTTCGGGCGAGGCATGTTGAGTTATTCCGATATGAATGTTTATAACTCAAAGTGGTGGGAATATTAAACGGCGGCGACCTGGCGACAATCGCACGGTTGGGTGGGCAAATTGCTTGGTAAAGAACTTGTGTGGGGTGTGGGAGAATCAAGACGCGTCGACGCGACCACAACAAACCAGAGCTTCCAGATCTCTTGGCAGGGACGTGAAGCTGGGGTGGGGCACCCAAGTTCTGCCAAACTTCACCGCCTATTTTCGCCAAGTCTATCCAATCATTCGTCTCCCAAGCTTTCCCCAGCTTCCAGCTTCTTGTCCCACATTTCCCATCTGCAAGGCTGAGAGAGCTTACCTTAGCCAGACGTCTGATCACCAACTTCAATATCATGGATGGATTATGTAGGGCTGGGCGTACGGTACTACGGGATAATAATTATGACAGCCTGATTAGAATAGCCAAAAACTTTACACATAATTCCAGAACCCAAGATCTGGGGAGTGTTGTAATCATGGAGGTCAAAGATCGGGCTGAGAGAGTCCGAGTCTCTTGGTGCCCACGACTTTAATTCTACTGAATTACAGAGTCGGCTCTTCCTTCTGGTAAAGAGAGAGTTGTTTGCTGCTAAAATTACGTCGCTGAATTGACTCTACTCGGTTCCTGCATACAAGCTTCTGTTGTCGTCGTGGCCGAGATGCATCATGCAGGGACCAACCTGAAGAACCCCCCTGCCACCTCTCATTACGTCACCCGGACCATTCCGCTCAGTCAACCACCAACAAACACCAACATCTCAATCACCAGAATATCTCACAACCTTCACTCTATCATTCAACACCGCGAGCCAATCGACACAACACCCCGCCCCTCCAATCTCACACCCAAACCCCCACCACAACCATCATGTCCCCCACAACCCAGCGCCTCACCCACCACCTCCCCTTCCGCCTCCCCCCCGCCCGAACCACAACCACAAGCACAACCACCCACAACCCCTTCTTCACAAGCCTCCCATTCGCCAAACGTACCCCCTCCTCCCCCTCATTCTTCTCCTCCTCCTCCCCCTCCTTTTTCTCACCAACCTCTCACACAACAGTAACAGCCCGCCTCCGACCCCGACAACCCTCAACCTTCCCCCTCACCCTAACTCTCACCACCGCTGGCGTCGCCGGTGCTGGCGTCCTGGCAATCAATGCTCAACGGCCAATGCTTTTTGACAATGGTTTCTCGGGGGGTGTGCCGGTCGCTCAGAGTCGGGGGTTGGCGAGTGGGAGGGGGGATGAGGACAGGAAAAGGAAGGGGGAGTGGCTTGATGCGGAGACTGTGAAGGGGATGAGTGGGGGGAGTTTAGCTGGTATGTTTCCTTTCTATACCTTGTTTCCTATTTTGTTGGTGGTCGTGGGAAGGGCTGGGTTAGCTGTGTGGTGATTGGTGGGGGGGTAGCGGGAGGGCTTGGGATGGGGTTGGGAAGAGTTGGATGGGAAGTCCATGGAGAAGGGGGGAGGAAAAGGAGAAAGGCAAGCTGGGAACGGTTGGCTGACTGATCGGCGTATAGGCTTCGCCGTGGGGCTGCTAGTGAGCGTCTTCTCCAAGACGCTGGTACTCCTGACAGGAATCGCCATGGTGGTCATCCAGGTACGTCTGTCTCAACTATTCAAACTTAAATCGCATTGCTCTACGCACGCCGACTGTAACGCTGGCTCTAACGCAAGACTACTCACTTTCCAAGGTCGCCGGACGCAACGGGATCGACCTCGTCTCATACCTCCGGCTCAAAGAACGCGCCAACTCATCGCGCATCATCGCGGCGCTGAACCAGCACACCGCCTTCAAGCTGTGCTTTGCCATCGCCTTCGCCCTCTCGGCGTTCATGTCCTTCTAGTCCAGGCCGCACCAAGAATAGACTTAAACCAGGAATTCACCCGCTCACCGCCACTCCCCTAAAACGGCTGCGTCTCCCTCTCCAGCCACTTCTTCGCTACCTCCAATTCCGGCCCCTCAAACCTGCCCTCCATATTCCTCCTGACCTCCTCGTTGCTCTTGTTCAGCCACTCCTTCTCCTCGGCGGTCAGCAGACTCGCGTCGATCAAGTTCCTGCAGTACGGCACCATGGTGACGTGCTCAAACCCGAGGAAGGGCTTGTCGCCAAACATGTGCTCCGTCTTGACCTCGCGCACAATCGCCAGGTTCTCAATGCGGATGCCATAGGCGCCGTCCTCGTAGAAACCCGGCTCGATCGACAGCACGTTGCCGGCACCCAGCGGCACGTCAGCGTACTGCTTGCGCGTGCCAATCCCCATGGGCCCCTCATGCACGTTGAGGAACGAGCCCACGCCGTGGCCGGTGCCGTGGCGGTAGTCGAGGCCTTGTTTCTGCGGGGTATTAGCAGTGAATTGCGAGGGCAGACTAGGATAATTCATGGCTTACCCAGAGAAATTGCCGGGCCAGGCAGTCAATGGCGTAGCCGGTGGTGCCCTTGGGGAAGACGGCCGTGTCGAGCGCAATGTTGCCTTTCAGGACGAGCGTGTAGGCCTTCTTCTCTGCGTCGGAGGGAGTCCCGAAGTGCAGGGTGCGGGTTGTGTCTGTTGTGCCATCGAGATACTGAGCACCAGAGTCGCACAGGTAGATAGCAGCCGGGTCGATGGTCGCGCAAACCCCCTTCTCAGGCTTGTAGTGGATGACAGCAGCGCTAGAGCGCGTCAGCAAGGTGTCACCTCCATCACACAAGTGATACTCACTTCGGCCCTGTTGACGAGATGGTGTCAAAAGACAGACCAACAAAGTCCTTCTGCTTCCCGCGGAACTCCTCCAACTTGTCAGCAGCCTCCACCTCGTCCATGACGGCCTTCTTGTTGATAAGCTGGTCCTCCAGCCAGGCAAAGAACTCGATCAGGGCGGCGCCGTCCCGGATATGACATTGGCGCATACCCTCCAGCTCTGTGTCGTTCTTGACCGCCTTGGCGTCGCACACCGGGCTCCGGATCTCGTCAACAAACTTGTCGCCGCCGAGGGCCAGCTTCAGCGCCCAGGAACCCTTGTTGGAGACGAGGTACTTCGGGGCCTCGGAGGCGTTGGCGGCAGCGGTCGCCAGGCCCTTGGCATCGCTGAATAGGGTGTCGTACGGCTTGACGGAAACCTTGTTCTTATCAAGATAGCTCCGGCACTCGTCGGTGAGCTTCGAGTTGTCGACGTACAGGGTGGCTGAGTCTGGTGTCACGAGGGCGTACGAGAAGAAGACAGGGTTGTACGTGATGTCGCTGCCGCGGAGGTTGAACAGCCACGCAATCTCGTCCAGCATAGAGAGGACAAAGCCGGCAGCCTTCTTTTTTTCCAGCTCCTTGCGGAGGTCCACCAGCTTGCTGGCCGTGTCCTTGCCCGAACGCTTCTCGGATAGCAACATGATGGAGTTGTTGGGGCGGGCAGGCTTGTCGTCTCCCCAAACCGAGTCCACCAGATTCTCGCTGACGGCCTTGAGCCCGGCACCGCCGCTCTTCTTGACGGTCTCGTCGAGCTTCTCGGCGATGGAGCTCGGGATCAGCGAGGGATCGACGCCCACTGTCTTGCCGCCCGTGGCCTCCTCGGCGGCCCAGTCCTGCCATGTTGGGACTTCCGGCATGCCCGTCTTGAGGAGGTGCCAGTTGCTGTCCAGCTGCTTGGCGGCCTGGTTGAAGTAGCGGCCGTCGGTGGCGAGAGCGGCCTTGTCGTGGGTGACCACGGCGGTTCCTGCGGAGCCGGTGAAGCCAGAGATGAAGGCGCGGCGGGCGTCGCAGTCGGCAATGTACTCAGAGGCATGGCTGTCTTCGGAGGGAACGACTGCGGGGTCATTGTTAGCTGTGGGCTTGCGGAAAGCGGAGGGATGGACTACCATAGACATCAACGCCATTCTCCTTCATCAGCGACCGCAAGGCCGCCAGGCGGGCGGTGGTGTTGACGGTCGTCATCTCTTCAACTGAGGGGGGTGTAGTAGCTTGGGAGAGACCTCTCTTGGCGCGAAACAATGCTATAGGGGAAGGTGGTGGGGAGGATCGTGGGAACGAAGCTGGGGCGGTTCTCAAGAGAGCCGAGATGGTCGAGCTGTGTCGGGACCAGACCTGGCGCATGAGGTGTCTGGGGAGAGTTGACAGACCGTAGTGGCTCCGGGAAAGAGCCAGAACGGGGCAGTCAGATGTCGGGCAATCAAGAATCAGATAGGAAGGTACCTGAACTGCGGGCTACAGCAGGAGCGTCCCACAGATGCGGGTATTCGAGGTTGAGGTGCGGATGGTTGCAGTGGAACCGCCCCACTTCGTCCCGCACTCCACTGCTGCCCCTCGCCAGAACAGGGAAGAGCTTCCATCTTGCTTCCTCTCCTCCTCTTGCATTCCTTCTCCCATGGACCACGCTATCCTTGACGGATCAACATATATCTGTTGATACTGAAATCTGTGGCAGCTTGAATTCTGTAAGGGGAGACAACAGTGGAAAAATCAAAGAACAGCAGGGCGTTTAGGTGCATCAACCCATGCAGGCGCCCTTTGCGTCACCTGCTGCTCAGAGGGGTGGAGCCATCAAGGTGCCTGATGCTGCCACTGTGCTTCTGAGTCCCCTGCCCGATGCACATGCACTAGTTAAGCGCATATCTGTGTGAGTTAAATGCATATTTGCCTGGAGCTCCCGCAGACCTGGTTGGTCGACGGTCCGCAGTTGACTTATTCCAACCGTTTGAGAGGCAGACAAGGCAGCGTTCATGAAGGCTGACCTCTGTGCCAAATAATCAGAAAAAATTACAGCCTAACGACTCGAAGGCATATAATTTTCGACCGCCGGGTCGAAAAATTCTAAAACTCCAACCCGTCCGTGAGACTTGGATTTTGGGCTTGACGAGTGACGTTGAATCTGGGTCTGCTCTAGGTTGACTGGGGAACTCAAGACTTCCCTCCCCCCTTGTCCAACGCCAAAAAGCAACAGTTGCTCCCAAAAGGGCTGATGGTTCGATGGAGCAACTACCCTTACCAACGAGTCTTGCAGAGGTGGAAGCAGTGAGTCTATTGTTCAGTCAAATATCGAGCTGTTTACTGACTGATCACGGCAGCTCATCCGGGCACTCTACCAACCTAGCCCACCCGAAACCATTTCCAAAATCCAGGAGGTCCTTCATCGCCTTCAAAGATCTCCCGAAGGATGGCAGCTCGCCCAGAGTCTGGTTGCCCACCGCGAGGACAACATCCGGTTCTATGCCGCCCTAACTCTCATCATCAAGCTCAACCGAGACAGGTGCGTGTTATCTCTCTCCTGTGTACGACAGCTCACTGACGTACCGCAGCTCAGGCCTGAGCGAAGATGATGCGAAGGGGCTTCTCGAAAGCATCGTCGGCTGGACCATACAGTCGCTGGCTGATGGTGCCAGCGCCTTCGTGACCAAGAAGCTATGCACAGCCCTCGCCACCTACTTCATGAATTTCTCCCATCTCTGGCCCAGCTGTATCCGCCACTTTGTCTACTGTCTAGACCTCGGCCGAGGCGCCCCGGTAGACGCCTTGGATGATGCTTTAGGTACAGACATCCTCGTCACCAAGTTGGATCGCCAGAAGTTGAGGGCAGCGATATGGTTTGCTACCGCTTTCGTCGAGGAGGTCGGCAAAACAGACATGAATGCCCCGAAATTGTCAGCAACCTAAAGACCTCCTATCACTGGCACACAAACTGACTGAACCAGTGTCCAGGTACACAGCCGTCTTGTCAAGAATGGCCCCGATGTTGCCTGTCTGCTCGCCCGCGGCTTCTCTCCGCCGCAGGATCATCCGAATCTGAAGACACAGGTGGAGGCCCTCGCCTGCTTCCAGGTAAAGTACCTTGCCAGCAGTTTCAATCTGAAGACACTAACATTGCACAGGCCTGGATTCTGTATTGTCAACGAGCATCCCCCATCCCAGAGTTGGTGGCTCCGCTGAGGCACCTCATCAGCCCTGCCATCCACTGCTTTGCGGACGAGCAGCTCTTCCACCCAACCGCCGAGCTGTTCAGCGACGCTCTCGCCAACTACTCGTCCTTCTTTACCGATGAACAATATGCCGACCTCGCTACGCTGTTTGAAAGCCCCTGGGCAGCCGAACACTACCAGCGCCTCGTCCATGAGAACCACGAGGAGGATGGCATCTCATTTGGCCTGCTGATGCTGGCTTACGGAGACGCCAAAGTGCAAGATCTCATGCACAGCACCGACCCCCGGTCTCAGCGGTTTCTCGAGAGCCTTAGTGGGCTTCTCGCTGCCGACGGTTACCTCGTGGGCGATGACCAAATCTTTGTTCCCGCGCTCGAGTTCTGGTCCACCTTCATTGAGACCATGACCGATGACATGTTCTCGGACGAGGAGGCCGCCCAGAACTGGAAGCCCTACGCCGAGCAGCACCTGAAAACCGTGGTCATGAACTGCTGGCGCAAGATCCGGTGGCCGCCGGCCGAGACGTTCGCCGAGTGGGACTCAACCGAGCGCACTGCGTTTGGCGAGGCTAGAAAGGACGTATCCGACATGCTGCAGTCGGTTTTTACTCTCGAAGGCTTGAGTCTCGTTTCCTTCTTTGCCGGCCTCTTCCACCAGGCTCTCGCCGTCCAGTCTTGGGCCGAGCTCGAGGCCTCGGCCTTCTGCCTCGGCGCTCTCTCCGACTGCATCTCGGACTCGGAGGAAGCCAAGTTTGATTCCGAGCTAAGCAAGGTCTTTGCCTCTTCCTTCTTCGATCTCTTTGGTGAGAGCCAGGGCCGAATTCCGCTGCGTCTTCGCCAGACGGGCCTGGCGTTGATCGAGCGATACTGCGAGTACTTTGAGCGCAACCCCCAGTATCTCCCCAACGCTCTCAATCTCCTCTTTGCCGCCGTGGGCGACTCCGTGCTCGGCGGGCCCTCGGCGCGGTCCATCTCTACTCTCTGCTCCTCATGCCGCTCCATCCTAACCGGGGAGGCGGGCGCCTTCATCCGGCACTACCAAACCATCCGCAACAGCCAAGTTCTTGACTCACTAGCCGAGGAGCGGATCGTCCTATCCATCGCCTCCATTATTCAAGCCATCGCCGACGAAACCGAGCGCCTGAACATGTTCGAAGAGCTCTACAACCTCCTCAAAAAAGACTTCGAGCTCGCCGTCCAGCTCAAAGCCCAACCAACCCTCCTCAACCTCCAAAACCCGGACTACCTCCGCGGCCTCGACCCCCCCAACACCCAATCCATCCCGCCCGTCGACGAAATCGCCCTGCAAATCGCCCTCCGCTCCTCGCGCTGCCTCGCCAGCATGGCCAAGGGCATGCAAGACATCAAAGAACACCCGGTCGACCTCGACAGCGAGCCGCCCTCGCCCCACGCCAACACCCGCCTCTCCGGCATACAGCAGAACATCATGCAGGTTTTGGCGGAGGTGCAGCGCGTGTTCAACTCGACAGGCGAGGCCGTCGAGATTATCTGCAATATTTTTCGCGCGGGGTTTTCGGAGACCGAGCCAGGGCCGTTTGTGTTTCCACCGGATATGGTCACGGAGTACTTTGTCCAGCAGCGGTTTGAGACGCCCCGCGTGGGGACGCTGTTGAGTACGGCGTGCTCGTTTGTAGGGAGTCTGTATAGAGGGCCGAAGGCGTACGTGCCGGAGCAGTTGGTGAGGTTGGTGCCGTGGGTGATTTCGATATTACAGGGGTTGCCGGGTAAGTTGTTTTTGTTGGTGTGCGGGAGGTTTGATTTGGTTGCTGATATGTGGTTACAGAGCCTGAAGCCGACACGGAGATCTCCCAGAACGGGATCTGTTTCGTCGACAAGGTCATGGCCAAGTACCCGGATGTGCTGTTCCACCCACACCTAGCGCCGCTGCTGGAGTTCTTCTTCTTGTTTACAATCAAGGTGCTTGATGGGAAGGAGCCGCTTCCCAAGGGTGCGGCGGCTGAGTTTTGGGTACGTTTCACCCCCCCTCTCTCATCCTGTCCCGCATTTCCCTCTTCCCCTCTTCAACCTTCCCTCCCCTTTTTCACCCCCCACCCATAGCCACTCATTAACCCCCCTTACAGGCCAATTTCCTAACACTCTCAACAACCCCCAACCCCTCCAACGACCTCCAAACCCGCATCTCCTCCGCCACAACCCACCTCGGCCCCCTCCTCGCCCGCTCCCTCGTCTACAACATCGGCGGCCACGCCGCCCGCTCCGAGCTCGACAAACTGGGTGAGCCGCTGAAGAGGCTTGTGACAGCGAGAGTGGAGGCGCAGGCGTGGTTGCACCAGGCTCTCTTTGGCAATAATCATGGGGAGGGGGCGCAGTTCCCCGGTGCGGAAAGGGTGGGTGCGGA
Organism: Amesomyces nigricolor; assembly: GCA_004802645.1. Classification (NCBI taxonomy): domain Eukaryota; kingdom Fungi; phylum Ascomycota; class Sordariomycetes; order Sordariales; family Chaetomiaceae; genus Amesomyces; species Amesomyces nigricolor. The sequence continues at coordinate 868,537 of SRKS01000004.1, forward strand.
GGAGAGGATGGGGTTTTTGAGGAGGGTTGTTGGGTAAGTTTGGATTTTCTTTGTTTTTTGAAGGGGGGGTGTGTGTGGCATTGGGAAAGGATGTACTGACAAGGGGATAGATTGCGAGGCGCCCGGCAGACGCGGGATGTGGTGCGCGAGTTTTGGATGGCGTGTCGGGGGTCGAATTTCGCGTATGTCTCGTAGGAAGGAGGAAAACAAAACGGCTGGCATTGGAGTGAGAAGGTATGGGGTGGGATGCAAAAAGTAGAAGAGTTTTGAGTAAGAGGAGATAGGCGATGGCTGGATAGGCAGGGGATATTTGACACGCTTGAAGTATGGTTGTGCGTAAGGGGAGAGGTGTTTGAGATGGAGAGAGAGTGTCTCATAGAAGGGTGTTGTTGGAGTAGGCCCCGAGTAAGAGGATGGCGCAGTTTCGTCCTCGTGTTATAAATGAATAACAACCTTAGACGGGGGACAAGTTATGATTGGTACTGTATCACCTAATAAGCAAAGTGAAGTATGGAGGCAAAAAGTCTACTGCAGTGTAGAGCGGCAAGTGGGCAAGATGGTGTTTCTAAAGGATTGCTCTTGAGTGGAATTATGGATTGCCAACAGTGTCTAGGCCGTTTTGTGTTGGCTTGTCAATTGGATATCACCTCAAGAACAGTGATGGTTTCCATTGAGAGGCTGTTTCCGCTCGGTTCTGTTCTACCCCTTGGGTGTGCTCTTCATTTCTTTTGATTTAGAGCTCTGTTGTGCATCTCAATGCCCCTGAAAATAAAAGAAGTGTCCAAGCACCTTGTCTCAACTCCTCTCTACAATACCAGGTACATTTCAGAACTAGATCTCGCTAGGCAATATCTAACACACACACCCTCCATCTATCATACCCTACATTACAGTACATCCCCCCACCACATCCCCCCAACCCCAGCCTAACACCCCAACCCAACAGCCTCCGTAACCTCCCTCATCGTCACCTTCGCAACCCCCTTCGCCTCCTCCGCCCCCTCCGCCGCAATCCGCCTACACTCAGCCGGCCCCTCCCCCTGGGTATACTCCACCCACCGCTCCCGGATCGGGCCCAACTCCTTACAAAGCACGGTAACCAACTCCTCCTTAAGCCCACTGATCTTAAACCCCTTCATCTCATCCGCCAACTGCGCCGGCGTCCGGCCCTGCGCGTCCAGCGCCGACAGGATGTCAAGGAGGTTCGACACGCCCGGCCTACCCGCCGGGTCGTACGAGACGTGATCCTCCGAGTCAGTCACAGCCGTACGGATCTTCTTCCTAATCGTCTGATCCGAATCGCTAATCAGAATGCGGGATTTAGGGGCCGGGTCGGACTTGGACATCTTCTGGGCTGGGTTGGTCAGGGACATGACGCGGCGGGAGGGGGAGACGAGGGTCTCGGGGGGCACGAGGCATTTGGTCTGGTAGGTGTGGTTGAAGTTGGTGGCGCACTCGCGCGAGAACTCGAGGTGTTGGCGCTGGTCCTCGCCGACGGGCACGTGGGTCGCGCGGTAGAGGAGGATGTCAGCGGCTTGGAGGATGGGGTAGGAGAAGAGGCCGTGCTTGAGGACTTTGGTGGTTTCTTTGCTATCGATGAGGGCGTTGGGGCTGAGGTGGAGTTTGCTCTGGGGTGATGGGTCAGCTTGGTTTGTCCATTGGGGATTAGGGTGCCGTGGCGGACGCAAGGCACCTTCCACTGGGTCATGCGCGACAGGTAGCCCATGGACGCGGTGCAGCTGAGAATCCACTGAAGCTCAGAGTGGGCAGGAACTGCGGACTGAAAGAAGATGGTGCACCGCTTCGGGTTGAGGCCAATGGCGAGCAGGGCGGCCATCGTCTCCATCCTGTGCTGGTACAGCTCTGGGCCGGGGCGTGGCACGGTGACAGAGTGCAGGTCGGCGATGGCAAAGATGAGTTTGGTGTGTGCCGGTAGAGTATCCTGTAGGCGTTTCCATTCACGCAGGGCCCCGAGATAGTTGCCTAGGTGCGGGACGCCGGTCGACTGGATGGCTGAGAAGACGACTCCTGTGCCGTCTAGCAAGACAGGGGGTACACCTTCTATACTCCGGTTGAGGTTTTCATGGCTTGTAGATGGAGATGGGGTAGAGGTTGATGTCGAAGCGGAGGACGTAACAGCGAGTCTGGAGGCGTTGTTTGGTGTTGCAAGGCTATCAGAAGTGGTTGTCAGTGTCCTTACTCCCTCGGTTGGTGTTGTTCGTGTTGGGACACTCGGAACTGGCCGTGCGCCAATGGTCAGCTTCTGCCAGGCACTGCGGCCAGCACGGCAAGTACGGAACATTGTAATAAAAGGGTGAATTGTTGAGTGGGTGTTCTCTCAATATTGAAGTATGTAATTGAGATTGGCAGCTGGTATCGTTAGATAGCCCGAGTTGGGTTGTCGTGTGAAGTGTGAAGCAAGTGCCATCGATGTGGGTCAAAGTTTTTTAATGAGACAAGACAGGCAGACCAGACAATCAACACTCAACCACATCCCGACTCGTGACAACCAATACCGTGTAGATCCAACCTGGAATAGCTTAAAATGCACACATTGGACACTCTTAATCCAAATAGGAGAAACACCCTCTCTGGTTTTGGGAACATGTGTAATTGTACAGCCCACTACTAGTACACTCAACCTCTGCCTCACACTCCCCTCTACCGCCCGCCAAACAGCTTCCTCCTCTCCGCGGTGAGGTACGCCTCGAGGTCCTCCGCCGGAGGCAGCTGCTCGCGGCCGGGCTTGGTCTTCTTCTCCATGTACACTAGGTGCTCCCACTTGTCCTCGAGCATCTTCTCCGTCTGTTCGACGTTCTTGTCCATCTCCTTGCCGACGCCTGAACCCCACGATTAGCCACAAAGAAATCTCCAACCACTAGGAATATAATGTACTCACCCAGCTTGCTAAACTCCCACACATTCGCCTTCATACCAATCCCATAATAACTATGCTTCTGCAAAAACGCCAGCCACAACTGAACGCTCTCCGGATTCCCATCACGGATCTGAATCAGACGACGGAGCGTCGTACGCGCAAAGTTCTCCTGGCTCTTCTTGAAAATGAAGGTCGACTTGGGCACCGTCCAGCGCTGGGTGATGCGGGGGAGCGGCACGGGGCCGTACGCGGGGAGGCCCAGGTAGTAGGCGGCGCGCAGCGCAAAGTCGCAGAAGAACTCGAGGTTTCGGATCGAGTACGAGCGGAGTTGCAGGTCGCAGGACGGCACGCCGTACTCGGCCTCACGCCGGAGGGGCTGGAGGTAGAGTGCCTCGAGCGAGCGGGGCATGCGCGTCACTTTGGCGGTGGGGAGCTCGGACTCGGAGGGGGTCGGCTCGGAGGGCTTCGTCTCGGAAGTGGGGGCCGCGGCGGCAGGTTTTCTGGGGCTGTGGGAGGGGAGGTTAGTCTTTGTTCGGGGGGTCGAGGGGGTCGATGATCGGATGGTGGGCTCGGGATGGGATGAACGGGGGATGGACTGGCTGACCTCGTCTCCTTCGCGGCGGTCGGCTCCTCACTAACAAAGAAAGTCCGTCAGCAACCTCCACTACAACTGTCAAGAGCAACATGGCTACTCACACCGACGCATAGGTGCGAAGCTGGGTCGAGACACGCGGGATGCCGACCGCGGCCGACCGAGGTGCTGTCAGGGGCTGCAATTGCGCCGTTAGATCGTGTCCGCCATGTCCTAGAGCACCGGTTCTCGACTCACCAGCTGCCCCTGGAATAGCGGCCGTAATGGCCTTAGTAACCGCGGCGCGTTCATCTCTGCGTGACCCTCGATAACGTGTGGATGTCGAGTTCAGTGCTCAGGTCCCGCGGCCCGGTTGATGGAGTTTTTGGAACGAATTGGACGAGGGTTCCACCAGGGTTGTTATCGATAACAGCACCTCTGGCATCAATTTCACTTTATCAGCAGCTCACATCATCAACCACACACGAGGATCACAGAACGAGGAGACATCATATCGGCTCGACGTTTATTTGTATTGAGGTTGCCGCGGTAGAGCGGTTTGCCCTAGCTGCCATTTCTCGGCGGATTTTCCGCCCAAGGTCAACAAGCCAGTCTGGCGGCTTGAAAGGAGAAGTTGCCAGCCTCTTGCCAAATCCTTGAATTTGGCATCCGAGGCATGGCATCCATGCTTTGGAGGCCCGGCTGTTCTGTAGCCAGTTTCTTTCATGGCAGCCATCGGCGCGTTTGCGCCCATCGCGGCGCAGTCGTCCTTTGGCTCGGCCAGCGGAGGGCTTGTCGTGGGAATGTTTTGCGCGTCACCTCCCGTAACTTTCAGCCGTTCCGCCTCTTCCGCCCAGCCACCATCTTCTTGTAGTGGCCCTTCCGCCCGCTCTTATTCTTCTCCTGGATGCTCTGGTACTTGCTCTTGAACTTGTTGAGCTTGTCGCCCGAGAGCACCTCCTCGACAATCGTCCGCTTCCTCTCCTTGCGCGTCAGACGGCCGCTGGCCCCGTCCGTGGCGCCGGCAATGATGGTGCCCACTTGGGAGTACTCGGGAATGAAGTCCTTGCGTGAGTCCTTCTTGAAGAACTGCTTGCCCGCGGCGACGACGTCGCGCATCCTCAGCAGCTGCAGATCGCGCTTGAGCTCGGGTGTCAGGTTGGTGCGAGGCATGTTGTACCAATCAGTGCCGAGATTATCTTTGGGTCCCTGTTCTTGGTCAGTACTCCGCAAAAGGAAGCAAGTGAAAAACAACAGATGTGTAATGGTGTTATCTCAGAGTAACTATGAACTAAGGAAATCATTATGGTGCCGGGTCGAGTCCCATGACGGGATCTTGCCAGCGTCATATAGAATTGGGATATGTCTTCATCACAGAGAACAATAGGGGGAGAGTGAAGGGGCAACACCACATACCTTGTCCTTCTTGTCGTGCTGGGGAACGCGAACCGACAGCTTCTCGGATTTCTTCTCCGGCGCCGCTGTCTGCTCCCCAGCAGTCGCCGCGACCGGCGCAGACACGGTTGACGGAGCCTTCACGGCAACAGCTGAAGAAACCTTCACGGCGACAGCTCCAGCCTCAGCATCCGAGCTCTCCTTCCCAGAGAGCCGGGCCTCGGCCTCGGCAAGAAGTCGATCGATCTCATCGTCTGGCAAACCGAATGTGGTCGCCATGGTGCCTGAATCGAGGCAGCAGTTCTGGACGAGAACTGGAAAGGCTTCGGTGGAAGGCTTCGGGGGAATGAAGATGGGGTGGGAAGAAAAATTCCTAAGAAAAGAGAAATTTAGGGTGGGGCTAACCGATCCGACCAGGATCCACCCCCCCAGCATGCGCATGGACCATGCGAGAACGGGTCTGTGCGCCTCGGCAGAGGATCAATGTTGATGCTTGGCTGTGTTTCAGGCCGCCACTTCAGGCACCCATTGGCCATGTGCTACCATGCCGTCATAGGGCAACAAGTGAGGCTGGAGAGTGCCAGCTGTCACTCCTTGGCCAGAACTGGGGGAAAATCCACCGCAGGGCAGCCAATCGCAAACTGCGTCTTGGGCTATCAAGCAGGCGTGCGCCACACCCTGCTGTCCGCCCATGCTGATGCCCAACCTTTCCGACGCTGACTGACCGCCTACTGCTTCTTGCACAAATCACCGCTTCCCTGATCTCTCAAGAGCAGCTCGTCTCGCCATTCTTCCGTCCAGATCTCGCGTCGTGACAGCTTCAGTGCAGGCAGGTACGTTTCAGTTTTGGCTCGTTATATCCTCCCCCCGCCAGACGCCGCGCCATTCGTCTATTTTCCATCCATTCAACTGGAACCAATCCGCCCATCTCAAATCTCACCAATCATCTCATACGCCTCGCTACGGGAGCTGAGTGGCTCGCGTCGAAGAGTGCCGGCGAGTCGTTCAAACAACCTTTTGAACTCCACCCATTCGCTCCCCTTTTCCCTGACGCGCCCATCCAATCACGCCGCCCAATCAGCAGGGCATCCAGGGTGTGGGAGGCTGGCTGCGACCTTGACCTTGATCGCGGCGCGAAAGTAAACAAATGCGCGGGCTGGGGAGCGCTGGCGGTTGAAGCCCTGCGCGCAGTCGCTGACAGACACGTGCAGCAGGAAGAGAGCGCAGAGACATCCCAAGACTGAAACAAGTGCCGGCGACATCGGATCAGCCGCGAAGAACGGGTATAGACGTTCGAGCTTGACGTCCTGTTTGCGCCCGCATCCCGACCGAGTGCCACCCTGCAGCATTGAAATATCCCGAAGACGACGCGACCCATCATGGACCCGCAGAACCCGTCCTCGGCGCAGCACGGCCAACACGGCCAGCAGCAGCGCCAGCAAGTCCCTCCCGTCTATGACCTCGGCCTGGGCGGCCATTATGGCGCCAGCGCAGCGGTACGTTCTGTTGCCCCCATCCCCAGACCCAAACACCACCACTAACACCGCCGCCTCTCTAGGTCTCCGCCGCCGGCTTTGCCCCCTCAGAGCTCTACACCGGCACATGGGCGAATGTGCACCAGGGCCTGACGGGCCACTACAAGGACGTCCTGACGGCCTACTGGCAGCACACCATCAACCACCTCGAGAGCGATACGCACGACTACAAAATGCACCAACTGCCCCTGGCACGCATAAAGAAAGTCATGAAGGCCGACCCCGAAGTCAAAATGATCTCCGCCGAAGCCCCCATCCTCTTCGCCAAAGGCTGCGACATCTTCATCACCGAGCTCACCATGCGCGCCTGGATCCACGCGGAGGAAAACAAGCGCCGCACCCTCCAGCGCTCTGACATCGCCTCGGCCCTCGCCAAGTCCGACATGTTCGACTTCCTCATCGACATCGTCCCGCGCGAGGAGGCCTCATCCCACGCCAAGCGCACCAGCAACGCCGCGGCCGCGGCCGCCCAGCAGCAGCCCACTGCCCCCCAGCCGCAGCAGATTCCCGGTGTCGGCGGCCCGAACCATGCCGCGCCCCACCCCATGGCTGCGCCGGATTACTCGCTGGGTCCGCACCCTGGTATGGGCCCCGAGGCGGATTACCGCCAGCCGCAGCCGATGTATGCCGGCCAGGTCCAGCCGGGCGCCCCCGCGTATGGCCAGCCCCAGGCGCAGATGTATGATGTCAACGATATGTACACGTATGGCACGATGCCTCCGCAGCAGGTATGTTTTGTCGGCCTTTGATAGTGATGATGTGAGGCATGTGGACGGGCATAAAAAGGCTAACTATCCCACAGTAGAATGTCTAGGAGGCAACTGTGCAGGGGGTACAGCCGGTGACGTTGGAGGGGGGGGAGGCGCTTCCGGCCCCGGTTGACGTTGGAGATGGTGGGCTTTCTGATGGCACGGTAGTAGAGAGTATTGAGGGGAAGGTGGGGGTTGAGGAAGTGGAGAAGAAGGGGTTTGAGGGTGAAGTTGGGGAGAGAGGGGGGAAGGAAGAGGAGGAGGTCAAGGTCAAGGAAGAGGTGGATGAGGAAGAGATCAGCGAGGAGGAGTAAGCCCGCCTTGTGTGGCAGAATGTTGTGGCTTCTTTCCTCGCGAATCTTTGTCTTCGGGACGAAGTCGACCGTTGAAAGGCGGCTGGCCTTCGTCAGGAGGCCTTGACTCGATGGGTGGGCGAGAGAGGGCCTGGGTATAATTCCTAGCTTGGGCTTGAGGAATCTGGTTCTGACGCAACTTCAAGGCGGCGGAACGGAGGCTGGAGGACTTGGAAGGATGGGCGGGGAGGATCGGGTGGTTGGTACGTTTCCTACCTGGCAAATCTTTTCAACCACACACACAGACACAGGTGCAGTATGTTCAGCGTTCATTCCCTTGCTTAGTATGGATGGTAGGGTAGGTGGCGGTTTGTCAATGTTTAGTAGTACTTCTTCATGACCAAATTATGACCATTTCTATTTTTCCATATTATTATCGGATTAGATCTATCCCGCCATACATGACTGTGTCCATGTGGGATATGTAGTCGTAACATAACATTCGTCTTAGTCGTGAGAGAAGATCGGTGTGTAAGTGTAAGCAAAGTAGGTATCATCACATCACCGCAAGCCGAAGCGCGACCCAAAGTTAGCGAGAGGCGCCGAGCGGGTTGGGTTCTCGACCGTTTGGGTGAGCCTAATAGAAACACCAGTGTCAGCTTCACAAACCCCAAATATCCAACCGGACGGGAGTCAAGAAATAACATACTTCTCCAGCAAAACCGGCCCATTCATAGCATCCACCCTGCCATACTTCTTGTTGCGCGTCGAGATGTCGTAGAACTCGTCGTGGTTCTCGCACTGCATCAGCGCCACCGTCTGCTGCAGCTCGTCCAGGTTCTGCTCCAGCATGAAGGCGTTCTCGAGCTTGCGTACAAACTCGGCCAGGTGCTCCACGTCGAGCGCCATGGCGGCCACGCCGTTGGGGTTGATGCGGCGGACGTCTTGGGAGAGGGGGAGGGCCTGGGGAAATATCAATAAGCGGTTGGAGGGTAGGGAAGGATAGAGGAAGGAGGGAGGATGTACCAGGATCTTGTTGGCGGCGTGGCTGAGCGCGTCAAAGTAAATGAGCTCTTTGATCTCGCGCGGGAGGCCGAGGAGGGTCGAGTTCATGATATTGTGGAGGAAGCGGGTCAGCGTGACCATGTAGCTGCTGGGTTGGGTAGGCTCGGATCTCGCAGTCCTGTTCAGAGATGTTAGTAGACTAATCTGGTAGCACTTTGGGCCCAAGCACTTACCAGTCATAGTCAGATGTCTCAACGAGATCGTCAATCTTAGAGTTGACCAGCTCGAAGATACGCTTTTCAGCCGTCTTTTTGTGGCTCCTGAACTGCTCTGTCGCCCTCAGAACTACTGGCACACCTGCCGACGCAGACGACCGGGCCTTAATCAACCGCTGCTCGATCTGCTGGCACGCAATCTCGAAGTGCTCGAGGTTTGTCAAAATCTGGACAATTTGGCCCAGATATTGAGAGTTCAGCCGCTCTACGAGTGAGTCGCAGACGATATCGGTAAGCAGCTCGTCCAGTGTCTGGAAAGCAAGTCAGCTAGTGCCAGGTATTTGTGTCAAGGGGAATCACAAACTCTTCTGAGCGTCTCGTCCACGGTGCTGGGATGGTCGAAGTTTTCTTGGGTGAAGAGGGAGAAGCGCTCCGTGAAGCTGTTGATCTCTACACAGCAAAGAACATACATCTTCGAGAATGGGAAGACGTAAGGGAATCTGGTCCAAGTCAGATACAACGAGGGATGCCAGGAGAATCCAAGATACATACGTGATCTCATCTGCAGACCTATCATCGACGAACCACGTCGCCTCAATGACCTTCTCGTACTCTTCGTAGTCGGGAACGTTCATGGGCATGTAGTCATCCGTTGATACAATCTGGTGCAGTGGTCAGCCACGGTCAAAACAAGCATTCCAGAAACTGACCTCCTGGAACTCCTTGGCAGAACTGCGCTGGAGCAACTCGGCGTACTTGTGGAACAGCACAAGCTGGAAGTTTCTCATCAGCGAGGCGGAGTAGCCCCAGCCCTCCATCGTCTCGATAAATAAGGCGATGTCCTCCTTGACCTTGCGCAGCAGCTCGGCGTTATCAATACCATCGAGTGACCGGGAGACAGTCCGGATGGTGGCTTGGCACATCGAGTCCCAGAGTTCTTCGACCTGTTGCCTGCGTTAGCTGAACTTCGGAAAGAAGAGAGGGCAAAAAGGAACAGAAGATTCTCACATCAAGAGTCGACCGAACGAGTGGCGCACGTTGCATTGTGGCCTTCTCGATGACCGCAAACCCGGCGACGGATTCCAAAAGCTCCTTGAGATGCTCGTCGTCGTCATTCGAGAAGAGGTTCCCGGAACTCGGTATGATCAAATCCTTCTGCTGCCGCCTTGTTGCCCCATACTCGTTCCGGAACTTTTCAACTTGCCCGAGCGCGTCGTGGATATGCAAGGCTTCGTGCAGGGGCGTAAAGTCCACCTGCAGAGCTTCGTTATAGAGGATGTCAAACTCATTGTTCTCATCAAAGACCAGCTCGATGGCAGAGTTCAACTTGAAGCGCTCCAACTCCTTGTTTGCGTCGATCCGGTCCTGCTGCCGCTTCCTCCGCTCCTGGGTGTGGTAGAAGGCCAGCTCGCCAAGGAACTGGGAGCTCTCGCGGATACGGTAGAGCCAGGTGTTCAGGTCCGACATGACCGCGTCCGAGATTGCTTTTTGTGACGCGGGGATCGACTTTTGGATTATGTCTGCAAGCTTGTACTGGGTCGCAAACTTGTTCTGGATGATGGGCACGAGGTACTCGTTCTGCAGATCCTCCCAGGACTTGAGGGCGGCATAGTACTTCTTCCTCTTGACGAGGTCGTGGGCGTTGTTGACGGCATGGAGGATCTTGAGGGACTCCTCGAGCGCGTTGGACACCTCGGTAATATTCTGCCGGACGCTGCGGGTGTTGACCAGGGCCTGTTTCTGCTCTGCGAGCTTTTCGGTGCTCGCCTGGATCGACTGGTTGAGGTCCAGAATCTCGGATGTCAGAGCCACGGTGCCCTCGCGTACTTCCTGCAGCTGGTCGACGGAGCCCAGGAACTCCTCGTGCTTGGTCAGGCCGATGCGCTCGATGTCGCCCTCGCGGTCCTCGGCGTACTGGGAGAGGCTCTGCACGAGCGACCCCGTTCGGCTGCTCGTCGTGGCATCTTTCAGGATGGGAATCAGCTGGTCGAGGAACTCGGAGTCGGACGGTGCGAGGATAATCTAGGACAGGCAGTAGGGTTAGTAAGGCACTGGAGGGGCAGTAGAGAAGGGCGGTTCCAGTAGCGACCAACGAACCTCGGTGACGGCCGAGTCATAGTCGTCCCATGTCTGGGCTTTCCTGGGCATCTTGGGCGATCATCAAAGTGCAGTGCGATCGTTGATATGCTCCCCCCAAGAGCTGTCCCAAGAGAGTTGAAGCGACCCCAGGTTGTCTCGTGTTGCGTCGCCGAGGGTTGGATTCGAAAAGTTGAGCTTCAGTTGTCACGAGTGCTGTGGTTTGTGTATCTACTGACGTGTCATCGGTCTAAATATCGGAATGATGCGACAAATTGTAAGAAACGGAGCGCATCACCCCTCCGTCGCTTTGACATGCGTTCGCGTCCAAGTCGAGGGGCATGTGCTTACGCCAAGACGGTACCTGGGAGCTCCTGGCAGGAGACCACAGCTGCTGCCAACTGGTGGCCAGCAAGATATCTTGGCAACCTCCTACCCCTGAATTACCCCTGAGTTGGCATCAACAACAACAAAGACACACTGGACTACAGAACTAGAGACCTTCACTCTCACCAAAGAACAACTTGTGCATATCCTACTATCTCTTACTAAAATCTATTGAGTTGATAATTTCTCAGCCAAGATCTAAGAAGAGGGCAATCCTTTTATTGAAGCATGAATGCTGTTGTCCATTGTTCACGAATGACTGTCCCTTTTGCTGAAGTCAATCCGGAGAGTGATGGCAAACATGGCTCGGAATCATTTCACAACGTGGATTGAGGGCTCATACTCACCACCACCACTAGAAGCCTGCCATTCAAACATGTTATGATCTAACCTGGTATCGTCCTTCACACCCGTCATTCTGCTTTTCATCCAAACAAAGTAGGCCGGCCTTAAGAAACCTGCCGGACAAGAAAACACGCGGAGACATCAGTGGTGATAAAAGCTTTGGCCAAGGCACATGTTCAGAATCTCAGACTAGTTTGACTTTGAATTCAAACACAGGTCAAGAGGAAAATTTTTCTCGCACAGCATTCTTTTTGAGGGCATCTCGACCTGACTTTTCGTTGAAGACTTGAGGAGGGCTTTTGGCTATCTGGTTTTTCTGCGCAAGGAAGGAACATTCTGCTGCTCTTTCCACCTCTGCCCCAATCAATCGTCGATTTATTCTTCCGCGGAGCATCAACCAGCACCTTCCCGCCTCAGGAACTCCTCCCCCCAACGCGCCTGCCAAATCAGGTCCGCCACGCGTGGGAATTTTGGAGGGTTCAAGTCGTTCGCCAGTTTCGGTTCCTGCATTTCTCTCTCGGATCTGCCCTCCTCTCTCTTTCCCCCGATCACCTCACTCTCTCACCGACCACCTTACCGCCTGCGAGAATTACTCTCATTTCATCTCCCTCGTCAGGCTCTACCTTAGGTTACGCGCCATCGTAACCGACTTCCTAATTTCTCAACAATCGCCCAAGAAGGTAGTCAGCGTCAACGACAAGAGTCGTTACCGCGACCTTCACCATGGCGCAAGTGCGGGATGCCGCATTCAACCCTTCTTCTCCCCACTCATCGACCGGCGGCGCCGAGTCTTACAAACTCGAGGCCACGCCCGAGACTAGACTAACCGTCTTTTCTCCCGACGACAACCTGAACTCGGCCAGATCTAACAAGCTCCTGGCGAGCCACAACCTCAATGTCCCCTCCGAGCTCGGCTTGCCTTTTCGTGTCAAGTCTGCCGATGGCTTCCGCAATGCGTCGGTTGTTGCGGAGAAAGACCCCTTTGTCTCGAGCACGGCTGTGCCCAAGATTGAGCAGAAGCTGTCTCCGACTGCCTCGTCGTTTCGTCCCATCTCTGTCCCGCTTGTCGCCCACGGCTCTCTGAATGCCACGCCCGGGTCGAATGTCGGTTTTGGTGCAAACCGTCAGCTCTTCGCGCCCCAGTCTACCGCCAAGTTCAGCAACGAGTTGGGCCTTTCTCGATGCTTCATCATCTACTCTGTGTCAGGCCCAGTCACCATTGAAGAAGTCAATGGCTACCTCGCGGTATGGTGTTACTCTCCTTTTTCTTTGAGACTATGTCACTGACAACCGACATAGAAACTGGAGCGGCTTGGCTCGACTTGGCAGGGTAGACGCAATGCGTTTACCATGGAAGGCAGCGTTTACCTGCACCTTACCAACATCCGTGACGCCCGCAACGCCCATGACAACGTTCAGCTTGGTTCCCCTGATTGGCGTGCCGAGTACATCCCGGCAATTGAGTTCTCAAGGGTAGGTATCAGATTTGGTTCTTATGAAGTTGTCGCTAATGAATCTTTAGGTTCGTGGCCCGGCTCAAGACGACGAAGCTCTGTTTGATGGCCAGGTCCACATCATTGCCTTTGGCCAGAGCGACAACATGGGTGCTGTCCACATTGAGACCGTCGTTCACACCTTTCTGGAAACCCAGGGCGAGGTGTTTACGCTGTCGAAGCAGCGCAGCTTGAACGATACCGCCTTCCGGGGTGTGGTTGAGTTCTGCGACACTGATGTCGCCGTCGCCGTTCTTCATCGATTCAACGGCACCACTCTGGGTGTAAGTTGACCAAATTTCCGCCTCGGCCATGACGCTAATCCCAAACTTTGCAGGGCGTTCACTTGATCTTGAATCATGGTCGGCCGGATGTAGCCACGGCTACGCCTCAGCCCCTTGAGACACACGGTCTTCCCTATAACCCTCCTCGGCCCCCTGCCCACAACGCTTCCAACGTCTTCCACGGTATGGGCCTCGCCCCCACCCCTCAACCGGTCAACAATCTGGTCGCATCTGGTCGTCTTGGTCAGAACACGGCTGGGTTCCATGCCCCGCAGCACTATCCCGCCTATCCGGGCTCTTTTCTTGGTGTTCCGCCTGCCGGCCCGAGAGGATATGTGCTGGAGCAAACCCCGACACGCGGTCATGGCCCGTCACAGATGGTCCCGATGAGCCCGGCCGCGGGCGGGATGCCGATCATGGCGCCGCTATTTACCACGCCTCCTTCTACCCCGATGGGAATGCAGAGTGGTTTTACCAGCCCGAGGAACGGCCAGCATTATGGTCACGGGCGCTTCGACAGCCGCCGCCAGAACGCCATGCGAGTCCATCGAACTCCGTACTACAACAACGTCGGCCATCACAACCATGTCGATGTCAACCGCATCCGGGAGGGTATTGATGTTCGGACCACTGTATGTACCTCCTCTGACTTCTCAAGACATGGTAGCTTACCCAAATAGATCATGCTGCGGAACATCCCCAACAAAGTTGACCAGGCGATGCTCAAGCGCATTGTCGACGAGTCGAGCTGGGGCAAGTACGATTTCATGTACCTGCGCATTGATTTTGCCAATGACTGCAAGTGAGTACCAGCCGGGTCCTTCTCTTAGTTCGAACGTGCTAACACCAATGAACAGCGTTGGGTATGCATTCATCAACTTCGTCGACGTAAGTTGCCAATATCCCACCTTCCCTTAATAATTTTATTGCTAACCCCTCACCAGCCGTTGGACATCATCGATGTAAGTCGCCCTCCATACCCCTCTCTCCTCCGGTCAACTGGCAAGAACAATATCTGACTGGACTGCAGTTCGTGACCGCGCGTGGAAACCAGCGCTGGAACTGCTTTAAGAGTGACAAGGTCGCTGAGATCTCCTACGCCAGTAAGTCCGGAAGCCTTGTGGGTTGAATGCAGATGCTGACACATCCAAGCAATCCAGGGGAAGGATTGCCTCGTTCAGAAGTTCCGCAACAGCTCCGTCATGCTGGAGGCGGCTCACTACCGGCCCAAGGTGCGTTGTCTTTTCCAGGTGCCCGTGCTTGACTAACGATTTTCAGCTCTACTACACCTCTAACGGTCCTAGACCCGAGATGGCCGGCCACGAGGAACCCTTCCCGGACCCCGACAATCAGTCCAAGATGAAGCGCAGCTGTGAGAATGCTGAGCATGTTGGTAAGTAGCAAGACCTCTTACTATTTAAGTGTACTCATTACGACTAACATCTACATATCTAGGGCTCTTCACCCCGAGCTCGGGCCAGCATTTCCGCGATGAGCAGCGCCGCCGCCGTTCCCAGTTTGACCGCGGCACTCGGCTCGCCGCTCTCGAGGAGTACGACTATGATGGCGGCCACCACGAGCAGCAAGACTTCTTCGCGCCCCATTAGGGCCGTACGGTCTGCGCAACTGGCAACACCCTGACATCTCAGGGCCACCCACCTCATGATTTTGGACGTTTGACGGGGATGCCAAGGGCTTTAATATCCCATTTTGCGAGATCGCATTGGCTTGGCTCACTTTGCCATCTTTGACAACTCCAGCACCATCTGTATTGCAATACGCTTGCTCCATTTCAGGTTCACCTTCTTGGCAGCTTCGTTCAGATACTGGGCGGTGGCTAGGGAGGGCATGATTATTGCAGCGTTGCTTATTGGCGTGGGTTTCACATGACGTGGAACAGAAAAGGAACAAAAAAAAGAAGGAAGGGAAAACGGGGAATGGTTTGACGGTGCAGGCGGAGGGACGGCACTGGTGGGAGGGGATTGGACTATGCCGAAGGGGCATCTTGCAGCCTTGGTGGTCTAGGAAAAATCTTCCGATACCGCACAGCCTGGGTTTTGAGCAGAAGGAAAGGATCGAGACATCTTGGACCCGGACGTGCTCCTGTATTAGGTACTTAGGACTCCGGAGATAGCTTTGGCTCTCAATTAGCGTTACCTTCCCCGTTTCTTGAGCTGTTTGATTCGTTTGAGATGGTGATATTTGCTTGGTGAAGTAATTGTTCAAGGCTGAGATGAGATAGCACATGGCGCTTTTGAAGGCAGAAAACAGTGAAAGAACCATGAACTTGAAATACAACACGCTATCTCATGATCTCATTATAGGTATGTACAGCATGGAGACGTATCAACTCGGATCTTCAGGCAGCGCTGGCAGCGGCTTCTTAAGCATTGCCCCTGGGTGTGACGGTGCGCTTAATGGAGCCCTTAGCAGTCTGGGTGGTGTTGGTGGGTCATTTGCTTCGTCCTCCGTCATCGCCTGCTCATCCGCTTCCTCTGCTAGACGGGAACAATTCCCATCGTTTGTGTCTCCGGGACTACTGCTTGGTGTATTATGGGGGGATAAGGAGGATTCGACTTCTGTCACTTCCGGTCCTGCTCTCCCGTCCTGCTCATGGGGTTCTTCTTCTCTTAATCTTCGCCCTCCTTCTGCTGTTGCTTCTGCTTCTGCCTCAAGAGAAGGTTCCTCGGAGTTGAAAGATGCTTCCCCAGCGCTGCTGCGGTTGTTGTGCAGGACTGCCGTAGGCGGCGTGCTCTCGCTGCTACTGTTGCTGTTGCTGCTGCTGTGCTCGGATGGGGGGGTTAAAGGAAGAGATTTGTTGCGGAGGATGGAGAACGAGTATTGCCGGGGGAGGGCGGAGGCTCCGAGGGGGGTGTTGGGATTGGCGGTTTGGTTGGGGGGTGCTGGAGGGGAGGGGCTTGCCGAGAGGGAGTCAGGGGCTCCGTCGCCTTGATTTTGGTAGTAGCCGTAGTTGGGGTGGTTGGGGTAGGGTTGAGAGGGGTAATGGGGGTAGCCGGGAGAGGGAGATCGTCCTCCCCCAGGGAAGGACACGGGGAAGGTGCTGGTGAGGTCGAGTGTGGCGCCCTGGCGGGTGCTGAAGATGACGAGGCCGAGGCAGGCTAGGAGGAGGACGCTCTGGAAGATGGCCATGCGCTTCTGGAAAACGACCTCGTCGGTGAGCACGTTAAGTCGCGAGGTGAGGGCGCCGATCTCGCGCTGTGATTGCTCGCGCTGGGTTTCGAGCGCAAGCACGGTGCTCTGCCACAGCTGGTCATACTGCGCGCGCACGCTGCGCATGTCGGCGAGGACGGTTTTGTTGAGCGTGTCGAGGAAGGAGTCGACGCGCGTGATCTGCCGGCGCTCCATCTTAAGGAGGACGTCTTGGAGGAAGCGGGACTGCTCCTCAATGTATTGGAGGGAGAAGGAGGTGTTGGATTCGAGGAGCTGCAGGCGCTTGGTGACGGTTTTGAAGAAGGATTCTTGCACGGTGGGGGAGGCGGAGGGGGAGGTGGTGACGGAGGTGGTTTTGTTGCGGGAGGTGGGCGTGGCGGAGGAGGGTGGTGCGCTATCCGAGTCGGGGCGGGTATCGGGTT
Source organism: Amesomyces nigricolor (assembly GCA_004802645.1). Lineage (NCBI taxonomy): Eukaryota > Fungi > Ascomycota > Sordariomycetes > Sordariales > Chaetomiaceae > Amesomyces > Amesomyces nigricolor. Next base: position 885,356 of record SRKS01000004.1, read on the forward strand.
GCTTTTGACCTGGATTGCTTCCTGTGCTGTCGCTCGCCTGTGATGGTGAAGGGACAGCGGGAGAGGCAGATCCAGACGGCTGCCCTGGAGCGGCGGAAGACTCTGGCAATGCAGACTCGGATGAGTTGCTGGGCCAGGTCGCGTCATCCGTCCCCGCAGCGGCTGATGGGCGTGGAGTCGCCTTTTCGGCATCGCCAACCGCCTTGTTGAGTGGTTTGCTAGAACCAGAGTCGACCGGCGTAGGCTCAAACGTGGTTGGTGACCGCAATTCGCACATTTCGAGCGAAATTTTGAGATGAGTGCTGGGCTGCCAGGGACTGAGGCCGGTCTCGACGATGGCAGGAGGTGTGCTCTCCTCGGTCACAGGCACCGAGGAGTTCTCGGCGACTGCAGGTTGTTGAACTTGCGGCGTCTCCTGTATCTGGGGCTGCTCCTCAGCAGACTCGGACTCGTCGTCGTGGCTCGGCTCCTTCCACGTATCCAGCATGCGAGTGCCATGGACACGAAGCAGGGATACCGGGCAGAAGAACTCGTTGCCCCAGTGGCTCAGGAATTCGATCCGGATGTACTTGGTATAGATCTGGGGGTGCTCAATCAAAAAGGCCTGGATATCTCGCGAATTACGAGCCTCGAAGGTCCCCAAGTCCACCCACTTGTCCGACTTCACGGGGTAGCGGTCGCTCACACCGAGCCTGAACTTGCGGATCATGCTAGAGAAGAACTCGAAGTTGGCCAGTACCACCGTATCAACGAGGATATCGTCGCTCAGCTCAACAATGACGAACTTGTTTTTGCTGCGGCACTCCAGTAGCATGTACGAATCCTTGTTCTCGACGAGAATGGCTTTGGCGTTCTTGGCCCCCGGGCTGGTCTTCAGGACGGTGGCGCCGGCGTCAAAGGAGGAGTACGAAAACCTCTCCTTGCAGGTTTTGCCAGCATCCTTGCTCCGGTAGTACTGGGTTTTGCCGTCGTCGTAGAGTATCTGCTCCTCCTTGACCTCTGCCTTAGCGTCGGCAGCGGCCCCGCCGGTCGAAGACGACGTGATCTCAGATACCTTCTCTGAGAGGGCGTCGAAGTCGAGCGAGATCTCCCCTTCCTCCCCGAAACTGTCGCCTTCACTGTTCAGGTTGGAATCGCGCTCGACTTTGTGCTCCCGCTGCTTGTGCGCCTTGATGTTGGCGGGGTCCTGCCCCGACTTGCGCAGCATCATCTCCTTCCACTCCTCGAATGACATGAAGGAGCTGGCGGCTAGCTCCTCCTCGGGCGCCTGGTCCGGCACCGTTCCATTGTCTTGGGCTGCCGGCGGCGCATCGCTAACGGTTGTCGCGGCGGTCGTGGCGGTTGCCTGTGCGGTCGCGTTCTCGACAGAGGTCGGGGCTGGGCTCGTCCATGAGGTGCGCAGACACTGCTGCGGCAGGGTATGGGTGATGTAGTTGATGGTTCTCGACTCGCACACGCTGGTGACAATAGGCGCAAAGGTCATGCCCGCCTCGGAGGCTGGCCTGGATCCATGGACGGCGGTCGCGTGGAGACCGAGCAAGACGAGGGCCGGCGCAAAGGTCGAGGTCCAGTTTCCTGGAGGGCGCATACTGTCGCACTGTCTCAGGACTCAGGGTGTCGCGGTGGATCTTGGGCTGTCCATGGTCGGTGATTCGGGAGGTGGTCGGGTGTTGGATCTGTCTGCAGCGCCCTTCGGTGTGGCTCTTGGGCTATCGTCTGGCACTAGGCATGGGCGGTGAAAGGAAGGATCAAAGACAGCGTAGAAGCTGCAAGCTGGCAGGTGTCATTGACAAATTGGTGTCGCGCTGGAACTTGGAAGACAGGGATGCCGCAGATAAGGGGATCTGCCAAGGATCGTGGCGACAGCGAGCTGGGTTAGGATTCTCTGGACCCTGATTCTGTTCTGGGCTTGGTGTCCTCTCTCTCTCTTGGCATCCATCTCGGCATCTTCTCAACTCTCTCGCAAGCTCAACTGCGTGGGAGAAGAAAAAACCACCAACCCTCGTGATGCGCACCAATGGCATTCACCCATCGAGCGACATCGGCAGATCCTGGTAAACGCATCACCCGCCAGTCTGGAGCCGTGGCAGCGTGCAGCCGCCGTGCCCGTATTGGCCGAGACCATGGGCTGATATCAGGCTAAATGCCATTAGACGAGGCTGTTCGTGTCCCGCCGTGGGGCAGATGCCCCGCCAGGTACCTGCATGGCTGTCTGCCATGACGAACATTACCCCACGCCCCCGGAAAGGGATGAGGCCTCTCTTTCTTTTCTCCCCCCGTGAAGGGCTTTTGTCTTTAATGCCTCTCTCTTGCGCTGTTTTGCCTTCTTTTCTCTTTTCTGTGATTTTGCCTCCTCGAATCGAGCCCGCCGTCCCCAAGATACCCCCCCTTCCAAAGTCACTTACACATCATCACCATGGGCGAAGGACCCCTCTACCTCGGGTTCGACCTCTCGACCCAGCAACTCAAGGGTGCGTTACACCGCAGACCACAACTTCGGACGAAACCCAACAAGCTGATTTCTTCCAGCTATCATCGTCCAGTCTGATCTTACCGTCGTGGCCGATGCCAAGGTCGACTTCGACCAGGACTTTGGCGCCAAGTACAGCATCAAGAAGGGCGTCCTCGTCAATGAGGAAGAGGGCGAGGTGTTTGCCCCTGTGGCCCTGTGGCTCGAGTCTCTCGACCTCGTTCTGCAGCGGTTAAAGGAAAAGAAGACCCCCTTGAACCGGATCCGCGGTATCAGCGGTTCCTGCCAACAACACGGAAGCGTCTACTGGAGTCGTCAGGCCAAAACTCTCCTCAGCGGTCTGCAGGCGGACAAGGCACTGGTCGACCAGCTAACCGACGCCTTCTCACACCCGTATGCCCCCAATTGGCAGGACCACAGTACGCAAAATGAGTGCGATCAGTTCGATGAGAAGCTGGGGTCCGCCGAGAGGTTGGCCGAGGCGACGGGGAGTGCTGCCCATCATGTTAGTACCCTTCTTTCTATTCTTTCGTTGGAAGCGAGCAGTCATTGACAGCCGCAGCGTTTCACCGGCCCCCAGATCATGCGCCTCCGCCGCAAGCTCCCTGACATGTACGCCGCGACCTCCCGGATATCCCTCGTCTCCTCCTTCCTCGCCTCTCTCTTTCTCGGCGCCGTCGCACCCATGGACATCAGCGACGTCTGCGGCATGAACCTCTGGGACATTCCCGGCAACCGTTGGTCCGAGCCGCTGCTCGAGCTGACCGCCGGCAAGGACGGCGTGACCGAGCTGCGCAGCAAGCTGGGCGAGGTGCAGCAGGACGGCGGCGCCAGCCTGGGCCGCATCAGCAGCTACTTCACCTCCAAGTATGGCTTCAGCGCCGACTGCGAGATCGCGCCCTTCACGGGCGACAACCCGGCGACCATCCTGGCCCTCCCGCTCCGCCCGCTCGACGCCATCGTCAGCCTGGGCACCAGCACCACCTTCCTCATGATCACCCCCGTCTACAAGCCCGACCCCTCCTACCACTTCTTCAACCACCCCACCACCCCCGGCCAATACATGTTCATGCTCTGCTACAAAAACGGCGGCCTCGCGCGCGAAAAAGTCCGCGACGCCCTCCCCAAACCCACCCCCACCACCTCATCCTCCGACCCCTGGGCCACCTTCAACCACCACGCCCTCGCCGTCCCCCCTCTCGGCATCACCCCCTCCTCCCCGCGCGCAAAACTCGCCCTGTACTTCCCCCTCCCCGAAATCGTCCCCAACATCCGCGCCGGCACCTGGCGCTACGAATGCGACCCTCGCGACGGCAGCAACCTCCAAGAATCCACCACCCCCTGGTCCCCCGAAACCGACGCCCGCGCCATCATCGAGTCCCAGGCCCTCTCCATGCGCCTGCGCAGCCAGAACCTCGTGCACTCCCCCACCGGCACAACAACCCTCCCTGCCCAGCCCCGCCGCATCTACCTCGTCGGCGGCGGCTCGCTGAACCCGGCCATTGCGCGCGTGATGGGCGAGGTGCTTGGGGGTGCGGAGGGGGTGTATAAGTTGGATGTGGGGGGCAATGCGTGCGCGCTGGGGGGCGCGTATAAGGCCGTGTGGGCGTTTGAGCGGGATGGGAATAGGGGGGAGACGTTTGATGAGTTGATTGGGAAGAGGTGGAGGGAGGAGGGGGCGATACAGAAGGTGGATGTGGGGTATAGGGAAGGGGTTTTTGAGGGGTATGGGAGGGTGTTGGGGGGTTTTGAGGAGATGGAGGGGAGGATTTTGGAGGGTGGGGGGAGGAATACGTAAAGTTAATGAAGTGTTGGGGGGGGAGTTGAAGAGGTAGGAGTGTTACATGTAATGGACGATGATAGGAATCAAAACGGGTTTAAAGGAACATTGGCCTCAGCTTGTGTCCAACTCCCGTTCCACAATACCCGTGGGCCAGTTCATGAGGCTCTCTTCAAGTGTGTCCCATGTCACATGTGGAAAGTAAGCACGTTTTGGGACTGGAGATGGCACACATACACATGATTCTGGGTAACCTGCCATATGTGGAGGATTTTGCGGGTGAGACAGTTTGACCGGGGGTTGGTTTGCAGGTCCTAGTTCCAGGTTGTTGGGTAACGGCGGACAGTCAGGGTAAACTGCTGCTTGGAAAAGCCTCTGCGTAATGTTTGGGTTGGGGTATTTTGGGTTGAGCTCTGCTTGCTTTGGTGCTAAGGTTACTCAATCCAAGCGGGCAACAGACTTTCAATGTCTGGAATGATCTCGCTGACAGAGGCTGTGTTCTCGAGATGTTGGGGATCGGGGTATTGTGATCTCAGGGTTGGTTCGGGGAGTTTGACAGGCTGCTGTAAGGTTCATGAGGGCTACCTGTTACTAGAAGAGGCGCACCAGCATTGTTCAGGAGTAAGCGTCTTGTTGGTAAAGAGAGTACTCTAGCCACTGTCAGGCCTTGGTCCTTAGTGAGGCTCTGCTATGGCCATGGAAGTTGTCACCAGCTCAAAGGTCTAGGCCCTGCCGCTGTTAGATATACGACCTCATACGGGAAAAGGTACGTAAGATGATTAACGAAAGACGCCATCAGATTAGATCAAGTTATTTTGTGCCATCATGGACATGCAGCGAGATGACCCCAGAGGCTGAGCTCGGTTTCTTCAGCACTGTGTTCTGGTCTCTGGCGGTTGCAATGCTCTTGCTAGTCATCACGGGCAGTGCGATGGGCTATACAAAAAGTGAAGAAATACTCACTTTATCTTTTTGAGAGTTTCGAATTCTCAAAGGTTGGACCTTCGGTTGTTCTCGAGGGGGAAAAGGAGCGTGGGGGGCTTTTCCCCAACGTGTCTTCGCAAAAAATGCGAGTGGAGTTAGTTAGAGACGCTTTACCTGATTGGGTAATTACCGGACAAAAATCCAACAGCTTCTCTGGCATCGAAGAAAAGACAGCTCTTTCACTTTTCAGCTTGTTGGTTTCAAAGGATGCCAATGTCCATCAGTCAGCAACCAACTCCCATCTGTGATCCAACTCGAATGACTCCAAAAGCAACAGCCAAAACAAACACCAAGGCCTTCACTGATTGTTTCAAGGAAGGAAGGCGGGAGGGAACATGGAGGCTTTGTGCAGATGGAACGGTGACTGCTGTGCCAAGGTCACACTCCCGCCGTCCTGTTCTAGGTCACAAGCCCGCAGTGTTTCCTGCCCTGTCATCAACAAGGCCGCCATTTGTGCCAAGTGTTGTGTTCAAGAATCGCCGCAAGAACAGGACTTTCCTGGCTTCAACGCGAAGACATGGTCATGTTCGTCATCAACACGTAGGCGCCGGTGTTGCCCTCTGAGAAAGCCTGTGTCAGTTGTGAGATAATCCCAAGACCACATGCCAGCTCCCGCCATCCCAAGTGTCGCCGTTCCAGCCACATCCCAGGAGTGCGTTGCTCCTCTGGTTCTTAGGGGCAATTCTGCCTGTGCCCCACTTGCCCCTCCATTTCAGGTTGCACCTCGTGCGAAGGTTAAAAGCTTCGCATTGTCCCAGCCACAGAGACGCTGCTGCCTTGATAAAGGTGAACCAGAAATACTTGAGCTCCGACCACCCCGCCTCAACCCTTGTGTCGGTTCCAATTTGCGATTGCTGCGACCGCGACTTGCGCCCCACCAACACAGTAAGACGCGCCCATCACAGCACCACCGACCGAGCGGCCTATCATAAATCGGCATTCCAACACCGGCGGGCTGGCTGTTGGAGTCTTCTCTTCTTTGATCTTTTTTTTTTGTTCCAATTCCGCTTGTTTGCAAAGCCAAGCCATGTCTGGCGATGGCAGTTATGTGCCCAAGAGCCCGGACCTGTCGTCGTTCGACTCAGCGGGCCCCACACCGCCTGCGGACCCTGCAGACCCCCAGCAGCTCTTTTTATCGCAGCAACCCCAGCCAAACTTTTCGCACACGCAGCACTCTCCTTCGAGTATTTATTTCACCGGCGCGCGACCGCAACAACCGCATGCGCCTCACCCAAGCGACCAATATCAACTCTCTACCCCGCCACAGACAGCAGTCCCAGGACAAGCGCGTTCTACTCACGACTTCCTCCACCCAACCAACCAACCGCGTGGTTACAGCGTCGGTGTAGGTTATCCACCAACCGCGCAACAGCAACACAAATACCATCATCCGCGTGCGTCGAGCTACCCAGTCCCCGGATACGCCGTGCCACAAACTTTCCCACCGCAACCACAACCGCAACCGCAACACCAACAGCCGGCGTTCCAACATCATACCCACCGCAGCAGCGTCGACTACCAACCTTACCACTATTCTCCATACTTCTCCCGACCACTGCCCGACTCCTCGACCGCCCGAAGAGACATACACGACCACTACGGCGCACCGACGGCATCTGCAGCACCTTCCACAGTCTACACAACAGAAACACCGCTGCTGGCATACCCCGTCCCGCCAGGCGGCAGCAACACCCAACCCCATCCTCCCGCCCAACCCACAGACCCGCCCACCATGCCCCCAAGAAGAGCCGCGGCAGCCGCCGCCGCCAAAGCCGCCAAAGTCCAACAGCAACAACAAGCCACCGCCTCGGAATCCGACTCCGCCGGGCCCTCCACAACACCCGCCACCACAACAACAACCACAGCCACAGCCATCACCGCCGGCCCCGTAAAAACCAAATTCCCCACCGCGCGCATCAAACGCATCATGCAGGCAGACGAGGAGGTCGGCAAGGTCGCGCAGCAGACGCCGATCGCGGTGGGCAAGGCGCTGGAGCTGTTCATGGTGGCGCTGGTGACGCGCAGCGCCGAGGCCGCGCGCGCGCGCAGCTCGAAGCGGGTCTCGGCACAGATGCTGAAGCAGGTTGTTGAGGGGGACGAGCAGTGGGATTTTCTGAGGGATATTGTGGGGAAGGTGGAGGGGGAGAAGGAGAAGACTGAAAGTGGTGGGGGTGGTAAAGGTGGTAGTGGGAAGGGGGTGAAGGTGGAGAGGGAGAGGGAGAGTGAGGGGAGTGAAGCGGAGGACGTTGTTGCGGAAGGGCCGGCGAAGAAGAAGAGGGGTGGTGGTGGGGGGAGGAGGAAGAAGGTTCAGTGAGTGAGTGAGTGAGGGTTGGGCGAGTATGGGACGAGATATGAATTGTTGGGCAAAGCGAATGATATTATGGATGGGGGATTGGCGTTGGGGAATGGGCAACTTGAACTCTTGAGCATTTCTTGAGCATGGCGGCGTCACATGGTGCTTGGCAATGACAATGGAGTTGTAGTGAGAGAGTCCTGGTGCTGGACGGCAGGCTGGGTTTCGGTGCCAGATCTTCGGATTCAAGAGGATTTAAGGAGTAAAGAAATGTACAACTCCCAACGGTTTGGGCGAGACCATTGGTTTTGTTTTGTTTTTTTTTTGTTTTTTTTACTGGCTGGAAGCCGAAATATCTCCCAGATCCATCCATGTGGTTGGGCTCAGTTCAGTTCCCGACGGACTGGGCTTATCGGGCAGTGGTGGACACGCCCGACGCTAAATCATGATAAGATGGCTAACGGCCTATTCTTCGCAAATGAGACAGGCCCGGTGCAGCGGATGTTATCAACTGTCAATTTTCTGCCTGTGTTTCGATGGGGCCTTGAAACAGGCCACCGTGGGGTTTGCGATTCGACGACGATGGGCGGCGAGTCTGCACCCCCAAGCCACACACAGACCGGAGCGATCAGCGCTGCAAGTGGCCGCGGCACCTCTGCCCGTCAAAAGGACAGACTGGGCGCAGCCAAGAGACCGGCCAAGAAGGACAGCCAAGAAGGGGAAGGGCAGGCATGGGATTGCAGTACCGTCCCAGCCCAATGACCCAGATGATGTGCGGCTCAAGGGCGATGCCCGAGACCCCGGGAAGTCTTACGAATTGGAGGGCGGGATGCGGGATGACGGCTGATGGAGGGTGTCGAGCTGAGAGTGATGGGTGCCGGTGGTGTTGGGGACGGACATTTCTGATTCTCTCTGCAATCAATCATCAACCAGTAAACCCAAGCTAGCCTCGGGCTGTCCACGCTGCATCGCTGATAGCCCCAGACCCTAGGATCCAGGTATTTCTCGGCTTCCCACCCCCGGCCCCAAGCCCCCGGGCTGCCCTCGCCAGCCCTCGCCAGCCCTTGTCCCTTTTCATCCTCGTGCGACCCTCCAGCGAACCCTACTCTACGTCTGCATGCTCAGGCCGAGAGGCACGGAGAGGCACACATGCGCGGTGTCGATCCCCTCCATCTCCGTGCCAGACCGACTCCGCGTCATGGCACCGTCGAGCTGATGGGGCTTGCGCGGCGCCGTCCATGATGCCAGCCCACCGCCGATCCCCGGCTCCCAGCCTTCCCCCCGTCACCCACGAGGCTACCGTGCCCTTCTCCGACCTCTTCTCCCACGGCTTCGATCCTGCCACCGTCGACGCCACCGCCCAGCTCGCCGACCGCAGCATCTTTGTCACCTCCAGCGGCCGCCGCTATCGCTTCGAGAGCATCCCCGACGACCCGGACCCCGGCCCGGGACGACACGCTGCCCAACAAGGTCGCGTGCCCACCACGATCCCGATCCCAACGCCTCCCCTCGCGCAACCCGTCCCGTTGCGCACCCTCACCGCGCCCAGCCCGACCGTCTCCTACGCTACCGCCTCTTCCCTGCCGCCGCAGGTGCTCCTCCACGCCCCCGACGGCGCCCCCCGCTGGGGCCGGTCCCCGTCGAATGCCAGCTCGCACTCCTTCTCGTCCGGCGCATACTCGGAGCGGTCTGGGCATGTTGTGGTCGGCGGCGGCGGCCCCGCTCCCGGCCCGGACCCCAGGAGCGCGCCCCCGACACCACACGACGTCACCAGCATGATGGCCCACCTCCACATCCATCACCGCTTCGGCGCGACACCACTATATGGCGAGTCCGACGGCGGCGTTCAGGCTGCGGAAACTCTGACAGACCCGGATGTCGCCCCGCGGATGCCTAGCCTGTCAACCTCCCCCAGGCTATCCTACTCCTCCTCCCACCAACAACAACAACAGCAGTACCAATTCCCCCCCGTGCCCGGAGGCTACCAACAACAACCACCACCACCCGGCAGACCCCCATACGACTACACCACCCCACCTCACCTCCCCCCGCAATACTGGACCCCCGTCAACTACGCAAACTACACCGCCCAAACAATGGCCCACCTCCAAGGCGCCCGCCAACGCGCCGTCGCCACCACCGGCCTGCCCTCCCTCATGGAAGACTCAACCCCCCTCTCACCACCCCCTCAGTCACCCCCCCAACCCCAACCACACCCACCACAACCGCACCCCCACTCCCTCCACCGAACCCCCTCCGACCCTCTCCGCTCCGCACCCTCCCTTTCCCCCATCCCCCCAACAACACCACAGCAAGAGAAAGAACTCTGGGACGCACAAGTAGCAACCAGCGTAGGCACAAGCGGGTTCTACTATGCCACCACCGCCTCCTCATCCACAACATGCTCGCAACCACAGCTCCAACCCCTCCACCAAACCATCTCCTCAACCCCACCATCCTTTATTGCAGCAGCACCAACACCGGGCGGCGGTGGCGGTCTTGGGAGAAGACCGAGTTATGTACAGCATTATGGCGGGGGGAGCGAGTTTGATACGTTGACGCCGGTGGTGGTGGCTCATTCGTATGGGGCGGGAGGGGTTGGGGGTGGGTATGGGGGGGTGGCGCCGTCGACGTCGAGTGATGGGGCAAGTACCGGAAGGGAGGGGGTGTTGCCGGGGGAGGATTTGGCTTTTGATGGGTGAGTTTTGTTTACTTTGCTGGGTATGGGGTTTATGGGGGGGGCGGTGGTTGGGATGGGATAGCAGATGGTAGTGATGATGGTGGTGCTAACATGCTAGTGGCATAGGCCAGTGAAAAGCGCCCAGAGCCTGACGGCGCCTGTCTTTCGCGAGGGCGTGCTGAAGGTGTTTCGGAATACCTTGACGAATGACCTAAGGTTTCATTGCAAGGTTGATCACGAGTCGGAGACATATTGGAGTATGTCCCCCTTCCCTTTTGACTCCTGGGGACGTTGTGTTGACAACAGGGGCAGTGAAAGCGAACAACGCGCAGCTCGTCCCCGCCTACGCCTACGACCAGCGCCTCTCCCACGTCATCTACATCCGTGACCGCGAGAGCGACAAGGGCGCGGGGTATATGCAGGCCGCGCAGGGGAATTGTAGGCCGAGTGGAATTTATCAGTTTGGGAGTCTGAAGGGTGTGTTTTTCCCTTGATATCTTCCCCCCTTTTCCTTCCGCATCTCCCTCTCCCCTAAAGCCCAATATTAACCCGCCTATGTGCTTTCCAGAACTCTTCGACTTCCAAGCGCGCCTCACCGGCGAGAAAGTCGTCCTCGACATTGGCAGCGTGCGTATGGTGACGCTGAGCCGCGCCAACAGCCGGTCCAGCACCCAGTTTTCGAGCGCGCGCCTGCAGATATGGCATGAGGTGGAGGGCGCGCGGCGGCGGGGTGCGCAGTCCGATGTTGCATCGTTTGTGACGGCGGGGACGGCTCTGTCCGGCCCGCTGCGCGAGAGGCTTGTTGCGAGCTCGTCAAGACTGGTGTTGTATCTTGGGAGGGGTGGGGAGTATGTGACTGTTTTTGGTACGTTGGTTCACTTTTTGCTACGGGGAAAAGGAGGGGCATTGACATGAAATAATAGTGACGGACGACCTCGAGATCAAACCCGACGGCCAGACGCTGGTCAAGATCAAGCCCCGGAAGGGGCCCACGCCGTTTTCCAGGAAAGGGTCACGATGGCCCTGGGTGAAAGCACACCTGGAGCCAAAACACGGCAGCGAGCCCGCGGGGCTAGATATTCACGGCCGCGCGGTGTCAGTGGACGTCGGGAGCGACTACGACTCGTACAAGACGTTTGAGATTGAGTTTGAGAATTCGCCGAGTATGTCTCCCATCTTGCCTTCCATCCTCTATGATTGGTATTGACACGCCGTAAAGGCTTAGACAACTTCGTCCGCAAATGGGAGGAGGTCATGCGCGAGCGGCGCGCCCAGCGCGCGAGGCTCAACCACATCCAGGAGGACATGGAGTCGGCGGTGTTTACGGGGCGTCAGGCACGGGGCGTTTACTTTTGAGGGCGGGATGGGGAATATTTATTGGGGGACTGAACTAGTATACCAATTGGCCCGAGGGTGTATATGTGGCCATCGCGAAGAACGATATCGGGTGCTGGGAGGCGATATACAAAGCACTGAGCTCGCAAAGGGGGATGGATGGATATTTTGCGGGAAGAGGGGAATGGAGATGAGGATGGTCGGATGTTGGATGGGTGAATGATAGCCGTGTGTCAGCGTTGTAGATACCAATACCATTTTCTTTCCTGTTCATAATGTTTGTCCATAATGTATTTTTCTCTTGAAGTTGCTTTGCAACATGAATTGGAGCCGGCAGTTGGTGTGAAGCGGTGCTGTCTGCCTGAACAGGCAAAAGGGCCACATTATTGAAGGTCTGCAGGCTTCCATGCATGATGCGCTGTCGGTCGGCAATCTTGATCATAAGGCTGTCGGCAAGAGGTTGATGTGTGTTCCTGGGGCAATAAACACTGCAGGATAATGTGGCTGTACCATAGGGCCGAAGCGGGCAGATCGTCGATTTGTTGATGGGTGGTGGTGTTGTGGTCTTGCTTCCATCCGAGGATGCGGAAAAGCGAAAGAGAGCGTGCGACAGAGGCAGGGATGTGACAGGTGTTCGGTTGACAGCTCCACTTTGGGAGCTAAAGTGACACTAAAATGGCAGGGGCGGACTGGAAAGCCACGAGGAAGCCTGGCTTCTTTCCTTTTCCTGAGGTCAAGATCTGGAGATTTTTGTTCTGGCGCCGCTCTGTGTCACACTCGAGTCGAACTGGGCAACCCGTCAATTTATCCTCGCCTCAAGTATCCCCGCGGCAGAACATGTCAACAGCACCCCGCGGGCCCATTGATGACCCGACCCACCCTGCCCCCAATCATCGCAATCATCCCAATCGGCCCACCCATTCGTGGCTTGATCTGGGGTTGAGCGGGGCAATCACCGCTTCAGCTCTTGTCTTCAGCCTCCAGGACAGTCCAGGTTGTGTGCCGTTGGCGCGTCGCATGCAGCATGGGCTGTGGCAGCCGGCAGGGGGGGCTGGCGGCACACCCTGGTTGGTGTTCTGGCCTTGGGACAAGCGAATTCTGGTCCTGCGGCGCTCTCGTGATGCGAGATGAGGCTCTGCTGCCGTTCTGCTTGCGCTGCTGGTTCTTGGGGCGCTCAATCGATTGACTTTCTAGGTTGCGTGATATTTCACTGTTGCGATTGTTGAATGTCCGTCTGCGCTGTTCACATCTTACGGTTCTTGATTCCTTGCTCAAGCGCGTTGATCCGGCTTTGCGTATTGTTCTTCCTTTCGGCACACGCTCCTTGGAGATCGCAACTGTCCAGAGCCCTGCGCTCTTCTTTCCTCCTGGCGATGCCTCACCGGTGAAGAGGGTTTCTGAGCGCGCGATTGGGCGAGCCTTGGGGATCTCTGACGAGAGGCAGAGGAGGGACACCGAACGCTTGACCAACTCATCACTCAAGCGGCTGTCTCGCTCTTTTTGTCACCGTTGCCAGGCCAGGCGGTCACCAAAAATACACACAGCTTACCCGGCCGACCCCCCTGAACGAGAGCTCGGTCAGCCATTTCATCCCCACCACAGGGGATAGACACCCCGAGCGTGGATATGCAGGAACCAGAAATATTCGAACAGCCTGTGGCCAGCAGGGACCCGGAATCTCATGGCGGCACCGACGAGCACGGCACCTATGGAGGGACGACCTATGGCGGAACCGTCTGCAACAACGGGGTGGGAAGCACGCCCGTCGACGACACTCGTTCCGAGGATTATCACGACTTCGTCTACCCCGAGGGTTGGTCCCCTCTTTCATGTTCCGGCACCGACGAGATGGCGCGAGGTCGAGCATTCTGACATGGCTTCCAACCGACAGACAGGAAACTAGGCACTTGGTCGACCGCCTTTCTCATCATCAACCGCGTGGTCGGCGCAGGAATATACTCAGCCCCGTCAGCCATAATCCTCTCCATCAACAGTGTTGGTGTGACGCTGCTGTTTTGGGTGCTGGGTGGCCTTATGACTTTCTGGTGAGCCGTCTCCTCCCGTACTGCTTGACACTTTTGCTGACCTGGTGTAGCGGGTATGGCGAGCAATAGCCCTCTGTCTGGTTTCTGTTTCTCGACTGACATTCGTGTAGATTGTTTGTCTACCTCGAGTATGGCACCGCATTACCAAGGTCAGGAGGAGAGAAAGTCTACGTTAGCTCCCAATTCTACCACTCTACACCCTGCTTCCGCACCCTGACATTACCCCCTTTTAGCTCGAACGAGTCTACCAACGGCCAAGGTATTTAGCAACATGCATCTTCGCCGTGCAATTCGTCTTCTTCGCCATCTCCACCGGCGGTAGTATCAGCTTCGCCAGCTACATCCTGCGCGCCGCAACAGACGACGCCCAGGATGGCAGCTGGATGAACAGAGGCATCGCCATTGCCGCCGTCACAGGTAAGCCCCCCTTCCTCCAAGTCACCACACATCACCTACTAACACCTTTTCCTATCCTAGTGGCCTGCCTCGTCCATGCCTTCGCCCCACGCTGGGGCATCTGGCTCAGCAACGGGCTCGGCGCCTTCAAGCTGATCCTGCTCACCCTGCTCGTTTGCACGGGGTTTGCAGCTTTGGCCGGCAACACGGCCGTGCCGACCCCCAAAAACTTCTCGAGCTTCCACGGCCCGGGCTGGCAGCCACCTCTTGGTTCCGCCTCGTCGGCCAGCGGCTACGCGCTCGCCCTGCTGCAGGTGCTGTACGCTTACAGTGGGTGGGAGAATGCGAATTATGTGAGTCACCAAGGGTGCTGAAGAGGGACCAGGAGGGGTCGCTGACTTGTTGAGGGTTAGGTCCTGACGGAGGTGCGAGACGCGCCCAAGACACTGAGAAAGGCGGCGCCGATTGCTGTTTCGATTGTGACGGTGCTCTATGTGCTGGCCAACATCTCTTTCGTAAGCCGCGCTCGACATACCCCCAATTCCCCTAAAAGTATAGCAACTGACAACATCCTAGTTCGCGGCCATGTCCAAAGAAGAAATCAGCAACTCGCACGTCGTAGTAGCTGCACAATTCTTCGAGAACGTATGGGGCGAAGGCCCTTTCGTGAGCAAAGTCGTGCCGCTCTTCGTCGCGCTGTCGGCGCTTGGCAACGTCTTCGCCCAGTCCTTCGCCATGCCGCGCGTCAAGCAGGAGCTGGCCAAGGAGGGCGTGCTGCCTTGGTCGCGATTTTGGTCCAGCGACTGGCCGTTTAACGCGCCTACTGGTGCCATCTTTTTGCACTGGATCTTTACGTGCGCACTGATCCTCGGCTCGCGTACGTCCGATGTATATGTTTTTGTGACGAATGTTTTTATTTATAGTGGGAATTGGATCAAGGGTGAGTATCAATTCTGTCGGGGGTGGTATGCTAGTGCTAACATTGTCAGTCTTCCTCGCCGCGGGCCTGGTCTACCTCAACTTTGCACCCTCAGAGCGCTGGGCCGAGCAGCGCACCACCTTCCGCAGCTCGCCGCTGCTGACCATCTTCTGGATCGTGTCGCTGCTGTTTGTGCAGGCGGCCCCCTTCATCCCGAACCACATTCTCAGCAGCATCCCGTTCTTTGTGGTGCCGACGCTCGGCACCAGCCTGCTGGCGCTTGGCACCGCATATTGGTTGGGCTGGGCGAAGGTGCTGCCTGCGTTTGGGTATCATATCCAGCATGAGATCGTGCAGATGCCGGATGGGAGTGAGAGGGTGAAGTACAAGGTGGGTTTCCTGGTGGGAGTGTCTGGAAGGGTTGGGTGGTTGCTAACGCGGGTTTGCTACAGAGGGTTAAGCCCAAGAAGCGGAAGAGGCAAGGACAGTGGAATCGGCAGCGGAAACAGGCTGTATGGTGAGCAGAGGAGGTAATGACATTGTTTTGGATGGACCATGATTTTGCAGAATATCCCAATGGAGATTTGGAAACAAGAGAGTCAAGACTCGATGTTCTCTCCACAGCCCCTGAATGAACCCCTGAATGTCAGCTTCAGGTTGGTGGGCCGTTGACGTCGGCCCCTGTCTTTTGGACTGGAGGGTTACACAAGAATATTTTGTGAAAGAACGTTGCTTTGGAAGGACCAAGACTTCTATGGATGTTCATTGGCATATCGCCAAATGCACATCAAGGCTCACTGACCTGCCATATGCACCATCTCTCAGCATAGGGAGTCAACTCAGGGGCCGGGTCTGATGCTGAGCCGAAGAGTCGGCAGGTGGGCCCTGGACAGGGCCCGTGGACGAACGAGGAGCGGAGCTGGGGGGAGGGAGCCCCCTGTGAATTGACCCAATCGAGCCCTGGCGCTGGCTGTTAGTTGTCCGCTGTCCTCATCCGCGCGGGTCTGTGTCTCAGTTCGGAAAGCTTGAACATTCAACACCACCCTCCAAGACCGCCTCCGAAACTTGAGCCTCTGGACACGTCGACACGTCAAAGCCCTTCCCATCGAACCCCCCGCCAACCCCCCGGATGCTTCAGGGCAGCCATGCTGCAGTTGGTATGCGCGCCTGTGGGAATCCTTGAAGCCGACGACGTCACGAAGCGCCCATGAGCACGAGGAGCAGTAACACGAGCATGCTGCCTCCCCCCACTAGTCTCCGTCCGATCTCGTCCTGCCCTCTCTTCCGTCCGTCTCCCGTCCAGCAACCAGCCCCCGACCGCCGCCGCGACCAATGTCTTGGGACTTGCTGAAGCGGTTCCTCGAGAGCGATGTCTTCAACCAGAACCCCTTCCTCTCGGTGTCGTATCTCTCGTGCGTCGCCCCGGCCCCGGAGCACCGCCGGCGCATTGCTTGCTGACCCGGCCCTCAACTTTGCAGTCGCTATGCCGACCACATAGGCATCCACTACGTGCTGTGCAGCAAGCTGCGCCAGTTCCCCTACGAGGACATTGAGTTCTTCCTGCCACAGCTATGCCACCTCATCATCAGTGTCGACAATGAGTCGATGGCCCTGGAGGAGTTCCTGCTGGACTTGTGCGAGGAATCTGTCACCGCCGCATTGCTGGTTCGTCCAGCCCCTACACTCCTGGCATTGCTCAACCGCACCTGCTAATGCCCGCTGCTGCAGACATTCTGGCTGTTCCAGACCTACCTCCACGACCTCGCAGCGAACCCCCAAACTGAAGCCTTCAAGACGTGTCGCAGAGTGTACAATAAGGTGCAGCACATTGTGTTCGGCGTCTCTGACACGGCGCGCCATGACAAGATTACCGAGAACGTCCTCCCCGTGACCGTCCTGGGGAGCTTCGTCCTCGCGAGCATCGCGTGTCCGTTCCTACCGAGCTTCGCCGGTCCCCTGGCCGTCGCCCAGGCCCGGAAACCGCGCCCCATCGTTGAGACCATCTCCGAGCCCGCCGTGGCGGCGAATAAGAACGTCCCTCTCCGGGCGCACACCATCGGGCCGAGTAGCTCGCGGTCCAAGCGCGCGAAGGATGCGCGCATCACGAACGCACATGATGGCAAGGGGCATGGTAGTTCGCTCAAGGCGGGTGGCAGGGCCAAGTCGGCAGTGAAGGCGCCCAAACCTCCGTCGCGCTCAAATACGCTGGAATCGGTGCTGTCGCAAAGTCAAGAAGGGGTGGAATTGCCGGCGTTTGAGGACTTGTCCCTCGAAGGGAGGGCCAGTTCGGCTTCGTTGCCGTTGCCAGATTCGAGGCCGCGGCTCATCACAAGGCCAACCACGCCCCTGTCTGCTGGTCTCCGGCCCTTAGACACGATGTCGAGGAGACACTCGCACCATGTCAAGACGCTGCTCACACAGGCCGAGATGACACCTCTACAGAAATCACGCCTGCTGAGGCAAAACTACTTCCGCTGCCAGACCGCGTTTTTGACAGCGCTGGAGGACATCTCGAACCGCCTCGTCGTGGTGCCGAAGCCGGCTCGCCTGAGCGCGCTACGCGCAGAACTGGCGCTGATTGCGCGCGATCTGCCAGCGGAGGTGGATATTCCGGTTATTTGCCCGCCAGATTTGGTAGATGGCTCGCCCTCTAAGAGTCGCCACCACAGGATAGTGCGGCTTAACCCAGCCGAGGCGACGGTGTTGAACAGCGCTGAGAAGGTGCCATACTTGTTGATGGTGGAAATACTTCGGGATGACTTTACCTTTGATCCGGAGACACCGGACAACCAGAGGCTGCTCACAACACTGCTGGCTGAACAAGGGACGCGGAAGAGGATATTCGACCTGACTGACTCCCCCAGGGTACCGTCTACCTCCAGGACGCCGGAGCTGGTCATTGATAGCGTCTTTGAACCATCGTCAGGGGATCTGGGCAGTTCCCCGCTACTCAGGCCCTCGGACGACGACATGTTCGTCCCGAGACTTACACAGTCGATGCATTCCCTTTCTCGGCTATCCAACACCAGCACCCCAGCGCCACCCGTCTCCGACAAAGCCACGCCACGAACCTCAGACGGCTCCTCCGGCTCAATCAGCCCACCAGTGCGGCGCAAGATGACACTACACAGCACGCGCAACAACTCAGTCGACCAGCCCGACTTCTCCGCCCTCGCCATCCACATGCGCACTGCCTCCCAAATGCTCGCGCAACTCGACGCCACCAGCGGCAAGCGCCCGCGCCAGGAAGTCGCCGCCATCCGCGCCCGCATCATCGCCAGCATGCAGTCCCTCGAGGAACAGAGCTTCGACCTCGACGCCGACGGCCAAGGCCCAACCTTCGACACCATCATGGCGCGCGCCCAGGCCGCCACTGACCCCAACCTCCCCATCAGCAGTAGCAGCGCCGGAAACGCATCCTCCGAACCCGGCGGGGCCACCACCCCGGACGACGACACCACCCCCACCCCTGGCACCGAACGACAACAATCCCCTAATCTCAACGCCAACGCCGGCATCGACCGCATGGAGAACGACATCAAAACGGGCGGGCTCCAACGCAAAGGCGACCGTGATGACCCGAGCGCGGCCGTCTTCGGCGAGGCGTGGGAGGCCAAGCGCGAGCGCATCCGGCGCGGGTCGCCGTACGGGTGGATGAAGAACTGGGATTTGGTATCCGTCATCGTCAAGACGGGGTCCGATCTCCGGCAGGAGGCGTTCGCGTGCCAGCTGATTCGTGTGTGTCATAAGATCTGGGTCGATGCGGGCGTGCCGGTGTGGGTTAAGTTGATGAGGATTTTGGTCACCGGGGAGAGCTCCGGGTTGATTGAGACTATTGCGAATGGGGTTAGTTTGCATAGTGTTAAGAGGAGTTTGACTCTGGCTGGGGTCGAGGCCGGGGTGAATCCAAGGAGGAGGATTGCCACGTTGAGGGATCATTTTGTGAAAGTTTTTGGGAGTGATACAGAGGGGGAGGGGTATAAGGCGGGGGTGGATGCGTTTAAGAGGAGTTTGGCTGCGTACAGCGTTATTTCGTACGTGCTGCAGCTGAAGGATCGGCATAATGGGAATGTGCTGGTGGATAATGAGGGGCATATTATCCATATTGATTTTGGGTTTATGCTGAGCAACTCGCCGGGATCGGTCGGGTTTGAGGCCGCGCCGTTCAAGTTGACGCAGGAGTATGTGGATGTGTTGGGGGGCGTGGGGTCGCAGGAGTGGGAGGATTATAAGAGGCTTTGTAAGGCTGCTTTTCAGGGTGAGTTTTCTTTTTCTTACACCATCGTTGGAGGTTGGGGTGGTGGTGGCGATCAAGGGGATGGTGGTGCTAATTATTGACACAGCACTCCGCCGCTCGGCCGACAACATCATCGATCTGGTCGCCATGATGGGCCGCGAGAGCAAGATGCCCTGCTTCGGCGCCGGCGTCACCCAGGTCACGGCTGCGCTGCGGCAGCGCTTCCAGCTGCAGCTCAGCGCCGACGAGGCCGAGCAGTTTGTCGAGACGGACTTGATTGCCAAGTCGTTGGGCAGTTATTATACACGACTGTAAGCATTCCCTCCCACCCACCTACCTACGAGAGTTGCAAAGGGGCAGGAATGTTGACCCGGCTACAGTTATGATACCTTCCAGTACAGGACGCAGGGAATCTACTAGACTTTGTCCACGGGGTGGGAGAGAGCTTCATAAGGATGAGGCGTGGTCCTAATGCAAAATACCATATCTGAGAGAAAGGGGAGGGATATACATTGGCTTTGTGACTTCCCGATGGGAGCGGCGTGGTGAAATCCAAGACATCAATGGATGACCTTGGCGGCGTTGCGGTTTTGGCCGAGCACTTTATGTGATAGACGGGGAAACAACAACAACAACAACAACAACAACAAAGGGAGAGAGAGTTGGTTATCTGCTTGTGTATGTGTAATATGCCTAGGAATGGACGGCTGAGGGCTGTTTCGCAGCTCAACCTGTTGGGGGACGATGGTTACTGGTAGACAAGTGATGTAATCAGACAATGAAGTTGGAGTGAAAGGATGATGGCGATGTTGAACGGAGTGAGTCGGAAAGGTTTGCTTGGCAAGTTCCTGCTTCAGTTTCACCCCGCCATCGATGTGGAAGTCGCGAGGGAAGCCACCTTCCCGGCTAGGTCGCCTTTGGACAGCTGGGTGGATCATGACAGCGTCATCACCGAATAATCTTGAGATCTGATATGATAAGATCTCTTCATCACCATCTCTTGAGCAATTTTATTTTCTTGAGTCGCGATCAACTCTCCCCCACTGCCTGGTTTCGGAATTTGGGATAGTCCAGTGACGCAAGACTCGGCGTCTCCGTGTCCACGAGGCCATTCCTCACGACCCCTCCCGATTGAGCGGCGAGCAAACGGGACTTTCAGGGCGTGGACAGCGCAGACCTTGATGGCTGTCTGGCTTCGTACTTCGGATTGAGTGGGTTCGTCATCCTCATTTCAGTGCTGGTTGGAAAAGGAGCCGAATGAGTCATCTGGGGCACTGGGGCGCAACGTCTGCTTCCGTCACATCTCGGAGCTGACCCAGCAGTGCACAGCTGCTACTGCGCGACCTTTGCCGAGGCGACAGATTCGCACCCTTCGAGAGACGACGGCGGCCAGGATATTCTCTGCGCAGAGGACCTTCTCAACCGACGGCGATGGAGCTTTGAGCAGTCCGTCTGGCAAATTCGGGCGAAGGAAGCTGGCGCCGCTATCCGCCGTCGGCCCCGAGCCAAGTCCCGGCCTAACGCGTTTCTCTCGGCTGTCGGACGAAAGACCGTCCGCCCAAGAAGTCCGAGATTCTGGCCGGCCGAATCCGGAAGGCCACGGCGCCATGCCCTGGCTTCCAGGCAGAGACGCCGTTGCAGGGGTGACGAATATGGCTCGGCGAAGCCCAACGTCGCCCGTGTTATACATGGGTCCAGGCCCGGTGCCGCGCATCTTCTTGGCCCGAATGTCTCTCTGTTCAACCTCGTCGCCGCCCCTCGGCTTCGGTCTCGGACTTGGCAACACCGCAGCATGTCAACCTCGCCAGGAGATGCGCCGCCCGAACCATCAGCGTCCGCCGGTGCCGCCGGAAACGCCCCCCACGAGCCGCTCGCTTGTGTAAGCTGCCGCGCCCGGAAGCTCAAGTGTGAGGACCCTCTCCGGCCGGGGTCACGCGCGGCTGCTGACTGTAACTACCATCAGGCGACCGCCAGAAACCTGTCTGCGCCAGGTGTTCAAAGGCCGGCGGCGAATGTATCTACCCAGAGTCTCGTAGGAAGCCAGCCTTCAAGCGGAGGAACGTGAAGGAGCTTGAGGAAAGGCTTGGTATGGCACCATGATCGGCCTCTCCTCTGCCATGCGCTGACCCACGACCAGCTCAAGTGGAAGGACTGCTCAAACATGTCGGCAAGCGACCAAGCCATCAAGCCTGGTCTGAGGGTTCGTCCCCCAGCGCCTTCGGGGGTGAGCCTTCACGGCCTGACAGGCCTCAAGGCAGCCCCAGAGAAGGGGGGATGCCTTGGATTCCGCTGTCTCCGACAGAGAGCCCCGCAAACAGCGACAATGCCCAATTCGGCCAGTTGCTGGGGCTTGGCCAGTTCGAGAGCCTGCCCCCTTTCGATATGATCGAAGAGCTGTATGTTCGCAGCCCCTGTATCCATCCCTGATGCTGACGACAGCATAGCCATCGGGTATTCTTTGCCACACAACACCACTTCATGCCCATCGTACATGCAGGCAACTACTTTCGCTCGTTTCATTCGCCTCCCCACATGCGCCCACCCCTGTCCCTTCAGTATGCCATCTGGGCCCTGGCTGCCAACGGACACTCCAAGTATGGGTGTTATCACGACGCCTTGTACCGACGTGCCCGTCAGTATCTCGAAGTCGAGGAGTTGAAGGTTGGCAATATTCCCTCTTGATGTTGTTTGTCTAACACGGCTCAGGGGCATGGCGAACACTTCATCACCATCGGCCACGCGCAGGCTTGGGGCCTCGTGGCAACCGACGAAGCCCGCTGCCTGCTGTTCACGAGAGCAGCCATGAGCTCGGCCAGGTGTATCAGGCTGTCTAGCATGATGGGCCTCAACCGCCTCGACGATCCTCTGGACGAGGAGGAGCGCCCCATGGCACCCATGATCGTCCCGCCGAGGACCTGGGCTGAGCTGGAAGAGCGCCGAAGGCTGTTCTGGGGCGGATACTGCCTCGACAGTTACGCAAACATCAGCACGGGGTGGTCATCTCTTATTGACCTCGACCAGGTAAGTTCCGTTTTCTAAGGTGTTGTTCGCGGCTTAGAGCTGACCGCCACCAGGTCACCACCCATTTGCCTGCATCTGAGGAAGCATTCACCAGTGGCGAGGAGGAAAAGTCCTCCACGCTTCAGGACGCATTTGAAGGCTTCAACTACTCCACTTTTGCTGGGAATGTAGTTGTTTGCCGCATCTTCACCAAGCTCATCAAGCACGCTCATCGACCAATGCCTGGCGATCGCCCAGAGGACCCAGACTTTGGGCCGTTCTGGAAGCGCCATCGCGAGCTCGACAACATGCTCTCCAGCGCCTTCATGTTCATGCCTGAGCGCTTCCGCCTGCCGAGGAACCTACGAGATTCGATTGCTGTGCAGGCCAACCTGAACTTCCACGCTGCTGTCATCAGCCTTCACAACGCCGCCCGCGAGAAGGCCGACAAATATAAGCTGCCAGGCATCATGCAATCGAGTCGGACGCGGGCGTTGACTGCAGCACATGAGATTGTCGACATCATGAAGGTGACCGGAACCCTGAAGGCCGGATATCGAGGACCGTTGATGGCCATCTCCTTGTACTTGGCAGCGTCGGTGTTCATCACCCAGGCGAAAGAGGACCCGGATCAGTTCGACAAGTCCAACCTCGAACTGCTCATCGCATGCATGGCTGCTGTCGGGCTCAAACACGTTGTGTCGCACGCCTACCTCAAGCAGGTCTTAGATGACCTCGAGCGCAACGGCATCTCTGCGGCTTCGGATCCCATCCGGTCCTTCCAGTTCGTCAAGCATATGTGCGGCCATAGCATTCCCCTCGTCGCTCGCGGTGCCATCTCTCGTCACACCAAAATGCAGACCCCGCTGCCGGGACGTCTGCCTCTGGGTGAGCCGCAAGGCGTCCCGTCCACCTTTAGCGAGGTGCCCCCGGTGACATGCTCGGGCTTTGTCTGTCCAGATCCGCATTCCGCGACCGACGAGACGGACGGCCCGGCCAGCAAGCGGATGCGCACCTCGGCTGGGCCAAGCCCAGCAGTCGCAAATTCCGCTGGCTGCCCGAGCACGCTTCTTCCATCTCTGTGGTTTGCAAAGGGGAACGAGCAAACTGCTACGAGCAACGCCCGCGCCCCCGCCGCCAGCATGTTCGAAGACGCAGGCGCCAGCAGCTGGACGTACACGACGAGATTCACCATGCCCAACCTGCCCGACCGGACCGGCTCCCCGGCCATGCCCAACCAGGCCGGCCCACCACCACCAACAACAAGACCCCCCGCCACCGCCATTCTCCCAACCCTCGCCGACTTCTCCCCAATGCCCTATCCCACCGGGCTAGACTCGGCATTTGCAACTGCCGGACCATCCACCACCACCGGCTTCACCCCCAATCCCCACACCACCGCTCCCCCTCACAACCCCACCAACACCAACACCAACATCACCGCCACCTTCGACGACCTCAGCGTCTTCGAAAACCTCGGTGAATGGGGCCTCACCGACCCCGAGTCGCTCTACAGCATGCTGGTGGACATGAGCAGTGACGAGTTCAATGGGGGGTGCACCGACCCCTGGACTCAGCTCACTAATGCTGCGACTGCTGCTAACAATTCGACCTCGTCGTCGTCACGACGTTGGCATAGTGGTGGTGATGGTGGTGGTGGGGGGCGGTCTTGAACCCGAAAAAGTGAGCAAAAGAGAAAAAAAAAAAGTAATAAAAAGAGAAGAAAATATGAACGGACTCTAATTAGAGGACGGGAGGCTTGTAACATCACCAGCATCTCCCTATGTACTAACATGTACTGTACCATCACCTGGCTTGGCTTGATTTTGTACAATAGCGTTGGCGTTTCTGGGTGGGAGATACCAGGCTTTTGGTTGAGGAATATTGGTTGCATTCTTTTGGATAACGGATCTGGGCCGGATGGGATTAGGTTTTGGGATACAAAGGGGTTGGTTGTACATGTACACTAGACTCCAAACGCTCCTCATCATACAAACAGACAGAGACAACGATAGAAACCTCCCTCCCCATCTAAATTATAATGGTTCAGATATAGCAAAAACAACTAGATCCGGGCAAACAACTAGAACCAAGCTATCGCTTTTTATCTACCTCCCGTTTTGCTGTTGGGTGTGTCATATTACAAGCGCCGAATCGCCTTTTCCATCCCGACTGCGTGTGGTTGTCTATCGTTTTTCATTACCGTCATCCGTCATTTGGACGTACTAGCCGACCGACTTAGAAGGCAAACACCTGATCCTCCAGCTTGCTGACGGGGCGCGCCTTCTTGAAGCCCAGGCTCTCGGTGGTCTTCTTGAGGCCGCTGATCATGGGCGGGGGGCCGCACAGCAGGATCTTGACGTCGTCGGCGGCGGCGGGGAGCCATTTCTACAATCACGCCCCTTAGTCAGCATTGCACCCCAAAATAGGGTTTTGTGGGGGAAGCTTGGTGAACTCACCTGAACCATCTCAGCCGTAACATAGCCCACGCCCCCAGTCCACCCCGCAGGCGGCTTGTCCAGCACATAATGCACGCGGAAGCCCTTGTCCTCGCGCGCGAGCTGGTCGAGGTCCTCGCGCAGCAAAATATCCTGCTCGGTCACGTTGGCAAAGATCAGATCAACCTCGGTGCGGTCGCCCGCCTTGCGACCCCGGATGATCGCCTTGACGACCTGCAGCATGGGCGTAATGCCCGTGCCACCGGCGACCATGCCGAAGTGCCGCACCATGTTGGGCGTGTACACAAACGCGCCCTTGGGCCCGCGCACCCGGATGGTCTGCCCGACGGCGAGGGACGCCATGTGCCGCGAGATGTTGCCCGTCGGGTAGGACTTGATGAGGAGGTCGATGTAGCCTGGTTGGTGGTCGCCTGAGATCGGGGTGTACGAGCGCACGATGTCCTTGGAGGTGCCGTCCGGTTGGGGAAGGTTCGCGCCGATGGAGATGTGCTGGCCGATGGGGAGGCCGAGGATGGCGTTGGGGTGCGGGAGAGAGAAGCGGTAGCTGTGAGGGAGGGAGGTGTTAGTTGAGATAGAGGGGGAAAGTGGTTGGGGGGGGGGAACGTACATGGCCACATTGTGCGAGATGATGGTCTTCTCCTTCAACTCAAACTCCTGGAAGACATCGGGCTTGAGGACCTTCTTGGGCTCTGCAGAGGTCGCGTCAGTCAGCAATTGGCGAATAGATGGGTCTAATTCAAAACATACTGCTGTTGACAAACTTGACGGCACCCAGGACGACGCCCAGCACCAGGGCGTAGACGGTCCACTCCCGCTTGACGATGGCGGTGCCGAAGACGAGGAGGCCGAGCGGGATGTAGATCCCGTCGACGTACTTGCGCGCCAGCAGCGAATCGGTGGCCATTGTGTCCTTGTCCTGGTCCTGGGGGCTGGATGGGAATGTCGGAAGGGAGAGAAGCGATCGACGGAAAGGGGGTCAGGCACAAGAAATCTTGAGATGGGGACGAGAGCGCGCAGCAGAATCGGCCCACCTGCACCGAATTCTGCCGTGGGGCCGGGGTCCAATTACTGGCTTGGCAAAGGCTTGGCTCAACAATTTGAGCCCCGGTCGGGGAGCGGCAACGGGAAGCAACACCCCACAGCTCCGAGACACGCAGCTTCAATGGAGCTCTGAGCTTCGATGACGGTTCCCAAAGTGGCATTTTGAAATTTTGAGCGAGCCAGACATGCAATTGACGAATTCACCACGCTAT
Organism: Amesomyces nigricolor; assembly: GCA_004802645.1. Taxonomy (NCBI): domain Eukaryota; kingdom Fungi; phylum Ascomycota; class Sordariomycetes; order Sordariales; family Chaetomiaceae; genus Amesomyces; species Amesomyces nigricolor. The sequence goes on from SRKS01000004.1 coordinate 911,207, forward strand.
TTCCTCAATATTCCACGTTCCTCCTGCCTGTTTACATCGTCCAGCAATTTTACTGCCGTTGGCAGGGCCAGCCAAGTCATTTCAGCCCGGCAACCTCGCCCCTTGAAGTTGACAGAATCCCACATCCAATCCTGTCTGCCGCTCGTGGCTGGCCGGCCATTCGGAACCTTAAAGCAACCACCCCACCACCCCGGGACCCAACTGCCGGGTAAACACTTCCCAATGGGCGAAAACGCGAGCGAAGAGGCGCCGTTTCCCCTGACCGACGTGGACAAATGGGTGCTGTCCCAGACAGACGAGGAATTCGCATGTCACACCTGGGACGAGCTGCGTGATCTAATCCGTATGCCATGCCTCGTTTCTATTCCACGTAGATTTCTATGTCAGACACTCACACCCCCAGAATCCAATCTCCTCTCCCACCTCAAACGCAAGCCGTCCGACCTCCGGCGATACATTAAATGGACCACCGAAACCAAAGCCGCATACGGCACCATCACCAGCTTCCTGCTCGCCCACCGCCTGCCCCAAGCCTGGGGCACCCCGCCCTTCACCCCCGCCTCCGACACGCCCTTCGCGGACCCCTCCGACTACCGCGTGCTGATCAACGACTGGCCGTACGGCTTCGCGCCGGGCATCACGCACATCGTGGCGTGGACGCGCACGCCCATCGCGGCGGACGACACCGTCGGGGATATGACGCCCGAGAGCAGGAAGGTCGTGGCGGAGTTTGTGAGGCGGTATTTTGTTGATCGGTTGGGGCCGGGAGGGGAGGAGAAGGTGATGTGGTTTAAGAATTGGGTGGCGTTGCAGAGTGTCAGGACGGTTGATCATGTCCATATTCTGGTGAGGGATGTCGAGCCGGAGGTGCTGGAGGAGTGGACGCAGGAGCGGGAGTGGCATAGAGCGTAGTAGAGCCGTGTTGGTGAATGCTAGACTTAGGCTGCCTGTCGCCGCTGCTTGCGGTTGCCCGCGGGAGGGGCGTTACCGCCCGTCGCGCCCATCTGCGCCATCTGCTTTGCCGCGCCCATCATGCCGTAGGCCTTGAAGGCGCCGTATGCCGGGACAACGGCCCACAGAAACCACGCCCAGTTGCCGAGGAAAGCCACGAGGATCGACGCGGCCCAGGTCACCCAGACGACGTCCCACATGTACTCGGTCAGGCCGGGCGCGGCGAGGTCCTCGCCGGCGGATTTCAGTGTCTGGGTAGTGGCGTCATATTTGGGGCGTCCTGTCTTTTCCAGCGTGAACTGGCAGAAGAAGCTGGGGAGGGAGAGGATGAACCATGTCAGGAGTGAGCGGGACCTGAAGACGAAGTGAAGGAGCAGGAAGAGGCTGTTGACGACGAGGGATCCAATGTGCAGGTTGTTGAGGGCTGCCACGTTCGACTTGGCCCGGTCTTTGCGTGCTTTCTGTGCCATGTTGTGTGGCTGAAATAGGGGTTAGGGGGTGGTGGTAGGTGTTAATGTGATGTGATGAGTGAGGGTGAGAGCTCCTGTGAGGTGAGCTTGAACCTGGAAGTGAACACTTGCCCCTGCGGCTGCAGCTCCTTGGCAGCCGAGTCCCTGGCTGTTGAGTGGGTCCCACAACTAATGTGGCGGGGCTCCACACCCACTCTCGTATCATCATGGATGGCAGTTTGAAGAGGCAGTTCACCATGCCTTATCAGAAATTTCCACAGTTAACTTTGTCTTAGAGCTTTGTCTTAGAAAACAAAGTGAGTTGATATAGAAGTGACTACTCATGTACAACCTTTTCCCCTCTTTGTGCAACAGAGACTCGTGGCAACTGCCGGCGTCTTCAGTCCGACAGTTAAGTTGTGGCTGGGGAGCAGTGGCACAGCGGCCCCACCCGCCATGCGATGGGTTGCTCGGCAGGCTGCAGACGGCGCGTAACCAATCAAGCGCCCGCGCCCACCACAACATTGACCATTGCGTCGGCCAGGGTCAGGAGCAACACCTGCAGCGACGCCTTCCAAACCGCCAGTCTCCCGCCGAGTCCGCGCGAGAACTCACCTGCTTTGGGGTTGACGTTGCTGAGCTGCGAGCCACTCAGCTGCGGTTTCCTTGATCTTTTTCCTTTGAAAATGTCTGGGGAAGCAAGGAGATCTTGACATCAGCCTTGCGGGTCCCCATCGTTGCCTTTGTTTTTCGCATCCCCTGTTTCCAGGTGCAGATTCTCGAGACGCTCGCTGGGAAAGAACTCCCTTCTGCCCAGCTTCCAACACTCTGTTTACAAGCGACTACGTCGAGCGAACATCAGCATTCGATAGCCGTTGCGCCCCCGGTTTCCCCCATAATTTTGTTTAATACAGCAGCCGCATCGACCAGCACTTCGTCGTCCGCCCACTTCGCGAATTCACGAACGGCCTCTCGCTCCACGACTGGTCGCCAGACAACCGACTCGCGAATTCGCCTTGCCTCCGCCACCGGGCTACTTTCTACCTCTGCCTCTGCCAGACTGAACCCGCCCCATGCGGGAAAGGCAGATCCAGCCGAAGCCGATTTCCAAGCTCGAGCGACCCCATGGATTACCCTCGTCGATAGCAGCCAGAACATCGAGTCGCACCCACGTCTGGCACGCCTGTGCCTCCCCGAGATGGCGCCAACCAGCGCCGCAATCGCTGGCTTGCTGAAGCAGACCGTTTACTACCATCTCGACAACCTCTCGTACCAGAATGCGCTCTTCTTCGCCGAACGACTGCATGCCCACGACCAGCGATCCCACGAGTCCTCCTTCCTTCTCGCCTTAGCCCATTTCCGTCTCGGTGATTCACGATCGGCATACGAGTTTAGCAAGCCGGCGGGTCTCCGAGGGGTTCATTCAGGGTGCTCTTTCGTCTTCGCGCAGTCATGTCTGGACTTGGAGAGGTACAAAGATGGGATCATGGCGCTGGAGAAGGCACGGCCATTGTGGTCGGGCAAATGCAGCGTTGGGAAACACACAAGTTCGGCCCGGGCGCCATACCCCGATGCGGCTGCAGCGAGCTGCCTCCTCGGCAAGCTCTACCGGGCCTACGACGACAAGAAGAAGGCCATCTCGTGTTTCGAGGATGCGCTGAGAGCCAATCCGTTCATGTGGGACGCATTTACCATTCTCTGCGACATGGGCGTCAATGTTATGGTGCCGAATATCTTTAGGCTCAATGAAACCTTTGCTCGCAGCTTCGACCAGGACCCAGTCACAGCAACCGTCGACTCAAGTGGCGGCCCGCCAGAACCATTAGCAAGGAAGGTTGGAATACAGACTCTCAGCCAGGAAAGCGATCCGTTTGAGGGACACCGTTCGACCGCGTTCCAGGATGTTTCTAGCAACAACATGCTGTTCAACGACCCCGACGAGAACGACCTGATGACGAAGATTCCTGCGGCTTATTCAAGGTACGCAGCAAACAGACACGGGCACGCCGGAATGGAGACCCCAACTGGCCCTCCTGCTGCCCCCGACACACAGGCGCCGCGTTTGGGTCTACACGCAGAGCCACCATTAGCTCCGGTTCGGCGAACCCGCGCAGCCCAGGCTGTAGATACCGGGACTCTCGATGCTCCGCCAAAGATGAGCTATCGCTTGGGGACCAGGAAAAGAGAGAAGGTCCAGGATCAGCCGCCCGACAACTCGGAACCGGCCGCGAGAGGCCCCGCGCCTTCGTTGCCAGTCACTGAAAGGAAGCGCACAGCATCGGGTCACCCAGTTCAGCCACGTCCAATCAACGGTGAGGAGCCGAGGAGGAGTGCTAGGCTGAACGTAGCCCCGAGGACGACTTCCAGAGCCGTTTCTGCTTCTGCCACCACCGGACCGCCCGTCACCCGCGAGCTGAAGAAGGCTAGGCCGCCTATTTCGAGGATTGGGCGTCCAGGATCCAGCGGCATGGGCAGAGTCATCAGCGGGAACCGGAAACCCATGGAGGAACACAGTATGGATGTTGACCATGGCGAAGCCCCGCGAGTCAAGGAACTACCGGCTATGGTAGTGCCTCCATCACGGCCGGCCGAACCCGAACCCGTGAGGGCAGATGAGGGGTTGCGGAGCATCTTGGACCTCTTGAAAAAGATCGCAGCCGGATACCGCCTCTCATCCCAGTTCCAGTGCAAAGAAGCGCTGGACACCTTCGCGCTGCTTCCCCGCAGCCACCAGGACACACCATGGATCCTGGCACGGATGGGCAGGGCATGCTACGAGCAAGCCAACTACGCAGAAGCCGAGCGGATCTTCCGACGGCTCCGCACCATCGCCCCCTCCCGCCACGAGGACATGGAATTCTACTCCACCGTCCTGTGGCAACTGCGAAAAGAAACCGAGCTCTCCTTCCTCGCGCACGAACTCATCGACGCCGTCTGGGACTCACCACAAGCCTGGTGCGCGCTGGGAAACGCCTGGTCCCTAGCCTGCGACCGCGAGCAGGCCCTGCGCTGCTTCAAGCGCGCGATCCAACTCGACCGCAAGTTCGCCTACGCCTACACCCTGCAGGGCCACGAGTACGTCGAGAACGAGGAGTACGACAAGGCGCTCGTCGCCTACCGCCACGCCATCGCCGCCGACAAGCGCCACTACAACGCCTACTACGGCATCGGGAAGGTGTACGAGAAGCTCGGCAACTACGACAAGGCGCTGAGTCACTATCACTCGGCGCTGGTGATCCATCCGACGCATGCCGTGCTGATTTGTTGCATGGGGACGATTCTGCAGAGGCAGAAGCAGATTGTGCAGGCGCTGCCGTATTTTACGAAGGCGGTGGATTTGGCGCCTAAGGCGCCGGAGATGCGCAGCAAGAAGGTCCAGGCGCTGTTGGCGACGGGGCAGTTAGAGGAGGCGAAGAGGGAGTTGATGGTGCTGAAGGATGTGGCGCCGAATAATGCGCAGGTGCATTTTTTGCTGGCGAAGTTGGCGAAGACGTTTGGGGATAATAAGGCGGCTGTGAGGCATTTTACGATTGCTTTGAGCTTGGATCCGAAGGTATGTTTTCGTGTAAGAAGAGTGGTTAGTTGGGTGGAGAGACTGACTTTTTTTTTCCTCCAGGCGAGCAGTGAAATCAAGAATGAGATCGGAGGACTCGGGGACGATGATTTGTTGGACGATTCGATGATGCACTGAGCAGCAACAACAGCGATGAGGCTCATGATTCTAACGACCGTTTTAACAAGCTGCGAACCTTCATCCTACGATTCTCTATGATCTCACGAACCGGACGGGCCATGACTCACCTTGGGTGGTCATCTTGCGTGTCTGTGTTTCAGACACAAGCCAGTACTTGATGGGGGAAAGGGGGTTGGAAGTGTGTTTTTTGCGTTGTGCAGGGGACGGGAGGAGGGTTGGCCGCGGTTGTCTTCTTCCACAGCAGCAGGGTTCCACAAAACAAAATCAGCATTCTACATACAGCATGGCATGGCATGGCAAAGGCGTTTCCTGGAGAGAGCAGCAGCGAGCATGCTCTGGCTTGGTTTTGGCGTGTGGTGGTGGCCCGTCGGGGGGAGGACTGGACGGGAGGTTTTGTATGAATACTCGAGCATCGCATTGGGCGACATGGATAGGGAGTTGGTTGGCGGCTGGCGTCAATACATACTGGATGGATGGATGGATGGATGGAGGGATGGTCTGGGACAGAAGGAGTTGGGCTTCTGGGACGACTGGGTACATTACACAACCTAGCTACCTACCTACCTACATGGGGTAATAGAAGATTGGGTCTGGTTATTACCAGGTTTGAGAATATTTTTGAGCATGATGTCTTGAGGTGAAGATGCGGCACTTGGAGTAAGAGGGCTGGTTAGTCTCCGAGTAGGCGTTGAAAGGGTGACATGGTGCTTGAAACTCGGAGGCAACTGATTGGAAAATCGAGGCGTGATTAAAGCCAAATTAAGTGAGAGACGCTCCCACGAGATGGCATTTCTCTCCGTCTTTCCCCTTTCCCAATTATTCTTTTCCTGTTCCCTTGCCTTCTTCCCAATTCTCCTAAACCCCAATAACATTTTCTCTTGTTCAGTTCGCACTTATTCCATTTCTCCATTTTGCCATTGTCTGTTTGGTCTTTTCTCAGCTTGCCCATTTTCTCGTCAAGGCCACACGCGCTTGTCATTTTCGAAGTCTCAGTGCCAACTCGAAGTGGAAATCAAGCAGAAGCTCAGACCACTTGCCTAAAACAGAAGCCGGGTTGGCAAGCACGAGCCACTTTCTGTGGGGCGCTTGTCCAAAACGTGCCTGCATTGCTGCGACGCCGCAAAACACGCAACAAACCGCGAGCGATTTGCAGGTTTTTTGGCCGCCAATTTGAGCCGCGAAAAACAGTCGCAATTCGCATTCCATTTTTTCCAAGGCAACAGCCCGCCCCAACACAAAAATACCCACTCCCGAAACGGACTAGTGCCGCAACCCCCCAAATCAGCAGCCCAACTTGTCTGATCCCGCTTGCCTGCGCTGCCCGCCTATTTAATAGCCCACCCCCTCCGCCCCAAACTCTCTCCCCAAAACACCGCCCATTTTACCGATTCCGTGCATTTGCCCTGTCATCATCGGCATCAACTTTTCCATCGACCACAACGGTTAATACCATCATCTAAACCCATTTCCATCAACAACATACATCTGTCATCATGACTGGACGTAAGTTTTATTCTTTTTCGTCGTCGTCGTCGCGATGCAGGGCTGCTGTCGGGTTGGTTGTGGTGGTGGTGGATGGGTGATAGTGGGGTGCATCCTCCCGCGACGCGTCGCGACACCCCGCCATCCCATCCAGCCCTGCCAACAACAGCTTGCACCGTTGACAGCTTCAATCCATTTTGACCCGATCGATCACTGACATCTCTCTTTCACAGGCGGCAAGGGCGGCAAGGGTCTCGGCAAGGGCGGCGCCAAGCGCCACCGCAAGATCTTGCGCGACAACATCCAGGGCATCACCAAGCCCGCCATCCGCCGTCTGGCGCGCCGTGGCGGTGTCAAGCGTATTTCTGCCAGTACGTTTCCCACTCATCACCCCTCGCACCTCTTCATCTCAGGTTACTGACATGGCTTGTCTGCAGTGATCTACGAGGAGACCCGTGGCGTCCTCAAGTCCTTCCTTGAGAGCGTCATCCGCGACGCCGTCACCTACACGGAGCACGCCAAGCGCAAGACGGTCACGTCGCTCGACGTCGTCTACGCCCTCAAGCGCCAGGGCCGCACCCTCTACGGCTTCGGCGGTTAAGCGTCGAACGCTCGGGAGTTGGTACACATGCTCGCCGTTATGCGACCACACATATGTGTCTCGCATTAGTATCTATCTCGACTGCGCATGCATCGAGCGGCGGTACGCAAAGGGACGGACGGAGAGAGCAAGCGGTTGTTGGGGATTACATCAGGCATGATCTTGGTTGGGTCTTTTTTTTTTTTGTTCGCGATGGATTGCGCGTCTGGCGTTGGGATGGTGGGAGGTTTTATCAGGCACAGCTCATGACACATGGATGGTTGGTCGATGGGAATGACTACCACACAGGGCAGGCGTATGGGACACGGGTAGTTTAGTCAATTGAGTTACCTGATGAAGTAAGAATACATGGAATCAGTCAAATTCAATGATGCAGCGTTTGTGTGTTCGTGATGGCATTGCTTGCTGAACTCCCAACCACGAAACCAACCAACATCCCCGGATATCTACAAATACTTCCTCCCCGCCGCCGCAACTCTCTGCCTAAACACCGGACTCCTAATCTCCATATTCACGCGGTAAAACGGGCTCATGATGGCCTTGACGTAGTTGTCGTACACCTCGGCAAAGAAATTCCTGATCGCCTCCTCTGTCTGCGGACTCGTCGGGTTGGCGCCGACAGATGTCGAGTTGCGTGTCGATGCCGCGGCGCCGGTCGCCGTGGCTGTCGGTTGGTGGAGCAAGAGGAACTTGACGTTGCCGGCGGTCATGAAGCAGGATATGTAGTTTGTGAAAAATTTGTCGATTACTTTGAGGTAGCTATCGTAACAATGTTAGTTGGTGGTGGGAATGGGGGGATGGGGGTGGGTGATGAGGGGGTGGGAAGGGGTGGTGTACAGTTGTCCGTTTGTCCACTGCACCTCCTCGACGATGTCCAGGCTGCTGTGCAGGACAAACTGGTTGAGGTGGCGCGCCTGCTCGCTGAAGCGGGCTTGCCCGTCGCCGCCTTGCTTGCTGGTGCCGAACTCGTGCTCGAAGAGCGGGTTGTCTTGGGTGCCGACTATGGTGAAGTAGTAGCTCATTGTTGCGGTGGAGGTTGGGGTTTTCGGGTGGTGGGTGTGGGTGGTAAGACTTGGGGGTGGGGGAGGGCGTGTTATCGGTCAATCATCTGCGCCTGCGCAGTCGTGGGTTCGTGATGTCGTGCTGGTCGTGATGTTGGTGGTGGGTGTCGCATTGCTGGAGTTGTCAGCCAGCCAGACGAGCTCCTGGTCCCTGGCAGTTGAGCTGGACTGCGCTAGCGCTGCAGGCGGACATCCAGCTGGTGGGTCGCGGGGTTCTCGCTCCACATCGATGATGGAGCCTGCCGTGATTGGCTTGGCGGTGCGCCGAGGAGCCGCGTTTTTTTGGACGACAAGGTCGGCGGCGCCAGGTCCCATCTCCCGACCGAGAGCCCATCCCAAATCCACCCGGCGGACTCCAGCAGCACGCTCCCACCGCGACAATCATGTTTGGGCTTGGGCCGTTCAGAGTCACAAATGCCCTCAGCGGGGGTCTTCTGTGGTGAGTAATGGGCCCTTTCCATGCCTACCCTTTCTCGAACACAGACACGGGACGCGCCACTGACACCACCGCAGGAAGATCCCCTGGCGCATGTCCCCCACGCAAAAGCTCCGCCAGCGCAAGAGGTTACGGGCCGTCGACTCGGTCGTCGAGACGCTGACCAACGCCCTGGCCAAGAAGGGCGAGACGCTCAAGTCGCTGGAGCGGTGGAAGGACGAGATGCCGACCGAGGCCCAGATGATGCCGCGCGACAAGTACACCATGTTCGACCGCAAGGCCAAGAAGTACCGCAAGGGCATTCACAGTACGTTGCTCTGGAATAATTGAGGAAAACTGCGGTTGGTTGTGTGGCTGACAATAGACTCTAGAGCTGCCGAAGTGGACTCGTGTGTCGCAGAGAATCAACCCGCCCGGTTTCTAGACGAGGACGAGACGATGGATGGGTTCTGTGGCGTGTATATCCTTTGTACTATACCAACTGGAATAAACGGCGTTATGATGGCAGAGAATGCGAGGTCACGACTGGGCACCGGGGGAAGAATGGACCGCCGAACGCCATTGATTCCCAGGGTATTACCTTCTGTCCCGTATGAGCTTGTCTCGACCCCCTCCCCTATCCGACCTATCTCAGCCGACCATAATCATCATCGTAGTCCTGCTTCTCCCGCTCCCTCATCCGCTGCTGTTGGAGCGCCCGCCCCATGCCGCCACGCCCCTCGTCGTACTCCTCGCGATACTCGTCGCGAACCTGACCTCCTGACTTTCCACGGCCGTACTGGCGGCCCTCGGTGAAGCCGGGATCCAGATCTGTCCTAATGACGCGCTCGTCCAGCTTGGTGCCGCCAATGTACTTCATGCAGTCCAGCGCGTCCTGGTGGGTGTAGTACTCGACGAAGCAGAAGCCGCAGGGCGTCTTGTTGAACCGGTCGAGGCCCATCACGAGCCGCTTAATCTCGCCGCATTTGGAAAAGAGTTCGTACACTTGCTCTTCGGTGGTGTAGAAGGAGCTGGCAGGTGTTAGCTTGTCCGGCCCTGCGTGTTGAGCTTGAGTTCCGCAGCTTACAGGTTGCCCACGTAGAGAGTGGTCGCATCCTTCAGCGGATCCTCCTCGGGCTGGTCGTTCTGCATATTCGTATCGTCGTCGGCATCGCGCTGGTCTTTGCCGTCGAATCTCCGGCGTTTGTTCTGCGAGAAAAGTGCTGTATTAGCTAGCTGCAGCATGGCACCGAAAACAACAAAACTGACCCTGTTATTGAAATACGCGCTCGGCTGGTCGAGGCGTTCGACAGTTGCCCGTGGTCCTCGCATGGTTGCGGTTATGGTGTGATTGGGAAGAATGCTGTGTCTTGGGATCCCAAAGCGTCGACTTGGAGTTCGAGGTCGAGTTGCGCTGCTGCGAATGAATGCTTCCTGTTATCGATCGCAGGGCAACGGATAAAGTGGGGCAAGGATGTCAACGATGCAGGGGGGAGGCGGCTGCGCCAAGACCGCGTTGCCTGCCAGAAAAAGCTGCCGCTCAGGCCAAGAGAGCCAGACGCGCTAACAAGACCGCAGCTGGCGATTGGCACGATTTGGAGACGGGAAGCAGCGAAAGCTTCCATTCCCAACCTCGCCAACCAACCTGCCCTTTCAGGTCCCGACAACATCAAATCGAGGGATCTCCCCAATCTTCTTGGGTAGTGTGAGTGGCATTGCCAGAATTGTAATATTTGGCCCTTCACCACGCTAATCCTGCGCAGTTTGCAGCACACACGCGCCGATGCCCAAGATCAAGAGCTTTGCGCCGAGCTGGCTCAACGAGCCTTCTCCCGGCCACCGGCTGTTCGAGCCCTCCGTCGACCATGTCAAGGTCCAGGCGAGCTTGCCTTATGGCAAGAAGCCCAAACCGGGCCCGCGCCGCACCATAGCGCGCCGAGGCACTGAGGTCTTTGTGGCCGTTGGGAAGGAGATCCGGTGGGGCGACCTCGTTACTCTCAAGGAGTCCTGGGAGACCACACAGGCGCGGTCGTTTGATGGCAATAACGCGGTTGAGGGTGGATATCGGGTGCGTGTGGTACACTGGATAGTAAGCTGGACATGGCTAACCTCTCTCAACAGACAATCAGGACGCCCGTCGCCGACGACATCCGCCAGCTAGTCATGTCCCCGAACCAAGACTTTCTAGCTGTCCTGACATGCCACACCGTCCATATCTGCATACTGCCCGACTCCTCGCACCTCCACACCACAGATACGACCCCCTTCAAGCCCAAGTTCTGGACCCTCGGACCTACCACCCATGTCACCTCTCGCTCGGCAGTTGTCTCAGCGCTGTGGCATCCGCTGGGTGTTAACGGCACCGCCCTTGTCACTGTCACAGAGGACGCCGTGGTGCGTGTTTGGGAATTGTCCACGGGTGACCGCTGGACCTTTGATGCGCCAACCCTTTCAGTGGATCTGAAGAGGCTCGCCGATGGGACATCTCTGGATCAGGACTTCTCCGCCTCAACTGCGGCAACGAACAAGAGCTTTTCGCCAGATGATTTTGATATGGAAGTGGCAGCCGCATGCTTCCCCGCTAGGGACTCTGGAAACTGGTCGCCAATGACGTTGTGGCTTGCCATGGCCGGGGGCGACGTCTACGCTCTCTGTCCACTCTTGCCTCAACGCTGGGCGCCTTCTCCTACCCTGATTCCCTCGTTGTCGGTCTCAGTTATTGCTCGGAAGGCCGCCATGGAGGACGATCCGGAGGCCACGCCTGAGGAACGTCTTTTGGCTCAACAACAGCTCGAGTGGATGTCCGATCTGGATAACCAGGACCCTAAGATTGTGGACGGGGAGGAGATGTACACACGCCCCACACGGCCGGGCATGGTCCCTAGGCTCCAAGGTCCCTTCGACTTTGACCTGAACCCTGAGGACGAGCAGGACGACGAGGTGGAACTCAAGGACATCTACGTCATCGGGCAAAAGGCCGACATGGAGGATCTGATGTACGGCGAAGACGACGAGTTCGAGATGGACGATGAGCAGGATGGATTGTCTCTGACAGTCGTCTGCCTTCTCTCTACAAGCGGACAGGTCAAAATCTGCCTTGACGTCGACGGCGTCGAGGCGCAGTGGCTTCCGCCCAAGTCCAGTCACAGGCCGAGGTCTTTCAGTGCGCCCACCACGCCCTCGCTGCTGACCTTTCAGACATTCGACACTCTTAAGCCTGTTGAGGTCAACCCCGACAGCTGGCCGATGTTCAGCGAGGACGTCACGTCTCCATATGCATTTTACGTTACACACCCTGCCGCTATCACTTATGTCTCTCTGGCCCCGTGGGTCTCCCGCCTCGAGAGCGAACTCCAGGGTGAGTCCGAGGCTGGCGCTCAATTTCGCCTCGATGTGTTGGCCCAGGGGCAAGGGTCAGACCGGGAGCGCATCTACACCCAGGCCCGCGGCCAGAGCGTGTTGGCCGCCGCCACGGCCATCTGCGATCCGGACCTCGGCCACTTTGTGCTGTCAGCCACCAACCGCGACCCGATTGCTCTTTTCTTTGACACGCCCGAGCCCGTTGTTCCATCCAGGGAGTCCCCGGAGGCCACCCCTCAGCAGCTCGAGCAGCCCCCACAGGAGATCGGCTGGGAGCCGCGGCCTCTGTTCCGTCCCTCGCAGGCACTCGAGCCTCGCAACGCGGTGACGCAGTGGGTTGATCATCTGAAGACGAGCAGGAGACGGCCGCTGTTCCAGCAGGAGGTCCGCCTGTCGATGGCCACCCTGGAGATGTTTACCGACAGCCATAAGATCGTCGCCAACGAGGTTGAGGAGATCAACAGCGCTGTCGCTGAACTATTTAGGAAGTGCGAGGCGCTCCAGAGCGAGCTGAGGGAGCAGATCGAAAAGGCAAACAAGGCGAAAAAACGGGTCGACCGCTTTACCGGAGAGGACTCGGCCGACGAAGAGCCCGTGACCGAGCGCAATCTCGTCCAGGATCGTCTGCGGGCGGCCCGCGAGAGGCAGGAGGAGCTGGCGAGCAGGATGGAGAAACTGAAGCGGAGGATTGGGAGGACGTCGAGCCGCGAGCTCAGCGACAAGGAAAGGGCCTGGGCAGAGGAGGTCAGGGCGCTGGAGGCCAGCATCGTGGGCTCGTACGCCGATCATACCGCTGCGACGTCCCGGTCCAAGCAGCCTTGGAAGCGGTTCGAGGAGATCAAAGCCCTCCGCGACGCCTTGTTTTCGCAGGCTGAACAGCTTCGGGCCCGGGAAGGGGCCGACGATGAAACGCCTGTCTCGCCGGCCCCTAGCCTGCGGATCCCCGCCGAGATACGCAGGGCAAAGTTGGCCCAAGTCGTCAGCCTGTTGGATCGCGAGTCTGTGCTGGTGGATGCGGTGAAATCCCGTATCGAGAGGCTAAGCCTTGGTTAGACTGGGTCTGGGTATTGTGCCGTCGGAAGGTAGACAGGCAGAGATGGTTGGACGTTGGACGGAGAAGGACAAACTAGGTCAGAGGTCCCACAACAATTCATTGTTTTGACGCAGGCGACGGGTTTGGACATACCAGCTCTTTCCACGCAGCCCACAGATGGGTCACGGCCGCTCACTGCATGGCTAGCCGCTTCTCTCACTCTGGCAAAGGACGCCTGGCAGCCTGCTTTGAGGCGCGTGGCGAAGGATGGGAGCATGCTGAGGCCAACGTCCACGAGCCTCATGTCCAATCGTTTGTACGTTGACCTATCGGGTGAGCCCTTGCGCCAAATATCAGGGCAGTGTGGAATTAAATCCTGGATATGGTCTTTTCCGACCTGTACTCTTGTGGACGCCCCTGCAGCCCTCAGACAGGGCAGCGTTTGCAGAAGCTTGTGCAACCAAGAGAGCTTCTAGTCTTTTCCTCGGGGCACGCTCTTCTCGAGTCTATCCGAGCAACGACACAGCGCGCGCCAGCACTCATCTTACGTCCCACGATGGTACCACCTAGCACCGCTTGCAATCTCAAACGGCTGCCGGTCTTCTGCCGTGTCTTTCTCTTACAGGCGGGACGAGACTTGCCAGCGTGCCAAGCCGGTGGCTGCAAAAGGACGGACCCCGACATTCGGAAGGGTCTTGGATCCGGCCGGCCAATGGTGCTGGGGTTGGTGAGGGCTGGAATGCTTCTTCCTGCTTCCTCCGTCTGCATACTTACCTCGCTTGGTACGCGGAGTACTGCTCACCGCTCACCGCGCCGTCCTGGTGTAACTCTCCTGCTGTCTTCCAAAGAGCCAGACCAGTTTGCAATGAAGGAGTCTTGACCAATGTACGGATACGAATAGAAAAGTAAGCACTTTTGTTACCGGCCTCCGGCCCCTCCCCTGGTTCCTTTTCCGCCCCCATTCCGCTTCCGTCGCTGTGTTGACCCCCCCGGGGGGAGCCCGCATCCCTACCGTGCATCATGCACTGCACCCACCGCCTCACTTTTCTCACTTGCTGCCGAGCGTTGTGTGTGGCACTCAGACCTCGCACTCCGTGCCGTTGGGACTTCGCATTGCCAGGCGAGGTGTGTCTTGGAGCACAAAGACTTTTTGGGGAAGAGGTGGCTATAAATAATGGCCGCCCGCCGCTGTCTCGGACTCCCTCCCCGAAGCACCCATCGTCAACCTCGTCCTGTCTGAATAAGCACCCCGATGCTCCTGCGTCTGCCCAGCACTGAACCTGCCCAACTGTCGTTGCAAACGTATCTACGGTCCAAAATGGCCCCTGGAGCTGCTCCTCCCGCGATCGATCTCCAAGCCCAGATCATTTGTGCGTCCTGTCGTCTTTGCCTGGATCTTGACCACTCTCATTGCTGACCTCTCCGCAGCGAACTGCGAGTTCTTCGACGGGGACGAAGCCTTCCATAACCTGGTCATTGCCAAGGAGCCCCTGGGGACTTACAAGGCCATCGTTTTGAAGACCCAGAACCGTGTTCGAGAGGCTCTTCTTTCTGAGACCGGCGCCTCGGTCACCGAGGCCTTACAAAATCTCCTGGTCAAGTCGGCAGAGGCTACTCAGAACTACATCTCCAGCAATGGCTTCGACTTCCCCTACATCGTCAAGAAGCGGGCCAAGCGCGCCGCGCGCAAGGGCGAAGAGCATGATACCGAATCGTCCTCGTCTTCTCTGACCCTGGACGACTGCGACTCGCTGTCAGACGATGAAACTGTCTCTGTCTCGTCTGTCAGCCGGGTGAAGAAGCACAGGCAGCGCAAGGCGGACAAGAGCGGCTTTTCCAAGTCCAAGACACGACAGCCTCGTGCGCGATCCCGCTCGCCCTCCACCATCCGCACCCGCTCGCGCTCCCCCTGCTCCAGCTCCTCCGACTCGGAGACCCCCTACATCCCGCCCATCCCACCCCGCAACCCACCACTTTACTACAACAATGGCTTCCATCAGCGCATGCCCATGCGCCCGCCCCGCGGCCCCTTCCCAGGCTACATGCCCCCGCCGCCGCCGCCACCGCCCCCTGCCCATCCCAACACCTTAGCCCCGAACATCTTCCCCTACCCAGTCCCCGGCCAAACCCACCCTCCCCCTCCTCCCCCTCCTCCCCCCTCCCCCCTCACCACCTCAAACCCCTCTCCGCCCCCCCGCGCCCCATCTCAACAACCATCACACCCACCACCACACCCGCCACCACCTCACCCCCAACCCCCGCCACAACCCTCCTCCCTCCTCCCCCCCCCCACCACCCCAAAATTCACGACATCCTCCTCCAAATCACCCTCCCCTCCCACTCCCCCAACCCCACCACCCCCCCTCCCGAACGCCGCACCCTCGAACAAACACCCCACATCACAATCCGCGGCATCCAGCTCGCCGCCCTGGCCTTTGTCCGGCGCCAGCCAACAGCCTTTGGCATCATCGCCTCCCCGGCGGCGCCGGAGACGATGGCGTTTAGGACTGCGCTGGCGGGGTTGAGGGCGCAGGTCAAGGGGGTGTGGGTCGGCGGGGTGAGGGTTGATTTGACGGGGTGGAGGGGGGAGGATTTGACGGGGGTTGTGGAGGGGTTGATGGGTGGTGGTGGGGATGGGGAGGGAGGGGGGGTGCCGAGGTTTGAGGTGGAGGTTTTTGGGGGGGAGGGGAGTGGGGTTGGGGTGGTGGGGATGGGGATGGGGATGGGGATGAGGATGGGGCCGCAGGTGAGGAAGCAGGTTCCTGAGAGTGTGGTGGTTGTTGGGCAAGGGGGCGGCGGTGGTGGTGGTGTGGGTGGTGTGTATCCCCAATTGCCGAATTAGGGGTGTCAGGGAGGTGGTTTTGCGGCGGAGATGCTGTAATGGGAAGATTAGGGGTTGGGGGGGACGAGGTGAAAACGAGGCTGACGGGTGTGAGAAGGGAAGCGAAGGGGGACGCCGATCACCAAAGTGAGGCTTCAGCGATGTTACTTTGGCCGTTACTGTCATGGTGACATCCCACGTGGGAAACGCGAGCATCCGGCTGCCAAGGGATCGGCACCGGTATCCTTGTTCCACGGGGGAAACAGGGGACCACGGTGACTCCTTTGGTATGGGGGTGATGTTGTGCAGGAACGCGGGCCCTGACGGTAACACTGGGACGGGTGGGCAAGGGGATGGGGTGGAAACATACCGTGTTGGGCATGTTTTGTTTTCTTACCTGGGACTTTTCTCATCTCTTTTTCTCCTTGATTTCTCTTTGCTCCAACCATGCTGTTTACCATCTTCCCAACCTCTCTAACCAGTCTTGTCATTTCAGCTTCTCTTCCCTATTACCCCTTGCTTTTCAATGCTTGCCCCTGGCAGACTCTCGTGGATTTGGCGCAGAATATGGCAAGATACCAGTCTGCCAAAATTGGGATGGAGTGGCAAAAGGGGGTTGTGTGCGGGATGAGTGAATAACTCTTCGATAGACTTTTTAATGTTGAGTGAATTCCCTTGAGTGTCCGCTTTGGAATGTTCGTGAGACACCTTGTCCTCCTCACTTACAATCCTCTTTGTCAACGTTCTTGAAAGATGCAATGAGGTATTGGTATTTTCCTCAATCATGAATGTTATCTCCTCTACAGGCGGAATAAGGAGAGCTGAGAAGAAGCCGAGTTATCCCCCACACCCCCATCCAGGGCAGCTATCAAGCCACTCAGCCACCAAACTTGATAAAGGCTAAGGAGAAACAAGTTTCCGCGGAAGACCCGATCAATCCACGCCATGCTTCCAAACGTGGATTGAGCTCAGCTACAGCAGAGCAGGGCGTTGAGGGACCAAGCTCTTCCTGGGCTAATGCCATCCTACCCCTGAGACCATCATCAGCCATGGGTTCTCAGACCTTGATTGGAGCAAGCGCCACATACGTACGCTCATGACGTTTGACCGTGAAGTCTACACCTCAACATCGACTTGATCCTTTTATGAGCAGTCGATGATGCCCGGCTCGTCGCCTACTTGTTGCCTCGCGGCCTTGCCCGGCTCCTGATCAAGTAAACGATGACATTCGAAATGTCAGGAGTTCGCCACCGTCATGAGATCTTATCAATTGTCAGGCGTAAAAAGCAAGCGATTAGCTAAACTTGCTTCAACAGCTCCCTCAACAACGCACGGTCAGAACGAGGCTACCAACCGCCAGGGACCAGCAATCACTTTCCTGATACAGTACGAGCCTCATCACTGGTGTCAAGCAAACACCAATCCCAGCCATGTTGTCATGGAGAGTAAGAAGAGGCGACTGTTTCAGAGTCCCCAACACCACCAACAAAAAGCCAGCCCATCACTGACATCCTCAAACAAACCTTGGCGATAATCCCAACCCAATGAAGAACCCTCCGTCCCACACCTGCAGCCTCGTCCTCAGTCCCTCACCGAGCCAATCACCTGATGGTAACTACGAACTTCACGTCGCACATATCCCCAGACTAGCGGCGGTTCAACACTCCCCTTCCGGCACACCCACACCACCACGAGCACCCCGCGGCAAGCCGAAGTGTGGCAGCACCGGGCACGCAAAGGCAAGTAGTGTTGTGTGGGGCAAGATGCAGCATGCCAGATGTGCCGAATGCGGTTCTCGATCTTCCCGACAATCCTGGAGGAGGTGGGTGTCGTGGGCTTCATGAGACGGTAGGTGTGGCTGCAGATCGGGACGCAATGAGGCTGTCAAAGTTTCGGGTCTGGAGCGCCAGACGATGTGCTGATCTTCTGGTGGAGGGAAAGGGAAGGCAGGGTTAGGGTTCTACGTGACAGTTACCCCCTGAGATGGCAAAACATCACGAGTTCGTACAGGTTCCGATGAGAGTCCAACCCACCACCCAAATCCTGGAGACTATCTCGCATCTGCCATAGCACAATCCTGCTTTTGCTTTGGCCGGCAAAAACTTCTTGGGACATGCCTTGGCCCTTTACTCTCCGAGTTGCTTTGCTTTGCTTGTCCGACATGGCCTTCGCTTTCTCTGGGTCCTTTGCCTCCAGCTCTATCACCATAGCATCCCTTTCTGGAGACCACCTGCTTCTACTTCTTCCTGTAGTTTGACTATCCTTGCTCAACTTCTTTTGCTCTCTCAGGGCACGTACCTTTCTTCGTAGTCACTTATTTAGTTGAAGACGTTGTCGAAAAACAACACAAGTTGATGGACTCTCTCTTTTCGTTTCACTCTTTCTTTTTCTCTTTCTTTACTGTCCTTTTATCCTGTTTCTTTCTTTCTCTTCCTTTTTTTGATTCCCTTTTAGTTTCTTCTCGTTCTCTCTTCCTCCCCTCTTCTCTATTCTCCTCTCCTTTTTGTTCTCTTCTCTTCTTCTTCCTTTATTTTCTTCTTTTCCTTCTTCTTTTTCTTTATTCCTAACCTTCCTTCCTGTTTTTCTTTTTTTCTTTCCTCAAAATTACTTGAAGCTCTCAATCTCGCTTGAGCAGAAAGGTCATTGAACCGACGAGCAAAAAGCTGGCATTTGAAACTAAATAAAAGAAAGATACAATCCTCCCCAGCCCTCCCCTATCCTCCCCTATCTCCTACCCCCTATCCCCATCCCCCTACCCCTCTACCCACCCCTTCCGCCCCCCCCCCCCCCTTCTTCGCCCCTCTCCTCCCCCATCTCCCTTTTCTCCCCTCTCTCCCCTCTCTTCCCCCCCTCCCTCTCCACCTTATCCATCCCTCCAACAACCACCCTAAACCCCTCCACCAACTCCCTCACCCTCACATACCTCAGCCCCCTCTCCTTGCAATGCATGACTAGATCAGGGGTGCTGAGTGTACTCCAGATTGTCCTGTCCAGGGATGACAGGAAGGGGAGGAGCTGGTCCTGTGGGAGGGGGGCAGCCAGGGGAGGTGGGTTGCTGTGAGGGAGTCGAAGGTGGGAGGGGATTATTTGGGAGTGGTGGGCGTGGGTGTGGGCGGTGGTTCGATGGTGGTTGGTGGTTCGGTGGTGGTCGGTGCCTCGATGCTGGCCGCTGTCTCAAGGGCCGGTGTCGGTGTGCGGCGTCGAGCTTCTGACATAGATGCCCTAGAGCCGCGCTGTTCTCAGCTGAGCGGTCGTCATCGGTGCAAGCTAGGTGGCAGGGAATGGCGAAGATAAACACTGGTCTGTCGTTGGTGTGGGCGACTGTTCGGATTCCTGTTGGGCTTGTTGGAAGTTGGCGGAGAGGAAGAGTGCAGGCCTAGAGGGAGAAGGGTAGAACTGACAGGGTTAGGGTTGTGCAGATGCACTCCTTCCTTCTCACAAAAGGCAAGAACGACCGATCGTTCCTGTCAATTGACAAGTTGCCCTTGAAATGGCAAACACCAAGAACCAGCATCACCATCATCACCAGGCAAAAATATCTCCCATACGGGGAATCGAACCCCGCTCTTTGCGGTGAAAGCGCAATATGATAACCACTACACCATATGGGATCTGCTTCTTGTTGGAGAAGCGCCCCGCAAATGAAACTCAAGAGGGTACAGAGTACCAGGTTGGGCTTGGACCGGCTGTTGGACCTGGGTTATCTTGGCATGTGTCCACAACTAGTGGGTCACTGGAGCTGAGGTCCGCGTTCCACTGCTCAGCCAAGACCAGTACCAGCGTGGGTATGATACGTCAGGTTTAAGAGGACGGAGACAGTCACCCAGCATCCAGATTCATGTCTCTCGCATTCAGCAAACGTCCCCCGATCGATTGTACATGTCGATGGTTACTGCAGAGATAACCCAGGCTGTGCTGAGTCTCTGCAAGCCTCGTGCCTGGATGTAGTGAGTCAGGGGGGCAAGGAGGAAACCAGGTGCCAGCCGAAGGCTGGAAAAGTGGTGGGTGGCTGGCCCCACAATGGTGGGCCTGGCGGTAAGCCCGGGCAGAATGGCCCTGGCTCACCACAGGTGATGTTCGCCCTCTTCGGTTCCCAGTTTTTTCATCACCACCAACTTCCGTCATTAGTGCTTTTCGTGCCCAACAGTAATGGACTGGCGACACCGTGTTTCCACCCCGCAGGACATTCCAGAAGTTGACACTGAACCTGGATCAAAGCTTGCTGCCAAGACGAATGACAGACAAGGAGTTAATGTTGGTGCTTGACATCGGCGACTTGGTCAGGCCTCTACTTCGCTTAGCGAACATATTTAGTCGACACCAGCATGACACAACTTGTAAATAGCCTGGTCATGGACACCTAGCAAATGAGGTACTCAAGGAAAAGAATGAGAATCAGAGGTGGCTCAGGTGGGAAATTCTTCAGACACCCGGACAGCAGCCCGAAATTCCTATCCGACTTAATTCCCTTCCAATGCAGCCTCGGCGTCGGTGAGTACCGCTCCGGAAGGGTTAACTGGAAAAAACCTCCACTCCAGCTATGTCCGGGACTGCACTCAAGACTTGGAGGCTCGAGTCTATCATTAATAACTCATGTATGTTGGACAGGTCCAACTTGTCTGCCGAGATGCATGCATCGCCATCTTCGGTGTTTATACATTTTGTCACCAATTCTAAATGGGCTGATCTTAATCCTGGAATTTCACTTTTACCTCGCCAGGTCATGAACCCAATGTCAGGCGGACAACTCGACAATACATTCGACTCTAGACACACCACACTGTCCGTTCCTATTTTTCAGCCTGCTCGCCGACTTAGACCTCTTGCTCGCTATGCAATGTGTCTTTGGCGGCAACCTAACGAACTCCAACCTTTACGGTTATTATCCTAATACAGAACAAAGTTGAATCTTTGGGCTTTATATGGCAACATCTCATCAGTAGCTTTGTCGGCCCTCGCCACATCTCGTCAGTGTCTACAGTCGTTTCATTTTCTCCTTTATCCCATTTCCTTTCTTCTCCCAGTTTCTCCCTTTTTCTTGGAAGAGTTAATGGGCCAGCGGTAGTTATAGCATTTATTAATTCCTCTAACACTCAGTCCGTTCATCTTTAATATGACAGATGTCTTCAAGTGCCCTTTCTATATTTCTAAGCTAGGTTTAGTTCGATAGATAGCAAATCTTCGTGTGCAACTTTACTGCCTATGTTATTGATGACATCTGTCCTAGTAGAAGGCGAGCACGCTGCCCCCCATGGTTCTCCCTCCTGGTTTGATCTGAGTCGTGGGTGCGAGTCTTAGCAACCACTGGGAATGTCGCGAAATCCGACAAAAGCACCAACTTTTGTGCAATAAAAGTCGCTTGGTCAGGAGGATATCTCCTCAAGCATCCAGAAAATCCATGTTTCCATTCTGAAGGATATGTTTTGGCCCTTGTTCAACCAAGGTTGCTTGATAGTGCTGGCCCGTGTCCAGAAAACCACACCTGCACTCAAATCAAGTTTGACATGAAATTGCAAATCTCATTAACATAAACCTAGTCGTGTCATCTTAGTTTTGATTGTCGAGCGGTTGGGTCTTGGGGTCAATGTTATAAAAGGATGAGCAGTATCATTAGTGACAGATAGATGAACGCATCATCCAGGATACCTGTCCGTCCTAACAAAGGTGGCGCGGTCTTCAGTTAAGTCGTAATTTAGTATGCATAACGGAACCAATGTTATCAACAACCTTCTCCTCTTATCTTCAGTCAGCGGCAGCCATCCTTCGTAGCTCATCATCATCCCACGGTCCCGTCATCGCCTTTTCCGTACATCGGCAGTGGCGATTATCTGATCATTAAGTATAATGGCCGACGAAGAACCCGTGTATACTGTGTGACTGCCTTGGTCAACGACGCAGACCCCAAGCAGTCCAATGCATTTTAGGTGAATAAAATGAAACTTCGCGGTCCAAAACCTCCCCACTTTCCCAATATGCCACACAAAAGAATAAAAACAACGATTCTTCTCTAAGATCTTCTCTTCTGACTTGCCTTATTTTTCACTCTACTCTTCTGACTGGAGACGAGAAGCACTTTGCCAATGTGACCAAACTTTCGGTCCTTTCTTAAGTACTTGCAACCCATCGCCTCTCAGACTCCATCCACCCCCAGCCCCAAATGTTCAGCGACAGCCCAACTTTAACTCCATCATGGATACTTCTCACAGGCAACCCCTTTGAAGTGACTCGTTGCCTGCAAAATGCGATTTCTTGAGAGCAGCTTCCAGCACCATCAACCCTTGGTTTTCGGAGTCCAGCATTTCATTTAGACCTATGGCCGACATCCCCAAAGGTCGACCTGATCAAAGACTGAGAATAAACTTAAGCAGTAGTAAGTATATCACTTCCTGCAGCTCAATAGCCCACCCTCTACCCAAGCAAATACCGTTCTATCTGATCCAAATTTCTCAAATCGCTCTCCCGCTCTGCGTACTCGGTGTCGGTCCCCCATTCTGGTGTCGGGCCCTTGATGCCCATATGCTCGCCCTGGCGCCGACACGAGTCGAAGTCGATGATGATGGCGGCGCCGTCCTCCAACATGACATTGGACGGATTCAATTCGTTGTGCATCAGCCCAAGAGGTGCAGATTTGTGACAGCCATCCCGGATACCCTGCACCAGCCGCCGCTTCTCCGTCTCGGATAGGGCCGGCTCGCGTTCATGTTTGGCTTTGGCGTGTGGCTTGACACGCTGCTTGAGTGTTGTTGAATACCGCTGCAAGCAAATGCCGCGGAACCTGCCGTTCTCCACGACGCAGCCGTGATACCGTGCAATGTTGGGGTGCGGATGCTGCCGTAGCACTTCGTATATCAATGCCTTTTGCAGCAGGACGGTGCAGCAGTTTGACGTCTCGCCGTACTCGAGGAGGTTGGGCTGCTTGACGTAGCTGTTTGCAGGCAGTGGGCCGGGGGCTACCGCCCAGCCAGCAGGGATTTGTGCGTCAAGAAATGTGTCGGGTATCTCCTCGACTTCGAGTCTTGTTGCGTCGATGGGCGCGTATCGATCTTGCTGGCGGGCAAAGAAGAAGCGCGAGCCTTGGCGCATGATCACCCTTATGTGATCAAAGATGAGCCCGTCGTTGTCTGTCTCTTCCCACGCCTGTTCCGACGCGACCACTTCTATTGCATCTTCTGGCTCTGTAGCCGAGGGCATGACGAGGAACGGAATGGAGAGCCAAAAGCGATGGACAACGCGGGAACAAGACTGCAGGTGGTCTTGGTCGCAGATCGAACCTCCCAATCAACGACCCTGCATGCAAAAAAACAACACCCCCAAATGCAAAAGGAAATGTCCTGCGTCAGCCGCGAATCGAACGCGGGGCCCATCGATGGCAACGATGGATTTTACCACTAAACCACTGACGCTGTGGATATCCGGTTGTGGATGTTTGGGTTTGGTGTTGTGGGCCCCCTTTGTTTGGGGGATCTCAGGGGCGGGTTTCCCAGCCCAAGTACTCTCGCTCAGACGATATCGACGAGTCTTCCCCCGAAACATGCAGAGTAAGGTTGTGGTCTAGAATCATCGCTTGTCTACGCCAACTCTCCCAAGCCTTCTTATCTAAATAGGTACCTCGGTCATTCTACACAACAAGAAATAGCTTATTAGTTGTCATACACACCGTTACATTAACAAAGCCTCCTTACCACACCCACTCACTGCCTCTTCTTCACCCCCTCCCCCTCCCTCTGCGCCCCAGCACCGTATCCCTCCTTCCACCACACCCCACCCAGCTTCCACACAACCCACGCAAACCCCAGCAACACCGCAGCCGCCGTCCCCGCATTCACCCATCCCGCCTTACCCAAATCCAACACAGGAACCCTCACCTGATTCACCAGCCTACCACTCTCCTCGGCCGGCTTCGGCTGAACATGCCAAAACACGGTCCCCTCCTCAAACAGCCCGTCATACCCCATCCGTCCCTTCTCAAATGGACTCGGCGGGAACTCCGCCCCCTCGCCTGCCTCGGGCTCACACGCCCAGAACATGGCCGGGTAGGGCATCTCGATGGTCGAGTAACCCCCCGGGGCAGGGGTGAGGTAGCGCAGGTGGAGGGGTATTTGGGCGGTCCATTCCGCTCTCTGTCGCTTCCCCTCTGGTGAGGAAGGAGGTGGGGTGGAAGGAGGGGCGAGCTGAACGAGGATGGAGGACCCCCACTGCGGCATGACATATTCGGGGGCTTCGAGGTCGACAGGATCGGTGGTGTAGCGGAGGGAGGTGAGGTTCTTGGAGGCGAGGAAGAGCGGGTCTGCGAGCTGGTACTTGTCGGCGAAGATGGTGCGGGGGAGGGTGAAGTAGGCGTAGGGGGAGCAGGTGGCGTCGGAGTCGTCAGAGGAGGCGAGAGGGGGAGGGGTGGGGGAGGAGAGGCGGAGTTGGAGGGTTGGGTGCAGGCCTGTTGGGGCGAGGAAGTGGGCGGAGAAGGTTGACTCGGCGTTGTGGTGGCGCGAGGTGAAGGTGAACATTGTTGGTGATGGAGTAGAGTCCGGGCCGAGGACGGTGAGGAGCCCGGAGATGCCGAGTTCGTGCCGTTCGAGGGTCTTGGGATTGTCATTGGAGAGAATGCCCACTTCAGTCCGGATTCCCGGGCGAGAGGAGGCTTGAACTGATTGGCGCTGGTAGGGCCAGAGGGCGGTGACCTTCAAGACGTTCAAGGGGGCATCGTAGGAGATGTCTAGTGTGGCAGCCTTGGAGAGGCCATCTAGCCGTGCGTAGCACGAGGTGTCTGCTGTGCGGCATAGTTGGTCCTTGGCATACTGGATGAAGTGGGAGAGGCTTTCCAGCTGCTGGAAGTACTGGAGGCCGTCATTGGGCAGGGACGTGAATGATTCCTGCTGTTGTCAGCTTGAGAGCACCGTCAAGCGGTAAAGGGGCAACTGACTGCCGGAGTACACGAGATATCCCCGAATGCCTTCCTCAAAGTTGGACAGAGTGTGTTCCTGGACCGATTGTCAACATGTTTCGCTGAGACGGGTTGGTGCGACTTACGATGGATGGTTTTCCCCAGAAGTGAGAAAGACATGGAAGCCAGGGGGAAGTCTCGCCAGCAACGGGTCAACAGACTGATAGGAAGCGGTGGTGATCCATCGGATATGCAGTTCTTGAAAGCCAGCGACTAGAGCTTGGAGCTCTGAGGGAAGTTCATGAAGAGCAAAAGTGAGTCTGTCCTCCCGCACAGCATTCACGTCTGGCCCGGTGATGCTCTTCCCATCTGTTGAAAGTGCCGAGGGCTCCAAGGAGTCGCCCAGCTTCTGGATGTAAGTGATTCGTTCGCGCATGGTTTCAGCGGGAGTGAGGTGATGCCGGGTCTAGAACTTGGAGTGGGATGTTGTTGTTGTGTCCAGGCGGCGAGCTGGTGTGAGCTGTCATGAGCTGGCAAGGCAACCTGTCAGCTGTCAGTCCCTGCCAAGGCCCGCCAGCTGCTCCGGTCTTGGCAGCACGTGTTCCCCGGATGCTTGGCTCCGGCTGTCTCATTGGCCAGACCAGCTGGTTCCACACATCCGATGATCCCCCGGCTCCTTCCCAAAGCATCACCGGGGCTATGCCGCCATGGGGCGCTAGGCTAGTTTCGGTGACCGGGAGGCGGCAGGTTGCCAGCTGCTCAGCCCTGCTTCGGCCATGTCGTGCGGGAAGGAGCACTGTCTGGGACTCGGTGCAGTCAACGAAGGGCGTCGACGACACCGTCTGACAACGTTTCCCCTGATCACCCACACAATGTCGAACAACACCCTTCCTTTGCTTCTCGACTCCTGACCGCGACCCCCTAGATAGGACGGGAACCAGCAATGAACCGAGTTGATAGACCGACTCAACACACAACCCAGACGCCACAGCCAGGAATCAGGAACTTGGATCACTCCCCCTTCGCCAAGCGGTCCAACATTCGAACCGTCCAACCCTTCCGGCTTTGCAAAACCCCTTCCGACGTCGTATGTCCGATCCCGGCCCGAGAGCCCCGTAGGACAATTCGGCACTGAGATTTGAGATCGACGCTTCTTTATCACCGGCCTCGGGCCTCACCATCCGCCATGAGTGATCCTCCCTTCATGACCCTCCGGACGAGGCGTCCGGCAAATGACGAACGCAGCATGAGCAGCGCCGATTCTGCCGTATGTTGCTGCCCTTGAAAAGGTCGGCTCTTTACTTAGCTGACTTGATTAGTATGGCTCGGCCACCGAGGGCTCGTCGCCGGCAACTCATGATATCAGCCGGGTGAGCTACCATGTCAAGCATATCGAGAGCTTTGCCCAGGCTTTGCAAGACGTAAGTCTCTCCTCTTGGTGTGGAATGGACGGCGGATTCGGTATCTAACTTGGCCCCTCTAAAGTCGGCCAGCAGGGCCTTCCCCAACCAAGGTCAAGCAGCACAAAGATACTCCAAAGTACATGCCTTGATGCTGCACTGGAAGTCCGATGATCTGTTTGTGCTGCCTGAATTGGAAGACCTCGAAAAATGTCTACGCGAGCACTACAACTTCGGGACCGACATCTTCTCCATCCCCTCGGAAAATTCCCATCTGGAACTGATGCTCAAGATTGGTGATATGGTTAAGCAGTACGAGTCTGACGACACCCTCTTCGTTGTTTACTATGGTGGCCACGCTAGGATAGACGAGGCACGGCAGAGCACCTGGTGTGCGTAAGTGTTGCTCCCTTGTCTTTTGTTTTGCCCTCACTGACCCCTATTAGGAACCGACGCCCTGGGTCACCATGGCTCCAGTAAGTCTACTTCAGACCTCTTCCCTCTCAGTCACTCACCATCTGTAGATGGTCTGCCATCCAAACTCTCCTCGAACGATCCGTCTCGGACGTCCTGATCCTCCTCGACTGCTGCGCTGGCGCAGCTAGTGCCACGTTTCCCACCGGCAAGAGCATTACAGAAACGATCTCGGCCTCCAGTTGGGATGCCATCGCCCCTGACCCGGGCAGGTACTCATTTACCAACGCTCTGATTGAGGTATTGGACGAGTGGCGCCAACGCACTTTCTCTGCCGCCATGCTACACGCCGAGATTCTTGCCCGCCTGAAGCACCCACGGCCAATCTTGATCAACGGGAAGCACTTCGAGGCGCGTTCCACGCCAGTGCACTTCATGATGACCTCCAACCACAGGGCGCCCAGTATCGAGTTCTGCCGGCTGGTCCCCAGAACCCGGCTGCCGCCCTTCCCCCCTAATGAGCTGTCCTACTGGGACCGCCCCTCCCTCCCAAGGATGATTGAAGGACGGAATCCCGCCCAGGCGTATCCTTCCTTTGCGCCCGACTTCTCGATCCCGGCCGCCTCCGACCCCAACGAGGATGAACCTCACGTCTTGATCTCCCTGGCACTCGAGGACGATCAGAGGCTAGACCTCAACGATTGGGAGACTTGGTTGGCAGCGTTCCCGGCCATGGCCAAATTCGTCAAGGTCCAGGGTGTCTTCAAGAGCCATTCAACTCTACTACTGCTGTCACTTCCCGTCATGGTTTGGGATTTCCTTCCTGACGACCCCGCCTGCTCCTTTGTCTCCTTCATCCGGTCAAACAACCTCCTCCGGGCGCAGAAGTCGAATCCAGAGCCTGCTGCGCAGGTTCCCGTTGCCAACGAAGCACGGATGTCTGATTCAGCCCGCGACGACGCCGAGTCTTACCTTTCCGGGACCACTTATGGGCCAACAGAAAGCCTGGATCTTACCAATCGTCCGGTCAACACCACCCGGAACCTTTCTGCCATCCCTACGCCCTACCGCGATTCACTGGCAGAGCTGAGGTTGCCGCCAAGGATGGCAACCTCGGTAGGCGGCAGGCCTGAGCACACGTCCCCGGATTTCTTCTCCCCATCTGGGCCGAGCGCAGAGCCACGGTCTCAGGCATCGTTAAGCAGCTTGAGAGACTCACTGAGGAATGTGCCTTCCATTGCCTCCTTACGCACCCTCGACCGGCGGCAGCTTAGCCCCTTGTCGCCAGTGGCCAGTAACGATCTGCCAACACCCACTGAAGGCATATCAAGGACGATGATTATCAACCGGACCAGAAGCTCCAAGAGATCCATCTTTTCGTCAGACCAGCATGTCCCACAAGGCCAGCAAATGGCACCGCACGTCGTGAGACGCCTTGAGGATTACTTTCAAAAGGACCCAGAACCAAGCGTCGGTGTGATTGAACACCTTGCCTCGAACCTGGGGGTGGAAAGTTCAGATGTCCATGTAAGTTTGAGCATTATCCTGCCACGGTCTCTTACTGACGATCCAGGTTTGGTTCCACCATCGTCGAGAGCAGGAACAGATGACCCAAAACTTGCAAGGCCTCCGGGTTCATGGCCATCACCGGCAGCCTCAGAATGGCCCCCGCATGATCTTGCCCGGACATCTCAACAGGCTGCTAGAGATCTACCCGTCAAAGGGGATTCTCCTCGTTGACCTTCGATTATCGACAGATTTTGAGAGGTCACACATCCACGACGCCATCAACTTGCGTGCACCGCTGAACTTCGTCGAGAATACCTCGCTCGAGATGATTGAGGACACATTCATGGACGACCAGAGCCGACGCAGCTTCAGCAAGTGGTCCCAGTGGAAGTGCGTTGTCTTTTATGACAGGGTGATTGAGTTTCAGTGGGAATGTCCCGTCGCCGACGCGTTGTACGCCAAGTTCAGGAGAAAGGGCTGGCAGGGGCAGTGCTTCATCCTCAAGGGCCACTACCGCGAGTTCTCGGCCTCATTCGACAAATACATTACTGGATTCAAGATGACGAGCGAGGCCAAGGAGTATGTAGACAGCCTGCGGCAGCAGTCCAGTCCAACAGAGGTACGTCCCTTCCCCAACCCCTGATAGCCCTGAGGCTAACTTCCCCGCAGGAAGAAGCAGCCGACCGAGACGAAGCCTACCACTTCTGGCTCGATGCCTTCGCAAGCCAGCACCGCGTCCCAACAGTCGACCTCATCCCCGCGCGAAAACTCGAGCGCCAAAGAGCAGTCGAACAACACCAAAAAGAACTCGAAATCGAATTCGAAGCCCGCTTTCCAGCGCTCTATAAAAAGTCCCAAGCCATGCGTCCCGCGCCCACCATCCGCGACGAATTCCCCTCCCCACCACCCTGCTCTCCTCCCCCGCCCTTCCACAGCGGCCCCAGCCGCGCCCACTCCTTCCGAGACGTCAATTGGTCAGGCACGGGGGGCAAACTCGACCCCGACGGTGACGCCGACGACGAGGATTTCGACCGCATGAAAGCACCCCTCGTGCCACACCTGGCCACGGGTCTGGAGAAGATGCGCGCCGCAGCGAATCTGCTGCCACCACGCTCGGAATCCGCGCCCGTTGTGGTGTCACACGCGCACTCGCAGGTGTATCATGATGAGTACCCTGAGAAGGCGGCCAGGAGGGAGTATTACTCTGCTTCTGCCGTGCCGGCGGTGGCGGCTGCGGATGAGTCTGAGATGGATTATGACGAGATTGATCCGAAGAGTGAGGGGTTGGGGAATGAGCCTGGGTTTCAGAGGGCTGGTGCTGGTGCTGGGGTAAGGGGGGAGGTTGGGGTTGGGATGGGGACTGGGCCAGGGGCGAAGATGCAGCAGGAGAGAGGGGGAGGCGGCGGGGTGGCGGGAGGGGAGGATGCGTTGAAGAAAGCGGGGAGAAAGAGGCCGAGAATTTGGGGAGGGTTGAGGAGTGGTGGGGGAAAGTGAGGATATGTGGGTGGTGGTGATATACAAGGTTTGCATGGCTTGCGTTCCGGATACATCTGCTCTGGTTTGATATGTGTGAGGGACGGGTCTGGAAGATAGAAGGAATTTCAGGCTTGGTGATGCCTGCGGTGGGAGCTCTCAGCATGTGGATTTTCTGTTAATACCCTTCGCGTTCTTGGATATAAGCAAAAGACGTTTTTCCTTGGGTTTACTTAGAGGGACAGCTTGCTGTTTAGGACAGCAGTTGACTGTGAAATCAGAATGTTTGACGATGCCCCCTGACTCGGTTGCCCAAACAAAAGGGGCCCACAACACCAAACCCAAACATCCACACCCGGATATCCACAGCGTCAGTGGTTTAGTGGTAAAATCCATCGTTGCCATCGATGGGCCCCGCGTTCGATTCGCGGCTGACGCAGGACATTTCCTTTTGCACCTCGTTGGTATTGTGTCGTCTTTTTGCATGTTGTATGAAGCTCGTGGACAGGAAGGGTGGGGAGGGGGATGATGGATTTGGTCTGGGCGTTTCGGTGTGGTGACGGTTTGGCGAGAAATGGTGGTAATTAGGATAGATGGAAGTGGTTAGTGAAGGTGGCTCAAAACACCAAGGAAGAAATAGAAATGGGAATGCGAAAGGGGAAACATATTGGTAGCAATCTAGACGATGCCTTTGCCCTCGATAACCTTACGCAATGGCAACTCAACTAAAAGCCAGTTCCTTAAGAGACGATCTATTATCGGACATGAGTAAATGGCTAAGTCACACCCACATCTACTCCCACAGGCCGCTGGTCATTTACGTTCACAACTTCCTCCCCAACGATGAACGCACTCATTCTCTTGGGATAAGGTCTGTCCTCTTCAAGCCACACTACACTCGCCTCATCTCATCTCACTCACCCCCTGTCCCTCCTTCCACCATACCCTCGATCAACAAACACACTGGCACCTACGCAGCACCCACGCAGCACTCCCCCTTTCACCCCCTCAAAAAAAAAAGAGGTGTTGTTTACGGCCGTGGCAACTCATATAATCTTATCGCTGTAAAGTAACTAATGTACTCCGCTAAGGAGCCTGCTCCTTTCTGCTATTACACCCTAACCGCCCACCCCTTCAAATACTCATAATCCGCCACATTCGCATCCACACATGCCCTTATCGCCCTCTTTCCCTCCTCGCCATACTTCTCCCTCCACTCGTCATCCTCCTCCTGCTCCGTCAGCACCTTCTTCCCCTTGGTCCTTGCCCGCAGCCCCGTACTCCCAATCGCATCGTCATGAAACCCGTTCCACTTCTCAAACGCCTGCACCGCCCGCTCCTGCCCGGCCTCGTCTCCCCACTGCAGCATCCGGTCGTCGTACTCGATCCCGACATCTTCGCAGAACGCGCGGATGACTGAGGCGGGCTTGTCGAGGAGGTCGTCGGCGTCTATGACCGTTACTTTTACTGCACCCTTTTGGTTGGTACCGTTGGTCTGCTGCTGTGTGGTACCATTCGCCGTTGCGCCATTAATTGCAGGTGGTTTGGGGTGGGAAATGACGCCCTCTTGCACGAGGTAGTCGAACAGACGGCGCAGCTCGGCGTAGCCCGCCTCGCTGGGGAGGAAGTTGTGGAAGCCCGTCTTGTGGGAGAGCGGGGGGATGGTGCAGCGGTAGTAGGAGGGGATGGCGCGGCGCGGGTGGCGGATGAGGAAGGTGAAGTGGAATTTCTTGAGGAGCTCGAGGGGGATGACGGTTGGGTTCGGGAGGGGGTGGGAGGGGGAGGGGGTGGTGCCGTTGGTGGTGGCGGTGGAAGACTGGAGGGAGGGCGCGATGCTGGCGGGTTTGTTGTCTGCCGGGAGGAGGTAGTGGGCAATGTCTTTGATGAAAAGGCGTTTGCCCTGGGATGGGGGTTAGTGCTCTGTTTCAGGGTTGGGATGACTGCCCTGGATTGGAAAGGTTCTATGGCGCCCCCAGAGACATATCGACGGGAACCACCATTCTCCCAAGTCCAATTCCACGGCAGACATATCCTCTCAAAGACTCACCTCATTATCCTTAGGCTCCAACAACTGGTCCATAACATCCTTGTACGTAGTCCCCGCAAAACCGCTCTTCTCCCTCGCCTCCTCGTCATCCGCATACCGCTCACTGAGCCTCTCAGGGCCAAAGTAGAAGGCATCGCCAAACGGCTCGTGGACGCAGTGGAGGATGTCACCACGGGTCATGAACACACGCTCAAAGGCGGTCGAGCAGGCCCGCGGGTGGGTGGCCACGAAGATGGGCTTGTCTGACATGGTGGTTGTAGATAATGATATGTCTTAACAAAACCTCGAAATGGTATGAATGGGGGTGTAAAGAAGAAGAGTGAGGGAGAGGGCAGGTCCACATTCTTTTCTTAAATACCTACGCCATGGCCTTCCTCCCGTCATTAGCTCAGCAGAGAAAGCAACTGCCGTCCACCACGGTCCATGCATCAAGGTACATGAAACGCCTCTCGGGGCCCCACGTTCCCAGGAATCAAGGCACAACGTCAACCTGGAAAAGTCAAAGCAGCCACGGCAGGGAAGTCCCATCCCGCATCACACGTGCCGAGATCCGCTCCATCCCGTCAGCACAACCCAAATTTGACAAGTCGGATGCGGGTTGGCTGTGGGGGTGTTCTGCAAGGATCTCGGAAGCGTCGAGATGCCCATTGGCGAGGGTTCACACTTCCACACCTTCAGACTTTCGGAAGCGAGACAAGATGCGACCGAGATCACCACGTGGGCGGTTGTTCCCAAGATTGGGTGGCATGGAACGCGGGGTGGAGGGGTTGGGTCGAATGGTATTGTGCCATTGGGGCGACCTTTCTTGAAACTGAAGACCGCTCTTGGTTGCGATTCAAAAAGTTCAAGTGGTTGCATGGGGAGGAGAGGTTGTGACGATGACGTCACAAGGAAGGCGGAGCCATGAGTCTTGGCAACGAAGAAAGGAGGAAGGAAAGCCGAAAGGAAGGGAGGAAAGAAAGAAGGTCTTGCCAGCAGTGTCGAGCCGGGGGCCCGGGAAGTGGTTTTGGACAGCGCGGTGGAAGTAGTATCCAGCCGGATAGATCAAGCGACGTCCTTCTCTATTGCATGGTATACCGTGTACACTACAAATACATTCGCAGCTAGTCCCCCTCTCTGGGAACTAGATCTAGTCGGGCATTAGCAAGCGTCGTCTATACAAGCCCTGCCTCACCGCATCCTCTGAAGTCTTTACTCCGGCTTGGCCTCCGGCTTGGCCTCGGCCTCGGCCTCCGCTTCGGGAGCAGCAGCCTCCTCCGGCTCAGCAGCAGCCACCTTCTGCTTCCGTTGCTTCTCCGGCACACCCACCACATGCGCCACATTCTCCGTCCACTGCTCAGCATAAAACTGGTCCTGCTCGTTCGCCCAGTACACCGTCGCGGGGTGCAGCTTCAGCGTAACCTGGGGCCTGCCCTCCCTCTCAATCTTGACATCCATCACACCATCAACCGGCACGACCTCCCCGGTCTTCTTCTCCCACTTCCTCGGCTTCTTCCCCTCCTCCTTCCCCTCCTCCTCCTCCACCACGACACGGTTCCCCTTGCCGTACCCACTCAGCACAGCCGCCAAGTCGGCGACCATGTTGCCGCGCTGGTCGTTGAGCGCCTTGCCGCGGTCGCGCTTGCTCATCTTGAGCAGCTCCGGGTCGTCCCACTCGAGCTCGTGGCGCTTCTTGAGCTCGCGCAGCTTGTGGAACACGCTGCGGCCCACGGCGCCCTTGCCCGCGCCGAACTCGACGAGTACCAGCGGCCGCCAGTAGTCCTTGCGCAGCTTGGCCGGGACGAGCTTCTTGCCCGTGTAGGGGAACTGGCGGAAGGCTTTGTTGATCTGGGGTGGTGTTAGCGGGGTCTAGATATGGGTGGAGAAGGGAGTGCGAGAACATACGTCCAACTCAGGCGTGAGCGAGTACACGATGTGGTTTGCCTGGATGTGATTGTACACCCAGAAGCGCTCGCCGTGGCCCTTGGGCGGGACGCGGATCTTGCGCTCCTTGCGCTCCTTCTGGGGCTTCTCATGCTTTGCCACAGATTTTGTTGTCGCCACCGCCTTCGATGCTGTGCTGGCGTACCGTGCGCCTCCGCCTAATATCGTCCTGAGCCGGCCGAGGAACGGCAGCGGCTGCGCCGCCGGTCGTAGGGAGTTCATGGTCTCGGGGCGGTCGCTCGCCGGCGGCCCGTTGCTTGCAGCGCTCGCTCCTCCTGCGCGCTGGTCGGGTGTTTGAGGGGGTTCCCGAGGGGTTGTAGATCGGGTTGGGAGGTCCGACGCGGGCTCGGATCGGGGTCGGGGCGTGGGATGTCGTGTTGCTCCAGTCCAACTTTAACCCGTTCGTGGTGCTGCGACTGGACCCAGAATAATTTTTGGGAGCATGAGCCGGGCCAATTGGGGGCGCTGAGTGGCTAGAAAAGGTGGGGGCAGAATTACAGTTTCAGACGGCCAGTCCAGTCGACAAGAGCTTGGCAAAATAATCGCAACTCCAAACCTCTCAGGAGAGGAGCAACTCCTGAGCAATGTTGATGGCAAATCGTCTCATGGTTAAGGAGTCAGCGAGACTCTCTGATGGCGAAGGATCTATGGTAGGAGATAATTCTATGGTATTCTCAAGCCCTTCTCTCCACCAAGGACACTCCCGAAAGTATGCTTCAATCAAGGCAGCCTCGTTCGAGCGAAACAAAAGCCTCCCTTCCTCTCTTCTCCTCTCGCTCAGTTCCCTTGAAACCTCCTTAGGCCGCCATAGGATCTCGCTCTCCCATCGCCAACCTCTGAGGGCCGGCTATTTCTGCCTGCCCAGGCGGCTCGCCCAATGGGCCAGTCTCGCTGACTGTGCGCGACCTCAGCTAGCTAAAGCAACACTAAGAAACAATTTTCTCCCAAAATATCCTCATGATCCCCTCATCACTTGATCACCAAACGGCAACTTAATCTTCAGTTCAATACTCATCAGATCTAACATCGCCCTCTTCACAATGGCCGAACCTGCTCAATCACCCCTCTTCTCCTCCACCACCCTCCCCCTCCAGTCCTGGTCGACGACCAGCGTGCTGCCGCCGTTACGCTGAGCAAAATCTGGGCTGAGTTGTTAGACCCAGAGTTTGATGACGATATCGTCCACAAGGGTGTTGGCTACCTGGAGTTAATGAGTATCATGAGAGGCAAGGCACCTTTTCTATCCAAAAAGGGGTATGTCGGTATAGGGCCGCCAACGATGGCTCTGGGGGATATGATAGTTATCTTTGCAGAATCTCACATTCCTCATGTCCTGCGGGCAAGCATCAACCGAGAGAAGCACTGGGAATACGTCG
The DNA here is from genome assembly GCA_004802645.1 of Amesomyces nigricolor. Classification (NCBI taxonomy): domain Eukaryota; kingdom Fungi; phylum Ascomycota; class Sordariomycetes; order Sordariales; family Chaetomiaceae; genus Amesomyces; species Amesomyces nigricolor. Next base: position 946,094 of record SRKS01000004.1, read on the forward strand.
GTGAGACGTATTGTGATGGGGTCATGGATGGTGAGGCCTGGGACGAAAGCAAACTCGAGAGCTTCTTCTTGGTTTGATGGAGAACAGATAACATTTTCCCTAAAATATATTGTCCCATAGAAATGAACTTCCTTCTCAAAAAGAGACCTGAACTTTCGAAGTCCAGGGTGCCTGACCTTGAACAGCAGAACTCAACTAAAAAACCACGATGCCATCTCCCTTCTCTAGACACTCGTCTCCCACCTTGTTTCCCGCTTCCATCCTGCTTCCATCCTGCTTCCAACCTGCCTCCAACCGAAATAGGGTTGACTTACACCGTCCTTTAGAAGTGCCATCTACTTGACAAGAAGACACAGTTTCAACATCGATATCACCTCACAACACTACCTTATGGTAAGTTGAGAATAATGAAGTATCTTCATTTTATGTACCGGGTCGAGGAATATATCTACCTCTATCCCAGCATGCCCATTTTACCGCTAGGTAACAACAACAACACTCAATCCGCCCTCCCTATCCATGCACAAAAGCAGAAACCCAATGCCCATGCTTACAATCCCAAAGACAGAAAAAGAAACGCCCGTCCATCCCATAAAAATCATGAGCATGCATCATCATCACCCCCCATTGTCAGCAGTCTGAACATCCGTCCCCCTGCTCTCTCCCCCCTTAATCATAAATATCCTCATCCATCGAATCCGGCGCAATCTCATCCAACGCCTCATCCTCATCAACCATCATATCTTCATCATCGCCCTCACTATCCGGATGATTCGGCAGCACCGTCACCTTTCCATCCACCAAATCCACATTCGCCACCTCCCCATCTCTGATATTCCCCCTCAGGATCAAAATCGCCATGCGATTCAGCACCTCCCTCTCCAACAACCGCTGCAGCGGACGTGCACCATACGCTGGCGAATACCCAGCCGCACCCAACTTATCCTTCGCCGCATCCGACACCCGGATCGTAACATTCCTGTCATTGTCCGTCAACCGCTTCTGGATCTCGCCAATGCGCAGGTCCACAATCTTGCGGATCTCGCGGCGCGTGAGGCGGTTGAAGATGACGATGGAGGAGATGCGGTTGAGGAACTCGGGGAGGAAGTAGTTGCGCAGGGCGTTCATGACCAGCTCCTTGGTGGTGGGGTCAATCTTGCCGTCGGTGCCGTTGGGGCGGGCAAGGTACTCGGCGCCCAGGTTGGACGTCATGACGACGATGCAGTTGCGGGCGTCAACGACGCGGCCCTGGCCGTCTGTGATGCGGCCGTCGTCCATGAGCTGCAGGAGGACGGTGAGGACTTCCTTGGCGGCCTTTTCGACCTCGTCGAAGAGGAGGATCGAGAAGGGCTTGCGGCGGAGGGCCTCGGTCAGCTGGCCGCCCGCGTCGTGGCCGACGTAGCCTGGAGGCGCGCCGATCATGCGGCTGAGAGAGTGCCGCTCTTGGTACTCGGACATATCGAAGCGGATCATGGCCTTGGGATCGTCGAAGAGGAACTCGGCAAGGGCCTTGGTGAGCAGCGTCTTGCCGGTACCCGAGGGACCGCAGAAGAGGAAGCTCGGGGGCTGGTTGGGGTTGCTGAGGCCGGAACGCTGCAGCCGGATGGCGTTGGAGACAGATTGAACGGCCTCCTTCTGGCCGACGACGATCTTGCTCAGGGCCCGCTCCATGTGCAGGAGCTTCTCCTTCTCAGACGTCTTCAAGCGCGTGACCGGGATGCCGGTCCAGCGAGCGACAATCTCGTTGATCTGGTCGGGCCCGACGACGTCGGTTACCATAGAACCGCCAGCATCGGGGCCATTGGCATTAAGGGCGGCATCGGCAGCCGCCTTCTCCTTCTCGAGCCGCCTGATGGCCTGCTCCTGCTCGGGAATGGCGTAGTACTGCAGGTCAGCAGCGCGGCTGTGGTCGCCCATGCGGCTCGCATCCTCGGCCTTGACGCGCAGGTTCTCGAGCTTCAGCTTGGCTTCCTGGATGTCCTTGCCGCGCTGGCGCTCGCGCTCGTACTTCTCGCGGAGCGGCCGCAGCTCTTCCTCGACGTTCTCAGCATCCTGCTTTGCCTGGGCGAGGCGGGCCTTGGATGCGTCGTCCTTCTCGCGGGACAGGGCGTGGATTTCGATCTTGAGCTGGCGCAGGCGGCGCTCGAGGGAGTCAATGACCTCGGGCTGGGACTCCCGGGCGACGCGGACGGCGGCAGCAGCCTCGTCAATCAGGTCGACGGCCGAGTCCGGAAGTCTGCGGGTGGTCAGGTACCGGGCGGCGAGGTTGGCCGCAGCAACGATGGCGGCGTCGGCAATGTTGACACCATGATGAACCTCGTACTTCTCCTTGAGGCCGCGGAGAATGGAGACGGTCTCGGGGATTGATGGCTCCTTGACGAGCACCTGCTGGAAACGGCGCTCAAAGGCGGCGTCCTTCTCAATGTACTTGCGGTACTCGCCAAGAGTGGTGGCGCCGATGCAGTGAAGCTGACCCCTGGCGAGCATAGGCTTGAGCAAGTTGGCAGCGTCCATGCCGCCCTCACCCGAGGAGCCAGCGCCCATGAGAAGGTGGATTTCGTCGACGAAAAGAACAATCATGTCCTTTGACTCCTGGATCTCCTTGAGGACACCCTTCATGCGCTCCTCAAACTCGCCTCTGTACTTGCTGCCGGCGACGAGGGCGCCAACGTCCAGCGAGAGCAGCTTGCAAGCCGCCAGGTTGTCGGGAACGTCGGCGTTGACGATTCGCTGAGCAAGACCCTCGACGACAGTCGTCTTACCCACACCGGGCTCGCCAATGAGCACGGGGTTGTTCTTGGTGCGGCGGGAGAGAATCCGAATGACACGACGGATCTCCTCCTCACGGCCAATGACGGGATCAATCTTGCCTTCCCTCGCCATGGCGGTCATGTCAATCGTAAACTTGGCGAGGTTCTCATTCTCCTGCTCCGTATCGGCGTTGCGCGAATCGACGCGCTTGGTACCCCTGATGGCGACCACAGCATCCTGGATGAGCTTCGGCTTGGGGATGTTGGCCTCCTTGAGGGCGGTCTGGATTGAGGGGTCCTCCGAGATGGCTGTGATGAGATGGTCAACGGCAATGTATGTGTCCTTCTGCACCTTCTGGAGGTCCAGGGCCTTGCGCAAGACGCTGTTGAACGACGGGGACATCGAGACATTCTCGGGCGGGGGGTCCTGGCTTGGGAGGCGGACGAGGGTCTTCTTGAGGGCGCGGTCGAAGAGCTGGGGGTCGCCATGGGCGCGCTCAATGACCTGGCGGAACAGCGAGCTGGTGGTGCCGGGCGGCGCATTCTGCAAGTCTTTGCTCTGGTCGGGGAGGGGGTCGAGGAGGGCAACAGCCAGGTGAACCGGCAGCAGCTGGGAATGTGCGTATTGCTCGGCCAGGGCCATGGCGTCTTCCAACGCCTTCTTGCCCCGGTCGGTGAACTCCATCTTGGAGGAGGCCATTGTGAACTATGCGGATGCGAGACCGATGTCTCGGCTGTGATGTCTCGTCTGGTTGTGCTCAGTCGAGCGAGAAATTGTTGTTTCTCCTGGACGGCGCCTCTCTGTTGAGTGTGACGTCAGGCTCCAATGGAAATCTGAGGGCAGTGTCTGCTCTGGTGCAGCAGCGGGGTATTTTGGTGATTGCGAAGATGGTGTTCGGAGGAGAGTGGGAAGCTCTCTGAAGAACCGAAGCTCAAATTTATCCTAAAAAGTTGGCGAAGTGGGAAGAGAAGTTTTCAGCTTGCTTGCCTCGTCCAGAGCCAACTGGAAAGAAGTGGGATGGAGATGATGACACCAGCAGCTGCCAGGCTCAGCGAGGAACTTCGCTGGTGGTTGGCGGAAGCACCCGCCGCTGCCTGCAAGCTCCAGAACCAGCTCGAACCCACGAAGTCGACCCAACGCGGGGTAGCTTTTGGCCAATGAGAGGCCGCAGATCAGGCTCTAACCGACTACGGATTAGTGTCTTGGCCACTCTGACAAGGAGTGACGACATGTGGTCTGACCACAGCTGTCCTTCCTCAGCTTCAACACAATCAGTCATGAAGCTATCTCGAACCTGAGTCGCGGAGCAGCAACCTGGAGGGGCTGTCCGGGAAGCTACCTAGCTACAGTCAAATACCGGAGATAATTGAGTGCATCTCTTTGTTACCGAGCGATCAATACACCGGTGACGGAAAGGGCACATCGTGTCAACAATCAACATGTCTCCTTCCTCCGGTTACTGTGTTGATCTCGTTGGCCTCGCAACCCGCGGAACTGTAATTGTGACGTCCTGAATTGCGCCACGCTAATTAGGTAGCACTCTAGAGCCTTCATCCTCGTCCAGCTAGCTCCAATAGTCTCTCAACTTACGAAAAACACCATCACGACGGCCTCACGATCAAAAATTCAGAGTCAAGTTTGGTGTTACCAGTCCATGTTCACCCGCATCTCACACCTACTAACCCGCAAAATGGCAACCGCCACGGAAAACCGCAAACTTCTTCACTTCACCCAAGCCATGAAACTTGTCTACGGCGCCTTTGATCAGCACCTCTCCTCCCCCGAATCCGCACGCAAATGGACACCCCCGGACCACCCCGGCGCGGGCGGCCACCGCGGGCGATACCTCTGGACAGATGCATTCGGCGTCGTCAACCTGATCACCCTCTCGCGCGAAACCTCCTCCCCAGAAGCATACCTGACCCTCGCCAAACAACTCGTAACAACAGTTCACTCCGTCCTAGGCTCCACGCGCGACGGCTCCGCCCGCCTCCCGCGCGCAACCGACGCCGAGCCGCTGAAAGGCGGGCTGCGAATCGGCAAGGCGGAGGAGCATGGGAGCGATGGGGACGGACAGTACCACCATTACTTGACGCTGTGGATGTTTGCGCTGGACCGGCTCGCGCTGGCGACGGGGGAGAGGGAGTACAGCGAGCTGGCGGTGCAGCTGGCGCGGGCGGTGCATCCGCATTTTGTGGTGAGGAGGAACGGGGAGGCGGTGAGGATGGTGTGGAAGGTGTCGATGGATATGGGGACGGCGCTAGTGCCGTCGGAGGGGCATTTGGATGCCGCGACGGGGTTTGTGGTGTATCGGTTGCTGCAGAGGACGGCGGAAAGGTTGCAGGGCGTGGAGGGGGTGTTGGAGGGGGAGATTGGGGACTATAGGCATCTTATGAGTAGGGAGGGGAGGCTGCATGCCAGTCGGGATCCGTTGGATTTGGGGATGGGGCTGTGGATGAGCCATTTCTTTAAGGAGGAGGAGTGGGCGGCGACGCTGGGCAGTCAGAGCTTGGGCATGGCTCGGGCCGTGTTGGATGAGAAGACGGGGCTGGTGTCGAGGGACGCGTCCCGGAGGCTGGCGTTCAGGGAGTTTGGCACATGCTTGGGTTTGGAGTGCTACGGTGTCGACGAGGGGCTGAAGAAGAGCGTAGATGCCGTTGTAAATTTCTGGCACCACTACTTGGAGGAGTCGACGGACGAGGACCTGCGCCCCATCTCGCTGGTCATGTATGCGGCGGCGTTGATACCTGGAGGTGAGCAGCCGTGGAGATGGCCAAAAGAGCTCAGCTAACAGTCTTTAGCCTGGAAGGAGGGGTATCTTGGCCATGGATTGCCGATAATGTCGGGTTGAGTGTTGGGCATGCATTCTTGTCCATGATGTGTATCCCCAGTAATTGGAAAGGTTGACTTGAGAGTTGTAGCTCGTCAGCTTCATCTGCTTTGGTGGATACCGGTCATCAAGGGAAAGCGCATATTCCGTGCCTCCTAGCGCAATCCATCCATCAGCTCTTTTCCTGGTGGAGAAAGCAATCAGCTCGGGCAATTGGTCTAGGGGTATGATTTTCGCTTCGCATTGGCTTCGATGCGCCTTGTGAAAGGTCACCGGTTCGAATCCGGTATTGTCCATCTTTTTCCAGTCGTGCACTTCTGTACCTTTTTTTTGTCCTACGAATATCAAACACTGGTATCCTCCAGCATTGTCCATGTTTTAACTCTGCAGGGTTGCGTTGCCTCGGTGTGCTGGGGGTCTTGGTCCTTGATCTTCTGTCCAGGTTTGGGTGCCAGATGCCGGGGTTCTTATTTGAATGTTGAGGGTTAGGGTCAAAGTGCCAACCTGACATTTTCAATTTCAGCACGCTGTCTCTCTCACACACGATTCCCGAGTGTCAACTCCCTTTTTTCTCCAACATCACATTTGCTTTTTCTGGGCATAAACCTTGCACATTAGGGCCGAGGCCTGGTATTGCCAACGGAACCGGAATCTCAATGAGGCATCTCGGCATCTTTCGCCATACGGCTGCACCACTCCGAGTCCGCTGCCTCTCCCACAATGCCCCAACGATCAGAAGATTCATACCAAAACCGGACAGCATTACCGACGAGATTGGAATTGTGGGGAAGCGAGCCATCCCGGCCATCTTCGCCCGCGGTGGAACTTCCAACGGCCTTGTTCTTTGGAAACACCAGCTGCCGCCCCAGGCCACATGGCACAAGGTTCTGCCTGCCCTCATGGGCTCGCCTGACCGTTACTGCCGCCAGCTCGACGGCATGGGGTCCGGCATCTCGTCCACGTCCAAGATCTGCATCATTGACCACTGCAAGGACCCCGACATTGCCGATGTCGAGGTCACTTTCGTCCAAGTTGGCGTCAAGGACGGCGCTCTAGACATGGCGGGGAATTGCGGCAACATGCTGTCCGTCGTCGGTCCTGTCTACTTCGAGGAGAGCCGCCTCGCCTCCCAGTTGATGGAGAATAATCCCACCGGCAAGAGGTCGGCCGTCGTGCGCATCTTGAACACCTCCACCTCCAAGGTCACCGTCTCGACGTTCGATGTTCATGGATTTCCCAACAGCAGGTATAATCCCTCGGGACGATACAGTATAGATGGGGTGTCCGGGGTCAATTCGTGCATCGAGCTCAGCTTCCTCAAGCCTGGGGGCGCCAAAACCGGCCTTACGCTGCCGACGGGCAACCCAGTCGACACGCTCGCCGTGCACGACAACCTCACCATCGAGGCGTCCCTTGTCGACGTATCGAACCCAGGCGTATTCGTCCGAGTCTTAGATCTACCCGTCCGAGACCCAGAGTCTATAAATCCAGACAGAATCGCGACCAGCTCAGCGCTCCAGGACCTTCTTGAGAAAATTCGACAGGCCGGTGCCGCCAGGATGGGCCTCGACCCCAGGATCCAGAGCGTGCCCAAGCTTGTGCTCGTCTTCCCCCCAGAAATTGCCCGGCAGACACCCGGAATCAACATCAAGTGCCTGGCCCTGTCGATGAAGCAAGCTCACCTGGCTATGCCCGTGACGTTGGCCATGGGTCTTGGCGCGGCTGTCAAACTCCCAGGGACGATCCCCAACCAGCTTGCTGTCAGCACCGGCGAGAGCGACACCATCGTCGTTGGGCACCCTACTGGCATGCTGGACGTCGGGATACTGATTGAAAATGGAGAAGTTCTTGCGGCCAATCTGAACAGAACCGCCCGTGTGCTGATGAAGGGGGAGGTGTTCTACTGAGCAGCGGATAATCAAGCCACCGCATAGGAAAGACAACAACGTGAGGGTGGGAAGAAGATAGGGAAGGATGACGTGAGAACCACATCGCCGGGAACGATATAGAACTTTAGGAACTTCCAAAATCGGGAATTGTAATTGTACCCGCATACGCCACCATTACGGGTGCCGGACCGGGCTGACGTGCTGTGGGCATGATTCCGGTGTTTCTGCCAGCCTCGGAAGGGTTGATTCCAGGGCTTCTCACAGCCTTACCAGAACCCGGCTAGTTGGTAATTGCTGGCACATGGACCCCCATTGCACCGAGCCGTACAGCAGCACATGCTGTTGGTCCCTCGCCGAAAAAGTTAAGTCTGGGGTGTGCCAGACCACGCCGATGGGGGCAATAAGGCGCGAGGGCTCGCCCAAGACCTGACTGGTGGGGATTACTCATAGCCCACGACTAATTCTGCAGCGTGCGGGAACGAGGCCATGATTCGTTTAGCAGACGGGGCACGTCCTCGTATTTGGAAGTGTTGCCTCGTATCGCCTAGCCAAGGTACCCCAAGCAGGATCGTCGGGCCCTGCTCAACCAGACCACCACACCGAGCGAGGGCTGCTGCCCTCCCCCGGCTGAGATATCTCCAGGGCCGACTATTCACCCCGTTTGAGGCCATTGTTGGCGCGAGTGGAATCAGCGGGCTTCAGCAGGCCTGGTGCCCTCAGCGCTGAGTGAAGCCGTGGCAAGGACTGCCTCCCGCTTACCAAGGTGATGAGAAAGAAAGCTGTCACGCTATACGCTCGTTTCTGCTGCGGCCTTTATCTTGGCTCGGCCCCGGGGAGACGGGATTGCAGCGCCACAAGAAGTGTTTCAGGTCTCTGTGTTTGTTAGTTACCACTTTGGTTCGTCACCAGGGAAGCACCCCTTGGCTCCTTTCTAGAGGTTATGGATCACTTCAATGCAACAGTCAAGGACGGAAAACTGGTCAAGACTCGACGAGGCCTGCAGATATCGAGACAGAAGCACAACGGCCTGTCGTTCGTCAACACTTCCCCACAAGACGCCGGTTCTGGACCGGCCCCCTCGACAGCAGAAGGATCGAGGCTCCCACAGCCCGAGATCAAGTTCGTCCAAGAGGGGAGCCCTGCTCTGAAGGATACATTTGAGGCTTACAAGCACGATGCTGAGCATTTGGACGCCTCGGATACGTCTCAGGGTACCAAACGACGGCGGAGGGTGGCTCGCAGGGGCAAGTCGCCGGCATCATCACGGACAGGAACATCGCCACATCCATCCCCGGCACCGTTCGAAGAGCAAATATTCCAGATCAAGCAGCCTTTCGAAAGTCAAGATGCCCTCCACCACAATTCACCTCTGGGTGGTCCAGCCACGGAGAAGCATGCGGCAGCATCGACGCCAGATCCGGACAACTCCATCTCGAGCGAGGATTGGAGTTTGTTTAAGCGCTACATCGACATCATACCGCGCGGGCTCTACCCATACGAAGATCTCTTGACGCACAACCCGGCCAGGGCGCCCGAGTTTTACTCCATGGCCACCGGGGACGTGGCTGCACTGCATTGCGTGCTGATGTGCGACAGCATCATGGAAGGCATCAGTTCCGGAACAAAACCAAAGAATCTCGCCTACCACATCTCCACGATCTGCGCCATACTAAACCAAAAGCTGGGTCAGGACAGGCCGGTAGACGCGGTGACGCTGCATTGCATTGCCACGCTGGCCTGGATGGGGGTATGTGCTCCTACCCCTGAAATATTGAAACACAACCAAAGCTGACGGAGTGTTTACCAGTGCTACGTCGGCCGGCTCGACCACTGGCACCTACACATGAAGGGGCTCCAGAAAGTGCTCGACCTGAATGGGGGTTTGGCTGGATTGCCGCCTTGGCTGTTGGCAGAGATACACAAGTATGCCTTGATTCGATGGTCCAGGGGCTGGTTCCGGCTAACGAGCGTCTCAGGGCAGACCTCAAAGGTGCCGCTGCTTTGGCTTCAGCCCCCTATCTCTCGTTTGTCCGGTCTTACAGCTCGGCGTCTACCATTCTGCCGCCCGAGGTACACCAACAAGCAGCGCCTACACTCTCTGCCCTCCTCAACCCGCTCAACATCAACCCCGAGGTTATCGCAGCTCTCTCCTCTCTCTCGGCACTCGCGTCTGCCATCCGCCTCTCGCGTGAATCTCCGGGTGCTGTCACCTACGACCCGCACACTTTCACCGAAGAATGGTTATCTATTCTACACGCCCTCCTCACACGACCAGAACCGCTGCGCGTGACGAACCCCGACGATCCCGCGAGCACAAACCCTTACACAACCGGCTCCCCTGACACCACAAACTCCTACCCGACATCGCCCACCGAAAGCTTCACCGCATACCACCGGCTCATCCCTTTAACCCAGCTCAACCCGGCACCACTTGGACCAGGCGGACACCTCGAACCTGCCCTGCGAATAGCAGCGCTACTGTATCTCAAAGAGCTCCTCCCGGACTATCCTCGGAATGTGGGAGGGTATGCAGTACTGTTAAGTCTGCTGAACTACCATCTCCAGGGGATACTCTGCAGTCCTGACTCTCAGCCCCATCCCTCCGGCTCCTCTTCCGGAGCTCAAACACGAATATCCCAATCCTTGATCGATCACTCCCTGTCCGCTACCACCACCATTATCACGACGCAACACCACCGCGCCCCAGCGCCACCTACAACCAATCCCTCACCAAACCCTCCCTTACAAACATCAAGAAACAAAACCCTCAAACCCATCCTCATCTTCCTCGCCTTGATCGGCGCCCTCCTCTCCCAGCGCGCCAACGCAAACGAATCCCGCCAGCACGCCGCCGATACCACCACCCACGAGCAACAACAACAGCAGCAACAGCAACAAGAACACCATCAATCTCGCGTCCACACCACCACAAATCCTGGAGAGAAAGGGGAGGGGAATCAGCAGCAGCAGCACCAGTACCAGTACCCTAGTTCAATCTACCAACATATCCTGCGCAGTGAGTTGGTTGGGTTGGCTGATACTCATGCTGATGACGAGGAGATCGCCGACCATGTTGATAAAGTTGTGGATGAAGGCGGGCTGGTTATGGTGGAGTTGTTTGAGATTGGGATGGTGTTTGGACAGAATTGGGGTGGTAACTTGGTGAGTGGACAAGGGGAGAGGGGTACTGAGGGTGGGTGGGATGTGAAGGTGGTTTTGAGGGATGTTTTGAAGGGGAATAAGGGAGGTGGGGAGGGTCCATGATGGGGCCTGGAGGTTGAGGGCCGGGAGGGTAGGGGTTCTGGGGACGTGGGGTTGGTGGGAGAGATAAAGAGGGTTGAAGTGGGAGGAGGGTCAAGCGTAAGCATGGATAGATGGACATGAGCAAGAGGAAACTTGGATTGAACTGGGTTGAAACCGGGAGTGTAGATGGACGTGAGAGAGAGGCAACCTGGATGGGACTCGGTTGAATACAGTAGAGCAGACTGGGGTCCCTAGAAGCGATGTTTTGAGTGGGTGTGGAAAGTGAACGACATCCTCCATGCAACTTCATCACGCGAGGAAGAGGCTGAGACAAATGCAATGGTCCACGCCCGACCAAAATACTTCATTCATGTCTTTATCTAGCAACTCGCAAGTGACTAACCGACCAAATGCCCAGGCAAACGAATAATACAAATTACAATCTCCCAATCCTCCTCGCCTACTCCTCATCAGCAGCATCCACCATGCTCGTATCCCCCTTACCACCCTCCTCGCCACCACTCGCGGCAGCAGCAGGCGTCGCAGCCTCCTGCTCCTCCTCCTCATCACTCTCATCCAGGATCCTGCCACGCCTCGACCTCTGCGGCCTGCGCGCAACAGTCTCCTCCTCGTCCTCATCCTCCCTCTCACTCCTACCACCCCTCTCCCCCTCCTCCTTCTCATCCACATCCATCCGATCCACATCCTCCTCCTCCGACCTCGCAGCAGCCGACGACCGTCTCCGCTGCCTCCGCTGCTTCTGCCTCCTCTCACCGGCCTCCTCATCCTCCGACCCCGACGGCGGGGTCCGGCTGCGAGCAGTCCTCTCCAGCGCGCGCTCGGCCCTCTCTAGCGGATCCTCCTCATCCCCCTTATAATCCGCCTCACCGTCCTCATCACTATCCACCACAATCTCGGCCGACTTGAACTTGGCGCTCTCCTTCTTGCTCGCCAACCGCTGCCTCTTCTTAGGCCTCCTCTTCCCCTCGCCGCCACTCTCCTCCCCATCCGACTCCGCAGCCGCCGCCTTCTTCCTATTACGGGCCTTACCACTCTTCACCGGCCTGGGCTCCCTCGACTGCGAATCCCGCTCCCTCCTCCCACCAGCCCTCTTCTTAACCCTCTTCACCTTCTCCCCCGTCTCCTCATCAGTCGTCATCTCGGCCTCCACCCTCGCCCGTTCCTCCTCCATCCTCTGCGCCCCCAACACCCTATCCCTCGCGGCAATCTCCTCCCTCTCCCTGCGAATCTTCTCCTGCCTCTCCCTTTCCGCATCCTCCAACTTCTTCCTCTCCGCCTCGCGACGCCTTAGCTCCGCCTGGCGCTGCTCCAGCGCAGCCGCCAGCTTCTCCTTGTTGCGGGCCTCGTACTCGCGCTGCGACGCCAGCGCGCGCTCGAGCTGCTTGCGCTGCGTGTTGCGCGCCATGTTGGCGCGCTGTTCGATGTCGTGTTTTGGGTAAGGGGGGGAGGGGGAGGAGGCGATGGCGTCGAGGGTTGTGATGGCGGACTCGAGGCCTTCGGCCGCTTGCTCGAGTTGGAATGAGGTGCGTTCGCTGTCGCGCATGGAGTGCAGGGTGAGGGCGAGTTGGATTTGGACGAAGGCGACGTTAAATTTGAAGTGGAGTTGTTCGGGGGCGACAGAGAGGGTCTGGGTGGGGGTTAGTGATGAGGTGACAAAATAGAGAGTGGGAGGGGACAACATACCTTCTTCGCGTACTCGAGGGCCATCTTGTAGGCGTCCAGGTTCTTCTCGGCCCGGCCCTTGTTGAGCCAGGTGCGGCCGAGGCAGGAGAGGATGCCGGCGTCATTGGCCTTGTTCTCCTTGGAGAGGGCAATCTCGTAGCTCTCGATGGCCTTGCTAAACTGCTTCAGCTCGGCGTAGATGTGGCCGAGGTTGACGTAGACGTGCGGGTCCTGCATGGTCTCGCGCACCTTGATGAAGATCTGCAGCGCGTTCTTGTAGTCCTTCCGGTCCTCGACGAGCGCGATGGCAATGCCCTGGGCGGCATACGCGTTCTTGGGGTCCAGCTGCAGCGCCTTGTCGAAGAACTCGACGGCGCGGCTGTAGGCGGCACTGCGCTTCTGCTTGTCCTGGTCGGTCTCCCGGCGCATCTCGCGCGCGGACATGAGGTGCAAGTTGCCCATACCGACGAGGGCATAGCGGTCGTGCTTGTCGTAGTTCTGGAGGGTGTGCTTGTAGTGACGCTGCTCGGGGTCCTCGGCGATGTTGGCGGGCCTCTTCTTGGAGTTCACCTTGCCCAGGAACCATCCGTACAGGGCGCGGACCTCCAAGTCGGAGGAGTTCTCCTGGTAGAGCTTGGCGACCATATCTGGGCCCTCCTTGTTCGGGTTCTTCCGCAGCTTGATGTAGGCAAGCCTCGTCCGCGCATCTGTGTAGTCGTTGTGGCGACTCAGCAGACGATCGTAGGTCTCAATGGCCTTGCCAACCTCGCCCTCGTACTCGTAGCTCCGGCCAAGGTTGAAGGAGATGGTTGTGAGAAGGGCATCCGTGTCCACATCGGTCTCACTCTGGCTGATGCGGGCGCAAGAGTCGAGGGCGGCCTGGAAGAATTCGGTGGCAAGCGTGTGCTTACTGTCCTGGGAGTAGAAGCATCCGATGTTGTTGAGAAGCTGGGGTGGCAAAAGCTTGCGGATCGCAGCGCGGGCGGCGGCGTCATCCTCGGCGTCGGCGGGGTATTCTGATTGCGGGATCTGGTCAACCTCGAGCTGCTCGACCTGCTGAAGGCACTGCAGAGCCTTGTCGGGGTGTTCCGTCTCGTACAGGCGGGCGAGATTGAGCAGAACAGCAGCATCCGGCGCGAGGTTCTTCTTAGGGTCCTTCCATGCAGAGCGAACGCCCTCCAGGAGGTTGACAGCTTTCTTAACCTCGGCGCTCTTGTCCTCCTTGACCGCCGCCGCCTGGTTGGCAAAGACTTCCTCCGCATACAGGGTCCCGAGCAGGATCATGGCCTCATAGTTCTTGGACTGCTGAATCATCTTCTCCAACCGAAGCTTCGCCTCGCCCAGATCGTTCTTCATGACCGAAAGCTGTGCCGCACCAAACTTGGCAGGCAAAAAGCCACGCTCAGTGCCACCCCTGGCATCGTCGGCGCGACGGTAGTAGTCGCCGGCGCGCTCCAATTCGCCGGCGTAATGCTCCTTGCGGGCAAGAAGGTACCAGCCGTCGCTGGCAATGTTGTTGACATCGGTGAACTGAATGGCCTTGTGGGCCAAGGCGTCGACGTTGGGGAACTGCTTCCGGGAGAGGAAGTAGCCGGCGAAAGTGGCGCAGGTGAGGGGGAGGTTTTTGTCGAGCTTGAATGACTTCTGGGTGCACTCGGTCATGGCCTTCTTGTAGAGCCGGATGAACTCGGGGCTATTTGTCGGCACATGGCTGCTTGCCTCGAGGTAGTAGAGGCCGAGAAGAATATTGGCGTACTTGGAATCCGGGTTGATTTCCAGGCAGCGCTCCCATGCCATTTTCGCATCGTCCTTGAAACCGAGTTGCCAGAAGCAGCAGCCGATACCGATGCGCGGGTCCGGGTCAGTCATGTCGGGCATCTTAGTGAGGACGTCTTGGTAGGCGGCCAGCGACTCTGGGTATCGGCCGAGAGTGAAGAGCACACGCGCCTTGCCCATGACGGCCAGCATGTTCTTCCCCTGGGAGACACGGATTGCCTCCTCAAACGACTTCAGGGCGTTGCGCAGCTGCTCGGCCTTGTGTGAATCGACGCCGCCTGGTGCTTTCGACGGGGGCTGGATGGAGGCTCTAAGAAGGATGAGGACGCCGCGGGCCAGGAATAGCGGCGGGAAGGCTGGGTTGATGCGCGACGCATCGTTGAGGCTCTGTGTGGCCAGTTGGAGGTAGTATTCCTTCGTCTTGACGTCCGAGCCCAAGGCGCCCTCGGGCGGGACTCTGGGGGCTTCCCTGCTCTTGTAAAGGTAGAGCCAGCAAAGGCAGGTGATGATGCTGAGCTTCTCGCGCTGGTTCGCCTGCAGGACATTAGCGCCGCGGACGAGCATTTCGATGGCAAAGTCGATCCTCTTCTGTTTCGCATAGGCCAGGGCGACAGTCATCCAGTATGTCCGGGCCGCACGCTCGTTCTCAAAGACTGCGCAGAGCTCGGTGGGATCGTCGGGGAGCACCTCGAGGTCAATCTCAACGGCCTCGTCATCTTGTACGGGAAGGTCGATTGTGGATGGGATATCGCAGAAGCGCTTGCTCTTGTAGATGCCATTGGCATCTGTGCCGTTGGGTTGGCTGCTCTGAAGAGCCGAAGCCATGTTGAAGGGGTCGACGCGTCACGCGTGAGGGATCGTGAGCTGAAGTCGGGTGTCGAGCCGGTTGCCGAAGCACTCGGTGAAGGAGTCGGTTCGTTCTGATGATTCTCGATTCTATGTCGAAGAAAGACGCGACTCGTGAAGCTGGGCGATGGTTGGAAGGGAGTTAGGGAAAAGGGTGGAAGCGAGAGTTGTGGTTGTTCGAGATTTGTGTTGCTACTGCGGCATGACGGTGGTTGATTTGGGGTGGGTTGAAGAAAAAGAACGATGACAGCTCGAGGTCGAAGTGAGGTGACTGCTATTGTCCAGCAGCCAGTTCCCTATTGTTCCTATTGAGGCGAGGTCGTGAATACCTAGACAGAGTCCACTCTTGCGCTCGGCGAATGGAGCGTCGATGAGGCTGAGAAAGGCTTGTGTGGTGGATCCCTGCACCAACTCAGTCGCGAACACCCTTGAACTGAGAACCCTCTCTGATTGGGCTGTTTCTGAGCATCCCTTTTTGAACCACGCTCCAACAACAAGGCTGTGATTCGACCTCGGCCTTCTCCCTTCATCTCCATCACCAGCTGAACAGAGAAGAATTGAGGTTCACACACTACCATCAGAAAAAATAATTATTCATACTTTATTTGTTGAAATCTATCATGAATCCAACCCACTGATTCAAACATTTTGAGTGAGAATTGTCGTTATGGGCTAATACGCAACACCAAACACCATAATCCCGGATCACCACACGCAAGGAGCTAGAGTTTTTTTCTTTCTTCCTGATTGCAACGGCAGTCGTTTTTGGGCATTGCTTGGTGATAGATGGAATGAACGAGGCTGTTACCATGACGCGTCCACCAGCCACACCGCGTCTGGGGACGCGTGTGCTTCCAACAGCGACCCAAATCGATAAGCAGGGAGGGCTTCATCCCATGGTGATAGGAGAACTTTGATTATGTGCCCGGAAGGAACGATATTGGTGGCCATGTTTGCAATGTCTGTAGTCGCCCTCTTATCGCTGTCCGTTGCCTGGTAACCATCTCTGTTCTCTCAACTTCGTGCAGTCCTCCAGCACCTTGTTTTTCTTGTTGTGATTCTCTTGCTGCTACAAGCCTTGAGTTGTGCAAACCATCTTGTTCTTGACCGACCACAGCCATCACAGTTATTGTGCTCTATCGGTCCCGTCTTCTGATTCATCACAAGAATATCTCGCTTCTTCTGCGACTGTCATTGGAAGCAGGCTGGTCCAAAGCCCATCAGTCTTGGTTCGTTTTTTCTTGAAGCAGCAACCGTAAATCCCTTTGGCTTTTGACTGACGCTTAACAGGACATCACCATGGCCCCCTTGCCTTACTCGGCTGAGCCTTGGCTTGCATCACGGTCGGCAAGCGCCCTCTGCTCTGGCTGGGATTGCCTGAGCGATGCTGCACAGCTCGGTGTTATCCTTGTTGTTGTCGCGATCTCGATTGTGTTGGGCTACCTCTACTGGCGCTTTCAACTCAAGCCTAATTCCCAAGGAGCTCGCGGCAACAATCGATCTGTGACAAACGCGTACTGGGAGGTGACGAGAAGAGACCCCAGCACCGTCTCCATCACCATTCATCGGGAGCGACAACCTGAGGACAACAACGAGGATGACGGGAGAGTTAAAGAGAACATGAGAACGGAGAACGCCATACTGAGGAACGGCAACGACCAAGCTGAACCACAGGAAGGCATCATCGGCCCTGCGACGAAACACAGCTCTACGATCGAACAAGTGGGAGATGGTGCTGGTTCAACCATCCATCGAACTTTCGCTCAGTCTGGAACTGGTGGCCCTTTGGAGATTCACCTGATGCCTCCGCCACCGCCTCCTCCGGCAGTGCTCTGGGCTCCCGCAGCCTTCTCGACTTTTCCCCCTCCGCCCCCATTTGGTCCTTTACTTCCCAATGAGCCTATACCTGTACCTCCTCCCGCACCTCCGGTATCATTCGGAATCCCTTCGGCATACCAGCCCCCACCCCCGCCCCCGCCCCCGCCTCCATACTTCGGCCATGGCCAGGGCCAGAGCCAAGGCGCCATACCATATCTCCAAGCTCAGGCTCAGGGAATGCGCAGCACCGTTCCCGCCTACCCGTCTTATCCTCCTCCGCCGCCTCCACCTCCTCCACCTCCTCCGCCGCCTCCGCCTCCTCCGCCTCCTCCGCAACCTGCCGAGCCAGCGACTACCCCGAGACACGCCAGTACCGGAGCCACTCAGAGCCCTCCGCTTACCAAAGTCCCAAGTTGGCGGCGCTGGTTTCCCTTTCGGACCCGGGCCCCTACGCCCGGTCACGCCAGCACCATTTCCGGCTCATCTGAACGCGCCAGATCTTCATCGCCTGCGCCGCGTCCACGCCCGCCGGCTCCATTTTCCACCCGCTCAGCCTCTTCAGCACCCCCCGACCGTGTTCGCAACCGCGGAAGAGCCGACTCCAGATGCCCATCCACCAGGCGTCGAGCTTCCTCCCCGATGAGGTCGCGCTCCCCGCGACGCTCCTCAGAGCACCAGCGGCAGCCCAATAACCCATCCCAAACCCGCCGCCGCAACACCTCCCCCTACCAATCCGACTTCACTTACACCTCCCGCTCCACCAACTCCAGCCTCGAAACTGGAGTTCACAGCAACCAGAGCAACCATCGCCCCTCAAGATACACCACCACCCATTACCCCCATAGATCCTCCCCCACCTATCCAACCCATCCATCAACTTCAATCCCCCTCCGCAACCTCCGCCACTCCCGCTTCTCCCACCACAATCACAACAGGCGATCCAGCCCCAGCCCCGACATCCAGTACCCCAGCCCTGAGCGGCGCAGGGCAAGGGTGTCGTTTGATTTGCCCCGCGACAGTGAGGATACTCACACGGGTTATTCAGCGTCTTCGTCGCGGGAGGAGTGGGAGGAGAGGGGAGAGAGGGGGGGTGGGAGAGAGGGTGGGAGCAGGGGAAGGTATGTTAGGGGGGAGAGTGAGATTGGGGTGAGTAGGGAGCGGAGGGAGAGTAGGGAGAGGTATCATGGTCGTAGGGGGTTTGAGGAGAGGGGGCGTAATCGGGAGAGGGGTGGTTTGGTTGATCAGGTTGTTGATACGTTTTATCAGATGCGTCGGGCGCTGAGGGGGGATTAGAAGTGAGTCAATTGTAGGATGTGAAGTTGAGAACAGCTGGGGTTGTGTTCAGAAGGACAGCCGGCAGTTGTTGGAATTTGTCATGCATATATGGATACCCCGAGCAGTATGGGAGAGGGAGATGTATGGAGTAACACCACGTGTTGTGGGATGATTGTATGGAGATCTGTACGGAATACACGTTTGTAAGGTTATACTTGGTGCCTTCACATGACCATTCGTCACATTGGACTGCTGCAAAATGAGCTGCCAAAGAAGGATTACTTAGTAGCCTTTGGTTGGGAGCTCCGAGGTCAGAGCTGGCCATGGCTTTCTAAGGTTTTAGATTCACATCTAGCAGCTGGAAATAGGAGACAATAATACCTTGCATATTTCCAAGATTACAAAATGTTCCATCAGCCACAAGCTCCAGGCCGGTGGTGAAGCCCGAGCACAAACCGAAATTCTGAACGACGCGCTCCACCTGGATGGACATCGAGGAGCGATGACATCATACCACCCTGGACAAGGTTCAGCTGAGAGTTTCGGGCGCGAGGTCGAGGTAGAATCAGACTGCAAAGGTATGGAGCAAAACAGCCTTGAATCACAAAATAAAAGCTGGGAGACACAAGTTGGGCTGAAATGTGCGAAATGAAGATCTTTGGTCTGAGATCCAGAGAGGACGTCGCTTCCCCAGACTGATTGCTGGAGCCGTGTGGGTCCTTAAAGCCTTACGTAACCCAGGACTGGCCTGTGCGGCACCGTCGTCATCTTCTTGGCGGGCGTGCCTCGCCTCGCATCACCTGGAACCTGAGCTTCGGCCCACTCACCACTCAGCAACCACATCTCAACCAGCGGCGAATTAGTTTTACCTGAGTTTCCATATCAACTTCTGCAGCTTCGCGGCCGGTAACCGGCGCTCACACCTCTCGAAAACAGCACCTTTACAATTCTTCCGGCCGCTACACGAACCCAGCGCATCTGCCATCGACTGCCCCCGGCCCAAGCGCAACCCCGCGGTCCCTGGCTTCCCGAGTGTCTGGTTCCGCCCTCACAGTGCCCTGCGTTTGTCCTTTACCGGCCTCGACCAGATTGACCACGGCTCTGCTTTTTATAGTGCGCGTGCGTGCAGCCAGCTCCGTCACCAGCTGTCTGTGCAATCGCTCCGGTCCTCCATCATCATGTGGAACGATGAGGATAACAATCCGTATGGGAGCTTTGAACGCAGAGACTCCTTTGCGTCCTCTGCTAACCCTTCCTCGCCCATTACCCGAGACTGTAAGTTTATATATACCTCTCCTCGTCCCACACACTCCATTTGTTGCCGTCAACATCATGGACGACTCTTCGGAGTTTCATAACATTCCGCTTGACTCCCCGGACGAGAATGCTGATGCCGACTGGGAAGTAATAGATCCCCGATATGAAGCTCCCAACACACCGTCTTCCACAGCCGAGGAACCACCCCATCACGATACTACAGATGCCGAGAGCGAAGAGGAGGATGCTGCCCGCTCCCAGGGCGAGCTTGCCCCACGCCGCAAGCCCGGTGGTTACGACAGCCGGGTGGAGCAGATGCTCTACGAGAATCCAGAGCTGCCTATCCTGATTACGGAGGCGGGGAAGAGCCAGGAAAGCGGGAGATATATTGTTTACACGATTAAGACGGGGGTAAGATTTGGGCTGCTCTGTTTGCGGTGCAGAACCAGACGCTGACCAGCTGTTTCAGGAGCTTATAGTGCGCCGCCGCTACTCAGAGTTTGCATCTCTTCGAGATGCTCTTACCAGGCTACACCCAACACTCATTATTCCTCCGATCCCCGAGAAGCACACCATGGCCGACTATGCCGCCAACCCCACCAACGCGAAACAGGACCAGCAAATAATCGACCTGCGGAAGCGGATGCTGGCTGTTTTCCTAAACCGGTGCAGGCGGATGGAGCAGGTTCGCACAGATGGCGTGTGGTGGAGGTTCCTCGACCCCAACTCGAGCTGGGTAAGTTGAAGTCTTGTTGGACAAGGCTCTCTGCTGACTGTTTGTAGAACGAAGTTCTCCATTCCCACCCGGTGTCCTCCATTCCCAAGTCGATAATGAGGGCGCCACCTTTGAACCCCGCGAATCCCACCCCCGGCCACGAGTTTCTTCCCATTCCCGCCAACTCTTCCAAGCTCAAGTCGCTCCCTGCGGCGCCTCCGGCAGACCACACCTCTGGCGCCCAAGTCTTTGCTCGCTTCCCACCGGAAAGCAGCAATCTCAGCGAGCAGGAGCTCGACCCCTACTTTACAGCTTTCGAGACCTCTATCAGGGAACTGGAATCGCTGCTTACGGGTCCGATGGAGAAGGTCAACCGGCGGACACTAAGTCATCTGTCGTCGTTGGCAGCTGACCTCTCAGAATTGGGCGCCAAGTACAATGCCTTTGCGCTTTCAGAACCCGCATCCCCGCTCTCCCCGGCGATCGAGAGGATAGGACAGGCAGCTGACTCGTCCTACATCGCCACCGAGGAACTATTCACTTCTTTGGGGGCGAGCTTCGCCGAGCCGATGCGCGAGAACGCACAATTCGCGGGCGTGATCCGCAGCGTCCTACGGTACAGGGTCTTGAAGCGGGTGCAGCAAGACCTCACTACGGACGAGCTCAACAAGAAGAAGATGCAGCTGGCCCAACTTGAGCAGAGCGAGGCCGAAGCGAGGAGGATCGACCAGTACCTCAGCGGCAGCCAGCAGATCCAACCACCAAGGAGATCGACCAGCATGCGGGAGCCGCAGTCCCACCGCCGCGATGGCTCTAATGAAGACACCGCGTCGATCGACTCGGACTTCCCGCCCACCCACGGCGACTTCTCGTCGGCGCCCTCGGCCAGCATCGGCAAGCCGGAGAGGCCCCCCGCGCAACCGACCCATAGGAAGGCGCCGAGCGCGGCGTCGATTACGAACAAGATCTTTGGCCCGCTCCGGCACGCCGTGCAGGGCGTTGTTGATGCCGATCCGGAGAAGACAAGGCGGGACACGATTACTAAGACGAGGGAGGCGATTGTCCAGCTGGAGCAGGCCAAGGTCGCGTCTGCGGAGGATGTCAAGGATGCGAGTGGGAGTATTCTCAAGGATCTGAAGAGGTTTCAAAAGGAGAAGGAGGACGATCTGAAGCGGTACATGGTATGTTATCCTGTGTGAGTTTGGGGAATGGTGGTTACTAACATGACACACAGCTCGCGTACGCGAAGAGCCAGATCGAGTGGGCCAAGAAGAACAAGGAGACGTGGGAGGAGGCAAAGGCTGAGGTGGAGAAGATTGACGAGTCGTAGAAGGCTCGTAAGGAGCGCCGCTGGTGAGGGGCGAGGATGGCCGGTCTGGCTACGGATTACGCTTCAGTGATGATGTTAAAACCCTCAATGTAATGTGTTATGGGCAGCGTTGGATCAATAGATGGTTCTGATCCAGTCTTCTGTGATTGCAATGTGGGTCCTTACCCCAGATTCTTGGCGTTCTCAACTTTTGATGCCTAAATGAGGCAACATGGGCGACAAAGATGCTGTCCAGCTCTCGTTGTTCAAGAATTTGCATTGTGAAATCTCGTTCCTTTCACGGAAGCTCGTGTTCCACTATCCAAAACTCACCTGCAAAGAGCACCTAGGATTGAGAATAGCTTCCAATCTTGGACTTCAAGCTGAACGAGTGCCGCAGGTGTGGGGAGGTGACTGATAAGATAAGCGACCCAAGCTCTCGGGAAGTGCAACCGTCGCGTCTTTCGTGGCGCATCTCGATCGTCCTCCAGTCCAGCATCAAGTGTCCACAGCAGTTCCGGCATGTGATTGTCACTTTTGAAGCAGCTTCCAGTTATATTCTCCCCGTTCGTCGATCGCCTGCTAGGCATCTGCGTCTGTTCATTCTCCATACCTCCCCATCCTTCTCCGCGTCGCTCTCAACCCCTCCAGTCCATCCGTGTCCATCGACGCCGGCCAGCGCCTGTTCCTCCCTCTCGTCGCATCAGCCTGCCACGGTCCTCTCACGATTCGCTTGAAGGGTTTTCCCTTTGAAGAAGATAACTACAATACAAACACCATGGACGAAAGCGCACACCCTCTCCGGGACATAGCAGCCCCGGGGATCAAGGCGCAGGGGGACCTGCTGCGCGGTCTGCGCATGGAGGTCGCAAACTTGTTGAAGAGGAGCAGCTACAGTTTTCCAGGGGCGCAGCCGGTTAGCTTTTCGCGGAGGCATTTGGAGGAATTGAGGAAAGAGGAGTACGTTCCTCCTTTCCCTACGCTACACACCCGGCTGACCACCCCAGCTACTACGTCTGCGAAAAGTCGGACGGCATCCGCTACCTCCTCTACCTGACCAGCGACGAGAACGGCTCCGAGTGCCACTACCTGATCGACCGCAAGAACGACTACTGGTGGCTGCACCAGCGCAACCTGCACTTCCCGCTCTCCAACGACCACTCCGCCTTCCACACCGGCACGCTCATCGACGGCGAGCTCGTCATGGACACAATGCCCAACGGCACCAAAGAGCCCAAGTTCCTCGTCTTCGACCTGCTCGCCCTCGACGGCAAAGCCGACCTCCTCTCCAAACCCCTCGACAAACGCCTCGGTTACTTCAAAGAACACGTCATGAAGCCCTACAAAAAGCTCTTCGCCGAATTCCCGGGTGAACTCCAATACCAAGCCTTCAAGGTCGAAATGAAGGAAATGCAGTTCTCCTACGGCATCGAAATGATGTTCCGCGAGGTCCTCCCCAGCCTCAAGCACCAAAACGACGGCCTCATCTTCACCTGCCGCACCTCCCCCTACCAGTTCGGCACCGACCCCCACATCCTCAAGTGGAAGGCGCCCCACGAAAACACAGTCGACTTCCGCCTGCGCCTCGAATTCCCGCTCGTCGAACCCAACGAAGCCGAGCGCGCAGACGGCCAAACAGACCCCTTCGTCGACTACGAGAGCGTCCCAGACGCCCGCCTGCTCGTGTTCACGGGCACGGACCGCGGCGCGCCGGGGTATGACGAGTTTAAGGAGCCGTTGTATCTGGCCGAGGACGAGTGGGAGACGCTCAAGGCGCTGGGGGATCCGCTGCAGGATCGCGTGATTGAGTGCTCTCTGGATGAGGAGAAGAGGTGGCGGTTGTATCGGTTTCGGGATGATAAGACGGAGGCGAATCATGTTAGTACGGTTAATAGCGTGTTGGAGAGTATCAAGGATGCGGTCAGTGAGGGGGAGCTGTTGGCGGCGGCGAAGGGGATTAAGGATGGGTGGAAGATGAGGCGGCAGCAGGGGAGGGAGCATTAGGGGTTGGAGGTTTGGGGTTTGAGGTTGGGGAAGGCGTTTTTGGGTTGGGTATATCATGGGATTTTAGCTGGTTCGAGGTCATCAAAGGTACCGCTTGGGCTGAACCTGGTTTGGGCGTTATTGGGATTGTAGCTTAAGGACAAGCTTATCGGTGAGGAAAATGAAGGTCATTCAGGTTGAAGTCATTGCGCTGGCATGACGCGTCTCAGGTGGTTGTCTGCCGCGAAACTGGCGGGTCCAGAGACTGCCACGCGTTAGGGTTTGAGGGCATTCACGATGAGAGTCACGCGCACACAATGCACAGAATTGAAACAACAACAAATTTATTGCTATGTCCTGTGAGCGAGTCGCCTCAACAAGAGCCTGACCACAGCCTTGGATGACAAGACCATGTTACCCCCCAGTTAACCACCAGCAACACCTCCATATGGACAATCACCAGCACCAGAAAAAGCACACAAAATCACCAAATACAAACAAAAAGCAGGGAGATAACCAGGTCTGGCATTTCGTATCAGCCAACCTCCATCCTATCGTCAGGCCCTCTGCCATCCATCCATTGAGGCAGGCATCCCATTCATTCCAAATCTCTCCGTGATATCTCCCATGTCCCATATCTCAAATCCCTGCCCTTCCACGCGCTCACCCGCGCCTCCAGGCCTTTCCCATCACCCCCCATTTACAATCACCCCCTAGTCCAGCGGCATGCAAAGCAACCACCCCTCATGCATGACATCCGCAGGCGGGATCTATCCGAGCATGAACGCGCCCACGACAGCGCCGATCGCCAGAGCGGCGACAAACCCGTAGTAGACATCGGTGTCGGCCGTCTTGCTTGCGCTGCTGGTCACGATGGTCGCGAACAGCGGGGTGGACGACGAGGTGCCGCTGGTGACGGTGCTGCGGGAGAGGGTCGGGTGCGGGAAGGTGAAGCTGCCGTTGGTCATGGTGAGGGGGTGGGCGGTGCCGGCGGTGCCGGTAAGGAGGGGAGGGATGGTGGAGTTGGGGGTGGTGAGGTTGTAAGGGATGGTGATGGTTGTGAGGGCGGTGCTGGGGAGGGTGAGGGTGAGGGTGGTTGTGGCGGTGATCGAGATGGTGAGGGGGGCGCTGGCGGTGACGCCATCGACGGCCTCGGTGGTCATGTCAGTGGTGGAGGCCTCGGTGGTGGAAGTCTCGCTGGTGGCGGAGGTTCCAGTGGTAGAGGTCTCGGTCGTAGAGGTCTCGGTGGTAGAGACATCGGTGGAAGTGCTGGAAACACCAGTGGTGCTGGCCGTAACACCGTCAAAGTTCTCCGTGGTGGAGATGTCCTCGGTAGACTCAGACTCAGACTGGGTGCTGGTCGCAGACACAGCGTCGTAGCTGGCACCGGTGGTGACGGTCACAGTCATGGTCACAGTCTTAGCCGCATCGCAGATAGAGGCCGACTCTGAAGTGCTGAGAAACAAGTCAGGACTTGGTCGCTTGATGAGTGGAAATGGAGAAGCTTACTCAATGGTGGACGAGAGATCAGTGCCAGTCGCGTCAGCAGTCTGGATAACAGACACGGCAGACGGAGTCGGGTAAGAGGTAGAACCAAGAGCGATAGCGCAACCAGTGCCAGAAATGGCAGTGGTGTTGTCGATGCGATAAGCGCGAGCAACGACCGGAACAGCGTGGAGGACAGCAGAAGTCTGAACCTCGACGGCAGAGGCCTCGGCACCAATCCCTGCTGAACTGTTAGCACCGAGGAACATGAAAAAGCATTGAATGAGAGCATACCGCCAGTGACAAGCACCGCAAAGAAGATCAGCATAAAGGTAACCACAGCAGCGGTGCCAGCAGCGAACCAGGCGCCAGCCCAGTAGGCCTGGAGCTCGCGGTTATACTCGTCGTCAGGGCGCATCTTAGAAGAAGACGCCTCGGCATCATGGTCGTTATTAGCCCACTTAACCATCTTGGGCAGCTTGACAAGCTCTTTCTCGCTCATGATGATTGCTGAAAGAGTGAATCTGTTATGATGCTGTTAGCGATTTGTTCAGTTGCATTTTACCGCTTGATCAGACACCACAACCACCAAAGATGGGAATGAGAAGATCGTTAAAGATGCCCAAAGGCAGGGTATTTCGGAACATCTTCCGGAACATTAGGTTCTTGGGATGAATACCCGCAAGACCCGTGGTGTCGGGAGATGACCCGCTGAAGCGAGAGATCCGGACCTGGCTGTCGACCACCACCACGCCGACGGACTCCGCCGGTGCAAGTTCCGGCCAGTTGCGGGCAAAATTGAAGCATAAAAAATAGAACTTACTTGATTGAGTGAATGTGATGCCGGTAATCGACGCAAATTGCTAGAGAACGATGTTGCGCGCCTGGGTTCCGAGAGCGAGAGTCCGGAGTGCGAGCGCCGAGACAACGAGGGAAAGGTTTGGTGGTGTGGGAAAACAAAAAGAAGGTTCCGCTGGAAGTCGGGAATTTATGGATGTCCAGTTTGGAAGAGTGATTTTGGAAAATGGGTGGCAGAAAATCACACCCGGGAAGGAGGGAAAATAAAAACAACAACACGCGAGAGGGGGGGGGGGGATTTTCCAGACTTAGGACGAAACCGCGTTCCTTCCCGGACATCTTTCTCTCAGACATGGGACCATGCCAACAAGAGAAATCGTGAGATGGGGACGGGCCCCCATGGACTCTGGAAGCTGACAATGGAACTTTGTTTCCCTTAGGCTTGTCCTCAGCCCTCAACGATTACCAGGACACACTTGCTCACTTGCTCACACCCGCCACATCAGTGAAGATTCTAAGGAATTGGTTTTGAATCTCTTCTTCTATGTTGCAGCTGTTAATTCTTCTTTGTTGATGTTCTTTGCTGGATTGCTTGGACTAGTTAGGGGCTCAAGTATCCAAACTGGCTTCACTTAGATTCTCTTCTTTTTATGTGCGGGTGGTCTCTCGGGATAAAGCTCGAATGGGAAAGAGAAGAACCACAGAGTCATTTTTTATTGAGCGTAGAGATTATTTTATCTTTGCAAAATCTACATGACCCAGTCCACCCCTTTTCATTGTTATCAGGGCCTTGGTTCTCGGTACCTCTGGCGCAGCAACCATCGGAGAGCTGGACTCTGAGAGATCAGAGCAGAGACTTTACAAAGATTGCTCAAAATTGGGTTAAATACCAGATAAATGCCATGAACCCTCCAGTCCTCCACTTGCCAACCTGAAGCCCGAGTCCCAAGGAGCGAGGCAGCAGGGAAACATTTGCCAGAAAGTATGGTGAATACGCCAATGACAGCGTTTCCTGTAACACAGCAGCTCAAATGTAAAGACATTTCAGCAAAAACTCGTATCAACAGGATCTACCACAATGCCGCTGTCAAGCTCCCGAGATGTCCAAGGTCAAAGTAAACAATGCCCCTGAATGCCAAGACTTGTGGATTGCCCCGGACCCTGGCCAGCTAGAAAGGACTTGTTGGTCTGAAGTGAAGTTTGCGAAATTGAGCTACAGATTAGTTTGTCTCTAAAGGATACAGGCAGCATCCAAATTTTTCGAGACTAGGGGAGGTGATTCTGGGACAGAGTGTTGCCTGATGCTGGTGTTGATTTTGGCCGTCACCAGGGCCAATGCGCCTTCCCGATTAAGAGCTCTGCGCCACATGGCCCCACCCACGATGCGAAGCTCCAGGTTTCCCGCCAGAAGCGACGCGACTGGGAGCGCGTACCACAGCTCTCCACTCCACTCTCTGATAATTATTGAACAGCTGATATCCAACATATTC
Organism: Amesomyces nigricolor; assembly: GCA_004802645.1. Taxonomy (NCBI): domain Eukaryota; kingdom Fungi; phylum Ascomycota; class Sordariomycetes; order Sordariales; family Chaetomiaceae; genus Amesomyces; species Amesomyces nigricolor. The sequence goes on from SRKS01000004.1 coordinate 973,242, forward strand.
AGCATACTCCAGCATCACACCCGACGAATACCCGCTCTGCGCAGCATCGCGATTAACTCGGTGCAATCAGCAATCGCGGCGTTGGCCAGGGACCTCCGCCAATTACCTCTGAGGTCGCACACACACGCGCCGCCGCCCATCCACTGTCTCGACCCTCTCCCACTCTCCCAGTCGAATTCGACGGCCGACTCGACACACAAACCATCCACAGCAATCACGATTCGGCCTGGCACCCACGTCGAAACCATCAGAAATTACACCGCGCGCCATGGCGCCTCGCCGGAGCGCGCCCGCTGAGGTGGAGGAGCAGGAACCAGAGGAGGGAACTACTCAGCTGCAGTTCAACGAACCGCTGACATGGCGCCCCGGGAAGCCAATTCCCATCGACACCCTCCTAAAGAGGCTCGATCGCCTGACTAAGGAGCTGGCCGAGATGGACCAAGAAACCATCGACCCGGGCTCGCTCACCAAGGTCGCCAAGGAGGTCGCATCCAACCAGCTCCTGAATCACAAGGACAAGGGCGTGAGGGCATATACGGCCTGCTGCGTGGTAGATATCCTCAGGCTGTGCGCCCCAGATGCGCCATTTACCCCGTCTCAGTTGAAGGTTTGGATGGAAGGCTGCCACGACGCGCAAACCACATGCTGACAGTGTCCTAGGACGTCTTCAACCTGACCGTCACATCCATCATCCCCTCCCTCTTTGACCCCTCGAACCCGTACAACAACCAGCACAAGTACGTTCTGCGCTCTCTTGCCGAGATTAAGAGTATCGTTCTGCTGCTCGACGTCGACGGAAGCGAAAACCTCCTTCTCCACCTCTTCTCCACCATTTTCGACGGCGTGTCCGGTTCCAAGTCGGCCTCGGGAGAGCAGGTCGCCAAGGATGTCGAGTACAGTATGCAAGAGCTTCTGGCCGTGCTTGTCGAGGACGCTACGAGCCTTCCAGCCAAGGTTGTGGACGTGATGATGGCTCAGTTCCTCCGCGCCGCTGCCCCTGGGACCGGCAGGGAGAGGCACAACCACGTGCCCATCGACGACACCCAAGCCACTCTCCTGGCCAAGGAAGAGCCGGAAGCTTACCAGATTGTGAAGCACTTGTGCCAGGTGTTCCCCGACAAGATGGCCCGCTTCGTTAGCCAATACTTCAGCGATGTTATTGTGGATGCGACGAGCTTTGCCGGAAGGTCTGGTCATCACGGGGATGATGGGGACGACGAGGATGGGCCGTCTGGCCCGTCCGAGTCAGATTTGCGGGAGCTGAGGAAAGCGCACACGCTCATCCGCGAGATCTGGAAGGCCGCACCCCAGATCCTGCAGAACGTTGTGCCGCAGGTCGACGCTGAGCTGTCTGCCGACAACGTGCACTTGCGCCAGCTTGCGACCGAGACCCTCGGCGACATGATCTCGGGTATCGGGGCGGCCGGCCCACCACCACCCCTTACGCTCGATCCCGCCGCCTATCCGCCCCTGAAATTGGACGACGACGACAAGACCGTGGCACCAGCGGCGAACATCCTGACAACGCCGCTTTCCGCCATCTCTTTCTCCCAAACGCACAACACAACATTCCACAACTTTTTGAGCAGGAAGAACGACAAGTCCTCAGCCATCCGGGCTGCCTGGACGAGCGCTGTCGGTTACATCCTTTCAACCTCGGCTGGTGGCATAGGCCTTGGGCGCGAGGATGAGATGGCGCTTATTCAGGGCATCGGCGAGAAGCTCTCGGACAGCGACGAGCGGGTCAGACTGGCCGCTGTCAAGGCCATCGAGTCCTTCAGCTTCCAGGACGTTATTCAGAAGCTCGGTCCCAACGGAGGTGTCAGCAAGGAGGGTTCTGTTCTGTCGACCTTGGCCGATCGCTGCCGTGACAGGAGGCCAGCAGTTCGCGTTGCCGCCATGTCCTTGTTGGGGAAGCTCTGGGGCGTTGCGACCGGTGAGCTGATTGCCGGCAACGAAGCAGTCATAGCTGCGCTTGGGCAGGTGCCCAGCCGCATTTACAACTCCTTCTATGCGAATGACCTCGAGCTCAACGTTCTGTTGGACCGTGTCATCTATGAGTGTCTGGTGCCCCTGTCGTACCCGCCACCAAAGAAGGGCTCCAAGACGGCGGCTTCCAACGGGAATTCTCAGTCCCAAACTGCCGCAGCAGACACGTTTGATCCGGATGCGCTTCGGGCAGAAAGGATACTCCTGCTCCTCCGCTCTCTCGACACATCAGGCAAGAAGGCCTTCTTCGCCATGCAAGCACGGCAGCCGCAGTTCGCCCATGTTCTCGAGACATACATCAAGCAATGCGACCAATTCAACGGCGGCGTCATGGACGAGAATCGCGAGAAGAAGACGGCCAACCTCAACAAGACGACTCAGTACATCTCCCAATTCCTGCCCGACGAGGTGAAGACGAAGCAGGAGCTCTACCGCTTTGCCAAGGCGAATGATCGCAGGAATTACAACCTGATCAAATATGTCATTGGCCAAGAGCACGACTTCAAGACGGTCCACAAGGCGCTGAAAGAGTTGATGAAGCGCATCCAAACCGGAAAAGACCCTGTTGTCCGTGACACGCTGCTGCCTCTTCTTTACCGGTCTGGCTGCCTGTTGTTTAACCGCAGTCACTTGTCCACTATCATGGAATACTCGAGGTCGGACGAAAACGGTCTTGGAGCGGCAGCCCATGAGATCCTGAATGAGATCTCTCAGCGGAACCCGGACCTGTTCAAGACGCACATCGGGCAGTTGTGCAAGGACCTCGTTGACCAGTCCCCCACCGCGACGCGGGAGAATGACCCAGTGGTTGTCGAGACTTTGAAGGCTTGCTCGACCTACGCCCAGAAGTATCCTAAGGACGTCCCGGCAGACAAGGAGTTTATGCGGACCATGGTTAACTATGCGCTTTACGGCCAGCCGGCTCGGGCCGCCAAGTACGCGGTCAACATCTTGCTTGCCAAGAAGGACGACAGGAGCATGGTCAGCGCGACTGACCTCCTGCAGAGGATTCTGAAGGACTGGACGTATGGATCGAAGCACTTTCTAAACAAGCTGGCGGCCGTCAGCCAACTGGAGCTGCTCGCGCCCAAGGTCACCGAGGAGGATGAGGACAAGATTCTCAACATGGCCGTCCAGCAGGTCCTTCTCGAGGTTCGCAAGGAGGCCACCGACAAAGATCCTGATTGGGTTGACGACGCAGAGCTGGACGAGGAATGCCAGGCCAAGTGCCTGGCCCTCAAGACGCTGGCGAACCGGCTGCGGAGCATGGAGGATGTGGACGAGGCAAAGGAGAAGGCCAAGCCGGTTTGGAAGCTCTTCATGAAGCTGATCAAGTCCAAGGGCGAGATCTGCAAGAACAAAGAGACACCCAAGCATCACCGGTCGCGGCTCAGACTTCTCGCCGCACAGCTCCTCCTCAAGCTCTGCCGGCACAAGCATTTTGACGACCTCCTCTCGGCCGACGACTTTAACGCGCTCGCGCTCACCACCCAGGACGCTGTGCAGGAGGTCCGCCACGGCTTCGTCAAGAGCCTGCAAAAGTACCTCGCCGACGGCAAGCTGCGCTCGCGCTTCTACACCATCGTCTTCCTCATGGCCTTTGAGCCCAGCGCCGACTTCAAACAGCGCACCGAGACATGGATCCGCTCGCGCGCCCGTCACTTCCACGACCACAAGCAGCCCGTCCTCGAGGCCGTCATGCCCCGCCTCATCTCGCTGCTGGCCCACCACCCGGACTACAGCGCCGAGCTCGACGAGCTGGTCGACCACGCCCGGTACATGCTGTTCTACATCAGCCTAGTCGCGACCGAGTCCAACCTGGGCCTGATTTACAAGTACGCGGAGCGGGTGAAGCAGACGCAGGACGCGCTGGCGCCTGGGAGTGAGAATCACCAGGTGCTGAGCGACCTGGCGCAGACGGTGGTCCGCAAGTGGCAGGAGAAGAAGAACTGGGTGTTCATCGCGTACCCAGGCAAGGTCGGCCTGCCGATGGGGCTGTACACGGCGCTCAAGTCGCATGATGAGGCGCAGGCGATTGCGGAGAAGCAGCTTGTGCCGGATGGGATCGATGAGAAGCTGGATGAGCTGTTGAGGGCGATGGATCGGAAGAAGGTGAGCCTCCCCCTCCTTTTCTCCCCCACCCACATCATTCAACATGTAAACAAAGCTAACACCCGCTCCCAGAAACGCAAATCCCTCGCCACCTTCTCCGACGACCACCACCCCTCCCATACCTCCCACACCGCCAAAAAGCCCCGCGTCCACGCCAAACCCAAATCCTCCACCACCTCCTCCTCCAAACCATCCGCCCCCCGAAAATCCACCACCGCCACCACCGCCACTACCACAACCCCCAAACCGAAGAAAACCTCCTCCTCCGCCAAGCCCAAAAAGCGAGCCGGGCGGGGTGCAGATAACGATGAAGAAGATGAGGAAGGGAGGGGTGGTAGAGGTGCGATTCCGGACTCTGAGAAGCGGCGCAGTGGACGGTCGAGGAAGAGTGTCAATGCGTCGTATATGGAGCGGGATTCGGAGGATGATGATGAGGAGATGTTGGATGGGGTTGCGAAGTGGGAGTATGAGGGGGTGAGTGAGGAAGGGAGCGAGGGAGAGGGGGAGGGGGAGGGGGAGGGGGAGGGAAGTGGGGAGGAGGAGGTTGAGGAGGTGGTTGAGGTGCATGCTGAATCTGAGGCTTCTGAGAAGGAAGAGGAGGAGGAGCCGAGTGAGGAAGAGGAGAGGGTGGAGAAAAAGAAGCCCGCTGCTGCCTCCCGGGCAAAAGCAGGGAAGAAAGCCACCACCGTCAAGTCCAATGCAGCAAAGGTCAAGGGCAGGACGGCCAAGTCAGCGGCCATCGCGCGCGACGAGACAGACAGCGAGCTCTCGGAGCCTGAGCCTGAGGAGGGTGATGGCGATGTGGAGATGAAGGATGCTGAGGAGAAGGAGACTGTCAACGGCCATGCTGAGGAGGAGGTTGAGAATGGTGATGAAGCGGGAGAGGATAGCCAGGAAGAGGAGGAGGATGAGGCTTCTCCTCCGCCGCCACCGGCGAGGGGTGCTCGTAAGGCTAAGGCTGTTGCGCCTGCGAAACCTGCTGCTGCTGTTTCCAAGGGGAAGGGGGCGGCGAAGAGGAAGAAGGTTGCTGAGAAGGCTTCTGAGCCGGTGAAGGGTGGTGGGAGAGTGACCAGGGCGAGGAAGTAGGGGGGTTGTTAATGAGGAAGGGTTTTGGTGCATGATGAAATGAGAGGGTTGTCTGTTGCGGTTGTTGGGTGGAGGTTGGTGTTGATTGAGGGTATATACGGGCCTTTTGTTTGCCTGTGTCTCGGCAGGTCGCTCTCAGATGGGATATGATGTTGCTTGTTTTTATTTCTGCTTCGATTCTTGAGATGTGGGTTGCGGTATGTGGTATGTGGTTAATAGCAAGGGCTTCATACCATCCTGGCTTGTTGAAGTCTGGCTTCTTTGAATGAGGGAGATTGGATGTGTTGCTCAGTGTGCTGCTGCTTGCTACTCATGAGGTTGCTAGCCTGTATAGCTTGAATGTATTCATTCCGTATTACTTGATATTCCTTTGGGATATGGATGGGTCCAAAGCCCGCTACACAACCAGTGACGGGGTTCTCCAACTTGCCGCGAGGCGAGGGAGCACATGTTGGCACTGCAGTGATGGTAGTTATCAAAAACTCATTACTTCGGCCTAATCTTCATTAACTACAAAATTATCTCATTACCAGCCATCCCTTCTCCCTTCCCACTTTCAACACCCCCTTCCCCTGACCCCAATCACACCCCTCAAAGCAACGCCACCACCCACCCAGCAACCACCATCAAACCCCCCACGGTCGTCACCCATCTCCCCCTCCCCCCTCCATTCTCCTCCCCCTCCCCCTCCCCATCCACCACCTCCCCCACAAACCCCGTCTGATTCACCGTCATATTCCCCCTATCCCCAAAAAACCACCCCGCCGCCTCGCCCCCCTCCCCCTCGCCCTCTCCCACATCCGGAATCCTACACACCGCCCCCTCCCTCTCCACATCCCCCTCCCCACACCGCCCCCTCCAATCCCCCTGCCTCTCCTCCCTCGACGAGTTGAAATACGCCTTCACATACCTCACCACCAACCCACTCTCCTCCCGCGGGGGCCCGCCAGACCAGTACTTATTCCCGTTGCTCCAGTGCTGGAGGATCAGATGGCCTGGGGAGGAGGGCACGGCTTCGGGGGAGGACATGGTGGTGAGGAGAGCGCCGTCGGCGTAGAAGAGGATGAGAGAGGGGAGGTAGTCGATACGGTATTCGTGGAAGGAATCAGTGGGGTTGAAGGGGAGGAGAAGGGTGGTGAAGGTGGGCGTGCGGGAGGCGTCGTGGCCGTGGAGGAGGGATTGGCGCGATTGGAGGACGAGGTTGATGGGGTAGTGCGAGGTGGGGGGGTGGAAGTCTTTGGTGAGGAATTCGAGGTCGATTTCTTGGGTGTCGTTGAAGTACTGGGGAGGTGTTAGTGGCGCCTCTCTTTTGTTTTCTGTAATGGGATAGGTGAGAGAAGGGGATGATGGGGTTGATGGGGGCTACACACCCAGAAGAAGGCCGCGCATGTGCCTGGCGTAGAGGAGACTTTCATCGACGCGCGAAACGTGCCATAAAAGATATCCAGCCTCCGACTCGCAAGCTCAGCAACCGGCACCATCCCATCCACAATCTCACTCCTCACCAGCAACTTCAACCCCTCACTCGTAAACCTCTTCCTACCACTTCCCTCCTCCCTACTCCCAGGATTCTGATACTCCACATTATCCACCGCAAACATCTCCCCATACTCCCCCCTCGCCCGCGTTTTCGTCAGGTTAAACTCCTGTCTTGCCCAGTCCCTGTCCAGGGACCAGTCGAGGGTGTTTGGACGGGTGAAGTCCGTCTCGAGGAGGTCCGTGAAGAGGGCGTCATCTTGCGGGTCGCTGGCGTTGCCGATGGAGGAGAGGTAGCCGCATTCACAGTCGGCGAGGGCCGTGGGGAAGGTGAGGAGGGGTGCCCAGCAGCTGAGGAGGATGGTGATACTGAGTGTTTGGAGCAGGAGAGAACGCCATGTGGTGACGGTGGTGGGCTTGCCGAGAGGCAGGCGTGCCAGTGAAGACACTGTGGTCATGATCGCCGTTATCATGGACAGTCCATGGCCCATGGCTCTCCTCGACTCTGGTGGGCTTATGCTTCCAGCTGGAAGCGGAAGTTCGTCAGGAATGTGTTGGCTGGTCAAGATCATAATCCCGCCACCATGTGTCGTGGGGGATCGGCCACCCCTCGCTTCGAGAACACTGCGTGACACAGGGGCTGCGGCCGACTACACGGTACTGTACGCCAGGTAAGGGATCTCGTAACACGCGCTCGGGCAAAAACCTCACCTCGAGGTGTTGCTGTCAGGGGCGGTGGCAAACAAGAAGAGAGCTGGCAGGTCGGCCCGAGACACAAGGCAAACATTGCCAACGTACAGACAGACGTAACAAGAAAAAGAAGAGGGTGATGTTGCAAGGCAAGGTAACCACTCTGAAATCCATCCAGCCAGGGGACAGCTACTGCACTTCCTGTGTCATCTCCGGAAGACCAACACAGCCATGACAGAGCAAGCAAAGAGCACCTCCGTACCCCGTACTCCGTACAACTCCCCAGCCCAACCCCAGTTAGCTATTCCCAAGCAACAGCCCGGTCCATCCGAGTCCTGCATTTAATCCATATGCACAGCCCTCCTTCGGCCAGGCAGGTATCCGTGTGTCTGGTCCATGAAACCACCGAAGGCTGACAGATGAAAAAGGGGGCAACTGCAGGAACAGAAAAGGTGCATCTGCAGGAACCCGTCATTAGTTGGGGAACAGGCCTGGCGGGTGGTTAGACAGGAAAACGAGACATTATGATTTAGCTCGGGGCTCGGAGGGATTTGCTGACATATTGTGAGACTGTTATTATTTGGGTCCAGGGTTGAGAGAGGAAGGGTGCTTCGGGGGTGGTGATGCAACAAGCAGACATATCGATGAATCACAGACACCAAAGAGGTCAACTTAAAAGTAGTGGAGATGCATTTACCACTGGCTAGCCGCCAACTAAATATCTACCATAAGCAAGCCCAATTACGAATAACAAAGCTCAATAATAACCCACGACAAAAGCTGATATGAGAGAGAGGAAACAATTATCAATCTTGTGTTGAAGAAGCTCTGCGCGGCTATCTCTCTTGCCATAAAAAAACAAAGCCCCCAAACAAAAACAATGCCCAAGGAAAAAGCGCGCCCAACAACAGTCCCAAACCGCCTGCCTGCCTGCCCAACCACCCACCCACCCATCCGTTCCTCTCACAATACCTCCCATTCCCTAGATCCCACCCTTATCTAGTACAGGAAGTAGAAACAGATGGGACAAAACCAGATCGAAAGCAAAAGCAACGCAAAAAATATGCTAGGAAAGAAAACGAGCAACAAACAGTATATCGAACAAGGTATCCGAGACGAAGCGAAGAAGCCGGAAAAGAAAAACAAGATAGGAAAAGCTGTCGAAACAGGAGAAGAAACATTAATAGACAATAGTCAGTGTTAAATGAAACACAGAGAAGAGAAAAGCCCTCCACATGGACCAGCCAGCAGCGTGCAGATATTAGGTTTGCGGGAGCGCCGGTCCTCCCACTGGACCGCTGTGAATGCGAAACCGAACCAACCTGAACCTGCCCCCATTGCCGAGCCGAGCCCACGAAAATAAAAGGAAAGAAAATGCAAGAGGCGACCAAGAGGAACGACAAATCCCCACGGAAAATGAGACCCCCAACACCTCCCCGGCGCCTGAACCTGAGCCAGCGAAAGACGACTCTCCGCAAGGAAAGCAAGGAAAACGACGTAGGAAAAAAAGGTCAGGAAATGAAAAGCGACGCAGAGAGGTATATGCCCCAGGAAACCCCGTCCATACTCAACAGACAACCCACAAAAGAAATCGTCGACATCATCAAACTAGTACACGCTGTCCTCGTCCGCACCCTGGGAGGTCATGGACGGCGTCGAGACGCTCGAGGAGGCAGTAATATCGTCCACGAAGCCGACAAGGGCCTGTGAGTGGAGGCGGAACGATTCGCCCATAAGACGGGTGATACTGCAGAAGGCGTTAGTAAAGTGTTCAAAGCAAAAAGAGCAGAGAAAGCGACTTACCCCCAAACAACCACCTCGTCAAGCATGGAGCCCCAGAGGCGGGCCACGACCGAGCTGAGGTGCGTGGTATACGACTCGTCAAGATCCTTGTCAAACAGCTGGCGGACACGGTTGTACATGATCAGCTCCTCCTCCGTAGCGGGCTCCTCGTCATGTTCCAGACGGTAGAGCCACAGGCTGAGGATGATCATGAGGTCCATGCCGCACAGCGGGTGCTCAATGCTCCAGTTGGTCGGCGAGGTGCGGGCGACCCAGCGGACGCCCTGCATCACGGCCGTCTCGATGCAGTTGTAGCACTCCTGAATGACCTTGATCATCTCGGTCGAGCGCTTGACGCGGTCCCTCGCGTTCGACATGGCCGCGGCCACCTCGTAGGAGTCGTGGTACCGAAGCGCTTCCTGGACGGTCTTCAGGTCCACCTCCAGCCGGGCGCGCGCGTTGCGGAACAGAGCCTTGGCGTTGAAGATGAGCGGGTGGCCCTTGTGAGGCGCGCTCAGTGGCACCGAGAAAACTTCGGGCTCGCAGAGCTCCAGGGACTTCTCCCAGGTCTCGAGAGCGAGCCGCAGCTTGTACTCGGTGACCACATCTTGCAGAGCCTCGGGGCTGCGCTTGTGGTACCAAACCTCAAGGAAGAGGGCGTTGATCATGACACGCGTCGCAAAGGCGCTGTACTTGAGCGTCTCCCCCTGGAAGAGCTGATCATGGGCCTCCATGAACGTCTCGCTCGGCGATGCCTTGAAGTGCTCGTACCAGGCCTCATCTGTAGTGACCTTGAGGTTCCACAGCCCCTCGGTGGACGGGAGCTGGAGATCCTCGAACTCGTTGAAGCTGATGGCCGGGGTGTGGTTGTAGGTGAGCGTCAGCAGACCAAAGAAGATGTAGACGGCGTAGTATGTGCGCCGGCAGCCTTCGTCCTCGACCCACTCTGCACGGGTCGGCGTGCGGCCCTCGCGAGCCTCCTGACGGAGCTTCAGCTCGTACCGATTCCCAGCCACCATGTTGGCAAGCAGACTCTTGATCGAGCACGCCCATTCCAGGCCCTTCGGGTCGCCGCTCCAGCTGGCAAAGATCATGTTGAGAAGCGAGCTCTGCATGGTCCAGAGCGGGCACTTGCGGGAGCTAAAGTTCTCCTTGTTCTGAAGGAACTGGTTGACCAGCACCTTGGACCCGATGTGGAGCATGTAGGCATATTCCTGGTCGAACGCATACAGAGCGCCAATGGAAAGGACAGCCAAGAGGAGCGGGGGCGACGCGCGGGTCGGGTCAAAGGAGGTAGGGTGGAGGAAGGGCAGATGATGGTGGAACAGGCCGAAGTAGGTCGCAAGGAAGCGATTCAACGAGGGCAGGTTGGGGACGCGGAAGCCCTCAGGAATGGCATGTTCGCTATCTGTGTTGCGGATGTTGTCGAGAATCATGTTCCGCTCTTCCTCGTTGCTGACCTGCGGGGCCTTGAAGCCAGCGGGGGGCTGCGACCCGTCGGCTGGGGTGTGGCTGCGCTGACGCATGAACGGCGACCCCGGCGTGGGAGTGGCTGCGCCGGAAGGGGGAAGCGAGTTGATCAGGGCCTGCATGCCGGGTGGCATGGGGTTGTGGGCGGCGCGGGGAGCCTGGTTCTGCGGTTCAAACGACGTCGAGGCAGCCGAGCTGATCGACTGCGCCTTGGCGTCGTTGTATCCCTCCCACTGCGGGAGACCGATGGCGCCGTTGGGATAGGTGACCGAGGGCTCCATCATGGACGAGCCGTTCTGGGAGAACGACATGGACGAACCGGCATCGAAGTGGCTGCCATTAGCACGAGCCGCTGCGGTGGCTTTGTGATGGAGGTCAGCAACAAGCATGGCGGCGGTCTCCACATCGAAAACACCGTCGCTGCTGGCTTCGATCTGCTCAAGAGCAGAAGTGTCAATGGCGGCGAGAGGCGACTTGGAAGGACCGCTGGCGGGCCTGGTGGCCTTGGGGCCGCCGCGACGCTTGCCGTCGCTGTGGAGGGGGACGCCGCCATCCTTGGCATGGACGGTCCGGTCATGACGGAGGAGGAGATCGCGACGCACGAAAGTGCTCCTACACTTCATGCACTTAAACGGTCGTTCCTTGGTATCTACATTGGATTGTTAGCGTGCGACGAGGGATGATAAGAAAGGACCGAAGTGAGAGGTCAGGAAGATGATAACGTACGGGATCGCTCATGTCTGCTTCTGTGCTCGCTTCTGCTGAAGGCCCGATTGCAGAACTGACACTTGTACTTTCTCTCTGGCGCGAGGGATGTCTTGCGCGCCGCGGGTGCTGATGCGGCCGGGGACGGCATGACGGCCACGCTTGCGCCGGGCATCTTGATGAATGGATGTTGTTGTCGCGGGTGGGCAACTCGAGCGGGGGGAACTCGGCCGGGTTGCGGTGCGGATTGGCGACAACGACAGCGGCACTCGGGCGGTGTGTTGGACCCTCCTCACACAGAACGATAGTTGAGATCGCCTGAAACTCCTTCTCTCCTCTCGCTCGCTCGGGCGGTCCCGTGGGATTTAAAGTGTGTCTTCGTGACTTTCGATCGTGTAGCTGCTCATTGGTGATATGATCATGGAAAACGATGTCGATGACGGGGTGGAATAGGATTGGCCTGTGCCGAATCAGACGCTGACGCCGTCTTGCTGCGGAGAGCAAAGACTGGGTGGTGGTGATGGTTTACGCGGGGCGCAAAGTGGTTGTGGTCCAGATGCAAAGATGCAGGTGGAAGAGTGGAAAGCGGGAGGGGTTCGAGAACAGCGGGAAAGAAGGGGGGACGAGAGGGGAAAAATGGGCTGCGGAGGTTCGCGGAGGGGGAGGAGGGGACAGAGGGGACCAAGGGAAACTGCAAGGTGCCAGGTGGGGGTGCTGCCCCAGTTGCTCCAGCGGGTCTTCCAGCGAGCTGCGTGCGAAAGGTGGGACAATTTTGCTTTATCCCGAAGCAGTCTAGCGCCTCGCGTCCCCAGCAAAAGCCCGGGAAACGAGCAGCTGCGGACCCACCGAGTGGTTGGTGGTTGGGAGTCCACAAATTCGCGACCACACGTCGACTTCGATCCAAGGGCGGCCGTTTTGGTCTGCGGCAGCTCTCTCAACCGCCGCCGTCTATGAGAGCGGTGAGGGCGCGCTGGGGTGTTTTGCATTGAGGCCGCCGCTTTTTGTGTGTTGTCGCAGTCCCTGGTATTTTTTTGGCGGGGTATGGAATCTGTTGTCGAAAGTCCCGTTCAAGTCCTCGCACAGCCAGGTGGGGTGTGAGGGGGGTGTTCGCGGGGCAGAGCTCGCGTTTGGCAGAGCGGGACGGGAGTTAGCAGAGCAGGTATTTCTCTTAAGGGTCACATGCGATTTGGGGGCGTTGATCATCAGGCAAATCGCTGTCCCCTAACGCGTTGGAGGACGGAGCTCCCGGGTTCACGTTTGGGTGCGCGGAAATTGGCCACGTTCCCGTCTTTTCTGGTCTCTGGTGGACGCCGTGGTTGCTTCTTTGAGACCCCTCGAATTCCTGCCCCTCAACTTCAGAGTTTTCGCGACAGCCGCGCAAACAATCGCCCTCCTCGGGCCCCAACAAACACCCTCGATGCTGTCCTCGAGACACATCGAAGACCTGTTTGGTGACGGCAGTCATTGACCGCCACATGGTGTCTGGTTTTTGGCTTCGAGGAGCAGTGGAGCTCAGCTGCAAGAGCTGCCCTGCCATGGGACCGAGTGGGTCTTCCCGGTTGTTGCAGCGTTGCGTTGTCATCGCGGGGCAGCGCGAACGAAGGAGGAACATGAGCAGAATCCACAACAACAAGCTGCCGTCCAGCACGTTTCTTGTTTCTCAATCCCACCCAAAATAGCGGCCTTTTGACACTTCGGCCCATTATTAGCTGAGGACCACTGGTGGAGGTCCTATGTACTATATGCACGACAATGCCGCCGCAAGTAAGGCTGCGGCCACGGACATTCGCAGCCAATCCTCGTGGTACAGATCGAAAATGCCACATCGACAGCTTCCACCTCACCAAGAAGCATCCCGTGACCACAAAGCAACTCCAACAAGACGGCACTTGCAATCCCAGCTGGCGCATTCATTCGGGCTTTGCGTGACTCCGTCACAACAACCAACCGTCGGCGGGGTCAAAATCCCCCAGTCATCAAAGCCCCTCCCCCTCCTCGCCAGCTTCCTTGTCATCAGACCATTGCGTCCTCCGGTCATCCAGATTCCTCGGTTCCATCTGCGCGGTGGCAGCTGCGCGCTCCGCGATCCACCGGTCAGGGCTTGGTGGCTTGGCACCTTCAACCAGGGAAGCCGTCCAGCCTCATCCATGGCTGGTGGCGAGCCGTCCGTTGGTGGATTGCGCTTCGACTTTGATAAGCGAAGTGAAATCCAAGCTCCAACAATCTCCCCGGATCTGGCACGACCGACAAAGCCCGCCTCTTGTTCCATTGCTTGGATCACATCCCTTGGAAAGTTGGAAAGACTCAGAATTTTTCAGCCCCCTGAAATTGCGCGCACGGTGGCCGTCAGTCAGCCCTCCTCCCTTGCCCGCCTTCCATCGCACGCAACCCTGGAAATTGCGCTAGACAGGGGCGGAAGGTGAAGCCGGCTTCCTAGCCACATTGGCGGTTCTCGGCTTTGGGGCTGCAGAGCTGCAGCCCCTCTTGTCCTCTTGCTGAGGAACCTTCGATAAGCAAGCCACCCCACCTCCTCCCGTCCCCCCGCCTGCAAGTGGTGCATTTGGTGCATTTGGAGACAGGAGCAGCTTTCCTTTCTCGACCAGAGACTGGCCGAACGAAACGGCCGGCCCGCAGCTCCTCGGCACGCAGTCCACTCTGCATTGTGCAGCATCCGAGGTGGAGAGTGGAGAGCAGCTCAAGTGATCAAGAGAGTAGAGTGTTCTTGATGGCCGTGGTTGATGGGGTCAAAGAGTCAAGAAATGCTGGCGATGGTGGTGCTGCGGCGGCGGGCAGGGTCCAGAGCTGATTGCTGATTGCCCCTCCATTTTCCATTTCAGCCTCTGACAATCACGGACTTTTTCTTTTTCGTCAGCGCACGATGAATTTTCGGGTCCCAACCCCTGGATTTCTGGCATCCGGGAGCGCGGAGGGCCGTCCTCGGGCCATCTCCCCCCTGCATTCGCGTCAACAGGACCACAAAAGAAGGAACGCCAACCCTCCTCGCGATGCCCAGGAAATCTTGGGACTGATCCTCCCGAGCCAGATCCAGGACACCCGGACGCGTCGGGGCACAACCACAAACCAGCGCACAGAATTTTGGCCACAATCTGCGACAAAATGCGCGCCCAGGGGTCTCGGAATTCGACAGGCTGACGAGACCTTTTTTCTCGATGGAGGAAACGGCGCGATGCACCCCTGGCTCCTCGGCGTCCTCGGCGGCCAATCGACCAAGCAGCCATCGAGGTCCCATCGACGTCCATCGCTCCCCCAGAACAACCATCGTCGATCGCCATCCAGCCAAATCAGGCTGTGATGTGCTGCAGCTTGCTCCTGAGCCGCGGGAACCACAGTGTTCACCTCCAGCCACGATCTCTCCGAACAGCAGCTCGTTTGTCACGATGAAAAATCTTCATCACCCCTCATCTCAAACACGACAAACCCTCGTTTGCCCCTCCTCCAATCTGTCAGCTCCCGGCGCGTTTCGCATGAAGAAGCCCTGGAGAAGGTGGGACCTCGTCTCCAGCCGGGTCACATCCGGGCCTCAGCACATGGCCCGAGGCCGAGGGTTCGGAAATTGGCTCCATCGAACTTTTCTCGCTAACCCTGTTCGTTCCTTTCAAGCTCTGGGCAAGAGTTCCCGTCTCTGACACATGAGAAGTGAGAGGTGTCTCATCGGAGGGGTCGAGAGGGATCTGCTCTGGCAGAGCGGCCTCCCAGCCAGGTTTCTCAACCTTCCCCCGGAACCAATCCGAGCGCGTTGTTTAGACACGTCGAGTGTCAGCTTTCTTCAGCAGCACGCAAGAAGCAAGCACAAACCCTCAGCAGCACGTCCACACGAGCGGTCAACAAACCCCTCCTCACCGCACCTTTCGAACAAGCAAAGCAAAGCAACGAAAAAACGGCAAAAAAAAAAAAACCCTCCCCCTTGCGCCCCGACCGACCGCCCCTCCACCAACCCGGCAAAAAAAAAACGCCAAGGGTCCGGGGCAAGCGAGCCGGGGTCGAAGGCCCAATTTTTTTTCCAGCCCAGCAAACGGCGGTGATGATGATGCCGCCGGAGGGAGAGAGCCGGACACCGACTCGACCACGGCGGCGGTGGCCGAGGGGGGGGGGGGGTACGGAAAGCGGAAGCCTCGAAAACGACCTAGCGGCGCTGGCAGGGGTACACGTGGTGTGCAGCTGGTGGCTGGTTCTGTGGCGCGGCATCGTGCGATTCGGGGCCGGCGTGCTGGGGCGGCGGCGGCGGGCCGATGGCGGAGGCGGGGGGGGGGGGGGGGGGGGGGGCCGCCGGCCGATCACGAGACCGCGTTGTTTGGTGGTGGTGGTTGGGGGGGGATGGGCGGAGGACCGCGGGGTTGACGCCATTTCGGGGACGGATGGTGGCGGGCGGGGGGAGGTGATGGACGGCGCGGGATGGCCGGCTGCCCGGGAGACACGTGCGTGTTGTGGTGGCGGGTGAGGGATGGCGGTGCTGGGACAGTTGTCATGATCGTGGCATGATGAGGAGGGGTGAGGGAGGGGCAGAGGTGATCAGGTGCGTATTTCGTGACTTGGATGTGAGTTGACCACCAGCCACGCAACACTCTTGACATCCAGCCATCGCGGGCTGGGCGAGAGAGGGACTTCAAGCCATCTCCGCCGGTTGCCCGTGCGGATGGAGCATTGGGCGCCTCTGGTGTTGTGAAGTCAACCCAACTGAACGCCTTCCGGCGCCGTGTGTCGGCTCTTGAGCCGTTGTAAACGTTGGCCGAGCTCAACGGCTTTTTTTCACCCTGACTTGGGTGAACACATTCACCCGTGACAAGCTGAGAAGTTGTACAAACTGTTCGAGCTTGTCAACTCGGATACCATCATCACCGATCACCCAGTGTCTCGGATACGGGGCCGACTGATCGTCCAGACGTAGAAGCAACTGCGATGCGGTACAAAACCGCCACGATGACCACGTCCCGGGAAACTGGGTTTGCTGCCAATGCTGTGGGATTCTGCTATCGCAGATATGATATGGCACCGCAGATATCGCATCCCAAAAGACCATATCCTGGCGCTTCGTCCACGCTCGGTCGCCGAGAATGGCAGGTGTAGAAACGGTTTCTGGCTGATATCATGCTGCCCAGAATATCTGGAAATGGTATCATGCTGTCCAGTAATGAAGAAACCTGCTTTCAAATATCTCAACTCCCAGTTTCCTATCTCCGGCTCAAGGAAGTTGACGAGTTCCATGACATGTCTCGCTTAGTGCACCCGTCCTTGGATCTCAAGTCACATCTCACGATTGGGAACTGCTCACACCAGCAAGAAACAAACTCCCAAGCAAGCACGAGATAAACAAACAGGCAGAATGGGTCATAGCACACTTTGTACAATCAGCAAAACAAGGTTTCTCTGTCATACCAGTTGACTTGTTGTCGAGTCCATGAAAGAGACCTGTCTGTCGGGTAGGGCCCCGGGTTGGACGTCCTTTGCTTGTGGAGCTTCATTGTTGATTGTGAGATGTCAATGGGCTTGAGTCAAACCCAAAGTTCCGCAAGGTCGATCTGATTGCGGAGAGGACGATATCCGACGTTGCTGGCAGATCACTTGAGGGACAGGGAAGGGAGATAAGTATCTGATACCAGGTAGAGTCGACCTTGAGTCCCGGAAAAGTAAGAGTGAGGCTATCGCAACTGGGATTACTTGATGAGGGAGTTGCGGAGAAGGGAAGGCGTTCGACACAATCAGTTGGTATGGAAAGCAATAATCTGCTTGTGCTTGCCTCGATAAACAAGAGAAACAAATGACACCTAAGGTATCTCCACGAGCCCGATAGCCTTGGTTTGTTTGTCGCAGATATCCGCCCAAGACCTCCGCAGGCGCTCTGAAAACGACTTCTCCCTCGGAGTTGCATGGAGATGTTGGAGGGGTTGGCTGCCATGCGCTAACAGCAGGAACCGTATCGTACGAGGCGATCCACAGAGATTGGGTATTGTATTTCATCGCGTATCGTACGGGAGCTGCATTGAAACGTGACACTTGGCTGCGTGGAATGGATGGGCTAGCACTGAAAAGGAGAAGGGGGAGGGGCACCCCAGTGCCAAGAACTGACGGTCCCAGCAGCACCCCCGAGGCAGGAACCTTCGGGACAGGACCGCACCAGGCATGTTCTGCAAAATGGCAGAGAACAACTTAAAAGAGGAAGACTTTCAGGGTGATGTTTCAGGGTGGAGTGTTGTTGTTTGGCATATTCTCCACTCAAACACAGTGACGAAAAGCTGTGGGTATTGCAGAAGATGGGGAGAAGTTACGGGTTCGTTCAGGGAGCATGGATTTGGAAGGCATTGGGGGGCTGCCCTGGGCGGTCGCTTCCTGAGCCTCAAGCAGGTCCCCTGTCACCCCGCTCAACGAAAGTTGTGGCCACCAACACAACCTGGAAGGAACTTGGAACTGGTCCTGCCTCCTGCCAGCCCCAAACATCTGCCCTTGGTTGTCTCAACTCTCAACCGTCATCCGACACCCTGCTGCTTGAGCCGGGCTTTTCTACAGTGTCTGCCCGTCATCAGTGAGACAGCAAGTGACACGGCAAAGTGAAGACAAGAGGATCCCAAATCACCGCCTTTGATTCGCGCGGGGAGCGGTTCTGCGGGGAGCAAGCAGACGAGGCAAGCCAAGCAGGGCGATCCATCCTTTTTCCCTTTCCAGACTCCCAGTTGGCCCGCCTTTCTGTCCCAAAAATTGGGCGAATTGCACCGCTGCGCTTCCTCCCCCCTCATCAACCTCCTGACGCGCAGACCATCGACTCCATCCGCCAGTCAGATCGCCCATCGCGACTCTCCTTCACTCCCCTTGCAAGCCCATCTGCGGATAGCGCCCGCATATGAACCACAGGAGCGAACACCCGCTGGATTGGATCGCTCGGCATTCTTTTCTTAATTGAACGAGATCGCCGCGAATTTGTTGCGCCCGCACGCCACCGACGCTTTCGCGCAGCAGAGGACGCATTCAGCCCACGTTCTACCCTCGGCATCACCCGGTCGGAAACAGCACCTCTCCCGCACCCTCACAGGGCTGAACGAATGACCCCTTCTCGAGTCGCCCTTATTCCATGACTTCGCCGTGAGCCTTGACGACAGCCTCAACATGCTCATGACGCAGACGCCTGTGTCGGCACTCCAGGGTCAGAACACGACGGCCGCTTCATCGTACTCGGACTCGGCAGCCCACCACCACCACCAGCATCACCACCAGCACGGCGATTCCATCGACTCGACCGCCTCGGGCACCAGCCGCGACGACTCCTCCTACACCGCATACTTTACCACCGACAGATCCTCCATCATGAACGGCATCGTTGGCTCCGCCCCGCCGGGCCACATGTACGTGCGCGCGCTTTACGACTACGAGGCTGATGACAGGACGAGCTTGAGCTTCCACGAAGGGGACATTATTCAGGTTATCACCCGCCTAGAGAGCGGGTGGTGGGATGGCGTTATCAATGGCGTAAGAGGCTGGTTCCCGAGCAATTACTGCCAGATCATCACGAGCCCGGACGAGCTCCCAGAGATGGAAGAAGGCGGCGACACGGACAGGGTCGACGATGAGCACGACGAGCAGGAGATTTACGGGGAACCACTTGACGAGGAAGACGTATCCGACCACGATGAGGGGGTTCCGCTCGACAGCAGCGAGGGCGACAGGTCGAGGGCCGATTTCTGGATCCCACAAGCAACGCCCGATGGGAGGCTCTTTTACTACAACACCATGACCGGCGAAAGCAGCATGGAGCTGCCGCTTGAGTCCCCATCGTCCGCAACCGAGACGGGTCCCCGCGACCGCATGCACATCAGCATGCCCGACCGGACCAGGCCGCCACCAGAAATGATTGCTAGAGGCTTGACTCGGGAGGAAGAGGAGGAATCAGACATCAACTCGGCATCCGAAGTGGAAGGTGATGCGCTCATGCACGCGGCGCGAGGTTCAATCGCCACCGGTCGCAGGCCCAGCGCTCGGGATACGCTCTCGCCCTCAGCCTCGATGGACTCGATGAACGGCCAGTCGCCAGGGACAAGGGCTCGTGGTGATACGTTTGCGAACGGTAACCTGCTTACCACTCCAATGATTGGCACAGCTACTTCTTTCACCAGCGCAGGCTTCAACCTCCCGACCGCCGCCACGATTCCGCGTTCGTTCTTCGACGACGGCACGACCCCGCCCCTGACATGGAGCCGGCTGGTCTCCAACATGAAGAAGGCCGTTGACCGGTATCGCCACGCCATCGAGAGCGGCAACCGGTCAGAATACGTCGCGCGGGCAGAAGACATATCCGACCACCTCCGCCTTCTCCTTGCGGCTGGCTCAGGGACAACCGACAACCACTCCGGGCAGCCCTCTATCATATCCACGAACAAGGCCCTCTACCCCCACTTCCGGGACATGATGTCCAAGTTCTCGAAGCTCGTCATTTCCTCGCATATCGCCGCTGCCGACTGGCCCAATGCTGAATCAGTCCAGAAATGCTTGCAGGAAGCCGACGGAGTTCTCTTGGGCGTGTTCAGCTACGTCGAAGTTGCAAGGCAACAACGCGGGGAGGATATCCCACGGCTTTTCCCAGGCTTCGTCATTGGTTCGACGGTCGGTGGAAGCTGGCAGAACAACGGTCTCAGCCCACGCGACCCCATCACATCCAATTTCCTCGAAGACGAAGAGGGCGTTGTCGAACCCACGGTCGTGCTTGATGGAAAGCTTCTGGAACGCCTGGACGAGCTCAAGCGGATGCTCGTGTCTGGCATCCGCGAGCTGGAGAAGAACCTTGTGGTTACCGACAAGGTCGTCTCTCCCTACAAGCACGAGATGATCGGCAACGGCGTCTGCGCTGCCGGAGGCAAGGTGCTCGAGACGTTCAAGCCTTGGATCGCCGTGATAGAATCGATTGATCTCTCGCTTCTTGGCAACAGCTTCCAGACCCCGCAGCTCACCGACTTCAGCACAAACAAGCAGAGTTTGTACGACAACATCTCAGATTTGATCCTTGGGTGCCAGGCCGTTGCTGGGCCGCTAGCTGATGAGTGGTCTGAGGTGAGAGGGCAGGCTCTGGAGGAGAGGCTCGAGTATGTCCGGCAGTGCGCGCGAGCCCTCGAGACCAACTCTTCGCATATCGGTTTCTCGCTTCAGCTCCTGTCTGAACAGACTTCAATGGTCCTTCAGCAGCAGCAAGAGATGTTCATGCGTGAGGAGGCCGTGCAGCGTGGCCAGCTAAGGAGGACCGAGACGATGCCGTATGACCGACCACACCAGCGAACGGAATCACGGGGATTCGTCAGACCAACCCTTCCGATCGGCTCGCAGTCATTCACTGAAGGCGACGTCGCACCCCCCAGCAGTTACCGGGGTGGCGATCCTTCGAAGATGAAGCGGTTCTTCGGAGAGGATCCGGCGCCAGTGCCACCGCCCGTGGTCGAGGAGACCCCCGAGTACTTGACGCTGGATTACGAGAACGATCTGTCGTGGGATATGAAGGTCACGCCTCCGGCCGTCAAGGGCGGATCTCTGCTTGCCTTGGTCGAGCAGCTGACGCGGCACGACAAGCTGGATCCAAGCTTCAACAACACGTTCCTCCTTACCTACAGGTCGTTTACCACGGCACGGGAGCTGTTTGAGCTAATGGTCAAGCGGTTCAGTCTCCAGCCGCCTGAAGGTCTGAACCAGCTCGAGTATGAGCAGTGGAAGGACAAGAAGCAGAAACCTATCCGCTTCCGCGTCGTCAACATCCTGAAGAGTTGGATGGATACCTTCTGGATGGAGGACCAGAGCGAAGAAAGCAAACAGCTCATCCGGGACATGTACAACTTTGCCAAGGACACCGTCAAGTCGGCAGAGACGCCTGGTTCCGGTCCTCTGATGGCGGTCCTGGACCAACGCCTCATCGGCAAGGACAACACGGCGAGACGCATGATCCAGACGGTCAACCAGAACACGCCGGCGCCCATCATGCCCAAGAATATGAAGAAGCTCAAGTTCCTCGACATCGACGTGGTCGAGTTCGCCCGCCAGCTGACCATCATCGAGTCGCGGCTCTACGGCAAGATCAAGCCGACCGAGTGTCTTAACAAGACGTGGCAGAAGAAGGTCGGCGAGGGCGAGCCGGAGCCGGCGCCCAACGTCAAGGCGCTCATTCTGCACTCCAACCAGATGACCAACTGGGTGGCCGAGATGATTCTGTCGCAGACCGACGTCCGCAAGCGCGTCGTCGTCATCAAGCACTTTGTGGCAGTCGCTGATGTAACTCAGCCCTTTTTTTTGTCCCTACCTCTCCCCGGCCAGTTTGAGCATGTCTTACTAACCGTGAAACCACCCACAAACAGAAATGCCGCATCCTGAACAACTTCTCTACCCTGACCTCCATTATCTCGGCGCTGGGCACCGCGCCCATCGCCCGTCTCAAGCGCACGTGGGACCAGGTGCCCCAGCGCATCCAGGCCACCTTGGAGACGATGCGCAAGCTGATGGCTAGCACCAAGAACTTTGGCGAGTACAGAGAGGCGCTGCACGTCGCGAACCCGCCGTGCATTCCCTTCTTCGGTAAGCCCCCCACACTCCCCTCCCTTCCCCCCTTCCCACTGAAATAACTAACACAACCAGGCGTCTACCTTACGGACCTAACCTTCATCGAAGATGGCATCCCGTCCATCATCAAGAAGACCAACCTCATCAATTTTGCCAAGCGGGCAAAGACGGCCGAGGTCATCCGCGACATCCAGCAGTACCAGAACGTCGTCTACTCGCTGCAGCCCGTCCCCGAGCTGCGGGATTATATCCTTAGCAACATGCAGGCGGCCGGCGACGTGCACGAGATGTACGACAAGAGTCTGCAGATTGAGCCGAGGGAGAGGGAGGATGAGAAGATTGTGAGGTATGTGATGGGTGGTTTTTTGAATCAGGTTTGAGCGTTTTGATGTGCATTGCTTTTGGCGCCAAGGGGGGGTTTGCAATTTGCTTTTTCTGTTTTTCTGGCTTGCTGCGTGGTGTTTTTCTGGTTGTTTGCTGGGTTGCATTGGTGTGATCGTGATGTTAACATGGTTGTGTTTGTGCAGAGTGCTGGCCGAGTCTGGATTCCTCTGAAGGAGTTCAACGACAACGACGAACGACATGCCCCAGCGGGGGCAATGGCTACCTGCCCACCTACCGATCCTGACGCTTGCTCTCTGAGACCTGAGATGAGATGGAGTGGGCAAACCAACAACGTGTGTTTCTGGGATGGTGACCAATGTGAGAACATCGACTTGGTAGGAATGTGACGACACCGTGTTGGAAGTCAGAAGCGCCAAGGAGCCCCCATCTGCGGACAAAAACGACATTTTGTACCGAAACCCTAGATTCAACACAGGGAAGGCAGGGGACGGGATGGTGGCGAAAGACAACAGATATAACAGACAGCCTTTGATGTGCTGCCAGGACACGACAAGACGGGGATGGAGCTTGGGATAAGCTCCCGAGATGGCAGGCATGGTTGATGAGAGGGAACAGATGACGAAGCCAAAGACAACAAGGGTCCAGATGGATACTTGGCGTGGTGTATTTGCGGGCTATGGTGGCTGATGTACCGACTGGCTGACTGGGAGAAAGGGATGGCGTTATTGGTGTATGTGGGATTTGCTTGGGAAGCCTACTTGCGGGTGGTGCTTTGTTGCTCAACAGAGGGTGTAGAAAGGGTGTGGAAAGGGGATGAGGTGGAAGTGGGGTGCTTCTTCTGCTAGAAGCCCCGATCTTTGGCTAGCGATGGAAGGTATCTGTTTATCTAGATGCCTAGCTATCTTGTGATGCAGCTATGACTGGAATGAATCTGGTGGGCGTTTTCTGATGGTTGATTTGGGTGCTTTTGCTTGGTTTGAAGTGATTTTGATGGTGAAGGGTCGTTTTTATTTTAGCTTTGCTTTGCCATTGTCTCGTCACATATTAAGGTCACGTATCAAGGAACCTATCTAGTCTGGTTGTGGTTGGGTATCTGACACGGGACCTCCCTGACTAAAGTGATCCCTTGCTCTCTCATAGGAGCAGAAGCACGGGGTGCGGGTGACTTGTGTGTGTGAGTACCACCGAGCCGAGGTAAAGCAACATGTGGTTTTGAGGCACCCCGGACTTTTGCCTTCTGGTTTTGGGGTTGGGGGTGGTCTAGGAATCCCACAAATCTGTTAGTTATCCTTAATACCTATCTTGTTATGCTCTGCCATTTCTCCCCATGGAGTCGGTCCATTCGGAATGAATCTCGCTCTACGGTTTCACTAGCACAAGTGAGGGGGAGGAAGTCGGCCAACTTCCGTTGCTTGCCCCGAGAACTGTCACTGCGTCTTTCATGAAAGTCAAGAAGGCCCATGCTGCCGAAATGTAGATCATAAGCCAGGACTTGGCTCTATCTCAGTTCCATCCATCCCCCTGACCTTTCCCCCCCTCTACCCCAGATTGACCACCCCGCCATCTCTGCCGTCTTTGCATGCTGGCTGCAGATCGGCCGCATCCCGCTTCTGCTGGGCCAGTGATGGGCTGCATTTTGAAGGGGTAGTGACACAAGGCTTGGGCAGAATGGGATGGGCTCGGACCGAATGGGCCGTGTTTGATGTCCGTCCACCAGTTGGAGCGATCTTGTCGATTGGTGGTTTGGGATGGGGATGTGCTGTGATGTTGTTAGGTGGAGGGTGCCAGGTGGGAGCTTAAACTTAGCTGATATTCAGTCTCAGTAGGGTTAGGGAGGGCTGAAGATAAGAGTCGTCGTTCGCCTCTAAATCTGCCATTTCTGAAAGCTCTCTTCATTAACAAGCAACATATGAACATCCCGCAATAAGCCAAAACCGACCCTTCCTCTACGGAGTACATATTTCTCACCTTCGTCACAAGTTCTTCCCCGTCTCTCAAGCCCCTCGTCAACCCGTCCGTGTGGTAGCAGTGCAAAGCCGTTCTTGCATATGCGGCGTCGACACCAGTCCCAGCTGGTTGGTTGAAACCGATCATCACCCCTCCTCTCCCGCTCTCAAACCGTGCGCTCGACCATGCCCCTCACCATTGAGGAGCGGCATGTGGGAGTATTCAAGCAGTGCTCAACCTCTACTGCCCGAGAGGTGTAATCGTTACAAGCTCTTGTAATACACGACCTCGCACTTCCGGACTTGCTCGGTACGGTGGAAGGGGACGGTTCGGTGTGCAGATTGGGGAACAAAGTACAGCTTGCCACAGGAATCGGTCCATGTGGTGCGGTATTTTCTTGCGCTTTTGCCCCTTTTCTTGTGCGACGAGACGGCTACAGTTGTGTCTTGAGGATGACGTTGGATTTGTTGGCCGCCTGATGGGCCGCTTGGGGACAAAACCTTGCCACCAGACGCGTTGTGGAAATATTCTGGTGCTTTTCTAGAAGACAGGCGGAATGGGGCCTCGATTGGTAGTTGAGAGCCGCTCGCTGGTAGTGCAGATATATTTGCCATTCGGGCCGAGTTTGTTTAAGGAGGACGGAGTAGTCTCGACGACAAAGGGCCCAACTGCACCGCTAGCCAAAAGTTTAGCCGTATGCCCGAGACTTCAACGCTTGTTGAGTTAAGCTACTCCCAGCACGTTTGGAACCTGTTGATCCCCTGATATTGAACTGCAGCGAAACCATTACTCCCATACGACAGGGCCGCAGACCCAATTGACCCGCCAGATGGTTCCTAACACCCAAACGCCGTTGCCCGTATACAGAATGCAAATTGGGAATACTCCAACCCTCGCCGCCATATCCTTGGCCTCAGTCCCTATCCCTGCCGTAATCCCTCTCCTTATCATAGCCCCTTTCCCTACTGTAGTCCCTCTCCCGGTCATCGTTCCTCCCCCTATCATAGTCCCTTTCCCTGTCGTAATCTCTCTCCTTGTCGTAGTCTCGACCCCTATCCCTGCCCCTATCCCTCTCACTATCCCGCTCCCGCTCCCTCTCACCCTTCGCCTCGTCCCTCCCTCCTTCCGCCTGAGGCTCTGCCGCCTTCTTGATTCTCTCCTCTTGCCTCTTCCAGTGACTCCCTTCCTCATAATCCTTGCTGATCTTGAGCGCCTGCCGCAGCCGCTCGCTCTCCCTGAGCTTCGCATCCGCCAGCTCATGAACCTGGTGCATCTTGAAGTTCCTCCTCTGTGCCGGCCCAGGCCCGCCCCTCCTCCTGTCCCCCTCTTTCTCCATCTCGGCCAGCAGCTTCTTCCGCAGCTCGTCGCATTGGGTTTCGATCTCGTCTTCTTCGACTCTGTCATCGCAAACACCAAAATTAGCACCCCCCATACAATCAAGTAGTGAGTGTAGGAAAACGCACCCCTCCTCCTCGAGCTTGTCTCTAAGCTCAAACACCTTCACCTCGACCTCGCGCTTGCGGTCGTGCTCCAGCAGGCCCTTGTCAGGCTGGCGCGGGCGGTGGCGCAGGCTGTCGGCGTCGGAGGCGCTGCCGCGCGGCGGGTAGGGCGCGCCCATGTCGCGCGGGCGCATGTGTGCCAGGTTGCGCTGCACGTAGCCCGAGGTGCCGGAGCCGCGCGGCGTCGAGAGGCCGACGTTGTCTGACATGGCGGTTTTGGAAGGTTGGGGTCGGTCGAGTTCGGGGAGAGCGTGGAGTGGTGGGAATTTTGGGGGGGGGGGGTGCTGGTGGTTGTTGGGACCTGGGAGGGTTGGCGATCTTGTTGTAGTTGAGGCAACAACAACCTTGAAGGTCGAGCTAAGAAGGCGGTGAGAGTCAGCAGGGGTCCAAACAGCCGGCAGAAACTGCGGGGCAGCATGCAGCAGATCCCTGTCCATGACTCAACCCCACCATAAATTCCATCTCCATCTTCTACACTCCCCAGATTTGTCAACCACAGCGCCGGTGCCACCCTTTATTAGTTCTTTCAACTTGTCTTTCAATTTGAGACTCGGCATTATAACACTGAGTATTTGCGCTGCATTGAGTTTTGCGTCTACACCATGCCAGCCCTCCAACCCACAGCTTCCCACCTCGGGAGCGCGGCAGAAGACGAACTGCGCTTCCCGCCTGTCACCAGAGACCACATTCTTCACTGCTCCTACGACTATTGGTTTCCTAAGTCCGTAAACACTGTCATTCATGCGCCGTGCTTGCCTAACTCATAAACCCCCAGATACCGTACCTCCTGCATCCGCTCCCGCATCATCCCCCTGACCCCCGACTTCGTCTCCTACATCCGCGAAGACGGCATCATCCTCGCCGACGAGGGCACCCCCAAAGACAACGAAGATGACACAGCCGCTTCCGGTGATGAAGATGACTGGGAACCCTCCTTCCCAACATCCGACCACCCCGCGCCGCCCCGTGACGAACTCGAAGAAGACTACTCCTCCGACTCAGACACCGACACCGAAGATACCCGGCCAGCCCGATCATCCCCCGACCGCCGCTTTCCCGTCCTCCATGCTGAGATCACCTCCGCCATAACTGCTCTCGGGGGTGCCGTCTGCCCAAAACTTAACTGGTCCTCTCCAAAAGACGCCACCTGGATTTCGCGGCACCCCAACACCATGAAATGCACCTCCGCCAACGACATCTACATCCTCCTCAAATCCTCCTCCTTCATCAGCCACGACCTCGACCACGCCTTCGAGGACACCATCCCCCCGTCCTCCACCAACACCACCTCCCCCGCCCCGGCCTTCAACCCCGTCCTCGTCCTCCGCAGCTACTTTAACCCGCTCCCATCCCTCGAATTCCGCTGCTTCGTCAAGGACCGCGCCCTCATCGCCATCTCGCAGCGCGACCTCAACTACTACGCCTTCCTATCCTCCATCCAGGGCCAGATCATCCGCCGCACGCGCGAGCTGTTTAACAAGATGCGCCTCACCTTCCCCGACGCCTGCTTCGTCTTCGACGTGTACATCCCCGAGGCCGACTACGACGACAACAGCGACGGGGAGGACGACGGCCACGGCGGGCGGGAGCGCACCGTCCTCGGCCGCGCGAGACTGATTGACATCAACCCCTGGGCGCCGCGGACGGATACGCTGCTGTTTGACTGGCGGGGGCTGTTGGGCACGAGGGTGGCGAGGCCGCTGTTGGGGTCTCCGTCTGAGGAACAGGGGCCAGCAACGGATGAGGAGACGGAGACGGAAGAGGAAGAGGAGGAGGAGGAGCCTGAGTTGAGGCTCGTGGAAGAGAGCGATCCGTCAGCGTACAATTTTAGCTCGCCGCAGTATTCGGCGCATAAACTGCCGAAGGATGTGGTGGATGCGAGTATGGCGGGCGAGGGCGGGATTAGGGAGTTTGCGAGGAGGTGGCAGAGGATTACCGAGGGGAGGTAGCCAGATCAGGTGTGTGATTGGGGAGGTGAAGTGTTGCTGGGCAAGGCGTTGGAGACCACAACGTTCAGGTTGTAAGAATGAACTAGGTTGTCAGAGAATAGAACATCCTCTAGGACTCCTGCCTGGTTTACCAACTTGAAAATGTATTGACAACAAAGTGCCTTCAATATTGCAATGTACAGATCTGTTGCTGAGATACCAACAGCCCAATTTTCTATCATACCCAAACCAACAAACACCTCTCCCAACAACAAACATCCACATCCACATCCCCCTCACCCCAACCCCTCCCAGACCCGTTCCCTACCCCCAAAAACAACATCTCAAACTGCCTAAACACCCCCCCACCTTCCAAACCTCTCCCACCTCCTCCACACCTCCCTAAAAACAACCCTCCCCCCGGCATCCATCCCCTCGCTCAAAATCCTCATCCCATCCCGCGTCGTCACCTCCAGTATGCTAAACACCCCCGGCTCCAGCGCCTCCAGCACGCCACTCTGCATCGGCACAAACTCCAGCTGCAGCTTGATGTAGCTCATGAGGACGAGATACATGAACTGGCCTGCGTAGCGCTTCGCGCGGTCGCGTTCCGAGTCGAGGGGGAGGTGGTGCGGTTGGTGGTGGGTGTGGTGGGGGTGGGAGGAACGGGTGTGGGTGACGGAGGCGGCGGTGGGTTCGCAGATTAGGGTGAGGAGGCGGGTGAGGAGGCGGGCGTGGGATGGGGCGGTGGAAGAGGGTTTGGAGGTTTGGGGGGTGGTTGTTGGGGGCGCTGGTTGAGGGGGGCGGGAGAGGAGGAGGCGGAGGAGGGCTTGCAAAGCGACGACGAGGATGTGGAAGTGCCCGTCGAGGCGCTTGCGGTGGCGTTTGATGATGATCTCGACGAGGCGGGTGAGGGCGGGGAAGATGCTTGGTGTTGTGGAGATGAGGGATTGCGTGGACGGCTGGAAGCAGAGGGTTGAGACGGTGCTGAGGGTCAGCTCGATGTTCCACTGCGTCATGCAGGCTGGGTTTTGGTCGAGGAGGTGGTGGATGGCTTTGGAGGTGAGAAGGAAGTGGGCGGGGGTTGTGGTTTGCAGGAGGCGGTTGCAGAGCGCGCTGTGAGCTTGGGACAGGTCGAAGCGGGCTGGGGTCTCGGAGGCACGGGAGCCTAGGGAAGTTAGCTGAAACCATCTGTACGGAGGGTGAGTAACAAATGACATACCCTTCAGGTGCTGAATTAGGCGGTAGACGACCAGCAGCCGACCAAGTATGTCTTGATCATTGCCATCCTCGAGTAGCTCTTTCAGATACCCAAGCTTGGTGTCTTCGTCGGCAAGCCGGACCGCAGCATCGACATACCGCAGCAAGGCTGTCTTGCTGAGTGCGGCAGCAGGCTCGTCCGTCTCTGCATCTCCGTCTTCATCTGCCACAGCTTGGGGCTCGACAGACATCTTGATCTTCAACGGCGAAGAGAGAGCCTCGGGGAAGTAATTCGCGACAAACATACGGACTTCCCACCCCGCCTGAACACCGTTATCAAGAAGCGAGTCGCTCGCCTTAAGCAGAGACGAGACAGCATCCGCGAGTGCTTGCTTGACCGTCTCGCGGTCCAGGTCGTTCAGAGCTTCCAGGGCGACGAGGAGCGCTAACAGCCCCTTACCCGTCCGCTTGCTAGAGGTGATGACTGGTATTGAAACTTGAAGAAGCTGGTTCTTCAGGCCGCTGATGTCCAGGCCATCCTCCTCGAGCTTCTTAACAGCAGGCGAAGATTGGATAGTGGAGATGAAAGCTTGCAGGAGGACAATTCTTGGGGCGGCGTCCGAGTCATCACATGGGCTCTGGAGTACCGAGATGGCACCCTTGAGGTAAGCCTTCTCACGCTCCTCAGGGCTCCCGCCGGTCATTTGCCTACATAGGTTAGCAAAGGACATTTATCAGGTTCCGGGTAACGTACCTTATCGTCAAGACCGCCAATTGCTGAAGGAGTTTGAACGTATCGCGGTCCCTTCCAGAATCCTCCGTGGCCAGTTCTCCCCTCGAACGGCGGCTCGACCGTTTGTGAACTTTCAGGAGGCACCGCCCGATGGACTCAAGGTGGGAGAAACTCATGTCCTAGTGGTTGTTAGTCAATACTTAGGGATAATTAAACTCCTAGACTCATACCTCGTAGAAAGTTGGCCGAGACATCAGCTTGACCATCAGGCTGAGCACCGATTTCCAGTACTCTGCTCCAATGGCTTCCGCCTTGTTTAAGTCCTTGGGCAGATGCGAGACCAACGCCTTCATGGCAGCTTCTCTTTGGGTACGACTCAACACCTCGAAAGGAACGTCGGACAGGAACTGGACCGCAATCTTGGTCGCAGACCCCGACCTGCCTGCCTTGGAGGTGTCGACCATCGATATCACAGTATCAATCAGCATGTCTATGAAGTGTCAGCGAACAGTGTATGGCACGTGGGATGTCAAACCTACCAGTGAACTTTTGGTTGTTGACGTTGCTCTCACGATCCAGAAGCAGCCGAGAGACTGCCAGAGCAGACTCAACACGAGCTGTATCTTCATTTCCAGAGATAGTAAGCAGGGACAGTATCCCGTTCGGAACACGGTCGTTCTTCTGAATGAGAAGACTGCGTGGTATTAGCATCTTTACTTGGGAAGCAAAAAACATAGAGCTTACCTCAGAAGACGGGGTGCGTCGGAGAGGATCCACGACAGGTAGGTTCCCTTGCTGATTGACGCCCCTCCATCAGTTAAGTCCAACTCCATGGGCTCGTCACCCTCCTCAAGTCTCTCGACAAAGGAGCAGATCAGCTTGGCTGCTTCATCCTCATGAGCAGCCCCAGGATAATTCGCCAGCCAGGCCGCAGTGCAGCACTTGAACGCAGCGAAGGTATCTTCCCGGTCGATAGGGGACTTCCGCAGAGTGCTCTTAATGTCTGATTTAATTTGCGACCAAACATTGCTAGCTTCCTCGAGAGTGTCCCTGGCCATCGTCTTCGAGGCCACCATCCACCGGCATGCAGAGATGGCAGGCTTTTCCTTCTTGGAGAACTTCTCCAGGAAGACTCCGTCAAAGGTCTTCATGTTCGCAGCGTCAATGAGCTCTTCCTGGGAGATGCCCCTCGAAATAGCCTCGAGGATGTGTATCCTGGCCATGCTCTCTGTTGGCTGTGTTTGCGCTGAGAGCCATTCGAGGATCTCAACCAGCTGGTTTGCGTTCAGGGACGACTGGATTAGCTTCGCCACAGTATCCGAAAGCTCCTTTCGAGACCACAAAGGCTGAAGCCCAGCCTTAGCCTTAGCAGGAGCAAGCTGCTTCAGCCACAGCTTCATGAATGTCGACAGGTCGCGAGCCTGAGCGTAACCGTCTGCGAGCAGAACAATAAACTGGGCTGCCTTTTCCAAATCTTCGGCATCCAGAACGTCATGTTCCTTTGTCTTTGCTAGAACCTGGTCCAGAAGCTCTTTCCCTTCATCAGAGATAAGAAAGACATCCGGGTTGAGTTTGACGAGGGAGAGAAGAAGACTCCAGTCGTAAGCATCCTGACCCAGAGCATAGTCTTTGCACAAAGCCCGAAGGCTGGCGGCCGACAAGGCGGTGCCACGCTCGGCTGCCATTTCCATGATGACCCGTACGGCGACGCGGCTGCTATCACGGCTGATGTGCTTCGTGGAATGCAGGATGGCGTCGAAGACCGCTTGGACCCACGTTTCGTAGTCCTTCCTGGAAGTATTGCCGCCAAGTTCAAGCGGCGACTTGCTAGCCAGGTCGAAGAGAACAGGAAAAGTGATCTGCGCTGAGCCGCTAGACATGTCAACAGCGACCTGAATTATTTCCTGACTCTGCTTTGTTAAAAAGGCTGTCCGGGCGGGCAAGATCAGGTTGCGCGCGAGGAACCGGCGCAAATCTCGAGTCCAACGGTCTTGCGCGGTGGCATCAACGCCAAGGGGTGTCTGTCGCGGGATACCGGCCAGTTTACCAAGAATCCGCGTGGCCGTCCCAGACAGATGAGTCGCAACCTCGGAGGCATCGCCGGCGCCCTGAAGATGCAGCTGCCACAAAGCGGTGAAGGTGGAGATCCAAGATGACTGCTCCCTAAGAGACTCAACCTTGGGTCGGTCCAGGGCAATACCGCACACAGTAAGCCAAGGAACCAGAGTACCCATAGCATCCGCCGCAGAAGTTGAGAACAATGACTTGACATGCTCAGCGCCCATCCGATGGGTCGTCGGACCGTCCAGCGACTTCTCGCACCGAGAAAGGAGGGCCCGGATAGCCTCGAACGCCGCCTCGGCGGTCTGCAGGCAGCCTCCCACTTGCTTCTGGGCCGAGATATCAAAACTGGCAGCGCCGGTCCTCTTCCGTTTCCGAGGATTCGCAGGGCTCTCCGGAGCAGGCGCATCTGCCATCTCAACGTCCGAGTCGGCTCCGTTCGTCTGGGACCCCTCCTGCTGCGGCGCGGCAATATTCTTGAGGGTCTGGTGGAGTATTCCCACGAAGCGACGGTCTGCAAGTGACTTGGCCAAAGAGAAGAGCGGAATCAGGCTGAATACTGCGCCCATGATGTCCCAGGCGCGGGGGTATCGTCGAACGCGCTCAGCGGTCGCAGAGTTGCCGGTCATGTTCTTTAGAAGCCATCGTAGCAGCATCTCCTCAGCGGCATGGAAGCTACCTCCGGAGTAGTTTTCGAGGGTGCCCCATACTCGCTCGAGACGTTCGGGGATCGATTCGGCGTCGCCTTGGTCGAGTGTTCGGACGGCCTTGGTGAGGGCGGCTTCGCCTGCCTGTGTCTGGTCAGAATAGAAAGTTGAAAGTAGACATGGCCTGACTGACCTTAGTGTAGTCCCCCATTATGATTAGAAATTGCCCAAATGTCCAGGAGCATGCCCTGTTGTTGTTTTCTTCGCCCCCTTCTGGTCACCGCGGGCTACAGTGCGACAGGTGCAGGGCCCCGCGCTGGGTTGAACTTCAGTTGCAGCAGCTCCAAAAATTCCAAAATTCTGCCGCCCCAATTCCCCAGTCCTGCCTCACCTCGCCTGCATCCCTGCATCTCGCGCTCACCGCCTTCGGGAGACAACGGCAGCAACCGAGCCATTAACAGGCATTGGAGCTCTTGGCAGCGACGTCCGCCCGAAACAAAATAGCTTCGTCGACATCACAAGCAAGAGGGACAGCTGCTGTCTGTGCTTCCACCACTCACTCCCACGCCCACACCCAGGTCAATTGGGTCACTCGCTAGAGGTAGGACACCCCGGAAGCTCCGCGACAGGTCACCCAAGCTGACGCGACAGTCTATCGCTCCCCCCGACCCAGTCCACCAGGTCACGTCACCAACCACTTTGCGCCCGCCATGGCCGAGACGAACAACCCCGCCGCGCCCTCCAGCGTTGTGTCGCGCCCCGTCAGCGAGGCCCTCCTCAACGAGAAGGTCAGCCATACACCAACCACCTCCCACGAGCAACCCTCGAGCTCGGCGGCCTGACTAACACCCTCCTAGTGGGACCGCTGCCTCTCGAACCTCATCATCAAGTCCTCCCTCGGCCTCGGCTTCGGCGTCGTCTTCTCAGTGCTGCTCTTCAAGCGGAGGGCGTGGCCCGCGTTTGTCGGCGTCGGCTTCGGCGCGGGGCGGGCGTACGAGGAGTGCAACTCCAGCCTGAAGGGGGCGGCGCGGAACATTAGGACCGCGTAGAGTTGGGGAGTGAGGGTAAGAGAGATGGATGGCAGAGCTCGGATACGTTGCTGAGCCAGCTGGCCACGGTGTGGATAGAAAACAAGGGCGGGGACAAGCAACCGGCTGTATAAACCTGTTCTACCAGACAACTTAGGGGCATAAATACGACGTTTCTTTTGTTTAGCCTGCGGCCTACGTCGATGCGAACTTTCGATAATCAAAACAGAACGATTCAAAACCAAGGCTACTGATAGCGGTACTCAGCGCGCCTCTCTCCGGCATTTTCGCAGCAGTCACTCAGGGGCTGCTAAACAAGACACTCCCCTTGCCCACCCACCCAGCACTCCGAAGACCCGGCGCCAACCCTCACACGAGCCGGACGCCGCTGCAGAAGCCACCCCACGCTCTTAGACGTCTCTCGCGGCATCGTCTTCTCGCCCCAGGTGTCGCAGCCATCCCCCTGCCCGCCCATCCCTGAACAGCTCGCAGCGCCATACTCGACATCCCTCTGCGGGGGAACCGTCGCCGGCCGAGCCCAGACCGTGGACTCCACCTCCATCAACTTCAGCCTCACACCCGAAATCCCCCTCCCAACACCTTCCGCCACCATCTCAAGAACCCCCTTCTCCTCCCCACCTCCAATCATACAGCCACACCCAGCCCCCTCACCCCCCCTCCCAATGCCACTCTCCCCTCCACTCGCCCTGTCTCCCTTCCAGGCCTTCCTCCCCCTCCCCCCATCACAACCACCGCTCCCATCCTCACCTCCCCGTGCAAGCAAAACCTTCCCTTCACCCTGTTCCCCATCCCACGAGGAGGAGCAACAACCTCGCCTCAGCCACCAAAGCCCACTGCCACGAGATCCCCCTTTTCCTCTCTGCTTCAGAAAAACTCCTACAGCAAGTAACACCACGACTACCAGCCCTGCGACGATAAAGCCGAGGAGGACTAGCTCGAGGGGGGAGATGGAGGGGTCGAGGAGGGGGGAAGAGGGGGCGAGGGGGTCGAAGTGGTTGTGTTCGTGGTAGTGGTGGTGGCGTTTGTGGTGCATTTTCGGGTTTGGTGGTTTGTGGTGCTCGGGGGGTTGGTGGTTGTTGTTCTTGATGGTGATGTTGGGTGGGTTTGGGTTTGTGGTGACAGGGTGGTGGATGGGTTGGTTATTGGGGGGTTGGGGGATGACGGTCTGGCGATGACGGCGGCGTCGGTGGGGTGCGTCCGCTAGTGGGCGGTGGTGGATGGATTGGTGCGGTTGGTTCTGGTTGGGATGGTTGTGATGGTTGGTGTTGGGATGGGCGGCTGAGGTGTTGTCTTCGGGTATGACTTGCAGATTGACTCTGCTTTTCTTGGGTAGATGCGGGCGCGAGGGGTTATGCGATGTGTGACAGTAACGGGAGGGGTGGTGGACTGAGCTGCGCATTTCTGGGTGGTGTTCTGGCCGATGGACACCGGGATATGGAAGCAGCTGAGGTGTAGAAGAGGTCTCAAGGCAGGTACGGGATACAGGCAAGCGCAGAGGAGACAACGAGGCGTTAATGGAACGATAAACCCAATCAGCCAGCCGCAACTTCTTTATATACTTGAAAACTACCTTTACTGTGTGATGCGACGAGACGTCACAGGGCCTAAGACACGTCACAAGCCAACATTCCGTCCTTTTTGCCATAGACCAGTTGACATCCATGCCCAAGTAACGCACTTCGCTAACGCGCACAGCACCCATCCCGATCTAACTACTAAGCCCAGCTCCTCCAGCCGTCGTCTCCACGACAACCCCCTTAACCAGCAACAACTCAGCACCTGAAGAGCATAGCGCAGACCTCCTGAATAGCCGCGCAGCACCAGAAGTTGTTGCAACAACCTGAACCCCCGTCCGCCTTGTCCTTCTTTGGCGGTGGCTGTTGCTGATACTGAGGCGGGCGCTGGGCCTCATAGCCCGTCCCATGATGACCACCGCCATGGCCTCCCTCAGGCTGCGGCGGAAGCGGCGGCGCGCCGTCCACCCTCCCGCCCTTCAAGTCGACATAGATACGACCCTCATTCTCCTCAGTCGCATACTCCAGCCCCAGCTCGCGGCACAGCCGTTCAACGCGCGGCTTCAGCTTCTGCACATGGCCGGTCGAGTGGTTGCCCCTGCCGACGATGACGTGCAGATGCGTCTGGCCCGTGGACTGGGCATAGCGGATGCGCTCTTCGAGGATGTCCTCGGCCTCCTCGACAAATTGGCCGTGGAGGTCGATGGTGTCTCCAGCGACGCGCCCCGGCGCGTTGTTCTCGCGGAAGATGTACTCGGAGGCTTGCTTGTTGAACTCGGCCTGCTTCCGCTGATGGTGCTTGCCCTGCTCGGACAGCTCCTTGGCTCCGGCACCGTCGCCGCGCTCGTAGGCTTCGTGGGCCTACGTGGGGTGGTGAGTAAGGCTGCTGGGGGGGGGTAAGGTCACGCCAGGGACGGACGGCGTACCCGATCGAAACAGCTCTTCTTCCTGTCGGCCTCGGCGCGGGCTAGATCCCTCAGCCGGTCATACTCGGCCTCTGCATCGGCGCTGCTAGAGTGGTTGAAGGCTGCGGCATCAGCCAGACACATCAGCCACACACCCTCATGAGTGAAACAGGGGTTGAAGGAATGTCATACCATGCCCGCCCAGCCGGGCCATGGGGATGGCGGACGACGCCATCGTGGAGTCAAATTAGAGACCGGCGGCCACTTAAAAGGGGGTTGACGCTACGGAGTCTCCCGGTTATCGGGCGAAAAGGGCAAAGAAGCGCTGTTTGAGATCACCATGTGATGGTGTTCACTCAGGCTTCACAGCGGCGGCGATCGCCTGCGATTAGTGCTGGCGACCCCTGTCGCGGCACCAGCCATGCAAGAGTCGCAATTCTCATCAGATGGGGGCCGTTCGTCTCATGATGAGAGCTGCACAGATCGTGTGTAACATTCTTCCAACAGACTCATCATCACCAACACGTCTCTTGATGAAGTGAGGCATCACATCGCAGAGCGGAACACCACATCATCCCCGTTGTCATCCCTCCCCCAGAAACAACAACCCAAAGAAACAAAGACCCAACCAAACAACTCCCAAATGGCCTGACTCAAGCCGCAACTCGAAATTGACACCACCCCCGGCATCTCCCGGCCATCAATCATCATCAATCAGACGAACTCCTTTCCATTCCATCCATTCCATCCCTCCCATCATTCGAATTTCCGCTTCCCTTTCCCCATCCCACCCCCTTCCCCTGTCCTATCCATCAATGCCAATGTCTCTCCGACAGGTCTCACTCGCCTTGCCAAGCCCCCCCTCCCCTGTCACAAATTGGATTTTCTTCCCACCCGTCCCCATCGCGATCATCCGATCCCGACGAATTCTTACCCAGCAGCCCCCTGCTCTTGCATGCGTCTGTTGGCCCTTTCTAGAACATTGCCTTTTCCATGCTAGCGTGGGTATGTGATGGGGTGGGTTCCTCTTTTCCTTTGCTGGTCAGCTGCTGGAGGGGGGGAGAAGTGAGGAGGATCCTTCTGGTCGGCCCATCTGTCCGTGGTGCCGGTGTGTTGCACAGAGGTGGCTGGGCTGGGCTGGGGAGATTGATAAGCTGGGCTGAGAGGGGCAATGGGCAGAAGCTGAAGAGGTGAGGTGAGGTGAGGTGAGGTGAGGCAGGCGGACGAGCGGCGGGGACTTTGGGGTGCATCCCGCCCCGAGCCGTCTCGTCTCCTGGATTCGCGAAACCCAGAACCACAGCATGCAAATGTTGTACGGGGTACCACTCAACCGTCGCGCCTTCGCGCTCGGCTGCTGCACCGAAAGTTGCATGGGCGTCGCGTGGCATGCCCTGGGACATGATGACATTTGCAGGTCTCCCGTATCAGCCCCAGGCCCGAGACGGAGGTAAGATGGAGGTAATTAACTGGTGGGCGGCTTGTGGTGCTGCTGGTGGTATTTTGGGGCTTTTGAAATCTCCATGTCAGGAACTTTTCATGTTGCCGCTCAGCAAGTGCCGCGTGCCGGCGTCACCAACAGAAGGGAGGTGAGCTGATGAGCGGCATCTCCGACTGACAACTGCCCCCTTTCCCGTCGTCCGGGTTGCATCAAGAGAGGGAAATTCACTGCCGGGCGAGGGGGAGGATGGAGGGCAATCGCGGGCCTTTTCCTGCATGAAAGCAACCCTCCATCTTGGGTTCCGGGCGCGGCATGCGGATGTCGAATCGAATCATCGGCTGCTGGCTTGCATTTGCCAGGCACCAGGGGTGTTGAGGTGCGTGTGGTTCCTGGATTCTGCTCCACCATCCTTTTACCCCCCTCCCCCGTCAGGGATCACGAAGCCTTGAGCGGCAGCCAATAGCCTCCCATCGGGACACACGGTCTGGAGGCTACTGTGAGGTTAGCGTGCCATGAAATTACCTCTGCCGTCGGTCTCCAGTTTTCACTTCTTCGATTCTCCTTCCGCGGTCAGGCTGACGGTCTTGAGAACCCCAAAGGATATTCTTGTAACCAGTTTTCAGATGACGGCTTGTCAATGCCACTTTCAGCGCGCCTCTTCACAGATGTGGCTACGATCGATCCAACGTTTGTTGGATCGGCTGCTCAGGCGTCGATCCCATTTGCGGGGAGCCAGGGGCGGCGGAGAATAAACGGCCAATTCCCGTGGGCAAACAGGGCGGAACTGAAGAGAAGCAAAGGTGCCACTCGGCAGACATTGTCAAGCTGAATGCTTTTCCGGATTTTGGGGGTCTTCTTGAGGCTCAAAGGTGCATCATCTTGCAGCTGCAAGCATGGAAACCTTGTGGGTTACTTGCGGCAGCAGCAGCCTCGGGCACCGCCGCTGCATGAAGTGACAGCAGCCATAAGTGTTTTGGCCTGCGGATGGTGATGTGAGAGAGCTGGTTTCAAAAACCAGAAGATTCTCAGCTAACGGGTCCCTGAACCCAAGAAATGCGTGGAATGATTGCATCTTTCCGAAGCTGATGGTGTTGTTGAAGATATGCCAATGGACTTCCACCTCCATCAAGATCGGTTTCGCGATCCATCCAGCCCAGGCTCTCAAAGCGGAGCTATTTTTCCCTCAGCTAGCGGGAGTTGATCGCCGTCCAGCATCAGGGCAGGAGGAGACGGGCACTCCGTGGTCGCGGCCGGATTCGGTGATATTTGTCGTATGGTTTTTGAAGGTTTCGACGGGGTCAGGGTCCACTGGGACCCGTCAAGTCCGGGAGTTGGGGGTCCGCCTAGATACGGTATTGTATCCGGCGGGAGGTCGTTGACAGATTTGGGGGCAGCATCTAGATACATACCGTGAGAGTTCGAGGACAGGAGTTGATTGCTCTATGGCTTCGCAGGACTCTCTGTCCGTGAAATCCGGTGTGAGAATCCTGGGGCTATGCCGTGATCATTGACCGCAAACTGCCCATGCGTCGATCATCTCCACCCTCTTCGCCTTGAAACATTTGGTCTGATGTTCTCTCGGGACCTGACCATGGTTGGCCACGAGGGGTAGAAAGGGCGGGATGAATGTGCCTCGGCAGATAGCAAGCCCAGTTGAAGAACAATAAGAATGACCGTAATATCAACATGCCGCAGTCGAGAACGTGGGCAGCTC
The DNA here is from genome assembly GCA_004802645.1 of Amesomyces nigricolor. Taxonomy (NCBI): domain Eukaryota; kingdom Fungi; phylum Ascomycota; class Sordariomycetes; order Sordariales; family Chaetomiaceae; genus Amesomyces; species Amesomyces nigricolor. The sequence goes on from SRKS01000004.1 coordinate 1,012,071, forward strand.
TCTGGGACGTGAAGAAGCGCTGAGTTGAGTGTTAGGCAGGAAAATGCCATGTGAAGGTCCATCTCCCTTGTGGCTCGGGCCGGCCGTCATCAGAGGATACCGGGTGACGCAGGAACAAAGAAGTAGAAGCCGGGCTGATGGTCATGGCGATACCTCTTATATCAGTTGAAGAACATCGGGGCGCTGTTTCTTTTGCTGATGGTCTCGATTCACGACGCATGACATCTCCGTTAGCTCGATAATTCCATATTTCAAATGACACTTTCGGTTAGGAGGGTCCGTTCACAGCACTAGCGGAGGCGCCACTGAAATCTGCTGTTGGCAGGGGCCAGCCGAGCGTCCATGCCTTTTCAGGAAAGCAGCCTCCTCTCTCGTCTGCTGCTTGCCGCTCCTCGGTTCAAGCGCAGGCCTGGCGTATGTCGGGAGGCGGAAATCGGAGTGAGAGAGAGGGAGAAAAAAAGGTAATGGAAATATTTGGAGAACATCTTCAACTGTACTTCTGGATTGATTCGCAGCTGTTGATGGTCTCGGGATAACTTGGAAAGTGGATGGTATCTTCCTTCCCTCACCAGGGGGCGTCTTTTTTCTGGCCGCTTTTTTCAAGAACATGTTCCGGGCTCTGGCCACTCAGGGATATTTGAGCCCCGCTTATCCGTGCCTACCCCGAGACATGATTCGCCAGACGGCGCCAGGGCCACTGCATCCCCCGAAATTCAGCGTGCATTGGCTCCGCGTTTCCTCACATTAACAGAACCAGCCCTCCCACCTCCTCTCCTTCCCTCACTGATCAACCTCTGGTTCACACCTACCCACGACCATCCACCACCCAGCGAAGCCGCACCCTTCTTCCTGTTCCAACGAATCCAGCGACGACCTCACCTCGTCGCCGCAATCAATCGCCCTGACCCATCCTCTTTATTTTCTGCGTCATTCTTTTCCCCTGCCGACCGCGGCCGCGCATCCGATTGACGTCGCAAAAAGTCGAGTCGACCGCCGCCGCCCGTAGCAAAAGTGAGTGAGAGCAAGCTGAAGCTGAGCAAACGCCACCGCCCACCCCATCCCGCCTCCGGTCATCCGAACCCTCCAGAGCCTTTGCCCTGTTCCTGCGTCGCCCGAGTCGAATGGCTGCTGCGATGCCAGCATCTCTCATCGATCACTTGGAGATCGCTTCTTTTTTTGGTTGCGGTCCGACGCGGGAGGCGGCATTTCCCCTGCCCACACCCATCCTGCTTGAGGCGCTGCACCAGCTGCATCCTTGACCGAGACACAGCTCCACTGACCCCATTTGAACCCGCCACAGATCTCCTTTGATACCCTCATTCGACCGACCACGACACTCTCTACCATAATTTTTTTACCGTACCGTCAAAAGCCGCCAAAATGGGTTGCGGAATGAGTACGGAGGAGAAGGAGGGCAAGGCCCGGAACGAGGAGATCGAGAACCAGCTGAAGAGGGATCGCATGCAACAGCGCAACGAGATCAAGATGCTGCTCCTGGGTACGTCTGCCTGCCACGGCCCTATTTCTGGATGCGCCATCTGACATGCTGCTGCAGGTGCTGGTGAATCCGGAAAGTCAACAATCCTCAAGCAGATGAAGCTCATCCATGAGGGTGGCTATTCGCGCGACGAACGGGAATCCTTCAAGGAGATCATCTTTAGCAACACGGTCCAGTCCATGCGCGTCATTCTCGAGGCCATGGAGTCGCTCGAGCTGCCCCTGGCCGACTCGAGGATGGAGTACCACGTCCAGACCATCTTCATGCAGCCAGCACAGATCGAGGGTGACGTTCTGCCGCCTGAGGTTGGCAACGCCATCGAGGCGCTGTGGAGGGATGCCGGTGTCCAGAGCTGTTTCAAGCGGTCTAGGGAATATCAATTGAACGACTCTGCGCGGTAGTACGTTCTCCCCTGCCACCCCTCACGCCTCGAGCGCCCGTTTGCTGACAGCTCTTAGCTACTTCGATCACATCGCCCGTATCGCCGCCCCCGACTACATGCCCAACGACCAGGACGTCCTGCGGTCGCGTGTCAAGACAACCGGTATCACCGAGACGACATTTATCATTGGCGAACTCACATACCGGATGTTCGACGTGGGTGGCCAGCGGTCTGAGCGGAAGAAGTGGATTCACTGCTTCGAGAACGTCACGACAATTCTGTTCCTGGTCGCTATCTCCGAGTACGATCAGCTGCTGTTTGAGGACGAGACGGTCAACCGTATGCAAGAAGCCCTCACCCTCTTCGACTCCATCTGCAACTCGAGGTGGTTTATCAAGACCTCCATCATCTTGTTCCTCAACAAGATCGACCGCTTCAAGGAGAAGCTGCCCGTCAGCCCCATGAAGAACTACTTCCCCGACTACGAGGGTGGCGACGATTACGGCGCTGCCTGCGACTACATCCTCAACCGCTTCGTCAGCCTCAACCAGCACGAGAGCAAGCAGATCTACACACATTTCACATGCGCCACCGACACAACACAAATCCGCTTCGTCATGGCCGCCGTGAATGGTAATTCACCCTCCTGTTGTCTTGTTTCTGGGCACATGCTAACGCGGACGCAGACATCATCATTCAGGAGAACCTCCGTCTCTGTGGTCTGATCTGAGCAGGCTCTCTCGGACAGTCACGCTCTGAACGAAAATTGCGCCGCCTCTGCTGATACCTTCGCCGTCGAAGATACCCCTTTCCCCGGGAATACGCTTTTGAGAAACTAGCGGAATCACGACTCTCCGCTGTTTTCCCATTGCATACCCGGTTCGTCTACCTCCGCACCCGATGGCCGGACCTTTCATGAAACTCCAATTCGAAGACCGGAAACAGCAATGCTACCGCCGATTTCGAGGACACGAATGGGCCATTCTCTACCACTACCATTGGGAGGAGGAGAAAATATCTTGTTTAATAATGATCTCCGTGTTTGGGTGTTCTTGAGTTGTGTATGAAATCCGCCTCGTTTTCTTTTTTTATCAATCTTTTATTTCTCTTTCGTTCGAAGGCAGCATGGACGGCGCTGCCCTCTCACTCTCTCTCTCTCCCTCCACATCTGCTGGGTGGTATGGCGCGACGGCAAATTTGATCATTTGAGGGTATTTGCGGAGGAGGAGGAAGGGCAAGGGCGGAAATCAGTTTGGGGGCGGCAGCCTGATAATGACTGGTGGGGGATCGAAGCAAACATTGGAGCAGCGCGTTGGATGGGCACGGAGATGGAAACAGCGGGTGTGCGTGGGCTATGATGCGAGCGGAAGGGAAAGCAGCGGGTTGGGGGGCGGGCATATACCAAAGTCAAGCTGGGATTCCCCATTTTCCTTTATCGTTGATAGTCATTGAAATCGTTCTTTTGATCACTTTGGTTGGGAGTGTCTTCCGGGCTTTCGTTGAGTCAGTCACCTTGGTTGCATGGGCAATTGAACCTCATCCTGCCAGCATTTGTCATCAAACATTATTAAATACGCGAGGCTCATTTACGGACAACGGTGATACCCTCTCTGGAGACCAGTGTTCCACCCTGCGGCCGTCTCGTCTGCCACCCCTGCTGGATGGAACTGAAACACGGCCCGAATTCACGTCAGCTTCATCTGCGAGCAAGCCGCGCTGGCTACGACCCTCGTGGTCCTGAGGGCCACATTGAGACAGCTAATACGGCCATAATATTAACATGTAGTGACCAAGCAGAGCCCAAGACAGCGTTGAGGTGTCAACGGACAGCTTCTTCAGACCAAATCCTAGAAATGTCGGCCTGCAAAGGGTGCTTGCTTCTAGCAGGAACCGGATGTTCCGTCAAAGAATGGGGATATTTTTTTTGGTCGGTATCGGTATGTAGCAGGCTGTAGTGGATAAATCAGGCCCGCCGCTCCTGTTTCAGGCCCCGGCGATCATAGCATGGTATATTATGTACCTAAAACCAAGTCCAGGGTATCTTACTATTTTCCCCTTGAGTCTACGTACCTATTCGGGTCGTGAGCTACAGATTCGTGTCCCAAACCAGAGGGAGGACATACGGTTTTAAAATGGTATTTATCTCCGTCATCGCAGTCAACTAGGATCTTGAGGCGGAAGGATTCAAGCCGAGCAAGTATTGAGGGTGGCGATTCAGGTCTGGCGGTTGGTTCACATTTTAAAGAGCGTTAGCTGGTATGGTGAGTTGAGGGACTGCGTTGTGTAGTTGTGAGAGTGTGACTGTCGTGTTTGCAAACGCAAACAGGTAGACGAGAGAGTTTACCGGGTTCTTGTTGTGCTGGTGGTTCCCTTCACGATCTCTTAATGAGGGAGGTCGAGTACCTCTGGAGTGAGGATGGTTTGGGAACGCGAGATGGGCTCCTATGAGGGATGGGTAGCCGGAGTTGAATAAGACGGCGGAGGGGAGGCTTCCAAGTACGAGGGTGGCTTGTTCTCTTACAGGGAACCTCAACGACTTTAAGGACGGTGTGGGAGGCCATATGGAGGAGGGAGTGATCAGCTGTGCCCTCTGAACAATTTACCAATAACCTACCCGTCAACACTCCTACTCAAACCATCACTAATACTACATCATATCACAGAGAGCCCCAGTGCACATATCAAAAAGCATATCATTGACCAAACACAACCAATATGTCGATTCGCCGACATGGGGTCTCTATCCATGCAAAAACTGCCCGTCCCAGGGCACAACAAAGCCAAACCAATGCCCAACTTTTCTGCATGTCCCCCATCCCGTCACCCAATTGACTGCCTAGGATGGGGCTGCGTAGTCTTTGGGTCCGCGTTTTCTCCCTCCCATGCCTCCGATGTTAAAGTCTGTTACTGCAAGAACCTGGTCCCAACCTCTCCGGCTCGTCGCCCCGAAAACGTGAAAAGTGTTATTAAAAGCCATAAGTGGTCCCGCAAAGCCAGGCAAAGAATAAACGAAGGGAGTAGCGGCGTGGAGAAAATATGAAGGGTATCGTTCCCATTCCCGAGGGGCAAGCGTCTCGGGAGCCCAAGCCAAAACCCCCAAACCGCAAAGCAAAAGTAAAATACCAGCCGCGACTGGTGGCAGCTCCCAACATGGCAAACCCCTCTGATGATGCGTGTCATTCTCGAGCAGGAAGGACTTCGAAGCTGGCAAGTCGCGTATTGATGACCAAAGGGAGCTCAATAACCGCAAACGGAGCAAGCTCCATATTCGTCGGAGAGCGAGGGGTCGATGGGAATTTTCGAGTCGTAGTACTGCGACCAAGGCGAAACAGCAACCGGCCAAACCGAAGCAGCCACCAGTGTCCGATCCACAGCCCGTGACTCCGGAATTGCCGCAGCACTTTCCAATGCGAGAGTGGCAGCGGTAATCAAACTCTCGAAAGGCTGCGGCTGCGGCTCCGGAGAACCCTATGCCCCAGACTCGTCGCCCATGACCTGCTGGCCCACGCCGCCGCCGGTCTGGTCCTGGCCGCCGACCATCTCCTCATACTCGGCGATCTGCAGCGCCAGCTGCTTCGCAGTGACGTCGATCTGGATGAGCTGGCGGGTGGCCTTGTCGGCGTTGCGCACCTCGTTCATGGCGCGCGTCACCATCTGCTGGAGCACCGCGTTGTTGGTGACCATGGTGCTGGGATGGTTGACGGCGCCCATGGTGGCGCCGTGAGACTGCATCAGCGCGTGGGAGGCGGTGAAGCGGTAGGCTGCTTCAGGTGCAAGGCCAGGGTTGGTGGCTGGCATGATGGTCGGGTGCTGGGAGACGACCTGGGGGTTGCGTGTTTCTAGGGAAGATTAGCGGATCGCTCGGCTAAAAAGGGGGGGGTTTACTTGGAGCTTACCATGGAAACTGCATCTGGCACCACTGGCATTAAACCAGCAGTTCGCACAGCTGCCGCACATCTGACCGTCGACGACGACGCAGCTAGTCCAAGGGCCGTGGCCTTTGTGGCAGTTCTTGCAAGGGACACGCGCGGGCTCGCCGGCAATGTGGGCAAACAGAGCTTCGACGTTGCTGCGGCGGGCCAGGTTGAGGCTCTGCTCTGGCCTGCGCTGCTGGGCAAGGCGCTGGCCGGGTTCCCGGGCCAAACGCTTCGCAAGAGCACTCTCCACGTTAAGGTCTTTGTAGCCAGAATCTTGGGCCAGCTCCTCGGTGGTCTTAACAATAGACGGATCCATGGCCTGGTGAGACTGCATCTGCTGAGGACCACCCATCTGGGCAGTTGGCTGGTGTGAATAATGTTGGTGGTGCGCGTGCTGCTGGTGTTGATGGGCGTGCTGAGCATGCTGAGCGTGTGCCAAGTTCTGCTGCATCTCTTGCAGTTGGTCCTGGACGGGCTGAGACATGGCGCTGCCCGGAGCGCCGGCGCCTCCGTTGGCGAGCATGCTGGCAGCTGAGAGGTCGACATGGGACGGCAGGCCCGAGGTGCCGTCGTCCATGTCGGCCTCGGGCTCGGCTTCCCCGTGGGCGTCCTCGGTGAGGTCGGTGTCCATGGCGGCAGCGGCAGCAGCGGCGGCGGCGGCGTATTCCTCGCCTCCCATCCTCACGTCGTCAAAGACGGAAGCTGGGTCCCCCTTGAGCTCGTCGTCAAGGGAGTGGGCGTGGTGGGTAGCCAGTTGGGCGGCGGCCAAGCGCGGGGTGCGGCCGCGTGCCGGAGGGGCAGGCTTTGTCACCTTGTTGAGTCGACCGCGCTGGGAGCGGATGACAGACGATTTCATGCTCGGCCCCGGGAGGGATATCAAAACGGTCCCAGGCACGGCTCAGGGTTAATAGGTCGGGATCGATCGCTGGTGTTGAGCAGCTGTCGTCAGCTGTAAGCCGTACCAAGCAGGTATTTTCTGGGTCGTGAAGTGGAAGGGAGAGCGACCGCGAAGAGCGCGTGGCCAGCTGCGGAGACTTTTATGGGGTTACCCAATCACAGAGCCTGCTGAGTGCTTATGGGTACGCGCCGGAAGGGTCTGTGCGTGCCCTGCGCAGCTGTCTGGTCTGTGCGCCTGTGGCTCTGGTTCTTGAGTCTCTGACCAGCAATGGAAAACGCGCCCGTCTTTTCCCTGTTCAGTTCCAGTCGAGTGAGACTCTCGCCTTATACTTCCCACTAAATGACTGATGTCTGGCTCAGCGATAGGAGCTTCGCAATCTCTCTCAATCTCTGTGGTTTCTACTAATTTGTGAGTTTTGTCTCGATTGATTTGCGCAAACAGCAGCCAAGCCGGTCAACGGGCAGGCAAGCTGGTGGGCTCTTGAGTCTCAGCAACTCGGAAACAAGGGGAGATTGGAGGTTTGAGCAACTCAATACTTAACAATAATTTCGCCAGCATGGTGCGACAAGAAGGCAAACTCACCTTTTATTTCATTCCATTGATCTTGCAGAAACCAGAAAGTTGTTGCTAGTGTTCAATTTATCTTTTGAGACACAAGCAAATCGTTTGTTTTTGAAGGTTGATTGCAACTTCCAACTGGTATCCTCTCTGCATGCCCAACGTGAGATGGTCTCACTACAACTACAATAATATTCCAACAACAATTATTTCGCTCAAAACCAAGCGCCTATCTCCCACTCCCCTCTTAACCACCTCACGCCACCCTCGTCTTCGCCGGATCCCCATACTTCCTCCCCCACCCCCTCACCTGCGCATTCATCCCCCGCAACACAAAAAAGTAAATCACCGGCACAAACCACCCCACCAGCGTATCCCACACCCAGCTATTCCTCTGCGACCCGCCCATCACCCCGCACCTCATCAGATTCCCCAGAAACGACACCGCCACAAAGTGCTCCCCCTTCTCCAGCCCCGCAATCGCCCGCCGCGCCACCGTCTCAGGCGTCTCCCCGGGCTCGTCCTTCTCCAGCTCCCGCGTGATCGCAGGCTTGGTCTCGTTCTCCCGCTCGTACCCGGCCGTGACGATCGTCGCGGGGTAGACGACGTGCACCTTGACGGGGTTGTCTGGGTACAGCCCGACTTCCATGGCGAGTGTGTCTGCCAGGCCGCGAAGCGCCCATTTGCTGGGGGTGTAGGGGCCGTAGCCGACGATGGCAAAGAATGCCAGGACTGAGGCCGTGAAGATGATGTGCTTTGGTTCGGCGTGGGGTGAGGTGCGGTTTTCGGGGGAGAGCCATTCGCGCAGGATTGCCTGGGACATTTCGGCCGAGCCGAAATAGTTGACGTCCATGTTGCGGCGCGCGGCGGGGAGGGAGGCGTCGTCGGTCCAGAGGAGGGGTGTGGAGATGCCGGCTACGCACCACACGATGTCGGGGGCGCGGCCGTTATTCCAGGCGATGGCTTCGGCGATGACGGAGGTGGCGTAGCCTGGTTGAGAGACGTCGGCGGAGATGTAGGTGAAGCGTTGAGTGTTGGGGGAGGAGGCGGCGGCCTGGGGGGGGAGGGGTTAGTGGTTGGTTTAAGAGGAGCGAGGCCTGGTGATGGGGGACATACTTTGAGCTCGGTGAGAGCTTCCTCTAGACGGCCAACGTTGCGTGCTACGAGTATGATGTTGGCGCCCTTTGCGGCGAGCTGGACGGCTGCGCTGCGGCCGGTACCCTCGGAGGCGCCGGTGATGAGAACCGTCTGGGACGGGTTAGCGGTGTATCCTCATCAAAATGCATGAAACATGAGTCCTGGCTTACCCGGCCGTCAACGGGCATGTGGTTCTTCCTGCTGAACAAGCCCATGGTTGCGATGAAAGCGATGATGAGACCGAGAACTCCTGTGGCAATAGGCAATGAAATACCAAACTTGTGCAAGGTGTCCATGAGTGAGATTCAAAAAGACACAAAGCAACCACAGTCTCACTGCTGACGGGTGAGTTGAGCCTCAAGACTTCAGTAATCAGTTAGTTCTTGCTTGTTCAATGTTCAGATGAACTTTCATCTGGTTGGTCCATGAAGCGAGGCGGAAGCGGAGTGGGGCCTGCCTGCATGGCCGTGGGCCCGCCAAGGGAGCGGTGGGGCTTGGCCAGATCAGGGCGGTCAGACCGTTCAGCAGCCCAAAAAAAAGTTTCTGCCGCTGGACTTTGGATTGCGCCAAAGCCTCAGCAGCAACGAACGAACCCCACCGCGCGAACAACAGGGAAGGCATTTGATCGTGCCTCTTTACAGCCACAACCCGATCTCTCAATTCCCAACTTGTCTTCCCGTCGCCGAGTCACCCATATTTTACAATGGCCAAAAAGAGAAAGGCCCCGCGCCCCTCCGCGCCCAGCGGCCCCCGCGAAGTCGACACCAAGGACGCCCGTCTGACCGTCAAGACCTACGAAGATGTCGCTGATTCGGGAGACGAGTACTGGGCCAACCAGGACCGCATCGACTTCGACGATGATGAGCAGCCGCGCTCCAAGCGCCTGAAGAGGCAGGAGAAGGAGGACGACTTCCTTGAGGTTTCGGACGAGGAAATTCTCGGCGAAGAATCCGAGGAGAGCGATGAGGAAGAGGAGGAGGCTCCGGCAAAGAGTAAAACGGGCAAGAAGGCTGCTGCGCGGGAGGAAGATGTGTCTGAGGACGAGGAGAGGAGAGGCGAGGAGGAGGAGGGCGATGAGGGCTGGTGGGGCGCTTCGAAGACGGATTACTATAATGCGGATCAGATCGAGACGGAGGCCGATGCTCTGGTATGTTCGTTTACACGCCGGTGTTTATGGTTGGTACTAATTCCTTTTGCAGGAAGAAGAAGCAGAGGCGCGACGTCTCCAGGCCAAGAAGTTGGCCAAGATGCAGGAGGCTGATTTCGCCTTCGATGAGAGCGAATGGTTAACGCCAAAGGAACAAGCTGGAGAAGAGGAGGAAGTAGTGACCGAAGTGTTGAAAGAGGTGGAGGTGTCGGCGGATATGGGCCCGGAGGAGCGGTACAAGCTGCTGCAGGCCCGGTACCCAGAGTTCGACTACCTCGTAGACGAGTTTAGGGAACTTCAACCTCTTCTCCCAAATCTCCAGAAAGAGGCGGAAGGGAGACCGGCTAAGTCGCTGGAGACGATTAAGTCGTGGCTTTTAGGATGCTACGTTGCCGCGTTAGCGAGCTACTTTGCCATCCTGACATCGCCATCACGGGACGGCGATGGGACAGTAGCAACCCTGAGCCCATCAGAGCTCAGAGACCATGAGGTTATGGAGACTCTGATCGAGTGCCGCGAGGCTTGGCAGAAGGTCAAGGATCTCAGGTCGAAGGCTGTCACACTCAGCACTGGCATGCTCTCGCCGCCTGAGGAGTCGGACATTGAGATGGACGACACCATGCCTCAACCGAAGCGGAAGACGACGAAGCTCTCCAAGGCCGAGGTCAAGGCGAACAAGGAGAAGGCGGCCGAGAAGGCCAGGAGGGCCCAGGCGGCCGAGCAGTCTTTGGCAGATCTGTCGTCACTGCTCAAGGGCACCAAGAAGGCCAAGAAGGCCGCCGCTGCTGCTGCTGCTGCTGCTGCTGCTGCTGCTGTCTCGGCCGATGCTGGCGACGACGACAACCGGTCCGACTTTGGCGAGGAGGAGGCGCTCGATGCGCGCACGGCCGCTGATAAGGCCAAGCGCAAGAAGAGCTTGAAGTTCTACACTTCTCAGATCGTCCAGAAGGCCAACAAGCGTGCTGGCGCTGGCCGCGACGCCGGTGGCGACATGGATATCCCGTACCGCGAACGCTTCGTAAGTACCCATGAAAAGCGCAATAGATTGCACAGCACTAACAGCCTCGCAGAGAGACCGTCAGATCCGCCTCAACGCCGAGGCCGAGAACCGCGGCAAGAAGGGCAGCAAGTTCGGCGCGGACCTGGGCGGCGACGACAGCGATGGCGACGACGCCGTAGCCAAGCAGGTGCGCGGCGAGGAGGACGAGTACTACGACATGGTGGCGCATGGGGCGGCCAAGAAGCGGTCCGACAAGGCGGCGCGGTACGAGGCGCTGGCGCAGGCCCGCAAGGGCGAGCGTGTCGTCGAGCAACAGTCGCTCGGGGCCGACGGCAAGCGGCAGATCACGTACCAGATCCAGAAGAACAAGGGCCTGACGCCGCACCGCAAGAAGGAGGTGCGCAACCCGCGCGTCAAGAAGAGGATGAAGTTCGAGGAGAAGCAGAAGAAGCTGCGGAGCGTCAAGGCCGTGTACAAGGGCGGCGAGGGCCCCGGCGGTTACCAGGGCGAGATGTCCGGTATCAAGACCGGGTTAGTCAAGAGTGTCAAGCTGTGAAGGTGGTTTTTGGGTGTTGTGGTCAATACACTTTAGGTTCCAGGTTCTGTCATGGTCCTGGGCTCTTTTCTTTCAAGCAGCTGTCCGTCTACTGTTCAAAGTTGATGCTCTTGATGTGAGGTCGCCCCTTCCTAGAAACAGGAGTCGCAGTCGAGAGGAAGGCCCTTGCCACGGCCCCATTCTTGCTCAAGAAGGTGTGGCTTACCACCTAGTTGAACATGAGTTTCAATTCTGCCAGTTCTCTTCCATTTTCTCTCCTCAGATTTCGACATTTAACTCTTTTCACGCGCGTTTGCGCCCGCCAATAATCTGATTTTACCCTTGAGATAGTAGAAGCATCATCACCAACAGCTTTACACAATATCACTAGAACCATACACAGCTGCTGGTGAAACCCGGCCTCTGATTAGCTGGCCTGGGCGAGGTGTAACCGCCCAGGCCATGGTCGATGGCCGCTTTCGATGCTTCTGTTCCAGGATGTGTCTCGCGAGACAGGGGTTGACCACCTGCCTCTTCAGCCACGGCCTGAGCAGGGGAAACCTTACGGAGTGCATTCATCCTCGACCGGGGTGGGCAGGTCATGGGGGGGAGCGCTGATCTTGAGACAGGGGCAAAAGAGCACTTGTGAAGTGTGCCGCACTCTCCTACAGCAGCCGATGGTGGTCTAGTACCGGATGACCTCCATTGTACTGTCCGTAATCTGTCTACCATAGGACCCAGGACAATTGCAAGTGTGGTCCAAAGTGCGCCAATATCCCCGTACCGCCGAACGGTCCCCGCAAGAGAGCCGGTCTGATTCAACTCCAGATACGGAGAGTTTGGCGAGCTGCAGTGCCTGACCAACATGCTCGGTTGAGACTCCTGGCCTTTCCCATTGGTTCTCTTGTCATCCAGCGGGCTTCAGAATCACCAAGTGTGTTCGGGCCGCAGTCTCGCCATTTCCCCTCTCCTCACGCTTTCCCACTTTCTTCTCTTACTTTTGTTCTTCTGCGAAAAACACCCAACAACGAGAGCTGACCCAGGCTACGCCCGTAAATATGGCTCCATCGGATCTGCCACAGGCCCAGGAGGCTGTGGTCGCCCCTGTCCAGCAACTCATCGAGGTCGACACGGTTCGTCCGAACTTCTCGTTGATCGATGGGCGTTGAGAAGCAAGATAATGTGACTGACTTGTGCCCCCTGTTGTAGGACGACGACAATGACTCGTTCACTCCAGATGACATGTGTGTAGTGTTCACTTTCAGCCTCCTGTGAATCAGTCTAATTAAGCATTTTAGCTCCACCTTCACTGCTTCCATCACTTCCAGCATCCGCGAGTATCCCATGGAGAATGGACGCAGATACCATGCTTTTAGGGCGGGGGGTGAGTATTCTAGGACCACATTCGCTTCCGTCTACAGGTCCCTTTGGTAACTGACTTGTTATCACCAGTTTACGCCATGCCAAATGACGAGACTGAGCAGGAGCGCCTGGATATGACCCATGCGATGATGACCAAAGGCATCGGCGACAAGCTCTTCCTTTGCCCCATCAATACGGAGAAGATGCAGCGGGTCTTGGACATCGGCACTGGCACGGGTATCTGTACGTTTATCCACCTAGAGCCAACCCTCTCTCTCAACCAAGTCGCTTTTCTCACTGACTGGGCGACTGTATCGGACGAACAGGGGCCATGGCCATGGGCGATGAGTACCCCAACGCAGAGGTATGCATGCAGCCAACCTTGGCAGAGTGTCGAGTTTAGTGGAATGATTCAACCGACTGACCTCGCCGCTGCAGATCATAGGAAACGACCTCAGCCCCATTCAACCACAATGGGTCCCCCCCAATGTCAAGTTTGAGGTGGACGATGTTGAGAGCCCGTGGGTTTACCAGGCTCCATTCGACTTCATCTTCTCCCGCTATTTGTTCGCCTGCATCCTGGACTGGCCCAAGCTCGTGGGGAATGTCTACAGCAACCTCGCGCCGGGTGGCTGGGCCGAGTTCCAAGACTATAACTTGGAGCTTTACTCGGAAGACGGCTCGCTGACACCCGAGTGCAAAACATACACGTGGGACAGGATGCTGCTCGAGGCCGCGCGCAAGACGGGCCGCGAGCCCTCCCCCGGTCCGAAACTTGAGGGCTGGGTGCGCGACGCGGGGTTTTCGAATGTGAGGCATGAGATGTTCCGCTTCCCCATCGGAAAGTGGCCGAAGGACCCCAACCTCAAGATTGTGGGCAAGTTCAATCTCATCCAGCACCTGAACGGGCTGGAAGCGTTCTCCATGCGGCTGTTCACCACTGTCCTGGGCTGGACGCAGGAAGAGGTGACGGTGCTGCTGGCGCATGTGCGGGAAGAGCTGTTGAGCCAGAAGTTCCATGCGCAGGTCAACTTGTGAGTATTTTACTGTTTGTTTGGGGGTGCGAGAAATTGGCTGGAAAATGTGTTTTACATTTGCTGACATGGGATGGATGCAGCCATGTCGTTTATGGTCAGAAGCTGGGGGAGAAAGCGGATTGAGGAGATTATGGGCTGTGCTGCGAGGGAGAAATTGAAAAGGCTGAGAGAGGCAATGATTTTGAGTAGGATTGTTCATAGTGTTACGATGTTATGATTGACGTCTCGTGTCTTTCCACTTCTCAAGAGACTTGTGGTGGCCGAAATTGCTTGCGAGTGGGATGAGAGAGGATTGTGTAGGGGTGGGTGAGACAGGCAAAATGCCACATTTAGGTACTGTTTTTGCATCACTTCATAACTAAGGTTGTGTAGTGTAGCGGTTATCACTCCGGATTCTGATTGCTTCAGAACATTCCGGCAACCCCGGTTCGATTCCGGGCACGACCTTATCTTTTGCCATTTTTCCACACTTGGCTCGGTGCGGGGATCTGTCCTTTTGGCCTCTATCAAGCCTGATATCGTCCTGGCAACTGACAGCCAATTTGGTGTGCAAGGAAACAACCTGAATACCAACTCAACTGACTGGCTCGGTTCAAGACGGAAATAACAAAGAAACAAGCTCATGCTGTGGCGTCGCTCCCACAACGCTAAGATCGTCAAGTGTGACGTCATTGGTTGCGACTCCGTCAAGCCGTCGTAACGTCACTTCATCTGTTCCGTCGCGCTTCTCTCGACTTCAGATGTTGCGGTACATTTCTCATTTTGAAGCTGCCCGACACTCGCAAGCTGATCCTCCCCACAGAGTCCATGGAGGATGGGGAACTTCAGGTGGGATAAAGAACGATCTCAATTAGACATTCGCGCAGTCGGCCGGTCTCGTGGTGTCATCCTCATCTTTAGATCCTTCCAGGCGGCATATCGCTTCCGAACCTTGAATTGGCGAGATACCCAATCGAATCATTTTCTCTCCTAGCGTCGCCCAACGGCCATTGGTATTGGTACACAACTGGCGGGCGTGACCACCCTGGGAGCTCTCCTACGTCACCCCTTCCCACGCTGCAGTTGATGTTGATGTGAGGTAGGGAGGGAGGGTGCAGGGGAAGAAGCGTAGCATAAAGGGCCCAGAACATCGCGCATCTTTGCGTGGGGTTTTAGTTCATCATCTCATCACATCAGAAAGACGACCTTATCCGTGCTTGTGCCGAGCAATTTGTCTCGGAAACTCAACCTCATCCATAGCCTTAGCCTGACCAACCCTTACCTCAACTTGCATCGTTCAAAAACACCATGGAGACCATCAACAAGCTCGCAAACACAGCCTCCAAGGCCATCTGGGGCGAGGGGCAGGCCCACGAGGAGCCTGTCTCGGGCAAAATGGGCAACACCGCCGCCGGCGAGCCGTACGACGCTGGCAACATCGAGCCCAACGAGGCAGCCCTTTCATCGACGACGGGACAGAAAACCACCGAGAATCGCGCCGCCCTGGACAAGGACCACGATACCAAACCCCACGACACCACCACTAACACCACCAACGACCCCCTCCCCAAACCCTCCCGCATCATCCCCCTCGTCAACCCCGCCGAAAAGCAATCCTCCCTCCCCCAGTCCTCCCTAAACACCAACAACACCACCACCGCACCCACCACCTCCGAAAAGCTCGAACAACCCCAACCCCGCAACCCCGCCGGCCCAGCCGCCACCGCCCCCTCCGCCGTCGGCATGACCGGCGACTCGACCCACGCCCAGAACGACACCCGGCCGCCGCCCCCCGCAGAGGAGCACAAGGCTGCCAAGGACGTGTCTGGCCTCCCCGGCGCCAGCGAGGCGGGTGTTGGGAAGGGGGTTATGGAGGGGACGAAGCATGAGAGAACTTCTACCTCTAGGTCATCCTCCTCCTCCTCCTCCTCGTCCAACAGCGATGCCGCGGAGAAGAAGAAGTCCTCGGAGGACGTCACGCTTTCTGGGCCGGGGCCGAGGCCCCTGGAGGAGATTGCCCGGGAGCATGGGGGGGATGCGGGCGCTGTTGCTACTGCTACTGGAGTGGAGACGGAGGGTGCTGGGGGGCAGAGGAGGGATAGTGGGAAGAGTTTGGGGGAGGAGGAGGGTGGGATGAAGCCGAGTGCGAGTGGGACGGGAGAGGAGTACATCAAGTCGACCGGGTTGAATGCGGATGGAGGGGATTTTGATGCGAGTCGCGCTGGGGCGGGGAGGGAGGCTGATCGTGAGTTTTGCAGTTCTTTTGGCATTCCTGCTCTGTCTAGTTACTTGGAGCGTGGGGTTGCTGACGATGATGACACTGCAGGTCTGCTTGAGCAGAAGGGTGTGAACAGGGTTTCGGATGAGCACCGCCGCCATGGCCACCATGGCCACCATGAGGAGGCTGCTGCTGCTGGTCATCAGCACCAGGCCCATGAGGCCGCCGGGCATGAGCACAAGGAGAAGGTCAGCCTGAAGGATAAAATTAAGGCGAAGCTGCACAAGAGTAGCGCGTCGGCTTGAAGGGGTGATGAGAGGGAGGTGGAAAGGGGGATGGATTAAGAAGATTTTGGTATACGTGTAAGTGGTTGGCAAGAGGGTTAGGGAGTTTGGTTATGCTCAGGTTTTCTTGAATCAAGCCTTTTTGGTCTACTGTTCTGAATTGCTCAACCTTCACTGCAAAGTTGGCGCTCATCATGAGTTGCAGTTGGTTCGCACTGGTAAGCGCCGCCGTTGGTACATGGTTCAGCGCCCGTAAGCCGCCGTCGGTTCGCGCCCGCGTTGGTTGATGGTTCGCGCCTGTAAGCCGCCTTCCGACGGGCCGTTTCATTGTTCAAGGCGCTTCTTGTCTTTCTCTTTGTCTCTTTTCGCCGGTCTATAAGATTGCCAACTGGACTCTCCGTGTCACCTCCATCCTCATCATCGTTCGCCAGCTCATCCCCAATTTTCTTCCTCCTTTAACAGCTCTGTCCATATTATTTGTCAATAGACTGTGTTCCTTACCCTCAACAACCGTTCTCTGTTTCCTCAAGTTCCATCAATGAAATGACCGAAGACTACAATTCCTCCGACAGCAACTCCGATTGCACTATGTCCGTAATCCCCGACATCCGAACGGACGTCTAGCTGAAGGGCCGCGAAAACCTCAAGAGCTGAAAGTCGTCTCTCCACAGCTACCTCTCGGCCTTCGGCGCCACAAAGTCCATCAACCACAGCGCCAACAATGATCCTCCAGCCGACAAGACGAAGCGGCGTCTCTTCCGCTGTCAAAAGTCCATCGCCCTCGAAGCCATCCGCCGGTCCATCGTGCTAATCATTGGCTTCCTGCCAAACGATGTCACCAACAACAACCCTCAATCGCTTTACTGCCGTGCAATCGACGCCGTCTCGTCAACCCCCTCCGAGGGCTGGTACAAACTCGCGCACGAACTCCTCACCATCAACGTCCTCTCCTTCTCCAGCCCCAGCGCATTCAAGACTCGCTATGACACGCTCATCTCCAAGCTCAAGGGCCTCGACATCACCATCCCACACGAACTCCTCCAAGCTATCCTAATCCGCGGCCTGCGCCCATCCAAGTCATCCACCCTCTGGATCCAGCTCCTGCTGCACCAAGCCCACACCACCCCCCTCTTCCCAGACGACGCCCTCCTCCTCCTCGCCGCAGAAAAATCCACCGCCGAAGCTGTCGAGCAAGACTGGTACCCCCACATCCTCCACCTCCTCACCGTCGACGCCCACAACTTCCGTGACCTGCGCGCCTTCCACGGGTACTACACCGAGCTCATCTCTGAGTTCAAGGGTCTTAAGGGTGTCAAGAATATCCCGGGCAAGGTCCTGCAGGTGTGTTTGATTAGGGCGTTGAGGAGGTATGATGCTGAGTGGAGTCGGGGATTGCAGGAGAGGGTGCAGGGTGGGGCGGGGGAGGTGGGGAGGGGGGTACACTTGGGGAGTTGTTGGGGCGGAAGGGGAGGGGGAGGAGGAGGATTATGAGGAGGTGAGGTTGGATTGTGGTGTGTAGGGGGTGTTGGCTAGTGGGTGGTAGGTGTGAACTGTGGTGACGGATTAGGAAGGTCTTGGCAGTCGTGTAAGCCGTGATCAGGGAGGGCTGGGTCTCTCAAGGACAACTTTTGTTATAATTTAGATGCTGTTGAATCAACTTTATGTCTTATGTCTTGATTCCATATGCAATTCCCTGCTGCTATTACTGCTGCTTCTCCCACGCCATCCTCTCACGCCTCTTCGGGCGCTCTTGCATAATTCCTGGAATCGTCTTTCGTGGAGAGCAGATTCTTTAGCTTTCTGACAACGTCCTTCTGCTTGGCATTGGAGTACTCAGTGAGGGTAAGTTCCGATCGTAAGCCATCTTCCAGCTCCAACGGGCCGTGGCATCCTTTGCGGCTCCCTTTGTGTCTAGTACTCTGGCTCTCCTTTTGTTGGTCTCTAACGCCAACCAACTCCGCTTTCTTTTAGCATAAAATTTAACCCCTAGATGGCAAGCTCTTCCTCGATTTTCTCCCTACATTTTCGACAACTGCGGCCCTTTCTTGGATATTCTACCAACAAAATGACCGACGGCAACAATTCTACAGACTCGTTCAGCGAAAGTTCCTGGGATCTCGTGCACCAATTAACGAACATCGATGTCTCCAAGGTTGGCTGCTACATTGAAAGGGTCAATGTCCATTACGGTAAAAGTGATTTTGAAGCTTGAAGAAGTACATATCAACATCCCAGACAGGTTTATCCAGGCCATATTTGTCAAGATTATAAAGACAATATCTAGTCCCACGCTTACCCTGGATGAGGAGCTGAACGATGAAGTGCGGGTCTGTGGTAGTGATGGTAGGCTCTGGCGCGACGCCATGACACATCCCGCTACAGCAAAGACCGTCCAGGAGAATATAAACACTATTCGGGAGGCAAAGTTTTCGCAGGAAGAGGCTAGAACTGCTCAGGAGGAGGCGAAGCTTGCTCAGAATAAGGTAAAGCTTGGTCAGAAGCTCAAGGGTGCTCAAGTGAAGCGAATGGCTGCTCAGGGAGAGAAGAATGATGCCTGGTATAAGACGGCCTGCGAATTGATGAACATCAAGGTCAAAGATTTCGTCACACTCAGCGCATTCAATGGCCATTACGGGAAGCTCGTCTCAATGCTCCGGGAAACCGATATCAACTTCCCGAATAATCTTCTCAGTATCATTACAGTCGAGGCTTTACGGAGTTACAATGACAATGCGAGAGTCAATTTGCGGAAAATGGTACTAGACGGTAAGCTCACGTACGACCAAGTACTCGAGGAGTTTGCGAATATGGTCAAGAAGTATAGACAAGGGCTGGAACATGCTGCGGGTGATGAAGTAATGGATTGCGCTATGATGGAGGGTGGCGATAGGTGAAGATGGTGGGGGAAAAGGCAGTGGGCTGGCTGCAAGGAAGATGTGGTGCTAGGACATGACAAGGACATGGCATCAAAAGCAATTGTTACTTCGTTCCAATGATCATAGAGATAGGGTAAGGGAGTACAGTGAGGAGAAGGTATAACTGCTGCTGGCGGCAGATACACGGGGGTGTTGGAGTTGGCTGGGCGGCTGTCTTCAAGATGAATCCAACAGGCCGTTATATCAAAGCTCTCTTTTTCCTGCTTTTGTTAGTCTTCCTCGTTGGTTCATAATGTCAACCAAGTGTGCTCTGTATCTATGATAAATTCCAGCCCTTGGTTGGTGAGCTCATTGTTGACATCCTCCCTAGCACTCTTGACAACTCAAACAGCATCACAGTCCCTTTCCATCAAGATTTCCACCAGCGAGATGTCTGATGGCTATAACTTTCTACACAGCTATGAATACTTTAGCAGGAATGATAGCCAATGCCACAAGCCTATTCACGAGAAATCCTATGTTCGCGCACTAGAACTGATATCCATCGATGCCTATGTAGTCGAAGATCTTCACCACTTCAGCGCTCGTACGATTGAACTTATCTCAAAGCTCAAGAAAGCCGGCATCGACATCCCAGTCGGGTTGCTCGTGATCATTTTGGTGCAGGGTCTGAGAGTGCTGCCACCTATGGATATCAATGTATGGTGGTACCTAGCATTCAACCGCACCGAGTTCTGGGTCAAGTATATACAGCCCCAGAAGTTGCAGACCGACCTCGACGATATATGCGAGGCTATGGCAGCAAGCTTTACTGTAAATGCATTAAGAAATGTGGTATACCCCCTTGTGCGAGTTGCTAGATATTTGTTGGAACAGCTGATTCGAACCACTGCAGTGGGTTGGTATGGAGGCACTGAAAGGCACTATAACAACGGGTGCAAAACGATGTATGTCAAGAGTTGTGAATTGCTTCAGTTGTGTCTGTTCTCTCCTCCTGTGCCTCCTCCATGGGCGTGCCCTGGGCCTTTTGACTGCCTGGCTCCCCCGCTTTCCTGGGATGGCCTTCAGCTGAAGCCATTACCACTGTGGCTTGCAGCTGGGCCAATGGGAGGTCATGGAGTTGGTGTTTGCCTGCGGGTTGCCTGCAGTTGAGAGGTTGGCGATGCCCTCCTGGGCCTGTTGTTCAGGCCAGCTACTGCGGTTGGGCCCAGGCAGGTGCCTGGGTTCTGACAATATTCATATCAAAAAGCTTGGCAGTAACTTCGCTGAGTTCAACGCCCGTTACCACGAGCTCGTCCTCAAGCTCAAGAATTCTGGCATCATTCTCCCATGGGGCTTCTCAAAATTAAGCTGTTTGCGGCTATAAAGGGAGACGCAGATTGCTGGAGCAGTGCCCTCAAACACGATATGCTGACTGGCAACTTTCCGTACAACGAACTGCTCGAGGCTGTTAAGGCGAGGGCTCTGGTCGAAAAGAAGGAAAAGGATGGCAAGGACGAAGCAGATAGAACAATTCCACTTCACTCCAACAATGAGGAGACTGTAATGAACGAGATATAACTAATCCTAGAGATACTTATCACATTTTATTTAGGCAGAGAATCGTCTCAAAAAACTTACAGTAAATCAAAAAAACTCACAGTAAATCAACAGTTTGTCCAATGCCTGTGTTGGGGAAGTTGCAGTTGGTTCGGTTGCTCCCGGAACCCGTCTTTCAGATCCAACGGGCGCTACTTCAAACCTGCCTTTATCCTGTCTTTTTCTCTCTTGCCGGTCTACCTAGGAATATAATGCAGATCAGCAACGCTTCCACTCGATCTCAATTTCATCCCCGTCAACCCTTCTGAGCTCATTTGTCAGACTTCTTAGCACCAACCCTCCGTCCCCAACTCCCAAGACGCACCAACGAAATGGCCGACGAGAGCTGGTATCAAGCCGTGGAGGAATTAATCACCCTGGACGTCTCTCCCAACCCTTACGAACCCTTTACGTTCGGGAAATGTTTCAACAACCATACTGCGACGCTGGAGCGCAATGGAATCAACATCCCTGGACAGTTCCTCGAGCTCATCTGCATCTGGGCCGAGGAGCAATACAATGTCTCCTGGGCTCAGATCAGGGTGCACCAAATGAAGACCGGAAGTGATCTTACAGACGAAATCTCATTCAAATTAGCTGCGAATAAGGCTGCCAAGGAACAAAAGACTAAGGAGACGGATAATCGCCGCCTCCGAGTCTGGTCCTGCACCTTTTTTAAACATGCTCATTCTCGAAGCCTCTTGTTACAAGTCCTTCAAAGAGTTTCAAAGTGACTACAAAGGGAAACTCGAAACGCTTCAAACCGAAGAATGCAAACTTCCAGAGAAGGTCCTCCAGGTCATCTTAATGAATGCTCTGGATGCGTGCGAGGACACCTGGAGACAGGGCCTGCAGAACCGAGTGAAGGCTGGCGAGTTTACCTCCGCCGATGAACTGCTCCAGGCTATTGAGGAGAGAGTTAAGGAGGATGGATGGCCCTGGGCAAGTACCAGTGATCAAGATGTTCTCCTGAATTGAGGAGGATGAAGAGAGGAAGATGTATAACTGCTGCTGGCGGCATGTGTCACTTTAGGTACTAGACAGGGAGGAAGGAGTCGTCCATAATGATACATTGTCGACAGCAGAGGAGAGCAACCGAATTCGAGAAAGACATCACAAGTGCCACCCATTAACTGCCCTTCCCATAACCCATCAAAATTGCAGAAGTGGATGATTCCCATTTGTGTACTGTAAACCACACAAGGATGAATGATATTTCCCCCCCCCCTCTCAAAATGCTAGTTTCCATCATCTTCTTCCTCCTCTCCCATAACAAATCATGACATTCATCAGAAAGTAGTATCGCTCTTGACCAAGAATCCGCGCTGCTGATGGTACACCAAAAAGAAAAGAAAGTTCATTTCCCATACCAAAATCGCAAGATCGCTCTGCATAAAGATCACAATCCAGTCATGCACTCCATAAATTATCCATCCCCACCCTCTACCCTCCCCTTTCCTCCTCTCCCCCACTTCATCAGGCAACCCCCCCTAAGCATTCGGCGTCAAAAAAGGACTCTCCACCAGCTCATCCGCACTCGGCCGCATATTATGATCAATCTCAAACGTCCTCGCCAAAAACTCCTGCGCCTCCTCGCTCGCATGCTCCGGGATCGTCGGCGTAGCTTTTGCCCCCCCAATCTTGAAGATCGCCTGCAGCTGCGTGCAGTCCGGGAACGGGTGCTGGCCCGTCATCATCTCGACGACCAGACACCCCAGTGACCAGATGTCAGCTTTCCGCGTGTACGACGTCTGCTTGACGACCTCGGGTGCCATCCAGAAGACGGAGCCTTGCAGGGACGGGCGGTGTTTGTTGTTGTTGGCACCGTTGAGGATGTTTGTGGCTTCGAGTTTCTTGGAGATGCCGAAGTCGGAGATTTTGATGGTGCCTTTGTTGTCGACTAGAATGTTGGCGCCCTTAATGTCGCGGTGGATGATGTCACGGTTATGGAGGTAGGACAGGCCGTTGAGGATCTGGCGGACGAAGGAGCGGACGAGGGGCTCCGGGAGCGCGCCGTACGAGTTAAGCATGGTTTGCACCGAGCCGCCGGGGACGTATTCGAGGAAAATGTTGAGGTATTCAGCCGAGGAGCCGCAGCCGAGGTACTGTACAATGTTGGGGTGGCGGAGGTCGCGGAGGAGACTGATCTCGCGCTTGAGAGCCTCGATCATGCTCTTCTTGCGGGCATCGCTCTGCGAGTTAGCGCCGGGCGAGGGCGTTTCGACTTGCTTGACGGCGAGGAGCTCGCCAGTGACGGCGTGCAGCGCGAGGTAGACGCTGCCGAAGGAGCCCTGGCCGATCAGGGCACCCTTCATCCACTTGCTGTCGTCCCAGGACTCACCGGCGAGGAAGCTCTGCAGCTCTTCGTCGGCGTCCTCTCCGTCCTCTGTCAGGGCGTGGTTAACGTCCTGCAGTGAACCGCCCGAGCCGGTGGTGCTCCCGTCAAAGTAGCTATGGCGGACGACATTGCCGTCGGGGTCGGTGATGCTCAGGGCGGCTGTGTCCGAGCCGCTGTCGGCGAAGGAGACATATGATTTCCGGTTGGGCTCGATCGGCGAGGACTCTTCCTGCAGCGTGTCGAGCACCGACGAGGCGACGGAGTCCCGGTATCCGTGAGGGAAGCGAGGTTCGCGGGGGCGGAGCTTGGCGATTTGATTAGACGCAGTCAGCCAGCTGTCTGCGATGGTGGGAATCGGCGGCGCATCCTGGATGCTCGAAGCGAAGCTGAGAGTGCTAGCCACGCTCAGGCGGTGGTTCACCCTACTGAGCCGTTGAGACCGCCTCATAGACATGCGAGCTGTCCTGTCGATAGCCTCCCGAGAGTGGTCGGGGAAGTAGCTGGTCAGATCTGAAGCGATCAACTCGCTGGGTGGGCGAAGTCCGCCGAACTGGCGCAGCATGCCTTTGCGGCGGGGTATTGCCCGGGCAGTCTCAATGACTGGTCGCTCCAGGTCCCTGGCGGCATTGTACACGTTCCTTTCTCTGTCTTGGTAAGAGACAGGTGAAAGCGGCGGCTGCATGCTCTCCCATTTTTCACCAAGAACCTTCTGCGCCTTTATCTGGCTGCGCTTATCCATGGTCTCCAAGGCACGGTTGTGATTTTGTGCTGCCTCCTCCATGGCGATGGCGGCAGCCCTCTCCAGCTCTGATTCTCCGGGTTCTCCGGCGGGTACTCGCCGCAGGATCAGACGGTTCCGCTCCGGGCGGGTATGGTCCTTGATGACTCTCCAGAGCTCCGTGTCGCCGAGGCGGCGGCACTGGTTCGGATCGGGATCCACGCCGTTGAGTACCCAGAAGCAGTAATTCCTCTCGTGATCCTCCCGCAAGGCAAATTTCCGCAGGGTCACCCGCATTACCTCCTCACACGTGTTGCAGTCCGCAATCTTGACGACCTTGGTGACGCCACCTGTCGATATCACGCGGATGACGTCCTGGCCGGGGGGCAGAGCAGCCATCAGAGAGCTGTCCATGCTAGACTGATTTCTCGTATGAAGCCGGCCAGAGTGTGGTTGCTCGGGCGACATGGGAAACCTCGCAGATGGGGGCGTCGGCTGGCTAGGATAGCCTTGGGGCTGAGCATATCGCTGGCGGGCTGTCCTGTAGTCGGTATTCGGGAGAGGGGAGGTAGGCCTTGATGTAGGCGTTTGGTCAGCAGCTTAGACGGAAGGCTGGGGGATCAACTGGGAGGCGTACCTCTTGTTCGTCGACAGAGAACGGCCAACAAAGGGTCGGGGCGAGGATGAGGACGGCATGTATGTGTCAAGCCCGGCGAAAGAATCCTAGATAGACCGTCAGCGGCCACGCCCATGCCCATGCGATCGAGACATCAACCACCTACCCTATTCCGCCTCCTCTGGTTGGCATATGTCTTTGTGCGCAGCTTCTTGATGCCGAGGAAGAGTCGCACGCGATCGCCGACCTTTTCGATGCCCATCTCTTTTAGAACCTCCTTATCAATTTCAAGCAGGTTCTCGCCATTGATGTGATTCTTGCGGAAGATCTTCTCGTATTCGCCGCACTTTACGCTCCTCAGATACTCGCACACGCTGTCCTCGTCCCAATTCTTCACCGCGTCGGGGCCGTCAAGGTCGTCGAACTCGGATTCGGTAGGGCTGGCATAGCTCTGAGTGGCCATCTGGGTTGCTGGCGCCCGCCGCGTGGGCTGGTATGCCGCCTGTGGTGCGCTCGCCATCATGCCGGAGGAATGGGTGCCGAGGGGCGATTGAAATGATTTGGAGGCGAGCATAGCCATCTCGACTGTACTACGCGGTCGGTGGCAGCATATGTGCCGGGATTAGAGTATATCAGGATATTTTCTCTCCTGCTTCCGGGGCAGCCGTGTGCTTGACGGAAGCCGGAGACGGAGCAAAGCAGCGGCGTGATGTGGCGAGAGCAGAGTGTATTACTGAGGATTACTGAGGTGCGTAGGGATGTAGCTATGAAATCGGTCGTCCAGCGATTCGTTTCAGGTTCTGTGCGCTGCAGGAGCGGATGCGGAGGATGTCGCCGAAGGGATCGGTCGGATGTTGGACAAAGAGAGGAATACGGACGGGTGCCGGAGTGGGTGTGTGTTTGGCACGCTGTGCTGTGTGTGACCGCAGCAGGTCGCCTGATGACGGTGACGGCTCTCTGGGAGGAAGAGGGGAAGTGGTCAGGAGGAGGTGAAGAGGTTGTTGGTCTGTCTTTTGCTGATGCCAGTCCCTTCTCAGACGGTTTCGCTCTGGGAATTCATGAGGAGGTGTGGGGCCGGTGAAGGGGTCTCGACTGCGTCCAGTTGGATGGGCTAACTCAGGCTGAGGGGTCGCCCAGGACGGCGGCGGGCGGCGCTCAAGCGTGGTTCAGCGTCTTGTTCGGTGGGAAGCAGACCACGGGTGAGGGGCACGGCGACGGCGCGACGGCGGATTGGACAGACGCCATTCGGAGCTTTCACGGGCTCGCCAATCGCTTGAAGCTGCCCCCTGAGATGAAACAGAGCACGGGCCAACCCTGGCGCTTCTTGGGACGGAGGCAAGGGTCGCTAGTGGGCAGCAGGTGGGCAGGTGCGGTCAGTGGCAACTGCCAGGCATGCACCCTCTCGCACCCTTTCACTCCGCCATTTTGCCTGTCTCGAAACAAATCACAGGAGGCGCCCATGAGACGGGAGCCACCGTCCAGCGCCTTTGTTGGCTTGTTGGTGCTCTTGTTGGCTCTCCTCCGTCACTGTCGCAACCCACAGACGCCCCTTTGTTGAATCCGACAGCCAACATCACTAGGCTAGCCGCACAATGCGCCCTCCCAACACGCGCACCACAGCGAAAATTCCAGTGTGCTGTCTTATCTGTGCCGCTTCTGTGTCACGGTGAGACGGCCCCAAGGCTCTGGTGCCCCCCGTCCGCCTCTTCTTCAATGCTCCTGGATCCAGGACGTCGGCACCGACGGGGAGGCAGCAGCTGAAGCAGCCGGGCATGTTTCTCGTGGGACAAACAATCTCGGGCATGGAAACAAGGACGCGGGACCAATGGTTGCAACAAGTTGAGGCATCAAAGTCTCACCAGCCGGACCGAGCAGTGGTTGAGCAGGGCGGGCCACAGAGATCCAAAATTAGGCGATGAAACGGGAGTTGTTTCAAGAAGCTTTGCTGGACAGGGAGGAGGCGGGTTCTGCTGATAGCGACGGCGTGGTGTTGCAGCCTCCTTGCTAACGCCGGCTACCACGGGTCGCGCATTGACCAGAGGCAGATGAAGTCATCGTCCAAGGAGCGGTCTGCAAAGCGCAACAACAGATCCGAATTTCTGGCCGAGGTTCATGGCGGAGGGCTGGACAGGAAGGCTTCTGGCACGACAACCGGGTTTGTCGTTCGAGATATCGGCAGGAAACCATCAGCCTCCAACAGCCAAAACGAACCCAAGAAGGAGTTCTGAAAATCTGCCAAGCACTTCGACGACAGGCTTCTTCTCTCTCTGCAATGCCTGCATCGGCAGTCCGATGTTGGCTGCAGTCCAGCCTGGCCCACCAGACCCTGATGAAGAATTGAAGAGTTGAAGGAAGATGGTGGTGGATAACGTAAAGAGAACCAGACCATAACCTCGGCGCGGCGAAGTGGGTTTGCCCATCACCAAAGAGAGCGCACCTCCAGCCACAAGACTTTCCTGGCAGAGAATTGCCCCTTTCGATGACGGCCCCTTTTTGGGTCAGGAGGCGGCCTTGTTGGATTGCTGGATTGTTGGATCGGGGTCTTTTGTGCAGGTTGACGGCATGATGGATGGTTGCTTGCTGCTCCCTTTCAACATGAAACAGCATGTGCTCCCAGATGTCATCATTCGATCCCGCCCTGCAAGCCCACGCCGCGCCACCACGCATGGCGGGGGCCGCCACACCTCGCTTGCGCCACACGAAAACCTTGATGTTCAGCCTGGAAGTTCTGGGCCTTGGTTCTTCCCCACTCGCCGGCAGCTCTTGGCAGCAGAAGCTTGCATCATCCATCCGAACTGCCACTGCATGGACGCGAATCTGAAATCAACAAACATCGGGAATTGCTTGCAAATTCCATTGAAACCGACCCGAGATTCAGGTTCTTGACGGGTCTCTTTGATGCTGGGGTGCCGACTTTGGACGAGTGTCTTCTTATTTTATCTAATTTTAATTCTCTGTTTCAACCACCCCCGCCCTGGCTCCCCTTTGCTGAGTTGGAGGAGGCCATGATGGATTGTTCTCTCACACAGCGTTCCTGACAATTGACGAATCTCCTCTTCACCTCCAGCAAAACACACATGATGCGTCCGGCCAGCTGAACATGCAGTGCTCCGCGCCATCGAATGATCCCCCAGGCCCAGCGGACACGAGTATGCAGCCGACACGTTTCCGGCCTCTTGCTGATCGACGCCGCCTCATCCGGTTCTCGCACCCGTCCAGCGGCTTGTCCACTGTTTCCCGCGATGGCAGCATCCCCACCAGAATGGTACTGTCCGGCCGATTGGTGCGCGCTGATGAAGGGAGCCAAAGGGACCGCGGGGGCCCTGGTCGACAGGGTTGGCCGCACCACTCGTCCCCTCGCTGCCGTTGGCCAGAAGCCTTCCCAGAACCGGCGGCCATAACATCATCCTGCATCAACAGACCGCTGTCCCCGCCCTGATTGCAGCCCTGGGATCGACAGCAACAAGCCGGCCGAAGAGATGGAACCCCGCTGCCCTCGCTCCCCCCGTTCGGCTGCCCAACACGAATTGCATGTGGATTGCGGATGGCGAGATGGAGGGTGGGTGGAGGGTGGAGGGTGGAGGGTTGGGGGGAGGGATGGCATGCTTTCTCTTTTCCTGCTGGATGGACAGTTCCTGAATTCAACGCTGATTGTCTCCCATTGTCCCTCTCATTTGGCCTCATCTGAGTCGTGTGTCTCCTGTGTGTGCGCTGAGTGCTGACTGAGAACTCTTCCATCTGATCACCGACCCGGATCACGGCTCGACCTAACCCGGGACAACACTCACTCACTCGCGCCCTCGCTTTGCTGACCCCCACCACGCTGGCGAGTCGAGCAACCAACACCTGCATTTGCAAAGGAGGGAAACCTGCACCGGGCCGGCCGACATGCCCGATGAGTGAGCCCCAGTCGGCTCAGACGACCTCTGCGGAATCCAGTCCATAGTACACAAACCGCACCCGGCCAATTCGTCCCCGCCAAGCTCGCAGATACGAGACCCCGTCTCCCAGGGTGACGACCGCCAAATTCGACGCCGGTGGACTCGCCCCATCGCCCGTTTCTTCTGCCCATTGTGCCTCGACTGCGGCACACCATCATACCCTGAACTGCAGACGCCCCAAATCACCAAGTCGAACACGACTGCACATGGTATCATGTCAAAGGTGAAGACTCGTCCGGACCTGGTGGTCAAGAAACGGCCTGGTCCCACAACCTTCACGATGGCCGTGTCCGAGTCTGAGGGTTCCGAGTCGACCGGTAGTGCCTCGACCACGATCCCAAGTTCACCGGCCAGCTTCGAAAGCGACCACAGGGCCTTTTCTCTCAGTTCCATCAAGGGCAAGACATGGCGTTCTTTCGGCAGCAAAGAGCGAGAGTCGGCCCCGGATTTGACCAAAGCCAACAGCTTCCGCAACCACGCCCGGAGGCTGTCTAAATCGAGGCCCCTGTCTTCTTCCTCTCACATCCACGGCCATCATCGACAGAGCTCGTCTATTTCCGAGGATCCAAGGCGAGCCTCGCTCTCTACTTCAGACAGCCTGAGCTTGGGCGGCGCGACTTCGTCATCGTCGTCCATTAATTGGGAAGGCCAGCGGATCGAGGGATGTGCGCCGCTCGAGCCCGATACCCTTCTTCTCAAAACCAAGAACCCGTATCTTGTTGTGACAACCGACTACCTCGTCAAGACGAAGAGCAAGGCCGACGCTCTTGCCCTCCTCCCGGTGTTGGGAATCGACAGCGGCAGACACGAAACCCATGGCCCGGCCCACGATCCGCTACTTGTCATCCCGATGGCCGCCATCATATCAGTCTTTGCGGCAGAAAGCACCCGCCCGTCCTTTGGCATCGAGGTCTGGTGGCGGAGCCCGCTCGCCGGGCACGCATTCTGCCGCTCCGACTTCTTCTTCACCAACCCCACGGAGCGCAACGAGCAGATGCACCACATCACCCACGCCATGCGCGCCAGCCAGCACGGGGACAACGGCCCTGCCCGCCATTGCCAGAACGTCGAGGGCGTTCTGGCCAGGGTGCACGAGGCCGAGGAGCCCAAGTTCCACCACCGCAAGCCCGACATCTTCCCCGTTGTGCCGCGCGGGAACACAAGGAAGGAGTACATGCCCAAGCTCGAGGATGCAACCAAGAAGTCTCAGGAGGGCCCTGCGTTCTACCTCGTGGTTGGGACATATATGTGCCATTTGGTGGAGGTTCAGAAAGGGAAGGGGGCTGACCCGGTTTGTCGGCATAAATCATACGGCTTGATCACGCTGGAGAGTTTCAAGGGCGAGTGGATGCACCACGAGGAGCGGTTCAACATCACGTTCCGGTAAGTCACTCCCTGCAAACTAGTCAAACTCCAAAGCTAACAGCACCAGCACCCCCTTCAAACCCTCCGTGACCCTCGAACTCGCCAGCCGCTACTTCCGCCAAATTATCCGCGTCTTCGGCACCGCCGACCGCTTCCTCAAGCCCGCCTGGCCGCAGCTGTGGCAGGTGCGGGAGATCATCCGCGTCTCGGGGCTGAAGGAGCCGCAGTATCTCGTTCCCAAGGAAGACTTCGGGAGCTTCAAGCGGACTCTGGACGCCTACCTGGCTGCCTACCAGTGCGAGGACGTCGACTGGGAGATCAACTGGAAGACGCGCTTTGCGCCCGAGTTCCGGCTGCTGCCATCAAAGCGAGGGTTGTACGCGCCGCTGCAGCTTTTGGCGGTGCTGCGTGCTCTGCGCTACAACGACTATTTTATTTCGTTGTCGTTTCGGGATGTGGACTTGTCGGTGCTGTACGGGCTGCAGGATAGTACCCCGAGGAGGGCCAATGTTGCGTATCTGAGCCGTACTTGTGAGTCAACGTTGATACCATAGCTTGACCGTCTGCTAACCATACCAGGCATGTCCCTTGGACCCGATGAGATCGAGATGCTGAGGATCAGCCCCGTCCTGCACCAGGAGTTCCACGCCTTGGCGTTCTGCTCCGAGACCATCCGGCAAATCGACCTCACGAACTGCAGCAAGACACTCTCGGCCCGGTTCGCGCAGTATAAGAACCAGATCCCCAGCTTGCAGTTCCTATCCCCGCTCCTCAATCTGCTGAAGACAGGGATTACTAAGTGCAACCGTCTGCTTCTTGGTGGGAATCTCTTGACCCGGTTCGATATTGACGACCTCTGTAAGAGCAGCCCCTGAGTGTTTCTCTGCTTCGGTACTAACTGACCCTCGCAGCCGAGACCATGAAGTCGGGAGCCCTCCAGGCCCTGGACGTGTCATACTGTGGTCTGGACGATGCCAGCATGCGCGATATGATCGTGCTACCTCTGACCGAGTACCCGGGCCTGCTTCAATCCCTCTCCGTATCCGGCAACCCAGGGCGTCTGCCAGCCCACATCCTACCGGGGCTCTTCCAGTACCTGACTGATATCCGGGAGCTGAACCTGAGCGGGAGCATCCAGGCCGAGAGCTACATCGAGGACTCGCTACTGCCGTTTGCGGCGCTTGAGCGCATGGAGATGCTCGAGGAGCTTGATATCTCGGGCTACAAGGTTTGTATCCTCCCCCACCCCACCTCACCCCCTTACTGACACCCATCCTAGGTCGACCCCGCCACCTTCGCCGACCTCGAGCGCTTCCTCCACCACCGCAGCCTCCGCCTCGCCCAAGGCCACCCCCTCCGCTTCCACAAACTCACCCTCAACCACTGCGGCATCACCGGCGCTCTCGCCGCGCGCCTCTTCCTCGCCATCGGCATCAACACCTCCATGCACCTCTCCCTCTCAGGCAACCCCATCGAAACCGACCTCCCCCTCCTCCTTTCCGCCATCACCACCCAACACGGCCCCTCCACCCTCCACCTCGACATGATCGAATTCAAATCCGAACCCTCCTACCTCTCCCTCCTCCGCGCCCTCACCACAACCTCCCACCTAACCCTCCTCTCCCTCGCGGGCACCGCCCCCTCCTCCTCCTCCCACCTCCCCTGCACCCCCTCCCTCACGCAAACCCTCTCCTCCTTCCTCGCCTGCAACACCTCCCTCACGCACCTCGACCTCTCCGGCTTCTCGGGCCGCCTCGACGACGGACACCTCCCGCTGGGCTTCGGCCGGTCCCTCTCCGCCCTCGCCCAGAACACCACCCTGACACACTTGCGCATCCGCAACCAGAACCTGCACGCCGACGCTGGGGCATTGGGACACGCGCTGGCGCAGAACAGGACGCTGTTGTCGGTGGATTGCAGGGATAATGGGTGGAATTTGACGAGTTTGAGGTTTTTGGTCGAGTCGTTGTGTGGGAGGGGGAGTGTTAGTAGGGTGGTGGAGTTTCCGCTGCCGAGGGAGGAGAGGGAGGGGATTTGGAGGTGTGTGGTGGGCGGGTTGAGGAGGGGGACGATGGTGGGTCCCGGGGGGGTGGGAGTGGTGTGGGTGGGGGTGGGAAGGATGGGGGGCATGGGAATGGGGGAGGAGCAGTGGGGAGGGAGTTGGTTAGTGGGGAGGAGAGGTTGTTGAGGGAGGTGCTGGAGGGGTTGTTTTGTGCGCTGGAGGAGAGGTTGAGGGAGAATAGGGAGAGGTTGGTGGTGGATATGGAGGGGGATGGGGAGATAGCGGGTGGGGTGGAGAGTTTGGGGGTGGGAGTGGGCAGGAGGCACAGGCACCAGCGGAGCAGTAGCAGTACTATGTTGGGGCTGTTGTCTGGGGAAGAGGGGTGGCCTGGGTTTGAGCTTGCTGCTGCCGCTGCTGGCCCGACGAGATCTTCTAGCACGGGGTCTGAGTTGGGCATGGCCAAGGCAAGAGTTGTGGCGCGGTCGTCGAACATCCCGGAGGCGGACGCTTCGCCGTACGAGTACCAGCCGGTTCCCTCCAATGGAAGTGGACGACTCGTGGGTGGGATGGAGAGCCCGACGGACACGCTGGATCCTGTGTCAGAGGTTGAGACGCCTGCTGAAGAGAAGGAGCAGGACCAGGTGCGGGTTATTGAGGGGGTCCCTGAGGTTGAGGGGCGGTCGTCTGGCGAGAGCCAAGTGGTGGAGGATGAGGTTTTCAGGAAGATGGTGGATGATTTCCGACGGGCAGGTTTTGAGGTTTAGGTTTGAGCATCAGGCTCAGGGGGGTATTATGGTAATTGGCCTTGGCTTCGATGAACAAGAGGGGCCATGTAAGATGTATTTGTACTATGGGTCACGGGTCAGGGAAGGGTTGGCGTTTGTTGGATTCTGTTGTATCGAGATACCCATAGATGAAAATAATGCAAATCAGGGATGTGTATTATGGTCAAATTAAAGCTTCTAAGTTTGGGAGATACCCGTGGTAACCGCCTGCCCCTTGACTGCAAGCCCGCCCTCAGGTCCCTCAATCCACACATCCCACTTCATCTCATCGCCATCCGCCCTCGTCCTGCGCAAACACACCTTCATATCCTCGTTCACGTAGAGAGGCGCCAAGTTGCGGTAGTTCAGCGACTTGACATACGGAGACCAACTGCCGTCTTCCTTCTCACTCCCTTTGGTAGGAGCAGACACCCCCGACTCCTGGGACTGCAACTGTGCCAGACTGGCCCTCAAGGCCGACAGCATGAGCACCAGGGTCAGCGGGCCATGCACCAGCCGCTCCTTGTACCCTTCCACGTTTCGGGCATAGTCCGGGTCGAGATGGATGGCGTGGGCATTGTATGTGAGGGCGCTGAAGTGGAAGAGCAGTGTTGGGTCGGGTTTGAGCGTGTATGTGAACTCAGGTGCGGCAGGGGCTGTGACATGTCAGTCAGTCCTTCAACCATCTCCCTCTAAGAAGAAAAACTCACCCCTAACAACCCGCCCCACCCCACCCCTCGCATCCATCTCCCGCATAAACACCAACCTCCTTACCTCCTCCACGACCGCCCCCTCCCCCTCCCCAACCCTCCTCCCAATCTCCTCATCCCCCAACCCCACCTCCCTCCCACCATCCCCAACCCCCCCAGTCCCATACCTCCTCCTCACCTCCACAAAAACCTTCTCCCCGCCCTCCCCTTTCCCCATCTTCAACACCGGCTCGCCCACACTCTCCACACACACCGCCCTCCTCCCATCAACCCTCATCTCCCTCTCCCGCCCGGGCTTAAAAACCACCTCGCCCCCCGCCCACATGCGGCGCACAAACGGCGCGCCGGGACAGTGGGCTGGATCGGTGCCGTCGGGCATGAGTTCAGAGGGCGGGAGTTGCAGGGGGAAGTAGACGAGGTGGTGGCCTTGGGGGAGGATGAGGTCGGTTGGAGGGGAGGTGGCTTTGGAGGGGAGGGCTTTGGGATTTGAGATGAATGTGGTGGGAGGGAAGAGGGAGGGGCAGTGGTCTGCTAGGGAGAGGGTTAGGAGGTGGGAGGGGGTGGGGGAGAGGACGTCGGGGGTGAGGGTGGGTGGTTGGGAGAGAAGTTTTTGGCGGGCGAGGGGGAGGTAGGTTGAGGGGTTGAAGGGTAGAGGGGGGGAGGAGGAGGAATATGGTGTGTGGTGGTGGAGGGGTGAGAAGGGGGAGGTTGTTGCAGGTGATGTTGCTGCTGCCAGTGGGCGACGGAAGGGGTGTCCGCGGATGGCGGAAAAAGAGAAAGGTGATTTCATTTTGGGCTTGATGCTCCAGAAAACAAAATTGTATGCTGCTTGCTTGTTGTTCAAGGCTTTTGTAGTTGTGAATTGAGATAAACGAAGAAGGACTTGGTGTGTAAGTCGGGGGTTGTCAACATCACAGAAAGGGAATCGGTTCGTTGCTTGATGACACTTTGTGTACTAGAGGGTTAGGGTTGCCCTCCGAAATCAAGTGGAACCGCTTGATTCACTCTGGGTTTGACACCCCTGACCTATAAACACAACGTACCTGGGCTTCTGGAAAACACTCAGTAGTATCAGCTAGAGAAGACTTCAAACTTAATTGGTTTGAAGAGATTTATCTAAAATCTGGTTCACCAGACCTCTCACAACTGAACCGGAACTGGTGGCTTTGTCGATGTTGATGTGGTCCGTGCGTGACATGGATGTTCGTGATGCCTTGGCAACCTGCCCCTCCTTGGTGAGATCAGGTCGTCCTTTGCGCAATTCGTCCTGTGCCTCTGCTCGGGCCTCAAAGATTCGTGCCAGGGGGTTGACACGTTGTTCCCGTGACTGAAGAAGACAAACAATGCGACCAGTTCAAAGTTGAAAAATAAAAATAATCTACAATTCAACAAGCCAACACCCCCTTGCAACCTCACGACATCTCTGCGGAGAAGCACCCCGGTCACCTGCTCCCGCTCCTCTGGGACTATCTGACCTCTGCCGTCACCGTTGCTACCCGAGCGGAACGTTGGTAGTTTGGGAATTTAAAATACTTTTTGTGACTGTAGGAAGCGAGGACAGCCAGCTCCATATCCGGTCGCCTTCCTTTGTTCCGCTACTGAGCGCCTGAGATCGCGTGCGGACCAACACCGAAATCATGACTTCAACAGCGCCCACCGAGATTCCCCCAGGCTTGGCCTCCCCTGGCATCTCGGTCGAGTTCCATGGTGATCCTGACCCGAGAGCAGCCCCGGATCACCCACGGTACGTCTGTGTATCCCTCACATGGAATGCCTGTTAACGGCGCTACCCAAGTTCGGCGCCGCCAAACATGCAGAGCTTCCCCAGCCCCATGAGGCACCATCGGAGGACGCCCTCAGCTCACCGCGAGATCAAGGTGTGTCACTCATATTGAATGACCTTTTCGCCTAGTTATACTAACACACCCCAGGAAACCCTGAATGCGCGGTCCGAGTACACCAACGAAGACGCCGCCGGCCCCTCGCAGCATCGCATTAACCAGTACGTCATCAAGGATGAGATAGGCCGTGGCTCCTATGGCGCCGTCTACTTGGCCAACGACCAGTTCGGCGACGAATACGTGCGCCCACCCTCTCGCGAGGCCAAGAAAAAGCCGCTAACTCCCTCCAGGCCGTCAAAGCATTCTCCAAAACCCGCCTCAGGAAGCGAGCCCAGTCCGAGATGCTCCGCCATGGCCCGAGACGCTTCCCGCGCGCAGGCTTCGGAGCTCCCAACGCCCCCATTTCGGGCTTGTCTGAGCAGCGCGCCAAAGAGGCCAATGATGCCCTCTATCTGATCCGCGAGGAGGTTGCTATTATGAAGAAGCTGAACCATCCGAACCTTGTCCAGCTGATTGAGGTCTTGGACGACCCTGAGGAGGACACCCTCTACATGGTTATTGAGATGTGCAAGAAGGGAGTCGTCATGAAGGTCGGCCTCGGCGAGTCCGCGACCCCCTATCCCGAGGAGACATGTCGTCACTTCTTCCGCGACCTCATACTCGGCATCGAGTATCGTGAGTTTCCTCACCTATTTGGCCTGTGTGGATACTCACAAAAGCTGCAGTCCACTCACAGGGTGTTGTCCACCGCGACATCAAGCCCGAAAACCTGTTGCTTACAGATGACGACGTCCTGAAGATTGTCGACTTTGGCGTGTCCCAGATGTTCGAAAAGTCCGGTGACATGCGGACTGCCAAGTCGGCCGGCTCGCCCGCCTTCCTGCCTCCTGAGCTCTGTGTTAAGCACGGCGATGTCTCGGGCAAGGCCGCCGACATCTGGTCCATGGGCGTCTCCCTGTACTGCCTCCGCTACGGACGGATTCCGTTTGAGCGGGAGCTGCTGCCGGATATCTACGACGCCATCAAGAACGACACCCCGAAGTTCCCTGTTGAAGAGAACCCGGACTTTGTCGACATAATGACCAGGCTGCTGGAGAAGGACCCAGCCAAGAGGATAATCATGGACGAACTCAGGGTGAGTTGCTTTGTCACTACCCGTTAGCACACCCCTGACCATCCCAGGACCACCCGTGGGTGACGAAAAGCGGCACCGACACTCTCCTCAGCGCCGAAGAGAACTGCTCCGAGCCAGTCGAAGCCCCCAACTCCCTCGAGCTCAATCACGCCTTCACCAGGCGAGTGAGCCACCTCATCTGCGTGGTAAGTCCTCCCCTCCATCATTCCAACCCCACTCCCCCCGAGCTCTCACATCTAACGCCCTCCTTCCAGATGAAAGCAATCAACAAATTCAAATCCCTCCTCACCCGCCCCACCTTCACCACCCGCCGCAAATTCGACCCCTACCGCCCGCTTACCCCCCTCCCCTCCCCGCGCCTCAAGCCCACCACCACCATGCCCAACAGCACCGACGACAGCGGCCCAAATTCCACCGCCGAGTTCGCCGCGCGCGTCCTGCGCGAACGCCACGCCTTCCTTGCCGGCGGCGGGAAGGCGTCTATCGACCGGATTTTGCTCGAGGCGAGGCATGATGGGTTGCCGTTGTTGGCTGCGATTGATAACGGTGTTGGTGGGGATGGTGGTGGTGGTAGGAAGCCAACCCTGTTGTTGGGCATTGGGACCGGGGGGATTGTGGATGATTTTAGTAGTCCCGTCGCTGCCGCTGGTAAGGATGAGCATGCTACCCCTGTTTCTGCTGCTGCTCCTTCTTCACCGTCTCCGGCAGAGAGAGGGGACAACATCGTCTCTGACTCGCCGAGCGTGGTGGATTTTAATGTTTATGATCGGGCGTATGAGGAGGAGATTGCGAGGATCCAGCGGAGTGCGAGTCGGAGGGGGCAGGGGAGGGCGGCCGCCGGGATGGTTTATGGGACGAGGTTTAGTGAGCAGGGACGGGATGGATTAGCGGGGGCGCTTGGTGGTGGTGGTGGTGGTGGGCTGCTGGGGTTGGGATTACAGCAGCCGTCTAGGGGGTGGGCTGGGCTCGTGAGGGAGGCTGCTGCTGCTGCTTCTGGGGAGAAGAAGACGGCGGGGAGGATGGGGTTTGCGGACTTGGTGGCGAAAGCTGTGGAGGGGGCGAAAGAGGAGAAGAAGGGGGCTGTGGAGGAGGGGAACGGGGATGGTGGTATTGGTCAGGGGGAGAAGGACGAGGGGAAGGGACGTGATTAGGGGCCGGTTAGGTTCAGGTTGGGAGGAGTACGTACGATTGCGGAGAGAGGCTGATGAACTCAAGCGTTGGGTGCTGGTGATGGCATGGCCGTGAGCGCTGGGACAGGCGCTCAGGACCTCGCCATGTCTGGTTTCTTTCTTGAACCAACCTGTGATAAGGATAAAAACGAGGGAATGACAGGGAGGAGGGCAAGCAAATGTTCGGATAACGTTTCTTAGGATAGCCAGACAATAATATCCCATGAGTTGAGGATCCCATACATTTCAGTGGGCAAGAGGAGGAGGTCAGAGCCGGATTTATCTGTCGAGTTGGCCTGTTTGTTTTGCTAGGCTGCCTGTCCTCTGATTACGTCGCCGACCGGCGAGAGGCGGCATTTGCACTGCCACAACCCCTCCCAGATCGTTGCATTGTTTATAATAAGTGAGTCATTTACTAGCTAGCTAGCTTTCGCATTCTGAGTATGTTGAGGTAGACCCTCTCCATGTGCCAGCGGTCTTGTCCGCAAGTTTCCAGGGCAGGTGACGATGTAGAGTGGGAGTGCGTGTTTGGAGCTGTCTCAACTGGGGGCAAGACTGCCCCTTTCCCACTTACAACCAGTGCTGCTATCCAACAACCGAACCCAACCAAGATTCCTTCCCCAAGTCATAGTCTTGAACACTCCTTTCGGGGAGAGTCATGGGGACAGTCTAAAACTCGGTTTATGATCTGATGCTACTTGCTGCACCAACACTTCCCATCACGCCACAGCCTGCAAGAGAGTGTGTGTGAGGTGTCTGTGAGGAGCGCCAAAGTGGACTGATCTGATGTCGACAACTGCATGCAGCAGAGCTCAACCAAGGACTCAGCAGACGGGCAAAATCATACGGTAAGCAGGGCAACATTTGTTCTGTGTTGGTCTTGTGCTCGCTGTGTCTTGGTGGATTACCAAGAACCATCGAGGCCCTCGTCGCCCGGATATCGGAGACAGTTTAACGGTTGTATCTACATGTCCATGTATCTCGCAAAACCCGGGAACACCCCCATCCGGCAAGTCTGGCCAGGCTCACGCCTCACAATTACCTCTTGCTTACCGCGCATTGACTCTCTCTCCTTTCCATGCCACAACTTGTGTCTACCCCGAGGCTATTTTGGGCTGAACGGTGATACTTATCTCAAGCCCAGGCCCCTTAGCTGAAACAACAAGCAGAAACATTCCGAAGCCGAAAAGCCTAGAATCTCATTTACCCCCCTTTCGACCGGGATAATGGGAAGAAATGCTCCGGATGGACGCCCAGAATATTTATAAGCTCGAGACACTGGCCCTGTGGCTGAGACAGCTATCAATGGGCAGTTTAAAAAGGGTCCTCGAGCATGTCCCACCCTGGCGCCGAGTCCAGGCCTTTTCCAGCTGAGACAAGCCAAAAGGAGATATCTAAAATGGGGATATCACATCAAGAACGGCACATCGGGAATAAAGAATGGGTTTAGCTGTCTGTCCGCTCTGCCAAGCTTCAGAGTAGTCGCCAAACTCACATCGTACTCTCGCGGATATCGGCAAGCTTTCTCGACTGGCAGCAACGAGTCCGAGACAGAGGCAGCCAGACTGGAAAGACCCAGCTTCATCTTGAATCATCCGTCTAGCCGGGGATACAAGACATCACAAGCAGCGATGCGTACTCCCTTCCTAGTTCGCTCATACTTAGTTGATGGACTCACCTGACTGATAGCAAACACCGAGATCGGTCAACATTGACACATGGAGCGGCCGCTCGCTCGCTTGGAATTCTGTCATCGGCACTTGTTACCCGGCTTGTCGTGCGTCAACGACTGTGTTTGGCCGTGTCGGTTTCCACGCCACGCTCTTGGCAAAAGCTTGTCTCGGCGGTGCCGAATCTCGAGAGGTGGAATTTGCGGTGAAGGGAGAAGAGGAAGCGTGTCGATGTCTGTAAGGTTCGTTTGTGATGGAACAACTGTTGGGAGCGTCAGCAGTCTGAGTTCAACGCCCGCCCGTCCGCGCTCGCTAGAAGGCTGCCAAGCTAGATTTGAAGGCGTCGGTGCACGGGCAATATATCGATGCTGTGACCTGCAGCCATGGCTGTTGGTTCCCAGGTGTGAGGGTGCCTGCATCAGGACTGGACGCTCCCGCAGCGAGTTCTCAGCCCACGTGTGGCGACGGGCTCTCTATCTTGGATCCCCGAGAAGCGAGATCTGAGACAAGGCGCCCGAGGCTCCCCATTCCCAGAGGCTTGGACGCTTAGTACTGGAGTTTGTCCCACCAGACAGTACACACCGCAACCCGTCCTCCGGGTCCTCTGTCAGGGTATGATCCTGGTGGAGCAGAACGTTGGCAGCATGGATAGGGGGTCCTTTCCAGACGATTGTCGGGACTGTCGCCCGGCAGTCGGCTCTGAGTTGACGACGAGATCTGTGGAACGGGTAGGGACAGCCGTCAGGTTGGTTCCGTGCTAGGCGTGAGTATTTAGGGGTTTTGGAGCGTCGGAAAATGAATAATGAGAAGGCAGGTAGCGTCCCATCTTGTACAACAACATGGCAGTGGTGGTGGTTGCTTGAGCGGAAGAGCTTGCCGTACCTGCAACGCTGGCGAGGATCCCCAACGCCGAGTTGGTTGTAGAGATGAAGAGAGACACCTCAATGCCGCCAAGGGGTCGGCGCCAGCCCCCGACAAGGTAGGTCGGATCTCGACAGGCGGTGCTTGGCAGCGGGAGAGGTGCCGCGGATCACATTCGTGAGACACACAAGACGCCGACGGATGGGAGTCCTGGCAATGGCAGTTCTCGCGGGGAACGCAGTCAGCTGCATGTTGATGAGTTGGCCGGGGCCAATGGTTGCGTGTCGGGCTGTGTGGATGCTGACAATTGCTGAGTATGTCTGGTGGAGGACGACAAGCTGGGCAGGTGAAGTTGGCGATGGAGCAGCAAGACAGAAAATGCCTCATACAGACGGCTCTAACTTGTGATCCAGAGGCAGCGGTTTGCTGCACGACACTGGCCATCATCTGGTGGTGCGGACGCAGCTCGGCCTAGCGCGCATCTGAATCTGGGGAGGAGTGAGGTTTGGCCGGGGGAGCAAGTGCCATGGGGACGTGTGCAATGCATGCAGCAGCAGGGATGCGTTGGGAGGTTGTTGTGTCGTCGAGAGGAGCAAGCAACCGGATCCATGCCCACGGTTCGGCGGTCAGCTTGTGATACTCGGTACGGAAGTGCGAGGGTCTGAACCACGGGGCGCAGTGACACATTGTTTGTGCCATTGTTGCGGAAGACGTCCTGGGGAGGAAGAGTACGCAATCCAGATCCTGCACGGTTGTTGTCTCGCGGCCAATATCCCGGAGCTGGCGGTTTGCCTCGGGGAGGGGGTGGTGGCGGCTCCGTCTCTCTGGCCGACCGGGACCCGCGCGTCTCTGATCCGGGAGGCCGCCAACGCCGGCAGCAGGAAGGATGGCCAGTTGGAGACAGTCGTTGGAGACGGTGGAAATAAGCCTGCTGCCAAGCACGCGGCGTCTGCAGAAACATCGCGGCGTTGGATCTGCAGGTGGAGCCGGATGGACGAATTGGGGAATTATCCCATGCACAAGAGGATCTGAGAGGGTCTCCGCGCCAAGGCGCGCGCCAGGGACTGCTGCGACGCAGAGGATGGAGATTGATGGAGGGTGGATGTCCGGTGTTTGCGTGGTGTGCTCGTTGGCGATTTGTTGTTGATGCCTCGGTTCTTGCAGCCAAATCGAGATGCGGGCAGCAGCTCCATCTCTCCGCCGAACTTGTCCGTTTCAGGCCGTTAAGCACTGCGTAAGGTATGAGGGTATTTCAGACGGTGAAGAAACTCTGAAACTGCTGTGTGACGCTGGCTTTCTGAGATGGCTTGGATACGTCGGGGCGTTTGTTTGTTGAACAGGACAAGAAAATGGCAAGGTCAGCAACAGAGAACAAAAGTCGCAACCACACTGTCGGGGTGGAAGGAAGGACCGGCCCGGGTCACGCCCAGCGTGACGCTACTCTGAAACATTGCCGCCAGGGCAGGCGTAACCCGGCTGCATGTATCTGTGGTGACTTGACTTGAATCCAAGATTGCTAATAACAAAATCTATTGGATGAACGACATCTTTCTTCTTCATCAAAGTCCAAGAGGCACAAATGGGCGCAGTAACCCTGCAAAGGTACATTCGTACCGACCCGTGTAAGTGCCGGTGTTACGATACGCTAGTACCTTACAAGGCGAGGTCCAGGCCAGGTCCTTCTCTTTCAGGCGCACACGACAACACTGTCTACAGGTAGCTCAACAACAAGCGTGGAAAGAGCTTCCCCTCGGCGAGTCTTTTTTTGTCAGCGCCGTCGATGGGCGGTGCCTGTCTCCATCCCATTACATAAAGCACTTTGGGGGCTGATTGCATGCCTGTGTGGCCTGTGGTCGGTGATCGGGTGTCTCTGTTTTTTTAAATTGTCAGCCGTCTCCCGCCACTGGCCGCGTCTTTTTGCCCGTTTCCTTGTTTCCTTGTTTCTGGCCGTCACTTGGACCTGCACTTGGACCCTTCTTACGCATTCCCTCGACGATTTCATTGACGTCGTGGGAACACCGGCAGCCCTGCCGCTCGATTGGCTCGCAGCCACCTCTCCCAGCAAATCCCCGACGACGGGCGGCTGTGTGCCTGTCTCTCAGTCCCGGGCAAACGGCGAGCATTCCATTCCAGTTACAGCGCTGCGTCCAGTCGGGTCACACCAAACGTGGGCGGCAGTTCCCCATGCTCCATCACTCCCTGTGTTCCTGTGCTCTCTCCCAGCGCTCTGAAAGAACTGGGTCGCTCCACCGCCATCTCCGTCATCTTCCCTTGCGATCAGCCGACGGTTTTTGCCTCCCATTGCCTCCTGCTGTGACCCCAGCACCACCAAGCACCACCAGCACCATCCACCACGCACACAGTCAGCACTTTTGACCGCCCGGTCCTACCCAACTTAGCCAACCCTTCCCGCAGTCACCAAGCATTTCGAGCCGATCGACAAGACATCATCCCATCCCATCAACCAACAAGCCACCCCACTTCGGATGCTCCCTCCCCACGATGTCGATTCTCCGCCTGACCACGCAGTCATCTGCCCTGAGCTGTCAGAACCACTAACAACGACCGAGACTACTGCTCGACTATTTGCCTGGACGATAAAAAAGAC
This sequence comes from Amesomyces nigricolor, assembly GCA_004802645.1. Lineage (NCBI taxonomy): Eukaryota > Fungi > Ascomycota > Sordariomycetes > Sordariales > Chaetomiaceae > Amesomyces > Amesomyces nigricolor. The sequence continues at coordinate 1,054,215 of SRKS01000004.1, forward strand.
GAACAGGGCAAAGAACAACAACAAGACAAAAACCGCCCAGACCTAAAAAAAGAGGGAACAACGTCCGTCCGCCGCCCTCCAGCTTTCCACTGTCAAGCTCCACACCCTCCACACCCCACTTGGCTTCCTCTCAACGTCTGGATTTTCTCGCACTTGGACCGCGAGGCCTTTTCTTCCAGACTCTTCCTCTTTTTCTGCAGAGAAACCGAGGAATCTCTTCCCCACGGCTGCTGTTTTGTGATCGACCACGGCGACAACACCCGGGCTTTGCCCACTCACCCTCTAGGCGACCTCGCCGCCAAGTTTGCTGCCGCTTGCATGCTGTGTAAGCGCAGTGACTTAAACCGCACGACTTGCTTGCATCATCCTTACCGGTGCTCGGCCCTTGCATCATTCACCGCGCCAACTTCTGGATTCCAGTTCTCTGCGACACCAGCACACCACTTCTCGGACTATCACCAACGTCTCTAGCAGTAACCTTATCTTCAGCCCTCCATGGCAGCCTCCAACGGCTCTGTGGCGTCTGCCTCGCCACGCTCATCGCAACCACCATCCATCAACTCGGTCGAGGCTCCCTCCAAGTCACCAAAGCTGAACGGCCAGAATGGAACCTTCACCCCTCAGGCCTCCAAACCGGCTGAGAAGGGCTCCATGAAGGACCGCTTGACCCGCATGTTCTCGACAAGAGACGCATCCCAACGTTCTGTGGCCGTTGATCTAAACGGCGCCGCCTCCCCGGCCAGGAAGACTCAGGACGGGACCCCCACCACCACGTCGCCGCCCCCGACCAAGGCTGCCAACGGGAATGTGCCCCTCCAGCGCTACGTCGTCAACTCGGAGCTCCAGGGCGGCCACGAGCACCACCTCAAGTCCAGCCGCAGGCAAGAGAAGCTCATGGACATGATCAAGGGCTTCCTCGGCGCCAAGAAGCCCGAGCAGGCCCCCGACCACGACCTTTCCCTGGTCTCGAACTGGGTCGACAGCCTGAGGCAGGAGAAGGACAACATCACCCCGGACAAGACCACCAGCTCCAAGCACTCGGCAACCCTGGCGGAGAAGTACGGCAAGTGCCAGGAGATTGTGGGCCGCGGCGCCTTCGGCATCGTCAGGATATCGCACAAAAAACTGGATAACGGCCTGGGCGAGAAACTGTTCGCCGTCAAGGAGTTCCGCCGCCGGCCCGAGGAGACGGAAAAGAAGTACAGCAAGCGCCTGACCGCCGAGTTCTGCATCTCGTCATCGCTCCGTCACCCCAACGTCATCCACACCCTTGATTTGCTTAAGGACTCCAAGGGCGATTACTGCGAGGTCATGGAGTTCTGCGCCGGCGGCGACCTGTACACCCTCGTACTGTCGGCCGGCAAGCTCGAGGTACAGGAGGCCGACTGCTTCTTCAAGCAGATGATGCGCGGCGTTGAGTACATGCACGAGATGGGCGTCGCCCACCGCGATCTGAAGCCGGAGAACCTGCTTCTTACGACGCACGGCGGCCTCAAGATTACTGATTTCGGCAACGGCGAGTGCTTCCGCATGGCCTGGGAGAACGATGCCCATATGGTGTCGGGCCTCTGCGGCTCCGCCCCGTACATCGCCCCAGAGGAGTACACGGCCAAGGAGTTTGACGCCCGCGCCGTCGACATCTGGGCCTGCGGCGTCATCTACATGGCGATGCGCACCGGTCGCCACCTCTGGCGCGTCGCCCGCAAGGAAGAGGACGAGTTCTACACCCGCTACCTTGAGGGGCGGCGGGATGAGGAGGGCTACGCTCCGATCGAAGCGCTGCACAGGGTAAGTGTTTCAGAAAAGGCGGAGGATCGGCAGGGGCTCTCATGCGTGAATGATATTGACTCCTCCGGCAACCAGGCTCGCTGCAGAAACGTGATCTACTCCATCCTGGACCCCAATCCGTCGCGCCGCATCACGGCGTCCCAGGTCCTCAAGTCCGAGTGGGGCCGCGAGATACAACTTTGCAAGGCCGGCGAGGAGGGCCTCTAACACACGCTCCGTCAGGTGCCGGCCTAAACCCCGCCGCCTGACGGAACTTGTTGCGATTTTCTTGCTGAACTCTCTCTCCCAACGCACGCACCTGTTCATTTGGCCAGCGCCAGCTACCCTCCACACATCCCCCCCCCCCGGCGGCTTAGCTGGCAACACCTTTTCTCCATTTTCCCGCATGATGATGCCCTCACGATATCCCATACACACCCACACATGAGAACTGGACACAGCACATTGGCACAACGCGGCGATGGCTATATCACGTACGGCGTACTATCACGACACGACACGGAATGCCTCGGTTCCGGGCCAGCATTGGAGTTTGGAGTCTTTGCTTTTTCCATTCGTTTTATCTTTTTACATACACCTACAGGTTTTATTTTGGACGGAGGTGGGAGGTGGGAGGAGACGGCAATGGCGGCGGCCTTTTTGGCTTTTTTGTCCCTGTTTTGCTCGAAACTTTCCCCAGTACGTCTTGAAAGACGGAGGATAGGGGACAATGGTGGGGAGGCGATCTGCCGTTTTCTAGATTATATCTTGTTGTCGCCTCTTGTTTTTGGCCGTCTCATAACGATCGCATCTTGCTTGCTCTGGATCGTGAGATGGACGGGGTAGGACGGGTAAACATATGATATATCCATTACCCTTTGGCGTTCAATGAACACCACACTGCACCTAATGACTCCCTGGCTTGCTTCTTGCTGATACCGGATGGCATGGAAAAGACAGCATCTTCTTTGACTACATCCGAAGTGCCAGGTCTTCTAGCTCCCCGCATTTCTTGCTCCGTGCCTGCTACCCCCTTCAGTGCCACTCCCAAACGCTCAATGACATGGCGCTTGATGGGCCGGTAACCAACTCAGAGTCAATCCACATAGTCTGTTCTGCCCTCTATGTCCACTGCTTCACTATCTATTGGGTGTTCCTTCCTTTGTTTACTTGCCCCCCCCCCCCCCCTTTTTTTTTTTTCCTTCCTGTCATGAGCCACTCCTCTGCCAGGAGACATCTCTTATCTGCTGTACAATACTTTACCTCTCACTTAACCTGCCTTGCCCATTATATTCTTCGGGCATGCCAGGGTGTGAAGGGGCCTGTCGTAGCAGGGATAAATGTCAGTCGTGGGTAGGTGGAGGTTGTTCGCCCCGGATGTTTGAGTTACTGTGGCAGGCAGAGTGCTCTCTCTAAGCTATAGGTCTGGTTTTGGAATATTAGTGGCTGTGGCTGGTGTTTCTGGGTGCTTCTTTTCTAGTCCCTTACGTTTTGTCCCGTTTTCTTTCTTTATTTCTCTGGTTTTCCTTGCTCTTTTACAATTGGCTCTGTCTTGACTTTGTCTTGGGTTCTTGGGATGGGACGCTCCTGTTCTTGTTTGGCAGGATTGCAATCTCGGGCATTCTCAAGTTGCGCTTTGGAGATACTAGATATCAAGAAGGGGAGAAACCCATGCTTCTGGAAAGGTAGAGCTCTTCGAGGTCAGACCGGGGGGGCTCGCCCGACTGTGGCTGTCGATGTCGGGGATATTGTTGGGCTCTTTGTCGGCGGGATCTCCTGAGATTTGAGTCCGAGGCATCGTAAGTCGTCGGGTCCAGGATGACGACCTCTGCTGGCCTGAGGTTGCGAGCGACGTTGCGGGAAGGAACGCGTGCGGCAGCCGCTGAGTCCATGACCTGAGGCATCCAAACACCGGCTGGGACTATATGTATTTGAATGAATGCATTTAACACCCCTCCAAGAATGGTGCAATTGGGGGGGGCGCGGGTATAAATCCCCGTGTCGCGTCCAGGTGCCTCACCGCCCAAGAGCCACCCGTTCGAGTCGAAGTAAAACCACCGCCCGTGGTTTTCGTACCCGGCTACCTCTCACCACCCCCCCGGGGGCTGGGGAGTTAGCCGGCGAGTTTTTGTCGAAAATCGGTCTGATTTCTGGTGTTCCTTTTTGGAATGTCGTCGCTCGCGGAACGTCTTTCTTTCGGGATCGCGATATTAGGCCTCAAGAAACATGAATGACCGAGGGTACTTCTTTTTTTCTCCAAAATATGTTTGACTTGACAAGGCGAAAAGGTCGCTAGAGGTCCCCTAGGAAGGGACAGCAGTTCGGGTTGTGTGATTCTTAGAGTCTTGCATTTATCTAATGCTCTTCTCTGCTCCTCAAGCCAACTTTGAAGACTGTGCTAGAGTAATGGCGTTGTCAAAGTTCGTCCGTTACTAGGGATGCTCTAGAAAGCTACTCGGGTCCGATCTACTTGAATGTTCACCTCTTCGTGTAAGTCGCAGCCTCCACTAAGAACTATAAGATAGTCTCAGTCTAAACAAGAACTTGACTCTGCGAGCTAGAATCTCGAGTGCAACTCGGAGATCTTCCTTACCCTCAGCGCAAAGCAGTGCAATTGAAGAGCGAGAAGGCAAACAGAGAGCCAAGATGCACCAACTTTTGTTGAACCTGTTGATATCTCCAGTAGGTATTCACCAAGACACCCACGCAGAACAAAGCCGAAACGAACACAACCTCCGAGTCCGCTTCCTCATTCCAGTTCTCGCTCTCCTCTCTTTCTGCCATCCTCCTTTTATGACAACACCACCTCTGCGTCCCACTATGGACATCACACCCCTTAAATTCTATTCCCACAGCACAGTAGGCAACTCAACCCATCCCTCCCAGAAACAAAAGAGAGGAAAGAATCACAAGCTGGCATCTCCGTTCGAGCCAACGATTCCATCATCCTTCGCATCCGCCCAAATATTCCGCACCATGAGACACAGCCAGCCTTCGCTCTGCCGGCTCCCACCCCATCCCATCCGATCACAGATCCCGATACTTAACCACCACCCAGAATAAGATCGCAACACCTGAGCAGGCCGAAGCTCATCACGGAAACTAGACGGTCGAACATGAAGATGAGATCCAGGCCCACCGCCTACCAGCTTCGCTCCTACGCCATCAAAATGTCTTTCTGATGACGCCACGAAGAACGTTCAAGAGAGGAGGCAGAAATGAAATGATATAAAATAAGTGAGAGAGTATGAATAAGTAAGCGAGTTAGTAGTATGAATATATCGACAAAAAAAATAAAAAAAATAGAGTAAATAAAATCCGATTCCGTCGAACCTTCCCCCAAACTGCAGCACGACCCAGCCGTTGACGCCTGCCCGTCGAATAATCCAGTCCTGATAATCCAATAACCTTGTGAAGGCACACCCTCTTCCATCCATCCCATCCCATCCCATTCCATTCCAATCTCAGCCTAACCCGGGCCACAACTTAGTTTCAACTTTGCCCCCGCCGCTCTCAACCACCCACTCTTCCTGCTCCAGCAACACATAGGAAACCCCCCCAGGCGCGTAAACAAACAGAGCCCCTTCCAAGTCACAGAATCAGGAATGCAATAAATCCCACGCCCTCGCACACAAGCTCAAAAACTCCTCCTTCTTCGCCTCCAACGTCTCGGGACTATCCCGCCCCTCCCGCCCCTCCCGCCCCTCAAACAACCCGCCCAACCCACCTCCCCTCCTCGCCCCCGCACCAGCACCAGGGCCAGCGGAAGAAGAGGAAGGAACAGCGGAAGTAAACGAAGGCGGCGGGAACGCCGGCGCCGGCCTCCCGCCGTTCCCGAGCGGCGGGCTGCCGCCCTCTTCGTACTCCGCGCGGCGGCGCTTCATGCTGCTTGGGGCTGGGGGTGGAGCGGGGCCGTGCTGGTTGTTGTTGTGGTTGTTGTTATTGCTAGACAAGCTTCGGGAGCTGGCCTGGTCGGTGGGTCGGGGGCCGGGGGGAGGCGGGTGGTTGTGGTGGTGGTGGTGATGGTGGTGTTGCTGCTGCTGCTGCTGTTGTTGGGCGTGTTGTTGTTGGTGGTGGCTGTGATTTTGTTGGTGAGTATGGTGAGGAGGAGCAGGAGGAGGATGGGGCTCGCGGTGCTGAGTGGTGTGTTGCGGGGGGGATGGCGGCGTCGGGGGCTGGTGGGTGTTGCCGCCGCCGCCGTAGCGTACTAACTTTGGTAGGAGCTCGGACCTGCCGCCGGCCAGCTCGGCTTGGGCTTCCTCGGCAGACTTGTACTCGCGCGAGCGCGCCGAGGGAGGCGGTTGCTGCTGCGCGTGCGGAGGCGGGTGGTGCGGGGATGGGAGGGGCCGGCTCTGGCTGGCGAACAAAGCGTGGCCGCTTGACTCGGGGTGACCCGAGAGGTTCTGACCAAATACATCGGCAATCGGGGGCAGGCGATTGTTGGTCTGGTTTGCGGGCACATGGTGGATGTGCGATGTGTTGCCGAGGTTGGAGGGCTGATTGGTGATGTGCCGTGTCAGAGGGAGCGGGTTGTGGCGCCCTGTAAATGTCTGGCCGAGCGGCGCAGACTGGATGACCCTCTCGTTTGCGAATTGCTCATGCGACGGGGCGACGATGCTCAGTCCTGGCGGCGCCCCGCGCTTGCGCGCGAGGCCGGGCGTCTTCGCGGCAAAATGGCTTCCCTCCTTGTCCTTGTCCGGTTGGTCGAACTTGGCCGACTGTTGCTGTAACCTCGCCTCAATGATCTGCCTCTGGTGCTCCCGGACGCTCATGCTGCGGTTCAACTGGGCCTGCTCAAGAGCATCCTTCGGGACGAAGCCTGGAGACAGACAGGCGATTCCGACCTCCTGAATGCCCAGCGACTCTCGCGCGGTCAGCGGGCGGCCTGTGTGAGGGGAGATGATGTTCGTCGTGTTCTTGGAAAGGTCGAGTTTCCGCGGGCGGTGCCGGGAGGGGGGAGGAGGCGAGCCGGCTGGTTCTTTTTTCACGAATATTTTCGGGCCGCCGGCATTTCGAGATCTGTGCGTCGTTGAACAACAACCAAGTCAGCGACCTCGAGGCAAACAGAAAAGGGGAACGCAAATATCGCGAGATTGCTTACGCGCTGGGCGGAGAGGATCTGTGCGTGCTCGCGGCTGTGCCAGTCCCTCTTGGGCTGCCGCTGCCAGACCGCGATTGCGGTGCAGGCGCGCTCTGATGTGCAGATGAAGACGCAGCCGAAGATTGTGGCGCAGGGCCGGGAGCTGTCCTCTGGGTGCTTGGGGATGTAGAGTTGGGGGGAGGGATGTCGGAGCCGAAAGACGGCCTGTCATGGGGAGCCGGAGAAGGGCCCATTGCAACGGCGGTGCTCATGATCGAGGCGTCGGGTGCCCCGTGAAAAGTTGGGCGGTTTGCTGAGAAAGCCGTCAATAATCGGTCAGAACGCCCCGAAAATCCGAAGGTGGGAGCCGGTGGGAAATGAGACGGCCACACACTGTCCACTGCAGCTGGATGTGCAGAGGGATGGAGCGAGGGTGCGGCGGAGGCAGGAAGGGGGCGTCGTTGGACCAGAGAAAACCGCTGGACAAGTCCCACCTCTGATTTCTGTCTTGGTCGTCGTCCCGCTCAGCTCTGGCGCTCTGGAATTCTGGAATGTCGAGCTGATAACGCCCAACTCCAATCCAGGCGAAAATCCGTGTCAGTGGTCTCGACAACCAGGAACCACATACACCACACGGACCCTGTGTCGGCTCGCGATTAGGGGTTTCGCAGTAAACCCTTGAGACGAAGCTTCGGGCGCTTGTTGCTGGCAGCCCAGTGTGACGCAGGCTCCGGAGATGGAGGCACTGACTGGGCACTGACACCTGTCGCAATGCCGCACCGACCTTGCTGTTTTCGGCAGTGAGGTGGAGGCAGAAACGGGCGCTTGTGTGTGTTCTCCTCGATTTGGTGCTTCAACTTCCTTGCTGAAATCCCTTCTTGCGCTTCCTGCCTTCTTTCTGATTTGGCTTTTCGAAATGATTGACTGCGAGGATGTCGGGCGTTTGGGTGGCTTCGACGGTGCTACAATGGCGAATGAACCTGGTCGTTCCAGCAGTCGTTCGGATATGTGTGCCAATGGAGGAGATGGAGGGGTGAAGCCGGCAACCGTACAAACCCAGGACCTGGTCGGTGCGATGGAAGCAAGAGGGAAGAAATTAAGCGAGAGACTCGGCGACCAGAGGAGGGGGAGTGGTTTTGTCAAGTTTGCTCTTGGTGACTACGGGAAGAGGGGGACGGGTGAAATCACGTTCAGGACGAGGGGCTGTTTTTGTGAGACGGCGGCCGGAACCTTCAGGGGAGACCGGCTCCGACAAGAACCCTGGGTGGTGTTGGAAAGCAGCGGAGCCCGAATGGATGCCAGTGTCTTTGGGCGGGCAGAAAACGACGACACAGAATGGAGGCCGGAACGGTTGTCAGACAGGATCACGAGCTGGTGACTGCGGTCCAGTGGTTCTAGTGTTTGAGATTCGGTGCCGTGGAGCCCTGAGTGGAGGTCCGCTGGTCTTGGCCGCAGCTGTCCCCTGTCCAAGGAGAACACCCCTGGGACCAGGCGTGGAGTCGTCTTGATTCCTCGACGCAGGCAGATCGAGGGACTTTCTGGTTTGATCCCTCCTCGGTGACCGTCTGCTGACCCAGCTGTCTGCTCTGTCCTGTGGCAGTGATGAATCGTGACGGCTCGATGGGACGGCCAAACCCCCGATCTTTCCAAACATCAAGAAAAGGGGTTTGCGAAGGAGGCTTCAAAAGCTCTCGCACCCGTTCTGGATCGAGTCTGCTGCTCTCTCTCATTGGCTGCTTGGCCCAGCCCATCAGGTTCCTGGACCTTGTCGTCCTGTGGTCCCGGCATCGCCTGAAACTCGTCTGTGCTTTCAGGAGTGGCGTGGATGGAGATCCCCATCCCAGACTCCTCCTTGAGAGTCTTGGCGGGCTACCATCGCGAAAGTTGCAACACCTGATCTTGAAAGTTTCCAGAAGAACAACAAGCGGCCTCGGCGGTTTGGGCGGCTTACTTGCCCAGGAAGAGTGTTTGATGTGATACTAGACACCGATATCTGTCATTCAGTTGAAACACGGTGCAGATATTCATGGAGAGTGCGATGTGATGTTGGCTGAGGCTACTCCACCTCCCTAATTCGGACCGTGATTGCCGTTCGCCAAAATCATTCAAGCTTCAAACACCACCACGGACGGGTTCTTTGGATTGAACATGCCTCTTGTCTCATCTCAATCTTTTTGTAAGCGACCTCTCGATGGGGGAGTTTGCGAGAGTTCTACCGTCTACCGGAAACGGCCATGGAGCGAAGGGATGTGAGGCTTACTTGTTGCTCAGTCTCCCTGATTGAGGTTGCTGGAGACTCCCGTCTCCTTGATCCGTTTTTGTTTGTTCTGGACTTTGGAATTCGATTCTCGAAACCCCACCGTTCTGAAGCTTGCGGTGAACTTGCTCGTGGCCAGATCTCTCCACTTCCCCCAGGAGCTGGCGGCATGCCGTCTCCCGGTGTCGAAAGAGTTTGCTCGAACACCAATGCGAATTCCTCAATGATTGGCACCTAGCCAATAGCCGTGTTTTCGTATGGATCCTCTTCCGCCTTTTTGGTGCCGAGAGGGTTGCAGTTCCGTAGGCTCCCGTTGCTTCACGCCCAAGAGGATTTCGATTTTCCTGTCGAGGGGCAAACCAATCAGCTCGATTCCCGAGTTTTGTGCTCCATCCCCTGAGACGGCCGGCGACGGTGGCCAGCCACCCACGTGAAGCGAATCCAATGCTGGATACTAGAGAGATGGTGGTGGTGACTCGAACACGAAAGGTTGAACAAAGGGAACTGTCAGTCGCAGACACGAGGAAGTCACAGCAGACAGCCTGCCACGAGATCATGTTGCTACCCGTCCATTGATTGCGAAGCGCTGGCAAGATGATGTCAAGCGTGATGAGAGTCATCTCGGGAATGTGCCAACCCAATATTTGCCCATGCGATGTCGACATCCTTCCAATGGAGGTCGATTGTTTGCGAGATGTGCCAGCCGCAGCCGCCGCAAGTGAGCGGCACACACACGCCGTTGTGTGATCATGCGATGAGATGGGCAAGGTTGTCCTCCGTTGAGGGGTTCGAATACGAGGACCATTCTTCAATGGCTGTGGATACTTCAAGAAAATCGACATATTGAGCCTCGCGCCCATGCGCCAGCGTCAAAGTGAATCTTTCGACTCTAGCTTTTCCCGCCGTAGGGCTGAGGTGGTGGTAAGATACATGGAAAGGCTGGAGAGCCCGGTTTGGCGGGGTGAAATGCTTGGTGGGGCAATTCGCGCCGCCAAAAAGTGTCAGGCCCAATAAAATTTTCTGGATCCAATGCGCATGTCCAAGTCAAACTCTCTGTGCAAGACGGCATCTTCCACCCCGACGACCGAGTGTTGATTCCTCGCTATCCAACGGGCAACCCCAAATTCATTTAAAATGCCGAGAGCCGCCAAGACCAGAAAGGAGGAGTCCGAGGAGCCCGGCTCCGATGTTATGATGGACGAGGCCCCGACCTCTCACCAGCCCGAGGACGACATGTCGGTGGACCAGGATGAGAACGATGAGGCTGAGGATGAGGAGATTGAGGAGGAGGAGGAGGTTCAGAGAGTTAGGCTGGTATGTTTTAGATATGCAGGAAGTTCTATTTATAAGGGTGTAGTGGATGCTAATGAGACGACCAGCTCCCTGGCTCAACACCTACCGCTGCCTCGTTTGAGTTCCTCAACGAAGGTCATACCCTGGGGAATGCGCTCAGATACATCATCATGAAGAAGTACGTCGACTTTACTTTCATTGCATTGATTCATCAGAGAAAGCACTTTGCTGATAGCCGCCCCTTAGCCCTGATGTTGAGTTCTGCGCGTACGCCATCCCTCATCCGTCCGAGGCCAAGATGAACGTCAGAATCCAGACTTTCGGTAAGTCCGGATTTCCCTTTATTAAAAGCAGGTTCAGAACATGCTGACCATTCCTCAGAGGGCACCACCGCGATCGAGGCGCTGGAAAAGGGGCTGCGCGATCTTCAGGAGCTGTGCGACGTCGTGACCGACAAGTTCATCGACGCTAGGGAAAAGTTTGCCGCTACCGCTTCTTCCTAGATTTCTTCCTTTTCGGGCTCAAGCAGAGGATGGCGTTATGGGCGTGGTTCGGTTCGGTTATGCATAGACAGGGCAGTCATGGACAGGTTGCAAAGGCCGCCGTGTTTGGTTAGGATTTGTCATTGCCTTATATACAATCAAAAACAAGCGGGCATGGTGTCTAGTTCTAGTTGCGGCCCTGAAAGTAGATGTGAGTAGAGTAATTCCTAGTGAACAGGCCGGGGTTCGACATACCTCCAGGAAGCCGGACATGAAGCTCGATGGCAACCGCTTCTCCCCCCTGAAGTTCTCGTCCTTGAAGTAAGACATGATGTGGTTCGTCTGGCGCCAGAAGTTCATGGTTTCCTGAAGGAGGTGGGTGTCAGCCAAGCTCTTGGACAAATCCACGACTCGACCGCCGTAGCCCCCTGGAGCTGCTTGGCCGCTGGTCCTCCTTGTCGGCCCCCCGCCACCTATCCGCTAGAAATTTCGCTTACTTGGTAATCGGCATTGTTGTGCATAAGGAGAACGTCAACCACGGGGAGCTTGTTGACGAAGCGGTGGCGCTCAAACTCCTGCCGGATGCGGGTGCGGATGACCGAGACGGGCAGCGGGACTGAGTACATGGTCTGGATTTCGGGGGCCTGATAACACCACCGTCGTCAGTTCTACGCTCGATATGCTCCCGGGAACCGTTCGCTGCCATCATACCGCCCGGATCCAGTCACGATATGCCGCAAGCACCCTCCTCTTCGCGTCGGACCAATTGGCCGCTGCTGCTCGTTAGTCGCTAACTGATTGGGATTGGGTAGTGGCCCAAAGCTCACACTGCCTGGTAGTAACGGCAAATTGGGTCGGTGAGATCGCCATGGCGGCCGAATTTGTCGTCGTCGTCGTCGAGCGGCGGAAATCAGCAGTCTTGCGGTTAAGGTCCTCCCGATTACCTACGCCGGAAGCTTGGACCACCGCATCATGACGCAGCCCCACTGCTGGCAAGGCTGGCTTAGTCATCTTTGATGCCAAGCATCTTCAACCTCGACGAACATTCACCCCTCCATCTCCCAGTCTCTCCCATCAACAATACAAGTGTTGCGATTTCTCACGAGGAGCCACCAAACCCCAATCCTAACTCACTCAGAACAAAAATCACCGCTCACCACCCACCAGAAACCACCCCCAAAACCCCAACCATGCCCGCCATCCGCCCCTCCTCCAAGCGCAAGCCCCCGCCGGACGGCTTCGCCGACATCGAAGACGACCTGCTGACCTTCAGCAACAAGATGAAGGACGCGCAGAACACACCCACGGACAATATCCCCAAGCACCAGGCGCAGTGGCCCATCTTCCAGATCGCGCACCAGCGCTCGCGCTACGTCTACGAGCTGTACTACGAGAAGGAGGCCATCAGCAAGCAGCTGTACGACTGGCTGCTCAAGAACGGCTACGCCGACGCCATGCTCATCGCCAAGTGGAAAAAGCAGGGGTACGAGAAGCTGTGCTGTCTGCGCTGTATTCAGACGAAGGAGACGAACTTCAACTCGACTTGTGTGTGTCGGGTGCCGAGGGTGCAGTTGAAGGAGGATCAGGAGATTCAGTGTGTTAGTTGTGGGTGTAGGGGGTGTGCGTCGACGGATTGAGGGGGGGTGGTGCGTTGTGTTTGGTTCTGGAAGAATGGTTATCGGCGGTTTGGAAGGGCCAACCATTTCTGGGTTCGTCAGGGTTACCTAGAAGTTGGGAATGGGATAGAGACTGTAAGGATTGCCCCTCGATTCAAGTTTCTTTTTCGTCACGCTCACCGTGCCAGGGACAAGGTGGCTGGTGGTTAAGGGCTACGAAGTAATGACATTCATGCAGCATACCCTCTACAGCCGAGTATGTCGTGTTTCCCAAGCGCTCTCTGTGGTATTCTGTGCTCATGCCCGCCAAAGCATTTCCTTCCCCCTGACGGATCACCGTTTGGCAAACCCGGCCTTCTTGCCTCGGCCAAACTGGACGCTCAGCGGAACAAACTGCAGCGCGGACATAGCGCTCGACAGATCCTCCATCTCCACGTCGGGTTTCTTCTCGGGGCCTTTCTGGGATACCTCTCCATCGGCTCCATCAGTTGTTCTCGGTACTGGTTTCTCCGAAGCGGCATGCTGTCGCTGCTGCCCCTGAGAAGCCTCCTTTGGACGCGGCGCGGCGCTGGATGCGCTCGACCTCCTACGGCGACCACCACCCTCGAACAGCAGAGACCGCCGCCCGTCGATGCCGTCCCGCGTGATGGCGAAGAAGTAGTTCTTGGGGTACATGTGCTTGTCGACCAGGTGCATCTTGCGCTTCTGCGGCGTGCTGCATTTCCGCTCGCACGTCTCGACGAAGCAGGAGTACTTGAAGACTGTTAGCTACATGGGGCAGATGGGGAGTTGTAAGGGGTACTTACAGTACGCTCCCCCTTCTCCCTCTTCACTTGGACGAAGGAATCGTGCGTCTCCTCGATGTGGAGGCTGAACAGGTGGGCCGAGGGGAAGTTCTTGCGGCATTCCAGGCAGCGGTTGGTGTGTTGGTCCCGGTAATGGGTCTCATACTCGCTGTACGAGGAGAACATCAGGGGCTCCTTGTGGGGCGGGAGCGAGCAGCGCATCTGGATGCTTTTGGCATCGTCGTTGTCTGAGAGGTCAAGCCCCGTGATCTTGGCGGCCGGCTGGGAAGCGTCGCCGCCGCCGTTGGTGGTTGGTTTCAGCCCGGCATGATTACGCTCAGAGTCTGCTGTGATATCCCGGATGATTGATGCGGCTTCTGCTGATGGCTCCTCTTCGGGTTCCCGTGAGCGCTTCATTCTTCTGCAGGACTCAGAGTGAAGGGAGAAGTCAGGCGGGGCAGAGTTACATTCGGATGCCTATTCCTTCTTAATGCTGTCCTCTATGACTTTTCTTCTTCTTCAGTTGGGGTGTTGTTATTTAAAGCCGTGATTTAGTCAAGATTTTTTGAGTTACCGTACTTGGACATGAAAATCTGATGATGATGGCTGGTGACGACTTGAGCACTGTGTTGAACCTTGATGAAAGCTGCTGCTGGCTGATGCAAGGGCCCTACCCAGCCAAGACACCTGATTGTGGGGTCACCGATTACCCTGCCGCTGATTGGCCGCTAGACCTCCCGCAGCGCGCAGGGGGACATTCTGGGCCAATGTCGGGTCGCTGTTGAGGACGTCCATGGAGTGGACGGCTTTTGCGAATTGCTTCGATTTTTGGAATCGTCCTTGAGCTTCATTGCGCCGCTTCTGGTCGCGCATCCATCCCGTGGTCGCCCTCTTTTCTGCCCGCTCGGATCCCCCGACAGACGCCCGTCCCGTGCCGGCCGTGGATTACGTGTTCTCCTTTTCCAATGCGCTCACCACCTGCCGCCGACATCCTGCCAGCCGCAACCCGCCGCGCCCCTCCTCCCCAGACCCGCGCTCAGAGACCAGACTGCCCGAGTTATGGACCGTCTGCGCACTGCCCGCTCGAACAAGACTGCGTGTGAGCTCCGGCCTTAGCTTAGCCTCGCCTCGCAACTACAAAACTGCCGCCTCCCCACCGAACCATCTCCGCCTTGACCCTCCTGTGGTTTTTCTTTTGCAGACTGCTTCGCTAGCGGTGCTACAGCAGCCATGGCCTCCAACACTGCAAAACTCACGGCGGGAGCTTCGGCTGCCCCGGCTGCCATGCCGTCCCTCGATGAAGCTTGGAAGTGAGTCGATTTTGCAGTGCTTGGATGGGGATCATAGACTTTGGCGAAGCAACAGCGAGGGAGTTGTAATGTGCGAGCTTGCGCTTGCTAACCCGACTTGATAGCGTCGCCCGAAAGTTGGCTGGAGCTATCAGCAAGGAGCTCGACCAGATTGAGGATGGCGACCAGGGTGCGACGGTGCTGGTTCGGTTTGAGAAGGTCGAGAAGCTGATGGCAAAGTGAGTCCGCGCTGGCATGACCCCCGCATCCTACCATAATTATTTTGGTTAACACCGCAACCAGCTACCGTCTTGCCTGTATCGAAACTATCTGGATCAACCCCCGCGCTGCGAACGAGAAAAAGGCCGAGGAGGGCATGTGGACGACCCACGCCCTCGTCACTAAGACCTACCGCGCAGTGCTTGCCAAATCACAGGCAACTGACCACATCGTGTTCAAGCGGAAGCTTGAGAAGCTCTACTCGACGTACCTCAAGACGGCCCAGTATTTTTACAAGGGTTATCTGCAGCGGATCTGTGCTCGCTATAACATGAAGGATCTCCGCCGCATCGCTCGCCAGGCTGGGATCGACGAGATGGCCGTTCCCGACAAGGACAAGGTCGACCCTGCTGCAGCGCAGCTCGAAGACATCGTCAGGAAGTCGTGCCACAAGACCCTCATTTTCCTTGGCGATCTGGCGAGATACCGCACACTTCTGTGCTCCAAGGATCGCAAGTGGGATGGCCCTTTGAGCTACTATCTCCTGGCGAACGACTTGATTCCGGACTCTGGCTATGGCCATCACCAGTGCGGCATGATCTACATCGGAACCGAGGACTACCTTCAGGTTGTCTACCACCTGTACTGTGCCTACGCGTGCAAGTACCCACACCCTAATGCCTGGAACAACCTCAAGCGTGCTCTCAACGACATCAAGTCCCGGAAGTGTTCCGCCAGCAAGCATGCTTTGTTGACGTGGTTCGTCAAGCTTCATGCTTTCTATGCTCAAGGAAAGGTATTCGCCGAGCGTAAGGAGCTCGAGAGCGAGGTCGACAACCGACTTGCTGTTGCCATGAAGACGGGAACAGGTTATGGCGCAGATTTGGACTTGCTCAAGATTGTCGTCATCAACATCACTGCATATGTTACCGCCCAGGACAGGATCAGTAGTAGGGACTCCTTGCATGCTGCTCTTTGTGGGTCTCACTGACACCGTCGCAGAAGAATGGACCGAGGAAGGCTCTCAGTTCTGCGAGTTCACCTTGCTGCTGAATGTTCGCACAATTCATGCGATCGCTCGTCTGCTTGGAGATGAGATCGCCGACCTCATGAAGCGCAGAAGCGCCGAGGCACGTACCGGATCTTCTAGCGTTCCGGCCAGAGGAGAAGCTGTGACCAATTTCACTCCGGCCTTCAATCGCATCCTGCCGCTCTTCCGCGTCTACATGACTTGGCTTTGCTCTTATGGCTCGCAGCTGGTTGAGTTCCGGCCTCATCTCGAACCCCATTTCGGGAGCATGTGCACAGCGCTCAGCAACACGCTGACCCTTCTCTTCAACCTCATGGGGAGTGGTGAGCCGAAGCTCGGAGAACCGGTGTCATGGCGCTTCCCGGAGGATGACATGACTCTGGGCATCCAGTGCTTGAACGGCCCGAACCTGCACGATGGCTGCCAGCTGTACTACGACACCTTTACCCACATGCCCAAGCCGCGCCGTGAAGAGGTTCCGGACAACAACAAACACACGGAAGACGATGTCACCTTCACCCGCGCCTTGGACGTTCTCCTCTGCGCCCTTGACTTGTCCGGGACAGTGTCGAAGTTCCCCCTCATCTCCACCACGGTTGTAAAGGATTCTCGAGAGCAAATGACGTTCATGTTTCTGGAAGGTGGAAAGCCGGAACCGGTCCGCAACGTTCCGCCGGTCCAGCATCCGACTACATCCACTGTGGCCCCTACCGTCGAGCAACCTGCCCAAAGACCTATGGAGGCACCCAGCCCCTGTGAGTCTAATGCACTCTCCGAGGACCGGGATTTCTACGGGCCGAATCTGGAGAAGGGAGCCACTGGTGTTTCCAATGGCCAAGCCCGGTCAGCCGTCGCACGCACACCGACTGCGCAGACTGCGCCGACCGCCCCAGTCTCCGAGTTTCCGATTGAGAGACAGCTCTTCCACATCCTCAACGATTTCTTGATCCCACCTGAGCATGTTTCTACATCTAAGCCTGAGACGCCAAACCGCCCTGTTGCGCGGACGAACCATGGCATGGACTCTGCCGCGGTGGCTGCAGCCTTCGGAAACGGAAGCTCAGCCAGCCCGGCGCCTGGATCTGCCGGAACGAAGGCATTCCCGACTCTGCCCTGGGATTACTTCTACACTCCGGTACCCCCTGGTGGAAACCCGGGGGCCAGTGGCTCAAACCCCGTCTGGGGAGCTAACGGCTCGGGGTTCTCGCGCCCGGCAAGCTCAGGCCGCCTCGCGCAACCCGGAGCTGGCGCTGCGGCTAGCAATCCGCTCGCGCAACAGGCGCACCAGAGGTACCCTAGCATGGGCCAGTCGGCTCTCGCCGACAGCCAGGTTGATGCTTTGCGAACCTTGAGCCTGGGGCTGGAGCAAGGCTACGGCGCTGCTAACGGGAGGTTGTCCACCAACCCTCTTCAGCAGAATCAGAATCAGACCCAGAACCCCTGGGGCCCATCCACGAACCCGTGGCAAACTACCTACGGCAACCAGACCCACGCGCCAGCCACTACCACCACCACCGCCAACCGCGTCCCCACCTCACCCTTCTCAACCTTCGACTTCACCCAGACCTCAAGCCTGCCGCAAGTCAACAGCCCCTGGGGTTTACCCGCGGCACAGCGCTTCGCGTCGGGCACGCAGTCTCCCACATCCCCTGGCCACCTCCGCGCCGGCTCGGGATACCATCCCGGAACCGTCCCGTCCCCGTTGGCGGCAACCAGCGGCAGCAGATATGCCAGCGCGAGTGGCGCCTATGCCACAACTGGGATGGCGCTGGGTGGTGGTGAACAGGGCTCGCAGGCGGCGGGTGTGAATGCCTGGAATGACGCTCGTCAGAGGCCGAGGAGTGGTGTGCCGAATCAGGGGTTTGCTGGTGGTGCTGGCGTTGGTGCTGGTCGGGGAGACCCTTGGAGTGGTGGTCAGGTGCAGAAGGTTAATGGGAATGGGGTGGTGCAGGGGCTGCCGAAGCGTTGAGTTGGGCTGCATGGACTGACTGATTGCATGTGCTTTTCTTCAAGCAAGTCTTGCTCAACCAGCCTTGCTTGCTTTGTCGACTTGCTGGATGGGTATCCTGAAGCGGAACGGATCTTGCTGCGCGCCTCTCTTTCTTCGCCTGGCATTTTCTAGCATTCTGCCTTCGTCACGACCTAGCTGCCTAGCTGCAACAGAGTGTGAGACACTTGCTCGGCCGCAAAGAGCAAACCGAGTTGCTCTCCTTGCAATCCCCCTTCCCTATCGCGGTTCTCTCCACGGTCAACCAGGAACGGAAGAAGGGAACCGCTCATAGGGCTCAGCTTCACACCTGCCTCAACGAGGGTCTTCGCAGGCGACTGAAGTCACGCACGCATCGCACTGCAGCATCGCGTTAATTTCACATCAACTTCGCTCGCCAGCTTTGCTGCGGTCGATTGCCACCGGGGTAAAGCTCACACCAGCCCCCAGGGCGGGATGGCTTCCTAGGTATTCTTTGACTCTCTTTCATGCCCTCCGTTGCTCCATTCTGGCCGAACTCATTGGGCTGTTGTTTGATTCACAGCAGTCAGCTGGATGGATAGAAAGGATAATGGGGAACAAACAAGATTGATGATGTCTTGTTGGAAGAAGACAGGATTTTGTTTGTCTTTCTCCATGGTCTTGGAGGAGTGTCTTGAGATATCTTTGGCAAGGGGCAAGTGTCTGTCGGGAGCCACTGAGGAGAGCAGCAGGAGGATGAGGAAGAGGAACGGGAGAGAAACATGCACCAGATTGTATTGCTTTGAGAGAGTTCTATGACTCCGTTGTTTGATCAACCAGATTGACCCAGATTTTATCATTTCTCAGACACCCAAGAAAAAAGAGAAGAGAAAAACACAAAAACAGAACAGAACAGTGTCAAGTTCTTAATAGGAATTCAAGATTCGTTCATTTAGATTCATTGGTTCAGACCATCTTCGCCGTTGTTGAAACACTTCTACCCTTCCTGCCTGCCTGTGTATCTTTTCCCAGTTGTCACCTCGAACGCCTGCCCTACAAAATTGAAGGAAGGTGGAACTTCCCCTCTCTCTCTCTCTCTCTCTTTGGGTAATCTCTAATGACCAGTTGATTGTGGGGAAAGACCCAACAAATGCTTCTATGTCTCTGACGCTGGGAGCGCCTTCTTATCTAGCCCATAAAGTAGCTTACTGGGGGGAGTAAGCTTGCTTGGGGAAGGGGTACCTGTTGTGATCTGGTTAGAACCATCCTCTCGTAGACAAGGCAGGGAAAAACTTACGAAGGACCCAGCTCCTTGATGCTCAACCGCGCCAGCCACTGGCCCATGTCAACACACTCAGCCAGCGGGCGGCCCTCGACAATACCGGCGCAGAAGCCACCGGCAAACGCATCGCCAGCGCCGTTGGTGTCATAGATCTCCTCCTTGGGGATCGTGTGCACGGGGTACTCCTTGACTTCGTCCTCGCCCTGGACGGCGACGATGGTGGGCTCGGTGCCTTGGGTGATGACGGCAACGCGCTTGCGCTGCTTATTCTCCTTGGGCAGGTTCGCCAGCGCCTTGGCAATCTCCTTGACGTCCTTGGTGCCCAGGCCGTGCGTCTCGGCATAGGCCTCGGCCTCGGTCTCGTTGCCGATCACGTAGTCCCAGTAGGGGGCCGACGCGTCGAGGGGCTCCTTGAAGAACTGCGGGATGAAGGGCGCCGAAAGGGAGAGGATGAAGGGCTTGTTGCCGGCAACGGCCTGCTTGGCGAGCTCCATGATGGCCGGAGGGCAGACTGAGGGGAATGTTAGTTACACTGGGTAGCTGTTTAAGAGAGCAAGGGAGAGGCTCACCGGTGAAGTGGTAACCACCGACATAGTAGGCCTCGGCATTCTCAACGAGGGCCCAGATATCGGGGCGCTTCAGATGCTCGAGGTCGTAGTGGTTGGCAGCGCCCAGCTCAGTGCACATGCTGCGGTTGTGGCCGGTGATGACAACGCCGCAACGGCCAGTGGGGATCTTGGGGTCGACGCGGTACTCGACGCGCAGACCAGCCTGCTTGCAAGCATCGCGAAGGATGGCGGCGTACTTGTCGTCACCGGCACCGCCGATGTAGACAACACTGTTCTCGGGCAGCAGGTACTGGGCACCGCGGGCGGTGTTCTGGGCAGCACCGCCGGCGATCAGCTTGGCATCGTAGTTGTTGAGGAGGTCCTCGAAGATGTCCTGGTGCTTGGGCTCGGCCAAAATGGCGTCGTTGGCCTTCAGACCATACTTCTCGAGGAGGGCATCGTTGCCGAAGGCCTGAATGTCTAGGGGGCGGTGCTGATGTTAGTCGAAGCTCGGACACCGACACTTCAATGGGAAGAGAGAAGACAAGCAGAACAGCAAATTGCGTTCGCTTAGTCACTCAATTGCAGCCACAGCTTCTTGTACTTACCGAGGAGAGGGTTCTCCAGGCAGAGCAGTCTGTATTCCTTGGTAGATGCCATGTTGCTGAGCCGGCGGTTGTGGTGAGCTAAGTTGTGGTGGAAAGGATTTGTGCCCCTCTTCTGGACGGAAGTAGTTGAAGAGGCCCAGCTCGAGCAGAGGCGGGGCAGCAAAATGGTGGGGTTCAGATTTCCGCTGCCGCCATCGGCCAGCGACAGAAATGTCTTGGACAGGCCCGAAGAAAGGGGCTTGGCAAAGACACCGGTCTTCGAACAGACCGCCGACCCAGTTCGGAACATGTTGAAGGACCGAGGGCTCGCCGAACACAGCACACCAGCAGATGGATCGTGAAGATGCTGGAAAGCTGGCGTCGAGAAAACGCGAGAGAAAGACGAATGGATTTCCAGCTGTTCGTTGACGTCAGAAGGACGGGGTGTGAGGATTGATCTGCTCCCGTCCATCCACACGTCTCGGTATTTATTCCCCAGCTCACTCAATCATCAGACCACTCCTCGTCCCCAGTCAAGTCACGACGGCTCAATCAGGATGTCTCGCTTGTAGCCCCGGAAGCGAGGAGTGCGCGCTTGCTTTGCTTTGCTTGATTCCCAAAGGTCCCCGATTGCATGGCTTGCCCGTTGTTCCCTGCGGCCCCGGATCTTCTTCGAGTACATTGCCCTGTGAACAAGCCTCGTCCCGGCCGCGCTTGGGAATCTCTGTGTTCATTTCACGGCCATGATGCTTGCACAAAAGAGCAAGTTTTCCGTCCGCCTTCGCAGTCCCGTAACTACAAAGCAGCAAAAGACCAATGCACTCCGATGAACCCCTTGCCCAGATGTAGAACCATGAAAGCCGTCTTACTCCTTCGTCTTCTGAGTACCACGCAGGAGACCCGTCCTCCGCGCAGCAATGAGACCCGCCTTCTGACCCTGGGCAGCGTACCGGGAGATGGTCGACGCCTTACCAATATGTTGATGGTTACCCTGTAGCAGCATGTCAGATACGCAACGTTCCAGCTCCGAGCAAAGCGTCCAGCACTTACACCACCGTGGGGATGGTCGACGGGGTTCATGGCAACACCACGAGTCTTGGGCCAGCGGTTGCGCTTGACAGCGAACTTATGCTTGGCACGCGAGGCCTCTGTAATACTCCGTCAGAACACTCCTCTCATCATCCAGTATCCCATGGCCTCCACCGCCATCCGCGAGAAGACGTACTCAGGAGGGGCTTGTCTGTCCTGCCACCACCAGCGACGATACCGATCATGCCGCGAGCGCTGCTGCTGACGACCTTCTTGGCGCCCGAGGGGAGCTTGATGCGGGTCTTGCCCTCATCGGGGTTGTGGCCGACAACGGTGATGTAGTTGCCGGAGGTGCGGCCGAGAGCACCGCGGTCACCGGGCTTCTCCTCGACGTTGGAGACGACGGTACCTTCGGGGACGGAGGCGAGGGGGAGGACGTTGCCGACGGTCAGGGCAGCGTTCTTGCCGGCGTAGATGAACTGGCCGGTGTACATGCCCTCGTTGGCAATGAAGGTCTCGGTGACCTTCTTGAACTTGTAGGGCGAGTTGAACACAACGCGGGCGAGGGGGGCACCACGACCGGGGTCGTGGATGATCTCCTTCACGATGCCGCGGAGGTAGCCATGGCGCTCGGCGTAGTCGAGGCTGCGGAACTTCGCGGGAGCCTTCCTCAGGCGGGTGTTGGCAGTGAAGATGCTGCCACGGCCCTTACGCTGGTTGCGAATCTGGATGCGAAAAAAAGCAACCGTCAGCACCGTCTCTCAACTAGCCCAAATCCCGCGATCCCAAAATCCAATTCCTCAAGTCGGTCGCGTAGTCGCCGTAGTCGAGGTTTCGGTACCGATTCGATTCGAGCGGTTCGGGAGCTGGAAATAACGAGGTGTAGGTACTTACGACGCGACCCATTGTGTCCTTCCTACCTGAAAAACGTGGATGGACCGGGTGTCTTGGTGGTTGAAGGAGGTTGAGGTTGCGACACTGGAAAGCTCCAAATCAGTGAAGCGATATTTTTCCAAATTTCTGTGTGGATGCAACCGCCACAGTTGATTGGTGTGGCTGCCAGGTGCCCTAACGCGGGGAGGAATGTGGCGCCGCAGATGCCAAGGCTGCCGGCCCTTGCTGCCAGCTGACGTAAAGAAACTCTGGAAAGGTGCAGGTGCCCAAGCTCCCATCCTCAAGACAGGCGCCAGATTTCCTCTCCGTCCCGCAACACCGCCAGCAGCAGAGCAGAACTTTGGATACTTGTAGCGGGCATGAATCTTACAATCTACTCTGAGGTTTTCAAACTCCATTGGATATGTTTCTGGGCGCAATCTTGATCTTTCAAGGCCGTCTGCGGAAACACCGTGTTAATACATCATAGATCCACACGGTACGCGCATCATCAGGCTGAAAGTTGACCGTGTTCCCCCAACCTCGCTCATCTGCCTCACAACCTCTCGGAATGGCGACATCACGGTCTTTGAAAAAAGGCTGTTCAACACCACATAAAATTCGAAACTAACACCGTCCTGTATGTTTCCCTGCTTTATTGTATCTTCCTCTCGCACGTTTGACTCTTGACTAACGGTATCCAGACTCAAATTCGCACCATGCTTGAGGGGCTGTTGTTTGCCGCGTTTTGATGGCTTCTTCTCAAGATCGTGATTGTTTCACGAGAATTTGTCTATGTGATGGCTCTGGGTCCTGCTGTGCGGGCCCGGCTGCGGCCGAGAGACGGGCGCGCCCCAAGCCTGGTCAAGCGACCAGCGCTGCAAGCTCGGTGCAGTCAGGAGGTTCAAACGACGAAACACCATCCGACATTCCTGGCAAACATCAGAAGCTGCCTGCGATCGCGCACGCCCCCTCCTCCCCAGGCAGGATTGTCGATTTCGAACTCTCTGCAGTTCTTTGACACGTCATTATCTCTTTCCCCCAAGTCCAGGCGCATCTTAGTGTGGCTTTTGACAAGTGTCATTCGTCAATTCTTTCTGGTTTGGAATCATGGCTGAGAAAGAGCACAGAACTCTAAGAAACCACCAGAGCTCTGGTTGTGGAGACTGCATGATTCTTCCGCATTTCACAGGGGGGCTCCTTCAAACTCAGGGCTGAGAGGGGTCGCCTGCCGGCCAAAAATTCTAGCAACGGCCTTCTGATGCGATGTGACCACTGGTCAACAGGATCAAGCGATGGCGACGGGTTTGGCCGAAGAAAACACCAAAGATTGGGGGGGGAGGCGAGGAGCTGGCAAATTTCCGGCCTCACCACGCGAGGCCGCTTTTGTCAAAGCTAAATCCACGCCCAGCACAGCATCGTGTCCCACCCCACCATAACCGCCCACATCAACGCCCGGGGGATGCTTACCACGCCGGTTCATGAGATCCTCAGGAATGCGGCGCGGTTACGGTGCCCGTCCAACCAACCAACACTCCGCTTGTTGGCGCTGGACCCCTTGTTATCATTTGCGGGATGAGTGATCTTTGTTGTTTGATGGACGGAGAAACTGTCGGGGATACTGGCAGAGAACGGGCTAGGTGGCGACAGTTTGTGGTGATGGGATGGAGACGGGACTGGTGCAAGATCGATGGGAAGCGGCAGGAAGGGGCCCACGGCCTGCTCTCTGGGAACCGGCAGCCTTGTGGCCATGAAGCAGGAGTGCAACAATATGCCAGAGTTGATTGTACGTAGTTCTTCGGCCTATCATGTCTCGGTGCTCTGAGAATGGTAAGCTGGGAAGCCCTGGGCCATAGCTGGCCGGGTACGTAATTTCTTACAGCCGATCTCCCTCCGGCAACCTTAAAGTGCACCTCACCTTGCCTCCTCCACTTCCAACGCGCCGGCCCCCGACCTTGAGCAAACGTGCATCAGAACCCATCGAAACAACGCCCAAAATGGCCGACGACGATTCTTCCGACCTGTCTTCGATTTCCTCTCTGTCTGAGCCGCCTTCCGACGATGATTCCGACATCCAATTGGAGGAGCGACACGGCATCCTGAAATTCTTCCACAAGGTCGACCAGAACCCAGCCTTGGAGCCCAAGGAGAAGACGCCTCCCCGCCCCAAGCGGGAGCCTTCGCCACCTCACGAATATGTCCTAGCAGACAATCCAGACATTGCTGTACGTGCCAACGCCTTCATTCGCGCTTCGCCGCGTTGCGACGCGAGAAGTCGCGCCCGCCGTCCGGGGTCTTTGGAGCTAATATTGGCCGCACCAGTTCATTGTTATGTTCCGTGCCCGTTTCACCGATGCGTTTCCGAAAAGTTTGGCGAATTTCGGCCCTCAGGAACTTGAACGCGATATCGTTGAGGCGATTCCTGGCGAGCGCGTCGAAGCCTTCCTCTGCGCCCTGCTGAGCCTGCTGCTGAACCGCAAGCAGGATGTCAAGTGCGTACCGTATACAAGATGGAGGAAACAAGACAAATGCTGACTTGGTGACTTCTACAGGCCGGGTCATTACAACCGCGCGCTCGAGGAGGCCGTTCAGACACATAAAGGGCAGTGGGCGAAGGACTGGGAGAGCAAGAACCCGGTCGCAGGGCAGGCCACATTTTCGTCCATGACGCCAGTCCAAAGGGTATGCCACATCAAACCACTACCTATCAGCATGACTTCTACCTTCCTGACGTCGGTTGCTAACTTGGCGCCTGTAGCTCACTCTTCTGCGCACCCTTGTCCACTGGACACTATCCTCCTCCGATGCCGTCAGGACGGTCATCAGCCAGTCATACAAGAACCGGCACGACGACGATCTAAACATTTCCCTGAGTGTCCAGCCCTGGGGCAGTGACGGCGACAAGCGGCGGTACTTCTTGATCGAGGGCAACGACGACACTTCGTTCCGTGTCTACCGGGAAAGCAACCCAGCCGGCATACAGAGGACATGGTGGAACGTGGCCGGGAGTATTGACGAGCTCCGGACACTCAGTGATAAGCTCGAGAAGATGGACGGCGGCCCCAAGGCGAAAACATTCTCCAAGAGGATCCTGAACAGCATCCCGCGATTCGAGGCCACCGAGGAGAAGCGGCGGCGGAGAGAGTACCGCCAGATGCGCAAGGAGCAGTTCCGCCGGCCAGAGCCCGGTTTCTCGCTCTACGAAGGCCGCACGAGAGGAAAGCGCATGAAGTACACGTACTCAGACGACGAGAACGACTTCTTCTCGGACTCAACGAACCGCCGCTCAACCCGCAACACCAGGCACCACACCCCTGCGGAGCCTACCGGACCGGTGACAACAGCCAGCGGGCGGCAGATCAGGGCGCCGAACCGGCTCAACGCGGAGAACGCCAGCAGCACGGGGGCGCGGAGCACCACCAACAGCGTGCAGGGCGACGGCGAAGATGTCGAGATGAAGCAGACTACGAGCCGCTCAGGGCGCCCTCTGAGGTCCGCTGTGACCAGCCACAACCCGAACGGCTGGGTGGGCAAGAAGCGGAAGAGCGAGGAGTACGAGTCAGACGAGTCCGACGATGAGGGCAGCGAGCCCGACTTTGGCGACGATGAGGAAGACGAGCACGTCCCGGACGACGAAGAGGACGACGAAGAGGAGTTTGAGGAGGCAGAACTAGCGGAAGATGACCTGGAGGATGCGCCAAACTACAGTTTTGTCGTCAAGTTCCCGATCAGAGTCTCGTTTGACGAGAACAACCAGGTGCAGCAGGTTCCTGGACCGCCGGGCGCGGCCGACAAACAACACAACCACCCCAGGACGGCACGCCGGAACGTGGTCGTTAGCGACGATTCTGAGTCCGGAGAGACGGAGCCGATTATCACGGAGCCGGAGGGGCCTGCAGCGGAGGTCATTTCTGTTGCGACTAAGCGTGTCATACCCCTGGAGCCTGCTGAAGCACAGCCTGACGGCAAATCAGTTGGGACCGAGGAGCAACCGAAGGTTGATGAAGACCACCCCATGACGGACGCAGACGCAGCGGTCAAGGCACCTCCGACTCCGACTAGCGAACCGGCGGCTTCTCTGGCTCATAGGGACAGCCCGGAGAGGATCAAGGCCGTTCCGCAACCGGTGGCTGTGACCGCGATGGAAACAGACAACTAGAGGGGTCCTGTTTTTACGATATCTTTTGCTGCGAGGAGGGAGTTGGAGGTTACGGGAAGACATGGTAGGAGTAAGTTGGCATGATACTATTTGGGGGGCCGGTTATGTTGTAGCAGGAAACGCTTCTGAGTCACCAAGGTGTGCAAAAAAAAAACGGGATTCATTGAGATATGTCCTCGGACTCTGGGTCCGTAATAGATTTGTTTACTCAGAAGATCGCTTGCAACTCCCTCGCTCCAAATATTATCCCCATAGAAGCGGCAGAGAAACCAATTTCCAGTCCCCAATTTCACTCCCAAACCCCCTCTACCGCCATGCGGTCTTCTTCAAGCCAGCTTTCCTCTCAGGTGGTACCGCCCAGTTGTTGACGCCATACCACCACCTCCTCAACCTCGCACCAACCGACGACCCATGGATCCGCGCGTTGCGGTTGTAGCTCTGCCAGCCGCAGATAGCCAGGTTGTAGAGCACGCCCTGCACAAACGGCATCATGACCTGTGCCTAGTTAGCCCAGCGCCCGTCTATCCAAGCCAGCCCTTCCGGTCCCTTGCCCCCCCACGCATCCGATCCAACTCCCACCTATTGCGCAAGAAAAAACACCCAACCAAACATACCTGATCCCTCGCAGTAATCCACCCAACCTTCCACCACGTATCCGCGCCCTGTATACTCCTCAAATAGCTCTGCTCAAAGCGCAGGTCGGGCATCGGCGGGAGGTGGTGGCGGCGCAGGCGCGGCTTGACGGAGAGGGTGGGGTATTCGTCATCGTCATCCTCCTCCGCCCCCTCGTCTGAGTTTAGGTGGGTGGTGTCGTCGTCGATCTCGCCATCGTCGGGGAACACGGGCTCCAGCTGGACGGGCTCCTTGTGTGAGGCGGCTGTGGACGGGTTGAGGTCGTGTTGCGGGGATGGGTCGCGCTTGATGTGCGCTGTTTGGATGGTTTCGGCGATTTGAAGGGGGAGGGAGGAGGACATTTTGAGGGGAGTGTTGGGGGAGTGTTTGAGGGGTGGTGGTGGGTGAATTGGGCGAGGAGGGGTCGTTGAAGGTTGGGGGTCGTGGTTGTGGTTGTGGTTGTGGTCGGCAGCTGGCAGTGCATCATAGCTTCCTGGTTCCGTTCCTGGTTCAAGGTGCCCCACAAAAAGCAGCCCTGTCTGGGGGGTCTTTCAACCTTGGAGTGCCTAACGTTGGTAAAGTATCTAGCCCAAATTGTTGATACGGAAGATCACATGTTTTATTGACCGCTTCTTGTCCTTGAATACCTGTTTCTTAATATTGTGACTGCAACAAGCAGACCAAGTTTGCGACTTGCAGAAGGGAAAGGGAGGAACGGAAGGCAGACCTCGACAACAAGGGTGACTGGACGCCCCACCTCGAACCTCAGCCCGACCAACAAGCTGCGTTCTGGGGTGATGGGCTGCCTTGGCCAATGATGACGCGCGTTGGGCTGGAGTGGGCCGGCTGAGCGCCACCCATAAAAGGCTTCAAACCGTGAAACCCCCCTCACGTCCAACCCCACCACTATTTTCGAGAATTCGGGCCCCAAAGACGTACCTCCCAAAACCCGCAAAAAGAACCCAGTTCTCTCTTCTCGAGGAGGAGTTAGGCGCGGCCAATCTATTTTTCTTTTTAGCCGGTTCTTTTCCCATTACATTCGTTCACCATGAGCGACCCCAACTCCAACGAAGCGGAGAAGAACGTGAGTCTCGGCCAGCTCCGGCCTGTCTCTGGCAACTGTGTCCTGACGAAGTCATATCCGGCAGATCGAGATCTGGAAGGTCAAGAAGCTTATCAAGCGCCTTGAAGCTGCCCGCGGCAATGGCACCAGCATGATTTCCCTGATCATCCGTACGCCGCCACCCGGACCTCCGAATCCTCCCACCAAGCATCGAGCATGGCTAATGATTCCTAGCGCCGAAGGACCAGGTCTCTCGTGCGGCGAAGATGTTGGCTGAAGAATATGTACGTCACGGCAATGGAGCAAGCACCTCTACGGGTAATAGGCAAGGCCTAACACGTCCCAGGGTACCGCGTCGAACATCAAGTCGCGTGTCAACCGTCAGTCCGTCCTCTCGGCCATTACCTCGACTCAGCAGCGCCTCAAGCTGTACAACAAGGTCCCCCCGAACGGTCTCGTCGTCTACTGTGGTGAAATCTTGACCTCGGAAGGCAAGGAGCGCAAGGTCAACATCGATTTCGAGCCCTTTAAGCCCATCAACACCTCGCTCTACCTCTGCGACAACAAGTTCCACACCGAGGCTCTCGCCGAGCTGCTCGAGTCCGATCAGAAGTTCGGTTTCATCGTCATGGATGGTAACGGCGCCCTGTTCGGCACCCTCAGCGGCAACACTCGCGATATCGTCCAGAAGTTCAGCGTCGATCTCCCCAAGAAGCACGGCCGTGGTGGTCAGTCCGCCCTGCGTTTCGCCCGTCTGAGAGAAGAGAAGCGCCACAACTACGTCCGCAAGGTTGCCGAGTTGGCCGTCCAGAATTTCATCACCAACGATAAGGCCAATGTCGCCGGTATCGTCCTGGCAGGTTCGGCCGACTTCAAGAACGACCTCAACGCCTCCGACCTGTTCGACGGCCGTCTTCAGACCAAGGTTGTCAAGGTTGTCGACGTCTCATACGGTGGTGAGAACGGCTTTAACCAGGCGATCGAGCTGTCGTCCGAGACGCTTGGGAACGTCAAGTTTATCCAGGAGAAGAAACTCATCGGCAAGTACTTCGAGGAGATCAGCCAGGATACCGGCCGCGTCTGCTACGGTATCGAGGATACGCTCAAGGCGCTGGAGCTGGGCGCCGTCGAGACGCTCATCGTCTTCGAGAACCTCGAGATTACCCGCTCCGTGCTCAAGGACAGCAACGGCAGCGAGATCATCCTGCACCTCACCAAGCAGCAGGAGGCGGCCAGCCGCGACAAGTTTATGGACAGCGAGACGGGCCAGGAGATGGAGGTTATCTCGCAGGAGTCCTTCCTTGAGTGGATCGCCGAGCACTACAAGGATTTCGGTACGACGCTCGAGTTCGTCTCGGACCGCTCGACCGAGGGCAACCAGTTCGTCAAGGGCTTCGGCGGTATCGGCGGCATCCTCCGCTACAAGGTCAACTTCGAGCAGTTAGCCGAAGTGGACGACGACGATGACTACTATGACGATTGACAAGTTGATTCCCTCGTCGACCACGAGGGACCCGGGACTGAAGCCATCACGTCCGAGCCGACGACACCGCATGCCGGCCAGGCCGCCGCCGCGCCGCGAACTCCCGGGAAGCTCCCGCCAGCCCAACGGCGGCTGGTGAAGGGCTTCTCGGAGGGGCCGAGCCAGGACCACCAGGTGTCGCGTCCCAGCCCGCTTCGCTCTGTGATGACGGCTTCTTAGATGGGAGGCGGCGGATAAAAGGTGCGTTCATGTGGAAGACTACCCCTTGGACGCATGCTGACGGCGAACGCAGGAAGTTGCCGTAGGATCGGGAAGTCGGACAAGGCCACGACAAGTTCATTGCAGGGCATCAATTTGCCAGATTGATAAAATGCTTGGGGACACAGCCTGGCCGGGCCAGCGGCCGTCCTGGTGCGCGCAGCCGTTCCGGGCCATGCGGTGTCTGTCCGGTCTTTACTGTCGATTCGGGAGGTTGCGAGACTTATTAGATAGCTAGTTGCGGACCATCACTCGTTTACTATTTGCCACGTTCTCCCACTTAAAGTGCTAAAGTATATGATCTCACCCGGTAGCAAAGAGGTTCTCATTGCATGCTCTTGAACAAACGAGATGTCCCTCCTGGGTGGTGAGTTCGGAGGAGCCGAGTTCGGCGTTCCACAGTCCTTGCGGGGCTTCGGGTGTTTTTTTACCCACCGGCCATGCCAGCAACGCCGAGTCAACGGATCGGCCCGCTCATCACCAGGGCAGCTCTCAAGATCCATCTCTTCAACCACGTCACACAGCCTTTTTGTTGTGTACGCCCTTTAGTTGACACGCCAATTGTTTGGATCTCAAATTAATTTGTTCAAGTGAATGTCAAAAGCCGGCGATCTGTGCTTCTTCACACCTGCGCCTCTCTCTCCTTCTTGAATCTTGGTCTCCGATTCAGGAGCTCATCATCCAGTCATCGTCAACATGGCGACTCAGGGGGGTGACAACACCAACACAGCCGTTGCCTTCCTCGGCCCATACAATTCCTATTCCCATCAGGTATGAACCATATCTCATAATCCAGATCAACAATGAGTAATATAGTATCTAACCGGCTTACCAGGCCACCAAACTCGCCTTCCCCAGTGAAACATGGAACCTTCAACCAACAGCCACAATTAAAGGTCCGTCATTCCCTCCTCATCCCACACGCCAACAAAACCCGCGAACTAACCCCCTCCCCAGAGGTCTTCGACCGCGTGCAATCCCGCGCCGCCCCCTACGGCGTCGTCCCCTTTGAAAACTCCACCCACGGCACCGTCACCTTCACCCTCGACAACCTTGCCGACCGCGCCGCCGAGTACCCCGACATCGCCGTCTGCGACGAGGTCTACCTCGACGTGCACCACTACCTCCTTGGCCACCTGCCGTCTACCCCGCAACCACCACCTCCCGCCCCATCCTCCCCAGCGGAGGAACCCCCCAAGGGCGTCCCCCTCGTCCCCCTCGCCCACATCCGCCGCGTCTACTCCCACCCGCAAGCCTTTGGCCAGACCGGCGCGTTTACCCGGAAGTATCTCCCGCGTACGGTCGAGACAGTCGAGGTTAGTTCGACGAGTCGCGCCGCAGAGCTTGCTGCGGCTGACGCCGCGGGCACGTCGGCGGCGATTGCGAGTGAGGCGGCGGGGAGGGCGGCGGGGTTGGATGTGCTTGCGAGATGGGTCGAGGATCGGGGGGATAATGTGACGAGGTTTTTTGTGATTCATTTGAAGGAGAAGGGGGTGGTGGGGGAGGGTTTGGGGAAGGGGCATCCTATCCGGCCGCCAGGGGAGTGGCATGCGTATGAGGGGGGGAGGTATAAGAGTTTGGTGTCGTTTACGGTGCCGCATCGGAGGCCGGGGGCGTTGGCGGATGTGTTGGATTTGTTTAGGGGGAGGGGGCTGAACCTGACGAGTATTAGTAGTGTGCCGAGTTTGGATGCGCCGTTTCAGTATTTGTTTTTTGTGGAGTTTGAGGGGAGCAGGTTTGATGACCCTGAGGGGAGGGTTGAGGCGGTGTTTGAGGGACTGGGGAGGGTCGCGGAGCGGTGGAGGTGGTTGGGGAGTTGGTTGAATCGGAGGGGTGGGAGGTAGTTTGTCTGGATGTGAGGGATAGTGTGGGTGACATCTGGGAGGGTGAATTCGATGAGCATATCAGAAACATGTTCTCTCGAATACATACTGAATATGGCCGGTCGGTAAAAGGCTGATGAACCCGCCACCTCGCTTTATTTTAAAACTTTCAAGTTTCCACTGGCGGCATGTTCACTTCAGGAGTCACGGGTCCGCGAATTCAAATATTAGAAAACAAGCCCTCGCTGGCTACGCCTCACTGGATAGAACCGAGGACATGCATTAAAATCAGAGTCCTGCAACCTTGACTCTGCACTCTTGTTGTTGTCGGCCCGGTTGGAAGTTGTTCCTATTCCACAGCCTGCAGAACAAGACATGCCGCCCTCATCAGTGGTCAGACCGCCCAACACACAAAGTCCCAGCAGTTCCTGATTTAGTTTGCGTCGCTCAACTCCCTTAATCATTCCTTTCACCCTCTTTCAATCTTAGGGCCTTGATAGTCTGCCAAATTACGCGCATTTAATCTTTATTTCGCCTTCTGTTAACCATCGATCCCAGAGGAAACAATGTATAACGGACAAGAAGAACTCGATAACCTTGTTTGGGACAAGAACGATGAAGACTCGGACAAGCCACTGATACAACTGCGGCTGGCAACCACTTGCCGCGAGGCAGAACGGCTTGCCGAGCGTATTTTCGGAAAGCCCGCAACCCTCGTCTCACCCCTGGTCGCCGGGGGTTACAATATGCTTTACTCCGTACAGGATCTGTCTTGAAGGAGTTTCACCCGATGTCATGGTGCGCCTGCCGTGCCCAGCGTGATCCAGTTCCCAGACGAAAAGACCCCGCAAGAGGCTGCTACAGCCAAGTACGTTGCGGAGCATACCTGCATCCCGGTTGTTCAGCACTTCTTTCATGGTCAGGATCCTAAGCTCGGCCCATTCATCATCGTACAGCACATTGAGAACCAGGGCACTATGTCCGCCCGAGTGGCGACACCGAATGACGATCCAAATGTGATGCATTTACTGGACCCCAACACTTCGGAGGCAACGCTCAATGATCTCTGGGGCAAGGTGGCACACTGTCTTCTGCAGCTATCTCGCCTCGGCTTCCCCAGAATCGGAGGTCTGGTCGAAGGTGACAGGCCGGGTTCCTACGTGGTGGCGCAGCTAGTTTTCCAGCACAACGCCGCCGTGTCGTCCGAGGACGACTGCCGGAACAAATTTGTGGCCCGCCAGCTCTTTCAGAGACTGGCCAAGCAGGGCAGGCTATCGACGTTCGCGTTTGCTGAAGATGACTGGTCGGCGCAGGGGTCTAAAAAGGCACCTGGGAGTGTACTTTGCCCGGCGCCGGTGGCGGGGGGGCCGTTCCCGCTTTGGGGGGATGATATCCGCGGGGGGAATATGTTGCTGAATGATGAAGATGAGCTGGTGACTGGTTCGTCCTCGACCCGCCATGGTGGCTGCTGCTTGATTTGCCGGAGACGTGGGCTGCTGGGTTGGAGGACTGGACGCGGACGTATGAGGCGCGGCTAGAGACGTGGCTGGCTGCCATGGCGCGAGCCGAAGAGAGCATGGAACAACAAGGCGATGGTTCCCTGCCGGTTGCCTTGTCGACCTACATGCGGGAGAGCTGGGAGACCGGGCGGTTTTGGCTCAGTTACGGTGCGAGAAAGAGCTGGGCGTTTGACGCTGCATATTGGACGTTTTTGGGTGAGAGGTTCTTTGGCGAGCGGGGAGACATCACCAAAGATGAGCTGTGGAAGACCGGAGTGCATTGTGTTGACGGATGAGGAGAGGGCTGCGATGGAGCCGTTTGTGGAAAGAAAGATGAAAGAGTGCGAGGAGAGGATCATCGTCAATTTGGAGACACTGGAAGGGAAACAGCGCATGTCTGAAGTTTTGTTTGACTAAAAACTGGTCGAGGTAAGTAGTTCATCGAATGAGCACTGTCTCTCCCATTTATGATATCCCCGTCTTGAAGCTTTGGTGTTCCTGCGTGCTACCCCGCCATTCAGGAACGCCAAGACGCCAATTCGTGCATGGGCCAGTATGCAGGGGTCCAAGGTCCAGGGTCCAGGGATGACGGAAGCAAGCGCACGTCGCATCAATCAGACACCCGCTTCGCGACACCACTTCGCGACACCACTTCGCGGCCCCTTTTTCGAGAAACCCTGACGTCCAGACACCCGAAATCGACCGTCGAATCCGCCATCACAACGCCATCGCCGCCCCATCTCGTCCAGTCCGACGACCTCCCGTCCCCGGCGCGGCCTCGTTCGCCCAGCCGCCCAGGGGACCGCCCCGCCCGTCGCCGCCATGGTCGTCTTCTCGTTCTACATCTTCGACCGCCACAGTACGTCGTCTCCTATCTCTTCCTCTGCACTCCCCTAGACAAGACGCAAAGTAGTATACTAACCACTCACCCCCCTTCCAGCGGAATGCATCTACTCCAAAACCTGGCTCCCGCCCTCCTCCACCACCGACCCAACCTCCAACCCCACACCCACCCTCCTCCCCTCCTCCAAAACCTCCTCGTCCGATGACAATGCCAAGCTCATATTCGGCACCGTCTTCTCGCTGCGCAACATGGTGCGCAAGCTGGGCGGCGAGGACGACGCGTTTGTGTCGTTCCGCACCGCAAACTACAAGCTGCACTACTACGAGACGGCGAGCAGTTTGAGGCTGGTCATGCTGACGGACATTGCGACGTTGAGTATGCGGAATGTGCTGCATCAGATTTATATCAATCTTTGGGTTGAGTATGGTACGTACGCCTGTTGTTCGAATGGGGGATAAGGGTGGTTGGGCGCTTGGGCTAATTTGAGGGGTAGTGGTCAAGAATCCGCTCTCCCCGATTGAACATAAGGGGGGTGCGGGGGTGCGGAACGAGTTGTTTGAGCTGGGGCTGGATCAGTTTATTCGGGGGTTGATGTGAGGGGTGGGTCGGTCAAGGGAACCGAGGACGAGAGGAGGATGACTACCCAAATACACAACCGAAGCGGGAAAACATGGTGGTTTTCCCTCCGCCCCGATTACGCCAGTTCTAAAGGGACACACAGTGTCCATCAGGGGGCAATATCTCCTTGGTTTGGAAACGGGCGGTCACACACCCTACGAGCTGGACGAAAAAGTCGAGCTATAGCACTGCTCGGCTGCGAAGGCAGCATAAGCTGTACATGAGAGGGAGGATGAACCTCCGCTGCGCTTGCCGCGCACAGCCAACCGGGAGGGAGATATCCGTGGTCTAGTCATAGATCAGTCTGTAGAGTGTAGGACACGAAGATACCCAGCAGTCTAACAAGGCAATTCGCCATGAATAGAAGAAAGTGCCGATTCTGAGACATCAAAAGCCCTTGAATCAAGGTTCATTACGTCCTCGCCACAATATAATGATAGAGAGAGGGGACAGCACAATTCTGACCGCAAGTACCATGAGATTAAAACTGCTTCCAAAAACCAAACCAGATAGATGTATTCACATGCCGCTCATGTAGGTAAGAAACCCTACCGAATTTATCAATCTCATCCATAACATAAATCATTCATTGCCATCTTACCCACATCTTTCTTGTCTTCCCAACTCCCAGATCAAGCATAACATAAAGTAGTATCCAGCACTTAATCATCACGATTGATAATACACATGTACAGTCATCACAACCCCATCCTCACTCCCTTCACTCCCCCGCATTCGCACTCGCCTTCTCCCACACACTATCAAACAACGCACTGCTCTCCCCCTCACTCACCGCCGTCGTTGCCACGGCCGCCGACTCCCTTGGAGTTTCCACAATCACCACGCTCTCTCCCACTCCAGTTCCCCCCTTTAACCCCACACCACCCCCTTTCTGTCCCTCCCGCTGCTTCTGCCGCTGCTGCTCACTCCCCGGATAAATCTCTGCCTCCCAATTACTCGAATACACCACTGCCGCAAACCCCTCCAGATCCGCAACCCCCTCCATCGCCTGCAGATACTCACTCGGCATCCCACCCCCACCCCCAATGACATGCGCCTGACGGGTCAAGACACTCAAGATCTTGGGCAGCAGCACCGCGCGGCTGATCCCGCTGCTCCCTGCCGTCCCCAGCATACCAGCCAGGGGGTCAACGGCTGCGGCCGAAACGGTGGGCGTGTCGAACACGCCGGCGAGGAGCTTGTGCTCGAGCAGGACGGAGAAGCCCGCGTCGAGGAGCTGGGTGAGGACGTGCGTGAAGGTGGGGGAGTCAATGAGGTCGGCTGTTTCGTCGAGGAGGCGGCGGAGGGAGGCGGAAGAGGCGGGGGAGGAGGTTGATGGGGATTTTTGGGGAGGGGGTGTGGTGGTGGGAAATGGCGGGGGTGGTGGTGCAGAGTCGAGGATGCCTGATTCGCGGAGGACAAAGTCCTCCATGTCGGCGGTGGGGAGGAGGAAGGGGAGCCAGTTGGTTGCAGGACCGCCGCTGCCGCCTTCGACGAGTGTGCGCACGTCGCGGGATAGTTTGGCGAAGGTGTCGAGCGTGACGGTGTCGCGCGGGCTGAGGTGGCCGAATACCTGGCGCACAGAGCCCTCGACGCGCTGCATC
The DNA here is from genome assembly GCA_004802645.1 of Amesomyces nigricolor. Taxonomy (NCBI): domain Eukaryota; kingdom Fungi; phylum Ascomycota; class Sordariomycetes; order Sordariales; family Chaetomiaceae; genus Amesomyces; species Amesomyces nigricolor. The sequence goes on from SRKS01000004.1 coordinate 1,090,263, forward strand.
ACGTCGACCCAGCCGCGGTTGAGCAGCCACCATGAGAAGGTCAGGTATTTGCGGTTGACGTCAAAGTCGGTGCCGTAGGCCTGCTCGGCGCTGTCGTCGTCGTTGTTCTCGAGGCTGATGGTCCCCGAAGAGGTGCTGCTGGCACCCGTGGCCAGTGAGACGACGCTCGAGAGGTAGCTGCGCCGGCCGAGGAGGTTGAGTTGTATCCTAGTCAGCATGGTGAGGAGCCCGAGGGTGTAGAGGAGGGTGTAGGCGCGGGTGATGGCTGCGCGTGTTAGCAGGTTGCCGGGCCAAAGAATGTATTGAAACCTACAGCTGATAGTCAGGTCATCCCAGAGCTGCCTCTTCGTCTTCCGTGGCTTCGGCGGCTGAAGACTCTCCTGCGGCGCGTCGGCAGTCCCGTTGCTTCCCTCCGCAGTCGACACCGGGGTTGCTACCGTGACCTGTGTAGTGTGCGCGCCGGCCTCGCTCTGGGCGCTGACGGTGATGATGCTGCGGCCGTCGTCCTCGGTCGCGTTTGTCTCGGATATGCTTGGCGGACTGGTCGAGCCGATGCTGCGGGCCCTGGCAGCGGCGGAGCCCTTCATCTGCTGGATCTCGTACGTAATCTTCTCCGTGTCCATGGCCTCGAGAATGTGATTCGTGGCGGTGGGGAGGAGGGCGAGAACGGTGAAGGTGCAGTCCTCCTGGTTCTGTTCGAAGCGGCGGCGCAGGCTGGAGAACAATATGGTCAGAGGCATGCCTCGATGGAACAAAAGAGGGACAGAGCATACTTCTCCTTGGCGATGCGGTCGCTGCTCATGCGCTCGCGGGCGTCGCGCAGCTTGCCCAAGACATAGCTGGTGACGACATAGCCGGCGCCGACGACGCCGACGCCAATGGCAATCGGGGTGCGGTTGCGTCGAAACCACCGTCTCGTGGCGGCGAGCATGGTGTCGTTGGCGGGTGCTAGAGGGTGCTGAGGCCGCGGAGCATGTGCCTCTGTGTCTTGGAGTTCAATGTTGACATCAGCAGCCAGCAACCGCAAGCAGCAGCTGCCAGCCGAAAGTACGGCCCCTGCCCTGCTGCAGATAACCTCGGCACGGCGGGTCCTGGGTCCTGATAGGGCTGATGCCGACGGGAGTCTGGGGACGGGTGAAGCGGGAGGTTAACCCTAACCCCAGATCTTGAAGCCCAATATCCCAGTCCGAGAGAGACCGCAACTCCCAACCTGGTTCAGCAAAAGCACACTCACGCCTAGTTGCCCATTACCTGGAAGACGCTCGACAGACCACAGCTCCCTATGGCAGCACCCGTCACACTCTTTGCCCTTCCCCTCGAGCTCCGGCTCCTCATCTGGGACCTTTGCCCTTCCCCGTCCGACGAGCCTGAAGTCCTCATCATCCGCAAAGAGCACGCAGACGACGAGGGCACACTCCTGCCACTAAGGTCCTTGGTGGTTGACACGGCGTTCCCGGTCCTGATGCACGTATGCCACGAGTCGCGAGCCTTTTCCCTCAAGCACCCCACCACGCGCTTCCGCTTCTGCCCCGAGGCCGGCTGCGAGGTGCCCTGCCGTCCTTTCCGCTTCGACCTCGACACGCTGTACTGCGGCGAGGGCCTGAAAGGCTTGGCTCTTGACCATGGCTGGGTGGCCGAGGTGCGGTATCTGGCGATACCAGCGCTGGGCACTTCTCGCATAGCCGGAGGTCCCACCGCCGACTTCCTTCTCAGAAAGTGCCGCGAGCTGCGAAGCCTCTCGGTGGTGTTTCGCGGGGCACTCGACGGCTGCATGTTGGAACCCGAGTTTCGTGAGCCAAAACGACGGTGCAAATTGCGACGGATCCAGCCCGACAGCGCTCGGGTCATGATGCAAGTGGCCGACCAGGTGCGCCAGGGCAATGTCGAGGACTTTATGACGGCTTTTCGTGAAGCATTGCTCAAGCAGGGTGAATACTTCAAGTATCTGTACGGGAACTACACCGGCTGGTCGCGGAACTCGATGCACGTTTCGTTGACCGATCTGGCCTACGACTCATGCTTTCCGCAGATGCTCATGGAGTGGCGGAACGAAGAATGGGCTGAGGCGTGTGCCGAGGAAGGGCTGCTGGAGGGAAAAGACTCGATCTGTGTGCCAGGGGAGACTGTAAAGTCGAGCTGAGTCCTGTGTCGTCCTTGAAATTCCTGAGCCAATGCATAGTTTGGCTTCGAGGGAAGGATTGGTTGCGAGCAATCGAAGAGAATGACCAATTCTGTGACTCTCTCACCGAGTGTCCTGAGGTTGATTTAGCTGTTGAAAGACCCTCGAAAGCTCCACTCGAATCTCACTTCCAGCTTCCATCCCGTCAGCTTCCACCGAGTGGGTCCCGGACCCTGCACTATGAATCCGGGGTCGTGACACCTGGAAGTTCGGACTCCACCACCCAAAACGTCACAGCTCATTTCGCTGCGTCCCGGTCCGGTTCATTGCCCCTCAATTCGCATTCAAATGCCCCTCCGCGAATACCCATCCGCCGACACCCATCCAGCCCTCGTCGCGACCCGACCACAACAAACAACACACCAGCCCGCGCCAACGACACCACAACCCGCTCTCCGACATGGACCAACGCGGCGCACCCGAATTCATACTCGACGCCTTTGCAGACCCGACCTCGGTGCGCGATGTTGTCCGCGGTAAGCCGCCCCCCCACTACCCATCCATCTCCCTTCCTCGAGACAGCACATTTTCAACAACAAACCACTGACTCTGACCCCCCCGATGCGCAGGAATCCTCCACACCATCTTCTTCCTCCGCTACTTCCCCTCCGTCCTGCCCTCCACCCGCGACGTCCTCGGCCTCGAGCTCGCCTACGTCCCCGACCCGGAGATCGAGACGCTCATCGACCAGCGCGTTGCCGGACTCGTGCGCCAGCTCGAGGCCGAGCGCCACCTGCCGCACCATCACCAACAAAACTCGCCGTTTGACGGCCCGCGCGGCGGATTGGGGATTGGGTTTGGCAGCGGTGGAAGAGGAGGAGGCAGGGATACGTCGCCGCCGCCGCCGAGTGGAGGTGGTAGGGGCCAAATCACGGTGCAGTTTCTTGAAAAGCGCCGGCGCAAGACGTGGTATGCGATTCGTAACGAGGATGAGGTATGCTGGGAGAGCTGGACGGTTAAGGTGACGGTGGCGGATCCGAGGACGGAGGGGGGTGCGTTCTCCATCTTTTTTTTTTTTTTTGCGCATACAACCACCTGTCCTTCCCTTACCCTTTACTACTTCCATACCCTTCCCCCGACTCTCACGCCAATTACTAACATAAAACCAACAGAACGCGCCAAAGTCCGCCGCGCAACCCACACAACCCTACAAAACACAATCCTCAAAGCCATAACCCTCGCCAACGCCCACAAAGACCACATCCCGCCCATCACCACCAACGAATCTAACCCCTTCCCTTACCAGATCAATGTTGGCGGTGATAGCATGGCACTGCTTCAGAAAGAACATACCTCGCCTTCTTCTGGTGGTGGAGGAGGGGTGGGTGCGGTTGGGGGGAAGGGCTGGGCTGCTAGTTTGGGGATTTATTGAATCTACATGAGCGGTGGGCGGTTGAGGTGAAGCGAGGGATATAGGGAGGGGGTTCATGATGATGATGATGTTGACGACGACGATGACAGCTATGGAAGAGCTAGTACTTGGGCCCTGGGTTTTGATTTGGCATGGGCATCAGTTGGGCGTTGGGGTTTGGAGTATGGGATAGACGGGGTGTGGTTCCGGCTTGTTGAGGGCCTGCGTTATCAGTCTTGCGTTACGAGGGAAGGATTTGGTTGGGGCGAGGATTGGTTTAGATACCCACAATGAAACATGATAGACTATCAACGAGGACAGTGTCCGTTCGGACTCGGAGCGTGTTCTGAAGACAGATCTGCGCAAGCAAGGCGTGGGAGGCTGGAAGCCCACAACTCGGCTCCTTGAGTCCCACACCGAGCACGGCATCATCAATAAAGATCATAATGACCGCATCCGAGAAGGTGTTATCGATAAGAGTGTAAATTGCTCAAAAAGCACTCGTAAAGAGAGCCACTGTCCGACCCGCCGCGAGCCCATTCCCATCCCTCGCTGATATGACAATGATAGAACCACAATCCCATCGGGCTGGCCCCCGTACCGTACCGTGCCCAGGACGACCGACCCATCCGTTGTTGTATCCCATCCCATCCCATACACCCCGCACCTTTATGGTGAAGAAGAGTGTGTTGCCGGTATCCTGTCCCGCGACGACAACCCAAAGCCAGACCCAAGCCGGTGTACAATTACCCCAAACAGAAAAGCCCAGTCCAGAGTCGCTTGCTTAACTGAGCCCAAAAAAAACGAATGTGTGATCCATCATCCATCTTTGTCGCTGGATCAATGAAAAAAAAAAAGAGAGACCCGAAAAAGTAAAACGCAAAGCAGTCCCAATACAATGTCCGACAAGAAACATCCCATAACTCCCGTATGCTATGCTTCCGATTCCCAGCCCGGCCCAGTTGTGCTGTGTGGTGTGTGTGATGTGTGGTGTGGTATGGGAAGAGGAGTATGCTCCCCATGGTTGCATTCCCCATACATTTCGTCATTATATTCGTGACAACTCCGACGCAATGCAGCAGCAGCAATGACAAAACACCACACAGAAAAAGCAAAATGCCGTGGGGCGCGTATGTTCCGTTCCCAGTTACGAGTGGAAAAGGGTAAAAATGGTTGGGTCGAAGCCGAATCGGAGGCAGTTGAGGTCAAAGTCGAAAAAGTCACCCCTAGAAACTCGTCGAGTAAGACCGGCCAAAGGACACCGGCCCAGAAGGCTGCTGCTTGTTGCCGCGCGACGTCTGCGCATTGTTAGCGCCAATCTTCTCAAACCCGGCGAGCATGTCGAAGCCGGAGAAGTCGTTCTCATCGAAGTCCGGAGTGTTGAGGCCGTCGAGAGATCCGTTGTAGGTCATTAGGTTCTCGTCGTTGATCAGCGGCATCTTCGTTGGAGACTGGAGGTTCAGATACATCTTGGTTGGCGAGGATGGGAGGCCGTCAAAAACCTTGCTCGGAGTCTCGAGGAGCAAGTTCGGCGGTTGGCTGGGCACCTTGAGGAAGGAAGCAGAGTTCGGCGTGCTGACTTGAGCGGTATTTGTAACGTTGGTCAAGGGGCCGGAAAGCGACGCACGCTTCTTCATTGATCGCTTCATCGGAGACCCAGTGTGGGGCGCGAGAGAGTTAAGCCCAAAGAGGGACTGGAAGTCGGGCGCGTCCTCAAAGATGGCGAAGCCAGTATTGTCCTGGCTCGCCTGATCAAGATCAAACCAGAGGTGGTCAGTGTTGAACCCGGGGGTCTGCTGCACTGTATTGTCACTTCCAAACGGCAATGCCGTGGCACGTTTGTATGGTGAGTCGACCATGTTCTGGATGCTCTCCCGATGGAGCCGCAGATTTGTGCTCGGGGACACGGACGGCGGCGGCCTCGGTGGCGCCTTCAGTTTCATCGCAGGAGTGAGCGGCGGAAGCATCTGCCCGGCGGCGCGCGACGGCTGCCGGATTGGCGATGACGAAGGCGGAGGGTACCCATAAGAGCGACCCTTTGACGGGCTGTCGTACGATGAAGCGCGGAGACGAGCGATTTCTTCCTCTGCGCGGCCCCGCTTGAGCCGCGGACGATCCGCCTCGGAGGTGAGGAGCTTGGCCTGCTGGTGTGGGCGCATGGCCGACGACTCAAGCGACGAGATGTACCCGCTATCGTCCATCGACATCATCCTCCGCCTGTGTCGAGACTTGGTGGCCGATGACGGGTGAGGCTGGCGGTGAGACGGCGGTGTGTTGCTGTGGCGAGCCTCCATGCGCTTCGGAATGGGCGGCGACGAGTGCATTGCTGCCGGGAGAGGAGAATACAGTTCGGGCTCGTGCAAATCCTTCTCGGCAATCCTGTCTGATCCTTCGTCGACGAGGCCAAGATCGGACGCGGGAATGGTGGCATCTGACGAAATATCGGGTAGCGGCGGGGCAGGCGCAAGGTGTTGTTGCTGGTTGAGCGGCGGAAGTGGGGGAAGTGTGCACTGAGGAACCGCCAGCAGATCAGGCAGCATGGGTACGGGTATGCGAGGTGGTTGCGGGAGGGGCTGCGGCTGCGACGGCTCGAGTCTTGTCGACATGACGGGCATGTTTTCGGCAGTTGCGATTGACTTCCGCGACGGCTTCTCCTTCAACAAGACGTGTTCCGAGCCTGGCTCAATCGACCAGTAATTGCCCTTTCCCGGATCCTCCTTTGGGCGCTCGATCTTGATGAAGGCCTTGTTGAGGCTGAGGTTGTGCCGGATGCTGTTCTGCCAACCAGTCTCGGGCCCTCGGTAGTGCGAATACGTGTCGCTGATCCATTTGTAAATCTGGGACAGAGTTAGCCGTCGTTGCGGCGACCGGACAATCGCCATGGCGATCAATGTCGCATAGCTGTGGTGCGGTTTCGAGCCGTCGTCGATGATTGGCGGGAAGGCATCGTGCGGGGGGAGCGACGTGTCCGTTTTCTGCTTCTTTGCCGGCCTGAGTTCCTTGATCGGGGCAGCCTCCATCAAGACGCGCTTCCCACAAGGCTTCTGGTAGTAGTTCTCCAGGTCGAGGTTGAACTGCTGTGTCGGTGCGGGGTATAACGGCGGGTGCGCGGTGTCCTTGCCCGGAAACTGCACGTTGAATTCGAGTTGGGGCTTTTTCGCAACCGTCTTAAATCGCGACATGACGGGTTGCCTCTTCTCGAGCGAGTCTGTCAAGGGCGGCGCGCTGGTCGGAGCCACCATCTGCACCGTGTCGAGCCGGCAGCCTTGCGACGCGCCGAGTGGAGCCAGTGGTGTATTTGAGGGTCGCGCATTCGGCTTGAAGGGGGACTGCTTCGCGGCGATGGCTGAGGGTGGATTGAGCACGACATTGGAATTCGTGCTCTGGAGGGGCTGTCGGGGAGGGTTTGGGGCCGACGGCATCGGAGCGTGATTGATGATGGGATTCGGCTGGGTGAAGAACTCGTCGTGGTAGAGGGGAAACGGTTCCACGGCCTGGGAGCGTGAAGGCCTCGCCATGACGGCCGAGGTTGGGCGCGCGCGGTCGGCAGCGATGCGAGCTTTGAGGGGTTAGCCGCCGACAAAAAGCAGCGTTTGCGAGCGCCAATTTCGGACGGGATGACGATGCGTGGAAAGATTTTTTGGCGTTTGCTGGAGAGGGCGACGACGGGATGAGGTCTGTTCGGGCAGTTCTTACCTCCACCGGGGTGCAAGCTTGTTTAGCTCTTGGGCTCCTCCGTACAGGGCAGGGGACGTAGGTGCGGGTGGGGGAAGCGGTGAAGGCAGGGAAGGGATGATGTAAGTTCCAGGTGTAAGTCGGGTGATGGATGGATATCGGCGCTAATTGTCGAGTCGGGTGATAGATCGAAAGCGGCAAATCGGCGCGTCGTGGTCGGGGTGGGCTGAAAAAGAAAACAAATTTTGTGCGAGGGCGCAAACGGGCGATTCACGGGGATGGCAGAGCAAAGGCGAGGGCGCGTCCAAAGGGACGGAGGAGAGGAAAAGTGGCGGGAGGGATGTCGGGCTGCGGCGGGCGGCAACAGGGCGGGAGGAGTGGGAATGAAGAGGCACCGAGACGGGCGGGAGGGTTCAGGTTGTGGGTGTGCGACCAGCTGCCAGCTCACACACGCTGTTCCAAGAATGTCGTCGAAGTGGGGCCGTGAACAGGTAGAGACAGAAACAGATTGGCTGATGAGGGCATTCAACCCGGGCTGGCCGCAGACAGGGGGCAGGGGGGGTTTATGAGTGTGTTGAGCTGGGGTGGAGGAGACGCTGTTCGAAAGTGGATACGGCCCATTTCCTGCAGTCCCGCCGTCGCCCAACCCCAACGATCCTCCCCAAATCCCAAGTCTACAGGTCCGAGAGAGGCACGAGAGGGTCTTGAGGGTAAGCTGCCCACGCGTGCCATGGTCACCAGCTTCTGGCTCGGTGATGGCGGGCGATCGCACCGGGCTGTCAAGAAGACCATCGAAGCGTCCGTCAGCTGACAGAACAGTGCGCAGAGCCAGAGATCGACACCTGCTCTCACGGGATTCCCGTCGTCGGAGCTCGCGGCGACGGCCTGTGCTGGCCTTCTTGCTGGGTGCCTGGGCTTTGGTCGCAGCCACGGCCGCTGTCGGTCTCAGGGTTGCGGTGGTCTTTCTCAGAGCAGACGTCAATTTTGCAACCGAGAGGTGAGCAAGAGGAAGAGAGGACAAGACGAAGAGGGCGGCCCGCCGGTGAGCCCAGACGTCTGACTCTGCTGAGATCGAGGGCGCTTGGTTGGCTCTGAGTGAATCCAAATCGATGCTCTGGGCGGGCAGAGCTGGCCAACGGGAGCTGCTGCTGGACATCCCATGGAACCACTCGACGCGAAATGTGCGCGCTCTGACCGCGTTTTCCATCAGCCAGCCAATCAAAGACATACAAATGATGTGCCTTGTGGAGTCACACCTCAGAATGCGGAACTCTTGCCCAACAACACCCCAGGCTTTCACCTGAAATTCGGCCTCTTCAGCCCAAGAACCTCACCACCCCATCTCAGTTCAGAATTTATTTTCTGCAGGATGGGCAGCGTGGGCTGTGCCTGATACATACTTATACAGTCAGCCCTATACACATCGGCCCAAGCTCCAACGATGTCACCCAGATAACGATTGACATCCATCCGTTTCCCATCCATTTTTAAGGTGGGTAATCGCCTATTCCCGAGGTATTGTATGTATTTGCGTGTACTGAGCACGGGGGGGGGTCTCTTAGCAAAGTGGGACCATGTTGCAGAACGATAACGTTATCCCCCAGATAACGGTAAAATTCCTCTAACCAGACTGCTCAAGACCCACCGCTTGCAGCCCGAATTGGTTGATTCCGAATTCCCTGAATTTTTCCTGAATTTTCCTTCCTCAGTTTCCAGCTTGCCTCGGGCTCCCCCTTCCCCGCTGTTCGCAAGCAGTGCTCGCTAGCAGTGCTCGCGTGATTCGGGCCTCTCGCAGCCAAGGAACTCTCACGGACTGGCCTCGAAGGGTCGAAGTTGATCGACGGGTGACATCATTGGCTCTTTTCCGTCTCTCGCTTCCAACACCAAGCCAGCTCGCTCCCACTCTGACCCACAAAACGACACAAGCCAGGACGCTAGGCGAAAAACCCAGCTGACGCCGGCAAGGCAGAGGTTGCATTGCCGATGCGCCCAGCGGGGCTGCCCACGGAAAGATTCACGGTGCTCGCGATGCAGCGTGAATCCGGGGCCATCGGCTGACACTACCGGGCCTGGGCGGAGCTCAGATGCCACGCCCCCAGCCAGCCGCAATGGCCGACAGTCTTCCAGAAGGCGATCCCTGGAGTATGGATTCGTTCCGGGCCGAGCATGGGACTCAAAATCAAGGGATGCTCGGCGCACAAAACGGCTGGAATTCTCTTCTTTCAACAGACATTCCCCGCTGCGTCTGAGCCCTGCCAGGCGACCAACTCATCCCTGTCTGGCGTCTGCCCTGGCTCTCTCAGGATTCGATGCGGCAGAGCACAAAGGGAGCAGACAAGAAATGCCCGTTGTCGATCCCCGATCCTCTGCTGCAAGTTCCCAGTGGCCGGCCCGGTCAGGCCAGAGCTGTCTGCCCGAAACATCAATTGCAGCACGCAGGCGGGGTGTTGCCGCGATCGTCTTTGTGAGACCTGACCACGCCCGATCGGCAGAGCTTTCATTGGGGGCAGACAGAGAGGAGCATGATCACCACACCATGATCCCCAGCCTCCAAAAACTCTCTGAACTCCCTGTCGTCGAACCCTTGGAGGGCTGGTCTGACCTGCTTAAGCGCGTTTCAGGCCCTCATCTCCACCCACAGACCCCTCCAGACATGCAGTCCGAGGTGCAGCACAGCCTCAACGGCTTGTCCTCTCACGAGGTTCACTAGCACACTGAATAGCACCCTGGTTTCCACGTTGACTTACACGCTGACTTCTACACTCCCTGAGCTCAATTGACTTGGTGCGGACAGTGGATTGTGTGGAGCATAATTCTGTGCTCTTTCCCTGATCATGAGCTGCCGCTTGAAGTGAATTTTACACCCTATCTCAAAACAGGCTGTAGTCGTGATGGTCGACTTACACGTCCCAAAAAAGACACAACTCCACACCCGAATCGAGCATCGGACCGCAACCAGCTGCCGTTGAAACCGTGCGTCCACAGTGCCCGTTAGTTAAATTTGTTCGAGCATTGACTGTTCTCGGCCCTCATTGCCCGTCACTTGAACATCAAGGGTTCGTCAAATTCACCTCGAACCTCCTCTTGGCTGAGGTAAGGATCCCATCACGGAGGGCGAGATGGCGATGTCGTGCCTAGATCATCGGCATGTCCTCCAGACAGTATCCGACTCGAAGCTGCAGCGGACGGACAACCGGCGCGAACCCTCCGACACCGACCCCCGATCCGACTTCCAAATTTCGCCCCTTTTCGCCCCTTCTCTCCAGACGCCATTGCGAAGGATCATTCATCCATCTACCAACCCAGCTGAAGATTGTACAACACACGGCCAAAGCATGTCTCGCAGCATCCCATCTCGGAGGGATAACACAAACGGGCATGGAACGCACACTCCCTCCATCGGGACCGAAGCGCAAGGCAGACCGACGGCAGGACACAGATCTCTCTGTACATACATAGGGATGGTACATACCGGAGCATGAACCTTCCATTCCACATGCAGGCACGCGCCCTCATCATGATCTGGGTTGATGAACGAGGGGGGTTTATGTCTCAGGGCTAGGTATCTTGCGTATCCCATCCCATTTTCCATCCGTCTCGCAGATACCTCTCATCCATCGCCCGGCCATTGCCCATCCACCTTCCGTCCGCCTTCCACTACCTACTCAGATCCGACTTTCTCCATACTCCATCCTTGCAATTGGTAGCACACACACAAATCAGGCTGCAGATCGGTCAAGAGACGCTCGAGATCGGAAGATCGCAGGTCTGAGACAATGGGGGTTCGGGAAGGGGCAGGGAAGTGATGTACACGGGATATTTGATGTGGTACATGTACATAACAAATCCCATGGTTACCGCACCCGGGACCTCACCGCTTCGACTTCAACTGCAGAGGATTTCTTTTTCTTCTTGTGTTCGGCGTCAATGGCAGACTGTACCATACTAGACCATATGTAAACGGTGCGGTAAGGGGTTACAGACTTTACGAGTGTTGCAAAGGCAAAGCTAAACAATGGGGCGAGAAATGTTGTTCGGTCATCAGCTCACCTTCAACCTCAACGAAACAAATGTGGCACCAGAGAAACCAAGGAATCGTTTGAACCAAACCAAAATTGCTATCTATACGAATGAATAAACTACGGTTCTCGAGCGGTGCTCAGTAGGCAAATCGAATGAGGTCGGCGCTGGACTTCTCCCCTCGAGTCGGAAGCGAGCATTAATTCCCCTAATCCCACCACACCTCAGAGCCGACTGCCACCACCCATTCCCAGCCGATTACCACCTCAGCCCCCAAAAACCAATCCGGAACCACACAGAGCACGTCGTCCCCTGACACCACACTCTCGCGTTACCACCCAACGGAGCTTCGCAACCCCCCCTCCATCTTCCCCTCACCCCAACCACCCCAATTCAGCATCACCACCATGACCCGACGCACCACTCTGCATGCATGCAATGCATGCACTTCCTCTACATCCACACCCACACCACTTCCCATCTCACCACCACCAGTCACACAGCATCCCACACAACCCCCCAATCCCAACCCCCCCTTTAACCCTCAACCAATCAACCTTCGAATCAACATCAACCTCAATCAATCAATCCAAAACCCTCCCCGCAACCGCCGCAGCACTCTTATCCTTCGTGACCGTTTTCCGCAGCGCCCTCCCGGCCTGAATCTCGCCCAAGAACCCCATTGGCCGTCCACCACCGCCCCCTGACGCCTCACCCCCACCGGCCGCACTAGCAGCCGGAGGCGGCGGCGGCGGAGGCGGGGGCGCCATGCCCGGGATAGGCGGCGGCGGCGGAGGAGGAGCGGATGGCGCGCCCGAAGAGGGCATCGGCGGGGGAGGGGGGGGAGGAGGAGGGGCGCCGGAGGAGGGCATTGGCGGTGGGGGAGGGGGCATGACGGGGGCGGACTCTTGCGGTGCAGGGGGAGGGGGAGGAGGGGAGGAGATGGCGGGTGGGGGGGAGGAGGAGGCGGGCTTGTTGTCGGCTGCGGAAAGGGGACGGGGCGGGGCCATGGTGCCGAAGAGGATGGAGGCCAGCTGGGCGGCGGAGGTGCCGCCGGGTCTGCTGTCGTCGTCGTCGTCTGAGTCGTCGTTGTCTGAGTCCTTGTCGGAGCCCCAGCCATCATCGTCGAGGGGGCGGCGCATGGTTGGGAGAGATGGGGCGCTGGGCCCCGCGGCGGTCATGCGGTGGAAGGGGTTCGTAGAGACGTCGGGTTGCGGTGGCGGAGGGGGGGCCACGGGAGGGGCCGGTGCGACCGGTGCGGCCGGGGTTGCGGCAGGGGAAGATGTGTCGGATGAATGCGACATCATCCTGAAATAGGGGTTACGGCTCTCGCGCTCGGCGGAAGGGCTGGTGGTGACGATTTGCGGTGGGGAGACTACAGGCGCTGGCGGAGGAGTGGGCGCGCGTTCCGGCTCTTGAATCTGGCTGCCGCCAAGTGTGGGAGTCGAGGCTTGCGGTGTAATTTGCTCCGGGCCTTCGTCGTCCGAAGAGGAGCTCTCATCCTCCATGGCCTCCAGCTGCCGGCGGAGCTCTTCCTCGCGCTTCCGGGCAGCCTCAATCTGAGCCCGGCGCTGGGCCAATTGGGCCTCCTTTTCCTTTGACTCGGCGAGTGCCGCCTTCTTCTTGCGCTTCTCTTCCTCCTTCCTCAGCTTGCCCTGTCGGACCTGCTCTTCGAGGGCCTTCAGGCGAGCGTCAGCCTCGGCACGCTCCTGGGCAAGCTCATCCTCCTGAGTCTTTGCGCGGTCCCTACATCACACGTTAGCAAAGTAAATTGAAGGATGGCTGTGCCAACGTACTCAAGCTCCCTAGTTTGGCGCTCCTGTTCTTGACGCTCCCGCTCGAGGCGCTCTTCCTCGGCCTTCTTCGCGGCGGCCTCCTCCTCAGCGCGCTTGTCTTCCGTCTTGCCTACCTTCCGGCTGGGAGGCGGGGGAGGCTTCCTGCTTTCACCCACAGGAGCTTGAGCCTGGGGAGCAGGCGGGGGAACACCTTGCTCCTCGGCAATCCTAGCCTGTCTCTCGGCCTCCCGGCGAGCATCCTCTTCCTCAGCCTGGCGCAGCTTGGCGGCGCGCTCGGCACGCTCACGCTCCATCCGCTGGGCGGCGGTCTCTCCAGGCTTAGTGGGAGCCTTGATCCCCAAGGCAGCAAGCCGCTCGGCCATGCGCTGCTCAGCCTGTTGTTTGATGAATGCGGCACGCTCCTCGGGCGTCTTGTAGGCGGAATAAGATCCACCAGCAGCTGGCGCAGACGGGGTGGAGGTACGAGAAGCTGCCGCAGGGCTCTCAACACGAGCAACCGGGGATGCCTCGGCCTTGACAGGCTCCTGAGCAGCCTGGCGACCGCCCTGTCGGTCCTGGGTCCTGATGCGAGCGGAACGGCTGGACCGCTGGAGATCGTAGATGAAATCCCTGATCTCGTCCTCAACACCAAGGCCGTCCTCCCAGCGGCGCCTCTCGTGCTCCGTAGTGGAGTCCTGGCCGCCCTCCTTCAGGTTGTCCTCAATGCCCCGGGCAAAGTCGCGAACGCTGTCCTCAACGTCGCGGACCATCCGCTCATTGTTCTCCTTTTCGGTGCGCGCCTTGATGCTCTCCTCCTCAAGCCGCTTCTCTGCATCCTGATCGCTGCTCACATCAATCTTCCTGCCGGTCAGGGCAGCAGTCCGCTGCTGCATCATAGCCTTGGCGCGGGCCTTGAGCCTGTCGGACTCGGTGATGGCGCCGCCAGGGCCGGTGCCAATAATGGCGGCAGCGCTGCCCGGGTGAGCCTTGGCATCCCTCAGACGGAACAGCTCCAGCCTAGCATCCGCAATAGCCTTCTCGGTCTTCCTGACCTGCGAAGCCAGCTCAGGAATCTTGTCCGTCAAGTTCTGAAGCTGGCGCTTGAGGGCCCTCCTCTCGGCCTCGGAGTCTCCGCTGATCAACTGGGCATCCGGGTGGTTATCAATATCCTCCTGGATTCTCCGGATACGGCGGTAAAGCTCCTCAGCCTCGCGGCGGTCCCGCCTATCAAGAATGTCATCCTCCTCGGCATCCTTCTCGTCGGCAAAGTCCATGGCATCCAGCAGGACCTGCCTCTCCTTAATCTTCTTACGGAGCTGGTCAATAGACAGCTCCTCGTTGGAATCGACAGATGCGGGGGAATCGGGGCGGGGCGAGGCGTTGCCGATTCTGCGGCGGGCGCTAGACCGATAGCCAACCGAATCGTCATTGTTCTTGTAGACCGTGGCGTCCTTGCGGTTACCAAAGGCACCACCAGCACCCTTGAACGAGTGACTCTTCAGGTAGCTGACCCCGGTCTTCTGCGGCAGCAGGGCGGCGCCAGAATTCTTGCGGAAATCAGACTCTTTGTGGAGCATGTTCTTGATCGTGCCAAGGGACTCGTTGAAGTTTCTGGTGGAAGGAGGTACCAGCTCAGCAGGCAGCTGGCTCGGAGTGGGATAGCCATTGAGCTTGCGGTAGATCAAGTGCATAGCAACTGCAAACTCGTCGAGGTCCAGACGGCCCTTGTTGCCGTGGTCTGCGAGCGTCCAGATGCGCTCAAGGTCAGGCTTCTCCAAACCACTCTGTCCAAGAATCTCAATAGCCTGGTCGCCCGCAATGTAGCCCTTGTTCAGGCCGTCCCAGGCGCGGAACAGTGCATCATACCGGGTCTTCTCATCTTTGGTGATGGCCCAGGGGATAACGGCGTTTCCTTGAAGACCAGCGGTGCTGTAACTCTGCTGCTCGCGGCCCTGCTGAGGCATCATGCGGGCCTGCAAGGCATCGATATTCGGCAGGCCGGTCGCAGGGGTATTAACCAGGCCCCACTGGCCCGGACGCCCGGTGGGTTGAGCGTTCAACGGCGCGATCATGCCGCCAGGACCGGCATTAGGCGACAGGGTGGAGCCAAAACCTGTGGGCATAGGCGGCATCGGCGGTCGGGGACCCGTGTATCCGGTCGCCTGGGGCATCCCTGTCGGCTGTGCCTGAAAGCCTTGGCCCAGGAATCCGGGTTGCTGAGTAGGGAAGCCTGTCATCTGAGCTTGGAGAAGCTGCGAGCTTGAGGGCTGCGGCTGCGGGTGCTGGATGACCGGGGGGGTGGCTGTGTTCTGCCGCACTCCAAAATCGGGGGCGTTGGTGGCTGGCGAGGGACTCGGCCCCGAATCCTCGGCAATGCTGAAGTTGATGATGTCAACCATGCTCGAAACTTCGTTCTTGACATTTTCCGGCAAGGTAGGCGGTAGAGACTTTCCGGTCAGCTTCAAGTTGCAGAGGTACATGGCCAAAGCAAACTCGGGGAAGTGAAGCTGTCCGGATCTCGTGGTATCGGCCAGAGTCCTAAGAGCAGGTCAGTAAATGCAATAGAGAAGCTCGACTTGTTCCCCTTCTACCCACCAAATCTGAGACAGCGAATCCCCATCGAGCCTCGACCGCAGCAACAGGTCCCGCGCCTTCTCCCCTGACATGGTGGTCTGGCCGTCGCCCACGGCGGATTTAAACAAAGTCTCGAACTTGGCCTGGTCCTGAGCCGTGATAAACGAAAGACGGATGTTCGGGACCTTATTCGCGTGCCTCGGGGCGGCAGCCGGCTTGGGCTTTGCGCCACCGGCAGTATGGAAAGACGCGGCCATCTCGGTGAAGCCGGTGGGCTGGGGCTTTACGGGTGGAGGAGGAGGAGCGAGGGACTGGGCAGCGGACTGCGCTGGGGCAGAGGCGAAGGGACTCGTCTGTTGCTGGCGCTGTTGCTGGAGCTGCTGCTGGTACTGTTGCTGGTACTGCTGGGGGATGGCAGGCATTGGCGGCATGGCAGGGGCCATGTTCTGCTGCTGAGGCTGACCAAAGCCGGTAAAGTGCTGCTGGAGCTGGCCGGTGGGTTGCGGCGGCTGCATACCCGGATAGCCCGTGTATTGTTGCTGAAGCGGTGGTTGCGCGAAGCCAGTGGATTGAGGGGCGAAGGGACTCGGCTGCTGCTGCTGTTGCTGGGGCTGGCCAGCGCCGGCGCCGAAAGAAGAGCCATATTGCTGGGCGCCGGGGCGCAGGTTGCCGCCCAAAAAGTTGGGGTTCGAGTACATGGCGTCGTGGTTGGCGACAGGCGCTTCGATCGATCAGGTCGTGTCTTCAAGGCCGTGGTGGTGCGGGTCCCGGAAAAGGGGGAAATGGACAGCTCGGGTCCACGGGAAGCGACCAGTGTGTCGCGCTGCTGAGGGGTTTGCGGTGTGAAGCAAGGAAAAAATCAAAATATCGAATTGTGCAGGTAAGGGACGTGAGTTGTTGAAAATTCAAGGAGTGGGTAAGGTAGCCCTGGGTCGCGAAGACGGCGTGGACGATGACGACGCCTGAGCAGGTTGGAGGCTGGAAGCCGTGGTTGACGGGTGGCTCATGCTCCAACATGGATGGAATGGGTGATGGGGGCGCCACTGCAGGTCATCCAGGTCCACCTCAAGGTCCCTGTCACGTGGGAAACATGGCTCGTGCGGGGGTCTATACTCCACCCGCTACTAGCAGTGAATTTCAGTTCCTCAAAGCGACAAGACGTAAGACTCAAGTCTTAAGGGCTCCCGCGTCGTCACAGCAGCTTGTCTTTGACAAACTCGCCCAACATTCGATGGCCATTTCTTTTTTTGCCCAACCAACACAAACGTCCCCTGCAGTTCACATCCGTCTTCGCTTCTTGTTCAGACACGGCCAGGGAGGGGAGCATGAACGGAGATCATGCAGTGTTGCCTGGAGGTTCATTGACCTGCGACTTAAGAAACTCGAGCAGCTCAAACGAGTCGTCGTGCTCGCCGTTGGTGGGAACTGAACGGCCAAGCCGCTTGTAGGTTGGGTACTCGAATTGAGGCGGATAGAAACCGGCGTACTCCCAATCCACAATCGCCTTGATCTTTAACGTGACTGGGTCGACGATGATGTTCTGCTGGGAGAGGTCGTTGTGGCAGAAGACGTATTCGTCACGGTCAGAGAGCCAAAGGGACCACTGGTCTGTTTCTGTCCGTTGCATGACCCGGTATGGCGGGATCACCATCCCGGATGGGCCCCCAAGCTGGTTGGATTTGAGGGCCTTGAGCGTCGCCAGATGGCTCTGGAGCTTCTCGCGGATTATGGCCTTTTGATCTTCCCAGAAGTCCGACGTCACCCAACCTGCCACACGCTCAGTAACCAGATAGTACGCTCCGTCTTCCTCGAATTCGCCGTACACTCTCGAAACCGGGATATTCGTGTGTTGACGGATGTATCGCATTGATTGCGCCTCGTTCATGAGCCTCTCCTTGTTCAATCGAGGAATATGGACACCCTGGGACCCAGCCACGAACTCGGTTGGACGGAGAGTCCGCTTGACGAAGACGGCGCCGAAATGCTACCTTCTCTCATTTGTACGAACCCATCCATATCCTTCTGTTGGATCCTCAGATTTCGGACTCATCGTAACTGGGGGCTGCTGATTGTAGTAAAGCGGTGGAGAGATGGAAAGGCAAAGTCAGGAGGAGCCCTGAAGTTGATTGAGACTTTGGGAGGTGAGAGAGAAACGGCACCTGCAGCTCCAGACCACCAAAACCCAGTCACTTCACTCTTCCCCCAAACCCCTCCTCGAACCTGGAAAACTGAGAAAGCTGCAGATCAAGGACCACAACTTGACAAGCGTATCGTGCTGCAGTCCTTCGTACAAATATCTGGGCCGTAGTCATCACATGTCTCATGTCAGTCCCTCGACTTCTCTTCTTTCTCTTTCCCAAAAATGAGTTTGACCGAAGTGAGGCGGTTTGATCCGAACTGAGCCCCTGATCCACCGAATACGCACGGCTGGGGTGAGGGGTGGCACCCCACATTTACAACCCCGCGGTGTGTCATCGTCTGGACAACAGCTGGGCGGTGAGATTCGAGCGAAGAGGTGAGAACGGGCCAAATATCGAAGAGCTCAAGGAATTGGTTTTAGGACATTTGATATATGTACTCGGTATCTCTGTGCCCAAACCCCCGAAACAAACAAACTTGGCGAGTTTTCGGCAACTTTTCGCCTGAGACACTTCCCAGAGTCACGCCCGGAGCGTTGTCGGCGGTGGCAGATCTCGGAGGGGCCCCGCACTGGAGGCCAGGGGCAGTCAACTGGAGCCCGGTTCACGGAGCTGCTGGCTTCTGAGTGGCCCGAGGAAACCGGAGTCGACTCGGGTATCGGTCACATCATCCGCGCCAACGATAGCGTCTGCAATGGGAGAGGGGCGCTCAAGCAGGGCCAACCAGGACGACGCAACACCAAGACGTGGCTGGAAGAGCTGCAGAAGGCATGAGAGAGAACCAAGAAGACGGAAAGTCCCTGAAAATTTCCTCGTGCTGCCCCACCTTCCGTCGAGAGGAAGAGTTGGGACGCTCCTTCCCAGACCTCGTCACCTCGAGGCGGTCGGGCTCCGAAAGTTGCGGTGGAGCGAAATGGAGTGAAACCCCCCACCGATTGCGGCCCACGCCTGGACCAGCTCCCCTGTCGGCCTGTCCTCTTCGCTGTCCTTCCCCCTCCTTCCCTGTCGTCTCGTCTCCTCTGACGAAAGTCTTAATTACCCCTCGCCCGCCACTGCTTCATCCTCCCTCCTCTTTTTTCTTCTCTCCTTCTCTTTTCCTCATCAATCCATCCTCCTCCTCTCCAAAGGCTTCATTTTCCACGAATTGAACCGGAGGCAGGCCCACGAAGAGGTCTCACTTACACTGCTACCCCTCATCAGACCCTTGATCCCCCGTCGACCCCTCCCCCACCTCAAAATGGTCCAGTCATCTGTTCTGGGTTTCCCGTGAGTTCATTCCACTTCATCCCAATCCCAATTGACTTGAGACAACGTTCGGACGAGATGGCTAACTGTCGCTTCACAGCCGCATGGGTGCCCTTCGGGACCTCAAGAAGGCCAACGAGGCCTACTGGGCCGACAAGATCTCCCAGGAGGACCTCCTCGCTGAGGCCAAGAGGCTCCGTCTTGCCCACTGGAAGATCCAGAAGGATGCTGGTGTCGATATCATCCCCTCCAACGACTTTGCTTTCTACGACCACATCCTTGACCACATCCAGCTCTTCAACGTGAGTGGCCTAAGCCGTCGATTGCTCCCTGTCCCTCGTCACTGACTGAATCCCGTCGTCGATCAGGCTGTCCCCGAGCGCTACACCTCCCAGAAGCTCTCTCCCCTCGATGAGTACTTCGCCATGGGCCGTGGCCACCAGAAGGGCGGTGTCGACGTTCCCTCCCTCGAGATGGTCAAGTGGTTCGACTCGAACTACCACTACGTCAAGCCTACCCTCCAGGACAACCAGACCTTCTCCCTTGCCAAGGACCCCAAGCCCGTGCGCGAGTTCCTCGAGGCCAAGGAGGCTGGTTTCCAGACCCGCCCCGTTCTCGTCGGCCCCGTCTCTTTCCTCGCCCTCGGCAAGGCTGACCGTGGCTCCTCCGTCGACCCCATCACCCTTCTTGACAAGCTCGTGCCCGTCTACATTGAGCTCCTGAAGGCTCTCAAGGCCGCCGGTGCTGAGACTGTCCAGATTGACGAGCCCGTGCTCGTCTTCGATCTCAAGGACGAGATCAAGAACGCTTTTAAGCCCGCCTACGAGGCCATTGCCGCCGAGGGCAGCGCCGTCCCTTCCATCATCCTTGCCACCTACTTCGGTGACATCGTCCACAACTTCGACGTCCTCCCGGCTTTCGCCAACGTCCAGGGTCTCCACGTCGACCTTGTCCGCAACCCCGAGCAGCTCGAGCCCGTCCTCAAGCAGCTCGGCCCCAAGCAGATCCTCTGTGAGTAGCTCCGGCACATACTCGAAGGCTATGCATGGCCACTAACACACGAGAATAGCTGCCGGTGTCGTTGACGGCCGCAACATCTGGAAGAACGACTTCCAGAAGTCCCTTAACATCCTCCAGACCGCCGTCAAGGCTCTTGGCCCTGAGCGCGTCATTGTCGCCACCTCCAGCTCTCTTCTCCACACTCCCCACACCCTCGCCAGCGAGAAGAAGCTGCCCGCTGATGTGTACGAGTGGTTCTCGTTCGCCAGCGAGAAGGTCAAGGAGGTTGCCATCCTCGCCAAGGCCGTCTCGGACCCCGAGGCTGTCCGCGCTGAGCTTGATGCCAACGCTGCTGCCATGAAGGCTCGTGCCGAGTCGACCCGCACCAACGACCCCAAGGTCAAGGAGCGCCAGGCTCAGGTCACCCCCGAGATGCACGACCGCAAGTCTGAGTTCGACACCCGCTACGCCCAGCAGAAGACCCACCTCAGCCTCCCTCTCTTCCCCACCACCACCATCGGCTCGTTCCCTCAGACCAGCGAGATCCGTGTCCAGCGGAACAAGTTTACCAAGGGTACCATCACCGAGGAGGAGTATGACAACTTCATCAAGAAGGAGATCGACCTTGCCGTCCAGATCCAGGATGAGCTTGGCCTTGACGTCTACGTTCACGGTGAGCCTGAGCGCAACGACATGGTCCAGTACTTCGGTGAGCGCCTCGAGGGTTATGTCTTCACCACCCACGCCTGGGTTCAGTCTTACGGCTCGCGCTGCGTCCGTCCCCCCATCATTGTCGGCGACATCTCTCGCCCTGCCCCCATGACCGTCAAGGAGTCCAAGTATGCTGCCTCGGTCTCCAAGAAGCCCATGAAGGGCATGCTTACTGGCCCCGTCACCTGCCTGCGGTGGTCTTTCCCCCGTAACGACGTCCACCAGTCCGTCCAGTGCCAGCAGCTCGCTCTGGCCCTTCGCGACGAGGTTGTCGACCTCGAGAAGAACGGCATCTTCGTCATCCAGGTCGATGAGCCCGCCCTTCGTGTAAGTTCAATCAATCACCCAGGAGCACTGACGGAAGCTAACAAATCAATAGGAGGGTCTCCCTCTCCGCAAGGGCTCCGAGCGTGACGCCTACCTCAAGTGGGCCGTCGACAGCTTCAAGCTCGCCACCGCCGGCGTTGAGGATTCTACTCAGATCCACTCCCACTTCTGCTACTCCGAGTTCCAGGACTTCTTCCACGCCATCGCTGCGCTGGATGCCGATGTCCTCTCCATCGAGAACTCCAAGTCGGATGCCAAGCTCCTCAAGGTCTTCATTGACGAGGCCTACCCTCGCCACATCGGCCCTGGTGTCTACGACATCCACAGCCCTCGCGTTCCCCGCGAGGAGGAGTTCAAGCAGCGCATCGAGGAGATGCTCGCCTATCGTAAGTTCGCGTCGCCTGTGTTTCACAGCACCCACGCTAACTGGAAAACAGTCCGCCCTGAGCAGCTCTGGATCAACCCCGACTGCGGTCTGAAGACCCGCAAGTGGGACGAGGTCAAGGGTGCCCTCACCCACATGGTCAACGCTGCCAAGTTCTTCCGCGAGAAGTACTCCAAGGCCTAAACGCCTGGGCAGCGCACTGACAGGACACCATCACTTGATGGTGTGCCATGCTTTTCCGGATTTTTTTCAACAGCATTGAGCATTTTGGGGTCTTCTAGCGGGTTAAAAATGGGTCACGATAGATGATACCTCAAGAGCGCCATTCTCAACTCGGCGTTGGCGGGCAAGGGGAAAATCCGGTCTGGTTCAACAGCAACAGCATTAGCATATTTGGGAGAGGGGTCGCCATTCTCAACTCGGCGTTTTTGCGGTCACAGGGGATGAAAATGGTATACCATGGGTCTAGGTGTTTTCAGCAAGGAATTGGTTTTGGGCTGCGAACTGCATCTTCAACAAGATGCGAGGTTCTTGGCCAGGGAACGGTCTGCCTTCACCAAGCAGCGCGCGTGTGAAGCGGCTCAGACTGGCTTGGGGTGGATGGTAACTTAGAGTACTTGATACAATAAGAAGACATTGCCCCATCAAAGGATTGGAACCGTGACAGCAACAGTGACCTTTGACTGTCTCCGTCGGACGAGGCTGGCATGTACTCGCTAAAGAACAGCCCGATGAGCAAGCGACTTTGGTTGTTGACAGACATTAATATCATTTTCGTGGCTGGACCAGATACAGTCCTTGACACTTGTAAGGTATGTTTTGAGATAAATGGTCGTGGTCCCTTTTGGAATATGCAATAAAAGACGAACGGATATAGCTTGGACCTGTCGAGGTCTCGAGTAAAGGAAAGTTAGAGCATTTCCAATATCCCATGCATGGTTGGTCAACCCTTTCATAACCTGGACGCAACTAGACTGAAACTCTGTTGTGATCGAATAGAAGCTTGATCGTTCTTGGGTGGAACCTCTCTTGTGCCAGATGCGCTTGGTGATCAAACCAGTACCTGGATCCAACTTGGACCATTCCGAGTTACAACTTGAACCGGTTTTGAGATGAACTTGATTGATTCTGAAATCGGTTTCGCGGACTTGAATATGGTTGGCACCAGAAAGGGACCTCACTTGACCGGCTTTAAAAACGGGGCCGGCGAGCTGTGTGTATGTCAACTTGCTGTATATACAGATCACAGACCAGAATGTATATACAAAATACTCGCAAGTCACACATGGCGCTCAAGTCCATTTCTTTTCCCTCAACTCCCACAAGGCTACCTACTAACACCCGACCAAGCTATGCCCACCCAAAAACCTCCCCAATCGCCACGGTATTGAACCGCACCCCAACAAGCGCCACCAAAATACCCACCACATCCACCACCACCAACACCACAGCCGCTGTCATAAACTTCGGACAAAACACCCGATACAGCATCAAATGCCTTCTCAAATGCCCCGCCCACGCCATCGTCGCCAGGCTCTCCACAGCATAATACACCACCAACCCGGCCAGCGCCCGACTAACCGCCTCCAACACACCCTTGCGCTTCGGCCCGGCCTTCCAAAGCACAAGCAGCGGCACGGCAGCCGTCGCCAGAATCTGCGCGGCAAAGGTATTGAGCGCGACGATGAGCGGCGACCAGGGGTAGCGGATGGTAAACAGCGGGATAAACGCCGCGTCCCACTGGATGGAGGAAAGCACGGCCTGATGGCCGGTGGTGAAGAAGTGGAACGCGCCGAGGACGGCGAGCATGACGGGCCCGATGGGAGAGGTGGTGAGCTGGTTGAGGTCGAGGATTTCGAGCAGGGCGAGGATCTGCCATGCCATGAGGCCGAGGGCTCCCGCGCCCATGGGCTTGGAGACGAGGAGGCAGGCGGCGAGGAGGTTGAGGAGGAGGAGGAGGTAGCGCGCGCCGTGGGCGTTGGCGTAGCCCAGGATGGCGACCTGCGCTTTGCCCGGCTGGGAGGGGTTGGCGGAGGTGATGATGGAGACGCAGGGCGGGGCCCAGATGAAGGCGGTTGTGCCGGCGACGAGGGCGAGGCCTAGGATCATCTGGGCGAGGTAGACGGAGATGTTTTTGAGGGCCTTGTCTGGGAGGCTGGGGAACCAGTTGCCGTTGTCGGCCGCGTCGAGGAGCCAATAGAGGGCGGACATGAACAGGCCTGCGCGGAAGACGTAGCCGATCCAGGTGGGTGCGAGGCCCTCGTAGGAGCGAGTCGGTTGGAGGTAGGCTTTGAGGATGGAGGGGAGGATGAGGGAGACGAAGAAGGGAATGAGCAGCTGCCACGGTGCGGAGGTGGAGGATGTCGCCGAGGCGTAGAAGGTCGAGCTACAGTAGGGCATCTGCTCCTCGCGGCAGAGCTTGGAGAAGGAGGCGAGGCGGCCGAGGAGGACGAAGACGACCGAGTGGTAGATGGCGAGGTAGCGGTCGGCGCGAGAAGGGAGGCGAAGCGCCGACAGCGCGCTGACGAAGCCGAAGGTCGTGATGAAGAAGAGGAGGATTGAGTCCTCCCAGATGGTGTAAGAGTTGGAGGCAAAACCAACAGATTGGCTGACGGTGAAGACAACCGCCATCCAACCCCAGAGCGTCTTCGGCAGCAGCTTCACCGCGGTCTCCTGAACCTCGTACATCGAGACCAGGACAGCACCAATGCTCGTCAGAGCCGCAATGCCAGAGCCACGGTACCAGTCACCCGCCCCTGAGACGAACGACGAGATGACACCGCCAATGAAGCCCGGCAGGGCGCCAAGGAGCGCCGCAGAGACCAGCCGCTTGTCGAGGGTGTCAGCGGGAGTGGAAATATCATCAGCCGTGACACCCTGCAGCTCCAAGCTCTTCTCGGCGAGATCAAGCTCCTCGTCATCAATGACATAGTCATCATCTCCCTTAGAAACGTAGACCAGGAGGGCAATAACTCCAAGTGCCATGATGGCGATGCCAAAGAACATGTTCTTGAGGTCAAACCTGGCCCAGAGACCCTTGCATTTCTGCAGAGTCTCCTCCTGGTACGCGGAAAAGGCCGAGAACAAGGCAGCCCAATCCTGCTTCTTGCCCTTTACCACGAACCCCTCGGCCTTGTCCCAAAGTTCGCTGGGGGAACCGGCTCCAGAAGGCTGTTCCATCCCGCGGGCCGTGTAGTACGAATTCTGGTAGCGCTTGATACCAGCCGCGGTCACCCTCTCCGCGGCAGCTAGGTTGGCCCAGGAGTTGCCTGCAGCGCCAGCGAAGGCCTCCTCAATCGGCCTTCCCAGGTTGTTGAAGGGAATCGGGATACCCATCAGCAACGCCAGAGTGGGAACAAGGTCGATCTGGTTGACGGGGCGGATCTTGGCGGTGGCTGGCGGCGTGATATACTCCTTCTTCGTTCTGCCAAAGATGCCCTTGGGCGAGTACATCCATAGGGCGGCCTCAACCTCGTCGTCGCTCTCGCCACCATGGTCGCCCTTCCCGTCCATGCCGTGGTCGCCCATAACAATCAAAACCGTCTTGTCGTCAATGGTCGCCGCCAGATCCCGGATGAAGCCGTCCATCTGCCGCAGCTTCTTGGTCATCTCTGGGTGATTCGGCCCATACCGATGTCCTGCATGGTCAACACCCAGACAGTGCCCAATAACCATATCCCATTCGTTCTTCCTCTCCATCAGCGGGAAGATGTGCTCAATCACCCCGTTATCCACGGTGTGCAAATCCCACACATTGAAGCTGTCATACGCCCTGCTCAAATTCCCCTGGAAGTACCCTGGAAACAGTGCCTCCCAAGTATCATCCCCGAGATGGGCAATCCTCTTGCCCGCATCCCTCAACTGCATCAGCAGATTATCCTCCTCAATCGCCGTCCCAGCAAAGCTGCTCCCCAGATCCACAAACGTCGGCAGCGTCCCCGTAGTCAGCCCCTTCAGCCGCTGCAGCGTGGACGTCGGCGGGTCCGCAATGAACGGCCTCAAAAACGCCCTATTCGGCTGCTTCACCGCCGTCTCCCACAGAAAGGGGAACGCATTATGGAACGCCTCATCATCCTCCACCGGCACGGTAAAGTCATACCGCAATGCATCCACCACCACCACCACAGCCCGCTCAAACGTACGCGGGTGCCAGCAGCCGCCGTCAACCGTACCCTTCCCCCGCCACGCCGGCAGCAGGTCCGGCACAGTGGCGTTAGCAGTGGGCGGCACGCCGCACGCGGACTTCTCCTCCAGCACCAGCCGCGTCAGCAGAAAGCCGCTGGTGAAGTAGGCGATGCCGGCGACGTGGACGAGCAGCAGCCAGACCCAGAAGAGAGCCGTCCATTGCCAGCGGGTGGTGTAGGCTTGATTGCGGGCGGCCTCGAGTTTTGCGCGGCGCTGTTCGCGCTCGCGGAGGAGAGTCTTTTGCTTTTCTGTCTCTTCTTGTTGTTGTTGGAGGTCGGTGTCGCTGCGCTTGGCGGCGTCTTCGGCTTCCTTGGCTCGTTTCGCGGCGGCGAATTGCGCGGCGATCTTTTGGTGTTCGGAGGCCGGCGTGGCGGGCTTCTTTTTCTTCGGGGTTGGTTGGGGTGGCGGCATCGTGGGCGGTGGCACCTCGCGGGGTATTGGCCGGGAAAGGGAGTGTCAATTGGAGGTGGTCAAGTCGAGGCAGTGCCTACTCCTAGAGGAGGAGGAGGATAGGGGTCCTCGGGAGAAAGGAGGGAATGTGAAGCGAAGGGAGAAGGGCGTCGGATCCTAATCAGGGATACTTTCCAGCTGCCATTGGACTCGCGGTTGCTTAGGCACGGGCTACATGAAAGGAGAGAGAATGCGCCATTTCGGAGATGTCAATTCGAAGGGTTGTCTGTGGAAGTCGCGAATTTCTGGAGCTCCAGACGCATGGGAGGCATCCCCACTGTCATTTGGCTGATCATTAAATTGAGGCACCCCTAACCCTGACCATCAGGGTGCATGCTCTACCCTTGATCTTGCTGACCTCACCTCCTCACGCTCGCTGCCGTCTTGGCTGCGACGTTGAATTCTATGTTTTATCAGTGTCATGGAGAAGATGTGACAGTTAGTCTTGAGCCCTGATAATATCGAGTAATAACGGCCCATCATCTATAAGTGAGCATTCACAAGGAAGAAGGGGATGCTATCTAGATTCAACGCTATCCTTGAGGTCATGGAGAGAATGGCAAGGGGAAAGGGGGAAGAAGAAAAGGCGAAAAGCCTGCCTGCCATACACCTGCCGCTCGCCCGCCCAGATATTTACGGAGCCTATGGAAGAATCGTCCTCAAGTCGCGAAACTCGACTCGAGTTTACATCCCGGTGCCCTCGTTGTCTCCAGCGCTGCTGACATGCCCCTCAGTGGCTGCCAGAGAACCGAAACAAGGAACTCAGGCTCGGGTCCTCCGGCCCCACAGCAGATCGCAAACAAGGACGGAGCTGATCAGTGGAAGCCCAAGACGGGCGCCGTGAATGATAAATTATACAATACGAGAATATGTCCGTACAAATGATGCCACAAGCCCGCCCAAACGCTGTTGACCAATGCGTTCCCAAAAAGAATCTGTAGATATATATAGCTGCGCTCTGCTCACCCCGCCCCCTAAAGAAACCCCGCCCAAAATCAAGCGCTGTCGAATGTACTTGGCCGGTGTCGCAGCATCGTGGCCGCCGTCGCGCGAAAGGCACTCGCTTTCCATTGCTTCCCCAATCATCCTTTTGCCAAAAAATATTTCAAAACCGGCCCCGGCTGCTGGTCTCGCGAGATGCCGGGGCGGTAACGCCGGCAGCATGCGAATTAGAAGTTAAGGAAGAAAGGAAGTGCCTGCGCGTGTATGTATGGTATCTTTTTTCGTATCCCCGTCCGTTCGTCGCAACTCCCGCACGCCCATCAAATCGTAAGGATGTGTCAGCTCGCCGGTGGCCGAACGAGAGGTCGATCGTCTGCCGGGAGGGAGGGACCGGGAACCCTCCCCCGAGTGCTTGCCTGACTAAAACGGCCTTTAACGGAACTCCTTCTCCTTCAGGCCACCAATCTTGTCGATGTCGATTGCGTAGAACTGAGTCTTGCTCTCCTTCTCATAGGCGGGAAGCTGCTCGTTGTGCAGAGGCTCCAGACCAACGCTGGTCTCGCCCACGCGGACGACAACGACGCGGCCGCTCTTCGGGCGGCCTTGGTCGTCCTGCTCGTCGGGGAAGGTGATGTGGATCTCGGGGACGTTGTCCGGGGAATGAGGGGGCGACTGGGGGTTCGCCAGCATCGGCTGCCCGCCGTTGAGCACGATGACGCTCGACCGGCCGTCGCGGTTGTTGGTCTGGATGGTGAGGCGGCGGTGGTTGCCTGTCCGCTTGACATCCTGGTACTGCGGCAGGGTCTCCTTCATCACCTGCTTCCTCCTGCGATTCCTCCGCAGGAGGACGAGCGACGCGAAGGCAACGAGGCCGACAAAGACGAGGACGAGGAGGGCGATGAGGAGGTTGACGACCTGGCTGTTGTTGCCGGGTTGCTCGGTGCTGCGAGCGATGATTCTCGTAAATGAGTCCATGGTGGATAATGAGTGTGTTGTTTGTGTTGGGGTTGGTGTTGCTGTTAAAGAACGTAGGCTCGCGGAATTCGCAATTGTGGAGCGATCGTAATATGGACTGCTGAAGCTATAAAACTCGGGACGTCGTCAGCATCGCCAAGTCCTTCCATTGCGCTGTCCCGAAAGACACGGTACACGACAGCTGCACAACGAAAAAGAGGGATCGGATCCAACCTACGCAAGGGCTGTTTCCCAAGGACGGGAGCTCTGGATGTACGGCGTGGAGGATAGTGCTCGTTGCGGGGAATTACACCGGTGAAGGATAGGACGGCTATCGACTAAAAGAGTGAAGTCGATACCAAGAATTGCTTCCCGGAAGCGGGAGTAAGGAGTGGCAGAGAAAGAATGAGAGGCGCGGTCCCCGTGAGCTCGTTCGACGGTGAGGTGAGATGTTGAGATGGGAAAAAGAGGAGGTGAGGAGAGGCCCAGACAGGCGAGGCCCTGCACAAGTACCGCCCAGGAGCCGCCCACAGCTGTCCACCGCCTCATGGGGCTGTTCAGGGGGAGGCAGAACAGAAGCGCGATCCTGGCAAGCAACTTCGCTGGATTCGGATGAACTGCCCCATCCAATTCGAGGCCTGGCCAATCATGCTGCCGTGAGGCGTGCATTGCGAGTGGGTCTCAATTTGGCAACCGCCCAAAACATCCCTGTCCACGAGCTGCCGGTTTTCTGGTCTGTGCGCCGAAG
Organism: Amesomyces nigricolor; assembly: GCA_004802645.1. Taxonomy (NCBI): domain Eukaryota; kingdom Fungi; phylum Ascomycota; class Sordariomycetes; order Sordariales; family Chaetomiaceae; genus Amesomyces; species Amesomyces nigricolor. Next base: position 1,118,921 of record SRKS01000004.1, read on the forward strand.
AAGAGATCTTCCCGGGGCCAGGCCAGGCACCCACTTCTCATTCGGCAAAGTGTTCTGCCTTGTCGTTGTCAGCATCCATCCCATGGATGGAACGAACATCCACACCTCATTCTTTTGGTGGAGAGGAGGCTGTGCTGGCGTCTTTTTCCAGGTGGGATGGAAGACGCCGGCGGATCAACGGAACCGATCACGAACACGTGGAGCGATCTTCCCCTGGGGTCTTTGGGGAGAGATTCATTTTGGCCCCGACTCAGTCTTTTCTCTGCCTCGCATTGCCTACCTGCTTTGTCACATCATAGCCGCCGGCCTTGGACCCATCACATCCCTCTCAGCCATTCAACGACTGTTGCCTCCACACGCTGCAACCAGCGCAGGATTGTTGTGAATGGGGAGATGAGGGAACGTTTCAATCATATCCATCTCTGGCAACTTCCCAGGACCCCCCCCCCCCCTTTCCTGCCGCCCAGACAAGTGTCATCTTGAACAACTTCCCATATCTATTGTTAGTTATTTCCCACTCGAGATTGTTGCTCTGGCTCAACTTGAGTTTGTCTCCTCTTACTTCTCTTTTTCCCAAGCCCATCTCTTGTTGTCTTTTTGCTGTTTTTCCTCTTCCTGAATTTCAGGGTGTCCATCACTTGCTGGATACCGACGGCATTGCGACCACAACCACCGGTCCACATGGCTATCCTCATTACCAACTTCCTGGGGATGACTCTTTCAGCATGCACAACTAAAAGCTCTCGGGAGGCCCACAAAGAACGTTCCCTAGGGAAGAAGAGGGCATGAGAAAACTCGGGAGGGAGGATGCCTTGGGGGCAACCATCTGGACGCTGCGCCACCCACGGGGAACCGGCCGAAGCATACACCAAACGTGGCGACACCACTCTGGCTTCGTCACTCTTCAGACATTCTCGACATACCGTCGTTGGGATGGGCTCGCCCTGCGCTGAGACATGACATCGTGGCCGTTGACGCAGCGTCGCCGCCATCTCACAAACCAACGGGCGAGCTCCATGTTACGATACACCACGCCGTTGACCGGATCACACAAGGCGACTTAAGGGCAAATTAAGGACCGGTGTTGCAGACTACTACGGCGAGGTTTCGATACGTCATCCGCGGTTTTGTGTCTCGCTCTGACCCGGAATAACGTCGGAGGTATGAATGGTCGATTTGATATGGAATTTCCGGGGTCAGCCAGTCAACTTCGGAGCCGCATATTGCCTCGATGGGAGTGCGGCGCTCACGATATATGGGAGGGCGAGAATCTTCAGCACCGTGTTCGCAACAGCAAATACCGGCATTGAAGCATCGAAGGACAACGCCGCCGGGAAGAACTCGTCCATCGAACGGCCGGTGGTCCAAGCGGGAGTTGTTTCCGAAACCAGCAACTCCGCACTTTTTCTGCACCTGTCTGCCCATTCTGCTTTGTCGAAGTAAACTAACAAGCTAGTCGACTCCATCTGCCTAGAAACACATGGTTGAGAGACAAGGGGCCTAGCGAAAGAGTGCTATGGAGGACAAACGTCAACACTCAGCGGTTTTCAACCGAAAGACGCCGTACAGCTCCAACCGGGCCGTCCTCGCAGCAGAATGCTGTGTCGCCTTTGGTCCGGGAGAGCCGTCAAGGATGATGGCACCAACACTTGGTTTTTGAAACTGGCATACATGTCGAGTACGTATCCTTTGGCAGTTTGAGATGTTCGGAAGGTGTCACGAGACAACGGGAGGCGACCTGGCATGCTCCGGATTCAGCTCCTCAAGGGAGCTTAAGGGGGAGGTCTCCCCATATTAGGGAAGCGTGCGATGGTTCGAAACACTTGTGCCGATCGCTTTGGGAATTTCGGCGCGTCCACGGGTGTGAAGATGCAGAGAATTCCTCATGGGCATGCTGGGAATGTCGCTTTCTGTCGAGAGAGGAAGAGAGTTACTGTGTATGGGTTCTGCCATCCCTTGCGTCGCGGGTGCGCGCATCGCCATATCGACTCAAGCTGCTCCATGATCCTGCGCTCCGCCGGACGACTTTCATACCAATGGAAGCGCGGATCGGCGGGAAGCATCTGGGAGATATCCATGTGGTGGTACCGCGATGGCATTGCTGCATCTGACATGTTCAATGCATGCCGTCTTCCGAGGGTATTGAGCTCATCTCTGTGCGTACTGTGCTCGGCTTACCTCTTGCTTAGCAGAAAAAAGACCCAAGACCATCTGCTCCCATGTGTGACGTGCTCACAGGTCTATATCATGGGGAGACTGCCCCTTCTGTTCTCGAGAGTCGCACTTCAAACATCTGTCCATGAAAAGGGAGACACAGCTCACTGTATATGGGTACCTCTGTACATAGGGTACGTACCCTGGTGCATCACATCAGCCTCTGCCTGTCCATGATTCGGCCGTTTCCTGCTCCTCTCCCCAAACACACCTTTGACGGAGTATCGAAGGCCATCGTGGCAAATTTGGAGGAAGACGACAACAACAACAAACTCGGCGGCGACACCTCCATGCTGGTGACTGTCCCAATTTAGCTCAAACCAGGCGTTAATAACATGGCTCGCAGATAGCTAACAAACATACTGAAACGAAGAAACACGCCATCCGCGACACATAGCACAGCACGCAGATCAGAGCCGGGCCCAGATCGCTCGACCGGCGCCTCAGATCGGCAAACCCCTGGGAACGATCTCGGCCGGAAGCGCACCCAAGTTTGACATTCAAGACGGGCATCGGCCAACAGACGCGGTCCCCGGAAACAGCAAACTTGGGCGACCAACGGCCCCTCGACTCCATCTCGAGACAGGGACTCAGTGTTGACCATCATCCTAGCTGCTCAAAACGCGGCCCTGCACGGCATTCGACAGCCGAGAGGAATCTGCAATCTGGGTGTCGCAGGCTGGTGCTGCTTGGGTCTTGTGTCACCAACTCCCAGGCTCCAAGCAACACAGCACCAACCCATCCGCTAGCCCCCGCACAACCACACAAACCACACAACCACACCCGCACTCACACCAGGAAAATTGTGAGGAGCACCCAGTCCAACCATCCGTCTCAAATTCCCTTCTTGCGCTCTCGCTCCCGTCCCGGCGCCAATCCTAGCCTTTGGTGGGCATCCTCCGCGCGACTGCCAACATCATTCCTGGGACAAGCGAGCTGCCGTCTGAAATTGTGCGCAGAGATCGTCGGCAGGGAGTTTCGAGTTCCCAACGACGAGTCAACGACTGAAGTTGGGGGAGCGGCAGGCACGCCCCACATCAGCCCGACTCACACCCAGACCCTGGCCAGGGAAGCACTGGGAAGGAACGCGAGCTCCAACAGCGAAAACGACGTCAATTTCCACTCCGTGGATTTCTCATCGCCGAGTACCGGCACGCAAATAAAACAAAACAACCCGACTATCGACACTTGCTCACACGGCAGCATTTTCCACAGGTCTCCCGCTTTTCTGCGGACCTGAACAATCCCTGCGTCAGACCGAGAACTTGGCAGCTGCCTCACGCCTGCAGGGCTGCTCGAGCACAACCTCACCTCCATCAAGACCCTGATACCTTGGACCCACGGACATCCCATCTTCATCCTATCCATCGTCTGAAGTTGGGACAGGGAGACGGCTGCGACACCAACCAGGAGACGCACTACACCCGGCCTCGAGATCCATCTCTCTCATCCCCAGCGTGACGAGCAGCCATCTTTCTCAAAAACGGCCGCCTTGAGACCGACCAGGCCAAGATCTCCCCACAGAAACTTTCTTTTTTGGGTCGTTGGATCCCCCAAACTGACCTGGATCTTAGACTTGGGCGTAAGTTGGCGTTCTCTCACTCCCAGACCCTGGTCCCTGATTTCCGCACCCCCTGTCCTCGACCTCCATTTTTTTCTCCCCCATCCCATCCCCCTGTTCTCCTTGTCGTGTGCATTGCCAATCCTCCCCCCTGTTACCACTCTCCATCTCGAGAAAAGGGCCCCTCCTCTTCCTCCCACTGCCCTGCGGAGAACCTGAGCTTGGTCTGTCTTTGGTCCCGCTCCTGCACTGCTCCGAAAGCACGGCAAGACACCAACCATCCCTTGGTGGCACACACTGTCAGATTCGCGGAGGACCGTCTCTCGCCTGCTCGTCATTCATTCCACTGCCTTGCTGCTGTCGTTCGCATATTTTCGTCTGCTCCCCTTCCTTCTCTTCTCTGTCCATATTCTGCCTGTCCTGCGCCCTTCTTCCCTTAGGTTCTCGATACCCACCCCCTCGCCCACCACCCATCCATCACCTGCGCACACACCCATCACCCTTCTACGCAAGTACATGACTACCTAATACTCGGACGCCGTCTTGGACTCGTCTCGGAGAAGGTATGTTTGTGGGCCTCGAGACTCTCATTAATTTCCAGCATGCAGTAAGTGCTTGCATCGGCGTCGCACACGTACACACACGGTGCCCAGCCCTCGCCCTCTTCCTCCGTCTCTTTCAGCATCTCTCGCCGAGCGCCTGTCGAGACCCCCAGACGTCAGACACCGCACCCCTCCCCGCCGCCCTCACAACCTTAGTTTTGAGGTGTGGGACGCATCAGCCTTACCAATCCTCCCCCAAACCCCCACCGCTTCCCGGCTGCCTGGTTCATATGCGCCCGCCTGTTCTCGACCAGCTCGGAGTTTTCTAAACGGATGCTGACAACCCCTCCCCATACTCAGCGCCTAGAAATCTAACTGCCTCGGGGCAATATACCCTATTCTTATTCCAACGTCTATACCCGTGCCGCTATCGACGCCCGCGCAACACACACCGATCACCTATCGTCACCTTGATTCTGGGCGGACAGGCTTCCGTGCCAGCTACATAAACCCTCGACATACAAGCTTGGTTTTCCACCCACCACCTCGTCCCTCCCGGAATACACAACTCGTCTTCCGCAATGGTGTCCGATGTAAGTCACTGCCTCAGCCTTTATCCTACCACATCCTGCGGTTCCATCGCTCCGTCAGTGGTGCCGTCTGGGATTGACTTTAGTCTCCCACAATATCATGGAACTAACCTTGGGTGGTACGCCAGACTCGAAACAGTCGGTTTGCCGACCACGCCGGCGGACCCAACGGAAACAACGCTTCACAACATGGATTCGGGACTATCGGTGCTGCCTCGAGGTGGCCTTTTGGTGACTTCGGAAACACCACGGCAACCAAGAATTCGTCGACACGGGAAGCAGGACGAGGCGCGGGAGGAACGGGCGCTGGCCTCTTTTCCGACTCGAGCAATTTGTTCACTAGCGCTGCTTCGGGGTCTGGCGCCCTTGCTGCGACGTCAGAAGCCGACGTATGGCTTCCCAATTCCAGCCCCTGGAACCCGCCAGCCAACGCGCACGCTCGCCCGCACTCGGGCAACACTTCCCCACAAAGTCGGGCCGACACCTCCCTTCACGAACTCAATGGACACCCGACACATTACACAGCTGGCCCCAACGGCGCCCAGAGGCGTCGGAACGGTTCGAGGATGTCGAACGTCTTGAACTCCTCAAGCGCTGGGCTGAATTCGAGCAACACAGACGACGATTCGGGCTGGCGTGTTCTCGGCCGGATGGACACACGGCCACAAACACAACAATCTGCGTTCTTGACAGACGCTGGGCGGGGCCTTTCGCGCGATTTTGGGTCCGGCCACGACAACATTGACCGCCATCCGCAGGCTAACAACTTCTACAGCGATTCGGGTTATGGTGCCCCCTCGGAACCCTCGACGCGCTCCCAACGCCCATCAGTCTCCGGGCTCTCCTTCACGGCAAACAACGCAAGGGGTTATGATCAAAACGCTGGGCAGTTTCCGGACTTAGATCTTACGACGAGCTACCTTGGAAATTTGGACGTGTCTGACGGCACCAACGGGGGTGTGGGCGGCTCCTCCAACGGTTATTCTTACGGCGGAGGGCTTCCAAGCTTCCGTTTCAACCCTGGGACGCGACCTTGGGAAAACGGACGGGGCTACGGGGCAGACTCTTCAAACACCCTCTATGCGAACGGCGCAGTATTTGAACCACGAGGCTCAATAGCGAGCAGGGGCTCCCCGCGCAGCGTTTACCGTGCCGGCAGCGCTCTGAACAGCCCAAGAAACTTCGCAAGCACGCCGCATCAGAACGGGAACGCCTCCTCCAGGCCGGTATCAAGAGACCCTAGGACGGCTCTGGATTCCGATCTGCGGCTCATGGCCCAGCACTTCGTCCAGCAGCCGCAGGCGCACCTGTTCCAGAACGGGTATTTTGGCCCTGAATATTCACACTTTCAGCAGATCTACGGAAATGTACCCGATGCGAGGCAGCCCACGCCCTTTACCCCGGGTTTTGGCATTCCCGTCCCACCTTTTCTCGTCGGCGGCGCCGTCCAGACTCCTCAGGCGGGGGGGCAAGACGCGTGGAGGGGCATGAGGAGCGAAGTTCTCGAACGCATCAGGCGGAACTCGAGGTCCATCAAACAACTGGAGCTGAAGGTAAGAGACCTGCTGTCATGTGTTGGTGTCCGCATGCTTATTCGCGACCGCAGAACCTTTCCGGTCAGATCTCGGAGATCTGTGGCGATCAGGCCGGGTCACGGTTCATCCAAGGCAGACTCGAGTCAGCCAACAGCGACGAGAAGGAACATGTCTTCCACGAGATCATGCCGAATGCGGTTCAGCTGATGAAGTGCGCGTTCGGCAACTACGTGATCCAAAAGCTCTTCGAGCACGGCGATCAGGCCCACAAGAAGGCCCTGGCCCGCGCCATGAAAAGCCGAGTGGTCGAGCTGTCGACGGACAAATACGCTTGTCGAGTGGTTCAAAAGGTGCGTGGTTTGATGCAATGTCGGTTGCTTCTAAGGCTGACCTCAAATAGGCTCTCGAGTACGTATTGGTTGATCAGCAAGCCGAGCTGGTCAAGGAATTGGAGAAGGATATCCTGACCGTCGTCGAGAGCGTCCACGGCAACCACGTCGTCTCGCAGATCATCGCGGTCGTCCCGCGGCAACACATCGACTTCATCATGGACTGCCTCAAGGCCCGCGTTCAACAGCTGTCCTGCCACCAGTACGCCTGCCGGGTCATCCAGCGCGCCCTGGAGCACGGCTCCGAAGCGGACAAGTTGGACTTCATGAAGGAAGTGCACGACTGCGGCTCGGCACTGTTGTCGGATCCATACGGCAACTACGTCGCCCAGCATGTCATCGTCAATGGAGATCCCGAAGACCATGCCCGGATGGTCAACCTCGTCATGTCGCAGCTTGTAGCGCTGGCGAAGAGCCAATGCGGATCGCACGTCGTGGAGCGGTGCATATTGCACGGCACCCTTGAGGAGAGGCGGGCCATGAGGGATCTTCTCACCAACTCAGGCGAAGGCGCCGATAGCCTGCTATTCCAGTTGATGAGGGATCAGTTTGGGAACTATGTCATCCGTAAGTTTTCTGCTGCGAGGTCACCAACGAGCGTCCATGATACTAACACCCCCCAGAAAAGCTAGCCAACAGCCTTCAAGGCCCAGACAAAGACGAGATGATCGACAAGATGAAGCCATACCTCCAACGGCTGCGGGTCGCAGGCGCCACAGGCAAGCAGATCAGCTGCATGGAGAACCTCATCCGCGAAAACACGCCCAACGGCACGACCGCCACCTCAACCGAAACCGCTACCGAAAACACCCCCGCTGCCACGCCCACGTCCACCGCCCCAACGTCGCCTGGCCCCGCGCTACGCCTAGATCTCAACGGCGACGCTCCACTACCCAACCTAACCATGGACCCTAGCAGTCCTCTCACGCCACCGTCGGTCACGGCGTCGAATGGGGAGGGGGCCCATAAGGAGGACCACCACCAGGCTGCTGCTGCTGCTGCTGCTGCGTTTCGGCCGTTGGAGAGAGGGCAGGTGAAGGTCTTGTAACAGCAACATATGCTGTGTGCGCTGCTTCACTTCGGGTTCTCTATCTATCTATACTCTTACGTCCACAACGTGCTGGACGTCTGGTTAATGCGTTTCTAAATACCTCATCTTTCTCTCTATTTTTCTTCTCGGTCTAGTGATGTTTCTCAGATGCCAATTTTATACACGAAGACTCGGACACAACACAGACGCGCTGGGTTTAGCTTCAAGTTGGTTGCTTGGGTTCTGGCGGGGGGTTCTCAGGGTGGGAATTAAGATCAATGAGAGGATCAGTCAGGCACGACGCAATGGTAAATCATGTAAAAGGGTATGCTGCATAGCCCTCGGATCTTTTTATCCCTCTTTTCTTCTATTCTATGTTCTTCAAGACGGAGATGGGGCAGGACAGGACATGATCTACTTCTTTTTCTGATGATGATGATGAGATAATTGTTACTTTGGGCCAGCGGGAGTAGAGATTTTCTCTTTTCCCTCTTTTCTCACGGCGCTGTTTGTTTTGTTTTGAGATTTCCCTTGCATGGTGGGTTTGGTACCTTACTGCCGGAGATGGACCATGCCAATGGGGGGTGGAATGGGACGGAGGTGAGGGCTGTTGGTAGATATGAATGGGCCGCTGCTGCTACCAGATTTCTTGTTCTTCTACGTCTCTATTTGTTAAGGTGTGCCTGGAGTGCGCTGGGTTGATGCTATATGGATTGTTGCTTTTTCTACTGTGTCTGGTGCGCCGCTGATCGATTAGTTTGGTATGATACGAGATCTATGACACATGTTTCGACTGGCCGATTGCTCAGTAAGGGAGAAAGGATGGCATGAGATGGCATGGGATCGAAGGATATGGGATGAAAAAGGGATGGTGAAGTGTAGTGAGGAGTTGAGACATGTATGCTTTGCTATACAACGCATATAACCGGACGAAGGGCATCTGAGAGTTGTGATACGGGTTGGTTGACCGGCTAATGATGCGTATGTTCTTGGGTGGGATGAGGTGAGGTTGAATCTTGGACTGAACTTGCTTTGAGCGGTAGTCAGGAGAGGAACATATTTCTCCCGCCGCCCACTCTTCTTCTTCAAAGCATAGTTCTTGCGCTTAGTCCGGGATGTGCTGTTCACACGGTCAGTGAAGGGGGTTGGAAATGCTTGGTCTGATCTTCCCTGATCCGGTATGGGCTTCCGTTAGTTGGTCGGTTAATCGGTTGGGAGGGTGATCCAACGGATGGAATCAAAGGGAACTATGTTTTGGCATGGATGGGAGAACGTATCTGAACGGGCGTCGTGGGAAAGGGGAGGCGCGTACTTAAAGGATGGGATTGCTCTGTTTTGGAAAACACCATATCTCTCTCTTTGTTCTGCTAAGGAGTTTGCTCTTGCTCGCTTGCATCATGAAACGGGGTGTGGTGGTTTGATACACTTTCGAGGAGGTATGGTAAGGATAAGAAAGGATGGTTTCACTCACATATTTATGAGCATGAGAACCCAGAAACAATTGCCAGGGAAGACAACCGAGTAAGAAATATACAACTGAGTTTTGGAAAGACAAGGGGTTTGGGAGAGCTTGGGAGTGGAGGAACCCATGGCTATGAGGTACGGACAACACGCCCACACATAGACACGCTGTTGCAGGCCACTGCCCGGCCATCTGCAGACCGCCCGCGTTTCTGCCACCCGCCTGCCTCTGCAGCCTACAACTGGGCTGCAGCCTCCCACCTTTTTTCTCACCACCAACCAATACACACGTTCTCACCAGCTTTGCCGCCGTGCCTCCCAACACACGCTGTTCACAGTGAGACAGGGCATTCAGGGACCCAATAAAGGGTTGAGAGGGGGGCTTTATTTTCCCTCCAAAATAGGGTTAAACTTCTGTTTCTCTAAATGATGTGGTAGTGTATCTATCTTGCGGTCTGCCACCGGTTTCTTACCCCTTTCACAGAGCCATCTTCTGTCTCTCAACCCATGAAAGTCCTCCCTCTCAGCATAAAACAACAGGGAGAAGGCGAGAATTTCTCAGGAGAGACAAGAGCAAGAACAACTGGGACATACATTTGGAAAGACAATGGGCAAGGTTAGGAGGTGGGCACGCTTCGTTGTAAGGCGTGAGGTCTTGGGTAAAGCTGACCACTCCGTAGAGGTTGATCAAGTGTAGTGAACATTGCATCTGTCTCGGGCAAATTCAATCGAGCGATGTCGCTAGGTCAGCCAACCTCTCTGCTTAATGAGTGTTTCCGGCGTGTTGAGTCCGGTTTGTGGCTCAGGGACGCGTCGAAGTGAGTACTCACAAGTCAACCATATCCACAAAAGATCACCAGGGACATCCATTTTGAACAACAAACCCAGGATGCTTGAATCCAAATCTCACTATCACCAAGTATAACCAAACAAGCCGATCTAACATGCATGCCCTCCTACACAAGCGCCACGAAGCCCACCCCTCCTTTCACGCCACTGCCTCTACCTTCTGCTCCTCCTCTTCCTTCTTCTGCTCCTCCTCTTCCTTCTTCTGCTCCTCCTCTTCCTTCTTCTGTTCCTCCTCTTCCTTCTTCTGTTCCTCCTCTTCCTTCTTCTGTTCCTCCTCTTCCTTCTTATGTTTCTCCTTTTCCTTCTTCTGTTCCTCCTTGTCTCTGGCCTCCCATTCCAGCTGCCGGGCTGCCCGCCTCTGCCTCAAATCCGGTCGCCTTTTCATGAAACTGTAATACCATTTCGTCGAGAGCGGGATCTTGCGGCCGTTGGCAGCCGCCAATTGGGATGCAAAGTCGATGATCGATGTCGTAGGCATACGCGAGCCCCTCGTCGTCTCCCAGTGATCTATTGCCTTGACAATGCGAGTAAGGTCCTCTGCAGAGAACCTTGTTGTGGGTGTGGGCTTGGGTTTCTTTGGGGCCCGAACCTCCGACTTCTCGGCGTCCCGCCTCTGCTTCAACTTTGGATGCCTGCAAAGAAAGACGTGGTACCAGCTTTGGCTTACTGGTATCTCGCGGCCCCTGGCCAAGGCCATTTGCGAAGCAAGGGCCCGGATAGTTGCCAGAGGCATTAACGACCCCTTGGTAGTATCCCATAGGTCTACCGCCCTGAAAAGGGAATCCTCGTCCTCTGGAGAGAGGACTCGTGGGCACTTCCTCCTGGTTTGCTCTCGCCTCTGGCGGACTTCCAATCTCTGGGCTTCCCGTCGTTCCTTCAAAGGTCGGTATCTATTTAGGAATCTGAAAGCCCAACTGGAACTTAATGGTTTGGGGTCGCCCCTGGCACGTATCATCTGCGTTGCCAGTTCATGGATCGCCGCTGCAGGCATTAGGCTGTCCCTTGCGGAATCCCATAGGTCTATGGCCTTGATAAGAGAATCCTCCTCCGTCTTAGTGAGTCTCTGGGGTGGTTTTTTTTGGCGGTTCGGCGGCCGACTCGAAACTATTTCCCCCATTCGTTTCAGTCTCGAGAGACGCCGTGCCTCCCCCAATTGCGGATACCTGTTGAAAAAGTGGTCAACCCATTTGAGACCCAGGGGTTTATGGTCGCCCACGGCAAGCAACATTTCTGCTGCAATGCTCTCAAGGGCGGCTCTAGGTATCTGCGAGCCCTTTGTTGTATGCCAGTCTTCTGCGGCCTTGATAAGAGCTTGCTCTTGCTCCGGGGAGAACCTCGTTGTTGAGTGCTGTTTCATGGCAGGGGGAGGTTTCCCCACCCGAAGTAGCTTCCGGAGGCGCCGCCTCTCCTTCAGGTCTGGGTACCTAGCCAACAAACACTTTCGATACCAGGCATTGCCCACCGGCGTGTAATCGCCCTTGGCAACCAACATGTCGTTCACAAGGTTCCTGATGGCTGCACTAGGCATCATGGACCCGCGCGTAGTATCCCACTCGTCTATGGCCTTGACAAGGGAATCCTCCTCCTCGGGGGAGAGGGCTCGGGATGTGCGGTGGTGGTTTTCGGGCACGCCGCTTTGTTGTAGCCACTGCAGGCGGCGCGCCTCCTTCAGATCCGGGTATTTACCAAGGAGATCGAGACACCACTTGCTGGAGACCAAGCGTTCGAGGCCCCTGGCACGACCCATGTCTTGCACACGGCGCTTGATGTCTGGTATAGACGGCAGCGGATGACCCGCGGCAAGGGAGTCACGGAGAGCCTGGACGAGGGAAGCCTCGTCCTCGGGATGAATGACCCGCGCCGGGCGACCCCCCTTTTCTATAGCGGCATAGCGGTAGACGGTGCTGTATGAGAGGCCGAACAGTTCCGCGGCCCGACGACGGTCGGGGACTTGGTTGTTTCGAAGAGCATCGACGGCGGCCTGTATGCGGCTTTCCTGGCGAGCTTTGTCAGAAGGGTGCTGGGGGGTGGTTTGGAGGAAGTGGGTGGCCTACGGTTGTGGGAAACGAAGACAGGTCTGGGGTTGGAGTCGACGGCAATTTAGATGATGTTGATGTCCAACGGCGGGCCACTCCGCCAAAGGCCTGGAACACTTTCATTTCGGGGCGCGCTGAGTTCTCGAGACCCCATGGGCTCGTGCTAAGAATAGCGTTATTGTCTGGCGGTCAACATGAGAGTCGGGTGTGAATCACGACGTGGACTTTGTGAATGTTGTGAATGTTCTGAATGTGGTAAGCTGTTCCGAACTGCACAGTCCTCCAGCCACAAGACGCTAACACTCAGACTGCTGTCAAAGTTGGCTACTGGTGGTGTTTTGAGACAAGCACCTGGAATGAGATTGAACCTTTGAACGCTGCTTGTTGGGGGCGTGAGAACAGAATCCATCTATTGGATGCTGTGCATGTCGTCTCAGAAATCAGAAATCAGAACCCTCAACCCTGGAACCCAGACCCGCCCGCCAGACCAGGCTCCCAGGCCACAGGGACCCACAGCCTGGAAAGGCTGATTGCTCCACTCAGCGACGACTCGGCCTCCCAGGTCTTCGTCAGCCCGCAACTGGGGCTTCGCTCTCGTGCCTCTTTGAGTCGCCATAGCCGCCCCTGCGCTCCCCTTCCGGCCTCAAATGGGGGTGCCTGCTAAGGAAGGTCCGGGGCCACGTGTTAGAAAGTGGACGCGGCTCGTCACCGCCCCTGGCAAGCAGTATTTTCCACGCAGCGTCTGCGATGGCCGCCATGGTCATGGGCGAGTCCCTCTCGGTCTCCCATGCCTCTATCGTCTTGGCAAGGGCCTCCTCCTCCTCTATGGTGAGCTTCCGTGGTAGTTTGCGCTGCGGGCTACTAACGCGCGAAGGCCTTGCGTGCTTTTCGTTCCGCAGCCGGGCATACCGTGCCTCTTTATAGTCCGCGTGCCTTGCCAGAAAAAAACCCATCCAGTGCGCGCCCAGCGGCTTGGGGTCGCCCTTGGCAATCAACATTTCCGTTGCCAGGCTCCTGATAGTCCGCGTAGGTATGATAGTGCCACTCGCCGCCTCCCACTCGTGGATAGCTTTGAGAAGGGACTCCTCCTCTTCGCCGGTCAGCCGTCGACTAACGGAGGACGGGGCGCGGCTAGGCACAGCGATGCCAGCCTTCTCCCTCTTCAGATACCTCTGCGAGAAGAGACGATACCACTGGGCGCTTACGCCGGAGGCGTCGCCTCTTTTAAGCAACATTTCCGTCGCAAGGCTCATGACAGTCGATGGAGGCATTGGCGACCCATTCGTAGACTTCCAGAGGTCCATGGCCTTGAAAAAGGATTCCTCTTCCTCTGGGTGTAGTTTCTGACTCCGGGCCGGAGGGCGATCAGCTTTCTTCTTCCGGCCTTGTGCCCGTAGTTCTTGTTGACGGGCACGCCGCGCCTCCCAAAAGCTTGTGCGTCTGTAGAGAAAATGGGTAAACCATTTCTCGCTCAACGGCCTGTTGTCGCCCTTTTTCGCCAACATTCCTTCGCCAAGGTCCATTACGGCCCGCCTAGACATCACCAAGCCCGTCGTGGTTTCCCACAAAATGATATTTCGGATTAGCTCATCCTCCTCCTCTAACGTAAAGCGTCTGTTATGACGCTCAAGATTGTTTCCGGTCACTCGGTACCTTGCAGCATATCGCGCGTCACTCAAGTCCGGATGCCTTCTAAAAAGGCCTTCATACCAGTGGTCGGTCAACGGCTCGTCGACGCCCCTAGCAAGCAGCATCTCTCTCGCCAGGCTCTTGATAGCTGTTTGGGTCATCATCAGACGCGCAGTGGCATCTGTGGCAACGATGGTCTTGATGAGGGATTGCTCCTCCTCCGGGAGCAGCAGTCGGCAATGGGGTATCGGAATGGGTCTCGGAGTTTCACGGTGGCCCAGTCGGTTGTAGTAATAGTCGAGGGTGCTTTTGGGGATGTCGAACACCTTCGAAGCCCGGTAAAGGCTGGGTACCTGTTTGTTTCGAAGAGCTGCGAGGGCGGCTTCGATGCGACTTTGCTGTGTTGGCAATAGTGTCAGAAATGGCAATGGCTGGGAAGAGACAATAAGGGCTTATAATCTGCCGTGTTTGAAATCTTGGAAGGGTGTGGCTTACGCGTGTGGGAAATGATGATGGATCTGGGAGAGGTGTCGATGGTGGTGCCCATTCCGCTCTTAGTTGAGATGATGTTGAATTCCAACGGCGCGCCACGGCGCCGAAAGCTCGAAACGCTTTCATTTTGTGTGCTGCCTTCTTGAACCGAGGGGAACTGGCAGGGCGAAACGGGTGTGTGGTTCACCGGCGGTGAGGCTCAAGGAGAAGTGAGGGCCGCCTGGTGATTGCTGCTGGACTCTTCACCCCATCAGATACCGGCAGAGGGTGGATCAGAGAGCCTTAGGAGTTGTCCCTTCGTCACCGGCAGCCGAGACCCAGGGAGTAATGTCCTTCGATTGAGTGCCTGAGATGATGGATGACCAGTCGGATTGTCGTCAAAGAGCTCCCATTGTTATGTGACACAGTTTTTCTGGTGCCTCCAAGTCAAACCGGCTCCCAATGACACGCCAAATGTTGGTGACCTCTGGGTGTGAGCATTTCATGAAGACTCACGAAAACATGACAGGCAATGATGGTCAACACCACGAGCCGATGGTGAATCTCCGTAAGTTTTCCAAACGGGCCGAAAATTGACACTAAGGGTTAGGGTTATGCATGAGAATACGACCCCGACACGTGCCCGAGGAGCTGGTGTGGCCGGTGAGACCCACTCTGAACTCTGCCGCGAATGGCGGGGCTTGTGTGAGCTGAGCTCGCTGACGGGAGTTTGGTTGTGGTCAAGTTGCAGGAGGCAGCATTCAAACCTCAACCTACGGTAGGTACCTTACCGTCGGGTACCTTACAGAGCTTACTTACCGTACCAGGCTTCAGACTCTGATACAGACACCTTGTAGCACGCTCAACACCACCAACTATTGTGTTGACCGCATCTCATGCACTTGCATGAAGCAAAGCCGCATTTCACTTTCCGTCGAAATACACATCAAGGCAACTTGCATCGACAAAAGAGAGAGCAATTGGGGGAAGAGGTTGCTTTTTAGTTGCTAATCTACCCATGACCGCTGACAACGAACACCGCTCAAGCAGAGTCCCGCACAACGCTCCAATCGCTCCAGAGTCCACCGCACACATGTCTGCCACTGCCCAATACAGCCCTGCTTCATAGTCCCATACAACCCATGCCATCCGCTCGACATCGTTCTTCTCTCGAGCCATCATCAGTGCTCTACCTCCCCACAGCGTGGTAGCTCCCCAAGCCAGTCGGCCCCCTCCAACGCGGAGGGAACCATGAAAAGTCCCATGCTAAACAGTGTATCCACTTTCCCAATACATGTCCTTTCTCGTTTCGGCCGCATGCCCTAAGCAATTTATGCTCTCCTCAAGGCCCGTTTCAGGCTTCCCTCCACAGAGTACATGTACCAACTGCCCCTTCCACTCCTCACTTCTTCATCGGCCCTCCCAAAACCCTCACGACAATCTGCCTAACCCCGCCCGCCATATCGTGGTGCATGAACCCCTTGGACCAATCATAGCCGACAGCGTAGGCCAAGGCCCTGCCATCGTGGCGGAAGGCGACCGAGGTGACGGGGCCGGCAGCCTTGGGGTAGGTGTTGAGGCGCCGACGGAGCGTCAGGTCCCACGGGGCGTACGAGCCGTCGCTACCGGCCGTGACGAGCACGTCCTTCTGCGACGGGTCGAAGCACACGGTGTTGACGGTGTAGACGTCGGTCTGGTTCTTCTTGGTGGGCGAGGGTTCCCGGTGGCACTTAAAGCTCAGGGGTTTGAGTCTGCGCAGCCTGTTAGTTTGGCGCGTAAAAGGGTAAGGAGGGGAAGGAGAAAGAAACGTACGTCTCGTCCTTCTCATCCGCGACTTGAGCTGACGCACGGCCTTCGATGCCGCCAACCGCCCAACGGGAGCCATCGGCGGAGAGGGCGACAGCGCAGGTCTGGTTCGAGAGAGGCGACTTAACGACCCTCGACACCTTGAGCGGGTCGCCGTGCAGGTCGACGAAGTGAACTTGGTTGTCGGCGGTGACGGCGCACAGGCGGCGGCCGGCGGCGTCCATGGCGTAGACGCGCTCAGGGAGCTGGAGCGCGCCGATGGGTTGCTGTGGCTGGCGGAGGTCCCAGTAGCGCACCGTCTTGTCCCAGGAGCCCGAGGCGAGGATGGGCCCGTTTGCTGAGGGGATTTCGACGAAGCGCACCGACCGGACAGGCGAAGTATGACCTTCAAGCGTCATGGTCTGCTGGGAGTTGAGGTTCATGATGTGAATCTTCTTGTCCGCTCCTGCGCCGGCAACGAGGGTTCCGTCCTGTCCTGAGAGTTAGTCGACATGGTCACGGACAGCAGCGGGTAAGCACTCCACACTCGCCTATTGGAACCGTTCGTATTTGTTCGTTTTCAAGATAGGTGTTTCGCCCTCGATCGATCGGGAGCTGTGGAGTTAGAGACTTCATGTCGGACTTACCTTGCTGAAATCGCAGTCGAGGACGGGCGCGCCGGCGGTGATGGCAGCGACGCCTCGGATGGTGTCGGTAGATGTGGAGTTGGAGGCATCGTAGATGTAGACTTTCCCATCCCAGCACGACGCAGCCAAGTGGTGGGCCACAGGCGACCAGCGCAGCGCTGAGATGGTGTCCTCAGGCCCCTTAGGAAACTCGACCTCCCTGTCGGTAGAGGGCGTGCTGAGATTGCCGCCAAATGCCATCTTCAATGTTCCAGGTTGTTGATTGGAGATGTGACTTGGTGGTTGAAAGAGTTTGCCCAGACAGTCGGGCAGCGCTGGTGCTGGTGGTGGGGTTTTATCGAGAAACGCGGATCCCTCGACGAACACCGCGGACCCTTGTCTGGGGTCACATGCTGTGGAATCCTCTGGTTTTGGCCAATCATTGACAGGCTGCGGACAGAAAGGCAGCCTGCCAAGCCAGCTTAGTCATGCAAAAATGACCAAACTCACGATGATCAGTGACTGTGTGCCAACCGAGTTCTTCCCACTGGTTCGCAAGCAGGCAACCATCATATCAACCTCACTTCCTCCCAAGGCTGACTCATCAGTCACTCTCCTGCACAACCTGAAACCGATGCTGGAAGTTGGGGCATATCGACACAGAACTTTCACGGCCAGTTCGAGTTCACTAAACTCTGCTCGAGGCGAACGATAGATAATTCTTTCCCCGAAGTCCCTACAGTTCGCAAACCCATGACGACCTGTACCCATGACTACCTGTACCCAAAACTCCAGCCCATGCCCCAACCACCCGGACAGCTTGTTTCTCCCAGAACCCAAAATACCAACCCATACAAATCCCATCATTGTAGATTTCCCATATATATCTCCTCCCACATATACATTTTCCATACGTACCTTATCTTCCCAATACATACCCCAACCCTCCCCAAATCTACAACCCAACAACAACCCCCACCCCCACGGCAACCCCCATCACTACCACCAACCCGCTCCCAAACAAACTCCTTCCTAATGCCCCTGAGTCCCTCCCCCCCGCCGCCTCCGACGCATTATTTCCCCCCCTCAACCCATCCGTGGCCCTCACCGGCGCCTCCACCCTCGTCGCCTCCGGCACCGCCTCCTTCCCCCTCCCAATCTCCACGACCCGACTCGCCGTGACATTCACCCTCGCCTGCGCCATCGCAATCTCGTTGTTCTCCAAGTCATACACCACATACGCCGCCCTGAGAAATGTATCCCCCAGCACGTTGGTCCCGTCGCCCGCGGGGCCGATGCCGAACAGACAGCCGGGGGAGCCGTCGGGCAGGGTGGGGCGGTGGCCCGGGCCGAGGTCGATGATGAGGGATTCAAGAGGGACGGTGATGGTGGGGGAGGTGAAGGTGAACATTATCTGGGTGGATTGGGCTTGGGAGGAGCGGATGAGGGAGCAGGGGACGTAGGCGTTTTCGGAGCGGGAGTCGTACGTGGCGCCGACGGCGGTGAAGATCTCGTGAGCGAGGGCGTCGGGCAGGTAGGTGATGGAGGAGCCTGTGTCGAGGAGAACCGCGTGGGCGAGGGAGCCGCCGCCGATGGGTTGGTCGTTGACTTGGAGGTTGGTGAGGGTGATCATGAATTCGGTGTAGATGTGTGAGGTGGACTCGACGGGGAGGATTTGGAGCGGGGTGTCAAACTTTTCGGCGTCGATGCCGCCGAAGAGGATGGTGCCTGTGTTGGAATCGATGTCGTTCAGCCAGAGGGAGTAGGCCTGGGACTGGATCAGGTTTGAGGCGACCATCTGGGCGGGGAGGTTGTTGTAGGGCTTGAGTTTCGCGCGGCTGACTTGCACTTCATTGATCGGGTAGCCGATACCGAGGATTCCTTGGGAGTTGGAGCTCGAGTAGCCGATGCCGAACTGAAGCCGGTCGATGGACTGCCCGCCGATGGTGAAGGTGTCCGAGACATAGTCGCCGCTTGCGCGGGAGCCGTCGACGTACGAGATGTTGAAGTAGCTGCTGACGTACTCGTAGGTTGAGGACGAGTTCGCCGAGTACGTGCCGGTGTACTTGCATGGGTCGTTGCTCGATGTGCACAAGACAGAGGTGGGTGTGTTGACCCAGAGGTCGCTGCTGCCCGTGTCAAGGTGCAGCATCACCGGCTTAGCGGGCGTTCCGACAGTTGCGTTGATAAAGTACAGCGTTTCCTGGTTTTGTTAGAGCGAGCAGTCACAGATGGTGTGTGAGAGCCGGCGCACCTCGTTGTCCAAGTCGGACGAAACGGCACCTCGTTTCCTCAGCTTGTTTCGATGGACTGGGTTCCGGGGTGGCCGCCTCTGGGTATCCAGGCCGACCACCCTCAGCCCAGCCCTCCTTTCTGGTATTAAGAAAGCATGGACTGCTTGAGTGAGTATGGCCGCGACGGGCAAAAGCCATGCCGCCTTCATGTTCAACTACTTGATGTCGAGCACTGAGAGAATGGCCGGTTTCGAGCGAGCGTTCACTGGCAACGACAAATGGTGTAATATGGAGAAACGAAGATTCCGGGGCTACTTCTGATTTAAGATATCCAGTATATGATGGCCCGCTGGTGAGGATATGCCGTGTCTGTGCGGACGGCCGCAGTTCTTTCGTCATCAGTCCAGCAAGCCGACGCTTTGAAGTTTATCAGTCACAGCCGGTAGAACCCAGCCACCGAGACGGGCAGGATATGGCAGAACGAACGGGGAAAATAATAGGTAGGCAAGAAACAAAGAGAGAAGAGATAGGTGCTAGCCGAGGAAGCGAAAAAAGGCTGATTTGATGGACATAAGGGGGAGGGAGACAGAGGACATGATTGCCGGTGCGCAACTGGAGACGCACCCAGGTCCACGGACTGGGAACAAGGCTCCACGGAGAGCTGCAATGGCCTAAGCATGGGGAGGTACCGGAAGCAACCAGAACTGGTGCGACTCCGCAGCCAAAACATGACGGCAAAAGGGAGAGTTGCCCAGAGATAGGATACGCGGTTGACGTCGAGCCTTCTTGGTAACCTCGGGAAGTATATAGGGAGCATCCTTGAAGTTGAGCACGCCCGGATCAAATTCCGGAGGATGAAAGGAGTACGGGCGATGCATTCTGAGTTGAAGCCTGCCATGAAGTGTTACTATGATGTCTCGAATTGGAGTAAATGTGTAAGGTAGGGAGAAGTTGGAATTGTTGTGCCCTCGCAAACACCTTCAACATGAAAGTTGCCAGGAGGGACAGAGTGTATTACACAGCACACGCGGCCTGCGGTAACACTGATCGCGGGGCCACCGCACGACGGCCCGGCGTGTCGGAGACGTGAGGTGACCGCGCGGACCGCTCCAACTGGACGTGGACCGCACATTGCGAGCTATTATGCCCAGATGCTTGGGCCGGAGGTTCCTGTCGTGTAGGTCAACAAGGTCTCAGTTCCATGGCAAATAGTGTACAACAGCGGGAGAAGGGTTGTTGGAGAGGGCCGGAAAAGAGACAAAAGGCAAAACGGGCAATCGATTGTGGTTCATCGTCTTGCACAATCAAATCTGAGGTGAGGTCAGAGATCAGAAATCCGCTGTGGGACAGAGAAGTCTTGGCGCAGGAGACCACTGGCTTGCTGCCGATTGGCTAGAGATTTGAGCATCTCTCCGCTCCACGGTCATCTGTGATCCGTCTCCGTCGCCATCGAGTTCACACAGCTCCGGGAGACAGAGGGTGGACGATGGTCTTTTATGACGGCCCCGAAAGATTCATCTAAAGAGTGTGGTCAAAGCTTCAGTCTGTTCCTACAAGCCGGTCTGATGTTCTCCCGGCTTACTTGGACCAGGGATGGAATGTGTCCCGGCTCTCACCCGTCATCCCCAAGGCGACGGGGACGTAGGGATGTCAAGAAGCGTGTGAAAACGGGTTGTATCCGTTCGAATCTTTGGGGGGGCAGATCCCTTGGTTTTGTTCCTTCTCATCCTCCTGCTCTTCCCTTCTTGGCCCCAATGCTGCTCACAACCAGAGGCCGTTCTTTGTCAGGAGAAATACCACGTCCTGCGGCTGAGGACTTTCGCCTAGGACACCAATCATACGAGGATGCAAACGCCTTGTTGATCTTGATTGGGAGGGAGGCTTACAAGCCATCCACGTGCGGAGTCTTGGGGACGCGTCACCTTCAATTGTGCTACATGAGCTGCGCCTCAAGCCCCCTCAACCGTTGCCTTGTCTTAGCGCTGAACAAAGACGGATATACTTGTCCCTTTTCCTTCTCGAGTCTCCAGTCTCTGTCATAGAAGTTCCGCTTCATGTAGTCAACTATCTCCAGGTGATTTGGTTAAGCTTGTAGAGTGTACACCCTTATCCGAGAGCACAAGTCACCAGAAAACCTTCTGGGTAATAGACACCACCCCAGAGAGAACCCTGTCAACCGCGGGGAGTAACAAAGTCAACCACCGTGGCAATGGATCTCGTCAATCTCGATCGATGGTATGTCTCCGGGCCACTCACCCCCCATCCAACCCACTTGGTGAGACACTAACATCCGTGGTCCAGCCCAGTCTATGCCGTACGCCCCGCCCCCTGCTGCTTGACTGAGACCCCCATCTATAAACAAGAGTTCCAACTGACCAGACAGTCCTTCTTCGGAGCGATGGGGTGCGCTTGCGCCATCGTTTTCACCGTCATCGGCGCTAGCTACGGCACCGCCAAGTCGGCCGGCGCCATCTTCTCCTCGGGAATCATCCGGCCGGACCGGATGATGCAGAACACGTGTGTTCCGTACTTCCCTATCCCTATCATCCCCGTCACAACAGAATCCCCATTCCCAACCCTTACTCTCGTAGCCCCGTTCCATCTTCAGTGTCTCCCAACCCCAGGTTCCTCCCTCTTCTACCCCCCATCGAACCCCTTTCCCCCCTTACCTGCACAAACAGAACAGAATCCATGCTAACCTCCATACCCTAACTAGCCTCTGCGCCATCATGGCCCAAATTATCTCCATCTACGGCCTGGTCGCCGCCGTCATCATCTCCAACAACCTCATCGAGAAGATGGCTTTGCACACAGCCTTCCTCCAGTTGGGCGCCGGCCTGGCTGTCGGCCTGTGCGGGCTCGCGGCCGGGTTCGCGATTGGTGTTGTTGGGGATGCCGGAGGTTTGTTACTCTCCTCTCCCCATGTTTTCCCCTTGACTTGCGTGTTGGGGTTTCTGTGAATTGTGGCTGATAAAGTGAGACAGTTCGTGCTAGTACACAGCAGCCGCGGCTGTACATCGGTATGGTGCTCATTCTGATTTTTGCCGAAGTCCTGGGGCTGTATGGGGTGATTGTTTCGATCTTGATGTTGACCAAGTCGACGTTGGGGGTGACTGCTTGTCCTTACTAGGCCAATCTGGAGGTGAGGTAAGTTAGGAGGAGAGTTAGTCGCGGTTTGCTGTTATGTGGGGGAGAAATTCAGCATCTGAACGGTTATATTGGGTATCAGCTCGTTCTCGACTCCCATTACCTGCTTGCTGTACATATCACGCAAACCAACTAGTATCCCCCCCCCCCCCCCCCCCCCCCCGCCCTAGAGAGCCCACTCCTCTTTGTCATCACCTGCCTTGACAAACGGCTCATTTATCCTCCTAATCGCATAATCGCTGCACAAAATACTGCTTTGCCGTTAGCACACTGTCGCCCCTCTACCGTTTCGAGAGAACTTACCACGCCGACGCCACCAACGCATCCAACTCGGCAATCATAGTCTCCCTCTTCTCCCCGCCCACCAACCCCTTCCCAATCTGCACCTGACACTCCCTGATCCTCCTCGCCTTCGCCGCCGTGCTCTGCTCCAGCACCCTCCGTCCCAAACAATCCGAGTGAAACGCGTGTTGGCACGGAAACACAAAGAACTGCCTACTCAGCAGCGGCAGCCCACACACATAGCATTTCTCCCCCGGCTCCACAATCGCATACCGCCTGTCCAGCGCCGCAATATCTACCTTGATATTCGCCGCCGTCTGGCTGCTCTCGTCCATCTCGCGGCGCAGCGCGTCGATGTTCCGGCTGTAGTCCTCGAGCGCGGCGCAGATCTCGTCCTTGAAGTCGTCGATGACCACAAAGTCTGGAAAAAAGGGGATCAGGTCCTCAATTCGCAGCAGGTCACACCGCCGCAAGAACTCGATGGCCGTCTTGATCCCACCGCCGCCCGCCTGCCGCGCAATCACCTTCTTCGCGACGGCCAGCCACAGTTTCTTGCGCAGCGCCGGGTTCGACATGGGCCGGTCCGCGATGATGGACGCGAGTTCGACTTCGTCGTGCGCCAGCGCTAGGTCTACCGCCTGTACGTACTGTCCCATGCCCGTGTAAATGCGCGCGCAGGACAGCACGCGGCGGTTCTGGATGCATAGGCGCAGGGCAAAGTCCGGGTCGAAGCGCGGCTCGTCGCCTTGGGATTCGAGATAGGAGAGGAGTGCGGACTCGTCGCGAGAGGGATGCGAGGCGTAGATGGAGACGAGGGTGTTGTGGACGGCTGAGTCGGTCGAGGCGAGCTGGTTGACGACGTATTGAAGGTAGCGGATGGCTTGGTTCTGGGCGAGGTGGCCCTTGTAGTTGCGGTCGTACTCGAGCATCGCGGGAATGAGGTTGCGTGGATTGAGGTTGTTCTGGCGCATCAGGATCTCGACTAGCTCCGTGGCCGTGTGCGTCATGAGGACGCTGCTGTAGCGGTAGAACACCTCGGCGTCAGTCTGCCGCTTGAGCATTTTCAGAGCCTCTGACCATCGTTCTCGCTGTACCCAGTACGAGAGGACGTAGTTGTAATCGTTTACGGCGTTGGCATAGAAGAGGAGTTCCTCCTCCCGGCCGTGGCTGCTGATCACATCGTAGACGGTCTTGCGGTCGAGATCCGACTTGTGCCTGTTGACAAACTCATGGAACTCCGCTCGGACTGCTTCGAGCTGCTCCTGCGTCTGCGTCGGGTTCAGCGTGTCTGACAGCTCCGCGCCCGTGACGATGGTGTCGTCGAGCGAGTTAAGCTTGGCCATGAACACCTCGACCAGCCATGCCGCGATCATAACCCTCTGCATAATAGACGTCTTCTTGTAGGTGCTGAGCTTCGTCAGGAGATACTTGCGAAGCGCGTCCGGCTGATCGTTGTCAATAAACGTGAGCGCCACCTCCTCAAACGGCTTGCTGCTCTTGCCCCAGACACTTGCCGCCTCATTGTGCTGCCCCTTGCTCACGAGGTAGTCTCCAGAAGCGATAGCTACGGCGTCTCTTTGCGCCGGTGTATGCGCATACTGCAAGGCAGCATCGAACTGCTGCATCTGCAACATGATCCTCCAGATATCCCTGTCCTCGTCCCGCGGGACAATCTCCAATATTTCCTGGGCCGTGAACAGCCAGAAGGTATTCTTCTGCAGGTCCACAGATAGCCCGACCACTTTCTGGTCTGACTGGAGGATGACCTGGTCGTAGACGATCGCCCCGGTCAGCCGGTTGGCCACCACCACCCTAGCCCCGACCACACTGACGATATGCCAGTGCGTGAGTGCAATCGCATCAATAAAACCGGTCGAAACTTGCCTCCTCCCTGCACCCTCTGGACTCGTCAACTGGGCCCTCGAGAGCAGTTTCGCCTCTGTAAACACCCTCTTCCCCAACTCCTGTCCACTCCCATCCACCAGCAGTTTGCCATGATACACCCCATGAGCCGACAGCCACGCAAACGTCCTCTCGGGCACGTCCTCATCCCTAAACCTCGGGTGCTGCTGCTCCACGTCCGGCGAAACAACCAACATCGACTCTGCCTCTGGCGACGTCCTCCCCAGCTCATGCACGACCGACTGCTCGCCCTCAAACAGCCTCGTATATATCGACCCGCTCCCATCATGTCCCTTACCCACCTTTCCCGCCACATGGTACAGCCTCTCCCTCGTGGCCACCATCACTCTCCTCACCTCATGCTTCCCATCACTACCCCCACTAACAACATCCACCCAAAGCCCTGTCACCCCCCCTTCCCCCTCCATCTTCGCTAGCACTTTCACAAACTTCTCCTCCTTTCGATAGAACTCGGCATGCGCCTCAATGCTCGCCTCGTACACATTTCCGTCCGCCGCACCTAAGAGAATCTCGCGTGTCGAGGCGGTCGGCAGCGCGGGGCTCCACGCGATACACTCGATTGGAACGCCCCTGAGGCGGGCCAGCGGGCGCGGCTGCCGCGACTGCGAGTGCAGGTAGTAGGTCTCGCCGTGGGCGGTGCAGATGAGTAGGTGGGAGGCGGTCGGGTCGAGGAACATGCGCCGAATGGGACCGGGGTCGGAGGGCTTTTTGGGGAGGTCGATGTCTAACAGAAGACAAAGAAAGTCAGTTAGTAATGGGTGAATGGGGTTGTTTGGGTGGTGGTGTGGTGGGAGAGGGGCGTGGTACCGTCGATGTCGGCCGGCTTGTTCAGGTCGATGCGTAGGATACGGCCGTTGGCGAGGGCGAGGACCAAGACATTGTTGGCAGCCTGCCCTGCGACCAGGTCGGCTGCGATGGAGAGGTCAACGGGGGCCACGTCGAAGATGGGCAGGAGGGGCGCATCATCGGCGAGGCCGGCCACGGCTGTGGCGTCGGGCACGAAGCCGTTGGACGGGTCGAGCGCCATCGTGGTGGGTTGAGGGTTTTAGACGCTCCGCATGGTAGATGGCTTCGTGCTCTGGCTATCTGTTGTGTAGTTTTGGGCGGTGGAAGCGATGTGAGGATGTTGCGCAGGTCTCGGGTGTAGGCGGTTGGAGTGAGCAGTTGGAAGTCCAGACGACCGGGAGCTGTGTGGCTGTCTTGTGGGAGCTGTGCTGGGCTGCGTCAGTGCGTCATTGCTTGGAGCTCTCCACACCAATGCCTGCCGGGAACCGAGCTCACCCCTGAGGCCCCCCTGAATCAGCTTCCCCTGGCTGAGTGACAACATTAAATCCAGTTGGGAGATGGCAATGCGAGGAGGACTATCATTACGAACGAAAACAAGCTATGCAAGCCAAAGACAAACTATGTACACGAAGAGCAAATGGGTATCTACAGCGTACAACGGAAGGAAACGTCCAAAAAGGGGTGGCAACGCGGAGCTGTCCGCCTCGTTTGCTTCGAATATCCAAGAATCTGGTAGCCCAAAAATGCCCTCTCAAATACCATTGTTCAAATCGTGTCCTCCGAAATGATCGTCCTCTCGCCAATTGTGCTCTCGTCCCCGCTGACATCGCCATCCCCATTCATCGACGCAGCCCACTGCAACGGCTTTCTCCCTACCACCACCCTCAACTTCACCACAAACGGGTCAGTGCGTTTCGGGTCCTCGGCGACCATCTTCAACTCCTGGGCGCATTGTCGGCACAGTTCGCGCACGTAATCGGCGTCCCAGAGCAGATACTTAGTCAGCAGGCGAAGACTCGTGGCCTCCATGCCCGTCATGAGTGCAAAGAGCCACATATGACCGTACCTGCTGTTCGTACGCGACCCGACGCCCATGTTGTACACTCTCTCCCTAATGTCGACGAAACCCACCTGAGCCAAAAGATTCGGGTCCAGGTGGCGCGAGTCGCGTGGTTTGCCGGCTCTCTTGGACGCTTCGACGATGGCCGTAGTCAGAATGTAGGCAGCCGAATCCTTCGGGTAGAAGGACAAGTAGTTCTTGTCGGCAAAAAAGTCCTCCCAGTCGATAACCTCAATCCAGCCGCCCGGTTTTATGCTCCTGAAAGATTGCCTGTAAACATGACTCCAGTCGGAAAAGGCGCCCTCCATGTTCCGGATGTGCACCAAGTCGGCCGCATTTGCTGGGTGAACCCATTCGTCCTCCTCAGCATCGTCGATGTGAAACTCGGCATTCGAGGGGACTTGGGTTGGCTGGATGGGCGCAATGTCGGTACCGAATACGTCGCATTCTGGGTATCTTTCAGCCATACCGATGGCCCACTCGCCGATGCCTGTGCCGATATCAAGGATGTAGCTCGGGTTGTTAAGAGGCACGGTCGTTAGCTCGAAGTCGAACAGTTTGAGGTAGACCTGGTGCATGGCATATTGGCGCGTCTGCTCGTCCGTGTCGCACGGCAGGAAGTAGTCGCCGCAGTATTGCCGGTTGTTTTCAATGTCGAAGTTGACATCGGCAGCGTACAATGTTCGCGCCGAGTTCCTGGGAGGTGATTAGCACTCTGCCCCTCAACCCAGCATTCAACGAGTGAAGGCAACGTACATTGTCGCCAGGTCATGATCGTATTCGTACGGGCGTTCAACTTGGTAAGAAGACTGAATGCCAGGGTACATGCTCAGGGCGTACACGGAGCGCCCATGGCCCAGTGGCTCGAGTGGCCCGTCAGAAGAGTCCTCATCTATCTCGAGGCCGGCCACCTGGGCGTCTTCTTCGAGTATCACGCGAACGCTGGATGGCATAAATTCGGCATCGGCAGCTTGTGTGTAGAGGGGATCGACTTCGAGATGCCCTGTCAAATCAAGTACTCCAGTAGCATGGGCTTCGCTGCCAGGTTCCTGCCGGGCTGATGGGCTTCCGCCCGGGTGCGGATCGGGTATTGGGTTGTGGTTGTTCGGTTGCGCCGGGCTCATTGCTTCCAGCTGTGCTTATACACGCCCTGTGGCTCTGGGATTGATCGTTCGTCGTCGGCGTTTCCCCATGAGGTTGATGTGCGAGGGCGGTTTGGAGTTATTGATGGTGAGGCATAGGGGCTGCGTTGGAAGCTCGTCGAGATGGAAAGCTGGCCGCGACCAGAAGCGCGCTGTGTCGTTTTTGGGATTGAGGCCAAATTCGTTCAAGCCGGTGCCGGGTCAGCGAGGAGCGGAGGGTGGCGAGCTGGGCTGACGGAGGAGACAGGCGCAATGGCAGGGTCCCACGTGAAGATGGATGTGTGTGTCTGTCTCGAACTGTCCCTGGTGTTCGTCTGATCCAGTGCCCACGTCTGGTGTCGGCCCCGGTCAAGCGCCCATTTGCCGTGGGGGTGTTGTCGTTGATGGCGTCGAATTGGAGAGGTTCTGAGATGACGAAGGGAGGATTGGAGCGGGAAGGTCTCTGGCTTGATGGGCGATCTTGAGGGATGGCGGACGGAGCTCTCTGCATCCCCGAGCTAACGACATGCATCCATGCAGGAGCACTGGCACCCAAGACTTCCTTGCCAATGCCCAGACCGACGCCGGCGAGATGCCACTCACGCCCCTGCCAGTCTGCTGTCCATCTCCACACCTTCCAGGTCCCTGGTCAAGTGCGGGGACGCTAACTGGGATAGCCTTGCCTGCCGGGCAGTGCTCCCCCAAACTCACCCCCTCGACCCTGGACAGGCTATTGGAACTTCTTCCTTCCCTCTTCCTCTTATTAACCTCACACTCTCATCATCTCATCCGTCTGCCAGCGCATCATGCAATGCCCTGCCGACACCGACACACTGCATTGCGCATGTCTGTCTGATCGAGGGATCAGATGGATGCAGAGTATTCGTTTTTTCTGCTGTTCTGGCAAGACTGATTCGACGCAACGGGAGCGCTTGAGAGCTTCCGCGGCCCTGGACGGCGGGGCGGGACGCAGGGATGCGCAACCGAACTGACCACGAAGCGAGCGAGACCCAATCCAGCGAATTCACGATCACGAAGCCACGATTGCGGACAGCCCTGGCCATCAGGAAACGGGCGCTGGCGGGGAGGAGATCTCGCCGCTGACATGTCCCATGTCCCTCCCTCGGGCATTGTCTGATATCGACCTCGATCCAGCTCACAGCCGCATGATGAGAGGCCCTGTCTGCGAAGTCTCGGTTGCCCTGGTTGGCACCAGCTCCAAGCTCCAAACCAGAGGCGCTATCAGCGAAAGGAGTGGGGCAATAGGTCGTCAACTGCACTGGGCTCAAAGCAGAAAAGGGGCTTCACAGGCTGGAGTCGCCCAGGTTGGAATGGACTTCATCCTCCTCTCCTGGGCTCCTCTTCCGAGTCAAGGCCTGTGCTGCCTCGGATCATCACCTCAACGGTCAGCACCATGCCAGCAGTCAACCGAAGCAAGCAGCAATCCCGGACAACGGACTCCACGCCGTCCCTGTCTGCGCAAGAAGCAAGGGGATCCGACCCGACAGCATGGACACGCATGCCTCGCAACCACGGCGCCATGCCCAAACCCATTCATGATCTGCACGCAAACACGAACGGTTGCCGTTGCGGTACGGTGCGGCACACCCGACGCCGGGAACACCGGGGCCCGGGGACAGTGCCCCAAACTACATGAGACCTCGGTCGATGTCCAACTGAAGGCTGCCACGACAACGGACCCCATCAGACAAATCTCCTCAGCGGACCCAGTCCCGAGCCGCTGGGAATTAATGCTTGAAGCGAAAATATGGTCCTTCCAATCGCCGTGTTTCTCTCTCCTGCAGTCGATGCGGAGCTGCAGGGCGAGACTGCGACGGTACCCAAGCGGATGAGAGCCCAGCTTGTTCCGGGCCAGTCTCGACTCTTGCCAGCCCTCTGGGTCGTCGCTCCATTCCCAGAGAAGCAGCTCGTTGCAAGAGAACAAAGAAGGCCGGACGTTACACACTAAGGTATTATCCGCATTCCTTCGAGTTCGAGACGCAGTCCGTTGCCCGTTTGAGAAACATCTCATGCCACCGGCCGTGCCAAGAAGCCTACCCCTTTCCCAAACATCTAGGCCCAACAGGCCGGCATGCTTGCTCCTGGGCAGCACCATCGACCGGGCCCACATTCCCGGAGAGACCACCACATGTGACTCTGGCCCTGTGTTATCGACGACACCCCATGCGTCCTATCGGGGAGGTTCGAATCGCGGGCCATTGCATGTCAACATCTGGTGGGATCATCGGGACCGTTCCCATGGGACCACGATGATCAACTCAAATATTGGAAAGGAGCGTGCACGGCAGGAGACTCGCCCCACGACATACGAGCCGGGCCACGTTGCGTCCACGCCTTGTCTCACACAACCCAGGGCTACGGTCCGTTTACTGGTGGTGGAACTTGACGCAGCGAATCGGGTTTCCTACCAAGAGAAGGATCTCTGGTTTCCTTGTGCTCTGGAAGTAGTCAAGTTGGCGCGATCAACCTTTTCCCGGGCCTCTATCCGATCCATGACAGCGTCACGGAGACGCCTGAGACATCTCTTGCAAGGCAAACAGCCACCCTTGTGTAACCTCTATCCGAACCGTCTCATCTCTTGGTATCTCTCCCCTAACGCCTTACCCCATTGACACTCGCCGTCTCCTATGTCTCTCCATTCACCTTCTCATCACCCCTCCCATCCCCATCCACCTCGCACTTCCCATTCCTACCCCCGTCCCCCTCCCCCGTCACCACCCCATTCCTCCCCTTCCCCATTTCATCAACCTCCCTACCCTGGTGCTGCTGCTGCCACAGCGGCGGAGGCTCATCCAAGACCGGCTCATGGTCCGAGATAACCTCCGTCCCGGCCAGCACGGGAAACGGACTCAGCACCTTGCCGATATCCCCCCACCAGCGCTCCCCAAACATCCGGTACCACTCCACCGTCACCCTCAGCCCCTCGTCAAAGCTCGTCTTCGGCTCCCACCCCAGCTGTCTCAGCTTAGTCGCGTCCACCGCATACCGGTGGTCGTTGTACGGTCGGTCCTGCGTGTACTTGACCCAGCGGCTGAAGTCCTCGGCGGGCAGGGACATGTGCGCGAGTAGCTTGTGGCAGAGGGCCACGTTGCTGATCTCGTCGTGCGAGCCGACGTTGTAGATTTGTCCTGGTTGCCCGCGGTGTAGGATCGTGTCGAAGGCGTCAGCTGCGTCGCCCGCGTAGAGGTACCGCCGGGTTGGTGACCCGTCGCCGTGCAGGACCATGGGCTTGTGGCGGGCGAGGAGGCAGGTGAATTTGGGTATTATTTCTACAGTGGAAGTCAGTAATCACGGTAAGCGTAAGGGGGGAACAGGGAAGGACGTACTCTCCGGATACTGATGCGGCCCATAAACGTTATTACTCCTCACGATAATCGCCGGCAGCCTAAAACTCTTCTGGTACGAGTGCACCAGCATCTCAGCCGCAGCCTTGCTCGCCGCATACGGGTTCGTCGGTGCCAGGATGCTCGTCTCGAGCAGGTCGTCCGCATCATCACGCACCCCGCCGTATACCTCGTCCGTCGACACATGCACGAAGCGCCGCACCTGGCTCCCGCCCCCGGCCTGCCGCGCGCTTTCCAGCAGCACGTGCGTGCCGTACACGTTGGTGTGCGTGAAGCCGTACGAGTTGCCGAAGCTCAGGTCGACGTGGGACTGCGCGGCGAAGTGGATGATGGTGTCGATGTTGTGCTGCTCGAGGCAGGCGAGGACGTCGGATGGGTTGGTGACATCGCCGCGGTGGAAGGTGAAGTTGCGGCGGTCGGAGAGGGAGAGGGTGTTGTTTAGTGAGGCGCAGTAGTCTAGCTTGTCGAAGGAGATGATGTTGTAGGCGTGGGGGTAGGTGAGGGTGAGGTGCCGGACGAGCCAGGACGCGCTGGGGTGGGAGTTAGTGGTTGTGAGGTTGGAGGGTGAGATGGCAAGAGGGGGCGTACATAAAACCGGCGCCGCCGGTGATCATGATGTTCTTGACATCGGGGAGGGGGTCGAATTTGGTGGTGCCGATGAGCACCGGGGCTTCTTTCCAGACGCCATAGTCTTCGAGAAAGGTTTTTGGATTTCGGAAGCCTGAGATTGGGTTGGGTCAGCATTTGAGGGATATTGAGTGTTGCTCCCCGTCCTTCTAGTTCTAGCTATATGCTTCATAATATGTTTCATTTTACTTTCTGTTTTCCTTTCTTTTTCTTTCTCGCTTTTCTTTTTCTCTTCTCTCTTTCAATGTCAAGTCAAAACTCACCATTGGCAGCTGTCGTTGGTGAGGCTGACCCACCCGATATGGTCATGGTGTCTTGGGGAGTGCGATATCGCAATGCTGCATGTAATTTTCTGTGTGACCTGGGGAGGCCGGAGAGTTGAAACAGCTGACGTCTAAATGGGTGACGGGATCTAAAGGTTTGTCCTTCCCGATTTTTATTCTGGACAACTGGAGGTTCGTGCTTCCAGTTGGACTGTGTTCGTCTCGCATCCACCTTCAAATCATGAGTCGGTTGCTCGAGCAAATCCTAGC
Source organism: Amesomyces nigricolor (assembly GCA_004802645.1). Taxonomy (NCBI): domain Eukaryota; kingdom Fungi; phylum Ascomycota; class Sordariomycetes; order Sordariales; family Chaetomiaceae; genus Amesomyces; species Amesomyces nigricolor. The sequence goes on from SRKS01000004.1 coordinate 1,150,717, forward strand.
GCGACAACGAAACTAAAGGTGGCCAAAAGAGGCAATGAGTGAGGTGAAAAAGCCGGGCCTTGTTCAAGACAGTGTTGCGTAGCACTTTGTCATGCCCCGGCCTCGTCTCGTCGAACACCGTATTTCGTATTCGTTAAGCGAGTGTTGACCGAGTCTTTCTCCAAGCTGCGTATACAAGATCTGTTCCCAAAAAAGACTCTGTTCCTCGCCCCAGTTCCAAGAATAAGACGAAATGAGATGGTGATCAGATGAAACGAAACGTGCCTCGAGAGTTGAGATCAGATTTCGGGGCTAACCCCACAAGATCATCACCGTGTTCCTTGCAGATCTGCACGGTATCATGATGTCGTGAAGTTTCAACCGTCTGTATCCCGCCATCGTGCTCTGAGTTCCAACTAGCCATCATTCCCTTGAAGGGAGCGCATCGCCACATGTCCAGTCGGTGCCCCCCCATGCAGTATATCTTCCGACCTTCAAACGCTGAGCACGCGCATTACCTGGCCGATCTGAAAGCAACGTAAAGAACACCTCCTGAAAGAAAGTCTTCCCATAATGTAGATAAAAGCCGACGACAGGAGGACCCTTCCGAAAGGAAAGATAGGAGTCGCAGCCCGCACCCAATGCCCATCCATTCCAGAACCAAGGAGGAGCTGGGGCCAGTAGGTTTTGGTTTTGGCCACATGATATCCCAAGGCTGACCAGAATGCAATGCCCGGCTGAGACCTTTTCGCGCATGCGAGGTGTGAAGAGCCAACACAACAAGCCTTGATAGTTGATCTTCATGATGTCTGGATTATTGTTCGCTAGAAACCGTCCGGGTATCACAGTTTTCCCATCCTTACAAGTTGAAGCGAGTCCGCTTCTTCTCCATCTTGGCCTTCCACTCCCACTTGAGCGCATCATCACCCTCACTACCAGCTTTCCCAATGCCCTTGTCCACTCTGCGGAGCTTCAGGGTCATCCCTGTGGCAAGTCAGCATCTGTCATGGTTTCTCGGTTCGGAAGGGCGTTGGGTGACTTACTTGGCCCAATCTCCTGTAGACCGGCGCGGATACCTTTCACGGCATCCATCTCTTTGCCGTCCGCGCCCACGACGTTTTTCTCTGTCGCCCGTGCCTCGCGGAAAATGTACCGATGCCGGCGGAAGAAGAGGTAGTCTCGCTGGTTGTGCAGCGTGACGACTTGCCGGCCAGACAACTCAGGCTTCGCCGGGAAGAGCGTGTTCATGGACTTGGCGGCCAGCAAGCCAAGGGGGGTTTGAAAGCCGTTCAGAAGAAGCTCCGGCTGTGTCGCTTGTTAGCACGAGTAGCGTAAGAAGGAATGTTGCAGAGGGCTTCTCACGTAGTGGTTGGTGGCATTGCCGTGCCCAAGGATGGCCTTTCCGGGCTGGTAATTCCGGATGGTGTAGGTGAGAGTAGGGCCGGGAGGCGCATCCTCGCCGTTCAGGTGGCAAACGCTCAGCTGGCTGGGCCGCTTCAGGTCCTCGTGGACAACCAGAAGCGCGGTGTAGCCCCGGTCTAAACGAGAGGCGTTAGAAATTGCATAGTAACTCTCTTGACAGAGCTGTACTGACTGATGGCAAATTTCGCAATCTCTCTCACACTGTATTTGTGGCCGTAACGGTGAGCGCTCCGCGGGATGTAGGTAGCTAACAGCATGTTAGTCGTGAGAATTAGTTTGCTGGAGCTAAAGAAGACCCACCATTAGGGAGGACAGCGGCAATCTCCTGCGCCTCCTTGTGGATGGTACCGTTGAGACCAGTCGTAACAAGAATCTTGGGCATTGCCGGAGGTTCGTCGCTAAAGAGATATTTGAATTGTGTCGCCAGGGCATCCGGGGTCAGGTCGAGGTTTGTCGATACTGTCGAGGTGGCAATGCTGGGTTGCCTCTGTGCGCGTTGCTGCCTGAGCTTCTCCATCCGCTCTTCGTCGTCTTCGTCCCCTTCATCTTCGTCTTCGGACCCCAGCATGCTGTCGACATCGTCGTCCTTCTCCGCGCCACCCCCCACCAGCGCGTCTGCCTCAGCTGCTGCCGCCGCCTCGGCCTGCTCGATGCGCCGCCGCTTCAGTTGGGCGAGGTCAACCACCGCGCCGAGACTGTCGTCGTCAACATCGTCCCATATCCTCTTCTTGTCGATGCTGGCGGGCTGGTTCTTCTCGAGTCGCTCCCTTTTGAGTTCCGGGTCCTTGGCCTCGTCTCTGCGTCTCCGGTGGCGCTCCTCGTGGCGAGCTTTGCCGGACGACTTCTTCTGCTCAACGTAAAGCTGTTTCCTCCTGAGCTTGTTGGAGGTCTTCAGGGACAATGAGCCCCCGCCATTCGACGATCCTCTTCCAGAGCCCATGGTTGCTGTGATTCTCTCTCCCGTTCGTTGGTGGTTGCTGTTATCGGAAGCAAACCGTTATCAACATCCCCAAAACTTTTTTCGATGCCAGAGCGTCGCATCCATGCAGTGCAGGGTTACCCTGGCAGCAGACAAGGGTCCTGTTGCCCCTCACTGCGGTCTGGTTCCTGGGTGCGGGGCAGGTATAGCGGCTAATTGAATTTCCGATGATCGCACAGGCCGCTGTCGCATGTCTGGTGGAGGCGAGTCACAGAGTCCCCTCAATCGGTGCAGCAAGCAGCTTCCTGGGCCTGAAATCGGGCGAAAAAAGAGGATCTGTCAGGGACAAAAAGGCCGACTCATATCACCCGTGACTCACTGTGGTTGATTGGGCCAGTCGCCAAAACAAATTCATGAAGCCTTTTCTGCGAGCCCCTCTCCCCTCAGCACTTGCTGGTCGCATCGCACTTAACCTCCACTTCCACAAAGTCATCGTGGCCCCGAGGGTCTTTCCAGTCACAGTCCGCAGTTTCTCTGCTTTCGCAGCCACTGCCCCGCGCACCTACGCTTTCAAAACCTTCAAGCCCAAGAAAAACTCGCCCAAGATGGCCACGACCGCCACCACCCTCAAGGGCCAACCCCTCGACAAGGCCGCGCTCGAGTCCATGCTGCGTCGCCGCCTGTTCTACACCCCCTCGTTCGAGATCTACGGCGGCGTTTCTGGCCTCTACGACTATGGCCCGCCCGGCTGCTCCCTGCAGGCGAACCTCATCGACCTCTGGCGCAAGCACTTCATCCTCGAGGAGGACATGCTCGAGGTGGACTGCACCGTCCTGACCCCCCACGAGGTCCTCAAGACCAGCGGCCACGTCGACAAATTTGCGGACTGGATGTGCAAGGACCCCAAGAACGGCGACATTCTCCGCGCCGACCACTTTGTGGAGGACGTGCTTGAGACACGGCTAAGGGGTGACAAGGCGGCCCGCGGTCAGAAGGTGGAGGACAAGGAGGAGGACCCTAAGAAGAAGAAGAAGAAGACCAAGGGCCACGAGGCCGTCAAGCTCGACGACGCTGTCGTGAAGGAGTATGAGGGGATTCTGGCGCAGATCGACAACTACAACGGCGAGCAGCTCGGCGAGCTCATCAAGAAGTACGACCTCAGGAATCCTGCCACTGGCGAGCAGCCCAGCCCTCCCGTCGCCTTCAACCTCATGTTCCAGACGTCAATTGGCCCCAGCAGCAACCTCCCCGGCTACCTCCGGCCCGAGACCGCCCAGGGGCAGTTCCTGAACTTCGCCAAGCTCCTCGAGTTCAACACGGGCCAGATGCCCTTCGCCTCTGCCTCGATTGGCAAGTCATACCGCAACGAGATCTCGCCTCGCGCCGGTCTCCTGCGTGTCCGCGAGTTCCTGATGGCCGAGATCGAGCACTTTGTCGACCCCGAGGGCCACAAGAAGCACAACCGCTTCCACGAGGTTGAGAACATCGAGCTCGAGCTCCTCGACCGCGTGACGCAGCTGTCTGGCTCGACCAAGACGACGAAGGTGTCGATTGGCCAGGCTGTCAAGGATAAAATTGTTGACAACGAGACTCTTGGCTACTTCCTGGCCCGTATCCACCTCTTCCTTAAGAAGATCGGTATTGACCAGACCAAGATCCGCTTCCGGCAGCACATGGGCAACGAGATGGCCCACTACGCCTGCGACTGCTGGGATGCCGAGCTCCTGACCTCGACCGGCTGGGTTGAGTGCGTCGGCTGTGCCGATCGCAGCGCGTACGATCTTTCAGTCCACGCCAAGAAGACCGGCGCGCCCCTCATCGTGCGGCAGCGGCTGGACGAGCCCATCACGATCGAGGAGTGGGACGTCGAGATCGAGAAGAAGAAGTTCGGCCCCATGTATAAGAAGGATGGCAAGACCATCGAGGCTGCCATCCTGGCCACCTCGCAGGAGGAGCGCGGCAAGCTCGCCAAGGAGATGGAGGCGAATGGCAAGGTTGTCATCAACGTTGCCGGCGTCGCTGACGGCAAGGTCGAGGTCAGCAAGGACCTGCTTGCCATCAAGTGGACGAAGCGCGTCGAGAATATCCGGGAGTACACGCCCAACGTTATCGAGCCCTCGTTCGGCATTGGCCGGATACTGTACTCGCTGATCGAGCACAACTACTGGACGAGAGGCACCGACGGCGGTGACGAGGCCCGTGGTGTAAGTTGCATACCTACCTATTTCATGTTGTGAGATCCACCAAAGCTAATTCTCCTTCCCAGGTTCTCTCCTTCCCCCCCGCGGTCGCTCCCACCAAGGTTCTGATCGTCCCTCTCTCCTCCAACAAGGACTTCACACCCGCTGTGCGCAAGCTCTCGCAGATGCTCCGGTCTGCGGGCGTTTCCAGCCGCATCGACGATTCGTCGGCCAGCATCGGCAAGCGGTATAGCCGCAACGACGAGCTCGGCACCCCCTTCGGTGTCACAGTCGACTTCCAGACCATCAAGGACGGCACCGTCACGCTGCGCGAGCGCGACAGCACGCGCCAAGTGCGCGCCGAGGAGGAGAAGATCATCGCCGCCATCAAGGCGCTCGTTGACGGCTCCAAGACATGGGCGGATATTGAGAACGAGCTGCCGCTGTTTGAGGGCCAGGAGGTTGAGGTTGCCGTCCGGTAAATGGTTAGTCAGGGGTAGAGGGAACGGAATTGCTTGGTTGTTAGTTACCTTGTCTTGATCTACTTGCGATGCGAGCGAGCGCGCATTTTGTCAAGACTAGCCAGGCGTTTACCACAATAGACGGTTGTTGGGATGGTACTTCTGCAGTCCAGGCTGTTCTTCCTCTTGCGTTGTGGCTGTGATCTTGCGTCTGGACATCCTCACCTTCTGAGGGGCTAACGACGGAGCATTACCGTTACGTGCGCATCCCTCGCCGGATCGTCCATTCTGCAGCATCTCCCGCCGCCTTCTGCGCTCAGCCGTCTGAGACATCCATAGATCCTTCCGGTCGTCCATGCGGCGGTTGGCTTCCCCTGCAGCAAGCAGCAGCAGAGATGCTGCAGGCCAAGGCGCTTGCACCCGCTGAGACAAATTTCCCGATGAGTTTGGTGGTGGCATCCGTTGGCCCTGAGAGAGATTCTCCTTTTCGTTGTCTTTCAGTCATGACTTCCGGCTGACGGGTTGGCTTCTGTCTTGCCTCCTGACCCAGAAGCCACTGCTTTGCTTTCGTTTCCGGTTCTCTTCCGTCACAACCATCTAGATGTATCTACCTATCTACCAAAGCATTTACTTGTGTTGTGTTATGACTCCTGAGTCAAACCACTCTTGAGAGCTCGAAGTTGTCGACAATGCACGAATGAAATCCGTGGCTGTTGCCCTCTCTGTTTCTGAAACTGCGAATCCACTGTCACGGACGTCCTCAAAATGGCCTGATGATCGCCACTCCGCCTCGCCCGGCCCGGGGGTCCACGCGGAAAAGGGGGTGCGGGCCGGGGGGGGTGGGGAACTTGGATGAGGCGGGGCTAAGGGAAGACACTCCATCAAGGAGGAGAGTATGAAATTTATCGATCGGCTAGAGTTGTCGAAACTCGAGGGTTTCTCATGTCGATATGGATCGGGACTGCTGGCATGCCACGAGGTTCATGCGGTTGGTACTCGTAGAAGGGATGTACTTTGTATGAGGTGTCTACTGAGTTGATAGCAAGGCTATCTTGGGGGCGATGTTGTGCGACACACCGGAATCATGCCAAATGCATGTTGACTGATTCTGCTGGGTGGAATTTGCTCAGCAAACGGGGACCTGCCTTATCCATTGTTCTAAGCCTCCCAACCGCATTGCTTTCCGGTCGATATGTCCGGAGCCATGGGGATTTGAAGGGCTAGAAACATGGGAGGTTTTGTTTCGGGGCTGCGGGGCAAGTAGATGGGCATGAAGTTCAGTGGACGACATGAATTTGACTAAATGGACAATGTGGTCCTGACAGTTTGGAATGCTATGAAATGCAGAAAATAAGTTCACAATTAGGGCTAGGAAACAAACGGGGAGGGAGCATCATAGGCATTTTCATCCTTTGAACTTGAGATGGAGAGGGAGACGGAAGGTGGAGGCCAAGACATTGTTGGTTGCCAACTTGCCACTGCAAGACAAAGCACAGTTGGTTTCACGGTTCGAACAACCCTCCTTTTGGATCGTTTGTGTAATTCAGTTGGCTGCCCGAGGAGGGGGTTTTAGAAGACAAGGAATTATGACTTGTTAAAGTTTCAATGCTCATCTTCAATTAGCTTTTGATGAATGAAGCCTGAGACTTTGTATTGAAGTGACTGTCAATAGGAGGGGTGAAGTTGGGAGTTGCTTCAGACAGTCCGTAGCCGCGCTTGGAGGGCCAATCCCTTTGTGTCTTACAGACCCTATGAAGATCTCATTAAGGAGGTACAACAATGGCGGGCATAACTAGGAAGAAAAGTCTGTATCTTGCTATTGTCTGAAGACGTTTGCACAGTGCATTCCGACCTCCAACTGGGAGGAGTGGATCCCCACCATCTTACCCCTCCCCGCACCTCAGCGCAGCATGGACCTCTGTGGTGCGCCCAGCCCTTCCAATCTGAGGGAGATCCACAGGCACCCGACCTCCCTGAAGCAACCTGCACTTGGACCGACACCATCCACCATCCGTCTCTTTGTCAACCTCCTGCCTTGTGCTTCCCGTCATACGTCAACCGAACCTGCAGCCCCAGCACCTCGGCCGTGTGCTTGCCCATCACAGCAGCGATATTCGGCCATTTCTCCCGCTGGGATCTGTTTGCGCCTCTTTCTTCTCAGACCAACTCGCGCCTGGCGGCATCTCCTTGGGGCGCGCCGAGCTAACTCGACATTTCCCGTCCCGACTGACGGTAGTCCTCCTTTCGACTGACCGCCACCCACACCCCGCCTCGTCCAGCGTACCATCGCCGTCCGGTCGAGTTTGACTTCGAACGACTGTGACGAGCCGATTCCCTCTTCCTCGAATTCTACACATGCCGATTACGATTTCCGGCCAGCTGTGTGTTCGTCTCTGAACTGACCGCTGGTCCCTGTCGTGGTGATCCATCCACCATCCTCGCCTCGGCTATCCATTGTCGACGCAAAGCGCCCTTCTCCTGCTGCTTTGCGCCTGCAGCACGATTGCGCGCAAATTACATAGATCCTGCCTGCAGGACTCTCACGGTCGCGAATCTCTTGAGAGGAGACACCTCTCATCCGCATCCGGTCAGTGGCGCTAATCCATCCATGACACCGGCTCCCTGCTAATACCGGCTCCGAGAAGCAGGCCCCTGATTCTTCAACACTCCCAGTCTTGCGACTCGGTCAAAATGTCTATGCACAACAAGTATGTATTCTGCAGCCCCCCGATGCGGCCGCGGATGCTTGCCTGGCGTTCTGTGGACATCTCGAATACGAGGGGTTGGGCGAGAAAGTGATGCGCGAGCCGACCTCCTTATCATCCCAACCTCGACTTGTTCCAGAGCGTTGGCCTTGTCCAGCCTGCGGCGGAACACCGCCGAAAACATCAGGACAGAAGCTAACCTTTTGTCTCCCCAGCGTCTACTCGAGCGGGCAGTTCATGAACCCCGGGCCTGCCCCTCGCCCTCCCACGGACAAGCCGCGTCTCGGCCTCATGCCAAACGTCAGCCTGTCGAACAGCATGTCGAATATGAGCCTGGCCTCGCCGGCCTCGAGCACGTACAGCGGATCGACCATAACTCTGCCTATCTCGAGACAAGGATCTAACAGTTTCGACGGCTCTGGCGGGCTCGCTATCATCAAGCAAGGCCAAGTTGGCCTGCCCAGCAAGAACCCGTTCCAGCAATGGAAGAGCAGATACCTCATTCTCCGCCAGGATATTCTCGACTTCCACAAGAACGAAAACGGCAAGTGGCTCTACAAGATCCAGCTTGCAGACGTCATTGGTGTCGATCGAGTTCCCAGCGACAACGGCGACCCCGTCTTCGAGATCAAGAGGAGCATTACCAACTCATACCCCGGCCCTCCTGGCGACGACGAGAACGGCGTGCGGTCCCTGAAGATCTGCGTCAAGACGGACGACGAGCTGTACGAATGGATCGATTGCATTTACGCCCGCTGCCCCGGTGGTGTCAGCAACCCCTCAAACTTCTCCCACGCCGTTCATGTCGGCTTCAACCCGCAGACGGGTCAATTCACAGGGATGCCGGAAGAGTGGACGAGGTTGCTCAACTCGTCCGCCATCACCAGAGAGGACGTTGAGAAGAATCCCCAGGCTGTTTTCGAAGTCCTGGACTTCTACTCTGACATGACGAAGCGCGCCGAGAACCCCGACCCGTATGGCGCTCCTCTGCCCATCACATCACCGGGGCTCCTCCAGAGCGACCCGTACAGCTACGCCGGCGGCAGCTCGGTCGCCCCGCCGCGACAGGTGAAGCCTATTCAGCGTAACCCGGCGTCATACTCGACCACTCCACAGCAGCCGCCCACGCCTTCGGCCAGGTCGATGGCTGAGCAGCAAGCCTCACAGGCACAACATGCGCAGAACGTGTCCCCTAACTATATCTCTGCGGACCGCATGCGGGAGGAGCAGCGCGCTCGCGAATTGGAGCGGCAACGAGCTGACAGGGAGGAGCGTGAACGACGGGAACTCGAGGCCTACAATGCTTCGCTTCCCAAGACAAAAGTTCCCATGGCGCAGCAAGAAATTGGCGGCTATGGAGGTCCCCCGTCTTCGTCCGATCGGTATAACCCGACACGAGCTGCACCCAAGGCGCCCACCGCCCAGTCACTCAGGGCACAGAGGCCCGCGCCAGCCCCGCCAGGTAACTCTTCCGCTCCGTCTCGTCCCCCTATCGCACACCAGAACAGCTCCACCTCGGTCCGCGATCCTTCGCAAGCACAGAGAGTGCCCCGGCCGGACCAGGCCAGCGCCCAGGCCCGCTATATGGGGGCGCAGGCGCGGGGCCCCAATGGCCAGCCTCAGGTGCAACAGCCGTCCCGCCTGCCGGCACCGGTGAAGCCCTTGAACGTCTCCAAGCCCGGCAGTAACTCAGAGGCCGTCAAGGCTGCCGAGGCCGCCCTGACGGCTAAGCCTTCTCCGTCCGAGCGCAAGCAGGATGTGCGCATGTCGACCATGTCCGAGAACGAGGTGATGGCGAAACTGCGGGAAGTTGTGTCCAAGGACGACCCTAACAGGCTCTACGCCAAGCAAAAGAAGATTGGCCAGGGCGCGTCCGGGTCTGTCTACGTCGCCAAGGTCATGGGCACGAGGCCGGGCGCTCCCATGAAAGTCCGCGGCGCCAGCGACCGCGTCGCGATCAAGCAGATGGACCTTGCGCACCAGCCGCGCAAGGAGCTGATTGTCAACGAGATTCTGGTTATGCGGGAAAACAAGCACGCCAATATTGTCAACTTTCTCGATTCCTTCCTCATGGATAACGACAAGGAACTCTGGGTGGTCATGGAGTACATGGAGGGCGGTGCCCTGACGGACGTGATCGAGAACAACCCGGTAATCACGGAGGAGCAGATTTCGACGATCTGCCTCGAGGTATGGACATCGGTACTCAGTGTCGTGGAGCGTCCAAGCTAACTGTTGAGTAGACCTGCCAGGGTCTCGAGCACCTGCACTCGCAGAACATCATCCACCGCGACATCAAGAGCGACAACGTGCTCCTGGACGCGCGCGGCAATGTCAAGATCAGTATGTTCCCTCTCTATCTCTCCTAAACAGCCATCCCGCTAACCCAAGAAACCCCAGCCGACTTCGGCTTCTGCGCCAAGCTCACCGAGACCAAGTCGAAGCGCGCCACTATGGTCGGCACGCCGTACTGGATGGCCCCCGAGGTGGTCAAGCAGAAGGAGTACGGCCCCAAGGTGGACATCTGGTCGCTCGGCATCATGGCCATTGAGATGATCGAGTCGGAGCCGCCCTACCTCAACGAGGAGCCCCTCAAGGCCCTGTACCTGATCGCCACCAACGGCACCCCGCGCCTCAAGAAGCCCGAGAAGCTGAGCAAGGAGCTCAAGGCGTTCTTGAGCGTGTGCCTGTGTGTCGACGTTAAGAGCCGTGCGTCGGCGCAGGAGCTGTTGAATCATGACTTTTTGAGGCATGGGTGCCCGCTGGCGAGTCTGGCGGATTTGTTGGCTTTTAAGAGGGTGGCTAAATAAGTCGTGCAGCCAACGGTGGAGGACTCGGAGGGAGAGAGAGGTTTGGGGCGGATGCCAGGGGGTAACGATTATCACGATGATCCATGGGTGGTTGATTGATTGATTGATTGATTGATTTGGTAATTCGCCGGGAGGAACAGTCAGACAAGAAGATACAGGCGGGAAAGGACATGCCTTTCCCTTTTCTTTTATTGTTGGATGTCTTTTCTTGCCTCTCTGTCTGTGCCTTTTCTTTTGGGCGAGGGAAAGGGGAAGACAGGCTAGGCAAGCAAGTAAAGTAAGCGAGCATGCAAGCAAGTAAGCAATGTGAATAAAACAGCGGCAAGATTTGGTTTTTATTACGAGTGCTTTCTAGCATTTGGGTTCTATTTCTATGCCTGCCTCGAGATGTCCGCTAAGGCAGTGTGTCTAGATCCAAGTATCTGGCTCTCTCTGTTCTCTGTTTGGGGTAGAGGGTCCAGTTTCTGGCAGGGAATTCTGGCGCAACAAACACTACTACTACCCAGACAGGAAGCGAAGGGGTTGGAAGGGATGGAACGGGAACTAAAGCTAAATGGGTGACGTTGGGCATCGGGTGTTGGGATATACTACTGCTTGTCTCTTTTCAAGGCTGGTTTACCTTGGGCTCCATTGTTCTCTTGTCCAGGTTCTTGTTCAGTGTGTATCAGGTTCCTGAGTGCGACTCGACATGTTGGGAATAGATGAAGCAAGGGCAGTGTCAAGTTACTCTATGTCCTGTCTTGTTCTACATACATACCTACACATCCTAATTCCTTTTCGTGTCCATCACGAGCCTTCCTTCCTCGCTTCCTCTCCGCCCTTGGTGGACTTGTTTCGAGCTGATCGACATCCTTTTGAACCTGAGCATGTGTTCTAATCTGCCCGGGAGTGTATGTGGGGTTGCGTGTGCGTTTCATGCGCTTCATGGTGGCTGGGATGAAGTTAATGGAAACCGTCCTACTTGATACCGTCCTGGGCCTGGAAAGGCCCTTTTAAGAGAGACGCTCAACCAGAGCTAAGAGAACAGCCAGGGGTTCCGAACGTCAAGTTTTGGGAAAGCTGAAACTAGGGACGCAATAAAAAACAAGATAGGGCACTTCATAGGTGGAATAGACATGGATACAGTTATGCTTCTGGGTTTCAGTTTCGGCCGCGTCACTTTATATAGGTAATGTGGACTACGTGTCTTGTTTAATGGATACTGTCCACTGTCAACAACAACAGCCAGGTCTCCGGCGGAATGGTTTCGTTTCCAGATCGCCGTTGGCCCAGCAGGCAGAGGGTGAGGCCAGAATCAATGCTAGATATGCTTCCACAAGATCAAGATTGGATTGTTGCGGTTGGGCCAATGTTTCCAAGTTCTGTGAGAGCCTGAGACATAGAGCTTGTGGCTTAGACGCTTCACAATATAACACACACGTTGATGGCTCGACGTTCGTTGTTTGCTTGAGATCCCAACGACATTGCACACTGGCTCTCACGGTCATGCTCAAATGGGAATGGGATACCCGTTGCCCACGTTATCTGCTAGAACCTGGGTGCGATGAAAACCGGCGCAATTTTTTTGCGGATTTTGAAAGATGAAAAGAGAAAAAGCCCAGTGGGGGGGTTTGTAAGGTACTCGCGCAGGAAAATGGGGCCCATGGATTGTGGTTTCCTCTGCGAGGCAAGTGATTGTGGATTGTGGAATGCTCCTTCCAGTTAATGAAGAGTATTGGTGTGAACAACAGCTGCCTTGCAAACGGGCTCTCGGGTTCCTCCGCGGCTCTGTTACATAGGAAGATGTGGACATGAGGTTCGAGAGGAATCGTTCTTGGACGGGTCTTGGCAGAGAGATCCGCCAAGCCTGGATTTTCAGGGATGAGCACGCAGCTGGGGAACGCCGCGGGGTATGCCTAGAAGCAGAAACCGGACGATTGGGTGCTGGGAGGACGAAACAGCAAATGGGGTAACCGGGCGCGACGTTTCAGATTTCGAGGAGATCCCCTTTCTGGTCAGCCATCATGGGGTGGTGATTGGCGTGGCAGCCAGCTCGTCGGTGGTCCGGCATGAATCCGTGAGGACGCGTCTTGAGCTGTCGTTGTCATGTTATGCAGTCGGAAGGGATGGCGGACGCCAACTGATCACCCGAAGCGGCACGGAGGGGCATCATTGGCAGATCTCTCAAAGATGCCGCCCTTGATATGGCAACGGCCGCTGAAAGCTGAGCCACGAAACTGCATGTTGTGCCTCTATATTGTGGGGCAATTCGCAAACCAACAGCCTCTCCATGGTGCTGAGAGGGAATGAGACGTCCTCCATAAGGGCGGTATGTTGTGTGAGGGTATATATAGCAGCGAGGCCTGGAATGCTCAGCGGCGAGCTGGAGCATGAAAGAACTGCTGACATTCTGTACTGCAGACTGGAGGGGCAATACAAATGGATACGACCTCCACCCCACATATCCACGATGTATCCGAGCAGCTGTGCTGCAAGTCCTGACTGGGTCCTGAGGGAGGCCAACGAGGCCCAAGGAGGGGGAGGCAACAGCTCGATTGGATCCTCTGGTTCAAGCGATCAGAGCGTGAGACGGACTCAGCGGGCTGCAAGCCGGTTGTCGATGGGTAGCTGCAGGTGCTGGGTGGCACAAGGCAGTGGACGTGGAATGTGAAATGTGGGATCGCGAGCACTGCCCTCGGACCTGACGGACTGTCCAGACACTTGTCACAGAAGGCCTTAAGAATATGTACCTGTAACTTGTGGTTTGGATAAAAAAGAAGGAAACATCAGGCGAGCCGATAACGAGTCCAATGCAATGAAGTTAGTAACTCGCGGCCATCCAGAGAGAGTGCTGATAATCCGCGATGCAAGGGAGGATGGAAGGAGGAAACGGCATCCATTTCACACATGGACAACCGAAGGTGTACATACAAGACGCGGTCTTGAGAGAGACCCCTGAACTGTGCGCCATCTGCCGCGAGAGCGTCAGTGTCCAACTGGAACAACAAGTGGCAGTGCATTGAGGTGTTGGAGGTGCAGTTTTGGAGAAGCCCAGAAAATCCTGACCCGATGACCCAGTCCACTTGCCCAATTGGCGGCAGGCACTGAGGCGGGCAGCCCAGCCAGCGGTACGTACCGACGCACCCCCTAAAAGGGTGTTTCATGTTGAACCCTTCCAAGGTCCCTTTTTACCTTTTGCTCTCTCCCCGTCCAGCTTCCCAACAACTCCCACTCCGAGTCTGCTCTGGGACTCTGCCCCTTCCTTTGGCCTTCTCATTCGCCAGGCACAATCCCACCCTAATGACGCCTGTATATTGATTAGATCTTTCAACTTCCTTCTCGTCCCGCCCCGTCCTTTTCTTAGACCCGGGAGTTGGCCCGCCGAGAACACGGTCCATCCGTTTCCACTTCCACTGTGGAGCGCCGCCATCCTGGACGAAGCATCCTGGAAGTGTGGCAGGGAACCCAAACCTGCCTGTCCGGGAGCCTCCCCAGCATTTCCTGCATCCGCGCCAGTGCCAGCCAGCACTCCGACCTGAACAGCATTCCCAGCCCAGCACGAGAGCATCCCGCCCATCAAACCTCGACCCTGACGCAGCGTCGGTTGCCATTGTCCTGCGCCGTCGATTGCTCGCCTGCCTCGCGTGGCCCCGACACACACACACTCCCTTCCTGAGAAGTTGCTGAGCCAACTTTTTCTTTTTCCGCCAGTCGCCATCCGACACTCTTCCGAACCGACCTCCGTCGCATCGGCCTTGTAATCGCACCCAGCCCGCCAGCCTGTCCTGTCCTCCCCCCGAGACCCTCACACTGCGACAGCCTTGCTTCGGCCCGGTGTCCCTACTTTCCATTCCTGCTTAATTGCAAGATTTGCGCCAGAGATCGACTCTCCTTCGACGCGCAGCGCACGTCGTCGCACGTCGACCGCTTGACCCGCCCCGTCAACTCCACCGCTAGCCCACCACCACGGGCCTGGCGTGCGTGGCACCCTTCAGACGGGAACGAGAGCCTTATATTTTTTTCATGAAGAGGGGTATCAGATAATCGATAATGTCGACTTCTAGACCAAGTGAGCACCTGACCGTTGGCTACCCGCCCGTGTCAGCCCAGGGCCGCTCCAACTCGCCCACAACAACCTCGCCGAACGACCCGCAGTCTGCCGGCAGCACCCTCCGCTCGCCATTCGGCCTGTCTCCGGGCTTGACCTCGACCTCCAAGATGTCGGGTGCGCCACGCTCTGGCGCCGGCTCGCCGTCCCACGAGATGGCCGCGTCTGGCCGTCTGTTTTCCAAGCGGTGAGTGCCTTGTCCCCGCTGCCCCACGCTCAATGGCCCGCTGACCTTGTCGTGCAACACAGTGCTCGAGAGATTCAGGCCCAGGAAGGGATTCCAAGCTTGCCGCTGAACCCTTGGGCCCCTCCCCCGACCAGCGGGAACTCGACTCCCCTCCGCGAGAACATTCCCGAGTCGCCTACCGATGGCTTTCCCGACTTCGCTCAGTTGCCCACCCCCGACACTCTGCCGCAGGCTCGCCGCACTCGCGCCGGTACCTTGCCGTCCAGGTTCTCACCTGGCGGTGCCGGGAATGCTTTGCTCGGGATCCCCGCCATGTCCTCCAAGACGTCGCGGCCAAGCCCGTCGCAGACTCCCTTCAAGTCGCCCTCACCAGGCCTCGAGGCTCCCAACGACCTCTCAAACGCCTCCACTCTGCTCTCAAGACTCCGCGCGGGCTCCATGCCTCAGCGCAGCCCGTTCACCCACGTCCCTGGAACGAGCTCCCCGTTCGGGCCTTCCATTTTCAGTAGCTGGAACCCGACCGGCCGCGAGAGGGGCAACACCCTGGCGAGCATTGCCAGCCTGGGATCCAACGGGCCCAGTTCCCCAGCCCAGTCTCACTTCTCCCGCGAGGGCACCGCTGAGACGGACGTTCATATGAGAACACTGGACTACCTTGGCCTGGCCGAGACCCCCCAGCAGCCCCGTGCCCAACTCGCCACCCCGCATGCCACTTCGTACATCCCGAGCATCCCGAACTACGCCGACTTCTCCAAGGTTAACAGCCGGTTCCGTTCCTACTCGGTGAACAACAAGGACAAGTACGCCGATGATGAGGACGACTACGAGGACCCCGTGTCCATCATGGAGAGCCACTATGCCCAGCTCCAGGACCAGCTCGCTGCCACAAACGCTGCGATCCACAATCACAATCTGGCGGTTCAGGCGTTTGCGAACCAAGCGGCCCGGCCCCGCGCGAGGACCGCCGGCGTTCTGGACGCCCCATCCCGCCTTCTCCGGGGCTACCTCCCGACCCCTTCGAGGCTTGACAATTCCTTCACTGCCGCCGAGATCCAAATGCCGGACGAGAAAGCTTTTGAGGACCTGCCGCAGGCGGTCGCGGGCATGTCCCTGGGCCGGTCGAACAGCCGGAACAATGGCCTTCTGGGAGCAGACGAGCAGGGCTTGGAGGGGCCGACCAGTGCGCTGTGGCTCGGGAGTATCCCCACGTCCACCACGACGTCGACGCTGACCGAGATGTTCAAGTCGTATGGGCCCATAGCGTCGGCCCGAGTCTTGACCCACAAGAATTGCGGCTTTGTGAACTTTGAGCGGTTGGATAGCGCCATTTCCGCCAAGGCTAACATGAACGGCAAGGAGATATTCCCCGGCGCAGGCCCCATTCGCATTAACTTTGCGAAGCCCCCTTCGAGCACCGGCACGCCGGGCCACGACGGAGCCATCCCTTCACCTAGCCCCGACCCGTTTGCCAAGGGCCAGGAGAACGGCCAGGGTGCGCTGGGCGGTGATGCCGGCCCGGCTCCCATTGCCGGCAATGTCACACCCACTGTCCCGCCTCTCCACGACATGACCAGAGATATCCTCAACATTGTCGAGCAGTTTGGCGCCACCGAGGAGGACACCTTCCGCATCTCGATGAGCCTGCAGCAGGCGATCCAGTACAATACCTTCGTTGACGAGATCCCGCCGATCAAGGAACCCGCCCACACCCGGGTGCATGACGCGCCCAAGCTGAGGGACATCCGCAAGAGAATCGACAACCAATCGCTCTCTCAGCAAGAGATCGAGAACATTGCTCTCGAGATGCTCCCGGAGATTGCCGAGCTGGCGTCGGATTATCTCGGCAACACAGTCGTCCAGAAGTTGTTTGAGCACTGCTCGGACGACATCCGGGACTCGATGCTGGTGGAAATCGCACCCCATTTGGCCGAAATTGGTATTCACAAGAACGGCACTTGGGCAGCCCAGAAGATCATCGACGTTTGCAAGACGCCGCAGCAGTTGAATCTGATTGTGCAGCATCTGCGCCCCTACACCATCCCGCTGTTTCTGGACCAGTACGGAAACTACGTCTTGCAGGGTTGCCTGAAGTTCGGCGCCCCCTACAACGACTTCATTTTCGAGACCATGCTTAACCGGATGTGGGAGATTGCGCAGGGGCGGTATGGCGCCCGTGCCATGCGAGCCTGCCTCGAGAGCCACCACGCGACCAAGGATCAGCAGAGAATGCTGGCGGCCGCCATCGCGCTGCACAGCGTCCAGCTGGCCACCAACGCGAACGGCGCGCTCCTCCTCACCTGGTTCCTCGACACGTGCACTTTCCCGCAGCGCCGGACAGTGCTGTCGCCTCATCTTGTCCCTTACCTCGTCCACTTGTGCACCCACAAGGTTGCGTATCTGACGGTTCTGAAGGTGATCAACCAGAAGGCGGAGGCGGATGCTAGGGACACCATCCTCAAGGCGCTCTTCTTTACACCCAACGACCAGGTCCTTGAAGCGATTCTCAGCGACCACGCCTGCGGCGCGACGCTGATCTTCAAGGTCCTGACCACGCCCTTCTTCGACGAGACGATTCGCAGCCAGGTTGTCGAGACCGTCAAGGCCGTCCTGATCCGCATCAAGGCGCAGCCCGGGCAGGGCTACAAACGGTTGATGGACGAAGTCGGCCTCTCCACCCGCAGCAGCGGAGGCGCTGGCGGCTCCCGCGATCACGGCAACCCGGAGCGGCAGCGCCCCGGCTCTCGCCAAACAGCCCACGGCCAGCACCACCACCAACCGCACGTGCAGCAACAGCAGCCCCAATACGGCAGCAACCAGCAGTACTACAGCCCTCTCAGCGCCACCAACCCCACCGCCTATGACTACGGCCTCCCGCGCAGCTCCACCGAAGGCGTCGACCAGTTCCCGGCCTTCAACGCCCAACAGCCCCTCTACCCGCCCTCCAACCCCCCGCCCCCTATGGGCCTCCAGCATCAGCAGATGCAGTACCAGCTCTCTCGCGCCGCTGCCGGCCCGCCGCCGCCCCAAATGAACAGCTACTTCCCCGGATATGCCTCCTTCCAGCAGGGTCCCGCCGCGCTGGTCGACCATCACCAGTACCGTGGCCCGGCTGTTAATGGCAGCCCAGCCCCGAATGCTGCTACGCAGATCCCGCCTGCTCCTGGGTTTGGCATGCCGCCGCCGCCTGGGATGGGCGGGTACGGGTATGGTGTGCCGTCGCCGGTGACGGGGTATGGGCAGGAACAGCAGGGCGCGAGGGTTCAGAGGGGGAGGGGTGGCAGGAGCCCGCAGCCTGATGGGCGGAGGGGAAGGCAGTGAGGGGGCTGTTTTTGAGGTAGTTGGTGCGAGGGGTTTTGGGAGAGAGAGGGTGACAGTTGTGTGGTATTGTATGGTAACATGTAGAGGCCTCGCTCGCTCACTTGCTCATGACCGGCTGGCTTGGTGGGGATGGAGAGCAGGAAGGGATTATGCTATTTCATGGGACGGGTGGGTTTTGGTTCGGGGGAGTAGGGGGGACGGAACACCCGCCTGCTGCTGCGAACAGCGAGAAAACGAACTGCGTGAGCACGAACAAGAATCCTGGTTTTTTGTTGATTAGAGTTGTACCCTTTTCCCCTCACACTCTCAGTCAGTGTTGGCTGGGAGACGGAGACGAGTGGGTGTGTGTATGCCTTTACTTTTGCTTGACGCATTCGATTCTTGTTCATTCTTTGGGTTGGTGATTAAGGGCTGTTGATCGAGGGCTGTTGATCGATGACGCAGAACTGGGCAGGCAGGAAAATTGGAGGGGTTGTTGTCTCTTGTCCTGTTTCTTCGTGTGTGACGTCCAGACCAGAGAGTCCTGGTAAAAGAGTAACGTAAAGTAAAGTAGTATTGAATGTTAGACGAGTATGATTATCTTGTTTTCTGCCTGTTTGGTGTATGACTCCGAAGTGTCAAACGGAATGACTGAGTTTGGCTGTTAATTACTGCCTTGCTTGTTGCCAAGTCCGTTGAATAGAGAAGACTGGCGTCTCTAAAATGGGTGTAATTTCTCGTAAAAGCTGGTTCTAGACCGTGGTAACCGCATCTTCTCAGCCACTCATCATCGGAGGATGTAACAACGATGGAAGTTGGATGCGTTTGTGATCCAACTTGGTCTAGACCTAAAGGCTAAGCTGGATTTAAGTTGTATATGATCTGGCTGAAACCAAGTTAGCGACGCTGGGAAGAGAGATGGGTTAGTTGCATCTTACTTAGCTTTTCAATTTACATAGAGAAAAGACTACAAGTCTAGAGAAGCAATGTTGGGTCAGCTGGTTTGTACCCCAACAAACACTGTCGTTCTGTCTTGCACCCGTCTGCCGCTTTCCCTACCCGACTCTCTTGTCGTCTATGTTTTTTTGTGATCTGAGTTTCCTGCCACTTGTTGTTTTTCCTTTAATCTGCAATCTGTTTTCCTCTCTACCCTCCTGACGAGGAGCAGGACAGGAATTGAAGTAAAGTAGAGCACAGCACTCCAGACACGAAACGACGAGCAACTTAATCATGAACCTCTACACCTCTCACTCATTTCTGGCTTGTACCCCCCAAGCTCATCAAACGTCACAACACTGAATCCACCACCATACTCCAATCACAAATATACACAGCACAACACATAGAGAACCTGATCGCAGGAGAGGAATTAAATCACAATTTGCCTCTTCCAATCTGTCTATGAACTGTATGTACCCCAACTCCCAAGCAATAGACCATACTCCCTTTCAGACCCAAACAATAAAAGCACCTCTTTCCGCAACCGTTCCTCTCAGAGACCGTCTTGCCACACTCAGCCACCTCCTCAACCCATCCCGTCACCCTCCCTTCCTTCTGCGACATAGGGGCATAAGCATAAACAAACAAAACAGCCACATCCAAGCATGACTGGCTCGGTTGACGATGGCTGGGAAAGACTGCGAGGCAAAACATACCATGATAATAACACATGTAAAACAAAGCACCCAAAGCAGCAACAAACACAAGGAACGCAATCCGAAGAAAAGTATACTACTCGTTGTGCGTCGCACGTAGCCCTCTAAGAAGGGCCATGCCCAGGCAACCATTCCATCCCAGATGATCCCCATCCCAATAAAAGCTGCCCGAATCCCATAGCATTCAGTCAACCTTACGTCTGACTCTGGTTGAATGAACTGAAGTCTTGAGCCAAACTCCCGAAACTCCCACTCCCCAAAAACGCCAACTTCGCTATTAGTGACACAATGCCTTGGTTGCTTTGCCCTGCCGCGCGATGACCTGGCGGTGGAGGCGGAGCAAGGCGAAAGGAAAAGAAAAAAAGAAAATAAATAGGAAAAATGGGAGTTACAAGCCGGGCAAGGACCTTGATGTGTCCACCCCCCAGTGGTCCTCCCCCGTGTTGTTGCTCGGACCGTCTATCCATTCATTGATCCCATCCTCTTGTCATGGTTGCCGGTTCCGTTTACTCTCAACTCGGTTGAACAGTGGCTCTTTGTGGAGACCATCCTTGTTGAAGTGATGGGCTTGGTGAGGGCTGACCGTCGGTCCCAAATGAAGGCATGGGATGGTGAGGTGGACCGGGAAGAGGTGTGATGGTGAGATGAGGTGGATAAAGCCGAGATAGCGAGGGTTGAGGTTCCCACAGAACCAGCAAGATGGGATCGATCCGGGAATCTTTCTTTGATGGGTGAGAAGTGCACCAAGTAAATACCCCTGTTGCTTCCGCCCGATGTCTGGACCATTTCAGACCAGATCAGATTGTGGAGGACAGCATCCAAACCGCCCAGGAATCAACCGATCAAATGGCTGAAAAGATGGGGAGGAAAGGTCCATGACCGTGATATGCTGCCAGAGGTGAATGGTTGGCCGATATGAGGTGATGTAGTGATTGCTTGTATCGTGTTGTGAACGCGGTGAAAGCCCTTTGGCGCGCACTCAATAATGGTGCCATGCAAGTAACATGCTCGCTCGCTTTGTTGCTGTGCTGTGGTGAAGGGGATTTCCACCCCTCACCCTCTTTTTGTCGCTCAACAACCCCGGTCTTAGACATCACCACCCTGCCCCTCCCCCTCCAGCTCCTTCTCCTCCTCAACAACAACCAACTCCTCCACCTGGTTTTCTCCGCCTTTGGTCGGGGTAGCCGGCACACTAGGCACATTCTCCTCCATTTGCAACGGCAAGGGCGCAGCTGGTGACTGGTCTCCCAGCGCAGGCGTCTTCTCGCCCTGCGTCATAGCCGGGACATCATCATCCGAGGCTGTGGCAGGGGAGGCTGCGGCGGCGGGGCTCTTTATTGCGGGATCAACATCGAAATCCATGGCGCTGTTGATGTGCTCCTCGGTATGGTTCGGGTTGGGAGGTTGCTGTGAGATGGTGTCGGTTGTGGCGGGAGCAACACCGAGGAGCTGCTTAACATGATTGGCGATGGACTCGGCATTCGCAAGCACAGCGCGCAGGCTCTGCTGGTCCATATGGGCGAGTTTGCCGCTCTCGAGGCGGGTGACGTTAGCACGGGCAATGAGGGCGATGGCGGAGGGGTCAGCAGAAGAGAGCATGACGTTGATGAGGGTTGAGATGCGGTCGTCACCGCCATCACCGCCGTTGTTGTCGATGCTGCTGCCGCGGCTGAGCTGGGTCAAGTTGAGTGCAGCCTGCTGCTCCTTAAGCGAGCGGCGCTCCATCGGGATGGTCGGCGGAGGGCCAGGTGTGGCGGCCTTCGAGGCAGCAGCAGTAGCAGCCGCGACCTTCTCCCTCTGGGCGTGGACCCGGGAGATAAAATCCAACTTAATGCCTTTCTCTGACAGGCGGACGGTCCTGCCGAATGTGACGACGTCCCGCCAGCCCGTCTCGTCGCCGCTGTCGTCCAGGTCTACCTCGACCCAGCCATTGTTAGCATAGCCCCTACTGAAGACGGGGCGAATAACGGGCGCGTCTTTGATCCGGCGGTGCTTATGGGACGAGCCGAGCGACTCGCCAATCTTGGCAAGTAGCTCGTCGGCGTGCAGCGGACACCGGAAGGAGCGCGGATGGGGTGGGTAGGTGGCGGGAGGATCCAGGCAGTCCATGTGCCAAAAGATGCCGCACTGGCTGCAGGGGAGGATGGGGCGGTTCGAGGTGCTGACCTCGTCGCAGGAGTGGCAGAGGGCGATTTTGCCGTCTGCGTCGCGGGTGCGGAAGAAGTCCGGAACTTGGTCCTCGTCGTTTTTCTTTTTACTATTGGGACGGTCAGTGTCTGGACCAGGAGTTAAAACAACAAATCGCTTACCGGGTAGCAGGCTTCACCACCGGCACGATCTCCTCGTACTCGCCGTCGACACCGGTGCGCACGCCCTCAAAGCGATCCCTGACCACAGGCGGCAGACGGAAGGCGCTCGAGTTCTTGACCGCGAGCTTGTCAAGCAACGAGGCAAACGCGCCGCCATTGCTGGGGAGGGCGCCCGGATCACGCTGGACACGGCAGATGTTGCAGAACCACTCAACCGGCATGGCGTCCGGCGAGAGCACCGGGTCGACGCAGGTAAAGTGGAACGAGCGCGTGCAGCCGTCGCAGCAGACGAGCTCGCCATTGCCGCCGCACGACGAGCAGTAGTCGTCGTTGTCGTCCTGTGGGTGGGCGCCAAGTCAGCAACATGCCCTTGTACCAGACCAGGCCAGGGGGTTCGGAAGGGGGGGTGCGCGCTATTTCGGCAAAGGGGAAAAGCTCGAGCCAGTTCCGGCGGCTTGCCGCTAAAATTGGCCGTCATCATTTTTTTTCCTTGGGGGTGGGAGAGGTTGGGGGGATGGGGGGCACCCCGTTCTCCTCAGCTCATGGACCAGGGCAGATGCACTCGCTCCAGCCCTGGCTCGCAAACGACCCAGCAATGATGCCAAAAAAATAATAATCATGATAATGAGCAAGGGGAAGCAGATGGAATCATTTCGCACCTCACGCATGGCGTTGCCCACGGGACTGCTGCGCTCGCCGCTGGGACGAGGAATGCCTGCTGACGCATTCCTCCTCTTGACCGGACTGATAAAGTGGTTAGCTAGCTGTGCAACGTTTCAGGCGACATTATGCCTTGGGATGCTTACGAGGTCTTCACTCGGAGCCCGATCCTGGGCCTCTTGGCCGGTCGCAGAGCTGGTGTCCCGGCACGTGAGCCGGCCGTGGTGGAGGCGACTTCAGACCCAGGGAAGTTGGCGGTGATCGGCGATGACTGGTCTTCGAGGTCATCGTAGGTGCGCTTAAATGAAGCGCGCGTGCTGCGGCCTTCCCGGAGCGCTGGCGTCTGGCGAGACGAGGCAGCGGCACTCCGCAGGCGCAATGCGGGCGCCGGGGTCGCCGTCGTGGGCTGCGCGGGCTCCTCAGATTGTTCGTCCAGTGTGGGACTGTCCCTGATGTTGCTCACGGGGAAGGGCGTGTGACTGTTGGTGGTGACCTTCTTCGCCTTCAGGCGCAGAAGCTGCCGCGGATCGTTCTCATCCAGCTTGCCGAGCTTCGTCGCGATGTTGAGCTCGGCGAATTTTGCCTTGTCCGCACCCAGGGGCCCCTTCTTGGAATTGAGATTGGGAAAGAGTGGCGCGTCGACGACCGCAGGCATCTCATATGGTGTGTCCTCAGCATCCGCTGTCGGGTGTTCAGCAGCAGCGGGGGATGACTGGCGTCGCGACGGGGCAGATTTCTTCTGCTCCTTTGCAGCAGCGGCCGTGGACCGTGACTGCGAGCGGGACTGCGACACGGTGCTGGTGGCAGTAGAGGGTGACACGTTCCGGCTCTTGCGCGGTGCGTTGGACCGTCTGCGCTTCGCCGTTGTGATTGGCTGCCGCGCGGCAGGGCTGGAGCGGGAGGGGGTCTCATCAAACCCTTCGCCCTCGCCGTCATCCTGGGGTTGGGGGGGCTCACCCGGCGGCGACAGGGAGCGCGCGCTGGACAGCGATGAAGTGCTTGAAATCGACCGCGACATCGTCCGCCTATGCGGTGGCGTTTCTGCCGAGGCCTTGCCGTTGACGCCATTCGCGGTGGCCATCTTGGACGACGATGAGGCGGCGGTCGTGTTGACCGGCTGCTTGCCTGCCTTGCGCTTTTTGCGCGGCGGCAGCTCGGGTTCGGGGTCCGCCTCCTGCTTCGGCTGGGGCTTAGGCTGAGCTTCAAGCTGAGGCTCAGGCTCAGGCTCAGTTTCCTTCTCCTTGGCGGGCCGCTTCCTCTTCGGCTTCTGCTGCTTGGGACGCTGCTGCGGCTCCTGCGGCTGCTGATGCTGAGGCTGAGATTGAGACTGAGATTTGGCGCGGTGCTGGTCAAGACGCAGGGCCGACACGTCGAACTTGACGAGGTTGCTGAAGGGTGCGCGTCGGGGCGGGTGCGGCGCGAAGTTGTGGTTCTGCTCGTTGAAATAGGCAAATGCCTGATTGTGCCGCTTGCCCTCCCGCTTCCGGGCCTGAAGGAGGATGCAGAATTGCTCGAGGGTGTCTGCGTTGGCGGTCTGCAGAAACACCTTCTGGATCATGTCGAGGAATTCTTGGTTGGATGAATTTTCCTCAAACAGTGTGCGCAGGGCCCAGGCTGTGGGGTACCGATAATGGGTGAGCGCCTCGTCCACCGCGCCGTCCACCACCTTGGCGATGAAATCCTTCTGGTTGCCCGCCCGCGGGCCTGCAATTGCTCCAGAATCCGATTGTTGCACCTCGGTGCTTGCCCGTGATGCGCTCCGCCGGCCCGTGGCTTTTTGCGTTGAGCCCTGGCGCGTCCACTCCTCGTCGTCCGTGTCGCCGGAGACCACGGAACGGCGGGCACGCTGGGATGCAGCCGTCTTGCGTGCCTTGTCGTCCTCCTTGGCCGCGGCTTCGTCCTTGCCGAGGCCTCCGAGCTTCTCCTCGTCTTCGTCCTCGACCACATCGGTCTTTGCCTCGTCCTCGTCCTCCGTCTCGTCTTCCACGGGCGCGGACGGCGGCGGCGGAGGGGCAGGAGCTGGCGTAGGAGTAGCAGCCGTCTTCTGCTTGACGACGATCTTCCGAATGAGCGGGCGCTCGGGGGCGGCGGCCGCAGGTGGCGCTGTCTTCTTAAAAAGGCCGACCTTGGGCAGGGTCCCCAGCGGCACCATGTTCTCGACGACGCCGTGGCGCACGAGCCCGGCGTCCTGATAGCTCGCCTTGACCTGCACGGGCGGCTCAAGCCAGCGGTGCATAAATTGTTTTTGTCCTTCGGCGCCGTTGGTGCTCGCACCGCCGCCGTTTGCGCTACTGCTGGCGGCGTGGACCCTTGAGGATGGCGCCCCCGACGACTCGGTCGCAGCGGCCATCAACGGGCTCGAAAACCTCGATCGGGTGGCGCGCGTATTTGCTGAGACGTTGTTCGACGCCATGACGGGCGTGGGGATGCTGGCGAGAGCAGGCGCGCGAGAGGTAGAGGCAGGCCGCTTGCCGGTGGTGGTGGTGGTGGTGGCCCCCTTCTCCGTCTCGGTCTCGGTCTGCGATGGAACCAACAACAGTCCGCGGTCGCCTCGCGCCTGCGCACCTGGGTCAGCATCGCCGCGGCTAAAAATCGTGATTTCGGGAATACATACTGTTCTGCCGTCCTACGACATGAATCAGGGCGAAAAAGTCGCGTTTTCGGTGGACGCGCGCGTGGTTGAGCGTGGGATGTTGGGAAAAGGGCGGAAAAGAAGGAGGCGCTGCTGGTTGTGCTGGGCTCTGCTGTGCCAGGGGCCAGAGGGAGACCGCTCCCTCGCTGTGTCCGGGGGTTGACGGGCGATTGACAGGGGGCGCGGGTGCACCTTGTTGGGGGCTCCGACACAAACCACCGCCGAAAATAAAAACCGGCCGGTTTTCGTAAGCTGATTTCGAATTCTCTCGAAGGAGGAGACGCGTGATTCGTCTTCTGGATTCCTGTTCTCACCGATCCTGATGTTCTAATGGTTTGGGTCGAGCTGATGATGGCGTTGACCTTTTAGCTTGGCTGTGGGGAGTCAGGGGGTAAGGTAGTGTGTGTAAAGTAAAGCAAATCCGCTGGCGCGACGAGCTGTTGACTTTTCTCTTGCTCACTCGAGATGATGATAATAATCAGGAGTTTTCAAGTGTCAGGTTTGTTGGTCGAAGGAGAAAAGGCGTGGTGGTGGAAGTCGGGGAGGAAGCGTGAGAGGAAAGGGGATTTGGAGGAAAACAGTGGACGGAAGAGAAGGGGAGACGGGCCTTGCTGCTTGCCGTTCAGGGGGCCGACTTGGTTTTCCACAATGCTATTCTCAGCAGCATCACAATGGCACAATAGTCACCGAGATCCTCAAGAAGCACAAGAAAATAGATCGAGGAGAGATTTCCACGACTGCCCCAGGTTTTTCACTCCTGT
This sequence comes from Amesomyces nigricolor, assembly GCA_004802645.1. Taxonomy (NCBI): domain Eukaryota; kingdom Fungi; phylum Ascomycota; class Sordariomycetes; order Sordariales; family Chaetomiaceae; genus Amesomyces; species Amesomyces nigricolor. The sequence continues at coordinate 1,176,781 of SRKS01000004.1, forward strand.
CGTGCGTCCTCCCGCGCATGGCGGACACCAAAACTCCACGCTGCGGCCTCAGGGCATTCACCCTCAACTCCACCATACACACCATCACCTGTCATCTTGACTAGTACAATGTCCGTTCTTAATATGCATTGCATTCCACTGTAGGCTAAAATGGGTATCGGGGTTTGATTCCCCCCGTTTCTGCGGGGTGGCTTGCTCACTATAAGTATACGCTGGGCCCTGGACAGGGCGATAAGTCAAGGCGATGACTGCTCAAATCCTCCCACGGCTCCAGAGCTCGAGACGCTCAGATCGCTCCGCCCTCCGAAGATACCGGAAATCCCAAGCCACTGCACAGTTCTGGCACCGTTCCAGGCAAGAACCTGCGCCGAGTCTCGAACCGCGCAGGTATCCGCCCAAGCCCTGCCACGGACCGCCGCTCTGCTCCCTCCATTTACTCCTCATCGCTCTCCTCATCCTCCTTCTTGGCCGCCTTCTTCTTCTTGTTCTTCTTCTTGTTCTTGCCTGTGTTCCGCGCCAGAGGCTGCTCCAGGATCTTGAGGATCTCCTCATCCACAATCTTCTTGTCCGTCTTGAACTTGCTCACGTCCAGGGCCGGCGGCGCACCGAGCTTGGTGATGCCGTTCTTGGTGATCGCTGTGACAAAATTAGCCTCCCAAGCCTCCTACCCAAACTGTGGCTACCCTTACCAATCGTAGTGAGAAGCCTGGCGACAGGCGAGTTGTCCTTGTCGCCCGTGACCTCGTACTGGCGGAAGACGTTGCCGCGGACGCACTCAATGACGCCCGACTTGGCGTCACGCTCGTCCTCGAGCTGCCGCAGACTGAACGGGAAGGTGCCAAACTTCTTCTGCACCTCGGACAGGATCTTGCGCGACGAGGGACGCTTCAGCGCGTACGTGTTGGGGGTGCGGCGGTGGAGCGTCGTCCGCTGCTCGAACTGCTTGACCTTGCCCGACCCGAGACTGACGCCAATCTCAACACCCCAGGCCTCGCCGATCTCCGGGACGCCCTCGCCCTTGGTGCTCTCGCCGGGCGCAATGACGATCTTCTTCTTGCCCTCAATCTCGTTGCGATCAAACAGCCACGAGGTCGTGCTCTCGACGAGGTTGCAGTCGTACGACTTGGCCACCTTCTCCAGAAGGCTGGTGATCTTGGCCTGCGTGGGCGCCTTGGCCGCGGCAGCCTTCGCCTTCTCCTCCTCGGTGCCCTGGGCCAGGAGGCCGGGGGGGAGCATCAAGCGCAGCATGAGCTCGTTGGCATAATGAGTGGCGAGCATGAGGTCGGCGTTCCGGCCCTCGACGACATCGTCGGACTTCTCCTGGGCAATGACCGTGTCGCAGACAATGGAGCCGAAACCATCAATCTGAGCACCCAGCTGGATCTTGATGGGCTCGCCGGCCTGGATCTCGACAGCAGCCTCCTTCTCGTCCGTCTTGAGCGGGGTGTAGGGAGTGACGAAGGCAGCGGGGGAGACAGTTGTCGGATGCGAGAAGCCCTTGGTGATCTTCTTGCCACGGAAGACCTTGGTCAGCTCCTCCTCGATGAGCTTGTCGCCCTTCTCGCAGATGTCGACAATCTTGGCGCCGGGAACGCAGAGCTTGGACACATCGGCAAGCACCTTCTCGGAGATCTGGGCCGCCGTCTTGTACTTGGTGAGGGTGTCGGGGTTGTTGAGGGTGTAGTCTGGAGCGAGGGTCAGTCCTCGGCGCATGCACAGTAGCTTCCAAACAGAGAGGTAGTGGTCTGCCCGGCATGGAACCAGAACCAGCTGGCCGGGACGGGACGGGCCAAGGTGAGACAGGGGGAGCTAGGGGAGCAAGTACACATCCGGACCGACCAGATCGATGGGACCAACTGACGGGGACGGGGGCAGAGGACGAGGGAGGGGGACGACGGGGAGGGGAGGAGCTAGAGCTAGGTAGTCGACAGCATGCTCGTTCACTAACCAATCTCCTGGTTTTCGGTCGCCATCTTGACTAAGTTGTACTCGAGCGAGCGAGTGTCTGTCTAACAATTTGAAGTACGAAGTATCAGGGAGGGTAAGTCAAAAGAGAGGTAGGGAGAAGGAAGTAAACTGCGGGCGGGGCGCGTGATGATTTTGAGCTACGGCAGCTTGGTTCCAAGGTTTGATTTTGTGAAGGCGGGGGAGGGGGTTTCTGTGTTTGTGTCCCGGGCCCCGCTCTCCACCTGAGCTTTGCAGCAAGCAACCAACCTGGAAGCTGGAAGCTGCGGAAGGCGGCTTCTGGGCTGTGACGATTTGGAGGGGCTCCAGCCGCGGCTTGGCAGGAGTGGCAGGGAAGCAGAGAGCCGAAAGAGCGTCCCCTTGTCGATGCCAAGACCATCTGGCTGGCCCACACTCTCTGCCTTTCATTGGCCAATGACTTGGGCCAGTCGCGCTCCGTCGTTTCTTCGACCTTCGCGCATCCCTTCCATCCCCAGATTCCCCATTGGGCGCCGCCTCACGCCTCACACCTCCCACGCACCGCGATCAAAGAGCTTCACTCCCCCAACCAGCGACACCCACCAGTAGCACCGCACGGCCCAGTCCACGCGATTCACGTCCCGGCCGAATTGCGCCTGTCGCCCTCTCTACCGTCTCGTCGCGGCGACGCTTCGCTTCTCTTCTTTTGTGTTTCGTCTCCTTTCTTTTCTTATCTTCCAGAGACTTTAGGCGATGGCCACATCACAGCTGTCATCGTCAGCCGCGGGCGGCGACGGTGACGCTCACACAGCAGGGCCCTCCACGACTGCCGCTGCATCAACGTCGACGAGTTCTCTAGCTGCTGCTCCTGCTGGCGCGTCATCAAAACCCGCCACGCCGCCCGACGATGCGACACCCGCGATCCCCCCCCGTGACAAGGACGCCCTTAACAACCTTCTTGTCGAGCGCTTTCAGACACGCGACTGGTTACACTCTGTCGCCATCAAGGACGCCCAGGTTCGCGTTGAGAAGGATATCAAGGACATGCTCGCCCGCGCAAGTGACCACCGTACATACAAGGAATACTATGCCGCCTATCCCGCCAGGCTCTACGGCGAGGGCTACCGCGCTCATGGCAATGGATACACCGAAAACGGCACCACCACCAAGATCATCTATCCTGCGCAAAAACCACGCCCGGGCAAGAGGGCCACGCCCGCGTTCAAGTTCAACAAGAAGGAGATGAAGAAGCAAGCCGAGCAGCACGAGGAGCTGGTGCCCGTCCGGATAGACGTCGACTGGGAAAAGATCAAGCTGCGCGACACCTTCACCTTTAATCTCCACGAGCGTCTTATACCCGTCGAGCTCTTCGCTTCCCAGCTGGTCGAAGACATGGGCCTCAACCCGGCGCAGGACAAGCCCGTCTACGACCAGGTCGTCCAACAGATCCACGAACAGTTGAACGACTTCTACCCCTTCGCCTACTCCGAGGAAGACGCCCTCGACCCCGAACTTCCATACTCTGCCTACAAGAACGACGAGATGCGGATACTGGTCAAGCTCAACATCACCATCGGCGCCCACACCCTCGTTGACCAGTTCGAATGGGACATCAACAACCCCATGAACTCCCCGGAGGAGTTTGCCACCGCTATGGCCCGTGACCTGTCTCTCTCCGGCGAGTTTACCACCGCGATTGCCCACTGCATACGAGAACAGACACAGCTTTTCACCCGCAGCTTGTACAGCATCGGCCACCCCTTTGACGGCCGCCCGATCGAAGATGCGGACCTCGTTGCCGCCTTTCTCCCCTCGCCTTTGCCCTCCGTTTTCCGTCCCCAGCAGCAGGCCAAGGACTACGCGCCATACCTTTACGAGAACACAGAAACAGAGCTTGAAAGGGCTGAGACCATGTTCTCGCGCGAGCAGAGGAGGCAGAAGCGCTCCATCAACAGGCGCGGCGGCCCTCAACTGCCAGATCTGAAGGAGAGGCAGCGGACGATACGGACGTCGATCGTTTCCTCGGTATTACCTGGGGCTGCCCTTGACATTGAAGAGAGCCGGCTGTTCAAGCGGGCGACAGGCGCCGGACTGGCAGGGAGGGGCAAGAGGGGGGCAATCCGCGACGGCGACATTTCCGACTCCGAAGACAGTGACGATTCCGCCCCCGAGTCTCCAGCCATGTCACAACTCCAGGCTCCCACCAGAAGAGGACTGCGTGGAGCCGCCAGCGCAGCCGCTCAGCGCATGGCGAACCTCGGGCGGTCCGAAACCCCAGAGGCCATCATCCACCACCACGAGACCCGAACATCTCGGCGCTTCGGCCGTGAAGCCACTCGTGAACAGACCGAAGAGCCATCACGCCACGTCGTCACCCTCAAGGTCAACCCCGCCAGACTGCGAAAGCTCATGCATGACCTCACTGTACGCCAGCAAATGCGACAGCTACCCTCAGCATCCGTAACGCCGACCCTCGCCCACCAGCCACGCCCAAGCATTGCCACCCCGGGATCCATGCTCCCTCCCTCAACCCCCTCCTCCGCCAACCAACCTCTTCCGTCAAAATCCAACTCCGTGCCCCCGCCTCTCCAAGGCCAACTTGGCCGCGTGCCCGCTCCACCACCAGGACCATCAGGCACCGCACCAAACCAACCAGCTGTTCGCCTCCCCTCCCCCTTCCCCCCTTCCCCCCTTCCCATCTCACCCTTGACACTCCCAAAGCTAATCCAAACCCCGACCCGCAGCCCCCACCCCCAGATTGGCTAAGCCTCTCCCTGTCCGACCTCCAACAATCCTACCCGACCGACGCCTTCGAGGCCATTATGCGCTACTGCGCCATCAACCCCGACACCAACTCGTTCATGTCGCTCCCCCTGGCCGAGCCCGCCCCGCCAAACATCCAGTTCGCCTGGCTGCCCCGCATCCGCTGCAAGGACTGCCCCGGCAAGTCGTACACCGCCGGTCCCGATACCACGGTGCAGAACTTTGAGGTGCATTTGAAAAATCGTGCGCATCGGGAGAGGGTGATGGCGCGGTTGAGGGCGAATGGACAGGCGGTTTAGAAGGCTGCTGGCAGATTTTGGTTTTCGTTGCGTTGTTGATGTACTTCTTGGGACATGACTTGGGAGGAAAGCGGAGAGAGAAATTGGAGGCGGTGCTGACGGGATGGTGAAGGGGTGGTGTTTTGGCGTTTGGGCTTAAATCGGGTTTGGTTGGGACTTATTGGCTTACCTATTGGTGTTGGATCTTTTTTGTTCAAAAAGTGGTGGGAAGGGGGTTTGCCACCAGGAGATGCCTAGGAGTGGTGTCTACATACTCTATCCTGTCCTCCCATAGGGTGGGCGCTGGTCAGCTGGGAGGCCTTGGAAACTCTCTTGGATGTACTGTACAAAACAGTAGAACTTTTGCTAGACATCATGGGAAGGAAGGGACAGCCTTTCGAGTTCTCGGGCCATACGCGAAGGAAGAGGCTCCACGACTCGAGCACTACTTGTTCATCAGTACATCCTTTGTTATCGAGAAACCTGCGTTGTCCCGCTGCCGTAGAGGGCCGCAGCAAGATTGAAGGTCATCTATCTTCCTGACACACCGTCACGAGTTTACGGAGAGCATAGATAAGAAAACCAAGAATTTGAGAGACAGAACATAACAACAGATCATATCCACGCTAGCTGGCCATCTAGGTACACAAGGTACATAACTCCGTAGAAATCAAGCATATGCCGCCCAACCTGACAGATGTTAGCAAACCTGAATACAACAGAGGAGAGAAGATCCAACTTGCCCGAATACAAAACCGCCAAATTCGACACGCTCGTCGCCTGGTTAATCAAGTCATTCACCGTCGCCATCACACTCAACGTCTTGCTCAGCTTCTTCTTGACGACCTCAATCGCGCGGTCCGCCTCGCTCGGCTCGTTGACCGACCCCTTCTTCTTCTCCTTCCCCACGCCACCACGAGCACCGCCCACCTCCTCATCCCCTCCCTCCCCTTCCTCAGCATCCCCCCTTGCGTTCTGCAGCTTAGCCATCCGCACCGGCGAAATCGACCACTGATACAGCGTGTCATGCCTCAGACTGTCCAGAATCGTCTGGATCGACCCGGCCTCCTCGCGCAGCGCATCTAGCGTGAACTCACAGCACCGGCGGAACACGCCTTCGGTTTTTGTCACGCCCATTCCGTCAACAATATCCCGCGTCAGACGGAACGGTACGAGCTCAGGCACTGGTAGCACACGGCCCATCTCAAAGGCGACGCCCAAATCAATATGCACCACCTCGCCCGTCTTGGTGTCCAGCAAAATATTGTGCCCGTGACGGTCACCGAGCCCAAGCACATGGCCCAGCACCGAAATGGCGGCAGTGGTGCGTGTGTAAGCGGTGCGCCGCATGAACCACTCGTCTGGATCCGCAAAGTGCTCCATGAAGAAGTAGCGCATGACAGGGTGAAACCGCTCCGTGACCTTGCGGTAGACGGCGATGCGGGTTTCGATGGACTTGGTCTGCGCATTGGAGATCTCCTTGCGGCATTGCGAGCCCTTGAGGTCCTTGGGGTGGTACCGCTCGTGCGCGGGCATGAGGTATTCATGGAGAGGGGTGGTGTTAGAGACGAACTCGATGAGGCCTGAGGAGGAGGTCAGGGGGAGGACTTTGTAGGTGCGCACGTGGAGATTGCGTTGGCGGGTGGTGCGGTGCAGTTTGAGGAGTTCTGAGACGGCGGCGAAGACTTGCTCCATGATGGCGTCCTGGCGGAGGTCGTCGTTGCCGCCCTTGACGAGCTGCTTGAATTTCTGGCCGTTGGTGCCGACGGCGGTGATGATCTTGGGGGCACTGACACCTGAGGCAATGGACATCTCGGGCTCGAACTTGTGGATCATGGGCACGTCCGAGTAGTCCTGGCTCGCAGACAGCGTGATCTGCATGGTGGGCGGTGGAATGGGATATTTGGCGAGGATGCTAAGGAAGTTCTGCCCAACGGACGAGTTCTTGATCGCCATCTTCTGCCCGGCCTTGTACCTGTTAGAATCCCGGTCCATGGCAAGGGCGTGGTACGCTCTGCTGGTCTGATCAATAGCCGGCCAGATCTTGGACACCGTCTCCGACTTGGTGAGCGCCTTGGCCACTCTGTCAGTTGCCTTCTGCCGGGAGACGGCCACCTCGTCGTCCTTGTTGACGCGGGTCCTGGCTCCGGACCAGATATGGTACATCCCATGGTAGGGATGGTCGACACAGATGCGGTAGACCAGGTCGATTAACAGTTTCTGGAAGAGGACTGACTGGTCCTGCAGACGAGACGAGAGCTGGTTCATCAGGGGCGCAAACTTGCGAGTGGGCACCTTGCCGATGTACTTCTTGACAGCCTCGTTCGTGACGTTCTCCTCCGACTGTTCCAGCCACAGAGCCATGAACCGCAAGGCATCATTGTTGTGCTCATCAGATGCCGCAAGAGACAAAAGGTAGTTCTCCAAACTCAGCCTGAGAAATTCAGATCGAGTCTGCTCCACACGGCGAAGCTCCTGCTGATCGAGGTCTTGCCACTGCCTTGCTTTCGCAAGATGGCTTGAATAACGATTTCTGTGCTGAGAGTCTTTCGAGTTGGCAATCATGGCCTTCAGCTGGGCAACCTCCTCATCTTTGCCCTTCTTGAGGCTTTGGAGGCGAGCCAAATCCTCCAAGCTGTCAGGGTTTTGCAGCTGCTCGTCGCAGAACATGGCGAACTGATGGAACACCTGGCCAGCCTCTTTGCCTTCGAGCTTGCCCTTCAGCTCCTTGAGCGCTGGCTCAAGGTACTTTTTCTGAATGCTGTCCGGACTCTCGAGTCTTGCAACAGAGACCTGGTATCCGATCTTGGAGAGGAGGTCTGATCGGCTGACGGGAACAGTCTGTTTCTTTAAGGACTCCTTGTCGATGTTCTGCAGCATCCTGATAGATGAGATCATCTCCCCGTGGTCCCAAAGCGAGTTGGCTGCCTCAATTCTGATGGCAGCATCCACGCTGAGCCCCAGCGATTCACATGAGGGAATAAGATCTGTGAGAGTCGTCGATAGGTTCAATGTCTCCTGGTTCGCCCGGTGGAAACGGAAGATGTCAGACGAAAGCAGTATGCCACGAATCTGCACAAGGCGGGCATCTGCCGGCGTCAACCTCATCGCCCTCAGCTTGTGGTGCTGACTCCACATGCTCAGCGTTGTCTCTCTGCATGACAAGATTTGGCCCACGTCGGGGTATCTACACACGTTAGCATTCACTCCAAATGTGCCTCGAAGCAGAAGACTCACCGCCCGCTCATCATCCACTTCGACCTCCTCTCAAAGTTCTCCAACGCATGCCGCAACTCCCCCTGGTCCGCCACATTTAGCACATCATCCAGCTCAGCCAATACCGCCAGAGCTCCCAACTGATGTCGCAGAGTCGAGGTGTTCAAACTCCGACTCGTCAGATGCTTCACGGTACTCCGCAGCCCATCATGAATCACACTCCGGACAGCATCAACATCCGGCGCTTGGTGCATGCTCTGATACGCCCTGTACACCGTCACAGCCCAGTTATCGCTGGTCGACGGCGCGGGGAGGTTCCACATCTCGAGCCTCCTTGCCGTAGTAAACGTCCCATCCAGCGAGTCTGACGACCCGTCTAGACTCTGTTGCGTCTGCAATAGCGAGTTGGCCAGCCCCGCAAGACCGAGGCTACTCAGCGCTTTGATCAGCGCCTGGCCGTCCTGTCTCGAGCCGGCGTCTCGACTGCGCAGGTGGCTGTCATATTGTGCGCCGCGGAACGCGAGGCTCTTGCCGCCGTCGTTTTCGTACTCAAGGCGGGAGAGGACCGTGGAAAGAGAGGCATCCTGGTTGAGGCCGTAGTAGGCGTCGGGGTCGTCGATGTTCTCGAAGATGTCCAGCAGGATCTCGCTGGAGTCCTCAATTTCTCCGATGATAGAGGAGCGCCGCGACGTCCTCGAAGACTCCGAGTTGGCCAGCTCGACGAACAAGACAGCGACTTTGAACATGCCGCATCTCGTGGCGGCTGCTGCTGCGCTCGAGAAGTTGAGATCCAACCAGTGACCACGATCCGCAATCGAGGCCTCGCCCGGCAGCGGCTGGGTCCTCAGGTAGAGGACGGTGTTGATCAGCAGCTTCAAGTTCTCCTTGGCCGCATCGGACGAAGCATTCAGCCATTGCCTCAGCGCCTCCGACAGCTGCCTCTTGACTCCCTGCTGTTTGTCTAGTTGGTACGTCAAGACCAGATGGACCACAAATGGGAACGCGCGCTCCGCAAACCCCTTGACCTTGCTCAGAATCGGAGGCAGCACCCTCAACGTGACAATTTCGGGCACAGACTGGGCCAAGAGAATCGCTAGATCTTGCGACCAGCTCGGGCTCTCCAAATGTTTCGGCGAGAACACCTCCGCCGCAGCAGGCGTGTCGACCTTGAACTGGTCCGATTGCGGTGTGCGATACGGATCCCAATTGGACGAGACCAGCAGCGGCTCGGACAGACTCTGCTGGCACGCACCGAGAAGATCCTGATCGTCGTCGCCAACAGCATCGGAAACAACAGTCCGCAAAGCAGCCTCCGCCAACCCCGCCGTAAAGCAATCCCCACTGACGGTTAACGCCTCAATCAGATTCAACAACCCCTCCTCCGATCCTCCAATCTCCAGCGCCAACCTGCGGTATTCCTTCAGCTGTGACTCGCGCAGCAGCTGGTCCGGAACCTCACCCGATGCCGCAAATGAGCGGCCCAGGACGCGTCCAGCCCAAGCAAGATACTCACCACTCAGCTTGGGCGAGGCACAGCTCTTCCACACCACGGCGCCGTGCGAGAGCGCGTCTTCGTCCGTTTCAATCACATCCAGCCTGCTCGACGGCGGAACCTTGAACACCCCACACAGCATCGAAAGCGCAACATCCCTTGCAGGCTCATTGAGCAGCTGCTTCTCGCGAGCCCAGTCCTGCAGAATCTCCAGCAGCAGGTTGCTCTCGTGGGTGCCCTTCTCGGCATTGCCCGAGGCGCGGATGTGCGCAGCCGACTGCGTGATGGCCTTGAACGCGGCCTTTTGGGCGTCGTCCTGGAAGGCGGGCGATTCGTACCCAGCAAGATAGTTGGAGAACCACGAGTGGAAGAGCTGGGCCTTGGTCATGGTCGCCTTGAACTGGCTCTCTTGCGTGGTACTGGACTGGCTAGACTCGAGGAAGACGCGGATATCCGCCAGGCTGGAGAGGGCATATCCGGCGAGGAAGGAGGGTGTTTGCCGGAGGTGGGCGTCACCTTTGATGACGAGGTACTGGGTGATGCCCAGGGCGTCATCGGCACATTCCGGGTCGACCACAAACGCCCGTAAAGACTGCAGCAGCATCTCGAGGGGATATGCGGTTGTGGCGTGGTCGCCAGCCATGCAGATCAGGACGCGGATCTTGCGAAGTACAGAGCAAGCGTGCAGGGGGCCGAGCGCGGGATGGATTGTGTTCAGTAGCTTGCGGGCAACGAAGACAACCAAAGCTGGAGTCCACAGCGTCTCTGGCTCGTAAGGTGTTCGACTGCACAGATGGAGGATCTCCCTCGGTAGGTACTTGGCCTTGAACATTGGCTGCTGGTTTGGGGGCAAGGCGGCTGGCTGATGTCCCAGCTTTTTGATGTCCTCCATGACCTTCGCTGCCGACGCAAAACGGTCATCGCGCTGGAAGGCCTTCTCGATCGGGCCTTCCTGGTCGAAAATATCGAAGAAGGTGGCGATGATGTCGGCGAAGTTGAGGTGGATGTTCGACAGGAATCCTTCCTTCCCCAGGATCTTTCTAAGACGACTCTCTCCGGTCACGTAGTCCGCACCACCCGGGACGCTGATGTCGTGCGCGATGCTGTAGGAAATAATCTTGGTAAAGCTTTGCTGAACCAGTTTCTCGGGAGTCAAGCCCAGGGACTGCGCAAGATCCAGGGCCTCCTTCTCCTGTCCGCGCATGATCATGATGGCAGCAGCCTCTGTCTGGGCTTCTTTGAGGAGGTCATGAAGGCTTGGGTAGCCAAAGATCTCGAACGGAATGACCTGGATGGAGTCTGTGTCCAGCCATGTGTACAGCAATTGGGGAGCGAAGAGTCTGAACAAGACTTGCGGCCCGCTGAGGTTGAGCGTCCGAGCAATCCGTTTCAGGCAGCTGGCCGCATATTTTCCCGACTGCGAGATCTTCCCCGGCGTCTCAAAGATGTGGTAGATGCAACGGCGCAGCAGTGTTGGCCATCTGCATGCGAGTTCAGCCAGGACAAACAACCGAAAGGCGATCCCCTCTGTGTTTTCCGGATCTGAGGGGAGACTCTCGAGCACGTCGACAAAAATCGTGTCATGGGTCTTGAGAACGTAGAGCCCAAAGACTTTGGAGAGATTGCGTCCGATGGTGTATTTGGCCTCCATGGAGCCCTCCTGCAGAATGGTCATGAGAGTGGACCGAGAAGAGGGGAGCTCCAGGCTGGAGGCATAAGAGGATTTGACTTCCAAAAGGTGCAGGAGCAGGCTGGAGAAACGGGTTTGCGCAGCCGGCGACAAAAGGTTGTTCGGCAAACCTGTCTTGACCAGGTGATAGTAGAAGTCCCCGGCCATCTCGGAAATGTCAAGTAGCTCCTCGTCCGTCCACATGCTGATGAAGCTATCCGCGATGTCGAGGAAGTTGCACAATGCCACCTCGCAGCACATGAACTCGTCACTGCTGCAGATGCGTCCAGCGATTCCTAGCACATTCATAGCGGACTCGATGGAGGTGATGGCATCCGAGGTAAAGAGTTCCTGCATGAATTTCCAGCAGAGTAGAAACTGCTCCTTTGGAAGCTCAACGAGCTGGTCGACAATGGACTCTGGTACGCGCCCAATCTCGCCATCATCGAGCCGGAGGACGTCGAGAAAATTCACCCGTAGACTTGTCTCGAGATAGAAAGACTCGGGGGTATAACACAGCAGGATGTCCCTTCTGGGTAGTGTTTTGAGTTTGGCGGCGGTGCTGCTCTGGCTCGTCTGTGATTCAAATTCGTCGTCAATGTCGAGACTGTCAGCAGTTCGGAGCGAAGAGTCCCGGCGGGATCTCTCATGCAAAGCATCTGAAAGCTTCCCGAAGAATTTGAGCAGATACGGCTGGTCCAGCACCAGATGTGCTAGCTCCGCATGGGTGAGAGGAGGTATGTAGGGTGCCGAAGACGTCAAGACCAGCTCGAAGAAGTTCTCGCTGGGGGGTGCAGCGAGAATCACTTTGAATGTGACATCGACAATGCCAAAAATTGTAGTCTCAAGGTCCCGAGACATGGACGTGTTGAGGTTGACAAGTTCAGGAAGGAGGAGCACGGCTGTGAGGCAGGCGAGAACCATGCTCTGCAGCCGTTCGGTTGAGACGGGTGCTGCTACTTCGGCTCCGCGCTTCTGCCATGATTCTGCCAACTGCTGCAACTCTTCGACTTTCGGGTGGAGCAGTTCGAGGGCCAGACGCCTTGCTGCATGTGACCCTGTTGGATCAAATACCTCCTGAGCTTCACTCGCCTGCTCCTCTGCTGAGCGTGTCATGGTAAGGTTGGGCACATCGTCTTGGTCCAGGAGCAACAAGTACCGGACGATAGGATGGACTTCTGCCTGCCCCTTCCAGAACTGCCCGATAGAACCTTCGAAGAGACGAAGCGGGATTTCCATGGTGAGAGCGGGAGCTCCATAGCAAGAGCGTAAGAGGTTGGCTAGATCGTACGGTGTTGCATGTATGGCGTGAAGGGAGGCGTAAATCAACTCCGCTGTGGACGTGTTAGAACGAGCCTGAACTATACTGCCCAAGCCAACTCACCAGGATTCCACCTGACAAATACCCATCTGATAATGTGATTCGAAGTAGCCTGACTGGCATTGGGGAACATGTTGTTGCGAAGTCGCAGCAAGCTGAGCATCAGAACCAGTGAAGAGTCGACAAGAACCGCAGGCCCGCTGATGTCGGCGGTGGTGACGATCTGGTTCACATCATCGGCCAACTCATGGCGAGGAAGAATATTCGCTTTCAGAATAGAGTGGAGGAGGACGCAGGCGGCACGACTGGTTGCCGGTAGAGACAGAGCGCGCACACCAAGCTGCCAGAGCAGTTTCCAGGAGAGGCTGAGGGAGGCATGCCGTGATGCCTCATACCCAGTGAAGCTGCAGTTTGTGAGCCTGCTAGTTTTGAACAGAGAAACCTGCGGCAGTACCTACCTAGCACATGCAAGCATTGCCCATGAGGCCAACGTGCCTTGCTTCGCAGTCACAGATTTGGTTAACTCTCCTACAATATTGGTAATGTCTTCCAAGGAAGGCCGCCTCTGTTTCGTGAGAAACGGAATGAGCTGCAAGGCAGACAGGCGGACGGCCGGATCCAACGATTGAAGCTTTTGGTGTATCCTGTTTGAGCTGCCAGCCATCCGACGTCTTTTTCGAGGTTGGTCGTTCTCGGGCTGCTGTTGGCTGCGCTCTCGCTGCGAATAGCGGGAGTAGGCAGCTTCCAAGATGGCAAGATTCTCCAAGAGGGCCCAGTTTTGCTCGCCCCCTTGGTTGTATGGGCGGAGACTGAATACTGTGGTAGAGGGGTGGTGCTCCGGCAGACGTATCGTTGTGAAGGCCACGTCGTCTAGCTGAATGCGAGCGCGCTCATCGCGCCTTGAGTATTCGGACCACAAGGCATCGAGCAAGTCTTCAACATCCTGGAAGAAGGATTCATCGGCAGATTCTCGGAGCAAGTTTTCCACATACAAGTGTGTTCCGTAGATGGTTTTGAGCATCTCGTCGCGGATAGAATTCAGCATCGCGTCTCTCGAAAGAGCACGAGGCTGCCACCAGTGGGAAAGGAGGGGAATCAGTTTCCTGGCCAGTTTCTTGGAGAGTGAGACGTCGTCGGTCTGGGTGCGTTGAAACAAAGCGTTGAAAGTGGAAAATGATACTTTCTGTAGCTCCCCGATTGTCAAGCTGCGCATCCGGAGAATGTTGAGCAACACTTCCGAAACCCTATCTGCCTTCCTGGCTACTGGTGCGTTTGGGGCAGCCACCAGGGCGTGAAGGCACATCAGGAAGTCCAGAGCAACGCCACTCGCAAGTTGGTTGGATCCTTGTGATGCCGCAAAAAAGGCTGATCTGGTAGGTACGCCTGGGGCTGGGGATGCGCGGCCTAAGGAGCTGCCGTCTCTTCCACCAGAGTCGTGGAAGCGAGAAAGGCCCTCGACGCAGAAGTCGACCCCGGCTTCCCAAGTATCGGGAGTGGAGGCGGCGATGGCCTCGGCGGTCGACGAGTGTTCCAGCATGGCGACGAGAGCCTTGAGATAGTTCTGGAGGAGGGGGGTGATGTAGCTGTCGTCGGGCCCTGGAAGAACCTGGGTGATGTGGTCGAGAACGGCCTTGGCCGTCTTGCGCTTAATCCTAGTAGCTCCATGACGGACAGCAAGCCTAAGCACGTCACCGCATCTTTCCAGGCGTATGCCAGCATTCGCACGGGACCCAGGGGCTCTCTTCGAGTCGAAGTACTGTTCCTTCTCTATCAGAGCACAGCCAAAGATGCCCTCGAACAGCCTTTGGAAGGCCTTGTCGTCAAAGGAGTCACTGATACGCGTTAGCAGAAGTAGAAGCGAAAAGGGGGGCGGATCAAAGGGTACTTTTGGCTCTGATAGCCTCTTCCGGCATTGATGAAATAGGCCGATAGAGCTGCAGGAAGGTCAAATTCAGTCCTTACGGGTCCCAGGATGAGCTGAGATCAAAAACTTACTGTCGAGGGCGTCTTTGCGTGTCTTGGCCGCGTCGGCGGTGAGAAGTGCTGTGGTTGGTGTTAGACACTTGATGTCCTGGTGGGTGATCCTCGGCCAACGACCACGCGTTGCTTACCAGTGAGTTGCTTAAAATTGACTGTCTCCCCAGTGTAGCTGTAGCTTTTTGCTCGGGGCATTTTCGCTACTTATCAAGGCAATCTCCAGTCCTGCCTTTGATGACAGAGCTGAGGTCGGTGGTGCTTCAGATGATGGTGTTCTGTTTGACGGAGACCGGTTGAGTCCCCGGGAAAGTAAACAAACAGCCAACCCTAGATGTCCAAAGTATGATGGAAAGGGGATCCATCGAGTGTTCCCGCGATAAGAAAATTACGCAGGTCAACTCATAAGCCAAGCTGGAATTTGGGTCTTCAAATGGATGAGAAGAATGCTCAGCAGAGTGGAAGTCGCTGTCGGGGACAAAAAAGGCAGCCACTTGCATGGATGCGCCCAAGGCTGGAGTCTGGATTAGGCACCGTGTGAGAGAGTAGCCAGCAAAACCCAGCGGGTGAGAAGAGCTCGAGGTAATAAACAGATTGAGAATTAATTTCTTTGTATTTCACAGACTTGGGAAGCCTTTCAAGTTTTGATTGTCTTTTCTAGGCTCCCTATCGCCTCTTGTCGAAAGGCAGAGCCTCAGAGGCTCATTTCAAGGCAGAATCCTGGACTCGCACTCACAGTGTCTCGTTGTGTATGGTAATTCTGTCATGTACTACACTTTCTCTTTCTCAACTATTTCGCAACTATTGATGTGTGCCGTCTCTCATTTTGCGCTGCTCTTTTTGCCTAGACTTTGTTTAAAAATGTTCCATGCTCATTGCAAAGAATGGAATGAGGTGTTGCTCACCGAGTGTCTCACCAAGACAGCTCCTCGAGGAGACCCACCTTCGAGCTGCAACCCTGCCTGGGCAGTTGCGCTGGGCAGAATCACTCACCGCCTAATTCTTTTGTTGACTGCAATAGGGCTGGCACCAATCGGCAGGCAAGCTAGCGCGGGACTTGATCGCGATTCTGGGCAGTTTCCAGTTCCAGTTCCAGTTCCAGAGCTCACACAGCAACTTCCTGAACCGACCACCGCGACATCGAACGCCACACCTTGGTCTTTTATTCTGCGCCATTGACCAACAACACCCGCGCCCCCCTGATTCTCCACACAGGACTTGACGACCCCAGGATTCAAAAACGCGTCCCCGACACTCTTCGAAGAGAATGTGCTGAGGCGACTCGACCCCCCGCCGACCATGTCTGAACCGCGCGCGCTCGAGGCCCTCCAGGCCCTGCACGCGGAGCTGGTCGCCGTCCGCCAGCACCGATATGAGGGCTTGCCCGCGTTGGAGCAGCTCCTCGATGTCCAAACAGACGCCTTCAAGAAGCTCATCGAGAAGCCCCCACGAAACACAGCCAATCGGCAAACACTAGGGACCGGTAGGAATTGCCAAGGAGGATACGGCCATTGCATTATGGCTGGGTGCTGACGCTGAAGCTAGGCAAGGTCCGGATTGGCGAGGAAGAGTACGCGATCAATGACGACTTCGTTAACGACTGCCTGAAA
Source organism: Amesomyces nigricolor (assembly GCA_004802645.1). Classification (NCBI taxonomy): domain Eukaryota; kingdom Fungi; phylum Ascomycota; class Sordariomycetes; order Sordariales; family Chaetomiaceae; genus Amesomyces; species Amesomyces nigricolor. The sequence continues at coordinate 1,193,027 of SRKS01000004.1, forward strand.
GTGGCCGACGACCTGGACCTGGACGAGCTTGAGGCCGCGAGGATCTTGCTGGACTGCGATGCTGCAGGCGACGCCGAGACACAGAGCCGATCCCTGTGGGAATGCGCCGTCATTCGATTCCATCAAGAACGGAGATACCTGCTGGACTGCATGCGCCTGTGCGTTGAGGTCGCCAGCGATGAGGACTTGGAGCCGGGCCTCCAAGACGCCTTTGGTGCCCTGGCAGAGGAGAAGGTTTTTGGCGTCCCCCAACCCGGTTCGCGTCCTGACTGTTCAGCGAAGAAGATCGTCCCGAAATGCATGGAGGCCATGCAGAGCGTCAGGTCCATGCTCCAGGCCATGCAGGACAAGGCGGCTGCCCGGAATGTTTTGCAGCAGGCCAGCTTGGTGAAGCCGCCAGAAAACCAAGAGACATTTGACTTCTCGCGATCCAGTCTCGTCGAGCAGCACGAGTGCTTGGCAGCAATTCTACATGCCGCCATTGAGAAGCGCCACGCCACTGTTTGCGACTTCCAGGACTTCATACAAGCGCTCAAACAGGTTGAGAAGTACGACAACTTCCTCGGTACGGTCAACTAGCTCCCTCCCTTTGACAGGAAACCTTGCTCATATTTTCTAGTTCACTTGTTTCCGGCCCTCGCGGCATACATCACTGTCTTCGGTTCGACTGAAGGAATCGGCGACCTCCAGCAATCCCGCCAACTAAACGACGTGATCTGCAAACAGGCCGACGATGGCTCCTGGCGCCTCCCATACCTTCGGGCAACCGTTCGGGCGTGGTGGATTGCCGAGTATTGCGGGTGGTACCTGGACGACACCGCCTACGACCTTCAGAATATCAACCTGGATCAGGAAGACGCAGAGAGGACCAAGCAGTTTACCGAATGCCTGAAGGAGGATGCCTTCGACTTCATCTTGGCGGTTGCCGCCGACTGCAGGGCGCAGGAATGGCAAGACCCATCTAGGCTAGGAATGCGGCAATGGCTGCCACGGAAGTCCCCGACCCTCGCGTCTGACCCGTTCCCTTTCAGCTATTCTTTCCAGCAAAGCTTGATGGCCCACCTGGAGGGCTTTGTCGACGCCGCCATTGCCAATATTCCGGATGTGCTCCGGAGACTGAGGACAGAGGAGGACGAGCAACGACAGCTTAGCCAAAGCCACGAGCAGGACCTCGACCTCGAGCGCTTCCTGATCATAATCTCGTATGCGTTTGAGGGCAGGCCCGACGCGGCCATGCAGTTCTGGGAGGACCCCGAAAGCAACCTGGCCGGTTTCTTGCAGTGGGCGTCAAGGCGAGCCTCGACCCCTCTCGTCACAGCCTTCTGCGAGATGCTCCAGTGTCTCGCCGACAGCGAGGAGTGCGCAACCGCTGCCCACAACTTCCTTCTCGACGAGGGCCAACAATCATCCGGCAAGATGAAGCGGACTCAATCCCTGACCTGGTCTCAGATCTTCAAGGAGTTGGCATACTTCACAAACAAATTCACCGAGAAGCCCAATGCTGCCCAACCGCACGCCATGCACCGCCCCGGCAAGCCAGGCGCTGACCTTGCCGAGGCCGAGCCCGAGCAGGCCCTGATGTTGGAATGCTATCTGCGCCTGATGGCTAAGCTTGCATCCGAGAGCGAGGTCGCGAGAGTGAAAATGCTCATAGACGACGACGTGCGTCTGGTCGAGACCTTGCTAAAGCTGGCCGATGGCGCAATCCCGCCCCGGCTCCGTGCTTCCATTTTCTACGTTCTCAAGGCTCTCATGACACGGAAACAGGTGGGGGAGAACGATGTCATGTGGAGATTTGTTGAGGAGTGGGTGACCGGCACGTTTGGCGGTCCTGTAGGCACGCTGAGAATGTCGTATCTCGGCCAGCCTCTGACCCCTCAGGCCTCGATGGAGGCCGTTCTGAATGACCTCAGCAACGGCTTCGAAGAGTCGAATGCCTTTATTCAGCTGCTCACGTCTCTTTTCGCGCCGCTTGATGGCCCCGAGGGGCTGAACGACAGCCTGACCTTCCCCGAAGACCTGGGTAGCAACACGCGGATTCCCGGCATGGAACCCTACGTCGACTTCGTCTTCCAGGTGCTGGCTCAGAAATCTCACGACCTAGTTGACCCTGCCCAGCTCAGGGCGTTGCGCCTCAGTTGTCTCGAGTTCGCCCTGACTTGTCTGTCGACCTTCAACGAGGATCTCATCATCCTCGGCAACGAGAGCAATATTGCTATTGACGTCGCCATGCCGACCACAGACCTGGCTGCATACGTGCGCCTCCATCCGTTTGCCCGCGTCATGGAGTGGCTGTTCAACGGAAAGGTCATCACCGCTCTCATCGACACCATCCACCAAGATCCTAGCGTTCTAAGCAGTGCATCACCAGACTCACCCCTGGTGCTTGGTATCCTGCGGGGCGTTCAGATCATGATCAAGGCTCTCGACTTGCAAGAGACATATCTGCACCTTGTGCGACCTTTAATCCAGTCACAAGCTGGAAAGCGCCGAACTTCCGTGGCGAACGCTGCATATTCTTCTTTCGAGGACGGTATCCTGAGCCACCTCTCGCTAGTGGTTGATCTGGGCAAGTACTGCAATCTTGGTCATGGCGAGCTAACGCTCGCCTGCTTGAAGTTGCTCGAGAAGATCTCCACATCTCCCAGGATCATCTCGGAATGGAACCCGGCCACGGGTCGACTGGGCCACCGAAACAAGGCCATCGTCCAGCTCGAGAGAGACGGTGAGGGCCAGATCATTGCCGCCTCACTAGCTGCGAGCATCTTGTCTCCCCTCGATCCGGTGATGGAGGCGGAGTCGGAGGACTACGTTATCAAGTTGTTCATCCTCGACTTCCTCTACGAGTGCCTGCGCGCGACGCCGGACCAGCCGACCATCGCCCACCTACTGCTTGGCTTCCACTGCGAGCTCAACAGGCTCGGCATTGAGCCCAGGAGCGCTTTCGACGCGCAAAAGTCGCTTTTCCACAGTCTCCTCAACGTCGTCATAGGGCTTTCGGTGTATGAGGAGGAGCGTGGGATGCGCGGGTATCTAATTACTCTGAAGTACCGGATTCTGCGCATCCTTCAGATCTTGTGGAAGTCGCCGCTGTCCGCCACCCTGGTCATGGACGAGCTGCGGGCCACCAACTTCATGTTTCACATGCTGTTGAGGGAGATCCAGATCCAGCCTGACCTGAGGTGGGATGATCTTGAGGCCAACAACCCCGAGTTCTTGCTGTCGGGCGCCTCCGTGGCGTACATCGACTACCTCGGCTCGCGGGCCATGATCTTTGAGTATATTGGCAAGGAGCTGTGCAGCGTCTCGCAGAACCGGATACCCTCTATCAAGCGCCAGATCTTCGATGCCTTGAGCGGGCAAATCAAGCTGGATGGCGAGGAGCCCCTGAGTCTCGGCAATATCTTTGATTTCTTTGACTTCTTAAATCCTGACGCCAACTGGGACGTTCCGCGGCCGCAGTTCGCTGTTTACAAGGACCTCGAACTCAGGCCATGTGCTGTAGAAGACCCAGAGGCCGGGCTGCAGTACAACATCCGCAAGGTCAAAGAGACTATCGCTCTCAAGCGGAACGAGTTCCGGGACACGCTCCAGGTTGCGCCGCAGCAGCACCTCGACGCCATCGAGACGGAAGAGAGGATACTGGTAGAGTGGCTGACCTTTACCAACCGCCAAAAGCTCTTCATCGCATCGAGGCTCAGCTTGCTCAGGGCGTGGACGAACCTACTGCTTGTCATGTTCGAGGCCAACGACTTCAAGGGCACGCCTAAGATGGCATTCCTACTACAGGCGCTACAAGCCATTCTCCCGACGCTCGAAGCCTACAGCACGCTCAGCACTGCCGAGTCTTACGAGCTCGCGCGGGTCGCTAAAGTGCTGCTCTTCAAGCTCGACTTCTCGAACGACGACGACGCAGGCCTCGACAAGCAGAAGTTCACGGTCGGTAACCTCATCAGTGACAAGCTCTTCCAGCTCTTCCAGGTCTGCCTCGGCGCCCTCGGCAAGTGGTCCAGCACGGCCGAGCTCCGCGCCCTCTACTACGGCATCTGCTACCGTTACCTGACTGCCGTCGTCGACAAGGACACCACTACCACAGGCGCCACCCACCCGCGCAGCCGCAATCTCGCCACCGCTCGCGCCCGCACCCTGAAGGCCATCCAAATCCACGGCGACCGCCTTCTCAACGTCATCTGCGACGACGCCTACGGCAGCGACCCCGCCTGCCAAACAGCGGCCATGATCCTGCTCTCCTCCCTCGTCCACCTCTCCTCCTCCCCCTCAGACACCTCCTCCCCCTCCCCATCCTCTCAAATCATCGACTCCCTCAACCGCCTCAACTTCATCGGCGTCCTCGTCGACTCCCTCAAGACAATCCTCGCCGACTGGCTCTCCCCATCCTCTGCATCCACCCCCTTCGACGCCACCCTCCGCCCCGCACACTTCCAACCCCAACCCCTCTCCCACCACCCCTACCTCCAAGCCAAACTCTCCCTCCTCCAACAAATCGCCCAAACCCGCCCCGGCGCAAAATACATCCTACAGGCCGGCCTCTTCCGCGCGCTCGAGCTCTCGGGCGCCTTCGCTGCCGACCCGGAACTGCAGGTCGACGCGCGCGACGCGCGGGCGCTGGAGCGCCATTATGCGTTGCTGGTGTTGCTGGCAAGGGTGGTGGGCGCTGCGGTGCTGGCGAGGGGTGAGCATAATGTTGTGCAGGGGAGGAGGTTCTTGGCGGGGCATCGGATGCTTGTTGTGCATGTGTTGAAGAGGAGCGTGGGGATTGGGATGGTGCAGAATGGCGGTGTTGGGGGAGAGGATAGGGGTGGGAATGGGGGGCGGAATGGGAATGGGGTGTTGGGGAGTTTGATTGGTGTTGGGGGCGGGAAGGAGGCCGGTGGTGATGCGGTGGCGAGGGAGTTGTTGGAGGAGAGGGTCGATGAGTTGGCTGAGGCGTTTATGTTGTTGATTGCGGCGACGGGGTTTTTGGAGGTATGTTCTTTCTCTCTTGCCTTTCCTTCCTTGCCTCTCCTTTCGCTCCTGAGAAGATGAGAGAGATCAAATGATTTTCTAAGATGCTAACATGACGACAGTTTGAGAACGAACAGATGCCTACCGAGAAGCCGCGGGTGAACACAACCCTTTTTCACTGAGGAAGGAAGTTGATGAGGTAGATGGGTAATGAGTGGGAAGCTGGCAGAGAGAGCCCAAAGAACGGAAGAGATGGGACGAGGAGAAAGGAAGAAGGGACGGCAGAAAACCTTAGTAAGAGGTTGGAATAGGTAGCTGGTGTGGCGACTAGAGGACCTGGAAGCATAGCTTGGAATTATTGTACTCTTTTATCTTGTTGTAGGTCAGGTGAGGCGTGGTTTGGAATAGACCCCCATTGGAAGGAATTAACTGGTTTTTCCTCATTTCAGCGATGCATGGTAATATCACAACTTGCGTTCAAAGAGTTGGTTTTTGTCGAATACGGCAAAACAATCAAGAGACACTCGACACTCTCGCACAGGCGAGTCACCCAAGAGAACAGTCATCACAATGTTCCAGCCATGAAAGAAGCGCGAACCCGGTTCATTACGCTGCCCAGCCCTCCCTGTACGCGCTGTCCTGTGTCCTGTCGCCTCGTGCCAAATCCATGAAACCCAACCATCCCAAGCCATGCATGCCATGCAACAATGCGATGCCGTACCAAGATACACTGCGCCGGCCTGTGAGAATGAATGGGTATCTTTACAAAACACCATACGCCATCGAAAATGTCCCTGCCTGTCCCTGCCTGTCCCTGCCTATCCTTGCTATGTGCTGTGATCTTGAAAACAAAACAATCTCGGAATGGGTGCTCAGCGTGTTTCGGGGAAGAGTGTCCCCTTTCCTGGGTATTGCTGCTTGCGACCCTTCCCAAGACGTTACATGCTACACCCAAATGCCCCAAACCCGAAAGGAAAAGTGGAAAAATATAATCGATTGGCCGATGCCCATATCCCAGACCAAGCATCCCGGAAGTGTGGAGATCTTCCAAAATCAAGCCCAGTATGGCTTGAACTGCGTCGTGAGATCAGATCGCGGTTGCGTGCAACTTCAACCCTACGACTCGCGACCGCCTTGAGCAGACTGGGAAGCCTGGGGGGTGTTGGTGCTCCGGCCGAGAGTTTGTCTGGTCATCAACTTGAGTTCGAGGGGGTAGAACCCTTTGTTTTTGCTGGTGAACTTCCCAGACTGGGGCAGGTTGTCGATTTTCTGGCGGCAGATGGGGCAGATTCGGCGGGACGGGTCGATGTTGAGGGCGGAGTGAAGGCATTCGGAGCAGAAGAGGTGGCCTAGATGGAGCATTAGACTGGATCCAAATCGCAGAAGAAAAAGGCGATGCTTACCGCAATGCGTGACTGTCAGATTGCTCATACTATCCATGCAAATCGCACAATCATGCTTGCTCAGCCTGGTGTACTTCTTGTCGTCTTCCTTCTGGCTGGTGAGGATGTCTTCAGGAACATCGTCCTTGTCGACCAAGTCAATGATTTGCTCGTCGCCGAAGACATCGCTACCAAAAAGCTCATCTTTGTCGGCGCCGCGCTTGCGCTTATTGCTGGAAGGAGAGGGGCGCGAGCCACTTCTGGTGGCCCTCGACGGCTGACCGGGCTGGCTGGGTGCTGAAGGCATGGTCAAGTCGCCGGCGCGGACCGTTCTCTTGGACCGAGTGTTCGTAGACATGGCGGAGAGAGGCAGGACGTCGGACGGCGACTCCGAGCTGTTGTTGCCTATGTCGTGGCCAAAATTTATTATTTCGAAGGTCGGTCTCACAGGTGTGCCCGTAATGGGGTCGGTGTTGAGAGCGTGGCGCGGGGCTTGAGGATGGGGTTGGATGCGGCGAGGGTGGCGGTCGGTTTGAAAAAAGTCGAGAGAGATTGAGGTTGTCGGCAGGTTTTGAGGTTGTGGGAGGGAATGGCTGGGGGGCTGCACGTCAAGGGCCCAGCTGAAGGCCGCTGGGGTGGGGGTGCGCGGGTAAGTGCGAAGTGAGGGTGAATTGAGCTGGAATGGAGACAGAATCGGGTCTGTCGCTGATGAGAGTCTGAGCCAAGCATCGATGGGAGAAGGTTCCGTGCGGCGTGGCGTGGCCGGGGGTGGCCCACTGAAAGCGCCGGGACGAGTGGGTCCCGGGACAAGGCCACCGCCGACAGCACCAAGGCCCGGAGCTGGGCAACCGGCACTGTTTCCACTGTTAAATAGCCAAGGTCTGACTTCTGGGCCACGTCGAGTCCCAAGACTCGGAGCGACGGGTGGTTCGAGGCGCTGGGACCAAGGGTGTATTCGTGCGGCTTGCTGGCGAAAGGAAGACGGTGAAGGCAGCAGCAGGTTTTGGTTCCAGTTGGCAAGCCCGAGGATGCTTTGGTCTAAGAGCGCGTATGTGAATATGTGAAACAACCTTGTCTTCTATGCCGAGATGCCAGGCTGCCATACATACCATCTAAGAGATCATCAAAGGTCTCGTCTTCGAAGTTGTCTGTCATGGCTGCTGTGTTGCGCCGCTGGCTGGATCTACATTCAGGGTCAAGCAGTCCGCCCCAACCTTTATAAATATTTGCTCGGCCGAACTGGCCCGCTGCTCGCAAGAGGGGAGGTGAAGCTGGAAACAAACACTCTAGTGTTGCTAGACCGGAAGGCTCTTTAGATCAAGACGATTCATAAGGGTCTAGGCAGGAAACTTGAGGAGACCATGGGAGGGCTGCGAGCTGAGAGCTGAAAGCTGAAAGCTGAGAGCAACGAACCGAAGTTTAAGAGACGACGCTGGATTGGAAGGACGAAGCGACACCCCATAGGCCCTTCCGCCTGGCACACTAGAGGTCTGGAGCCCAAGATGGAACGTGACTCCCAGCACGGGGTCCTCTTGAATCCAGCAGCCAAAATTGAGATGCCGATGGGGAGTTCATCGTGTCAAAGGAGCGTTGAAGAACCCGTAAGAGAGAACGCAAGTCACCACCAACAGCCATATCCAGGCACCTAGGCAAGGTACTTAACGTGCTATTCAATGCAGCCATGAAATGTTCAACTCCTCACAAGGCCACAGTGTATTTCACCACTCACAACTTTACCCAACAATTAAAGTGTATACCTAGATACTGTTTTATCTCGACCCGAGAGCTCTTGAAGAAATTCAAGAGCCCCCGTTCCAAGACTTAGGTTCGAGAAATCGACCTGTGGCCAGACCCCTGACCTGTGGGGAGCGTCATCTGGCGGGGCCAGGATCCACTGTCACTGGACCCGCCGCGCTAAAACTGCAGCTGTGGAGCCGTGCTTTGTCGCCTGCACCCCGGAGAGCCGACTTTTTCGACTTCTTGGGCATTGGTTCGAGTCTCGACATCCCGACATCTCGACGTCCATCCATCTCGACACCCCCGCGACAGCCCTTTCCATTCCAACCCCGCCACACGCTCAGAGCTACCATGCCTTGAGCGCGGCACCGCCTCCGCTCCCAGTGCATAATGCTCATCTCGATCCGTGGGTTTCCAGGAGGAGATGCGCCCGCCGCGAGCTTCGTCCGTCTTGCGCGACACCGCGCCCCCCGCCGCTCATGGCGACCCCTGAACTCCGTCCTCTCCCGTCGCTGGGAATCGACGACAACAACGACGCCGCCTGTGACTGAGAGCAAGGATCTCTCCCTCCCGTGTCAGCCACGTTTCAACGAGATCGGTGTCCAGCAGCTGAGCAGCAGCATCTACGATCAGCTCTTCCCCCGCGGCAACACCTCCCCGCCCTCCCCCCAGCTTGTCGAACTTGCGCGCGACCACTTGCGCCGCCACGACCTACTCGGCAAGAACACCGACAACAACGCCCCTGTTGCCTTCAATCTGCCCCCGCTAGCTGGCCAGACGCTCGATGAACACTTTTACAAACTCGGCGTCGACGCTGCCGAGCCCTTCCTGACCCACGCAAAGCAGTTGGCTAAGGCATGCCTCCCACCGAAGCCGCGATCATGGGTGCACCGAAGTGGTTGGACAAAGTACTACCCGGATGGCCGCACCGAGCAGGTTGATGCCCCCGAGGGGAACATGCTCGTCTTCGACACAGAGGTCCTGTGGAAAGAGAGCCCCTTTGCCGTCATGGCTTGCGCCGCCGCCCCGGACGCTTGGTATGCGTGGCTGTCGCCCTGGCTGTTGGGTGAGACCGAGAACGACCGCAATCTGGTACCGTTGGGAGATCCGACAAGAGAAAAGGTGATTGTGGGACACAATGTTGGCTACGACCGCGCGAGGATATTGGAGGAGTACGATTTGCAACAGTCGCGAAATTCCTTTCTCGATACCATGTCGCTCCACGTCGCCGTCAATGGCATGTGCTCGCGCCAGCGCCCAACCTGGATGAAGCACAAGAAAAACCGGGAACTGCGGGACAAAATCTCAAAGGAATCGAGCAATGTCGAGCTGGTCGAGTTGCTGAATAACGGCGCCTTTTCCGCCGAGGAGGAGGAGCTGTGGGTTGAGAGGAGTTCCATCAACTCCCTCCGGGACGTCGCCCAGTTCCATCTAAATATCTCAATCGACAAGGAGCTCCGAAACGCTTTCGGGGAGCTGAGCAGAGAGGGTGTTGTGGAAAAGCTGGATTCACTACTGACCTACTGCGCCGCAGACGTCGCCATCACACACCGCGTCTACCAGATCGTCTTCCCCAACTTCCTCCGTACCTGCCCCCATCCCGTTAGCTTCGCCGCCCTTCGTCATCTTTCTTCTGTCATCCTGCCTGTGAACAAGTCTTGGGATTCCTACCTCGCAAACGCCGAAGCCACCTACCACGGGCTCTCCGACGCCGTCCAGGACCGCTTGGTGTCGTTGACCGAGAAGGCCCTGGAGATCAAGGGCGACCCTGAAAAATGGAGCAACGACCCCTGGTTGAAGCAGCTAGACTGGTCCGGCCAGGAGATCAAGATGGTTAAGGGCAAGAAGAAAAACGACCCGCCGCGCCCGGCCGCAAGGCAGAAGAAGCCGGGTATGCCTCAGTGGTACAAGGACCTGTTTCCCAAGACCGACGGCCCCATCAACATCAGCGTTCGCACGAGGATAGCGCCCCTGCTCCTCCGCTTGTCCTGGGACGGCTATCCTCTCTTCTGGTCAGACAAGTACGGCTGGACCTTTAGGGTACCACGGGCCGAGGCGAAAAAGTACTTCGAGAGACAGATGGCGCCGTGTGATTTTGCAGAGGAGACCGTTGTGGCCCTGAAGGAAGACAGAGACCATGCTTACTTCAAGTTGCCACACAAGGACGGGCCAACGGCGCGCTGTGTCACCCCTATGGCCAAGTCATACCTTGCCTATTTTGAGAAGGGAACTTTATCATCAGAGTACTCGTATGCGAAGGAGGCGCTTGAGATGAACGCCTCCTGTTCGTACTGGATCAGTGCGCGGGATAGAATCATGTCCCAGTTGGTGGTCTACAAAGACGACCTCCCGGCGGGCGCCACCGGCAACTCAGCACAGGCAAACACCGAAGCTATTGAGACTCCAGTCGGTGGTTTTATCCTGCCGCAGGTCATCCCTATGGGTACCATTACCCGCCGCGCCGTTGAAAACACCTGGCTCACCGCATCCAACGCAAAGAAAAACCGCGTCGGATCGGAGCTTAAGGCCATGGTCCGCGCTCCGCCGGGCCACGTCTTCGTCGGCGCCGATGTCGACTCGGAAGAGTTGTGGATCGCCTCGGTGGTTGGTGATGCCACCTTCAGGATCCACGGCGGCAACGCCATCGGCTTCATGACGCTCGAGGGCACCAAGGCCGCTGGCACCGATCTGCACAGCCGCACAGCGTCGATTCTGGGCATCACCCGCAACGATGCCAAAGTCTTCAACTATGGCCGCATCTACGGCGCCGGCCTCAAGTTCGCCGGTCAGCTCCTTCGCCAGTTCAACCCCAGCCTCAGCGAAAAGGAGACCATCGCCATTGCCAGCAAGCTTTACGCCACCACAAAGGGCACCAAGACAAACCGCAAGGTCCTCTACAAACGCCCATTTTGGCGCGGCGGCACCGAGTCTTTCGTGTTCAACAAGCTCGAAGAGTTTGCCGAACAGGAGCGCCCGCGCACACCCGTCCTGGGCGCCGGCATCACAGAGGCCCTCATGAGCCGCTTCATGAGCAGGGGCGGTTACCTAACGTCCCGCATTAACTGGGCCATCCAGTCCAGCGGCGTTGACTACCTGCACCTTCTTATCGTCGCCATGGACTACCTCACGCGCCGCTTCAACCTCGCCGCCCGCCTCGCGCTCACCGTGCACGACGAGATTCGTTACCTCGTCGAGGATCATGACAAGTACCGCGCCGCCATGGCTCTGCAGGTCGCCAACCTCTGGACGCGCGCCATGTTCGCCCAGCAGGTTGGCATTGACGACCTCCCGCAGAGCTGTGCCTTCTTCTCGGCCGTCGACATCGACAGCGTGCTCCGCAAGGAAGTCGACATGGACTGTATCACACCAAGCAACCCAACCCCTATCGCCCCCGGCGAAACAGTCGATATCACCCAGCTCCTGGCCAAGGGCGACCAGGCGCACCTCGACGAATCCATCGTCCCAGCCAGATTTGCCCCCAAACTGGACGGCATCGAATACGTCCCGCGCAAGCCCGTCATGCAAGAGCTCCGCGAGGCCGAAAACGCCGACGCGGCTGCCGAGCTGCGTTTCATCCGCGCGCAGATCTGCAACGAGGAGAACGAGTTCCGCGAGATCCTCAAGGACACAAGGAAACCCCTGTCGCTTCCGTCGCTCCCTGCGCGCAACAGTGCCACAACCGCAACGGCGACAACCACAGCCGCGAAAAAGACCGCTGCAAATCCCGCCCCTGGCACCGTCACCACATCATCAAAAACCACCACCACCACAAAATCACCAACAACACCACGAACAAACCCCACATCAACAACTACCCCAACACCAAAGAAAAAGCCCATCCTCCCATACTACGCCTCGCCGCGCTTGATGCCAGACCAGCGCGAACCGATGTCTGTCACAGAAGCCCTGGGGAGTGTGGCGGGGCGGTTCCGGAGTGGGGGTGTTGGCGGGTTTGAGAGGGGGAAGTGGGATTGGAAGGCGAGACATGCGCCGAATACGGGGCATGTAGCCGGAAAGGCGGGGAGGTTGTGAGTTGAGAGGAGAAGAAGAGTGGCTGGCGGTGTACAGCTTCCACCGTTTTTTTTTTTTTTTTTTTTTGGTTACAACGTTCCTGTATAATCTCTTTTTTTTGTCCCGCTCATGGGTTATAGATATTTCAAGGGGGTCATTGGCGGTTGGTTGGCGGCAGGGGTAAAGGGGAGGCGTCACGACTGAAAGGGGTTATGTTGAATGCTGCATGAGTGGGCGGGCGGGCCTGACTCGGGGGCTGGGTAAAGGTACCTTTTGAGAGGGGTGTTTAAAAAGCCAGCTGCTGTGTATCATTCCGTTGGCACGGATCGTTCTTCTGTGTTCTTGTACTTACCTACCTACCTTATTCGTATTAATGTTAAAGCGTAAGAGGGATGAAGTTGGTTTTTACCTGGACCTCTCGTGGTTCTGACTCGGATCTGTTGTGGTTCTTACCCAGATGTCTTGTGGTTCTAACTTGGTTTGATGTGAGACCTATTTGATGATGTCAAACAGAAACGAGTGAGGCGAGCAATTCCCAGGTTCATCAGAACTAGACCCAACTATTGAGTTACTCAGGTAGTTCTACTTGTAATTGCCTGCCTTGTATGTTAAGCACTAAAGAGGGCAATTTTCTGGATCTTAGCTCGAATTAGGCTGATGCTCAAGGGAAGCACCAGTAACTCATGCTACATTGTTACACAAAACTGGAGAGCAGTTTAAAGCAACTCAAATTGTATTAAGCCCTCTTCGGCTATCCTTAACTCCCCACAAGGTATTCCATACTCCAAAAGCAGACATCCTCCTCCCTTGGCTTGATTTCTCCCCCATCAAATCCCCGTGTAAACCACCTACTAGCACCACCCTTACCAGCCAAAACTCAGAAAACGGAGTGACACTCCTACCTCGGCGGCAAATCCGGCAACGGCCTCGGCCCCCCAACAATCTGCCTCCTCCCCGCCCCAATACCCTGCGCCCCCCTATTCTGGCTATCACCTCCCGTAAACCCCGTCCACTGATTAACATCCCACCGTCCGCCCAACCCCCCTCCAATCCCATCCACCCCGCCATCCCCAGCAGGGCGCGCGGCCTTGGCCGTCTCCTTCTGCGCCTCCTCCCACTCCCGCTGGCGCTGCCGCTCCATCTCCATCTCGCGCTCTAGCAGCGACTTGGACGCCCAGCCGGCGGCGGCGGTCTTCTTGGTCGCGGCGGCGCGGCGGCGGTCTTCCGAGTCGCGCTCGTCGGTGGTGCCGAGGAGTTCGCGGGAGTAGGTTGGTTTGGGGGTCGCTTGGGCAGGGGCGGGGTTGCTGGCGAGGAAGCGGTCAGTTCGGGGGAGGTGCGGGCTGGGTTGGTGGTGGTGGGGTTGTGTGAGGGGTTGGGGAGATGGTAGAGGGGAGCGCTGGCGGGATGTCTCCGGGGAGTAGGTGGTTGGGTCGGGCAGGGGCCGCGAGCCGGTGTGTTGTTTTCGGATGGGGAGCGGAGGTGGCGCGTCTTCTGTCCTGGGGGTCATGACCTTGGGGGACAAGAAGCCGCCAGTTGTCGGGTCCGGCAATGGGCGTGGAGAGGTAGGAAGAGGCGGAGAAGTAAGCGGTTCGTCCTCTTCTTGGTGGTGCTCCAAGGACTGGTGGTGCGGCCGTTTCGCGGCGAAATTGCGCTCGTCGCGCACGCTCCACGAGTCTTGCCTGGATACGGGCTCCTCCGCCCTATTGCGAGACTTGGATCGTGCGCGCGACCGAGACCGCGCCTTCTTGTCGTCGCTGCCGCCCGGCCGGAGAGACCGTCCCTGGCGCTCCCTCTCGTACTGGGCCTCGCGCTGGCGGGCCTTCTCCAGTTGTTGTTCAAGCTCTCTGATACGTGCTTTGTCGTCGGAGTCTTGCTCAGCTTGGTACTGGCTGAGAAACTGGCCACGAAGTTGATTGTTGCTCCTGGGCTGAGCCATTTCGCGTTCCGCCCGCAGCCGAGTCTCGGCTTCCTCTTCCTCGCGGCGTCTCTTCTCCTCATTTAACCTCCACTGCCGTTCTTCCTCATGCCACCGCCTCTTTTCCTCCTCTAGCTGCCTCCGTTCTTCTTCCTTGAGACGGCGAGCCTCGTCCTCCCACCTACGCTCTTCTTCTAGCCGGGCGCGCTCCTCCTCTGCCTCGATCTCGGCCCTGCGTCGGCGCTCCTCCTCCTGGCGTTGTCGTTCAGCTTCAGCCTCTTGCTCCTTCCTCCTCTTCTCTTTCTCGGCGAGACTTGGCACGTGGGGACCGCTGGTGGTAACCTGACGCCGGGCGCCAAAAGCGATGCCCAGATTGCCCTGGCTTGCGCCTCCCATGTAGCCGTACTGGGCGATGTTCCAGGCCGGCGCTGTGGCGCCTTCATGCTCTTTCTTGCTCCAGCTACTGACAGGAGGAGGAGGGCTGGCGGCTGGCGACTTGGTTGGGCTCCACCGACCGGAGGCAGAGTCGCCAGTCCTCGCCGAGCCCAGCGCCGCTCCTTTCCCGTAGCTAGAGTTCGATATGACGGAGCTGCGGAGGCCAGTGGGAGTGGTCGGGCCCGTCGACTGTGGGCTCATCACACGCGAGGTCTTGGGGCCGATCACATCCCGGAAAACGGAGGGCTTGACGGTATTGGCGGCGCGACTGAAAGAGGCGATGCACTGGAGAACCTGGGCAGGGTCCTTTTGCTCGAAGAGGTCGACGGTCAGGAACATGTCGTGCTGTTGGAGGTTCAGGGGCGGGGACTGGCAGGCGCGCAGGAAGTGCGAGATGTTTTCCATCTGCACGAAGGGCATGGCAGACTTCTTGAACTTGACGCCGGGCGGTCCGACGGCCAGGTTGATGAGCCTATCATGAATTAGATTCGTTTCCCGAGATAGCTGTCGTCAAACTCACTTGCACAGCGCGACGCCATCTTTCAGTCCCTCAAGCAGGTCATCCCCTGGCAGGCGCTCGCCCAGGACGCCCTCAATCCACTGTCGCGCCTCGTTTGCAGCGGCGGGACTGTACTTTTCAAGCCGCAGCCTGCGCAGGTCCCTGTCCAACGATGATACCGACGCCATGGTGGGCGCGTGTCTTCAAATCTGTGTTGAGTTCGTAGTAAGTGTCGTCGGTTGTGTCGGAGGGAGGGCGGAAGTGGACTGTCTGTCCCCTGTGGAAACAGCGCGTTGGGCTCAGTTGTGTCAGCGCCCTCAGTGGTGTAAGCAGCTTCAGCGGCTCCCAACGGCGGGGTCACGATCAGAGATGACGCGGCAGCGAGGTTGGTGGTCGCAACAGCGGTTATAGGCGCTGGGTCTCTGGGTGGTTTTTTAGCTGATAACCAAAAGCATTCCAATACCTGGTGATAACAGAGGAAATCAAGTTGTTTTGAAGAAAGGGGTCTCACTTGCGGCCTCCAGGTGTTAATTGCATGCCATTCCAGGAATTGGGTGCATTTCAAGAACCCCACCTTCAGTGGGGTCGTTCTTGGCAGAAGCCACAATCAAGGATGGGGGAGGCTGGTGTTGCATTGAAGTGTGGCTGGAGCTAGCGGATGCAACGCCCCCATGCAGGCTTGGCACGACGTCACCGCACCCTGAGCTTCAAAAAAATCTCCACATTCGATGAGCTCTGTCGCGACGTTCGGCGTTGGTGTTGGACGACCACCCTGAACATCCAAACAAACCCAACCTCTCCCCCTAAAATGTCACCCAACCAAATCTCCCCGCTTCTGCGGGCTTGGTACAAATGGAAAACGCTCCGTCTCCCTTGGCGGCGCCAATTCCTAATCGGTACATCCTTTCCCTCCCATCCCCTCCTCCACTTCTAACCCCCTCCCAACACAGGCCTCGACCTTAACGGAAACACCTACTGGGAATTCCTCGACCGCGGCGCCCCCCTCCCCCCCACCTCCTCCGTCCAAAACCACACCCCCCCAGTCCGCTGGCGGCGCATCGTGCGCTACCCAGGTCGTGCCCACCCCAGCGACGTCAACGTCCCGCCAGCATGGCACCAATGGCTGCGGCACACGCGCTCCGACCCTCCCTCCATTGCCGAGCAACAAGCCGAGGTAGCGCGGCGTGCGCGCATGCAAGTGCTCGCGGCGCAGGCTGACGCGCGGTGGGAGGCGAAGCCGAGGGTTATGGAGGGTCCTACGCGCACAGGGACGGTGGGGATGCTGGGTGTGAGGAGTAGGGAGCCGGCGTTGGATACGGAGAGGAGGGTTGGGCCTGGGTCCGCGACGGGGGAGAAGGGGGCTGTGGAGGAGGAGGTGGCTGGTGGGGAGGCGACCTCGGGGTCGATGGGCTCGACGGATGAGGTGGCGCTGGGAGATCAGGGGGCGGTGAATCAGAGGGAGGAGTCGTGGAAGAAGACGCAAAAGGATGCGGAGGCAAAGGGGAGGAAAGAGGAGGAGGTGCCGAATCCGTGGAAGCAGACCAGGGGAGGGCCGAGCGAGAAGTGGCAGCCGGAGGCTTGGGCGCCGGCTGCGAGGCCAAAGAAATGAAGGGGTGGTTGAGATAGAGCAAGGGGAGAGTTTGGTTTGTGCCCGTCATTAAACGGCACCGGAAACGGAGCATTGCTTTAAAATATGGTGGAAGACTTGCACTTTCGAGCAGAGATCTGGAGACAGGCCAGGGACTGGCTTGCACAGAAAGGGGGAAGCGCTCAAAGGAGCGCTTGTATCAACAACAGTTTACCAAGAGTATCTTGACGCCGGATTTTGGCGGTTTGGTGTTTGGATCTAAGATTTGCGGGCGGATACTAAACCATATCCAGTCTGTGTGTAGAAGAATAGCATGAAAGCGTATCCTTGTTACCTGTCAACTTTCGTCCCTGCTGACACAGAAATTTATGAACAGGTAATGCATAGCTCTTTCTTCAACTACTCCGTACACCCTGGGGTCTCTATCACAACTCTAACCTCTGAACGCCTACAATTCTAACTATTGGATAGCAACAAGAATACAAGCCCAACCATGACAGTCAAAATATGCGATCGTCCTTGACAGTGACCAACGCCGGGGTATCAAAATGCCAAAAACCCAGCCTGACCCAACCGAGACCACACAACACCAAGACATGAACCGTACAACACCTACACCTACACCAGCCCCTTTTCAAAAACCCATCACTAGCTCCCCATGCAACCTACAATCCCGCAGCAGCGACAACCTCCACCAACCTTCTCAACCCCCTCCCCGACCTAGCCAGCACCTCTTTCGCCTCCTTCTCCACCGCTCCTCCACCCCAACCACTACCACCAGCGCCCCTCCTTCCCCTCCCCGTACCCCCAACCTTCTCCTCCCTCGCCTTTATCCCCTTCTCCACCGCCCCCCTCAACCCCTCATCATCCTCAACCTCAATCCTCCCATACACAAACCCCATCAAGCTCTCCAGCGCCAGCGACAGCTTCGCATTATCCTCAGCCGTCACCCGGTGCGCAGCAAACGGCAAAAAGCACTTGCACATCATGCGCACCGTAACACGATTCCCTCCTTCCCCACCTTCAGGATCGACGGTTTCCGGGTCAGGGTGGTTGGACGGGAGGAGGTCTTCGACGACGAAACGGAGGAAGGAGACCTGTACTGATTCTGGCAGGTGGCAGGACTGGGACTCGATGAAGAGGCGGTAGATGGGCAGAGGGAGGTTGCGCACGTGCGAGGTGAAGCTCTCGTAGAGCTCGTCGACGGGGGCGAGGGATGAGGGGAGGTAGAAGGATGCGGCGGAGAGGAGACGGAAGAGACGGAGGCGGAAGGGGACGGTTTCGGAGATGGGGTCGGTGAGGGTGAAGGACTGGGTGGGGGGGGGTGGGGTTTGCGGCCGCGGCGTTTGGGGGCGGGGATTGTTGTTCGTTTGGTAGGGGATGGGGAAGCCGAGGAGGATGAGTTGTCGAGGTAGTCGCCGAATTGGTCATTCTCCAAGTCCACCGCTGCCACCTCTCCCCGCTTCCGCTTGCTCTTGTCCCCGGGCTTTGACACAGCTGTCTCTTTCTCGAAAACCTCGCTGTACAAGGCCCGATCCCATGTGGCCGACTCACTGTCGCTAAAAGCGAAAACGGCGCGCATCACATCCTTCAGGCTATTCCTCCTCTCCCTCTTCAGCCCTTCCAGATACCCCACCAGCAAACTCTCAG
This sequence comes from Amesomyces nigricolor, assembly GCA_004802645.1. Taxonomy (NCBI): domain Eukaryota; kingdom Fungi; phylum Ascomycota; class Sordariomycetes; order Sordariales; family Chaetomiaceae; genus Amesomyces; species Amesomyces nigricolor. The sequence goes on from SRKS01000004.1 coordinate 1,211,209, forward strand.
CCAGCATGGGATACGGCTGGGCGGACTTGCCCCTACCAAACCTCCCTCCTTCCGTATCCCTCGTCAACCTCTCGTCCCAATCCGCCTCAAGCACAGACACCACATACTCCAACCACACGTGCCAGTGCTGCCACCTCTGCGGGTACTCGGCAGCGCAGCGGAACGCCCAACCCAAAACCGCCCAGAAATCGGGGGCGCGGCAGAACAGGAGCTGTGACCGCGCGAAGTTTCCGCCAACAGAGTCGGAATCGTCATCGTTGGAGGTGTGCCCGCTTGTGCCGCCGCTTGTACCGCCGCCGCCTCTACCGCTGGAACGGGTGCCGGAGTTGGTAAACTCGAACGCGGCGCGGAGGTCGGCATTGACGGGTCCGACTGTGGTGAGGAGGCCTCGGAGGTAAGAAAAGGCGTACGACGCGATGTGGAGGTTGTTCGTTTCGGGAGCGCGGGAGGTAAAGGAGGGATGGATGATGAGGGTTGCGAGGAGTGCAAGCTGGGATGGGGGTGCGATGTGCGCGGGTGTTGGTTTTTGGTGTTTGAGTTGGAGGGGATGTTGGACAATGCTGCCGTCGCAGAGCAGGCCAGAGAGGATGTGTATTGCGGCCGTATCTGGGGATCTGGGTGTTAGTGGGAGAGGGACGGGAGCAGGGGATAGCGGAACGAACATAATTGTTCCTCCAGATGAATTTGGCAGTGGGACTTCAACTCGTGAGGAAGCTGTTTGGCATCGCGGTATCCCGAATCCTCCGGCGGTGGCTCCGCGATGGGGCTGCTGAGACTTGTGTCATCGGCGGCGTTTGATGGCGAGCCTCGCGCTGTGTGATACGATTCGGGCGTTGACACGCTCGCCAAGGAGGTAAGGGGTGATGTCAGCTCCATCCTGGGAAAGAGGCCCAGCCAAGCGTTGCTCCGTCAAGTGGACAGTCTCTTGAACATTTGAGATGAAGTCCAAGGCAAGTGCCCTCGGAAGAGGGAGGGTGGGTGTTCGTGGAGACGGGGGGTCAGACCCATGAGACGCCAAAGCGGCGCGCTTTCACGCGATAAGTGGGGCCCCATATAGCGCGTTTGTCGATTGCTCGAGTGGAGCCTTCCATGACCTTGCGCATTCTTTGGGCCTTTCTCTTTCATCCTGGTCTTTCAACTCCCGTCTACAGCAACGGAGCCAGGCTGAACAACGAGGACAATCAACTTTCTGGTTAGTGTTTTTCTTTGTCAACTGACATAAGCGCTGCATTATCGCGAACAACATGTACATTGGCGCTCAGAGCTGTGGATGCCTCCAGGTCTATTTTGTCTTCTCTATTAACCCTAACCCGCCTAACCCGAGTGTTTACTCTGAGAACATCTGCCCCCTTTTACCTCTTCAGCTTCAGCACCAACCATGCGGCGAGACGGTATCCGAAGATGATGCCAATCATGATACCCACATCCTTGCCCATATATCCCGGCTTGTAGCCATACTGGTCAAGCACACCTTGCCCGCGGATCAGGCACTGGTCGGCCAGGTCTGTCTGCCACATGCCTACAAGTCAAGCACGTTAGTCTTCAGGGACGGCTCACGAGACGGAAAATCAAGGCTCGAGAAGACGACTTACACTGACACCCATCTCCAACCGTGGCACAGCTGTACACCCGCTCACTGAACTCGTTGACCATCATGTTCTCAAACACGTACTTCTGGTAGTCCCAGTAGTGGAACACGTATTTGTAGAACACGTTGAGCACCGTTGGCGGCACCATGAACCCGTTCACACTCATCCACAGTCCGTTGGCAAAGGCGACCAGGGCGAGCGAGATGACGAAAGACGGGAAGAGCGACGTCATGAACACCACCAGGCTTTCGGCGGCGATAAGGTCGAGAAAGAGCCAGAGCATCGAGGTGAAGAAGGCCTGAGCCGTCGGCTGAAAGTTGGCCAGCCAGTACGAGATGGCCGAGAAGACGAGGGAGAAGACGACTGAAACAGATTAGCTTGGCCATGTGTGGCATGTCACGTCTAACAGGACATACAGAGGTAAGGGAGTCCGATCAGGAAGTTGGCCAGGTTCATCGCAGTTGCGCCGTAGAGGCCGTTTCGCTTCTCCTTAACAAACTGCATGTAGTCCTCGAGGTATGCCGGGCAGTAGGCGACGGCCATGAACGACATGAAGGCGGAACCACTGTCCATTGTTAGCAACCAAACCCGCCAATATCAATCATCTGCACCTACAAGAAGATGGAGTTGATCAGGGGGATGATGGATTCCTGTGCGGCATCCAATCTGAGCCAGACAGTGCCCATCATAATGGCAAGAGCTGTCATAACCATCAGCAAGTCTGCTTCTCAACCTAACCCAGGGACTGACACTCACCCGTGTACATAGCCAGCCGGATACCGTACGCCACCACATCCCGATAGCTCTTGACAAAGCTTCGGTGCACCAAAGTCAAAATGAGGCTCGGAAGGCTGGGCTTCTTCTGGGCCGTCTCTACCTCAATCACCCCCGAACCCTGTTGCTCGAGCGCCGCCACCGCAGCACCAACCTCATACGCCCTGCTCGAGCTAACCCAGGCAAGCTGCATTTCACCCAGCCGCGAGATTGCCGTGTGCCTGTCTAACGTAAAGTCCGTGTTGACCATCTCGAGCAAGAACTCGGCCGGATTGACATGCACCGGCATCTGCCTCCCAAGCGCCTCATAATGCGGCACCACCGCGCTCACAGGGCCGAAGTAATGCGTCTTGCCGTGCGACATGAGCAACAGCTTGTCGAACAGGTTGAAGGTGCTCGTGCTGGGCTGATGGATCGACGCGATCACAATCAACTGCCCCTTATTAGCCTCTCCTCAAACAAACCTCCCCAAACCCAAGAAAAGAACTCACCTTCTCCCTCCTCGCAACCCCCCTCAAAAACCTCACCACCTCCCAACTAGCCACCGAATCCAGCCCACTCGTCGGCTCATCCAAAAACAACACCTTCGGCGCCGTAATCAACTGACTCGCCACCCCCAACCTCCTCTTCTGCCCGCCACTAATCCCCTTCCTCAGCGGCGTCCCAACCAGCGCATCAGCCTGCTCCCTCAACCCAAACGCATCCAACAGCCCCTCGATCCTTGCAACCCTCTCCCTCCCCACTGCCGCTGATCCGCCAGCGGTGGTGGTGGTGCCGGACAGGCGCGAGGCGAAGTTCAGAGTCTCGCGGACCGAGAGGGCACCGATCAGCGCGTCGTCTTGCTCGACGAAGCGCGAGATGGACTGGAGGGTTGTGCGGGAGGGCGGGGTGCCGTTGATGAGGACGCTGCCGGAGGTGCTGGCGGCGCCGGTGGGGCGTGAGGCGAGGAAGTTGAGGAGGGTGGTTTTGCCGGAGCCGGAGGGGCCCATGAGGGCAAGGATTTCTCCTGATGTGGGGTTAGATGTTGTTTCGGTTGTGAGACGGGGTTGTTTGGGTTGAAGAGGGGGTAGGGCGAGGGTGAAAGAGTAAGTGAAGAGCTCACCTGCTTCGACGATTCCCTCGACATTATCGACGATGGTCTTGGGGAGCTTGGTCTCTCGGTCTTTGACCGTCACAATCACGCCCTTCCAGGCGAGGTTGTGGACTGTGGTGTTGCGCAGGTGACCGCCTGCGATGCTGCCCTGCTCAATATCGACATTGGGCATCTCCTTGACTCCAGATACCGAAGAGCGCGTGCTTGTGAAGTTCATCGTGGGCGACTACCAAGTGAGGATACGAGATGCCACCAGAAGACAACTGTAGGTGGTCAACACAGAAGTGAGACAGGCCAAAGACGGAAGGAAAAAGACCTCCTTCGACGAGATGATGGCCATCCACCTAAGTACCCTGGGAGCAACCAAAGTCAAGACTGGGGAGCCAGGCCCTCACAAGCCAGAGTGGTCCCCGCTGACGCTCGGTACGCGGAGGATAAGCTGATGGACCAGTCATCTCATCGCGCAGAAGCGAGGCCTTCGGGCATCACTCTCAACCCCTGACCTCTTTGTAGAAAACCCAGTGCCGCAGCAACCCCAGCTATCAGACTCTCTTCGGGCATGTTGTTTCAGCCACTGCTTGTACCCCGAATCGTCGGAGGCCAACTGCACAACCACACAACACCAGTCCAACTGTTGCTGCCAGCACACTGTTTTCCATGTTAGGAAGTAATTTGAGCACATATGACAGACGGTGAAAGCCGAACCCGCGCTTAAAACAACCAATGGCGGCCATCGCTGGTGCATATCATGCATGTCAGCTCAGCTCCTGGGGTTGTCTTCACACCCACACCAATCAGCACAAGATCTTCGTACACCAGATTGGTTGCCTGGAGTGCAGATGGGGTGGAGGGCCCGCTTCTTCGCAGTAGCGAACAAGGCTGGTGAGCTGGACGCCGCTAGGTCTCACTCCATCCGGAAGTCGCCGATTAGCTGCGTGGGTCCGTTGCTTGTACCGGGTGCCGGTGCCGGGGCCACGACCCGGCGCGGCACGGGAACTTCAAATGGGGCAGACGGAAGTCACACAGAAGGAAGACGATCATGACGAGGCCGAGGTCCCCGGCATGACGGTGACACCACCAATTCTTACTTCCGGTGAGACCGGACGGCGACCACCACTTCACTTCTGATATCAAACACCCATCGCCGATGGCAACGGCGGTTATTTCTGGCTGTGTCACCCCAAACATGCATCTCGTTCAATTTCTTCTCAAACCTCGAATACCTCCCAACCATGCTTGCTTCTGACACATCACCAAATTCAACCAACGACGGCCTGTCGGCGACCACCCCAAAAGACACCCTGAGACCAAACGACAGCAAGCCATCGGCGACCTCGGACGAAACAACGTGCACAAAGTCTCCAGAGAGGGCGGAGTAGCAAAAGATCGTCTTGCAATCCCTGGCTCTGTTGAACAAACGAAACTGCACCCAGCAAGTGCCCATACAGTGCCTTTGCCTTCCCAACCAGAACCGCAACTCATGTTGAGCAGAATATGCCACTCTTTTGTCGGCAACACGCACACGCATTGCAAGGGTACCAACGTTCAGCCCTTGACAAACACTGTTTTCGTCTCAAGTCCACCAAGAAGCCTGGCACCCAATGTGCGTCCGTCCCAGTCCTGCCCAACAAAGTCCCAACACCAACAGAACCAACTCCATTTCCATATCATACCACCTTCCCAAAAACCCGCTATACCCAAACCCCAAACCCAAACTAAAACCTTATCTCAACCTCCTTCCCTTACTAACACTCCCTACCCCTGACTAACCCCTCCACGCCCATGCGCCATCCCATCCCCCCCTCCCGCACCCTGCAACAACGCCTCTCCCCCCACATTATCAAACTCGCTCATAATCCCCTCATCCGCCCGCAAACTCCTCATCATCTGCTCCTGCGTAAAGCCCACCCAGAACGCGGGACTAATCTGCTGCGCCTTCTTCCCCCTATAAATCTCCTGCGCAACCCCCTTCACCTGTCTCCACGCAGTATCCGCCGCCTTCCACACCCCACTAAGCTTATTCAACGCACCGATGTTCAGCCGGATCTGCTGCCGCAGGTGGTCCTCGTCCTCGACGAAGTACAGGGCCCAGCGGGAGAGGTGCACGATGGAGGAGAGGGTGATGACGCAGGTGAAGAAGTGCGTGTGGTGGGTGATGGGCACGGGCTGCGTGATCATGGCCGAGATGTCCGAGGCCGCGGTGAGGGTGTGGCGAGTGTGTGTGTTGAAGGCGTCACCCGAGGGGGTGGGGCGGTGAGGCGCGCAGGAGTTGACGGCTTGGGCCGGGGAGGTGTCGAGTTGGGAGAGGGGTTGGTGGAGCATGATTGTGCAGCTGTGGGGGGGGGGGGGGGGGGGGTATAAGTATGAGGAGAGGTGGTGGTGGGAGAGGGAAGGGGGGGGACATACGCATGCGTGATGAAGTGCGCCTGAAACATCATCTCGTCGAGTTGGCAGTTCTTGCTGAGGTCGTCGCGTTTCGAATCGGGGAGGTGGATCCGCCAGTTGGTGAGCAGTGACTGCACACGGTTGATGTTCTCATCGCCAGGGAACATAACAGGCGGCATGCGCATCATGCGGCCAAGATTGCGGGCTGCGGCAATGCGGTAAGTGAAGGACGAGAACTCGCGGTCCTCGCCGGAGAAAGTCTGGTCGTCAAAGTCCTCCATGTAGAGCGGTGGTGGGATGCGCTGGGGGGTGTCAGAAGGCCTCAGAAACGATTACGAAAGGGATGCTTACCCCTGAGAGATACTGCTGCTCCTCACACGGCAGGCCTACATCGTCCGGGATGTCAAACAGCAGGAACTTGGTCACGCGGTGGACGCCGGCGATCATGCCGTCGCAAACATAGAGATCCCACCAGGTCCGTCGCCAGCTCTCCTCGAGCACTGGATTGCCATGGCCGTGTAGCGCCGCAAACTCGCGCTTGTTGAGGTCAATCTCAAGGGCGAACCGCTCGCAATCGGCCAGCAGTTCCCTCGCTCTCCCCTGGTCACATTGTCCGTCCAAGCCAACAATGATCAGCAGCAGCGCCTGGATTAGAAAGCCATCCTTCGTCGTTCCGGGCTGGTAGCACAGACGGATAGCCTCGTCAAGATAGCTTGCTCGCGCAGGCCCGGCATCGACGTACAGAGAGCCGATGTACCGCATGGCGGCCATGACGATGTTGAGATTCGGAGCCGTACCATCTTTGAGCAGGCGGATAAAATACTGCTTGGGCAGCACAAACGGATGGCCGGCGTGGAAGTAGTGGTAAAAGGCATCGAAGCACCGCTCGGCCAGCGTGGGCACCGGCGGCTGGGCCGGGGGCACAATCGCGGTGGTAGTTGTCAGAGCCAGCGCATTCGAATCCATACCTACGGGGAACGGGCTGCGGAAAAGGGGGATGTTGGTGAGAGGGGAAGGGGCCATATACGAGACCGGGGACTGATCCGGGAGGACAATGTTTGGGCTGAAGCCGGGGATAACAGGGGGATGTCCCAGCAGCATGGGACAGCTCTCGGCTGGTCCCGCATAGGGCGGTGACGAGGATGCATGCCGTTTGTTCGGATTATGGGCCGTGTTCCTGCGCGGCCCCTTGTAGCCGCGGCGAGACGGCACATACAGACACTCGGTGTTGGAGGCTATACAGCGCGAACAAGGGGTAACCCCATCGCACTTGAGGTGCTTGCCACGCTGTCATGGAGTATTAGCACGTCGTCAATAGTCACAAAAAGTAACAGGGCCAAGATGAAAAAGAACGGCTGAGCATGGCACTCACACAGGCGAGACATGCTGCGGGGACGGAGGGAGGTGCGGCTGGCTGAGTGGTCGCCGATAGCATCGGGGTGGAAGATGAGGTCGCCGTCTCCGGGCTGGCGCTGGACACCGACGGCGAGCCGTGAGTGGAAGCACCGGGCATTTGTGGGGCGCCGGCTGCGAAAGACTCCATGGTCGGCAACCAGATCAGACGATTCTGATCCGAACGTGGGTATTTTGAAGGCCGAGAGCGCCGCGGGAGAAGGGGGAGGGTGAGGATCTGGGAAGAACCGCACCGTTGGAGGCGCGATTGATGAAGGAGGTTACAGCGGACCAGGAAGCGGGTCAACCCAGTAGTCGATCCAAGGACCAAAGCTCACAGGAGCGGCAGGCCAGCGTGCCCGGTTTGGCGTTGCGTCCCTCTAGCTCGGGGCTCTCACCGAGGGCCCGCAGGATGATGGAGATGGACAGTTGAATGGCGGATGAAGGGGACCACTGCTCGGCGATCGTCAGTCTCCTCTCCACAACCTCCATGTTTTGGCCCTGGACGGTCCCTCCCGAGTCCCGCCCGTCCTGGCGCGTTCCCGAAGAATGCAAGGATCGCCTTGAAGGCATGGGGGAGGTGTTGGGGCGAGTCTGACCTTCTCTTCGGGACCCCGACCCTGTTCGTGCGACTTGAGGCCCCTTTTCAACTCGTCGGCGAGATTGGAGATCTTCGGCCAGCGGCGGTTCGAGAGGAGAGATGGAGCTTGGCGGGACCGCGTGCTTAGGATTGTCCCGGTTTGCTGCCCTGCTTTTCAATTTCTGATGTGCGCAGCCGAAGCATCGCACAAGATCCCCTGCCACACTGTCGCTCGATCTCTCTTGGTGATGACAGAGCGTCAATGGGAAATAGGGGTATTGTGACGGTCCAAGCACACAACTGTCAACGAGGGGGAGTGACTGAGACCAGATGCGCAACCAAGCAGTATTTGCGGCAAGCAAGGCAGTTCGGAGAGGCACCAGACGCCAGTTACTCAGGACTCTCAATCGAATCACATTCCTGGGCCCCTCCACCCCAGGTTTCGCGATCTGATTGCTCAACCACGGGTGGGTGATGAGGACAAGGCACGGTTCCCGAAGCTCAACAAGCCATGGAGTTCTGATTGGCGCCGAGAGGAGGCCCTTGCAGATTGAAACGGCGGGAATGCAACGCTGGGGCACTCAAATCGGGTTCGTTCATCAAGGCAGTTGAATGTGGCAGCTTCCAGGTTGGCAGAAGAGACATGTCGTCCTGGCGGGAGACGTTTGCGGTGAGTTTGACCAGAAATTTGACATGGCACAAAATTGAAGACAACGACCAGGAAAGAGCTGATGAAAAGACATTCACCAGGTTGAAGCCAGGCAACGCTCGCAAGCACCTGGGTAACCCTGAGCCCTTTGGCTGGAGACCCACTTTAAGCTGGTTAAAGCTTCACGTGATACGGAGTAGCTGGAAGCCACCATCCCAGCCAACCCTGGGCGTTCTTTCTCCTGATCCCCCACCTCCTTGGCTCGTTAGGTGGATCTCTGGGTTCTCTTTTGCTTCCCCCTCCAGCACTTCGCATTTTCAAGTCGATGTTTGAGCCTGCTCGGGCTCCGAGCATTAGGGGATCAACGGTTTGACGGACGTCTGACGAGAATCTGGATTTCAAATTTCTGCAGGCCGGCATCCTTCACGAGCCGAATTGCCCACCCAAGCAGAACAGCTTCACCACCCAATACATGTCCACCAGTCCACTGTGATGGGCCCATAGACGGTCTGAAGGGATGGAAGGTCCCAACAGTCTGGATCTGAAGATTCATTGAAGCTGCTGCTTCTTCCTCTGCCAAACGTTCGCGAGGTGAGGAATAGATAGGGTCAGCTCTTGCGGGCTTGTTCCAGGAGTCCAAGACACCACTGCACGCGGCTTGCTGCAGATCCATCTCTGCACCTCTCCTCCTATCACTGGGTTACACGCCCGGGACCCATCACGCTACCCGATAGGCAGAGAAACTGGATGGCCCACCGGCGTCATACAAGATGAGAGCAATCGAAAGTCCCGCCACCTTGAGCGAGAACACTACTCTGTGACACTGACCCCATTCTGGCACCGGTTCCAAGAGCGGGAGACAAGGCTGGCTTGGCTTGGCGATAGCTTCGATCTGACTGCAACTGCTACTCTTCTGAAACGAAGCTTTGCTGTATCCGTTCGTATGTGGGATGACCATGACACTACCCCAGGCGTCCTCAACACCACTGCTTTCTTAACCTGGCACTGTGGCTAACACTTTGATAGAATACAGCATATAGACTGTCTGATACCCCGCCATGGATCCTGTCTCTATCGCAGGCCTCGCCGTTGGTGTGGCGTCAATAAGCCTGCAGGTGTACTCGGGCGCCATCCAGGGCATCCAGCTGCTAATCACGGCTGCCCACTTCCCGGAGGATTGCAAGTATCTCAACCTTCGCCTGCGCATGGAACAGCAGCGCCTGTTTGCCTGGAGCGAGGCCTCGGGCCTACTTGACCTGGACGCTAAGAACCAGGACAAAGTGCTTGAGTCAAACACATTCGTCCTGCATCGCCAAACCGTGTTAGACCTTCTGGTCCAGGTTGAATGTCTGTTCAAGGAGTTCAAGGAGCATCAGACACGGAACAAACGCCTCCAGACTACCCCTGACCCTGAACAACTCCTCCAGAAACCTGAGAAGGATGCGGCCGACGCCAACTTCCCCCTTCCCCAACGGCGCAGGGATTTCATCAAGAAAGCCATGCTGAAGTTGAGAGAGACGTCCCAAGAAGCTTCACAAAGACTAAGATGGGTGTCGTTTGACAAATCAGCTTTTGAGCTCCTGCTTTCCAGGTTTTCTACCCTGAACGACAGCATGACCAACATCCTCGACGCTCGGATGCAGGTTGAGATTCATCACACTGTCCAGCACACAAACCGTGGTGTGCTTCAGCTGCACCACAAGATTACCGATCTGTCTCGGCTTGTCATGGCCCTGAATATCAAACTTGAGGCCAGCTCCTCCTCGCCAATTCCCGCATCACACATGTCGCTGGTCCAGAAACGAGCCAATGCCGACAGCCTCCAGCTTATTTCCCAGCTCGCCAAGTTCAAGGCCTTCAACGAGTCGATCGAATCGAACAAAAAGACACCATGGGATGACGCCACATCAATGTGTCTCGAGCTGGGCAAGCCGGGCGAGTCAAAGAACCTCGTGCTTGACCGCTCAGTAGTTGAGATCGACCCTGCTGCCGAAGAGGCTGACCTACCAAGATGTGAGGCTACGCTCCGTCTCCCAGATGGAAAGAGGAGGAAGGTATGGGTGGAGTGGAAGGAGTATGACCGCCAGCGGCCAGGAGACCTGTCACCGCCCAAGCAAGTCATTGTCGAGAGGGTTGGAAAACTAGCCGCCCTACTAAACCACATGCCCAAGCCTGAGGCGTTCCGGACACCACACTGCCTGGGTTACTTCGACAAGGCAAGCACCGCCGGCATCGAAGACGAAGAAGAAGACATCCTCAACATGCGCCTCGGCCTCGTCTTCGAACGTCCCCTCGACACCAACCTAGACACCACCCTCGCACCCATCTCCCTCCGCGAGCTCCTCTCCACCTCCCGCAAACCCCGCGTCACCGACCGCATCAAACTCGCCCACGCCATCAGCAACTGCCTCCTCTACCTGCACGCCGTCAACTGGCTGCACAAGGGCCTGCGCAGCCACAACATCATCTTCTTCCGCACCGCCGGTGGCCGCGGCGTCGACTACTCCAAACCCTACCTCTCGGGCTTCGACTTCGCGCGCCCCGCCCGCGCCGACGAGATGACTGATATCCCCGGTCCTGGCGACGACGCAGAGTACAATTTGTATCGCCACCCGGGCGCCCAGTCGAGCTTCTGTCCGGAGGAGCGCGCCCGCTTCAAGAAGAGCTTTGATATCTACAGTCTCGGCGTGCTACTGGTTGAGATTGCCCACTGGGCGCCGGTGGAAGCGGTGTTGAGGATTGATATCAATGCCGCGAGGGGACGGCCGTCGATTGCGCTGAGGGTGAGGGAGCAGTTGCTGGCGGAGGAGCAGATCGCTGATTTGGGGGGGTTGATGGGCGAGGTGTATGAGACGGCGGCGAGGAAGTGTATTGCGGGAGGGAGGGAATTGGGGTTGTCGGAGAAGGATGATGAGACGGATGATACGGTGGCGGCCAGGCTGTCTATGGTGCTGCATGAGGTTGTGGTGAAGCCGCTTGGGGATGTGAAGATTTGAGGTTTTTGGACGCTTCTATCGCAACACCGGTCTGCACTTTGACCTTGGAATTGTCCTTCCGCCAGCTCATCGAATTCAAGTTGGATTTGCAGCCGGCCACGGTCCAGGTTCTCCGGGCACAGCTGTGACCCTCCCCCCTAAGCTTCGGCCGGACGGAGATGCCTCGGCGACTGCTGTTCTGGGGAAAACAAACGTTCGAGACGTCCAACAACAGCTCAGTCCCAACAACAACATCACCCCCCTTTCAAGGAGTGAGGTTCTCCACTTGGTGACCCCAGAGCCTCCAGGGCGAAGCAGGATCCCGGATTTAGCCTAATCAAAGCACCGGGACGATGTTACTCACGCCCACATGATCTCTCGCTGGGGACGGGTTGAAGAACGATTTGCAATTGCGCTGGAAGCCCCGATAATGGACAGACTGACGGGCGCCTGGTGTCTGCGTTACCGCAGCGAACTGGATGCCGGAACCGAGTGCGCACCTGCGGGTAATATACAAGCTCCAACGCGGGATGGCTCCAATCTCGGAGCCACAATGTCCATGGCTAAAAGCAAGGAAGAGAAACGAGAGCACAAGACGATGAGTGGTTGCAATGTCTTCGGCGATGACACTGGACAGTGGTTACATGTTCAAAGGGCCCGTATCATGAAGTCCATATATTAGAGACCCTCGTCCATATTGTACCCACCATTCTTTGCCCCCAGGCCTTACCTTCATCGTCCTTGCATACAAGCTCCATCCTCGCAAAATGCGTCTTGTCAGGGTGACACTGGCTCTTGCCAGCCTAACGGCCGCCGAGTCTCTCAAGCGCTTGGACACCAGTTTGACCATCCTGACCAACAACGACCTCCAAGGTAAGCTGCGATTCAAACGACTCTTCCGTACCTCAAACTGATACCCTCCAGGAGCATCCAGTCCTCACGCGGACACGGCCCTGATTCTGACGGATGCTCGTCCATACCAAGACGTGTCCCAGGGCGTGTGTGCCCAACTGAGCGAGAAGCTGTGGCGACCAAAGCGAGGACACAAGAGAGACGCTACGACTCTGCCGTTTTCCGAGTACTTGAAGTACGAAGGGGCAGCCGATGACTCGTCCAAGTTCTGGGTCTCCTCGGACCCGAGCCCCAACACTGTCGATATTGCGGGCCACAGCCAGTCCAAGCCGGGGAATGAGCGATTTCCAGGCTTGTGCACGAACACGGCGCCGTTCTCGACGCAGGACTCGCAAGACACAAGTTCGAAATGGCAGATTAGTCTGGATGTAAACAATCAGACGCTCACGGGGTAGGTCCCGACTCGAGTTGAGGAAAAACGAAGCCAGGCTGACAACGACAGCTTCCGCGACCGCCTCTCGTTCCGCTTCATGGGCATTCGCTATGCGCCGCAGCCGCAGAGGTTCACCTACCCAACTCTGTTCAAGGGGTCTGGCGAGGCTGCGTCTGCCCTGGAATACGGCTCTCAGTGCGCCCAGTGGTCTGACACGGGCAGCGAGGACTGCTTGTTCCTCAACATCTGGACCTCATACCTCCCCAACCCTAACTCTGCGCCGCCCAAGAAGAAGCTCCGCCCTGTGGCCGTCTGGATACACGGAGGTGCCTTCACCGGTGGCACTGCCAACGACGCAACGTTTGACGGGGCAAACATCGTCTCGAGGGGAGACATAGTGATGGTGGCCATCAACTACCGCCTGTCTACTCTTGGTTTTCTGGCGCTGAAGGACGGGAAAACAAATGGCAACTATGGCTTGGCCGACCAGATCACGGCCCTGGACTGGGTCCGCGCGCATATTCGCAACTTTGGAGGCGATCCGGACCGTATTACTGTCTTTGGGCAATCAGCAGGTGCTGCCTCTGTCCGTGCCTTGATCACGTCGCCAAAGGCGGCCGGCAAGTTCTCCAGCGCCATCATGCTTAGCGGCCTAGGCGGTATCAACTACGGCACCACCTACTCCCATTACTACACCATCGACGAGCAGGTCAAGGTCGTGGCCAACTCCATCCTCGACGCCACCAACTGTACTAACGCCCCCTCCCAAGTCGACTGCCTCCGGGCCGTCCCCGCCCACACCCTCACCCAACTCGGCGCGCGCTACCTCGTCGTCGACGGCACCTACCTCACCATTTCCTCCCTCCCTCTCACCGGCCCGCGCCTCCCCATCCGCCTCATGATGGGCATCACGCGCGACGATGGCGCGCCCATGATCAGCTTTCCCACAACCACCAACCAAACCGCCTACCTCGCCTCCCAAGGCTTCTCCGTCCCATCGGCCAACCTCTTCCCCATCATCCCCACCGGCAACGCCACCCTCGACCTCTACACCGCCTCATCCCGCCTCGCCACCGACGGCATCTTCCGCTGCGCCTCCCAAGCAACCGCCTCCTCCCTCCTCTCCCACACCCGCCTCGACCAAATCTACTACTACGAGTTCGACCGCACCTACCAAACCCAAGGCTGGCCCGGCACCGACGTCTGCGAACCGCCCCGCACCCCCTCCCACCCGCACGGCGACCCGTCAAAACCCTACCTGCGCTGCCACTCGGGCGAGCTGTACTACGTGTTCGGGAACCTGCACCGCCAGGGGTTGCCGATGCGCGATGCCGGGGATCTGCAGTTTGAGCAGTACGTGCTGGATAGCTTTGCGGCGTTTGTGAGGACGGGGGATCCGAATCCGGACCGGGGGTTTTTGAGGGCGAGGGGGTATGAGGGGACGATGGGGATGGTGGGGAGGGGTGGGAGGTGGGAGGCTGCGAAGAGGGGGAGGGTGACGATGAGGGTGCTGGATTGGCCGTTGGGGGGGCAGAGGGGGTTTAGGGAGGGGGAGCAGTGTGAGGCGTTGGGGTTGGGGGTGGGGTGGGATGGGAGGTGATTGGGGAGGTGGGAGAGGGTTGTAGTAGTGTTGGGGAGGTAACTTTGAGGTACCTCTCTGAATGTTTTCATGAACTCCATCGTCATGCCAGGACAGGGGTAAAAGAAATAGGCGCATAAGTGTACATTTTCAAGAGAAACTGACCCTTGTTTTTTTTTTTTGAACGTGAACTATAATAGACGACAGCCTTGCTCGTCAATACCATCCCAGGACCCAACAATTCTAACTCTTAAGAAACAAACAGCACCTATCCAAGTGCTTACATCTCCAAATCCATAAAGTATAAGGTATCCAGAACAACCAATTTAGCGACGCTCAACCATAATACATATCCCAACCTCGCTCCCGCTCCTGCCAACCCATTATTACCATCAGATATCAATATTCCAGACCATATTCCTGTCCAAACGCCAGATAAACAAAAAAAGAAAGAAAAAAAAATCCCAAGCCACTCCTTTTCCCACGCTTGCTCTGCAAAACGCCAAACCGTCCCTCTCCCTTTACCCTTCCTCCAACCCCCTTCCTTTTCAGAAACCCAACACCCACCCCAGAAGTCCCCCCCCGCAGTTTCCCCAACCCCCAACCTACCCCATCGATTACCTCCTCCTTGCCCCCACCCCATCCTCCTTATCCTCAACAAAAAAGCTCCACTCCAACGCCTCATTCATCGCCCCGAGCTTACTCTTCAGCCAGCAAATGGGCACACCGCCGCCTACGTTACCGCTGCCCCAACCCGCGCCCACACAGCCGTCTTGTTGTGCGCAGGCGTCGAGGCACTCGGATAGGGTGTCGGTCGGGGTGTGGTACATGTCTTGTGTTGTGCCGATGTTGGAGTTGTAGTCTGTGTGGGGGTGTGGGGTCAGTCATGGGGGGTTGTTGAGGGTTTGGTGAGGAGGGGGGTTGGGAGAAGTGGGAAGGGGAAACGTACCGCGGCCGCAGAGGAGGAGGTATTTCTTTTGGGTATTGGTGGAGGAAGTGTAGAGGGTGAGGTTATTGGCGGGACAGGAGATCGGGGAGGCGGAGGGTGAGGAGGTGGAGGTAGCGATGGGGACGGGGAGGGTGCGTGTTGAGGTTGCGGTTGGTGAGGGGGTGCTGGGAGGGAGTTAGTGATATGCTTTCAAGGGAGAGAAGGGCGTGATATTGGAGTGAACTGATCGGGAGAGAGAGTTGGGCTGATCCGCCGATTTGGCTGAGCCATGCTGTCGGGACCGATGTGGCCGGGGCTGTAACAGCATATCCATCCCACAGCACTAACCTCCCGCTCACCCCAACCTTGATGCAAAGAAAATCCAACCAACCTCTTCTTCTCCGACATCCCAACTCCCACCCCAACGCCCGTCGCAACCGCAACTACGACCACAAATATTGCAAACGCCAAAATAATCCAAAACGACCTCCTTTTTACCCCACATATCCTCTCCCTCTTCCCACCCTCCCCATTCCCCCCCCCACTTCCCACACCCGGCGGCGTTATCACCAACGGCCTTCGATCAAACGGACTAGTAAAGTCACTATAACTGTACCTCGCCCCGGGCGCCGTAGTGCCCACCGACGGCGTTGTCGACTGTCTGTAGATAGAGCTCGGTTTTGAGTTTGGTTCGGCCCAACCGAGCTTGCTGGGATCAAAGACGGCGCCGGGGTGGGGGAGGAGGTGTTCTTTCTGGTGCAGGTGGGAGGCGGGCGAGGATTTGGCGGGCTCGAGCGTGGAGTGTGCTGCCACCTCGAGGCCGGGCTGGGAGTGGAGTTCTTGGTAGGAGGGTTTTGTCGGGGCGAGCTCGATGCCGTGGCCGTGGATGAGGGAGTCGTCGTGGGGGAAGGGGGCTTGGCGGTAATGGGAGTCCATTTTTTGAGGGTGTCTCAAGGCTGAGATGGGAGCCGAGAGTGATATTGTCGTCGTTGTGGAGGTGGCTAATGTGGCAAGCGTGTTGGAAGAAACATGGTTCTCGGCTGAGGGTGATCGGGTGTCACAAGTTGTCGTACAGCGCCCACGGTGAGAGAGAAGTGAGACGATGGAGGTGAAGGTCTGAGATGCAGCTGGGGGCAGGGGGGCAATTCAATGTCAGCAAGACCGCGTCAAGGTTTTCTTTCGCTTTACACGACAACGATCCGCGGCGCTGGGATTACGGATCTCGGGAGTCGGAGCCTGGGGCCTGGGCTGATGTTCATGGACAGGGGGGAAGAGATGAACGTCACTCGGTGCTCGCTTGTTGGCGTCGGGAAGGGAACTTCTTCCTTTTCTTGTTTTCGAAACCATCTTCTTTCTGCTTGGCTGGATACCCCAGGTTGCCTGCAGAGAGCTGAGCAAGCCCTCTGTTGCGACCGTAATCACTAGCACGCATCGGGCAGAGTGCGTCAACAACCGCGGCACAGCTTCATGTTTAGGGACGGATTTGAGGACCAAGTAGACGGCTGGTAAGCAGTTGAGCACGAGGGTATTTCTTGCGAAAATGAGATCCGGGTCTTCTTCCGAAGCCTCACGTTGCCCACCGTTGAGCAAGATCGCGTATATTTTTGTAAGGAAAACGTAAGGTATTGGGTTACAGATTCCAGCATCCCATGGCGGTTCCTGCCAAGGCCCGATTTTAGCTTTCCCGATAAAGATCCACTCTCATCTCGCCCTATGACCCCACAACCCCCCCCCACCCAAACTGCCAGCACATCTTGCCCCAACTTGCCTCAGCCAAAATGCAAAATGCGGGGGAAATCTACAGACAACATTTCGCTTGTCGTAAATGTCTCACAGCTCTCATATCGAGCTCCCACGTTTCTTGTCTCTGATGATGTCCTTGGGGTCTGCTTTGTGACTGTGCATGTTACAATGCAATTGCATGTCCTTTGACTGATAAATCGTTCTAACCATCTTAACCTTCAAGTTCTCCGTTGGGGTCATTTCGCGTCTTGTGTCTGGATTCGGCAAGCGCATCATCAAGAAAGGTTAACTTTCCCTCTGCATCGTCCAATCGAAATGCCAAGCACGCTCTTCACAGAGAAATCTGAAACTTGAGCCCAATTGAGAAAGCGTCCTCTTTGTCCTTTGGACGGAGTACGAGTTGAGGATGCTAAGGGATAATGTTATCAATCCCCCAGCTTATCATCAACGCCTCGACATCAACCAGACAAACCGTCGCTTCGAGAAAGCACATGGCCGCGGGGCCGCATCGCATAAAACACAAATACGGCACCTCGGCCATCACGAGCGGCTGGCAACTGCCCACTGTTGTGTGTGAGTCCTTCATTGAGAGACCAGCTTCTAAGACTTGCGGCCAAACCGGCGTCAAGATTCTTACTTCAGACAATATCAATCCTTTGGTGATGAGATTTTGAACTTTGAAAGCTTGGGGTTTGAGTGTCATGCGAAAGCAAGAGAACAATTTTGCCCCGCAAGACTTCGAGACCCCTCTCCGTTGCCACACTATATAGGCGAAGGTAAATGAAGAACGAATAGAGATGATCGTTAATCATTACCCGCTTGTACAATCTTGAGCGCGGTCGTCTCGTCGAGATACCTAGGTAGGTATACAGTATACGATGGATCTAACATTGCAACGACTGGGGTGGCCCCAGCCTCTCTCTCAGCTCCGCCGAGTCGTGCTGACCAGCTGCCGGTCTGGCTCGCAGCTCCTCGAGCTGCTGCAAATCAGCTGCCTGTCTGGCTCGTGCTGCTTCCAGGTCCCTTACCTCAGCTTCTAGCTTCTGCCGTTCAGCTGCCCATTTCGCTCGCTCTTCCTCAAGCTGCTGCTGAGTAGCTTCCCGTTGGAACCGCACCTTTTCCAGTTTCTGCTCATCAGCTGCCTGTTTGATCCGCTCGCTCTCGCGCTACGCCACGGTCACCAGTCAGCATGAGGGCATACTACGTCCTGGGTCTTGCGAGAGTCAACTGACCTGCTCGAGCACCTCCATCCCCTGCTCCCTCCTTTCGGCGCTCCGCCGGAGGAGGGCTTCAAATGTGGGAATCCGCTCCAACTCCTCTCTCGCCACCTGGTCGAGTTCCTCCTCTGAGATGGGGTTCTCCTTGTCATCCCTGAGTTGCTGCTTGACGGATTCGACTAGGCTAGCCAGATCCTGCGCGTCCTGTTTCTCCCGTATGGCCGAATAGCCCGTGATGAATCCGAATTTGCCGGCCTTCTTGACGTCCTGCCCATCCTTATTCCGTCGAGAATGGTGGGGTTCTGCGGGAACGTCATCTCTCTAAGAGGGGTGGTAGATTTTTTTTAAAGGTATGTCTACTTGCCATAGGATAGAGGAGGATCAAAAAGAGAACAAAAGAGAAGGGAAAAAGAGGGAGGGGAGGAAGAGAGGAACCATACCTGGGTAGGACATTCTGTCTGCGCTTCTTCTTCAGCCCGTCGACGGCTCCCGGCGTCAGAGGCCTAATGTTGTCTTCCCTCGTGACTAGCTGGTCCGAGACGATGGACGACGCCGTCTTGGACCCGAATTTGTCCTTCGACTTCTTGCCGGCATCTGTTTCTCCCTCCCAGGATCGTTCATATCTCAGATAGAAGGGCACGCCCGAGGTTCTCTCGGCCCGGGAACTGGAAGTGTCAAGCAGAATGGGGAGGACAAACTCGTGGCCCCATTTGTCTTTGACATCTTTTGTAATGGGCCACGTGGGAAACGCGGAGGTGGTTGATCCGATAGATCGTCGTTTTCGGTTCATTGACAAAACACTCCTCGAGCCATGCATTGCCTGTGAGTTTGTCGTCGGCGTGACGCAGGAGCCAAATCGGCCATTCGCTGGGAATTTTCATCCTTGGTGGCACGGAGGGCGGGAGGCCGCGGAAGACTGCACGAAAGAAAAATCGCACGACCACGACAAAGAAGGAGGAAGATTCGCCGTGGTACACGTGGCGTTGTTCCATGGCGACGAGGCGAAGCGAGACGAGACGGGATGGGATGGGAGCTTATGGTTCTTGGACGAGGCAGAGAGACGGTTGCTGCGTCTCACGCTAAGTGAGCTCTGTTCGTCGATGAGAGTTGAGACGTTGGTGGGAGCAGTCTTGCTTCCTGACTGCATCGATGGAGAGAGAGGAGGAGCATGGATGCCCAAGGAGAGATGACTGGGAAGGAAACTGGTCCGGTGGGTTGGGTTCGCTCTGTTCTGGCTGCCGTCGTGCAACGCGATGCCCGACACGGTCACGTAGCGCGGCCTGACAGGCCGAGATGGGATGGAGTGGTGAGGGTGGTGAGGCTGCAGGTAGGTAGTGGCTGGGGCTGCTGGTGATTTCCAGCTCGTTACGTACTTATCCGTGCATGTAGGCAGATAGGTACTAGGGATGTAATTACATGCGGTTCAAATCCCAGAAAGGTACGGATGTCATTCGCCGGTGGCCCTGACTGCCAGCCGATGCCCAAAATCTGTCGCCCGGCGTTCTGCAGCCTCGTCCTGTCTTCTGGGCAACCTCGAACTCTCCAATGGACCTTCGGTGGGCTCCAACCACTCTCCTGGGCCCACCCGGGGCCAGTACCCGTGCTCCACACCTGGGCAGCCCCACCCGTACCCCACAGACCCACAGCGCTCCGCCAGGCCACCTCTGCACACGTGCTCTGCTCCATGGATGGGAAATCAATCTTGCCCACCTTCCAAGTTATCCCCCGTCAAAAGTGTCAAAATGCCAAAATGCACCATCGGTGCACCCATTTTGCCAGGCCTCAAGACTTGCAGGTTGAGTACAAAATCCGGGACAAACACACCTACCACCTCATGGATATGTTGAGGTACATAGAGTTACTACCGAGCAGGTACGAATAGGAGCACGAGATACATGTACATTAATGTTCTCCAGGTCCTTGAGCTCTCCCGCAACACCTCAACACCGAGTCGCCAACCAACCGGACAAAAACAACGCTTCCAAGAACCCTGAGATACGCTTTCCATGATGCCACGTCGAAAAAAAAATACACCTCGTGCTACCCTCCGCCCCCCTCGCTGTGCCTCGCAGGTATGGACTCCTCTCGAGACCATGTGTTAGCTCGCGGCCTGCACGTTCAGCGCCGTCATCGTTTGGCTGTTCTCGAGCTTGTTCTCGGCAATAGTGACAGTGGTGGCTGAAAAGGGGTTTTCATCCACAGGCGTCTTGTCATCCGTCGTTGGTTTGACTTCATCGCCAGTGTGCAAATCGTGAACCGAGTCGTGGGCTGAACCATGGGCGGAATCGTGTGTTGATCCGGGCGCTGGGCTGGGACCCGCATCTCCGGAAGACTCCTTACCATCTGCCTTGGGCGATCGAAAATACTCTAGTACCGGGTTGGTGTCCTTCTCCCTTTCTAACACGCTGTCGAGTCCGTCCCCCCTCTTCAGCGCGTCCAGCGCGCGTTGCGCTACCTCGACGTTCTCAAACACCGTGTTCCATTCTGCGCTCTTCCTCAACCGCTTGGCGCTCCCGCTGAACCTACCCCTAAATCCCTTCTCTTTCTTCCTCTCTGCTCGCTTCATCGCCTCCCACAGCTCCCACATGAGCCACCACCCATCAATAACCTCTGTCGTTCTTTTGCCGCGCTCACTTTGATCAAGAGTGCCAATTTCTCTCTGACCCTGGACCACCCTCGCTCTCCTGATGTACTTCAGCGGCTGCCGCCGTCTCTCGGCCTGTTTCACCACGCCTTTCAGGGTATACCCGACCGGCCCGATGATCGCTGCGATATCCTTCAGCACAAACCCGGTGAGTCCCATTCCAACCCCAGAGATGAAACCGCGCACACCGTCGTCGCGAGCACCTCGCACGGGAAGTCGGATAACACCGGTCCAGCCGTCATATATCCCATACGCGAACTCGTGGCGGGCAGCGCGCAGGCCGGATCGGATGCCGGTGACGCGGGTCGGGCGCCGGACCGTATCGTCGCCATAGAGACGGGGTGCGTTGTGGAAGCCTTGGGCCAGAGCGAGGGAGAGATCGACGGGGGTGCGGGCAAGAGCCGATGCAGATTTGCGGGCGCCGCGGCCAACTTGCCGGACCACCTCTTCGGCGGGATTGGTGACTATTGTTGATGATGTATTGCGGCGGTCGATGGCGTGGGTGGTTGTTGTTTCGACTTGAGGGGGTTCGGATTGGTCTGTGTTGGTTTGTTTAGGTGAGCCATTTGACTCCGAAGCCCCTGAATCCTGTTTCCCATTTTCCCCTGACTTGGCCGCCTCCTTTTCTTTTTTCCGTGTCTGCTTCTTCTTTTCCTTCCTCTTCTTTGCGCTCTTCCCAATTCGATACGGCACTCCTCCAACACCACCAAATATGTTGCCGACCGAAGTCATCAACGACCCAGCAGCGCCCGTCAGCGGCTCGCCAGGTCCCTCGAAGTCGTTCCACTCGTTGTGCCTCAGCAGCCGCAGCTTCTTCCACGACACGAGCCCCCTCTCCACCAGTATCTCCGCCGCCTCCGCGCTTAACCTCAACCCGGTCTTTTTCATCTGCCAAACTGCCACCCTGTCGGGTAGGATGGAGCACCTCATCGAGTCGCTGCCCTTCAGCGCAAGGCCGCGGTGGAAAGCCTTACATGCGGTCTCCGCACCGTCACCCTCGCGCTCAATATCTCGCGCGATCCTCTCGGCCTCCTTCCTCGCCTCCTCGGTAATGCAGTACTTGATCCCGTCAGCCAGCTTCTGGGCCGTCAGGTGCTTGTACGGCACCGGCTCCGGTCCCGCACCCGCGTTGCCGATCATCGACCCCCAGAAATACTGATCGCCAAAGAAGGGCACGACCATAGTCGGCTTGCCGCACTTGAGCGCGATGGCGGTGGTGCCGGCGCCGCCGTGGATGACGCATGCTCGGACTCTTGGGAACAGCCAGTCATGCGGCGTATTGTCGAGCATGTACACGTCCTCGGGGATGTCCAATCCGTCCTTCCCCAGCCCGCCCCATCCCTTAGACACCAGCGCCCTCACACCCGCCAGTTTGACCGCCTCGAAGATCATCTGCGTAAACCGATCCGCATCATCCACCACAATGGACCCGAACCCGATATAAATCGGAGGCTCCTCCCCCTCCTCCAAAAACTTCCTTAGCCCCTCCGGCGGCTCGAACGACGACGCCAGATCCAGAAATACAAACCCCGCCACGTCCACCTCCTCCCCCCAGTCCGACGGCTTCGGCACCAGCCCCGGACTCCAGAGATACGTAAATGGCACATGAAGCCTGTACGTCGCGCCGGGCGCCCACAGCGTCGACACCGGATCCAGCCCCAGCGTCCTCACCCGGAACTCATTCACCAAGTCTCCCAACCCCTGCCACACCATCATCTCAACCAACGGATACGAAATCCAATTCGCATACCCCGGATCCACATTTGACCTCTTCACCCTCGCCAACGGATGCGGAAACGCCTGCGTAGGCGTATACGGAAAAGTAAACATCAAATGCACCGGAATACCCAACGCCTCGGCACAATGGATATGCGCGAAGCTCGGCGGATTCGCAATAATCGCATCCGCCACGAACGGATCCCTTTTTCCCATCATCCTCACATTCTGCGCATCCCCCTCGTCATCTGCGGCGTTAATACACGCCCGCCAAAACCCCTCAAACATGGCCTTCATCGCGGCTCTCCTCCGCCCGATATCGCCCGCCTTGACGCTCTCCAGCGTGGGGATCATGCCAGGGTTCTTGACCATGAAGGCCATCAGCTCGGAGGGGTCGCCGCCGACGGAGAAGAACTCGACGCCCGGGCAGGCGCGCGCGACGAAGTCGCGGAAGGCGGGGTGCGTCGCGATGCGCACGCGGTGGCCGTGCTGGGTGTGCAGGAGCTGGGCGATCTTGAGGAAGGGCTGCGCGTCGCCGCGCGAGCCGATGACCATGATGACTATGTTGAGGCGGGGAGGGGGGGCTCTGGTGTGGGAGGGGAGGTGGGTGGGGGGTTTGAAGCGGGTGGTTGTGGGTTTTGGGGCGTGGGTGCTGGGAGAGGGGGGTTGTTCGTGCTGGTCGGAGGTGAGCTTCTCGGCGAGCGGCGCCATCTTCCGCGCTGCGGTCCCCAGCGCTTTGGCGAGGTAGCCTGTGTTGCTGGTGTCACGGAGAGAGATGGCCAGCCGGCCGTCGCGCTTGGAGACCTTGCCCTTGCTGCGGTAGTGCTCGTTGCCGATGCGGAAGCGGCGGTAACGATCGTCGTCGTCGTCATGTTTCTTTTTGCCTTTGGATTTTCTCTGTTTCTTTCTGATTTTGGCGGGTTGGTTGTCCTCCTCGTCAGAAGAAGAGTCGGAAGAAGACGACGACGAGTCGTCCGCTGCTGGCCCTACTTGGTCCATCGCTGAGGCGCTCGTTCCTGCCCGGCGCATCGCGGGCGGTATACTCTCGCTCTGTTGGAGAGGCTCCGTTTCGCGTCGCTTGGGGCTCGGGGGCGTCGGCCGTGGTCCGTGGATATCGAGCAAGACTGCGTCACTTGCGGCTTCTGGCTCAATCTCTTCTCGATGGGGGCTTGGGCCGACGGCAGGTGGTTGGGTGTGATTCCGTAGTTCGGCGCTGGGCGGCGACTGGGTTACGGGAGGGACATAGGAAGGGTAGATGATGTTGCCTGCTGTGTCGCGGACCACAGTGGCTTGACGTCCATTGTGAAGTGCGGTTTCCACGCGAACAGCGTCGTCTTCTCCCGTCGACGGACTCGGCGGCGCAGACATTGTGACACTGGCTGCAGGTACGTAGGTGGCTGTTGGCGGTGTCGATGATCGTAGAGGTCCTGCGTAGGTGATCGGCGAAGATGATCGTCGGCTAGTACATGCTCTTTGCTTGCTATTTCAGGTACGGAACCAGAAGTATGGAGTAAAGAATGCGGGTGGTCGACGCGCTGTTCCCGCTGAATGAGACCCAGACCTCGTGGCTGATGTGGAAAATACGAAGGGCGACTGGCAGGTTTATTTGTGTTCAACTTGCCCTTCAAGTTGCAGGAAGGAACACGGGCAATCTAGTCTGGGCATGCGTGCTCCTGACGTAGCGCCGAGTCCAAGTGCCAGCGAATGTTTTGCGTACCTTGCGTGCCGATGCAACCGTGGTGCTACCCTACCAAAATGAGATGGCACCGTGACTTTTGTTATCTGTGTAAAGCTGCCTTGAATTAGAAAATCATGGCAGATTGTGTCCAGAAGACAGCCACACGCTGAGCGCCATCTTCTCCTGTCGCTCTCTCGCACCAACAGCTTCACAACGGCAATGACATCATCAATGAAGCTCCAAGTGACAGGGGTCTAAACTAAGCTCGGCGCTAGCGTGGTCCAGCCAGTTTCCAGGGCTTGGCAAACGTGAGAGTGGGGCCTCCATATCCTTCAACTCGGGTGATAAAGGATGGTGATGAAGCCTAGCATTACTGTAGACTTGGCTGAGGAAAAAAACCGGCTTGACCCTCCATCGGCTTATTAAGACCGAGATTCATACGGGTTTATCAGAGAAGGTCTTCCTAAGAGGATCTTCTCTCAGTACACAGATAGATCAGAGCATAAACAAACATCACGAAAATCCCGGATACTCGAAGCACCAGAGATTGCTACCCTTTTGTTATCCACGCTCAAACCATCGCCCTGAAAAAAGCACACAAACATTTCGCCGCCCAAACCTCCTCAGAGCACACCAACAAACCTATCCATTCCACCCCTTCCTACCCCTTAACCCTAAACCCCCCCGCCCCCTCCAACCTCCCCACCCTCTCCCTCAAAACCTCCAACTCCCCCTCCAACGGCCCCAACTCCACCCCCTCCCTCCCCCTCTCCCTCTCCACCCTCTCCACCACCTCCCTCAACGGCTCAAACCACCTCTCCCTCACCGCCGCCTCCATCCCCGCGGGTATCACCCCCTTCCATCTGCCCCCCTCCCCATCGGTTCCCGTACTCCCGCCCCACAAAAACAGCGCAAAATTCACCGCCTGCATCACAAACGGCGCATTCACCATCAAATACTCGACCAAGTCCTGCGTCGTCGGCAGGTCCAGCAGGGACGCCAGCGCGGGGAACACGACGTATTGCACCGTCTCCAGGGCCTGCGGCGTGGCAAACAGGTTGTTCTGGCGGGGGATAGACGTTGCGGGGTCCGCAGCGGCGAGCAGCTCCTCGCGCAGCCAGGCGATGGCGCGGGCTTTCAGCGAGGCGAACATGCAGTTCTCGAGGAGGTCCTCGAGGATCTTGAGGCGGTCGTCGTCTGAGGGGTCTGAGTGCAGGACGAGACCTGCGAGGACAGAGGCTGCGTTTCGGACTTGCAGAGCTGGATGATACAGCGCGATGAGGGTGGTGAGGTGGGTGTAGCGCATGAAGTCGGAGGTTGGGTCCTCCGGGGAGGTGGTGGGGTTTGTGAGTGGGGAGGTTGGGTTGGCTGAGATGAAGTGGTGGGATTGTAACCAGAGGCCGATGGTGAGGAGGCCTTCGATCGTGCCGGTGGATCTTTGGATTTGGGAGTGCGCGTCGTCTTGGAGGAATTTGTCGAGGACCGCGAAATGCTCGGGGAAGATGTTCATCTCGGGCTGGGGGTGGGTGGCTTCGAACACGGTGGACGAGAAGACCCAGTAGGCGACCAGGCAGACGCAGCCGCCGGTTGAGAGGGCAATATCCTCTGGGCTGGATACGTCGTCTGCGTTTGACAGGGGCTCGCTGTGAATTGGCCCGTCGCAGAGCTGGTGGATGAAGATCTTGGAGCAAGAATCGAGCCCAAGGTCGCTGATGAGTGCCTGCGAATGTTAGCAACGGCGATTCACGGAAAATGACAGTCTGCACTCACCACCAGGTTCCCCACAATCGCATCCCTCTCCAACAACTCCTTCTCCTCTCTGAACGCTGCCATCAACGTCCTCCTCCCGGGAACGATCTTATCCGGATTATAATACTCCAGCAATCTCGCCGCCCACGAGAGCTCGTTACCATTCGCGTAAGCCTCCAGGATGCACGTAGCAAAGCTCAGCAACAGCTTATCCTGCACCTCGCTCTCAGTTGGGTCCTCTCTCTCTTCTTTATCCGCCTCGGGGTCGGGCGCATTCTTGGACGCATCCCCGTCCTTGTCCGGGTTGGCGACGCTCACGGTCGACTGCCGCGTCGGCAGTGGCGGTCTCCGCCGGCCGGATAGATTGTGTACCAGATTGATAACAGCGGCCGTCATCTCCTGGTTGGGGCGGTAGCTGTTGTAGACGGTCTGCAGGGTTTGCGCGAGGAAGCGGCTGGGGTATTTGGTTTTGATGCGCTTGTGAAGGATGGCGAGCATGCCGAGGAGGGTGATGAACTTCTGTGTTGGCGTGACGGTGTGTTCGGGTTTCCTTTCGTGTTCCTCATCTTGCTCCTCTTCGTCGCTCTCGTTGCCCTCGTCGTCCGCCAAGAGCTCCAGGGCTTCGAGAACCTTGAGGATCACCTCCCGGGGATTGCCCAGTCGGGCGACGGTCTCGAGACAATCCTCGGAGCCGGGGAGGCTGACAAGATTGAAGACCAGATCCCATCCTATTTCCTGGGTGAGCTCGGCGTCCTGGAGGACTTCGTTGAGTGTCGGGAGCACTTCGGGGAGCAGGTTGGCCTCGACGATGGTCAGATAGGTGAAGCGGTCAGTCGCGGGAGGGCGAGCTTCGCGGATCGCCTCAATCGCTTTCGCCGGGTCGGCCTTTGGGGGATCAGCTGCCATTTTGGGTTTTGTTGAAATTTTAATTTGGCGATGGAGAAGCTGCCGGTTCACGAGAAGGGATGGACGACGGAACCTAAAGCTCTGGTGGGTTGAGGTGGGTTGGAGTGGGTTGTTGGGGGCTGTTGACATCATTGGGAAATGTAACCCACAGTGGGTACCCCGCACTCCACCTATCCAAAGGCCTGGACCCCCTGATACTGAGTGTCTCAAGATGAGAGAAGGGAGTCCAATGATGGGCTTTAAGCTGTGTCTGACTGAAGAATAAAGACAAATGACGCGTAATATGGCATGGTATTGGCTTTGAGCTGGGACCCTTGAACCGAGTCGGCTTGAGCTGGAATCTCATTCACTTACATCCCAACCTTCGATTCAATGCCAAAACAGCCCACGAACCACTGAATTGTATCTGTGTATCAGACAACAAGCAGTATGAAAACGCCGTTCCCATTTACCCTCCCATCATCATTTATGCCCACACAGCCCGAAGTCACAGTTCCTCATGATTATCCTTTCTTCCATTCCCCTCCCCCTTTCCCCCCACTTTCCTAGCCCTCCTCATCCAACTCCAATGCCCCCACGGATCTTCCGCAAGCCTCCTCAACTCCCTCACATCCTCATCCTCCTCCCCCACCATCGGGATCCCCCACTCCACCCCCAGCCTCGCATACTTAACCGCCGTCCAGGGGTCTCCCGACCCATTGAACTCCAGCGCAGCCAGCACGTACGCCTCATACATAATCCCCCACAACCTCTCCATCTCATACAACCCCACCAACAGCTCCGCCATCTCAGGACACGCCCTACTCCCCTTACTCCAATCCCTCAACTCCCTCTTCACCTTCCCAATCTGCTCGATCCTCGCATCAGACTCCTCCGCCCGCGCCTCATCAAGCGAGCACAGCGGACAGGTACACCGGAATCCCCACGTCTCCAGCTTCGCCATGCGTTCCGCACGGGACATCAGCGGGTTGATGTACGACAGGGTCATCTCCTCGCCGGGGTAAATGTCGCGCGTGGCGCGGACGGACTGGGAGAGAGTGGCGTGGTCGTAGCGGTACTCTGCGTTAGGCCGGCAGTCGTGGTTCATGCGGGCGATGTCCGGGAAGAGGACGAAGAAGCTGTGGTGCTGGTCTTCGTCGTCGTCGTCGGGTTCGATGTCGAATCCGTTGGTTGCGGCGATTTTGTCAATGAGGTCTTGCTGGGTGAGGTCCGAGGTGTCGGGGTCGTGAGGGGAGAGGTTGAGGATGGCCGCGCGGTGGGGGTTGGGGAGGTTGTTGACTGCGTGGAGTTGGAGGGTGGTGTATTGCTCCTTGGTGAGCTCGTTGAAGGCGCGGTAATCGATCATGAGCGAGGCGGTGTTGGCTATGAGCAGGTCGCCGCGGCGAATGAAGTCCTTGGCAATGAGGCCCATGCCTTTGCCGGGGATTTCTTTCATCTCATACCTGGCCGGCGCAGTCCGGTTGAGGTCCTGGTTGATTCCCTCGACCAATTCAGGTTTGGTAAACGCCGGCATCGTAGCCATGAAATCGGCTCGCTGGGGCGCTGTAATCAGCGAGATTCCTCGCCCCCCAGCGAAGGTTGTGTCAGTGAAAACGCATATCTGCCTGTCTGAGTCCTCGCCCTCAAAGCATGGCGCCGAGTGTGACCAGGCATGATGCGGTAAACCATGGTGGCTGTCATCACGACCATGCCAACTACTCTCAGTGAGCCAGCTGGTGATGTTCTTGTGGCCTGGTCCCAGATATCCCAACCCACTAAGGCAGACTGGACCTCCAGGAAGTATCAACGACGAGCCAATGTCGCACAGTCTAGCGTGCCCCAGGTCACTGAGAGCCAAAAGCGGAACAGCGAAGAACGGAAGCAGCTCGAATGATATTCTCATGGTGTTTTGGGGGGAACAAAGTGAATACAACAAGAAAAGGTCACTGAGCAGCAGTGGCCAGGCGGGTAGATTCAAATCATGGGCTCAGCAGCGTGGTTAGATGGACCAAAAGCTGTTGATGGCAAGGAGAAGAGCCAACAGGAAAACACAATGAAGAGAACATCACTTGGTGGTGGCCGATTCAGACCTGATGTTCGACAAGTTGGGTGGCAACGGCCGTTCACTTGGAGTTTGATCCCTGCCGCACTGACTCGAAGCTGCGCAGAAGCACCAGCCTGTGTCCAGCATTTTGCCCCAACTTCCTGTCACACAAAACAGTAGCGGCGGCGTGGTGAACTGGTGAAGCAACTGCGCCGACTGACTGACCGAAACGTGCGGGTGCGGGTAAGAGCCGTAGAAGCTGAAGTTCCAATGACAGCTCTTATCCAAGCTCAGGGGAGAAAACCTCGAGCGCCATGGCGTTTCAGGGGTTGCCACACAAGTCGCACTGGGGCTGGCGCAGTCTTCCTCGGGAGATTATTATGTTGAGGGAGAAGAAGACAGATCGTGGATGTTGAAGGGTGAAATTTTCTTCGTCCCATGAAACTTCTGTGGCACGTGGGTTGCCCTCAAAGGCTCAAGTTGCACGTTCTGAGAGGAAGTTCCTCGAAGATCCACTCGAAGAATGGAAGTGCTGAGAATGGAGCCAGGACTGACTGAAATGTGGGGCAGCCGAAGTTTGAGCGTGCCCCACTTCCCACGCGTCGAGAAGTGCCAAGGTGGCAGTTCTGAGCACAGACCATATGAAACTGGGGATCGAGGATGGAGAACTTCAACTTAAGCCCACCCCATCCTTCCTCTTCCAGAACCATCCCCGCCATCGATGTGCTGAATAAGGCAGGAGATAGAGCTATCCCACGCCCTTGGTACATCCTGGGACAGTTGTTCTTCAGCTCGACCCCGTGATACGAACTCCCAAGGCCGCGGGATGGTCGCAGTGTAGCAGTGTAACATGGGTGCTGAATCAGCGATTCCACACAGGTTCCATCCACCGATCAGGCACCATTTAGCAGATGCTTGGCAATTGCTGAATACTGCTGACACAACCATGCAGTGAAAGGCCTTGTGTGGGCCCCAGAGGCCAGGCTTAGTCACGGCAAGCCGCCCCTGACAACCTCATCACCGCCAATTCCACCCCCAACACCATCTGCCAACATCTCCATCCTCTCAAGATGGGGTTTGCATCGGCGATCAGGGCGGGGCCGGCTCCGGCGAGCTGTATCGACCCCATACTGAGTGCTACCTCGGCACCACCACCAGCCCGACAGAATCTGCTGAGCAAGGATTATCCAATACTCGACGGCGGTGACCACACTCAGCACTCATCTCGGCCACTCTGTGATAGCCGAAGGCCAGGGAGAAGGGAGGAACTTGGGCGGAAAACATCGCAAATGAGACGGAGCCGATGATCCGCCAGGAGGAGGAGACTGCCAGACGGCTGAAGGGGAAGAAGGCTCAGGAGTGAGAGGCATCTTGTATAAAGGGAGCCGTCCACGACGTCCTTTTGGTTTCCGAAAAGCAGATCAGAGTTGCACATCACCAGCATCAGTCCTCTACTTCTCTCATCCCAGAATTGTCAACTTGCCAACCTGTCAACATGAAGTTCATCAACGCCCTGCTCTCTGTCGGCCTCATGGCCGGCACTGCCCTCGCTGGCAACGGCAACGACAAGTGCCGCGGCAACTCGTGCAACACCAACAGCAACAACAACCAGGTTGTTTCCACGGGCAACGCCTTCCCCTGGGAGAGACTCAACAAGAACGACTCGGTATGGCTTCTGCTGCCTCTCAGAAATAACGCTTGGCTAACCCGTTCAGGTGTTGGTGATTCTCGATCTCCAGGAGGGTCTCTACTCCCTGGCTCGCGACTGGGATGCTACCCTCTACCGCGACAACATGATGGCCCACTCCGCCCTCGGCAAGGTCTTCGACATGCCCGTCATTCTCTCCTCCAGCGCTGAGAACGGTAGGCCTCCCATCAACCCCCTTCATTCTCCACCGTCACTGACCCCTCCCAGGCCCCAACGGCCCGCTCCCCCAGGAGATCCTCGACATGTACCCCAACGCGCCCCTCATCAAGCGCCAGGGTGAGGTCGATGCTTGGGACAACGTCGACTTCCGCAACGCCATCAAGGCCACCAACCGCACTCAGATCATTATCGCCGGTATCGTCACCGACGTCTGTAAGTTCTCCTGCATCCAACACTCTCCCCAGTCTTGGGCACTAACTCATGCAAAAAGGCACCGCCTTCCTCGCCCGCTCCCTCCGCGCCGAGGGCTACTCCGTCTGGGCCAACCTCGAAGCCTCTGGCACCACCACCAAGGAGATCCGCGACATCTCCAACGACCAGCTGATGCGCGCGGGCGTCAACGTCGTCTCTCTCTTCGCCATTGTCTGCGACCTCATGCGCGACTGGCGCGCTTCCCCCGGCGCCAAGGAGCTCCTCCCGTGGCTCGACCGCTACATGCCCGCCTACGGCATGGTCGCCCGCGCCCATCGCGCTGCCAAGGAGAGCGGTGTCATCTTTGATGGTGAGGATCTGCTCCCCCGTTAAACAGGGAGAGTAAAGATTTTTCTCTCGCTAGTATGAAGGGGATGGTGTGGGGATCGGAAGATACATAGATGGGAGAGGATAGGAAACCAGTAGGTCTTCTGCCCCTCGTCCTTGGGCGGGGAGGCGTTGAATGGTTTCTTGATTCTCCGCATGGAGAAGACAGAGGGTAATGGAATGAAGGGGCAAAACATAGTTAATAAACAATGTTGGGTTCCTTCGAGTTGAGATTTTTTAAAGTGATTTATTAGCACCAAATGCAAGGTGATTGTCAAATGACAAGCTGAAGATGGTCTTGAAAATTCATTCCTCAATTAACCAAGGCACATGAGCATGGAGGGAAGGTGGACTCGAGCTCTAAATCCTCAAACCTATTGTTCTTGGTCTGTCTAATTTCCCGGCACACATGAACCACAATGCCTGCCAAAATGAAATGCAAACAGACTCTTATTTATCCCCCAACCTCATCCCCCAATAAAACCACCACCGACCCTCAACACCCCCAAAATAGTCTAAACGAAGTAAAATAAATTCCCAGATACCTCTACACAAAACAAGTCTGTTACTCAATTCTCTCTTTGCCCTGGGGCATACATGTCTTTTCCTTCCCAGCCAGCGCCAGTCTCCAAGTCTCCCAAAAATCAGCCATGTTGTCCAATGTCACCAAGTTTGTCTATCAACTATATGCCCAAATATCCAAATTCCAAATCCAAAACCCAAGAAACGAGAAGAAAGTCATCAGTCATCAAGTCATAACCAAAAAGCCTTCCTCCCAGTTGTCCCATGACATAGACGAGACGATACCATCAGAGATCCAATTTATGGTCCCCACCTTCTGTTCTGTTTTCCCTTTCCTTCTCTGTCTTCTCTTCTTCTTGCCTTTATCTTTCTTTCTTCCTTCTTCCTTTCCCCAACCTCTCGAATCGACAATTCCTCCTCAACTCCACCACAGCAGCACAAGCAGTCACTTTGACAAAACAAAGCCTTGAAAGTGCGATGTCCTCCGGTCCTTGGTCAATGGGCATAAGACCACTTCACGATCCGGGGAAAAAAACAAGACGGGCATGCGTCAATGTCTCCTTCGTGGGCACGGCTGGCGCCGTGATGCGGACAGTCGCCAAGGGGCGAGGTCCATGTAATCTCCATACCGGCTGATATTCAGGCACCAAACGGCGTCCTGCACTTGTAGAACACTTGTAGGCGCATCCGTTGGGTTGGGACCGCTGATGGACCGAAGCTGTGGCGGATGTGTTAGCGGATGCTGGTTGCCAAAAGAAGTGGCAAGAGACTCACCAGTCATTCAACCCCAAGTGCGGTAGGAGGACTGAACAAGACCGTTCGAGATCTTGCCCATGGCGTTCAAGTGGTGCTGGGCATCCTTGATGTATTGGATGGTCTGAGCATCGTCCGGCTGGACACATCCCTGGAGGAAAGCCTGGAGGGCCTTGTGGTGTTCGTACCACTGGTCGATCTCGGGGTGGGTGACAACCTCAGGCTGCTTGGGAGCGGCCGGCTCCGGCGCCGCCTTGTTCGACTTCCGGGAGCTGGGCTTCTCCTGAGCGGGCTGCTTCTCCTGCGAGTTACTCTTTCTCTTGCGGCCCCTGCTAGATGTGGTGACTCCAGTGGAGGGGGGCGAAGCTGGCTGGATGGGGACGCCGCTGTCGTTGTGCACCCGCTTCATGTGATCCCGCAGGTTCCATTGGCGGGGGAAACCGTGGCCGGGAATGGCGCGCTCGCAACCCTCATAGGTGCAGAGGTAAGGCTTCTCACCATGGCCGTGCATCGCGTGGGCCTCACGCTCATGCCGGAGGAGGCAAGCAGTGGAGGAAAACCGAGTGTTCTGGCAACCCTCAACACGGCAGCGGTAGGGCTTGAGGTGGGAATCCACAAACTTGCTGTAGAACGTGGTTAGACGAGGGAACCCAAAGGCAGTGAAGGCGTCTCTCTTACTCGTAGTTGCACTTGAGCTTCTCGGGCTTGTGGTTGCAGTTGGCCTGGCCCTCCCATGGGCAGTGGAACATACCGTCCGCCTGGGGCATCGCACTCCTGTAGAGCGGGTGGTCCCTGGCAGACTCACCTTCGCCGCTAAGTCGGCGAGAGCTGAAGGCGGAGTGTGGCAGGGCAAATCCATCCTCTCCCATGGCGGGAATGTAATTGCCCTGGAGGTCCTCGGCAGAAGTGGCATACTGGGAGCCATCCAGCTTCCGCGTCATCCTGTGGTAGCAGAGAGAGTAAGAGATTGTCCTCAAGAGCGAACAGTCAGCGCAGCAGCGCAACTCACCTGGGTGACTGACCGGGCAGATCCGGCGAGTTAGAGTTATGGCTTTCTCCTGGCGAGGACGCAGACTGGGCCGCAGACCACACACCATCTGAGCCATCCTGAAGACCGGGCGACGAGAGACGCGACTCAGCAGGGCTCAGCGAGCCCCAAGAGTGCGGCGAGGCAGCAATCAGACCCGTGCCAAAGATCTGAGGGTTCACATGCTGGGTCATGGCAGCGCCATAGTCCCCGCAGTAGGGCAGGCCATCGGCAAAACCCACAAGTCCGGAGTAGAAGGCAGGGTCATTAACCTGCGGGGAGACCGAGAGAGTATCCAAGTTCTGGGCAAGGTATTGCTGAACGTCCAAGATGCGGCCCTGGGCGTCGGCCGACGAGACGTTACCTGTCATGTCAAGCTTTGACAATTGTGACGATGTCTGAGACAGCATTGACTGGACTCGGGATCGAGTCTTCTTCATGGCCGCCGCCGAGGGCTTCATGCTCCTGGTCTTATGGCTCGCGGTGGAGCTGCGCGAGGTCCCCCTGCGCATGGGCTCTGCCTTCAGAGCCTTCTTCTCCGCTGGGGCAGCGGAGGTCCATCTGGCCTGAAAGTCATCCGTGGCATCCATGGTGTCCGGCCTGGGCGTGTTGTGCCCGAAAGGAAGAACAAAATCCTCGGCTTCTCCGGCGTAGTAGCCAGCGGCATCATGAAAGTTCTGTGTTCCTTCTGCTGTCGTATCCCAGGACGAACCGGCCAGGTCCGCTGGTCCTGTGTGACAATAGGAAAACAATCCAGAAGCACTGGAAAACATGTTCTGCTGAGCAAAGCTGTAGTCGCTGGGTAAAGGTTAGTGTGCTGTTCCACCACCGATTGGCAAGACACAAGAATGAGAAAGACAAGAGAAGGCGTCAGATGGCACAACTTTGTTCCTGCAGAGAAGGTTAGTTGTTATTCTTCGGCGTCGTTAAGGTGAGGACAGACCAAACTGAGCATGTTGATTTTCAGATCCGTATGGCAGCAAAGTAACCCTGGTCCTGATCGGAACATCACAGACTGGCATGGAGCCAAACTGAAAAAGAAAACAAGAGCAATCCGGTCCGCAATGATATTTCCTGGGTCATCCATGGCAAAAGGTTGAGAGAGAGAGCAAAAAGTCCTCTGGCGAGGGCAAGAGAACCGTCCAGGGTTGAGTCGTCGTAGTTGTCGGGTAAACTCAGACAAGAGCAGAAGCGAGCAGAGGCGGTCGAAAGTTTCCACTGATCAGTTAAGACGAGACTCATGGCATCTGAGTTGTCCAGATTCCGTTGGCGATACTGCGTCCGGTCGAAGCATGTTCAAATCTAGCCGAGTCGAGAAATGATCCATCTGGGGCGAGAAAAGAAAAGTCCGGCTTTGATCTGGCTCCTGTCCGGGCAATTTAGGAGATGACCACTGGGTTGATGAGATCTCCTTTTCCTGTGATTGCTTGGGCAGCATGACAAAAGAAATTCATGTCCATGGCCAGCGAGACAAAAGAAATCCATCCGGCAATCCAGTGCAAGGGCACTCTGATCCTGAATCCTGTGGGCTGAAGTTTGAAAAGAAGAAGATCCTGACGGGTCGATGTTGTTTCCATACTCACCCAGAGCTCTGACGAGCATGTTGATGTGTGTCATAATGTTTTTCAAAAGGTGGCCAGAGTCTGACGACTCGACGGCCACCTGTCCCACGACTCGGACGAGTCGGATCCAGGCAAATCCACGGCAGTCCATATGTCCATGGCAATCCGTGTCAGAAAAAAAAAAAAAGAAAACCCGGCAGTCCTGGCAAATCCTGGCATTCCACGGCATAATCCTCAAGGCTCCATGATCCTGATCCGGCTTGTCCATTGGCAAATTGTGTCGATGATAGCTGTCCAGGCTCGCCTCACTGAGGTGGCCGGCGGTTCTTTTGAGACAAGAAAAACACGACTCGGTTCGCAACAGGAAGAAGAGCAAAACGCAGAAAGCACAATGGACCTCCCAGGGTGACATAAGAAAGCAGAAAATACCTCGAGGGGGTTGGAACCTCGTCCAGCTCAAGTTGTGTGTAGGCAGTCATGATCTCTGTCCGGGGCAAAACCACGGCAGTCAATCCTGGGGCATCCAAGAGCAGGCAATTGCTCGAATCCGTTCCGGCAGACAACACTGGGGGCTCCCGCGTGTGTCCAAATCCTTGGGCAAAAAAAGAAATCCTGTGGGCTGAACTCTGAAGTGGTGCTGCAAGTAACTGCGGCTGTACAACAGAGGATCCTTTCTTGGGGCGGTGATTTGAGAAGCAAGAAGAGGCAACCGGTGAGAGTGGAGAGAGAGCTGGCGTATAAGAAGGGGAGGTGTCGAGAGACAAGATGGTCAGGGGCGTGTGAGAAAGCAGAGAGCAGACACAGAAAGTCCAAGCACTGAGTCGTTGGGCAGAAACGTCGGCGGGTCGTTGGGCTCTGGTTGGAAGTTTAGGAGGAAAAGAGCAGGCGGTTGGGCAGAGAAGGGGACGTCGGGTTTTAATCCTGGGACGAGACCACCTTCCTCGTTGGCCCCATGCAATCCGGGACATTGCCCGCCCCACTTTTGCTTGAAAGTGCGAGATGTGTGTCGCTCGTCAGCACTTTTCCCTCGTCTTCCCTGCCTCTTCCTGCACCTTTCTGCACCCTCTGCCCTCCAACCACCAATCCCCTCTCGCGATGCCCTCACTGCACCTCTGGCCGGCGTGCTCGCGGCCCGTCACCGTCGCAAGACTGAGCTGGCACCAAGCCCCCGAGACTCCCATAGGCCGGCGCACCCCCTCCCCGCGTCGCACACCGCTGTTGACTGGCGCTGTTTTCCTGTTTCCCTTCGCTGATGGGGGGGCCTCGGCGGGGCAGAAACCGCGGCTTGGACCTATCATGCCATCAAACGACCACTAGCCTGCAGCATTTACAGGGGGCAGGGAGCAGGGGGCAGCAGATGGAGGTGCCAACGCATCACTGCAGCCGAGCCAGCCCGCTTCTTCGACTGTCTCCTGAGGGGAGCAGGGCGGCTCTGCTTCCGGATTCGACGCCGTCACCACGCTCTCCGGCGAGAGCGGCAGAGCACACCGACAACTCAAGTGCCAACCCGACTGGCAATGTGATGAGGATTCCGCATCTTCCGCCGTCTGCTGCTTCGCGGGCAGAAGAGCCGTCTTCGAGGGACATGTTGTCCATCAGACAGGATTGTCTCGGAGTACTGGGCGAAAATCGAACGGTGGTGACGCCGAGTGGCATGTTCCGAGCCAGGCTGGCACGAGCTTGCTTGGCTGGGAAACTCAACGATTGCCCGCCGCTGCCGCTGCCAC
Organism: Amesomyces nigricolor; assembly: GCA_004802645.1. NCBI lineage: Eukaryota > Fungi > Ascomycota > Sordariomycetes > Sordariales > Chaetomiaceae > Amesomyces > Amesomyces nigricolor. The sequence continues at coordinate 1,248,151 of SRKS01000004.1, forward strand.
TGCGGCGCCGCTCTGTGTTGGCGAGTGGGCGAGGAAGCAGCCTCTCTCGACCAATGTGGACGGCCCATGAGCCCTGATGCAGACTCTTGGCCCCGAGTCGTCGTTGGGGCGGAGAGGTGTCGGGGTGACTGGTCCTGCGCGCTCCAGAATGAGAGCCAGGCGGTGGACAATTTCCTCTTTGAGAGAGCACGAGCCTTGTGTCTTCGAGGACTCGACAGCGAGAGAACTCGCCCTGCTCAGCCTCGACACTTCGCCCCAAATCGTCGTCTCAACCGACGTCTCCTTCTCCAGGCACGTTGCCATGATGTCGATCACGACACTGAGCGCATCCTCTCAGCATGCCAGCTTGACCAGCCAAACCGAGGAAGGGCTGGAAGCGTGACATGGCATGACCGGTCTGGTTCGCCCTCATCTCCCTGCTGCAACTAAGGTTACGTTGATGTGGTCTGGACTTGACTCACCTGGCATGCCTCGAGCCGCGTCAACGCCAGAGGAGCAAAACGAAGGGCCGCATGAAGCCGATGCTCGTTGTCAGCCCCTCCGCGATTGCCGCCCCAACATTGGCTTCAGCCATTGGGTGGAGGGCGTCCATTCACAAGACGCCCTTGAGCCATTGCTTCAGCCCACCAACAGACACAAGGATCTTCGAGAACCATCTCTGCAGATCCCCTCACTGTTACAAGTCATCGAGCATGCCAGCAAACCGACGAAGCTGCTGATGGCCGGCTGGAATTCGGCACCCCCGCCCGAGTTGTGCTGAATCACACAACCTGGGCATGGTGCCAGCTCAATGTCGCAGAAAGATGACAGGTCTGCTTCCGTCAGTTCTGTCAAGTTGACTCAGATTTCCTTCTTCGATTTCTCGAGAGCAAGGAGGGGGGAGGGGCAAAGACTCAGCTCCGACAGCCCGCAGCCAACCGGTCTGTTCAAGTCGCCTTGCAACTCTTCCTTCAAAGGGAGTGATCCAAACGGCCGAGGTGACTTCTTGGAGACGGGCCTCTTCTGTCGACAAAGAACCTGCCTGCGAAGGGAAGTTCAGAACTGCCGCAGAGTACCAACGTTCTGAAAGCAGTTCCGGCATCGAGCACGAGGCGTCCGACCAAGCCTGATAATTGTCAACTGATGTTCAATGGTCTCCTGAAAAGGGATTTCGCCTCGCCGTTCTTGAGCACTCACAGCAAGAGGATGCTGACAGAATAGTAGCAGTACCAGGTTGGCATCTTCAAAACCCGGCGGCAAGGCCAACAACAGTCGAAACAGATCGGTCGAACCGCTGCTTCGTACAAGACTCATTGTGACCCAACATGGCGGACAGAGTCTATGGCATTGAGTTCCCAGTGTTGGTTACTGCAAACACAACCGTCAGCGTTTGGTCATGTATCGACTCAAGTTATCTGGTGATAGGGTACTTACAGACCAGATCCGACATCATGCCGTTCCCAGACACTCCATCGAACCCCGTCCCGCTCAGCAACGGCTGTCGAAGGTGAAGATCTGAACGTAGCCCGACGCGGGTTTTGCGTAGCTCACAGCATGCCTCGCTTCAACGATGGTCTCGGCAAGCGAAATCGTTTTGGTCTTCCATCAAATGGGCGGCAATCGAAATCCTCTTCGTGCGTCCTTCTGGAGAAACACGGCGTGCTGTTGTTCAGCTCACCTTGTCTGCAAACAGGTGATGATGTCATCAGAAGCGGGAGTCTCGGCGCCGACCACCGGGCGTTCGGCGGACCGCCGTCCTTATCCAACCTCCCGGTCCCCGGTGTCTGCCGACTCAGGTCTTCTCTCCTCCAATCCGGCCAGAACCGGGGATCATTGACTACCAAGCAGGCACCGGGCAGGTAGATCTTACACCAGGGATGACCACCGGTGGGTGCATTTACCTAGAGTCTTGACCTTACCGAAAATCGGGTTCTTCTCGCCTTCTTCGGGCGAGGGGTGTCACCCTGTGAGAGAGCGATGACGCAAGACTGCTGCTATTCTGGGAAGGAAAGGGAAGTTGTACGCAACCACCTAACCCTCAGGTTCAAACCGCCGCCGCCTTGTTCAGTTCACAAAGATGGGTAGGGCGAAAGGGAAGTTCGTGTTGTGGCGTGGATGGCCCGGGGTGTCTCATTGTCATGCAGGAGGGTTGCCAGCCCCGGCCCGTGCCGGAGCTTGAGGGAATCGGTGATCGGTTACATTGCCCGGGGACGACACGTGAAGGTAAGGAAAGAGTTGCGCCGCGACAGGTATTTATCAGTCGTCTGTTTCAGCATCAAGGGTGTGGCAGCTCGCAGTCCGCCATGCCGGATTCGCATCAAGAGATCCAGATCTGGCAGCTGGGCAGCGCATCCCGGCCACGTCCGGCTCTTTAAGGACACAGACGGTCCATAGTTGAGCGCGTGTCAAGCTGCGGCAGGCTAGAAGGACCATCTCCTCATGACTCAGACTGGCTCGCCAGATTGCCAGACGCATCATGCGTGGCACCAGAACTGGGCGCGGAGAGCTGTGAGATGGTTGGGCTCGCCCAGCGAAGCGCGTCCCTGCCCAACCGCCCCCCGCCTTCCCCGAATCGTATCGTGCCGTCACCGCTATTGTCCCGAACGGGGTGTTGTCTGGCACCAATCACTTCTGCCGAGGTGTCTGGGCATTGGGCGACAGCGCAAACTGGCTCGAAATCCCATCAGCGCCCAACGGTACCCTACCATTCCCGCATCGTGAATCTCGGACGGCCCTCACAGCATGGCGCCTCCCTGACCTCCCACGACCGCCTTGATGGAAGGCCTGAGACGGAGAGCCGGACCCCGGACCCTGCCGCCCATTGGACGGACACTGCATTGATCTTCCGTGGTGCTCTCCTTGGTGATCGTCGCATCGCGCCTGTTCGTCATCGCCCAGCTTCGATCCCGGTTTCTCCACCTCCCGGGCGCCTGTTGCTGGTCACGGAGCTGCCATTGTATGCGCGACTTCACCTCACGGGGGGCCACGAGCGCCGCCTCCTGTCTCGCCCTCCCAGGACTTCCCCCAGTTATTGTCACGGCCGACCACAGGCTGCGCTTGCTGCTGTGTTAGCCTCGATGCGCAATCGTCCCCGTGCCGCCGCCCTGTGTGTCGTTCGGCTGCTCGGTCTACCGTCTGTTTGCCCTGCGTCTGCAGCCCTGACAGCGTCAACCTTGCCACCAGCCCCGGCAGAGGGGCATATATGTCTCCATCTTTGGGGACCTCGTCTCCAAGCCTCTCCCCTGTCCTGGCCAGACAAGCACCTTTAACGTTGAAACAGAGCCACGTTATTTGTTTCCCCGACCAGACGGGTACGCTACAAAACTACCACCTTAGCTTGGTGGACTCCGCCGCCAGTCTGGCCGACCGTTCCCCTGGGTTACCAACCTGTTCCCACCGCCGAGGACACATCCCGGTGAAGCTCTCGCCGCCCCGTGGATCCCCCTGAATTTGGATTTTTGGTGGCCGTTATCCCAGGACATCCCGGTCGCAGGTTTTTCTTTTTCGGTTGCCCTTTGGACTTGACACTGCCTGATACACATTCGGCAGTCTTGATATCCAGGGCCTTTTTTTCACTTTCTGTTCGCGTTTCTGCTTTTTTAGTTATTTTGCCAGGAGTCGGAGCCATATCGCAGTTGTCCAACTGCACCATCCAGGAGTTCCATTTTTGGAAGAAAATCCCAGCCGGGAAAGGGAACAGTCCACAAGGAGCTCAAATCGTTGATTGTGAAAGAAGGAGAGATGGCAGAGTTTGCCTACCGCACGGCCGCTCCGTTGGCCAACGAGCGGTGGCTTTCTTCCAGAAGGTGTGGACAGACTCAAGAGACCCTCCGACCGGAGAGGAGCGCGTGGCAGCTGACGCCCGTCCCAAGCCCGCTTTACAATAACTCTTTTTATAGTGCCCGGTATGAAACGGGAAGTACACCGTCTCTTCCACAGAGGTAAGATGAGAAAACCAGCCTGGCCCCTCCTCCCCTTCCGGACAGCACGAATAACAGGGTCTCTCAAGCGTGAGCTATGCACAAGGAGCTGCTTCCACACACAACCTGCCAGCAAACTTCCCACCACCAGGAGTCAACCAGCTCGGGCGAGCCGCCGTCGAGTCCCCTTTTGCTCCTCAGGCGGCATGCAACCCCCGGCTGCAGCATGGCCAGTTCACAAGTCCGGCACCCAGCCAGGTTTCCTTCCAGAGCAAGGCTTCATGGGGGTGGGACCAGCAGCCGAGTTACCAAGGCAACCATCAGGGGCTGTATCAGGGGCGGTACTCACCCTCAGACTCTATGGATGACCTCGCCTCGCCAAGCCTCTCAGACTACTCTCTGGAGAACTCTCTCCCGGGGCCCATCGCCCCTGGCAACAACAACCACCACAACAACCTGAATCACAAACCCAGCAACGTTAGCCGACTAAACGGCACAGCAGGCGGCGGCGGCAGCCTAGGCAAACCACGCTCCCAGCGTCGCCCCTCCAACCGCGACGAGTTCGACGGCCCGCACCAGTTCCTCAAGCGGCCCCCTGCCGAGTATGTCGCCCTCCAGGAGCGGGAGCTCCCGCGCCTCCCAACCCACCTCCTCGTGCAGGAGCAAGACGCGGTACTAAACCAAGTCAACGAGCGCCTTGCGCAATGCGCATTCGATTTCGTGGCTAAGTACCAGTTCCCGATCCCCCTAACGCAGGACATGCGGCCCGTGGAACGGCCGCAGGACCGCGAGTGGACCGAGTGGGTGTACCTGCTGAAGCGGCTGGCGACGAAGCGGCGGATTCCGGCGCGGGTGCTGTATAATGGGCAGATCAAGCAGTTTGTGACAATCCTGGAGAACTCGCTCGAGATGAGGCATGCGGCCAAACATCAGAGCAGGCCGCTGAAGGATGATCGGAACATTTTGCAGTTGATCTCGGCGGGGATTCAGGTGGCGAAGATTTTGAAGGATGCGCAGGCTATGGTAGGTTTATCCCCTTTTTCTGTGGAGGTGGTGTGTGTTCAGGGAGGCAGGGTGCTGACGTGCTTGGTGCAGGATTATCTCGACAGACTCTACGTTTCGACGGAACATCGGATCCAGGAGCGCGTTGCGGCTGCGGCTGCGGTGTCTGCTGGCGTGAGGTTCCGTTAAGGGAGGGGAGCTCAACTATGCTCTCCCCAGGGATTGGCCGTTCTAAACGGTTTGGTTGGCAACCCCAACCGCAACAACGTTTTTTTCCTTGGACTTGTTTTCTGTGCTACCTTTCCCATGGGATAGGGCAAGGTCAAAGGTATAAAAGGCACAAACACTCTACGTTACAACATCAGGTGTGGAAATGGTGGATTGGTGGAATAGCAACAACAGACTACGTTTTTCTTTTGGCTTTTGGCGAGGGGCATGTTACGTTTTTCTTTGGGTATCTTGGGGGGTCTCTCCCTTTGTCTCTGGCTCAAAGGTTTTTGGAGGAGTCGACTTGATGATCATCTGGATGGATACAGTCTTGTCTGATTCAGGGCAATTTCTTTGGTGGGTTTTGGTGTAGTTCTTGGTTGGTTTTGTCTCTCGTCGTTCGTTTGGTTTGGTGTCTCGGTGGGGATGGTTTGGCCGCCTGCTCAGAGGTAGGAGCCTGAAGTTCCCTGGTGGTCACCCGGGGGCCCTTTATAGCGTGGATACGTTTGCTAGAGCGTTGATGGGATGGCAAAGATTTGGTTTTGGTTGGCGTTCTGCGCTAGTTGTTCCCTGCTTCTTGTCAAATGCATAGCCGGCTTTGCTTCCCTGAGTACTAAGAAGCCGAGTTAAGGCTGTTCTGTTCGGTCCTCTTCACTTTCTACCCTGTATCAACCGATGAGGCTCGAGAACCAGCACCTCGCCCTTCACGACATCTATCCCCGTCTTCACCACTCACACTCGCTCTCCTGTCACACAAACTTTAGGAGCAGCGCACAAGACACAGTTTCGCCAAAGTTACTTGCACGTTCCAGATCCCCGATTCGTAACAAAGTCCCAGTCATACTCTATCCTCAGCAGCCTGGGAAGATATATCTCTTTTATACTCTTCTCTTCCCAGCTCCTCGGTGAGCACGGCAGACGCAAGGTCGCTTCGGTGATCCAAAGCGGTTAGCCTTCGCCAAGAAGGCCAACGATCAGCCCCTGTCTCTCGCCCCCAGTCCACGTTTTCCCCAAACGCTCTCCAATTCGGTCGCCCGTTCGAGCTTAGTTCGCCGAGGCTGAGCAGGGGGTTTGACATGATGGGTCTGTCTTAAGATCGCCCTTGCCCCGCCGCCGTGGGACGACGACGACGTTTTGCCTGCCTGTTGCAACAAAAGTGATATTCAGCCCGCTGTAGACCGCCAGTTCCGGTGTCTTAAACAGCGTCCTCTCAGAATCAGACACCAGCAAGCAACTAAACACCGTCCGTTTCAACCGGACAAAACACACACTCACAGCCCCACGCCTTTGACCACGGCCAGTAGCAGATGGTGGCCGGCAACACCAACAACTACCACAGAACCGAGACGAACACAGACTCAAACCGAGGAAGGGGAGCCGACGGACGAGCATCAGGAAACACAACACGGTATCAGCACAGTAGTACCAGTCTTAGTACTGGTGTACTCAACACAGCTGCCATGGCTTCAGCATCAGTCGCGTCCGTCGGGACATCGCCGCTTTCAGGGTTCGAGTTCGAGTTTCCGCCTGCAGGAAGCGAGTCAAATGGAGACGGGGATGACGCGTTCTGGACAGCAATAAGCAACCCGAGTGTTGGATCAGGGTCAGTCGGGTTTATCACAAGTCCGGCCGGGCAGAGTCTAGGGAGTTCATGGGGTGTGCTGGGACATGGAAGCCAGTTATCAGAGCAGTCGCCCGCTGCGCTGCCGTCGCCGGTAAATGGGGAGTACGACCAGCACAGTCCGTATTCGGCGACATCGTTGGTTCAGCAGGGCGGGAGCGCGGCGTTTGGGAGTACTTCTGGGCTAGGGGATGTGAGCTTTCTTACGCAGGGTCTGGGGCAGGATGGGTTAGACTTCCTTCCGCCGGGTGGTTTCGTGTTCGATGATCAGTTCAACGACGATGGTATGTGTGGCGGACTGATGTTTGGGGGAGGTATGCTGACACTCCTGCTAGATTTCAACGACGTCTTCAACCCCTTCTCCTCGACTACCATCCTGGAAGAGCAACCACCACTGCAAAGCGTCAGCTTAGAGAACCCGCAGACGCTCCAGTCCCGAATCGACGTCCCGCCATGGCAACCCCTTGACCTGCTGAGGGGTACAACAAACCACAACCCCCCGCCCGTCAACGAAACGTCCCCCATCTTCATCATCGAAGACCCGGCCTTCCTCTCGCGTTCCCCCTCCCACGAGTACTCGCCCTCCGTCGATTCCGTCTCAGTCAGCCCTCCCGCCGTTCCCAGCCCGCATTCCCCATCCCAACCCGTCATCAAGCGCGAACCCAGCCTCCCCATCCCGCCCTCCCGCAAATCACCACCCACCTCCTCCTCCGCCTCCAAAGCCACGCCCATCCCTATCCGCAAAGTCAACTCCTCCAACCGCATCCAAAAACGCAAAGCCACCACCTCCGCCCCGCACCCCTCCCCGATCTCCTCCTCAGGCAGCTCCTCCGCCGCAACCGCCACCAGCAAATTCCTCATCGTCACCCCCTCCTCCATCTCCCTACACTCCGACAAACCCAACCCCTTCGAATGCTTCGACGCCCTTTCCCGAGGCCCCTCGCAGCGCGGCCGCAAGGGCCCGCTCGCCGTCGACACCAAACAATCCGCCCTCCAGGTCCGCCGCATGGGCGCCTGCTTCAGCTGCCATGCGCGCAAGGTGCGGTGCGACAAGGAGCGGCCCTGCCGGTCGTGCGTGCGCCTAGCGCAGCAGGTGCCGCAGGTGGTGTGTTGGCAGTTTGGAGATTTTACGGGGGTGTTGTTTCCGGAGTTTATTAGGGGACATTTGAGGAGGGAGGAGGTGGGGAGGTTTGTGGAGGAGAATGTGGAGGGTTTCACGGTGGGCGGGGTGGAGGTGCCATGTACGGTGCAGTTGTTTAGTGGGTGGGGGTTTCGGGCGGTGTTGGAGGTGAGGGCGAAGTTTTTTACGGCGAGGACGCCGGATGTGTTGCAGCATTGGCATGTGGTGACGGGGAGGAATGGGGTGGATTTGCATTCGAGGGGAGCGGCGCCGATCGGGTTGGAGATGGGGGGGAGTGGGAAAGGGGGAGGAGGGAGTGGTGCTGGGGAGGGGGATGCGCAGAGGAGCGAGCTGAAGAGGAGGGTCAGGGAGTATATCCAGGCGATGGTGGACGAGCCGCGGTATGCTGAGCTGGTCACGCCGGCGCCGCAGCATACGGAGCTGCCGCGGAAGGTGCTGCAGATCGTGCACGACTACGCGGAGCGGTGCGATGTGCCCATGGTGCGGCGGGCGCTGTCCATCTACGCCATGCACTTTGTCATGACGCGGCACCTGTGCCTGACGCAGCGCAACATTGCCGCGCTCCAGTCGACGGGGTTGGTGCCGCAGGGCGTGCCGTGGGTGACGCCGCGGGTGCTGAACCGGCAGATCAAGGCCGTCATCGACGAGATGCTGTGCCGCGAGATGCAGCTGTTGTTTGAGAACTTCAGCAAGTCGCTCAAGCCAAAGCTGAGGAGGGAGTGGGCGCCGTGTCTGGCCTCGTTCCTGGTGCTGTGTCTGTTCATGGAGGCGGTCGAGACGGCTGCCGACCTCTTCGTCATCTCGGACAACGAGATCAATTTGCGCCACCACTATGCCCCGGCGTGGAAGCGGTCCTTTGTTCTCGACATCAACGGCCAGATCGAGAACATGCCGTTCAAGCAGTTCGCCTTTCAGTTTCACCAGATCTACCAGACGCACTCGCGGGACGCGGCAGCTCGCAGCTTCAACCCGCTGGTCGACGATGCCTGCTTCGAGCAGGGCGAGCTGGACCGCGAGGCGTTGTTAATGGTGCACAAGCTGAGGCGATTTATCAACGACGACTGTGAGTTCTTCCCCTTTTCAAGTCTTCCAAGGAGCAGTGCTGACTTGGGGACAGGGTCCGAGTTGGACTACCTGACGGCAGACCCGATCCTGCCCAACACCGAGGACCATCCGTATCCTCGCAACGTGGCCCACAACTACACCGGGCGGCTCGTCGCCAAGTTTCTGCTCTCCTTCACGGATGAGAGGTACATCTTTGATGGCAAGACGTGAGGGTTGTCCTTTGTGGCGTTTGGACTGAGGTGGGATCGGAGAGATACCAGGTTTTTTGGAAACGAAGGAATGACAATCACGAGCATGTCAACATGGAGTTTGTTTTGCATAGAATGGTATTGTACATCAAGATGAAATGTTTGTCCGTTTTAGTCCTGCTACCGCACAAGTAGAAACTCGTCAGCAGGGTGGATAGGACTGGCTGTCTAGGCCGTGGGATTTTTCTTCCACGCGAACGATAAAATATAAGTTAACCTATTGCGCACGGAATGTAGCACAGAGGCAGGCAAATTGTGGTTTCGCTTGATGTGCTTCTCGGGGACGAGAGGGGTGCAAGCAGCATGAGGGAATGCTGCTTGATGGGGGAAAAGTGATGCCTTGAGCAAGTCAAGGCATCGGGGGAAACAAGGAAAACCTCAAGAGATGATAAACTTTGCTCCGGTTGAGGCGACGGAGGACAGCGCGGTATGAACTTTTCGTTGCTCAGGCAAGAGCTTGAAGTGTCGCACACTTTCGCTTCTCGAGTCCAGAAGTTTTGGTGATGAAGTCGAGGAAGAGATTTGCAGGCTCGGCGATTTTATTTTTATTGCGAGAGAAGTGGGGCAGCCCCATGGGCCGCAGGTGGCCCGAGCTCCCTCTTGCCGGCCCGACGTCGAGCCGGATTCTCCTGGCCCCATGCAATATTTTCGGGACAGCGCTCCATCCGAAACTTCCTCTTTCTTCTCCATACACTTTTCGCACGATAAATCAACCGGTTTTGACACCCTCCACTTGCCATCGGTCATATTCAGTGCTAGAGAATCCCGGGTTTGCTCCGCCTCTATTTTCCTTCGGGACCAGAATTCGACGCCTTGATGGCGCGGATGCTGGCGGCGGGGTTTCCCGACATTTCTTCAACGCCAACAACAGGATGCATTTGGGAGAGATGCGGCTGTCATTCGCTGGACAAGCTTGGTTTGGGTCTTGAGAAGCCGATGTGAGGGAGGATCTTGCGACTGGCCACAGACAGTACTGGTGTGGTGTGCCATGGGTGTGTGCCCGTCCTGTGTGCCCGAGTACCACCATAGGGGAAGGATCTGGCCGGATCTGACCTTTTCCTGAGTTCCGTATGCTTGGATATCGTGCCAATTTTCCACGCCAGTGGGTTCCTCTTTGAATGTAGCCGAGGGGTCTGGACATGAAGGTACCCGCTTGTGTTGGCCTGAATTGCAGCAGCGAATTGCGACTCTTGTGGGTGGAATCCGTCAGCTTGTTCGGGCTTGATGAGCCTGTCATCACAGGCAAGTCATGTTGAGCCGACATCACTTAGCGTCTTTGGTCACGGCAATGATTCTGAGCCGTCCATCTTGAGAGGAGGCTGGCCCCCCGCCGACATCCGCTAGATGAAACCACATTCTGACCTGTTGCTTCTCGTGACCTCATTGTCGCTGAGTGTCTTGCTCTGACGTTGGTTGATGCTGTTTTCTTGGTCATTTTATCGCTAGCTTGAGACTGATCGATCCTCATGCTACCCCTGAATCTGCCTGACACCCCCCACAACCTGGACCAAACGGGCCTTGCCAATCTTGAACGGACCATAGGTGCAGCTTGATTCTCTCAGAAAATGGGCAGAAAAGTCCTACAGGTGTTCGTTCCTGGGCAGAAGACCTGGATTGGGTTGGTTTAAAGAGCACGCCCTTTCACAACGGGAGGAATCTGGTGCTGACAGCTTGTTCGGAGGTTAGACGACGGCAGTTTGTGCACCTGTTTCCCAACACACTTGGGATCTCACCCAACACTGCCCCTTGAGGGAGGACAAGGTGTTGAAGAAAGATGGGCATATAAAGGGGCAGTATTGGTTATGTTGAGGACGGGTTCATTATACACCAGGTCTGGCAATACGGTTTCGGACGCTCCGCGCACATCCAATCATAGACCACGTCCTGCTCTTCAATCTCGACCGAGGGCCCTTGCAATCTCCAGTCATGGCCTTGTTGGCTGTCATTCAGCCCATGAACCTGCCACCAGATCGCAGTCCCGGTCCGGTCAAGCCTGTAGATATAACGGAGTTTCCATGGCCATTGGATCCGTGTAAGCCCCCTGTATTGTTCCTTTTCTTTTCAGTTCTCGTGAAGTTCTATTCTTTAAATCCTACTGCGAGTAGCTTCCCTGCCATACATTATCAAGCCAAAGGTCCACTCACTAATGCTCTCCGTTATACCAGTCGGAGGAAGGCTCAAGCACGAACTACAGCGCCCAGCATTGATCCGGAAACCCCCTTTTGGGGACGGTTCTTTTGCAAGGGGTTGAGACAGCAGAGGCTCGGTATTATCAGTTATCTCAAGATGTCCTTTTGTTCTATGTTCCCTCCTGAGATCTATTAGACCAGCAAGATGATGTGGGAGTATATGTTGGGTTTAATAGGGGACTCGATGTCAACAGATTATTGAGAAATTGCGTGTAAGGCATATTTCTGGATTCTGGGATTTGTTGTTGATGGTTTTGTAGTGCATACATCAGACAATGCACTTTTTACTGAGCGGACAGAGGCATTTTGTAGCATTTAGACTGTCAACGGCATCGACCATTCGAGATGCCCTACTACAAGACCGCACACCACAAGCTGAACAAAACGGTGAGGAGAGGGAGGAAAGGTAGCGGCGGAGGCCCACATCAGAATAAATGGAGGGCATTTAAAGCATAACACAGAAGTGTTGGTGAAGCAGAAAGAAATGAAGATGATGAACGCGAAAGAACAAACTGATCAAGGGGCAAGATACCTTGGGAGAGTGGCTGGCCCGCCTCATCTAATAGAACCTGAAAAGGGAACTGCAGCTTGTCAGGCACGACACCCAGCCCCGTTGCGGCCACAAGCCTCAAAAGGGAGCAGCCAGCACAAACTTTCCGGGAGGTGGAAGGCGCTTATATGCAGGCAAGTTCTGGGACACCGAACCGGCCAAAATGGGTGGCATGTACTTCGCAGCGCAGCGAGAGAGCCTAATCGCCACGCTCCTCAAAAAAGATGGCACCTGCCGTAAGTCACGACTCAAAACCCCCCCCGAAACGATTGCACGCCCAGCCTTCTTGTTACGGGGACGCGATAGAGAACTTGCTTGCTTTTTCCACCAAGAGCCGGCAAGTTCAACGAGTCAAGGACGCGGACGCCGTTGAAATATCATCTATCCCGGACTTGAAGAAGTGTTTCGGATGGTTGAATATCTCCACAACCTTCCTCGAGGGATGCGCGCCTCGGTGAAACTGGCGAATGGTTTCGAACACTTTATCCTCCCCGACCGGCAGTACTATGCCATTGTGTACGAGTACATACCCGAAGGAGAGAACGGCAGGGGCCAGATACAGCTAGTGTTGGATTTCCTTTAGCGTAATGGCTTTTACTTCAACCAGTTGTTTTGGAAGGAGAATTGGAAGAGCGGAGTGCTGGTGGATTACTTCGACTTCATCTCTACCGGGAGTTACGGCTGGCAACCATCCCTCAGGAGAACAGATGCAAGCCGAGCGTTTCTGCCGCCGCCGCCGCCGCCGCCGCCGCCGCCGCCCCCTCCCCCAGGTCACTGGCAACCACAAAGCAGCTCCAACAACTGCTCGCCATCGTGCTCGTCATCAGAGCCGAAGTCCTCTTCAGACACTGAAGATGACCAACGGCAAGCAGAGGGGAGTTCAAAGGAGCGGATTGAACTCGTGGAGCTCGTGGGCATAAGACGCGCGGTTCAGTACCATGGGGTGTCTGCTGCCCGCAAAGGGCAGGTGGTCCGGGGACGGGTTATTTCGAAACAGATGACGATGTTAGGACATTAAAGACACTGATTAAGACTCATAATGGTAGTGTTCGACTCATCAGAAAGCGATCGAGCATGTGGTATTGTTCTGGATTGAGGTCGGGAAGAGTCTTGACCTCGATCGAGGTCATAATCGAGGGCATGTTGGAGCGAGGAATCAGGGTAGGTCGAGTCCAGGCGGTGTGATAGGCGGGCGATGCTTGCAAAATTGAATGCTGAGGCCGCAACCTCTGACGTTTTCTCCAACGGATCGGATCGCATTGATGTCGAAGGCGGTGGTCTATGACACTGTGACTCGTTTGGTGAAAGGGCACGTTATCCATATTCCATCATCCATGACACTGAAGTTGACAAGAGCTGGCGGCCAGCTGCTAGAAGCTGGCTGACAGGTGGCAATGGGCCATTTTTGGACTAGCGCGGTGGTCTGACCCCCTGCCTTCCGACACACAAAAACCCAGGCAGATTCCGCAAATTCGTCCCCTCTTTCTCGACTGTTCAGCAACCTGTCGACAACGACGCAATAAACCTCACCTATAGAAGAAATTCTACTGGAAGACGGCCAACATGTCCAAGATTACCGTCGGTACGCAGCCACGACCACCACCGATTGCCTTCTGTGCCTCAAGCTGACAATTTCCCAGCCGGTGTGCGTCAGAACGTCGCTGATGTTCTCGACTACAGCAACAACACCAAGAAGCGCAACTTCTTGGAGACCGTCGAGTAAGCCACCACGACCGACAAATCCGACACCGAAACCAGCAGCTGACACCCCCAAGGCTCCAGATCGGCCTGAAGAACTATGACCCCCAGCGTGACAAGCGTTTCTCTGGCACCGTCAAGCTGCCCACTGTTCCCCGCCCGAACATGAGCATCTGCATTCTCGGTGACCAGTTCGATATCGATCGTGCGAAGCACGGCGGTGTTGACGCCATGAGCGCCGACGATCTCAAGAAGCTCAACAAGAACAAGAAGCTGATTAAGAAGCTCGCTCGCAAGTACGATGCTTTCGTCGCTTCCGAGACTCTGATCAAGCAGATCCCCCGTCTGTTGGGCCCCGGTCTGTCCAAGGGTACGTGATCCGTCTTCAATTTCCCGGTGCGCAACAATCCGCTGACCCCCTCCCAGCTGGCAAGTTCCCCACCCCCGTCTCGCACGCCGACGACCTCTCCGGCAAGATCACCGAGGTTAAGTCGACCGTCAAGTTCCAGCTCAAGAAGGTTCTGTGCATGGGTGTCGCCGTCGGCAACGTCGGCATGACCCAGGAGCAGCTGGTCGCCAACGTCATGTTGGCCATCAACTACCTGGTCTCCCTGCTCAAGAAGGGCTGGCAGAACGTTGGCAGCCTGACCATCAAGGCTACCATGTCCCCTCCCAAGCGCCTGTACTAAGCGCTCTCACAATGGAGAGGACCTGGGGGAACGGTCTCAGGCTGAGCAGAGTATGGCACGATAGTATCCATTAAATTGAGATCAGTGTTACTCTGCGAATTTGTCTCTGTTGAATGTTGCGTGCTGTATGGTTATCGACGTGCCTTGTTCCAACCGCGTGTCTGCCCACCAAAGCGTGAGGTTTAGAGTTCAACGGAACCGTTAATTGATGATACCTCTCAGCTTGTCAGCCGTGATATCAATGATTCCATCCTCTTGTGACCGAAACCAGCTGCTTTTTGGCCGCAACTCCACCGATCTCGGGACATTGCGAGCCTCCAAAGTCGATAAACAACGGATCCGCTGTGGTGTGCGATTCGATTCCATCCACGCCCTCTCGCCAAAACGGCGCTAACCCTAATCGCAATCACTCCACCCACCCCACCGTGTTTTTGCCCCACCCCAGGCTGCCCATAAAAACTTTTCCAAACGTGAAGCTTCTCTTCCTCTTTCCTTTCCCTTTCCTCATCAGCAGCAGGGCAGAGCGAGCCCGACCCCCCCTCTACACCGCCATGTGAAGAGGACGTCGGCGCGGACTCTGTGCCTGCTGTTGATCAGGCGGCTCCACATCGTGGCTTGCTGAGGGTTATTCTTATTCTCTATGGGTCTTCCTCCGTTCCCGGCCTCCTACAAAAATGCTGGCCACCTCTTCCCTTCTACTAAGCCGCGCACGGCGACTCGCCGAGGTGCGGGGCGGTGGGGTGGTTTCGACATTTCTTGCTGAAAAATAAATGTGATTTTGTGATTTGTGAGGTGTGATGTTGAATTGATTTGGTGGGCGGCGGACTGTCAGCGTGGCAGTCGGTCGATCAATCTGCATCAACTCGTGGCACTTCACCAGTCGGTCCTCTAGATGACCTTGCTGCGAAACCCGATGCTGTGTTATTCCTACTCGTTTCCGATGCGTCTCTGCAGCTCGCGCTCAAGACGTCCGCGTTTTGCGAGCTAGTGGGATAGTCCCTCATTGTGCCTCTCCCAGCAGCACCGTGTCCTTACCTCCGTTTGAAGATGGGCGATGCCGGGCCCGTCCCGGCCCTCGTGGGTCAGCAGCGCCGTGCCTCACTGTGGCTTTTGAGAGTAACGATATGATAGCCTTTTTCTGGGTTGCATTATTCTATCAGGTCTATAGGCATGGCATGACGCTCGCTCCGAAGCCGCATCTACATCCTCGACTGAATCCACCACCCCTCAACCACCGCCGTCATCAAGCGGTTCGCAATCGCCGTCTGCGGCGGTAGCCTCAAAGCGCCCTCTTTGTACCCCTCCGGCGCCGCCTCGCCCAGGCTGCTCGTCCCCCTGAGCAACGCCTCCTTGACCTCCTCCAGGGGGAACCACTTGGCGCTCTCCAACTCAGCGTCATGCCCGAGGTAGATATTCTCCCCATCCCCCGGCAGCGCTTGCCCAACAGCCCCAATCATCAGACTCGCGGGGAACGGCCACGGCTGCGAGCTGTGGATGATAACCCTCCCAACCTTGACACCGCTCTCCTCCCACACCTCGCGTCGCACCGCCTCCTCGATCGACTCGCCGGGCTCCTGGAACCCAGCCAGCGTGCTGAACCAGTACTTGGGCCAGCGCCGCTGCCGCCCGAGCAGGATCTTGCTGCCGTCGGCGCTGAGCACCGCCATAATGACGGTCGGATCGGTGCGCGGGAAGCTGTGGTTGGAGACGGTGCCGCGTGTTGCGCAGGGCTTGCGATCGCGGACTTGCCCGCCGGCCTTGTCCGTGGGTGGGCACACGCGCTTCGTGCCGGCGTGGACGGATAGGGTGGGTTGGCCGCACTGGGCGCAGAAGGGGGTGCGCGCGTTCCAGTCGATGAGGGCGCGCGCTTGGCCGTACATGGCGGCTGTTGGGATTGTTAGTAAACTGTACAGAACGCCGTAGGGAGATGTGTGAACCTACCCTGCCCAGCATGCAGCCCCAGATGCCGCGGCGAGTTATCCTGGAACCCAAACCCCCTCTCCTTCATCCTCTCGATCAACTTCTCCGCCTGGCCCGCCTTCTTCCCCCTTGGCGTGGCATCCACCGCAAAGTACGGCGCCCCCTTAAACTCCCTGTACTCAAACACCTCCCCTTCATCCCCCTTCCCCTCCAACACCCCCTCCTCATCAACCCCCAAAAACACCACCACAACCTGCTCCGCCCCTGAATCATACTCCCTCACCATCTCCTCCTCCCCCCTCGCAAAAACATCATCCCCCACGAGCGGCACCACGTCAGCGTGGGAGGCAAACGCCAGGTTGGCCGGGTCAGCCGACTCCTGGACGAGTGGGCACAGGTTATTCAAGAGTAGAAAGCGTGCGGTGGGGTGGGCGAAGGCGGCCGAGAGGAAGGGCGTGTCGCTGCGCAGGAAGGAGAGGCGGTTCAAGGGGCTGCCGGAGAAGTAGTTGGCTGTTTCACGGCCGAATTTGCGCGAGAGGAGGGAGTCCTCTGCTGGGAGGAGGGGGAGGGCTGGGGTGGGCATGGTGGGTTGTGGGAGGTTGAGGAGAGTTGTGGCGGGTTGGTACCAAGAGAGAGGTGATGGATAAGTTTCGAGTGGGAAGGAGTGAATGTCGTGAGGAAGATATGTATCTTCTTATCTTTCCAAAATCCTTGTGTCAAGCTTGAAAGTCTACGACTGCACGGTCCGAGTCATCGAGGCTGTTTTGAAATCGGGACCGAGGCGGGGGCGGGGTCCTGGCGGCGCCGGCCCGGAGCTCCACCAGATCCTGTGCCAGTCGACATCGAAGATGATGAGTAATTGGATCAACAGCTGTTTTGCTGACAATTGGAACTTTTGTGCCGTGCGGGTGAAATAAACGCCGAAGAAAAGGGTCTTGATTGCTCGAGAGCACCTCATTGTTGAAACCGCATAGACATGAGCATGACACGGGAAAGCGAGGAGCGACTGATCTTCGAGAGTCGTGTGTATTCCAAGATCCGTTCAAGATGACGGTGACTACCATCTGTGATTATACCCGCACTTTAATATTTATAGCTACCTTCTTTTTGGTTCAACCAGCTCAAGTTTCTCGAGTTGTTGAGTTGTTGAGCTTCCATCTCTCTCCCGGGTTAGGGTTAGGGTCGATTTCTCTTTCCAATCGCGACAGCTTACGCTTGTGCCTCGAACATGAACAACAAACCACCACCACGCACCTCCAACTCGCAGCCATTGCTCCCACACCCGGGACGCGCACTCACCGACGACGACGAATAAATACTCTTCGCGAGTCTAGCTTGTAATCGATGGCCCTTACGACAACATAACCCACTCCAACCACCACGAAATCCCGACCACCAACAAACACCAAACCACCCACCCGTCTCCTCCTCCACCACCCACGAAAATGGCGACCCCAAACATAGACCTCTCAACCCTCACCACCTCCGCCGCGCTCTTCTCCCAACCCTCCCCCACCCCACCGCTCTCCTCCAACCACCACCCCCACAACCCCCAACAAACCACCCAATACACCCTCCCCCAAATCCGCACAATCCACACCTCCCTCCAGCAACACGTCGCCGACATATCTGCCCGACTGCGCACCCAAGTTGGCGGCTCCTACCGCGACCTGCTCGGCACGGCTGACACGATCGTGTCCATGCGCAAGGACATGGATGATGTGCTGGGCGTGCTGGGCGGGATGGGGGCGAAGTGTGGACGGGGGGTGGTTGGCGGGAAGGTTAAGGGGTTGAGGGGGTTTGAGGGGAAAATGGGGGATGGTGGTGGGAGTGGGAGGGGGGTGGAGATGGGGGTTGTGGCGAGGGGGAGGTTGTTGGAGGGGGTGTTGTTGGGGTTGAGGGGGGTTTTGAGCGAGTTGAGAAATAATGATAATAGGGAGGGGAGGGGGGAGAAGCTGGTGCTGGCCGCGCGGTTGTATGTTTTGGGGAGGTTGGTGGCTAAGAGCCTTGGGGAAGGGGGGAGGGTGGAGGTGGCGAGGAGGCAGTTGGAGAGTGTGCACCGGGAGAGGCTGGGGAGGTGTATTGATGCGGTGCTGAGGAGTGGGAGTGAGAGGGCGATGAAGCAGGGGGGTGTGCTGAGGGGACTGAGCGCGTACAGCCTGGCGACGAGCTCCGGCGCGCGGGATGTGCTGGCGCACTTCTTGACTGTAAGGGCTAAGGCGATTGCGCTGGCGCTGAGTGGGGATGAGGAGGAGAGGACGCCGAGAAACCCGAAGGATGTCCTCCGCGCGCTGGGGCTGTACACCAAGACTCTGCAAGACGTGCAGGTGCTGGTCCCGCATAAGCTTACCGAGGCGCTTGTTGCGTTGAAAGGGGAGAAGCTGTTGGAGAACCCAGCGTTGAAGGAGATGGAATGCCTGAGGTTGGATGTGCACAAGCGGTGGTGTGGCGACGAGATCCAGTTCTACACACCCTTCATCCGGCACGATGACCTGACCGGGGAGCAGGCGCGCAAAATGCTCAAGGATTGGGCAGAGAAGGGGAGCCAGGTCCTTCTCCGTGGGCTTGAAAACACGTTGGAGAGCATGACAGAATTCAAGGCCATCGTCGAGCTCCGCACGAGCATCTTGAAGCTGTGGATTGCCGAGGGCGGCAAGGCGCGTGGCTTCGACCCGTCCGAGATGCTAGACGAGCTCCGCGACGTCATCAACAAGCACATGCTGCGTGTTCTCGAAACTAAGGTAGCCAAGCTCCGTCTCGTCGGGTCCGAAGTGTCAGCCGCCCTCGAAGCCTGGCGCGAGGGCATCACCGACAAGCATCAGAGCCTTTGGGATGTTGCCTCGTTCGACACGGACCTCTCCAACGGGGCAGCGCAGTTTACACAGGATGTTGTTGCGCGACTCTATGGAAGAAACGATGCGGTTTCCAAAGCCGTTACGAGCTACAAGAGCTGGTTCCACGTCATCGACGACGTGGGCCAGGTCGTAGACCAGCTGAAGCGGCAGCGGTGGGACAACGACGTCGACGAAATTGAAGACGAGGAGACGATCGAAGAGCGCCAGAAGCTTCTCTCCAAAGACGACCCGTTGGCCTTGAGCCAGCATCTAGATCGGCTACTTGGTGAAGCTTACAAACGGCTGGACGAGCAGATTACGACACTCTGGGACGGAAAACGCGAAGGGCCGAATAACGGCGCGATTGCCATGTATTTTGTTCGCCTTCTTCGGGACATCCGCGCCCGACTGCCCAATCTGGAGGTGGTCAAAGATTTTGGCCTGGCCGCGGTGCCGTCACTCCACGAGGCCGTTGCAAAAACGGTGATTATCACACCGCTGGACGATTTTGCTACCATTACGCTTGCTCGAAAGACGGTTGTTGGGCGGAGCCTTTGGGAAGGTCAACCGGCGCTACCAGGGTTGCCATCTCCTGGTACGTTCAGGTTCTTGAGGAATCTGGCGACGGCAATGGGTGACGCGGGGGGAGACCTGTGGAGTCCTGCAGCTGTCCGGGTGCTGAAGCAACACCTAAGTAAGCAGCTATCCGAGGCATGGATGGAGGCTTTTGGTGCCCTGGGTATTGTCGAAGGGACCGAGGCCAAGGATACCGACAGGGAAGCTGTTGAGGGTGAAGAGTCTCCCCAGGAAGACGCAGGAGAAGAGTCAGAGGACGCCCTCAAACAGCACCAAGACCTGCTGGTGCAGTGGCTCATGGACATCACATATTTGCGGTTATTCCTTGGGTCGGAAGAACCACTGAAAGAGCTAGAGGACACACTTTACCAGAAGTCAGGCCTGGAGAGTTCAGCCAAGGAGCGACTGGCGAAGGCATCCCAAGACTACTTCAAGCGGACGGGGCTGTTGTTTGGCCTCTTGACATAAATACCCAAAATCGCCTGCTACAGGATATCATCACACATAATACATAACCCATACCGTCTAGAGCTTATGCCTCTTCTGCCCCGTGGCAATCTTCAAAAACTCCCCTTGCGGCACGCCCTCCACGAACCTCTCCAACCCCGCAAACACCTCCTTCACATTCTGCATCTCCATCACCTCCAACTCCGGCCTGCGAATCAGCTTCTTAATCCCCAGCAAACTCTCCCCATTCAAATGGTCCCCCAGCCGCTCATCAATCTCCCGCAGCACCAGACCCCTGAACTTCTCATCCTCCCCCTTGGCGCACTCCTCAAAGCACTTATTCACGAACCCCGTCGCCACCAGCTCCTCACAGCTAATCCGCTTACTCATAATCAACGCCTCATTCGCCTTGGCCAGCCCCAGCCTCTGTACCAGCGCGCGCGACGCCGCGCCCTCGGTGACGAGGCCCAAAGAGCTGAAGGGCGTGAGAAGGAAGGTGTGCGGGACGCAGTAGATGAAGTCAGCGAGCGAGATGAGCGCGGCGGAGAGGCCCACCACGGGCCCGTTGAGCCCGACGACCAGGATCTTGGGGTGCGAGTAGAAGGCTTGCGTGCAGTTCAGGTTGAAGGCCACGAAGGATTGGAGCCAGAAGCGGTGGGGGGAGCCGGCTTGTGCCGCGGCTTGTTCGGGGGAGGGGCGGGAGAGAGAGACGTCCGCGCCGCTAGGGGATTGTTAGTTGTTGTTCTGTTTTGGGGGGGAGGGTGGATGAGGGAGGATAGGGGGGTTGCTTACGCGGAAAAGTAGCGGCCCTTGCCGATGATCAGGGTGATGTAGACCTCATCGTGGGTGGCAATCTCGCGGAGACTCTGGGCCAGATCGTAGTAGGCCGACTGGTCCAGCGCATTGAGCTTCTTCTCGTTGTCGATGGTGATGATGGCCAGCCGGCCGCGGTACTCGACCTTGATGGGGGAGGACGAGGCCATGGTAGGGGATGGCTTCTCACAAACACACAGAAGGAGCGGAGTGAAGTTAGATTGGTTTCGAATCTCACTTCAGAGCAAGTGAGTGGGCCAAACAGACAAAGTGAATTGTAGCTGCAACTCAACACTTATACAAGCAAGAAAGATGTTGATGTCCTCGGCTGCTGTTTCCCAGAGCGAGACATGAGCCCCACAGCTCTGCGGGACCTCGGCTCCCCGCATTCGGTCGGGAAACAGGGGTCTCTCCGCGCTGCTTGCCCCAGGATTCTCACCACAGAACATCCAGAAAACCAGGATCCCAAAAGACAGGAGGATTGGCGCCAACCCGGGGGCCTCGTGGTGGTGTCTGCCAAGATCCGGGTGCTCCGTCCGGGTCTTGGCCGCCGCCGAGCGATGCTAAGCCGAGTTCTGGTCACTGGAGCTGGGACTCGCGGTTGATGTCCGGTTCCCGGAGGATCGGGCTGCTGTGGAGTTGACCAAGGGTCTTTGATCAAGGAAGTGCACTTCTTCGTTGGCCAATTCCAACCTTTTCCGTTATCGTGGGAACGATCAAGAGAAAGGCGTGCTGTGGAGTCGGTAACGTCGCGAAAAAGTAAATCCTGCGGATCGGGCAGAAGTTTTATAAGTTTGCTTCGGCCTGTTCATGGGTTCTAATTTTGAAAGAATGGAACTCATTTGTTGACCTCTTGACCCTCCGTGCCTTAAACAATGCCTAGACAAGACACGATGGGTTCAAGGGCGGGATCCACCACGGCCATCGAGCTTCAGAGCTTCGCCAACTCGCCTCGGACGCCCAGCCCCGAACGCGAGGTCGAAGATGGACATGGCCATGAGATGGCCAGTCTGCCTCCCGTTGACGGCGGCAAAGACGCCTGGCTGTTTCTGGCCGCCTGCTTCATGATCGAGGCTCTTGTCTGGGGTATGAACTTGGCCCCATCGTCCCAAGGAACGAAATATCTAACCCTTCCCAGGCTTCGGCTACTCCTTTGGCGTCTTCCAAGCTTACTACAGCAGCAACCCCCCCTTCGCCGGCGAAAGCAATATCGCCGTGGTAGGCACCTGCGCCATGGTACTTGCCCCCTCTCCCCTCTCCTTACTTTGACCACCACCACTAACACCCCCCTCCAGGGCATAATGTATCTCGACACGCCCATCGTCATGTACCTCCACCGGCGCTTTCCCAAACAAGCGCGCCACTCCACCATCATCGGGCTCCTCATCATGTGCCTCGCACTGGCGCTCTCCTCCTTCTCCACCACCGTCACCCAACTCATCATCACCCAAGGCATCTTCTACGCCATCGGCGGCTCCATCGCCTACTCATCCTGCATCATCTACCTCGAAGAGTGGTTTGTCTCCCGCCGCGGCCTGGCCTTCGGCATCATGTGGTCCGCGACGGGCCTCGCGGGGGTCGTGCTGCCGCTGCTGCTGGAGTGGTTGCTGTCCGTCAAGGGGTATCAGACGACGCTGAGGATTTTTGCGGTCGTGGTGTTTGCGCTGACGGCGCCGCTGAGCTGGTTTATTAAGCCGAGGCTGCCGGTGGCACAGGCGAGCCATGCGAAGCCGTTCTCGCTGGGGTTTGTGGTGCAGAGGCCGTTTATGCTGTATCAGCTTTTTAATGTGCTGGAGGCGGTGGGGTTTTTCTTGCCCGGGATTTATCTGCCGTCGTATGCGCGCGCGGTGCTGGGCGCGAAGCCGCTCCCGTCGGTTGTGGCCATGATGTTGGTCAATGTTGCGAGTGTGTTTGGATGCGTGGCGATGGGGTCGTTGATTGATAAGATTGATGTGACGATGTGTTTGTTGGTGTCGGCGGTTGGGGCGACGCTGGGGACGTTTTTGTTTTGGGGGTTTTCGGTTAACCTGCCGGTGTTGTATGTGTTTTGTGTGGTGTATGGGATGTTTGCTGGGTCGTATACGTCGGCGTGGCCGGGCGTGATGAAGGAGATTACGAAGAAAAATTCCGTGGAGCAGTCGGATGGTGGGAGTGGGAGCGGGAAGTTCGCGGACCCGAGTATGGTGTTTGCCTTTCTGGCGATGGGACGGGGCGTGGGGAATATTGTTTCGGGCCCGTTGAGCGAGGCGCTGCTCAAGGAGATGCCGTGGAAGGATCAGGCTTTTGGAGGTTATGGCAGCGGTTACGGAGGGCTTATCGCTTTCACCGGCGCTACTGCCTTCTTCAGCGGCGGGAGTTATCTGTGGAAGAAGCTGGGTTGGCTGTAAGGATGGTGTTAGCGCAGAGAACAAAAGCTCGTCATCCTTCCAGTGTCTTCTTGCTCTTGCGAACCCAGGTATTTGAAATGTCTTGATGTCCTGAGATTCAAGGTATGTGTACAGTAAATCACATTATGTTTTCCGTTTTCCGTTTTCCAACGCCTTTTCCAAAAACCTAGAGCCCAACCTCCCTAGTAACCGGTATTGTTCCTTTCCAAAAGAGGCCGTTGGTCCCAAGTATCCCCGCCGATGCTTTCCTCCTCGTCCAAGCTCTCGCTGTCGCTGCTCTCTTCTTCATCACCATCGCTGCTCTTGGCATAAATAAAAAACTGGGCAAAAATGCCCAGGTCAAGCAGCAGCGTACCCGCGCTGCCAGCCAACCAGGACAGGTTGACAAGTATATATTGCCAAAATGTCTTGGCAGCCTCTCCCTTCTTGCAGCCGTCCTCACCATCGCACTTCGGGTCATATGCGAGAATCGACAGGACGTATGTCAGGTTGCCGAGGCAGGCGAACAGGAAGAACAGCACGGACACTCCTTCAGTCGACTTGCGCCGCCAGTTGAGGAGGAGCTGGGGCAGCCGCGACCCGAGGTAAAAGACGGCACAGAGCCAGCCAAAGACCTGGCCCAGCGTGTTCATCTCTAGCGGGTTGCCCTGGCCCTCTGGTGTCTTCCCAGCGCTGTCCTTGCCGCGCCCACCGTATGTCCGGCTGAGCCACCACCCTGCGACGCCGGCGGTGCAAACCATAAAGATGGCGAGGCTGTTGAACGCAAACGACTGCAGCCATGTCGTGGGTCTCGGTGGTGGGGCTGTTTCGGGCTCCTCGACGAACGGCACCGCGGGCGACAGGTGGGTCCAGGAACCCCTCCGCTCGTGGTCCTCAATGCTGTAGTAAGGCGAACCCCCGTTCGTAACCAGCCTGGTGCGCTCGTTCGGTTCGACGTTCTGAGATGCGTTTTCGTTGCGTTTCGGTCTCGGCGGCGGAGGTGCTGGAGGTGTGACGTCGTCCCTCAAGGTGAAGCCGCGGTAGTAGAAGCACTGCATCAGCAGGACGATGTCGGCTATTGTGTAGTAGATGGCGAGGATGATCATGGTTGGCAGGACCCCCTGCAGGACGGCGCCTAGGATATTGAAGACATCGCCGGCCAGCCAAACGACGATAAACTGGATCGAGAGGCCTTCGGAACTGCTCCGGCGGAAGTTTTCGATGATCTGCGGCGAGAAGACGACGACCCAGCAGGCAATTGATATTGAGCTGTCGCGTGCTTGTTAGCATGACATTCGCAACGGCACCGAATATCGACAGGGTGTCTCCTGGGAGCTTCCATACCCGCAAATGCCAGAGATGGCCTCGACATCGAGGTTCAGGGGCCCGGTTGGGGGCGCCATAGTTCGAAGAAGCCCGGACGGGATGGTCTGGATGTCGCTTTCAGAGAGGAAAGGTCGGAATAGGGAGCCGGATTGCCGAAGTGTCGACGCAAAACCATCAACTCAGGATGGAAATTTTCGAGGTGTTGACTCGGGAAGGCTGTCCTGACTGACAGCTTATAAGGGGGTCGCACATGCACGATCGATATACTGGACGGTCAAGAGGAGATGAAGTTGGAAAATTCGACGGAAATTCTGGGCCGAAACACACTGCATGTCAGATCATCATCGTGCCGTCCCAGGCAGGGCCAGACGCACGGAAGGTTCTTTTTGTGGATTGAGTGGATCTGGTGGAGTTGATCGCCATGACGTAATTACCGCTGTGGGGGCATCCACCTGTTGCGGCCAGTCCGGCCCGAGCCCTAACCCTGAGGCGATGCTTGCCCTTGCTGATGTCGGTCGACAGAACAGACACTTGCCTGTCTGACTAAAGTACCGTTGATGGGCTTGGAGTTGTAGCTGTTTCTTCTAGTGAAGACGGGTTTTTATTTCTATGGCTCATGTACTTGGAGGCCCAGCCAAGATAGAGAAGAATAATACTTGTAAGAATAGCTGTTACCTGATGGTAGGAATCTTTGCGGTAAGTTACCGTAAAACAACCGAGATTCTCTCAGTTAAAGAAAATAGCCTTAAGCAGTCAGCTTAAATTGGAACATTTTTTAGAGTTAAATAAGAGCACACGACAATCACATATAACTTGAAGCGAGTTTGAAGGACCCGGATCTGGACACTGTTGGACGTGTCGCCCCACCCACCTGTTTCTTATCGATAGGGAGAGCTCTCAGCGCGGCAACGGTGCAGCTTAACGCCGTCCACCACAACCACCGACTTCAAGACAGGCTCCCTCGCTTCAGCAGGACAGGGCCAGGTCAAAATTTACGCCACGCCACGGGCGAAATAGAACACGGTTGCTTGGCCTTATTTGGCGCTTACTTCATCGAATACTTAGAACACAATCTCGACGACAACCCGAGAGCAGCGAAAACGGGCGGCCGAGCCTCACAGACAAGACCCAGGCTCGCTCGCTAGAGCTCAACTGCACCTCTCAACAATCAACATTGTCCCGAAGTAGGACCTGCGTGGTCCATGCCTCCCCCAACGTACACGCCTCCCCCGCCCGGCCCCTCCAACCCCACCACCACCACCACCACATCCCTCCCGACCTCCCCATCCGCATTCCCCCGCCGGAGAACCCGCGTCGACTCCCACGGCGACCACTCCGCCGACGACAACAACCACCCCTCCACCACCCGCCCCAACCCCAAGCGCCCGCGCTCCGAACACTACACCCCACCCACCGCCACCACCCCCGCCGCATCCGCCCCCATGTTCGCCCAAGCCCACCCGAACCCCGGCCCGGGCACCCGCCACAACCCCATCAACCTCACCTCCAACCACCATAACTCTAGCCCCAAACCCATCAACGGCCTCAAATCCCACATGGGCTCGCGCAAGCTGGTGGTCAAGAACCTCCGCCCCACCGCGTCCTCCACCACCCCCTCAGATGTCAACTCGTACTACACCCGCACACACACCGAGCTGGCCGCCGCGCTGGCAGCCATTTTTGCGGGGCGGCCGCCGGCGCAGCCCATGGAGAAGCTGTACCGCGGCGTGGAGGATATTTGCCGGGGCGGGTACGCACAGGAGCTGACGGAGAGGTTGAAGGCGCAGTGTGATGCGTGGTTGGGGAGCGGGGAGATGTTGGGGGGGTTGTGGGAGGGGTTTGATGAGCGGGGGGGAAGAGGGGATGGGGAGGGGAAGGGGAATGAGGGCGGGAGGAGGACGGAGGGGGTGGGGTTGGTGAGGCAGGTTGTGGCGAGATGGAGGAGGTGGAACGAGGTGTTGTTTGTGGTGAGGGGGGTGTATAGTTGTTTGGATCGGGGGTATTTGTTGATGCAGGGGGGTGGGAAGGGGAGGCAGGGGATTAATGAGATAGGGATCTCGTTGTTTCGGAAGGCGGTGTTTGGGTCGTCGAGGGGGGTGGGGGGGACGACCCGTGGGAGGGTGGTGGTGGAGGGGGTGTGCCAGCTGGTGAAATACGTCCGGGAGAAGGAGGAGGGGCAGTACAAGGAGCTGTTGAAGGACTCTATTGGGATGTTGAGGCTCTGCGGGGTCTACGGGAGGCTCTTTGAGCCTGTGTTCCTCGCCGAGTCGCACGACTACTTTGGGACTTGGGCGAAGGATACGAGTGCTGCGTATGGCCTAAAGGTCTATATCACTCTTGTGAAGCAGCGGCTCGAGAGGGAGGCCAAGATCTGCGACTTTTACAACTTCGAGAGCACCACCAAGCGCCAGCTGCTGGACGACGCCCACAACCTCCTGATCGAGGTGTATGCGGACAAGCTGCTTGACAGCGGCAGTGTTGGGGCGCTTCTGGAAACGCAAGACGTTGGGTCTATGAGGGCACTCTACGAGCTGCTGAAGCTGTCTGGCCTTCAGAAGCGCCTCGAAGGGCCCTGGAAGGACCACATGGTGAAGACGGGGACGAAGATCGTTTGCGACACACAGCGGGGAGACGAAATGATCATCTGTCTGCTTGAGCTGAGGCGGTCGCTGGATCTCATGATACGGGATGCGTTCTCGAAGGATTCTGTGTTCACTTCCGCCCTGAGGGACGCTTTCAAGCACTTCATCAACGACAAGAAGTGCGCTTCGGCGTGGAACACGGGCACGTCGAAGGTTGGCGAGATGATTGCCAAGCACATCGACATGCTCCTCCGCGGAGGCCTCAAGACGCTCCCGAAATCGCTGCTGTCCGATAACAAAGACAAAGCCGATGCCGAGAAGAGCGGGCTGGCCAGCACGGGCGACGAAGACGCCGAGTTGGACCGGCAGCTGGACTACAGCCTTGACTTGTTCCGCTTCATCGAGGGCAAGGATGTCTTCGACGCGTTCTACAAGAAGGACTTGGCCCGGCGCCTCCTTCTGGGCCGGAGTGCAAGCCAGGATGCGGAGCGCAGCATGCTCTCCAAGCTCAAGGCCGAGTGCGGTTCCAGCTTCACCCAGAATCTTGAGCAGATGTTCAAGGACCAGGAGCTGTCCAGGGAAGAGATGTCATCATACAAAGACTGGATGGCGGGTACCGGCCGCAGCAACGGCGGCATCGACCTGACGGTGCACGTCCTCTCGTCCGCGGCGTGGCCAACCTTTCCCGATGTCAAGGTCCTCCTCCCGCGGGAGGTGATTGAGCCGATCCAGACATTCGACGCATTCTACAAGAGCAAACACACTGGGCGGCGGCTGACATGGAAACATAACATGGCGCACTGCGTCATCCGAGCCCAGTTCAACCGCGGGCCGAAGGACCTCCTCGTCAGCGCCCCGCAAGCCGCAGTCCTCATGCTCTTCAACGAAGTCGAAGACTCCTCCTCCTCCAGCACCACCGCCAACCCCGCCGGCGTCCTCACCTACGACCAAATCTCCCAGTCCACCGGCCTCGAAGGTGGCGAGCTCAACCGCACGCTCCAATCCCTCGCCTGCGGCAAGGCGCGGGTTCTTACCAAGCACCCCAAGGGCCGCGAAGTGAATCCCACCGACACGTTCACGGTCAACAAGGCCTTTACGGACGCCAAGTTCCGGGTCAAGATCAACCAGATCCAGCTGAAGGAGACGCGGGCGGAGAACAAGGCGACGCACGAGCGGGTGGTGGCGGACCGGCAGTTCGAGACGCAGGCGGCGATTGTGCGGATCATGAAGAGCCGCAAGACGATGACGCCCGCGCAGCTGGTGGCTGAGGTGATTAATCAGACGAAGAGTAGGGGCGCGGTGGATGCGGGGGAGATTAAGGCGAATATTGAGAAGTGGGTTGCCTTCCTTTTCTTTGTGTGTGAGAATGGGTGGCTGACTGGAGATTTTAGGCTTATCGAGAAAGATTACATCGAGGTTGAGGACGGGTCATATGTCTACCTTGCCTAGACATCATTTGAGGCGTCCTCGGCGGCAGACTTGTGGCACGGGAAGAGGAGAGCAATAGAGGCAGGCGGGGTTTGCTTTACATGGCCTTTGTGGATACGGCTTGGAGGACAAGAACATGATTATAATGT
The DNA here is from genome assembly GCA_004802645.1 of Amesomyces nigricolor. NCBI lineage: Eukaryota > Fungi > Ascomycota > Sordariomycetes > Sordariales > Chaetomiaceae > Amesomyces > Amesomyces nigricolor. Next base: position 1,276,901 of record SRKS01000004.1, read on the forward strand.
GGCCAGGGCGAATGTCTCGTGACGGTAGCTGGACATGAGTGCAATGGATTGTGTGGGTTCAGGGCGTATAAAGTGGGCTAATGCTCCGGATAATTGCTTTCAGCAAGAGTTTTTTTGTTTCGAGGTTTTCCTGGTATTGGGGGCGGAAGCTAGAGTGGCAGGAGTGTGCAAAGTGATGGAGGGCACCGCTCGAAAATCAAGACTTCATGGAAGACTTAGCCAGGCAGAGATGGATGACTGCGGAGTGTGCAACTTCACCATCTCCGAGCATCCTGTCAGCACCAAGTGAGCACGCCAAGCTGATAGGAAGAGCCTCTCCCTCCCTCTCATTCCCCGTCTTTCCTGCGTAACGAGTTCCTGTTGTCTGACGCAGACGAAGAAAACTCTGCCCTGCGGTCTCTGCCTACGGATGCCTCTCGTCCGCCTCACAGAGCTCCTGCATGCATGTATGTCCAAGTACCTATATCCAGACATCCCGATCCCTACCTTGAACAATGTTCCTGTCAGACTGTATGCTCGCAACCAACTCTTGATTCGTCCCTCGCTTGCCGAGTCACAACAGGCTGCGGTGCAACCCGCCGCACGCGAGCAGGATGGCATGCTCCTGTCGCAACGGCCATTGGCGTCGAGCTCAGATTGGGGGCGAGATGCGTTCCTTTCCGCCGGCCTGCAATTGTCCGCCTGCAGTTGTCCTTCGAGTCGCCTTGTGATGGCTGGGGTGGACTAAATTCGGAAACATTCCAGCAGCGATCTTGTTTTTGGCCGAGGTGTGCCTGATGAGAGGGAGAGTCAGATGGAGCTTCCCTGCCAAGACGTGGACTTCCCCAGGCACAGTGTGGATCTCGTAGGGCAGGTGTGAGTCCAGACCGAGCTGTCTGTGGGTCCAATTTCGAGGCCTTCCAATGGCTCAAGCCACTGTCCCCCAGTGGGTCCAATAATGTTCAATCATTTTTTATTCCTGCCCTCGCGGCGCCGACTGATCAGATCCGTGCTATGATCCATGGATTGGATGTCGCTCGCCGATCCGGCTGCTTCCAGCGACCACCACGTGGAGGACCGCTGATCATCGGAGGCCATGACGGGCCCTTGCAGGACCGGATAAAGAGGATGGTAGGATGGACGAAGGCAACGGCTGTGCAGCTGGGGTTGTGATGCTGACCGCCAAGGCGAGAGGGTTCATGAACTGGATGGATGGTGACAGATGACGGGCATGCATGCAGTCGCATTCGAATTTTGTACTCCATCCCAGGGAATGGCGACGAAATCTTCCGGCTCTTCTTCCGAGCGGTTCCATCTGGCTTCCGTCGCTTCGATTGCCGACTTTACCTCTGAGAGACGGTAGTCGGGCATCATCAACCGTGTGGCAGTTCCCGTCATTTCCAGCGTCGCTTTCAATTTGTGCCTGCATTGGTGGCCGACACCGCGCCCGGCCCGCCCTCCGGTGTTCATAACTGGCCGGCACATGTTGTGACAACTCTCTGGCAATACCACGGAATGCCACAAGCCACGAATAATTCAGGTTTGTCGTCCATCGTCGCCGTCTCCACCACCACCGTCGAACCCACCCGAGCCTCGATGACCGGATTCGACATCAACAGCGCCCGAACTGCCTGATTCTGTCGCTTGACAATCTGCGAGGCGCCAATAATCCGCATACTGCTGCGCTGCTGCTTTGTTCTCCACCCACCATGCCGCCGCTGCTCATCGCCTAGGTCTTGGGGGCGTTGGCGGGTGTCCGAAAGAGGAAAAGAGGGTTCAATAGACGATGCCCCAACCGTCCCAACCAGGCCAGCCCGTGATGTCGATGCTGCCCTCCCCCCACCACTCCCCCTGCTCTTGGGAACCCAGGCACAATTCGCCATTGGTTCAGCGGCTTGAGATCGTGGCTTCAGCCCGGGGACCCCGGCAGCCCGCCGGTGGTGCAGCAGCTGACCCCTGGAGCAGATCGTGTCGAGGACGGGACGGGAGTGGTCTCGCCCGGCCTGTCTGCCGCGTTTTGTTTCTATTTTATCATTGCTGCTTGCTCCAACAAACTTCCCGCCGGAAGACAACGTCACCCCTCGCCGTCTTTGTGAATAACAGGTCAACAAATTCCTCCCGCCTCGGACCACCAAAACCCTAGAATCACGAAGAGACGCACCACAGCTGAACAGAACATCGACTCATCCCCTTTTGTCTCCGCGCATCAGTCAGCCAACGAGACCCGTCCCAGTTCAGCGGCGCATTCTCACCCAGATATTTGTTGCCCACCCTTCACCATCCCATTGGTGCCGACATCCTCCGCGTGGCACTACGTATATTTACCCGGAACGCCCATATTGCCCAATCGATTGGGCCCAGCACCTCGACGACAATCTTCTTGCGGAAACGTTTCGGACCGCCACTGAGCATCCCGATTGACAGATATAATAAGGTCGACTGCGTTGGGGAGACTCGGTTGGGATACCTGCCACGACACACATCAACTTGTCGCGTGTTGCACTCTTGTCCGGCCGCCGATCTGTCTGTCTGACCCGAACTATCGGAGACCCAGCCGCTCGTTCTACAAACCGGGGGCGTTGCACAAAGTGATGTTGCACCAGCCATGCCACTCTCCTGCAGCTGCGACACAATGACTTCCACCACAGCCCCGTTTGCGGCCCCCCGCTCCCCGAGCCGTTCGTCCCGGCCGGACCGCTATTCACCCTCGACCAGCAGACGGCAACCGGCATCGTGGACCCTCCTTCTCACCGTCTTTGTCTGCTTCGTTTCACATGCGCTGGCAGCCGCTCCAGGAGCTGCCGTACCACCAGCTATTGGCCACAGGTCACCATATCGACACGGCCAACGATGGGCGACGGGATCAGAACAGGAGCCCCGGATACGGGGGATGCAGAGGCGGGCGACCTCGGCATCGTCAGAGACTACGGCAACATCAGAACCCGTGGAATCCTCGACAAGCGAGCCAGTAACGTCCACATTCTCCGTCGGCGTGGGGAACACAAAACCGAGCGCGACAGCATGGACCAGTGCTCTTCCAAGCCCCCTCGACAGCCTATCAGTCAACGACTTTGTATCAAGCGACGACGGGAAACCATCGCCTTGCTACACCTTCATCAACAACTTCCTCACCAGCCAGACTTTCAAGGACTGCTACCCCCTATCCATGCTCTTCGACGTAAGTTACCACAACCCTTAACACAAACAAACTCCCCTCTCCACCCCCCAGCTCAACTTAACTAACCCCCCCTTCAGAAATCCCGCTCCTTCTTCGAAGCCCAAAAGTCCCTCGTCGGCCTAACCCGCACCCTCGACGCCACCTGCGCCGCCAACGCCACCACCTGCACCACCTACATGCTCTCGCTTGCACGAGACCTAATCCTCCCCACCAACTGCGGCGCCGAGTACCAAATCCGGCGCGCGACCGTCGTGGACACCTACAAGGCCCTCTCCGCCTACGCGCCCATCTACAGCGTGGGCTGTCTGCGCGACGACGACACGGGCGCCTACTGCTACGCCAACGCCGCGACGAACCTGACGAACCCGAGTAATTCGTATTTTTATTTCCTGCCGCTGAATATTAGTTTGCCTGGGAGCACGGTGCCGACGTGTGGGGAGTGTATTAGAAGGACGATGGAGGTGTATCAGGCGGCCACGGCGGATCGAAGGCAGATGATTGTGAATACGTATCCCGCCGCGGCGAGGCAGGTGAATACCATTTGTGGGCCGGGGTTTGTAAATGAGACGTTGGCCGCTGAGGTGTCTTCTTTGGGGTCGCCGGGGGTGCGGGGGCTGGGGTTTTTGACCGCGCTGCCGTTGGTGGCGGCTTTCTTTTGGCTTGTTTGAAGGGAATAACAGTGATGGGGTGGTTTGGGAGCGGTTATGAAACGCTCTGCACAGCACTAATGTGGTTGTCCCTTTTCTTTTGATGGAGGAGGGAAGGGAAGAGAAAAGCACTTGGCGGCATCAAGTTTTCGGCACTTTTACACATGTACGTCGGATGTACGTGGCATTTTTGGCATGGCGCTCGGTGTTGCTTTTTTTTTTTTTTCTGTGGAAGGGGGGGAGGGAAAGACATCTTGCGAAACGCACGCGGGATAATGAAGGAGAGGAACGGGATGGGTGGGGAGGATGGGGATGGGAATGGGATTAACTACTGAGATACCTTTCTTGTATATTCTAATGCTGTGTGATCTGGCGTGGAGTAATGGTGGGACAGAGAAGAATAGAAGCCGATGCTTAGTGGCAAGCTGTGTTCCAAGCAAGATTTGGGTTGATTACCCAGTTTATGTCTCCAGTGGGAGATGCGTGTCACAAGACGTTTCAACCACAAGATAGATCGATCAACCTTGCCTCTCCTCGTCTTTTTCCTCCCTTGACTGACTTTCTCGGCTTGCTGGGAATTCGAGAACACCTGTCCGGAGTGTCGTTCAGTGACAGTTGTTAGTCTTGGCATCTGAAGTTTATGGCGGAGCTCAGGGGTTTGTTTACTTGACTCAGGGGCAAGTGTGGTTTACAGGTCAGTTGGGTGGAGAGAACGGAAGCATCTAAGAAGTACTCTAGATGTCAATTGGGTTGTGAAAAAACTTGAGTGACTTTGTTAATATGATCTCTTGCGCTAAGATGAGTTTCCAGAGCCAGTAAAGGTTTGGAGACAGGTTGTTTGATGACGCCTTAGCCCACATGCGTTTAGAGGACGGAGAAGCATCACAAAGAGGACCAGTTTTGATGGGTTGTAGCTGCTCAAAAACCCTCTGGAGTACCTGATAGTGTTATGTCTTATAGTGAGAGGATGCCAGATCCTAAATGGCAATTATTGAACCATCAGCAATAGGAAGTTCAGCCGCAACGAAACACCAGAACTCTAAATCGTGACTAGGAACGTTGGAGTGCAAACTCAAACTTACCTAGTTTGATTGATAACTCGAAGTTCTTCCTCGAGCTGTGGGGTAATCCTGTCTCGTCATAGTGTCCCCGAGAGTTGCCTTCTGACAATAAGCTCTCCCAACTTTTGGGAAACGAAATACCTTTACACCTCAAACCCAAAACGTGCTGTTTGAACATTTTAGCTTTCATTCTTCAAGTGTTTTTTTCGAGCTTTTTTACTTAACAAGAGCACAGTGTCTGAATTCAATCTCAAACCCACAACAATTCGAGGTTGAGACCACTAGAAACACCGTCAAACGGCGGCCGAGTTTTCCAGAGGAGGGTTACCTACGTCTCCATTACTGAGCAGTACCAAAAGGCTCGTCAGGTGAGGTCTGTTTGTGCCGAAGATAGTGCACCCGGGTGACTGAAAGATTAGCCATGATACAACACAAAGGTCTGGCTCAGAAGCCTGCCTTGGACCTTATGATTCGTCCCCAACACTCATTTTCCAACAACGAATTCCCATGTGAATGGGCTGTGTAAGCTCGAGCAGCAGTTGTTGAAGTTGGTTTAGCTGCGACGGCACGAGCCTCATCTGGAGCACCGCCTGAACCCCCCGTCCCCCCACCCGCAGAGGCTCGACCACCACTACACGGCCCACGATGGCGCCTCAACTACGTCTCCCACTATATGTATTAGGTAGAGAGGACCAGTTTTTCGCCAGCAGGCAATACCGTTGAAACCCTTTGTGGTGTACCCGTATGTCTGGCTAGGTAAAAACAATAAAATATAAAAAGACCAACATTCAACTGAATCTGTGCACTCTCTCTCCCGTTTTTTGCGTCGGAGACCGACACTTTTTCTTTTCTACCTTTTGATTTCTAATGTAGGGGGATAACTTTTAGGTCACTTTTCTTTTAATACTTCTCCTCTTCCTTTCTGTTTATTTTACTTTTTACTCAGAACCTCTCTTGTGTGTACGTTTCTGCCGCCCTCTCGACATCCTTCTCATCACTTTGTTCCTCCACGACCCCTTCCTATGTCCTTTTTTTTTCCACGTCCAGCTTTTTTTCACAGGTCTTTTTTTTTTTTTTGCCGATAAAAAGCCGCACATGTGCCTCACTTCACTCCCTTCCTGTCCATACTCTATCAAAAAGCCTAACCTGGCCGATATGACCTTGCTCTTGTCCATCTGTCTTGTAATCTCGCAACAACACCACTCCACTATGTATCCCAATACTTAGTTTCAAAGCCATCGCCGGTCCGATGACAAGAAGTTGTGCCCACTATTGAATAAATCAGAGAATACTCTTCCGCCTTGTGCACATTGGAATGAACGTCGGCGAGCCTAGGACATCCCTCTGCCATGCACAGTTTCCGCGGTGCTCAAGCGACAGTCTTGACACTGGTCACTGTCCCTCGCCCTTTTCTGAGAGGGTGAACAAGAAAGCACCATAAATGGACATATTTGCCTCTCGTTGGAATGGGGGCCTGGTGAACAACACTGATATAAAGCCTAAACATAATTCCGTTTCCGGTAACGTTAACCGAAGTTGAAGATGGCGAGGAGGTCTAAAGAGGATGGATTGTATCTGTGCTTTTACGCCGTGAGGTCCAGTGCTGACAAGCTGGTAACCCGCAGGACAAAGGACCCTGCGTAACAGAGAGCCTTTGATCCACCGTTAGCTTCTGGCCATGTGTCTGACCATCGACACCCGAGGGTCCAACGGCTGTTTCTCAAGACACGTCTCGGGGCGTAGATGATATTGTATCCGAACTGGGAGTCGCCCCAGATACACTGGGACGCTCACGGGGGCTTAAATCCATGCTGGCAAGCAAGTTGACAATGCACAAAAGGCAATGGATGAATGACTACAGGCAGCCGCGAAACAGTGGCGCGAGAAAAAGTGTCCCGGTTCCTGGAGACTTATCTGACCACAGCCAGGCTACCAACCACTCGGGAACTTTTTCTTTACTTTGGCATCTTGGCTGTGTCGCTACTAATTTCAGCACTGTCTCAGTTCGAATGCCGCCTCGATTTCTCGAGTCCAACCCGCCTCAGTGAGACTTGCAGGCAAACTCATCTCCGAGGCGAAAAAAGTTGGCTAAACTCCGAACCCAGCCCGTAGGGGAACACGAAGTGATTGGTTTTGCCGTTGGCACTGAAGTTCAAGCACTACGCATGGGTTCCAGCCGGGCAATTACTTATTTTGCTGGGTGAGCAAGCGCTAAGCTGTGTAGCACAGGAAGACTTGGGGCTTCCGGGCACATAGACGGCGTCCTTGGATGCTGTGCGCCCTCATACTCCGCCCGTTCGGTTCAAAACTGCAAGATTGCCGCGAGAGGAGTATTCGGGACCGATGCATGGAGCGGTGGTAGAGGGGCGGCCTGTGTGTTGGCGTCCCAACCCTTGCTGGGCGTGATGTTCGTGAGCTAGCTTGAAAACACAATGAGTGGTGAGCAGAAACGCCCGGTCTGTCCTGTGGCTGCTTATGAGATGATTATGAGGCCACGCTCAGCCTTGTGCTAGGCTCTGGCTGGTCGTTTGTCCTCCTGAGGAGTGACCTGGGATCTAAATTGTTGCACACTGGTATGTCATCCTTCAGGTCATGATGGAGTCGGCCGCGCGGGATGTTCCGCTTTTCTCCACGCGCGCTTGCCAGCCCCTGAATTCGCACCGGAGCGCCACGGCGTCGTGGAAACGGCGGTGGGAAGAAGCAGCCGGGGACCGGGGTCGGCGGCCGGACCAAGAGCGGGCCGTGCCAAGCACATGCCGGGTGCCGCGTCTCCACCTAGACGGGACGATCAGGCTCTACATACAAGGGAACGGCGCCCGAAAGAAGCACGGTTCGGGAGCCCACTTGATGCTGGGGGTGCTTCTGGCCTCTGCTAGGCGTGCCTCTTCTCGACGAGGCCAGGGTGAAGCAGGCCGTGGGTGGTCTTCGGCACCGAGGCCAGCCGCCACATGGCTCCATCGATCAGGCTCTCCAGATGTATGAGTCCCGAAAGGGGATCATGCGCGCCCAATCCCAAGACACGCATGAAGAGGAGGGTGTGCTGTGTTTCTACCAGGCGAGAGTTGGGATCCGGGAGCAACTGGTTCAGCTCTCATGTGCCGACAGAACTGTGGTTGTATCTTTGCCGGCCGGGCTGCCCACGTTGAGAGTGTGTGCTGAATCTCGAGTGGAAATGTGTTCAGGCGTTAATGAGTTTGCCTAGGTGCCGCTCGAAGGGCCGCAGATGGGTCACGAACCGAAGTTCAAGTAGCTCCCGGCATGGTACACACAAGGAGACCGAGATTCGGGGTCGCGTCCTTCTACCCAACCGCAGGCGAATCCTCAAGTGGGACGGCAGGCCCTAACTTAAACTTCCTATTCTCGAAGACGGCTACCTCGGTGCCCTTCCAGGTATGTGGCACCCGATGCCAGGTAACAGGAGGCTTCCGAGGGAGGTGAGCTTCCAGTGGTCCTGCAGGCCACTCATACATGACGGAGACGATGCATGAGACATGGTCACTGTTCTTAGTGGTTTGACCGGTCCGAAGTGAATCAGAGGGCGGGTGAGGCGCCAGCAGCGGCTTGGGGGATGGCAACTCATGCGGGTGGCCGTGTCGAGCGTCCGTGGGCTGGGAGGCGAACTGGTGACCGAGAGTTTGAGAACGCCACACAGCTGCAAGGCAGAAGCAGGCCTTCAACGGAGGGTTTGCGTGGCGGTTTCGGACACCTGCACTGCGTGCTGCAAGATGAGGATCGAGGAGGGGCAGGTCATGAGATTGCAGACGGGCAGGCGGCCGCGCAATGGCGTCGATGGAGGGTGACAAGCGGCACGCTGATCCTCGTGCGGGTGGCCGGGTATTCAGAGGTGGTGTTATTTTCCTCGTGCTTCTTGCCAAGTTGCCCGTTCCCGATTTGAGACATTGATTTTGTCGCGGAGCTGCCTCCACCAGCAACAGAAAGAAAGCTGGCTGATGATTCGTGTGACAGGCCACAGTCAAGCTCTATTCGTGGCCAGGACCTAGAGGTTGGTGTGTCAACCTCCAGAGTTTGATAGAGGATAGGTAGGTGCCCGGAGAAGAGAGCCCCAGGCACCTGAGGTCTTGCGGAGAACCCAGAATATGGAGGACGGAGTGGCGCAAACTTGGGCTGGGGATGTTGTTGCTGGGAGGAACTGCGGCTGGAAGGAAGGTGAGAACCTGGCAGTCGCAGTTGGCAGCTGGCAGAGCAAGGGGAGACCCACTTGAGCTCCATATTCCAGGGTAAAGTAAATGGCGAGCAAGCTGAGACTGCCGGAACCGGGGGTGGGGGCCCGCGAAGACAAGGTATCCCTGCAGCCTTGAACGTCGCTCCTGCGCAGTGCTGAAAATTCCCCCATCCTTTCCCGTCACACATCCATCCAAGCGGAAAGAACGACAGCCATGGTTCCGTCCTCCAGACCATTGCCTGTGTTGGGAGAGGGTAGTAGCATAGAGCACCTTCAGAACTTACCTGGTACTCATTCAAAGTGGGACGAACCGCTGCCTGAACCCAATTCTCCGGAATCTGGTGAGATTCCCACCCATGGATTGCCATATCTGGTATGGTAAGGTACTCCGTACCATATCGCCTTCAGGTGCCTCCATTTGTACGGGCCTGATCTTGACAGTCCCGGCCTACTCCGCACGTGTGGAATAATTTGGCTGTCCCAGGAGAGCCGGACGTGAAGACGAAGATCCGTGGCTCCCTCCGGCCATGCACCGGCTCCGGGCACCACTCAGTTTCACCTGTTTGCGCCTCGTTGGGCACCCGCGACACGCCGCCCAGGACACGCCAGCCGCCGCCCTCGTGGCTCTCTGCCATGTCTCCTGCCATGCCTCCCGTCGCTCCACGCCCACAACCCACGGCCTGTCCGTCATCACAGACACGTTCCCTGCATAATTCGTACTGCGCATACCATGTGGGTGGGCTCAGACAGACAACTGCCCGCCTCTCGTTGGATCCCACGCTCCCTATTTCCTCTCACCCGATTTAACTATCTCCGCCGTACCCCGGCCCTTAATTTGACTGCGCTTGCGGGGTTCCATCGGACATGAAGGCAGCCGCTCTGCCGGCTCTTGACGTCAAGAACAGAAACACTAGGGGACGAGCTGTTGATGTACATTCCATGGCGTGGTGGCACACAACGTGGAACCACAAGGCGTTCACCTAGTTCGACGCTCCCACCTGACCAACACCAACTCCCCACCCACCTACCCCCTGGCTTTCCTCCCCTTTCCCGCCATGAATCAACTTTCCATGGTTTTCCAGCTGATTTCCATTCACCGCGCGGATGTTTTCAAGCCCCATCTCGAGTGGCGCGCACTAAGAAGACAAGTCAGGGCAGTGGGCTCTCCCTAGATTGACATGATAGCCGGTGATACCCCTGACCTATCAACCTAGAGGATCTCTGCTGCGTCCCCTCATTGCATCGACAACCTGTTGGGCTGGCCAGCCTTTCCTCTGCCCTAGCAGACAACTGGCGCCGATACGTTCCGGTCTTGATATCGAAACATTTCCCTTATTCTCCCATGATGGCCCACCCACCCGGTTCTGCCATCTTACTTTGACATATGTCTCACAACTAATTTGGACAGCAATCTTCGTTAATTCCGGTTGGCACTAAAGCATCATCAGACTCGCCTGGAACGTCCAGCAGACTTCGGATCTCCGAAGAAAGCATAGTAGTATGCCCGCGGACGCGCTTCGGTGAACCAACTACACTTCTGGCCCTGTGTATCTGCGTCGCGAGGCCCCTCCGATTCTCTACCCGCCAGCTTTTGAACCGAGTTCCACGACACCAAAAGTCTCGGACCTTTCCAGGATAGTGGCAAGGAGACCATCAACCCAGTTACCCAACCCCCACGTGTGACACCGCCTCCCGATCGTGGTGGCTCGCCATTACCCGCGCTGGACTCGACGTGGCTCCTGCCGTTGCATGAGACACCTACCCCCATCTCAGCGAGAGCCTGTCCTACAGACCGCGGGGTACTCACCGTTGAAGATCCAGGCCCGGGGCTAGTGGGTACTGGATAGGATCGGGACAGCTTCAGGGTTGGACCGGGCTAGCGGGCTGTTCTGTACTCCCTGGTGAGACAAGCACTACTCGCCGGCTCGAGAACCCGGGTTCCGGATTCGTATCTGTGGCTGCGAGACTCTCGCAAGAAGTAGCTGTCCATCCTGTAAGGCTACCCAGCGCTGTTGATCGACTGGCCGACCCGATTCCAAGCGACACGAGCTGATGACGATTGCAAACGAGCGGATCACGCCGGTTCCTTTATCGAGCACTTCCAGATGTCTGCCGCTGTGGACTTTGCTCTTCACAATCTTGGTTGTGAGATACTGTTGAATAATATGGCACAGCGCCAGAGCCACTACGATCCCTACGTTTCTGGGCCCCATGGGCACCATGCTCCAGACCAGAAGTTCCAAGGGCCATCCCAACTCAAACAGTTCCCACGACTGCCCCCCATGGCTACCATGGTCTCCGCTATGGCTTCAAGTCATTCCCCCGTTCTTTCCAACAATCCCAACGCCTCTTTCCATGGTGGGAGATTAGGTTACTTTCGTGACTTCACAACCCCCTCGCCCGTAGCGCGAACACCACCCCAGCTTCCTCTGACGAGCCACGACTCGCATCCTTTAGCATTAGAGAGAGGGGACATCCAGCAGTCACCAAAAACACCATCGACCCCCGGCAATAGGTCGAGCACAGAGATGACTCGGGAGTTGCAGCCAAGGCGGATGAGCAGCAACAGGCGCGAGCCGCAGACTTCGGGACAACCACCTCGTCCCTCTTTTACCCAACCATCTCCACGGACAAGGGGAAACACTCTACAACGAAACGGCGCCCTGCCGTCAACCATGGCCAACAAACTCAGCAAACCCCCCTATCCCGCCTCTATGACACCCAACGGCCGACCCGTCGCTCCACAACCCCCCAAAAGCCCGCGCGGCACGCAGCCCAGCACCTCCCCACGACAAGAGCCCAAGTCAATGAGTATCTCCAACCTTCTCGCCACCCCCTCAACCGCCCAAACCACCACCGCCCCCAACAAAACCACCACCTCCTCTCCGAAAACCACCACAACCACCACCAATTCACCCCCCATCCCCCCTCCTCCCACCCCCACAACGTACACCCTCACAGTCCGCCAACAACCCCTCGCCGCGCGCTCCTGCGGCTTTGGCGAGCGCGACCGGCGCGTGATCGACCCGCCGCCCATCGTCCAACTCACGCTGCACAACCCCTCCCTCACCCCGTCCGAACACGCCCTCCGGCTGCGCCACCAGTTCTCCGTCGTGCACTGTTCCATCTTCGACCCCTCGGGCACCGTCGACATGTCGGCGATGCCCGAGGACTTTCGCCAACAGCAACGGCGCTTGATGGGGACACTGGTGTCGAGCCCGTTTGTGGGCACGGATGAGAAGGGGGAGGAGGGGTGTTTTTTTTGTTTTCCGGATTTGAGTTGCAGGACGCCCGGGGGGTTTAGGTTGAAGTTTGCGCTAGTGGTGTTGGATCCCGGGAGGATGAAGGTTGGGGAACGGAGTGCCATTGTGGCGACGGTTATGAGTGGGGTTTTTCAGGTGTATAATGCGAAGGATTTTCCGGGGATGATGGCGAGTACCGGGCTGACGAAGAGATTGAAGGAGCAGGGGTGTTTGATTAGTATTAAGAAGGGGAATGAGAAGAGGGAAGGGGGTGGGGGGAAGGGGTATGGGGAGGAGGAGGAGGATGGGGAGGGGGGTGGTGATGGTGGCGAGGAGGGGGAAAGGGGGGATGCGGCAGGGAGGAGTCACGGTGCTGGTGGGGGTGGCAGCGGGAGTGGGGAGGGGAAGGGGAGGGCGAGGAAGAGGGCTAGGAGATAGTAGGGGGAATGGGGTTTGTCTTACGACGGGCTCTTGGTGGTCGGACGGTTTCGAATGGCGTTGGAGTGGCTCGGGGACAGCTGTGGGCACAACTTGGACGGCTTTGCATACACATACGTTTGACGAACGGTCTGGTTCTTGGTGGGGAGCTATACACATACACGGACATGGTAGTGTTCACTTGCATTTGCAGTTTGCCTATCTGATTGCTAGAGTGCTCTCTCCACTCGATGTTGTTGTTTGTCGAAAACGCTGTGAGGCTGTCGCCTTAATTAGGTCGAGAGGTCTGCAAAGGACACATACTCGCTGCAATAGCGGAACCCTATACCAATGGGTATCTCTTTATTCCATCTCCGCCGCTTTATAGTACACATTTGTACAATCCCGGATGGTTTGAAGCTCCAGTGCTAGACGACAACCTTGTGCCCGCCCGACTCACGCGTGTCTAGCAGCCATCCACCGCTCCATCCACTTCCTACTCATCCGCCCAGTAACGTCCTTCACCTTCTCATACACCTGCGCCATCACGCCCCTCCGCTTCACAAGATCCAACTCCATCTGAGCCCACTCATACGCCTGGTTGGCATAGAAAATGCGGTCTTCCTGACTGAGGCCCCGGTTGGCGGCCTTGTCGGCCATGCTGAGGGCAAGGATATTGCACGCTTCGAAGGTGGGCAAGACAGACTGGGCAGCCTGGAGGAGGTAGGTTTCTCGCTCGGGGGCCTCGTGCGGCAGCAGCTTGGCCATCCCAAAGTAGCCGTGGCCAAGGTCCAGCTCGAAGGCTGCGATCTTGAAGGCGGCCATCGCTTCTTCAGCCCGGCCTAGCTTGACGAGCAGCTCGCCGCGCTGCACGTGGCAGTGGCCCTCGTGCCGCCATTTTGGTAGGCGGATCGTGGAGGTGTCGCCGCGCTTCATTCCGGGTCGCGGCCTGGTGTCCGGGATGCTTTGAAGGAAGCGCCCTGCTTCGATCGCCTTGTTGAAGGAGCGCAGTGCAGAGATGTCGGGACGCCCCTGGCGCATGAGCAAGAGGCCGTGCAGAGTCATTATCTGGGGGTTGTTCCCGGCCTCAGCTAGACGCTTGAACCGCACCAAGGCATCATGAAACGCCCCTCCCTCCTGGATGACGGAGTCGCCAGGTGAGCGTAAGACAAGGTCAACGATTGTCAGGATGGAGGGCGTGTAGCCCATCTCCACGAGAATCATGAGCATTTGTAAGCCTAGCCTCTCCGGAATAGCTCCGGATTGTGAAAAGGCCAGTGGTAGGGCTGCGCAATGGAGCGCGTAGTGGTCGATGTCGTTTTCTGCCAGTCCTGCTGCCATAGAGCCTGCTAATGTTAGTTTCAGACAAGGGAGCGCGGGCGTTCACTGAAGGGGACGAACTCTTTCTCTCGGCAGGTGAGCTGTAAGACCGGACGAGGTTGAGAAACACTTTCGTTGCATTGTGGCATTGCTCCGGTGTCAAGTCCCCAAGCCCATTACGGGATTGGAATTCCCGCCAGAAAGCTAAGGACGGAAGGTCAAATACAGAGATGTCGTCCCAAAGGCCCTTTTTAGGGGGTTCTTTTGGTCTTAACCTGTTCCGAATGTTCCTCCGAACAGTCGGGGATTGCATGGCATACTGGCGGCGTTGTTGGGCTCCCAGGGCAAGGCTGATGGGGGGCTGTAGAGCCCGGTTGGGTAGGTCGGCGTGAAGGGCGGCTTGAATAGCCCGCCTTGTCGGGGCGGAAACCCGGGGTGGGAACATCACGGACCTGGAGCGAAGATGTGCAAGCGGCCAGGAAGCGAGAGTGACGCCAGATAACCTGGAATTGCAGGTGGGCTGGGGGCTGTTTTGAGCCCAAGGCTGGATAGTTGGAAACAAATCAGACCAGAATCCTGCTTAGAAACCAAGGGCTAAAAGCTGCTGCAATACGGGGGGGATTTTTTGCGATGTTGGGGCTTGGGGTTCAAAGTCGAGGATGGAAGCTCAGGAGAGCTCAGCGTCGAAGTCGATGTCAACAGTCGCGAACCAACGGCCTGTGCCTTGAAAGCCAAGAGTTGCTGGGATGAAAGTTGTGGGTCGCTGTCCATTCGGTATCCAATGAACAGCGCGCTTGGACCCTGCCCTTTCAGCAAAAAAAGTTCAGGCACTGGCTCTTGGCAGAAATGAAGCCTTTTCTGCTCTTTTCATTCATGAAATTCAGCCAAGAAAAGAAGCCAATGCCTCACGCTTCACATCCAACAATTATACAAGACCTTTCGCTCTGGCAACAACAATCTGGACCGAATTTCTAAGTTCTAATCCTCATTCAACCAGCGTCCCGTCACTGAAATACCTACCATCATGCCTGCCCGGAGGTCACCCAGGAACCTCTCTCAGGAGACTCAGAAGGAACCTGAGGAGCCAACCGTTATTGAGATCTTGTCCGATTCCGAGCCAGAGGCTTTCGCCGCCGAGGATGAGGTACCAGAGACAGCCCCCAAGAGCCCCGAGGTCATGGAGCAACCGCTCATGAGGGCAGCCGGGATCAAATACAAGACCGACAAATCAGAGAAGGAAGCCCAGCAGGATTCGCCGGAGTCAACGCCCAGTGCAAAACTGTCCGTGCGAGTTAAGGATACCGGGTCTGTCAAGCACAGGCACGTCAGCATCGAGATTCCGCTGCCGACATCATCAGAACTTCGCCGTAAGAAGACGGATGACGATGGCAGCGAGGAGGAGAACGTGGAGGAGGTGTTCAAGACCCCGCGGGAGAGGAAGCACATCACGTTTGACGACATGAGCGACCACGACGAGTATGTCACGCCGAGGGAGGCACCTTCAAGGAATCCTCTGG
Organism: Amesomyces nigricolor; assembly: GCA_004802645.1. Lineage (NCBI taxonomy): Eukaryota > Fungi > Ascomycota > Sordariomycetes > Sordariales > Chaetomiaceae > Amesomyces > Amesomyces nigricolor. Next base: position 1,292,445 of record SRKS01000004.1, read on the forward strand.
AAACCAGCATTCCCAAGCCAACTCAGGCCGAGGAGGATGACGAGGAAGAGGAGGAGGAGAGTGACGACGAGGCGCCGGAAGCCGTTTCTACTCGGGCGGCTGGGGCTGAGAATCGAAAGGCCGCCGAGGCTGCCGCAAAAGCGGCCGAGAAGTAAGTTACACCAACACCTTGATACTTTAACAGCGATTCCTAACATATTACAGACAAGCTACCGCTCTGAAGCGGAAACGGCAAGAACGTGACGCCTTCTTCAAGCAGCAGGCGGAGGAAAGGAAGCGCACTCAGAAGCCCGCAGCCTCAGAAGACTCAGATGAGGACATGGCCGAGCCGGCTGAGGAGAAGAAGGCGGCGGTGCCCAAGCTGCTCTCTCACTTTCTGGAGTCGGACGACGAGGATGACATGGCCCAGCAAGTCAGCGCTGCCGCCAATGGCAAAAACAAGCGGAGGAAACTTGTCGAGCCCTCGCTCCTCCGTGCGCCCAAGCTTCCCAAAGATAAGCGGGTGGGATCAACAGCGTATCGGGTTGTGGCTGGTGCGGGTGACGGGAGGCTGGCGCCGAAGGTGAAGCAGCAGTCTCGCAACTTGAAAGCCACGCTGCTGCGGAGAGACCGCGTAGCCCAACCAAAGGGTGGATTCTTTGTGAGGTAGTCGTTGAGCCGCCCTTGAGACGGCGGAGGAATGGGGACAGGGGGAAACAAGGCCGAAGTTCGTGGGCCGGGCGGACGTGCCCGGGTCCTCGTGGAGCTTCAATAGCCGGGCAGAGCCGGAGCATCCATGGACGGGAGCCGAAATTCTTGGCATGAAGGCGTACTCGGATGTATTGCATGATACTGTTTGGCCACTGGATGGTGGTTTTTTGTCACTCTGCGAGGGCTTCTATGTAGAGGATAGATCCTAGAATATGGAAAAGGGATAGTGTTCGGAGTAAACGGAACCATGCAGTAAAAGGAATCGGTTAATCTCGTTACGATTTGGCTCAGAGAAAAGCACACCACTGTCAGTGATCTGCAAGTGGCCATGGACGGACTGGGGACGATGGGGGGTCGCACCAAGCCCAAAGAGTGGCACCACTTTTCAGGCCCGCAGCTTTCCCCCAAAAGTCACCCATCTCCAGACAACAACCTCAATCTCTCCCCAACACATTCGTCCAACCTGACAGCTTTCTCTCGCACGTCGCCGCTTCAGTCTCTCGACATTCACATCGTTTCTATCGTCCAATACCCCAACCAATTGCCCACCATGGCTCGCAAGTTCTTCGTCGGCGGTAACTTCAAGATGTACGTGGGGAGCGCGTTACCCCGCCATGAGCTGCAAACCCCGCGCTCGAGCTCCGAAGAGCTGGACTGACCGCCGCGACGTCCAGGAACGGGACCAAGGAGTCCATCAAGAGCATCGTCAAAGGCCTCAACGAGGCTAACTTGGACTCCAATGTCGGTATGTCACCCTTCCACCCCCAAATCGACTCAGAAGCAGCTAGCTAACCCCTCATTCCAGAGGTCGTGATCGCTCCCCCCTCCCTCTACCTCCAGCTCGCCCAGGACTCGCTCAACAAGTCCAATGTCGAGGTGTCTGCCCAGAACGTCTTCGACAAGCCTAACGGCGCGTTCACCGGCGAGATCAGCGTGGAGCAGCTCAAGGACAGCGGCATCCACTGGACCATCCTGGGCCACTCGGAGCGGCGGACGCTGCTGGGCGAGACGGACGCGGTCGTGGCCTCCAAGACCAAGTTCGCCATTGACGGCGGCATCAGCGTCGTGTGGTGCTGCGGCGAGTCGCTCGAGCAGCGCGAGAAGGGCGACACCGTCTCCGTCATCGAGGGCCAGCTGGCCGCCCTCGCCGCCAAGGTGTCGGGCGACGACTGGAAGAAGATTGTGATTGCCTACGAGCCCATCTGGGCCATCGGCACCGGCAAGGTCGCCACCGTCGAGCAGGCCCAGGAGGTGCATGCCGCCATCCGCAAGTGGCTCCGCGCGAACGTCAGCGAGACCGTCGCCGACGAGACCCGCATCCTTTACGGCGGCAGTGTCAATGGCAAGAACTGCAAGGACCTTGCCAAGGAGCAGGACATTGACGGTTTCCTGGTTGGCGGCGCCAGCCTGAAGCCCGAGTGTGAGTATTTTCTCCTCAAAGTGCAAGACGCAAAAGCTAACTTGGCCAGTCATCGACATCATCAACTCCAACCTGTGAGCTTATCCGTCAAGAGGTATCAAGATCAAGCTCATCCCGGACTTTTAGGACCACCAAAAAGGGGGATAACGGAAACGCGATGGCGAGGATATAAATGCCATGACTCTTAGCAACGAATGAAATGCAAATGCCCGTCCCTCTCAGGGCAACATCCTCCATCCAAGCATCACAAGTCCTGCCCGAGTAGTGATGGGGAATTATTCGTATTGTTACAACATAAAGCGCCTTTATCCACAGTCGTACATGCCAGACAACTCCCACCGCCCCCAACTCCATCTAACTTTCCACCACCACAAGCCTCCGTAACACAACACCCCTTTACACGCGCATCCCCTCGCCGTGGTACGGCGACCAGACGCCTCTGACGGACGGGTTGATACTGGTGACGGGCTTGTGGGTGCGCTTGAGCTTCTCGCCGCTGGCGTCGCGCAGCAGCTCGGCCTTCTTGAGGATCTCGTACGGCTCCATGTTGCGGACGCACACGGCCTTCTCGCGCCCGTTGATGTACTGCGCGATGAGCACGGGGTGCTTGGCCGGGCGGGGGGAGACGGTGAGCTCGATCTGCGGGTGGGCGGCGGCGAATTTGGGGAGGAGGGACTTGATGAAGCCGCTGGGAGGGAAAGGGTGTGTCAGTCAACATGACCAAAAAGAGGGACGGTGGGAGGGAAACGTACTTCATGCCCCGTGAGCTACCTGCCCAGTCGCAGTAGTGGATGTCAATCTTCTTGCATTGCAAGACGAAGGCGCCGACGCCGTTCTGTCAGGCGGTCAGTATGCGGGCCAAGGAATCTCGTTGGGTTGCGGACTGCCTACCCGGCCGGTGGAGATCTGCGTCAGTGCCCGTATCGTCATCGTCGCCGTCGTCGTCGCCAGAGCATGATCCGGATCGCGAGGTGGTTCGGCAGAAAATGGCCATTCGCCGGCTCAAACGCGGCAGAAAAATAAGTGGGGGCTGCTGTCTGCCATTGGTTTTTTGCTGCTGTGCACGGTCCAGCTTGGCAAGGCCAGGCATGCTTCCCGTTGCAAGCTCCCAATTTCTCGCGACTTCGTTGCTTGTTGCTTGCTACTCCATCATCAATCAACTCGCGACTGGCGCCCTTCGCGAACACACAACAAGGGCTGCAAACGCGTGTCTAGCTGCTAGCTCAGCTTACATCCATTGACACAAATTTTATCACACCCCGGATCGCACCTCCCCCGACGACACCGGGCTCATCGCTCACTCCCGACCCAACAAACAACACCACCCACCACCCCTCCGCAGCTCCCAATCACACGACAATGACGGACCGCCTCCCGCCGAATCTCCTGGCGCTTTTTGCACCGCGCCCGCCGCTGCGCTGGGTGCCACCGTGCGACCACGCGCCCGAGCAGCGCAAGACGGCCGCCGTGTCCGGGCTCGCTGAGTTCCTGCCGGCCATGGCCCAGTACGAGCGCGAGCACGAGTACCACCCGACCGAGAGCTGGCTCGAGGCGCGCGACCGCAAGAAGCGCGAGAAGAGAGAGGAGGTGGAGAAGGTCGTTACTGAGGGGCCGAAGCACTGTATGTTGCTCTTGGAGGAACGCGGGGGGAAGTTGGGAGAGGTGCTGACTCTGGGGGTAGTTAACCCGCACGACGATCCCAACATCCGCGGTGATGCGTTCAAGACGCTCATCGTGGCGCGACTGGACTACAGTGCGGATGAGAAGGATCTGGAGCGCGAGTTTGGGAGGTTTGGGCCGATTGAGCGGGTGCGTTTCCCTCGTTGTGTGTAGTGGAAAGAAAGTGCTGACCTCCGCAGATCCGCATCATCCGCGACACCCACGCCCATGAGAAGGGCAACAAGAAACAAAAACCACACCGTGGTTACGGTTTTGTGGTCTTCGAGCGCGAGAAAGACATGAGAGGTAATGCTGCCACCACTTTGATTCCGATACATACTATGCCACCCGCCCGCCGCTTGCCGGAGCCCACCACTGCCCCAGGACACACACAATGGCCCTCAAGCTTGCCAGTCCTGTTCCCTTCTGTTTCCATTTCTACTCTCTCCCCCCCTCTGTATACCGCAAAGGTAGTATCACTTCTCAATGGGTAAGGCCTTACTGACACAAGCGCATCACGGCGCGTGCGCAATCTAGCTGCTCTAGACGGGTGTGATGGCATCCGCATCAAGGACCGCCGCATCAAGGTTGATGTTGAGCGCGGCAGGACAGTCAAGGGGTGGAAGCCTCGCCGCCTGGGCGGCGGTCTCGGAGGCCGCGGGTACACCAAGACTGCTATGACCAGGCCTATGGGTCCCGGCGGGTTCGGTGGTGGCTTCCGCGGCGGTTTTGGCGGCGGCTTCAGGGGACGCGATCGCGGGTTCAGGGGTGGTGGCGGTGGCTTTGGCGGCGGCGACCGTGGATACCGCTCTGGTCCCCCCGGTGGACCTGGCGGTGGTGGGTATGGCGGCCGTGATCGTGGGTTTGGTGGTCCCAACGGCGGTCCGCCCAACGCGCCGAGCGGACCCGGTGGCTACGGCGGCCGTGACAGCAGACGGGACGGCCCCGGAGGTGGCGGTGGGTATGGCCGTGACGGCGGCGGCTCACGCTCATATGATGACAGATCGGGCGGCGGTGGCTACCGCGACCGCAACCCGAGGCAGTCTGGCAGCAACATGGAGCCCATCCGGCCGCGCGGCAACGAGAATGGTGGGTACCACGGCGGCGGCAGGGACTACGATCGGCCTCGGGACCACGACGACTCGCGTAAGCGTGGGTACGATGGCGGCGGCTACGAGGACCCGAGGAAGCTGCGCCGCTACTAAGCGCGACAAGCTACTGACGACAAGACCTGGTGAGATACACAACAACACACAATCATCATGGGTCTTGTGGTGGGTATCACTTTCTTCACTCTCATCATCACCATCCATCACTTTCTCTCGTCTTCGGCTCGAACATGAGGGTAAGCCGGCGCTTGACGTCAACGCCATGGAAGGTTACTCCAACCCGGTCAGGAAGGATACAACATCCCGGCAAGTCAAGCTGCAAATGCTGCCCGCCAACGTCAGGTCATTCACGGGCAAGGTAACCTCTTATCACTTTTCCTGCCTCATATTATCAGAGGGAAGTGAGCCCACCGGAACGGCCCGTCACCTGGACCTCTGCGGATGATTGGTCACCACCCCAACCTGGCAAATCCATCCATCATCCTCTGGAACGCCGATCATGCAACCAACACCTACCTACTCTAAAAGGTCATACCTCCGCCGGGCGGTAGGAGTGCACCCGCGGGAAGGTAACATTTTTATTTGTCTTGTATCTATTCTAGTCCATGGCGCGTTGTAACAAAAATGAAGGGAAGCGAGGAGAGTGAGATGGCTTTAGGTAATCATGCTTTAACTGTTTCCAATGAAGAGGTTGCACGGGAAGGTAAGGTCAGAGGTAGGGACATTCTTGTTTCTTTCCTACTCCTGGCCTGGACCAGTTAAAGCCGCCTGTCTATCTGAGAATAGTCGATTGTGTCCTGTTGTAGAATCCAAACAGTTAGCATCAGTAGACCCTCGAGTTGCTGATGAGGGCATCACGGAACTGGTAGACTTCCGGTCCAAAGTGACGACGAGCTGCTGACAGGAAATGCTCTATTCTTGTGTCTTTTTATATCCCCGTTCCTGATGACGCCAGTACATAACCCGAAACCCAGCCCGTCAAAAAGCTATGGTATCATGCAAAAGTACCCCTATTATGCACAATGAAAATCCACGACACAGAAAAACAAACCGACCCAGATCAGCGACCAGATCACTCATCATCCTCCTCCTCCTCGTCCTCCTCCATCTTCTCCGCCACCGCCACCTCCTTCTTCACCCGCTTCAGCCCCTCCCTAAACTTCTTCCCCTCCTCAAGCTCCGTCACCTCCCCGTCCGCCGCGCTCCAGTAAGCCAGCAACCCCACGTGGAACTCGCTCATGCACACGCTAAACAGCTTCAACAGCCTCGTCTGCCTCGAGTCCAGCGTCTGCCCCTCCTTGCAGATCGTGTACCCCTCCTCCCCACCGGCGGCGGACATGTCCGCGCCGAGCGACACCTTGCCCTTGTCCATGCGCGTCGGCATGCCCAGCCGGCGCAGCTCGGGCTCGAGCGTGTGCGCCACGGGCACGTCGTGCTCCGCGGGGACCTCGCCGCCCGTCGAGTAGACGATGCCCGGGGGCACGGTGAAGGTGCGCGTGGCGATGGAGCCAGCCCGGGCGAAGTCGACGTGGGTGAGGGACGAGAAGTAGCTGGCGATGGAGGCGGGCGTGCGGTTGGTGAAGAGCAGGCCGACGGAGCCTGAGAGGTAGCGGGTTAGGAGGTGCAGGCCGTCGGCTTGGGCGTCTTCGGGGGTAGTGCCCAGGGCGCGGGCGGTGAGCTTGGTTTTGCCGAAGAAGATGCTGCGAGATCAATGGTTAGATTTGGAGGGGATGGTTTAGGTTGAAGGGGCTTGCGCACCGGCAGTCGCTGAGCTCGCGGCGCACGTCCTTGAGGTAGTTGTTGCGCATGTTATCGATGTTGAAGACGATGCAGTGCTGGTACTGCGGGATGCACTCGCGGATGTTGGCGAAGAGCTTGTCCTTCTGCTCGCGGCCCTTCTTGGACACCTGGGTGAGGTTGAAGACCTTGGCGCGTTTTGACTTGGGCATGATGGCGGTTGTGGGATGATTTGGTACTGGATTAGGTGGCCGGTCAATGGGTTTGGGGGGTGATGCGGCAGTTTGTTTGAGTTTTCGGGCGTGGTGGTTTCTCGAGGTTGTTGATTATGCAACTGTCGAGGGGGTCGTTGTTGTCTCCAGCGGCAGCCAGTCCAGCGCTGCGAATCTCGACCTGGGAATTTTTTCTGCCACGGGAATTTTTGGGCGGTGTCGCCACCGCCCCGCCCAAACTGGGGACGATTGCAGAGCCCCGCTCTGATAGGCCGCTTGTTTTTCCATCCGACCAACTCCCTGCCAACACCAGGCTCTTTCAGATGGTGGGGGGGAAATGTATTTAACAGTCGGCCGTTGCCGAATTGTCTTTTTAGACGCCATTCGTAGTTAAAAGCTGAAGTGTCAAGAAGTCGGTTCAACCAGCGCGTCCTGCGCTCAACAAACCATGATGGCTATCTGGCTTAATAAACTACAGGGTTAGGGCTGAATGTCAGGATGTAATCGGACTCCGAGTGTTTGGTTTGATCCTCTCGGACAACCTGAAAGTTGTGGGAGTCTCGGATAGTATCCAAACACTCTCAGCAAATGGGAACTGGGAGAACGGACACGAGATTGACTACAGGGCTGGCGGTAATACCGAGTGACACGCCGCATGCTCTGTCCTACCTGGCAGTTCCAAGAGTGGCAGATGCTCTCCTAACCTGGAAGTTGACTCGTCTGTAACAGGTATGAAGTATGTACAAAGCATGGATGACACAGTCGGCCAAGAAGCCACGGCCCGTAGCATTGGGAACAGCGGCCTGGTGTCAAACCAACAGATTGAGAACAAACTCCAGATCGCAGGCGTCGGGCCGCTGAGGCTTGCATGCCATTCATGCTTTGCCAAGTGCCAAGATTGCGGGAGCTTATCGACGTAGTGCCTAGATCTTGGGGGCCCGCATTCGTCGCATTCGTCGTATTTGGTCGGGAAGAGACCCCTGATCCGGAGACTTCAAGGCTGAAAGATCAACCATCGGAGGTTTCTAAGCTCCGTATCTCCGCTTTCTCTCACACAAGAGATTGGTTGCACAGCAGCTCCCAATCCTCCATGGCATGCGTCATACGGTGACTCTTCGCGGTTGGAAGGATCCCAAAACACTCCGTGGTCTTACGGGGTCACAGTGTGTCTCGGGGCAAAGATGCGCGATCCTCTTCGGCAGCGACGGCAGTCCTCCGTTAACAAAGTGACCAGCCTGACCGCATCTCGTGTCGATGTTGTTCCTTGATGGATGCAGGCTGGATCCATTCGATGAACTGTGCGTGCGATAGAACCTTGCAATTTGCTGGGTGGGGCTCGAGACCAGGGTGTGGACCCCAGCCCACATGCAAGCAAGCGAGAACACGCAGACACAACGCCCCTTCTCCTGTGATTGTCTTGCTCGGGCCGGTGGCAAGTGCGAAGGCCGGGGCGTGTCTTTCTGAGAGGAAGGCAGTTGGAGGAATTGTTGGAGCTCGGGTAGTGGCAGGATCCTTGCCTGGTTCCGTCTGGGTCCATTCGAAAACAAGCGAGCCATTCTCGATTTGGCTGCCCGGAAAGATGAACAGGAACTTGTCGTTGGCGGTCGAGGGGCAGCGCTGAAAGCAACCAAATTATATATTCAGGTCCGACTGCTCTGCTCGGGCAAGCCTTTCGACCCTGCCGCTCTTTTTTCATCCCAGTGCTTCCATTGCTCCTAACTTCACTTCTGGTCCGCTCTTCAACTTAAGCCCCTCTTCTGTGCCTGCTGGTCGCCATCCAACATCGCGGATGAATTAAGACACATTCGGTAATTCCGAGCACGCTGCTCGTTGGACCAGTTCCTCCCGCCGTCACTGCTGTGGACGAGCACCTCGGCATTTTGCGAGCTTTAGCTTCCAGCCCCTCGCCGCTGGAGGCATTGACAACACAACTCTCATCCGAGTCCCTCCTGTGTCAACCTCACCATGGCCGACCCCATCACCGAGAAAGAGCCACAACCGGGCAACGTCTCGCCCGTTCAACACCCTAGCCATGACAATTCCTTCGAGAAACAGCCACAACCGGGCGACGTCCCGCCCGCTCGGGACACTAGCCACGACGGTTCCTCCGACGCCAACAAGGAACAGACCGTCGACCTCTCCAAGGTAGACAGCAAGGCCGTCAAAGATGAAGCCAACTCCGATCCATTTGCCCACCTCGACGAGCGCGAGGCCAAAATCCTCAAGGACCAGGTGCACACCCCCGATGTCCAGGTGGGACTGGCCACCCTCTACCGTTACTCGTCGCGCAACGACCTCATCATCATCTTTGTGGCCTCCATCTGCGCCATCGCCTCTGGTGCCGCCCTGCCTCTGATGACCGTTATTTTCGGCAATCTCCAGGGAACCTTCCAGGATTATTTCACGCCCGGGACGGGCATGACATACGACGAGTTCACCGGCGAGCTGGGAAGGCTGGTATTGTACTTCGTGTACCTGGCTATTGGCGAGTTCGTCACGGCGTACATTGCCACTGTGGGATTCATCTACACGGGGGAGCATATCAGCGCTAAGATCCGCGAGCACTACCTTGAGAGCTGCATGAAACAAAACATTGGCTTCTTCGACAAGCTGGGCGCCGGCGAGGTCACCACTCGCATCACGGCCGACACCAACCTCATCCAGGAGGGCATCTCCGAGAAGGTCGGCTTGACGATGCAGGCTGTCGCTACTTTCGTTGCCGCCTTCGTCATTGGGTTCATCAGTTTCTGGAAGTTGACCCTCATCCTGGTGAGCACCGTGGTCGCCCTCATGCTCTGCATGGGTGGTGGCTCGAGATTCATTGTCAAGTATTCGAGGCAGAACATTGCCGCCTACGCCCAGGGCGGTTCCATCGCCGAGGAGGTCATTAGCAGCGTGCGCAACGCCGTTGCCTTTGGCACTCAAGACCGCCTGGCCAAGCAGTACGACACTCACCTCATCCGTGCCGAGACCTTTGGCTTCAAGCTCAAGACCACCCTCGGCGTTATGGTCGCCGGCATGATGTGTATATTGTACCTCAATTACGGCCTGGCCTTCTGGATGGGTTCGCGCTTCCTCGTCGGCGGCGAGGTCGCTCTGAGCAAGGTCCTGATCGTCATGATGAGCGTCATGATCGGTGCCTTCAACCTCGGAAACGTCGCTCCAAACATTCAGGCCTTCACAACCGCCCTTGGCGCCGCCGCCAAAATCTACAGCACCATTGACCGCCCGTCTCCGATCGATTCGTCGAGCGACACGGGGCGCAAGCTCGAAAACGTGGTTGGCACCATCCGTCTGGAAAACATCAAGCACATCTACCCTTCGCGTCCCGAAGTGGTCGTCATGGACAACGTCTCGCTCAACATCCCTGCTGGCAAGACCACGGCGCTTGTCGGCGCCTCGGGAAGCGGCAAGTCGACTATCATTGGCTTGGTCGAGAGATTTTACTCCCCCATCGAGGGCACTGTGTTCTTGGACGATGTGGATATCACGACCCTCAACATCCGCTGGTTGCGTCAACAAATCTCGCTCGTGTCCCAGGAGCCCACCCTTTTTGGCACCACCATTTACGAGAACATTCGTCACGGCCTGATCGGCACCAAGTGGGAGAACGAGGGCCCCGAGAGACAGAAGGAGCTTGTCGAAGACGCAGCAAAGATGGCCAATGCACACGACTTCATCACCTCGCTCCCGGAAGGGTACGAGACAAACGTCGGCGAACGCGGGTTCCTGCTCAGTGGTGGGCAGAAGCAGCGCATTGCCATTGCCCGCGCCGTCGTTTCGGACCCCAAGATTCTCCTCCTTGACGAGGCAACGAGCGCCCTGGATACCAAGTCGGAAGGCGTCGTGCAAGCTGCTCTGGAAGTCGCCTCGGAAGGTCGCACCACCATCTCTATTGCCCATCGGCTGTCGACCATCAAGGACGCCCACAACATTGTTGTCATGTCAACGGGCCGCATTGTTGAGCAGGGCACGCATGACGAGCTCCTCGAGAAGCGTGGCGCATACTTCAACCTTGTCACGGCCCAGGCCATCGCCGCGGTCAACGAGATGACGGCCGAGGAGGAGGAGGCTATTGATCAGGAGGAGGAACAGCTCCTTATTCGCAAGGCCTCGAATCGCAACAACTCCACACCCGACGACCCCGATGACAACATCCAGGCCAAGCTCGACCGGAGCCAGACTCAACAAAGCGCCAGCTCGATGGCCCTGGCTGCCCGGAAGTCCCAACCTGGCAAGAAGTATGGTCTGTGGACTCTGATCAAGGTGATTGCCAGCTTCAACAGGCAGGAGTGGAAGCTGATGTTGGTCGGCCTGTTCTTCTCTGCCATCTGTGGTTGTGGCAACCCGACGCAGGCCGTCTTTTTCGCCAAGCTGATCAGTGCTCTGTAAGTGTTCCCTCTTGCCATTCATCGTCTTCAACTCTGACAAAAGTCACAGCTCCGTCCCTGTCTCCGAGGCCACGATTCCGCACATCAAGTCCGAGGCGTCTTTCTGGAGTCTCATGTACCTGATGCTCGCCTTCGTCATGCTCATCTCGTTCGCCATCCAGGGCGTCGTTTTTGCCAAGTGCAGCGAACGGCTGGTCCACCGGGTGCGCGACATGTCGTTCCGGTCCATGCTCCGCCAGGATGTCGAGTACTTTGATCTCGACGAGAACTCGGCTGGTGCTCTGACGTCCTTCCTTAGCACTGAGACGACGCAGGTTGCTGGCCTCAGCGGTTCCACTCTCGGCACACTTGTTCTGGTGTTCACAACTTTGGTTGCTGCGTGTACGGTTGCGCTCGCGATGGGTTGGAAGCTGGCGCTCGTGTGCATCGCGACCATGCCCATTCTCATCGGCTGCGGCTTCTTCCGCTTCTGGATGCTCGCTCACTATCAGCGGCGTGCGAAACAGGCCTATTCCAGCTCGGCCAGCTATGCATCGGAGGCTATCACCGCGATCCGCACTGTTGCTGCGCTGACCCGCGAAGAAGACGTTCTCAGCCACTACAAGGCGGCCCTTGCCGAGCAGCAGCGATCCAGCCTCATCTCGGTGCTCAAGTCCAGCTCGCTGTACGCCGCGTCGCAGTCCGCCATGTTCCTCGCCTTCGCCCTTGGCTTCTGGTACGGTGGCACCTTGATCGCCAAGTACGAGTACGACATGTTCCAATTCTTCATCGTCTTCTCGTCTGTCATCTTCAGCGCCCAGTCTGCTGGTACGGTCTTCAGTTTTGCACCTGACATGGGCAAGGCCGTTGAGGCGTCCCGCGCGCTCAAGACTCTCTTTGACCGCAAGCCGACCATCGACACGTGGTCTTCGGGCGGCGACAAGGTCGAGGCGGTCAACGGCACCATCGAGTTCCGCGACGTGCACTTCCGCTACCCGACCCGCCCGGAGCAGCCCGTGCTCCGCGGCCTGAACCTGTCCATCCAGCCCGGCCAGTACGTCGCGCTCGTCGGCGCGTCCGGATGCGGCAAGTCGACAACCATCGCCCTCCTCGAACGCTTCTATGACCCGCTCGCCGGCGGCATCTACGTCGACGGCAAGGAGATCAGCACGCTCAACATCAACGAGTACCGCAGTTTCATCGCGCTCGTGTCGCAAGAGCCGACGCTGTACCAAGGCACCATCAAGGACAACATCATGCTCGGGGCGCCGCACGAGGTCACCGAGGAGCAGATCATGTTTGCGTGCAAAGAGGCCAACATCTTTGACTTCATCCTGTCGCTCCCGGACGGCTTCAACACGGTCGTCGGTTCCAAGGGCGCGCTGCTCAGCGGCGGGCAGAAGCAGCGCATCGCCATCGCGCGGGCCCTTATCCGCGACCCCAAAATCTTGTTGCTCGACGAGGCCACCAGCGCCCTCGATTCGGAGAGCGAGCACGTCGTCCAGGCCGCGCTGGATAAGGCCGCCAAGGGCAGGACGACGATTGCCGTGGCGCATCGTCTGAGCACCATCCAGAAGGCGGATATCATCTATGTGTTTGACCAGGGGCGGATTGTGGAGAGGGGCACGCATGTCGACTTGATGAAGGCGAATGGAAGGTATGCGGAGCTGGTGAATTTGCAGAGCTTGGAGAAGAATAGGTGAACTCTCAACGAAGAGGAGGAAGTTGGTTGGTTGGGATCATATGATACAGGCGTTTTTGGGTATAAATACGTGCATGCATACATGCTTGGGACGGGTTAGATTTGGCGGCGGCCTTTGTGTGCTGCGTGACGGGTGGATGGTTATACAGCGAGGGTAGAGAAGCGAATCGCCACTACGTACATTGTATAGAGAAGCGACTTGGTTTGTGTTATGATCACGATGGTGTCTCACCAGGCGGCAGTTGTCCTTAGGTGGTGTTTTCATTCGGATGTCTGATATTGCAACTGAGATCTCGAGCTCACAAGCAGCCCGAGGATGAAGACATTAGAAGCGTCAATTGCTTTGTATTTTATCCCTTCGAAATAAGGTACATACTGTGTAAACCCGCTTCATCAAAAGCTTGTTTGGGGCTTTCCGATCCGATCCCACTGACCCTTCCTGCTGGGTTCAAGAACCAGTCATTGGCTGACGTGGCCAGGGCCGAGAACTTGCCACCACCTCGCCGCCTTGATCTTTGAGTCTCAAAAGACCAGGAACTTCCCCACCAACCAACCAACATCCCACCACACCTCTCGCCTTCGGTAGCCGCCCGCTTCAGCCTTACCATACACTCTTTAAAACGTGGGGGAACCTTGAATCTAAAAAGTTGCCAGCTGTCCTTTTGGGCTTGTTTTACTTTTCAGCCTTACGCCAGCCGTGTCTGGCTCTTTTTCTCGACACCCACCTCCAGAGCGCCGGCGGGTCTTTACAACCTATTAGCACATTCAGCCGCGACGACCTCACTCTTCAACAACCCGTCTGCAACTCGAGCCGGGCACAACAACAACAGAACAACATACCGACGCCCAGCACGGGCCAAACAACCCACCCAAAATGCGCCTCTCCAACAACCCACCCCCCTCCTCTACCTCCCTATCCCTCCTCCTCCCCCTCCTCGCCCTCTTCTCCGACACCACCCTCGCCGCACGTCCCAAAGATGCCATCCTCCTCTCCGAGGTACGCCCCTCCCCCATCCTTCAATCTCTCCCTCACTCAGCCAACTAAATCCTCCCCCCTCACAGGTCAAATCCCTAACCCTCTCCGCCACCCGCAAAACCACCTCCCGCCGCGTCCCCCCCATCCCCCAACTCACCTGCGCCGGCCCCGCCCCGCTCTGCAACCTCCTCTCCCCCCCTTCCCCCAACCCCCCCACCTCTTTCTGGTCCTCCCCCTCCACCCCCAAGGGTGGCGGACTTAGCACAATGCGCTGCCTCAACACCGGCTCTTCCTACACCTCCCAAGACATCGAATGGTCCTGCACGGCCACGCTCCCCTCTTCCTTACAACTGGATCAGACAGAGGTTATCTGTGAGGGGTACAATGGGCCGGATGATGTGTATGTGCTCAAGGGGAGTTGCGGGGTGGAGTATACTTTGAGGTTGACAGAGGAGGGGGTGAGGGAGTATCCTGATTTGGCGAGGGAGGTGGGGCAGGGGGGGAGGGGGAGGCATGGGTTTGGGGAGGGGGAGAAGGGGGGGTGGGGGGCGGTGGGGTTTATGGTGCTGTTTTTGGGGGTGTTGGGGTGGATTGTGTATAGTGCTTTTTGGAGGGCGAGGGAGGCTGGGGCGAGGGTGTTGGGAGGGGGGAATGGGAGGGGTGGTGGTGGTGGTGGTGGAGGAGGGGGAGGAGGGGGAGGAGGGGGATGGGGGCCGGGTTGGGGGCCTGGTGGGGGTGGTGATGACCCGCCGCCGCCGTACCCTGGGACTGGGCCCGCGCCCCCGCCGAAGCCGAGTTCATCGACGACGCCGGGGCAGCAGCAAGGGTGGAGGCCTGGGTTTTGGTCTGGCGCGGCTAGTGGTGCTGCGGCAGGGTATCTTGCGGGGAATCGGGCACAGCGGAACAACGAGCGGAACTATGGCCGGGGAACCAGGCCCTGGGGATATGACGAGTACGAAACGAGGAGTTGGGGATCGGGATCTGGGTCTGGCTGGGGAGGTGGGAGGACGTCAAGCGGAAGCAGTTCGGGATCGGGTTCGCGACACGAGAGCACAGGCTACGGATCGACCAGTCGCCGCTGAGGACGAGGGGTGAAGAAGATATCTGGGAATCAATAAACCTCCGCTTTGTAGTAATCGATACCACAGCGTCAACGCCGGCTCTATATCCTGCTACCCCCAAGACTAAAAGCGCCAGCGACGTGCCTGAATAATGCCCACTCCCGTCCAACGCGCACGCCAACCCTAATATCACACCGCTAAAGTACATTTGGTAGCCAACAACCTAGCTTCATACATGCGTCCATCATGAACTCTCGCCCGGCCTGCTCTGTCCGCTGACATTGCCAGCTGGAACTGACAGGGAAATAAATGGCGACTTCTGTCTTGCTCCTCAATCATCCTTGGCGCAGCAGCGCGCTGCGTCTTCACATCCCGATGCTGTGCGCAAACCCGTTATAGATGGGCAGCCATGGCATCGGAGCGATCGAAGGCCTTGTTGCAACTCGGGCACTTCCTCATCCGGTTCGCTAGGCGGTCGTCGACACAGTTGTTGCAGAAGACGTGGCCGCAGCCTTTGAGAATGGTGTTCTTGAAGTTGCTCCGACATACGGAGCAGATGACCAGATTCTGTACCCAGTTAGCATGATATCTTGATCACAAGCATGAGGGGCACTCACCCTGAGCGCCTCTTCCTCCTCAGACGAGTTGCTCTGGCACTTCTGCTTCCACTTGCTGCAGTCTCTGGTGATCTCCTTGACGTCCACTTTGGCCTTCTCCAGCTCCGTCTCAGCCCTCAAAAGTTGCTCCTTCATGGAAGCGACTTGGGCGTCCTTCGCTCGTACGAGGTCGGTGAGGCTGGATATTTGCGACTTGCACGAGTCGGCTTTTCGTGTCGCGTCGGCCGCTAGCTGCTCCAATCTCTTTTTCTCCGCCACGGTGGTGGCAATTTCCTGCTTGAAGGCCGCGATCTGTTTCTCAAAATTCCCGATAAGAGTCTTGTTCGCTGTCTCGACATCCTTCAGCTGAGAGATGATTTCCGAGCTCTTCCCGTTCTGTGCCCGCAGCGACCGAATCTCGTTTATCCGAATGTCCATGTCCTTCCGCGCTGCGAAGTACTTTTGGTCCGCCTTTCCCTTCTCAGCAATAAGCGTAGCCACCCGGTCCTCAAGCGCGGTGTAGTCCATGACCTTCTTGTGCGCCAGAGCCATCGACTTCTTGTACGACTTTTCAAGAAGCGGCAGCTCCTTGTTGATCGCGGAGAAATCCTTTTCCAGCTTGATGTACCGCGCGCGTAGATCTTCCCCAGCGAGGGCTTCGAGATCTGGCCGCGGATCTGACATGGTCGTGTCTTCGCTTGGCCGTATCCGGTCGAGCTCCGATTCCAGTTCGGCAATGCGATCCGCCTGGGCCTCCACCAATTCCTTCAACTGGGTGGGGGCGATCTTCTCTTGCTCCTGGCTCGCTTTGCGCATCGCCACGTCGGCAAACAACTCGTCGCGGGCCGAGCGGATTCGGGTGAGGTCCTGGTCCTTTTGCTGAAGTTGGTCCTCCAGTTCCGAAGCAACAACCTGTGCCTCGGTCTCAAGCTTGACCTTCCACTCGGTCCTTTCTCCACGCAGCCTCTCCGCTTCCTCACGGAGCTGCTTATTCGTGGCCTCGAGATGGTTGATGCGTTTGATCAGGTCTTCATTCTGCAACTTGAACTGCTTGAAGACGTCGGTCCGCGCGTATTCCTCGTCCGTTACCGCGTCCTTCTTAATTTTGAAAGTCGAATTCTCCTCCACGAGCGCCTTGTTTTCGGATAATGCGGCTTCGAGTTGTTGTTTCTGCTTGGCCACGACGGCCATCGCCTCCTGGTATTGCAGTTTGAAGGCCCCGCTGTCTGCGTCCGATGTCGAGCTGGCGCCGTTTTCGTCCTTGGAGGTCGCGAGGGAGGTGGCGCCAGCCAGCGCTTGTTGCTCCAGCTTCTGCACTTGAGCACTCTTTGCGCGGTCAAGCTTACGTTCCGCCTTGATCACCTTCAATGTCGCCTTGTCGTACTGGTCCGAAAGCGATGCATTTTGGGTCTCAAGCCGGTCGACCTTGACGACCAACTCCTTCTGCTGGGCCAGCAGGGATTTGACCTGGGATTCGAGCTGAACGACTTCGGGTTTGACGTCGCCTCGCGCACCAGCTAGTCTCTTTAGTATCGCATCGGTTTTCGCCTTGAATGTCTTCCCTTTGTCGCCGAGGTGCCTCTGGAAATCCTTGCTGTCCTTGAAGGAGAGGGCGGAGCCGGGTGACAAATCTGCTGAACTGCGAGAGGATACTGAGCCCTCAACAAGAATTTCGAGTTCTTGCAATAGCTAGGTAGGCGCTGTCAGCTGGGTCCACGGAGGTGTGCTGAGAGATGCCAGACGTACCTGGAGCACCCATGCGTCGACTATCCTGATGTGGTCGTCGTGATCGGTCGAGTTCTTCTCAAGCTCTAGGACGCGACTCTCCAGGTTGATCTTCTCCCGCTTGTACTCGAGCATCTGGCGATAGATGGCGCCTTTCTGGTATTCCTGCACACACAACCGGGTCAGCCGGGCCGCCGCTTGAATCGCCGCGAAAGAGCTTCATGTACATGGTAGCGAAGAACCAGCGGAGTGATGGTGAAGAGGAGGAGGGCACTGAAAGCAGGGGAAGGCCTGGGAGCCGGGCGTGCTGTTTCCAGCAGGCCGCGCATTAGCCACGGTCAAGGCGAGGAAACCCTGAGGGACGATCGCGTTGGATGGCCGCGGTCGCCCAAGGAGAAGAGGCAGCGGCATCGGCGTCGGCACAGACCCAGGCCGGGGCAGAGCGGGATGATGACGACGCAGGGGGCGGTCGTGTGACACACTCACCTCAATCCAAGCCTCCTCCTTCATGTCGGCGGAGTCATCCTTGGACTTGCTGCCGTTGACAGCCTGGCGCTTGCTGGGCGGCGCGCCATCGTCGACCGCGCTGGACGCGGGTCTCTTCCTGTCCTCCATCTTGGCGAGAGCGGCAGGACGGGGCAGGGCGGAGGTCGAAGTGGCAATCGGCATCAGAAAAGGCGCAGCGACAGGAGGAAAACGGGAGCAAGAGTCGAAGAAAGATTAAAAATGGTATTCCGAAAGCGGGAGAGCGGCCGAATGGGCGCCAGTCGTGCTGGGCCGGGGCGACTACCGCCAGAAAAATGAAGCTGGACGGGCTGAAAGGGCGAGTGCCGGTGGTGGAAAAGGAGTGTGCGGTTTGGGGAACGGGAACAACTTTGGCTCTTTTGGCAAGGACCGAGAGAAAGAACGGGTCTTCGAGTTGCAAGTGACCGAATCGACCAAGGAAAGCGCATTTTCGAATGCAGCGGGGCTGCGCTAGGCCAATCCTGGTGCTAGCGTGCCGCCTATGGTCGTATCCACCTCCCGCCCAGGGGTGCATCTGCCAGAAACTAGAAACATCCCCCCCGCCAATTCGCGATTTCGTCCATCAATTCAACTTTCACGTCCGCCCTCTTTGCTTCCCAAGCAGAACAATCCACGAAAGCACCCCCGATAAGAAGGATTATCTGAGGGATTGCCATCAGTACGGACTGTTCCGACACTCCGATTTTTTAACCCACAGTTCTCAACGAATGCGCGAGTAAACACGCTTCCCTTGCGAGCAAACGGTGTGTGCTGCGGGGCACTGAACCACCACCATGTTAAACAAGAAAACCGCCTTCAAGCCCAAGGCTGCCATCCGCCGCCCACCGCCTGCGTCTGCGCCCCAGGCCTCCCAGCGTCCGTCGCCCGCCGAACCGTCGAAGACTCCCGCGCCCCAGGAGCCAACCGCGCCGTCACACCCCGCTGCTGAACCGAGCCCGAATGCCCCTCCAGTTTCGGCCAATGCACCAGCAGCAGATATCGTAGCGCCTGCACAGGCGCGGGGGAAGGATGTTGGGAAGAGTGCGGCAGAAGAAGCACCGCGGAGCAGCGTCAGCTCGACTGCGACAATTGTGGTTGCAGAGGGAAGGGAAACGGCGACTCCAGCCCAGTCGAAGGCGGCGCCAGTGCCTACGCTCTCCGGGACAACAGTCGCCGGCAGCGCAAATGTAGCCGCGGCTGATATTCCATCGAAGGCACCGACTGTCCAGGCCGCGACCAGGCAACCCTCCAGCACCACTCCCACGCCCGCCCCGATTCCACCTACCACCCAGCCCATCTCAGCAGCCCGCGTACAAGTCGCCGCTCCCAAAGACCAGTCGGTCGAAGAAGCGGTTTCTCCGACTGGATCTGCTACTCCGGTGCAACCGACTCCGGAACCTGTCCAGCCCCCTAATCAACAGACCGAAGCGGCAAAGCCAGCACGAAGCCGTAAACGCGCGACAGCCGCAGCAACTGCTGGCGATTCTGGTGAGCCAAGCATCCGTGCTCCTGCCGCAAAACGACCGCGAAAGAGAGCCGCTGCGCTTCCAGGCGAAGAGGGATACCAACCCGCCGTTCTAAGGGCAACACGGAGCCGAAAGCGTGACGCGTCCACCACAGAAGACGGAGCCGTCGAGGAAGAGGGCGAAGAGGGACCAGCACGGCTGAAAAGGAGGCCTCCTCCGCGGGCGCAGCGCGAGGCGACACCCCCCGATGCCGAGGCCGTCGAGATAGACATCACCCAAGTTAAGATGGCGGATCTAGCCAAGGACATGCACATCGGCAAGAAGTTCAGCCTGCACGACGAGCTTATGGAGCGCGAGCGTGCAAAGCGACTTCGCGCCCAAGAGCGGCGAAAGCGGCAACAAAACGGCGAGGAGGACGCTGACGACGACAACACCAACACCCCCATCAAAGAAGGCGAAACCCCCGCGGCCAGCAGTTCCACCGACGCCAACACCAGCACCCTACCCACCCCCGCCGCGGGCACCGGCACCGAACCCACCACCACCGACCCCGAGCCCTCCGCCTCCAACCGCGCCCCCATCGGCGAAACCTACCAAATCATCGACGGCGAAATCGTCCTCGATCACCGCTCCCTGCAAGTCGACCGGCACGCACGCGCGCGCGAAGAAGCCGGCGAGCTCGTCGAGATCGAAGAAAACGACTTCACGCACCACACCACCACCGCCACCTACCTACGCCGCAACCTGAAACCCCAACAATGGACCGACGACGAGACCGAGCTCTTCTACCAAGCCCTCTCGGCCTTCGGCACCGACTTCGACACCATCTGCCGCATGTTCAAATCCAAAACCCGCAAGCACATCAAGCTCAAGTTCAACCGCGAGGAGCGCGTCAACCCGGCGCGCATCAACGCCGCCCTGGTCGGGCAGAAGACGGTCAGCATCGACATGGACGCATACAAGAAGGCCACGGGCCAGGAGTACGAGACGGCCGAGGCGATTTATGCAGAGCAGCGCAAAGCCGAGGAGGAGTTTGAGGCGAGGCAGAAGGCGCTGGAAGATGAGAAAGCGGAGGAGGTGCGGAGGAAGAAGGAGGAGGTGCTGGCGCAATTGAATAGTTCCGTTGGGGAGGAGGGGCTGAAGAAGGGTGGGAAGGGGAGGGGGAGGAAGAAGAAGCAGAATTTTGTGGGGTTGTAGAGAGTTGGGGGGGTATTTGTTGCCTGGATTCTTTCGTTCAACGTTGCGTTTTCAGATTTTGTTACAGGACTCGGGTTACAAAACGGATGGTGCAGTGCATTGGTCATTTGGGAGGAAGTGGCTGCTTGGTTGAAGGATTTCAGGGGGGTTTATTGATTCTCAAGAAGCCAACAAACAGCTTCGTTGCCAGGGGGGAACTAGGAGGACTGTTGCATAGAGGATATTGTAAGAAATTACTTACCAGAAGGAATACATTGATACCCGCTTTCCATTACAACCAACCCGCTGCATAGCTGAGTTAAGTATGATGACGAACCTGCAGTCCGTCAGAGATCATCATCTCAGACGCAGAGTATTCCAACTTCAGCATCCAACATCCATTCACCACTCTACCCTCCTCACTCACGCAATCAGTAAAAGTGTAACGCGCTGTCAAATTCCTCGTCTGAAAAAAGACGTCTCTTGTCAGGATGTACTAAGAATCCATTATCAGGTTCCGGGGGCCGCTCAAGGGCGCAAACAAACTCCTCCCCACCCCGAAACCGCAAGATATCAACCCCTGCCACAGGCGGCATCGCTTGAAGCAAGCAGCTTCCACCGTCTCCCTTCCCTCGACGGCTATCTCTCCCTTCCACGCCTATCCCTCGTTTCATTAACCACACGCCACTGTTAGCCAGTGGTGGTTCCTATTGCCTGTTTGACGAAATCGGTAACCACCACTTTGCGTCTGCCAGGGAAAATGATGCTGCTGGGAAGATAAGATGGGGCGCCCCAGAGACCAACCACCACCATATGTTTATTCCCATCCACATCTCCCATCCTCCCCATCCTCCCCATCTGCCCAAACTCTCATCCTCTCGTCGTCTCATCCGAAACCCAGAGTGCCGAGCCGAGCTCAATCCCCTAACCCAAACCTACCCCCCTTATCGCAGTCCTACCGCAACCAACGAGAAGAAGCGTACGAAACCAGGGGCGATGGCCTCCCTTCACCCACCAGAAACTCCAAAAAAAATGAGGGTATTGTGAAGTTACTGCAGGTTCAAGTCGTCATCATCATCCGGCTGGTCGAAGAGAAGGTTGGCAGCCAACTCCTCGTTCTTGTCGCAAGCAAAGTACGCCTGGACAGCCTGTTCCTGCGTGAAGCCCAGGCGAGTCAGCCGCTCAATCGCGTCGTGCTCCTCCTGTGAGACCTGGATCTGGGTGGCGCCAGGGGGCAGCGGCGCGTCGTCGTCGCCCGATGCCTCGCTGAGAAGCCCCAGGAACTGGTCCGGGTTCTGAGCGATCAGCTGGGCAAGCTGCGGGTTGCTAGCACCGAGCTGCTGAAGGATCGGCTCAAGCATCTGGGGTTGCTGCTGTACAACCTGGCGGAGCTGCTGGAACTGGGCGTTGGAGCGGAGCCAGTCGAGGTTTCCGAGCCCCTGGCCTTCTGCACCCGCAGCGCCGCCACCGCGCGCTCCAGAGCCGCGAGCCTGAGCGGCCAGGTCAAACAGGTTCACGGGCTCGTCACCGCCGGCGGCGGGGGCTGGTGAGGAAGCAGCCTGGGCAGTCCCGGAAGTCTGAGCAGCCTGGCGGGAAGCAGGCGCTTCCTGGCGGGCGCTCTCTGGGATACCCTACGAAATATTAGCCACTGTAAGCCTCTATACTAGTTCCGTCTGGCGCAACATACAGTAAGGAGATACTCCACAGCACGCTCGGGGTTATAGAAGGCAGCGCGCATCGCGGCATCGATCTCGGTGCGCGGGAAGCCCATGGCCTCCATGTTGGCAATAGCCTCGGCACGCGCCTCGCCCATCGCCAGGGCATTGGCGTCGCTAGCGCCAGCCTCGGCGGTGGCAGTGCGGTTCGGGCTCGGGGTAGAAGGAGCGGCGGCGGCGGTGCCGGAGGCCGGGGCAGGGGCCGCGGGAGGCGCCGGGGTCGCGGTTGTCGCGGGAGCGGGGGTCGCAGGCGGTGCGGATGTGGACGCCTGCGCGGCGGGTGCAGGCGCAGGCGCAGGCTTGACCTCCTTGGGCTGCAGTCGGTGTCGTTAGCTGTATCCATGCATGCATAACTGTTCCAACGCACCTTGTTGACCACACAGACGACGAAGCCCTTCTCCTCGATCTTGTACGACTCTAAGGTATCATCGTCCTTAAGGATCTTGCCTGTAGTGTGGGGTTAGCAAATCGCCAAAGCCATGACCAGACGGTGTTCGGGTTGGGGGCATACCAGAGTAGATGAGCTTCTGGTTCTTGGGCTCCCAACCCCGCTCCTCGGAAACCTTCTGCTTGAGAGCAGAGACCTATAACACCCATCAGCTGCCAGCCCCTGTGTGAAACCCCAATGATAGCAGCAATTTGGGGCGCTTGTTGTCCGTTGATGTTGCTGAGGAAGTTGCCCGAACATCGAGCACCTCGGCGGGGAGGCGGCCATCAGAGCTTGAGAAGGGGTCACCTACGAGGGCGGTCGGCTCGATCTCGATGACGAACTTCTGCTGCTTCAAATCCTGTACGCGAGAGATGAATGAGCATCTGCTCCAAAGCACCCACACATGCTTCGCACGGGCACTAGTTTCGGGCACGGAAAGCTGGTGTGGTTTCAGCTCCCCCGGGTGCAACATACCTTGATCGTCACCTTCATGATGGGCTATTTGATGCCGGCGACGGCTGCTTTCTAGGATCTGTCTGGGGTGATATTTGCGAGGTGAAGAGGGAAGAAATGCCGGCCGTCGCAGATGGTCTGGCGATTTATCGAGCTGGAGGCTTGGGGGCCGTGATTTGTTCCGTGGCAAAAGGCAGGAAGATGGAAGGCAGCATGCGATGAATCAACCGATCTGAAAGGAAGAAGCACTGGCTCTTGCTGTGGTCGAAGTGGGGCAGTTGGAGCACGCGGCGGGCTGTCGCCTAGCAGTGGGAGGCCCCGCTTTTTCTTGCCTGGGCCCGGCTGGACTGCGCCAGCGCTGTCGTCTCGCCAACCAGAACCACCTGGAGATGCAACACTCAGCTCAGTATGACAGAGGCCATCAGATGATAACTGCACGGTGGATTCTGAAGGCGCAGTGGCTTGTTGTTTTGAATTTGACTATCGTGAGGATGTTTGTCTGGACATGATTTCTATTTTTCTACCCTCCAGCCATCCCCTCCAAGGCCGACTTTTCCTGTCCGTCCTACCTGATCTTATCCTTTTCGAACGCCGCGCTAAGTATCATCACTGGTATCTTTCCCCCAAACCCAAGCCAAGCACAAATGAAAGCAGCGGCCTGCAGACCTCTCGTCATGACGAGCTTCATCACACCCCTTGCTGAGCAACCCTCCTCTCCTCCTCCCCAACCGTCCTCGACCGCCTCACCTTGTTATACCGCAAGCTCCCCCTTGGCGATGGAGTCCCCGCACCCAGAACCCACTCCGGAATAGGCGGCGTCATCTTCCTCTCCCCCTCCGCCACCACCCTCCTCCTCCCCCCCATCTCCAGCACCTCATCCTCCTCCTCGCGGATCCCCTCCTCAGGCGAGATACTCCCCGCCCTACTCCTCACCCCCCCAACAAACGAGTCGCACGACTCGGCCCTGCCCAGCGGGCTCGGCACTGTCGGCAGGCTCTCGCTGCGCAGCCGCCGCATGCTCTTGATGCTGCGGATGCTCTGCTTGTCCCCCGCAATGATCTGGCCCGCGTTCGGCGCCGCGACGACCACCGTCCCGGGAGTCGCGCTGGGCGGAGGGACGGGCGAGTCCGAGCGGAACAACGGGTGGATGTGCGCCTCGCTGTTGGCCTCCTGCTGTGTGAAGGCTGCGCGCTGCGCTTCGATGATGCGCGTTGATACGGGGCTGAAGCTGCGGCTTCTGCGCCGGGCGCGCGGCGGTTCGAGGATTTCGACCGGTGTGCCCGGGCTAGGGCTGCGGCTCGTTGATGGACTGGCTGGAATGGGTTCGAGGAAGCGGGTTAGGGGTGGCGACGAGGACTCGAGGACGGTTTGGCGGTTGTCGGGGTCGACTGCTGACGTGTCCCAGGAATCGAACCCTTCTACTGTTGAGCGCGTCCTAGATTGACGAGGGCTTGTCGTGTCGAGGGAGGGTGGGCGGTGAGATGACCGACGGCTGACGGACAGCAGACGCGTCCTAGAGTTCATGGGCCGCACCACGGTCGAGAGGGATGACCGAAGCGAGGTTATCGTCTCTGTGGCCGAGCGTCCACCGCTTGATCCTGGTGGTGTTGGCGATTCGAAGGAGCCACTCTCCTTCTCTGTGATGGGGGCCGTTTCGTGGTAAGGGATTGACTTGACGTTCGGGAGCGGCTGGTTGCTTCCATCGGCGCCCGGGAAGAAAAGGTTCGAGCCCTGATTTCTCCCGGCGAGGAAGTGGCAGACGAAGAAGGCGAGCTGTGTCGCAAACGCCAGGCCCAACACGACTGCAGATCCGACCATGAAGTTCGTGGCCTTCGTGCCGAGAATGGTACTCAACGGAACATCAACCACCTTGCTGAGCAGGGCAAGGTTCGATATCGACAAAGCGGTAGCCACCGTGCATAGCAGCAAACCCGCTTTGAACCAAACGTCTCTTAAACTCCTTCGCTGGCCGTTTGGTGCCCATGGTGCGACATGGGCGAGACTGAGGCAGGGGATGGCGACAAAGATGATGGCTTCGAGGACGGCGGCAACGATGGCTGTTGCCCTGACTGATGGGGCGCGGTCGGCCGGTGACCGGGCCAGGATGATATGGATACCCATGATGGCTGTCGTCGGGAGGAACGCTATCGCTCCCAGCAGGGCTGGGAGGCTGCGGGGGATCGCCATCTTCGGCAGCTCCTGGAATCTGGGGCGCCGAGCTCAGGGTGAGACAGACCCAGTCGAAGTTAGGATGCTGAAACGGGTTTTATCGAATGCCCTTGGTGGTCGGGGCCGGTTGGAAAACGGGAGACTGCGTGTACCCGTCCGGGACGGTCGGCCGAAGGCAAGCT
The DNA here is from genome assembly GCA_004802645.1 of Amesomyces nigricolor. Taxonomy (NCBI): domain Eukaryota; kingdom Fungi; phylum Ascomycota; class Sordariomycetes; order Sordariales; family Chaetomiaceae; genus Amesomyces; species Amesomyces nigricolor. Next base: position 1,317,797 of record SRKS01000004.1, read on the forward strand.
GGGGCCACCCGTTCCTCCTCTTTCAATTTCAGGAAGGGCCTCCCTTCGACACAACGCCCAGCAGAACTCCTTCCCTGCGGCTCTGCTGACTTCCGACGGGTTAAAAAAAACAGGCGCTCAAACTTCTGATTCCCAGGGCAAAAGGAGGTCGAGGTAGCTTCCAGGTCGAGGTCAGTATGTTTGGCCAGGACAGGAGCTTTCAGTCAACGGGTCCTGGGGGATGACGGTGCTATAAGTCGAACGAGGTTCACCAGACGTGTTCCTGATGGATGACCACGTGTGGCACCGGTGCTATGGACTAGCCGGGCCTGGGAGACACAATTGGTCTGTATGCCGCGGCGAGTGCGAGGTGTGAAGAGTGTGTTATGCCGAGGGATGAGAAGACGAGAAGGTCCAATGCTGCTAATCCCAAATCTTCCAGGATCCCGTCCGCAATGTCCCGAATGGGCCAGATGTCTGGAGGCAGAGAGCCAAACGAAGGATATCTCGGTGCTGTGGGAGAGAAGGAAGCCACAACCAGACAGCAGAGGAAACGAAACGAAGGGACGAAATTTCGAAAGCAGAACCTGCGACTCGGCCGCCCGTTCTTGACGTGGGTTTCCCCGGCTAAATGTAGCAAACCACAGACCTCAGAGCAGCCAGCAGCAGAGGCGGACGCGTCCCGGATCGCGTGGAGATTCCCTTGCTGGGGGCGGCCCCGGGGCCAACCTTTGTTGTCGCCCAGTCCTGCAGGTTGGATGCCGTGCCTTGCTGGGCAGCGTGGTGTGGAGGGGGTGTGGGCGGGATGGAGCCGTTGCCAGCCCTGGCAAGGGAGTGCCCCTGCTCGCTTGCGTGATTGCGGCCCCGCTCGGGTCTGGGAGGGTGACATGGGGCTTCCTGGTGAGCTGGCCAAGGCTGGCAGACAAGGCAGAAGCAGCAAGATCGAGCCGATCCATCGCGATGCTAGCGCATGTCATCTCATCATCCCTCTCTCTGTCTTTGAGATGTGACATCTCAGCACAACTGACGGGAGCTGCTGCGGCATTCAATGCTTCAAGCCTCCAACAATTGTTTGTCCTGAAATTCCTACGATTGGCTGAAAAGGGAAGGCAGCTGTTGGATGGGATTGTTCCAATCAGCTCCAAGTTTTGGCTAGCTCTCCCTCGATTAACATTACGGCCGGTGAAACCTCTGCGACCCCGTGAGGCGATTGGTGGCTCGATGACGATGAGGATGAGACCAACATGTCAATGCCAGATCCAGTGGCTCGAGCAAACACCAACATCGTCGCCCCAAGGGCCGCACAAGCACAAATCGAGGGCGCTTCGGATGGGTCGGACAATCCATCTGACACACAGCAAAGGGGTGGGATGTGTCGCACAGCAGGTCCTCGGCAGGAGACTACTACATGTTGTGTATAAAAGCTATCTTATAACACCGGCTCTCCTTCTTCAAATGGCTGGCCCTCCGTCTCATTGCGAAAGCATTGTTGGCGGGCTCACCGGCGACAGACCGTCTGCCTCGGCCTGGGTCGGCCAAGCCATCGCCAAACGGCCACAGCAATCAGCGGTCGTCTCGTAACTTCTTTATTTTACTGCCATTTCCGGGCGAACTCGTAGCTTCTCCGGTCGGTATGTGACTCTCTCATCAACCGGTTCCTGGGGCCGTGACAAACCGTCTCATGTCTCCCAACACCAGACGAAGGCCGAATCTGAAGCAGCCGGAGCCAACCGGCCCGCAAACAATTGCCTTGAGACCACGGGTCCACATGGCTCGCTTCACCTTGCTTCCAGAAAGGATTGCCGGGACCGCCAAGCAGCCAACTCGGAGCCTTGTGGGGTTTCTCAATCAGCCCCAACAAGGCCACGAGGGGAAGTTCATGACGACGGAGGGAGATGTCGGAAGAAAACAAACCGAAACGAAACTGCTCGCTCCTCCGGGTCCTTTGCTCATGTACCTCTCGTATCCACCCCGAAATATTCAAGGTAAGAAATAAGCGGGAAATAAATCAAATGTAAGAAGCTAGAGAAACGGTTCTCTACTTCCGAGACAGAGGACCTTCGAGTTAACGGAGCATGAACATGTGCCTTTCTCCCTTCCCCTCACTATCTTTTTCCCCTGCCTTTCTTCCTACAACGGCAAACGTTACAGTTAACCACTGACCGTAACCCAGATTCAGCTGACCTCTTGACTCGCCCTCCCCATCTAGGTAGCTCTCACCATTCTGCCGGTGGTAGGTGTCTCTGGCTCGAAACAACGATGCTCCCTTCAATCGTGTCACAGTGCGACCGTGCAAGCCCTGAAACACCCCAGACTGTGCACTCACTTCCCTTTCCGGCCTAGCCCCGGCTGGCTGACGCAGGTACCAGCCCTAGCCAGAAAAACGTTTGCCGATGCCATGCCGAAGCAGGCATGGCCCACCAATCCCTGGGAAAGCCCTGCCCCACCACTCACCACCAACACAACCGGCCTGATGACTGACCAAATCTACTTATTTTGACCGTATCCGGCTATGTTTTGACCGTATACCCCACAAACACCCCCCCACGTGCCCAACTTAGCCACAGCGGCTTCGTTGACTCTGGTGTTGCTCGCTGCAAGACTTGGTTGTGGCTGACTGCGGCGTATGGGGAGTTGTTGGGAACGCGGGGGGTGCTACGATCAAAATATAGCCGGATACGGTCAAAATAGTGGACTCGATGACTGACGGTCGATTCCTCGTGGGAGCAGACGATCCAACCAAACGGTTCCAAGAATAGCAAAGTGTCACTCTTTTGAGGGGGTTCTTGGAGTCCGAAGTAGGGTTTAGGGCTGGGTTTCATGAAGGAAGAGAAGCCCAACAGAGGCAATCACCTCCTGCGTGACATTTTTTCTTCCACATCTTTCCAGGCTGGTTTGAGATGTGCTCAATCGATCGGACCAACTCGTCGGACACACAGAAAGGTTGGAAGTCGATGCAGTCATCATCCCTCTCCGTCCTGATTCGCCAATCCACCCCGCTTCGCCTCCTTGTCCCGAGACCCCCGGAAGCGATGGGCGTCTTGCTGGGGAGCGATCCCCAATTTCCCGTTTCCCTGGTTCTCCTCTCCGGAGAGTTTTGCGGGAAGAGTTTTTCTTTTTCTTAGTTTTTTTTTTTCCTTCCTTGTCTCCTCCCTTCCCCTCCCTCTGGCGGGGAATTGCTGACGACAGGCATTGCCGGTCAGACCCGGCAGAGACTCTCAAGCAGCCCCTCACTTTCATTTCCCGCTGCTGCAGGCTGACTCTTGACAGGCCCGGTCCCTGCGCTCTGATGTGGCAGCTCCAGCTCCCCGCCAGGGCCATGTGCTTTGGTGAAACTGTTCCAGCCGGGAGGCAGGAACCATGGTTCTTGAGATGAAAGCTGGGGTTGGCAGTGGTTCCTTGGTACGGCGCGGCCGTGACATCACATGCTGGAGACTTCACCTCGCGGGAAAGACTGCCGTGTTGGGAAAGGAGATGAGATGTGAGGCAGCTTCTCCGGTCTTCCAGCATTGAAGGTTGGTTGTTGGGAAGTGCTGGTCTTGCTGCTCGGATTTAGGATGTTCCATTCCAGCTTGCTTTTGACGACAGCCAACATCCTAGGGCGACAATTGGTTTTGGCTCCAGACGAGCCAGACCCGGCCTCGTCACCACCAAGCTTTGGAGGATCCTATTTGTTGAAGGCTTGTTCGAGGGCCGAAGTTTTAACCGTCAACTCCACTGGCTGGGCAGCAGAGTCATACTCGTCAATCTGTGGATGGGAGGGCGACGGTTGGCTTCGAGACCTTTCTCTCCGTTCATGCGTCGGCTCCCTGCTCTGGGAAGTTCCTGGGAGGGCGACGGGGCTTGCCGGAGATCATCCGAACTCCAGTTGATCAGCCATCCGTCTGATCATTGATGAGGGACGTTGTTGGCCGTTGACTGAGTCAAGCAATTAAACTTGGAGTCTCCCTCTGCTAGACAAGTTGACCTACGCCGGTAGACACAAGTACCTATCTGGCAAACCCAAGGGGTTCTAGAACATAATACCCGGAAAGAATGGGGCTGGAAAAGGCGTCTCTTTATCTTGGTGACGTCTCCCAAAGACAAGACAACTTGCGACCTGATATGGCTCTTCCAATCAACCACCCTTGATCAAGAAAGTGTATGTGTTGAGCCATCCTTGACCTAATATTGTCAGAACCTTTTCTTGACTAGCAATTCTTAAAGCTGAGCCCCAAAGGGAGGTGATACCTTCTCAGCTAGAACAAGCATGAGCACTACCCAATGATGGGATCATGCCGATGTGAAGTTAACAGCATCAACCGCTTTCCATTGATAAAAGGAGACAGTACCACACATCCAAGGAGTGGTATGTACCAACCGCTTCACACGCAGCTGGATGGGTTATTCTTCCAAAGACTCAACAAATTCATCAGCGAAACCACAACCCAACTCACCCAACTCACCCACCATCCCCAAGCCCGACATAGGTAGCCCAGCCGTAAAACACCAAGCAGAAAGCGCATTGCACAACCCAAACCTTTGATCCCCATTGGTACCCGTCGTCCACGCACCGAGAAGAAAGATCCCACTTTTCATCGCCTTGCCTTCGGTCCTGACTGGCGGAGCAGGACAGCCAGTCATGCTCAAGACAACAGATCATGCTCCATCAACCCACACCTGTTCTACATAGTCCGCGATCTGGTTGGCTGGCCGTTCTGGGGGATCAACGCAGACCAGGTTGATTGGCGCATGCGAGTGAAATGTAGTTGCCCTTAATACATGGGGCATATGCGGCCATGGTGCGTCTTTTTTTGGTCCTTTATAGACATATGAAGATGCCTAAGAATAGGATGGCCCAGAAGAAGATGGCTCTCTCAGTGAGACAGACGGCTTTTTAGGATTGGTGTCTGCCTTTCTGGGACGAACGGAACCACGGGGCATGACATTAGCATGGAGAGAGTGATAGATGGAGAGAGTGATAGATGGATGGGTGGGTCATATTCATTTGGGTTTCTTTCAATGTAGTTAATCCCCCTCAGTCACCCCTGACCATCAACAACCAGCAAAAGTTGGCACATAGGGTCTAGCCAGAGAGACAAGAGAAGCACTTCCCAATTCCCACCCATCCTTACGTCTTCTCACCCATCAACCTAAATACCATCGGCTTCTCCTCCTCCTGCCACCAATACAAATTACGATTACCACCACATACCCACATACCCCCTCCCATCCTAGATCAAAATACCCAGCCCCCCGGGTCTTGGTACATCTCTATCATACAACAACAAACCTCTGCTTTCATCACCAACTGGAATGGAAATGGTTGACCCGTGATCTTACACAGATCAGGGAAGGAGAACAAGAAAATGTCTTTGGGGCCGACGAGAGATAACGGGAACGTTGAAAAATCAGGCGGTGACAACGATGTATAAGCTAAAAGGGAAGGAAAGATTGACAGCATCAGGAAACTAGAAAAAAGACTTGAAAGAAAAAGAGGCCAAATCCACCTCCGAAAGCCGTCTATCATGGTACGTTTGCCTCATGTCAAAGAAACATGAGTGAGTGAGTGTCGTATTCGTGCTCGTTGTCTGTCCCATTGCGCTGGGTTGCTCGTTGCTGTCGTGCTGCATGGTGCATGTGGGAGAAAGATCGTTGTTGTTGTTGTTGCTGTGGTTGTTGTTTTACGTGTAGGTCGGCCGTTGCAGTGTGTCGTGCTGTCATGGTATCGTGTCTTGTATGCAGATTCCTGGTCGTCGGGTGCTGTCCGTCGCAATGAATGTGTCTTGGTATCGTGCCTTGTATGCAAGATCCCGGGTCGTGGAGTAATGTCCGTCGTGATCAACGACAATTCGTTGTAGAAATCTGCTGCCAAAGGAGAGAAAAAGGAGACCTCCCATCCCATCCTGTAGACCCTGGGTATATGTCGGTTGTTTAAGCAAACGCAAAGGAAGCCGCCGTCCAAACGCCCTTTCCGAGCAACGCCGAAGTCAATCTGATAGGACCTTATGGCTTCGCTTGTTCCGCCTCTGACTCCTTCCCCTCAACCCTCGCCCCCCCCTGAGCAGCAGGCGGAGGAGCCTCCCTAAAATCTCTTGGCTCCGTCGACCTAGGGCGCGGTGCCTCCCTCAACGGAGGATAAGGGCTCATCAGACGAGGCAAGATCGGCGCATATGGTCGCTGTTCTCTAGCCGCCGGCTCACCAGGCTGAAGTTGATAATATTCCCGACGGGACGTCTCTTCCCGCCAGCTTTGATTTTCCGAGCCCCCTGGTAATGCCGGCGATCTGACACCCGTATCGCCGCCCGGCGTCCCCTGAGCTGGCCGGGGCGCAATCTCTTGCAGTGCTTTCTTCCGACTCTTCAGATCCGGCAGCTGGTAAGCCGAGGTCGGATGTGTCAGGTGCATGAGACCCGGGCTGTGGGGTTGAGAAGCGGGTGCGGTTGCAGGCGCAGGCGAGGGCGCAATCGACTTCGGGCCGGTCGATACCTGCCATGTCGGCTGGGCCGTCTTGGGCGGGCGTCCGCGTTTGCGGGCGGGCGGTGCTGGATTGTACGGCGTGGCTGAGACGGTAGGACTGGGAGCCACAGTGATCGGAGCGTAGCCGTTGGGTCTTGGGTGCATGGTGCCTTGCGGTCCTAGAGGAGACGGGAGGCTGGCACCAGGCGGGGGAAACCCGCGCGGTGATAGCTCGCCTGGGGACCCGATGGCCCGTCGTTTCATGGGGGCGTACTCGGGGAGATCGCCCAGGGACTTGCGCTTCAAGGGCGAGAAGACAGGTGGGGGTAGAGGTGTGTTGAGCATCATCTCGGCAGCATTGTGACATTGGTCCACGTTGCGCCCTGGGATGCCACGTTAGGGGTCTGAGCTGCGCTTGGGTTGTTGGCATGTCTGCCAGAGAATGGCCTACCTCTGGGAAGCAACATCTGCCCCCAGTTTGGCTCAATGCCCTGCGACTTGACAAAGTCGATGAGAAGGCCCACGTCCATATCGCTGACCTTGAGCATCTCGCCGAGAACCCAGCGCTATGTAGCAGTGACAAGCAGTTAGGTCATGGGCGAGGGCGAGGCGCGGGGCTGCGGAGGGTTGCGGTAACATACCTTTTCGTAATCATTAAAGGAATCCATGGTTGTAAGCGGCTTTGGGATGCCGCGGGAGGAAAGGAGAGGTGAAAAGGAAGAAAGGGGTCATAGGCGGGCGCATTAGACAAGGCGAGACAGGGCGCAGAAATGCCAAGTTGGTCGAGATAAAGAGGCCACTCGTGATCAGAGGCCGGGTTGCAGCAGCATCGGCAAGCGGTGGCGAAGCGGTAGGCAAGGCAAGAAAGTAAAGTACCGATTTATGAGACGGGAGGGGTGAGCAGTCTGCTAGTTACAGCGGCCGTCGCGCGGGCTGCATCTGCGGGCGACGAGGCAAGGTCGTAGCTTGGGGGTAGCAAGCGTCAAGTTTTGAAAACGAACGGACGAAGGAAGAAACGAGTGTCGAGATCTGCCCAAGCGAGGCGAGACCGTCAGCGCAGGAGTGCCACCCGGGGCAGAGAAGACATCGGGGCCAAACTTCAGGACGGTGACAGGCCGGGAAATCGAGTGGTTGACAGGTGGGCGGAATGGGGGGAGGGGAGGGCGGCAAAGACACGCGAGGCCGTAAAGAAGCGCGCGTCTTGGTCGCTGTGGGAGGAACAAGCCGAGCGTCCACCGTCAGCATTGAACAAGGGGCCTGAAACCCTGCTGCAAACAAGCGACCAGAGTCCCACCGAAAACCAAACTGAACCAACCCAAACCAAACCAAACACACAGCCCACCCCTTGCCCATGCTCCCATCTATGCCCAGCGCCCGCCCTGAGGCTTGGTGAAGCTCGGCCCGCCCGTGTGCTGTGCGTCTTCCCCCGTTCCAGGTTCGGTTGTGCTGTGCTCCACAAAGATCCAAGCGCCCATGAACTTTGAAAGCCGTGAACCAGCAACACCCGACCCAGATCTGGCAGGATCAGCTGTTCCAAACCCCCAATGTCTTGGATCCACAGCGCGTGTCGCGCATCTGCGTCCCTCTGAAATTTTTTTGGTTCCTTTGGGTGTCTCACAGAGCATGCAGCTGCAGGCCGATCAAGTGACTGTCTGGGTGGGCTAATACTTTGGAGCGTGTGGCCGGAAGCGGGCAAGATGGTGTGGACATGGCCGTGGCCGCAGCCTGTGTTGCGCGAGACGAAGGGAAGGGGACTGGACGGGTTGGCCGACCAAACCAAGGACAAAGGAGGAGGAGGACCAAACAGCTTGGGCCTTGATGAGCGACTCGACCTGGCTGAGGGTCGAGATCCATAGGTTGGACTTGTCGCTGGCGGTTTGTGTCAAAATCCATTTTGTCTGGTCAAGCCCAGCAGTCACCGACGACGCCCACGACTTCCTTAGCCGGTCGGCTCTTCTCCCGAGATGGCGCTTTCCCAGTTCCAGGTTTCATCCGAGCGACCGAGAGTGCCAGGGAGAGATCCCGAGCCAAAGCCCGGCGTGATCCACGGCTGCGCCCTCCCAGCTGCCGAATTGACCAGGGCAAAAAGAACCGTGGTTTCCAAGGTTGGCGACATGCTTCCTGAGATGGCTGCGATGGCTGTGAGATGGATGCCTCTTCCGCCTTCCGGCATGGCAACTGCCAGACTGCAGCCGCGGGAAAGCAGGCCAGATTGGTTTCGCAAATGGTGTTGCTTTGATGAATGGGCCGACCATCTGCACCCAGGGGCGACGTGCAGCTGCACATGTGACCCCCCTTGATCTTGCCCTGCCGTGATAGGGTGTCGCCATCTGGAGAGGGCGCCTTCCGGTCGGTCTGGACGGGGTGTCAGATTGATTTCGGCCTGATCAATCTTCACCAAGCCCTCAGCATCTCGCCTGTTTCTAGAGATTCGCCCGCCTCAGAATGAGACAATGGAGATGCCTCGACTTAGCTTTGCGCAAAGAGACTTGTTGATGAGATGAAGTCGATGCTTCTCAAAGACTTAGCCCAATTGGCCGTGTTCGTTCAGAGGGGTCTCCACTGGCCTGGGGTGGGAGTGGCCCGTTTTCGAGGCCCATTGGCTGCAGTGGTGAAGAAGGTTCGCCAATGGCGTTGTTCAGGTCGACAGCCGGCTCGTCACGCCGCCTCTGCGAGGGATCGATCAGTTCTCGAACAAGAGCCGCATTGTGTCGTCGCGGTGGGTCGTTGCTGGAGAGAAGTGAGAAGTGATGGAATTCTCGCGATATCGGATGGAATTTGCAGAGACGGCGAACCTTTTGAGCAGCAGCATCGCCACGTCTTAAATGCTTCTCTGTTTGTGTCTTCGTGCCTTGGGCTCCGATCCACATGCCTCCTGCACGATGAGCTGGCACGGTCTCGCGGGAGCTCTTCCAAGTTCCTACAGGTTACAGTCCTATATAAGGGGGCCGTTTTGGGCCGGTTCGTCATGCCGTGATGCCCGCCGAGGTGCCAGCCATGCCAGCCATGCCAGCCAGACACCAGCCATGCACACCGCCTCGGTCCGCTGCAAGGTTCCGTCGTGAGATCCATGGGACCATCATCCGGAACTCTTCCAGAAGGCACCCCAGAATGATGACAAATGTTGCTGTTTTGAACATTCCTGAGGAGACCGTCTTGAGTTTCTTACATGGGCATTCAGGGTTCAGAAGTTTCTCACCGCGGCCCAATGGATGAGTGATATTGACTTTCCTTCTGGGCCTAGCCAGAGCGGCCTTTTAAACCGCAAAGTTGACTTTACCACCAGCTTTTAAGTGTTGGAATCTGGGTCATTGGGATTCGGGATAGAAGTCATGATTTGTCCGGCCCGTTGACCCCAAACTTGTCTCAGCTCTCACTCTTTCTTGTTCACCATACTTCTCAGACTCAAACTCCTCGACAGTTGGGGGAAGGGGAAGAGGTTTGACAAGGGGAAATAGAGAAGAATACAGAACGGCAAAATGACTTTCCCGTGAGACCACGGTTCTCGCGTTTCTCATCGATGAGACAATTTCAAAGAAAATTATTGAGTCCATGATGAACTCCAAGTTCAACAACCTACTGTTCGAGGCATGGCTTGGTGGAGCGCTTCCTGCGAGATGATCTGCGGAGAATCAACGGCCCGAGAGACAGCCTTGGCACCCCACTTATCGACGGGATGCGTGGGATTGGCGCCGTGTTCGATGTCACGGTCTGGACTTTGCCGACCTGGAGATGCCCATTGCCCATCGTCAGCACCCACAGCGGCCTCAACAATCGGCGGGCGCAACTCGAGTGATGGAAGGACATCTTGGCATGGAGGACACGCGGAATCAAAGAGCATAATTGGGACGCGACGGGATTTACGCCCGTTTTTGCCACGAAATTATCAGCTCTCGACTTCTCCAGGGCGCGCCCGAGCCCGTATCGACCTTTTGGGGGGGCCTTGCCATGTCGCATCCAGTTCGGCGCGCAGCAGAATAGCTTCCTCGTCCTCAACAACCTCTGCCTCTCTCCCTCCCCCGAAACCACTCGTCCATTTTCTCCCCACAACCCTTCCTTCGTGGTAGATTTTGCCATATGAACGCCACATTCCACAACGCCGGCTCCCGTCATTTTCACTGCTCTTCAACCCTCCTATTTCCGACCGTCGCTGCATTTCGTCCCTAAACCTCGACCACCCAGCCCGCGCTCCGCGCGCACATTTTGTCGACGATGGAGGATAATGATCGTGTTTCGGGCGCGCTGGTGGGGTCAAGATTGGAGGAACGGCCGAGGCCAAATGGATTTAAGGTGAAGATGGAGGACAACGGCGACGCGGCCACCCCGAACGGCCTCAAAATCGACTCGCGAGCAGCCAGCATGTCGCCCGACGAAGAAAAGTCTGCCAACGGCAGCGCATCTATCCCAGAGACCGCCCCGGCCCCGAAGCTATCAAGAAAGATGTCCCAGAAAACAACAAAAAATCCTCCGCCGCTGTTTGATCATCTCCCAGATGCCACCGAAGACGCGTGCCAGGCATTCCAGGTCATCAACGACTGTCTATATGGCTCCCGGAACATGGGGTCGTCGGATCACGACGCACTGGATTGTGATTGCGCTGAAGAGTGGCGTAAGTCTCCTCTCCACCGCCCCTCTGTCGGTGGGCGACGTGCCCCCCCCTAACACGTCGATTTTCCCCCTACAGATGACAACCAAAACCATGCCTGCGGCGAAGACTCGGACTGCATCAACCGGGCGACAAAGATCGAATGTGTCATTGGCGAGTGCAATTGCGGCGAGGGCTGCCAGAACCAGCGTTTCCAGCGCAAGCAGTATGCCAAGGTCTCGGTCATCAAGACCGAGAAGAAGGGGTTCGGCCTGCGGGCAGACGCTGACCTGCACCCCAATGACTTTATCTTCGAGTATGTCGGCGAGGTCATCAACGAGCCGACCTTCCGCAACCGCACGGTCAAATACGACAAGGAGGGCATCAAGCACTTCTATTTCATGTCGCTGAACAAAAGCGAATTTGTAGACGCAACCAAGAAGGGCAATCTCGGCAGGTTCTGCAACCACTCCTGCAACCCCAATTGTTATGTGGACAAGTGGGTGGTGGGCGAGAAGCTGCGCATGGGCATTTTTGCCGCCCGCCAAATTCGGGCTGGTGAGGAGCTCGTCTTCAATTACAACGTCGACCGCTACGGCGCCGATCCTCAACCCTGCTACTGTGGCGAGCCCAATTGCGTCGGCTTCATCGGCGGCAAGACGCAGACGGAGCGGGCCACGAAACTGCCGCTGGCGACAATCGAGGCGCTCGGCATCGACGATGGCGACAGCTGGGACACGGCGGTTGCCAAGAAGCCCCGCAAGAAGAAGACCCACGAGGACGACGAGGACTATGTCAACAGCTTCCAACCCCGGGTCCTCGACCAGGACGGCGTCAACAAGGTCATGGCTACCCTCATGCAGTGCAAGGAGAAGTGGATTGCCGTCAAGCTGCTTTCGCGTGTCCAGGCCACCGAGGACGAGCATCTTCGCCATAGGGTGGTGAGGATGCACGGCTACCAGATCTTGAAGAGCACACTCAACACATTCAAGGGCGACACAAACGTCGTCCTGCAAATACTCGACATCTTGTACCAGCTTCCCCGGATCACGAAGAACAAGATTTCGGATTCGAACGTCGAGGCAGCGGTGCAGCCGCTGGCTTCTTCGGAGCATGAAGGGGTCGCTGAGGCCGCCAAGAAATTGTTAGACGAATGGGCCAAGTTGGAGACCGCCTACCGCATCCCCCGCAAGAAGCACAACCACGCCGCGCCAGCCACCACGAATTCATTCGAAGAGGAGCGCCGCAACAAGGACCGCGAAGAGCCAGCGAAGCAAGCAGACCCATTCGCGAACGTGGTGATCCCAACGGGGCCCCGCAGCAGCATCCCTCAGCGAAACGCCAACTTCTTTAACCCCCAGCGCCAACGGAAGCCGCCCACCAGCCTGCCCGCCGGATGGTCCGTCACCACCGATAAGACCGGTCGGTACTACTTCTACGACGTGAACGGGAAGGTGCAGTGGCAGCGTCCCACCGTGCCCGCCGTCGAGACCCCCAAGGCGGCCGCCAAGGCGCAGCAGAACCAGAAGGCGTTGCAGGATATCATCGACAGCATCGACAAGGAGCCGACGCCGCGGCATTCTGCGACACCACAGCGGTCCACCACGCCCATGGCTGAGCCCAAGAAGGAAAAGTGGCGTTCTCTGCCGATCGACAAACAGATGAAGATCTACGAGAACACAGTGAGTCCTGCCATCTCCCCTTTACCCATGAATCCATGCTAACACCGCTCCCAAGCTCTTCCCCCACGTCAAGCACGTCGTCGGTAAATTTCACGATAAACTCCCCAAGGACGAACTCAAAAAGTTCGCGCGCGAGGTCAACAAGAAACTCGTCGCCTCCGACTACAAGAACAGCCGCGTCGACGACCCCACCTCCATCTCCTCTAAACAAGCCAAGAAAGTCCGGCAGTACGCCCACGACTTCTTCGCCCGCGCCGTCGTCAAGTACACCGACTACGAGAAGAAAAAGACCCAGGGCAGCAGCCGGTCCACCCGTCCCCACGAGGACACCACCACCACCACCACCGCCAGCTCAATCACCACCCCCCTCAAAGACGACCCCCTCACCATATCCCCCATCGACCCCTCCACCAGCAGCAGCCCAGCCAGCTCCTCAGGTCGCAAGCGCAAGCGCTCAGACCACGACTCCCCTGACCACGATCACGTTGACTCCCCCGATGGCAACGGCCCGCCGTCTGAGACGCCCTCCCTGAAGCGCGTCAAGGAAGACGAAACCGATTACCATCATAACAACCATAACAACCACATCCCCGGCCCCCCGGCCTCGCCACCCCCGCCGCCGATGGATACACCGCCAGCGACTGAAGAGGAGGGGTCGATGCGCGAGCAGGAGGAGGCGTTGATGCGGGAGAATGAGGAGGCGCAGAGGTTGGAGGATGAGGCGGCGTTGAATGGTAGTGGGGAGGGGCAGGGGGTGGAGGAATATAAGGGAAGGAATGGAGTGGCGGTGAGGGTTAATGGGGAGGTGAATGGTGGTGGCGGGGAAATGGATGGGGAGATGGATGTTGATACCCCGCCGCAACAGCAGCAGCAGCAGAAGCAGCAGCAGGCGGTATTGAGTCACTGAGCTCGGGGTATTGGGGTTTCAATGTTGTTTTCTTTTTCTGGGGGGCCGGTAAGCCACTGTTGGCCACCTTATCTACCACGTACATAACATACATACAGACCCCTTTTTAATTGTTTCTCCATGGGCGTACCTGGGAGTTAGTTTCACTGCATAGCCCCAGAGATCATCTGGCCTGCCCGGTAGAACAGAGCAGAGCAGAGCAGATATGATAAGAGAAGAGGTGCCGAAGACTGGGAAAAAAGAATGGGCTAAACTTATAGAGGCATGCATGCGTTGTGTTTGTTGGTCGGTTGGGGTGATCTGATATTTGAAGATACTCTCAAGAGCAGTCGAGGGCAAATGAGAATATGAGGAGACTTGAAGATATGATACCTGCCCCCGAACCAGCTTTTTGATATATTAGATGGAGGCACCCTTTTCTTCACATGCTTTCTACCTTCGACCAGCAATGTAGCGGGTGCATATTTTTACCTGTCTTGTTTTTCAAGCTGTCTCATCTTGGCATTTCATCATTTTTCTTGTCAAGGGGAAATGGATCGCTCTGGGAGTTCTTCAGCATAATCACATCTAGACTTCTTTGCTTGCTTTACTAGTACCATTCCATACTATACAAGACGGGGTATATAAACAGATTATGCTCAGGTATCATATCACTTATTTCCTCCCTTTAGTTCACACAAAAGAGTCGGGTAGGTCAGATCGGGAGGATAGATGGAGGAGGGTTTGGGGTTTGAAGATGGAGGAATACAAAGATATTGACTTGCCTACGGTCGTGCCTGGGACAGGACCACGGATGTCTTGGGTCAGCAAGGTCATGTAAATATTGACAGTAGATAGCTAAAGGGATTTGATAAGAGAAGCGACGGTTACTATAGACTTGGACTGTTCGTTGAAAGTGATGGCCTGCTGACTGTTCTGGTTGGAGACATTCCCATACTGGGATGCCTGACAGATGGTTTCAAAGCCATACCGAACAGGCACACAAGTTTCGATAGGAACACATATTTAACTCGATAAAGTGCGATTTCTAAATACCATGGCTATCACCTCAGTCAAACAGAACGAGGCATTTGCCCAAGACAGATCAATCCATCATCATCAATTTCAACCATACGTGCTCATGCTCAACGCATTGCAAGTAGCAAACTCCTGCTAGCTAATACCATCGTCACCAAGAAAAAACACAAACACATATTTCCCCTTTTGCTTCCCTTCCCCCCCCCCCCCCCCACTTTTCCCTCATCATTCCCGCTATCCCATCCCATCCCCGTCCCCTCTTCCTCTTTAAACCCTTCGCACGTCAGCACCCCCCTACCACGACGTCACAATCTTCTCCAACGCCCCCAACAAAATATCCGCATGCTTCTCCTCAAACACCAACATCGGCCTCAGCCTCACAGCACTCTGCCCACTCCCGCCAATATTCACGCCCGCCTTCTTCGCCTTGACCAAAAACTCGTCCCTGCGCGGGTTATCAAACGCAATAAACGTGCCCATGCCCTTGCCCCTCAGATTCTGGAATTCCCCGGGGTACTTCTTCGCCAACGCCTCCAGCTTGCCATACAGATAATCGCCCACCTTCGCAGTGTTCTTGACCAGGTCCAGCCTCTCAACCTCGTCAATGATGGCGCGGAACAGCAGCGCCCGCGCCGGGTCGCCCATCCATGTGTTGAACTGGCGGTACGGCTTGTTGGGGCGGAGTTCCGGGTTGCCAAAGTAGTAGCCTGCCGTCTGGGCCTTCTTGCTGAAGGTCACCATGTCGGGCGGGTGGGGCAGGTCCCAGTGCTCGTGGGCCCAGAAGCGGCCCGTGGCGCCGACGCCGGTCTGGACCTCGTCGACGATCATCAGCACGCCGTGCTTGCGGGTGATGTCGCGCAGGCCGCGGAAGAAGGCCGGGGTCGCGTGGTTGTCGCCGCCCTCGGACTGGATGGGCTCGATGATGATGGCGGCGGGGGGGATGTGGTAGTTCTGGATGAGGTGCTCGACCTCGTCGAGGGCGGCCTTCTCGATGGCGGCGTTCTCGGCCGCGTGCGCGTCAAGGGGGTACTTGAGCTGCGGGAAGGTGGCCTGCGGCCAGTCGAAGGCGGGGATGTCGAGCTTGTGGATGGGCTTGGAGCGCGTGGTGGAGAGGGAGCCGAAGAGGCGGCCGTGAAAGCCCGACTTGAAGCTGAGGATGGAGAGCTGCGAGGTGCCGGGGGTTTGGTTGTTCATGACCGAGTTCATCTCTTCCTCGGTGAACTCGACTTGGGCGCCGCCGCGCTCCTTCTGGCGCCGCCACATGAAGGCGGCCTTGTAGGCGGTCTCGTTGGCGTCCGAGCCGGCCATGGCGGTGAAGACCTGGTTGAGGCCCTTGGGGGCGACCTTGAGGATGCCCGTGTTGAGCACCTCGGCCCACTCGACGGGCGGGAAGTTGCCGAGCGCAGGGCGGTTGATGATGCCATTGATCATCTCGTCGCTCTGGGCGGCCTTGGCCAGAGCTGGGTTGTTGTATCCGACCGGGATGGAGGCGATCTGGGCGTAGCTGTCTCAGTCAGCTCTCTGTCCACTTCCACCACATTTGCCGTTTGGCACTTACACATCCAGCAGCACGTTGCCATCGGGATCCGCAATGTAGTTGCCCGCGCACTTGGAGTAGTCGGTAAGCATGTTCAAGCTGCGGGTGTCAAACACCTTGTCGAGCTCGGCGATGGCCGCCTTAGACTTGGGACCAGGGATCTCGGTCTTGACTGAGGGGCCCTTGGGCTCCCAGTCGTAGAAGGAAGACATGGCGCGCACGGAGGCGGTGAACTGGCGGCGAGACTCGACAACAGCGGGCCTGGCGACCTTGGAAGCGCGCAGAAGGGCGTTGCCGCCCCGGAGCGCTCTGCTCGCCGACATGATGGCGTCTGTTTTATGTGACGTGCTTCTCCGTGAGTGTCGTCGTCTCGTCTGTCTTGTCACACCCACCCCGAGCCTTCAATGGTAATCGATGGATGGAGGGATGGTGTAATTGGGGGCACCCAATGGCTCTTGGTCTCCCACGGCGTGCTGGCTGTCGTCGATGTGAAGGGTGCTCGGGGCTTGCAGGTCGCACGGGATGGGGGGAGACTAAGAGGGAAGCGTGGTGGTTGCGCGAAGGATATCGCCGGCTTATATTCTGTCTCTGAGAAGGCCCTGGCACGCCTTGTCCCACAAGGGTCTGGTTGCCGCGTTCGAATTCGAACTTCGGATGCGGGGAAGCTGCAGTGACAAGGTTGATGAAAGCGCGAAGCTCAGGGATGGAAGCTGCAGTGACAGCTCCAATCTCCGATTACGTCAGTCCCGATCTCCAATTCCATGGAGCAAGTCAGGGAAGAGACGAGATATGAGTGGGAACCATCCCCAACGTTCTCCATCAAGAGATACCCATTTCGATGATGATCACCTCTTTCACATCACAGAATCACGCCCTGCCCCATGCTGTATTCGTCCGGACCATGGTCACCAACCCAAAAATCCTGCGAGATCGGGCCCGGCGATGGATCTCGGAGCGTCTGGTGTGGCGCATCTCCCCTGGGCCAGCCAGTCGGGAAGCGTCACGGGCGTCAGCTGGCACCCCCCGCGTCGGCCGGGGTGTCTTTGAGGCGGCGGTCTGGGCGCGGCCCCAGTCCCTTATCAGCACGCTGCTTGGCGGAATTTGGGAATTGGGTCCGAGATGCTGTGACCAAGAGCCCGGCCCGCGATCGGAAGCTGATCGGACAGTCAGGGGAACAGGGAGGAGGGGTGCCCGGGGGGGAGCACAACGGGGGGTTCGCAATCAGGCCACCCCGCAGCTCCCATCGCCCAGCCCTCGAGACTGCCGACACGCCCTACCCCCCTTGGCCCCACTCCGGTAGAGGGGAGCATGGGGAAAGCTCCTATCTGCCGGAACGGGGTGTGATGGCCTGATACTAAAGTAAATAAACTGCAGCCGCATGCAGCTTTGCCACACATCCCCCAACATCCCTTCGTTAACGCCGAAGCAGGCCGGAGTGAGTGGGATGTGCGAGGGAGGGTAAAACACGGATTGCCAAGATGGGTAAGAGTGCCAAATAAATATCCAAGAGACACCAGTTTGTGTGGAAAATGTCCGTATATTCGCGTCTGCCCTCTCTTGTTATTCTGGCGTCAGCCTATCGGCTTGAGCACAACCAGGCGAACCATGAGCGCGAGCGAGGGTGACCATCCCCAGCTCTCACACCATCTCCTCCTGCCAACAACGAGGCCAGCACGCCAGCGGCAAGCCGGCCCTTCCAACGCCCTATACGTTCCTCCGTATCCGTCGCTGAATCCCAAAGCAGTTGCAAAAACCAGTGCGCAGAAACAACGTTGAACAAAATGAAAAATCCGCCCCCCAACTCGTGGTATAGCGAGACGCGCCCAGCCAATTCCAAACGCGAGTCTGGGCGGGTGAACAAATGGACATGACCCTATCCATATCGGTGAGATGAAAGAAAACAGGTGAGAGGAAGTCACCGGGTATAGCCTCAAGCACTGCTAAAGAACCGGCGGTCCCGCGGCTCCCCAGGCCGCAGCAAACTTGGAGATGTACATCCTACCAAACAACTCCGCCAGCCGGGGATAGCGAAAAACATCCAGCTCTTGAAAAGGGGGCGTGTAAACGCAATCGTGAAAGTTCGTCAGCCGGGGATACAGCAGCGCGTCCCCGGCATTAGAAGATGAGGCGCCTGACCGAGACGGCTCAACTTCCAAGGCGCAAAGCGCCTCCTCCAACCGCAGAAACATCGAAGCGTTTACTTGAGGAGAGTCAGCGCCTGCCGAAAGGGGAGCAAGGGCACCGAGTACCTAGCTGCTGTTCCCAGGCTCCTCCTTCTGCTGCGGCAGCTGCAGGCCGGCGTTCTGGGCAATCTGTTTCCACGTATCCAGCTCCCGATACGCGCGGTCGCACTCGGCCTTTAGCTTGTCGTTGGACTGGCTGAGCTCGGCGATGGCCTGCTCTGTGAGCAGCTTCTCGAGCGTCCATTTCTCGATGTTCTGCGTCTCATTCTCCTTGAGCTGAGTGATGAAGGCCACGGCCCGTTGGAGGATGGACCCCTTATTCTTCTCGCAGCCCGGGACAATCTTGGCGAGCTCGTTAATGCCCTCGTTGATTGTCTCGCGCCGGCGACGCTCGACTGCAAAAACGGTCAGTACAGGGCTCGAGGGTTGTCTGGGATGTGTAACTTGCCTTCCTTGTGGTTGTCCTTGCGCATCTTGTGCCACTCCTCGGAACCGACGGCAGGCTTGGGATTTGGCGGAGCGCTGTAGCGCTGCTCTTGCTGCACTCCGTTGGGTGGTGTGGGTTGCTGCTGCTGTAGCGCGGGAGGCGCCATCGGCAGGCCGTCTGGAGGCGGTTGACTGACGGCGTGGTTGTTGTAGGCGTGCTCTTCATGGTGGGTCTCTGGTGTGGCCTGATTCGCAAAGGCCTCCTCGGTGGACTGAGGCACATGGAGCGACGGGTACATGTTCAAGGCAGCAGCCGCCGTGTTCGAGGCATTCGTCGTGTCGGTTGCATCGTTGTGGTCCGCGGCCGTAGCCTGGGCTAGAGCGCTGAAGTCCTCCACGTTGACGTGGTCATGAGCGGCTTGCGCGATGCTCACCGTGTCCCCGAGGAAGGGCTGAGGCTCAGGGTCGGGCACCGGCATGACTGGGACGGGGCCGGTGCGCTTGCTCCGGCGCGAGTCGGGTGACGCGGACTCGCTTGCACGCTTCCGCTTCTGACCGGGCGACGTCGAGGCTTCAGAGTAATCGGGGTGGATGACAACAGACGCGGCCATAGCGGGTTGTAGAATCGTCAATCCTGCGGCCATATGTCAGTCTGAATTGAACGAAGACACCAAAATTTTGAACCATGGCCTGGCTTGCTGCAGGCATTCACAATGAAGCTATTTCGTGGTGTGGAGGGGAGTCTTCGGTAACCCCGCCGCGCTGCAGTAGAAGGTCTCGGACCGGATGCGCGGTGGCCTCATCCTCAAGAAGCCTCGGGCTGTGGTAAATAGCGCGTCACGTCGCGCAGAACCCGGCTTCCCAAGGGGACATTGCGGATGGCGCGGTCCTGAGCGGCAATCATGATCGCTCTCTGAAGACACGCTTTCCGAACGAGCACGGCGACTGCATTGTTTTGGCAACACGATGCTCGTCCAGCGCGTCGCTTTCACTTGAAGAGGCGACAGTGCCACAGTCGCGACACGACACACGCCGACCGCGACACAGCAGATCCTCAGCGGCTGTTTTGGCCGTCGACTTTTCGAGGCTGGTTGAGATGGCTCATGTTCTCGATGGGGCCGTTGGCAATGAGACGGATTCCTCCACTTACTCTCAGTAGCCGGGGCTGCCAGGTCTATGGTCGAGGTCATGTGAGGAGCGTGCCCGAAAACGTGACGAGGACTGGGAAGGTCAGCCAGAACCCTCCAGATGGGAGAAATAACCGTAAAGAGTCGCTAAAATTAATCAGTGTAGAATAGGAGAAGGTAAAGAACCCAGACATACCTTTGTTTGATAGATCGACTTGCGCGGTGGCTCTGCAGTGATGCTTGATGGGCGAAGTCGAAGAGATGGGCAAGAGGGAGATCATGTGAGCTGAGGCGGGAGGTTAGTTAATCAAAATGCGGGCCCTGGGGACGTGGGTGCACGAGCCACTTTCTGGGACCGAATCAGCCTTCCCGAGTGCTCTCATTCAGTGCCAGCGATCAGCACCACTCACCGAGAAGCGTGCCACTGCTGCCATTTATTCCCCCCTTCCACGCGCCGGGTCCTCCTCGAGTTGAGACAAGTCAAAATGAGCAGAGCCCAAAATGCCCCAGGTCACAGCCGTGGACTGCAACCCTCATTTCTAGCTATTTCAGAGCCGCAGCCTCCTCGCTGCCGATTCCAGCAAAAACCCAGCCTCCCACCCTCCATGTGAATTTCCCTGGCGCCCCCGAGCACACCACCCCGAGATCACCGGCAGGACGACACCGAATCCAGAACCACCATCACCCGCCTTGCCCCACCTTGTTGCAACCCTCCTTGCTGCTCAGGTGAAGGCAGTGAGACAGTCTTCGCACATGATTCGGCCCCCTGGGCATGTCACGAGGCAGCTGCAGCCGACTCGTTGGTTCTCTGCCTATCTTTCCTCTCCCAGATTATTCGTCATTGTTGTGTCGCGATGCCAGCCGGTTGCCTTGAACTTCACCGAAACTAACACAGGATGGAGGACACTCTTATGGAAGATGGTCGCTTCCTGGGTTAGGGTGGTTCACCACAAGATAGAGACAAGTAAATATCTTAGCCTTCTCCCAGAACAAAGCTCTTATTCCTAAAAAACCAGTGGTGGGTATTGTTTGACTTGTCGAAAGCTTGGCAAGTTCATCTCTCTTCTTGAGGCTATCCCATCGATCTGCAGTTGTGCTGTGGTAGCTCTGATCGTGCTCGTTCGTCCATGTCCAACTCGCAGCAAATCGGATCGCTGCCCGAGCAGACTGGCCGTTGACTGGGGTCTTCCTGTTCGGGAAGGGTCGGCGCCGACTTCGACCCGTCCAACTTGCCTGAACCTCACCTGTTGGCACGCAACTCACTGTCCCCTACAATCATCATACCTATTTTCGCATCCATCCTCCTACATCCTCGGCGGGAGGAGCCAGACCTCTCACCATGGCGGACCTCGAAGCGTCCAAAATCAACCACGACAACCACCTCCTTCTTGTAAGACGACGTCATCGGTGCCGTCCGTCGGGACGGATCCCGCTCCCACCGCCTCACTAACCTCTGACCTTGTGCAGGACCAACCTTGCCTCCGCCTCCCCTACGAGCTCCTCCGAAAGAACTTCCGCGCCGCCCACCTCCCCTTCGAGAAGGAGTCGACCTTTGTGAAGAACCTGCTGAAAGAAACAGCCAACGGCTCGCTCAACGGCAAGGCCTCGCCCCAAGATGTCGTCAAGAACCTGGACCAGATGCTCGTCAAAATGCGGGGCTTGAAGCGCAAGCTGACCGCCGTTGCCGACGAGGAGGACCGCCTCTACCGCCAGATGAACGCCCGCGTCGGCCACATGCGCGAGCTCGCCGCCATGAACACGGTCGACGACGTCAAGTACGAGGACTGGTCGCGCCAGCGTCTTGACCGCCTGCTGGTCGACTTTATGCTCCGCCACGACTACACCGCGTCGGCGACAGCCCTAGCTGACGAGCGCGGCATCCGCGACCTGGTCGATATCGACGTCTTTGTCACCATGAGCAGGATCCGCAAGTCGCTCCACGACGGTAGCGTGCAGGAGGCTTTGGCATGGTGCAACGAGAACAAGAAAGAGCTGCGCAAGATGGGGTCCAACCTCGAGTTTATGCTGCGCTGCCAGCAGTACATCGAGATGATGCGCACGGGCTCGCAGACCAAGATGCTCGAGGCTATCAACCACGCCCGGAAGTACATCACCCCTTTCAACGACACCTTCCCCGTCGAAGTCAGCAACATGGCCGGCCTCCTCGCCTACCGCCCCACCACCCAACTCGAGCCCTACATCTCCCTCTACAGCGCCGACCGCTGGCACCGTCTCGCCTCCACCTTCGTCGAAGCCAACCTAAAGCTCCTCAACCTCCCCAGCACCCCCCTCCTACACGTCGCCCTGTCCTCGGGCCTCTCCGCCCTCAAAACCCCCTCCTGCCACAGCAGCACCACAAATCCTCCCCTCACCCCCGCCTCCAACCCCTCCCACGAACTCCCCGCCTCCCCCTCAAGCCCCAGCACCAGCACCACCACCTTCTCCCCCGCATCCCAAACCCAACCCCAACCTGCATCCCAGCCCCAACCCCACCCCCAACCAAAGCCCCTCACCACCTCTTCAACCACATCCACCCCCCACAGCACAACCTCCCTTACAACCCGCGTCTGCCCGATCTGCTCGACAGAACTCAACGCGCTCGCCCGCTCGGTGCGCTACGCGCACCACTCCAAGAGCCGCTTGCTCGAGCACGACCTGGTTTTGCTGCCCAATGGGCGTGTGTATGGCAAGGCACGGCTGGATGAGTATGCTGTGTTGTCTGGGCTGGGGGGCCAGGGGAAGTGGAAGGACTTGGTGACGGGGGAGGTTTTTGGGGAGGGGGAGGGGAGGAAGGTTTTTGTTACGTGAGGTTCTTTTCCTTTTTGGGGGTTTGGGGATGGGGTTTTGGTTGGAGAGGGGAGATATGGGGTTTTCTTTGAGGGACGAAGGGTTTGATTGGGGGTGAGATGGTAAAGGGAGGTGTTTGGGCCACGATGCTACACAGCAAAGAAACGATGCATGACAGGCGTTTTTGGGACAGGGAATGGGTTGCTTTACTACGTGGGGTTGGCACGTGGAACGGAAGAGGTGGCTACAGAACTCTGGGATACGGCGCGATGGGATTTCGTCCTTTTGCAGCAGTTTGAATAAGTAGCGTTTTGCACAGGGACAGATTTATGGCAAAATATCAGCGAAGTCTTCATCACTCGAAGCCTAGCCTTTTGATTATGCATGCTTTCCTTGGGCTGGCTGGATGGATGACCCTCGACCCCTACGCTGGCACATTCCATTCTCAAAATCAATACCGCTTGGTGTGAAGAATGCAAGATGTTCGCGATTCCCCCACCCCGTCAAATACAAGGCAGACAAGGGAATGAGAGAGACGTGTAGAAGTAGCTTAGATAGGTTGGGTAGCGGTAGAGAGAGAGAGAGCACAAAGGCAAACGCCCCCATGACTAAAAAGAAAAACCACCGAAGCAAGCAAGCGCGCAATCCCTTCCTTGCCACCCTGCTCCGTCCATCCATCCTTCCGTGCCGTCCTGTCCGTCCATTTACCAGTCCATACAGCAACAGCAACAATGACAACCATGCTCTTATACACCCACCCACCATTTGAGATTGTAATTAGCGAGCCTACCGCTGATTCCCCCCAATGGAAAACGCGCCAAATACGCCCGCGCCTGCACCAGGCGTCATCGGGCCCATGCCGCCGCCGCCGCTGCTGCTAGTCAGGGTGGTGCCGTTCGTGGCGGAGGGCGTGCCGACGAGGGTGACGCTGCCCGTGTTGGGGGTGCTGGGGGTGCCGTTCTGAAGGGAGGCGTTGCCGTTGGCGGCCGGGTGGTGGTGGTGGGTGGGCGGGGTGTTTTCGGCGGCACCGGCAGAGGCGCCGGCATTTCCGGGACCCGCGGTTATGGGGGCGCCGGCGATGGAGAAATCGGGGATGCCCAGGCCCCAGATCTTGCCCAGGTGGTCGTCCGAGATGTCGCTGTTGAAGATGCGCTTGCGGAGCTCGAAGAAGACGCGGCCTGTGAGGAGGCTGTCGGAGCCGGCTTGGTGGGCGTTGCCGACGCGCTTGATTTTGAGTGCGTCGGCGACGTTTTCAAGGCCGGATTTCTGTTCGAACTTTTGGAGGATCTCGGTGCACCCCGGGTCGGAGGGCTGGAGCATGCCGCTGTTGAGCAGCTTGATAGCGTGCTTCATGAGGTGCTTCACGTCGTACGTCGAGGGGAAGTAGAGCTTCATGATATCCTCAAACTCAAGCTCATCGGTGGGCAGCTCGCGGCAGATGAGCAGCTTGGTGAGATACCCGAAGTCGTAGCCGCCGTGGAAGCTGAGCCAGCGAACGTTCTCAAAGCACACCAGGCCTGACGGGATCAGCAGCGACGCGAACTCGTGCGGGTTAATGCCGTCCCGCTCCAGCAGAGCAAAGTCTATGCCCGCCTGCTGCAGGGACTCAATCGATGTCTGGTTGTACATGTCATCCTTGAGGGAGTACTTGAAGTTGAACTGCCATGCGTAGGGCAGCGGCGCCTGGTTCCCCGTCCTTCGCAGGTCTGACGCGTCGGTCGATGTCGGCCGCGCGGGGGGTTGCTCGCCGTCCTCGTTGAAGAGGGCGATGCCGATCTGTATGATCTTTAACAAGTCCACGTTCGTGCGCAGACATTGGTAGTGGTAGTCGCTCTTTCCTCGGAAGGCGCCCATTGGCCTCGCCACGACGCCCGGAAACTCGGTATCCTACTCGAAGGGATTCGTGTCAGCCTCTCCCTGCCCCCTGTACCGCACACGGACAGGATGTCAGCCCACCATAGCAATATACGGATACCTGTCGATCAGGTCCCGCAGGTTCGCCATTTCCTCGTGCAGGTTGTGCTTCCAGACGTCTCTTATCCGCCCCTTGGACTGTGCTACCCGCACGGCATGGTCGGGCATACCGTGGCTCTGCTGCTGGGAATGTTGTGGATGCTGCACGGGCGGGCCGTGCTGTGCGTGCTGTGACTGTTGTTGCTGCTGGAGGGCCTGTTGCTGCGACTGTTGCTGCTGCTGCAGACTCCCTGCGTGGGCAAAACCCATGCGCGCGGCATGGCTCCCGAGACCTGAATCTTGGCCGACGCCGAAGCCGGCGCCAGCATTGAGCCCGCCGGCGAGGCCTAGGAGGTTGGAGCTGGCGCCGAACGGGTTAGCCTGGCCGATTTGGGCATTGAGGTATGCGGTGCTGCCACCGAGGGCGGGCGGGTGGCTCGCTGGGTGTTGGGCGTGGGCATGGGAGGCGAATTGCTGGTGGTAGGCCGAGATGGCGTTGGGCCCGCTGGGGAAGCGGTTGAGCGGCGGAGGCATCGCGTGGTGGCGGCGCCGGGAGTCGCTGTTGCCTCTATGTCGAGCCTATCGTAAAGGCTGTATCCTAAAAGCCGTGTCCGAGTTGGGCTTTGAAGGGACCATTCCCGTCCCTCGGGTGGTCAAGACGGATGGCGGCGACGGCTGGGTTGAGTCGCGAGACCAGGCCGTGTCGGGTTGTGGCGATGGATGTGCTGTCCTGCGCCGCTTGTCGTCGAGAATTAGCCGTCGATGGGGTTCTATTATATTTGGGCGACTGAGATTACTCGAAAAGCGGCGGGTCGATCGCAATGATTTGGCGGGCAGTCGAGGTCGCTGAGTGTGTTGTGTTTTCACGGGTCATATGCGCGGGGGCTGAAAGAGAAGTCGAAGCGGCGGCAGGTTCGTTCATGGCCCGAAGCGAACACAGCACAACAGCCACTCACTGCACGGTTGGAGTTGCCAGGAGGCACCGTCTGCAGGTGCACGAGCCACCCTGTTTTCTGGGGCAGGCCTTGGAGGTCCACAGACTGACTAAGCGGCTTGGCATTCGACGTCTGGGCCAAGCTCGAACCACCACTCCACCTCCACCACTCAGCGCTGCGACCTCTGTCATTGACGAGCTCCCATCCTGCTGAGCAGCAGCCCGATCACGACGAGCAATTGCCAGCGCCACAATGCAGCCCTCCAGGTGCGACGTCTTCTCCAGCTCCTCCGACCACTTACGAACGCGAATCGCTAATTACTTTCTCCCCCAGAATACTGCGTGCCGCCAATGGCGAGCCGAAGCCCAACATCACTGGCTTCGACATGAAGAAGTTCCTCCGCGCCACCGGCACCCCGCGCTACGACCCGTGGGAGAGGAAGTGCGTTCTCCTCCGTCTGGCTCCTCGACTTTCCACAGCCTCGAATTCCCTCTACCTCGAAAACCCCCCTAGCCTCGAATCCCCTCACACCCCGACCCTCCACTGCCCCTCTCCGTCCTCCGACGTCACAATCTTCCAACCCAATAACCAGTAATGGACTATTTACTAACACAGACACCCCAGCGAGGCATGGCGCTACACAGGTCGCTTCTCCCGCTTCAACCGCTTCAAGAACTCGTTCCCCGGCCTGGGCATCGCGACCGTCGCTTTCGCGGGCTACTGCGCGTACGAGCACTTCTTCATGAAGGAGGAGCACCACCACGGGGAGGAGCACCACTAAGCGGGCTGGATTTTGAGTGTTGTGGGTGGCTGAAAGAGGCTGCAAGATAAAGGTGGCGAGGGGAGGATGGTGGCTGAGGGGAGGAGAGGTGCTGTCTGCGTCAGTGATGGTCATGGGATGTGCCATTCAGTGGGATAGACTCCTGGACGACCATGGGGGGTGAGAAGGACGTGCGAGTGGTGGTGGTGGTAGGGGCGATGTTGATATCCGGTGAGAGAGCGAGCCATAGACTCCGTAGATGCGTGATATATGCGCGAGGAGGGAATGGGACTGTACATTTCAAGGCAGCCGTCTCCTCGGAGTGGGCCATTGGTGGTTGTAGTGCGGCTGTAGGACAATGAACGACGTCAAAAAGCTCCAGATCGAGCAAGATAAACAACCTGCAGTTAGTTCAGGGGGATCAAAACAACATCAGCCCCGCTGATCAAGAGGCCAACTCCTTCAAGGTCCACGGCAGGCAACAATTGCATGACAGCTACCTCCGAGCTCAAATCTGAAGGGACCGGCCTCTCCCTATGATGGATGGCAATCTCCCCATATCCCGCTGTCGAACTTATCCATATGACCAGTCTATACAGCAGCTCCCCAACCAAAATGCACATCAGAAAATACCAAAGGTTCATTGAACCCCCGCCCCGGCTTGCTTTCCTATCCAACCAACGCCAAAGATGACACAGACATACCCAAAGCTCAACCTACAACCCAACCCCCTTCACCAAATCCAACGCCCCCTCCACCGCCACCTCCAACTCGCCCACCCTCTTCTTCAAATGCTTATTCTCATCCCTCAACAGCCCCACCGTATCCCACGCCACGCTGGCATCCTTCCCCTGGCAATTCCCACACCCCCCGTCCGCCACCGCACCATCCCCTGAAATTCCCTTCAGAATCTTCTGCAGCGCATTCATCGGCTGCTGCGGCTGCCCGCTCCTCCGCTTGGGCGTGGCACTCGCCGATGCCCCACCCTGCTGTTGCCTAGCAGCAGGCGGTATCGCCCCATCCACGATAACCCCCATCACCGACGCCACATCCGACACCGTATGCGCTTGCTGTGGAAGCAGCGGCAGCGCCGGGCTCCGGCACCTTGAAAAGACACTCTCGCTCTCAACACTCTCATCCTCCTCCTCATCCGTCTCCTCCTCTCCCTCCTCAAAGGAAACTCCACTCCCCCGACTCTTCCAACTCTTCCTGTTACTCCGCCTCCTCCTGCGTTTATACTCCTCATCAACCCCCAAATCCTCTGAAACCATTGACGCTCCTTCCCCAGCTACTGACCCAGGTCCAGTAGTCAAAGACAGGCTGGAAAACCTCCCCTCGGCAGCTCTCCTCCGTGCTTTTTCTGCCTCGAGCTCCGCTTCTAGCTTGGTTACTTTTTCTTCACCTGTTAACAACGTCAGCAATCATTCCGTCCCACATCAAGTCATCCCATCCCATTCCATATTGGAATCAAAAACAAAATAGGGGGGGGGGGGGGACTCACACTCCTCCGCCCTTCCCGCCATCCCCTCCAACTGCCCCCTCAAATGCCTCACCCGCATCTGCGCCTCCTCCAGTTCGTCCTGCTGCGCCGCCTGTTCATTTCCAGCCTGTTGCAGTTCATTCCGAACCTGTTGCAGCTCCACAGCCTGTGCGCGGTAGGCCGTCTGCATTTTAGTCAAAAGGCCGAGGGCGGTTTGGTGCAGGTTTTTGAAGGCCGAGGGGGAGAACGTGTCGGGTCGTTGGGGTAGGGGGGATGGGGATGGGGAGGTGGAGGAATGGGGGAAGAGGGCTGTGGGGATGTCGAGGGTTAGGAGGTCATCTTCGTTGGTGTTGTTGGTGATGGTGGTGGTGGGGTTGGGGGTGGTTGGGGGGTTGGGGCTGTTAGGGTTGAAGAGGGCGGACATGAAGCGGGAGGCGGTGGTCATGGGGGTGGTGGTGGTGGATTTTGGGGTGGTGAGGTCTGCGGTGGTGCCGCGGCGGAGGCGGGTGGGTGTTGTATCGGGGGTTGTGGCGGAGGCATCTTTGGATGATGAGAAAGAGGAGGAGGGGCCGTTCGCGCCGCGGGACTCTGACGGCCCGCTCAACCAGCCCATAAATCCTCCCCCTCCTCCTCCTGCTGCCCTGCCGCCGGTCCGGTGGTCGCCGGTGTAGGGCATCTGCTCTGACGGCGAGCGGGTGTGCGTCTTGCGCACGGGCGAGGGCGTCCTGCTCCGGAAGGCGAGCGGCAGCAGGTTCGGGAAGGAGTGCTGCCGCCGGTGGTTGGCTAGGCTGGATGGGGAGGGCGAGGGGCAGGGAGACGACGCGATATCCTCATTGGAGAAGCCGCTGTGGTACTCTGAAAGGGGCGAGAGTGACGGGCGCGGCGGGTTCAGGACAAGCTGCGGCTGCTTCTGGCCGGGCTGGAAGGGCGATCCAGTGGGTGTGCATCTTTCGAAGTGCTGCCGTGGAGAGACGTATCCAGTGTCCGGGAGAGCTACCTGCGGGGGTAATGGGTGCGCAGGGACGGTGTGCGGTGGAGGGCGCAGCTCCATGGGTGGGGAGGGGGGGACAGGGTTGTCGGTTTGCATGATGGGTGTTGTTTCAGGGGCGCCGAGGATATTCCTGGGTCGCTACCAGAATCCCGATGTCCAGTTGGGCGGGCCGCGTTTTGTTTGGCGAGGTTAACTCGTGCGATATGTGAGGTGACAGTTGGACATCAAGAACAGGGGAGGTCGTGGTGATGGATTTCCCACGTTTCCTCGAGCTTTGGCGCGGCTGAGGTGGCCCAACGAGAGCGTCGGCCCCCGAGCTAAGACAGGCGCTTGAACACCGCAGCCCGAATGATCCTCGGACACGTGAAAGGCGTGGTCCAAAAGGGTAGGCGGGAGATGCTGATGAAGATGGTGTGTTCCAGGGTCCCAGATGGATGTGAGCTGCCCCTGGTTGAGAACAGTTGATTGACCGGCCGACGGGTTCTCGCCGATCCCAAATAAACAACCTCGGGCCTGTTATGCTGTTGGATTTCTGGTGCTCGATGAGAGAGTTCTCACGGAGAAAGGGTTTGGATAGCCGCTCTCAAGTTCGTTGGCTTCCTTGGGTCAGTCACCTCGAATCTGGCAAGACGAAAGGGAAAGGGAAGACGGCCAGAAATGGTCAGGGAAAACATTGGATGACCGAGATGAGCTCTGTTGACAAAAGCGGCAAGCGCCATCATACTTGGCGCCGGCCAGGGTCCAGAGACCCGGTCCGAACCAAGACCCACCTTGCCGGGGACGATGATGACAGTCGTGATCGAGCGTCCAAGTCAAGTTTCCGGGTTGGACAGCATCATCAGCTCGAGTCCGCCCGGATTTGTCTTGTGCTCGCCATCTAAGACACCTGAACACAAAACTCGCTCTTCGTATCCGAGCAACGTTCCACAGCTCGCGCCAATACTAGGGCAGCACGCGGTTGGTGACACAACCCTAACCCTTCAAATCATCTCGCTCAAGGCCAAAGACAAAACAGATGGGAGGCAGTAAATCTATTCGATCTACTCAAGGCCACCCCGCTCGGCAGTCAACAGGACATCCTTATGCCCTCGCTGCCACGGCGCACCTCCAACGGCGCGAACCCAGCCCTACCATGCCCGCTTCCTGCAGACACCAGAGCGCATCCCATAGCCGCCGCCGCTCAGTAGAACGACTCGACTATCGTCTCCTTCATGCTCGTATTGATCGCGCCCGGCGCAGCACCCTCACCCAGCCTGAACACGCTCTCAATAACACTCAGCTCAGGCGCCGTAGTATCCAGCCCCGTAACCGCCATCCAGTCGTTCACAACCATCCCACCACCAATCACATTGCTGCCCCGGTTCACACTGCCGGCCACCAGCGGGACCTGCAGCAGGGAGCTCAGCTCGTCCTGGTCCTGGATGCTGGTCTTGGGGTGGACGAGGCCGCCTTGGTTGCTGAGCGCCATGTAGGAGCCGACCAGCACGTGGTCGGCGACCGTCTGCCGGAACACCTCAACGCCCAGCACGTCGGCGATGATCTCCTCCGTCTCGCGCTCCAGGTCCGGGTGGATCAGCGCCGTGTGGTCGTTGGTCACGATCACGTTGCCGAGCGCCGAGAGGCGCTCCTCGATGCGCTGGATGCGCACTTCGTCCGGCAGGCTGTTGCGCAGGTGCTGCAGCTCCTGGTCGGTTGTGGTCGTGGGGACGAGAAGGCCCTTGCGGTTGCTAGAGATCACAAAACACCGTTAGAACCCCATTCGTTCTCTTCGATATTGTGGAAGACATACCCCGCTGTTAACCGCCCAATAATCCTCGTACCAGCAATCGTCGTCCTGCAGATGGGGATCACGTCCTGGAGCTCGGCCTCGAACACGCTGTAGAAGTTCTCGCTCGCGCCGACCGCCACCAGGGCGTACGAGTTTGTTAATGTCGAGAAGACGCCAACCCTGTTGCGCCGCCGTGGTTAGCCAGTCGTTCTCTTCTCATTTTTTCGTACATCCCGCCATCGCATCTCTCCCCCCTCCGTCGCGGGGTCAAAGTTGGGTTTCGTGCAGACGGCGGCGGTGGTGCGGGGCAAAACTGCATTGCTTACTCGTTGGAGTTTTCGAACTGCGCGCGCACGGCCATGATGTTGGATTATCTGACGTTTGGTGGTACTGTGTTTTCTAAAGGGAGAAGTACGGAGGTTGAGAGTCTCGAGAGTCGTCGTCTGGGGACCGAGAGGTCGTGTCACTGTTGTGGTTTGGTTTGGTCTGTTTGAGCCTTGCAGAAGGAGGGGTGTGGAGGCGAGATATAGATTTCAGATGGCAGAAATCGAGGTGGGGCAACCTTCTTTCTCTCTGGGTCTGTATCCGTAATCCTGCCTGCTGGCTCTGCATGGATGTGACATGCACCGACAGCCCTTCGCTTTGCTCAGCCTTCCTTGAGCAATCATAATCATTTGGCCGTCATATTCTTTGATATTGAAAGTTTCTTGTGTTTGTTTCTCATTGGTATGCTTCATAGTTCCATCACAGATGAGTTTCGACATTGGCAGGCCACAGGTTTCGATAAGAGGTTCGAAAATTACATGAAAATTACAATCGTCTTTGGGTTTCCTTACCACTTCATACATTCAAAGGACGAGACTGGAAGCTCAAAACTCCCATCGTTATTCGCAACGTCCTGTGGCCCTGCTCGAATTGGCTAAAAGCATGCCACTCAAAAATCGCCATCTCCTTGAGCCTGTCCGGATGACTCAGGCAGTCCAGCCAAGACCGGCAAGGTTGAGCTGCAGCATTTCCACAGCCCCAGTCAGCTCACTGCAAAGATGTGGCCTGGCTGGTGACTCAAGACAGGTGGTTTCATAGTGAATCATCGGCGAAGACTGTTATTGGTGCTTTTTCTTTGCTTTGAATTGATTTTGCCATTGGCCATTGCAATTTCCTTTGCTCTTTTGTTTCTTTTCTCTTTCTCTTTCTTTTTCTCTTTCTTTTTCTCTTTATTTTTCTCTTTCTTTTTCTCTTTCTTTTTCTGTTTCTTTTTCTCTTTCTTTTTCTCTTTCTTTTTCTCTTTCTTTTTCTCTTTCTTTTTCTCTTTCTTTTTCTCTTTCTTTTTCTCTTTCTTTTTCTCTTTCTTTTTCTCTTTCTTTTTCTCTTTCTTTTTCTCTTTCTTTTTCTCTTTCTTTTCCCATTCGGAATCATGTCTCTTCACAAAAACACCGCTTAACCACTCAGCGTGGGGTTAACTACAATCAATTCCATTGCTCTGCCGTCTGGATGGACCAGACGGCACTATAAATATCTCCCCTAGTACGGAGTACACCTACCTACATCTATCACCCGCCATCGACGCGGTAAAGGCATTGTGCTGTAAAATCATGACCCCATCCCATCCTGTCCCGTGCAATATCTCAATCGTGCGCCGCCCATGCTGCAAGCTACGATGTATTTATCCCGTTATCCCATCCATAGTATAACAAGCCAGCCGGCACGCCCATGTGTCCGAGTCCCATCCCCTCTAAGTGATGATATGATGCAGTCGCATGTTCCGTCTTCCCAACGCAAAAAGCCCGCCCAAACCCAAACCCGAACCCGAACCCGAACCCAAGACCAGAACGCCAACAAACCCCATCCCTCAAACAACCACAAGCAGAACTAAGCCAACTCAACAGCAGGCTCATACCTCGGCCCCGCAAACCCCTTCACCACCACCGTCTGAATATCAATATTCTTATTCACCGGATCCAGAACCGGACTCCACATCTTCAGCAGCACATACCGGCCCGTAACGGGCGGGTCAAACTTGACGTGACACCTGTTCCTCTTATTCTCCATCGAAAAGTGCGCCAGCGGCGCAAGAAGCTCGCCCCCCACGGCGCGCACAGCCTCCTGCGTCGCGAGCTGCGACTGCTCCTGCGCTTCCTCGAGCGTCATCCCGCCGGCTGAGGTGGTATTAGTCCCGGGGAGTTCGCTGATATCCTCGGCGGCGCGGAGGGCCGCGGCGCGCCGCTGCTGCAGCTGGCGGCGGTGCAAGCGGTCGCGGCCGCGGACGTTGAGGGCGCGGGTGGTGCCATGGAGGAACTCCATGCCGTTGTCGACCATGGCTTCGGGCCAGGGTGGGGGGATGCCGCCGCCGCCGCGCGTGTACATGGCCATGGTGTCGTCGCTGTCGTCGTCGCTTTCGAAGGGGAGCTGGCCGATGCGGTTGGGGGTTCGGCGGCGGGGGGGACGTGGCCGGGCGGTGGGGTCGTCGTCGCTTTCGACCTCGCTGTAGTCGGTGGTGACGGTGAAGGGGGGTGGGGAGACGGTGAATTCGGGGGGGATCTGCGCGGTGGGGTAGTCCTGTTCTTCCTGGTATTCGTCGTCCTCGTCGGGACCGCCGAAGTAGGCGTATGCTCTGATCCCGCGCGATTGGTGGCGCGAAACGACGCCGTCCTCGTCGTGGCGGAACACGACAGTGCTGCGGCGGGGGTTCCGGGCTGGGAGGTACTGGATTTGGTACTGCGCGGTGCGCGTCAAGACGTCGTTGGAATCCATGGATACAAATACCAATCCTTCGCGGACCCTGGGGGCATCGGTGAGTAGAGAGGTCGTGAACGGTGAGGCCGCAGAAACGTACGGGCAGGAAAATCGCGTCCCTGGAGCCTTGATGACCAGTTCCGAGAGACTGAATACGGTCCCTGCTTGGTGCCGTAGGATAATGTTGCAGCGGTTTCCCTTGGTGCAGTACACCGAGGCATCGTTCTTGAGGATGTTCTCGGGCGGGTACGAATGCTCGTCCGAGTATAAACCCCCGTCGCAGCTCAAAATCTCCATAGCCAGCTGGCCCGGCTCGACTTGGCCGTACTGACCATACTGAAATCCCTTGAACCCCGAAGCAAGCTTGTCCGCGTCCAGCTTACGGCGCTTGGTCCGGCGGGTTTCGTCGGCCATATCAAGGGGGTGAATAATAGGCGGCACGGGAGACGTGGTGCGAGATGGGATGGGATTGTAGTCCAGTAGTGCGCGTAGGTCCGAGTTGTTGTCGCGAAAGTTCCTGTTCATGTCTTCGAGCTGCGAGTGAAGTCTCTCGAGGCCCCGGTTGACGCTGCGATATCGGCTAGACCGAGAGGCGGCGTTAATGACGGGGGCCCGGGCCCGTGACCGTAGAGGCGGAAGCGATGAGGGAATGTGATGGGGGGCGATAGCGGAAGAGTCCGGCAAAGTATTGTTTTGAGGTTGCGGATCGCGGTTGAACCTGAGTCGCAAGTCGCGGTCAGAGCTCTCAGCCATCCTGACCGTGTCTGGTCCGCTACCGGTGGTTGCAAACAGCTGGCGACTGAGCCTGTCGAGGTCGCGGTGGAATTGCTCGATTACGGTGGACAGCGTCTCGGAAGAGCTCTGGGCGGGTCGGTCATTTGCGGAGGGGCGGTAGTCGCTGAAGCGGCGCACAGATCCGTCGGCGGCGCGAAAGGTCCCTGGTTCCAACACTGGAGGGCGGGGACGGTTGTCCGACTATAGACGAGTTAGAGTGCAAGAGCAGAAGGGCGAATGTATTCTGAGTACGTGGCCGGTGTGGACAGCTTATAAGTGGCAGAGGCAGGTGGCAGGTGGTCATCAGAGGATCAGAGCGGGAACAGCGGACAACTCACCATGGGGCAACAAAGCCACAGTCTGATCGCTAGCGAAGTGTAGCAGGTTAATGCTGGCTCGCGACACTGTTGAAGAGCGGGAGTCGGCGAAATGTCTCTCGATTTTTGTCTTATCCGGGCGCTGTATTGGTGGAGCAGCGTCAACGAAATCGAGGGCGAATCGAGCGCAAGCAACATGCAGCAAGGCGGAGGACACCCAGGCTGTGGTGGAAGTTGCAGGTTGCGGGTTGCGGGTTCGGTTGTGGGAGGCAGCAGCAAGAGCCCGATAAGCGCTTGGCGGGGTCCTGCCACTGTCTGGGGCAGGGTTGATTGTGGGGTTAACGTTGCCTGATGGTGGGGCGACAGCCTGTTAGCGAGTACCCACTTTGTAGCCGCGCTCATGCGCTAAGCGGGGTCTTTCTTAAACGCGCTGTCGCGCCAAGAGCGGCACACTTGGCATTTGACTGCAGCCGACTTCCAGCATTCAACAGCTCTTGTTAGTCAATATCGAAAACCAGCAGGTGTTGACAGTAAACTCAATCCTGTGTTCAGTTCTGTTTTCTTTACTTGGCGGCAAGCAAGGGATTTCAGCATCGTGCTTTGAGGTCTAAACGAATTTGCCCAAAAAGCGTAAACCGTTGTTTGTTGCAGCTCAACTTTGTTTAACTTTCCTTTAGCTGTTGCAATTGACAAGTGCCTGCCTCGTCAACTGCTTGCTTCAAATTTGGAAGCCATCTCTGGATATTTTCGCCTTGATCAACCTTCAACACCCTTTCTGGTTCAACCCTCGTCTCCCACCATGGACCAAAAAGAGAGCAACGGCATGGCGCCCTCAAACGGCATCAGCGCTGGTAAGTGATCCACGACTGCTCAGTGCTCACCTCACAGCTCACCACCCTCTAACCGCCGCAGATGAGATTGCCCTCTACGACCGCCAGATCCGCCTCTGGGGGATGCAGGCCCAGGAAAAGATTCGCAATGCCAGCATCCTCTTGATCACCATGAAGGCACTCGCCAATGAGATCGCCAAGAACCTCGTGCTCGCCGGTGTTGGCTCCATCACCATCCTCGACTCCGAGCCAGTCACCTCAGCCGATCTCGGCGCACAGTTCCTCCTCTCAGAAGAGGACACACCGATTGGCACCAACAGAGCCGCCGCCGCCATCCCAGCACTCCAGCGCCTCAACCCGCGGGTGCGCGTACAGGTTGACACCGTCGACGTCCGCCTCCAACCGCCCTCTTTCTTCGCCCCCTTCGACATCATCATCGCCACAGACCTCGACTCAGCCGCCCTCAACATCATCAACACCGCCACACGCATGCACAACCGCCCCTTCTACGCCGCCGGCAGTCACGGCATGTACGGCTTCCTCTTCGCGGATCTGATCGAGCACGACTTTGTCATCTCCCGCTCCAAATCCAACATCGCCACCCCTCTCGGCCCGGAATCCCGCACCCGCTCCATCCTCGCCGTCTCCCCCAAGCCCGGCGACGAAGCCAAGACCGAACTCGTCACCAAGCGCGAGCTCTACTCCACCTGGTACCTCGCCTCCAGCGTCTCCCAGCTCCCCGCGGAGATCCTCCGCTCTCCGCGCCGCCGCCGCGTCGTCACGCCCCTCCTGTCCTGTCTGCGCGCCCTCTGGGAATTTACAACCCTCTACGGCACCCCCCCGCAGCGCGACAACCACGCCCATCTCGCGCAGTTCACCTTGCTCTGCGGCGAGCAGCACAGGAAGCTGGGCCTGCCGTCCGAGACGTTGCGCAGCGAGGTGCTGCGGTCGTTTCTGCAGAATGTCGGTGGGGAGGTGGCGCCCGTGGCCGCGGTGTTGGGCGGCCAGCTGGCGCAGGATGTGATCAATGTGCTGGGGCAGACACAGCAGCCGATTCAGAACTTTGTGGTGTTTGATGGGGAGGCGATGGAGGCGGGCGTGTATGCGCTGCATCCGGAGGGGGAGTTGGGGAGGGCGCTGTTGCCGCTTTCGGGGGAGTTGGTTGGTGTGGAGGAGGCGGTGGCTGCGGTGGCTGGTGTGAGTGTAGGTCGTGAGATGCCGGCGGCTGTGACGGGAGGAGTGGGTGGGCAGGGGGTTGTGCCTGTTGCGTGAAGAGTGAGTGTTTGAGGGCTGGGGTTGTACGGTTATGTAACTTTGTGTATGAGCAGTCGGCGGTTTTCTTGATGCCGCCACAGAAGAAGCACTTTACCGCGTCCTCGGCTTGAGAGGAGTATGATAGGCGCATATTTCAATAGAGATTGCCTCGTGTGCCAGGCCCGTCCCGTCTTTAAGGACGGCCAAAGCCCTCTCGTTCCACTCCACCTCCCGCATTATCACCAACTCTGTAGTGGGTGTCCTCTGCTTTCGTTACCATTCAACGTTGAGGGGAGGATTGATTAATCAGTAGAACCTCGGAGCAGAAAGCCAACCCTCGTAACCCGCAGACCCAAACGGCCATCTCATGTCTTCTGAAGGCCCAGTTGAACTCTTGGGGCATCCAGGCCAAAAAGGAAGAAGGACCATGCCATTATGCTGTTTGTCACCTGGAACTGTCAAACACTCATCACTGGTGGTGGTGTTAACACCGATTGTGATACTGATATCAATTCCATTCATCTCTTCTCATTTACCAATGTATACACTCTCAAGCTCAGCACTTAATATCATACCAAGCCTCCCTCGGCGCATTTGACCACCATGGCCATCCATCCGAGGGGAAAAATATCCCAAATTCTAAAAACAAACAAACAAATGCACCCCAAACCCAAACCCATTCTTTTCCCATCCAGTCCATCCCAGTCCAGTCCAGCTCCTGAATCAAATCCGCCTTTGTATGTACGCATGCTCTCTCCATGATGGGGGGTATCCATTCCATCAATCCATGCAAGAAGCATCCATGCCATGCAGTTATGTATGTGTGTATGTGTCAAGCCATCCTTCGTATGTCCATCCATGCATCCCATCCATCCATGCATCCGCCTGTCTATCCACAATCCCATCTCAAAAGCAAATCCATACTCTTCTTCCTGCTCATGATCCTGATCCTCATCTCGATTTCCTTGTTATCACCATCATCCACCAAGCGGCCTTTGCTCCCCATCCAGACCCCGCCACTGCTTGCCCAGCAGTCTCATCTCCGTGGTAAGTATGGTGCACGGTGTACTTTGATGCTCCACGGTATGGCTTGGTGTCTCAAGGTATGCCATAATGTGGTCGCGACAGACTCCTTCATGTTGCCTCTGGTCTTCCCTTAGAACCAATTCCTCACTGTCCAGCAGCGGGAGGGAAAGGGGCGGAAAAGCCGAGTCAACTGAACCAGTGCTCTCAGCAGGTGCATCGTCCTCAAGCGCAGCCGCAGTTGGCGTCGTAGATGCAGCAGTCTTTGATGATGTAGCTGGTGTTGACGTGGGCAGTGGCCAAAGTTGGGGTCATGGTCGAAGTTGCCGCGGCCGGGGTGGTCGACGGGGCTGGTGTCGCGGCCGGAGTGGTTGAGACTGCTGCTAAAGGGGTGGTGGCTGCGGTCGACACTGCCGTCGATGCTATTGCCGAAGAGGTGGCGGTTGTGGTTGGTGCTGCTGCTGCTGCCGTTGTCATGGCCACGGTTGGGGCGGACGTTGTGGTGGCTGTGGTTGACACTGCGGGTGTATTACCCCGACGACTCCTAAGGTTATACGGGCTCCTAGTCGCAGGCACAGCGCGCGCGACGGACTTTGCTCTAAACTTTCTCGGTTTGGCGGCTGGTTTGGTGGGTTTCTGTGCGGGTGCCGGTGTGGTTTGTGAGGGCGGGTTCTCCACGGTGGGTGTTGTCGTGGGACGGTTTGTTGTGGAGAGAGCTGCCGGCGTCGAATTCTCGACGGAAAGGTTCTGCGCGGTTGGTTTCTGCGCGAGTGGCTTTGTGGCGGGTGTATTCTCTGTCACCTCCTGTTGCTGCCCCTGTTCTTCCCCAGACGCCGGGGTATTCTCCCTAGCCTGATGCAGCCCGCGACACGCAGCCGAGGCGAGCGGAAGGAGGTCCTCGGGCAAGATATACTGTGATGCTACAAGCGTGTTCTGCTGCGAGGCGGGCATGGGTTCCACCGGTTGGGGGCAACATGTTTGCGGTGGGTGGTAGAAGGAGGGTGTGTGTGCCAAAGAGGTCATGTTCGCCGAGACGGATGTATGCACCGAGGAAGACCTGCCAGCCTCAACCTGTGCGTTGCCCCACTCAGGGCCGTACTGCACCGAGAACATCGACACCGCCGGAATTCGGGTCGCCAACAGAGGGTCGTGGAAGAGCAAGATCATGGGTGGCGGGGGTGCAAACGCCTGCGGAGGGGCCAGAACACCTTGGACACCGGGACCATGGGGATGGCCGAAATGATGAGGCGGAGCGGGCTGCACACGAGGCGGAGCAGGTGCAAGAAGTCGACCACGGGGTTGAGAGATGGCCGGGTAGCCGGTCGTGGGAGGGCTCGCGGAGGTTGTTGGTTCGGCCCATCTGACGCGCTTCTTCTCTCTTCCCTGGTTGCTATAGCCTTGATCGTTGTCATCCTCCCTTGCGCGTTTCTTGCTGGCAGTTGCAATGCCACCATCTTGTCCAGCAGCAGCAGTAGTGGTTGCAGGAGCACTCGAAATAGTCTGCTCACCCCGCTTAACCCTCTTCTCCCTTCCCTGGTCCCCCTGATCATCATCAAACTCCTCATCCCTCGCCCTCTTCTTGGTGCCACCCTTAACAGTCTTCTTCCTCTTCCCACCCGAACGACCCGCTCCCTTCTAAGGAGCGTGCTCATCCGAGTTAGCACTGTTGCTATTCGCATCTCCACTCTTCGACCTGGCAGCATTGGCACCAGTAATAGCCGCAGCCGTCTTTCGAATATTGTTATGCGTCCACCCTCTGATCTGCGTCGGGCCATGCCTCGGCGGCGGCTCCACCGGCGTGTAGTCCTTGATAGCCTCCTTGTAGTCAAACTGCACCGTGCGCAGCTCCTGGCCATTGCCGGCGTACGACAGGCGGTGAGGAGGGGTGGGCGCGGGTTCGAGCTTGCGGTATTTAGACGAGGCGGCGGAGGAGGAGTTGGGAGGACCCTGTGGAGGGATGGGAGCGGACGCGGCCGAGGAGCTGCCTGGGCGCGAGCGAGGGCCGAGGGCTGGGGCGAGAGGTGGAGGCCCGCTTTGGAAGTGCATGGGGGGTTGCGCCATGGAGAAGGTCGGGGGTTGGCTGAGGGGCGGGGGCATGATGCCCTGGTGGTAGGGCGGCGGGGAGACGGAGTATGGTCTCCTCTGCTGGGAGGGGCCGCCGAGAGGGGGCTGGAGCGGGTTGCCCATCGGCTGGTGCTGCATCATGGGCTGCATTGGTTCTTGGAGCGAGTACCCGTTGTGGTAAGGGCGGCTGGTCACCGGGGCGTAGTAGGAGCCGGTGTTAGAGGGCACCATGCCGCTGTGGTGCATGCCGGGTTGGTGTTCGGGAGGTGCCGGGGGCTCGTTGAGCAAACCCCGCATAGGGCGCAACGCAGGGAGTGCCTTCGCAGTCCCGGTGTTGGAGAAGGGAGTGCGGCCGGCCGGCGGTTGCGGCGCCTGCATGGGCATACCGAGCGGAGGTTGCGCGTACTGGGCGGGCGGGCGAACAGGCGCGGCCATGTACTCCTCGTGGGACATGGCGGGGAATTGAGGCGGGGGAGGGGTCCTCAGATTCAGGGCGGTCCTGAGAAAGTCGTGGGACCGAGCCGGCTCGACGTGTACCGGAGCTGTGTTTTGCCGAGCGAAGCGGGCGGACTCAACCAGGGGCTCTTCAGCCTGCGGCTGTTGCTGTTCGTGAACAGCCGTGCCTGCCGGTCCTTTTGGCTGCGGCTGGTTGTACGGAGCCGACTCGGTCGTGGGAGCCTGGGTGACGGCAAGCTCCCGGGCGAGGGTGGCCAAGAGCAAAAGGTTGGTAATGTCGGGGGCAGCAAGAGCCTCCTGCGCGATAGGAGGAGAGGGCTGACGCACGGGCTGGTTGTCGCCAAAAACGTCCCGGATGGCGTCGTACGGGGCCCGGGAGCGCTTGGGGGCAGCCGTGCGGGCAGCCTCCTCCTTCGCCTCGACGCTGGCTGCGGCGCCGAGAATATCGCCGGCAAAGCGGGCAAACGCCTCCGTGTCCTCAATGACGAGGGGCTCCGGGGGAGGCGATGACGGCTCGGGCTGGGCGGTGACGGTGGGGTCGATGCCGTGGGCGGCCAGCGTCTTGGCTCGGCGCTCCTCAAGCAGCGCCGCATCCGGCCCGACCTCCTCAGCCTGGATGTCCTCCCCATTGCACAACTCGCGCATCGCCCGCGCAAAGGCCATACGCCTCTCGATCTCGGCGGTGTCAGCGTCGACACGCGCGTCCTCGATCGTTCTTGAGGCATGGATGGCGGCGCCCTTCGGCGGCACGCAGACCACGGGCTTCCAGCCGTCGACGATCGGCTTGGGCGGCTCCCAGGCGTTGGTGGAGCTAGGGAGAGGGAGCCCCAGGCGTGGGTGAAGATTGTGTTTCTTCACCAGCTCCTCGTCCAGCTCCCCCGCGGCCAGGGTGGAGTCCCAGATGCCAACCCGCCGGTCGACGAACAGGTAGCTGGAGCCGGGCTGCCCCAGGTAGTTGCCGCGGCGGGCCTTGGTGGCGCCCTTCTTGGCGCAGTTGGTTGAGTCCCGGAAGCCGATGTCGAGGTCGTCCCACTCGAAGAAGTTGGGCAGCACGATGCGGTTGTTCGGGATGTCCATCCGAGTGGGTCGCCTCGAGATGAGACGAACACCAAACTCGTCCGGA
Source organism: Amesomyces nigricolor (assembly GCA_004802645.1). Classification (NCBI taxonomy): domain Eukaryota; kingdom Fungi; phylum Ascomycota; class Sordariomycetes; order Sordariales; family Chaetomiaceae; genus Amesomyces; species Amesomyces nigricolor. The sequence goes on from SRKS01000004.1 coordinate 1,358,926, forward strand.
TCCGTCGCGCCACGGGGAAGGTCGGCTTTGGCAGCGTCCGCAGGGGTTGCGGGGCCGCTGGCGAAGCGCTGGCTGACCCGCTTCGGTAGGACTTCCTCGACGGGCTCGGGAGCGGGGGTCTGACGAGCCGAGCCCGAGTCCGGGGTGGGAGCCGCGCTCTCCTCGATGGCGTCGGAGGCGCCGAGAAGGCCGGCCGGGTGACGCGGCATCTGCGGCAGGCCCTCGTCGTCCTTGCCGGTGGCGGCGATCTTGGGAGCGGGCTGGCCCTCGGGCTGGCTGTCGGCCTTGCGCTTTGACGGGTCCAGCGGCTGGGTCTGCGGTTTCTGCATGAGCTGGGAGAGGGGCTTGCCGCTGTAGGGCAGTTCGACCCCGTTCTCCTGGGTCTGGTAGAAGACGCCCTGCCAGTCGGCGTCCTCTTGACTGATGTCCTTGTACTCGTATCGGTCATCATCCGAGGGTGGCAGCTTCACAGCAGGTTAGCCGGTGTACGAGAGAAGGGAGGCAGTCACAGATGGAAAACCTACATCCACGGGCAAGTTGTTGTCGTAGAGATACTCCAGCCTGTCGAGTTCCTTGAGAAGGCGGCCGTATTCTGCTTCACACAGCTCGCCGGTTTTCGTCTGTATTGAATAATTGGGGTTAGTAACAGACGCGGCAAACGTGGCGCGGGAATGCAGCTTACGCCAAGGGCCTCGAAGACCTTCTTGATCTCGGCGTCGTAGACATGGCGGGTCATCTGGAGGCCATAGTCGCGGGCACGAGCGGCTTGCTCAATGGTGTCATCGCGGCGCTGGCGCAAGAAATTGGTGATGGTGTCGTACTCGGGAACCTCCTTGTATCTATCGGGGTTCTCAAGCAGCTCATTGACGGAGCGGTCGGCGATCTCCTGAACGGCCGGCTTGACAGCTTTGACGATGGTGCTGAAGGCCTGCTTCAACTCCTGGGAACGCTCGTGGGCGGCCTGCAGCTTAGGGTCATCATAGACCTTTTGGCGGCGACCACGGCCGGTAGCGGCTTTCTGCTGGGTAGGCTTGGTGACTCTGCCGTTTTTTGCGCGAGCATAGCGGCCACGGCCTCTGCCTCTGCCGCTGGTGGTGGCTCTGGCGGGGCTAGCGTGGTTGGTGGGCGCGTCTTCCGACATGGCCTTTTCGATCTGGTAGGCGTCGAGGACGCGGAAACTGCTCTGTTGACTCATGGTGATGTGTGTGGATGTGGTGACGGAAAAAGAAATTGAGGTTGGCGGTGGTAGTGACGCGGATATCGCCGTTGATGGCAAGCGATGAGCGATGGTAAGTGGTGGAGGGGCAGGGTGCAACTCCTGTAGTCGGAGCAGCGGATGCTGAGGGTTAATTTGTGCCGACTCTACCTGGTGAGAATAGGGCGAAGCTTCCACACGTATTTAATGTAGGAGTGATGTAAATGACAAGATTGAGCAGATTTCTGGCTGCGGATCAGTCGGTGGAAGGTTGAGAATGGTAGGTTTGCTGGTCAACAGCCGGTGAGAGCGGTGGTGCACGGTGATGCAGGCAATATGGCGTACGCCGAAAAATGAAGGAAGAAGAGGGGAAGTAGTGGAATTGCAGTACCGTTTTGGTAAGAAGACGGCAAGACAGTCGAGGTAGGCTCTCTGGCTGGGGTGGTGTTGGTGTTGGCGATGCGGGAGTGGGAGCAGAAAAAGCGAGGGGAGAAGAAGTCTTTGTCGGAAGGTAAGGGAAGAGGGACGGACCGGAGATGGCAAACTTCGGGGGTCGCTTGCAGAGGTCATGTGTGATGAGAGACGACGTAGGGTTTGCTGATTGCAAAGCGAGGAAGAAGAAGCGTCGAGGGCCGAAGATTAGGTAGAGGTTCGAGTGCTCGGTGTGCAGTCGATGAGAAAAAGGACGGGCCGTCGACCGACTGACTGAGGCCACTGTCCACAATACGGGACACCGGCGACAATAGATGGGAGAAAAAGGATGGATAGAGTGAATAGGGACTGCCCTCAGCAACTATCCCTTGGCCTCATCCCAGCAGTGGTCGGTCTGGGAGATTCTATTGTGAAGGTCCTGACAATAATAAGAGACGACGTCGGTCTCTCTGGCAGCGGCTGGTGGTTTTCGACTCTCTGCTGTCGGCGGTGCTCTGCAGTCCACAGTCCACAGCCCACAGACAAGACCCACAGTCCACAGTGGAGGGCCAAGGCTGGCCTTGGCCAACTGGACCCCAGAACCTTACGCACCCTGGCTCGCCCGCACTGATGCAGCGGTGCAGCGGCGCACCGGGCTGGGCCCCACTGAGGCTTAACCGAGTCATCGCCCAATCAGCGGCCGAGAACTCCTTCCAAATCAGGAACACGCAGGGTTGTCGTTTTGCGATCGCCCTCTCGTCTTTTTGACTTTTGATTTTCTGTTGTCTGTTTTCTGTCCTCACGAAGGTTCTGTCCCGAGATCTGTTGAGCAAGATTCAATACGTACCAGACACTTGCCGAATTCAAGGGTTTATTGCACTGGCTGGAGCATTGTCCATTTTTTTTCGCTGCTGATTGCCACTTCTCGTTCAACCTTGCCAGCAGCGGATTGTGTTTGTGCGAGAGCCAAGACCACGGCCAGCAGCAACCGCCAGTCGATGCGCTCTCCAAACCGCCCATCGAGACAAAATCAGCTGACAAGCTGGCGTCAAAAATCATCAAATACAACAACACATTCATCGACAGCATTTACTGTCTTTACCATTTTGCAAAAACCGTGTCGGAGATGTCGTGCCTCTGGTTGCCTCTGACGCACGTGTCAATGGCAACCTGGAAGAGCCGACGTTGTTCTGCCGCACTGTGGTTACATAGAGCCTCTATGGGAGACTGGCAACTTGGAAAAATCAATACCGCTGTTCCAGAAGGCTAGATATGTCGTCGATGACAATAAGTCCAATGTATTCGAGCCACAAACCCATCTCTCAATGGCCAACACTGACACCTCTCTTTGTGACCGCGGCAGACAAAACCAGGCCGATGGATCCGCCGCGGTCTGGAAAAGTGGAGACTTTGTCCTCAACTGCAACTGGCACGCTGAGTAAAAACGGCTCTCTGAATGGACGCTTCGAGGAGAGAAAATGCAGAAATCAGGAAAGAAAAAAATCGAGGAATAAAAAAGAGACGGAAGAGAAGACGTCGGCATGTCTGAGACGCGTGCCACAATGCCCCCGCCGCCGGCCGCTGTTGGACAGCCCGACCTGGCCGTCAGTTGTGAGAGTGTCTTGTCTCTGTGTCCATGTCCTCAGGTCTCTCTGCCTGTGCCTGTGCTGTGCCTGTCGCTGTGCCCCCCAACGCCCAAACAGGCAAGCCCACAGTTTCAGTCCGGAGCCGGCTTGGCGCTCCCCTGCTATCCATCCATCCACCGATTCCACGATTCCACGAACAACCGCCATATCGGTACGTACCCTTCAGGCCCACAGCTCGCGGCTCGCGGCTGGAGCCGAGCTGCCGGGAGCTAAAATTTCGCCGCCAATTTCCGAGTCTCGGGCGCTCCGGGGCATTGATCACCGACCGCGTTCTGCTCCGTCCATTGCCCATCCCTTCCGTTCCGGATCCGACCTGACTCTGCCACTCTGCTCGTCAGCCTGCCGCTGCCGTCCGCCCGAGTCTCCGACCTCACCTCCCGTAACACACCCGAAAGATCAGACCACAATGGCCAAGGGCGGTGGCCGTCTGCAGCACGCCGTCAAGGCAGTCAAGCAGAAGCACAAGCCCGGATCGAAGCAGCAACCCCCCTCCGGCCCGCCAGCAGCCAAGAAGCAGAAGACAACAACCGCCCCCAAGCCCAAAAACAAGAACCAACACCTCCAACAAAACCAACAACCCACCATCCCCTTCTCCCCCTCGGACCCCATCCTCCTCGTCGGCGAAGGCGACCTCTCCTTCGCCGCCTCGCTCATCACCCACCACCACTGCACTAACATCACCGCCACCGTCCTCGAGCCCGACTTCACCTCCCTCAGCGCCAAATACCCCCATGTCGCCGCCAACACCGCTGTCATCGAATCCCCCGCCCTCCCCAACTGCCGCCTGCTCTACGGCATCGACGCCCGCAAGATGCCCGCCTTCACCTCCACCCCCACCTCCAAATCTAAACCCACCCTCAAACTCAAATCCCACGACCCCGCCCACGGCGCAATGAAACGCATCATCTTCAACTTCCCCCACACCGGCGGCCTCTCCACCGACATCAACCGCCAAGTCCGCGCCAACCAAGAACTCCTCGTCTCGTTCTTCACGCACGCCCAACGCTCCCTCGCCCCGGGGGCACCATCATCGTCACCCTCTTCGAAGGCGAGCCCTACACGCTGTGGAACGTACGCGACCTCGCGCGCCATGCAGGGCTGCAGGTGGAGCGGAGTTTTAAATTTGTGGCCGGGGTGTATCCCGGGTATGGACATGCAAGGACGCTGGGGGTGGTGAGGAATAAGAGGGGGGAGGTGGCGAAAACTGCGTGGAGGGGGGAGGAGAGGGGGGCGAGGAGTTTTGTTTTTGGGAGGAGGGGGGAGGTGGGTATCAAAAAGGGGAAGAGGAAGAGGGGTGGGGAGGGGAGTAGTGATGAGGAGGAGGGGGAGGGGCGTGGTTGGGGGGGTGGTGATGAGGATGAAAATGAGGGGTGGGGGGAGGAGGGGGATGAGTTGGAGGGAGAGGGTGGTGAGGAGAGGGGTGGAGAGGACGACAACGACAACGAAATCAACGAAGGCGAGGACGAAGCCGATCACAAACTTAGGAGTGGCGAAGAGGCCAGCGACGACGATTAAATCTCGGATTTGATGGAATAACTCAACACTCGAACAACCTGGTTGAGCTCTGGGTCGAGTCACGACAATTGAGGCCCGGGTTTCACGAAGTACCCAACATTCAAGAGGCACGATGGAGCTCGGAGCATGATGGCAACGACTCAAGCACGAAAACGACAGAATCCTTGAGACTCGAATACCCTGATTTGGCTTCCGGTCGAGCGATGAAAATTGGGGCCTGGTTTTCACGGAAAACCCCAACGCAGAATTGCTCCCGCATTCAGCTTTGCGTCAACTGAGGACGGTTGACAAGAGCTTTAATGAAAGTCTGGGTTGAGGAACAATGCTTGAAGCACGAGTTCCGGCGGAATTGTCAACATCAGAGCAGATGGTCGAGCTCCAACGGATACTAGACACGACCTTGTCTTCAGCAGCGCTCTTGAGTCCGTGGAACACCGGCGGTAACATCCTTCACAAATCGACTTTCACCAGAGCAGTTCGAAGGGAGGGAGGGGTCTGGCTGGCCAGCGTCCCGGAACAGCCCAGGGATAGTTGCTCCTTCTGCTAGGGCTGATGAAGTCGGCCAAGTTGGAGGAGTAAATGTCAAGTCTGTCATAGTCTCGCCAGACCTGACCTTCCTCGTTTATGAATCACCATCTTTTTCCGGGTACAAAGCAGATGGGGCATTGAGGGGGTTCAATTTGCCTCCCGAGAGCACGGATTGAGTTTTCTCTAATTGCTCCAACATAGATACCGTGGAAGAAACGCCCTGCCATTGTGGGACGAGGTCAGTCGTTCCCTCATGGCTCTAGGATAAATGTTCGAGGAAGAACACTTCTTGCCACCATGAACCGTGACAGGCAGAGCTGTTGGACTTTGGGAGTCACCGGTGTCATCTCCAGCACGGGCACAGCGGCAGCCACAGAACTCCAGGCCACGCGGAGAGGCGTGTCTATCGTGAGCCTCCCTCCGGATGTCTCAGGGGCTGCCGAAATGTCATGTCTGTCTTGCTCCTGCTCATCTTCATAGAAACGTGGGGAGGATGATGAAACACGGGGCCGTTGTTGGCGTCTCTTGCATCACAGCAGCCACTGCGCCTCGTCACGGGGCTAGGCCCCGGCCTAGCCGTCTCCGTTCATGGTTGTGGAGCACCGGCCGCCGCCGGTCTTGGCGCCGGTCAAAGCCCGCCGCTCCGCGGAGCCCCATGGAGCCCTGAGATAGCCCTAATTCAGCATTTATTCAGGACACAGTCCGCTCTGTCCAAGCCTTCATCGGCCGGCTTTCTGGCATTGTGATGGTTTGCGGAAGTTGCCGTCGAGGGATTGCTGCCCCTGTCTGGACCCTGAAAGGGGCTGGGCGACCTGGAGATGACCTCCGAGGAGTGTGTCAGCAGCAGCACCCACGAGGACAGCACCCATAAGAGGCCCTCGAGAAGAGGGTGCTCGAGTAACCCACCCTGATGGAGAAGAAGCACCGAAACTAGCTGAAAAGCCGTGTAAGGTAACCTGGCGAGTGCGGGATCTTGTAATCACCAGAGCTAAGACTACCACCTTGCGGGATCGTCGTGACACCTCAGGATGGACAAACGGTCGTGGCAAGCCCACAAATACACCCCCCCACCGTTTTTCCCTTCCTCCTCCGTCTTCCGTCGACAAGCGAGATACTTCAGGATACCTTCTGCCTCCAGATCTCGAGTCTGCCTCTTACACGGTGTACGTCCAGATGTATCGCAACCCGAACCTGTCTTAGCCTTTCTCAGCCTAGAAGCCATCTGCAGTCACCCGCTTCAAGACCCTATCGGGCCCCATTCTGCTCATCAACCCCCCCTTGTCCTTGTCGACCGAGCAATACCACATGGTTCTTAGAGGGCAAATGATCCGCACACGGGCCGGCCCTGGAGCGGCCCCTTCCCCTCCCTGCTCCGGGACCACTCCCTAGAGGATGACTTTTGCAGTGTGTCCAGTGCAGGACACCCTTTCTTCTGTCGAGGCAAAGGGCCGGCCGCCTGTTATGCAGGCGACAGTTCAGAAACCACTCTTCGATGCAATCGGCACCGAAATCGATGGACAGATCCCAGCCCGCCCAAAGACGATCGGTTGATGCAAGCAAGAAGGAATGCAGGAGCCTGAATGCCAGCAAAGGCTCGGTCCACTGAAGCTCCCATTATACGCCAAGCCGCGATAGCCGTCGTGTAAACCTCCACGACATTATATGGGGCAGAAAGGGGGGGTAAGGGGCAGCCAACGGTCCAGGCCAGTCCACAAATCCGGGAATTTCCTTCTCTTTGTCCGGTTCTCCTCACCATTCCCTGCGTCTCCGTACAGCTGGCCCTCAAAAAAGCATCCCGCAACCCGGAGACAGAAAGGGGAGCTGTGACCGCCACCTGACCCGGCGTCCCATGCAGCTTCCCCTCCGATACATCGCGTGGCAGAGAACAGATCGAAGAAGACGATGAGGATCAAAGATCGGAAAGGATCGCCCTCAAACAAACGGCATTGGGCGTCTCCGCGCCTTCGCCAATCTCGATATCACCTGCTGACTGCTCGCCTCGCTTCCCTGCTTCCTTCCGGCGTCGGCTTCCGCCCGCAGCCGATAGTCCTCTGCAGCCGAGTTGACGACGGACAAGCCCAGACAGACTGTTGGCTTCTGGATCGCCCGGGCCGAGCTGCCACTAACCCTCGGGGAGAACAAGTGAGGAGGCGGGTGGGACGGGGCAGATGCCCTTGGCCGAGGCCCTTCCCTCGTGACAAGCTCAACAGAAGCACGAATACGATGCCCTCCTTGCCATTACGATGTTGTATCCAAACACCCGGCGGCAATCAACAGTCATTCTATCATGTAAACAGAGGAAATCCGACACCGGGCAGCAGCCAGCATACCCCCAAACCGCCACCCACAACACAGACGGAACCCTCCGACGCCAGCACCGCCTCCCCCTATCCTTAGCACCGTTCCAACCTCCCAACACCACCACCAGCACACACCACATGTCGAAACAGATGCCGAAACAAAGAAAGAATCCAAGACACACATCCCCCCACCACGCACATCCAAGACACACAGCACCACGCATCTCCGCATCCCCGACATTCTGCAGCACCAAACGAATCACACTTCCAGTCACATGTATGTTTGACCCCTTCTCCTCCCCATCAACACCGTCATTCCCCTCAAAAACATGCTACAAGTCATCTTTCCCCTCTTGTCTCCTCACCTTTCCACCACCTTCTCGTTTCATTTGCCGCAGGCAAGCAAACCCCCACGCCCTCCATGCCCTTCCAAAAACGCAGGGTGTACCTGCCAAGTGAGGTAGGTTATGTAAGGTATGTACCTGTACATGAAGTTGCCCCCCTTACTTTGGCCCGCGATCCATCATTTTTTGGGCCCAGATGATGCCAAACCCCGCGGCTTGGTTAGGTCCCTAGGATCTGGGTGTGGGTGTATTTGCCCTCCTGGGTGACGAGAAGGGGGGCGGGGGAGGTGATGAGAAGGTCGGGGAGAAAGAGCCGCAACGGATGATGGATCAGTGTTTGTTTTGTTTGTTCACGTACGAGGATCTATTGAGCATGTACGTTTATGTAGGCCGCTGCTTCAGCCGATCGATGCGTCAATGCCTTGGGCGTTCGTTTCTGCAGTGTGTGTGCTTGGCTTGGGATTGGGTTTGATGTGAAAACTGGAATGGATGGAGTAAGGAAGGGATGGATTGTGTCATTGCCATTGCCATTGCCACTGTTTGGGGTCATCCACTGTTCCTGGCATATGAGAGGCATGGATGAGAGTGATCATGAGACCAGTGTAGTGTCTGTGCTTGGCTTGATGTGGAATGGATTGATGGAGAGAGTAAGGATTACGAAGTAGATAGGCACTTACCCTGGCAGGATGAGGCTGTCACAAGTCCCTGCCCTGGCCTTGTATTTTGCCTGTCCGCCATTGTGCTCAGCGCGCTGGAGCTTGCGTTGAGGGGCGTTAGGGGCAGCAGAGGTGTCATTTTTTGTGTGATTCAGTCTTGTTCTCTTTGTGTCTTGATGGAGAATGGACTGGCTGTCGACTTTCAGCTGGTAGCATGCCGGTGATAACTAGATATCCATGGCAGAAGGAGAGTGAGATAATTTTAAAAATGTCAGGAGTGTCAGGGGTGGAAATGACGGTTTAGAAATCCGACAGAAAGCTTGATGGCGATCATGAGTCTGTGTTACTTGACTCCTTATCAGGGGGCTGGAATATCCACCATGCAGCATAACAAAACAAGCCTGAGGGTTGCTAACACCAGTGGTAACACAACTCTGTGTACAGTGGCTTTTCTCGCACACGACAAGATCAATGCCCCGCCCGTTGTCTTGCAGAGACCGATCTTCAGACATCCAACTTTGGAGGCCTGGAAGCTTTGTTTGATGCACCCGTGGACAAAACCGACACAGCTCTTCCATGGAAATATACCCCTTGAGGTGGGTGGATAACACGGCCACAGTCTGGTCAGCCACAACCTGCAAGTCTGGCTCTTGATGTTTTGGACGACTGGCTTCCCAGACCGTCAAAGAATAAAAGGCTGTTGAAAGCAGACAAAGAATTTACCCATGAGAGAGAGACTGAGAGGAAAGTGAGAGAATGAGAGAAGAGGCACCGCGGCACAGCACAGCACAAAGCCGACTCAACACGAGACTTACACACAAAGTCAAGAAAAACAGCCGCAAACAAAATCAAGAACCAACTTGCAATTACTGCTATCAACTACTATGAATCTCCTGCCATCACCACCACCAACACTATCCGGAACGTAACCCTCCCAACACACAAAATTAGTGTCTCCTCCACTGCCGCCGCCAAAAAAACAAGAACAAAAAGAGAGGCGAGCCTCCCCCGGGTATCAAATAACACCGCCGGTCCCTACCAGCCATAGAGCCAGCAAGGATGGGGAAAAAGAGACTGCCGCCGAGAATGAAACCTAAGCTAAAATCGTGATGTCCATCCTTGTATCCTCTTTTTCTTCATGCCATTGTACTGTTTTGGGGTGCTTTTCCCTGGTGTCCTGTTGTCCTGTTGTATCCCACCCTGAAAGCTTGCCAGTACTTGGTTGTTCTTTTCATGGCACAATTGTCAAAGCCATCATGATGGGATCCCGGCATTAAACCTCCTCGAAACAATCTGCTACCCACAACGTTGAGACAAAAAGAAACAAGATGAAAAGAAAAGAAAGAAAATTGCCACAAAAGAGCTTTTCAAACACACTTGCCGCACCATACAGGTTCGTAAAAAAGAAAAGGAGAAATCGAAAAGGAAGAGGAAGAAAGAAAACTAAGAGGTTGTAAGGAGCTGGCCACCACAATATATCTCCAACCCCACATTCTCACAAACTACTCCCATCTCACCCACCACCATTCCCGTCTCATCCCAGAGTAGCAACCCTTCGCTCACTCTTCATCCCCCCCTTCAACCCAAACAACCATCGCCAACCTTCCTTTGCCCATCCCACCTCTGCCCATCCCATATACAGCCTCTCAACCTCCCAACCCCCCAACCAATCAACCCCTCCCAACCCCCATCCCCATCCCCACCCCTCCCTCCTCAGGCTTCAAACCCCCATACGGCCCCACATACCCATGATGATTCGGATGCGGATGCACACCCAGCTGCAAGCCCCCTCTGAACAGACCCTGCTGCTGCTGCTGCTGCTGCTGGGCCTGTTGCTGTTGACGCTGCATCTGCTCCTGCTGGTGCTGTACATGTTGCTGCTGTTGGACACGCTGCTGTTCATGATGGCGCTGCACAGCCTGCTGCTGCTGCTGCATCTGTTCCTGCTGGTGCTGGAGATGCTGCTGATGCTGTTCGGCAAGCGACAGGCCCTCGAACTGTGTTGAGTAGGGGCTGGCTCCGCGAAGACCACCACCAACACCAGGGTGGTGGTGGTGGTGCTGGGGCGTAGGGAGGGGGAGGGGTGGGGGGGCTGGCGGACCCGTCGACGTCGCACCCTGCTGATGATGCTGCTGGGCGACGTTGTATGCGAAGATTGGGGAGGTGTCCGGGGTGCTTGTGGCTGTGGTGGTCGGGGTGGCTTGGGGTGGGGAGGAGGTCGACCAGGGGCTGTACATTGCGGAAGACGGGGAGGGGCCGGCGGCGGCGGCGGTGGTGGTGGTGAAGTCGGTGGTGAACACGGAGGAGCGGCGGCTCGTGTCGCCGGAGTGAGGGTGGTGTGGGTGGTGGTAGCGCGCCGGGCTGGTGAGGAGGTCGTGCATCCCCAGGGCGGTTTGTTGTCCTTGGTGGTGAGGGTGGTGGTGGAGGGGGTGCGGGGTGAGGTCTGGGTTGGGTGGGAAGGGGTAGTGGTCTGCGGTGAGGTCTTGGGCGAGGAGGGCGGTGGGGAACTGGGGGGCGGCGCCGCGGAGGTCGGGCATAAAGGGGGCGGCTTCCATTTGGGCGGCGAGGGCTTGGATGCTGGTGGTGTTTGCAGGGGGGAGAGCGGGGAGCATGGACGGGGGGATGCCACCGGTTGAGCCGGGTGGGGAGACGTGGGGGGTGGTGAGGGAGTCGGCGTGCGGGCGTTCTTGTTTAAGATTGACCTGCTCTTCTTCCTCGTCTTCTTCATCGTCCTGGTCGAAGCAAAAGTCCATGACCATGTCATCTTGGGTGATTAAGATACGGGTGGTGGCATCTGAAGGGGGTTTGTTAGTGATTGCATGGCATGCGAGAGATTCAGATTCGCATACCAATCTCGTTTTTTTTGGACTTCTCCTCCATCCTGGCAACCTTGAAAAGCTCCTTCAGAATGGCACGCTTCTTGGCGTTCTTGGGCTTGTTCTTGTCGTCGAACCACGCAGACAGCGACTCCATGGCGACTGTCTCTAGCTTCGACACATTGACACCCAGCCCTCTGATATCCGCGTGCTGCTTCTCGACCGGCTCGACGATCATCCTCAAGATGTGAGTCAGGAGATGAACACGCTCTATCGCCTGGTTAGCCGCGCCCTCCAAACCGGACAGACAAACTACCAACCCCTCTTCCACTGATGATCCGGCTCAATATGCCGCACCTTATCCTTCTCGCCCGGGCCCCAGGGCTGCGGCCACCAGCTCGGGGCGGTGCGGTCGCCGCCGGTGTACGGGTTGTTGGCCTGCTTCTTCGGGGCGATGACCTTCATGAAGGCCTTGGCAACCTCCTTGCAGGCGGTCTGCTGGATGCACTTGAAGCGGTGTTCGTAAAACTTCCACACCTCCTCCTGGTCGCCGATCATCAGCGGCCGCTTCGAGACGGTGATGACAGGGGGCGGATCATCGTCGGTATCGCGGGGCCGGCTGGATTTCGTCCGCTTTCGGCGTCTGGTTTCTACGTCGCCCCATTGGACGTTGTAGTCCTCAGGATTGTAGTCCCCCGCGAGGCCGTCTTGGTAGTGATCGCCCTCGTGGGGTCGCAGGCGGCTCTCTCCTGGCTTGGTCAGTGGATTGCGGCGAAAAGGTTGCTGTCTCGTTGAGATAGCTTACTGGGCGGATCTCGGTTCATGAACTGAAGGAACTTCTCCCTCTTGAACATGAGGCGGACATCTTCATCAGAGACCTTTCCGGGACTGCTGAAGTACGCAAACCTCCCCTTGCCCAGGTAGGTGGCGAGGAAGTAGCTCTTAAGGGGTATTCTACACTGTTCAGTCAGGGCTCTGGCAATAGTCTGTGTTACGGTTAGCCTTCAGTCAAGAGGTTGAGTAAACAGAGCTCCAGAACAGGATCAAGGAGTTGAGGGGCGGCCGTACCACAACGTGCGTTCCGGGAAGCCTGCCCCCAGTATCCCACTGGGAATGGCCACAGTTGGGACAACAATCCATGTCGACGGGACACGTCACCATATCGACCAGCAGTGGCGCCTTGTGATATCGAAGCAACGTGAAGCAGACAAGGCGGGGGTCTGCAGCACGGGCCGGTGTCGAAGCTCGGAGGTGGTCCGGGTCCTCGAAGAACAGGAAGTAAGAGCGGTCTGACAACCTTGGGCAAAGCAAACGAACGGAGAGGTTGCAGATATAAAGATTCTGCCGTCAAGACGGGTGAAACCCGGTCGAGGTCCGGGCCTTAGTCTGGTAAGACACGGGGGGTGCCGTAGTGGGTCCTGGATGTTGAGAAGCCGATTCAGGGGCCGCGGAGCTTGGACTGGGCAGACCGGGAGCAGACAAAGACGGGACGCTTAGATTGCAGTAGTTCAGGCGCGGAGACTAAGCACGATGATACTAGGAGGGCTGAAAGTGAACACTGCCCCTCTTGGGAACTGGCGTGCAGAAGGCGTAATGCCTCGGCGGATATCTAAGCCAAGACAGTATGGGATCCAAATATCCCGAAGACTAACTGGTCGAGGCAGCGGCAGTGTCAGGAACTGCTGTCAGGAACTGTCGTTGCGCACGGGACGATAAGTTGGCCGACGGTGTGCTTTCGGTGAGCAAGACGGATAGAGTTTGCTGCCTATTGGAGCGGTGGATTCAGAGCCGTGACGGTCTCAAACAGTGATATCAGCTAGCTGAGATGGCAACCTGGGGCGGCGGGACCCTGCAGTCAGTCTTCTTTGTCTGCTCGTGCGGCTATGAGACAGCAGGGGCCGGAACTGACCACTTGATGCTAACAGCTTACGATAGTCGGGATTTCCGCAGCTGGGCCGTCCTGGGACAGTTCAGGAAGGGAAGGTCTTGTCTTGAGTGTGTTGCGGAGGGGTGTTGCGGAGGGGTGTTGCGGAGGGTTGTTGTGTGGGTGTGTGTGTGTGTGTGTGTGTGTGTGTGTGTGTGTGTGAGCTCGTGTTGCGGAGGGCGCCCCCTACCTTTGAAGAAGCCAAAGTACCAGTGCTGGTTCAGTGGCCGGGACCCTTGGGCGCAAGGATCACACACGGTTCAAGTGGCTGACAGGAACACCGACAGGGTCAGTGGCGGGAGCCAACGGTGCGGAAAGAGAGGCTAAGACGGCAGCAGCCTGCTCCCTATTTGGCAGCTGTTTTGGCCCTGGTTGGGGGTGGATTTCTCATAAGAGAACACAAGGTCTGGAAGCAGTGATGCCGCCCAATCGAAGTCCCTGGGTTGACGGAACCGCGCAGGAGGTGGAGTCTTGTCTTCGGGGACGCGGATTGTGTTGCTAATCGAGGAGTTTGGGGTTGGGGTGTTGGATGGTCTAACAGTAAATTTGGTGTCAACATTGACATACATCCGAGCCAGAACCTGGATCTTGACGCCAGGAGCGGACACAGGAGGGGACTGTCGCAGACTAACTTTCAGATCATGGAGGGGAAGGAGGAGAACAAGAACGACTGTAACTCCGACTGGCTGCGTCCGGGTTTCTGGGGCAGAGACAACGGGCTGAGCAGGTGCAGAGAGAGCTCTTCCAAGAAGTGAGACAGCGACGGGAGGGGCTCGCGGGATGTGTTGCTTCAGGCCGGGAGAGAAGGGGAAGTGCTGAAATTCTCGGGACAAAGAGGAAAGAAGGGCGACCTGAAACGAGAGGCAGGAGGTGAGGAAACAAAATATAGCAGCGACTGGCTCGGCCGTCCGCAAGTTCTCAGTTCCACAACCGACGCTGTGGCATGTCAACGAGAGCATGGAAAAGGTGAGAAGCCCAAGGCCAATGCTCATAACGCACAACATCGAGCGACGGGACACAAAAAAGGCGGCGGCGACGGCTACTGGCCTGGCTAATGCTGGCTCCGACTGCGACCACGGCTGGGGAAGAAGGGGTGTGTTGCACTGTAATGTACCTCGTAGTCGCAAGTACCGGCGGGTGTGGAGGAGGGGGGGCGAGCGGGGGTCTCTTCGAGCGTTTCCACGGCCTCGTCAAAAACGGACGCGGTTTGATTGCAGCAGGGGAGCACAAGTCAGGCCCCGTTGGCTGTGGCGTACGGAGTATGTACTACATGCGGACACCCAGCCATCAACAAGCTTTCCCATGTCCTCGACGCAGCACTTGCCGAACGCCCATGCTGGGTGTCTTCGTGTTTCGGGTGGCTGCTTATGAGGGCGCGTCGCGATGCTCGCGGACCACAATTCGGAGGTTTCAGCTGGCAGAGGCAGCGAGCGCGGCATCGATGGCACCCTCCATGGTGGCGGGCAGGCGAATCGGGGGCAGAAAGCCTGGTGCCAGTGATTTGGGTGGGTTGAAAGGATGGCGATTGGCAGATGAGGGTGCAATGAGAATCATGGACAGAGCAGAATGCCTTCTCGAACGAAGCCACATCCAGAGCCACCCCCCCACTCATGCGTGGTGCCCATAAACAGAAAAAAAAAGGCAAAGGAGGCCATGCAGGTCACCGCCAACGGACCTTGGCTTTGGTGCCTTTGGTCCTTGGCGCGGAGCTGGAGGTTGAGAAGTTGATGAGGCAGTCAAGCCGAGAAAGACCAAGATCAGCATGGAGCTCTCCGCTTTGGCAGCCTGGGGTGCCTGGTCGTCCTGTGGAGACAGCGCACAGATTCTTGATGAATTTCAGCACAGAATTACGGGCATTACGGGCATTACGGCGCTGTGTTACACTGACTTGAACAAGCACACTTCAACACAGAATCAGGGATCTCTCGAGACAACAATTTTGGAGTGGCGTGTAAGTGCCGCGTGGCCAGCGTCGGGGGCACAGATGACGTCTCTCTGTCTTGACCTTTCCCGCATTTGTGGCATTTCCCCGGCGTGTGGCAGGTGGGCATGGAGAGGCACAGAGGCAAGACATCGAGCTCGGTGGAATGTTGCACCGCCACGGCGACGAGCCACGCGATCGTGGGCGTGGATGGCGACGACCAACGGCTCCGTTTGCATTGGATTTGGATTCGGGCTCTTTTCAGCTTTTGGACAAGCCAAACTGCCGGACAGCTGCATGTGCGCCGCCCTTGCCGACGGAAATCGAGATCTCAATCTCAGTCTAGCCCTCGAGCGACAGGAACCAACAGCGGCCGATGGGAGCCGGAAGGATCCTTGCTTGGCTTCCCTTTTGGTGTCGCCATGCATCGATTCAACTAACCCAGAACCGTCGCCATACATGCAAGCGATGTCAGCAATGGGGACAGGACGGCCGTGGCTCCGAGACTCACCGCTGGGTCGAAGGGCATGTTTTTTTTAGAGTCGAGAATATGAAAGAGCTAGATGAGAGAGAGGCCTTCCCCTTCTATATATTGCTGGCGCTGGTGTTGATTGAGCAATTTGCCCTTCTTATTTCCCGTCCGTACGGTACGTTACCAAATATTGAGAGAACGAGGATCTGGAATCTGGATCGCCGGGTCTTGAGCCTTGTGCGGGGCATCGGACAGGGGCAGACGCAGCTTTATCGCCAGCATGCAGCATGGATGCTTCAAACCGACGCGCCGAGGCCTGCAGAGGAGCCCAAATTCTCGGGACCGCGCCGATTGATGGGAAACAACACGTCTTGCGACGCATGGCGATGAACAAGGAAGTCGACATGACATGCCACAGCGTGCCATGCAGCTCCCAAGCGACCAACAGGAAGCCTGGACTCTGTTGGGCTCAGTACGACTTCACCGGAACGTGGAACAGCTTCCGGGTGGACTGCAGGTCCCAGGGCAACGGTCAAGAAGGGTGGCAGACTGCCCAAAATCGCACATTGGGCTGAAGTTGATGACGATAATGTGTTTCTCTCAATCAAAATCCAAGCCTTGGATTGAGATGAGATTAATGAACGACACAGTATCCGTACCTCGCCGTGTCACCCTGGCGATGCACAATTCCTCCTCTCTCAACCAGCAGCAACCGCAACCTAAACAACCGCCAATGAGATTGAAATACAGGCCTGGGCGTCTCGGGCAGCCACAGGTCCTTCAAACTGACAACCCAACTGCCAGGTTCTGTTCAAACCGAGAAAGAAGTCAACACCCCAACCCCCCCCGTTTCATTGGAGAAAAAACTGGCCAATGACAAGCGGAAGGCAGCACATGTCTGCCAAGAGGGCTTGCATGCTCGGAAGCGTAAGCCATGATCCCCGTACAGTACCGGACCCACTGATGGTACCGTGCCCGCTGCACTAGGCCCGAAACAGTTAATAGCCGCCTGGTGGGCCCCGGTTCTCGGCAGGCCGAGCTTTTGCTGGCGAGCCCAATAAAGCGACCGTATACCAAAATACAGCGACCGTATACCCTCCCAGCATACCCCCACGTGACTCTTGCGCCTGATGTCAGCCACACCCAACTGCCAAATTCGGCTCCGAGCCACACCAATGGGCCACCTCAATATCAAAGTGCTGAAGCTATTCCCAACCCTCCTGCCGACTGCCGACCACAGTGCTATTACATTTCTACTCGACCGGTTCGCTCGTCTCGCCCGGTTCGCTTGTCTCGCCCGCTTTGCCCGCCTCGCTCGAAGCGTTGACTGGCGACGATATGCAGTCTCCGCGAGCACGTCGATGGCGTGGCAGTCGGCAAGCGGCCAGGGGCAGGGGCAGGGCGGTCTGGGCTGGCAGTAAGCAGTCTTGTTGAAAACTGGTTTTAGCGCCTTTTTGAAGTATCCAGCCAAAACTCAGGCCTCTAGCGAATTGCTCAGTGTAATGCGGTTGACAGTTGGTTGACGACTGGCGTTAGCGTTGCAATTCGGCGGTGGCTGACTTGAGGCGCAAAGGGGGGGCGATGGACCCACGGGGAGGGTATACGGTCGCTCTATTATGGGGTACGGTCGCTTTATTGGGCTCGTTTGCTGGCGCCGCTCTCACTTCTCACCCTGACCGACACCGGCGCCAGATCCGGTCCCAGCTGTTCGGAACGGCCCTTGCCAGCAGCCGCCTTTGCGCGCGCTAACTCCAACAACCACATGAACAACAGAAATAAACCCGCCGATTTCCATTTTGTCATTTATCAATGGCACAGCCTCAAGTTTTGATGGAAACAACTGCCATCTCCGCGGCCATCATCGTCTCTCGCTCGTTTCGCTCGACTCCCACCCACGC
Organism: Amesomyces nigricolor; assembly: GCA_004802645.1. Lineage (NCBI taxonomy): Eukaryota > Fungi > Ascomycota > Sordariomycetes > Sordariales > Chaetomiaceae > Amesomyces > Amesomyces nigricolor. The sequence continues at coordinate 1,376,552 of SRKS01000004.1, forward strand.
CAAGTCCCCAACCGCGACATAATCAATGTCGCCAGCTCAACGACACACCATTTGCCCCTCGCTCCCTCGCTTGAGCCAGCCCAACCTATGACCGTCCTCCATCACACTCGCTTCGGCACCCCCATCCCAGCTTATTTCTGTTGGCGACGAGGGGGGGAGATTCCCATGGATCCTCACCAGCCCGCACAGCGTGACTCGACCTAGGTCGCCGGTCCAGGCACACATCACCGGCATTCCACCAAATTGCACCCGGCAATGCTTCTTTCTGTACGAGAAGTGACAACCGCCCTCTCGGGACTCTCACGTGGCCGCCAGCTGCCCCGCCTCGGTCTTCAACGCCAGAATATCTGCCTCCTCGCTGGTTTCGGGGCCGGTTTCCAGAGGAACAGAGGAGCAGAGGAGTGTCTTAACACGCGAAATGGATCCATCTGTCTGTGCAATGTCGACCGATGTGCCGCAAAGGTTCACCAAGAATCTAATACTAGTATTGGTGGCTCGTCCACAGCGCGAGCATAAAGACGTCGGGTTGTTTTGCATCACCGTTGCACAACTCGCCAGTCTTCACGTTTGGTGGCGTTGGATCGTGTGGTGGTCATGGCTCCATTGAAACGGCCACCATCCCAATGCATTGTGCCTGAATTCCCTTGAATCTCTCTGCCAATCCCCTTCGTTCGGGCATCGTGGACCGAACTTCCCCTGTCGTGGGGGATGTTTGCTTTGTGGTCGCCGACTCTGACAACAAGGGTCTCTGAGGCCAGGGCCATGGGAGACTTTTCACGTTGTTATCCAAATCATGACTCGGACACGGTGACTCTCGCAACGCGAGATGGCGTTTCCCCAGAGTCTCAAGCCTGCCGGCCGGGGTTGACTCGGTACTGCAGCCATCATCTGCCCCGGGGGCAGTTGGGGTAACACAGCATGCTCTTGTTTCCAGCCCTTGCCTCTTTCGCTTTCCCTTGCGTCTATCATCAGCCCAATGAGAAGGAGGCGTCCACTCATGACACTGCTTGAAGCACCTCGACAAGGCGTCTATCGGCGCCACAGATCAGACGCCCGCCAGGAAATCGCTAAGCCGAAGGTTGCCCAGATTAACTGCAGAAGCTCACCTTCGGTGACAGCCAAGGTGAGCCAAGTCAAGCCTCGAACAGGACCGAATCGCTCTCCATGACGGCACATCCCCGGGTGCCTTGGTCTCCCAGGGCCTGGAATCGCTGACATGGTCAACGGTATCTGCGAGATTGGACCCACGAGGCGTCTTGATGCCAGGGGAAGAACCTGCCGATGGCAACTCAGCTTCCTTCAGCCCCCCACGCCGCCGCCTCACTTCCCTCCTCGTGCTGTCTTGCATCTCTGGGGACTCAAGGCGTCGTCGGAACCCCCATCTTCACAGTGATGGCTGTACGGTTTCCCCGGAGCTCTCAGAAAGAGGCTCAGCATGGCAGCCGTTGAGAAATATTCACCTGCTGACTTCATACCGGTAGGACACGCACCTCGCACTCAGGATTACAGGGCTGCTGAGTCCGAGCATCCACTTCCATGCAAAGTTTGAACCCATCCGCAAGGTTCTCTCCTATCTCCATTTCGAGACTTCACCTCACCGCCTGAAGCTCCATCAGCATGATCGTCAGCACCACATGTGCGACCAGCTCACCTCCCCTTGTGTAACCCCTCGTCGACGGCGGTGGCTTGGACCCCTGTGCAACTCGTCAATCTCACGCCAACCGCAGAATCTAAGACGCTTGTCCGGCGGCGGGCGCCGTTCCTGTCCCACCCTCCTTCCAAAGAAATGGATCGTACGACCGCCGCTGCCCTGTTGATCCCAACCACATGTCTCTCCTCCGCCAGGTCCTTATTCCCGGATCTCAAGCCAATATCCCAGACAACCGTGGCCGGCCAGCGACGGAAGTGCCTTGACACACTCAGACGGACATTAAGAGACATCACACTCGATGATTACACAGCATGGTCGTTCGAACCGCCAGGGCCCTGTTTCCGGAATGTTATGCATGCGGCAGAGAGGCGGGGACAGGGAAGGCAGGCCAGAAAGGGAACGGTACCCAGGGCTGGAGTGGACCAAGGGCGATGGTTTTGGGGTCGGGAAATAGTCTCTGCATACAGTTGAACTAAAGAGGGTGAGATGGGATTCGCTTCCCTTCCTGCTGGCCAAGAAACTTAAGAGGATCAGATCATCCATACCGAAGTGGGCAGCATCATCCCATCATGGCAACCCAAACACCTGGGTGCACACCAACTTTTGTTCATTTGATCTGTCTCTGTTCTGCCGCCCATAAACGCTCATCTTGTTCGGTTGGGACCTTGCATGGCATTGTTCATGCCTAGTTCACATTCAAACTGCTCTCTGGATCGTCCGAGTGGTCGCCAGCATCTTCCACGCAACTTAGACATCAATTGTGACAAGCTTTTCTTATCAAGCTTATTCAGAATATCTATTCCAAGAAAAGATTGTACCCAAGACATCACTTGTAACGCTCTGTGCCCTCGGTTGCCTGCATGATCTTGAGTTCCCATTCCACCTGTTCGCACCCAGGCTTATCCATCTCATCTTTCCATTACATGCACCGCTGCCTGTCAGCTCGGAATTGTGAGTCTATTGAGGTATTGCTTATTCCCCCAAAAGATATCTCGAGGTAAAACATGGGCTTACTATGCTGATACTATCGCAATGTGCTGTGCAAAGTGGCACTGTTGTCCCTTTGCCGTTCCTGCACCGTCTTTGTCTCTTTTCTTCAACCCTCGGTTTCAATTCTCTCTATCCAATCCATCCTCATCCTCCCCCTTTCTCCTAATTCCTACTCCTCCAACCTCCATCCCCTTTTTACACATCCCCTTATCTCCCCCTCACCCCTCCCACCAGCCCAACCAACCTTCCCCTCTCGACTCTACCACTGTACAGACATATGTACCTTCATGTACCCTCCATCTTCCCACCCCGAGCCAATAACCTCATCCAAACCTGCATGTGCACTGACCTCCAACCCATCCCCCCAACCCCACCTTGACCAAACTGCCGACCCCAAGCTCATGGTTACACAGCATGAACTCTCAATCACGAGACTTCTGTTTCCCGCAATAGCCCCAGCAAAGAGCTTGCTCAGCAAGTAGCAAAAGCTCCGGGATAATAATGTGTGTGTTGTGTAAAACGAAAGGCAATACAGCCGAAACAAATACAACCGTGAAGTATTGGGCATTGTGGTTGATCAAGGATGAAGATGTCGTGCTCTGTTCTTCTTGTTCACTACTAGATGCAAAGTTTCTTTTCTGTTTCTTATTTCTTGACATCCCCTTTCCCCTGCCCTTTCCAATTTTCTTTTTCACAATAACTATTCCTTTTTCCTTTTCAGTTTGCCATAACTGTCTTTGATCGAAAGATCACGTTCCACGTTTGCTGCCGTACCGCATCCCGCCATGGTCTGCCGTGCTCAACTTACATGCATCTTCAGTAACACCCCTTCCGCTCGCTCCGCCTCGACCAAGGTGAGGATAGATGGCCAAACCCAATGACATAGCGGTGAACCTAACAAACTGACAGCGACCTGGTGCAAGGCAAGGCAAGTCACAAGGAGAAACCCAACAGGGCAAGTCCTTGTTGACCTTGATGTCATACACACTCTTCCCAAACAAGACTCGAAGGGCGTTGTGTATCCGTCTGGCTGCCGTTTCCAGCAACCGACCACGGCCTCCGGGTACGGAAGAAATGTATGTGAGACAGACACACCACAGAATAACATTACTGTGACCCCTGTACAGCAGCTAATACATATTTTTGATCCTACCTATCCGTCCCAAAGAGAAAAAGCCCCGACGCAATGCGAGTCCACTTCCATCCACCAGAAAAACAAACTGTTGCGGCTGCGGGGCTGACCGCCCACGCAGCCATCTGCCGACCAGACCGCCCCACGTTGCCCACACCTTTTGGCTCTGCAAGCGGCTTAATTCCTCGCTCGCCAGCATCCAACAAAACAACAAGATCACCAGTTTTCTCTCTGTTCTCCTGCCTCTTCCTTGCGCGCGCAACACACATTGACGCGATGGTTATCAACCACCATACATTTATCCTTTCACCTATCTCCTCTCCACCCCCCATCCAAACAAACCCCCACCTAATCCCCCCCCTTCATCCCCCCCACTTTACATATCCCCCTCATCCAACAACCCCGCCTCCCTCACCAACCCCCAAAACACCCCCCTCCTCCTGACCAACTCTTTTGGCGTATCAAACTCCACCACCTCACCCTTCTCGAGCACAACAACGCGATCACTGTCCATGATGGTATTGATCCTGTGCGCGACCGTGATGATGGTGCGGTTGGCAAAGAGCGGGCCGCGCAGCGTCGCCTGCAGCATGGCGTCGGTCTGGACGTCGACGGCGGCGGTGGCCTCGTCGAGGACGAGGATGTTGGAGGGCGTCAGCATGGCGCGCGCGAGGGAGACGAGTTGGCGCTGGCCTTGGGAGAGGTTGGATCCTGAAGGGGGGTGTTAGCGGGGTGTTGGTGAAGGGGTGTATGGATGGGGTATGGTTGGGGTGTGGGGGTGTATGGACCGGGTGGAGGTAGGTAGGTAGGTAGGTATGGGGGTGAAAGAGGAGATGTTCCGTCACAGCTCCGAATCGAGATCAAGATCCTGCAGGCTTCCTTGCCGGCTGTGTGTGGAAAGTGACACTGATGCCATGGCCGTCAACCGCCCGCGGAACCACTCGGTCCCAGCCCTCCACACAAACTCCAAGCCGACTAGAACACGGACGCGGACGTCATAGTAGCGAGACCACAAAACCACAAGACCACAAACCCTGCCGAACTCCGACATCCCTCTCGCACTTGCATCCAAGATGAGATACTGCAGGGACCTCGCTTGTGCACGGGGTGTGGGGGTGTGGTAAGTGCCGGCCCGGTGTCTACTACAACACCGGAGAGATGCTGGCTGCACACATGGCACACCGAGACAGGGTAAGGAGGTGTGACAGGAAACGGAGCCTCGCCCCGTCGAGAACTCGGACCACCACCACCACCCCTCTGCTGTCATGGCACGCACGCCATCCAGCAGGACAGGGAGCGCTCGGCCAAGATGGCAAACACCATCTTTGCCTCCCTCGTATTGATGGAGCAACGCCGACCAGCGCCATGGCACGCAAGCAACGCAGCCAGCCGTGTTGGCGCCGGAGTGATGCCGAGGTATGAGTTCCCTCACAAGCCCCAGCATCGACTTGGGATGATGGGATGGCCGGGCATGGCACCACGGACAACCGCACACACAGCCAACAAAAAGCCGACAGAAAGCGAGCGCAAATCCGGACGAAAGAAGAACCAACAACACAAGAACGGAACATTGGCGCGTAATGGAAAGCAGCGTATCTTACCTCCTTCGTTTAACTTCGCCTCCAGCCCGCCCTCCATGGACGCGACGTGGTCCTTCAGTCGGGCGTGCTCTGTTGCGCCAGAACGAATTAGTCTCCTCCTTGTGTGCCCCAATAAGAAACGGCAAGGGCCATGTGAACAACCGTGGTGGAGGGGTAGGTAGGGAAGGGGGTGGGGTAGGTAGGGAAGGGGGTGTGGTGGGAGGGAAATATTCCACGTGTAACGATTGCCAGCCAGTTAGCCAAAAAGGAAGCTAAAACGTACCAAGAACGCTCCAAAGCTCCGTGTCATCATGTACATGTCCCGGGTCGAGGTTATCCCGGATGGTGCCCTCGAACAGAGCCGCATCCTGGGGAATGATAGCCAGGCGCCTGCGCAGGTCAAGCAGGCCGATGGTGGAGGTGTTGAGGGCGTCGAGGGAGATGTGGCCCGAGTCAGGCTCGATGATACGGAACAGGGCAAGGGTTAGCGACGACTTGCCGGCGCCGGTGCGGCCGACAACGCCAATCTTCTCGTGCGACTTGATGTCGAGGCTGATGTTCTTGAGGACCAGGTCGAGGCCCTCGCGGTAGCGCGCGCTGTAGTTCTCAAACTCGACCTCGCCGCGCGACGGCCAGCTGACGGGCGGGCGGCTGCGGTGGATGATCTCGGGGGCCTCACTGGGCAGCCGGGCGTACTCGAGCACGCGCTCGACCGAGACGATGTTGGTCTCGACCTCGACCGTCTGGCGGACGATCCAGTTGAGGGACGTGGTGATCTGCAGCGCGTACGACATGGCCAGGCCGACCCAGCCCTCGGACAGCGGGGTGCCGCTGGCCACAGAGATGACCGAGAAGCCGGCCGCAGCCAAGATGACCACGGCGCCAATGAACTCGAGCCTGACCGCCAGCCACCGGTTGGCGCTGATGGAGGGGAAGTAGGCCCGCAGGTTGGCGTCCACTCGCCACTCGTTCTCCAGCTCGAACCGGTCCTGCTGGCGGTACGCACGAATGGTCGAGATGCCGCCCAGCGACTCCTGGAAGTGCGCGTAGATTGGGCTGCGGCTCACGCTGTCCAATCTCTTGAGCTCTCGGGATGTCCGCAGGTAGTACCGCTGGATCCAGATGTACATGGCGCCCAGCGGAATGATCAGCGCGATAAAGGGGGGCGTGGCCAGTGAGATGACCACGAGCGTGAAGCCCGATCGGGCTAGGTTGTTGAACAGCATGTTGAACGTCCGAGCAAGTACCTCGTCGACACGGTAAATGTCGCTGCGAAACGGTCAGCACCTGCGGAAGATTGAGGCTGCCTTGTGCTGTGCTGGATTGGGAACGAGATGCATGTTGTGTACCATGGGGGCACGGCAGTGCTGGCTCGGTGGTTCCCGCACCGTTGGAGCCACTTGGCTCAAGCCCCCTCGCACAACAGCAGGCTCATCCTACCAAGTGCAGAAGCAAGCTGGGAAGCATGGGGATTTAGAGGGCCGAGGCCAAAAAACGCACCTCGAGAACCTATTCAGAATGCGGCCAGCCGGGGTGACATCAAAAAAGGACATGGGCGATCTGAAGATTGCCGTGGCCATCCTCTCGTGTAACTTGCGCGATGCCTATGCGAACCATATGTGAGTCCGAGCCCTGGTCCGCATTCTCCGTGTCCGCTTACCTCGATGGAGCAGAAGATCCAGAGAATGAGGGTCTGCACGACGGTGAGAGCGGCGGCGCCGATGCCGAACACGAAGTAGATGCCGAGATACTTGCCAACGTGGGGGTTGCCGCCGGCCTTGGTGTTTTCTTCGGCCCAATTCTTGAGCCATACGCTACCAGCTGGAGCCGAGTTAGCGAGTCGTGCGACCGTAATATTCGGTGGCAAAGGGATGCTGTGATGCTCGTGAAGAGTGGCGGTGAAGGTACCGCGGGCGATATATGCTCCAGCAGCGATCCTGTGATGCATTTGGAAGGAGTCTAAGAGAAGATGGTCACTTACCAATCTGCGCTGCCTGGGCAGCGATGAGAGTAATCATATAGACAGCAACCGCGTAGAGATTGTTGGTCTTGGCATATTCGCCGTAGACTGCCTCGTGTTAGCACATGAGATTGAGTCGTTGAAGAACCGAGAGGTAACAAACCTGACCACTTGACCTTGCCTTGTTCAGAGTGCTCCTTGGCCTGCCTGGTCTTGCTGGGGTTCTCCTCATCATGGAGCTTGCCCCTGGGACCCTGGAAGCTGGCCGCACTCGCCCGGCGGAGGGTGGCCATGCTGTCAGCCCGGGGTTTGGGCTGCGAATGGAGCGAGGGACCTGGCTTGATGGGCTGAAGTGTGCCCAATCCTTCCTGGGCTTCCTCTATCTCCTCCTTCTCTTGGCTGGTGCTGGGGCCGTCAATAACAGTGGATGACTCGCTGTCGCTGTCGCTGCCCGAGGGGGATGCGGTCGAGGAGCTTGGGCCCGACTCGTTCTTCCCGGCGGTCTTGATGAGATCGAACACCATGCCCTTCATTGCGACGAGCTGGCGGTATGTCCCCTTCTCGACAATCTCGCCTTCCTTGAGCATGGAGATGTAGTCTGACTGAACGAGGACAGGAATCGAGTTGGTAGCCAGGATCCTGGTCTTCGAGCTGAGCAGACCCTTCGGACCGAGGACATTGTCGATGATGTGGCGTCCGACGTGGGAGTCGACGGCAGACAGGCAGTCGTCCAGGAGGTAGATGTCAGCTCTCGCATAAACAGCTCTGGCCAGGGCCACGCGGGCCTTCTGGCCACCACTGAGCGAGATACCGCGCTCTCCGACAACAGTCTCATCGCCATCGGGAAGCTGAGCAAAGTCATCCAGCAGGGCGCAAGCCTTTACTGTCCTCTCGTAGAAATTTGAGTCGTAACGATATCCAAAGACAATGTTTTCGCGGACCGTAGCGTTCATAATCCAGGGCGACTGGGCGACGTAGGCAACCGTTCCGTGGACCGTGACTTCGCCGTTGACTTTGAACAGGTCGCCGAGGACGCTCTGCAGAAACGAACTCTTGCCTGCTCCGACGCGGCCGACAACACACGACAGATCGCCCTTGTGAGCGCTGAAGTTGATGTTCTTCAAAACGGTCTTATCCTCATGACGGTTCCAGGAGAAAGAGCCGTCGCGGATTTGAACGGTTTCCTCGCCCATGATAGTAGCAGCCGGCTTCACGATAACGGCCTCGGGCTGAATCTCCTCAGCAATCAGGTAAGAGGTGAGACGGCCGACGGCAACGCTGGCCTCGATCAGAGAGGTGATGACCATGGGGAGGACGGCCAAAGGGAAAGTGAGCAGGTTGAACAAGGCTATGAAAGGTCAGCGCAAGTCACAATACCCGTTATAAAGCAACGTACCAAGGGCAGGGAAGACGATGTCGGTCGTCAGAGGACGGTCGGTGGTAAGAACGAACACAGCAAACGTCGTGCAGGAGACGAGGAACGGGGTGCTCGACCAGGTGAAGTTGGCAAAGGCCTGGCCAGCGCCAATCTTGCGCAGGTTCTTGAGCTCCTGGTCGTTCCGGATGTAGTTCAGCTTGTTCATGAAAGCGGCGCCCCAAGCATAGAGCTTGATGCTCTTCATGTTGTTGACGATCTCGGCGATGAGGCGGCTTCTGGCATCCTTGTTCTTCATCTGCTGCTTCTGCAAGTTCCTCATGATGCGCGCAATCATGCCGTTGACGGGGATCATGATGATCATGACGCCGATGCCCGCCAGCATGGACCAGCCGACTAACTGGTAAAGCGAGACCATGCAGATGACAATCTGGAAAGGTGCAGACCATACCTGCTGAGCGAACTGGGTAAGATCCTGGAGACGCTGAGCATCGACAGCCATGTAGTTCACAATATCTCCCGTGGTCTTGGACGCCCGGCCCTCATTCGAGAGCTTGAGAGCCTTCTTGTAGATGGAGGACGTCAGACCGCCCTTGATTCTCATGCCAGTGACGAAGGCCAGCTGGAAGTACTGGTGGATCATGGTTGTCTGGAAGACTGCCACTGCGAACATGGCAATGGCAATGGCGGCACCCTTGATCATCGGCTGCGGCTCCCGGCCGGGCTGGTAAGACGCGACAAAGGAGATCAGAAGGCGCAGAAGCTGGGGTTGGGTGAACTGAGAAACGTCGTTGCCGATCTTGAAGATAGCTGCGAGCATGTAGGGGCGACCATAGGCGCCAAAGAGGGCACGCCACAGGGAGGGATGCTTGCGGTGCTCCAGCTCATGCTGCCACGTCTTCTCGAAGGCGTCGCCCGTGTTTTTGGTCGCATCATGCTTTGAGAGCCCCCAGAGCTCTTCCTCGGTCAGGAAGGTGGAGTAACCGTACTTCATCAGGGGCGTCATCCACGAGAAGGTGAGGAGCGAAAAGACGGTGGCATATTCCACGGGGCACTCCTCCTCGTCGACCAGGGCCGAGTAGGTGCTATTCTTCTTGGGCCACAGCCACTCAAAGAAAAACTCGACCACTGAAAGACCGAGCCCGACGCAGTAGGTGACGAAGTATGGCAGATTCTTGGCATAGATCTGCTGCGAGATCAGGGAGCGGAGCTTGACGGCGAGAGCAATCAAGAGGAACAGCCAGTAGAAGAGGACGACACCGTTGGCGTTGCGCAGTCGCGAGTGTTCGAGCCATTGAATCGCAAATATGACGAAGAGGGACAGAACCGTGGCTGCGGTCGTGTAGACCCGGAAGTCACCGTACCAGATATCGCGATAGCTGATGATTTGGAATGCCAGTTGCATGGCGACGTCGACGATGATGAGACCAAGAAGAGCCTATCCCGAGGTCAGAACAGCATCCCAGGCTCCCAAGTTGCAATCAAAACCCACCTGCTTTGTCCAGAAATGCCAATCCTTCGACACGGGAGTTGGTTGCCTCTTCTTCAGCAACCACCAGACGGCAATGGCGCCAATGAAGATACCAAACGCAGCGACCGTCGCCACCCACACGTCGATGAAGCACGGCGTAAAATCATATCGAAACGGGCTCAACGGGCCCCATCCCTCCTCGTTTCCGCAGAATGGCTGGTTGAAGACGGTCGCGGCGCTGAGATAGCCGGAGCCGAGCTCGGACACGACGGGACGGTAGCCGGAAAATGAGCCCGTCTCGACCATGACCTTCTGCAGGCCGTCGCTAAAATCGGGCGGCCCCATTGTCACGGTTGGTATCACCTCGAGATGGTGGGCAGAAATGTCATGTCAGGGAGTTGTAGAAGGAGGGGAGGTAGAGGGAGTGGCTCTGAGGTTCGGAGGTTGAAGAGCTTCGTCGTGGCGGTGGGTCTCGGTCTGAACGGTTCCCGATTGCAGCGAATTGGAGATGACGTCCTGCGAACAAGATCGGCACGAGACACAGGCTGATACCCGTCGGGAAGCTGCCCAGTCAGATATGCAGCTGGCACATTAGTTAAACTCTCTTGGTTGAGTCCTCTTCCTCGCTGTTCGAGGTCGATGGAAAAGAGAAGACGTTAAAAGAAAATTGAGAGCAAGCGAGCTGCCGTGCAGCGAGCCAACGCGCCGTGGGCGTGGAATTGTGGACTTGAATTGTCAGCAACCCAGGGCGATGGGGCTCTAAATTGCTGGGGTCATCCCAGCTGCCATGCCGCTTTCAGCGGGGAGAGAGGCGCTAGGTGGCTGTCATGTTAAAAAAAGACTTCAAGAGTGTGCTTAAACTGCTGGGGAAAACTTTTAAGAATGAGTTTTACGCTAACAGCCACAACCCCACCAGAGAATGGAGTCCGTCCCCACGGCTGTTCCGTTCATTGACCACGCTGCAACGATCTCCAGGAACCGAGTGACGGCAGCATCGTCTGCCTCGTCGAGATGCTTTGTCAGAAAACGCGAGGCCAGCTCTGTGTCGTGGACACAACCACGTGTGGCATCACCAGCTTTGGAGGGATATGGGCTGTTTCCCAGCAGCCATGCGGGGAAAAATGCGATTTGATTTGGGGTAGATCTCCTCGGAGACGCGCTCTGACTTCAGCGGCTGCGACAGTCTTACGCGGTCTCAGCACACAGCCTGGAATATCAATTGCCCAATGTCCAAGACAACTTCTGCCCTGCCCATCATCTCAGGGTCCAACTCGATCCCGAAGAAGACGTCCCTCCGCATTCCTTCCCGCAACGCAGCCCTATCCCGAAATCCACCAATAAGCTCTTTCACCCAAGCTCCTCAAACCCCACCGCCCTTCCCTTCCAGAAGATGACGTTTTAGCCTGCCCCTCCTCCACCACCCAAATCTTATCGCGATGCCTCCCAAACCACCACCACGTCCAGCCTCACCACCACGCCGCCAGCCCTCCCCACCCACCACCACCAGCACAACAACAACAACCCTCCTCCTCCTAACCCTTCTCTTCCTCGCCTTCTTCCCCAACGCCTTCCACCTCCTCTGGACCCTCCCCCTGCGCCTCTTCTTCCCCTCCCACCCCAAACTCCCACCCCCACCCCCACCAGCACCAATCATCCACTGCGGCAACGGCGCCACCCACCAACCCCCCCAAACAATGTGGTACCAAAAGCAATTCACCCTCCCCTCGCGCTCGCGCGGCTCCTACCTGATCACCGACACGGTGCTCAAGGAGCTGCCCGAGCTGCGCGAGTACAAGGTGGGGTTGCTGAACCTGTTTATCCAGCACACGAGCTGCGCTTTGTCGCTGAATGAGAACTGGGACGAGGATGTGAGGACGGATATGAGCGATGCGTTGGATAGGATCGCGCCGGAGGCCGGGCCGAAGGGGGAGGCGTTGTATCGGCATGATGATGAAGGTATGTTTACTTTGATTTGTGATGAGGGGGGCAGGGTGGGAAGGGTGTGTTGAAGGATTGGGCTGATCAAGGTTGGGGACAGGGCCGGATGACATGCCCGCGCATGTCAAGTCTGCGCTAATCGGAGCGAGCGTGACGATTCCCATTAAGGATGGCAAGTTGGTAAGTTCTACGTGGCAGGATGTAGTAAAAAGGGGTGGCTAACAACTCCCAGTGCACCGGAACCTGGCAGGGGATTTGGTACCTCGAGTTCCGGGCGATGAAGCACTCGCGCAGAGTAGTCGCCACGATCCAGGGCGAGAAGGCGAAGGCATGACGAGGGAAATTTTGGTCAATTAAATTCCGGCAGAATGACCCCTCTTCGAAGATGGGCGCAGACAAGCTGCTGTCTCCAAGCCACCCATATCTACCCGTTTTACTGCTGCCATGTTGGAAACCCCCACCTGGACGCCGGACGCCTCCTGAAAATCAACAACTCCATGAGCGATCCCAATCAGTATCCGCCGTTCTCCGTCTTCATGTCCACGTCGTCGCCGCCCGCCAAGACCTTGGTCTGGGGCACATAGCCGCCGTCCGCGCGGGCACCGGGCGTCATGGCGACCACCTTGCCCTGCTCGTCGACAAACTCAAAGTTGTAGCGGCTGAGTAGGTGAGGGATGGCGGACAGCTGGGGGCCGTATCTTTGGGTGTTCTCGTAGAGCTCGAATAGCGGGACAGCGAGCAGCTTCATGTTCTTGGGGACGCTGAGCACCTCTGTAAATTCCACAGTTAGCATCACATCGACCTCGAACTCCTGGGTGGTGAGACATACTCGACTCCGGCAGCTGAATAAAGTAAACCTTCTTGCACTCCTTGGGGCGCGTGATATGTGCTGGCACAAATGGGTACATGAAGGTCTCGAAGTTGGGGCGCCACCACTGGGCGAGGCAGTCACCGACGTCCCAGTCACCAGCCTTGTTGCCCTCGCCGAGGCTGCCGACAGGGGCGAGGCGCTCGTCCAGGCGCTTCTTAAAGCCGTCCACCTCGTCGTCCTCGGGCAGCAGGTAGTCGCCAGGCAGCTTGAAGAAGGCGTTGGCGATCTGCAGCATCAGGATGTGCGGGTGGTTGTGCTCGTGGCAGACTAGGATGCCCTCGCAGGTCCGCCGCATCCCGTGCTCTTGGTAGTGCTCCTCTAGCCGCTTCAGCCGCGCAACCACCGAGGGGTCTTCCTCGGGCTGTGTCTCCTTAACGCCGAATGTGTAGTTGGACAGCGGGTAGAGGCGGATGGTCTCGGGCTGGTTCGCGTTGAAGGGCAGCGGGATCTTGGGCGGCTGCGAGGACTGCAGCGCCGTTGATGTGATCGTCGACATTTTCGTCGGATGTGTTCTAATCTCTGAAGTCGGGTTTTGGTTGATGACTGTGTGCAAATGGTGCGAGAGAGAAGGCTTCGAGATGCGACGAAAGGGTTGGTTGATGAAGTTGTGTTGTTCAACGGCTCATCGCAAGCCAAGGTGGATTCACAAGTCCCCAGATTGGAGAACAACGGCAGAACGGATGTTGGAAGAAGGCGGTCAAATCAAGGTGGAGCATCCTGGACCCACCCTTGTCTTGGCAGGGACGGGTTCAGCCGCTTTCCTGCAACATCACTTCCTCTCCCTTCCAGGTTGAAAGTTGGGAATGGGATCAATTTCGGCTGGAGTCTCAAGATGTAGTTTCATTAGTTTTTGATACTGCTTGGGTATTCTGTTTTGTTTTCTTCAATGTTGTCCTCTCATTCCATGTTGCTCACTTGGCACATTCCCCCCCATTCTCCCCCCCCCTGTTCCACTTCCCACGTACTACCATCTATCTTATTCTTCTTGTCATAAGAGAACAGTGACCGGCTTGGAGGTTTATGTTGGAGACCGCCAGCTCATTGTCCATGACATTGATTGGTGTCTTGATGCAGAAACAGAGAGTGAAAATAAACATGGTCTTTTGAAGAGCGCCAGAACTCTAGGTAAACAAGAAATATTGTTTCCCAGGCATTAAGGACACCTTCAAGGGTAACTAGTTTGATAATGCCAGGCCAGCGTCTCAGACTCCCTAGAATCTGTTTGCTTTTTACTACTCTTCTTTCCTATCACAAGGCCTACCCACAGCTTATCTAGATGAACGTTAGCAACTTTCCAACAAGTTCCGCCAGTTTCAAGAACTAGCAGTTCCGCCGAGTTTCTGCTCTTTTCTTCCGAGCACTCTTCGAAATTCTGACTCACTACCTTCTCACTGCCTTAGTGTTGAGCTTCTTCCCGCTTCTTCTCCCACTCCTTCCACCCGCTCTCCTCTTTCTGCCCACCTCCATCTGGACCAACACTTCCTTCGCTGGTTCCGAATTAGCACACTCTACCTCCGACTGCAAAGTTCTCTGGCAGTCGGTCGGATTTACAAGAGCGATTGTCAATTCTGACCGGCTGACAACGATCAGTTTCTCCCAAGCCTTCTTTCGTCTCCTGTCCCACACGTCCCTCGAAGACAGCATCGTCTCTTGAGACTCTCTCTTCTGCCTCGTTTGGCTTCTTGAGACTCTTGCATCACTCTCGCGGCATTTTTGCACCCAATTCATCCGCAGCTTTCCCGAAAACACCTTTCCATTTGGTTTCGAGATTGGAAATCAGTCCATTTTTTCAGGCATGTTCTGGTCTCTGGGTTGTCGCGCCCATTGGTCGCGCTGTTGACGACCAAGTCGCCCAAAACCTCCTCGGGGAATCCTTCAAACGACAGCTGCAATTTGACGGCACCTATTCGACCGTGACAGTCATCTGCCAAAGTCGATGACATCTCTGTTACGGAGGGCCTCAGAGCGCTGCCCGAAGACCATGAGGCACACCAAGCCCAAGCCAGCCTGCAGCTCCTGGAAGGCGAGCGTGAGCAGCTTCAAGAGGCCATTGACAAGCTCAAAGGCCGGGATGCCGAACTGAACGCCGAGATCGAGCAGCGCCTGACTGAGATCGAGGATCTCAAGTCAGCTTTGGACGTTTCTGACTACGAAGACGACATCCTCCTGGTTTCTCCCCGATGCTCTCGGAAGCGGCCGTCCCGCGTGTCGGCGTCCAAGTCCCGGAAGCGCCCGCGCCAGCAAAGTGGCAGTGAAGACACTCTCTCGGACTAGAATGACGAGATGAACGCGTCCGACACTGAAACTGTGAAGGAGCAGATCTTGAGGGAGAAGGCGGCGGAGCAACTGCGCGAGGCTGAAGCTGAGCTGAAGGAACTGCGTGTGCGGCTCAAAACCGTCAAAGACTCGATGCAGCCCCAGACAAGGCGCCTCCGGGATGTGGAGGCTGAGATTCGAGCGCTCAAGGCTCATATCAAGCGAACTTGTATCGAATATCGGAACAACTACTCGCGGCCCGCCATCCAGGAGCAGTTTGCCGACGGCATCAGAGAGTAAGTGCTCCACACGACCAACGAAGACGCATGGGCAGCACTAACAAAGTTTCAGGATTGACCAGGACAATGTCGCGAATGGTGAGGATTTGACCTCAGCCACTCTCAGCGGGACTACGAGGAGGTTGCCAAGAAGCTCCCAGTATTTTGTGTTTCCAGCAAGGCATACCAGAAGATGTCTAGTAGGCTGGAGGGTGACGACCGGGTCGCAGGTTCTGGCCGCCGCGAGGATACCGGAGTTCCCGCCTTGCAGAGGCACGCTTTAAGCATTGTGGGTGAGACGCGGGCAGGGACTTGTCGCCGCTTTTTGAACGACCTCAGCCGTTTCTTGACAAGGCTGCATCTGCAGGTTGTTCTCGCTGACCATCCGCTGAAGTTGGCTGATAGCATGCGGGGCGAGGAGCTTCAGTTTCTTGAGAAGGCGATGGAAGAGCTCAAGACGGTATGATCCCTTGTTCTTGGAGACTGATCGGTAATGACTCGGACCTGACTCTTATTTTGACCTTTTCAGGGCCTTGATTTTGCGATCCAGCAGGAGTTTGCTCGCTGCCGCGACATTCTCAACAACGACCTAATTCAGAAGTTTTCGCCAGCCACAGGGGTTGCTTCGAATAAGGCCATTCAAACTGCAAACTCGTGGTTTTCTCACAAATCTCAAGGCGGCATTTCCTACCAAACCTTTCGTGCAACTTGCGCTCGAGAGTATGTCTTTTGTCGATGCAGTGAGTGTCACCGATACTGACTATGGAATCTAGGGGAGTCTTCGAAGGCTCGCATGGCCTCAAAAACTTCAACAAGTGTAAGTGTGGTTCATTTCCCTAAACGCTGATCACGCGGTTTTAGTTCAGGAGATATGGCGGATGAGACTAACACTCTGCAGCTCTTGCTGAGCCTGTAAGGATGCATTTGGCGCGGTCTTGGGACGAACTTTTCTCGACCACCATCCCTAAGTGTCTCGATGACCTCGCCGAAGCACTCCGCAAGAGCCTGACATCGTTTCGTACTGAGATGGCCAAGCGTCCAAAGCTTAAGAAGGCTTCGTCTTTTGCCTTGGCCACCCGCCAGATCATGATCATGGATGGAACCCTCAGTGACACTACGAAACTCAAAGTAATGGTCAGCACCGGACAGAAAGAAGCCAACCGGCTTTTCATCCCCACCGTTGCCCAGGCAATGGCCGGCGCATACACAGCTTGTGCGGAGGAGATTGGTGAGAACCTCCGCCATCCATACATGAAGTATCAAATGCTCATCGATCATTAGGTTTTGGATGCTACAAACACATCAAGGCTCGCGTCATCGCACATGTCGAAAGCGTTCGCGGCACCATGTTCCATGTGGCCTCCGGGAAGACAGAGGCTTTTCTTAAGAGCACCATCGACGACCTCGAGAGAGAGGTCAACAACACGATCGAGGGCATTATGTCTCTGATCAAGCGGGATTACACTGCCTTGCTTGCCAACCAAAGTCTCTTCCAGGCTCTCTCCAGCGTCCGTGATGAGATTTGGCTCCTTCTCAGCCAGGCCGATCAGCGCTTTGAGAATGCGCTCCAGGCTCGCCCTCAAC
This sequence comes from Amesomyces nigricolor, assembly GCA_004802645.1. Lineage (NCBI taxonomy): Eukaryota > Fungi > Ascomycota > Sordariomycetes > Sordariales > Chaetomiaceae > Amesomyces > Amesomyces nigricolor. The sequence continues at coordinate 1,393,638 of SRKS01000004.1, forward strand.
CTACGATTTCCGATCACCCCGAGGGGACTGCAGCCATGAACAGCGAGCATGGAGCACCGACTGCTGTCACCGATGGCATTGAGCCTACGCATGAGGCAGAACCTGCTTCCGGCTTTGGAGCTCCTGCTGCGTCGGATTTCAGTCATGAAACTGCTACACCCGCCGTCGTCACGATTGCTGACGGCGGGGCGGCCATCAAGCAGGAGCCATCCATCCCCTCGGTTCCCGGCGAAGACACGCCCATGGGAGACACCTGACCGGCTTCAGCTCGGAACGGAAGAGTGGGCTATTGGGATCCATTTGGATGGCCATTTTGGTTCTCCCTCCTGCTTTGACGGGTTGATCACATGGATCAAATGTGTCTCTCGACACATTTTGTTCTTGTCTTCTACGCTCGAAAAGGCTTCCCTATTCCCCGTTTTCTCTTCTTCTTCAGTCGCCATTTCTCTTCTTCTCGTCACTGCTGTCAACAACGGACTAATTTCAATGGTCTGATTGGAAGCACAGGTACTGGCCTGCTTGGGGCATTTTTCTACATAGTTACCTTAATTGTTGTTTTTGGGTTGTGCGATGATCTGCCTGTGTATGTGGCTCGCTTTGATCGCCGGGGTTGGAGAGGGGGCTCGAGATGTCAGGGAGCAAAAAAAGCAGTCATGTCGAACGAGATATTGGCCGATGGCGGCGGTTTTCATGTATTATCCAACTGACTGGCGGATTGTGGTAGTCGAGTAACTCGAGCTGAATGCAATTACCATGACTGACAAAATGTTTCACTATGGTCTGGAGACTATCATCTGGTGCAATGAACACTCTCAATGTTCCACTGCGTGTTCACAATCATACTCAATCGCCCGTGATCCATCCGTATCATAGACTGTAGTTGGGCTCATTGAGACTTGAAGTGTAGTTTTTTTTTGGGTTTTTTTTTTTAAAAAAAAGGAAGACGACCACATTGCTTTTGAAAATTCCTGTTACTTATCTCCTGACTTCGTCCTGGTTTCTCGCGCTCTCTTCTTATCTTATTTCTTTTATTCCAAGAATTGGGTGTCACCACACCTCGCCAATTGCGCACCACTATCCCTCTCACCAGGGTTGACCGGTCTCGGTGTCGATGTCGGATCGAAGTGATCGCCAATGGATGGCATCCAGCTTCCGGGGCTTTGGCTCTGGCCCCACTCCAGCCCCGCTTCCGCGAATAAACGCGACCCCCACCGACCAGCCACGCACCCTCGCAGGCCCCGACCGGGCAGCGGCGCCCTACGATGCCAAGGCGGAGCCGCTGAAGCCAGACCTTGGTGGGGCTTGCAGGTTCTGGAACCCGCAGAACGGGCAGGTTGCAACTGTCGCAGTGGAGGCTCCTCGATGACACTTACCTCACCACCACAGCCCCATTGCTCCAAAGACGGTTTCCCCTGCGAAAATTCGACGTCTGCCTCAGCCCCTGCTTTTCAGAAAATCTCGACCCCCGCGCGACGACAGCCAGTTCCAGCCTCGCCCTCCCCGACGGTCACAAGGCGCAAACCATGCTTTGCCGCCTGCTGATCGTTTAATCAATCGAGTCACGCGCACCACTAACATCCCGTCCCGCGGGGTCACTCCGGCATCGCCGCCCACCAACTGAAAATGGGCGACGCCGCGAGCCTCGTGTCGGAGCTCCACCACAAGCTTGCCGAACTTGATGGCAAGGTGGCCGCTTACCAGCGCGACATGCTGGTCGAGTTCCACAAGCACATGAACGACTGTCTCAAGAAATACCCGGACCACGTCTCGAGCGAGGTCTCCCGAACCATCACCGAGTTCATGTCAGCGGGCAAGTACCCGGCGCTGAACCCAACAAACCCTCGCGTACCAAACTCCTCTGCCGTCGATCTTAGTGCCTTGGAACGCCGCAAGTCGCCGCCGCCCGTTCTCCGTCACACCTCAGGCGTCCCCAAGGACGGTCCACGGAGCCCGCACGCGCGCGAGATAGAATTCCAGGGGCTATTCACGCCGACTTACCTTCCCCTCCTCGAGAGCAAAGAGCGCTTCTTGCCCGCGCGCCCGATGCCAACACCGCCGACGCCCGTAGGGCCGCCACTCCCGCTGTCGACTGATAACGTCAAGAAGGTAGAGGATGCCAAGGAGACACCTCCGTTGGCGAGTCCCCAGGTCCGGCCGGCCCCGATTAGGCGTTTGACCGACGGGTCTACGTCATCGGTCGCGTCTTCCGGGAGCGACTCGAAAGTACGTAGGAGTGCGCTGCGTCGGTCATCTTCGAATAAGGGCAGCCCGCGCCGGGTGCGGTTTGATTTTGATGGTGAGGAGGTGTTTCCCGCAGGTTCTCCTCCGCCCAAGCCGTCTCCCGTCGTCGCCATTCCAGAGACCCCGGAAAGTGGGGCTGAGCCGCAGCCTCCCCAGGCTGAAGCGCCAGCCATTGCCACCGAGCCTGATGAGTCAACCGCGTACGGTGGCACCTCGCTGCTGGACGTCGAAGGCGAGGAAGATTGGGTTCCAAGACCGAAAAAGGTGTCCTCGACACAGGCGCTGCAGGCACTGACCCGGAGTCCGCTGGAGGAAGGCACAACCTGGACAGTAGTCAACGCGGATCCCGAGGAGCCTGCGAAGATGAACGGCGAGAAACAGTCCAAGAGTGCTCATGGCACTTTGGGCGGCAAGGTCGACTCGCAGGCGACTATCCGAGCGGACGATAGAGAGGACCAGCCGGGGAATGGAGATCTCGGCTCGCCCATCGAGGAGCTGACGAAGTACGACGACGAGGACGAGAACGCTTCAGACGAGGAGTTCCTGGCGATGCGGCCCAAGAAAAAGACGCCTTCACCACCAGCGCAGAACCCCTTCGCCCAACCACCCCCCCAGCGCTTAGCATCCACCCCCAAACCCCGCACATCCGAACCCAATGGAGCCCAACCCCCCACCGATGAAGACGAAGACCCCTTTTTCGACCTCGACGATGAAGCCCCCCCAGCAGTAAGCAAACAACCCGCCAAATACCTCCCGGACGCGGACGACTCGGAAGACGACGCCACCCCCGGCCGACTGCGCTCCCTCGCCCGCGAACAGGCAGCAGCAACAGCACAACAACCACAACAAGCCCAAACTGCCGAAGGCTCATCAACCGAACCCCCCATGTCCCCCTCGGCGGTCCTGTTCTCCCATAGCATCGGCTCGTATATGGGCCGGTCGCTAACGACGGGGCCGATTAAGGATCCAAGGTTGTACGATGAGATTGCGGGGATGAAGGGCGTGCCGTTTTTTGTGGGGAGTGTTGATGGGCGGAGTGGGGTGGAGGCGGCGGATATGGGGAGTTACAGGGCGGCGAGCTTGGTGATGGGGAAGGGGGGGCTGGCTGGGGGTATGCCGAGGAGCTTTTCGGAGAGGTTGGCGATTGAGGAGGAGATGGAGAGGAGGAGATTGGCGGGGGAGGAGGGGGAGGATGAGGAGGAGGAGTAGATGGGAGGGGAGGACTACGTTTTGGTTGGGGAGGACTACTACGTTTGGTTGATGAGAGGGTGAGGTTTGGTTGGGCATGGATGCATGCTTGTTGTTTCCGATATCCAGTCGTGTTTTTTCTTTCCTTTTCCTATCGAGCATTCTGATACGAGCGAGGTTCTGGGTAATGACGGTGACTGGTTGGGTCTTCGGGTGGGCTGGCGGCACGGATCATCCATACATGTACCATTACGGAGTAGAGAGGCTGCATCGAGATACCATTTGGTGGGAGCGGAGGTTGGATATGGCACAGGATAGGATCTGGTGGGAATGACAGCGGGTGCTTTGCGTTTTCTAAACATGTCCGTCATGACTGTGCCTGGTGAATTGTGTTTTTTGTTTTTTTCCAACGGCGTCTTTGGATTCCCTGTAGTACCCAGATGTGCCAGAGACTCAACTCAGGCAAGGTGCCCTTTGGGCAAGGTCTTGGCGACGGCGGATGCGCATCCGATGCCAAGCCCCGGTTGATCTGCCCTGTGGAGCTTGCCGGCCGCCGTTGCAGCACAAAAAGCCGACCAATCAGCGCACAAGCGACCGTGTCAAGTGTCCCAGAGACACGGATCGAGCTCAGACACCACGACCACTCCAGCTCCCGATGCCCCATCATCTCGAAGTTATCTCATTTTGCTACTGTGAGGACCATGACATAATAATCGGACCGACCACCAGCCGCCCACAAAAGTGTTCATGTGCGCTGGTCCCGTTTCCCAGCGTCGTCGTCCAAAACTATCACGTTGAGCACACACAACCCGCGAAACAACACCAATAAGCCAACCGACGACAACGAGCATGAACATGAGCATGTGCCTCACAGCACTCAGCTAGTCGAGCCACCTCGAGCACGATTGATATTCTTCTGTTAACCCACAGGCGGCACCACCACCAACACCACCACCACACCACACCACAGCCACCATGCGTTTCACCACAACAATAGTGGACCTCCTCACCCTCTTCCCCCTTCTCACAACGGCATACACCCCCCTCTCAACTCCCCTCCTCCAATCCCTCCCGCCCCCCCTCGACACCTCCTTCTCCCCTAAAAACGGCACCCTCCTCGCCCCCCTCCTCACTACCCGCGTCCCAGGAACCCCGGGGCAAACTGCTGCCCAACAGCATTTTGTATCATTCTTCCAGCAAAACTTGCCCGAATGGGAAATCATCTGGCAGAACTCAACCGCCACCACACCCCTGACCGGTGACCGGCAAATCCCGTTTGGGAATCTCATTTTCAGGCGGGATCCGCCGGGGGGGAAGGGGAAAGGAGGGGAGGGGAATCTGGGGGAAGGGATAGGGGTCGGGGGAATCTGGGGGCAGGGAAAGACGGGGTACCTCACGCTTGTCGCGCACTACGACAGCAAGGTTACTCCCGAGGGGTTTATCGGCGCGACGGACAGCGCTGCATCGTGCGCGGTGTTGATGGAGGTAGCAAGGGTTGTGGAGGGGTGGGTTGGGCGGATGTGGGCGAATGGGGGGGCGCAGAGGAACGAGGGGATTCAGATTTTGTTGCTGGATGGGGAGGAGGCGTGGGAACGGTGGACGGACGAGGATAGTTTGTATGGGAGCAGGGCGCTGGCGGAGGTGTGGGAAAGGGAGGTGTACCCTGCGGGAGCGAGGTTTACGAATCCGATGAGGCAGATTAGTCTGTTTGTGTTGTTGGATTTGTTGGGGGCGGCAAGTCCGAGGGTGCCGTCGTATTTTCAGGGGACGCATTGGGCGTATCAAAGGATGGCGGCGCTGGAGGGGAGGATGAGGGAGATGGGGCTGTTGGAGAGTCAGACGAAGGATGGGAAGCCGTTTTTGGGGGATGGGGGAAAGATGGCGACGGCGTTTGATGGGAGGAGTTTTGTGGGGGATGATCATGTGCCGTTTATGAAGAGGGGCGCGCCGGTGCTGCATCTGATTCCGCAGCCGTTTCCGGACGTGTGGCATACGATGGAGGATGATGGGGAGCATTTGGATATGGCGACGGTCAGGGACTGGGCGAGGATTGTGACGGCGTTTACGCTGGAGTGGATGGATGTGCAGAACACCAAGCCCGGGATGGGGGGGATGGGGACAAAGGGGGGAAAGGAGGGACAGGGTCGGTGACGGCAGATCACTACGGGGACGCCTACACAGTGTGATGGGGCATGTTTGGATTATCTTTCTGTGTCCCTGGAGGACGCTGAGGTAAACAGTACTCGGTTTGGATATCAAGGAACACTTCAGTGGTGGAAATTAGAACTCGGCCTTGAAAGGATGACATGGCATGAGCTTAAGAGAAATCCTTGTGCCATGAGGCCGAGGATTGGCTTGTTGGGCCGCATGTCTTTTACTTTGTGAAAGACAAGAGGACAAAGTCTTGTTCCCTACGCACCCAAAGGGGATTTTAAGGACCAAGAAAAGAGTCACAGCATTTCCATCAACTGGCTGGAGTTGTCATGTCTTCCCGTCTCGTGGACGGCCGAGTCCAGGCCCAGGGAGTATCTGAGTGGGTCTCACAGGACAGGGGTGATTTTGGTGGGGCGCGGGGCGACCCCCAGCGCTCCCAACCTGAAATAACCGCCGCAGCGCCCACACTGGCAGCCCGGCCTGGCCTCCTCTGCAACCTGACGCAACTTGGAACTGTTTCGGTTGGCTTTGAACCGTCTTCGGCGCAGCATCTTGAACAGTCAGCCGACAAAAGCGCCCGCAATTCCCCAGACATCTTTTTTCCAGCCGCGATTCTTCATCCTCGCGCCCACACTTTGGCCCCTTCACCTCCCAGTTGCCATCCACCGCGGGGCCATCATAGACCCGTCCGTCTCCATCCAACAGACACCCAGGAAAGGAAAGACGCCGAGAAAGCTTGCCTCGCCCACCTCCATCCTCCCAGCGCAAACCCGTCACCCCACCATTTGCAGAGGCGCCCATCTCTGCTCCTTGCACCACGGCTTCTCACGCACCCCGGCCGCCGACGCCCGCGGACACCCGGCCCAGTCCTCTTCGCAACATCGTCACCCCCGGCAGCGCCCTCTTCAGCCCTGCCCACACATCGCGCCCGCAGCCGCCGCCGGTTGCTCGCTTCGTTGTTTCTGGCGGTCTCGATCGCACTGCCACGCCCTCCAGCACGACCCTCCTACACACCGCAGCCATGGACGGCAAGAGACACGCCGCTTCCTTCCAGCAGCTGGAGAAGCTTGGCGAGGGGACATACGCTACAGTGAGTAGCACATTTGCGATGATATAGCTCTTCTCGTCCGCCGTGTGCTGACCGTGACCAGGTCTTCAAAGGCCGCAATCGCCAAACAGGCGAGCTCGTCGCTCTCAAGGAGATCCACCTCGACTCGGAGGAGGGCACCCCTAGCACGGCCATCCGCGAGATCTCCCTGATGAAGGAGCTCAAGCACGAGAACATTGTCGCCCTTCACGATGTTATTCACACCGAGAACAAGCTGATGCTCGTCTTTGAGTTCATGGACGGCGATCTCAAGAAGTACATGGACACTCAGGGCGATAGGGGGGCCCTGAAGCCACCCGTCATCAAGTCCTTCATGTACCAGCTGCTCAAGGGCATCGATTTCTGCCACAAGAACCGGGTCCTCCACCGCGACCTGAAGCCTCAGAACCTCTTGATCAACAATAAGGGCCAGCTCAAGCTGGGTGATTTCGGTCTCGCCAGGGCGTTCGGCATCCCCGTCAACACCTTCTCGAACGAAGTCGTCACGCTCTGGTACCGCGCCCCCGATGTTCTGCTTGGTAGTAGGACCTACAACACGAGCATCGACATCTGGTCGGCCGGCTGCATCATGGCCGAGATGTTCTCGGGCCGGCCTCTCTTTCCCGGCACGACCAACGAGGACCAGATCATCCGCATCTTCCGCATCATGGGGACGCCGACGGAGCGCACGTGGCCGGGCCTGTCTCAGTTCCCCGAGTACAAGACGACGTGGCAGATGTACGCGACGCAGCCGCTCACCAGCATCCTGCCGCAGATCGACCCGCTCGGCATCGACCTGCTGCAGCGCATGCTCCAGGTGCGGCCCGAGCTGCGCATCTCGGCCGCCGACGCCCTCAAGCACCAGTGGTTCGCCGACCTGATGGTCGCCCAGGCCCCGCACAACATGCACCCGCAGCAGCAGCACCTCCAGCAGCAGCAGATGATGCACCCCCACGGCGGCTACCAGCAGACTGTCCCGAGCCAGGGCTACCCCGGCGGCTATTAGTGTTTGCCGCCGGGCGGGCCTGCGTATTACTACTATCCCTGAACGGTATTTTGGACAGAAGCAACTGAAGAAGGGCAGTGGAGGTGGTCCGCGGAGGTGTTTTGACGGAGCGGTGGATACACCGACTAAGGATTTATACCGCTTTCTAGCAGCAGTGGCCACTGGCCTGCTTATTCGTGGTCTATCTGGGGTGACAGCCTCCCCCGACAGACGGTTGGATGCAAACGCTTAGACCGAGTCTGGTGCAGCATCCCCTCGCGACTTTGGTCGCCATGCCTTGTGCTGGCAGGTAATGGGGAGGGGTAAATCATTCATGCCGACATTCTTGACATGGCCTGGTTGCGGTAATGAGTGGACGGAGGAGGCTACGTACATGGTCATGATGACGATTTCTTGGGTCTCTCACTTCATGCGGCAGATGAGGGGAGGGTAATGGACGGGAAGGACTGCGGTGGTGGCCTGTATGAGCAGGGGGTGGTTCCGGGGTAGAGAGCATAGCAGATAGAGCGTATTTTCATATGCATGATTCTTTCTAATTCTTTTCAGACATTGTTCACAGGGCATCGAGGAGCTCAAGGGAGACTTTTGAGACATGCAAATACGCAGCATGTCTGTGCTGTTTATGTAATAGCGCAGTCGCAGGGATACCCACAGTTGCTGCACCGGGCATTAGGCGATCTCCCGGTATCTGCATATCGATAACCTTAATCCATCCCCATGCTCCACTTTTCGTGGTCATTGGCCTTTGGATGCGTGTTCGCGTGCTTCTGACATCCGGTTTCACTCCACACAACCTACGACCAACTCCAATCTGGATGCCATACGATGGGCAGCACCCAACTGCCACTCAAAACTGTGGTCTCCCGCCGTTCTCTTTAGTCGGTGCCAGCCTATGCCCAAACACTTTTGATAACACGATCGCTACACACAACCGCCGCGATGGATTCGCGCAGAGGTACGCCCGCGTCGGCCTCCCAACTCGCGCTCCTTCCCGCACCACCCAAAGCTAACCAGCATTTCTCTGCCGCAACAGACGAGGAGGCCACCATCAAGGTCGCCTCCACAAAAAAATCCGTTACCCCCCGACCTCAATCATTCGGCAAGATCAAACTCAGAAAAGCCCCGCCAAAACAAGCAAAGCCCGGCAATTGGAAGGAGGCCAACGTCGTCGAGGGTTCGCATTCCCAAACACAGCCCTCTCTATTCCACCCCTCGCACACTAACTCTCTACTTTACAGAAGACAAAAAAAAAGTCAAAGACAATGCCATAACCGCCGCGTCCCCCAGCCCCACCACCAACCAGCTCGACGACATGAGCCGCGAGACCTTCACCACCGGCCGCCCGCTCGAGGACCTCCCGGACATGTTCCAGTGCAAGCACTGTAAGAAAGGCATCACGCGGTCCGCTTCTAGCGAGCACATTGCCCAGTGCCTGCGCATCAAGAAGGAGAAGGCCCAGCGCAAGAAGGAGGCCCGCGAGGCCCGCGAGCGGCTGAAGGAGGCGGCGCGGGAGGAGGAGGCGCGCAAGGCGGGGGAAGATGGGACAGGGCAGGGAGATGATGATAGTGATGACGATGATGAGAGGAAACCTGGGAATGCGGGAAAGACGACGGGCAAGGCGAAGAAGAATGTCGCTGGGAAGAAGCGCAAGGCGGAGAATGACCTCGACAAGGGCAAGACCAAGAAGAAGAAGGACGAGCCGAAGCCCAAGGTTGCGAAGCCCAAGGGGCCTGTCGATGTGGAACGGCAGTGCGGCGTGCTGCTACCTAACGGCCAGCCTTGCGCGCGCTCACTGACGTGTAAGAGCCACAGCATGAGCGCGAAGCGAGCGGTGCCCGGCCGGTCTCTGCCGTACGACATGCTACTGGCGGCGTACCAGAAGAAGAACCAGGCGAAGCAGCAGAAGGCCGCCATTGACGCCAACGCGCCGCTGGAAGACGAAGACGACATCAACGCCGGCGCGGTCGACAGCGACGAGGAGACGGCCGCCGTTATGTCAGCCTTGGCGAACTGGAACCCGCAGCCGGTTGTACCACAGCCTGTTTTTCAACCGACGAAACGGCAATACCAGCTGGCGCGTCTGCACGAACAATTACAAACAGCCACGAACGGCGGCCGCGTCAATATTTTCAAGGTCGTCGGCTTTGGCGCCCAGCGGCTACCCGAAAGCCACCCCGGGCTGGGCGGGGACTTTGAGGACGCGCCAGGCGAGCCTGACAACTCGGTCACGATGGTGGACTCTTCGCGGCGCTCGTCGAGTTTCGGCCTCGGTGGGCCCTTCCAGCGACGGCCGTCGGTCTCGGGTCGGGCGTAGAGCGACCGATCTACGAGTGTACCGGAGGTGTCCAAGTCGCAGAGGGAGGTGCAGCTGCAGCAAGTACGGCAGCAGTGGCGGCAACAGATGAGCTGGGAGGATTCTGCTTTGTATTCTTGGAGTAAGTTGGTACCGGATACGACTGTGGATAGTCCACGGAGGCCATCAAAAGTCCGGCGGAAGAGTTCAAACGCAGTGGCTCTTAGTGCCGCTCCTAGCCCACAGCAACAACCCCCGGAAACAGTGCAGCCCCAGCTGCCGCGCCCAACAACCCCAGCACCAGCCCTACCGACGATCAACCACCCCAGCCACAGCTCCAGCAACCCTCAACCCCGTCGTCCAAGCATCAACAACCGCACCCACCAAATCTTCCAACAAATGCGCGCCGAAGCCGGCCAGCCCCCCACTCTCGGGCCTCTCCCATCCCCCTCCATCGCGCCCGCCCACGCCCAAACGCAACTCCTCGCCCAGATCCAGGCGCGCGCGAAGCTCCAGGCCGAGGCCTTTATCAAGACCCAGCAGCCGGCCCATCCGGCGGTGCGCGCGAAGATGCAGGCGGAGCTAGAGAAGAAGTTTGTTGCGCAAGATATGTTGGCGCTGAAGGCGAGGACAGGGGTGAGGCCCAGGGTGAAGTCGAGTGGGGAGGTGGAGATGGAGGAGTGGGTGAAATTGGGGTTGAGGGAGGCGGAGAGGAAGAGGGAGGTGGCGTGGGGGAGATTGAGGGAGGTTGAGGGGAGGTTGGGTGTGGGGGAAGGGATGGGGCACGCGGCAGATAAGGTTCAGACACAAGAGAGGGCTGGACCTTTCGCTCTATCTCTTCCCGAGCTGCAGGCACACACCAAGTGTCTGTCCTGGCTTCAAGCCGAACCCCAAATTCACTCCCACCCCCACCCCCAAGCCCATCCTCAGTCCCTCGATCAACAACAAACCCAGATCGAACCTCAACCACACGCTCAAACTCGAGCACAACTCGAACTCGAGTATCAACAATTCATGACCGAAACGCAGCCACAACCCCAAACCGGCCTTGCACCACAAACCGGAACCCAACACCATCAACACCAACAACAATCTTTATCCTCCCCCCTCCTCCAAGTCACATTCCCCGCGGAATCATTCGCCGCAGCAGTCGCCATCACTGGCAGCCACAACCTGCGCCCGACATTTGCCTTGCCGCCGTATCCCTCGCCTAGGTTGGCTGTGTATGGCGCTGCGGTAGGGGGTGCTTCGTCTTCGTCGCCGGCTGCTGGTTTTGGTTCTGTTCCCGCTTCTGATTCTGGTTCTCGGGAGCCGGAGCCGAAGCTGGATCTGTTGGGTTTAGTTGGGGTTGGGGTCGGTGTTGCGGGGGAGGTATAAATTGAGTTTAGGGACGGGAGGTTGAGGCGAGGGTTGGGATTGAGGTTGATGGTGGGAGTGGGGGTGGGTAAGGATGGGAAGAACGAGGGGAGGGAACGGGGTGGATGGGTGTTAGGTGGAGCAGGGAGTGCTGGTGCTGCTGCTGGCACCAGGCTGGGATGGTTCGTTTTACACGGGCATGGTGTTTTCTTTCTTTTTCTGTTTCCTTTCTCTGTGCATGCGTGGCGGTGGGAAAGGGGAGGAATATATACCCTGCTTGCGTGATACCGGTTTCCTTTTTCTTTCTTTGGCGCTTGGGGTTGACCTCTGGCTTCGGCCTGAAATGGCTCTGGATGGATACGGACGGCGTTGGGATGGCGGCCTTCATTTTTTTTGTTTGCCAATGTCGAGGCTTTGGAACAGGGCACATGGAGGTTTGACTTTGGCATGAGGGGGAGGAGTGGAACACATGATCTTGGGCTTGCATCGTCGGATTGGGTGGTCGGCCGTTGTCTTTGTGTACTTTGTATTGTACGGTTTGGTGATATGGCACTGTAGGGACACACACCAACCGGAAACATATTCTTCACAAAACATTTCCCATTTTCTCCCATTCCCTTCTCTCCATGCCTCCATTCTCACCCTCTCCAGCCCTCTCACCCCGCCCACAAACCCTCTTCTCCACCACACGGCCCCATCCTCGGAGTCGGACCCATCCATAACCCATCCCACAATCCCAATCATTCCACACCCTCTCTCAATAATCTCTCAATAAACCCCATCCCCCTCTCCGTAACCCCATCACATCACACAACAACAAACAAGGGCGTGTGGCTCAGTTGGTAGAGCGTTCGCTTAGCATTCCTAGTTCATCTCTTTCTCTCATTAAGAGTCAGTGTGTGTTCCGGTTATGCGAAAGGTCCTGGGTTCGATTCCCAGCTCGTCCAGTTGAGGATATCCGTGTTGTGTGTGAGGGGCGTGTGGCTCAGTTGGTAGAGCGTTCGCTTAGCATTTCTGGTTGTTCTAGGTCGTGAGATCTGGGGTGGTTTGGTTATGCGAAAGGTCCTGGGTTCGATTCCCAGCCCGTCCAAATTGGGTATCCTGTGAGGGGGGTTGACTTTTTGAGAGATTTGGGAGGTTTGGGCGGGTTAGGGTCTTTTTCATTTTAAATTTTGCTATTATCTTGGGAGGTTTGGATTTTGGGGGCGGGGGGGGAGGTTCTGGCTGCGATGGGATCGTTGATGGCTGAGGAAGTGTGTGTTGTTGCGGGAGGGAGGGAGGGTTGAGAGTGAGACAGAGATTGTCAGCATGTCCTTCTGTTGAAAGAAGCAGCAATGTTCATTTTTACCAGAACCTTCACAATCTTAAGGATCTGCGACCAAACTCGATCAAACTCACATCCATACGTGGTGTGGTGCATCGGACCCAAACCCTCGGAAACTTAATGCGGGATGACGTCGTTGCCGGGCATTCCAGACCTCGGCTTACACCAAGTAACCCAGTACCAACATGGCCAGCTTTGAAGATATATCATCCAAATGCTCATTCAAACCTTCCAATTTTGGTGATAATCAAGAATCGTCGCATGAACCGCCTTGTTAAATCTACCAGTGACCCCTCCCGCCTTCTCATTCTCAGCCCCTTGACCCTTTTTCTTTGACTGACACCTTAACCACTACCTACTACCTACTACCACCACTACCATCACCGCCATCCAGACCAAACCCAAACCAAGCTCGAATCAAATCCGGATCAAACCAATATCAAAGGAATATCAAATAAGCATTAAACCAGCATCAAATCAGTACCACCACCCAAAAATGAACGATTCCCTCCTCCCCGCCCTCTCCCACGCCCTCTCCGGCTCCCTCGGCACAACCCTCTCAACCCTGTTCACCTACCCCCTGGACCTGGTAACTACCCGTCTCAAAGTTCAGCGCCAGTTACACAGTGACGGAGCCCTCAGTGAAAAGGATACTTATGACGGGCTCTGGGATGCTTTTGTGAGGGTGTATGAGAGGGAGGGAGGAGTGGGAGGACTGTTTGAGGGAGTCGGGACGGAGGTTGGGAAGAGTGCGGTTGATGGGGGGTTGTGGTTTTTGTTTTATACTGTGAGTTCTCTTTTTCTTACTCGTTTATGCTTCGGGGAGGTGGTGGTACTGGAGGTTCATACGGGTAGATTGAAGGTTTGGGTTAGTGTGTCTAAGGGGGTGTTGTTGGGTTGGGACATAACTGAGAGGATGGAACTGATCAACGAAACAGTGGTTCCGTGCGAGCAGACTGCTCGGCAGCGATAGAAAAAACCTTCCACCCTATCTCCGGGTCGCGGAAGAGCTGGCGGTGGGCGCGGCCGCGGGCGCGTGTGCAAAGCTGTTCACCACGCCAGTGAGCAACGTCGTCACGCGGCGGCAGACGGCGAGGTTGCTTGACAGCAGCAACAACAAGGATGATGGCAGCCAAACAACAACACAGGACCGGAGCTTCGCCGAAATCGTGGAGGAGATCAGACGCGAGCGCGGCGTGCTAGGGCTATGGGCCGGGTACTCTGCGAGTCTAGTCCTGACGCTCAACCCAAGTATTACCTTCTTTCTGCAACAAATGCTCAAACGGGCGGCAGTGCCGAGGGAGAAATGGGAGGAGCCCGGCGCGGGGACGACATTCCTGCTCGCGGCGGTGAGCAAGGTGGTTGCGACGGCCGTGACGTATCCTTTTTCGATCGCCAAGGCGAGAGTGCAGGTGTCGGCGCCGCCGGGGGAGAAGGGGGAGGAGGGGAAGAAGACTATCTTCGCTACGGTGCTGGGGGTCGCAAGGGCCGAGGGGCCAGGGGCGTTGTATGATGGGATTGGTGGGGAGCTGTTGAAGGGGTTCTTTAGCCATGGCACGACTATGCTGTCTAAGGACATCATCCATGGGTTTATCGTGCGGCTGTATTTTGCCATTTTGGCTGCTTTGAAGAGGCATCCCCAGTTCAGGCTGAGGCTGTCAGAGAGGATGAGGAAGGCCCGCGAGGAGGCACGGGAGCGCTATCTTCAGGCTTCGTCGTCAGGGGCGAGTGAAGTTCGGAGAGGGGCGCGTTATGTCAAAGATGCAGTCGACTCGGAGAGACAGAAGGCCGCCAGCCTTCTCAGGGCAAACCTCGGGAAGACAGGGAAATGAGACGAATAGACAGACTGACGGTGAGCCAGGCTTATTTCCTGAATTGATTGTGTCTGGCATCCCATCATTTCTCTCCAGCCGAGTACAGCACCATACCAAGCCTAACAAGTGAACGTCACCCCGTTCTTCTTGACCGTGTTGTTCCCGCCTGCTGTAAACCCGGTGCCCTCCCGACGCAGCTCGACCAGACCAGGCCGGATCTTCTCCTTTTCTGCCTTGCCCACTCTCTTACCAGACTCTTTATTTTCCGTCAGGTTAGCCTCGCAAACATAACAGCGTAACGGTTCTCCGTTAGCCGGCTTCATAAACTGGTCCACGCAACTCTTGCAGAGGACATGCCCACACGGCTTCGCCAGCGTCGCTCTGGATGAGTTTGTCAGGCTCTTCGTGCAGGCAGGACATATCCTCTGCGGCTTCTTCGTTTTGGAGTCTGTTTCTTCGGTAAAGTTGACGGTGATGAGGGAGTGTAGTGAATAGTAGTGCGGTTTGTCTTCGGAGGAGGCAGGGCAGGTCGGTTGTGTCTTGACCTTCTTTTTCACTTCATGTAGCGTGTTGCTGCTGTTTGATCCTGGTGTTACTGTGGGCGACCAGAAGGATGGTAGGGTTGGTTTGGATGCCTGTCCACGAAGGTTAGCTCAGAGTCAAGGGTAACAATGAGCCCAACCTACCTTTTCATCGTCAATGGCTTTCCTCGCCTTTGCCCGCTCGTCCTCAGCAATACGGGCAACCTCGTCCGCATCAAGCGAAAACTTGCGCTTCTCCCCTATCCTAGGCACGACATCTTGTCCATTCTTCTCGCTTCGTGGTGTTTCACCCTGCGGCTCCCGCCCTGGCGGCTCCGTCTTCTCCCTCCCCACTCCGCCCGTACTCTCCCTCCTGATACTCAACCCCGCCTGCGTCATCTCAAACTCGCGCACCGCGCGCTCCTGCGCCTCCGAGTCCCGACGCGCCTTGTCCTCCAGGGCGTCCCGCTGCTCCTGCTCGTGGGCCTTCTCGGCGCGCTTGATCTCCTTCTTCTGGGCCAGGATGTTGCTGAGGGCGCACTCACGGCAGAAGATGTCGCCGTGGGCGCACGAGACGGGGTCTATGGCGGGTTCGAGGCACAGCCAGCACGAGGCGAAGGGCAGGAAGGAGTCGCGCGAGAGGCGGGCGGTCGACGAGCCCCAGGCGGCGCGCGCCATGGCCCGCTCGTGGGACGTGAAGATAGGCCGACTGGTGTTTCTTTTGCCTGGGAGGTCAGCCTTGCTGTCAGAGTTCCGAATTGTACCAATGTGAGACTTACTGTGCGCCATTGTGGTGGTGACGAGCGTAGCTCGGCCAGTTCTGGGTTGGTGATGTTGAGGCTAGAAGCTGGAGCAGAGCTTCCGCTGCCAAGACACGTCCAAGATCGATCCTCGCTTGAGAACGAGTGGAATGTGGGCCCAGGCTCTTAGCGCGCTGTGGGGGAAACCCCCTGTCTCACATTACTGCTGACACGTGCAAAAAGCGCCGTCGTCTCGCGTCTCGGCAATCTTTGACGCGACTTTTTACAGGGTTGAGGGAATTGCCATCATCCCCAACAATTAACGTTGCAGAGTGGAACCTCAAAATCTGGGGCGAATCGGTCGAAAGCTTCGATTGTTCCGGGTCTTCAATTGAAGATTCAGTTGTTTGTTTCTTGTTTTTGTCCATGTGACCGCGAGTGTCCTGTACGACAGTCGAAACCACGGCCTCGAGATCATGTCTCCCTTCCCTTGAACCCGGCACGGAAAATTTGACTTTGTCTTCACCTCAACGCCATGTCGGACCCCGTGTCACCCTCTCACCAGAGGCCGAGCCTCTCATGGCGCATCAAATCCGCCATGATCATGGGCATGACGGGCGTCCTCTCACGAGTATTTTTGTACGGGTTCAACAAGGTGGAGGTGACGGGGCTGGACCGGTTCCTCGCCATCTTAGACAGCCGTAAAGATCCTGCGAACAGGAAGCGCGGGCTCCTGACTGGTGCGACCCAACATACCTTAGCCCAAACCAAATCTAATATATGCTGACCTCTTGTAGTATCTAACCACATCAGTGTGTGAGTGAGAGCCAACCAAGGACCAGTCCAATCCCCTGCCGAGACATGCCCCTCACACTGCCTCAGACTCGACGACCCCGTAGTCTGGGGCATCCTCCCCCTGCGTTACTCTTTCGACCCGTCCAACCTACGCTGGACCCTCGGCGCCGCCGACATCTGCTTTGCCAACAAGTACCATCCCCCCATCCCCCCATCCCCTCCCTTCCAACCCACGAACTAACCCCCCCACCAGATTCCTCTCCTCCTTCTTCACCGCCGGCCAAGTCCTCCCCTGCCACCGCCTCAAACACTCCCCCTACGGCGGGCCCTTCCAACCGGCCCTGACCCAAGCCATCCGCCTCCTCTCCACGCCCCCAACCACCCCACCCCAATCCGAACTAACCTACACCACCACCGGGCACGACACCCACCCCTCCCCCCTCTCCTTCCCCTCCTACCGCCGCCACAGCTGGGTGCACGTCTTCCCCGAGGGCTGCGTGCACCAGCACGCGTCGACCGACCTGCGGTACTTCAAATGGGGGCTGGCGCGGCTGATTCTTGAATCCGAACCCGCGCCGGATGTGCTGCCGATGTTTATTGATGGTACGCAGCGGGTGATGCACGAGGACCGGGGGTTTCCGAGGTTTTTGCCGAGGGTCGGGAGGACGGTGCGGGTGGCGTTTGGGGAGGTGTTGGATTATGAGGGGGTGTTTGGGGATTTGAAGAGGCGGTGGGAGGAGTTGGTGAAGAGGGATGAGGAGAGGAGGTTGAGGTTGGAAGGGGTGGATATGGGGAGGAGGGAGATGAGTAGTGGGGAGTGGGGGGTGGGGGAGTTAGAGAGTGAGGAGTTGAGGGTGGGGAGGGAGGCGAGGGAGATTAGGATTGAGTGTGCGAGGAGGATGAGGGCGGAGATTTTGAAGGTGAGGGCGAAGTTGGGCTTTCCGGAGCCGGATCCGAAGTTTGCGCTGGCGGAGACGTGGAGGGCGGATGAGGGGGTCGAGGCGAAGAAGTATAAGAGTAAGGTGGATGGGAGTAATATCAACCAAGATTAGACGGGGTGATGCCTATCAAGGGATCTCACCTTAATTTAACAATCCATAGAGCATATTGGAAAGCCTTAGATCTCAAGGGTTCCCTAATGTCTGTAGTTGTCCATGTACGTAGTGCCTCCTATTGCGGCGACATATCATGAATAATGAGTAAAAGATGATGTAAGGTGATGTTGGTATCACAGACTGAAGGACGACTCTTCTGACTCTCGCTTGTGACTTTTGGAGTGTTGATGTTTGTTCTTCCCGGGCGTTTCCGCATGATATCAAGTGCTTCTGTGACGGGGGGTGGATGGTTCAACAAGCAGCGGTATCATTCGAAACAGTGCTTTTTGGGCATCAACAAGGTGAGATTTGTGATGAATTATATTACTTAGATGCAGCCTAGGTATCCCCCAAAACTCCGTGATGCCCAAATCCCAAGAGGTATCTTCTGCAAATTGTGACCCAGCCCCAGATGCTTCCCACATCGGCCAAGCCTCCTAAAGCAGCTTCGTCAACTCTTTCACATCCACCCTCTCTCAAGCAATTATCCAATAATCTGCCATCCTTCAGCTGCCCCCGGACCCGGCGTGCATTAATCAGCAACGCCGTCCTCTCTTCCTGACCTTGATCAAGGCAGACCATCCACCCTCACCTCCCTGCCTCCATCCTCACCATCCCACTTCCACACACCCACCCCTTCACCAACTCTACCACTCGGCGACACCACTCCTCCAGAATTAACCTCAACCCCAGGCTCCACCTTAACCTCCCCCCTCCCAACCTCACCCCTTCCAACCTCCCCCTCTCCAAACCTTCCCACCCCCCCATCCCCCTCCCTTAACCCCTCCGCCTCCCTCTCAACAACCCCCTTCAAAAACCCCGCCAACCTCCTCGCCTGAAACATTCCCGTATCCCTCCACACCGTCTCCAACACGCCTAACGCCCACCTCCTATACCCATGCGGTATCCCGGGTACACACGCCGCCACTTTCACCTCAAACAACAGCGTCGGAATCCCTGCTATCCCAATCCCTGCCCCGCCCTTTGTCTTGTCAAAGTACGCGCAGTGGGATGGTTGAAGATGTGGGTGGCGGTAGTGGGTGGGGATGGAGACGAACGTGGAGCGGGCGAGGTGGGCGAGGAGGGTTAGGGAGAGGGGGCGTTGGTTGGGGGGAAGAGGATGCGGGTGGTGAGGGGGAATTTGGTGAGGGATTCGAGGAGGAGTTGGTTGACTAGGGTGCGCGCCCAGCGGTAGTGGTTCCAGACGCGGGCGATGTACATGTTGGTGTAGACGTGGTAGGAGCTTTCGAAGACGGCGTGACGGGGGACGAGGGTGGTAGAGTCAAAGCGCTCTTCGGTGATGGCCCAGTCGCCAGTCTGGCGGGATTGCCAAACGTCGAGGGCCTTGTCGATGGCGAGGGCTTCGCGGATGATAGAGGCTGTCTGGGGAGTGTTGTCGAGGGTGGGTTGGCTGCGGACGAGGGAGGAGAGTTGGACGAAGCGCGCGATTATTTTGATGAGGTCCGCGGAGGGCGCGTCTTGGGTTGAGACCGTCTTATCGCTCACGGAGAGCCAGCTGGAGAAGGTCTCGGGAAGGGCGTCGGCGCATTGTGGCTCGGGGATGGTGGGTATCAGGATGTTGGGTTCTGGTGATGAGTACTGGAAGGAGCCTTGTATTGAGGCCAGCATGGAGAAGCACAACTGAAGCAGGCCGCGAGGTCCATCTGTTGGTCCCTGCCGAAGGGGCAGGACACTAGTCAGGATGGCAGCGCCGCCCATGATGTGTGTTCGTGCAGGGCTGACGGGCTCGTCTCTCCCTCGTGTGACCTGGTGGGGATAAGCAGGTGTCGAGTACCAAGATTGCGGGCTACAGGAAACTCAGTGCCCGGTGGAGAGAATCTCACCTCATACATGGCCATCATCACTGTGGCTCGGAGGATAAGTTCGACATCAAAGCTGCCCGGATTTCGAATGGCTCCTGCCATGTGGTTGAGAGCCAGTCCGTAATGATGTTTCGATAGGGTATTCATCTCTTTGTCACCGGTGAGATTCGCCAAACCTGCCAACCCGATGGCAGCCATGATATCTCGGGTCTCGCGCGAGTGAACCCATTTGCTGTCCCGCAGCTCATGGCTAACCTTGGGCTCATCGGGGAGGCCTATGACGAAGTGTTCGATGTAGAAGTGGATGGCTTTGTCGGCTGGCGTGGCACATATCTCCCTGGCTAGCTGCTTCCCGTCTGACGCCCTTCGATTCTTGACTGCGGAATTGGGTCGAGATGTTGACCCCTCCGAGATCGATGACCGGCTCCGTGTTGAAGCGGGCGAGGTTGACCGAGACGACGACCCGGAGGGTTCTCCCAATTCGGACGACTCCGCGACTCCCCACTGGGCGTGTGCTCTCTGCATAACCTTGGTGCTCTCATCCCGGAACATCAAGGACAGTTGGTCCCGGTATCCTGGACAGGGCTTGCGGACTCGGACGCATTGCGTGCATTGGGGCCTCACTTTGTCGCACTAGCGCAAGTCAGTCTCGGAGCTTCCAGCTTGGGAGGATCGGGTTGATATCGAGGGGCAAGAGATGGGCAAGAGATGGGCTGGGACGGGACGGGACGTGGCGATTCAAGCTCAGCCCTATGATGCGGGCCGGGCCTTGACCAGAGTCGAACCGCATAAAAAAGGTCTTGAGGCGACAACCGAAAAAGCTTACCTTGATTCGTCTTGTTCGGCAACTCTGGCAGCCCTGTGATGCCTTCCCACAATAGACCATGGCGGGGTGGATTCATACAGACGGGAAAGAAGCCAGAATGGGTATTCAGCTCGTCACGCGTTTCAACCTTGGGAGTTTGTTCTCGCCTCGAAGAAGAGCAGACGTCGGGCAGTTAAACCGAGGAGGGAAAGCAGATCGTCGGAGGATTGGAGATGGCAGCAAATGACCAGCAATTCCATGCCTGCACGCAGCTCGTTTGGCAGGTCACAGTGGCCTCGGCAAGGGGGGATGGGGGAACTCTGCAGGAGCATGGGACAGCATCTCCAGCATCCCTGGTGATGGCGAGCCAGTGAAGACCCCAGTAAGACGGAGGCGTTCGACCCGGCTGCGGCAGACGGAACGTCGCCCTTGTCCTCGGCGGGGATAGCGTTACTGTCGGCAGTGCCTGAGTGCGGGGCTCAGTTACGGACGGCGAGTTCCGGTGATGTTGGTCGCCGAGCTCAGGGGAATGCAAGGAGGCTGATGAATGGTGTCTTGGTGGTGCTTCGTTGGCGTGGTTGGCAGGGCGCCTTCAGGGCGGCTGTGAAGGAAGGTGCTGAATCCTGGACGGCAACAAAGGGCGAAACAAGGAAGCACCTTGCCAGAGCAGACTGAGGAGACTCTAGAGACAATCAAAGAATCGGGAGATCGGGAGATCAAAGGATTGCCATCCCCACAGAGAACGGGAAAGGGGTTCAACTTCTCCATCCCAGCCCGTCAAGCGCTGTTCCATCTGCTGTCAGTGGCCGGTGCCCCTGTGCTGGGACGGAGTCACCCTGGTGACCCTGGACACCAACCGAGTCCGCGATCCTGGGCCTGGTGGCAGTGGAGCAAATTGATCCAGGTCGATATCCTTGGCGTCGATCAGCTGTGTTCCCAGGAAATCTGGGGTTCCATGACACTCTCTGTGCACAAACACGAGGGCTGTGAAAGGAAACCGAAGGCCCTCAAGGACGTGATGAAAGCTGGTGAGACAGTGAAACCTGCCCGGGAACTGGGGCAGCAGTTGGCACACAGGCAGGGTTGGTGTTGTGTTTTCCATGTGACAGATACCCAAAGCGTCCGGGCTGAGTCCCGGCACCATAAAAGCTTCCCCGACTGGCGCCACTGCGGTGCCGAGACGGGAAGGAGGAGGAGCGGACACAGGCCGCTTGCAGCTGAACCGGTCATCGGTGGTGGTTGGGGAGCAGTCAGATGTGGCAGGCAGCGAAGGATCGGGGACGAGTCGCCCGATGGCCGAGCTGAAGCTTGGGGACTTCGGACCGTGTGTGCCGATGCCGAGTCCTTGGCATCAAATGGCCAAGGATCGCCAGAAATCGATCTGCCCAATTGTGGCTCTTGTTCCTCATTGGGGCATTGTGAGTGTCTTGCGACTCTTCAACATCTCTGGCGTCGTCGACGGTATTCAGAAGCCGCTAGACTCCCAGTATTGGACCCTGAGTGATGATGAGAATGGTGGGCAGGAGGTGGTCACGATGTTGATGTTGATTTTGTGTGGGTCCATGGAGTGTTGGTTTCGAGGGAAGAGAATAAAAGACGAAGACGACCAGGAAGACGTTGTAAGCATTGAGCCGATGAAGTAAAAACAAAAACGAGGAGAATATGAATAGAAATATTGGCAAAGCCTAGCGTAGAGCAGTTGCAACAATTAGCATTTCGTGGAAGCTCAGTGACAAGAATTTACGGATTCAATCAGCGAGAGGGGGAAGAAAGAAAGAAAAATAGCCGTGTTGAATAGTCCAGGTTGTCACGGCTACGTGACCAAAAATCCCACTTGGAGATAAGTCGCTCTTGCCAACTCCCGTATGTGCTTCGCAATTTGAAAGTCGAGGTTGACGGCCAATGGCGAGTTCAAGCTTTCCAATGGCAAGCGTGTCTGTCTTCGCCAGCCATCCTCCATTTTTCCTTGACGCAACATGATACCCGGGTCAAGCTGTGATCGATTCATGAGCCAGCAGCCTTGCGCAAGGCCTCTTCGGCTTCCGTTTGCCAGCCTCCATCTCAGAATGGCGAACACCTCGGCCAGACTCGGCCTGGTTCAACATCAAGTAGGTAGTTGATATCTTGAAATCTTGAAGCCTCTCAGAGCGCTCGGTACTCAACCGGAAACCAGCTCGGCCAATGCTTCTTGATTATCGAGACACCTCAAGTCTTCGATAAAATAAAAACTTCATCAAACTTTGCCGCGTTCTGAGCTATCTCGATTTCGATGAAGTCATTCCTGGGGTTTGATGGTTGATCAGCGCCTCATTTGTGGTGGCAAGCAGGAAGCTCAGTGGAGGGCCGTCCTCCGTCCTCAGGGCTGCCAAGCCCAAGGTCTGTGCTTTGTGCGCCTGCCCGAACCTGCCCAAATCAATTTTCTGCGGGCACTGGGCCCCGTTGACGAAGACCAACCTGAGGTTTTGCGACCCAGAAGCTGCACTTTGAGCTGCTCATTCCCCATCCATCAACGTCGCCGCCAGAAATACCCACCCCAGGGCGGAGCAGTTTTCTCTTTCCCCACACTTCAATTCTCGAACCGCTTGGTCACCTGCTTCCTGGTTCTCGCCTCAGCCTGCCTTCTGCGCTCCTCGCCGCTACCCCAACAACCTTGACTCCTCCATCACCCATCAGGTCACCACACCGTGCTTGTTTGGTGCTTTTTCGCCGTCACCGCAAGCTCCACTGAAGAGTAGGCATCCCTCCCCGACGAACAACTGCTTTTTCTCGAGCTTCCGCTAAGCTTGTTTCGCCGCCCAGACCTCTCCTCGTTCTCCGCCGGCCGACCGCACGAAAACCCTTCGCTCCTCGACCGCCCAACCAACATCCCACACGCGCCAGCTTTTGGCATCAGCTTTTGGACAGCCACCATCCTCGATCGCCACAACCATTAGCAACCATGGCGACGAACGGTAATGTTAATATGCCCGAGCAGTACGCCGCTCCGGCCCAGACAGATGCCCCGGCCCACGCCGAGACCTCCAACGCCCCGCTCCCTAAGGATGAGGTCGGCTGGTACTTTGTCGAGCAATACTACACAACCCTGGCCAAGTCGCCCGAGAGGCTGCATGTGAGTTTATCGCATGGCCGCTCTTGTAAGGGGCTTTAATTGACGATTCGCAGCTGTTCTACAGCAAGAAGTCCCAGTTCGTTTCTGGCCGCGAGGCTGAGGTCGTCCAGGTTTCGCTCGGCAGACAGGTGGGTCGCAGCTCGCTTCTCCCAAGGCAACATTTGGTACTGACGCGCTCGAACAGGCTATCCAGGAGCGCATTAAGGGTCTCGAGTTCCAGGATTGCAAGGTCCGCATCTCCAACGTCGACACCCAGGGCTCCGACGAGAACATCGTCATCCAGGTCATCGGCGAGATCGGCAAGGGCGAGTCCAAGAAGTTCGTGCAGACATTCGTGCTCGCCCAGCAACCGTCGGGCTACTTCGTCCTCAACGACATCCTGAGGTACATGGACGACGACGTGGAGGAGGCGGCCGCCGAGGAGCCCGCTGCTACCCTCGAGGCCCCGGCCCCGGTCGAGGCTGAGACCAAGTCTGAGACCCCTGCTCCCGAGGAGGTCGAGGAGAAGGAAGCTGCCCCGCTGGACACTGCTGCCGTCACCGAGAAGCTGGAGGAGGCTGCCGTCGAGCCGCCCGCCGCTGAGGAGGCTCCTGCTGCCGAGGCTCCTGCCACCGAGCCCGCTGCTGAGGAGGAGGCTGCCCCGGTCGAGGAGACCCCGGCTGAGGCCGACGTTGAGAAGACGGTTGAGGAGATTGCTGAGGAGGAGGTCAAGAAGCCCGAGGAGCCCAAGGATCCCGCTCCTACACCCGCTGCTGCGCCCGCGCCTACGCCTGCGCCTGCGCCTGCGCCGGTCCGCGCTCCCGCTCCGGCCCCTGCTCCTGCTCAACCCGAGAAGCCCAAGGAGCCCCCTAAGCCCATGTCGTGGGCCAGCCGCGTCGCCGCCTCTGCCGGGCCGCGCCCCGTTGCTCCGGTCGTCCCCAAGACCGCCACCCCCCCTGCGCCGGCCCAGCCCCGCGCTCCGGCCCCTGCTGCTGCCCAGCAAGCCGCGCCGGCCGCCCCGAAGCAAGAGAACGTCCCCGCGCCGGCGGCTCCCAAGGACCAGGGCGAATGGCAGACTGCCGAGACCAAGCGCCCTGGCCGCGCCCAGCCCCCGCCGTCCGTTCCCACCGAGAAGGAGGGCATTCTGGCGTACATCAAGTTTGTCACCGACAAGGTGCAGGAGGAGGATCTTAAGGCCGTCCTCGGCAAGTTTTCGGAGCTCTCGTACTTCGACATCAACCGCCAGAAGGTAAGACCCTTGAGAAATTTGGCAGAAGAGTATCACGCTAATTGATTTCAGAACTGCGCCTTTGTTGAGTTCAAGACTCAGGCCGGCTATCTGGCCGCCATCGCCGCCAACCCCCACGTCGTGAACGGCGAGAACGTGATTGTCGAGCAGCGCCGCCCCAAGGCCAACGCCTACGGTGGTACCAACTACAACACCACGCGGGGCGGCCCCAGCCGTGGCGGCCGCGGTGGGTTTGAGTCGCGCTCTGGCAGCCAGGGCGGCGGCCGTGGCGGCTTCACCGGCCAGCCCCGGGGCGGCCGCGGTGGCGCTCCCCGCGGGCGCGGCGGCGTCTCCCAGGTCGGTACTGCCTAGTCGGCAAAGGAGCCTGGGCGGTGGCCTGTATCGGGAGGCCTAGTTGGTCTCTGAGTGGCTGCCTTTCGAATATTTCGTTTATATGACATATCAACATCATGGCGGGTGGTTATGAGGCGGTGGCGGGCATTCATTGGTGCGTCACGGAGTCACGGGGCAATTATGAATGAGGTTAGGAAAGGAAAACGGTCCAAAAGAACTATGGATTCTTTTTTTTTTTGTTGATGCGTGCTGTGCTTTCGTGGGGTGTCGGTGTTGGATTTCGTGTGTTGATATCTGCGTGGTCTTTGCTTTGGTCTTTATGCCCAGAGGAAACGCATTACGGGTGGGCGAGGGAAGTGAGAGGTGTACGATGTGGGATGGAAAGCGCCGAATGAGGCATGTCGAGTCTGAGACATGGTCGCCGCCTCTTCTCTCCCGAGAGTGATGTTCGCTGGAGACAAGCGAGCACCGAGGGGCTGTACAGACGGATGAAGGAAGAATGAACATGAGGCAACACTTACGACAGCTAGATATGCTATCTGAATGTATGTGATATTACTCGCAGGTCCACTGCCTCTACTGTTCTGTACTCCTGCCAGGTCTCTCGACTTTGACATGGAGGTATCCCTGGTGTTGGGGAAGCTCAGGCTGGAATGATAAGGGCCGTGCACCCTGCCGCTCTGTGCCCCGCATTGTCAACCGCGCGCCAAGTTGCACCCCACCAAACTGCAGGCGCCCTTGACGCGCTGCGTCCACCGCGACGCGATCACCACCACTCAATATTGACATCCCGTTGATTGGTACAACCACGAACAACCACATCATCTTGATTAATTCGTTAGATTTCACAACTCGAATTAACTGCCCCGAAACCCACAATGTCATCCGACCAGAACCCTCCACCGCCCGCCTCCCAACGACAACCCCCTCCTCCCAACCGCGACACCGACACCGAAATGACCGACGCACCCTCCACACAACCACCCTCCTCAACACCACAACCACAACAACCCGCCCAATCCACATCTACACAACCCACACCACCCTACCCCGAAAACATCACACCACCACCCCCAGAATCCAACCCCCAACAAGAACAACAACCCCCCGAACCCCCAGCCCCCGAACAACAAGAGGAGAAGATAGTACCAGGCCCCCGCGCAGCCCGCCTTCAAACCCTCTTCGCATCAACAGCCAAGCACACACTCGACAAGATAAGCAAAGATAATTTCGGGGCTTGTTTCCCGACTGTGGCGGCAAAGGCGCCGGGGACGCTGGAGTTTGTGCAGAGGCAGATGGTTGAGAGGTTGGGGGGGTTGTGGAAGGTATGTTTCTTTTTCTGTTTGAAGTTTTGGTGTTTATTTGGTGTGTATGGGAGTTTGGTTGGGGCGGAGGGTGTGGATGGAGCTGGTTGGTGGGGGAGTGTGGAGGGTGTAGTGGGTGGGAGGTGGGGGGGTGGGAGAGAGGGCCTTTGGAAATGGGATGGATGGCGGTTTACGGGATGGGGCGGCCTTGGGGGTGATTCTCTCGGGGTGAATTAGAGGGCTGAATAAGGGGAGTTTGGGGCGGGTAGGGGGGAAGGAGGGTACAAAGTGGGCGAGGGGTTGTAGTTGGGGGTGATGGAAAGGGCGGCAGAGATTTCAAATGCAACGAAAGTGGATGCGCAGCTGACAATATCGCAGAAAGAGTTCGAGGCCATCATGACTAACAGACAGGTAGTCGCACGGCTGAACGAGCTGGAGGCGCTAGTCGCAGACGCGGCGAAAAGGAGGCGAGAGGCAGTAGATCCTGCAAACCCGCCTGTAGCGTAAGTTTTACTTACTCCCATTCACATCTTTATGGCCCGCCCTCCCATCTTCTCACTCCCCTCCCATCCTCTCCATTCTTACCACCACCACCACATAACTAACAAGATCTCAAAGACCACACACCCTTCCACCCCCCGTCATCCTCTCCGCCCACTTGCGCCCCTCCCTAGACACCCACACAGCGCACCTCACCACCGCCCTCGAAGCAACCCAAGCCTCCAACGCCCAGCTCTGGGCCGACATCCAATCCCAGCGTGCCGAGATTGAGTCGTTGCTCTCCGGTCTCGAAAAGGTCATGCACGATATCGACGGGGCGAATGAAGTCCTGAGTGAGGAGGTGGTGGCGGAGTTGGGGGAGGAGACGAGGAGGGCGGAGGAGGAGGTTGGGAGGTTTATTAAGTAGGTAGGCGAGGGATGGAGTAGAGTTGAGGAATGATACCCAGACTGTGTCAACGTCTAGTCCAGCTCTGTAAGGAAATTCAGTTCAAGCGTGCCGATATTGAGATATTGCTATCTGGGCTGAGAAGGTACTACGTGATGTGGACGGGGCGAATAGTTGTGTTGGGTGAGGGGGTAGTGGCGGTACGCGGGTGGGGGGGGGGGGTTGTATGAGGTGAACGATGCTCTTGGTCTTTGTTGGGTGTCGGGATGGGCTTGAGGAAGGGCATATGGTGAAGTGGGATGCGACTGGGGAGAGTCGGGATGGGGAAGATGTGATGAGGTTGAGATTAGGCTTGTTGGTGGGAGGGGGGGAAGTGATTTAGCAACGGTCACATTGGGAAGAGAAGGGAGATATGATATTGGAAATGATATTAGAAAAGTGGTTAACGTTAGTACGAGAGCTGATGAGATCTTGCGGGTAGGTGGGAACGGGAAATTGCCACGGCATGAAAGACGTTGGAGCTGCATGTTTGGTTTGGTATCCCAACGTTTGACGGAGAAGTACCGTTTTGGGGATGTTAACGTCATAAGACAAGGACTCGAGCACTCGAGGCAGTGTCCCATTTACTTGGTAAATCATTATGTTCAAACAGCTGATCACCACACTGTTGTTCATATCTACAACTACTATATTTACTCCCGGTAGGGCCGCCATCAGCAGTCCCTCCTCCACGGGCCTCTCCATCCCTTTTCCTCCCCTCAGCACCTAAATAAGCAAAAGAAAAGTGGTATATAATGCTTTCCGCCCACCCACCAACATCCATCCCTTCCATCCAGCCGCAGCTCCATCAATAAACACTGCCACAGTGCCTGCCACCCTGCCTGCCACCCCTACCTGCCAGCCAAAAATGCCATGCCAAACAACAGTGGTATGCAAAAACAAAACAAAAGACAAAGAAGACAAAAAAAAATAAAAGCCAGATAGATCGATGTGTGTGTATCTCCCAGATAGATCAATGCTCCGCCTGTAAAAAAGGAACCCAATAACTCCGCGCCGTGGGTCGATGAGACGATTGTTCAAAGAAAAATGGATATCAAAGAGGGTATAAACCGAAGATGAGTCCCGCTATTCGCGCAACAACAGAGGCCAACCAGTTAGCAGACCGACCCCAGAAATTTTCTCGCCCAGAAAAAAAACAGGCTGCTTACAGCAGCCTATTCTCAGGCATAATAACCTGCCACGGGCCCATGACATCGACCTCGCCATACGCGGGCGGCAGCACGCGCACCATGCGGCCCGTCTCCCAGTCGACGTACCAGCGCTTGCCGCGCGAGATGACATAGTTGCTCTTGCGCGGGCTCTTGAACAGCAGCACCGAGTAGCACAGGCGCGCATACAGCTGGTCGTGGGTCAGCGTCCACCCGTGCACGGGCTTCCACTTGCCCGTCACCGGGTCCAGGCTCTCGTTTGGGTAGGAGGTGGTCGAGAGGCGTCCGACGATGGGGTGGTCGGTGCGCGGGCCGTAGGGGCCGGGGTTGTCGGCGTCGTCGTAGGAGCCCCCGGGGTCGGGGGGTTCGTCGGCGTCGTCATCCTCGTCGACGTCGCTGGCGCCGTCTTGGCGGCGCTGCTCGGTGAGGCGGGCGAAGCCGATGCTGTCTTCGGGTTGCGGGCGTTGGCCGCGCAACCAGCGGATGCGTTGGATGCGCGGGATGCTGAAGTCGCGGGGGAAGTCGCGCTCGTCGATGGGCGGGGAGATGTTGATGGCGGCGAAGATGGCGTCGAGCCACTTGACAAAGGTGCCGATTTCGACGCACGAGAGTAGGAACTGGTCGGTCTCTACCCGCATGCGGATGACGTATCGCCGCCTGGGATCGGTCAGTCTCGTCGTTCCTTGTTGAGGTCTAGTGTCTGGGAAACGCACTTTCTGTAGTCGGCGGCTATCCCCGCGTCCGCGTGGAGCAGGCTGTAGCTCTTCTCGAGGCTCGACTTTTTTACCCATGGCGGGCTGTCGGGCGAGATATCCGGCCCGTCGTGTTTCGTTGATGACCACCACCCACGTTCCTTCTTGACGTTGTAGATATTGAGAGCCGTCCCCCGTAGCTCGACGTAAACCATCCTCCAGTCGCGGTACTCGGCCCGCTTGGTCGTCTCCTCGATCTCCATCTTGCGCATGAACACGCCCTCCATCTGGATGGCGCACGAGTAGGACGGCAGCACGTCCCCGGGCACATGTTGGGGGCCGGGGCTGCGTTCAGCCCTCCTCTGGGCGTTAATTGCGGCCTTGACGGCCGACTCGTAGCTTGGCGGCTTCGCCGGGCGCGACGTCATCATCTCCCGGTAGAACATGTCCTCCTCCATCGACATGCGGCGCCGGAGGGCCGACGGCGCCTCGCTGGCGGCGCTGTGCTGGGAGAAGGCATCGCTGGGTCTTCGCGCCATGGGGCGAGTGCCTTCTCGGGGCGGCGGGGTCTGAGGTAGATTGCAGACGCTGCTGCTGCGCGCTATGGCGGCGGCGGCCTCGTCGTCTGTAGAGGCCAGGCCGATTCCGTCTCCCCCTCCCCCTCCCCCTCTCCTGGTTGTGGTGTTGTTGTTGTTGATAATGATGATGCGAACGCTGACTCACTCCCTTGGCCCGTTCCTGTCCGGCATGACATGCCCGGCCGGCGGCGCGTGGAGTGCTGGTGGTGATGTGAGGGGTTTGTCGTCGACGCGGATCCCGAGGCGCAGGTGAGTTCGACGGCCGATTCCTTCCTCAGGCTGGTCCTCGCCTGGTCATGGACACTGTCCGTCAACGGGGGAAAGGGTCGAGGCCTGATGGGGTGAGGTTCGAAGTGAGGTGATTGCCAAGGCGACAGAGCCTGTCATTGAAGATTACCAAGAGCGAGGTGCAAGGAATGGGCTGCAGGGCGTCCAAGTGGGAAACGGCGCCAATGCAGAAGTCGAAGTCGAGGTGCGGTGCGGCGGCCACGGGCGCTGCAAGATGCTGTGAGAATCGAACAGTGGGCGCAAGGTGGGCGCAGAAACTGGAATAGAGAACGGAAGACAAGGACAGGGAACCAGGGAGCCAAGGTGAGGCAGTCGAGGTAACGTTGGGACGTTAGGGCGAGGAGCCAGGAAAGGTTGAACGAGCGGAACGCGACCGGGCTGGCGCTATGAATAGAGCGGAACGCGGAAGTCGGAAAGGAAAGGAAGTGGAAAGCGAAGCCAGTGGAGGTGGAGGTCCAGTTGACAAGACGGGAATTAGTACGGCAGACCGAGCTGAGCTAAGGTAGGCCAGGGAAACGGGCTGGTTGTAAGTGGAGGAGACAGCGAAATGGAGAACGGGCGAAGCGACAGGAAGCGGAAGCTGTCCCAATTATCTCGACAGTGGAAGTGGAAGTCACTGCGTTGGTCCAACTGAGGGAAGGTCACGGCAGGGTGTGACTCCTTGGCAATCCCCGGCCCGTCAGCAGCCAGCGTTCAGTTAATGAAGCACCCAGATCCCTGGAGCCCGTGCCAAGCGCTTGCGCGGTTCAATATCGATCTCCAAGCACACTCGTTGAGGCAGGCGAGTGTGCCGCCATTCGCTGGGGGGCGAGAGAGCGAGAGGCCGCGAGAGATGGCGAGAGAGGCCTGGAAGCACACCGCTGCTGTCCAAGGGCCACGGAGAACCTGGAGACGGGTCGGTTATGACGGGATGGTCTGGCAGCGCCCGATCTGGATTCAGATCACACGAAGGCTGCAGTGTCTGCAGGGTGAGAGTGTGTCTGTCTGCTGGTGGTGTCTGGGGAGTGTCTGGGGGGGGGGGGGGGCATCCAAGAGGGGTGTGGCAGCTTCGATCCTGTGCCGGGATCGCTGTCTTTTACCCGACTGGTTGCTGGACTGTGAGGTGGTGAATGCTGGCAGCAGTTGCAAATCCATCAAATTTTATTTGGCTGACAAGCACCTCCCACGATTCGGCTCCTCGGCTGACGAGCTCCTGGTCTGTGTCAGGTCTGGCTTGGAACAACGGGAATGATGGTGCGATGCCGTCTGGGCCTGCCACCACCATTTCTTGCCGTCGCTGTCGCCGTCTCTTTTTTCGATGTAAGAAAGTGCCCTCGCCCCCCCATCCAGGAGCTTCCTCCGTCTCGACATCCATGGATGGCCCGCTTGTCTGCCGATGGGCGCACTGGGGACGCGCAGGCCAATCAGCAGCCACACAAGTGAGGCCACAGCCATTCCTTGCAGAGTTGGGCTAGGCTGTTCCAGGGAGGTGGTTGACCCTGTGCATGCGCCAGGGAGCAGGGGTCCACCTCTCTGGGGCCGACGACGGCGACGCGAAGAGAGATGCTCTCTCCCATCAACCCAGCCCGGCGTGATCGACAAAAGCTATTTGAGCCACGGCGTGGCCCTCGCCATCTCCGACTGATTCTCGCTAAAACCAACATCGATTAGATTGTTGGTATGCGCGTCTCTCGCCGACCTCGAAGCCTGTCTCACAGAAAGACCCATGTCTGTTCCAGAAGACACCTCCTACCATTTCGGGCGTCGCCACACCGCGGCAGGGTCCAATGCCACAGGCTTTGATGCGGCAGCTGAACTTGGCAGGTCCAAAGCAGCCTCAGGCCAGGACGGTTTCAGGAGCCGACTCCTTGCCTGGCTCGCCTGGGCCTTTTCCTGCTGCATTCCATCCTCCCTCGTGTCTCCATTGCTCTCTTTCCCTCCCGGCACACCGCGCCGTCATCTCGCTCATCTCTCGCCCTCGAGGCTGAACGGTTCGGTGGGGCCTGGGTGGGGCCAGACCATCGATTTCCCGCCAGAGCGTGGACTGTGCGGTGCACCGTTCGGGAAGGTGGGAGGCACCCTGGACCACCCTTGCCAAGGCGCGACCTGATCTTCGGCAAGGGCGCCCATCGCTCTTTGTCGTTTTGAGCCTGCCCGTTTCTCGTCCTCCGCAATTGGCTGTGAAAAGGTGATCGTCACCAGACCAGGAAGGCGCCCGCCGCTGCTGGGCGATGCTGACCTGAGCGACGCCCGCGTGATTTCCTTCTTTCCATCAACTGTCTTTCCGTTTGGCGGTCGGCTTCGTTGCCACTGTCGCTCGACGGGACAGACTCTGTTCGACCTGCCGTCTTGATGGACCGACAACGGAGCTCAACTCTCGCAAAAAAACCATAACGAGCTCGCCGGGCGATCCGGCTCCGTGGCCAGATCTCGGCGTCGGCATGAGTCGTCTCCCGACAGCGCCCAAAGCTTACCTCCCAGCCCCTTGATGACAACGGCGCCCGAACCAGGGCCGCGGTTTCGACATGCCCCCAGCACCGTAACCCGAAGCAGACTGGCCGACGCGGGGGCGCCAGGTCACAACCTGATAAACCCCGTGGAGTCCCCAGAATTCAAGTGTCAGCCGGCGCGGGAGATCATGGCACCCAGAGATCGAGCGTCGCCTTAGTTCCACGTGGAAGTGCATGCGCGAAAACACGCGTCGATTTCCGCGGGCCCAAAAACATCATGACATGACAGCTGCCTCTGCCGACGAAAGCCTCGCTTCTCGCCTGTGAACCCCGGCAGTTGACCTCGCTGATCACCCAGCCGATCAACTGACGCAATCACCTTGACGGCCCCCCCCCGTTGCCCGCTAGCCGTGGGAACTTCCGGGGTGAGCGAGTCAACGTCACCGGCAAGGCTCTGTCGGTGAGTTGGGTTCAGCAAGCTTTGTGGAGCTGCGTCGATCTTCAGGGCAGCTGTCTTGAGCTTCCATCCAATTCGGGAGATCGGGCCCACCACCTTCCTCTCTTTGCCGACCATCAAGGTGATCATGGTTGGCCATCAGATGTCTGGTCTGATCGTCTCGGGCTTGTTTCGTCTCTTCCAAGGCAGCCTGAAACAATAAGTCCGAGGTGGTCTAATTGTCTGGATGCTTGTGAAGAACGGGTATTCGTTCACAAGTCTGCTGTGGCATCACACAACCATTGACTTCTGGCAAGCATTCAAGCCAAACATATGAGGAGAGTTAGTAATTCTCGAGTGCTTACTGTTTTCTCAATGAATCCAGATGATAACGACGCAATACTTGACTATTATCGAGACGTTTCTCCCTTCAGTTGTTGAGTCAATTACTGCCGTTATATGAGCTTGTAGCTACCAACCTGACGAGATACGAGATATTGCTCAACCGGCTGGGCTCCCAGTCTTCTTCTAAATCAACGCAGAAAAATGAGAGAAAGGAAAGAAAGGGAAACAGAGTAGGCCTTCCTCATAGTCATCAAAACATATATTCAGTCGGCCAGGGGCAGAAACAACAACAGCATTAACTAATAACTTCCGTTCTGCCTCTCTTAAACTCCTCAATCTCATTTTAACGGAATAATGGTAGGACTTGTAAAGTATTGCCACTGCACTTGTTAAATGAGATTGGCTTCTCTTCTTTGGCTCAAGTCATTCGGCCCGTTCTCGCTTCAGGGGGGTTCGGCCCGACTTCTTCAGCAGCCTTGGTGTCCAGGTATTTGACCTGCCTCTTTTGCTGAAGAAAATTTCGACATTCAAGGGGAATGAGAGATTAACAAATCAGTCCGGAGAAGGATGTGCTCAGAAACATGTCAAGTTGTGTTAGTATCAGTCAGATTTTCAGAGTCCATAGACTTGACGAGGTCAGCACAAAGACAAGGACTGATAAGAGTCTCAACAAGATGTATTGCAAAACATTAACATTGGAAAGAGTTTTACCAAATCCTCCATCATCATCTCGTAGCATGTCGTCTCAGAAAGAGCCCATCAAATGTACATACACAACCCAACATCCCTTCATCCTTGTCCGCATCACATACCCCCATCATCCATACATTGCAACAACAAACACAATCTTCCCCCAAAACGCCATGCCAAACCAGCCAGCAATAACACACAAACAGTCTTGTCAATTCCATCCCATCAACCTCCAACCCCATCAACTTCCCCCCCAACATTATCGACTCTTGGTTCCCTCACGAAAAATCCACACTCCCCCTCCCCCCCTCCCTCCGTTCCAACCTCCTCCTCCTCCTCCGATCAGCTGCCGCATTATCCCCCATTCCCATCCCCGCGCTCGCAAACGTAGCGTGGCTCCCTCCGGGACTCAACAGTCCACCAGTCGGACTTGCTAAACTCGAGACTGTTGCACCTGCGGCTGGGAGGAGGCCGTTACTGCCCGAGGCTTGTTGTTGTTGGTAGCCTGGGTCTTTCCTCGCGGCGCGGGCAAAGGCTGGGTTGGGAGGTTCGAGGGGCGGGAGGAGGCTGGGGGTGGGTTGGGGTTGGGTTTGAGGTGGGGAGATTGGTGGAGGCATGGAGGTGTGTTGTTGTTGGTGTTCGGCGGCGTATTCCGCCGCGGCCTCTGCCCTCTCCCTCCCACTGCCATATCCCCCCTCTCTACCACTCCCATACCCCCCACCCTCCCTACCACTCCCATACCCACCCCCACCCCCTCCACCACCCGCCTGACCCTGCGCCTCCGCCTGCGCCTGCCTCGCCGCATCCTCCCTCCTATACCTCCTCCTCGCCGCGCTCCCACTCCCATTCCCAACACTAGTAGGAGTCTCCCCACCGCTCTGGCTGCTCACGGACCCGCCCCTGCCTCTCCCCCTCCGCATCTGCTCCCTCCTCGCCTCCTCATCAGTTAGCATGCGAAGCGTGATATTCCTATCTCTATCATCGTGGACGCGCACGCGCACGCTTACGGGCGGGGCGGTTTGTTGGGATTGTTGGGAGTGTTGTTGGGTGTAGGGGTCGTCGGTGCGGGCGCGGGAGGGCGGTGGGGATTGGTGGGACATTGCCGCGGGAGGGGGGGGTGGTTGGTAGTAGGGGTCGGCAGTGATAGAGGGGTGGCGGCGGGAGCGGTTGGCGTTCGGTGAGGAGTGTTGATGGTGGGCTTCGCTGCCGTCGCCGCCGTTGCCGGAGGAGGAGGGTGGGTGGAGGATGCCGCGCGGGTCGTCGGGCATGGGGGGCATGGCGATGGGGATGGTGTAGGTGGAGTGGTGAGAACCCGGAGGGGGGCCTGCTGGGGGGACGGGCATGGGCATGGGGATTGGGGCGCCGGCGGCGGCGTGGGTAGGGGGTGTGATTGGGCCTGGGCCTGGGTTTGGCGGGGGAGGACGGACGCCGGGCGGGGCGGGATCGTATGGGGTGTTGCCGCGCGGCTCGATTGAGGATTCGCCGGAGAGGATGGACGTCTCGGTCATCTCGGTCATGGTCGTGCCCGATGGCGGTGGCCGGGGGCGATGGGGGCGCCGGCGCGATTCTCGCCGCGACGGGCTAGGGTACCCGTCGCCTGTGTACCTCGACGACCGGCGACCGGCCCGTCGGTCCTCTTCCTCTCTCCGCCTATCCTCCTCCCTGCGCCTGTCTTCCTCGTCCCGGAGCCTGTCTTCCTCCCTCCTGTCCCGACGGTCCTTACCCATCTTGGCCAGGAACCCCAATCCCATACCGGCGAGCAGCCCCTTGCCCACGCTCTTCCGCCGCTCCGGTGTCCTGCGTGAGGGGCTGATGTAGCTCGAGTAGTCCGAAGCATCCATAGCGCTGCCCATCCTCGAAGTCCCCATATGCGACCGGCGCGGTGTCATCGGCCTCGGCGGCCTGTCGTTAGCACCCGTGGGACGAGGCGAAGGAAGAACAGACGACTCGGCCGCCACGCGGCGGCTTGGTTGCCTCCTGATATCCTCGGTCAGCTCCGTGTATTCACTCTCGGTAAACTCGCTCCTCGGCGGTGCGTGTCTGCGCGGGCGGCTGGGGGTATCCGTCGCAACCGCCGAGTACTCATCGTCCTGACGCCTGCTATTCCGGTTCATCATCTTCCCAACCAACCCGGCAGCACCAAGACCGGCACCAACTCCAAGAATCTTATTCATGAGCCCTCCGCCACCGCTGCCGCGCTGCTGGTCGGGGTGTTTCTCGTCGTAGTAGCTGTCGGATTCGCGGCGCGAGGAGATAACAGTGGCGCGGCGCGACCCCCGGTCTACGGCGCTGGGGGAGCGACTGAGGCCCCTCTCGGTATCCCCGCCCTTCTTGCGGCCTCGCAGGAGCGCGATGGCGCCCGCGGCCGCGGCAAGCGGACCAAGCCACTTCATGGCGCCGCTTGGCTTGGCTGTCACGCGGCTGCTTTCGTCGTCAACAACGCTGCGGCCCACGGTACTGTGGCCAACCACACTATGCCCATGAGGATCACGGCCCCTGTTCCACTCCCGCCGTCCGTAGTCGCGATAGTCCAGGATGAAGTAGAGGAAGAGAAGGAAACCCATCCAGACGGCGAAGAGGATGAACAGCACCTTGGGCGAGCCGTAGAGTGTCAGGCCCAGAGGGACCTGAACGATACCCAGAATCGCGATAGCACGGCCAAACCAGCGGTGAATATGCATCCTGAACGAGCGACGGCCGGCCAGTTTCCGGACCAGACGGCCTCCGAAGGCCTGGAGGAGGATGAGGACATAGATGGCGACGCCGATGCCATGGTGTGGGTTCGACAGGTTGCGCGGCGGACCAACAGCAATAAATCCAAGGACGAAGACCACAGTGCTGAGACCGACAGCAAGGATCTGGAGGTAGGCATGGTAGCGAACGGCGGTCCCTGGTTGGCGAGCGTAGAATCGGGCTAGCAGGACGGCAATGGGGATGATGAAGAGGAATGTTATGGCGGCGAGGACTCCGTGGCCGAGGATCAGCTTGTGGTAGTCCGGGATTGTCGAGAAGCGATTTCCCATGCCTGTTTGCGGTCTAAGTGTTAGTGGGGTGCCTCTGTTTGGAGGGCAGCGAGCATACCATTGTAGCGCATTGTCTCAAAGTTTAGGCCGACGAGATTGGGGAGGAGGAATGTGTTCTTCATAAAGTCCCATGTGCCGTCTCCCACGTTCAGGGTGTCGGACGAGTAGGTACTCGACCCCGGCGGGGAGAGGTTGTCTGCCGGCGCCATGGCG
The DNA here is from genome assembly GCA_004802645.1 of Amesomyces nigricolor. Taxonomy (NCBI): domain Eukaryota; kingdom Fungi; phylum Ascomycota; class Sordariomycetes; order Sordariales; family Chaetomiaceae; genus Amesomyces; species Amesomyces nigricolor. The sequence goes on from SRKS01000004.1 coordinate 1,430,641, forward strand.
GCGGGCGGCGACGTTGGAGCCCAGGGCGGGCTGAAGTTGTAGAATGCCGGTCAGGGCTCGTCCAGATCACTAGGTCAGTAATTTTTGGTTGCCGGAATGTTGAGATGTCGTTAGGTTTGCGCCGTTAGGTGTCGACGTCGGGACCTGAGAGTTGGCGGTGGGAGGAATGGCGGGGCGGCCGTGGTATTGGTTCACGTCTTGACCCAGTGGTGTAACGGGAACATGTCTCGCACATTGGCGATGTTGTGAAGCCAAATTCAACAAAAATTGGCCGACATGAGGAAACCAGCAAAGGAATGGAGTTGTCTTCCTTCCCATGACCTCAGTATCCCCAGACTGAGCCAGCCTTGAAGTGGATGGGTTGGCGCAGCACAACCCTGATGCCAACAACTTCTGGTTGCCGGGGAACCGATGAAGACCCCTGTTCGTGGGGTCCATTGGTGGGACTTCAAAATGTGGTTTCGTCCGACGCCCTGCTAAGAGCGGGTCACTGCGCCTATTCTGGGGCTTCCCAGTTGGCTGAGCCACAGCCGTGCCACGCCAACCACCAAGCGAAGGCTGGGCTGTCAGCAGCCAAGCATCCAGGGTCCTGTTGACCCCTCAACTCGAAGCGAATCTTACTGATGATGATGGATTCAAGCGCCAATGGGCTGAATGAAGGAAACCCACAGCGGGGGGCTATTCTCCGTCGGGGATTTAGCTCGCCTGAGGGCGTCGATGAGATGGCAATGTGAGATTTACATAAGGTCAACCAGACCTCACCTCGAACATGTTGGTCATCCGCCCTCATCCTCATAGACCTCACTCGCCGTGATCACCAAGCGTCAACCTCACAACCCTCCATCTCACATCAAGCCGACTCCCGAATCACCCACAATGTCGTTCCCCGCTCTCTCCCACCCTCCCTCTGCCCCCACCTTCGCAACCATCTCCATCCACGACTCCGACACCATCCGCTTCATCAACCTCCCCCTCGACCTGACCGCCTCCCTCGAGCGCGTCATCCGCACTAGCTGGCCCAAGGGCATCGACAACCACGGGCCCAGCGGCAAAGCCTACAACTTCGACGTCAAGGGCGCACCCTTCGGTTACTTCCGCAGCCAGTACCATGTCGGCGGCATCCGCCTGCTGCGGGATATCCTCGCATTCCTCTACGCCAACGGCTGGGTTGTCTTGACCGGCGTGCAGGCCAGCCGACGCCACACCGACAAGGACGTCATAATCCTCCGCAAGATGGACACCGCGCCGCGGAACGTCGAGTGGCTCGCCCTGGCGCCCATGGAGAACGACAGGCTGCGTGTTATTTACGACCCGGAGGGTGGCCGGAAGGCCAAGGCGGCGGGGGATTATGACTACATGGGTGTGGTGGTTGCGGCGATCAAGAACATACTTGTCGAGATGGCCTACTTTCAGAAGGGCCAGTGGGAGGACGATTCCTTTGAGTTTGACCTCCAGGGGAATCCGTGGCGCGCCAGTGGGGAAGAGTGCGTCAAGATGAATATCCTGTTGATGAAGCTGCTGGAGATCATGGAGTCGCACGGCTGGAGGTTGTATACGAATTTTGTGCAGCGCACCGGCTCGGACGAAGACAGGATTTTGGATACGCTGTATTTCATTCGATACAGATCGTAGGGAGGGGAAGGTGGGTGGCGGTGATGAGAATGTGAGAGAGTTGGGGTTAGATAGGTTGCGAGGCTGCGCTTGCAGGGGCTGGTCTGAGATGAGGCTGCGATGGGAGGCGATACAGGACTTCCTCGGGCCAAGTTCGGTCCGTGTCCCTGCACTTTTCGGGCGGGATTTGGCACACACTGGGCAGCCGCGAGAGTCCAACTTGGTGGAGGTCGGAGCCCAGACGAATGTGGATGGCAATCTGGGGGCTCTTGCTATGGGCATGGAAGCCTCCTTATTGCTCTTTCTGAGATTCCATGCCATCATGGTTGAGGTGGAAGGGGTGCCGCTGGAAGAGAGGGGGAAGAACCAGACTGGGTGCTCCTTCTCAGACAGTTGTGGCAAGAACAAGCCGACCTGATGTTCTCATGGCTTTTTTGTCTCATGTTCGCCTGCCGCGGGCGTTGGCAGGCTTGGGAAGGGCCATCTCGATTGCTTCTCTCATCCAGACAGCTCCAAATCAACATTCAGAGCATGGTTTGCTCTGTTAATTTGTGCCTTTCTGGATATATTTCCCTCTCTGTGTGCGCTCTCGGGGCTGATTTCCTTGGACGGAGCGTCGAGCATAGGTTCCGTGGAGTTGAGTTTCATCCAAATTGCGGCCGAGTTCAAGCGAGCACGCTGCTTCCTCTCCCTTCTCTGCCTCCTGCCACTGACAGCTCACGACCTTGCGCTTTCCAACCTCGGGGCCCGCAGCAGCCTCACCCGCCCCAGACGCGCCTCTCAACATCCTCAGTCTTCTGCCCTTTCCTTCCCACGTTCTGCCGGTACCCCAACTGTTGAGCGCGGCCCTTCCGTGCTCGTCAAGCTCGACCAGGACAAGATGGAAGGAGGTTCGTGCCGGACGAGGGGGATTTATACCCTCACTTCTCCTGGGACCCCTCCTCCAACTCTTTTCTCCTTCACCTCCGTCAATTATCGCCAACGCTCCGAAGCAGCTTATTCCATTTTTTTGGTGCCCAGTGCTTAGCATCTTTTCCCTTGCTTCTGCCACTTGCTCTCGCGGATCAGCTTTACCATCACCAGCCGCCACCATGAAGTCAAAGGCGGCCGTCTCGGCCGGCCTCGTTGCCGCTCTCATGTTCCCCTCGTCTGTCCTCACCGGGGAAACACCATCGACATGCCCCAAGACGGTCTACGGCTCCAACCGCGTCATCTGCCGCGTCGAGGTCCCCGAGGGAGGCCACAAGGCCATCAAGCACGAGGACCACCACGACCACCACGACCACCACGACAAGAAGGGCAAGAAGAAGGGCCACCACAAGGACGAGGTCAAAAACACCACGGTCCACGTCTACGATCGCGTCAACAGCTACACGTGGACCTTCCTCTGGAACTACATCGCCACGGAGAACTGCAAGCCAGTCACGGCCCAGTTCAGCTCGATCCTGCCCATCCTGGGCCAGAACCAGCACTCCGTCAACTGCCGCGTCCAGGTTCGATGGGGCCAGGACAAGCACAACACCGGCAATGTGTCCTGGGACTTTGTCGGCTCCAACCACGTGGACTCCAAGTCGCTTCCCGCCGCCATCGGCTGGCCCCTGCCCGCCGGCTACGACCGTCCCGACCGTTTCGTCAAGAACCAGGAATGGAATGTGCAGTACGCCAAGGCTCAGCATGGCGATTCGCACTCCTTGAAGGTTTGTTCAGTGCTCTCTCGCATCCACTTGGGTTTCGCTAACAATGTCTTCTCAGATCTACGGCGACCACGGCAGCAAGTTTGACCACTCCTGGGTCGCAAAGTTGGAGGGAGAGCACGCCCCCGAGCGGTACGCCAAGCACATCGACTCCATTCTCGAGAAGGATCACAAGGATGACGACAAGAAGAAGAAGAAGAAAAAGAACAAGCACAAGGAGCACACTGTCACCATCCACCACCACGAGAAGGACAAGCACCACATGCGCACCGGCGGCCACTACAACACCAAGAACCTCTACTCCTGTTGGGTCTTTGAGGGCGTCGAGGGCATTTCGCGCGGCCATCACGTCGAGAAGATTGAGGAGAAGAGCCACCACGATCACGGTGACAAGAGCCACCACGATCACGGTGACAAGAAGTCGGATTGGCAGATGAGCAGTTTCGAGATGAGCGGGCATCACGGTCACGGCCACGACAACTCTGTCGAGACATACACCAACGCCGACCCATGGGCTTCCTGCCAACCACACATTCCCGAGCCGTGCGGCGACCACGACAAGTCTGATCACGACCACGACCACGACCACGACGGATCTTGCGACGAGAGCGATGATGAGGATTGCCATGATGGGTCTTGCTCCCGCCGCAGCCAGCGCAACAAGGGCCATGGTTCGCGCAGCAACAGCAACAAGAGCCACAGTCAGCGCAACAAGAACTCCGGTCACCGCAACAAGAGCCAGGGTCGCCGCAAGGGTCACGGTCAGCGGAAGAGCAAGGGCAACAAGAGCGGCCACCGCAACCAGGACTGCAACGACAACCACGACTGCAACGGCAACCACAGCTGCAACGGCAACCACAGTGGCCACGGCAACCAGAGCGGACACGGCAACCAGAGCGGACACGGCAACCAGAACGGCCATGACCAGCACTCTGTGGATTGCAAGGACGGTTCCTCGGACGGCTGCCGCCATGTTTCCTCGCACAACTCCAGCGACTGCGGGAAAGGCGGTTGCGACAGCCAGCACGGCGGTTCCAGCCATTGCGATGATGACTGCGATGACGACGACTGCAGTTCTGACGGTTCGGACGATGACTGCGAGGATGACTGCACCGAGGACGAGGACGCGTCGGACTCGGACTGCGACGACGGCGACTGCAGTGATGACGATCACCACAACTGGGGGCCGGCGAAGTGCCCGGATGGAACCTGCTGAGGGGGCGAACAACATGTCGATAGACAGGTAATGCTTAACCTATTGTTATCCCGGGGGTAATGTTTTTAGGGAATGGAGTTCAGGTCTATACAGGGTATCCTAATGATTGCTTTCTCGCGCAATGCTGCTTCTCCAAGTGATGGTGTCGGTGTCTTTTTGCAGTGTGTGTCTTGCAATGCTTGCGCCGTTTGAAGTGTTTTGATGATGTGATGTCGCTCATCCTTCAATTTGGGCCAACGAGGTTTACCAGATTTGTTCTGAGTGACTGATCGACAAGGTTCTGCGCGCGCTGTCACGGTCATCTGTCGATGAGAGAAGTTTGGGCTGGTTGGGGCTTGCTTGCACCGCGGGAGGTTGTTGTGCTCAGGGGTCAGGGGGTTCGCCCTCGTTTCCAATGTTAACGGGATATTCCAGATGATGGGGTTCATGGTTGTTGATGGTTGTTGGTCCTTGCTTCATGTGTTCTGTCTTCGTATGGGTGGTTGAAGAACTGCAGTGCTTATGCTGGTATATGTGCTCTATGTATTGGGGCTGGGGAGAGGTGGCTCAGAAGGCGTCGCTCAGAGGGCGGTAATGTAAGGTAGGGAAGAGGGCTGACGGACGGCCCTTGCTCGTCGTTTGTTAAAATCTCCTTTGGCTTGAGGGAGAGAGGGGAGCTGAGTGAGAAGATTGGCGCTATCTGTGTAGGGTTGATGAGAAGTCATGAGAACATTGTTTGGTGGTGGTTGGTTGGATGGGTGAGTGACCTGCTTCGTTGCAACTTGGGAGAGATTTTGAAGTTGAAGTTGGCATTGCGGTGGGTAGTCGTTGCTGATGTGTCACATGTAGCTCGGATGAGGCAGTGAAGTTGAGGTTGGTTCGACTTCCTGCTGCTGTGTCATCATGAGGGTTGGGATGGGAAGGGGACCGATACTCTGCGGCTGTGTTTCTGGTTGTGGTTGGGAGAGGGATGGAAAGGGGTCAAGTCGGCCTGGATAACCTGCAGTACTCGAGAGTGTAGCCTGTTTGTCTGTTCTGGTAGTAGATCAAGTTCGGTCACGCTGAGATGCTCTGACTTTGAGATAGAAAGCTCTACTTCGGGTGTTGAGAAATATGTTTGGAAAACAGGATTAATCACCAGACACCAGTTCAAAACACGACAGCGGAATATCTGCTACCCATGACAGGCGCTGTCAAATATTCTGTGTCATTATGCCTTTTGTTAAAGAGACATCAGTCCATTCCATTATTACCTAACCTGCGCCAGTGTCCCATCCCGCCCATCATCCTATCTTTCCGTGAAAGGCGTGTCTAAAATATCAATACAGTACCTCCCGTGACACCTCTACTCCGCAAGCACTGCCGGAACAAACGAGACGTATCAGAGCTCGATGGGCCGGTCTCGTGTACCCTCTCCACCTCCCATCCAGCCTTCGTGCCGGACTACCTTTGGTAGTTTCCCCAGCACAGGAGGACCGCACTGGTTCTGCCACAATCTATGCTACTCCTCTGGCTTGTCCCCCTGCGTCTCCTGGTCGGTGTCGTAGTTCCCCATCTCCACATCCTCGTCCTGCTGCTCTCGCCGCGACGTGCCCGGTTCCGCAGCCGCTTCTACCGACGAGCGCTCCGGCTCTGCAGACTCGCCCTTGACGTCGCTGTCGCCCGGCTCGGCGCTGGCCTTGCTCTCCTCTGCCGCCACCGCTTCTGCCTTTGCTGCGTCCTTTTCGGCGGCGTCCTCGTACGCGGCCCTCTCCTTCTCGTAATCGGCCATCTGCTGGTCCGCGCGCGATTGATACTCGTCGCGTTTCTTGTCCGGCATGTCCTTCCACCGGCTGGTGAGGGCTTCGTCTGTTTCGTTGTCGGGGGCCTCAGCGGCCCCGTCCAGCCCAATTGGTGTCCTCGTCTCTGTGCAGAATAGGTCGAACGCGCTGCCTGGCCTCTTGGGCAGGCCGCCCTTGCGCACGCCGTTGGTCTTGGTGCCTGCGGCGTCCGGCTGCTGGGAGGGGGCGTCCGAGCCGGGGGAGTGGACCAGCAGGTTCTGGCTGATGAAGGTCGAGCCCGGGGTGGGTGCGTTGTTGGAAGGGGTCGCCTCGGGGTTGGGGAGCGCGGAGGGTTTGCGATGCCCACGCTTGATGCGCAACGGCTTTTCCTTGGGCTGTGATGGCGGCAATGGTGTCAACGATTGGTGTTCCGGAGGCTGGGAAGAACCGTGGCTGGGCCGTGGGCCGCCGGGAATTCAGTTGTCCGGCTGGTAACTTACAGTCGGCGGTGGGCTCGGGCTGCCGTCTGAATCCTCCACGTTCGCGCTCGTCCGCTTGGTCAGCTGCTCGAGGAGGAAGGCTCTCTCTAACCGCATCTTCTCGACCTGGCGCTTAAGGCGCGCAAGGCGTAGTCTGGCGGCATCGTTTGCTTCTTCGACCTCGCTCGTGCGCTGTTTGAGCTGAATGCACTTCCGACGGTAGGCTTCCTCCACGGACGGAGGGAGCGCGGGTGGGACGGCCGAGGCTGAGAGGGAGAGCTGGAGTTAGCAGGGCATTACAATGCAGAAAAAGCCCGCGGGGTGGCGGCGAGAGTCGCGAAATAGTCCGCGCTGAGCAAAGGTCCCCGAGATGATCTGTAGAAATGATGGCAGTGGTGGCCAGCTTACCTGGGGCCATGTCGACGACCGAGGGATGTACTGGAGATGTGGAATGTGGTGTTGGGGATAAACAAAAGCGTAGGTTGAAAATTTGGCAATTTATTCAAAGATTGTGTTGGGTGTTGGGTTATCAGATGACCGTAATAGCGATAGCGTTAGCGTTTGAAACGGAAAATCAGGAGGGTTGAAGCTGAAAGTTGGAAGCTGCGTGTGCTTGGACGAGGTCTTGAGGATGGACAATGGACGTGGTTGAAGCGCGCAGCAAGGCTGAGATCCACAGACCCACTCTTTGATGGGTGAGACAGGGGTGTGGGCGCTGACGTTCCCATTGGGTCCAGGCAGCTGCGGGGCCAAGGCTGCCACTGTCTGTATGGAACTTTTTTTGGTGGGCCTCCACAGCGGGCAGCAGTGGGAAGCTTCAGTTTACCCCAGTTCCAGTTCCAGGCGCAGGTTGACTCGTGAACGGCCACCTCCCACCTCGTCCCAGACCAACCCCACGAGGACCTCAGACCGCCGTCACCATGTCGCTCAATATCCCCAACGCGCCAAATGCCGGCCTGTTTAAGGGCGGCTACAACAAGTAAGTAGCGAGCTTGGTCCCTCTGCCCCTGTGTTCCTGGCTCCCTACCCCGCCACCACCGCATGCTACATCACGACCTTCAACACCACCCAGCAACACCCTGCTGACCAGCCCCCCCAGCTACGACTCAGAAGATGGCGCCGTCCTGCGCAACATTGACGCCTGCCGCGCCATCTCGTCCACCGTCCAGACGTCGCTGGGCCCCTACGGCCGCAACAAGATCGTCATCAACCACCTGCAGAAGATGATCCTCACCTCCGACGCAGCCACCATCCTGCGCGAGCTCGATGTCGTCCACCCCGCCGCGAAGCTGCTCGTCATGGCCAGTCAGCAACAAGAATCTGAGATGGGCGACGCCACAAACCTTGTCATCGTCCTTGCCGGCGAGCTCCTCAAGAAGGCCGAGGACCTGCTGCGCATGGGTCTGAAGGCGTCCGACATCGTCACCGGCTACGAACGCGCACAGAAGATTGCCCTTGACACACTCGAGGAGCTCGAGGTTGACAAGGTGGAGAACATCCGGTCACAGGAGGAGCTTAGCAAGGCCGTCCGTACCGTCATCGCCAGCAAGCAGAACGGCAACGAGGAGTTCCTCGCCAACCTCGTTTCCGAAGCTGTCCTTGCCGTCCTCCCCAAGAACCCCGCCAACTTCAACGTCGACAACATTCGCGTGGTCAAGATTATGGGCGGCAGCCTAGACCAGAGCCGCGTCGTCAAGGGCATGGTGTTCCCCAAGGAGCCCGCCGGCTCCATCAGGAAGGCCAAGAAGGCCAAGGTCGGCGTCTTCACATGCCCCCTCGACATCAGCCAGACCGAGACCAAGGGTACCGTGCTATTAAAGAACGCCCAGGAGATGCTGGACTTCACCAAGGGCGAGGAGGAGCGTCTCGAGGCGGCCATCAAGGAGCTGCACGACGTCGGCCTGCGCGTTGTCGTCGCCGGCTCTACCGTCGGCGAGCTGGCTATGCACTTCCTGAACCGCTACGGCATCCTGGTCATCAAGATCCTGAGTAAGTTTGAGCTCCGGCGCGTGTGCAGGGTCGTCGGCGCGACGCCTCTCGCCCGCCTCGGCGCCCCCATGCCCGACGAGATGGGCAGCATCGACGTGGTTGAGACGCACGAGATCGGCGGCGACCGCGTCACCGTTTTCCGCCAGGAGGACGAGACGACGAGGACGGCGACGCTGGTCCTGCGCGGCGCCACCCAGAACCACCTCGACGACATCGAGCGTGCCGTCGACGATGGCGTCAACGTCATCAAGGCCATCACCAAGGACGCCCGCCTCGTGCCCGGCGCCGGCGCCACAGAGATTGAGCTTGTTGAGAGGATACAGGCTGTTGGCGACAAGACCCAGGGCCTGGCCCAGTATTCCATCAAGAAGTACGGCGAGGCCTTCGAGGTCGTGCCCCGCACCCTGGCCGAGAGCGCTGGTCTGGACGCCACCGAGGTGCTCAGCCGGCTGTATGCCGCCCACCAGAAGGAGAACGGCTGGTCCACGGGCGTTGATATCGAGGTACGTTCCTCTTTACGCTACATATCACAGTCCATCCCCGCACCTTACTAACCTGCCTGTCTCCCCAGAACCAAGACAACACCGGCACCCTCGACGCTGAGGAGGAGGGTATCCTGGACCTGCTGGCAACCAAGCAGTGGGCCATCAAGCTCGCCACCGAGGCCGCCCGGACCGTCCTCTCCGTCGACCAGATCATTGTTGCCCGGCAAGCCGGCGGGCCGAAGCCCCCTGGTCCCAACCCGGTGAGTTTGCATCCCACCCTTGATGATTCCCTTGAGACTCCTGCTAACCTGACTTCCTGGCAGAACTGGGATGAGGACTGAGCCTGACGCGCTTGACTGAGCAATGTTTGTTTGGCGGGCTCGGGAAAAAGGGGCGCATGTCTGGGTTTTGGTAGATCATGGATGAGCCTTGTGTCCAAATGTCCAAATGTCCACTTGAATGCCCTATTTGTTTCGTGTTGGCTGTCCCAGGGGCACGCAAACGTTGTCCCTGTACTTGTTTCTTGTAATCATTGGCGTCTAGCGGTCCGGTTGTTTGCCCTCGGCCTCATCTGACTGCCGTCCATGGCGACGTCGCCAATCTTGCATGAGCAACCTTAACTCTCGATATCTCCTCACCTTGCCACCACACGTTACGCATGCTCTTGACTATGTGTGAGCTTCGCATGCGCACGGCCGTTATGTTCCACTTCTTCCTGTGCAGCTGTTGTTGCCCAGTGGTGGCTGTGTCGGTTTCAAACTTGTGTGGTGGGGGAAAGCATCTATTTTCTCATCTCTCACCTTCTTTGCTCAAAGAATGGACTATCTTCAGCAATTTTCCACGCACTTGTGAGATACTGGTGTCATGGCTGTGTTGTTAAAGTGGACCTCTACTACTTGGTACATATCGACAGACTGTTGGTCTCCTTCATGGAGAGGCTTTCATCCCCCCAGACAGGTGGGCATGATGTTTCTGGGGGGATGATGTTGTTTCGCCTTCCTTGTTGGTTGTCTGCCCGTCTTTCGTACACATTCTGAGATACCACGGGCCATGGTAGTTTTCTTGTCTATTTTTGAGCCAAAACTTTCAACTTGGCCACGCGAGTATGCTGGTGTTGGTTTGGGTATGAATGTGGACATAACACGGCCTTGAGTTTGCGTGTCCATCGTGTGAGATGTTTTTATATTCACTGTTTCGTATCTGGGGATATTTACACAGAGTAAGGTAGTTGCTTGCTTGTCATGTGTTTACCACAGTATATTGAATGCTGGATGTACTTTTTGTTGGGCCGTTCGGGTTGGCCGGCTGGTTGGCCAGCTAGTTGATGCTGCTTGTGGATTGTTTGTATTGTATGGCATGTCTTGGTGGATGTCAACACTGTCAACGAACACCTAAGTAGTCATGGCAAAGTGGTTGGTACCCAGGCAGTGGTTTTGGGAACTTCTGGACATGGCAATACTTCTGGGATCCTCCAACACCCGCCTCAGAGAGTGAGACGCGCGTGCGGCTTGCTGTGGAGAATGGGATCAGACTCATCTCATGGCCAACGTTCGTCCCAGTTCTGGACTGTTCACGCCACTGTTCTTCGATCGATCTAGGGTCGTGACGGTTCCCCAAGCTTCTACTTCTCAACAAACCTGGATTCTTTTTCCAAAGGTGAGATAACAACCCGGTAGTGCTTCAAAACTGCTAGCCAGGCAGACTTCTTGCGTGCTGTGAAGCTTTACCGGGCAGTCCAGCATCCCGCCCGTCTTTTCATCAACGGAAAACCAGCGGAGCCAAAGCCGCCCCTCCATCATCCATCATCCATCCTCAGTCATGCCTCTCCACGTAGCTTTCTTACCCCTCCAAGAAAAAAAAACACACAGACACAGACAAAGACAAGGCAAGCGGCAGTCCCTTTCCAGCCTAGGCCAGCGATCGCCATCCCGCGCTGCACCCAAGGAGAGGGTCTGACCGCCGGGACGGGATGGTGGTTGATGCGGGGGCGGAGATCGGTTGGGTGGGCGATGGGCTCTGCCGCTTCGCAGCAGCGCAGCTAAGGTCAGGCAAGCGGTTCACATGCAGAAAGCGCCGAGGCGGGCCGGGGAGGTCAAAGCTCAAATCTCGATGGATGGATGGGCACCTTGTGATTTCTGTGGTCAGCACGGGGTGACGGGTCAGAGCAGACATCCAGCTTTGAGATTTGAGGAGATGGTAGGATTTGGGGTTGAAGGGGGTTCTGTCAAAAGTGAGGGCCGGAAAGCCTCCGGTGGGATTCGCCGACCCGCTCTGCGTGTGAAGCTCAACCGGTCAAGCGAAGGAGACAGTGACAGCGAAGGAGAATAGGCTGGTTGGTCCGGCAGCGATCCGCCAACGCGGGATCTGACAAGATGTTTCAACCGCCCGGGCCTTGAGACGGGCCCCTGGAGTCCCAGGGACTTGGTTCTTTGAGAGCAAGACGCCGCGCCCCATTCCGAAGGGAACCTCATGGAGAATCCCTGATGTTGCTGTCGTTCATGCACGTGCGGGTCGCATGCCGAGGACGGTCAAGCAACAAACTGCGCATTGCCCCTTTCGTGTTCGGGCAGAGCGGCCATGTTTGGAGGCCCGAATGGTCTTCTTGATGGCAGCCTGGAGGCGAAGCGAAGCGGTTTGATATGTCGACGAGAGGGTGTCCTGCCCAGAAAACGGAGCTGACTGCGGACTGTGGGGGACGGGATGGAAGACAGGGGTCATCCGGCAGGCCGTGTGCATGACCGGGGGATGCGTTAGCGGGTGACAACGGGCCTGGTCCTTCTGCTGCACGAACGACTTGAAAACCCCCGTGGTGGTGCCATTTTCATGCCCCCTCGCCGGCAAAGACTGCATGGTGTTGGTGATTCGAGTGATGGTGTTCGCTTGGGAGATTGAAAATGAGGGGTTCGAAGCGGTGAGTTGGTCCCTGAGAAGGCTGTTCACTTGAATAGCCGCGGGGAACAACCGTTGATGCGAGATAATCCACAGCCGGGTGAGAAACCTCAACTGACGAGGAACTGTTCGCCCTTGTTTCTATCCCTAGGCAGGCTTGTCGAGGTGGGACTACTAATACGGGCGCCACCGAGGTTCCGGCCAAGTCGAATCGAGGTCGTTGGAAGATGAGTGCTGCAGTTCCGAAAGAGATGTTGCGAGCAATCATTAGTCTGGTTGTGTCGATGTGAGCTGTTCGATTCGGAGAATTCGTACTGACAGCCTCGCGTGGTTGACCCGACGACCTGGAACAGCATCTGCACCACGATTATGCCAAAACGTTTGCTTGTTCTTTTTTGGGAACGCTGAAGCAAGCAAGAGCGCATAGCAGCATTGCCTGGAAACTTGAAACTGTTCGCAATGGTTCTAAACCAGGCTCATGGCTGCAGTTGCGCCTTGGCTCCAAGCATGGAACTGAGAAGTGGTTTCTGATAACTCCTCGAGGCCGAATGCTGGCATACTGTGAGAGAAGCCCGGAACAGGGCAGCATCAAGACATGATGGCGCTGGCGAGAGTTGGATGCTGATATCGGTCTGGCCGATATGAGAGCTTCTCGATGGCGTCTCTCGTCGGCGCTGACAAGTCCTTCTTTGCTGTCTGCGGGCATGAGCCAAGCCCGGCCAGGCTGCGAATGTCGGATGCTCTCTTGCAGCAGGGCCTTGCAGACGGCTCACGGCCATCAGCCGGAGGTGGCTGGCCCTCCTCCTTCGACACCCCTGTTCGCGAGGGATCATGCGGGGGAGCCTGCAGCTCCGGTCCCCGCCATCCGGGGTTGCGGCTTCGTTGAACAAAGGCATGGGCGGAGAGAGCGGAACGTAGGGAGCGGGAGCGAAGACGGGCTGGCTCCGGTCGAAGACGCTATGAATCGTAGCGTCATCCGTCCAAGTCCTTCCAGGTTCGGGTTTGGTCCGGCACCAGCGGACGATGGCTATTCTGGCCGAGTTTCTCGGCGCCGGCCAGGACCAGCTGCAGTGTCGTTTGGGCGCTGTGTGAGCTGTGGTTTGTGACAAGCTTGGACCTTTCTGGGCGTGTTTCTGCGAAGCTTCCATGCATGGCTTGTGTGACTGAATCGGCAAACTACCAGCCATGATCATGTGCTGGTGTCCTCCCCTCAGCCTCAGCCATCACAGCACAGACCTCGTGGAGAGGCGGGATCGGAGAGATGGCGCTGTTGGTTTGCAGCCCTGGTCCTGCGTGGTTAGGGCCCCGCCAAGTATCATGACTTGCCAGAAGAGGAGAGGCTATTGGATTGGAATCGCGCACAGACAGTGCTTACCGACGCCAGGCCAGTGGAGTCCATCGCCATCGCCAATGTGTGGCAGGTGTTGAACCGTTGAGAAGTGGTTTTCCATGGCTGATGAGCATGGGAGATGCGGATCGTTGCCAGTCATGGAAAATCCCCAGATCGCCGTGGAAAGGCACGTCATATCCCTCCCAGTTTGTCGCGAGTCTGGACATGTTTGGCCATGGCCATCATCACTGTGTCGGATGTTTGGAAGACTGAAGTCGGCAGCCGGTTTAGATGGAAAACGCGCTCAAACTCGGCGCCTCTGCTTCTCCGCGTCTTCCAGAAGATTGCCCTGAATTGCCATGGCTGCATCGGGAAGCCGGAGTCAGAGCAACCCAACATCAAGTCAGGCAATGAGATCGCCCTTTCCCGCTTTGTCGAAATGATCCTCGGACCCCTTGGCACTGCAGCTTGGGTGTGGAGTTTGTCCAGTAACAGCAAACAACACAATTTGTGTGTGCAAAAAATATTGTACCAACTGACCGGGATCGCAGTGGGCAGCCGGCAAATCTCCCAGCCACGTGCTGTGACCACAAACCTGGAATTGGAGTCCCTGATTCTCACATCGTCGACATGGGAGACAGTTTCCATCCTCGGAAATAATTAGCCCAACTGGCATCAACTGGAGTTTCGACTGCAATGTTTGGCAAAACTCGATGGAAACGGTCCAGCACTCGGCTGTCTGACGGCCCAGTCTCCTTGGGCATCCCCCACACATCCGCTGATCCGTTTCTTGTCAAAGTGGCTGCAGGATCCTATCCTGTCCAGGAGGCGCCAACATGGAGGATTGGCAGGGCAAGCCCGGCCGTTCGTGGTGTGTGTGACTGCGGCATGAACCGACGGCAGAGACGGGTCACACGAGGCACTCTGCTGGACCTGTTGGGTTGGGCCCAGGGAGCCGCGCCACTGCTTCCCGTGCTTCGTACATTTTCCAGCTTGATGTCAGCGGGATGCTGCTCTTCCAGGACTTGTTGAAGCGAAGCAACACCAAACACAAAGCTCCTGACACAAACTGAGGCCCTGGCACAAGCTCCCGGCCTCTCTGTCTCCCTTTCTTTGCCCCTGAGTCGGCAACCCACCACGACCATAGTGTCTCGGTCTCCGTACCCATCAGATAATTGTTTTGTACTATTGGCAAGGGGCAAGAACCATTCCCATCGTCGGCCTTTGTCGACCCAAGAAACGCTGCTTGTGACCCCTGTGCATCTGGGAGAATTTAAGAGGCTCGTGCCCCTGCAGGCCCCATTCAATCGCGTCGTGCGATGAAGCGACCCACGCCGCCCCACTGCGGAAGCGACCAGGAAGTTGCGAGCAGGAGCAGGGACAGGGACCAGGCTCGTACCTTAACCCCCCGGCCAGCGACTGTCGGTCCAACCAGCGCGCCCAGCCGCTGCGACCCTCTGGGACTCAGCAATCGAAAGAGCAATTGGCGAATTGTTCAAGAGGATCCTCCCCAACTCTCCCCTCCACTCAAAGACCCTCAGTTGCGTGATGCCAGACCAAGAGACCGACCTCGCCCGTCAGTTGAAGCTGACTTAATGTAAAAAAAAAATCTCCCATCCCCCGTGGCCCCAGTTTTACCGTTGCCATTCTGACCCGTCAGAATTTCCATCGACGAGGGAATCAAAACCGAACCGGCTCGCCTTTCCTGGCAGCAGCAGCACCAGCAGCAGCGTGTCCTCTCCTGCCCTGCAGCGACACTTCAGTCCTGCGACTCGGCGGCCAAAGAGAAGCTCTGTTTTGCCGCGCACCACGAGTCGGCTTCGAGGATTGCGGCGGAACGCGGCATCGGGCGCCTGCATCGAACCATATCTGCACTTGACCGTCGCCAGCTGCCGGCCCGGCATTTTGCGCAGTTTCGACCAAGACCCGCGACCCCCAACATCGAGTCGGACGAGGGCCTTCCCCTGGACGAATCCGCGATCTTCCTTCACCGAGCTCAGATACCCGGCATCTAGAGGTACCACAGCACGCAACGGAGGGTGTAGACGACACAGCTGCCCCTTTTCTGGTCCCCCAGGCCTGCGGCTCCTGTCAAGAACAACACCATCAATCCACCCCGTCCAACCACACGCACATCGGCTCATCAGGGGGAACAACTTTTGGCAGTGAAACCCTCACATACGCTTCTGCCTTTCCCGCTTCAACTCAGCCCGGTCATGTGTTTTGGCCCCTCCGTCTACTGGAACTACACTCGCATTGTTGATACAGCTGCTGAAACTCAACCGCGAGACCCAGGGATCGCACGGCATCTTCCATCTGCTGGGACGGTAGCATCGACACTTTTGTGATTTGTGACATTTCCCGGCCAACAGGCAGCGAAGCCCTCCAAAAAGTCAATCACGAAATACTCTGGCAACCAGCTGCGCACTGGCCGTGCAATAAAAGCCCTGCGCCTGCCTGTGCGTATTGTCCAAGGTTCAGACGAACGAGACTGAAAAAGCCCACTGCTGGCGCCACACCCATAACCCTACATGTTCAACAGATCCCACCGATTCCGTAGCAGCAAAAACCCAGACAAACAAACAACCCGTGATACCCACCGGTCGTTACTGGTCGAGCTTGGACTTGTTTCTTCCCATTCGTCGGCCTCACGGTCTGGGAGCCGCAGCTCGCGCAGGACTGACGTCGACCGCGCACCCTATGACTACGCCAACAGTACGGCTTCTGCACCATCATACGGCGTGCCGTCATATCCCAAGAAGGGTATGTTGTGTTTTTCTGCTCTGTCTGCCCCTCTTTCTGCCCACGGATGTTTCGTCGGACACACGGGGGGATATTGGCATTCTCACAAAATTTCTCCCTCTTTCAACACACGCCGCTAACAGCCTGCTTTGGGGACGACCAGGTCTCTCAGTTGCTTCTGGAACACTCCGCCCGCCCTCGCACCATTCGGCAGCATCTGCCAGCTCAAACCAGACGATAAAGGGCAACCCGAGATCTACAGGACCGAACATCATGACTGGCGACAGGAGCCGGGCGCGCCGCGAGCGCACCTTTGTGGGGAGCGAGTGTGCCGTCTGCGAGGAGCCTCTTGAACATACCCTCCGCGGTGAGAGGATACTGCAGTTTTCGTGCTCACACGTCTCCCACGAGGCCTGTTTTTATGAGTTCATCCGGGAGTTCGAGTCACAGTACTGCCCCACATGCAACGCACCACTGCATCTCGACACAAGTCGTGGAGGCAATGTGCTGGATATAGGTGAGCACATCAAAGTTTATGAGCTGGTTACCGCAGCTTGAGAGGGGTAATAAGGCTGACCAGTCAACCCCCAGAAAAAATAAGTAACATGGTGCGGTCGGTATCGGTGAATGACTCTCGTTCACACGCTACCCCTACCCCAACACCACCCCACTGGGAAGAACAGGCCGGCCGGCCACACAGCCGGGGCTCAGGTGCCCGGGCCGGGCCCAGTGCCGCCCCAAGGGGCAATCAGCGTGATAGCCGCGATAGTCGGGACGCCCCTTCAGATCATCGCTACCATGCTCAGAGGCATAACAGGAGCGACAGCGAGGCCACGGGTGTGGCATCCTCGGGAGGCTATCCCGAGACAAACCAGAGCGGACCTGCTCGGCGACACGATTATGACGTCCAAGCGATGGAGACGTCGCTGGTCAGCCCTCGGGCCGGAACCCGGAATCCCATCCCCGCGCCAACTGTCACGGTCCGCTCCGAGTTCCCAACCCTTAGCAGATCACGACAGCAGCAAACCCTCACCTGCTTGGTTACCATCGAGGTTCCCGACTGCAAGTGGCGACCGGACCCTGAGGACCTGCAAAGCGCTCCGCCACCGCTGGCCCCGCCGAGGGCGGACGAGGCGTTTGCCCGAGCGCCGTCCCCGGCCCGGAGTGCCCCACGCTTTTACCCCTACGAATCCCCCGAGGTCCTCGCCGAGATGACTGAAAATCTTCGCAACCGTGTTGATAATTGGCATGGGCTTGACTTTGGCCGGTAAGCGAGAACACTCGACATAATTTCAAACGTGACAGCTACTGACGAGGACGACATGCTAGGTTTGGGAAGCTCAGACTTTCCGGCACGCTCCGCGTGGGCAAGGATAAGGTGTCATGGCAGGAGCTAGAGTGCTTCCTCTTTGCTGAGATGCTCATTTGCGTCAAGGAAAAGAAGCTACCCCCATCGCAGCAGCAGCAGCAGTGGGGAGATGATTCCGCTCCGCGCAAGACGTCCCGCTGCACTCTGAAAGGATCCATTCTCATCAAGAAGCACCTCAACGAGGTGTCGGAGACGGGCACCATCGACGAGAACATCCTGACGCTCAGCCTGTCGGTCGCCGAGCTTCCGCAGTTCCACCTCCGATTCGAGAACCGCAACCAGCTCAAGCTCTGGCAGCAGGCCCTCCTCGACCTCAACGCCGTCGAGACCTCGCCCGTGCGCAGCCCCGACTATGACCGAGGCGAATTCTCCGAGGGGGATGAGGATGACTGGCAACGGACTCATGGGTCCGGCCGGCCGCAGCGTGTGTCGTCGCAGGCTTCCTCGTGGGGTGGCGGGAAGTCGGCCACGACTGCTCCTACTGACTACACCAACATGGCTTCCCGCAGCCCGCAGCCTTCGATCCATGTCCCTGTGGACGTCGTGGTTGTTGTCCCTATCTCGGCCTCGATGCAAGGCGTCAAGATCAACCTGGTCCGGGATGCCCTCCGCTTCATGGTGCAAGCCCTCGGCGAGCGAGATCGCATGGGCCTGGTGACCTTTGGGTCCTCAGGCGGCGGTGTCCCAATCGTTGGCATGACCACCAAGGCGTGGCCCGGTTGGAGCAATGTGCTCAATTCGATCAAGCCCGTGGGACAGAAGAGCCACCGCGCAGACGTTGTGGAAGGTGCCAATGTGGCCATGGATCTGCTCATGGGCCGCAAGTACAACAATCCTATCGCCACGATCATGCTCATCAGCGATGCGTCGACGTCAGACGCTGACAGCGTGGATTTTGTGGTCTCGCGCGCAGAGGCGGCAAAGTATGTTCCTCCTATCACGAATCTCTTTGTCCACTGCTAACGGTTTCAGAATCACCATTCACTCTTTTGGCCTGGGCATGACCCACAAGCCCGACACCATGATTGAGCTGTCAACGAGGACAAAGGCCTCGTACACGTATGTCAAGGACTGGATGATGCTCCGGGAGTGTCTTGCGGGGTGTCTCGGTGCCATGCAGACGCTGTCCCACCAGAACGTCAAGCTCAAGCTCAAGCTGCCCGAGGGCTCACCAGCCAAGTTCCACAAGATCAGCGGTGCGCTGCAGATCACAAAACGGGCCACGGGACGGGACGCCGAGGCGTCCCTCGGCGACCTCCGTTTCGGCGACAAGCGAGACATTCTCGTGCAACTCGTCATCATGCCCGACACGGCGTCGCAGGAGCAGATGCCGCAGGATGAATGGGATAATATTGTGTCTGGACTCGAGGCTCTTGGCGGTCCGGTCGACCAGGACGAGCAAAGAGCTCTTTCGGTCGAGGAGGTCCCCCTCATCCAAGCCGAGCTGCTGTGGGGCGATATCCTCCGCGATGGCAACGCCCAACACACACGGCCCAGCCTTCTGGCTATCACTATGCTGCCGGCGTCATCCAACTCGAAGAAGCCATGGGGCAACGCGCCCCCCATCCCGCCGCACCCGCACATCGTGCAGCGGCGCATGGAACTCCTGACCTCAGACATGCTCACCCGCGCCCTGACGCTGGTCAGCAGAGGGCAGCACGACCGAGCGCACACGCTCCTCAACGAGACGCGGTCCATCCTCAAGGGCCTCGGCAAGGGCGGTCTCCCGCCCGTACCCCCCGTACCCGCCGGCGGCAAATCGCAACCGTCCACCCCGCACCCGGGACACGACGGCTCCCCGACCATCTCCGGCACCCCGGAGCGCAAGAACTCCCCCTCCCCCACCTCCGCAACCCACCCCTCCTCTGCCGCCCCAGGCACCAACGGCAACGGCAACGGCAACTTCCCAACCCCCGTCATCACCCAGCGGCGCTCCAACGACGGCCTCGGTATCGGCACCGCCTCGGGCATCGATACCAACACGGTGGCGGCGCTGGATGCGGAGTTGGAGGCGAGTTTGGAGTGGATCAATCATCCGGCGGTGTTTGGCCGCGACTCGAGGAAGGCCGTGTTGCAGGCGATTGGGGTGATTAGCTCGCAGCGGGCGTTTACGTATCGCACGCCCATTGAGAGCTTGTGGGCGGGGAGGGTGAGTGGAGTGAGGAAGTTGACGGAGAGGAGTCGGGAGTGGAGGGAGGAGGGGGGTGGGGAGGGGGGGATTATGGAGGAGGCTTAGGGGATTGTCGTTCTTTGGCGATCTTCTTCGGAGTTCATCCTCCCTCTTTCTTCTTCTTGGACTTTCTTTTTTTTCTTGGTTCCACCTCAGCACTGTTTTTGCTGTTGGCACTTTTTTTGTGCCCTCACTGCGCTGGAAAGATACCATTTGGCTTTTGGATTTTTGGCTTCTTCTCCTCCCCTCTTTTATTCATCTACCACATACCCAAACACATACCCTGCGTTTTGGAATTTATCTAGCTGGCAGTGTTGGATTTGGCTTGATACTTTCACTCTTCGACGGACATGCTGGGCCGCGTGTTTTGGATTTTTGAGGTTGGGACTTCTTTCTTGGGTAATCCACACCCCTTCTGGATTTTGGGATTCGATACACGGGTGATAGATGTTGTTGGGTAGCTTGGCTTGTGGTCTTAATTCTGGATTGTTGATAGCTAGGGATGTGGGTAGGTTGTGGCCGGTGGATGATTCATGAGAATGAAAGGTACAGAAAGGGAGGATAGGGAGGGGGTGGAAGAGAAAAGGGGTATATATATGTTATGTTACAATGTGGTATGATGAAGAGCAATGCGATGGTTTTGTTTAGGTATGCTTCTTTGGATTTTGAGGTGATATTGCCAGGCTTCTGTCCGAGATCACGAGCTGATGCTCCTCGCTGATGCCTGGTAAACAATACTCTGATGAGGAGGTAACACACATGTTTCGCCTCAAACCCAGACAATCCCGCCTCGACCACAACCCAGCAACGGTCGTCTGGCTCCTCTCATCATCAATGTCTGGGATGGCAGCCGGAAAGCGACGGCGTTGCGCCGGAACAGCGGCCGAAAGCGAAAAGCGGGTGCGGGAGGGAGCGCCAGCAGCCAGCAGCCGCCCGAACCCTAGCGCCCCAAGCTTATCAGATGACACTGATGATCTACAGCCAATCAGAGGGCCTGGCCCAAGCAGATCACGCAGGGTTCGCCGCTGCCTGCCACCAACAGCGCCCGATTTGGCATCCGACTTTGGCTGCCTGAGTGAGGGGCATGGCATTGGCAGCGACGGAAGTCGGGAAGGCGGGTTGGAGTTACGTGGTTGCCCTGGGGGACTTGTGGACTCCAGCAACGAACGGTGGGGCGGGTGCCGAGGTCGCTCTTGTTTGCAGCTCCAGTTTCGCGGGGGCATGGATGATCTGTCGGTGGCTCTCCGAGTCAAGTGAGCTGCTGTGTGCACTCTCAGATTGGGCATCACCTGAAACCTGCAATCTGATCCGACCTGTCCTGTTGTGGCGCGTGGGGGAACACCAACACGACCTGCGTACCTAATTCTTACCTGAGGAGGCTCAGCCCGGCGTGACTCAAATATGCGGCAGTCCTAGGAAACGAAACCTCCGATCTTACTTGCATACTATCCTACTCTTTTTTGGTTTCTATTTATGATCCCTGGGGGTGTCCGCTTTTGGGTTACCTGTGGTTTTTGAGGGGGTTGGTTTGCATTCCTATGGAACAGCTTCAACCACGATACCTACCTAGTTTCCAAACTCTTCTCTCCACCAGAGATTGATGGGGGGTGCCGGAGGCAGCCGGTGAAGCACCTACGGAGGACCGAAACGCAACGGCACGGATGCTCCCAGAGACCGCTCTCTCGACAATCTTCACGATTCCCCCCACAACACCACCGGATCATGACGACTGCCGGCGATGACCAGGCGCCGCTCATACCCGCGCAGTACGACATCCGCGGGTATGGTGCGGTGATACCCGAGAGCTCGGCGTCCAGCAGCGACACCAGCACCGATGGCGAGGCTGATGTCCAGGATGGCGTGAGGCGCATAGAGGCTGTCTCGCGGACCTGGACGAAATGGGGTTTGGTGGTTGCCTACATGAGGTATGTCGTGTTGGAGGTTCCGGTCTGGCTGCGACTGACTGTGTTCAAGCATCCTCCTCATGGCGTTTACCATCTCGCTTGAGGGGCAGGTCACGTACTCTCTGGCGGCATTTGCCGTCAGCTCGTTCAATAACCACTCCCTCCTGTCGACCGTGTACGTCGTCCAGGGCGTGGTGAATGGTATGTACTGGCGAGGCTGGTTCAATGTATGGAGCTGACTTATGACAGCCGTCATCAAGCCGCCCATGGCCAAGATCGCAGACGTCTTTGGCCGCCTCGAGGCCTTCTGCATCTCCATCTTGCTGTGCGTCCTGGGCTACATCATGATGGCCGCTTCGAAGAACGTCGAGACCTACGCCTCCGCCCAGATCTTCTACTCGGCTGGCTCGACAGGTGTCCAGATCCTCCAGCAGGTCTTCATCGCCGACACGAGCGACTTCCTGAACCGCGCTCTCCTCTCCAGTCTGCCCGACAGCCCCTTTCTCGTGACCGTCTGGATTGGCCCCGCCATCGCTGCCGCCATCCTCGCCTACTCATCCTGGAGGGTTGGCTACGCCGTCTGGGCATTCATCCTCCCCATCGCCTTCTTCCCACTCGCCATGAGCCTGTTCCTTAACGGCCGGAAGGCTGAACGGATGGGCCTACTCAACAAGAAGGGGCATGGGGGGCCTAGCAAGAATGACGATCCCTTGCAAGGGACAGTGAGGAGGCTCTTCCGGGAACTCGACATCGGCGGCACCATCCTTCTTTCTGGTGGCCTCTCCCTGATCCTCATACCCCTAACACTTGTCTCCCGCTCGCCTTCTGGATGGCACGACCCTAAGCTCTTGGCCATGATCTTCACCGGCATCGTCCTTCTCATCCTCTTCCCACTATGGGAATCACGCCCGAACCTAGCGCCTCACCCTCTCCTCCCACTCCCGCTCCTCAGATCCCGCACCTTCTGCGCTGGGTGCGCCCTCGGGTTCTTCTACTTTGCCGTGTTTTATATCGCCGTACAGCCCTACTTCTACTCCTACCTCCTCGTCGCCCTCAACATGCCTGTCTCCCGCGCCGGACCGATCACGCAGACCTTCTCCTTCGCCTCCACCATCGCCGCCCTGCTCGCCTCCCTGATCATGCGCCGCCTTTCCGTACCCCGCCCGCGGCCATTCATCCTCGCCGGCGCCATGCTCTACACCGTCGCCATCCTGATTCTCCTGCACACCCGCACCCGCACCGCGTCAATCCTCACCCTCTTCGCCGCCCAGACGGGCCTCGGCGCGGGCGCCGGCCTTATGCATGTCGCCACCCAGCTGGTCGTCCAGGCCGCCGCGAGCACGGATATCACCCACGCGCACGCGCAGCAGTACGTCGGCGTCGCCACGGCTTCATTTTTGACTCTGGTCCAGGTTGGTGCAGCCGTGGGTTCGGCCGTGTCGGGGGCGGTCTGGGGCAGGTTGGTCCCGAACAAGCTGAGGGAATACCTGCCGGACCACGTCAAGGGGGAGGCAAAAAAGATTTATTCCAGCGTTGTGGTGGCGTGCAGCTACCCCTGGGGAAGCCCCGAGCGCGAGGCTATTGCAAGGTCATACCAGGAAACGATTACCGTGTTGTTGTGGGTGGCCCTCGCGGCGTGTGTGCCGGTGCTGATTACGGCGGCGCTGGTGGGGGATTATCGGCTGGATGGGATTGGGAATAAAGCAGCGGTGCAGGGCAGGGAGGAGGAAGAGGAGGAGGTGGAGGAGGGGGGAGGGGTGAGGGAAGTAGAGGACTCGTGGTGGTCCAGCTGGTGGGGACGGCCCAAGGCGAGGAGAATGTCGGTGTCTGTTTTGAGCGTGCAGAGCTAGCTGGTGCGTTTGGGATAGACTTTTGGATGATACCCTTAGTTTTGCGTTGAATCAATACACGGCATTTGCATCTGACAACTCCTTCCTGCTGCTGGCCGAAGTTGCACAACATGCCTTATTCTCCATCCCTCCGGAAGGTCTCAATCCTCCAGGTCCTTTACCTCAAAATGAAACCCGGCACACTCCAGCCTGTCAATAAACGGCTGTCCCAGACAAGCGGGCGTGTAAATACCGCCGGGAAGTCCAACATCATCTTGCAACAGTGTAGCAGCCGCCTCGGCAAGCAAGATACCCGTCACTGCATCTCACGTCAGCAATCCTATCCCACAACCCCCAAAAACCAAGAAAGAAAAAAATAAAAATAAACTCACGATAATAAGTACTTCCCCTAAACCACGCCCTCCCCATAACCCTCTTCCCCCCCTCCCCACCATCATCAACCCTCGCAACCCCCCTATATTCAATCTCATCTCCCTTCGCCTTCCCCTCCTCCGGCCCATCCCCCGGCTGATACCCCCACTTCTGCACCACCCTCCTCAAAAACGGCGTCGCGATCACAAGCCCAAAAATCATCATCCCAAAATGCACCGCCAACCCCGTCAGCCAGTTCCGCGGCCGCATGTACTCCCTGAACGAGAACCGCGGGCCGTAGAACTGTTCCTTCCGCGGAGAGGGCAGGGTGCCCAGCAAACCCCAGGTGCGTTGCACGAGCGCCGTGTCGGTGGTGCCCGCAAGGGAGGTGGTGAGCAAGCCTAGAGAGGGGATGGTGATCAGGCCAGTGAGGCGGGTGAGCCAGGGGGTTGGCGGGGTGGGGTTGGGGGTGGGTGCGGGGATGGGGGAGAGGGCGTAGGGCGCATAGGCGGCGCGGAGGGCTCGCAGGGGGAAGTTGTCGAGGATGGAGAAGACTGTTGCGAGCGTGCCGCCGGAGGGGGCGGATTTGAGGGTGTGGATTGAGAGGGTCACGTCGCGGGTGGGGAGGGAGTGGGTGGTATGGATGTGCTGGGTGAGGGCGAAGGTGAGGAGGTCTGGCGGGGCGGATTCGATGCCGATTTGGGGGAACATGAGAGCGCCAGTGGTGGAGGCGGTGGAGGAGTGTTTTTGGAGCATGGCGTGGACGAACGGGACTTCGCCCGTGACGTCGAGGTAGTGCGTGCCGTTGGCGGCGCAGGCGGCGAAGGCGTGGGAGCCGAGGGCGCCGTAGGGGCCGACGGTGGTGATCAGGATGAAGGTCTTTTTGGAGAGGGCGGAGAGGTCGGCGTTGGTGAGGGCGCAGATTTCGATGCCGGGCTGGAGGCGGTCCGGGTTGAGCTTCTTGCACTCGGCCACGACGGCCTCGAGCTTGGACTGGGAGCGCCCTGCGACGGCCCATCTCAGGTCGGTCGGCAGGTGGGTGGTGATGTACTGCGCCGTGTACTTGCCCGTGTAACCTGGTTGAATCAGTCTCATATGCGGTGCTGCTGGGTCACCGAGAGCTCCTTACCGGTGGCGCCGAAGACCACGAGGTCATATTGGCGGTCATGTTTGGGAGCCATGATGAGAATCGGCTTGGGGAAGCTATTCGGGGCTTGAACCTAAGATGAACAATTTTCAAAAGTTTCAATCTTCTGAGAACAGCTTCATTCAATTTGGGTGAGTCCCTCAAACAACACAATCTTCCATTCAATTGCAAAAACTTCGTAAAGGGCAGGGTGAAGAATGTCAGGGTTGAGAAAGGGAAGCAGACCCGCTGTTTCTATTTACATCATCAAATGCTCCCAACAACCTCGGGACCTCCAAATTCAAGGCATCTCGCCATCAAGTCCGCCAAAATCGGAAACGACCCGAAGGTGGCTACTAGCAAGCCTGCCCTCCCATTCGCTGCCGTCCTTTGGCTTTGGTGAAGTTCGCAAAAGGTTGTAAAAGCGTTGCGGCAGGCAAGTGCAAGGGTTCCTGCCAAGCCTGGTACCCCACAAAAACGTCAGTCCAGCCAGAAATTCTTGGCATCCCGTCTTTGGGTTGCTGCCCCGCCCCGCTTTTTGAGGCAGATCCTCGGGAAAACGGTTCTGCCAGTCCCGCGTCTTGCAGCCCCCCGGCCCGCACACCAGAAAATTACACAGCACATTTCTCAAAATCGTCGTCGCCCGCCAACACCCAGCGAGTTGCCATTTGGAGATAGTATCCAACAACCTTCTACACAGTCAAGATGTCCAAGCGCACGAAGAAGGTCGGCATCTCCGGCAAGGTAAGTTATCGCAATTCTCCCCGAATTATTGTCCTGTTGTGCTTTTGGACGACAGCTAACTGTGCGTGACAGTACGGTACCAGGTCAGTCACCCACGTTCCCTAATTTTGTCTCCCGACGCGCCCTCGACGATATCACCGCCCGGTACCCGATTGCTCGCCCGAACGAAGTTTTGCTGGGGAAATGGTATTGCTTCTGCAGTCAATGTCCCAGCCGCCACGGACTGGTGTGGCTGCCATGCCGAGTTCGAAAACCCTGGGCCACCAAGTTCGACGAACGAACCGCACAGCTTGTGGGAGCACTGGGCCTAGGAATTTTTGGAGACCTGGCCACATGCCATTTCGCCGGTTACGATCCAGCAGTTCTTTTCGCCCAAGCCCTACCGCTCACGCACATTCGTACCGATCGGATATCTGTCGAGGGCACAACGGCCTACTAGCCATCAGGATGAAATACTGACTGCGGTTTCAGATACGGTGCCTCGCTCCGTAAGCTGGTCAAGAAGCAGGAAGTGTCCCAGCACGCCCGCTACACTTGCAGTAGGTTCTTCCCAGACGTCGACTCCCGCAAAGCCCGCGCCATGCAACGACCGGCGGCACCCGATTTCCACAGCGATTCACGTTTACTGACCTCGCCTTTCCTACGTAGCCTTCTGCGGCAAGAACACCGTCCGCCGTACGTCGGTCGGCATCTGGTCGTGCAAGGCCTGCAAGAAGACCATGGCCGGTGGTGCTTACACTGTCGCGTATGTTCTCCTGGGTGGCCGCTCATTCCGATTCAGCCAGTCTGACCGACCACAGGACCCCCGCTGCTGCTGCTATGCGGTCGACTCTCCGTCGTCTCCGCGAGATCACCGAGGTTTAAAGGAGCATAGTTGGGCGTGCTTTTGCTTTCGGGTTTGGTGTCAAGGAAAAGGACAACGGAGGCTCTGCGATACACTTTCAGCCGATGGGTACGGCGGGTCGATCAATGACAATTCTTTGAGCAACGACGAGTCCACGGTCTCGTTTCACGATGTCACTTATGAGATGCGGACGGAGGCCAAACCGGCAACCCGGTCCCCCATTACGACGATAGCTGGGGAGAGACCGCTGCGGTCGCCGGGTTTAGACCTTGCGGTTGCCGAATACCATGACACTTCAATTCGCCGCGCCTCCTGTGGCGTCCACGGTTCCTCTTGGTGAAGCTTGCTGACGGAGTACAATGGCCGGGTCTGGCACACCACACCAATCTCAGACGTTCGGCAGAGCTCACGCACATTTGCTTTCGTGGTCTCCTGGTGCCTGGTTTGGGGGTTGTGCTGCACATCACCCCCATCCAGCCGGCGCGGATCGTGGGATGGCCACAGCCCCCTTGTCATTGGCGTGGGCGTGTCTCGGAACCGGTCAGATCCCCGAGTCACAGAGTCGGCCGCGCCAGCAACGCTCGCTCACCTATAGGTACCCAGTGCCTGACAGGAGAAGATGCATCAAAGCCAGCAGAGCTGTGGACACCTGGGGCGGAAGGGGATGACGGAATCAGATGGTCAGTCTCGGCTTGGCAGGCGGGAACTGTCTCAAAGGTTCCGTCCGTCCACTCCCGATCTGGATGAAGAGAGGGGCGGACGCCGCTCGCCTCGCACAGGGCAGGACGCTTGGGAGAAAGTGGTTTGATTTCTTTGATAGACGCCAGGGCCGGACCCTAGAATGGCATCGGCTCGACGCCGGGAACGCAAACCGGGGCTATCTTGGGGAATTTGGTCAGTTGGCCGAATTCAAGGACCGAAGTTGGGTGGCCCAGGAACAGACTCTTGACTGAACTACCACAACCTCGTATGTGAGGAACCGGCCGTCTTGGACCTGGAGCTCCGGGATGCCTTTTTGAGACAAAACGTATTTGACCATCTTCAAGTGAACTTCATAGACAGAGACTGACGTCCTTCTCTCGCAAACAGACATCGCCATCTCTGGGCTACGTTGTCTGGACTTTCGCCCTAGCAGCGATCACACAACGTCAGCGTCTCCTGACGACACACTCCTCGTCTGTCCAGGTTCGTCTGTCCTGCCACATGCTCCCCCACCTTCTCCATGTTCACGAAGAGTCAGTCAGCTGCCCCCGGACGTGCTCGCCAGGCTGGGTGGCTGCCACTGCTACCCTGCACTGTGAGCGGCTGCTGATTGGCTGGCAGGGGGGAAGCTTGCGCTCACACGGGCCACCGCAAAAAGGGAACCTCGCTGGCCAGCACGCTTTCCTCTCCCTTTCTCTCCCTTCCATTTCGCCAGAGCAGCACCCCGAGCAGCCGTTCGGCACCCCACTACAGTGCACTCGCTCCCGCTGCAGGCCACCACTTACAAGCACCCGATCCCAACCAACACAACAACACCACCACAGGAATAGACGACAACGAGGAGACGTCCTGGATTCGGTTACGCATCACCAGGACAGCCATCCCGTTCCAAATTCATCGCCAGCTCCCTTTCATGACTTCACGGCATCCCCACCGTCCTGGAAATTGGATTTTGGCCCAGTTTGCCATCAGCCATGGCTGATCAGTGCATCGTTTGTCTCGAGCCCTTGGACGCCGAGACGGCCCCGCAGTCGCTTGCAACACAGCAGCTCCTGAAGGACCTCAGGGCCGAACACGAACGCCTCGCCATTGAGGATCCCGACGCCCTCGCCAGCATTAACGAAACCAAGGAGGCAACGTACCTCGCCAATGACCATGTAGCCGAGATTAAGGTCTGCGGCCACATGCTGCACGACTCCTGTCTCAGGGCCTGGGGCGAGAAGGCCAACAGCTGCCCCATATGCCGGCAGACATTCAACCTGGTTACGGTTTACGAGAAGATAGGCGGTAAGTTGCCATATGTTTTTGATATTGCTATTTTGGAGAATGTTGGCGGCTAATATGTGCATCGTGCTGCAGGCAACTACTTGTCGACCCGCCGTGTCGAGGACAAGAAGCAGGTAGCCGAGTTCGACCCGCGCGCATGGGTTGACGAAAACCCGGAAGAGCCAGAGCTTCCCAGCAACCCCTGCCCGGTATGCAACTCGGCCGATCACGAGGAGGTGCTTCTGCTCTGCGACGGCTGCGATGCCGCCTACCACACCCACTGCATTGGGCTTGAGAGCGTCCCTCCCGGGCCGTGGTTCTGCATGGAGTGCGTCCACAACTTTGGCCCCGAGATTGCCCAGCCGGCCGACGATGTAGCCCCCCAGGGCCGCACTCTAGGACCGCGCTATTACTTCCCACGCACCCAGGCTACTATGCGGCGTGCGAGGCAGCGGGCACGGTCGGATGAGTGGCAGGGTGCTTGGGGTCGGATCACAGGCCGCATCTGGGATGCACTCGAGCTGGACCTCGACTACCAGGACGAGGAAGATTCGGTTGTCTTTGAGGGACTTCGCAGGTCGCGTCAATTGCGCGAGCGGGAACGACAGGAGCACGAGCGCTGGCAGCAGCGGCTCAACATTGCAAGTCGCCTGGGTGCGAGAGAGGTTTTCGCCAGGAATCTGCCCGAGTTTGCAGCTCGTGCACCTCCACCTCAACAATCTCGCGAAGAACAACTTGCCTGGAGCGCCCTCGACAAAGCAAGAGAGATGGAGGCCCGCGAGTCACGAAAGCGCAAGTCGCGATCAGCCACGGCCGAGCCCCACGAGGAGCAGCATCAAGAACCTGAGAGGAAGCTGAAGCGGCCGCGCACTCGCCGAGTACAACAAGCACAACAAGTACAAACTCCCAATGGCGAGTCGTCGTCGTCAGTTGCAAGGGACCCAGTCCCACAACCCCGACCGGAAGAAGCCCGTCCTCCGTCACATCCGGCGCCGGCACCACCTTCCTTCCTCGCCTCACTGCTCAAAGAAGTCGAAATGGGCACGCCTTCCGACGAGGAGAACCTCAGGAATATTTTTGGGCCCATCCCCAGCGTTAATGACGCCCCATCACCTGCTCGCTCACCCTCACCACCCAATAGCCCAGGAGCCGTCACACCTTCCAACGGCCCTGGCTCACCCCAAATGACATTAAGCTCATTCATCGAACCCCGATACCCGCCAGCGAACTACTCCCCAACTAGCGCCTCGTCTTCGGACTCAATAAAACAATCTCGCTCTTCATCACCACACAACAAAGCCGCCGCCCCGCGCGAGGCGCCCTCCTCACCCTCCGCTGAGACGAGTGACTCGGAACCCCGCGGCCGCAAATCTTTTCAGCGCGGCATACAACTCGGCCCGCTCGAGATTCGCCAGCCGCAGCCACGCCGCGCGGCAGCACTACCGCCGCGATCCCAAAACGCATCGCCCGCGCGTGGCAGCGCGCTGCCGTACGAGACGAAGCAGAGCATCAGCCGCATCGTGCGCACAGCGCTCAAGCCACACTGGCGGAACAGCAAGTTGACGCCCGAGCAGTACGAGGCGATCAACCGGGATATTTCGCGCAAGATCTATGAGGGTGTCAAGGATCCTGCGGTGGTGGTCAGTCAGGATGTGAAGGAGAGGTGGGAGAGGATTGCGAGTCGGGAGGTGGCGAGGGCTGTGGCTGGGTTGAAGGCATGATGGACTCATTGAATCATAGTTTTGGAGTTTTGCGTCGCGTCGGTTGCGTTGCCTTCGACACCGGGTTACAGTACTGGTGAAATGGTTATGGGAATTTCGGCAATGCTTTTCCATGACAGGACGACAGACACAGACACACACAACACACACACACATGACCAGATTTGGACCGGCGCGCGGTATTTCTCTCTTTTAGCATCATCATTCGCAGCAAGGCGTCTCGACTTCTCCGGGACATTCAGTCAAACAGAACAGGCGTTTCAAGGGCATCACCAGGACAATACAGGAGTCGGAATCTAACTGGATGGATGTATGGGTTTTACCTTAGGTTAAAAATGGGGGAGTTGAGCAACGGTGCAATGGTGGGACATCTGGTCAGGATACCCGGCGCGGACTTGACACACCTGAGGAACTGCGCTGCGCTTTGGGTGATGGATGGACCGGGTCGGAAGGCGAATTCGGGCGAGGATGTATTTATGGTAGTCGGTCATTGCTATTTTCGGGGTTCCATTATTCATATCTAGTTCCGTCTCACAGTCTCCTCTTGGGTTGGTGGGCGATGGAGCAAGAGCATTTTCGGTAGTGGGAGTGGCGTTTTGAGGAGCTGGAAGGTAAATGGTGCTTGAACAGTGAGCTCCTTACTCTAACCATTTACTGAGATGTCTGTTTTATCGGCATGTATGGTGATGGGCGTAGCTGGGTTGGCTTTTGTGGTGTTCTGGCGTTGGGTGAGGAGGGTTGGTGGTGTTGATTTACGTAGATAGTTGTACATACGTGCTATGGATGGGGGCCCTAACCGTCTGGTTTGAAGAGAAAGAAAGACACGGCTGCGGCTTGAGACTTTAACATTCAGCTGGACTTGCATTGTGATGGGCAATGGTGGCGACCTTGGCTTCCAGGTAATTTCTCCCGCCATCTTCTATACTGCCTTTATCCCACCCCCGAAAACGGACCGCTCACTGGCCTTCAGAGGAAGCTGCTAAGAAAGGGCGCGGTACATGATGACGGGGGCAGGCTTACGAGAGCGATGCTTTTCCTAAGCCCGTGTTGGTGGTTAGTTAGAGGTGGATGAGACCGGCAGTAATATGGCGCAGCACTCCTCCCTGCCGACTTCGAGAGAACAAAGTCCATGATCATGATCATGAGAGACCAGGGAGTTTGAATTTCGTTTGATGAGTTAACAGCATTGAGTTCCAGACTGGTGTCACAGCACGAGTATGAGGCTTCGGCCGGCCACGATCACTCTGCCCTCGTAGACATCGGGCTCATGGTCACGGAACCGAGCCTCGGCTACATGGCCTGCAAGACATCAGAAGCAGCGGAAGCCATGGAAATCCATGATTACTGGTCGCCCAGCAGTTCTGGCTGTCGTGAAATCTCAGACCGACACCTCAGATCTTCTCAACCACGGCAAAATTCACATGGAATGCAAGAATGTGCGCAGCAACTATCTAACAGCGACCCGGTGGAAAGTAAAGCCTCTCGGCGCAGGTACCGCTAGCGAATTGGGCTGCAAAGTCCCTCTGGGCACCTATAAATGGTCAAGACGTTCTGGAGGTGGAACAGGTCCTGATGATAAGGATTGGCGCCGTGAGGAGAAAGGGAAGAAATGTAGAAAGTTTTCGGGAGGTTGACTGAAATAGTCTGGCAATTGGAGGTGGCTCGTGCGTTAGTGAAGGGGAGCTAGGCGGAATGTGGAAGGCGGTGTGGGTTAAGGAACGTCAATTGGAGTGGGTCTCGTCGGCATGGAAAAAGTTCACGGTTTGAGGAGCAGGAGCGTGCGTTGAGCGAGCCGCGAGTTGAAGGTCCATATCCCCAGCCCCAAGCCCAGCTGTATCCCTCGACCGCGTTGGCGCGTCAGGAAGAGTCATACCACCATGATGTCGGCGCCGGGTAGAGGGTCGGCTCTGCTGAGGAGTGAGTTGTCTATGTCCACACGACGTCCAATTGATCCCCAATGCTGACTCCCGTCCCCAGGCTCGCAACGGGTCTGTCTCCAATGCGCCCGCCCAGCACCCAGGATAACAACCAAGACCACCACCTCCTCTCCCCAGCCGTCCATCCTCCTCCCCCTCCACTCCCGCCGCTACTATGCCGCCGAGGCCGCGTCCGCCCAACAACCACAACCAACAACACCCCCTCCCCCAGTAACCACCACCCCCGAGCCGAAGCAGAGCACCACCCCGGGGTACCGCATCAAGGCGGGTGTCATCCTCACCCGCGCCCCGCTCCTCACCCGCGAGCAGAGCCCCTTCGAGTCGGCCTTCTATTTGTACCAGAAGCGCCTGAACGAGCGCCTGGTCGCCCCTTTCCGCCGCCAGTTCTACTACAAGCAAGACACCGCCGCCGACCTTGACTTCCGCATCAAGCTGCGCGAGCGCCACGGCGTGCCCGCCAAGGACATCGGCCGCTACAACCCGCGCAGCCGCATGGCCTGGAACGACGAGGTGCTCGTCGGCAGCAACACCGGCGCCCCCGAGGTCACGATGGAGAAGCTGCTGGCCGATGCCGAGGTGCGGGTTAGTGAGGATGGCGAGCCGATCGCGCCTGAGGAGCGCGTGCCGGTGGAGAGGCCCGTGCCGAGGAGGACTGAGGCGGATGAGAAGAATGATGTGAAGAGGCTGGACCGCGCGATGGACCGCACGCTGTATCTGGTTGTGCGGAGGGGGGAGGGCGAGAACGCCGTGTGGGAGTTCCCCGCGGGCGCGGTGCCGACGGAGGAGACGCTGCATGAGGTACGTTCTTTCTGCCTTCCTTTTACTGGTTCTGGGGCTTGATACTGACGGATAAACAGACTGCCCCCCGCGTCCTCGCGGAGTCTGCCGGGGTCAACATGAACACGTGGATCGTTGGCCGCGTGCCCGTCGCCCACCACGTCGTTAAGCCCGTGTTGGGTGAGGACGGCACGTCGGTCGTCTCGCGCGGCGAGAAGGTCTTCTTCCTCAAGGGCCGCATCATGGCCGGCCAGGCCGACCTCGCTGGCAACAAGCACGGCCTGACCGACTTCCAGTGGCTGACCCAGGAGGAGTTGAAGAAGGTGTTGACTTTTGAGTACTACCACAGCGTGCGGAATATGATGGAGCTGAGGTAGAGCTGGGCTGTGGTGCGGTGTGGGAAGGGTGAAGCATAGCAAGCGGGCTGTTGGCTTGCTTTGTTGTATTGTAATCTAGAAATGTATGCTATGTACAAGACTTTACGCTGTTCGTTTTCATGCTGTTCGGAGTCAGTTTAAACTTGATATTTGCTTGACAGTTGAGTGAGGCCTACCATGATGTTGCAAGAATGCTCATCTGTTGCTAGCAAAAAAACTCCCCCAAGACATTGAATCGCTTGACTGCTCTACTTATGAGCCAAATCCATCACGCCCTTGCTCCCGAGCCGCAGTTTATTCCCATACCGTCTCCAAAACTCTCCCTCCCACTTTGGAAGCAAGCCCGCCCCAACAGAGTCCATCTGCGCCCTCTCCTTTTCCTCCCAAGAAAACGGACTCAGCTCCTTAAACAAGTTCTCTCCCTTCTCTGTTTCCTTCCCCTCCTCGGTTTCCTTTCCCTCCTCTACTTCCTTTCCCTTCCCCTTCCTCATTCCCACCTCTCCGCCCCCCTCTTCAAACCCCAATTCCCCCTCTCTCACCATCGTTTCCCTCCCCAACTCCAAAAGCACAACCGCCGTCATCCAGCTGTCAAACCCCGCATCATGAGCCCGTCCTTTCCCACTTACAACAGGATCAAAACCCTCATCCGCCACAACCCCAACCCCTTCACCCCTATTTCCACGACGATGGTCAGGGGTACTATTACCAACCAAACCCTCATAAACCTCACCCAAACTCTTCCTCCCCAGGCCAAGCTCCCCGGTCAAAAACTTCGTATCCACCACCCGTGGGAAATACCCATGGATCTGCTTGCGAAAGGCAGATACCTCTGTGGGGAGGGGGGAGAGGAAGGTGTGTTGGAGAAAGCAGAGGTCGAAGAGGGGGTTGTGGCCGATTAAGATGGGGGGGCAGGAGGTGAGGCGGGTTTGGGCGGTTTGGAGGGTACAGAGGGGGTTGGAGGGGTTGGGGGGGTAAGGTTGCTTGGGGGAGGGGGGTGAGGAGGGGGGTGAGGAGGGGGATGAGGAGGGGGATGAGGGGGATGAGGAGAGGGAGGGTGGGTAAGGGCTGTGGTGGAAGAGGGAGGTGTCGTTGAGGTCGGGGGTGAAGGGGGCGCCGGTGAGGGCTTCTATTATGTAGCGGAAGGCTAAATGGAGGGCGGGGGTTAGTTGTGCGGTTTAATTCAGAGCAGCGGAGGAAAACAAGAAAGGGGGGAGTGGTAAACGGAGGGCGTTACCGGTTTGTCTGACGACGGCTTTGTGACGGCGACGGTATTCGCTGTCGAAGAGCTAAGGAGAGGGGCATGGTTAGCTGAGTCAACCCCCGGGGAGGCGGCACACGTACGAGTCTATGCGAGTGGTCCCACTTGGTGACTTTCGCGCATAAATTGCTCTTACAAACTGCGACGGAGCAGTCGGGGAAGTGGTTTCGGACAACTTGGCGGATGACCTTAACATCTGCGGAGAGAAGGGGCTTGGTTGGTCCCCGAAAGCCCATGACTAAAATGCCTTCGCCCTGGTCAAGGTCAACATGCGTTGCTCTCCTGCTTTAAGTTTCAAGATTTACTAATTTGGGCCCCTTCTCGAGCCACGAGGATATGTCAAGGCGGGTGTCGTTGTGAAACTTCCTCATCCAGGTGTCGAGGGCCGGGCTATTAGCAGAAGCTGTTTGCCGGCGAGAGAGATACGACCTCCTGGCCAACTCGCACTCCGACCGGCTCAGATATGGCACGCCCTGAGAGAACGCTTTCTCAAAAGAAAAATTGTTCTCCTTAAGAAACAAGAAGCTTCGGTACGAGAGGACGACTTTTCGGTCGATGAGCTTGGCCAAGCTGGTGTTAGGCGGAATGAACTCAGGGGTAATGTGGAAGGTGAAGGTCCGCGCTCGGTATCCTAGTTGGGCTATCAGTCTAGGTTAATAGAGAATGCCAAAGCAGGTTTCGAACTTTTGACCTGGTTGTCGTAGCGCAGGCATGTCAGGCCCATTTGGAGGACCTGGTACGTTCTAGCAGCGTCGGCAGCGAGTTGGTACATGGCCGTTTCGGTGTCTCCAAACATTCTAGTAGACGATTGCGCAGAGATTCCCGTCATCTCCAAGTCGATGGCCACGTACTCAGACAGGGAGATGGTCTCCAAGACGGTGGGCAGGGTCTGCCAGAAGTTGAAGCGGTTTATATCCATGGTGAAGAGTCAAGCCAACGTGTAGAGTACAATTAGACGCAGGTCGGAAGCAAGACGTTGACTAGACGGGGCTCTTTCGGCTAGCAACCCCAAGCAAAATTAATGGTGGTTATAGGTGGTTATGGTTAAGGGGTTCCCCAACTTGAAAGCGTTCCGGCGCAGACAGGCATACTTTACTGTTTGGAGAAGCTGTAGCCTGTTTGGTAAAAACAAAAACAACTGTGTGGCTGGGTTTGATAACTATAAAGGAATTCTCAATCGACGTGGCAAGGACCTGATCGAGGGAAATGTCGACGTTTGCAATCGAAACTTTAAGGATTGGTCCAACACAAATTTATGGCCGAACAATCAAGCAAAAGGTTCCGCAAAACAGGCTGCAAACCGCGATCAAGCCTGACCCGGTCCTTGAAATTTACTGTCAAAAACGAGGGAAAAGGGGGAGAGCGAGAGCGATTTGAAGTCGGGGCAGACATGAACTGAACATTGTTCGCAAAAGGAAGGAGCTCTGGCACTTTCCCATCATATCAACCCGGCTTCCGCGACTCTCTGCCTTCCAGGCTCTCTCGGTCCTTCCACATCCTCAACACCACCATTCCCTTCGACATTGGGTATGGCAGATGAAGTTGAGACAGACATCTGACCAACTCTGTCCGCATTTTTACTCCAAATCTCTAGACCACCTCCAAAATCCTACCGCAACAGCTCCTCAACCATGGACCCAGACCAGGAGGGTGTCCCTCGACGTTTGTCTCTCTCCCCCGTGGCATGGTATTTTCCTCTGACTTTGCCCTAACACGTCTCAGCGGACTCGGACACTGAACCTGAACCTATCCATGGCCTCCCTGCGCCTGATACTTTGGATTCACTTCCCAGTATTTCTGAGCTTGTTGCTTCGGCTCCAACCCCCAGTGTCCCTGAGCCTAATCCTTGGGCTATACCCGGCGGTCTTACACTTGAACCAGGCACTCGGCTTAAGGTGCTCCGGATAATCCATGGCTCGATCCCGATGAGTGCGGCCGCACAGGTCTGTATTCGCCACTTCGCAGACTTGTGACCCCTTTGCTGCGCACCTTCAGGCTGACAACCCTACAGGGCTTAGGTCTCGTGTATGTCCAGATCACGACTTCGACTGTGCGTCTCCTCAATTACTAGGAGAGATTATTTAACGAGTCGCCCTTCCGGAAGGGGTTCTGGTTTGACGACGACCTCAACTTCTGGAGACCCGTGTACTTCAACGAGGGGCTCTCCCGCCCGAACCGAATACCCGATTGGGTCAGTCGGTTTGTGGTGCCGATCTATGACCCTGGCCATTCGTTCAGGGAAACCCTGCGACGGCGCGTTACCGACTACTTTGCACACACC
This sequence comes from Amesomyces nigricolor, assembly GCA_004802645.1. NCBI lineage: Eukaryota > Fungi > Ascomycota > Sordariomycetes > Sordariales > Chaetomiaceae > Amesomyces > Amesomyces nigricolor. The sequence goes on from SRKS01000004.1 coordinate 1,467,492, forward strand.
GCCGCCGTCATCTACTTATGCGGCCGCATCCGTTTGAGCGAACGGCGATGCGCCCCCTGTGCCCACGCCATGGACAATCTGGCCGGCTCGCTAGGCCCCTTCCCGGTCTGCGTCAGTGCCGGGCCTCATTTTGAGGACGTATGCGCCAATTGCTACGCCATTGGGGGCACGGTAACAGACAGAGAGCTTCGTTGCTTTGGAAGGCGGAGGACGCCTGCGGAGAGGGAGGCGGCCCGGGCAGAGTATAACTGGTCTTCGGTGTTTGTCGGGGATCGTGGCGACCTGTATCGCCCACTCTGGAAGCATCTCTTTTGGAAATAACTGCCTGGTTTAAACGGGGACGAGACAAACAAACAGGCGAGGGAGCCACCACAAATAGCACCTAAGCTCAGCTTCAAAAAACAGCGAGTTTTGTCATCTACACTATGCTCATACACCTTAGGCAGTCATCAGTCATCACAGCGAACCAACCCTAGCCGCCGCCGTTCGAACAGGATACCCCGAACTGTACGCCGTGCCCGTCCCAGAAAGCCTCACCAGTCCCGGCCTTGGAGTAAACGGATTCTCCTTAAACGGCCCCGCCCCAAGATCAACACCAGAATCCCTCCTTTCCCTCCGCTCCCGCTCCCGATCTCCCCTCAATACCCTCCCCTCTTCCCTCCTCACCTCCCTATCCCTCTCCATCGACCTTTCCCGTTCCCAACCACCGGCCTTTCCACCATAACTAACATACCCTTTCTCCCTCTCATCAAATTCCTCCCTGTCACCACCCCTCAACCCGCGCCCCATCCCACGCTCGAGCCCATCCCGATCCAGCCCAACCCTCGGTCTTGCATATCCATCCGCAGGCCTGACAATCCTCACCCCAGACCTCTGCGGCGGCCGAGCCGAAGGCGGAAGAGTCGCCGGCACTCCGCGTGCGGGGGAGGTCACGCGGACTACCCGCTCCCGGATGGGCTGGCGGCGGTCGAAAGACCTGCTCCGCTCACGGCTGTTGTCGTCCCAGGCTCGACGCTGCTGCTGGGAACGGCTTTGCGAGAGGCTGTGGCTGCTGTTGCGGCGGCGGACTGTTGTTGTTCTTGTTGTTGATTCGCGCCGCCAGCCTGGGGAGCGGTCGATGCTGCGGCTTCGGGGCGGTCTGCCGCGGGGTTGGGTGGTGAGGGCTGGGGTGCGGCCGCGCGGGGAGGGGGTGGTGGTGTGGCGCGGGAGGGAAAGGCTTCTGCTGCGGGCGCGGCGGGAGTGGTGAGTGGGTTGAGCGCGGTCGAGGCTCCGGGAGTAGTTGCGCCTGCGGTCGTCGCGGTAGTCATCGCGCTCACGGCTGTAGTTGCGATGACGCCCCCGGTGCTCGTGCTCCCGGTCGCTGTCTCGCTCCCGACTCCTTTCCCTGCTCCATCTCCTCTCCCTCTCGCGAGACACATCTCGCTCGCGGCGGCGAACGTATTGCTTCCTCTCCCTACCACTCTCCCTCTCGCTGCCACTATCTGAGTCACTATTACTCTCCTCCCTCTCACTACTCCAATCTCGCTCCCTCCGCCTCTCACGGACAGACTCCCGCCTGTACTCCTCCTGCTCCCTACTACTGCCCCTGCCCTCCCTCTCGCCATCCCTCTCCCGCCCATGGATAACCCTCACACCATCACCATTAGTATTAGCACCAGCCATCGCAGCAGCAGCAGCAATCCTCTCCGCCATAGCCAGCGCCTCGTGTCTTGTGTCGGCACGGCCGGCAGCATAGGCTTGGTTGAGGTCTTTCTGGTGTTGCTGGTGCTGTTGCTGCTGTTGTTGCTGTTGTTGCTGGTGATGTTGCTGGGCGTTGATGTGCATGGCGGGTGGTGGGATGGGGATGGGGCGGGGAATTTGAAGTTGAAGGGGTGGGTGAGGTGGTGGTGGTGGTGGTGGGGGGGGATGTGCGCTTGGAATTGAGGTTCGTGCGGGAGGGGGATATGCTGGTGGCCTGGTGGAGGGGGAGGGGGAGGTGGAGGGATGTAGTTTGGCGGTGGGGGGATGTGGCTTTCGTGAGGAAGATGAGAGGGGGCTCCCGGTTGGGGGGGGGGATATGGCCGGGGGTGGTTGTGGGAAACGGGTTTGGGAATGGGCTGACGGCGGTGTGGGAGGGACAAGCGGTGGCGTGCCCGGGTTGGTCATGGTGCTGGTGTTGATGTTGTTACTGCTGGTAGACGGTGGGAAGAAGCTTCCCTGGCCAGGCTGCTGGGTAAAGGGGCTCGGGATTGACATTGAGTGCCGCCGGAAGCTTCCCCGGCGCTCGTTGGGACCGTGAGGTTGGATGCGTACTGGTCCGCTTGGCCCAGTCTTGAGGTACTTGGGCGGAATGCCGTAGTGTGCAGGCCGGTCTTTGGTGGTGGGCTTGGGACCTGCCCCGATGTGCTCGTAGGAACCTCGGCTAGAGGGGTAGGAAGAGCCGGATGTTGGAGAGGTACACTCAGTATCCTCATCGTCGTCACGGGCCGAAAAGGTCTCTGAGTAGACAGACTCGTCTGTGCTGGGTGAGCTACGGGAGCCGTGGTGGATGCGAGGGGCGGGCCGGCCAAGGGAAGGACGACGTCTAGGGATGGAGGTGTGGGAGGTGCGTCTCTGGGGGGCAGGCTGAATGATGGCTGTGCCAGGGCCGCTGTACCCGCCGTGGTTGGCCGGAATGGGTCCCCTGATATCAGTGGGCGGAAGTTGGTGAGATCCCAGAGACTGGGGAGAGTAGTTCCCGTGCTCGGCTCTGGCTGCTTGCTGGACGTATGCCGGTTGCATCCCACGCTGGAGCTGGGAATTCCGCTGGGCGTTGCGGTGCCGCAACATGGCGATGGGGTCAACCTCAGACCGAGGCGCCCGCTTGAAGTACGCCGTTAGGGTGACCCGCTCTGCAACTGCGGAAGGTTTCTTTGCGTCCCTGGTGGGCTTCGAGTGGTGCTTAGAGGGCACTCGCGTCACGCCAAAAAGGCCGTACTCAACCTTCCGCTGCCTGTCCTTCTTCCGGTCCCTCTCTTTCTCCTTCTCCCTCTCCCTTTCCCTCTCCTTGGCGTCCTTCTCCTTTGGCTTGACGAACTTGACCCGGTCATCCAGCTGGACAAGCGTCGTCTGGTACCACTGGTTGTCGTTCTTCTGGAGGTCCTGCAGGGCGCTCTCTATCTGCCGCTGCTCGTCAGTGCTGAGCATCCCCTTCTTCCTCACCACTGAGATGCTGGTGCGGTTGAGTTCGCGGACGGTCTTGGCTGCCTCGATGTTGGAGATTCCGGGGACTTCTTCTCGCAGTGCCCGTTTCCATGAGAGTTTCCTTTTGGACCCGTCACTGGCGTAGCCGCTAACATCGTCGAATCTCTCCAGACGGATAACAAAATACTCAGAAAGTGCTTCCCGTGCTTCCTCAACTGTTGATGGCTGCTTCTTGCGGAGGTCTGAGATCTTGACTGCCGTATTGGGTTCGGATGTGTGGGGGGTAGCGGTGGTGTATGGGTGTGGTTGTGGCGCGGGCGTAACTCCTGTCCTGGCAACGTACTGTTGCCCAGCAGGCTGGTGGGGGCTCATGCCGAGGACGCGGGCTGGCGGTTGGTTGAAGACTGGACGAGGGGGGGGCAGGATGTCTGTGGGTGTGTTTACCCGCCGCTGAGGCTGGGCCTCATGAATGGTGATGAAGCCGTCTCCAGACATCTTGTGGCTGTCCGAGCTTGATTGGGCAAGATGAAAGTGAGGTTTGATTCTCAAAACCCGAAGCTGGAGATGTTCAACTTGGGGAAGGGAAGCATAGCCCTATGTCTCTTATGGCACGCGGGCAAAGGATGAAGACGGAGGGTACCGAGTTATACCAGGTAAGGGGCAACAATGATTGGAGTACGAATTCAGGGCTGACGTGCAGGAGAGTGATAACATGAGCTTAAATCGGAGCTCAGCAATGGGTCCGAGGAACGCCTCAGATTGAAACACGGGGAAAGCCATGGCAGAAACCGGGCAAATCATGGATGTTTTATATCCGGTGCCCGGCTTTGCTGTCCACGATGACACACTTCTTTCGTTACGCAAGAGGACCTCCCAGCTAGAACTAAAAGGGGGCAAACCTCAAACTCGAACAGACAAGGGGTTAGACCGAGGCGGAGGCGTCCTCACCTGCTGCTGTGATACCGACGATCTTTTAGACTCAAGGTGTGGCCCGGGGAAGAGACCAGAACATTGCCACGACAAGGCAACCGAGTGGAAGGATGACACTCAACCGGCGATCAAGCCGCCGGTAAGAAGAGACAAGACCAAGTCTCCGTATAATGGCTTGAACCAGCAAACACCGTGCAAGCCGACTGGCTCAGGACGTACCAACTACAAGAGAAATGACCCAAGGGCATGGGCTACAGTGGCTAGATGCTTGCTCGCTGCAAGTATGAGCTGCCTCCAGCCATCGCGGGTACTTGCAACGATCTGGGAGCGGAACACGGCACCGAGGCCTGAGATCGAGACTCTTCTTTGGAGCCGGGCGAACCACTTACATACAAGGCGGACCAACAGCAAGTGGCTTGTCCGTAATGTTCCTGCTTAGCCGGGCAACAACAAGGCAATGAAGCCTCGATCTGGACAAATAGGCCGCGTGGTACATACCTGTTGGGAGCAGGCTGAGAGGGAGCCCGACCCAGCCCCGATTCGGTTCGTCGCCGATTTCTTGCATTGCCCATGTGGTCAACGCCTCAGTTTATGTCAATCTGGCCGTGGCTTGGAGACCAGGGCATCTCAAACAAGCTTCTGGAAGCTGAGAGCTGCTGCGTGCCGTGCTGCGCCGTCTCTGGTCCCGACAACCCCGCATTCTTCTTTCGGTCTCCTAGCTGCTTCGCCCCTTTTCAAAAACTGCCGTCGTCATCGCGCCGTTTCAAACCTCCGCAGTCAGAAGCTTGTCACCCCTTATCCCCACTGTGCGGCTCTTCCAGCTGCTATCTCCCTCCTGAGTCCTGACTATGTGTTGCTTGCCTGGGCAACAAGCGTTGTGCATCACTTGGGCAATCAAGAGAATCTTGTCAACCATCACACAACGAAGGATAGTTTTGGTCATGGCTTCTCATGCAGTTGGTTGACGATCAAGAAGCTGAAGCATTACCGATACAATGGTCCCGACTCTCTGAGAGACCGTGGTGGAGGGTTGAGATGCACAAACTTCAACATCTGACCCGTCTTGACAGCCTCGCCATTTCGAAAGTGTGGTGGAAATAATGGCGGTGAGAACCAACAGCAAAAGCACTGCTACCCTCCTTTCAAAGATCGAGCTCGAACCTTCCCCCCCTTTCCGCCTCACCTTGGACCCTCCCTCCCCACAGCTTCACTTTCACCCACACCACACTTCTCACCGTTCTCTTTTCGATCATCGGTTCTCCCCCATTACAAGATTTCAGAATTACCCTGCCGTGTCTCCATGCATCTTCCCGTGTTTCTCTGAAGCAGCTGACTGCTTCCCCAAGCAGCGTTCACACCTCGGTCACAAGAGTCTGCCTTGGCACCCTGCATGCATCATGCAGCACGCAGCACGTTACATCCATTCAACTTGAGTGGCTGCCAGAATGTAACCATGTACGACACCGGCCGGCAGAATCTCCCATTCCCTGGTTGCCCGGCTGCAGTGCAAGTTTACACCCTGACTAATGATCCAGACATCTTGACCAAAGTAAATGCGACGCCAGGCTGAGAGCGTGTCGCCGAAGGTGAGCAGCAGCAGAGATACCTTGTGGTCTAGCCTGGACCGGCCTGGAGCTGCCGAGCCTATGGACAACGATGTCTTTTGCAAGGCTACATACCAAAAGGACAAAGGCCCCGATTCTCCGGGAGTGAGAAGCCGGAACCAAAACCGCCGCAAGGCAGATTTTGAGTTACGATCGTAGGTCCTCTCTCTTTGCTCTCCTTCACCGAGGAGTGGGTTACCATATCGGGAAATGCGGCGACCGTGGCAGCTGAACTCACCTTGTTGCCTTGTTTGAGGGTGCTTTTATCTTCTGGCGTTCGTTATTAGATGACGACGCCGTCTGGTCCAGACCCTTTGGTCGAGAGGGGTCTGGGTGGTTTGCGATTTGTGTTTGACGCGCAGCCATAAGGAACGAGGATCTGGACCCGGGCTCAGACATTGTGACTCTGAACTCTGTTGACGACGTCTTACTGGGTTGTCTCCGGAGTGTCTTATCCATCCGTCACGATGAAACGTCGATATCGGGCCGCTCACAGTCTCCATCGGCAAGTGGTTGATAAGGTCGGGCAAGGGATTGTTGTGGAATGAAGCACAATGTTTCCATCAAGATAAACCGGAAATTTGGATATCAGATCTCATCAGGACAACTGTGGTTTAGTGGTAAGGGGCCGTGTAGAGCATCAACCCCATCGTCAATAGTAACCCCTCGCAACCTTGAAGGGCCAGAACTTTCCTCCTTTTACTATTGAGCACCAGGTTTGATTCGACGACCAGAAAACTTCCAACCTTATCTCTAGCACTGGAACAACATAGTCCAGACAGCTCTCGTCATGATACCATGGTCGAGAATCACAAAGACATGCCGCTCGAGTCAGGGAGTAAGACAAACCCCATTTTGTCATCCCGATACACGAACCCCTTACTCCTTCGGGCACCGAATGCTATGTCCGGCCCAAAACAGACCTTCAAGACCAGAACTGCTGCGTCATCACAATACAGAATTTCCGGGGTATTCCAAGGGCAACACAACCTCCCAACTACCGTGCTCAGCTAAACTCATGTCGCTTTCGTCTTTTCTTCCCTCGTACAAGGCTACATGCTTAGTACGTGGCACATAAGTGATATACGTGAAAGCGGAACGCTGATGACAAAACGGGTTTTGTTTACTTAGACTCCTCTCGCGACCATCGATCACTGAACTTCCCAGATAAACGCCCCATTTTCTTAGCTTCTTCTTAGCACCAGGGCACCCTTGAAAGCTGGGCGAATTGAACTAATGTCGCTGAGAGTGAGAAGCATGTAATTAGACGCCGGCGAATGCGATGATGATTGATATGCCACGCAGAACGCCAGAAGAATGAATAGGATATCGCCTGCCCAATGAACACCCCCAAAGCCCCGAATTCCAGTCGTCCGTTCCCATCCTAGCTCAGTCCACGCCAACCCACAAGTCCACAGCAATATTCACCAGCGCGACCAGGATCTCTGCCGCGATCAGGACGATCACTGCCAGTTGTTAGCACACATCCCGCCCCCACGCATCAAGAAAGGATAGAAACATACCAATCCACTCCAACTTCTCCCCATGCCCATGACTCAACTGCTCCTTCAACACCGCCAACAAATCCGCAATCACATCCAGCCTCTCCGTCAGTAACCCGACCCTCTGGTCCATCTCAAGGTAGCTTCGCACAGCCTGGTAAACAGGCTCGAGCTGGGGCTCGACCCAAAACAGCTCAGGGGTGTCGAGGACTGATCCGTTGAGGTGGATGCTTATTCGCAGGATGAAGAGCTCGCCGATCTGCATGTTGATCTGGGAGCGGGATAAGGCGATCTTGCCGGTGAGGGCGAGCTGGGCGGGGATGTCTTTGCAGGTGTCGATTGTGGAGGCGATGAGTTCTTCGAAGAGGGAGGTCTGATGGGGTGGTTAGCATGGGGTGAGGGGGGTGGTGGAGGGGGGAAGGGGGCGCACCTTGACGCTCTGTGCCAGCGCATGCGAGATAGCGAGCTTGGTCATGTAGTTCCCCTTGTCTCTCAAGGCAATAAAATCGTTGTAGATGCGCGCCTGGTACTCGTGGGTGTAGTAAAAGTTAAACTTTTCCGTCTCCAGATCGTCTGGCGCCAGCTTCTCGACCTCGAACTTTGCGATCTCCTTAAGGAAGCGCTGCTCCTGCGCCGCTGACATGCCCCATATCACGACCACGCCGTAGTCAAACAGGAAAACCTCGGGCGTGTGCACGTGGATGTCGAACTCGGCCATCTCGTCGCCCATGGCGTCCGCGTCGTCCGGGAACTGCTGGACGAGGATATCATCGGTACTTTCCTGGCTGTCGGTGAGCCCATCGCAGAGGGTGGAGTGGCTGCTTTCGGTTGTAAGGTCGAGGAGGTTGCCAGTTGAGTGCCGGCGTTCGGGGTTGGAGTGGACCTCAGCGAGGCTGTTTTGCCGGGCGGTGGTGTGCTTGGTGCTGTAGCTATACGGGGTGTAGATGCATTCGTCGATGAGCTTGGGGTTGGTGCCTCTTGCTTTCCCGCGGCCTTTTAAAAATCGCTGCAGCCCGTCCATCTGGTATCGATTCGCCGTGCAGTATGCTGTGACTCGGGGTAACCTGTCGCGGTCTGCCTTCCCAAGGCGGGCGGCATCCCGGCGGGCGGTTGGGTCCTTGATGCGAGTGTATTGTGAATAGACGTCCCGGCCGCTTTCCTCATCAACTTCTGCCTCTTCTTCTAGCTCTGGGTTTGGTAACAGTTTGAGCTTTTGGGCGTTCTTGGTACTGCGTTGGGGGCCGATCTTGGGCAGGCTGGCAGCTGGGGCAGCACTCAGAGGCAACCCGCCGGGCGAGATTCCGGTTGGTACGCTGCCATGGCTGTTACGGCGGCGGAGCTTGTTGTTGAGGGCGGACAGCATTGGCGGACCGCCGCCTAGCCCGCCTGTGCTAATGGCGGAGGGACTGAGGGGCGCGCGGTGGTAGGATGCTCGAGCATGTTGGTAGGCTTCTGGCTCGATCGTCTTGCTGACGGGGTTCGCGTTGAAGGTTACATTGCGCGTTGGTCTGTGTGGCCTCGCGGTCTCGTCGGTCGAAGATGTTGCAGGGTCGTGGAGCAGAGGGGTGTCCTCGTCGGCAAGCCTGGTGGTCATAGTGATCGTCTTCGTGGCTTGGTGTGTTGAGACACGGGTCTCGGCCGTTTTTCAGTCGAATGAAAGGCAGGTGAAGAAAGAATTCGCTATCGCCTTGCCATAGGAAAAGAAGGCAGCTAATTTGAGGGCAAATCTCGTTGCGATAGCTGATGCGACCGTTATCGAGGGCTTGCGGGAGTGAATTGGTCCAAAAATGGGGGGTTCGACTGGAAAGGGTCGTCCCAGTTCAGTGGTTGTTCTTCCCTTCGGTTTCCTGCTTGATGACGTCTGGGCGTGTCTCCACAGGGGCCCAGTCAAATTGAGACGTCCCCCACCAACTTGCGGGAGACCGCGCTAGTCCCAACACAGTTTAGCCGGCCGTTGTCGTCCCTTCAACTCACACTGAAAGCACAAACCATGTCGCGACGACCAAACGACGGATGGGAAAATGTCAGGTTTTGAAGAATCGGCAAATCAATAGCTGAGAAAGCTATCTTGGTCCTGATAAGATATCCCACTGTTGAGCTTTGGATTGAGAGTCAGAGGGATCACCGGTTGCCCCGTTGATGGCCTCATTTGTTTTGTTTATACCCCTGAATCCAAGCATTCAGTCGGAGGAGGCGCGGTCAGGCCGTAAGAGCGGGTGGTCGAAAACTCCAGGAATTCTGACCATCAATACGGTATCCGTGAGTAGGGCCAGATTGGGAGCTTGGGTCAAGTGTGCCAGGCACCGATGGACAGTGCCAGGCCAGTGGTACATAAGGAAGTTCAAACTCCCTGCTTTCAACAACCGCCCGGGAGCGTCGTGGTTAGCTCAATGGGCAACCGCGGCTCATCGGGCGGTTGCTCCTAGTGCTCGAGTTTCGAACCTTCGGCTCACTACCGACAGGTCTCGGGTTCGATCACCTAGGAGGCACTCTTTGGGGGACGCCCCGGTAAAACCCCCCATGGGGTTTTACCAGCCTGCGAGTCCCGACGGGGGCTCGCAGGTGAGCTTTTTGCCTTTTCTTGCAGACGTATCTATCCATTTTATTCTTTCCTTCCTTCTTCCTGTCTGTCCCTAGAGTGGCCATCCCCATCATTGCACTGACGCCACATCAGCCACCCTCCTTTCACTATACAGAGGTTACACGCGCTGTCTGTCACTGAGGTAGAATTGGGTACGCTTTGATTCCGCCAGTAGTCAGGTTACGCATTATCCTCGGGTATGGATTAATCTCTATACGATACACAACCAATACTTCTGACCTTCCCTTACTCCGTTTTGATGACTTTGACCTCGCTCCCACTCCACCCCTACTCCTCCTCGCCCACCTCCGACTCAGACTCTTCCTCCAACAGATTCGGCAGAGCTCCCGTCACTGCCACGTTCGTCTCCCCAAACCCCCTTCCCCCTTCTTCCCACCCTTCCTCACCCGCCCAATGGCCGCAAAATCCCCACCCTCCGCCACCATATCACTCACATCTACCGGCCCCGTGAGCTCGCTTTGGACAACCTGGACCACCACCCTCAGGAACTTCCACCTGTACTGGTTCCCTTCAGGCGGATCCCACTCAATTTCTACCAGCGTGTTGCAACCGTCATTTCCAGCTCCGCTTTCTTCGAAGCTCTCGATAAACTCTGGCTTTGTCTTCCATTTGTATTGGTAATTGTCGTTTATGGAGCTATTTTGGGGTTTGGCGAGCTCCAGGAAGATGGCGAGTGCGCCTCGGTTGGCTTGTGGGATGGTAGTGTATGTACCGTGGTGTTCGGTGGTGGTCGAGAAGAAGTCGATGAAGGCTTTGTTGTGGGGGAGGCGGACGGTTAGGTTTTTGTAGGCGCTGTGAGAGGGGATAAGGGGGTTTGTCGGCTCGAGGGCTGGTGTTGCTTTTTCTTCGTCTGTTTTGCCGTTGTTTGAGTTCGAGCCCGAGTCCGAGCCCGAGTTGTATGAATGTGAGTTTTTGCCCACCAACTTGTTTTTCGCTGATATATCCACGCAGGTATCTCTTCTCTGTGTCTCGGTTGACTGTGTGGCTGCCTTTGACGCCGGTGCTGGATTGGACGCGGTCTCTTTCTCAGGCATCAACCCTCTGTGATCTTCTCCTAAGGGTGTCTCCTCAGCGGTTCTATTACCGCTCACTTCGCTCCCAGCCTCATCTCCATTTCCTCCAAATAGCACCTGGTTTGTCGCTTCGGGGTCATTTTCCACCAACTCATCTTTCCCATCATTCCCTTCGTCCATGTTTTCCCGGAGCACACTCTCCTCCGCTTCGCCCACTTTCTCACCTCCATCCTCCCCATCACCCCTCTCCTCACCACCATCCTTAATCTCCTCCCCCCAGCAATCAACAACCACCCTCTGCTCCCCACCCCTCCTCCCCTGATTCTCAATCCACGGCGCGTAACTGATAATCCGCGACCACACATCAAACCTAACCCTCTTCTTCCAAACCGCCGCTCCTTCCTTATCAACCTTCACCCCCTCCCACTTCCTTCCATCCTCATCCTCACCAGCCGTCCAACCCCCACTCTTCCGCACATCCCCATTTCCCCCACTCACCCCACTCATGCCCCGTGTGCAATTCAAGTCAACAACCTCCTCGCTAACCCAGAAGAATTGCACCTCGCCGTTCTGGAAACCCACCCGTTCTTCGTAGAGCAGTATATCGCCACTACCACTATCAGTTGTTGTTGCTACTGTGGCTGCTGCCCCTGCGGTTGCTGATGCTGCGGCTGTTGGTGCTGATACTGCCGCTGCTACAGAGACAGGGTGCGAAGGTGTCAGCACACATCGCGTCATGCCCCACGCCTTACTCACGGCCCCCTTGAAAATCCGGTCGAGCTGTGCCGCGCACGCGTTGTTGGCGTGGGCGAGGGAGAGGTGAGATGTACTCCGGATTGCATTTTGGAGTTTGAGTGCGTGGAGGGGGTCTTTGGGTTCTTTAGTCTCGTTGTGGAGGGTGGATGTGCCGGGTGTAGTGCCGGGAGCCGGGGGCAGGAAGCGCCGCGTGCGGTAGACGGCGTACTGGATGACTTCGCGGTCTGGCCCGAGGGCTTCAAGGAGGGGGATCGTCTCACGCGGTGGGTATTGCGGTCGTGGTTGTTGTTGATGAGGGAGAGGTTGCTGGGGCTGGGGTTGGGGTAGGGTGAGTGCTGGCCGGGGAGCGTGAGCGCTGGACGGGCGAGAGGCGGGGGCGGTGGAAGAATGGTCTGGTGCTGGGAAATGTTGGTCCGAGGTTGGGCGGTGGACCTGGACTGAGCCGGGGCTCTAAAGATGTTTCCCGACTGTGCCAGGTTGCTGATCTGCCGGTTACGGTTAATTGGGCAGGGAAGTAGGAGGTTGACATGTCTCTCAGGCAAAGTAAAGGGAAAAGGAGGCTGAACGGCTGGTTGAGCAGATGGGATAAATTGGATAGGTCTCAGGTGTTCTGCTCTCTCGCTCGCTCTGCGGTATATGTTAGGAACGAGCTGCTTCTTGAGCCCTAGGCTCGGGACCAGTTGGGCACTTCTCTTTTCTGGAATTTTGAAATTGAGACTCTGCTAGAAGTCAGCATCAAGATCATGAAGGCCTTCGACGTTGGCGACAGTTAGGTGGCCGCCATTTGGCTGTGACATGGCCGTGGTGGCCTCCTTGTTCTTGAGCTCCGCAACTCTTTTCCTCGCCTTTTCGCCCGCAGTGACCGAATTGTACTTGATGGCGTTGGTGGTTTCTTTGTCACCGAGCTGTTGTGTCGTTCGAGGTTGACTCTGACTCGCCCTCTGAGGGTGGTTGTGGGCAGCGACTAAAACAGTACCCCGAGAACTACCTGCTTGAAGGCTCTGGTGAGGTCCCGTCTGAGACTTTTGATGTTTCCGGTTGATTGAGTCAAGGAGCCTCGAAACGCTGTTGTTAGATGGCTTGGACCTGGCTTCTTGTTGGGTTTTAGGTTGGGTTACTGGAGGAAGCTGCTGAAGGCGATCCAGGCCGGCAGATGGATGTGTTAGCTGAAGCGGCTGCTGGAGACGCTGCGCTCCGAGTTCCTGCCGCCTCTCCTGGCGACCCTCTCTTTCCCGCTCCTTATGCCTCTCGTGGTGATGCTTTTGCCGTGAAGAATCGTTGCTTTTTCGAAAGGCTCGAGACCGCGAGTCTGACTGCTCCTTGGCCCCATGAGTATGGTCTCTGTGTTTGTGTCGAGAAGGTTCCTTCTGAGATCCATCAAGCGCCTGATATTCCACCCGTTCTGATCTGTGTCGCTTCTCGCTCCGGTGTTTATCGTGTGTCCGCCGCTTACGCTTACGGTGTGAGGCTGAGGGTTGGTCGTCAGGGGTTGTAGTGAGGTCTATGACCTCAGGGCTGGGTCTTTTGCGCGAGTTTTTGGGTGTTGTCCCCGTTCCAGCTGTCTCTTTTTGGAGGCCATTAGAAGCGGAAGTCGTCGTCGTGCTGGGGAATAGTCGCGTGTTTCCGGTATAGTTGTACTTTGTCAGAAACGAGCTGCCTAAAATGTGGGAGAACCCCTGGAGGCCGGAAGTGTGTTTCGTCCCATCACTTGGTGGGTTTCCAAGGGAGCCGAATCCCTGAGGCGTTCTGCCAAAAAGGTTGAGGGATGAGTTGGTCGTTAGACCCCCGGCTGGAAGTCCCGAGTCCTGCTTGGCCGGAGCCCCTGACACACGGGGGGCAGGAGGTTTCTTGGCTTTGCGAATTGCTGCCAGCATGTCGCCTGCTTCGCTGTCCGAGGTTTCATCATTTCGGGGTGTAAAACTCTCCGTGTTGCTGGCCAAATGAGCATCCATCGACATGTCTAGAAACATTTAGCAGCACGCTCTACTTCCTCAAAAGTCAGGCCAACAAACCTGTAGCCGGAAACCCGAAGCTGGATCCCCAGTCATCCTCACCCCATCAACGGCCGTGTCCAAGACAGGAACATCTGAGACCGAAGCTTGACGAACGGCAGGCCCAGTGCCTTCCAGACCCGGCAGTAGCAAAGCTTGCTCCGGCCCCGAGGCAGCAGGCTCTGGAGAAGCCATGTCAGCAGCAACCCCAGCCAAGGTCCAGCTCTGGGGGAGCGCAAAATTGGCCACCGCTTGCCTTGGCTGCTGCATGACTTGGCCTTGAGCTTGTTGGTATGCTGTAGCATAGGCAGACATGGTTGTCCTTGGGAGAGTGAGTAACCCTTCGCCCGGTGGCCAAATGGTTCGGAGGTCCAATACCATGATTAAAGTGTGGTGTATGCGAAAGGGTTTGAGAACAGAGAGAAGTGGGCTCAGGAAAGGAAAGAAAGAGAAAACTGGCTGGAAGGAAGGGAAAGATGTTGGAGGTGTGTGGGAAGAAGATCAAAGAAAGGAGAGGGAAGAAGCGAAAGCTCAAGTGTGATGATGGGTTGTGGGTGAGAAAAAAATTCAAAATGTAGGCTAATAAATATGTTGATGCCCAAGCATGCCCGGCCGTGGTGAGAAAACTCAAGCCGGTGACCAGGAATAGTGGATGGTCAGTGAGGATGGAAATGTGAAGAAAGGAGGATCTGAAAAAAAGTCTGGTGCTAGGTATAAAAGAAAGCTCTCGGGGAGAATAGAGTTTGAGGTGAGGGCCAGTAAATAAATGGATCATCAAGCATGCCTGGCCGTGGTAATAAAAGCTGGGCCGGTATCCGAGGTTCGATGCTTGTGGTGATGTACGAAAATGTGAACGAAAGGAGGATCTTAAGAAGGTGTGGTGCTAGTTGCAAAAGAAAAGTCTCAGGGGGGGGAAAGTTCAAAATGCGGGCGAATGGATGAGTTGATGATCAAGCACACAGGCCAAGAGACGAAAGAATCGGCCGGTATCTGGGATGATTTGGTGTTGGATGGAAGAAAAGAATTGCCAAGAAAAGGATATGATTAAAAGAGGAGTGTACGGTGGGAGAAGTTCAGGGGAGAACAAGAAAATGTCCTTGAGCTTTGTGCCAATAAATGGGTTGAGGACGAAGGATGCCTGACCAGGGTGTAAAACACCAGGCCAGTATCTGGGACTAGTTGGTGATGTGTGGGACGGCGAGGAAAAGGATGACCTTAGAAGATGAGTGTTTGCTGGGCGAGGCTTAAGGGTGGAAAAAAAATATCTTCAAATGTCTAAGTTGAAGGTCAAGGACACTGACCGGATGATAAAAAGTCAGGCCTGTATCCGGGAGTGGTTGGTAAAACCGGCGCGGAGAGAAGAACCCGGCCGGATAGAAGAGATGATTTAGACTGAACCGGGTGATGAAAACCACTTCCAAAAATCTTGAAATATCTGATGAATCTAAGAAATCTGTAAGTGACCTCCTAGCAGAACTGTTGTTGTTCCCAGCACATGCGTTGAAGGAGAAGTCTTGAAAGGGGGAGAAGGTGACTGTAAATTAGAACTGCAAGTTTGGGCGGGCTCGAAGATTATCTCGAAACGTGTAAGCCGGAGATCAGCGAAAACGACGATGCTATAACCGAAGTTCAGAGAGAACCCTTCTTGTGAACGCTAAAACTACTCTCCAAGCAAATCACGACATTGAAACAACTCACCGAGGTACCCTTTATCAAGCACAAAAATGCTACAGGAAATCACCCACTCAAGTCTGTAGAATCGCTGTATTCACATAAACCAGACAAAGACACCAACATCATCCTACTCCGGGTCATCATAAGCCTGCTTGGCCTGCTCCCGCTCCTTCTCAATCTTCTTCAGCATTTCCTGACCTTCCTTAGTGGTAGCATCGATCATCTCCTCCTCCAGACTGAGGATTCCGGCCTGGTAGATTGTTAGTGTCGGACTCGCTGATGGAAAAGATAAGAAGATAAAACTCAGAGAGAAGAGAATGGGAAGATGAGATGGGGAGAGAAACCCGGAGGGGACAGGGATAAGAAACTGGAAGAAGAGAGTGAGGAGAAAAGGGGGAGACGGCGACATAAAGAAGGGGAAAGGGGAAGTAAAAAAGAAGAAAAGAAGAAAAGAAAGAAAGAAAGAAAGAAAAAGAAAAAGAATGATCAAGAAAAAAATAAAAAAGAGACTCACATCCCCCAACAACCCCACCACCTCCTCCGCCTCCTCCACCTTCATCTCCCCCAACACCTTATTCACCTCATCCAAGTTCCCCGTCTCCAACGCCCTCCTCATCTCAAACGAAAACCCTTCAAAGATCTCCCTCTTCCTCCTCCCCTCCTCATCCTGACTCCCCAGCTCCGGCACCGTAATATTAATCACGGTCCCAGGTTCCACCGCATACAACTGCACCTGCTCCTGCGCCTCGCCGCCCTCCTTCGCGCGCTGCAGCACGATCTCCCTCGCGCGCGTCTTAATCTTGGTATACGTGTCCTGCACATCCTTCACAAAGACGTCCTGGGCCTGGTGGCCGGGGGTGGTGATGCGCTTAAAGAAGAGAGAGACGCCGTCGCGGCCGAGGGCGCGGCAGTACTGCAGAAGGAGGGCCTGGTGCACGCAGTTGCGGGCGAGGTCCTCCTTGTTCTCGAGCTGGGCGTCGAAGGCTTTGATAAGGAGCGCGTCTGTCTCGCGCTCGGTGAGGATCTGCGGGTGCTGGGAGAGGAAAGCGAGGGAGGCGCGGTAGTCGGTGGATTTGATTTGGGAGAATTGCGCGGCGAGGGGGGAGGCGACGATTTCGGCGTCGTCGTCGTCCTTAGTAGAAGTGGAGGTGGAGGAGGAGGCGGCGGGGAGAGAGGAGGTGGGGGGGTAGTTGGGGTTGAGAAGCTCGACCTTGGACGAGTCCTTGGATCCTGAGCCGGAGGCGGATGAGGTTGACTTGTTGATGTGCGAGCTGTCGAAGCCGGTGTGGATGCCCTCGCTGGTAATCTTGCTCGACTCCTCCTTCTCTAGCTCAGCGAGCTTCTTGACCAGCTCGCCCTGCAGGTCGTTGACCTTCTTGAGGTGGCCCTCGACCTCGGTCACCATGCCGTCATATCGCTTGTCCTGCTCGATCTTCTTCTCGTCCAGCGCCTTGTTTACCTGGTCCAACAGCGTCGCCATCATCTTAGTGTACGTAGGCAACTTTTCCTCGGAGTTGTGAACGCCGGCCGGGCGCGGGGGAGGCTGGTCATCCTTGGGGTCGAGCCCGGCGGCGGACTCCATGACGGCGCGGAAGGCAACCTCGCCCGGGTTCTTCGTCTTGGCATCGGAGGCATGGGCCTTGAGGGAGGCGAGCAGCGACGAGATGCGCTTAATCAAGGAGTCGTTAATGATGCGCTCGTACTTGAGGGTCTCGATCTGGTTCTTGCGCTGCTGGCGCTCCATATGGATCTGGTTCTGCTTCGCGCGGATGAAGGACCGCTTGTCGACATTGGGATGGACCTCGATGTCGGAGTCATCGCTGAGCTCCAGCGCGTCCTGTTGGCGGGCGATTAGCTAAATGCTTGCATGAGGTGTTTCAAGCTGGACAGCAACAGCTTCTAGTGACAAGCTGTTGCTGCCGCAGACCGCCTGAGACCATATGAGGAGCTAAACATACCCATTTGCTGTAGTCGAGAGGCATAGTAACGGACTGGGTTGTGAGAGTTCGAGGCTTGGGCTATCGGGTTCTGGTACAACTTGACAAAACTAAAATATCCTCCAAGCTGGTCAGATTGTGAAGAAATTGGATGTTTGCGTGATGTTGTGTTGCCTTCGCAGAGTCCTGGAGAGGTCCTGGGATGGTTGCTATGGTGGGGTAGGGAGCTTCGAGAGACGCGCGCTTGAAGTGGGGCAGAATGACATCGAATGCGAGAGCTCTTTGAGATCAGTTGACAAGAGACGAGGTGACAGGGACTACAAGGCACTGGAGACTGTTGAACGTCAGAGCCCGAGATCTGTCTCGAACAGCTTCTGCAAAGTCTCACTAAGCATAAATGCCCCTGATTCAACTCGTGATCTTGAAACAAGCTACCAGCAACAACTCTGCGCTACTTTTGAATCATAACTGCAAGTCAAGATACTAGAGACATGCTTCACCTTCCCAGCTGAAGCAAGAAAGCAAAAAGTCCAACATCTCATGATCAAATGTTACCCACTCCAAGAAAGCTAATTCCTCCAACGCCAACAGCAACCTTGATACAAGCTCTCCCACCTCTCGTAGTCTCTCCACAGAACCACAACCATGACTCCAACCCTGTCTTATCCCCCACTCTACTTCTTCTGCGCAGACTGCCCCTCAACGAAATGCAACGCCTCCTCCGTCGGCACGCAATCAATCGTGCTCGTCTTGTTGTGGAACGTAACACCATAGCACTTATCGGCGATATGCACAATCTCGGGGCGAAAGGTCGTGCAGATGAACTGGGTGTGCTGCTCGCGCGAGATGGTCTGCAGCAGGGACGCCACGGCCGTGCGGTACTGCGCGTCCAGGTTCGCGTCGACCTCGTCAAAGATGACGAAGGGGGAGGACTCGGCCGCTTGGAGGGCGAAGATTAGGCAGAGGGCGCAGAGACCTAGAAGGAGGGGGGTTAGTTTTGGGGGTGGAAAGGGAGGAAGGGGGAGGCGTACTCTTCTGCCCACCGCTGAGCTGCTGAATCTTCTGCTGCTCGTCCATGACCTTTGAGTTGAACGAGACGCTGATGCCCACGCCCGTGTAGCTCTCGACGCCCGTCGCCGCCTCTTCATCCGACTCATCCGCGTTGGCACCCTTCTTGCCGCGATCTGCCTTGCGCTGGATCACCAGCCGGCCGTGTCCCGCGGGGACGAGCTTCTCAAAGATGGTAGCAAACTCGCGCGACACCTGCTTGAACGTGCGCTCGATCGCCTCATCCTTCTCCTGGTCCAGATGCTCGATCAGCGCCTCAATCGATTTCTGGGAGGAGTCGAGCTCCGTGCGCCGCTTGAGCAGCCGGTCGCGCTCCGTCGTGAAGCTGTTGTATTGGTCGAACGCCTTCTTGTTGATGTGCTTGTACTTTTTCAGGGCCTCGTTGACCTTGCGCAGCCTCGTTTCAATCTGCTGCTGTTAGCGGATGCTGCTGCTCGCAATTTCTAAAAGCAACAAAACTCACCTGCTCCGGCTTCATCTTCTCATACTTGCCAAACGCCTCCTCAGGCAGAATACCCAGATCGCGAATATTCTTCGCATACTCGGCAGCCTGGCTGACGAGACGCGCCCTGGTCTGAATATTCTTTTCCAGCTTCTTCTGGTAGTGATCAATACGCTTTTGCAGTTCCTGCATATCCTGCTCCCGCTGGGACCTCTGCGCCTCGAGCTTGGCGAGCTCACCGCTGACCTTCTCTGACTTCTGCTCGTTCTCCTGCAGTTGCTGCTCCACCTCGGCCATGGCCCGTTGCGCCTTTTTGAGCTCCCGCTGCGCATCCTTGTAGCTCTCGCTGCCGCCCGTAGTCGCGTTCTCAAACGCCTGGCTGCGAAGCTGGTCTTCTTGCGGTCGGAGATGGCTGTGCAACTCTGTCTCAAGCTGCCGCTTGCGGCCTTCCAGCTCCAGCCGCTTCTTGCTGACCTCCTTCAGCTCGCGCTGCAGACGGTGCACCTCAGCGCTGTACTCCTCCAGTTGCCGCTCCTCGGCCGCCGACAGAGCCTTCTTGAAGTCCTGGGAGAGCTCGGCCTGATATGTTGAGATCGAGTTGTCCAGGTCCTTGAGGTTCCTCTCCACCTGGGCTTGCCGCTCGATCGCCGACTCGAGATGGGCACGCTCACGCTCCAGCTGAGAGATCTTCGACCGCAGCTCGTTCTTGAGCGGGTCAAAGCCTGCCTCAAACTGGCGCATCTGCTGCTCGAGCTTGTGCTCCTCGCCGCTGGCGCTGGTGACCTTCTGGTCGATGACCTCAATCTCCTTACGAATCTTCTCAATATCTGCCAGCTGCTGCTCATAGAGGTCTCGCATCTTGCTGACTCGTTGGACTGCATCGAGACGCGACCTCCTTGCGTCGACATAGCCACCGGTCATGGCACCCCTCTTGTTGGTGGTGTCACCTTCTGGCGTGATCGCATCCAAGCCATGGCTGCGAGCGTATTGAGACGCAATCGTCAGGTTGGGGCAGACGATAGTGCGGCCGAAAACCTGCTGGAAGGCCTTGTCGTAGTCTTCGTCGTACTCGATCTTGCTGATGAGAGGCTGCGCGTCAGACGCCCTGGGCATCTTGACATGCCTCGGCCGTAATTGCTCGAGCGGAATGAATGTGAGACGACCGCCGTAGGTCTTGTAGAGGTGATCCGAGAGCATGGTTGCCGTTTTGTCGTTGTCAACGACGTAGTGGAAGAGACTGTTTCCAGCCACCTGCTCAACCGGTAGCTTGTAGGCGTCCATTGGCACGCTCATCAACTCCGCCAAAGTGCCGTAGGCGCCGGGAATATCCCTCTCCCGCTTCAATCGCCTGATTGTCGCAAGGCCCTTGGCCGTGGCCGAGTCCATGAAGTGGGAAAGCGTCGTTTCCGATTGATCTCTCTCAGACCTGGTATTCGAGAGAAGCGAGCCGAGCTTCTCCTCCTCGCGCCGCAGCCTCTTGCGCTCCTCATGCAGCTGTTCCCGGGCCTCCTGAGCCTTGGTGAGCTTCTCTGCGAGAGAGACGCGGTTTCCGCCGTAACCCTCGAGATTCTGGCGGATGTCCTGGATGGACTTCTCCAGTTGGGCGATGGATATCTCTACCGCCTTGACCTGCTCCTTGGCGTCCATGGCATTGGCCTTCTGCACGCCCAGTGATGTTGTGGCGTCGTCGATCTCCTGCCTAAGGTAGTTGTCGCGTTCCGCCTTCGTCTTGAACTGAGAGCTGCGGGTCTGCTTGGTCAACAGACGGTTCTTCCCAGCCACTGCCTCATCTCGCTGCGCCCTGATCTGAGCCTCTTCCGTTTTCCACTGCTCGTACTCAGGGGTGATTTTGGAGATATCCGACTCAGCGGTCTGGATCCTCCGCCTGACCTCCTGAAGCTCCGCCTCCTGTTTCCTCTGCGCCTGTTCCCGTGCATGTCGAGTCTCGTCGAGGTGCTTCGATTTCAGTTCTGCCTTGGCACGTGCGCGAGCCCCATCTTTGCGGTCATCGTCCAACTGCCGCCGTTCCATGGCAAGCAACTCAAGATTCTGCTTCAGCTCGTGCGACTTTTGATCCAGGGTAGAAATTTCCTTCTCCATCTTTTGAAGCTGCGCACGATCTTTGGTCGAGGCCCCGGCTCCCCCCTGCCTCGCCTCCTCCAGCTGCTCCAGGGTGTCGTTGTTCGTGGCCTGCAGGCGGTGCCAGTGCGCATACTCGAGACATCTCCGCTCGCGGTCCTTGTCCTGAAAATCCCGGAGCTCGTCCTTCTCCTCCTCCAGCTCGCTCAGGCGCTCCTTGATGTACACCAGGGTCTCGTCGATCTTCTCGCGCTTGCTGTTCGTCTCGGCCATGATCTTGAGGGACTGTATCCGGCGGTCGTCGTAGGTATTTGTGCCGGCGATTTCCTTGAGGAGGTTGAGCCTCTCGGACTCCTTCATGTTGGTGATGGCGGCGATGCGCCCCTGGGGCACAATGTAAAAGGGGTTTTCCTTGGCGAAGCCGGCGGTCTCGAGAATCTTGAGAACGTCGGCGCGGGTCTGGACCTTTCTGTCGACCGAGTATTCGTCTTTCTTGAGACCGATGGTGCGGCGAATGACGACCTCTTCGCCCGGCTCGCTGAAGCGCTTGTCTTTGTTGTCGAAGATGATCTCGACATAGGCGGACATGACGGCGGAACCGGAACCCTCGTGAAGAAGAGCCTGCCGCTCCTCGCGGCTCATGTTGGTGTAGGCATCGCTGAGGACGAATCGGATGGCGGCGAAGAAGTTACTCTTGCCGGAGCCGTTGCGGCCCACGATGACATTGGTGCCGGCGGAGAAGGGCTCGATAACGGTCTGGTCCTTGTAACTGCGTAATGACTGGTGTCAGGACGTATGCAAAGCAGAAACATAATGCAATCACGTCCTTCTCCCTGCGAAGGGATTCTCGGCGCACCTTTTGAAGCCCTGGATGATGATCTGTTTGATGTGCATGGCTGCGCCGGTGCTGTCAACTCGACAGCCGAATCAAAGGAGAGTGAAAAATATTGCAACCAGTGCTATGGGTGTCGTGTGCGCATCAATCAATACTGAAGTCGGTTGTGGGTATGGATTGTGGCGGTGGCTGTCGCTGTGGTCGGCATGGTCTCCCGTCAAAATCGCGGGTTGACTTTCGGTGAGGGGACCTTCCCGTTCCACAACTGAACGCGTCTTGTCGCGCCAGCTGCAGGCATCGCTTGGCAAAAAGCTCGAGCCACAGATCCCGTTTCGTCGACTCGCGCTCCACGTGACTGGGTGAAATCGAGATCTTCGGTTGGCTTGCACATTCATTGGTTAACTGTGCAATTGGGTAGATGCACTGTTCTTTAACTCAATCAGGCGCCGGTCTTCGCAAGGGTCTGGAACACACAACACCAAAGAGGAGCAAGAGAGGCCCAAGCCAACCTTTTTTTCTCTGCGAACACACGCAGGAACCTGGTGTCTCTAAACATTGCGCAATGTGCCCTTGCAGAGACGGCTCGAGGAGCACTGGCCCAATCACGCCCTGCGGCATGTTCCAGGCTTCCAGACGATCAGGTACCCATTGATTTCATGCATCTGCCCTTTTGTTGGACTGGGCAACAGCTCTGCGCTCTGCGCTCTGCGCTCTGTGCTCTGCGGTCTTTTGTGATGCTCTGCTGTCACAAAGCAAGAGTGTTTGCTGCAATGTTGTTATGCCAGGATGAGAACGTGCAACTCGCTGCGCCTGTTGGGGGCTGGCCTGGAATGAGGCAAACACCGGGCCGTCTCTCTGACAAGATGCCGTCATGGCCAAGACAGACAGCCTTCTTTGTCGGGTTATCTCTCTGACTGCTGAGTGTCAGCCCCATCTGATTTCAAGGCCAGAACTATCTACAAGAAAGAGCTTGGATTCAATAGGCTCAAGTAATTTTGAGATGTGGATTCTCGAGTGCTGGTGCACAAAGGCGGGAGATGCGCGCGGGAGGCGTCGATGATGATCCAGATCTGCCATCAGAGAATAGCAGCGGCGGCCTCTGTCTGATGCAGCACGCGGAGAACGGAAGCGACAATTGAGCCGCGGCATCAGCTGCTACCCTCAAAGGACAGCGATGCTCTTGATCTGTGCTCACTGTATTCTCACATCCAACTCCAAAGGATGGAGCCAACTGCAGCTTCTTCCTTCATCAGCTAGGAAGGCAAAGAAACCAACGCGTCCAACTTATGTCCAGTTGGGGATGCGAGCTGAGAGCGGACAGGGGGGGCAATCCAGGAATCCAACACTCGGTTCTGGCTGAAAAAAATGACGGCGAAAATAAAATTATTCCCTCAACTTCCTCGCTCCTTGATGATTATGGTTCCTTGTGATGTCTGGTGTCGATAAATTCAAGGTGGATGGGGAAGAAGAGGGCACGGGACTTGGAGCGGGCGGCACATGGACAGGGGTGTCAGAATGGCGCTAAGATGCGCAGGGCCCGGGAAGGCGCGTTGGGACAGGTCGCAGTCTATAAATTTAAACCAATATTTCCTTATAGACGGGCGCCCGCCCTCCACCTGGAATCTCCCCTCCCACTGCCTGCGCTTGCTTGCCCTGCGCAGTCCTCCACCCCGCCTACACCCGTCACACCTGGCGGCCAGCCTCGGACAGCACAACCTGACCACCGCCTCACCACCAACACACCTGCCAGGTTGACTGCCGCCACACCTCGCATCATCACATTGTGGGCCACACCACACTTTATTCCAGGTACTCTCTCATGGTATGTTCCCATCCGATTTGATGGTTAATATCAATTTCACGATGTTTATTTTTTTTTCCCATTACATCATTCCGATTGTTTTCTTGCTTTCATTTTTGGCTAACATACAAACCAGTGCTTTGACGATTGAAATCACCGGCACATTTCCGCACCGCGAACAAACATCTTTTTCTGAGACTGCATCTCGGCCAGGGACAGGTGCGTGTTACACTTCATCATTTAGCCCGCCCCACCAGCTGTCGTCAGCCGGAATACTGCCTTCCCTGCAATTCCCGGCCATCTTCTTCCGTTCGTTTATGGCACTGTGTTTTTCTCATTTCCTCTTTGGGACTATTCGTCGGATTTCTTGCTGTTGCAGTGCGACTGAGAGATCGAAGATCGATCTGGTCGACCCGGGCTCAAGCTAGCCCCACCTGCACCCGGCACCCGGCCAATCACAAGAGTCCCTTGCAATATGGTCTCTTTCCTGTTCCTGTTTTGAGTCTCATTCGTCTCAGCCATCTCTGCCATCACCTCACCTCACTTTCCTCCAAAGATACATCCGACGAATGACTTTGAACAAAACAAAACATAAGGCAACTGCTAAGAGACATACAGCCTCATGGTCTTCATCGCCTAGACTTTTACCTGTTTCGTTGACATGAAACAAGGATGGCGTCTCGGTGAGTGGTGAACCCTACTTGTTGTTGCTCTGGACTTTCCACTAACACTTTTTCTCAGGCTTGACCGACTCGTTACGTGAGTTACCATGCATATGCCAAGAAAAAGCCACCAGTCTATCCGTCTAACACATGCCACAGCATCCTCGAGACGGGCAGCACCCGACTGATTCGGGAAACGGCTGTCAACCAGCTTGCCGACTGGCAGAAGCAGCACCCCGAGGAGCTGTTCAACCTTCTGTCCAGGGTTGTCCCCTATCTCCGCCACAAGGACTGGGAGACGAGGAGCACTGCTGCCAAGGCGATAGGAAAGATTATCGAGAACGCCCCGCCTTACGACCCAAACTTTGAAGACGCCTTCCCTCCTGCCGAGTCCACTGATGAAAATGGCTTCGTCAAGAAGGAAGAGCATAAGGACGACGACGTCTTCGACCAGGAGGAATATTTTCACCTCGATACCCTGGACATCAACAATATTCTCAAATATGGGCGTCCCCTGCTTCGTGGCGGGACTGTCGACTATGCTCTTGCCGCCCTAGATCCTCAGAAGCGGCTCGCACACCAAAAACAAACCCTGAATGGCCGGCTTGGCCTCCTCGGTCGCGTCTTCGATGACGAGGAGATGCCCATCATCTGCGAGCATGCTGTGACTCCTGGGCCGCACGAGGCTACAGGCACTAATGGATTTGGGCAGCAAGACAGCATATTTAAGGAGGGCCAAGCTCAAACTCAGGATGAAAGCAAGTTGAGCTCTCGGGTTCTCAATGCGCTCAAGAGGAAACGGAAGCGGGAGGCTCAGAAGGCCGCCCAGGGAAAGAGCGGCTTTGGGGATTTGAGTCTCCGCCGGTCGACCACCGCTGGTTCCGAAGGATTCGCCGACGATACCCCAATGCCCGATGCTGACTCAAAAAAGAACGGCAAGATGTCCGACTATTTCAGTCTCGACCGTCCCGCCGGCATTGACGAAGACACCAAGGTTGTGTCTGAGTTCAAGGGTCCCATCCTGCCTATCAAGTCGGAACTTGAGGCCGACGAGAGCATCGAAGGCATTGAATGGCCATACGAGCGGCTCTGCGAGTTTCTCAAGATCGATCTCTTTGACCCTCAATGGGAAACCCGCCACGGCGCTGCCATGGGCCTAAGGGAAATCGTCCGGGTCCACGGCGCGGGCGCTGGCAGGCGCAAGGACAAGTCGCGCAAAGAGAATGACGAGCTCAGCCGCCAATGGCTGGACGATCTGGCCTGCAAGCTCTGCTGCGTGCTCATGCTCGACAAGTTTACCGACTACAGCTCCGACACCTCGGTCGCACCCATCAGGGAGACCGTTGGCCAGACCCTGGGATCCGTCCTCCGCCACGTTCCCGCAGAGTCCGTGTACGCGATCTACCGGTTGCTTTATCGCATGGTGATGCAGGAGGATTTGCAGCTGGAGAGCAATGTCTGGACCGTCTGCCACGGAGGCATGGTTGGCTTGAGGTACGTCGTCGCCGTACGTAAGGACCTCCTGCTCCAAAACGGAGACATGATCGACGGTGTCATCCGTTCTGTCATGAAGGGCCTCGGCGATATGGATGACGATGTCCGCTCAGTCAGCGCCGCCACTCTCATCCCAATGGCTAAGGAGTTTGTCATGATGCGTCCAGGTGCTCTCGACGGCCTCATCAACATTGTCTGGGAGAGTCTTTCGAACCTGGGCGATGACCTGAGTGCCTCCACCGGCAAAATCATGGACTTGCTTGCCACCCTCTGCAGCTTCCCAGAAGTCTTGGAAGCCATGAAGACCTCTGCCTCCGAAGACGAGGAGAGATCCTTTACTCTCCTTGTTCCCAGGCTCTACCCCTTCCTCAGGCACACCATCACTTCAGTACGCCTTGCCGTGCTGAAAGCTTTGATGACCTTCGCCCACCTTGAGGGCGAGACGTCCCAGGGCTGGCTCAACGGGAGGATCCTGCGCCTCATCTTCCAGAACATTCTGGTTGAGAGGGATCAAGACACGCTTGCCATGTCAATGGACCTGTGGGCCGCGCTTGTACGCAACCTAGCGAAGGACCCTGCTGTTCTGGCAGACGAGTTTGAGGCACACGTGGATCCGCTCATGCAACTGGCGCTCCATCCCATCGGCGTACCACGCCATCCCATTCCCATGAACGCAAGCCTCTTCTTGAAGCCCTCCGGCGGGACATACTCCCTGTCTGGCGTTACCCCCGCCATCAACAGACGGGCATCGCCGGTTGAAGGAGAGAGAGCCACAAAGCGTCGGAGGAAATCGTCAAAGATGGAAGATGCCCCCACAACCACCCACAGCCACGACGTTGATGGCCACATGATGCAAGGCGATATCGACCTGGTGGGCATGGACGTCCTGGTCCGCTCCCGAGTCTCTGCGGCCAAGGCCATGGGTCTCATCATGTCCTTCATCCCATCCTCGAATCTCACCTCGTACGACATCGGCATCCTGCAGGGCCTTGTCTCTCCATACGCGTCCACTCAGCTCGCCGCCGCTATGATCATTGACGAGTACGCAAAGAACTGCCCCACGGCCGACATGTCGGCACGCTTTATCGAGAGCTTGCAAAAGGTCATCGACCAAGAACGCCCGGCGCATTATCGGGATTTGGTCAGCTATGTCCAGAGGGTGCGCTCGCAGTCGCAGCAGCTCCTCAATTTGTTCCGTGACCACGGCAAGGTCTCGCATGGCAAGCTGCCCACTCTCGCCGTTGTATGCCAAGGCGAGCCGGAGGCGGGCCCTGGAGCGTTCTCCATTGCCAACGCTGAGAAGGTTGTGGCCGACGACTTTGAGAGACTCAAGAAAGTCATGGCCCCCGGCCAGCGTCTAATTGCTCTTCCTCAGCTAAACGAGGCTCGCGACGCAACGATTGCCGTGATCGAGGAAGCCAAGACGGCGAAGGAGGCGCGTGATGCCCGCATCCGCGCTGCGGCTGCCTGTGCCTTGGTTGCGATGAGGGTTCTGCCAAAGAGGCCCAGCCCTCTTATCAAGGCTATCATGGACAGCATCAAGAGCGAGGAGAACCAAGCTCTGCAGGCTCGCTCTGCCGCGACTATTGCCCGTCTCGTGCAGCTCTTCACTGACTCTGGCCGCCGCGGACCTGCCGACAAGGTCGTGGCCAACCTGGTCAAATTCTCCTGCGTGGAGGTTGCCGAGACTCCCGAGTTCCCCATGCACGCGTCCAAGACAAACGTTATCCTCTCGATGCAAAAGGAGGAAGACAGGGTCGACCATCCCGATGCTGCCAAGTTTGCACGGGAGGCCAGAGCCGCCCGCATCACGCGCCGCGGTGCCAAAGAGGCTCTCGAGGTCCTGTCTCAGACCTTTGGTGCCGACCTCCTGGCTCGTGTTCCGAGCCTGCAGTCGTTCATGGAAGCGCCCCTTGTCAAAGCCTTCTCTGGTGACCTGCCCGCGGAGGCCAAAGATCCGGAGAATACGTTTGGCCAAGAGATCGTCGACGCGATGTCGGTGATTCGGACCATGACGCCAACCCTGCACCAGTCTCTCCATCCATTCATCATGAGACAGGTGCCGTTCGTCATCAAGGCGCTGCGGTCTGAACTGTCCGTGTTCCGCTACATGGCAGCGAAGTGCATGGCGACGATCTGCAGCGTTATCACGGTCGAGGGCATGACCGCCTTGGTGGAAAAGGTCTTGCCTTCTATCAACAACCCCGTCGATCTCAGCTTCCGCCAGGGCGCCATCGAGGTCATTTACCATCTTATCGCTGTCATGGGCGACGCCATCCTGCCCTATGTCATCTTCCTCATCGTGCCAGTGCTCGGTCGGATGAGCGATTCGGATACCGAGATCAGACTCATTGCCACGACTTCCTTCGCCACTCTGGTGAAGCTGGTGCCACTCGAGGCCGGTATTCCCGACCCCCCCGGT
The DNA here is from genome assembly GCA_004802645.1 of Amesomyces nigricolor. Lineage (NCBI taxonomy): Eukaryota > Fungi > Ascomycota > Sordariomycetes > Sordariales > Chaetomiaceae > Amesomyces > Amesomyces nigricolor. Next base: position 1,495,466 of record SRKS01000004.1, read on the forward strand.
CTCTCGGAGGAGCTCCTGCGCGGGCGCGATCGCGAGCGCACCTTCATCTCGCAGCTCTTGGATCCGAAGAAGGTTGAACCATTCCAGATCCCTGTCGCCATCAAGGCTGAGCTCCGCTCTTACCAGCAAGACGGTGTCAACTGGCTTCACTTCCTCAACAAGTACCACCTGCACGGCATCCTCTGTGATGATATGGGTCTTGGCAAGACCCTGCAGACACTCTGCATCGTTGCAAGCGACCACCACCAGCGCGCTGAAGAGTTTGCCAAGACGAGCGCCCCAGATGTCAGAAGACTTCCCTCGCTGATCGTCTGCCCGCCGACCCTGTCGGGCCATTGGCAGCAAGAGATCAAGACGTACGCGCCTTTCCTCAGCGTCACGGCGTACGTTGGTCCTCCGGCCGAGCGCAAGGCTTTCAAGGATATGCTGGACAAGACCGACGTTGTCATCACCTCGTACGACGTCTGCCGCAACGACGTTGAGATTCTTGAGAGGTACAATTGGAACTACGTTGTTCTTGATGAAGGTCATTTGATCAAGAACCCGAAGGCGAAGATCACGCTTGCAGTCAAGCGACTCATCAGCAACCACCGCCTCATCCTGACCGGCACGCCAATTCAGAACAATGTCCTGGAGCTTTGGTCGCTCTTCGACTTCCTCATGCCGGGCTTCTTGGGGGCAGAGAAGGTTTTCCTTGACCGGTTCGCCAAGCCCATCGCCAACAGCCGTTACAGTAAGGCTTCGTCCAAGGAGCAGGAGGCGGGCGCCCTCGCCATCGAGGCGCTGCACAAGCAGGTGCTGCCCTTCCTGCTGCGCCGTCTCAAGGAGGAGGTGCTGAACGACCTCCCGCCCAAGATCCTCCAAAACTACTATTGCGACCTCAGTGACCTGCAGCACAAGCTGTTCGAAGACTTCACCAAGCGCGAAGGCAAGAAACTCTCGGAACAGGCAGGCAGGGACGACAAGGACGCCAAGCAGCACATCTTCCAGGCGCTGCAATACATGCGCAAGCTCTGCAACTCGCCCGCGCTCGTCATGAAGCCCGGCCACAAGGCGTACGACGACACGCAGAAATTCCTCGCCAAGCAGAACACCAGCCTCGAGGACCCCGCTCACGCGCCCAAACTCACAGCCCTCCGCGACCTCCTCGTCGACTGCGGCATCGGCGTCGAGGGCCAGGAGTCCTCCGACCCTCTGTACACGCCCATCAAGCCGCACCGCGCGCTCATTTTTTGCCAGATGAAGGAGATGCTTGACATGGTGCAAAATACCGTCCTCAAAAACTTGCTCCCGTCGGTCTCATACCTCCGCTTAGACGGTTCCGTCGAGGCGAACAAGCGGCAGGACATCGTCAACAAGTTCAACAGCGACCCGTCGTACGACGTGCTGCTGCTGACGACCAGCGTCGGCGGCCTGGGTCTGAACCTCACGGGCGCAGACACGGTCATCTTTGTCGAGCACGACTGGAACCCGCAGAAGGATCTGCAGGCCATGGACCGCGCGCATCGCATCGGCCAGAAGAAGGTGGTCAACGTGTACCGGCTGATCACGCGGGGCACGCTCGAGGAGAAGATTTTGAGCTTGCAGAGGTTCAAGATTGATGTTGCCAGTACGGTCGTCAATCAGCAGAATGCTGGGCTGGCGACGATGGATACGGATCAGATTTTGGATCTGTTCAATCTGGGCGATACCGGGCCAGGGCTAATTACCGATGGCAAAGCCAAGGAGAATCTGGAAGGCCGCGAGGAGGACATGGTGGATGTCGAGACGGGCGACGTGCGCCAGCCGGGGAAGAAGGCGCCGTGGCTGGAGGGTCTGGGCGAGCTCTGGGACAACACCCAGTACGAGGAGAGCTTTGATCTGGATGGCTTCTTGAAGACCATGCAGTAGACGGGTGGTAACAGATGCGGGGATGTAGTTTTGGGATTGCTGAAGGATCCTATCCTGGACAGGGCTACTCCAGGATATGCGGTTCAGGGTCGGCTTGGCGTGACGGGCGTTGGGACAGCGAAAATGGGACTATCGTTGGATTGTATGATGTATCTGTATGGGAGGAGGGACGGGATACAGAGGGCTTGTATTATCACCCGGAGGGGTTTGGCAATGCCGAAAACAGACTTGCAGGACGACGAGTTGCCCTTCTTACACCTTCTGCTTGACCTTGTCCTTCCGTCGGCCTTCTTTGACTGCCCTGGCACTCCTGGTGACCTTGATCTCAAAACATGCCATCCAATCTGGCACTAAATTTAGCGTCCCCCGCAATTCCAGGCCAGCGGGAGGCCCCGCTCAGTGACGTTTCACTGGGCAGGGATGCCCCTGAACATGACGTCAACCCAAGAGACACCACCTGATCCACCTGCAAGCAGCTTGTTGATGAAGGTCCAGAGCAAGGTCGGTGACGATATCAACATGAATGAAGGAATCTGGCCCTGATACAAAAGATTGCGCATCTCGAAAGTCGGGGATGTAATAATTGGCAACGAGACAAGTGGAGTGACACAACTTGACCACCACAAGACCCTAGACTTTCGAATCAGTAATCAAGCTTGAGGTGGCATAACTGGTAAGTAGCTCTCTGCTATTGTTTACTATTCTAAACTGTAAAACCAGATGGAAAGTAAAGAACTAACCTTCGACCTGCCCTGCCTCAGAATCTCCTGCAATCATCGTCCGTACAGAATACGACCCTCACTCTTCAACCGACCACGAGTGGATGACGCGTCCTTCAAGACTGGCCCGTGTATGCGTCGTATCGATCCAACATAGAAATTGAACGACACCAGACCCTGAGGCCTCCTTTCACTTCCTCAAATCTTTCGTTGGAGATAAAAGCACCACATCAACACCCTTTGCACAACCACGCGACTACACCAGCGCTTCTTTACACTTACAACCAGATCCTCTCAACTCGGAGAACTGAACACGAGAAACGAAAATGTCCCACCACCAACCCTTCAAATCCCTCTCTCCCCTCTCCTGGGAAACCGACATTGCCCCGTCCTCCCCCTCCGACCTCGACGCCCTCATCTCCTCAACCCTCGCCGACGCCCAGCTCCTAATCGACTCCATCCCAACCGCAACACCACTTGCCACAACACGTAACACTCCCGGCCGCGCCCGCTCGCACACCGACTCCGCCGTGCGCCCTCACGACATTCCAACAGCAACAGGGACAGAAAAGGGGGCGAAGGGGGAACGAACAGCTGCGGACAAGGAAATACTTTCAAAGTTGACTCGCGACTGGAAAGACCTCAAGATCCCTGCCGGGGGCGGGAACAATCCGCATGGGATTGCGATGTACAAGCTTGGGGCGAAAGACGGCAAAGGGGCGTGGTTTGCACGACGCAGCCTACATCATCCCGCTGGGAGTAAAGAAATTGGTGGGGGTGGGTTTGAGAAGTGGGAGGCGGCGTTGCGGAGAGAGATGAGGGAGACTTTGGAGAGGGGGGGAAAGAAGGAGGGGGGCGCGGGGAATATTAGGGGGATCGGAGCGGAGAGGAGGGTTGGGGGGTGGGAGGGGGAGGTTGGGGGCGGGGAGGTATTTCATGTTTCGGCGAGGTTTCCTGGGCCGACGACGCCGAGGGATTTTGTGGCGTTGATTATGATGCCGAAGAAGGAGGAGAAAAGTGAAGAGGGTGGTGGAAGGAAGAGACAGCCGAGGCAGTTCATGATTGTATCGCGGCCGTGCGACCACCCGGACTGTCCCCCTAGGTCGGGGTTTATCCGCGGGACGTACGAGTCGGTCGAGCTGATTCGGGAGGTGCCCGTGGATAAGCCTTTGCGAAGGGTGCGGTCGTCAATCGATTTGAGTAGGGATGAGTTAAAGAGCGCGTTGAGTGGCAGGGGAGAACGGTTGGACAAGGAGGCGGTTCTCCGTGCCGCGAAGAAGGCCGTTAGAGAGGAAGCCGAGTCGGAGGGCGAGACAAGCAAGTCGGTGTCTTTTCGGGTGGGAGATAGCAGAGATGATGACACGGAGATGGCAATCGAGTGGTTGATGGTTACCAGAAGCGACCCTGGCGGTAGTGTGCCGCGGTTCATGGTTGAGAAGGGCACGCCGGGTGGAATCATTGGGGATGCTGGGAAGTTCCTCAAGTGGCTTGCATCGCAGAGTATAGAGGACCTGACAAAACCACAGGCAGAGGGGGCAGAGGAAACGAACGTTGGAGCACCAGAGCCCGATGAACAATCACGGGAGCTACCCACGACCACCTCTGCTGAACACCAGCTCCCAGACGATGAATCCGACGGCCAGCAGGAGATGCCACCCCCCAGCAACAGCGGCATTTACGGCCTTCTCACCAGCGCTCTCGGCATGGCCACTTCAGTAGTCGCCAGCAGGGTAGCCGCCTTTGCTCCGTCTTCCAGGGCTACCGACTCGGATATCAGCGACAGCGAAAGCGACCTCTCCGACGCCAGCTTCGCCTCCGCCCAAGAAAGCTCCGCCTCCCAAGGCGAGACTGCTCTCCCCAAAAGCACCACCACCGCCAACATCGACACCACCTCCGCAGCCGACGGCCTCTCCACCCGCTCCGTGCACTCAACCTTCTCTGAAGCCACTACCTCGCAGCCCCTCTCCCGCGAGCCAACCCCCTCAATTTCCCACGCTCAATCCCAGCACGAGAAAGAACTCAGCAAGCTCCAGCAACGGATGCGCAAAGCGCAGGAAAAGCTTGAGCGCGCCCAGGCAAAGCGGCGGGCTAAGCACAACGGCAACAACAACGGCGCCGGAACCGACGGCACAACAGACGTCCCCGATCCCGAAAAAGAAAAAGAAGACGACGCCCTCGCCAAACTGCGTGAGAAGCACGCGCGAGAGGTCGCGCGGCAGGAAGAGAAGTATCAGCGTGAGCTGCAGCGGCTCGCGGATAAGCGGGCCGCCGAGGAGCGGAAGGCTGAGGAGAGGCGGAAGAAGGCGCTTGAGAGGGAGGAGAAGGGGAATCTGGCGATGGAGCTGGAGAGGGTGAAGGCAGAGAGGGACGTGGCGAGGAAGGAGGTTGAGATGCTGCAGGAGCAGGTCGGGGAGTTGCAGGGGCAGAATACGAGGCTGGTTGTGAGGCTGGGGAGGGAGGGGGTGAATGTGGAGGAGGTTTTGAAGGGGCAGAGGGAGGGGAAGTAGGGGGGGTGTTTTTTTCCCTCGGTTGGGGAGTTGGAAGGGGGACGAATGGGGAACTGCGGGACGATGGCGTTGTTTTCAGTCTTTTTTCTTGATGTGTAACGGTAGCAGGCCCGGTTTTGTTGTTACCCCTATTTCTCGTTCTATACCAAAACATTGTTGAACCAACAGACCAATATCTTTTCCACGTGAACATCCCACCCCCTATCAAACTGCCAACCCGCCAACCCCTAACATTACTCATACAGAGCAAAACAACAAGCCAAAAATGAAAGATCAAATCAAAAGGAAAAAAAAAAGAATGATGCTGCCTTCTCCACTGCTTGTGATGGACGAGCTGGGAATCGAACCCAGGACCTTTCGCATACACCTAAGTATGCTAAGCGAACGCTCTACCAACTGAGCCACACGCCCCACTGTGGAGAGAGCAGTAGATGGAAGCCAGGGGCTGGGTGAAGGCTTTTGTGGTTCGTAATAAGAATTCAGTTGATGGAGAATTGTGGTTGTATTGATGCGCGTGGCGGATGGGGGAGTGGGAGTGGTTTGGTTATGTGGATGAGAGGAGAAGTGGTTGGCAGTACAAAGACGAGGGGTTGCGCAGCAAGACCCTGCAAATTCGGTAGGATTGTGAATTGGTTGGTAACTGAAAAGAATGAGATGTAGAAGTATATATTGATGTCGGGAAAGTACAATCTGATGTGAAGAGACATTATTACCCCAAAAAAAATAAAAAATCCAAAGACAGGAAACTAAATAACTCTTAGGAAAACCATCCAAACCCCTCTCCCTCTGCGTCTCATCTACCCACCCGCCCACTTAATGAAGCCACCACAATTCAAGACACCAGACTCCTCTTGTTTATCTTCTTCACCCAGGCCCAATGCTATGCCCGTGTGGCCCATGCCCCTCTAACCTGTTGCCTCTAGCAAGACATCTTGCTCCGTTTTATCTAGCCCCTCCACAGCTTCACACCTCTTACACCCTCCACCACCTCCAGGAAATGACAGTCTAAAACCAGCCATCAATGCAATCACCCCCTGTTAAAACAACAACCAACTTCAGTCTCTCATACTTAACGCTTGGAGCTCCGATGGCCCTTCTTCTTATCCTTCTCCTTCTCCTTCGCCGAATTCCCATCCACCACCAGCGGCACGCGGTCCTTCTTGAAACGCCCACCGCTCCCATCCACAACAACAGGCGGCCCCTCCTTCTCCTTCCTCGAGCTGCTGCTACCACCGCTGCTCCCACCCCCCAGCGTCATCATCCCCAAACCACCCGCCAACGCAGCGACTTCACCCCCATACTGCTGCTGCTGAACCACCGACCTCGAACCCGAAACCGCATGCCCCGACCTACCATTCCCCCCCTTCCCACCCTCCTCCCTCCTCCCACCACCACCACTCCCCTTGCCATGCCTGTCCCCACCCCCACCACCACCCGTACCCCTCCTCCCCGACTTCCCCCCACCTCCACTTCCACCATGCCCCTGCACATCAACCCTCTCACTAGTAAACCTAGCCTCCACCCTCCCCCTCCTCCCACCACTCCCACCCCCAACCTCCACCCCATTCATCGCGCTCACCGCGGCCGCAGCCAACTCCGCCGTGCGAAACGTCACCAGCGCATGCCCCTTGGGCCTGCCCTCTCTGTTAGTTGGGACAGAGACGGTTTCAATGTCACCCTGGTTGGAAGTGCCGATGCCGGTGTGCTGGGCAATGAGGGACCGCACGATTGATTCGGTGAGGGTGTCGCGCTCGAGGTCAGTCAGGATAATCTTGCGTTTTGTGGGGCAGATGGGGGGTGCTGGGAGGGTGTTGGTGTTGGAGTTGGGGGGGTAGGTGAGGAGGTGTTGGGGGTGGGGGTGGGTTTGGATTTGGGTGGTGAGGAGAGATGCCTCGGGGTAGGAGGTGGTGTAGCTATGGCTAGTGGCGGTGCTACTTCTGCGGTGGGGTTGTTGTTGTTGCGGGATGTGGTAGTTTGTGTAGGGTTGCGCCGCTGTTATGTCGTAGCCGGGGGCGGGAGGGAAGTAGGACATGGTGGTTCCGTAGGGGTATTGGGCTGGCATGGCGGTTGGGCTTGGCATGGTTTGGTAGACTGCCATCGCCTGCGGAGGGCCGGTGACGACTGATTGGGCATAACCGTGGGCCATGGTTGGGACCATCTGGTATGCCATGGTGTCGGGGTGGGCCATGGCCACGCTTGCTGGCGTCGCGTGGTACGCTTCGGCTGGGATATACTGCGGCGAGGTAGAGTGAGGCCACTGGATGTCCGACTGCGAGGTAAGATTGTAAGCTGAGCTGGAGCCTCCTTGGTCGCCCAAGAGCGGGCTTCCCGGTCCCGTCTGAGGATTCTGGTCATACGAGAGGCTGGCGTGGGGGCCGGGATTCTCGGGGTCGGGATATGTCCTCACTTCGTAGCACTCGTGAATATCACCGGCTGGGATCATGACCGGTGTCCACTGGTCCGAGTTCCTGCCATCCGCTTGAAGAGCGCGGTAGTCCAGCGTGGCGCCATCGAGATGCTCTGTTAAACATTGTTAGGACGGATGTGACAGACCTTAAGTTAACTATTGACTTACTCAACACCTTGTCGTAGTTTGCTCGTCCTCTCACCCGGACCCAGCCTCCCGTAGGGGAATAGACCTCGGCGTGATCGATCTCACAGACTTGCGACGCAAAGGCTTTGAGACCCTTCCATGTTGTATCATGGGCCAGCTGGGTGTTCAGTCAGCGTGAGAACTAGAGACAAACTTTATAGTAGGGTCTCGCTGACATTTCCGACCACAATGTAGTACAGGCCTGTCACCTCCCCGGGTGGTACCTGGCACGATTTCATGATCCGGGTCTGAGCCTGATAGTGAGAAGGCATTTTTGGCGTGTTGCTCGCACTGTCTTAGGGGTGGCCACTCTGATGGGTGAAAACAGAAGGGGGCGAGGCAGATACTTTAACAGCATCTGGCGTTGGTGAATTCACAGGTGTATATGAAGGCCGTTCAGTGCCAACATATGTCGAGAGGAGTACAATAGGTGGAGGTAAGCCCAGGCAGAGGATCAATGTCGGGTGTGTGAAGTCCGAGTCTCTCTGGGGCCGCGATTCTCACGACAAAGTCCGTAGATGACGTCGGTGACAAAGCAGGGGAGTCGCCAGACAGATCCTCGCACTGCTTCAGGATGAGGAATCTCTGAATCAGGAGCCTCGAACAAATGGGGATCAAAGGAGGAGTGGCGTAGATGGCAGATCGGCGGTATACTGTGTGGGAAAACAGAGAGCGGTTGAAGAATTTGAACGTGTTCTTGACCCCTGAGAGATGTCAAGGACCTAGTTGAAAAAGAAAGCGCCGTTTCCTGGGGGACCGTCCCTTTACCCCCAGCTGGCTCTGCCAAATAACCCTCGACCACGGCCCATGTCCACTCGGGAAGACTAAGCTGTGGGCTCCCAGGGGATCTGGGGGTTGCCGCAAACGACAACTCTATCACATTTGACTGCTTGACTTTGAGTCCCCAAGATGCAGAAAACCAGATTCGGCAGAGCAGGTAAGCCTCCGGCAGCGTGGTGGCTGTCCAAGCTGTGCAATGGCGGCCCATCCCGGAAGCGATATGCATCGAACGGCATGGTGATGGGGGGTGAGCACCGAGGACATTGGTACACTTTGTCCAAACATACCCCAGGCTGAGACCGCGGCCTACGGGCCGAGAAGACAAAGAGTACCCGAGAAGAGACAGAACGTTTGGAACGAAGCAACTCGTTGGCTGCTGCAAACACTTGTGGCGTTGACCAAACCCCCGCCCCATCACCCTGGTCAGTCCAATCAGCCGGATCAACCAGGGGGAAGGACCCGGGAGGAGGGACCGGGCCTTTAGCGCCATGAAGTGTGTTGACATGGTGGAGCATCCAGCAGGGCGAGCATGGGGTTGACGATGTCCTGTTTGTGTGATGGACACATCCACACATCGATTCGATGGTGCCATCGACTTTCTGCGGGGAACCGCTGGGCGTCGCCGAGTATGAACGTGGTGGAGGAATTCTGAGGTGGCACTCTCATACCTTGGACGCCACTTATGCCGCTTTCCTGTCGAGTCTTTGTCGGATCTGGGCGCGCATTTCTACGGGCCAGATAACCCCAAGGATAACGGCATTCACTGCAGGGAGACGCCCTGCGGGCACCCGAGACTTTTCAAGTCTGCAATCCCGGGGCCGTGGTCCGAGATGATGTTTGCGTTCGCCGGTGATGTTGTGTCAAAGCCAGGCGGGTAGATGTTGCGAGGTGAGGACACGATGTGGCTGGAGCGGCGCTGGCTTGAATGGCCAGCGGGCATCCCCCGAATCCCGTCAAAGGACCGAGACTGAAGGGGTGTGTGTTGTCGGGGAACGTTTGGAGCTGGGTGGTGTCCTAGGAAACGGCAGCATGCCGACTTGTCCGCTGACGAGCGGCCTAGAGGAGACAAACAGAAGCGAGACTCCTTCCAGAAGAAGCTTGGTAGAAAGGGATTGCTCAATCCTTCAACCCCCGACGATGTGGCCTTGTTTTGTTCCAACAGAACCAATCGAATTTCTCGATCTACAAGATCCTCGATCTTGAAGCGGTGACAATGGGCGCACTACCACCCCTGTCCTCGAAGCGAGAAAAAGTTAAAGACGAGAAAAGCAGTGAAAAAGCAAAAACATCGTCTGAAACGTCTTGCGGGGTTTCTGGCGCATTCTCTTGTTCCGTTGAACCGTGAAAGTTGAGTTGTTCGGCCCCCCAGCCTTTCCCATTAAGAGGCGGCTTGCATTTGTATGCCGACTGTCACCACAACATGTGGGCGGGCCAGTCGAGGTCAGCGGACGCTGAATCGTGTTCCGCGGCAGCCTTGACTCGGCAAGATCTGAGGGGTTCGCCGCCCATGTGTCCAGGCTTTCGTCCAGGTACGTCTCGAGAGTAGGATCAGGCTTTTGAGCCAGACCAAGCCACACACCTGATTCTCGAGACGGGTAGGTGCATCGCACGTTACCGCTTGTACACAAAAGTATCCTCGAGCTCACTGAGATCGTCGTCCTCTTCGAGTTCTGGGATTTCCTGCCTTTGCCTGGATGCCGGGACGAGCTCGAGAGGGGATTCTTCACGCCGCTCGCTTAGTAGCCTCGGTCCCGGGATGGCTGGGTCACCCCACGGGACCGGACCCCGATCCGGTTCGCAGAGACTTGCGAGGGCGTAATTCTGCGCGTCCGAGAAGAAAACGGAGGGGGTGTCTGAGGCCTCAAGCCCCAACCACTGAGCACGCGGCTTGCCACCCCCCTTGGCGGCAGGCAGGTGCTGGGCAAAGTCGACAGATCTCGGTCCTTCGGAGAGGGGATCCCAGACAAAGACTAGGCCATTGTATTGGTCACCCTCGCATTTGACGAGGAGGCTTTCCGGGATATGGGGATGCCAGAACAGGCCGGCCACATTGCCATGGAACAGCAGGACAGCACGCAGCTCTGCAACCTGCACGTCCCAGATCCAGATGGTGCTGGGGAAGTCGTCCAGTCGCGTGGCAACAAGGGCGGAGGATGGATCAAACACAAGCGAAGCGCATCCAGATCGATGCAGTGACTCTGAGTTGTCACGCGTAGCGGGCGCAGGGGATATCAGCTGCGTGGTCCGCAAGAAGGTGTGGATGACGGGCCCTGTCTGTGACACTCCAATTTGCTCTTGCCATACCTGATAGCCAATGTCAGTCGAGAAGGGAAACCGGAAGGAGGAATCCGCCACCCACCTGGAGTGTCTCTCGCGGGGCGAGGGTTCTTGGATGCCGCAGGCGCATCGTCTCCGTCACAGACGCCATGCTGAGGATGCAGACAGACCTGCTGAAGTCACCAATGGCGAGGTACCGGGCGTCCGGAGAGAATTGGACCGCCCTGATGCCTGCACCGAGGGCGAAGTCTCTGTCTTCTGGCGGAGGATTGGCCGGCCCCGACCAGGTCTTGAAGAGATGGCCATCAGAGGTATAGAAAGCGACCTTGTGGCCCTGGGCAGGCGAATCCCAAACGACGAGCCACCGCCCGTCAGGACTCCAGGCAAGCCCCTGAGCGTCGACGGTGTCTGGCGCCCAAGATCTGTGCAGTTCTCTTGTTGGATAGCTGTGGATGCTGACCATGTCCTTACCCGCGGCCCTTGTGAGGAGGGCGAGATGACGTGTCCCGGGTCGGAAGGAGAAGCACCTAGAAGCAGACGCAGCAGCGAAGCCCTTCGGGCTGCCAATTTCGGTCGCCTTGGACGTTGCGAGATCGAAGATGGAAAACTTGAGGCCGAATGGGGAAACGGCACAGATCTCGGCGTCCGAGGCGCCGAAGCCAATGTATACGGGCTTCGTGCCGGCAGCAGCATGGTTCCGAATGGTGGCGCTGAAGCTATCGTCTGCGGCCGAGACGACCCGCACCCGCTCTGCATCTGCGACGAGCAACAAGCGAGACGAGGGTGACCATTGGAAGCCGAGGACGGGGCCGGCGAAGTCCTGGCCCAGCTTGACTACATTGACCACATCGAGGCCGTAGAGGGCTCGCACATTGACAACAGAGGCAAAGACTGTAGCGATATACTTCCCATCAGGACTAGGAAGACAGTGAGGAGAGGCTGCTGGCCGTCAGCATGCCACATGACCACAAGTTTGTGTCGACATTTGGCGGACGCACACTTCAGGGGCTTTGAAAACTGCATGTTTGGTTTTGATGCAGGACACACCAACAGATGGAAGTCAGAATCTCAACCTGCAAGAGGGGGTACACCAGCAAAGGCAAGAATGGCGGGCCAATAAATGGGACCGAGAATGATTCGAATGATGGGAAAGTCGGAAATTTGCAACTGCTGCCTGCTGTTGTGCTGGAACTTTCTTTTCTGCGCCTTCCGCTTCGAATTGCACATCCAACCCGAAGCCTGAGTTGCGACTTCCAGTCCAGATACGGTCAGTGCGGGCAGCCTGGAAGGTGCAGGCTCAGAGTCAACAAATGCAACCAAGCCAAAAAAAAAAACCATGGTGGCTCGAGCTTCACCGAGGTGGCCAGCACAAAGACTGCCAGGTCAACAAGGCTGAAGCCTTCCGGTCTCCGCGGTCGACGGGGCCGTTGCCAAGGCGGCAACTTCCATTGGTCGGGGCTGAAGGTGAGCTTGGGCCCAGAGTTCTCGCCGAGTTCCGCCCCCGGCCACGATCTTGACCCACCGCTCCCGATGCTAGGCCGCCCGGATCCGCACTTGTCCGCGGAGACTTCAGGTCGCTTCCGCTCTGCTGACTCACCGACCCTAGCAATGGGAATTTGGAATCAATGTTATCGTGTCTTGCTGTCGACAACCATCCCCTCCACAGATTGCGACCCCGCGATCGGTGATGTCACCAATAGGGCGTATAAATTGAACACAGATAACCTCGACCTCTCCGCCATGTCCCGCCACTCCGGGGTGGCCACACAGTTCCCCTGAATCCATCGAAACGGTTAAATTACAACGACAGGCACCATGTCGGCGGCTGCACGCTGTGTCGCCCGCAACCTCCGGCCCGCGCTGCAGGTACAGGTACCACGAACTTCACGGGCAAATCGGGCTGTTTCGTCACAAGCGAGACTTCTCGCTTCGGCGGCCACTGCGAACACAGTACCGACAACAGAGCCGCCGCCACCAACAACAACGTCAGAACATCTCGCTGCCGCCCCCGAACAGACACTCCTAGGTCCCGAAGATGACGGCCCGGACCCGAATATCGCCCGCCCGGCCCTCACCTCCCGTCGGGACCGCATCCGGGACGCCAAGCCCTTCTCGGACTTCCTGACGGACACATTTAACCGCCAACACGACTACCTGCGCATCTCGGTAACCGAGCGGTGTAACCTGAGATGCGTGTACTGCATGCCCGAAGAGGGCGTGCCCCTGTCGCCACCAAAGGAGCTCCTGACGACCCCCGAGATCGTCATGCTCTCATCTGTCTTCGTCTCACAGGGCGTCACCAAGATCCGCCTAACTGGCGGCGAGCCGACAGTGAGGCGGGATATCGTGCCCCTGATGCAGAAAATCGGCGCATTAAGGACCCATGGGCTACGGGAACTGTGCCTGACGACCAACGGACTCTCCCTGCACCGCAAGCTAGAGCCCATGGTTGAGGCAGGGCTGACGGGCGTCAATCTCTCACTCGACACGCTGGACCCGTGGCAGTTCCAGCTCATGACGCGGCGGGCAGGGTTTAACGCCGTGCAGAAGACCATCGACCGCATATTTGAGCTGAACCGGGCGGGCGCCGGCATCAAGTTTAAGATCAACTGCGTGGTCATGCGCGGCCTCAACGACCGCGAGATTCTCCCGTTTGTTGAGTTGACGCGGGAGAAGGACGTTGAAGTGCGCTTCATCGAATACATGCCCTTTGACGGCAATAAGTGGAGCAAGGGCAAAATGTTCAGCTATCAGGAAATGCTAGAACTGATCCGGATACGGTACCCAGACCTGCAGAGGGCGGAAGGGCACAAAAATGACACGAGCAAGACGTTTCAGGTGCCTGGGTTTGTGGGAAAACTTGGGTTCATTACGAGCATGACACACAACTTCTGCGGCACGTGCAACAGACTGCGAATTACCGGCGACGGCAACCTCAAGGTGTGCCTGTTCGGCAACGCAGAGGTGTCTCTGCGAGACATTATCAGGGGGGTAAACAAGGGCGAGCCCATCGATGAGGCTGCGCTAGAAAGCTTGCGGCAGACTTCTTTGGAGAGGATGGAGATTCCCCCATCAGAAGGCTCTCAACCCCTGATGGTGCCCAACTCTGAGGAGCTACTCAACGTCATTGGGATGGCTGTCAAACGGAAGAAGGAGAAACACGCGGGCATCGGCGAGCTGGAACACATGAAGAACAGGCCGATGATATTGATTGGTGGGTGACAGCCTTCTTATGATTTTGTTGCTATGACATTTGCATCGAGCGGCGTTGGGGTTGCATGGCATGTTGGACATCGCATCTGCTGGGTATCTGGGATTTGGCATGAAACATAGGGCAGGCTAGCTAAGTAGAAATAGTAGATCCTTTAGCGACATCACACACTCAGTCTCGTTCCCCTCCGCGGTGGCATTCAACCGGCTTCTCTTCGACCCCCTTTCCACCCAGCAGACCCCTACCAATGTTTATCCCCCCTATTCCCACCAACCCAGGCCCCACTCACCTCCGGGCCTTCTCAACGACCACCCGTCTCCATTCCAACTCCAACAACCCCCAAACCCCAAAACTAACCCACGTCACCGCCTCCGGCTCAGCACACATGGTCTCCATTGCCGACAAGGCCCCCACAAAACGACTCGCCCAAGCAAAATGCACCGTGCGTTTCTCCTCGCCCGTCGCTCTCTCCCTCATCCGCGACAACACGAACAAGAAGGGCGACGTGCTCGGCGTGGCACGCATCGCAGGCATTATGGCGGCGAAGCGCACGGCGGATTTGATCCCTCTCTGTCATCCTGTGGGGATTACGCATGCTGAGGTTGTTCTTATCCCAAGAGAGGACAAGGGTGATATTGAGATTACGGCCAGCGTGTCGTGTGACGGCAAGACGGGGGTGGAGATGGAGGCGCTGACGGCTGCGAGCGTGGCGGCGCTGACGGTGTATGATATGTGCAAGGCGGTGGATAAGAGGATGGTGGTGGAGGGGTTGAGGGTGGTGTTAAAGGAGGGGGGAAAGAGTGGGCGGTGGATTGAGGGGGGGAGGGAGGGTGAATGAGGAGGGCTGTAGACGACCTGTGTTGGGTTTGGGGCGAGTGGTTAGATTCCTTGACTTCTCCCAGTTCTTGGGACTGTTGGCTGGGGCTTTGAGGATGGAGTGTTTACATGGAAAAGGGGCACCTGTAATTGAGATTCCAGGCCTCAACTCCAAGTTTCTCTTCCCTCTTCACTGTCTGATTCATAGTTCCATTTCACTATCCCGACCCTTTCCTCATCACTGGACCCCTCGCTTTTCCTCATTTCTTTGTTGCTTACAGTTCCTTTCTGTTTCGGGTGAACAGCCCTTCCTGGCTTGGGGGCCTGGCTAGAACTTCACGGGCAGTTGACTCAGACCTGACAAAGTGAGGAGGCAAAGAACAAGCGAGAAGTCTCAGGCCCCTTGAATCTGCCCCCCAACCACTCAGTCTCCCGGCAACCCCGGGATATCAGGCGGTGGGTTGAGAGGACAACCTTTCTGAGACAAAAAGGAACTTTGATGCCAATGCTCTTCTTCTTCCCAGCCTCCAGGATCTTGACAGGATTTTTCTTTCTCTAAAGCAAGAAGAAAACTCGCTTGTGTCAGAATGTCAACAAGAATCCTTGGATAGTGTCATGTCATTGGCTTTCTACAATTCGCTTGAGTTCGCTTCTTAGCCCCTAACTCGCCTGACAACCTCATCACCAACATCACGAACATCACCAACCACATCAACGTCGCTTGTGGATGGAGGCTCAACGGCACGACGACAAACGGTCCCTGGCCCGTGTTTTGCCGGCCGGCCACCGTTGACATGACGTAACGGAATCAACGGTCCCTCAGCCGGAGCCCACGCCGACGACAGGGCCCGACGACAAGCGCCCGCCGCCCTCCATCTTCCAATGGAAATCTGTCTCACCTCCCAGCCAATCATCACCCGGCGATAACCTCTTCTTCACCCCAGCCAATCATTGCCCCTCGGATTCTCCTCCACCAAACTGCTTCCTGCAATGGCACGTCTTGGCACCGCAACCCCTCAATCCGCTCACCTTTTGTTGCCGGCCCTCACCTTCCCCTCCGCTTTTGCGAGCGAGGGCGGCGGCGGGGCTTCCATCCCACTTCCGCTCCGCTCCGGCCCGTCTGCGGGCGGAATGAACTCTCATAATGAACGCTGAAAGGGGCAAAAACCAAAGGGCAAATAATTGGCCGTATTACACAACCAGAAAGGTGATCGATCCTATCAATGTCCGTCCCAACCGAATGGGCAATCGAGATCGGATAATTGCCACCACGCGAGAAAGGCAAGAAGGCAAACATGCCAGTTGGAAACCAATCACTTTCGTTTCACAGGGCCATGGGGATCAATGACGGGACTGGGGCGAATGGCGCTGCACGGCTGCCGCGGCGAAGGATGTCATTGAGGTGCCTGAATGAAACGAATGGTGATTCAACGGTTGGTTTCGTTTAGCTGCATAGTAGATATTCGCATAGAGAATTGCTGGGGTTGCCCCGATAGTTGCAATATTCCACGCTGAAGGGCACACCACTTACAGATTCCTCTGCGCAAGGGTAACTAACTTCTAAACCTGCCAGAAGTTTGTAATTGCTAAGTCGGTATATTTATAGAGGTATCATGAGATCTAACCCACCCGAGACCCTTCCCCATCCGAAACCGATCGCCCCCGGCAGCACCCAGCTGACATGTCGAACCTAGCCGTCGGCCGTTTCAAGCCGGGAGGGGTCCTGCAGGCGAGACCTTCCGGACCACATCTCTCTCTCCCTTCCCGAACCGCTTGTCGCCTAGATGGAACGCGGAGCCGGACGGCATCCCTTCCGGGCTCGCCAGCTTCGCCCATTGCCCGACCGAATTACACCGCCTAGCGCAGCCAAGCGGAGAGTGTATCCATCTGGCCTTGACTCGCAGGCAGCCCGGTGTGTCCCAGCATCAAGTCGATATGGAATGTCAAACATCCAAAGTTCTCAACGCTCCTCCGCTTACATCACTAGGCAGCAAGAGTTCTGCTTCTTGGCCGACTTGTAGAACATCTTGCTCTGGGCGCTGAGATCCGAGCTCTTGGCGACAAGGTCGTCGAGCTTCTCACCGCGTTGGAGAACCTAATTGCCCCATGTTAGCGTCCGGTTCCCTGAAAACCGCTCTCGTTAGACAGGGCGAGTATCCATACGCTATCAATCGCCTTGTGCAGCACAATCTTGGTCTCGTCCAGCTCCTGCTGGATCTTGGCGATGCTGTTCGCCTGGTTGGCGTCCTGGTAGTTGTTGATGAAGTCGTTGATGGCGGGGAACGAGACATCGCCGTCTTTGGTGGCGGCGCGGATGGTGGCCAGCGACACCTCGGACAGGAACTGGTCCATGAGCTTGGAGAGCACGCTGTGCGCCGCGATAGTCGGGTAGTCCTTGGTGATGACGACGCCGGCAACGCCTTCGGACCGGGCATAGCAGTGGACGACGTAGTCTAGGCCATGTGATGTAAGTGGGTGGGCGTTTAATGGGGGGGGGCTAGATTATGGCGTACCCTGCTCCTCAACGCTCTGCCTCTGGCCGGGCCCTGTCCGCTCGGCCACCGTCTTGCTGATCATGGTCATGAAGTTGCCATATTCGCCGCGGGTGAACCGCGAGAACTCGCTGAGCTCCTGCGCCGCACACAGCTGGAGTGCGGGCTTCTTGGTGTTGTCGAAGACCTGGGGGGCGGTCAGCCAAGAGCCCCTGAATGGTGGTGGGACATGTGCAAACGTACGCCGACGTGGTAGAGCTTCATTGTGTCGCTGGTATTGGTATGTGCGGGTGGTATTGGGGAAATGCGGCGCCGAGATCAACTTCGAGTGGAGCGCTTGCCGGCAAGCGGACGGATGCGAGGAGTGTCGGGGTCGGCGATGCAGTTCGGAGGTCCTCGGGGATGTGGGGCGATTCGGAGGGGGGTAGACGCCGGCTTGACCGTGGCTCGTGTTGGGGTTCGGTTTCGTGAATCCTTCGTCGGGGGTTGAGAGCGGTGATACCGAGAGGCCTCGTGGGAATTGTTCGCTGGCAAGAAGTGGTGGATACGCGATTGATATGTCGATGTCTTCGATGACTGCCTGGTCCTTGTTCACGAGTCCTATGTCATGGTCAGGAGCACATGGCGGTCCAGACATGGCACAGCCTTCCCCGGCCAAAGGATCTCCCGTCGCCGAGCCCATTCCAGGCCACCAGCCCGGAACGCCAAGACTGCCAAGCCCACCTCTGACCCGATATTTGCAAATTCCCGGGTCTAGGCGAGCCCCGATGCCGAAGGATGGAGTGACCTGCCCGAGGCTCCCGTCATCTTGGTCAGTCCGGGAAGAGTTCTGCACGCCGATGCTTCGACAGGACGAAGCCTTGTTGGTTATTAGCCAGCCCTGCCACCATCATGAATGCCTGATGGGTGTGTTAGGTAGCCGCTTCCCGAGTCAGCTCTGACTTGCAACACGCCAGCCTCGTGGCGGGAGGAGCCCTGAAAAGGAGTCGGAGGGGCAGGGGCAGGGTTCATGCATCAACAGAACGTGTCTGGGCAGTATTAGCGTGACTGTGGTTCGCGGCAGCACAGTGTCCTTGATTTCTCATGGGCACGGAGCACACCAGTGGACATTTGTGAGGTTGACGAGACATCTTCGGCCCTGCCATGGGCATGGTGAGGCGCTCAGGGGGATGGCTGGTGGTGGTGAAGGCTTCAGACCTGTCTAAGTGATAAGAAAGCACATGACCCCGATACTCGCCTATCGGACCCAGATCGCTGCCCAGATTGCTCTGTAGGTGCAGCGCGGAGCAGCATGAGAGCACTTGCCGTTCACGACGACACGGACAGGGAACAAGGGTCTCAGGGCGGATGTGCCTCCTTCCCGGTGCTTGCCTGCGGTTCCACCGCTCTTTTGCCCAGGCGAGCCAGGCCGAGATCTGGTGCTCCTAAGAGTCCAGAGTCCCAGCGAGCCAGCGTTGGATCCAGAAACAATGGGTCTCTTCTCATTCGTCGTGTGCTGGCCCACTCGTAATAAGAAAAGATAACACCCGCTGTTGTCATCTTCACATCTATCCCTCTCAGGAATCAAGTGCTGTGTTGTCGTCACTTTCAACTGCTATCGATAATCCACCCCATCTCCAGCCATGCAGAACTGAGTTGATCCAGACTCAGTTGCTGTGAGGGCCGACTTTCTACCAGAAATAGCTAAGCCAGCACTCACTCTCTCCACGAGTTACTCACCCGACGTCGGGACTTGCGCGGCTGCATCGCAACCTCGACTGTCTCGATTCGTTACCTCCGACAAACTCTTTCTTTGCCACTCCCTCTCCTTCCATCCGAGTGTTCTCGCCCGCGAAAACATTCCCGGTATAATTCGACCGTTTCCTTACCAACGGTCTTACTGTACTGCATCCTTTCGTTTTCCCGACCACCCGGGTGCGAACAGGGCTCTCCTCCGACTCGGCGCAAGCACTTGCCCTTTTGACCCCCACCCACTGCCTGTTTCAGACGCCGCCGCATTCTCGGAACCCTCACTTTCAAGATTGGGCGCACACGCCGCGATTCTCTCATGGCGACCGACTTCATCATGCCGCGCCTCCCAGGTCAGCAGCAACTGCCACACTATGCGCCGGCCCAGCAACCGCGCCAGCAGCCGCGCCAGCACCGGCAGCCGGCCTTCCAGCCCGCCCCGATCCCGACAGACTACCCCGCGTCCACACAGTTCAACTCGCCCGTCTCACCGCTCGGTACCCCGGGAAGCGTCTCACCCACCGCGTCCAAGAACTACATCACCCGCCAGATCCGGCCCATGTACGTTCCCGCAGTGCTCCGCCAGAACGAGTTTCCATCCAAAGTGATCCCAGCGCGGCCCAAGCCCGAGGATGAGGAAGACGATGACGTCCCCGAGGACGGCCTGCGCCCCAACAGCAGCTTCATGAACCTCAGCGGACTGGGTGCATTCGGCCGGCTGAGCAGACGGTCCACCGGCGACAGCGCCAAATGCGTCGACGGCAAGTGGGATCTCGACCAATTCCCCAAGCCCAATGGCGCACCCACCCGGAATCACTGGAAGGTAAGCTCTCCTAGCCCCCACGCACCACCGCCACGCTCAGATCAAACTAACCATAACCCCCTCACCAGCCCGACCAGGAATCGACCATGTGCGACCACGCGACCTGCAAGCGCTACTTCAGCTACTTCACCCGGCGCCACCACTGCCGCAAGTGCGGCAACATCTTCTGCGACCAGCACAGCGCCTTCGAGATCCCGCTCGACCAGGACGCCAACTTCAACCCGCGTGGCATCCCCAGCCGCGCCTGCGGCCACTGCTACGCCCAGTTCAAGGAGTGGCGGAGCCTCGCCATTGGCAGCAACAACGGCAGCCAGGAGTCTGGCGACATTTCCCCTGACGGCACCCGCCAACCCTCCAGGAGACTGGATACACCCAGCACGCCCGTATCGACGTCGCCGACAGCGGCCGGCGCGCTGGAAGGTGGCGTGCCGCTGCGTTCCCATCCCGAGGTGGCGCATAGCGTGCCGAGGGATTGGAATTGGAGTACTTTCTAAGCGGGTGGCGAACATGGCTGCCTATTTTCAACACATTATACCCCGAGCCTACCCGCAGGCAACAACAACATCCGGTCTTCGCCCGAAACCGGAAACAGGCTACAAAAAAAAAAAAAAGAAACGACAGGCCCGAAATGGTCAGTCAACAAAGCCGAGGACAGAGGAACACACCTAGACGGAAACAACACAGGGCGCGAGAGCATCATTGAGCGCGACCAGACGGACGGATGGACGAATAGAAAGACTACGGCATAGAATTGATTGGTTGGTTACACGGATGGAGGCGATATAGAAGGGCTACGCCCTGGACGGACGAGGGCAAGAGGAGGATATACCCTTGAGCATTTGGAAGGGTTGACTGGGGGAGGGAGAGGAGATGGATGAGCTTGCATTTTGCTGCAGGGTTTTGACTTGAAGCTGTCTACATATTTCCGGACAGAACTGTCGGCCTGAGTTGACTGGTTTGGTTCAAGTTGGGTGGTTGGTTTCTGAGCAGGCGTTGCGTGGAGCTGGCGTTGGGCGTACAGTGCAGTTCAGGTTCTAGTTTTCTCCTACACATGTAATGGGGAAATGGACGATGAGGAGGGGATGAAGCAAACGAGGGGTTGGGGATGGAAATGTGGCGGGTGGATCTGCTAGAGGGACTTTGATCGATGGGTGTTGGTTGTTGCTATCTACCTAGCCTATTTTTTTTTTCACTGGCACGACTTTTTATTGTAATGACGATTTCCTTCTAGAGAACTTTATCCTCGATGATGATGATGGGGTGCTGTGATGCTCGAGGGGTTGACATTTGGTAATGGCAAGGCTAAGTGAAGTTCATTGAGTCTGTGACGGTGATGTCAGCATTGTGGGGTCCAGATGGCAAATCTGTCTGGTACTCCTTGGGGTTCAGTCCTTGGTGTTGACGATCTTCAATGGTTTCTGGCACAGGGAATCCACATGGCACTAGAGGCGAAAATCCCTTTGCGCTCAATGTCATGGATGTGAGGCAGTTGGTTGTGTCGATCCAATTGTTTTGATCATTGATGTCTCTTCAATATGTCAAACCCAGCCATTCCATTCCGGCTTTTCCTCCTCCCCACCCACCAGCCAGCCTACCGAGTAACCCCTCTAATGAAATAGAAAAAAATCAGTACAAACGCAATGCAATGCAAAAACCGCTGCTCCGCCCGCCCCGACGCTGTGCCGCTCGTGACCCATTTCCCTTGATGTGCTTCGCCAGTATGTGTCTCCCGTTGAAACCACCCTTTTCTTCTCCTTTCCAGAATCGATCCTTTCTATGGATGCGCTCTTTGTAACTCTCTCGACGTCTATGCGTCTTTCGTGACCTCGTTTGCGGTTCATGAGTTTGGCTAGGCTCAGGAGTCGCCTGCCTTTTTGTATCCATTCCCTTTTGTAGTTCGGTCCCGAGATCGTGCCAGGGGACCTGCGGCCTCAACCGCTATGTACAGAGCTTGTTGTATCGGATATTGGGCGCCATGACGACGATCATCCCTTGCGACACGGCACTTACTGCCTGCTGCGGAGCACGCGGCCGTTGGCCTTCTTGCTGACGGAGGCAATGGCCTCCTCCTTGCTCTCACCATACACCTCGCGCTCAACGTTCTTGGCAGCCTCCCAGCCGGCCTTCTCGGCGACGTGGACGTTGCTGCTCAGGCGGCGAGTCTTGTTGGCCTGGTTGCCGCTGGTGCGGCGGAGGTAGCTGTCGATGAAGAAGGCGACGAAGAGGTAGGTCAGGGGCGCGAGGTAGATGACGTTAAGCCACACGCCGAAGGTCTGGCCGCTCGAGGTGAGGCAGGGCATCGTCTGGCTCGCGTACTCGCCCTTGTAGTCGCCGAGCTTGCCAGTGGCGGACTCGCTGCCGTTGGCAACGGAGGAGGCGGAAGACGAGGGAGAGTCGGTCTGCGAGGCGGAGATAACGGGGATGGTGTAGTTGAGGAAGGAGTAGATCATGGCGCTGGAGCCGCCGACGAGGAACTGAGTGATCTGCATCGAGGTCAAGGAGCGCTTGATGACCATGGGCACACGGACGTGGAGCGCGGTGAGGGTGTAGTAGGTGTACTAGGGAGTCTGGTCAGCGGCTGTGCTATTTCAAAGTCTGCAGGCAGAGAGTACTCACCATGATGGCGTGGATGAACGAGTTGAAGAAGCAGAAGATCCAGATGGGCACGGCCATGTAGCGCATACCAGCCCACATGCACATCATGGCACCGGCGTGGTGGTAGGTCTGCAGAGTCGAGCTGAGCTTGCCCTTGGCGAGGATGATCAGAGTGTCGAACACCTCGTAAAACTTGCTCAGGTAGAAGAGCCAGCCGTAGAAGGCGAGGCCCTCGTTCCACATACGGCCGGCGATGAGGCGGCTCGGGAAGCCATCCTCGCTCATGATCGCATCGGGTGAGTACGAGGTCCAAGAGTTGGTCTGCTCATCAAAAAAGGCGGCGTTACCCATGCCGGCAGGGCCATTAATCTGGCACATGGAGTCGAGGAAGCCGGCCATGCCCTGGGGCCCAAAGGGATTGACCATGACCCGGCGGAGGGTGTTGAGCATGCCCCACCACGTCCATGCTGAGTAGACGGCGAGGAAGATGTTGTGGGCGATGACGAAGAGGCGGAAACCGAGAGTCTTGCTGATGGCCCATGGCTTCTTGCCGGTGGACTTGTTGTAGACGTTGAGGGCCTTGGCGGTAACGGCATAGAGAACGGCGATGGTGATGGGCACCTTGGGGTCGAGGACGGCGCTGTAGATGTGGTCCGGGATGTCGACCGGGGGGGCGAAGCTGGTGCTGCCGGCCGGCGGCGGAGGGATCCAGCCCGACTTGCCGTTGGGCGGGAAGCGGAAGAGGGACGCTTGCGGCAGCGACACCTGGACTGATTGGAAGGCCATCGCTGCGTCTTCTGGGCTGATCAGGACGGAGAGATGAGGTTGTCGAGAAGACTCAAAGAGAGAAATGGCGTGGTGGAAGGGCAGGCGATCGGTTTTGTGAAAACAGAATCGAACTTTCCCAACGCTTTTCCCGCCAATCTGCACGTCACACTAGCCAGGGTGTGGCCTGTGGGCACTGTATTTGGGAGTTTGGGAGTCTGGGCTCGGGCGGGAGGCGTCCAGGCAGTGATCAGAGCTCGGGAGGAGTTCTCGGGAGCAGTGACAGAAATTGAGCCGAGACAAAGGAGGTGAGAGAAAGAAGAGAGAGGAAGAGCCAAGAGAGGCCGCCGCGAGGCAAAGGAGCTGCTCGAATTTGTTTATATGTACATTTTCACCCCTCGGCTGGAACCCTTCTCTTCAGCAGCCGGACCCATCCCGCAATCAGGGCGTCCAGAGTCTGTCCAGGGTCCTGTCTTAGGACGGTGAAGACTGCATCAGACGACGCAAAGCACAAACATCAAGGCCGGGCGTCCAACAAGAGGTCCACATGCGGCCCAGCGACATGGCGCATTTGCCATCAAAGACACCGAAAAGCTGCCTTCTCATTGGCCAACCGCCGGCTTGGCAGCGTCAACGTCTTTGTCGATGCCGATTCTCCCCAACGAGGCGAATCGATTCTGCACCGGCAACAGCGAGAAGGCGAGGTCGGGTTCGGCGGAATGCAGATTCTCAGCTGCCTCGAGCGGGTCCTCTCGGGCTGACGCCGAGGGAAGAGTGGGGATGCGCTGGGCCGTTCCGCAGGTCTGGGTTTGGTGGTTTGGCCACCGCCCTGGGGTCCCGGTCTGCGAACGCGCGACGGCGACCAGCAGCATGTCGTCGAGATGCGATGACAACAGTGTTTAGCACCTCTGCGGCTGTCACATGCGCCTGCGCCAGAGAAAAGAAATCGGAACAGAATGTTGGATCCATGTTCAGTCCGTGTTCGATCCACGCCGGCCCCAGTTAAGATCCATCAGGGGTTTGTCGGCCGAGGCTGGCCCCTCTTTCAGCGCGGAATACGGTCTGTTGATTGGCCAATTCGATTCAACAAAAATTAAAAAATTCCCACTTCTCCCCAACAGCCTCGAAAAGGCTGCCGCATTGCACAGCAGGTCCCGCTTCCCCGGGACTTGGATGTCTTGGCGTGCATTCTGGAAACCGCGCGCCTTGCGAACCTCGCGATCGAGATCTCCACACTTCACCGCCCGCGGACGCCGCTCGCCCGCACCACTGCGAATTCTCACACCTTCCGCTTTGGGCTGCTTCCAGTCCTCCTCAACAACTTTTGACTGCATGTGACAATCCGGACTTGACCTTCGGGAGCTTGTGGGTTCGGCCGGCCTCGTGCCCGGAGAATGGCTCCTTGAAGATTTTCTCCGTCTCCCGTGTGGCGGCCGGCGTCGTTGCTGCTCTGGCGGGTCTTCCAACCCCGCGGAGCCCGAGCCGGCGAAGCTCATGGGGGTTGCGGGGCCTGAGGATCCCACCGCCACCGGCCTAGCTCCACACTGCTTCCGACCTCCCCGAGCATCAGTTAGGAGAGAGATTTGGCAGATCCAACAGCAAACACAACATATTCCACTGGGAAACCAGAAGGATATCATTTTTATCCGTGGAAGTGGCCTCATTGCGGATGCTGATTGGTTCAGACCTGGGTCAACAATCAGAAAGGGCAAGTGATGATCAGGTGTTTTGACTTACACACTACACCAACGACACCCAGTGGCACTCTGTTGGGTTGACAAAACACTTATCAGAGAACTCTGTTGTTGAAGTCGCTTGAACCTCTCCATGTGTACACAGTACAGAGTAGGATCTTTGATCACAACATCCCTTGGGCCTGGCATGTGAATGAGGTGGCACAATATGCTCGGGAGAAAACGGGGGCGCGTGCCTCAACCGTAAACCCTTCATCGGGGAGAGGGATGGGTATCGAGTAGGTGTGGTTGCGACCAAAGATAACGAGTCCAACCACCAGTCGCGGCGCTCAACCTTATCGACATGTTGCATTTCTGTGTCTGGGCCTCAATCCTGTGTTGCACTGACAGCAGAGCTCCGGGCAAGAGCGTCTCTTTTCGCTAGCTGCCAGCATATGATCTCATTGTTCGATGTCAGTGGTTGACATCATGGGCACCGCGGCCGTACCTGAGTTTTAAACGGCATGGGAATTAGAGGGTTGTTGACAGGGGAGGCTCATCGAGAAAGCCGTCGTATGTTTGTTTTCCCATCTACTTCAACCCTTCTTCCCCCGTTCAGTTGGCTGTCAAGTCTGATAAGAATCCTACCTTCAGAACTGAGAAATGGTTGCTAAGCGAAGGTTTGATTCGAGTTCAAGTGATTGGACGTTCTTTTCCCACTGCCACCATGCGGCCCTCAATACATCGGCGGCTCATCCTTTGGAGAATTTAGAAGAGTCGTTGGTTGGCCGTTCTCTCGGTTTGTTGGGTTTGAACAACTCAAGGGGGAAAACGAATCTTCCTGGTCCAACTAATAACTAAATCGGAATATCACTAGGAGGAGAAGATGGAGCAATTATTGCCTGCTAGGCTGCTCACGACATCTTCGGTACCAGTTAAAAGGCAGAAACCTGATATGTGGCAGACCATGGCCATTTTCATCTCTATGAGCAGATTCAAGCCTAGGGTAACAAATCT
The DNA here is from genome assembly GCA_004802645.1 of Amesomyces nigricolor. Classification (NCBI taxonomy): domain Eukaryota; kingdom Fungi; phylum Ascomycota; class Sordariomycetes; order Sordariales; family Chaetomiaceae; genus Amesomyces; species Amesomyces nigricolor. The sequence continues at coordinate 1,521,352 of SRKS01000004.1, forward strand.
TAAAATTTGAACGGAACTGTCAGTCCTCTGACAAGACACCTTGCCTCCACCGCCAGCTCTCAAGAGACCCATCCCATCACTACATCGTCTTTGATGAACCCAAGGCTGTTGCCTGAAACTTATATGGCTCCTCAGCCTCACGACTAGTACTCGGGCCTGACTGATACCAGCGGTGTTCGGCGCTCCTCGGGACATCGGAAGTCGACGGATAAAGAACCCGTCAGGAGACGAGCAGCAATTTCGATATGAAGAAAGTGAAGTCACTCCATCGGCGAGGGGACAATGAAGCCCATGATACTTGACCAATCCAGGGGTCTGACAGGGCTGGATGACGCGCGCGCTAATTCAGATCAGAACCGCCAAGATAGCCATCTCCCGCGTCTCAATAACATCCCTCGACTTCATTGCAAAGTAGCAGCAGCAGCCATGCTGCATGCAAGCCGACTTCTCGAGTCTCGGGGGTCGAAGTTGAGTATCTCCGAGGGGGAAGAGCAGCCTCGAAAGCAAAGAATGCGACTAGAAATTCGATAGCGGAAGGCCTTTTGCCGCGAACCTCGATCAGAGGACTACATCAGATCAGGAACTCATAACCGGTTTCGGAGCCGAGATGGAGGGGTTTTCGTGACGCCCAGCCGCTGCCCCGCGTTCAATTGATGAAGTTGCATGTTGAAATTGCCCCGCGTTTGACGCATTGCAGGAATTCCAGCAGGCACGACAACCACTGGTGACTCAAGGATAGCCCCACCAAAGGACCCCGCGCAGCGTATCGCCTTGGAAAGACTGCTTGAAACTTTGCAACAAAATTTTCTCCGTGACCTGCGCGGATTGCGATTGAGACTGCTTCCTTGCCGTTTTTGGCTCTTTTCGACTATGGCGACTATCATTCTGGGCTCACAATGGGGTAGGTTTTGTTTGGTGGTGGAAACTCTTTCGAGGATGGTGGCACTGACCCGAGATTTTGTGATCAGGGGATGAGGGCAAGGGAAAGCTCAGCGATATCCTGTGCCAAAAGGCGCGCGTTTGCGCCCGCGCTGCCGGCGGCCACAATGCCGGCCACTCGGTCGTGTACGTTCCCGGTGTGATATCTCAATGTTGTACGAGGCTAATTGACCGTGTCTGCAGTGCCAATGGCGTGTCCTACGAGTACGACATCGCCGAATCTAGTCTCTGAACCCCTCGTTGACCTAACGTCTCACCAGCTTCCATCTGCTGCCCTCGGGCCTCGTTAACCCGAACTGCACCAATTTGATCGGCTCCGGCGTCGTCTTCAACGTCCAGGCCTTCTTCAAGGAGCTTGCCGCCCTCGAGGCTAAGGGTCTCTCCCACGCGCGCAAGAACCTTCTCGTCAGCGACCGCGCCCAGGTCAACCTCGAACTGCACGCCCGCGTCGACGGCCTGGAGGAGAAGGAGCTGGCTGGCAAGAAGATTGGCACCACCGGCCGTGGCATCGGCCCCTCGTACGCCAACAAGGCCGCCCGCAACGGCATTCGCATCCACGAGATCTTCGACCAGGAGCACTTCGAGGCCAAGCTGCGCAAGCTCGCCGCCGGTTACAAGAAGCGCTTCGGCGACCTGCTCGAGTACGATGTGGAGGAGGAGGTTGCGCGCTTCCGGGAGTACCGCAAGCAGCTCCCTGAGTTTGTCGTCGACGCTGTTAGCTACATGCAGGCGGCCCAGGCGAGCGGCACCGACATCCTGATCGAGGGCGCCAACGCCCTGATGCTGGATATCGACTACGGCACATACCCCTTTGTCACCAGCAGCAACACTGGGCTTGGTGGTGTCATTACCGGGTTGGCCGTCAACCCCAGGAAGATCAAGGAGATCATTGGGTGAGTCTCAGGTCCCGGTTGCGTTTGTGGATGTTTACTAACCCCTGACCAGCGTTGCCAAGGCGTACACAGTATGTTTTAGCTCTAGTTACCGGCGAGCCCACCACTAACACCGTGCAGACAAGAGTTGGCGAGGGTATCTTTAAGTCAGAGGACGTTGGCGAGGACGGCCAAAAACTGCAGGAGATTGGCCGCGAATGGGGCGTCTCCACTGGCAGGAAACGGAGATGCGGCTGGCTCGACCTTGTCGTGCTGAAGTACTCGGCCGCGGTCAACTACTACACCGCCTGGAACCTGACCAGTACGTCCACCAGAAAAGAACTGGAGTATCATGGTGAGATGCTGACCAAAACTGCACAGAGCTCGACGTGCTTGATACCTTCAAGACCCTCAAGGTCGCTGTTGCGTACAAGGACCCCGAGACTGGCAAGGAGCTTGACTACTTCCCGGCTGACCTTAACTACCTCGAGAAGTGCGAGGTCGTCTACAAGGAGTTTGAGGGCTGGCAGTCGGCGACGACGGCGGTCAAGAAATTCGTATGTTTACCTAGTTATGAGGATGCTTGAGTAGTTGCTAACACCATGTAGGAGGACCTGCCGGCGCAAGCACAGGCGTACGTCAAGTTTGTGGAGGAGTTCACTGGCGTCCCCGTCAAGTGGATTGGGACTGGCCGTAAGTCACCCTTATTCTGTATCTCTCGTTTGGGATCAATGCCTGCTGGTTTCCATAATACTGACCTGGACACTCAGCGGCGCGTGACGACATGATCTACCTTTAAGGGGTAACTCCCTTTCCTGGGACACGAACGAGCAGCACCAAGTGCCTGTTGGCATTGAGCTCGATATTGCATTGATTTTTTTGAGTTTGGGCGTTGTGGCATACATCTGCTTGGACTTTTGCAAAGACACGACATAGAAACCCACCACCAAACCCGACGAACAACAACACCACATCTGACAAGGGAGGATGACCGCATACGGATGGAATCCCGCTGACGAAGACATATGTGTTTGGAGGAGGATCGGAGGATATTCCTCGACAAAACACCATAAAGTTGGCACGGTAGCGTAGATTTAATAGACTTGCTTGCTTTAGGTCAACGGACCCTTCTTTGCTCTGTGCTGTTAGTGGAGATGGATGGCTCCGAGTCTCTTCCTGCCCTATCACTACTAACCCTAACCCTTCATCTGACAATGACTGATTGACAGTTGTCGCGCGATTTCTACCAGCTGTCAAAGTCTGCTCCGCCAAAGCGACCTCCATCAGAAATTTTCGTGCAACTTTTCTCCTGGACAAGCATGGAGGTTGCACAACCCAACGACAACAACAACAAGGGTCTGTCGCCGTGTTATGACGGCTCGAGAGAGGAACAGACTGACTTTCCCGCCACCGGCTTGCGGATCATATACTGATCTGCTTAATCTGACCGTTCCAGCGTCAGAGCCACCTGGGCGAGGGCCAAGTCGTTTCTTGTCTCTCCGAAGTCCTGTCGCCCTGTCTGGGCTGGAGGCAGCTTCTGCTTCCCAACGCTTTGTTATTCTGTGGTGTTCCTCAACCCCCTTTTCTTTTCTCCTTCATCACACCGTCTTCTGCCTGATTCGCTCAGCCATCGTGCCCCACGGCTGTTCTTGAGCCAGGATGCGCGCTCTCCCTTCTCTTGAGGTGGAGGGCAGCGTATTAGACTAGACCGACGCAATGCTTTTTGAGTACGGGACCTTCTCTCTGTTCGATGGAGGAAATTCGTAATTTATCTGTTGCTACATCCTTTGCTTTTGCTTTTCAGCTTTGTACCTGGTAGATATTCATCGGACATACGGTCCTTACAATATCAAGATGGATGTAGTTGCTGCGGTCCTTGGAGTTTGGCACTTGCACATATTTGTCAGGCCGTGTCTCCCTTGCCTGCCGAACTCACCATCGCCAAAAAATGAGCAGGTTCTCCCACTCCCCCATGGTCTTGCCGCCGAGCAGGGGCAGGAGGTCGACGGCACGCCCTGGGGACCATGACAGATGACTGCGCATCAAAGCTTCTCAATTCGACAAGATAAAAGACAAGCCGTCGCTATGCAACCGCACAATTACTATTACTACAACCCGTAATGCTGGTGGTTCCCCAATGCATCCCATCCATCTATTTATCCAGCCGCTGTCAAACCAGTTAAGACCAAAATCAAAAATGCGCCTTCATCCTCTCCCCGACTCTCCTCTGCTCCTCCGCACAACTCCCACAATACCCCGCAAACCACGCCCTCAACCTCTCCTTCCTCTCCGCATCCTCACTCTCCGCCTCTCCACCCTCTCCATCCTGCATCACAACCTGCTGCCCCTGCCCCCTCTTCTTCTTCCCCTCCCCACCCCGATTATCATTCCCAACCAACATCTCTCTAACCCTCTCACACCTCGCCATCTCTCCATCTAACCACGCCTCCCACTCGCCCTGCAACATCTCCCACTCAATCTTGTTCACTACACGCATTGCCACGAGTAAGTCATGGCGGTAGGCGCCCATGCGCTGGCGCACACGCCTCAGGCGCCGTGCAGCCACCTGGCTTGTGGCAGATGTTGACAGGGAGGGGGAAGAGGCGGGGGGGTGGCGTCTTGATAGGGGGCGTCGAGGCTTGTGGTGGTGGAGTTGATTAAGGTTTGGAAGGTTGTGTAGCTGAGTAGCAGTCAGTAGGCAGATAGAGAGGAAGCAGGGAAGGGGAAAACTGACCATTGACTCTCCCCCGGATGCGGCAACCCCTCGGCAGCCGCCGCCTCCTCCAGGTCCGCCAAATAAATCGCCTTGCTCATCATGAGATTCGGCCCAACCCCAAGCCGATTCATATACCTTGCCGACTTGCGCTCGACCCACCACGTCGCACTCCCCTGCGACACCACCACCAAGTTATACGCGGCACTCACCGCCAACAACACCAAAATCACCCTATTCGCCGTCACAACATGGAACACCTTCCTCACCGCCGCAAACACCCACATCATAACACTGGTAATCACACTTTCCATAAACGACCGCCCAGAGTCCAGCATCATATCCGTCAACGTGCGCGGCCGCACAGCCGACGCATAAGCCGGCGCAGCACCGGCGCGCTGCTGCTGCTCGGTAGGCGCCGCCGTCTCGGGCGAGAACACGACGACCTGGGTCTGCTGCCCGACGTTGCCATAGACCTGGATCGCGCGTTTGGTGCGGGAGTGGGAGCCCAGCTTGCGCACCTGGTCGGTGGCGACCTCGGCAAGCTCGTCGGCGTCGTTGGCCGCGTCGTCGAGGGCCTGGCGCTGGACGAGGTTCTTTGCGAAGGCCGGCGTGGTGGACCAGTCGGCTTTGGTGTAGATAGCGAGTTTGCACTTGGATTTGGCGAGGTGCGTGATGACGACTTTGGTGACGAGTTTGAAGGCTTGCGAATGCGGGAGGTGCCACGGGGTGCGCGTGTGCGTGACGACGTAGGTGATGTGGTCGTTGAAGATGTCGATGGTTTGGGTGTCGGCTACGTCGCCGGGCTTCTTGCGGCCGAGCATGTCGACGTATTCGACCTTGAAGCGGAACTGCCGGCGCATGCGGCCGTGGTCTTGGAGTTCCCAGGGCCCCTGTGCGATCTCCTTGGCGCCGCGCTCGAAGTAGAGCTTGGGGAAGATGAAGCTCTTGTCGCCGAAGAGGACGTGGAAGCACGACTTGGCGCTGATCTCAAAGTGCCGCTCGGCCACGCTCTTGCCCATGTCCTCCGGCTCGTAGACTACCGGGTGGGCGGGGAGTTGAAACTTGGGCTTCTTTAGGCCGCGGGTGTGATACTTGCTGTGAGGGAGATGTGCTCTCCTCGATACAGGCCGGCCGAAGAATGTCCTATCGTCCGCAGGGGTGGCAGACGACACCTCTTCCCAGCTGTCAACGCTGGGGCTCCGCTTGTCGTCTGACTCCTTGTTCAAGTTGGCTAGTGCCGCAATGATCTCGGACAGCTCCATGGGCTCCGCAGCTTGGAGGTCGTCAACCAGGAGGTTGAGGCGGGACTGCAGCAGCGAGAAGTCCTCCAGGAACACCTTGATGGTGATGCGTGAGTACATGATATCTGGCATCTCCTGATTTAGATGCAGATAGATGAAGTCACAGTCGCGGCCCGGCGCAGCCGTCAGCTCGGCGATGCTGTCAAGGTTGATGGCGTACGCTACCACCAAGTCCATCTGGTGTCCGTAGAAGTACATGCGGTCCGGTGTGACAAAGACTCGCCCATTGCCAGCCATGCCTCCCTCCTTGCCCCCAGTGGTGGAGCTGGCCCAGGCGGCATTGAAGACCAGCACGGGCTTATCAACCACAGGTGCCGTCGGGAAGAGCAACCTGAACTGGGCATATTGCGCTCGGAGCTCAGGCGGGTAATTCAACGGGATCTCATCCGACGGCGCATTCTCCCGGGCTTTCGCAACGCTGGCATCCACACTGACCGTCTTCCTGTGCAAGCTTCCCGCAGCAGCTGTCGCATCGAGAGAAGGCGTCCGTGCCTTGGCAGTGGCCACAAAAGGATCGGTCATGTCTGGCTTGGGAGTGTTCGGCGTCGACGGGCTGGGGCAATACACGGTGTACGGACTGCTGCCCCAATAGTTGGCCAGCACTGCGCTCGGCAAGGCGCGAGCAGCTGCATTGGCGCTTGCCAGGATCGCGATCCTGCTCAGGTTTGTGGCGATGGGCGGTTTTGCAAGAGTGGGAGGAGCCAGACTTCCCGGACGATAGTCAAGCAGGGGGTTAGACAGGCGAAGCTGAGGAGGCTGTCCGGTCTGGGGAGACGCCGTCGCGGTCGAGATGAGCCCTGCCGCAGTTGTAGTAGACGGGTCGATCGAGCCCAGAAACGTAGACTTGCGATGCAAGTCCAGCTTTTGCATGATACGGGCAGCGTGCTCGCGCCCGCTCTCGCCATCCTCGCGGCCAAGGTGTGTCGTAATAGCCCGGCGAGGAGGAGCATCAAAGCTCGCGCGAACCAAGCCCCCGTCCTGGCCCGGAACAGGAAGGGTACCTTTGTTCTCCGAGGGACCGCCAGCCTCGTCAAGGCTGTCGAGGATCTTGGCCGAGAACTCAGGAATAGACGGAGGAGTAATAGAAAATGCCGGATCAGCACTCCCAGCGAGCACGCTCGAGTCACGGCCCATACTAGCCTCAATGGCCTTCTTCTTGGCCACTTCAAACACCTCCAGCCACTCAATCAGCTCGGCCTGTGTCTCGGCCTGGAGCATAATAGTCTGGGTCTTGGTCTTGATCTCAAAGCAGAACCGGCGTTCTTCCTGGACTGCCGGCCTCGCGCTGCACAACAAGACACCAATCTCGTCGCCCTGTAACACGCCCTGCGGACCCTGCACCAACCACCCAAAGATGCCATCGCGGCAATAGTACCATCTCCTCACCCACGTTGTCCGAACTGGCTTCCCAGCCGTCACCCGCAGGAACAGCCACCCCTGCTTCTCCGAGATGACCGCGACCTGGTCCTTCCTCTGCATGCTCATCGGCCCCTTGGACCCGAGATACGGCACCGTTGAGATACTGTAATCCTCCAGTTCCCTCGACGGCTTACACGCCGCCAGCGTACTCTCGCCAATCTCCCTCCTCGCGATCTGCAGCTCCCGTCTAAACACCCCCTCAGCCATCTCCATCTCCCTCGCCCACCCCCTTATCCTCTCCAAATCCTCCCCCCACTCGCTCTGCCCCACAACCCCCGTCGTCTCCCTCGCCCTCCTCATCTCCCTCCCCACGTCCGCGCACACCCGCACCAGTAGCCTGTCCAGCCCTGCGCGGACCTGCGGCGCCATTTGGCAGTAGTCGAGGCTGGCCTTGAGGTACGCGCGGCGGGTCTCGAACACGGCGAACGCGTCCTCGCGCAGCGCGCTGGGCTCCTTGGTCTTGCTCTGCCCCACGTAGCGCGCGAGCGTGCCGTCGAAGGTCTTCTGCGCGGCATCCATGGCGCGGCGCGTCTCGCGGAAGATGCGCAATTCATTTGACAGAAATGCGCGGATCGGGTCGACGCTTGTCGGCTCGAGGCGGCGCACGACGCCGAGGATGCCGGTCCACCATTCGCGGGCGCCGTCGCCGGCGCGGCGCAGTGCGGGGAGTGTGTAATCGGCATCGAGCACGGGCGAGTCGGCGGGGGAGGCGATGGCGGGCGGGGAGATGCGCGCGAGATAGGCGTGGACTGATTCTTCGAGGGAGAGGACGTCGTGGACGAGCTTTGAGGTGCTGCGCGCGTAGCTGTCGAGCCAGCGCTCGATGGCGTCGAGCTGGTCGGAGAAGTGCACGGCGGTCGCGCGGAAGGTGGGTGAGTCGAGCGCGGCTTCGTTGAGGGTTACGGGGATGGCTGGGTTGGCAACGGACGGTCGGGAGGACGGTTGTCGTGGCTGTTGGGAAGGTCGGGACGCGGGCGGGTGTTGAGATTGGGGTGCCTGGCCTGGGGCGGCAGACGACGGCAAGTTCGGCATCGTGGCGGAGGGCTTCAGAGCAGCTGCCGGGGGCAGCGCTGGTTCGTTCATCTTGGAGCCGGCTTCGATCTGAGTTCGGGTCTGGTTTCTGAGGTTGGATGCTTTGTGTGTTGCGTGCAAGAGGTCAACTTGATCAACTTGCTACCCCTGAGTGACCCGGCTGTCGTTGCTGACAAGTGAAGGTGCTGTGTATGTCGCGACCGCTAACAACCGTTTGTAAGAAACCCCCTGGATCACCGGCGTCTTCCCATTGTCGGAGAAGCTGGGGAAGCCGATATGAACTGGTTGTCAGCAGCAATGGGCAGGTCGTCGCGAGATGTGTGGTTGGGAGCTGCTGTTTCGGTCGTCGTCTTGTTGGTCGCTTGGCTCCAATGACGTTGTGTTTCAGGTCAGAGCAGCCAGCGGCTGGTGAGCTGCAGGTCCGCTAACCGCTGCCGAGACAGTGCTGTGGGTCAGAGCCATGCTGCTGAAAGGGGTGCTCGATGAATACTATGCGCACTGTATCGCACTGTGCATTCGACTCCTTTTCAGGTTCACACATCACCAACCACTTCCACGTTTGAGTTGGAGACAACAACTGAATGTATTTGTTATCACAATCACCCTTCTCCCTTCTTCCTCAGGCAAAGCTTAACATCTCACATTGCTCATGTCTACTGAGGACGAGATCATAGAGCCAACACTCGCTTCCGAAGTGAGAGAAGGAAACCCAAAACCAACAAGTCTCTAGCAACCTTCTCACACACACTCCAATACTAGCAAATATCTGAATGGCTTCATTGTATGTATGCGCGCTACCTAAGGTAAGGGTAGGTTACCTCAGCGCCCCCTATCTCCCACCCCCATCCCGTCCCTCCAACTCACTATCATCATCACCACCACCACCATCAAAAGGCATACCAACACCCCTAACAAACAACCCGTTGAAAAACTCCAGCATTAACAAAGTCTACAAACACAAACATGTACTTTTCTACTCCATGCTCATTATTGCTCATCCCATTCCACCTCCTCATACCCTTCCTTTCCTCCTCCTTCCCCTATCCCCCAACCTCTATGGACATGTCCTCATAATCCATCCCCGCATCATTGACCCTCTTCCCAATGCACCCTCCACCGATCCATTTCACCAGTTGCCACCCACCCTTCCTCAGAGGACAAGCTGGTTCCGCCAGCCGCAACCCAATGCTCGATGGATTGATTCCATGCAGTCAGCAGTAGTTGGTATGTACCGAGGACAGCGTCGTTTGGTAATACGCTCCGTCCTCTGAAAGCATCTCTCTATGTGTGACTCTCCCCCCATCAAGGACAGGCCATACAATGCAATTCCTCACTAACCCACTGAAAGCGAAGAATGCACGCATAGCCACGGAGGATGAAAAGGAGGGGAAACAAAGAATTGACAGCACAAAAACAAAATTAACCACCAGCCCAAGTCATGGCCCTCCAAGGCCCTCAACAATCAATCCCCCTCCAACCTCGCAATCCATCCACTCCCATCCTTCTTCCTCACACCCAATTCACCCACCTCCATTGCATCCTCCCTCACCCTCCGCCGCAAAGACCCCCTCGCCAAATCTCTCTCCCCATTCCCACCACAACCACTCTCTCCAAACCGCGACACAGCCCCGCCCTAGCGGCGCTGCTCCTTCCCGGCCACCCTATCCTCCTCTCCCCCGCCAACATAAATCTCCGCCACCTTATCACTCGCCCCATCATTCACCTCATCACCATCCTCCCCACCAACCCCCGGCGGCGGCACGCTATGAATCTGCTGCTTGACCCACGTCTCGGCCGCAATCCGGCTCATATAATCCTGCGTCTCCGCCGACGGCGGCGGCACCTCATCATCATCCTCATAAGCCGGGAGGAAGTGCGGTTCCATAACCGGCTCGACGAACCCACCGCCCGAGCCAGGCTCGCGGCCGTTGAGGAACAGGTGCTCCATCATGTCCGCGTCCTCAGCAGCAGCAGGGCCGCTGGGGCGGTCAAAGATGTCGTCGGTGCTGTTGTTGTCGACTGAGGAGTTATCGTTCTGGGCGACGTCGCTGGCCATGTCCGAGACGGCCTTGCTGTTGGTGTTGCGGAGGTTGTCGAAGCTCCAGTTGGCAGGGCCGATGACGGAGGTCATGCTAGTCATGGCGGCGTTGTCGTAGTCGGGGAGGCCGATGGCCTCGTCATCGAAGTCGCCCTCGATGGAGTTGTGCAGGGTGGTGTTGTTGTATGTCGAAAGCTGCTGGCCGCCCATGGCGGTATCGGCGGCGGCGTCGTTGGGCCCTGCGCGCCCTCGCGGCTGCTCGTCCTCGCCTCTAGCCCGGGGACGAGTGGGTTGAGGGCGAATGTGATCTGCTCCGGCTGAAGCGCTCGGCGATCCACGCTGGGAGGAGCCTTGGCCGAGACGCTGACCTTCCCCCGAATCCGACATGTCTTCATCGTGGGCGTTGTTGTAGCGGTCGAAGATTTCCTGGAACTTCGGGCCGCCGAGCGGAGCAGATGACCGACGACGGTAGAAGAGCAGGTAGGCAGCGGAGGACACGACCCTGCCGGTATCGTGCAACTTCGACACTTGGGCGTCTAGAAATTGTGTCAGTAACTAGGCAGACCCTAAAGTTGAGCAGTCATCAACTCACCGTTGTACTCATACCACTCGCCATCAACGAAGTTCTTGGCAAAGGCCGTGTAGTGACCACCACCGAGACCGCCCCAATGATCGTCAACAGCAATCAGGTCGTAGATCTCTTCCTTGCCATTCTCCTTGTCAATGACACGCTGAGTCAGATCGAGACCCTCAACGGGGAAGTCAACCAGAATATCCAGCTTGTCGCGGCGCCAACCGCTCGAGCTGAACCGCTTCAGGTGAACCACAAGGATATCAGGCGTCTTCCAGAGGTCGAACTTCTTGCTGGCACGCCGGTGCTCCTTACAGCGCGGGCAGTACCAGGTATCCTGCTCCGAGAGAATCTCCTCCTTCTCAAACTCATCGAGACAGTCATCGAGCGTAATGCCGTTCTTCTTCCTCAGCTGGCGTTGACGCTGCTTGGTCACCAGGGCGGAATCCTCCAGCGGCTCCAGCTGGGTCCATGTCTTCACACCCTGCATGTCCCTCGGCGACGAGCCGCCGAAAACAAATTCGAACGCTTCCTCGTCCCACTCAACAACAATACCCTCACCAAGGCCGATCAGGGCACCGCCAGGGAGCGACTCCTCAGCCACCGACGACGACGACTTCTCCGCCTGCTCACGGAAGCGGGAAGTGCGCTGCTGCTTCTCGAGGCGCTTCTTCCCCTTCTTGCCGTAAGTCCTGTGCGGCTTGATCTTCTTCCTGCCCCGCGCGCTTGCCTGGTTGAAGCCGCCTCGCGGAGGGAGATTCTGAACACAAAGTCAGCGACTTAATCATAAAGTGGTTTCCAAATCGAATCCACAAACCTTGACCTTGGGGAAATCCGAGTCCTCATCGCTGGACTCATCCGCCATGCGGGTGACCTCCGAGACATCAGCTCTACCCGCCTCATTGTCGCTGCTCTCATCAGAGCCGTCGGCCGGGCCAGGGCTCCGCATCTCCACGTCCGAGGCAGCCAGCTTAGGCAGCCTGGAGCTCAAGAGAGGCAATTTGCCCTCGTCGGGGGCCGAGTTCCAGCCGGTGGGAACGAGCGTGTCGCCCTCGCTGAAGTAGCTCAGGTCGAAGAGATTCTGCAGCTCAGGGTCGAGAAACTCCGCAGGGTTAACCCACTTGGGCCGCTGCTGTCTGAACTTCTTGAGAAGGAGCGGGTAGCTGTTCCACTCGGTCAGTAAATGCAATCCAAAAGCCCCATGTTAAGTAGGACTCACACAACAGCCGGCGCAGCAGCCGAAGTCTTCCTCGCATCGCCTGCGTCTCCCATGGTGACGTCGACCATATCCTCCTCACCCTCGACAGACTTGGCAACGATCTTGGAATCCCCAGCTGAATCCGCGTCCGACGCGGTGTTGACCATGTCCGGGTCCTCAGCGGCTTCCGACTCCTCAGATGGTGCGAGCATGCGCAACGTCGTGAAGGTGGCAACCTTCTCCAAGATCTTCCGGCGAATAGCCTCCATATCCCGTGCCTCCTCACGGGTGACGACGATGAAGTGCGGCGGGGGGTACACGTCGGAATTCTTACGTCCGAAACGCCGCGGACCATGGCCGTTCTCCGGGTTCAAGCGGTGCATGATCGGGACAACCAAGCGCTCCGCCCTGGGATCATCCACGGGAGGGGCAGGAGCAGCATCATCATCGTCGTCGAGCAGCAGCGACCGCACCTTCTGGCTGACCGGCTGCTTCTTAGGGCCGGGAATGTTGGTGGGCGGAGCCTCAAGCTCGTGCACAACCGGGATGTCGCTCGATTGAATTTCCTCCGAGACGGCAGCCCTGTCGTCGTAGATCTTAAAGAACTTGGAATGGAACTCCTCGGCACCAAAGAGGCGGTCGACCGGCACTCCGACCCGGGCAGAAATGTACTGCTTCAGCACCCTGATGCTGCTGTTCTTGTCGATGTCGACGACAATCTCGACGGGCACATCGTTGAGAGGGAAGTATTTGACTGTCCTAGACCAAACATTGGCCACGGGGAGCGGGAGGGTGAGGTTGTTGAAGGGATCGAAGGTGATGCTGACTTTGTCGCAAACGGGGCACACCAGGGTTGACTTGTACATGCCGGTGAAGAGATCGGCAATGACCGAGTCGTCCCTCTTCTTGGTGATGTCCCAGACCTTCTCAGCCATCTCACGGATCTTCGCGGGATTGTTGATCATGTCATCCGTGGAGTCAGGCTTCTCGATGTAGGGCTTCTTCTTGATGCGGTTCAGATCCTCTTGCAGACCATCAAGGAGGAACCCAAGAAACTCCTGTGAATCCTGCTGCCCGTACCCAGAGAATGCCGGTGCATACCGCCCGATGATGCTCTTGAAATGCCTAGGCGCAAACGAACCTGGGGCGGGATCCTTGTAGATCTCTTCCAGCAGACGTCCGTAGGCCGCAGCAACATCACCATTGTGAGAAAGCGGGTTGTCCGGATTGATCTCCTTCTTTGCTTCGTGCGTGAGGAAGTACTTTGTAAGCTCTTCAACACTCCTCACGCACTGCAGCGCCGAGTTCATGTAGCAGGTGTTGCCGAGATTTTGCAGACCAACACAGCCAATCGTGCGGCCCGACTTCTGCTGAGTCCGGCCTCTTGTCACGGCGCCCTGAGGGGCCGGGCTGCTCCGCCCGCTGGTGTTACCGCGAGCTTGGGCAACCAGGGTGTTCGGGCTATTCTTAGTTGCAAGCACCTTGATACCGGTTCCCCTGAAGTTCGAGACGTACGCCTCCCGCTCAATCTGCTCATCAAGAATAAGAGTCTGGTCAACCGCAAGGCCTACCAGGGACAGGCTCTTCCTCCCGTTGTAATTAGGGTTGGTGGTGGTGTCCTCGGCATCCACCAGGCCACGCTCAACGTCCCTCTCGAGCTTCAGGAAGGTCTCCACATCAACTAGCATCTCGGGCCAGGAACCGGGGACAGGCGGGGGTTGGACAGAGATCTCCGGACCGCGACCCGGCGAATCGGGGGGGGTCTTAATTCCGGCCGGTTCTGAACTGGATTCGGTTGCCGGGATCGTCTGAAGACGTCGCCAAACACGGACCTTCCGGTCCTCCGACACACCAACGAGCTCCTTGGCTAGCTTCAAGAACTTGTGATAGCTGGCAGAAGTGCTCTGGACTAAGACTGGAGGGCGCGGCTTCCTGAGCTTGATTTCTTGCTCGATCGGGATAGGGCTCGTCGCGGACCACAGCCGGTGGATCGTAAACACTGGCGGGTGGAACTCGAACTGGATAGTCGGGATGCTCACCGCATCCGGGGCGGTGTTGTGAGCGACACGGACGATGGGTGTTTGCCCGGAGACCATGCCATACCATGAGAGCAGGAGGTCCCAGGCGTCCTTGGGGAACAGCTCGAAGTTCTCGGTGCCCATGCCCGGCCTGAGCTGGACACAGCAGTCACTCTTGGAGTCTGTGAAGATGGCTTGAATGATGTCTGAGTTGTCGACGGGCCCAAGCGGCCCTTCTGACTCCTTGCTGGCATGTTTCGCATCCGACCCGAATGCCTGGGCCCTGCCCAGCCATTTTCGCGACACAAGATATGCCACATCGCCCTCTTTTGCGGGTGTCTCGGCGAACGCCTTAACAAGCGTCTCGATAGCCTTGATTTGTTGTTCAAGTGGTGGGATATCTGTTTATAGCAGTTAGCACAGAGCGTCCCATGATGTTGTGAATTGAGCGTGAATGTACCATTCCGCAGAGGCAATTCAGCCTTCATATTGGTCTGAGCATCCTCTTGCTTCCCATCCTCTTCCCTTGGACCCTCTGCCGTCTCTGTCTTCTGAGAATCCGGGGCTGTGAGCATGTCCACATCCTCCCTCCCATCGGCCGGGTTCTGGTCTTGTTCCATGCTGGAAGCCCGGCGCTTGAGTGGGGAGGAGGAGCGATGAGGCTGATCGTCGCCGCCCCCCATCAGAGCTCGTCGAACGGATTGGTGGATGGGAGACTGGTTCCCAGTGTGGTCTAGCACTTGGGACGTCGCGCTGGGATCGAACGATTCGGCGGATTGGTCGAAATCGATAGACAGATCGGCCGAGGCAGCACAGGGGGAGCTCGCGGCTGAGGACGGAGAGTTGGCGAACGTGGTGGTGTTCTGGATGTGCAGGCGGGGCGGGACACTCGTGCGTGGGAGAGAGTCGGCGCGGAGGAAGGTGGGTGTGCTCAGGCCGGAGGTGGAGGCTGCTGAGAAAGAGAAGGAGGGATCGTCCTCTTCGGTAGAGGGCAGCACCAAGTCTTCGGGCTTATTGTGGTGCTCTCTGGTCGACTGTCGGGTAATCCTCCGTTTCTTTTGGGAAGACGTGGTGAAGGCGAGCTGCTCAGAGGCAGCTCTGGGAATGGCTAGTCGCGGGACGTGAAGGCTGTGGAAGGAGAAGTCAAAGGGCGCTCAGAACGCGGGGAGCGGCCCGGTGTGCTGTTTGCGAGGGGGACAGCCGCAATCGGTGATGGGCGGGCGGTGGTAACAGGAACAACGGAGGGCGCGATGGGGCAATGGGTTGAATCCTGTCGAGCATCGGCGACCCAGGGCGACCAAGGATGACTACCTAGGTAACGCAGGGTTCTGATGGTCAGCGGCAGGCGGCGAGGCGAGGTGAGGCGTCGGCAGTCGCTGGCGCTGGCGCATTTCCCTGCTACTCACTCACTCGTTCTGGCGATACGACAGCGGTGTTCTGTTCCCAATGCCGGACCGCCCTTGATGATTGAATGAATGTGAATGCCAGCCCGGAAAACGAGCCTGTACAACGCGAGCTGCAAACAGTTGTTGCAGCCTCCTTTCTCCTTTCTGGCTGTTTTTGCCAGTTGCTGGTGAGGGAAAGTCAGGGCCGTGTCAACAACCCTTTTCACCACGGTATTTTTTGTGGGCTTTCTCAGGTGGAGACTGACGCGATCTTCAAGTTGCCTGGCGACGATGTGTGAGCAGGATGCTCATGGCTCTCCGAAGCCGGCCGTTGATTCTGGTGTCCGTGTAAGATAATCTGTTAGAGACACGAGTTTCCGTGCTAGTTGTCAGTTTGACACCCAAGGTTACACACAGGATCCCAAGAACTCGGTCTGCTGCCCAGTTTCTGATTCCAAAAAGATGCCCCGCATCGACCCTCACCTCGCACTGTGGGCGATTCAGATCCAGGAACCTCCCGTCCCCAGAATCTTTTGCTTCCAGCTGCCCCACTCACGCGCCACTTGCCCTGTGTTCCTGACTGCCTCCAGGCTGACTTTCAGCCCTGTTCTGTTCCACTCAGCCACGCAATGAACCCCTGCTGCTTGCTGCCTCTCACCCACATCAGCTGTGAAAGACACGCCCCCTGACAGACGACACCTCTGTGTTTCTAATCAAGCTCACATCTATATGTAATCACTAATTCAAGGCATTGCTCTGAATAGTACAACTTGAAGCACTTCATTCGGTCTATCCTAATGTTGATGTAAAGAACAGAATAGACTCGATATTTCTCTATCCAACCAACCTCGTTTCTCTCCAGGAATCTAGATCAAGGTGGCTGGACCCTGAATTTCAGGCGTTGGGACAGGAGACAACAATCAACACTGCATTTTCAGTATATTGAGAACAAGGGGAGAAGGGAAGGTAACAATAACGAAACAACAAAAAATATAAGGATGCAAGGAAGTGAAATAAAAAGGTAAACCTGTGACAGAAAGGGGCGAACTGGCAGACGGAAGGGAGAAAAGAAAGGGAGCAAAGACAACATTCGTCCAGAATTTTCCACCATTTCATTTTGGGTGATCAGAGTACCAGGTGTGAGAGACCGGGAGGCAGAAAGAATGTCTAAACTTGGGCACAGTTCAGTTGAGGCAAGACGCAACTTTGTACTTCCTGCCACAACACGACAAGCAACAGCATCAACAACGAACTCTTCAATGAAGAATTCCTCCGGCTTCTCTACAACTATGGTGGAAGCTATTAGGTGCGGAAAACTAGAAAACAAGGGCGTCTTATTTCTAGTACAGTTGAGTAGGGATGCAATACGGCTTTTCACCTCCCATTTCATTTAACATTGCAAGCGACGACATCAACAAAACAACATTTGAATTAAAGAATCCTTCCAACATCTCTACAACTAGCCAGGATTCATCACTGTCCCAAACACCTCTGAGGCGCACAGTCTGTCTGTCTGTCTATCACTCCCACAATCCCACCTTCTACAGCGCTGTCCTCCAACTTACACAAAACCCTCAACTCAAAGCTTCGCCTCCAAATCCTCAAACTCACTCAAATCCTTCACCGGCTTCGCCCCCACACTAACCGGCAAACTGGCCTTGAAAGCCCTCACATCCTCAATCACCACCTGCTTCGTTCCATTCGCCGACGGCGGCTCCGCATCCTTGACCACCGCACCAGGGCCATGCTCAGCATGGATCTTCTTCCACGCCTCGGCCGCCGCATCAACCTTGTTCTCTGACACCTTCAGAGTATGCAGAAGATACTCCCTCAGGTCAGCCACCTCCTTGTCGACGTCCGGCCCGGCGGCGCTGAGACGCGTCTGCAGATCGGCTGCGGCAGTGGTGGCGGCGGAGCCGGTGGTGGAGTTAAGATCCAGGGTCTTGA
Source organism: Amesomyces nigricolor (assembly GCA_004802645.1). Lineage (NCBI taxonomy): Eukaryota > Fungi > Ascomycota > Sordariomycetes > Sordariales > Chaetomiaceae > Amesomyces > Amesomyces nigricolor. The sequence goes on from SRKS01000004.1 coordinate 1,538,788, forward strand.
TGAGGTCCGTGATCTGCTTGGTTGAGACGTCGCTCTTGGCTTGGGCCTCGAGGTAGATGGCCAGCTTGGCGCGCGAGGGGGAGGTCGGGTGGATGTACTCGTTGAAGAACTCGATCATGGCCGGTTTGGTGAGCGGCTTGATGTGCTCAGCATCTTGTGGGGCTGTGATAGGGGTGATGGTTAGTATTGAGAAACACCCTGCAGAAGAAAAGTAGACTCACCATTGTCGAAGGCATAGAACTCGTTGTGAATGTGGCTCCAGTGCCTGTTGCTCTCCTGCTCCATGTACTTGAGCCTCTCAAGGCGCTTGTCGATGATGCTGCGCTTGTTGCTCTCAAAGTCCTCCTCGCTCATCTCCTCGAGCAGGTTCGCCGCCGTCTTCAAGAACTCCTCGATGCGAGTCTCAAGGTACGGGGCGGTCTTCTCGCTCTGAATGACGAAGTAAAACCCGTACTGCGTGATGCTGGTCCAGGTGCCTGAGTACACAATGTACCCAAGCTGCTCCTTGGTCCGGAGCTGGTTGAAGCACGGCTCGTGAAGGATCTGATCCAGCAGCAACACCTTGGCCCTGACGTTGTAGTCTGCCCTCTCACCCACGTGAAGGAAGTATTGAATGCAGTGGTTGACGTTAGCCGGGTCCTTGAGCTTCTTCTTCCAGACATAGTTGGATCCAGGGGGCAGGATCAACCCGCGACGGATCCTCCACTGCGGCTTGGGGACCGGCCGAGGCTTCAGCGCCGCTTCAATCATGTCCGTCAGCTTGAGCGCGTCTTCCTTGTAGATGTTGCCATGCGCAAGAACCTCCATATGCATCTGCGAAAGCATCTCCTTCTGGAAAACGCGGACCGCGTCGGGGGTAATAAAAGGTAACTCGGCCTCAAGCTCCTCAACCACAAAGCCGTGGTCAATGGTCAACCAGGTCATGTAGTCGCCGATCTGGGTCCAGGGCGCAGCGAGTTCCCAGTTTCGGTAACCCCTGCTAACACGCTCCTTGATGATGGCGAACCTGTCATCACGGATCTCAAGATCGCGCGTGGTGTTGAGCACGTGTTGCAAGAGGACTGCGAGCTTGTCGTTGTAGCCCGCCACCTCGATGTAGAGACCCCGGAAGTCCTGGGAGACGGTGTACTCCAAGCCAGCCAGCTCAGCGTCATACGAGTACTCCTCTAGGGCGTCCTTGACAAGGTCGGTGAAGAGCCGGAACTTGACCCGGTTGGCCGCCGAGGCGGTGGCAGACGGGCTCCTGCAGCTAACGATGAGGTTCGCCTTCGGGACCCAGAAAGTGTCATCCTTCTTAAACCACGTCCGGACGAGCTCATCGTTGCGGATGATCCGCGGCGCAATGGCGGGCTCCTTGACCTCCTTCTTCTCGACTTCCAGCTTCGTCGGCACAAACTGGTTTTTGTGTGGCAGATGGAGCTTGGCCGTCCGAGTCTCCGAGCCGCTGGCTGCTGCCTTCTTGATCTCGTCCAGGAAATCGGCTGGGATCGGCTGGCATGTGTACTCGGTACCGTACCACTTCTCCTTGTTCTCCCATGTCCCGGGGAAGTCCCGCGAAATGATGGCCATGCGGAAGTTATCGGGACGCAAGCAATCGAGGCCCTCCTTGATCAGCTTGGGATCAAACCTCCGCAGCAGGCTGTACCCGCTTAGCAGGTACTCGCGGGGCAGCGGTTTCTGCATGATCGCGCTCAGCTTGCTTGTGAAGCGATACGACTGTGTCTTCTCTTTGAAGCGGAAGTTGACCTCGGCCAACTCCTTTTGCTCCTCAAAAATCCACTCCTGCGGCTCCGTCTCCCGCAGGAGGGCAATGTACTCGAAAACGACCTTGGCAACCTCTTTGTAGTGCTTGAGGCCCTGGAATACGGTCAGCTGCCTGTAACATAGCTCGTTCTGGGAGAGGATCGGTCTCGTACCTCCTGAGTCAACGTAATTTGGCATTCAAAAAAGTCGGGAGTACCGGGGCCGACGGGCCAAGCTCCCGCATACAGACCGTTTGCCCAGCCCTTCGCCTTGATGTAAGACATGATGCTGCCGGGGCCTTCGTGGCCGATGAGATGGCTGATATAACGACTGGGTTGAGAGTCGTACAGGTGATCCTGCTCGACGAAGGGGAAGGTGAGGCTGAGTTCCCGAGTGTCCATGACGGGCTTTGTGAAGATCTGGGTTCCAAGCTGCTCCTTGGTGAAAGGAACCTCGTCCGCCCACTTGTTGGGCGTGAGGTTCTTGTTCTTCACCGACGAGAACTGCTCAATGACCCATGTTTGCAAAACATCCAGGGGCTCTCTACCAAGAACGCAAAGCTTCATCCGGTTGGCCGAGTAATGCTTCTCGTAGAACTCGATGAACTTGTCACGGACATTGATACCCCGGGCCTCAGGATCCGTCTTGAGGGTCTCAAGGTTGCCGGTGGAGAAGTGGCAGAAGGGGTGCTTGGGATTAGTCAACGACTTCTTGAGCTGGTGCAGGCGCCACTGGTCGCTCTGGAGGTTCTTTTTGTTCTCCGAGTCTACGGCCTGGAGCTCACGATCCAGGGTGTTTTCGAGAAAAAGGGGGGCAATGAAGAACTGGGCAAAACGATCGAGGGCCCCAAGCAGTGGCGAGGGGTTGGCGGCTGATGGCTCCTCTCCATTGCTGGGTTTGGCAGAAACCTCAAAGTGGTAGTTGGTGGATGTTGATGCCGTGTAGGCGTTGGTCAAGCCGGAGTGAGCTGAGATGAACTGGTGGTAGGCATTCTCGACCGGGTACTTCTTGTTGCCCATGAAAAGGAGCTATGTGCGAGAGTCAGGACATGCTGAAACAGGCACGGTACATGTAAGGTACCCTGTGCTGGGGGTGACTCCACTTACATGCTCAACGGCATGAGCCATTCCGGGCATGTCGTCTTCATCGCTGAAGCTTCCGACATTGACATCCATGGCAGCACTGGCCTTGTCGGTTTTGGGGTCGTGAACTATCAAGGCCTCAAGCTGATTCGGGAGGCGGATGACCCGATAGGACCGGTCATCCAGAGAGGGGGTCTCAAGGCGGTTCGTGATGACCTCGACCTCCCCGTTGACCGGGGTGTCCGCCGAGGGGTGCGGGGGAGCCATGACAAAAGAAGTGTTGTCGACGTCTGGATTGCACAAGCAGTTGACAGGTGGTGTTGTACTGGAAATCGAAAACTTGAACGAACGGCAGCTGGCGAAAAAGGCCAGGTTGATGAATAACCGTCGAGAAAACGAGGAAGGCTGAGAAGCAGTCGTCAGTCCCGCCACAATACGATGCCCAGGTCAGGTTTGTTGGTGGGGGGGTTGGGGCAAGGCGCCAGTTGTGGGTTGGGTGAAAGAGGCGATGGCGGCGGAGTCGGCAGCCACCTGGTAGTGGTAGGCGGCGTCTGTGCGACCTCTGTGGGGAACGCTAACAGAGCGGCAGGGGAGGGGGTACCGACGAGTTGGATTCGAGAAAAGCCGGCTTGCTCCAAGTTGCACCCAGCTGAGAACGGGCGGCCGTGGGAAGCGAGTGGCGGCCAGTCGTCCGTACGTCTGGATCTGCTGAGGCAGCTCAGCTCGCAAGAGACACGACAAGAGGGAGTTTTGGTATTGAGGGCGTGAGATCACAGCTCGCCAAGCTCTTCCTGAAGTTCCAGCCGTGGAGAGACGATGCGTTCATCGGCTGGAGGCAGACTGCTGAAGTCGAGAACCACAGGCCAGGAGTCCCCGGCAATGAGGGCCTCTTTATATGCCTGCAGGCTGACGCAGACGACCGTTCTGTTTCTGCCAACGAGAATGCTTCACCTGCTGAGGGAGGGCTGAATGGGTACCTCCTCCGCTGATGGCTGCCTTGTGCTGACCTCACCGTGACCCGCAGCCGAAACGGCGCCTGGAGAAATGACCGGAGGGTGTCCGGCGCGTGGAATCAGTGGCCAGAATGAAGACGCGTCGGATCGGGGAGGGTTCTCGAAAGAATCGCATTACCGAATCGGTATGTAAGGCGGTAATATCGAGAGGGGAGGGGCGGGCAGAACGACCGGGGTGTAAGTCAGGATGAGAACGACAGGTCAACGGACTCCTCCACGCGGAAAAGACCGTCTTTAACGTCGCTTAAAGGGGTTACAGTTTGCTGTCATCTCTTCTGGAGTTTCTTTGTTGTTTGCGTCTCGTGCCATCGAGACGTGACAAGGGGAAGATGTTCCCAGGGCAATGGAACATCAAGGCGGCTCATACATACCTGGTTGGTATCCCTCTCGAGGCTGAACCACACATCAGTTTCCAACAATGTTCCATCATGCTTGTCAATGGCAACGCCTACATAAACAGCGTCTGGGTACTCTGGACGAGGTGAGTGTCAACCTACATTGCCATGTGATCCAAACACCGAGCCCACACAATAACGGTGGTGGAAATGATGCGTGGCAGGGGGCAGGATGAGAATGACGGTGTGAAGATATGACGTGGACTGATGTGTATGTACACGGGCACCATAAAAGCTAACAGCGGCGTGGCAGTGAGGTGGAGGGTGGACAGGAGTGAAGGAACACCAACAAGCAATCAGAAAGAGGAAGGAGTCGCCGGCCACAAAGGCAGGCCAGCGGTCCGGCGCCTATCTAGGTAAGGTACAGACAGGTAGGGCAAGAACAGTCTGAGGTGATTCTTGCTGTAAATGGAGTTTACCGCCAGAAGTATTGGGCAAGAGGCAGGGAAAGCACGTTCCAGATTTGACATTTCTGGGCAGTTCCATCGTTTGGCTTCTTGAAACTTCACGACATTCGCTTCAAGTCTCTGGACGAATGATCATGACTCTAGAAAGTTCCTTTACATGACCTGAGTTCTGGGCAGAGAGACACAAGAATTCATCAGAATTTAAATCAGGTAATTCTTTTTGCACTTTCTGGGACCAGGCCACCAGCCAACCCGATTCTTGTCTCTCGACCCAAAAGCCTCGAGACCACCAACCATCCATGGATCCGCCCCTCCATCTCTGTTCCGTCTTAAGAACTGAGACATGTCCTCGCCAGTTACCCTTTTCGATGAACCTGGCCAAGTGCGTATGGGTACGGTATCGATGTTTGCTGTGTCGCCTCAATACAGTCACTGATGACCAGCATAACCTGATCCTTCGCCTTCTGGAACCAGCGGAGATGAGAAGACCGTTGACGATCACATCTAGACCGCCAAAAAGGCCAGGTATCCCAAACCGAGCTTGTTGGCGCCGGAGGCTGCATGCAGACACCGTTCTATTCGGACCAGCTGCTGTGTCCCACCAGTACTGTGCTCTCGGGATATTGCATCCACAGCAGCCCATCACCAGGCCGGCACCGGAACTTCAGCACAGCATGTCGGGACTCTCCTTGGATGATGCTTACCGCGGCCTGCAAGACAATATGCACATGCAGCTACACACGACCACCCGCTGCGTCAAGCCGTCGACACCTTCCGCTAACCCCCCGATCGACAGTCAACTTTTCGATGAATTCGGCCTGATCCGCCGGCCCGTAACGGTCCTGGGAGCATCCCATCTTATCCACACATCGTTCTACACCACCTTCTTAAGAGAGCATGGCTGGACCAGGTCCCTTCTTTTGTCTAGCTCTTCGACGGGCCGAAGAGAATACCCTTGCTCCAGCCTGATATGCAGCCTTCAACAATGGGGATACATGCGAGATCGAGCGGAGATCAAGCGAGACCGTGAAAAAGACGCCGCCACCAAGCACGACAATTTGATCGTTGACGTTGTCGTCGGCGGAGGGAACGAAGCACATGACGTTGCGACTCCTGCGACCCGTTCTCGCGCCCGTGGTGCAACGACCACTCAAGCATGCCACCAATACGACATGACGGGCCAGATCTGGGCTCAAGGCTGGGCCACACCCGGATATGGCCTCCCCCTTCCCGCTCTTGCGCCGGCTTCTGGCAAACCTTGGCCTGGAGGGCACGGACGGAGGGGCCAGGGCAGGCAAGGAGGGGTTGAGCCTCACCCTGCAGCAGCCCTTTTCGGGAATCTGCGGCTGCTTTCATGCATCTGCGACGTCTGGGAACACGATGCAACTTTGATTTATGAGTTCCTAACGTCGGGCATCCACACCACCTCTTCGACAACACCGACCGAGGCATCATGTCGGCAGGAGTGTCTCTCGTGCTGGAAGGGCGGCCGAAATTCAGGGGCATTACCACACACACCTGCAGAAGCGATCGCCCTCGCCCTGCAGGACCATCGGGCATGGCCGAGGAGAGCAGAGCTAAAGATCGATCCGGCCCGATGTCAGATATTCCTCCCGCGATATGCGTTGTATACTGATGTCGTAGTGAGAGAACAGACGTCACTAACTCCCGGGTTTCTTTCCGCTCCTAGATATTGACACCTCGCCGAGGTATCACGATCATCCCAAACAGTCCAACAACTCCCAAACGGGTGACAACCCAGGCCTGCCCACGGACCGCCAATGCTGGAATCCCCAAACTTCACCGTGACCCAAACAGACAGTATCCGGGAGTAGAGAGGCACGGGACGACGGGCTGGCTGGCCGAGCCGCTCTGGGGAGAGATCGGAAAACTGTCTCTGACATCATGGACTCACCCCGTTGTAGTCCGACACACGCCTTCCCATATCCAGTCAACAACGGCGGTAAGGGGGTAACATCCACGTAGTCGTTTTGGCCCCGGTATTTCTGGTATAAATCTCGATTATTTCTTTCCCTCCCAAACCCTAACCCAACCCTAGCGCCCCCTTTTCGACGACGTCGACGAAGTACTCCACGGGTACCGCCGTATGCTCCGAAATTGGAAGGCTTCGCTCATGGACAGAGACCCAATGGCCAACTTCCCAGTGGCCTGCTTCTTCATCCTCCAATCCGGGCATGTTTTTCTCTGCCAGGCCCCATGAGGCGTTGATGCGCGCAAGAAATGAAATCGAGTAACGGTCCGTATGTATGCAACGCTCGCCACACGCCTTCCCCAAGACTGTCGTCGGCTTGACCTGCTCGGCCCGCAATCGACGGAAATAAGCCACTGTGACCTTGCCCATGGGGTGAGATGAACATGTGAAGCAGGGAAGGGAGAGATATAACGGCTAACTGCCACACCCCGGGGCGCCTCTGGAATGTCTGGGGCATATTTCCGAGAAGCCCCCGGAAGTTGTGACGTGAACCCTCCACAAGGAGTAAAGGCAGGCTATATCTGAAGCAGCTAAATGCCGCCAAGCCATGCTTGTGAAAAAAGCAGGAATGTGAAACCGCAGAGAAGCATAACTCCAGGTACGGCCATAGAACGGATTGAGAAAGGGGTACGGTCAGCGGAGAAGCCAAACCGAAGGTGAAAAACCAACGTGATGACAAAAAACGGCAAAAGCCACGCCCTCAACGTTTCTTGTTCGGGCACTCGGCAACCTTGTGCCCAGGTTTTCCACAGCCGTGGCACGTGAGTCCCCCGGCGGGCTTCCCGAAAGCCTGTGAGCCCCCGGAGATCGAGCTCAACTGGTTCAGCTTAACCTCCTTTTTCCGTCTCCTCCCGGCGAGCTCCTGCGCCTTCTTACGCTCCTCTTCTCGTCTCTGCGACATGCTGGACCGCGCCCGTCTGCGCTCCGCCTCGCCGATGGTATCCCGCCGGCCGCGGCTGGGCTGAGATTTCCCTGCCGGTGTGGAGTTCTCGTCGTCGGAGTCCTCCTCGTCCGACCCGGAGCCAGACTCAGACCCGGACTCGCTGCCGCTGCCGCTTTCGTCTTCCTCTTTCTTAACAGCCTATTCTCATCGTCAGCACAAACCCCCAAAAGAACCCCCCCCCCGCCCCATAAACAAATACATGCCTTCGTCTTTTTCTTCATATTAAACCTCCTAAAATGCGTCTGCCCACCAACACCCCCCACACCACCACCCCCAAAATCAAACGGATCATCATCCTCATACCCACCCCTCGCCGCACCGTAGTCAATTTGCGCAAACCCAACCTGCACCACATTCAACAACGGCTTCGCCACACCCCTCGGCTGCGCCGCGGCACCTTCCAGCACCCAGTGTGAATCCCCTAGCTCAGCGGCCCGCTTCTCCACCGCTGCCAGCCGCTTCTTTTCTTCCTCTTCTATCGCGGCTTGGATGGCTTGTTGGTCGTAGAGGGGTGTTGCCGGGGAAAGAGCGGCGGCCATGGTGGGGGTAGAGGTGGCCGGGGTGTGCGAGAACTTGCGGCGTTTGGCGGCGGAGCCGTCTTCGCTGCGCGGCGTCGCGGGGGAGTTGGGTTCGGAGGTGCCGGTGGGGGTGGAAGAGGCGGCAGCGGCAGCTGCGGCGGCGGCGCCGCGCTGCATGAATTTCATGGTCATGAGGCGGGAGGACATGGTTTTGGGGGTTGATTGTTTGCCCATGGTGGGGAGGCTTGTTGGGGTTGGTGCCATCTTGAGGGAGGTTGTCGGTGGGCGACTGTTGTGTTGGAGATGGCCTGTAGTTTCTCGGAGGTTGGATTCGTAGCTAGAATTGCCGGCAAGAACCTCGTTTGTTCTTGGGGCTCGCCTCGATTCGGTGGTGGAAGCAATCCGTTGCGAGGTCGTCGTCGTTTGCTGCCGAACAAAAAATGTCCAAGAGACGACCAAAAGTGAACGAAGCCAAGTGCCAAGCCCTGCCAAGCTTATCCGATAAGCTCCCGCACAGACCACCCCGTTCCATGCAGCCCACCCGAACATCAGCCGGCACCTCCAGCAGGGCAACAGCTCGAGCCAAGCTCCTTCGTCAATTGCCAATTGGGACCCTCCATTGGAAGCCAGGAACTCGCTCACGACACTCACCCCCGGGTCCCGGTCCCGAAACCACCACCACCACCCACCCCAACCCCCACCACAACACCACAACACCACAATGTTCGTCTCACGACTGCGTGTGGCAGCAGCCCCCGTGGCGCAGCAGCTCGCCCGCCGCGCCGCCTTCAGTGCCAGCGCGCGCCAGCTGCAGGCCGAGCCCACGGCCGCCACCACCGAGACGAAGGCCCAGCCCGGGCAGGTCACCGAGGCCCCGGCGCCGGCGGCCGTTGTTACCCAGGCGCCGAACCGCGCTGAGGTGTGGTCGCGCAGCCAGCAGCCTCGCGCCGTGGCTATGACGGGGCCGCGGTTTGAGCAGACGGATTTTGAGTTGCAGGTAGGTTCTGACGCTCTATGGCTCGCTTGGAGGAGGAAAGGGGACTTGGGGTGGCGGGAGCAGAGGGAACAGGGGCTGGGGGAAGGAGATAGGATTTGCATTGGAGGCTAACGAATTGGTATAGCCCCGGCCGTACGCCGCCATCGAGCTCATCCACAAGCAGCCTGTGCGGTGGACACACGACCGGGTCGTGGCCTGCGACGGAGGCGGTGGTGCTGCAGGACACCCCCAGGTCTTTATCAACACGGACAAGCCTGAGATTGCGACGTGCGGGTACTGCGGGCTGCCTTTTGTAGGTTCCTCCTGGGTCTGGGTGTTGAGGGAGTGGCTGGCTAATTGGGATATTGCAGGCGAACGAACACCACAGGCCACACCTCGAGTCTCTCCCGGAGACGTCATACCCCCTTGCTTAGAGTTGGAAAAGTGGGAGGAGCAGTGGCCAAAAGAGGGTTGGCTTGCGGAGGGCTGTACATATGTATCTGGGCCAATAGATGGTATTGTCCTAATGCCGGTTACGACGTTGAGAGCGTCGATCCTTTAAATGGTGACCGGACCAAGGGGTTGTCAGGGCAAACAACCGACACAATTGTGTTCAGCGGTGACAAGTCTGCTGGGTCGAGAGTAAGGTGAGAGAAGCGCTGACTTCTTTCATCCAACATCCCGAAGCTTCATCCTCCACCCCTTTTTCTGGTTCCGCATATTATTTTACACAGCGATACATACCACTGACTGACAAGGTACTGAGCTAGTTCTTCCTTTCTTTTATTTACATTTCCTCCTCACCTTCTGGCACTAGCGTGCTAACCTTACTAACAAAGCCTCAAAACTATCTCTCAACAATCTGACAGCAACCTAACTCAGGACAACAAAAAATGAAATGATTAGCACAGGTCCAACGATTCGAGACCTCAACGAATATTCCTTCAAACACACCAGAAGAAACCCGTCGACTCCAACACCTTAGTCCACAATCCCAACCACCTCCCCATCCAGCGGACCAGGCTCATAATGATACATCACATCCTGCAGCTCCTGCTCCGGACGGATAAAGTCCGCCAACCCAAACGTCGTGGGGTGATCCCAGGGCTTGGTGAAATTCCTATTCATCAGTTAGCTAACGATCTCATACCCACACCCTCCCTCAAATTTAGGACTTACTCATCATCCCGATAATGATGCGCCATATCCAGCGAAAAGTTGCCCGGATGCCAGAAGTTGGGAATCGCCACGTGGAACGCCGTGTCGTCGTCCAGCAGGCACGCCTTGTACCCCACCACCGGGTTGGTGCCGTCCAGGCTGGCGCTGTGCCGGCTGTGGCCGTCCCAGGACCAACCTGTGTTGCAGTGCCCGGAGACAATCTTGTTTTGTCTGACGGAGTTGGGGTCGTACCAGTCGACTGGGAGTGGACATGTCAGCGTGCTGGATGGGGGCTTTGGGAAGGGGAAAAGGGAGAGGGGAGGTACATGTGAGGTTGCAGTAGTAGTTCATTTTCACTTCGGGAGTGCGGTTGCAGAGCACGTTGAGCTCGGTCACTTTGTAAGGAGTGAAGTTAAATTGGGCGAGGTCGTAATAGTGGCCGAAGCTGGCGAGCGGGTGGTGTTTGCCGCGGTACATTGTGGGTTTTGTTGGTTTGGCGTGGTGGTGGGGAGAGGAGGTGGTCAGTGGCAAGGCCACCAGGGAGGCTAAGAGGAGGAGTGGGCGCATAATTGTGTTGTATGGGGCGAGAAATTCGTATGACTACCTGTTAACGGGAGTGTTAACTATCATTTTCAGGGGGCGCTTTCTCGACTGGAGGGAAAGGGGCGGTGATGTTATACTCTGGCAAAGGGGGCTTCGTCACCGTTGTGTCAAATATCACAGACGAACCTTGAGATGGTCGCAACTGGGCACCAAAAACTCGCTCTTGTGGCACTACTACTGACCCGAGTTGAAACCATGCACAAAGGCGAGTTGAGCACGAGGGTACAGGTATGGGCCGCGGAGGAGGCTTCTAGGCTTTGGGATGCTTTCCCTTCTCCTGTCTGAGCCCGCTCGTTCCGTGTGGTAGCAGTCAACGTAAAGGATCAGGTCGAGGGAGCAAACAGTTTTAGAGATTCCGGGCGATTATGGGTGAGATTTGTGTGGTTGTATGGGAAACCGTTCATCTGTGCTACCTCAACGGTTCTGGTGAAGTCATGGCCGTCATCAGTCATCCTCGGCACGTCACAACGCGACAGCATCCAACCTCATCTAGCAGAGCGGTTCCTGCATTCAGCTGAGATTCTGCAGGTTCTGCGCTGAGATTGTTTGTAGATCAAGTTGTACAGCGCAGCGGCCTTATCTTGGGCTCACGGGGAGGCGGCGGGCTTGCCACGCGGCAGCAATATCTGGACTGACACAGATGTTGTAATTGTGTCTCTAAGGCGTCCGTCATCTTGAAAGCTGCCGGTATTAAAGCCCCAAAGTTGTCTCAGGTACACCAGGGGTAAAAGATGAAAGGCATGAAGCCCCGAGACATTCGGCCTCTGTAATCAGGTAACTTGCAACTGGATGGTGTAGGGATATATTTTTCTTTCCTGATGACCGCCTCCTAAAACGAACATTTTGTCTGAAATTAGAAAATTCCCTGATGAGACAGATGAAGATTCTAACTCGGAAATGGGGGATTGTTCGCGTGAAATGACAGAGCAATGATTTATCAGTTGCAATATTACGGTTGCGTTACAGTTCAGAACCCCCCAAAGTCTTCCTCGCCGAGCATCCGGGCCCGACTTAGCAGGGCAGATGTAAGAGGAAGCCTACAGCTAGACTAAGTTACCGGAAACCAGACTGCTCGGTAGTGATGGCCGAGAGCATCACATGGGATGCGGGTGATGCGGTTCAAGGTTGCACTGCTGGAATCTGGTCCTCTAGATGGCGATGGAGTTAACCCTGAGAACTCCCGTTCTGTGGTCCCAGTCTGAGTTCTACGCTGGACCTCTAGCTCGGCAACCCCCGCTCCTCTCGCCGATGGCTTCTGACTCTGAACGACAGAGGTTCAAGCGGGTGGCAGCCGGCATAGTTCCAGATCGCCAGGCATGTGATCACTCACAGAGAGCATGGTGACTCGACGACGATGATCCGTTTTACACATCATGGGAGTACAGCCTGGCTGATGAGGGGGAGCTGAGGTTATTAGACTTGCCTGTGTCGGATGCCCTTTCCCCGAGACGTTGTCTGTCCGAGAGAGGTACCGGAGGATTCCGAAAGGTGCTGGTTTTTGTGAATGTTAGAACGTATTTCGTTGATTCTCTGACGAATGCCGCCCAAGGGGCTATTTAATTTCCAATACACTTCGGAGAGACTGCCGTTCGACCTTGTTCATAAATTGATCGCGTGGAGTGGTTTTTTTGGAAAGCCCTTAGGGAGTTTACGGTACCTCTTGCAGGCCTTGCCTGCAAGAGACATCAAAAGTCCGCTCACGGCATGGCAATGTAGTCGGTTTTGGGATGGTCAACTTCAAAATAACCGATTTCATCGAGACAACATGGGAACCAGAAACCAGATACGACCCCAAGAACAGCCAAGTCAGAATAAGGAACGCAACGGCCCGCTGAGGGACTGTGCGACCCATCGCAGGGAGTCAATCTAAGCCGAACATGGACGGCTCCTGCTGGATCATGCCCCTGAATATCCCTGAAGGTGTTGATTGTCCACGAGGCATGTCGGCCAGCCATGGAGCAAATATTGAAGTTCGCCCCAAACAATGGAAGGTCAGAAACAGGTTTTGCGCTGTCTGATATACGGTCTTGGAGGTGAGGGCTCAGCTCTCACCAAATGCCGATGGACAATCGAGAAATACGATGGAGCTGATAAGGCTGGTGTTGATGTTTGCTTCAGCAGTCGCCACCGCCGTCCGTCCATTGTTGTTCTTCTTCCAGAGGAGTCGACGATGCCAAGGATGGAACCCGGAAAGGGCCGTTGGAGCTTGGGCCTCATCGACCCTGAGCCGCTGCTATTCTTAGCCGCACCAAGCCTCAGATATCAGGCCCAAGCACGCCACATTCTGACCCACGACCCCACAGACCGAACAGGGAATGCTGCGACGGCAGCTTCGACCGTTTCTTGAGCTTCCATCACCTGCAAGCTGGCCAAGATCCATCTCATTCTTGAGCCTCCAGACAATCCAAGAGAGAGTGATGTCAATGCCACCGCCGCCACGCAGCTGCGACATGCTCGCCACCACAGCTGGGCGCCATCAGCTGTACAAACCGATTCTCATCACAGTCCAAGGGGACAAAGGATTCGTGAGGGCCGGACTGGTAGAGGGCGGGGGATGACGCCGGGCTTGCTGCCAACAACCACCAACAGCATGGCTCCACCACAATGGTAATCAAGGCTGACATTGATCCGTCGCAGACCTGGCCTCGGTTGACACACCCTCGCGGGCATCCTTCGCCCATCTCGGGGGCGCCCAGCCCCGGTAGCGAGCCGCCTCTCAAGAAGGAACAGAGCAGGGCAGCTCCTCCATCGGTTCATCTCATCTTGAGCTCGCGATGATCATGCAACCTTGGGAGCAGCCCGGGGTCCTCAAACCGGAGGTGGTGAAAGAGACGGCGCTAGAGATGCTGTCGCAAGCACAGCCCCCGCGGGAGTCAAAAGAAGCGTTGGATTTTGGAGCTGTCGATGTCGTCCCCCGCTCTTGACCCCTGCCTGCTGCCTGCTCCAATCCACTCAGCCCACCTGGACCCCTGCCCCTCCCCTGCGTGGTCCCCTGCTCGTGGTGAGGGGCAAGCTGTGGACGGGACAAACCAAACAGGCCAGCTTCTCAGCCCAGTGCTGCCCTTGTTGCGCTTGCACCCTCGAATGCCATTTCGTCCCGTCTTGTCTCCTCCTCCACCCAATTGTCCACCAGCCGCGTGCTAGCCATCGCCCGCTGGCAGTTTGCTCCTCGCAGCAGGGACCCGACCCGTTGTTGTTGGCTCCAATTCTGGCCCAATTCTGGCCGGCACATTGCATTGTTGCGGCCCCTTTTTACAGCTTCGTCAACTGTCCAGCCACTCTTTGGTTGGACCTTTGGTTTGTGTCCCGGCACAGACCACCTCACTCAGCAGCACAGCAACGCGCTCCCTTTCGCCTGTCGCTTGTCGCTTGTCGCTTGGCCGTTTTGGTCGTGATTGACCTGTGGTTTGCGCCCTTTTCCCGGCTCCAAGGACAAGGCAAGTCGCGCATTCATCTGATCTCTGGCACTCCCCCGCACCCCTCTGAAAGCGGCCGTTGTCAGCACCAAGACCCTTTCAGTTGAGGGCCTGCGCAACCCAACGCCTAGAACCCACTGTCCTCAGGAGGTTGGTTGCGCCAGCGTCCTCGCGCCTCTCCTTGCCCTCAGCACCTGGCATCTCGGGCAACAGCATCCCCAGCCATCTCCACCGGCGCAATAATGCCGTCCAGAGTTCACTGGCCTGGCAAGAACAACCGCTCTCAGCACAATCTTGTTGGGTCGATAGGCGAGGACTCGTCGACTGCTGCTGCTGCGAATCCCCCGAGCGCGACCCCCTCAGCCTCGCCCAACCCGGCCTTCAGCTCCAGCGAATCCTTTCAGCCCGACACCAGCGCCGGCCGGGGTAATCTCGCACCACAGCAGCACCAGCAACCCCCTCAACCGCCGCCACATCTCGTCAACATCTACGGCAGTCCTGCCGCCGGCCACAATCCCGCCAACCTCCCGCCGCAGCTCCAGCACTCGAACAGCGTTTCGGGCGCCTACGAGGCTCGCCAGCGCGACGATTTTGCGGACCAGGTTACCCGCTCCCAATCCCACTCGCACCGTTTTACCCAGCCCTCCCCCACCTCAACCCAAGTCTTCCTCCAGCAGCAGCAGCAGCAGCAACAGCAGCAACATCAGCAGCAACTGCACTTGCACCAGCTGCCGCCAGGAGCTTCATCGGTCGAGGATCTCCCATCCACCGGTCATCATACCATTTCGTCTCCCGTTCTCGGCGGCCCCCAATTGGCTTTCAACCAGCAGCAGCAGCCCCCGCTTCCCCCGAAACCTAAGCAGTCCACTCGGAGACTGTTCAAAAACATCCTTCATCCTCGCGGCCAGGATTACGCTGCGCAACCACAGCAAAACCCATACGGCACCGGCCAAGGTATCCCCATTCCCCGCAGGAACTCGAAGCGCGTGAGCCTTCCGGCACCCTACATCCGCACCGGCATCTCCCAGGTCTCGTTGGACCAGCAACAGCAGCAACAGCAGCAGCAACAGCAGCAGCATCAGCAGCAGCCGCTCGAGTGGCAGCAGAACCAGCCGGCCCCCACCCAGCCATCCCCTCTGCAAAGTGTAGGAGAATACCACGAGACACAAGTAATTCAAGGTCCTGACCAAGGGCTACGCCTCCAGACTCCCCAGGACATCCAGCACCCCACGATCCGGTCAGTTCCTCCTCCGGACGCAGAGACATCGCCCTACTCGTCTGAGGATCCAGCCTATCGCCAGCACCGAGGCCACACCCACGCGCAGAGTCAGGTCCTACCCCAACTGCAGCATCAGCAGTACGACCAGGCCGTGTTTGACCAGCAGCAGCAGCATCAGCAGCAGCCGCAGCCGCAGCAGTACCAATTTACAAACCAGCAACAGGCTCCGTACCAGGGCGGTAACCAGCAGACCTTCTCCCAACACCTTGCCAATCCGCAGCAGCAGAATCCCGAGACAATCTCGCAGCTGTCGCGTGATTCGCCTGTGACAGAGTCTGACCAACGCTCTGCCACCAACTTACCAGCTCAAAACGTGCAGTCGACCGCGGCGATCAACTTCCCACCTCCGACACAGGATCTTCCTGGACAACAGAACCCACTGCCCGCTCTCCCAGACCAGACCCCGCAGCAGCAGAACATGGCCCCACCCCCCGGCGGGCCGCCCCCTCCACGGAGATCGCAGGAGGACAAGATGCGCGACCAAGGGCTGCCGCCGCCCGGGCCGCCGCCCAGCTACCGGCAGAGCCAACAGCCCAATATGAACCCCCTGCCTCAGCCGCCGAACGCAAGTGCTCAGAACCCCAACTTCCGCGCGAGCAACGTGCCTGATAGGCAGCAGCAGTTTGAGGGACAAGGGGAGATCCAGGGGCGCAACAGCCCCCAGCCGCCCCCACCTACCGAGCGTCCTGTTGAGGACCCCGAGAAGGCATTTAAAGACCTTTGTAAGATCAACCTGGATTGCAATCCGAGCGGTGCAGTCTTGCTAACTAATCGTCGCAGTGACCAAGTATAAGCATGTTAAGCGACTCTATTTCGAAAATAAGAAGGAGATTGAGCACTTGAACAGCCAGGTCGAACAGCTCCAGAATGCCATTGCCAACCAGCGCATGTCTCAGAGTCGCACCTCGCTCGACGACAACGAGTACACGACGCGCTTCAACCGCCTCAACGGCGCCATCAACAACCTCTCTTTCAACATCCGCAAGGACTGGGTGGCGCTGCCTCAGTGGATTTTGCCCTATGTAAGCGCCGACGCCCTCAAGACTGGCAAGCAGGAGATGACGGCCGTTGGGCGCGCCGTTATTACCCGTTGGATTGTGGATGAGATCTTCAACCGCTGCTTCCACCCCGGCCTCGACCACGAGCTCAGTAGACAGCTCAAGGCCATTGAGCGCAACATCCGGAACTTCAGCTACACGATGAACAGCCAGGAGGAGATCAACGCCCTGACTAGCAAGGTGCTCAGCTGGCGCATGGCCACGCTCGAGGGCCTGCAGGACGTGCTGCGTAGCGGCGACAGCGCCGAGAACAAGAACGACTTCACGCGCCGCGCCACCACTAACCTCACCGCGGGACTCTTCCAGCACCTGGCCGACCCGCCTCCGGCCGGCGTCGACGGCAGCGTCAGCATGATTGTCGAGCTCGCTGTCGGCATCGCCGCCAACCTGCCCCTCGAGAGCCGTGACGTCGCCATCATTTACCCGCCCCCGGAGACGCCCATCCAGCCCGAGCTGATGGAGGTCGAGAAGACGGGCCTCCCGGCCCTCGAGCCCCGCCCCGCGGACGCGGGCGACGAGGCCGCTGCCGGGGAGGAATCTACTAGTGGAGGTAAGGAAGGAGCGGCTGCTGCGGCGGCGAAGGAGGGCAAGGATAGCCGGCGGCCTGGTGGTGACAAGAGATCGGGTATGTTGAGCGTCCCTGGTGGTGGGAGCAGTGGTGGAGGAGATGGGGATAAAAGTGACAGCAGTAGCAGAAAGGGAAGCATCGCTGACGGTGGACACACATACACAGCTCCCCCCGCGCCCAAGGACAATGGCAAGGCGCGCTTTGCAGGATTCGTCGCCGTCGAGGTGCGTGGCAGGCAGGTACTTGTCAAGGCGCCGGTTTGGACGCTCGGGTGATGGGATTAGAGTGGAGGGCTTTTTCTTGGGTGAGTGCCGCGGATGAGCTTGGTTTTGGCGAGGCAGGGGTATTTACCTTCGTTTTTTGATCACAGGACGGACTTTGAGCGGGACGTGGGTAGCGGGGCGGTGAGAGGGGGATGCTCAAGCGGGTTGGGGTGGTAGATGGGCAGGGGAGTTGGGGGCCTTGTGAATAAAAAGGAGAGTGAGGTCGTAGAGGAGGGCGGACGGAGCGGTTGGATGTTGCGAACGAATTCCCTCGCTTGGTTGATGACTCGGATGACAGCCCCGGAGAAGGGGGACGGATTGCTTTCTTGTCCATGCTACGCATGCCTATATACCCTGGGTATTGTGATGACGGGTAGATTGAGGAGCTGGGGTTTGAATTGCGATGGTACATAATTGACAACAAAGAGTTGTGGTGAAGGAGTGTGAATGGTGTAAGAGAGGGGCCACACCGCTTTCCCCTTTTGACTTTAAGCTTCAGAGTGCCCCTCTATTGCCCCGCCATGGGGTGGCAGAATCGAATAATCACTCTTGCGGTGTCAACACTTCGCTCTGTCATCAGCAGGACTTACACACTCACTTACAAGCAACCAATCTCCAGCAACTACACTTGGAATCATTCTCAAAATGGCCGAACCAACTACCCCAACGCACCTCCCGCCTTCCGCCCTCGGCACAAAAGAATAGTTGGCTCCCTCTCCCTTCCTCTCCCTTCCCCCTTCTACCCTCTCCCAACCCGCCTGTTTCCCACATCCCTAGCTACCTTTTCCCCTTACTAAACCAACCCAACCCCCCCCCCCCTCCCCAAACAAACAAACCAATCCCAAACCCCCCATATCACCCACCCATAACTGACAACCCGGTGCCAAACCAGCTGGGACCACCTCTACAACCGCGAACTCTCAAACCATTCCACCAACCCATCCGACACGGGCACAGTCTGGTTCGACGACAGCGATGCCGAGGCAAAGATGCTCGAGTTTCTGGAAGACCATGCCCAGGTAGACTTTGGGATTGAGTCTGAGACTGCCAGTGTGCTGGATTTGGGGTGCGGAAACGGGAGTATGATGTTTGCGTTGAGGGACGAGGGTTGGTGTGGGAGGTTGGTGGGGGTGGATTATAGTGAGAGGAGCGTTGCGCTGGCTAGGGCGGTTGGGGAGACCAGGAGGAGGGAGGGGCAAGAAGAAGGAGAGGGGGAAGGGACAGAGGGTGATGAAGAGGTGGAATTCAAAGCCTGGGACGTCCTCGGCGGATCCTTCGCCGAGATCCAAGCCTCCCCTTCCTCCACCACATCCCCCTCAGATCCCACCAGCGCAGGCTGGGACGTAGTCCTCGACAAAGGCACTTTCGACGCCATCTCCCTCTCCGACGAGAAAGACAACCAGGGGCGGCGGATCTGCGAGGGGTACGGCGAGCGTGTTCTTCAGCTTCTGCGAACAGGTGGGATATTCCTCGTGACGAGCTGCAACTGGACCGAGACAGAGCTGCGCGAGTGGTTTGAGAACAAGACCAAGGCGATGGAAAAGGGGGGCGCGAGGCTGAAGATCGCGGGGAGGATAGAGTACCCCAGCTTTAGCTTTGGGGGCGTTAAGGGGCAGACGATTAGCACGTTGTGCTTCGAGAAAGTTGCTGCTTAGAGAGATGGAGGAATGGAGTGATACCCAGGGAAACGAGCATAGTTGTGGTGGTCAATGAAGCGCGCTGCTGTTGAAATCATCTATTTGGTATAAGCTAGCGTCTCTCATCTTCGATTCCTCTCGCTGCCATCCCCTTGGCGGGCGGCTTTCTTGACACCCACCCACCCCTCTTCACATCCATCACTGGCCATAACCGCCCTACCAGTCCTGTCTCCCAACCCCATACAATGTACACACAATGCAACAACATCTGCCGTAGTGAACTGAAGACGAACGATCCGAAAACCAGGCAAAAACGGAATTGCTTCATTAAACTCTGTTCTATGGTGACGTGTTCATAGGCTCTCCACCGCCCGCGCCCGTCGCAGCGGCCGCTGCGATGGTCGCAAAGTACCGCACATCCACATCGTCGTCCTTCTGCAACTTTTCGAGGCTCGGCATGACCCGCTCATCGATCAGCTGCTGGCCCCGGGGCGACGGCGCGAACGGCGTCTTGGCCTGCTCCAGAGTGTAGATGGTGCCCTGCTCCGGCAGCCGCCGCAGCACGGCGATGACGGATGAGTATGTCTTGGCCACGTTGAACCGGATGTTGGGGATGTCGTCGCCGGTGAGCTTTTCTAGCATGGGCAGGATCGACTTGGCAATGACGTCCATGGTGACGACGCTGGCCAGTGTCTGTTCGGCTGTTAGTAAAGTCTGCCTATGGCGACTGAAGAGAGACGAGAGCGCTTACCGAGATGGCGAAGCATGTTGTCATCCTGTAGAGGTAGTTGGGGTGGCCGCCCATGGCCATAACTTTGGGAATGATGGCCTCGCTGGCCCACTCCACGCCAAACACCTCGGTCAGCTTCTTCAGGTTGTGAGTCGCGGCCTCGCGGATGGAAAAGACGGTGTCGCCCAGCCACCCCATGCAGAGCTGGCTGAGCTTCTCGTCGAAGAACTTGACGCCCAGCTGGCTGGCAAGTAGGGGCATGTGGCCGATGATGGCCAGCCGCACGCGCCATTGCTTGTCCTCGGCAAGCTGGACGATCGCGGGAAGAAGGGACTGCGAGAGCAAATCAATGCCGATAACCTGATTTACCAGCTCCAGCTTGGAGATGATGTGGAGGCGGACCTCGGGGAACTCGTCCTTCAGCATCTGGAGGAACATGGGAAGCAAGTGATCGATAGTCCTGGATATGAGTCAGCATCCGAGTACTTTTTAGACCCCTGAGTAAACATACTCTTGCTTGCCCAAGATCGGGGCCAGGCCGCTGATCTGTGTTCCGAGAGACGCACGCACGTGCTGGGAGCTGTCCGACACCAGGTTCTCCACGGTCCCCATGATATCGTTGAGGAGGGTATTCCGGTCGACCAAAGCGCAGAAGCCGGGGATCTGGCCAGCAATGGCTGTCCGCACCTCGGCCTCGCCGTCCTTGAGCAGTTTTACAAAGGCGGGGACCAGGTCCCTTGCAACAACCTCCTCATCGACCGCCTTGGCAATCTGTCCGCAAAGTTAGAAATGACTGGGGAACAAACAGAGAAAGAAGACCCGCAGCAGAAGCTGACGCACCTTCTCGAATCGGTCGGCAATCATGTACCGCACCCTCCAGCTCTTGTCTTCTATCAAGCTGCGCAGCGACGTCAGGAGCACACCGTGGCTAGCCTGCTGCTCCTTGGGAACGACTTCGGCGATGGAAATCAGAATCTCGACGGTAAGCAGGCGGACGCTGTCCTGGTCGTCCTGGACAAGGTGCTGGAACATGGGTATCATCTCTTCGACAACGATCGCGGCGGGCATCTCCTTCACGAACTTGGCCATGTTGGTGGCGGCCTGGCGGCGCACCATGGGCGTGTCATCGTGCACGAGCTGGCCGAACTGCTGGCGGAGCTGTTCTTGGATGGGAGGCGAGACCTTGGAGTAGGGTGCCGTGTAGAGGCCGCAACCCGAGACCTTGGACGTGAACCAGTCGGCCTTGGAGAGGCGGATCGTCAGGGGGATGAAGTACTCTTCGACTTGTTGGGGGGAGAGGTCGGCGCAGATCTTGTTCAGCGACTCGACAGCCTGCGGATAGTATGTTAGCCTGCAGTCCGCGCCAGCACTTCGCATAGCAACTCGGCCCATACCTTGTCTCGCACGACCGGCTCCTCGATGGCAGCCAGGTTCTCCAAGGGCGAGAGGAGAACATGACCCCACTGGGGACCGCCGACGTAGTCGATAAAGCCACCCAGCTCCTCGCTCAGGGCAACGAGGACCTCGTCCTCATCCTCGACGGACTCTGTAAGCAGTAGATGTCAGCGACGGACAGGCCGGTAGGCGGATCTTAGGCAAGGCGGGGCATCCTGACCATCGAGAAAGGGAATCAGCTCGTCGCGAGTGCGCTCGGCGCCCAAGGCGAGGGCAATCGTCGACAGGCGGTGGATAGCGTTGAGGCGGAGCAGAACGTCGTCATGCTGGCCAGAGTCAATACTAGTGGGGGGAAGGTAGGCTTGTCACCGCCATACCTTCAATTCGTCGATCAGCACGGCGATGGGGTAGAGCTCATCGTTCGCGTTGGTCGCGTCTGCCATGGTGGGCGACTGTGGAAAAAGAGAGCGGTAGGCGTCGCAAGGAGTCGGGTAGTCGGTGTTTTGGTCGGGGCGGGATCAGGGTCGATTTTTTGGGCAGGCGCTGGTGGGCAGAGCGGCTGGGTCGCGTGTGGTGCGGGAAGTGATGCAATGGGGGGAGGTGGGAGTGGTGGGAGTTGAATGAGTGGCCGACCGGGCGCCTGAATGGATGCACTCAGCGGGCAAGTGGGCAGCGCAGCAGCCTGATGATGATGCTCGCTTTTCTGGCGTGGATTGGGCGTCGTGAGGCCGCAAAAATGTCGGGTTGCCGGAGAAGAATAACGGAGACGCCAGCGACCACGGCAGCGCGAGCAGACGGCAGGTTGGAAATGGAGACGCCCGATGTTGTCGTTGGCGGGGAATTCGCTGATGAGGGTTGATGAGGTCTGAGAGAGGAAGCGAGCAAGCTCCCATCCACACCAGGGCAGCAGCAACCACGAGCCACCCACTCAGGAACATGGCATGCTGTTTGGGCGGCAAAGTGGTCAGTGCGTTGCTGCCGTGCACGAGCCATCTGAAGCTGGCAGACTGCGGGGCTGGAGCGGGGCAGGGGCAAGGGGGCAGCACTGCAACACCAGCGGAGTGCTGCATGAATGCCCTGCTGTATTTTCATACAGAATTATCAACAGAGTGACACCTAGAAGCGAGCTTGTGTCGAGCAACTTGACCATCACAACACCGATTCAAGATGGATCTCAATATCAATTCGAGTTCAGTTGGCCATACCCTCGAGGGCATCCTTCTTCTCAACTCATAAACCAGTTTCATATCCATAACGCTTCGCACATGCTTGTCATCACGCCAATGCCAATCCACACAGCACTTCTACAGAATCTCAACGCTGGCCAGTCTAACAAACCATCCACTCCATGCCGTCCTTCCCCATGGTCACCTACTCCATGTCCTTCATCTCCTCGCCGCCGCCGCCATCCTCCTGCGACGTCCTGGCGCTCCTCTCTCCCACGCCTTTGCCCGAGTCTGAACTAGTATGAGCACCCACCCGATCCCTCCCCGAGCTTGGACTGCTGCCTCTCCCACCACCACCACCGCCACCACCAAACACGCCCTTTCCAATAGACAACCCAGTCAACTTGTCCTGTAGCGCCCCAAAGGCAGCGGGGATACCGCCCGTGCTCGCACTCCGGTCCAACGGCGCCTCGGTTCTATCCATCGGCGTGAGCGCCTCATGAGCACTCTCCACCCCAGCAAGAACCGACTTGTTGGCCGGCAACCCCGGCGGCGCCGGTTGGGGACTTCCCGACTCCCGGGACGTTGTCCTCGACTGGATTTCTGCACCCTCAGCAGCCGACTCGGGCTGCTTAGCCATGGCCTGGGCAACCCGCTCCGCGGTCTCGATGGATGCGTTGATGGTGCTGTTCATCTCGTCATCAGTGCGGTTAAACACCTGGTGCCACCAGCGTACCTCGCCGAGGCGGGGAAAAATGAGCCGCTCCCGACCCTTAGTGTGGTCATCGATGATCGGGTCGTACTGCTCGTTAGTAAACTCCTGGCGTCGGCTGAGGAAATAGGCCCAAACGCTGCGCGTGCGCTCGCGGAGCTTTGCATCGTGCCGCTGCTGCTCGTTGTTAAGCAGGAAGGTGCCGTACTGGGAGGAGTAGACGTGGTAGAGCAGCCGGCGGAGGAAGCGTTCGTTGAACTCGAAGCGGGTTGGGTATTGCCGGACGAGCTGATATGTTGCGTCGAGGAACTGGTGGAAGACGGGTGAGACATCCTTGAGCCTGGTTGCCTGGTCTTCGGGGACAGGCGCTTGCTTGGCCTCGTCCACGGCTGCTATATCTTCAGCATCTGACGTAGACGCCTCCTTGTTCTCGCCGCCGCCCATGCTCTTGTTCCACAGCCGCCTTGCGCTCGCGAATGCATTCTCAATGGCATCTCCCCGGCCATCGCTCTCACCCGGCCGAATTGTTGTCCCGGCTAACGCGTCGGTGTCCACGGTGAACCAGCTCTCGTGGCTCAGGGGAGCCGAGCGCATCTGGAACATGTGCCCGAATGAGAGCCAGTCTTTCTCCACCAGCACAATGAAACCCTCGATTGTGCGGTAGTATGGGTCCAGCATCAGCTGGGCCAGTGCGCTGAGTTGACTGGTCCGGTCCCACCCGTCGGAACAGTGGATGAGCACATGAGAGTGCTGGATGCCAACCTGCCTCGCGATGATAGCCGAGCCGTCCAGGATGCCAGTGATATGCTTCAGCCATTTGCTTTTGGCCAGCAAGTCTCGGTTGGGGGGAAAGGGTGAAACGTCGGCGTCCTTGATGGCGCTGATGACCTTCTCTAGTGAGTCCCTCATGACGTGAATATTGTCTATATTTAGGAAGACCTTTTTCGCAAATCTGTAATACTCCATGTTCTCCGAGCCCTTCCCTATCGCCTGCATGGCATAAGAGTTAATCGCAGGCCGGGCGTCGACGATCAAGTTGTGCTGCTGGGCGCCGTAAACTAGGCGCTTCCCTGTCTTCTCGTCGTACATGGCGTTAGAGCCAGCGATTAGTTCATCTTCCATGCGCATCCGCTCCGTCTCAGAGAGCGACAGGTCGACGTCCTCACTATCAGCGCTCAAATCCACGTGGCTGGAGGAAGGGCTCCTGTCCAAAGTTGGGGGAGAAGAAGCGTCAAGCGTGTCCACCGAGGCAGAGAAACAGGCGCCAACGAGACGCTCGTCCTGAATACTGCGCTTCATCCGGAGACCCACAAACGGTTGCGAACTGCGCGTGATCGAACAGTTGTTGATGGGGTGGAGATAGGTCAGGGCCGGTATCCGGGCACGAGAGCGGAAGCTGGCTGCGTATTTGAGTGTATTGTCTGAGATCTTGGACGGCACCGCCAACAGAGCCGGATACGTCGGGGAGAAGGCATAGTCCTTGTTGATGGCGGTTAACCTCCAACCCGTGTCTGCCATCTTCTCGCTGATTCCCTGTCGCCGAAATTCGGCCCTCGCATCGTACAAGTCCCAGCCATCGATCTTACTCTCGGGGGAGCCTGGCGGTGGGGTGTAGTTGAAGGCCAAGAGCTTGTCTATGCTTCCCAACCGGCAAGTCCTAGCTCGGATAAACTCGAAGGCATCGCGGGCCTGCCTGTCATCGGCGAAGTTGAAGCTGACATAGGTGAAGTCCCTGAAGCGGATCCGTATCGAGGAGGGGACGCCGCTCGATGGAGGCGTCGGCCGGACCGTGCACTGCGAGATGACGTGGAAGGCAAACCACACCTGCTTGACCTGCTTCTTAAGCGTCGGGTCAGCGGCTGTGGTGGATTCGGGAGGGAACCGAAAGACAAGGTGATAGTCGTTCAGGGCGATGTCACCGAGCTCCGGCTTCCCGCCCCGCAGGGCATGCACGTCGTGGTACACCTGGTCTGGGATTAGCCACATTCCCTGGTGTTTCCTGGCTGGAAACGCATACGTGCTTATTCTGCGGAGCCGACATTGCGATGGGAGGCAAAGGGCACAGCTAGATCTGCGTGGGAAAGCAGCCTAAGTAAGCAGCCTGCCGAGAGCTGCGAAGTCGTCGACGGAGACGGGGACTGGGATGGGCGGGCGGCCCAGAGTCCTATTCACCGTGGATAAACAGAGTACGATAGAGAGCGGTGTTAATCAACATGTTCAGCGCATGTTAGACCGTTGCCGTGTGTTCCTCCCGCGATCATGGGGGTTGTTGTTGAGAACCAGCATCACCAGACCCTCAAGGTTGCGCTTGCTCCGGGTTGGGGACGTCAGGCATTGGCACTTGACGTCGACAGCGCCCCACCACAGCACCACAGGCGCGCCAGCAAGGCGCTCAGTGGCTCCCAGGCCGCAAGGCTGCTGAAATCCACTGCAGACACCCCACCCAGAGACGAGCAGGCACGCCCAGAACATTAGCTCTCTCTGATTGGCCACTTCAAACCCTACTCCACTGTGCGCCCAGAACGGGCAAGCCAGCCCACCAAGAATTCGCAAAAAGCAGTGCGCAGGTCGAATTTCCCCCCATCTGAAAAAAGTTGGGTGAACACCACGAGAAGGCCTTGCCGTCGACTTCTACAACCAATTCCACCCCCGAGGAGTCTCATCGCCAAATCGCAACCATGGCTGTTCCCGGCACTCAGATGTAAGCAGAAATTCGCCCCGAGGGGTGGACGGCAGCAGCAGCAGCAGCAGCGAGCGTTGGGTCGGTGGCATCGAGAATTCAAGAAGTCGCTGGTGTGGAGGCAAATCCAATGGAGAAATATCGAGACTGACATTTGGGTTGTTTGCAGCTCCAAGCGGAGAAAGTTCGTCGCTGACGGTGTGTTCTACGCCGAGTTGAACGAGTTCTTCCAGCGCGAGCTCGCCGAGGAGGGCTACTCCGGCGTCGAGGTCCGCGTCACCCCGACCGTCACCGACATCATCATCCGCGCCACACACACCCAGGAGGTTCTGGGCGAGCAGGGTCGCCGCATCCGCGAGCTCACCAGCCTCATCCAGAAGCGCTTCAAGTTCCCCGAGAACTCGGTCTCCCTCTATGCCGCCAAGGTCCAGAACCGCGGTCTCTCGGCCGTCGCCCAGTGCGAGTCCCTCCGCTACAAGCTTCTCAACGGTCTCGCCGTCCGTCGTGCCTGCTACGGTGTCCTCCGCTTCATCATGGAGTCCGGCGCCAAGGGCTGCGAGGTCGTCGTCTCCGGCAAGCTCCGTGCTGCCCGTGCCAAGTCCATGAAGTTCACCGACGGCTTCATGATCCACTCCGGCCAGCCCGCTAAGGACTTCATCGACAGCGCCACCCGCCACGTCCTCCTCCGCCAGGGTGTTCTCGGCATCAAGGTCAAGATCATGCGCGGCAGCGACCCCGAGGGCAAGGCTGGCCCCCAGAAGTCTCTCCCCGATGCCGTCACCATCATCGAGCCCAAGGAGGAGACCCCCGTCGTTCAGCCCATGAGCCAGGACTACGGCGCTAAGGCCGCTGCTGCTCAGGCTGCTGCCGAGGCTGCCCGCCAGGAGGAGCAGACCGGTGAGGAGGAGCAGCCCGCTGCCGAGCAATAGGAGCACCCAGCCGGTGGGGATGTGGTTTCTCAGCCCCCCGCTGAGCCTCTTGCCGATTGGTAATCCCAACGAACGCAGGCTCACGGGGTTTTCTTCGAGCGCGCCACACGCTCAGCAGTATGGTTGCGGATGGATGGGTCACTCGGCGTCAACTTGGAGCTTATTGCATTGAGTCTGCGAATCGGGAAAACGGACGGAATGTTGCTTCGGAGGGTAGATTTGTAACTATCCAAGCACACAAGACCCATAGACAGGGCAGTTAACGTCAAGACGATCCTGAACTCGCGGGGGGAATAAACTGAACAAATCCACTCTTGTGCCGTGTGAAGTGACAGGTCGATTGTCGATATGTCGACACTCAGTTGGTGGGTAAACAAGACCTAGCTTCTCGATCTCCATATCATCAATACCCACCTGCTCAGCAGCAGCCCAACCATCTCCTACATGGAGAGCCGTCTATCCATATTCGTTGGCAATTGACCTAGGTACGTACATGAAGAACACATCCAGCTCTTAAGGCGCAGCAAAAGGGAGACAACAACCAGAAGGAGATATCAGAGTCAGACTCTGCGTGTTGTGCAGCACAACATCAACCACCACCATCACGACATACTCAAGCCCTATCCGCGGATATCAAGACACGCTCCGGAGAGACAACAGCCTCCCAATGGTGGATAGCAAAAAAGGTCTCCAAATGAAAAAAAGGATGTAATAACCCCCAAGTCACAACTGTCGACGCCTTCGATGTGCCCAGCCTCTCTCTCCCCAACACCTGTTGCCCCTGCCCGCCTGCCCGTCATGGTGTTCTGGGACAAATCAGTGTGGGGAGAAATGGAAATGTGACATTTGACCATATCAATTAAGAACCGTGGCCCCGTCATTCCTACATCATCTTGCTCCCTATATTTCCCATCCTCCCTCCGTTTCCCCCCTTTGCGCCGCCTGCCGAGTTCCCCATGATGATGAAAGAGCAAACAACCCTCCCCGACTCCAGTTAATCCCCTTGACTGAGGAAAACACCTTCCCCTGATCATGCGAAAAATGACGCAAAACGAAAAGGTATGGTACAGAGAAAAGCGGTGGTGGTGGTTGTGCTTTGTTGGAACTACCAAGAGAGGCGCAGGGAAAATACACGCCCTGCCTCACCACAGATGAGGGGAGCAGAAAACCCGTAACAGAAACCCAGACAAGAAACAGAAAAGAAACAAAAACCCATCATCATCAAAATCATCCTCCCCTCTCCCCCCCACCCTTCCTACTCTGCAACTCTATCGCCTGCCCCCCCAACAACCCTCTCCCCGCCCCGTTTGGCGCATGCCCATTCGCCCCACCCCTCCTCTGCCCCTGGCCTTGTCCCGACGAGGGAAACGCCGGAATCATCGGCGACCGCGGATCATCATTATCCATCTCGTCCTCCTCCTCGTCCGTATCCTCCGCCAAATCTGTCAGACCAAACCCCACCGCCTCCTCCTCATCATACGCGCGAATCAACCCCTCCCTATCACCTCCCCTCTCGCCCGCCGCACCCGCGCCGATACTCATCCGCCCGCTCGCCGACCGCCGTGCCTCCATGCTCATGCGCGTCTGGAGACTGGAAATCATGTCGGTGCCCGTGATGTCGCCGGCGCCGCGGCGCGCGAGGGCCTTGGTGCCGTTGGGGTCGGTGCGGCTGAGGTTGAGGAGGTAGACGCCCGTGAAGGTGACGAGGAAGCCGCAGAGCAGGGAGAGGGTGTTGACGGTTTCGGTGGTGTTGAAGCCTTTGAAGAGAATGAAGGAGGCGCAGAGGGTAGCAGTGGTAAAGGTTACGTAGTAAAGGGGGTTGACGCTAGGATGGGGTTAGTTTGGGGGAACTGGGTAAAGGGGGGAAAAGGTGGGGGCGTACATGTTGGTGGGGAATTGGCTTAGGGCTTTGTTGAAGTAGTTCATCTGGGTCAGGATGCAAACCGTGGTGATGATCATGAAAACGTAGGTCGAGGGGTGGCTGAATTGGTTGTGGCCGGCAAAGGTCAGCTTCAGCGCAATGCCGAAGGCCTTGACGGCCATGACTGAGACGGAGCCGACGGTCGAGCAGATGCTCAGGTAGATGAGCGGGTTTCGCTTCCCGTAGACAGGGCCGACTTTGTAAATCATGACCACGGCAAAGACGCACACGGCGATGGAGTAGAAGAGGAACCCTGAGCCAGATGTTAGCAGCCGTCATGCAAACTGAACAGGGGGCTGGGGTCAGAGAAGACATACCCGGTTGGATCGCAAGGTTCAGGATCTGGTCAATCGTCTCAATCTCCTCATCCGGCGGCGCGTGCAAGACGATGATGACGGCGCCAATGAGACAGATGGCGCTCCCGAGCTTCCCCAGGGTCCCTAGCTCTTCCTTGAGGACATAAGACCCCAGCACTGCCCCTATTAACACTGACAGCGCTCCGAGGGGGGTGACGAGAATGGCTGGCGCAAAGGCATATGCCGCGAAGTTGAAGATCTCTCCAAGAACCACTGTGATCCGTCGTCAGTCTGCGCTCGTGTCTGGCGTGGCCGAAATGTTGGGTCGGTCCGTACAGCAAATGATGCCCGCCCACCACATGGGGCTCTGCAGGTAGACGAAGCCCTCGCCTTCGAAACCAAGCCGTTCTTCTGCTTGTATCAACCCCTATATCAGACGAAGATATGGTTAGCGCGCTGGTCCGGTATGCCTGCATAGTCGCAGGGTCTGTGGCGGGGTGTGTTCGCCTTGCTGGGGGTGTTCATACTTTCTTGGTAATGACGAAACTAGTACCTGCAACACGAGAGGTTAGCACAGGTCATACTGCGCAGCCAGGGGAGAATGCGCATACCAATGGCTAAACTCGAAGTCATGGCCAGAGCCAGACCGATGTATCTACAACCAAAAGCGCCAAGTCAGCAAACCGCACCTCTCCTCCACAGTCCCGCGCCGTGACACGGGACAGGTCGCACATGGGGAGCCGTACTTGTCTTCCAGCATTGTTCTCAACTGTTACTGTGTATCTCTCGATAGGAAAAGAGCGCGTAAGGCAGCGGGAATGCGCTGCCCGGTCGAGCGCTGGGAAGCGACAGGCAGACTGAAAGGCGAGGGGGTTGGGTTTGCGGTGGAGGGGCTGGCGGCTCGCGCCGGGCGAGACTCGAACGGAGGAAGAACGAGAGATTCAGCAGGATTGTTGCCAACGATACATCCGTGTGTTGCCGACTGTGGCTGGGGTATCCGATGGTGTTGTCGAGGCGCGGGGGGTGGTTGTTCGTGGTCGAGTCGCTGTCAGCAAAGGACAGAATGTCGATCGAGGCTTGTTCTTGTCCGGGCGTTTGTTGTCGTTATGCGACGCAGGGGCCTTTTCTCTTTTCCCTACCACCTGTACAACACAAGAGTCCGAGTGGTGTCGTCGTCGTCGTCGTCGTCGTTCTGGAAATGACCGTGAAATTTACCGTGGTCTGGAGACGTGAAGTGGCTAGCGAAACAGCTCTTTTGCGCGGCCGTGTCGAGCTCCCTGGACGAGTTTCAATTAAGGCCCCTGCTGGACGTGGGTGGTGCGAGGGAAAGTCTGGGGACCAGCGGCGGTTTCAAGAATCACGAGCCACCCCTGTCTCGGCGAAGGGACCCCTGTTTGGCTGTGCCGAGCCCTGCTGCTGCCCTGGGAGGCTGGCCCAGGCTCCTGTGTCCCAAAAACAGCAGCCACTTCTGCGATCTTGGCGACGCGCCAATTGTCCCGAGAATTGGACTCAGCCACAAGAAAATCAGAGATTGACACATTGAATCGTTGCCAAGAGGTCCCGAACCGCCGCTGATTAACACGTTTCTTCGCCCACAACCCGGCAATTCTCTCAGTGCGGTTTTTGCTCTCACCACGTTCTCAAAATAGGAATGAATTCCCACATCAGCCCCCTTCATCTCTCACGATCCGGCCGGATCTGGGGTCAGCACTGGAGGTGTGGGGACATTTTTCTCACACCTCCTCGGCTTCGAGTCCACTCCCAGGGCCACAGTCCACGTCAGTTGTGTCCACTTGTCAAGGAGCTCCATGGAGGTTGTTGTTGGACAGTGGAGGAACACGAGGTTCTCTGTCTGACAAAGACATACGGATAGAGCATGTTTGTCGAAGATCCATGTCAGAATTCTGATATTTAGACAAAGGTTGAACTTGACAATGTCTGGTTTCCTTTGTGCGATCCCTCAGGAACGCCAAGGCTAGGGGTTGGCTGTGAAGAGTGAAAACCCCCTGAGAGATGCAGATCCGGATCTTGAACCCGTTTCAAAACCTCTCGGCTCCCACGTGTCGATGCCAAGACTTTCTCTCGCCAACTTCAAGTTCCATGGAAGTTGATGAGTCCAATCTCCCACGAGTCAACTCACTGTCTGTCTCCGAAACCTCTTACCTTATGGTAATGTGGAACTCGAGCGTTATTTCCACTGTCTTACAACCAACTACCTTGTTAACAAGCAATGACTACACGACAACCCCATCCCCCAATTTTGTTCTTCCTCCCTCTCTCCCACTCGATTGTTTCGCCAGACGGCGAAGTGGTTAGATGCTATCAACGTACAAGACAATCAACAAAAATTGCGAAGAGCCATCGCCATTGTTCTCGGCTGGCTAGCCCAGGAAAAGTTGAAGAAAAAGAGACAAGCCCACCCTCCCTTTCCGCCCGCCCATTGCCCCACGAGTCAATGCCAGTCCATCTCTTCCAACCCACAAACAAACCATTGTGCAGTTGTTTGAGGCACCAACCGGGAAAGCACCGAGGCTGGCCTCCCTAAAGTCTAGTTCCCCTGAAATGGCAACCTGCCCTGAACGGACCAGACTCCCAAACTCCCTAGAAACGAAAACGACCTCGAATCTCTGGCCTTCAGGCCTTTTTCCGTCCGCCAACGCCAAGAAGAAACCTGGTAGTCATACATGCAAAGTGTGGGTAAAAAATGCTGTGTTAGGTGTCGAATCAAGCTGCCGGTTTAGCCTGGGGAATTGAGTTGAGTCCTGGGACAGCAGCTGGTTGTAGGTTGCTGGTTTTCAGCCGGGTTGAGGCGAGTGGCAAGCTGCCGCAATTGTGATGCCGATCCAAGTAGTGGTTTTGTCGTCCATTAGTCGAGGATGCTTACCTACCTGTCATGTTCCCGGAAAACGGTTCCAACATTGTCGAAGTGTTACCTGCCCAGGGTCGGGGATGGCTGGGTTAATAAGAATATGCGGGGGTTCGGGGGAAAAGTCAGCGCGCGGTTACGGTTGAACTACAACCGGGTCCAAATCAAGCAAAAGCAATGGAAGTGCTGTAATGAGTCTGCCGTTTAAGTCCGACGACGCTTGTGGTCTGCGTCCGCGTCAGCACAGGCGAATCCGTTTGTGGGTGGGAGCCGCTGGCATACCGGTCTCATCGACCAGACTCTCCTCCTCGTCAATCCTGCTTCGTTTACCAGCGAGGCCCGATGGGGTCATGGCGGCCTCCTGTGGCTCCTCGTACTCGACAATATCGTCTCCACTGGTCGGTTGCTGGTCTTCCTCGTCCCCATCGTTCCAGTCGATTTCGTCATTGTTGATACCGGATGTTGCTACGAGCAGTTGAGCATCGTCGTCTACTGGCGCGAGCTGGTCGTCTGCCTCGTCGTTCTCTTCGTAGTCAATCTCGTCGCCGTTGATGGTCGTGCTCGTGCGGGAAGACGCCGTTGTCACAGTCACAGTGACAGCGGCCAGGTCTTGGTAATCCGCACCGGTCGGTTCGCTGGCATCCTCGGGTTGATGCGGCTCATCTGTGGAGGCATCGTCCGCCACAGTCTCGGCGGCATCGTAGGTCATCGTGTACTCCTCGTACTCTTCTACCTCTTCGCGGATCGTTGAGAGGGCGTGTTCGTCATCGAAGGCGAGGATCAAGTCGTTATCTTGATGCGCAGCCATGTTAGCACTGGATCCGAAAGAGAAAGCCATGCTGAGCTCGCTGAATTCCGAGGACGCAACCGAGCTGTCACAAGCCATATCGGTGCTGGGTAATGCTGAGGCCTGTTCTTGAAGACCCAATGCTGGATGCGCTGAATTTTGAGGAGTCGACTCATATTCGTCATCCGAATAATCAATCACCCATGATTCTTCTGCATGATTGGCACTTGACACCTGCGCAGCTGGCTGGTTTGATGTGCATGACAGTTCGCTTTTGGCTTCAAGCGCAAATCTTGAAACCAGAAGCTCATCATGACTGGTGTAGTCGCTAAAGATCATTTCGCAATCCTCGTCGTCAAGGAACGCGGTTGGACTTCGGAATTTGCTGGAAAGACAGGGCGGAGGTGCTGGGGGGAAATGAGAAGGGGATTTACCGTTTGTACCTGCTTCGTGTTCAGTACCGTCATCTTCCAGAGCGGTCTCTCCTTGGACCGTGGTGAATTCTGTGATTTTGAGGAATTCGTTGCTGTGTTGTTCTTCTGTCGGTTGATCGATGCGCTCATCAGCCGTGTCAATATCAGCTTGAGCGTGTGAGTGACCTGTCGCACTATCCTCAGCGGCCTGTTCAGCCCAGGAGTGCTCCTCCTCTGCTGCGTCCTCGGTACGCTCCTGCTCGTGGGGCTGCACCTCGGCGTGCTGGTATCCTGGCGCGTCGTCCTCGGCCGCCTGCTCTGCCCAAGATTGTTCCTCTTCGATCACGGCGTCGGTGTGCTCATGCTCAAACGACTGCGCCTCAGCGTCCACATCTTCCAGGCTCTCTTCAACGTTGAGCTCCTCCGTCTGATGCTTGGAAGCGTCAACAGAAGCCTCAAAATCCTCCTCTTCTTCTCCAACCGGAGCGTCCTCAGTAGGCTCGGGCGTGGGCTCATCCTTGTCCTCGGCATTATCTGCAAAGGCTTTTCCATGCTCGGGGGGGATATTTTCAACATCTTCGTCATACTCATCCTCATGCCTGTCGCTGAACGGCTCATCTTGCATCTCGCCATCATCCAGAAGACCAACAGGGGAGTCTTCTTCAGCGTCATCCGACATCTCAGAATCCTCCAACTGCTGGGACTGGCCTTTGACGAGCTCTGCATCTGCAAGCAGCTCAAGAAACTGGTCCTCCGCGTCCCGTCGCACGAGCAGGTGAATGATGGGCTCGGGGGAGATACCAGGGACCTGGCTGAGCGCAGCATGACAATCGAGCACCTCGCGGAAGCTCCGGGTCAGGAACTTCTCGTTTGACTGCTCCCCAAATTCAAGATCAAGTGGGTCGAATCGGACCATCAACTCATCAGTTGGCGCGATCTCCTCAGAGACGACAGCCCGGAGAGCCGAGAGGAACTCCCACAGCGGACGGTCGAGTTGCTGGGTGTCGGAAAGAAAGTACGAGTCTGGATCGTCTTCCGGGCTTCCAAACAGAGTGTAGTACTCTTCATTGTAGAGAACGTCTATGTTGGGAACACCGGCGGAGGAATGTGCGTGCTCACCAGCCGCGTCTTCAAAATCGGCGTCTTGGTGGTCAGGAGAGTGCTGTTCCTGAGCCATCTCTTCGTGGTCATCGACGGCCAAGTCGGTGCCTTGGTCCTCGGTGGGCGCGCGCTCTTTCTCTGCGCCGCCAAGCTCATACTGTGCTGTCTCATCTTCACCATGCTCTTCGAGATCGACGTCCCGGTGCCAAGACTCATCCTCCTCGTGTACCGAGGCGTCCTCGTGATTGTCGTCCACTGGTCGAGCGGCATCGCCGAATTCAGCAGCGGGAGGACCGTTCGATGAGGCGCCTGCTTCGCCAGCATCCGTAGCCACAGCCTGCTCTGCCGTGCTCAAGTCGACGTCGATGTCCGTCGCTACGAAATCATCGTCCTCATACCCAATTTCATCCTGATACTGAACTCCAGCCTCAGCGTCACCGCCGGTATCCCCTTCTGTGTCCTTCGTGGCTGGGGCCTGTTCTTCCTCCGCAGGGGCGGCATATGCCTCTTCGTCGCCCCGGCCTAGCTTGGAGTCGGTATCCAGAGCAAACCCATCGCCAAGAACATCCTCAGCGGCGTCGTGCTCGACTTCTTGATAAGCGCCGTCCAACCCAAAATCGAAGTCGTCAACTTCAAGCTCGACATTCGAGTCAACGCCCAGCTGGTAGTCTTGTTCGAGCAGATCGCGAGAACCAGGCTCTACTACTGATACCCCAGCGTGCTCCATCGTCGATATCGGGCGAAGAGTAAGGGTAGTGGAGGTGGAAAAATTATGCCGAAAACGGCAGGTTTGAATTTGCGGCTTGTTACTGCCAAAAACCCATCCGCGTATCTACTGTCTGGGGTTATTGGGTCAGTCAGAATGACGTCGGATATGGAAGGCGGCGTCGATGGGTAGGCGGTGTTGGTGTTGGTGGAGATCGAGGACTCAAGATGGGATGTAGGAGTTGGTAGGCAACAGCGGTAGTGCGAGGAAATCGCGTCTCTGGTCGTGGGATAGTCGCAGGGGGGGATGCACTCGATGCGGGTCGTTCAAAATTCGAGGGCAGACACGTCGGGGCCTCGAGATGAGATGAGATCCTCGAACGTCTGGTCAGTCGGGCAGTTGCAAACGCACAATGCCGCACGGCGAGCCGAGGTGTTGCTGAGAGAGTGAAATTAAAGTACGAAGAACCTGGCCGTCAAAACTTGATGGTCTCCTCAATAATAGGATGGGTAGACGAGGAAAGTGGCTCGAGAGGTGGTTGGAAGAATCCGAATTCAAGCCAGATGACTGACGGAGGGGAGTGATGCGTTTGGCAACTTAAGTTGGCGAAGGCAGAAACGCGAAAGCCTGAGGTCAGTCCCGCGTTGGGCTTAGCGCCAATTTACCCACTTAAAGTTGTTCCATGCGAGGTGCACGTGCAAGAGCACTCAGGCAAGGCCATTGCGGGTCTGGCCTGTGAGCTGCCTGCCAGCTGTCAGCCCCTCGACGGCGTCCCTGTCGGAAAGCCAGATCAACCACAGTTCAATGAGAGACGCCATCCAGGAGTCGTGAAGCTCGCCCAACCTCACACCCGCCTCCCATTCCGCCCTTTCCTAGCTCCAGACAAGATGGTAGAATACCCCAGCATTAGAATACTATCGCCAATGCTGACAATTACCCCAGGTTGTCCTCGCTGCGTCCATCTGCACCCGCGGCGGCAAGGCCGTCCTCGCCCGCGCATTCCACGACATCAAGCGGTCGCGCATCGAAGCCCTCCTCGCATCGTTCCCCAAGGCCGCCAATTCCGGCACACAGCACACCACCGTCGAGCAGGACAATGTCCGCTTCGTCTACCAGCCGCTGGACGAGCTGTACATGGTGCTCATCACCAACAAGCAGTCCAACATCCTCCAGGACATCGACTCGCTGCACCTCTTCGCCCAGGTCGTGACCAGCACATGCAAGAGCCTCGACGAGCGGGAAATTCTCCGGAATGCCTTTGAGCTGATCAGCGCCTTTGATGAGCTGGTGACGCTCGGGTACCGGGAGAACCTGACCATCAGCCAGATTAAGACCTTCCTGGAGATGGAGAGTCACGAGGAGCGGATTCAGGAGATTATTGCGCGGGTACGTGGATTGGCATTGCCGCAGATTTGGGTTCATCCGCTGACGCAGCTGCGATACAGAACAAGGAGTTGGAGGCTACCGAGGAGCGCAAGAGGAAGGCCAAGCAGCTCGAGATGCAGCGCAAGGAGTCTGGGAGGAGCGGTCGCGCGGGCGGTATGGGCGGGCGGCCACCTGTCTACCCCACCTACACCCCGCCAGTACGGCCTGCCGTTACCGAGACGTACGACACCTACGAGGCGGAGAAGAACAAGTCCAAGTATGCGATCCTTACTGCCTTGGCGCTTGCGCAACGCAAACTGACACAAGCAGGTTCACCGCACCGAAGGGCAAGGGCATGCAGTTGGGCAAGAAGTCCAAGACCACAGATATGTTCGAGCGCGTCAAGACGGAGCTTGGCCCCGTGGACGACACTCCCCTTGTGCCCATCGCCACCCCCTCAGCGCCAGAACCCGCCGCTGCCCCTCGGATATCGTCCACGCTAGACCGGGATGCCATCCATGTCACCGTCAACGAGGCCATTTCAGCCAAGATCTCCAGAGACGGCGCGCTAAACTCGTTCGCTATCAGCGGCGACCTGACACTGCGCGTCACGGATCCTTCGCTTACGAAGCTCAAGCTGAACCTGAACGCCAGACCTTCGCATGGCGCGCAGTTCAGGACACATCCAAACGTCGACAAGAACGTCTTCAATAGCTCCAAGATTATTCAGATGGCCAATCAGGCGCGCGGCTTCCCCGTGAACAACTCGGTCGGCGTCCTCCGGTGGCGGGCGACGCCCAAGGTGGATGACACCAGCGCGCTGCCTATCACCTTCACCGTCTGGGTCAACAAGGGTTCCGATGGCAACTGCACGATGACGATCGAATACGAGCTGACTGGGAGCGACACACTGAAGGATGTCAGCGTCGTTGTGCCGTTCAGCGGCGCCGAGCCCTCTATTTCCAGCTTCGACGCTGTTTACGACCTCTCGGGTGATACCCTGGAGTGGACGATAGGCACTGTCAGTGAGGAGAACGCGAGCGGCGCGTTCGAGTTCGAGGCGCAGACGGATGACGAGAACGACTTCTTCCCCATGCAAGTGCGGTTCTCGAAGACAACGCCGTTTGTGGATGTCGATGTAAGCTCTCGAATTCCACATGCCAGGGAATATGCACAACTAACCAGTCCACAGGTCCAATCGGTTGAGCTGGTCGATATGGATGAGGAGGTCACCTTCTCGAAGGAGATCAAGTCGGTTGCGGATTCGTTCACAATTGAGTAGACGGATTGAAGGCTGATGAACTATGTTGTCTTTGAGCGGGCATGTACCTTGGTGCGCGGCGCGACTAGAACGGCAGGAAAATTGTCAATTCTAGATTTTTAATATCCCTCGTTGCAGGTGAACGCAGTTGAACGAACCCGAGAGACAGCCACATGACGACAATCTCTACCCTTCATACCTCTATTAGATGTCTAGCGCATTATTTTACTGACCCAGCGTACTCTCTATCAGCAGCCCTCCATCGCCCTTCAGTTGGGCAGAACCTCGTTCGCTTTCCTGGCCCACTCCCTGAACCAGTCCAACGCCTCAGGGTTCGCAACGCTGGCGTTTGTCTTGACCTGCATCCCAGACAGGATCTGCTTGACGGCAACCTCGATCCTGTGAGCTCATTAGCACACAATCAAGTATCAGGGCTCAAAGGGGACAACATACTTCTTCCCATTCCCCGTCTTCGGCACCCCTCCCCTAGCCTCCTCAATCACCCCAGGCACATGTCTCGGGCTGAGCTCCCGCCTCACCGTCTCCGCGATCCTCTTCTTCAACCCCTCCTCAAACTCCATCCCCGCCTTCACCACCACAAACAAACACACCGTCTCATCCCGATCCGTCTCCCTCCTCCTCCCGACACAAACCGCATCCTCCACCTCCGCCGCAAAGAACCTCGTCAGCACATTATAGATCTCTGCGCTCCCAAACCTCACACCCGCCGGCTTCAAAACCCCATCACTTCTCCCTAGCATCACTAGCCCACCACCAGCCTGCGCCTCATCAACCCGCCGCACGAAATCCCCATGGTGCCACAGCCCAGGGAACCGCTCAAAGTACGCCGCGCGGTACTTCTCCTGCCCGCCCTCCCCAAAGAAAGTAAGCGGCTGACACGGGAACGGCTTTACGCAAACCAAATCGCCCGGCGCGTCCGCGGGGTCAACGGGGAGCGGGTTATCAGAGTCCGACGCCGAATCCACAACCCCCACCGCCATTCCCAAACCAGCGCACTGCACCTCCCCGGCACGCACAGGCAGCAACGGACACGGCGCGCCAAACAGCGAGATGATATCCGTCCCGCCTGTGATAGAGGCAAGGTTAACCTTGCTCGGGAAGGCGGAGTACACCCAGGCGAAGGTGGAGGGCGGGAGCGGGGAGGCGGTGGAGTAGATTGCTTCAAGCGAAGACAAGTCCAGGGAAGACAGCGGCGGGAACTGGGTGGCGTTGGCTTCGAGGGTGGTAAGGTAGGCGGCGGAGGTGCCGAAGTGGGTGACGCGGAGGGAGGCGAGGAGGAGCGGGAGGGAGAGGAAGCCGTGGGGTTTGAAGGGCGAGCCGGAGTAGAGGACCAGGGAGGCGCCGCAGGAGAGGGCGGAGACGCTCCAGTGGTGCATCATCCAGGAGGTGGTGGTGTAGTAGAGCATGCGGGAGGTGGGGGTGAGGGTGCAGTGGAGGTAGTGCTCTTTTTTGTGCTGGAGGAGGGTGCCCGCGGCGGTGTGCACGATGGCCTTGGGGAGGCCGGTCGTGCCGCTGGAGTAGAGGACGTAGAGGGGGTGGGAGGGGGGGAGTTGGGCGAAGACGAGGGGGGCGGATGGTGGGCTGGAGGGGGTGTTAGTGAGTGATACGGTTTCGAGAGTTGAAAAGGAACTTACGAGTTGAGGAACGCCTCATACTCCTCCGCCTTGACACCCTTAGCGCGGATCTCATCCAAACCCGTCTCGATGTTCTTCAGAGCCCTGATGGCAACGACTTGCTCCAGGCCGTGCTTCTTCAGCTCTTCAACAACCTCCAGCGTCTTGGCCTTACCAGACCACTCCTTGCCGTTGTACAGCGTCGCATTATCGGCAAAAAGCACCTGCGGCCGGATCTGCACCAGGCGGTCCAGCACGGCACTGACGCCGTTGTCCGGGCTGATGCCTGTCCAAATGGCACCAATGGTGGCGGTACTCAGCAGGGCAACCAGTGCCTGCACGTGGTTTGCGACGAAGCCGGCGACGACACTCTTCTCCTTGACGCCGGCGGCGCGTAGAGCGTTGGAGCAGCGGCGGACCTGGTCCCGGAGCTCGGCCCACGACGTCTCGGTCAGGTGGCTGTCGTTCTCAGTGACGGTGATGACGGCGGTGCTAGAGTCGTTGACCTCGGCGTTGGCAGGAAAGAGGAGGTTCTCTGCGAAGTTGAGACGGGCACCGGCGAAGAAGTCGGGCCTGGGGAACATGGGGGCGTTGGGGGGGGACCTGGAAGGGGTTAGTAGGGGCTAGTAGTAAAGGGGTGTGTCCGGATTCACAACAGACCTCATCGAAAGGCTTGGAAGCCTTGATGCCAATGAAGTGCCAGGTTTCAGCCCAGAACTCGGCTACATTGTCGACGGACCACTTGAACAGCCCCGCGTAGTCGTTGAGTTTCAAGCCGTACTTTGAGTTCACATGTTGGAGGAACTTCCACATGTGGGTGTCCTGAGGATTGTCATGTCTCCAAAGCTCGGCGGCCGGCATCGCGACGGTCATGATTATGTGTCAAGGAGGGTTGAGTGTGACTGGCTTGGGCAAATGTGATAGTTGAAGATCTGGCTTAGAGTATGAGACGGAGAATCCGGGGAAGCGAGGGGGTGTTGGATGGACCCACGGAGATGGAGATGGAGATGGAGATGGAGACTCGAGACGAGACACCAGGATCTGCTCTTCTCTTCTTTTTCACGGTTTCATCAATTCAAAGAGGAGAAGCCTTTGCCGCTCAACAAAATGCCAAAATTCCATCCCGAGTTCCAATGGGGACGACCCGCCGAATCTAACCTCAATCTCCAACTTCTGAGCCGCGGCGATGGCCCCGAGTCCGGGCAAAGCCGACAATTGCCACGAGCGACGGCATCCATTCCACGGCTTTTGCTCCTCAGTGCTCCTCTGCCATGCAGGTACCGGACTGGCCCGAGGCCCTGGACCCACAGGCGGATCTTGGAGCATTGTGTTTTTAGCATTGTGTGTCGCTTGGCAGCTCAAAGGGAAACGAAACTGTGCCCTCCCTCCAACAGTCCAACAAACGGAGATGAAAGCAAAGAACAAGGTGGACGGGAACAGGAACCTTAAAAGCCGGCCACACCTCAGGGTACTGTACACGGATACCTGGACGACGGCTGGATCTCACACTTGGACGAGCACGCAGTTCGCTTATTTTGGTCATGAACTTCCGATTTAACTCCATGCCGGCCGATACTTCAAGAGACATCGCAGACAAGGTTGGTTTGCCCATCACCCTTATGGCAATTTCCAGGGTAACAGAAAATGAAGGGCCTCGGTGTCACCCACAGGAGAGTTCCCCAGGGTTGCCGCCTCTTACTCTTCATAGTAGTTGCATGGGAGACAACAGGATAGGAAGCAGTGCACAGTAACAAGAGAGGGGCTACACATGTCTGCCCAAGCCCATGTGCAGTCGTTGAGACAAACACTTGCCGCCGACCGACACAGTATGGGTGCATCCCTTCAACAGTGGTCGCTGTCATGCAAGCCCAGAGGGTGGGCTGGTTGGAATGGATCCACAGACGAGATGGATGCTGCCCCTGAGGGAAAACCCACAGATTTGTTCGATGTCCAGGCGGTCGAGCACTTCAAACTTTGAATGGAAGTCTGCTTGCTGAGTAAATCCCAGAGGCCGCCGTGTCGCTTACACTGCCAATGTAACAACAGCACGCAGGCTCGCCGGGGGTTCCGGACTGGTGGAATCAACGAATCGACGCACCATCGGCCGCGCTGCAGAACCACTGCCGTCTTACTCGACGCATCCTCTGCGGGTTGGGCTGTCGTCAGGTAAATCGAGAAAGCCATCAGGAACAAGTCGGAACACACCGCCCTCGTCGACCCCCGTGTCATGCCACCCATGAGGGCGCTTCCCGCGTATTGTTTTGAAACACTCAGCTCATCCGCGTGGATCTTGCCATGCCCCTCTGCCGGTTCGAGCCTCATCAGGGTCCATCAAAGAAGCCTCATCTCAACGGGTCCTCGAAGGTTCAAACTCGGAGGGACCAAGCTGTGAGCCGGGAGCACCCGAGATAGCTCCTAAACTGTGTAATTCAATCCCAACTTGCTCCGGGATGGGATTGGCGGAAGTCGCCTTTCGAAGGTGACATGGCGGATGATCGGGCTCCTGATGATGACGGGGTCGCAGTCGGAGGCTTCGGCATCGAGAGGAAGCTAAAATCCAGACAGGGGGAAGGGGACAAAAGTCATCGTCCCGCCGTCCAAAGCGCGCAAGGCACAGGGCTGGACCGCCAAATTGGACGGTCCACTTTGACCCAGCGCCCGAGACCCCGATTCGCCAATTTCCTGGCGCTGCCGACGCCCGCTTCCCTGAAATCCTCGGCCATATCTATCCACTTTCACAGTTCCCTTCCCTTCCCCTTTCGAACCTTCGTCTCTTGTTCCTGTCCCGAACCCGACCCATCACCGCCACAAGACCTGTCAGTCAACCGTTCACACAACCGTCAAGACACACAGGGCGAGGGCGACTTGGGCCGCCGGTTTCCTTTTTTTTTTTCCTTCTCTCCTCCGAGAGTTGACGTCGATAGCTGCAGCAGCAAGCATCCATCCGATCTGTCCGCCCCTTGCAGGCTTGCAGCCAGCTATCGACTGCGACTTCTCATTCGCCCGACTCGGGAGCTTCGAGCAGCGCGTGGCACCGCACCTCCCGACTGATATTGGTGGCTCTCTGCGCGCCCCTCTAATTGAGAGTCAAGCGTAAGTTTGCCGTTCTTGTAAAAATCTTTGCTGTTGGATTTGGCCGGTTTGTTCTGGGCCCAGAAGCAGTCGCGGCGTGTGGAGCTCGAAAAGGGGGACCACTGGAGCAGTCCTCCTGCGCGCAGCCGCCCGCCGCTCCCGGCGAGCTCCAATTTCAACACACCGCTTCAGGGGACACTCAGTTTCCGTTTTTCTTTGACCTAGATCACCAAAACCAGCGCTCGAGCCTCATCTCCGAACACCGTACTGACATGCGCCACTGCAGCTTCAGTTGGTTTCGCCCGCTTCAGTAGCTCTTGCCGTCGGTTCCGGGGCTTTTCACATTACAGCCGAGCAGTCCGCGCGGTCTCAGCGATGCCCCGAAAACTTGCGAATCCTTTCTCGTCGTCCAGCATGCCACAGTCCCAGAAGACGGCCGAGCGCCGACCTTCCCAGTCGAGGAGCAACCGCCTTGCAGGCTTCTTCACCAAGTCCAAGGAGCAACTCTCGACGCCGCAGACCGTCCACCATCATCAGCCCGTCTCCCCATCCGTGGCCGCCTCTCTCCCGACAATCTCGCTGTCCAGCGAACTCACCAGCGACGAGTCCCCGACAACCCTCTTTGAACCCCCATCTCTCGACGAAGCCCAGGCCCAGGAGCGCCGCGATGCCCAGTTTGGCCCCCTGCTTGACAAGAGCCACCTCTATGTCAGCGCCCACCAAGGAGGGCCGCTCGAGGTCCCCATCGAGGACGAGCCGGCATACTTTTACGTTCTCACCACCTACATCAGCTACCTGCTCCTGATCTTCTTCGGCCACGCGAGGGATTTCTTCGGCAAGCGCTTCGGCGACAAGAAGCACTACAACAGTCTCAAAGCCCACAATGGCTATGCTCCGCTCAACGATGACTTCGACAACTTCTACGTCCGCCGCCTGAAGATGCGCCTCGACGACTGCTTCGCGAGGCCGACGACGGGTGTCCCTGGCCGCTACATCACCCTGATCGACCGCAAGTCCGACGACTTCAACCGCACCTACAAGTACACGGGCACCCACACCCAGACCCTGAACGTCAGCTCGTACAACTACCTTGGTTTTGCCCAGTCCGAAGGCCCCTGCGCCGATGGTGTTGAGGAATGCGTCCGCAAGTCCGGCCTCAGCTACTCTAGCCCGCGTGCCGATTCCGGCACGTCAGAGCTTGTGCAAGAGGTTGAGCGCGAGGTGGCCCAGTTTGTCGGCAAGCCCGCCGCCATGGTCTTCTCGATGGGTTTCGTCACCAACGCCGGTTCCTTCCCCGCTCTCGTCTCCAAGGGCTGCCTCATCCTGTCCGACGAACTCAACCACGCCTCGATCCGCATCGGTGCTCGTCTCTCCGGCGCCGTCATCAGGTCATTCAAGCACAACGACATGGAGGATCTCGAGAAGAAGCTGCGCGAGGCCATCTCGCAGGGCCAGCCGCGCACCCACCGGCCGTGGAGGAAGATTCTGGTTGCCGTCGAGGGTCTCTACTCGATGGAGGGCACCATGGTCGACCTCCCCGGTGTGCTTGCTCTCAAGAAGAGGTACAAGTTCTTCCTGTACGTCGATGAGGCGCACAGCATTGGCGCGCTCGGCCCAAAGGGGCGCGGTGTGTGTGATTACTTCGGGATCGACCCTGCTGAGGTGGACATCCTCATGGGCACACTGACCAAGTCGTTTGGTGCCAACGGTGGCTACGTCGCGGGCGAGAAGCACATCATCGACGGGCTCCGGTTGAACAACGCGGCCACTCTCCTCGGCGAGTCGCCAACCCCGTCGGTCCTCATGCAGATCCTCACTTCGCTCCGCCTGATCACGGGCGAGATCGCGCCCGGCCAGGGCGAGGAGCGTCTCCAGCGCCTCGCTTTCAACTCGCGCTACCTCCGCCTCGGACTCAAGCGTCTTGGCTTCATCGTCTACGGACACGACGACTCGCCCATCATCCCCGTGGTCCTGTACCACCCGGGTAAGATGTCGGCCTTCAGCCACGAGATGCTCAAGCGCAAGATCTCGGTCGTCGTCGTCGGCTACCCGGCCACGCCACTCATCAGCTCGCGCGCCCGCTTTTGCATCTCGGCCGCCCACAACAAGGAGGACATGGACCGCGTCCTGGCCGCCTGCGCCGAGGTCGGCCATCTGATCGATATCAAGTACTCGACCGGCATTGCCGGTGGGCAGGAACCCCTTCCCGAGGGTGTCACGGTCGAGATGGAGAAGGAATGGCGCAAGGCGAACGGCCTGGAGGGTGTGGTTAAGCCGCCAAGGTGGAGCCTGGAGGATGTGATATCCAGCGGCGTGCAGGATGCCAAGGAGACTCTGAGGTGAAGTCCGTCTTTCTTGACGGTGAGAGCGACGAGATG
Organism: Amesomyces nigricolor; assembly: GCA_004802645.1. Taxonomy (NCBI): domain Eukaryota; kingdom Fungi; phylum Ascomycota; class Sordariomycetes; order Sordariales; family Chaetomiaceae; genus Amesomyces; species Amesomyces nigricolor. Next base: position 1,583,252 of record SRKS01000004.1, read on the forward strand.
GGCAGTTGTAATTTTGATTAGCCAGGTACATATTCTCTTGTCGGAGTTTGGAGGGCAGGAGTTGGAGAGCCGGAGTTGGGGTGCAGGGGCCGGACAGCGTACCTTAGCTTTTGGAACAAGCTGGTTCTCAACTATTACGTGTGTGGTCTTGATGATGCATGGAAGGTTTAATGAGGACATCTGGGGGAATAGAATACATTAATTATGTGTCAACGGCTGTCTCTCCTGAGAATGTCCGCCATGTAATCGCCCATGTAATCGCCCGGTCAGGTCACGTGCTAACGCGTCCATTGTCTCGCGCGCTCTAACCCATGCTTCATCGTCATCGCTAGTCTTCCATTTCATTCTTCCTTGTAAAATTAATATACCATACTGAATTTCTTTTTAAGGAAGCGACAGAATTCTCATTGCAAACAGACTTGAAGCTTCGATTCGCCCCTTCAGAACTTCCTTATGTGACAAATCTTGCACTTTTGCAGGGATCGTTCACCTCGACTTCACCCACTTCACGCCTTCATCCTACACACCCTCCATCTCTTTCTCTTCTGGCCTCTTCTCATCTCAACAAAAGAGCTGAAACCAATCAACCTCACCATCCATTAATACAGTTATCTCTTTCTCACCCACCACCGAAAGAGCACCGAAAGAGCACAAAAACTCCTTCTCACCCATCAACTACAAGACAAGATGGTGAAACCAAACAAGGGCAAGCAACAAACCCTCGAGGCCACCCTTGGTAAGTAACCCCCATCCTTACCGCCCGGTATCTCTCTCTCATCGAAGACTGACTAATGATCCCAGGCCGACCCCGCCTCAAACCACCCATCAAAACCCCCAGATCAAAGAAAACCAGACCGTCGATGAACACCCCCGTGGCATCCAGCTCGCCTACTACGAGACGCCAACTACCACAGCCTTTTTCTTCGTCGCCGGCATCGTTTATGCGCTCGTCGCAGGTTGCTGGTGGTGGGTCGGCAAGGAAGCTGCAGCAGGGGAAGAGGAGGGCTGTGGCGTTTAAGGAGAGTGAGTCCGAGTCGGAGGATGAGTTGGCGCTTTCCGTGAGAGAAAGTGGGAAGAAGGAGAAAGGGGTGAAGAGGAAGGTTGAGAGTTCGTCCGGGTGGGAGGAAATGAAAGAGGAGGAAGAGGAGAGTGATGATATGCCACTGGTTACGCCCACGCACAAGCGCAAGCGGCGCGTGGTTGCTAGCGATAGCGACGACAGCGATGACCAGCCGCTTGTTTCGTCGCCTGTTAAGCGGCGGAGGCTTGTGCGGGGGGGTGCGGCGTTGAGTCCGGTGAAGGAGCAGAGCAGAGATGATGATGAACCTGCGCCTTCTTCGGCAAGAGCAAGAAGGAAGCCGATGAGCAAGAAGGAGAAGGCGAGGGAGCTGCTGAGGCGGAAGAGGGCTGGGGAGGTTATTGATGAGGGGGATGAGGAGGAGAGCAGTGAGGATGAGCCGCAGAGGGCGATGTACGACACGGATTCGGATAATCCCGCGTTGAGCGAGTTTGAGGATGAGGAGGGTGTTCTGGGGGATGATGTGGGCGCGAAGAAGGGCAAGAAGACCAAGGGCAAGGAAAAGACAAAGGCAAAGAAGAAGAAGATGAGAAAGGCCTCTGACGACGATCGCTCCGGCTCTGACGACAGCATCGATGACTTCCTCGTCGATGACAGCGACGCGCCCCTCGGCATCCCCGAGGAAGTCTACATGAATATGCCCCTCGAGTTTACAGCACACTCGCACAAGCCGCTGAAGGAGCATTTCCGCGACGCCATAGAGTGGCTCGTGCAGTTCAAGATTAACCCGGGCTTTGCCGAGAAGGAGCACGCGCTGTACCGCATGGCCTGGAAGAAGCTGGACGACGAGGTGCGCGGCCTCGCCCAGTCCAAGTTTGCATCGTCCGCTTGGAAGGTCGATTTTACCATGGCGCTGCGTGCGCGGCCGTATTACACCAGCGTGGACCTGCCTAAGGGGGATCTTCTCGAGATGCAGAGCTGTGGCGCGTGCGGGAGGAGCGGGCATCCGGCGAGGTAGGTCACCCACCACCTCCCCTAAATAACCACACCCGCCAACTAACCTCTCCAGACACATGATATCCTTCACCGGCATGCCCTACTACAAAGACACCACCAAACTCTCCCGCCTCCTCCAGCCCGTCGAAGTCGACTCCTCCTCTTCCTCCTCCTCCTCCCACCACGGCGACCAAGACCAAGACGAAGACGAAGACGGCAACCTCATCCCCAAGCCCTCCCGCGAATGGTTTGTCGGCAAGGTGTGCAACAGCAATGCCGAGACGGCCCACGATCTCATGCACTGGAAGCACGCCCTGCTCGACTGGGTCGACACCCAGCTGCACAAGGAAGGGTACATGGCGCCGTCCAAGCTGGCCGAGCGTGAGAGGATGCGACCCAAGAAGAAATACAAGGTGGTGGATGAGATCTTGCAGCGGTGGGTTGATACCGGGGTCGTGAAGGCGTTGTATGGGGATTTCAAGGGGACGGTGGAGAAGGCGAGGAATAAATCGACGGCGGGGAGGTTTGGGAGGTGAATGGAAAGGGGTGGGAGGCAAAGTAGGATGGGGTTTGGCTAGGTGGAGGCCGAAGGATGCTGGGGGTTTTTCGGTTGCCAACAGTTGCGGTTGACTTTCCGGTGACATTGGAACGGCGTTTAACGGAGATGGATATGAGATTGACTAGCGTTGGCTTCGTCTGGGGCAGTTTCTGATGGTTACTGCGTCTCCGATTCTTGAGTTGAAGAATCGACAGAATGGACAGGAGAGTGAAGACTTTTGTATCGGAGTCAAGCCTATGATCACATTGCGTTGTAACCCGCGTCGAAGTGCTCTCCGGCCTCGAATTGTGTGCTTTCGTCTTCAGTCTTGTTAAACGATGATGGGGATCAGGCTCCAGTGTTATGATTTGAAATAACTCGAGTAAATTGCAATTGTTGAAAGTTTGATTCTAAAAAGCTGATTCTAAAAAGCTGATCCTAAGTTGTCTAACCTTCGCTCAACCTTCACTCGGGGTTTTTCAGATATTGCTCCACCCCGTGGCTTCTTAGGCAGCTCGTGATACCAACAACAGTCAACTCTCTTTTCTACACTCTATGACTCTCGAGTCGTAACCCCTTCGGAGGTATCTTTCTCTCAAGGACCAGGCCACTCGTTCGTCCACAATGAACTATCAGAGCAAAAGAGAGCAGAATTGCTCATCGGCCAGCTTTCTTTGCAAACAGTCAAAGGGAGTACCCAGCTCTGAACCCCCCCGAGAGCCAAGGTGTCGTATTATCCAAAGGGGCCTTGATGGTTGTCTTCATTTCATGATTTTCAGGCCCATGCTTTTTCGGGAAGAGGGAACAACAACATGTCTTGTCTGCCAACGAAGGCAAGCAACGGTGTTATGAGATGTAGAAGACTCACAGGACACTGCCACAGACAGGGCATGATAAGAACCAGCGACACAGCAACACAACCAACACAGTAAAGGCAGTAAATAATATCGAGAAAATAATGTCCACGAAACAAAGACCGCTTGCCAACTCGACAGAAACAAACCACCAAAACCATGCCATGCAGATGTGAGAGACAGAAACCCAACAAGACAAAATCCCCCCATCCATCCCACCCAACCAGCTCTGCTCAGACCTACACGCTTACAACAAACAAACCAACCAGCTAGCCAGAATAAAAGACAAAAAACCTCCTTTTGTTTTCCCAAGCTCTTCAAAGCCTACATCTGCAAACCAACATCCAACAAAACGGACCACTTTCGTCCCCATCAGCAGGATAGACAGTGACAGAACCGCCATGGCGACATTCACGCTTACACGCTATGCTTCCACCAAAAATACCCCCTTCCCAACAAAACACACACACACATAGATAACTCCTCAAACACAATCCCAACATCCTCCTTCCCACTCAATCCACCCTCCCAACAACCCTCAACTCACAATACCTCCCCTCCCCATCCCATTTCGTCCACAATACATCCTAAATAATCCCCCCCGGCGGATCATACCCCATCCCCATCCCCCCCCCTCCTCCTCCTCCTCCCCCACCCATCGTCCCTCCCATCCCCATCCCCATCCCCATTCCCCCCCTCCCCCCAGCTCCCCCTCCCAACCCGGCACTCCCGGGCGCTTCCCCCACCCCGCCACCACCACCCCCATCCCCCACCGCCGCGGCCACCGGCGCATTATTCGTCTTCCTCAGCATAAACATAGGCTTCTTCCCCTCCTTATCCAGCTGCTTGAACAGAATCAGCGGCTTCTCGTCCAGCCCGAGACACCGCTCCTCGTTGCCATAGACGATGTACAGCGCGTACTGGTCCCAGGGGGCGTTGATCTGGTATTTTTTGAGGGCGGCGGGGAGGACTTTGTAGCAGGGGTCGTCCATGCTGACGCGGAAGGATTTGAAGATTTCGACGGAGGAGTTGCTGCTGCTGCTGTTGGAGTTGTTCGGGTTGGGGGTGTTGGGGTTGGGCGTGTCTGGGGCGGGGGTTTGGAGGCGGCGCGGGGCGGCGGATGATGAGGGGCCCTTGGCGCTGCCGGGTTGGGGGTTGGAGTAGTGGTCGGAGGGGTCGAAGGTTGAGCGGGAGGAGGAGGATGGTTGTTGTTGGGCGTCGGCGGAGCGGTAGGAGCGCGAGCCGAGCGTGGTGCCGGACATCATGCCTGTTGGTGGCGAGGTGGGCGAGGGCATGTTGGGGGAGGGGTAGGAGGGGGATATCGAAGAGCCGGTGCCGTTCATGGCGGCGAGATGGGAGGAGGAGAGGACGGCACGTTCGGCGGCGCTGGAGGGATCGAGGGTCTGTTCGATTATGGAGCGGTCGTGGCTTGTTTGGAGGTGCGTTGGTGATGTGGCTTTGGGTGTTGTCCCGAGCATGATCCGTTTGGTTGAGTACTGGCGGTTTAGACTTGTTGATTGGGCGGTGGATGGCGTGGGCGCGGGTGGCGAGAGGGTGCTCTCGTAACCATTGTTAACGTTGGGTAGAGGTTGTTGCGCGTCTTTGGCCAACCGCAACGCTGGCAGCATGTCTTCTCGCAACCTCCTGAAGTCCTCGGTTAACCTGCGGAGGTCCTGCTCAGCGAGGGCCATGCGCTCGTCTCTAAGGCGCAGCTGTTCCACAAGGTGCTTGATATCTTTTAGTGTCGCGTTTGTCGACTGGGCTTCCGTCTCGGCGGCTGCGGCTTTTGTGTTAGAAAAACGTCCGCTCAAGCTGGCAACACCAGAGAATTTACTTAGTGGCATGTAGTGGTCCGACTCGATAGGCACGTCCTGGGCCTTCTTGACATCATACACGGATTTGAGTATCGTCAGCCGGTGCCCGACGCTGCTGATTCCCATGGCTTTCAGGTCGTCATGTTGTAGGGCGACGAGAGCCTCGCCAACAATCTCGTTTTCTAACACATGAACTGTCAGCACCTGTTCCATGTCCCCGGGAGGCTATCTGTCGGCCTACCTATAAACCTGTCTGCATATTGTTGGAGGCCTATGCTGGCGATAAAGTCGGCGCATTCCTCGGCGGTCCACTCGGATATGATGGTCTCGGGCAGGCGGTCGGCGCTGGAGCGGTAACCGTAGGTGGTGGGCGTGTGCTCGGCTGATGGTGGTTCGGAGTCGATGGGGGAGTGTTCGACGTCGGTGGCTGTTGGGGAGCTGCCGTGGATGTCTCGCTCGTACTCGTCGTCGGCATCTGATTCCGCATACGCGGTCCCCGAGTCGAAGTTCATGGTTGGGTAGACGGGGGCCCTCACGGCCTGGGCTGCGGCGAGGGCCAGGGTGCCGGATGTGAAGTTGCTCCGGCGAGGGAGCAGGAGCTGGCGGGGTGGTTCAGGGTGGTCCGAGGACTCGAAGGGTGCGGGAGTTCAGACCCGGCGAGAGACACCTCGACTTCGATAAGTGTGTAGCGGCGGCTCGGGATCTGACCGGGGCTTCTGGGTGGTCGATCGACTGTCGAGGGCGGGCAGGATGAGGTGGTGGTCAACGAGGCCTTTCCCAGGATCGCAGCCGTGGATAGCCCCTCGATCTCGACGGACGCAGTCGCTGTGGGGCTGATCCGGGTGCGCTCGGCGGGTGACGGGGACTCGATCTGATGCGGAGGGGGTAGCCAGCGGCGGGAGGGCGGAGCTAGCAAGATGGCGATCGCGGAGGTCGTCGATGGGGGGCGGAGAGGAGGATGTTGACTGACGGACTGGCTGACTTGACTTGATTCGGCTGCGGGCTCAGGTGCTGTGGGCTGCTCCTCTGCTGTAGCCGCTCGCTTGGCCGCTGCGCAGCGGTGCCCTTCCCAACCCGTCCTAGCGCCGAATTTGCCCTCTTCGGTTGCTGGCCCCTGCCCAATTGCCCCACACTTGCGACCTTGCGCCCCGGTCGTGGCCAGGGGATCCCGTTCAAGCTGCAGCAACTGCAACGAACAACAAGAAAGCTCCCACAGCCCGTCCAAGGACCAGCCAGCATCCGACTTTCTTTTTGTTTTGCTCAACTGCAACTCTTTCAAGGCGCTTCTTAGTTAGTTCCCGCAGCCAGAAACAGGAACAACTTCTCGACTTTTCATCCCGTCATGTGTTTGAGCCTTGGTCATGTGCTGACCGAGATCTGAGTCCCATGAGACGAAGCTCTCTCGACCAACAGCTAGTCCCCCCTCGGACCTCTCATAATATCCATGTTAGCTCTCTTTCTTTGGCCATTATTGACAGCCGTTTGTCGACCGGACTCCCAAAGCACGCACCGCGAGTGGTTCGTCCTGCAGCGCCCCGCCCAATATTCCCATGTCTGCCCCTCGGCACCTGCCGCCTTGTGCATTTGAATTGGATCTACCGCCACCATCAAAGATGATGAGGCTTCGATCTGCACTCGTTGTTGGACTAGATTTGCTGGCAGCATGCCTTTGAAAGTCTCCAATTTTACTTAGTCTCTACTCTGATCCCCTTTCATCCGGTCCCTCCGCATTCACGATCTCCATATAATCGTCCACATATCGCTGCCCTCCATCACAGCCCCAGCCAGTGCTACCCTCAAATCCCAGACACCCAATTACACGCCCCAAATACCCCCCAATCCTCTTACTCCCTCTCCTGCGAGAACCATCCAATCCATCCCATCCTCCTTCTCGAACAACGGTTCGCCCCAGAATCCCGCCAGGGCCGCGTGTCCCACACAACCAAATCAAGGCCAAGCCCTCGAAAAGCACACAGCCCAGCCCAGTCCCGGCTTTGAAACTCTCGGGTTCCTGGGTCACCCCGCGTTTCACCCCGGCCCGGCATGTCTCCCGCAGGGCAGGGATGTCGTGTGTATGTACCACTTAGGTGCTGACCTATGGGAGTTAAGAACATGCTTTTCGATGGGGGTTGTGGTGGTGAAACGGGGGGAGGGTTCTGGAAGGCGCTTGAGGGGATGGGATTCGAACTGGGACTCGGGTTGAAACAGGAGGGTGAGAGATAGAGCTTGTAGAGGTGCTTGTGCGGACAAGTGCAGGGCTCGCCGAGTCTAGGTCGGTGTAAGTCCCTACCTGGGTAGTGATCCCCGGCCGTTGTTTGGTAGCATAATGCCTCGGGGTGACTTGGAGGTTAGTGAGGCAAGGAGATGGAGGGTTGAAACGGAACAGAAAACGGTCTCCAAATGTGATCACCACTGCTTCGCTCATATCGCAATGGAGACGGGTTTGGTCAAGAGCCCTTCGTGGGATGCTGGGTCATTGAAAGATAGCGAGTTGTAGAGATTCCACGAAGGTACTTACAGAGAGCAATCAAACATACTCAAAAGTCTGAAGAAAGTCGTCTGGACGATCCGTTTGTTCATCAAATAAATAACCAAGGACATATATCACAACCATCGCCTTCAGCAGTAGACCTATGCAAGCCATGCATTCCAAAAACCCACAAACAACAACCTTCCACCCATCCCCAACTCCCAACACCAAGCTGTTACCCAAACCACAACCCCCTTCTGCCCCGCTCAAACCTACACAAAAACAACCAACCCACGTAACAAAAGCAACCCCTACCAAGCCGAACTCCTCTTCTTCTGCACCTTCCTCCTCTCCTCCTCGTCCCTCCTCCTCCCTCCCCCCCTTCCCCCATACCCACTCCCATGCCCCTGCTGCTGATGCTGCTGCACCTGGCTCTGTATCTGCTGCAACCCACCCGAAGCCCCCTTCCACAGCACATTCAGCGTGTTGCAATGGAACGGTCCAGGGCCAGCACCAGGCGGACCCTGACCCTGCGCCGGCATGGGACCGGGGCCGGGACCGGGGGCGGGATAGGCATACGGTCCCGCGCTGAGCGGTCTTGGGGGGAGGGTGGGGGCGCCGCTGCCGGTGTAACCCCAGGGGGAGAGTTGTTGTTGAGGGGAGTGATGTGGGGGTAGGGCGGCGTAGGGGGTGGGATAGGGTTGTGGTGCTGGTGCTTGTTGGGGTGGTGGTTGAGTGCGTGGAGGGAGCGCCGGGTGGGCGGAGGGCAGGTCTTGCCCCTGGACGCCGTAGACTTTGCGCAGGCGCTCTGTTTCTTTGGCGACTTCTGCCTCGCGGCGGCGGCGCTCTTTGTCTTCGTCCTCGATCATCTTCTGGATGCGCTTTTGCTCGGCGCGGTCGGCCTTTTCGCGCTCGCGCTGCTCGCGCTCAACCATGGCTTGCAGGCGGCGGGTTTCGGCATCAATTTCGGGGTTGGAGAGCGGTGGTGGGCTGGTGCGCTTGCCAGCTGGAGAGAAGGTGGACGGGGTGGGTTGAGGGGGCGGGAGATTGGAGAGGGCACCGGACATGGCTGGGACTGCGGAGGCGGAGGCTGTGGTGGCGACGATGGGACGGGAGTTTTTCCTTTTGTTGCCGTTGGGCGACGGGCCGCCGCCTTGGACGTTGAATACGTCTGTCTTGGGAGCTAGCCAGAAATCTTTGATGACTTCTGAGCTTAGGAGGAGAACCAGCTCAAGGCCCTTGCGGTCTTCAACCTCCACGCGGTGCAGATTTGGCTGGTAGACGGTCAGGATGCTCTCGCGAGAGGTTTTTAACATCCCGATGGTGATATCGGGCTCTTTGCTCTTGCGCCCGCCCACTTTCTTCCCTGACATGTAACAAGACATGTCCTTGCTCAGCAGGCCATCCCTCTTCCACCGAAACATAATGCGTGGAACCAGGTCGGCCGCAGCAGGTGAGCTGTTCTGCTGTTCGCGGTCCAAGGCGCTCATGGTAGGTGTGCGGAAGGTCTTGACAGGCAGATCAAACTCCCAACTGTCGCTCTTGCCCCACGATCCAGACACCATCTTGACCGTCACTATCTGGTCCGGGTTGTACAGCTGAATTGCGAAGGTGTCCGGAACAAGGGCACTGGCTGGTGCCGGGGGTGCGCCAGACTGCGTCTGGGCGCGGACTTCAGCAGCCGAGAGAGTTGGCTGCGACCACTCGGGCTCAACCATCACCTCCGCGAACACAACATCTGCGTTATGAGCGTCGCAGAGGGCAGCCGCATACTTGTTGCGGGTACCAGGCTGGGCCGGGTCCGCCCTCCGCACCAGATATTCGGGTGCCGGCTCGGAACCATTTTGCGAGAAGTAGAGGATGGTCGAGAGCGGGTCGTCGGAGGAGGGCCGGAGCCGGAAGGTGGGAAGGTTCTCGTCGAGCATCTCTCTAACGAAGGAGAGATTGGTTGGTCACACAGTGAATCCTCGATCTCGGGGAGAGTGTTCTTCGAGGACCTTGATGGCTTTCCAGGTTGTGGGGTGTTGAAATGGCGAAAGACTCCCGACTTCTAAATCTCTAACCAACAACAGCACAAGGGCAAGCCTCACTTATCAAAGAAAAAAAATACAGCAGGTGACGACGTCTTAGTAGGTCAGGCGCAGCATCAAACAACGAGCACAAGGCTGAGTTCTCATGGGATGCGGCACTGAACTTGAGGAGTCGAGCGGAGTGCGAGGTTCAGGGTTCTGGCAGGCAACGTCATGTGGCTCAGCCCCAAAGACGTGGAGCCACTGCTGAGGCGTGGGCTTGGCGTCTTGGCTGAAGATACGGAAGTTCACCAGGGTTAGGGTCTTGGTCTGGAACATGGAAAGACCCACTTTTGCAGTTCGGTGGGCCGGTCTCCCACTCCCAGCTTGCCCCTCCACGTGACCGCACAGAAATCGAAAACTATCCCGGCACAAATTTACCAGCAACCGCTCTCCTCGATCTCAGACTCAACCAAGTTCAGGAAACGACAAGTTGCCCACCATGAGTCTGGTCTCGGGCGAGAAGGTACGTCGATATCCTGATGGCTGTCTGCATCAGCATCCCGTTGCCTGTGAATTCCTGTCTCTCCGTCGGCTGCAACACCGCGACGACCAACCCACTCGATCGACACCGGATTGCACTGCGAAGAGGGCGACATGGCAGCAGACGAAGCGAACCACAACGGATAGGCGAAGAGGAGGATGAGACATCACTGCCGGAGACGAGGTAGCCGGCCGGTTTACGACCAAGAGACGGCAGCGGCAAGCATCCATGGGGAGGCAGAGTGGGCTTGGGTGTTTCTCGGCATGCCTCGCCTTGAATTCTCAAGTCAGCTGCCCGGCCTCAGCACCATGGTCGCCAACACGAATTCTGCATCAGCCCATCGAAACCGGAGAGACAGAAAGAAGCAGGCAACGGCTGCGAGAATGCATTGCGTTTAAGGTTGGATGGAACAAGGCTAACGGAATCCTCAGAGCAACTTCAACCACATCTTGCGTCTGCTCAACACTAACGTTGACGGCAAGCAAAAGGTTGTCTACTCCTTGACGTAAGTTTCTCAGACACGCCCACTGTCTCGGTTCGCAAGGCTAACGCTCTGCTTCAGTAAGATCAAGGGTGTCGGTCGCCGCTACTGTATGTTTCCCGCAAGCCACGAGCTCAGCACGAACTCTGGGCTACCACCCACGTCGGCGGATACACCTGCCTAAGCATACACGGTACTGACCAACAACAACAGCCAACCTTGTGTGCAAGAAGGCCGATGTCGACCTGAACAAGCGCGCCGGTGAGCTCACCTCTGAGGAGCTTGAGCGCCTGGTCACCATCATCCAGAACCCCACCGCCTACAAGATCCCCGGGGTATGTTCAATTGAATCCCTGTCAAAGAGGGTCGCATGCTGACAGCCCGGCAATAGTGGTTCCTCAACAGGCAGCGTGACATCGTCGACGGCAAGGACTCTCAGATCCTCGCCAACGGCGTTGACTCCAAGCTCCGTGATGACCTCGAGCGCCTGAAGAAGATCCGCGCCCACCGTGGTCTCCGCCACTACTGGGGCCTCCGCGTTCGCGGCCAGCACACCAAGACGACCGGTCGTCGCGGCCGTACCGTCGGTGTGTCCAAGAAGAAGGGTGGTTAAGCGTGTTTCCTTGGGTTGCGGCTTTCATTGGCACTGCTGTGCTTGGCTTTCTGGTGGTGTTATCCCAAGGCTAAAGGGTGGTCATGGACGGCTCGGGTTGAATTTATTTACCTTGCGAACATTTCCGCAATTCATCGGGGAATTTGCTGGATCGCTCAGGGGAACCACCATGATTCACAGCATGACAATACAGGCGCGGATATGAAAAAGTAATGACTTGTTGCCAACGATGCGTGCTATGCTGACCAGTGATGTCACCGGAACCTACTTTTATGAAGCCAAACGCTGATGCATAAAACCTTTTCTAAAACCAAACTGATGCCCGAGGGAAAGGGGTATCATGGCTGATGATGGAAGATATCACGACTCGGTGTTCAATCCTCATGAGTGACGGCCATGTCCAACACTTCCACCCTGCCCTGCCCCTTCGTCTCGGACCCAATAAAGTCTGACAACCCCTTGAATGCACCCGGCTCCACGAACCCAATGATCTCCCACTCGGAGCCCATAACATCCTGGTTCTCGACCTGCTCGATGAAGCTGAGAATCTTGTCCTTGACCGTCCCCGGCGCTTTGTGCTCCCCATCTCCATTTTCTCCATCCTTGCTCCCGCCCTTGGGCGCCTTGACTGCCTGCTTCAAGACGCTGGTCGAGCAGGTTATGCGGAGTCTCATACGCGCGCGCGCTACGGGGATCGGCTGGTGCGCGATTAGCGCCCGCATGGCGTCGAGGGCTTGCGATTTGGCGCTTTTGTTGGCGGACACGCCGGTCCAGGTTGGTTTTGCCTGTGCGGGTGCGGGGGTGGGTTTGCTCTCGCCTGCTTCGCCGGTGGAGGGGGTGCCGGTGCCCGGGGTGGGGGTGTTGCTGCTGGGTTTGTTGGTGTCTTGGGGTTGTTGCTGGTTATGGGCCATGCCGCTGAGCATGTCGAGCGCCTTCTCAATCATGCCTGGGGTGTAGACGCGCTTGGTGCGCGGGTCGACGAGTTTGGAGACGACGATGGAGACTACTTCGTTGTGGACCCGCTCGAGCTGTGCGCTGCGCTCCTTCTCGCCGACTTGCAGCTCGCCCTTGCGGAGGATCTCGAGAATGATGTCGTCGACGGAGGTGGATTTGCCGAAGGCTTTGGCGAGCTCGGCTGAGGGTGCGGTTTGCCCTTTGGAGACGTTGAGGAAGACATTGGGGATCTGGAGGACGTTGTCGAGGTCGGTCTCGATGCCGGAGCGCCACTCGAGGACTTTGTTCTTGTAGCAGGCAATTTCAAAGCGCTTCTTGCCCTTTTTGAGGCGCACCAGGGAGACGTTGGTGAGTTTGATCTGGTTCGAGGGCTGTTGGATCACCATGGTGGCGGTTTGGGAGGGGTGTGTTGCGGGTGAGGTTGTGTCGATGCTTGGGTATTTGGTTAATGGGAAGAAATAGGCTTGGAACAAAAAGAAGCGCAAGGCAATGTTGTGGAAGGAGCAAAAATGCACTGGTTGTTGTTGTCCTGTTGTTGATGTTGTTGCGACTCTTGGTCTCGACGACCCCCAGGGTCTTTTTCTTATCAACAACCTGAACTCTTTCTACCCCGCCGATCTGTCATGCGGAGAGCGCAGCCGCTGAGCATTCCATCCTTTCCGGGATGAGTCAGGTGGGTCTCTTCTGCGGAGATCTGCTGGCAATCAGTTGAACGCCACTGCCGGCGAAATGTCATTCCTCTGATCTCTGTTTCCAGCATTCTGGATCCGGGAATGTCTGGATGAACCACTAAATTCCCTTCGAAAGCCTGTCGAAGCAACTCGGCTCGGGGTTTAGTCATGACGTTTTTGGCGGCTTCTCAACAGTTCGGAGATGTGCAGATGCAAGCCACATCTGATCGTTATCTGAGCCTATGACGCAGCTGCCGAGACAGACAGGAGCCAAGCTGACGCGGTGCGGTAGCCTCGAAACGGATGGCGCTGAATAGCCAGACAGAATAATAACGGTTTTAGCTGTGCTCTAGATTACTTTACTGTCCAGCAGCCCGTCCTCGTGACCAGGGCTGCAAGGTACCCAGACAACGGCTGTGGCGCGACCAATGCCTGCTGTGGATGTGCCTTGCCAGCAGCCAGCATCCTTCCCCGTTCGGCAAGTGCGCTTCGTTCCCGGTTGCTGTTTCAGTCAAGACCTGACCAACCCCCCAAGCTCCCGTCTCTCTTCTCCTCTTCCTTCTCCCATTCCCATCACCATCGCTCCAACCTTGCATCGCTGTTCCTCCTCTCATTCCCCAGGTTGATCCGTAGAGAGGAACTCTCATCCACACCCATTAGCAGCTATGAGGATCGCTGCCTCAACAGTGCTGCTCGGGGCTGCCTCGGCGGCCTCGTTCCAGCAGCAGGCCCAGCATGTGCTCTCGGGCGGCTTCGACCGCGCCCAGGACGCCATGAAGCCCATCACCGACTCCTTCGCCGATGCCGGGAGTTTCGAGGAGGCCTTCAAGGGCATGACCGCAGAGGCGAAGGCCCTCTGGGACGAGATCAAGCTGCTCGTCCCCGAGAGCGCGTTTAAGCACCCTTCGTGGTTCAGCAAGCCGAAGCCGCATCGCAAGCGCAACGACTGGGACCATGTCGTCAAGGGTGCCGATGTCCAGAAGCTGTGGGTACAGGATGCCAACGGCGAGAGCCACCGCCAGGTTGGCGGCCCGCTCGAGGACTTCAACCTCCGCGTCAAGTCCGTCGACCCATCCAAGCTTGGCGTCGACTCGGTCAAGCAGTACAGCGGTTATCTTGACGACGAGGCCAACGACAAGCATCTGTTCTACTGTGAGTCTCGATCATTGCCTGTTTCCAGTAGAACGAGCGCTAATCTGTATTTCCAGGGTTCTTTGAGTCCCGTAACGACCCCAAGAACGACCCCGTGGTCCTGTGGCTGAACGGCGGCCCCGGCTGCTCGTCTCTCACTGGCCTCTTCCTTGAGCTCGGCCCTTCGTCGATCGACAAGAAGCTCAAGGTTGTCAACAACGAGTTCAGCTGGAACAACAACGCCAGCGTCATCTTTCTCGACCAGCCCGTCAACGTCGGATACTCGTACTCCGGCTCTTCCGTCAGCAACACCGTTGCTGCTGGCAAGGATGTCTACGCTCTCTTGTCTCTCTTCTTCCACCAGTTCCCCGAGTACGCCAAGCAAGACTTCCACATTGCTGGCGAGTCCTACGCTGGCCACTACATTCCCGTCTTTGCCTCGGAGATCCTGTCCCATAAGAACCGGAACATCAATCTCAAGTCGGTTTTGATCGGAAACGGCCTGACCGATGGCCTTACTCAGTACGAGTACTACCGCCCCATGGCCTGCGGTGAGGGCGGCTATCCCGCTGTCCTCAGCGAGTCTGAGTGCCGCAGTATGGACAACGCCCTGCCCCGGTGCAAGTCCCTGATCCAGAACTGCTACGACAGCGGTAGCGTCTGGAGCTGCGTGCCTGCGTCGATCTACTGTAATAATGCTATGATTGGTCCTTACCAGCGCACCGGCCAGAATGTCTATGATATCCGCGGCAAGTGCGAGGACAGCAGCAACCTTTGCTACAGCGGTCTCGGTTACATCAGCGACTACCTGAACCAGAAGTCGGTCATGGATGCTCTCGGCGTTGAGGTCTCGAGCTACGACAGCTGCAACTTTGACATCAACCGCAACTTCCTGTTCCAGGGCGACTGGATGCAGCCGTTCCACCGCCTGGTACCCAAGCTTCTCGAGCAGATTCCCGTCCTCATCTATGCTGGCGACGCCGACTACATCTGCAACTGGCTCGGCAACCAGGCATGGACTGAGGCGCTCGAGTGGCCCGGCAAGAAGGGCTTCAACCAGGCTAAGATCAAGGACCTGAAGCTCGATAACGCCGACAAGGAGTACGGCAAGGTGAAGGCCTCTGGCAACTTTACCTTCATGCAGGTCTACCAGGCCGGCCACATGGTTCCCATGGACCAGCCCGAGAACTCGCTCGACTTCCTGAACAGGTGGCTGGGTGGTGAGTGGTTTGGCCACTAATCAATTAACAGGGTGGAGAGGGTAGAGTTGTACATCGGGCATGATGGTATTTAGCGAGCACTTTGCCCATTCGTTTCAATTGTTGGCTAGTGGGAGCTCGAGTTGGGTGTAACAGCATTTGTGTACTCGAAGGGCTGTTTGCATTGCATAGTCGCTTTCCTTTCGGTAGCATGGAATTTCATTGATAATCTCAAGTTTCTGTCGAAATCTTTGCCCACTGTAAATGTGACACCTGCTGTAGGCTGGGCTCAAGCCACGGACTGGGTCTTTTCCAACCCCTCGACGTAGGGCGGTTTGGACAATACCTATGTTCCCGCTGCCCCAGTTATACATAAGAAACTTGGGAGTCTAACATAAAGACATCGCACCCAACAAGATACCGCAACTCATCAGCCAGGTTACCACTCAAGGTATGGACTCTGCAAGAGGGAGGGAACAAGTCTCTTGTACTCATACAGCACCCAAATCCATCTACCTAGATATACAAATCACCCCCCCTCTCTTTCCTTACCATCTCTCTACACCAGATAAAACAAGACAAGATCAGTCCCGGACCGGTACACCTATATGCCATCACAGATCCATTCATCCATCCATCGTCCTTCAAATGACATTGTGCAAAAACACCCGCCTTCGACATCAAACACAACTCTAAGCGAGCGAACAAGCGGCCGAGTGCCAAGTCTAGGTAACTCATCCATCGTGATGTCTCTCCGTCGTTTTATCATCTCTCGCTCCGTCATCTTTGGGGGCTCGTGTCTCCTATGCAGTGGACAAAAGGATATTGCCCAGCTCATTGTTCCACCGTCGTGCTCGTCCCCACTACACGATTCGGCATCGTGGTAAACGGCGCGGGTTTGAGTGCTCCAAAGGCTCAGTCTTCCACAGGAGCAGAGCGGATCGACGTCAAGATCGAACTCAGCTGTACGGAAAATGTGTCTTTCCCGAATGAGGAACGGGCCTCAAATCGACGGGTTCGCCGTCCCCTTCCCCATCCCGCTCAGCGCCGCCTTTGCTCGCCCATCCTCTCGACACGGCTCTTCTACCTCCGTTGCATAGCTGAACCAACGCCGCGTGATCATTCTGCCCCATCATCAGAGGGAAAACCGGCGATCATCAACAGCATCGACAGCAGCTGGTCTCTACCCAGCCGTGTCGGCAGCCTGCATCGGAGGACTCGAGCTCTTGTGCTTCCTGAACAGGCTATGCAAGCCATTGATCCTGAACCGGCTCGGTTTCTTCTTCAACTGCCGGGCGGATTGATCAGCAGGCTCCAGAGCGCCACCGTTCCTCTTCCCGCCGTACCCGTTGGTCATCGGGGCGTGGCCGTTTTGCATGGGCGGCGGCGGCGGGTCGTGGTGCTGCTCTTCGTCGAGTGCCAGGGGCGGGGGGAAGGTGTCGATTCTGAGGTTGGTTTGGCTCTTGGTGGCAGATTCTGGGATGGTGGTTGTTGATTCGGCGGGGTGGAGGTGCACTGTCGGGATGCTGTGTGGCCGCTCGAACGAGTCGCGGCTGACAATGCTGGTTCCTTGCGTGCTCGGGGACAAGGGCATCTTGCCGGTGGTCGCGCTCGTCGCTTGCGAAGCCCAATCTCCGCTGTTTGGTGCGGAGCTCCCGTCGGTCGTCTGGCTGCATCGGTGCCGAGAGTGGCGATGTCCGTGGCTGCCATGCGTATGGAAGGTGTCGTGGTGGCCGTAGTCGTTCGCAGGGAAGCTGGTGACGATGCCGTTCACCAAGCGTCCGTTAGCGGCCCGCCTAGGGCTTTCCTGTGGCTTCTGGAACGACTCGGTCTGCTGCATTGTGTTGTCCGGGGCCGCGTCGGGTTCGACGACCTTTGGCACGGTTCCTACTGCCCCCTTCGCAGGATGCGCTTCCGTCGCGGGGTCCGGGGGGGTGGTGAAGTTCAGGGAGTTGGGAGAGAGTTTTGTCTCCGTCTCCCGCTGCGCTGCTGGGGAGGTTGACTGCCGCTCGTGTTCTTCCCGAATGATTCTTTCAAACAGGTCCTGGTTTAGCAGCAGCTCGTCCACACAGTACTGCATAGCGGGTAAAATATCTGCAACGCCCTGGAAGAGCGGAAGGGCAAACAGGGTCATGAACTTCAGCTGAGACGTCGACAGTGACAAGGTATCCTTCTTCGGCTCTGACATCAGGGACGTGGGGATTTCAAGCTCGCCCTCCATGGTGGCTTGCCGGGAAAACTCGTCGGACAGGATGTGCATCCACTGGGTGGCTGTATCATGGCGTCGTGTCTATTGAAGATGCGTTAGGGTTTGCAGTCAGATACATAATTCCGACAATTGTAACTTACCACGTTGCTAATATCGGCACACTTGATGAGCAGTGCGCATGCAAGAGCCCTGTGCTCGTTCCTGACAGACTCAGCCCAGGCATCAGCGCTGTTGTTCGCACGAAGTTTGCCCTGGAGGTCCGCCAGCTTCTTCATGTAGTCAAAATGCAGACCCATATCAGTGGAGAGGATGGAGCTGATCATGAGGTTGCGCATCTTGCTGTCGCAGAAAGCCGAGGGCCAGTATCTCCGGAGAATTTGCGAGTAAGCGGCGCAGTGGAAGGATTCGAGAACGGAGCGGTCGTTGTACAGCTGGGCGAGTGGCGCATTGAGTGTTACCAGAAAGCCATTATTGACTCCAGGATGTCCGACGTCATGGCCAATCGCCGTGATGAGGAGTGTCAGAGCCTCAAACGGCTGCAGAAGCTCCGCGATTGGCGACTTCGGATCAGAAGGCGTTCTCAACGCGGTCGTGGAGAAGTAGGGGGGCAGCGAGCCAATGCAGACGAGGAAGTGGAAGGTCGCCTGCAGGACATCGACCACGTGGCGGAAGTTGTGATATGGGACAAATGTGTTGTAGGCCGCTCGACAGGCAAGAAGGAAGCGGTGAAGCTGGTCTAAGTGAGGCGGTCAGTGATCAAGTAAGAGAATCAATCGTGAAGAGTAATTGACATACCTGTGGATATCCGCCATGGTTCCAACTCTGGCATGGACAAGGCATGCTTAAACATGACCAAGGCCGCCACAATAAGTTCATCGTCAGTGAAATCGTGGGCACAGAAATGCCACTGACCCACTGCCGATGTGATCTCGGCCTGCTTCTCGGTGGAAATTGACAGCTTGATGCTAGCAAGTACGTCCTCAGTCTCGCTCCCTATGCGGCAAATCCAACTCATGAGCTTTGACACCATGGCCTCCCGCAAGTATGCGAACGGCTTCTCCTCGCCGATGCCAACCCAGGAACGCTTCCGCCCTCGGCGAAGCTCGATCAAGCCCTTCTGATCCCGGGCGGCGTCCAAATGGGCGCGGTAGGCCAGGACCTCGAGGTTGGAGATGCACTTGGCGTTCATTGGGCTCGCCATGACATCTGTCGCGCCCAGGTCGAGACACTTTTTCAGCATCCTCTTGTTGGTTGCCTGGCGACCCTGGGATGAGCGGTCCCCAACGGCGACTTGGTTCCCTGCTTCGTTCGCACCATAGTCGTCGCCATATGGACCGCCGATAATGGGGACCGTGACGACGAGCTTGGCCACATTCCGAACATAAGACTCAGAGATTACTCTCCGCAACAACGACAATCCGTACAGCTCCTCCTCTTCACGGCCGAGCAGCGACAGTGGCGAGGGCGGCCTCGAGAGGGATTCCTCGGGAATGTCGTCCTGGTATGGGGTATCAATAAGGAAGAGAGTTGGCTTGAGGGCGACCATGGACTTTTCTTGAAGGCTGAGCCATTGAGTCAGGCTCGAGCTGCCGGTGTTGCACAGGTGGACTGGATTTGACAATCAGCACATCGATCCAGCCCTGCTGCGGTGGGTAAGAACAAAATACCTTCACCAAAGACCTCCAGGAGCAGCCTGATATTCTCGGCAAGGTGCCCCGATTCTTCCAGGGGGACATCCCGATCGCTGTGTTGGTCGCCCCGTCTGAGATATCGGTCTCGCGCCACCGACCGGTCGACATAGATAACATTACACGAGACAGTCTCCATGATGGGCCAGACAAGCGACCAGTCTTGCGACCAGGTGCGCTTCCGCCACGGGTATTATGTGTTGGAAAGTCCAGACAGGGTCTGGGGGCGGCGGCTACGCTCGCGAACGGATTCGATGTCAGCACCGCGCAAGCCGAGTGTCAGACGGCGCGTCGGCTCCGATTTCGTGGCTCTAGGTTTGTTTCGGGAACAGAGCAGATGCAGTTTGCTCTCAATCCCGAGGCGCTGCAGGTTTTCGTTCGTCTTCGGGCCCGCGATTCGGGCTTCGTATGCGCTAGGCCGGGGAATGCGCCGGTCGCGAAGTGGACTTCGAAGAGGCGTCTGGGAACAGGGCAGGATCGTCTGTCTTCGCCAGGTTAGGCATTGGGCGAATAGAGCAATGGTTTGGTTGCCGGTAGGAGTTGGATGTGTGGGAGAGCGCTGGAGAATGGGAGTGTGTGAAAAGCAGAGGGCCAGGCCGACGCACTGTCAGAAGATTTGGGAGAGAAGAGAGGCGCGGGCCCATCCAAGCCGTGCGACTGGCAACGGTCCAGTGTCTGGGTTGTGTGGACCGGGTCGTCGTGTGGATTTGGCTAAGAGAAAGCAGGTGGAGACGAGAGACGAGGAGGGTGGGGGAAAGGGGAGGGAAGGCCGAAGGAACTTAGGAAACAAAAGAGGAACGAACTGGGATGGGGCAGGCAGAATGCCGTTGTCCTGGCTGTCTCTCCTCTGGGTTGATGAAAGGCGGTCGTGGATTTGGGTGATGGAATCAGGACGCCTCAGTTTGCTCAGCTCGTTGTTCCTCGATCAGAGAAAGAGGCCACGGCAGATCCACGGTCTTGCCTGCTCTGGGCGCGCTCGAACCCATGGGGCGGATTCGCGATCTCAGGCCCTGGACGAGGGCGAGGGCGAATGCGAATGGGCAATTGATGACCCAGATGGGGAATCCTCAGGGCGCAGTCTCCGCGATGGCTTGGTCTTGGTTTTGATAAAAGACGATGATACCCAGGCAGGGACGTGGCCCCCCCAGAAACGCAGAAGTGGTGCCAGTGGTCTGGGGATGGGCACACACACGGCACTGTGTTGGAATGGCAGACAAGACGGGTTCAGGTTGGACAAGATGGAGGGATGGAGGGACGAATGGGTGGAATGAATGGACTGCCTGAAGCCTGGGGCCTGGCCTGAAGCCTGGGGGGTGGGGGACGCTGAGGCGCTGGAACATGGAAGCAGGCATGGAAGGCACACGCATCGGGGGGAGGCACGGAGCATGTGGGTGCGTGTGGGTACGTGCGCCCCTCCTTCATGTGGCGGGAGCCAGTCAGAGCGGGCGGCTGGGGTGGGGCAGATGCGCGAACGGGAAAGGTGCAATCTCAGGGAGCGCCAAGGCGGATGTTCATTGGTCCATCGAAGCGCCCCCTGGCCTTCTTTCTGTCTTCTCGAAAACCCGTCGAACACGCTACTGCACGCTGAAAACCCTCGACTCGCCCGTGCCCAGACCCTCCCGCAGCGTGAAGGAATGAGCTGCAAGCCAAGGGCCGACCACACAGTGCCGAATGCTGCCCACAAAAAACTTAAAACCCAATAAAACCGCTGCGCTGCTGCGAATGACCGGCAGGCACGTCTGCTGATGCCGCTTGGACCCTTCATTCCCACGAGGTTCGCTTCTTAGTCGTTCAGAAATTGCGCCCACAACAAACAGATTTCAGGGCAATGGGGCGATGATCGCGAACCTAAACTGCATCCATTCTGACCCCAGAAATGGAACCGGCTGAGCGGGGCCATCTTACTCAAGAGAGCATTGGGATGGAGACTGCCCATGGAGAACCACCCGGGCAGCCGCCGTCATCGGCCACCCGCAACAGCTCAACCCGAGATGCAGCAGACACAGCATGAGTTATTGGGAGCACAAAATGCAGCTTCTCGACCATGTTGATGGCACGGACGCGCAAAAACAGTCACTGACTGGCCTGGCGACCCAGCAACAACAAACGTGGATCGTCAAACCTCCCGGGTCCCGAGCAGCGTCCCTGATCTGCAACGTCGTCACCCAGCATCGCTTCCACCGAACCCTCCACAACAAACAGCCCCTGTGACCTTGTCAAGCTTGTCGGTCCCGGCCCAGGATGCCGTCTGCTGTCGGCAATTTGACAGCACGCCAGCATCATCGTTCAGGCAGATGACAGCTCCCCACAAGGCGTGGCCGCCGAGTGCTACGGATGGCACGGCCGGTGATGCTCCGAAATCGAAACCAAGCTCCAGCTCCCCGCGAGCTTGGCCAACCACGCCAACCACACGCCCCCCAGCCTCTCGCAGCTTTCGACCTTCTCGAAGCAGGCAAAGCAGGCGAACGCGATCCGGCACTAGCGCCAAGAGCCGCTTCAATTTCCGCGACCCGGCCAGCAAGCAACGAATCGCCGAACCGCCCCCGCCCGCCCCTGCATCGGCCTCTTCTTGAAACGGTTTCCACACCCCAGCTGGACAATGGGAACATGGGAACATGGGAACATGCCGCGCTGTTTTTCTTTGTCCTTCCTCGTCATGCGTCAGCAGCGCAACGAGGGCACAAATTGCATCATGCTCGAGGTGTTTTGGCCGTGCCGTTCCCTGCAGCTGCAGCTGCATCTGCAGCCTCTCCGCCCTCCCCGTCCCTCCAATGGCATTGCTGTGTGTTCGGAGGAGCTCAAGCCTCAGCTCAAGCCGGGCTGTGGCTCAGATCCCGCAATCTGCCTGGCCTGTCAAAGAGCAAGGGTTGAATCGATCGCAGGGGCACGGCTTGACCTGGGACCCCGCGGAAGACACACTCTGGTTGACTTGTGCTTTTTCCCTCCTCATTGTTGTTGTATGTACCTCGGCCCAGGGGCAGTGAGTGGCTTGTTGAGAAAGGCCACCGGATCCTGCTCCGTCGGCCGCTGCCGTGTGCCGACTTTCTTTCATCCCGTACCCCGGCTCTGTTCCGGGACTCATGTGGTTGTAACCGGCACGTTGGCCGGAGTCTCGAGCTGCCCTGACGCCCCTCTCCCAACACTTGCATTCTCTCCAACAGCATGGCTGGCAGTACCACAAGTTTGAGACCTACATATGTGCTGGTAACATGCTGCATCTCTCCTTCCACCACGCCGCCGAATCCAATTCCAAATCTAACTCAGCGGTAAGTCCATGTGAACGCCAAACAACAACGTACAGATAAAACATCTCAGCATATTTCCCCTTTCATCACACCTCCCAGCCTGTGTCCTCCCCCCCTTCCCCAGAGAACCCAAAACCCGTTTCCCCCAAACACACCACACACACCACACCCCCACGGGCCACGGCCAACAAGCCCCAAACCGGACACTCAATCCCCATGGGGAGGGCTATAAATACCACCACCCAACTCTCCAAACTGTTTCAGCCCCGTTGGTTCGGTTTGGCCCACCGGCTCTTGTCGTATCACAAACCTACCAGAACCACAAACAGGGGGGTTTGTTACATAGTGAACATAAGAACGGGGTGGGCACTAGGTTGCAGCAGACATTAATTACCTTAGTGCGGGAAGGTATCATCACCATTTCGGGAGGCAGCCCTCCGCGGGAAAGATTTGGGGATGGTTGGTTCGGCATTCGGAGGGAAGGGGTTTGGATGAAACCTTACAAGTATCCTGGTCTGGTCGTGTTATGCTCGGAATTCCGGAGGTGTTATCAGTGAGTTGGTATGGGGATGAGGGCGTTTGTGTTTGGTGAAATACTTCCAAGGGGCATGGACGATATTGTTGCGCTGGGAGGATATTGCTTTTCAAAATTAGGGAAAATTCCCTTCTGCTGTTGCATGAGGAGCGGGAACCAAAGATGAGGGCATGTCGAACGGAGCCACCACGGAGGCCATCTGTTACGCCTCATCTCCCGTCCGCCGGCGCTGCCGGGCATGAATAATTGATCAAGATAAGAACTTAACGGCTCGGCTGAGGGAATGATTCCTACAATAGCTGTACCGAACTATCGGCCCTTCCTCGGGGGCCGTTAAAGAATAGCCAGTACGCCAACTCAAGGCTGGATGACGTTGATTACATGTCTTCCTATGACAATGATCCCGCATGCCTATCATCAGACGAAGTTGCGAGCCTCAACATATGCCCGTCTTTTAGCACCATTCCAAAGTGGCCCTCCTCCAGTTCATCTCCCCTTTCCACAGCAGACAACCAACTGTTTACCCCACAACTCTAGAAGTCGGCTGGGAGAGCCCAGGTCTTGTACATCACCTTGTCTCGCCCCAGCAGACACACCCTGGCGGGAATCTCGCCCCTGAGGTTGTTCGCCTGCTGGACCTCCATCTGAATCGGGATGAAGCCAGAGATGTGGGAGAAGCCAAAGTATGAGCCCATTGCCTCGGTGAGCTCCACTGCGGAAGGGAATTGCCCTGGTGTATACTCCTGGTATGGCATATGACTAGACGAGTAGGCAATCCGTAGCAGGACCGATTTCGGCTCCTCTAGTGGGGGGTTAGTGGAAACTCTTGCGTTCGTGAAGAACGGGAGAAGGGAAGACGTGCCTGTTCGACTGCACAGGACTAACAGTGATTTGTCGTCGAGAAACTGGAAGTCCACAACAACCGTACCCTTTGGCAGTGCAATCCCACAGCTCGTGGTTATGGCCGGGGCATTGGTGTTGTTCAGAGAAACATCGGACCGCATGATGAAGACTAGTATTCGTTAACCACAAGGTCTCAGCCATCAGTCAGGAAATAGACATACTCTTCGACTTGTCGTCTTCTGGTACAATTGCGGTGAACACGGGGGCGAAGTCGTTCTGGGCGCCACCATTAGCGAGACACATCCCCATGGCCGAGGGCGCAAAGAACACTGACCTTCTTATTGGGCCGGCTCATCCAGATATCGTGTTTCCAGATCTTCTGTCCGATCGATACTTCCGTACCCTGTCCGAACCGGACGTTTTGCTTCTCGGCCTCAGCAATACCCTTGAAGACGCTGTTGGCTCGTGAAGTCAAATAATTCACTAGAAAGTCAACTCGCGGCAGCACTTTCATGTAGGGTCGCCCTGCCTCTTGTTCCTGCAGCTGCCTGTCAAGCAGTTCCAATAGTGACGGCCCCGGCTCGATCATCTCCTGGTCTTTGACGTAGTCCTCCTTGGCAACCTCGTCAAAGTAGAGGGCCAGCGGGCTGCTGACCAGATAGTGCTGGATGTACGCCATCACTTTGGGGTGATCCATGGTCGCTTCCTTCTCGGAGATCTCGTCGCTCATCGAGGATGACGAGGTTTGTTTGTCGATTTCCAGCTTCAGCCAGATTGAAAAGACACTGAAGTGCTCTAGCTCGTCCATGACCGTGGTCAGCACCCTGTGGGCGACCATCATGAGACAGGATACGATGTTCAGGAGCTTGTTAATCTGGGCTTCGTTGAAGCCAATGTTCTCTTCTGAATCGTGGAACCGGGCAATTCCGAGCAGACGGCTGAGAATGACGCCGCATCTCTCCAAGGCTGGAATGAAGTTTTCGTGGACTAGACCACGGAGACTGGTCAGGCCAGAGACCACAGCCTTCTCCCAGCGTTTGTGCCCCTGAAAGTGTCAATACAGCCTCGCAATATCTGTCAACAGCCAATAGAGAGCACTTACCCGGTCACCCAAAGTGTCCAAGAGCCACTCCTTGACAGGCTCAAAAACATGGCCCGTCACAACTGTGTGGTACAGTGCCTGGACGACTGTCATGTCCCCGATCTTCTTCAGATCATCTTGCACTCCAAGCATGAACCTCGCGGGCAGTTCCCTGGTTGACTTCCACTCGCTCACCATATGTGACTGTGTCTGCTTTAGGTACCGCAGTAAGTTCTGCAGTGTCGTCGTCTTAGACGCCAGCAAGGTTAGGTTTACCGGCGAGTGGTGCAGAAATTTGAGATCCATAGGCACCAGATGTAGTGCTGTTCCGTCCCCTCCCTGTGGTCGAAGCAGGAGCATATGCGTTGAAGCCTCCGGCCGTGAGCTGTGTCCGCATAACTGGAAGACACCATCCCCACGCGGCGAGTGCCTCAGGGCACCGATGACAAACGAGTCGTAGATACTAAGGTGAATGCCACCATCGGCCGTCCCAACAACCATAACATGGACATCATCCGCGTCGTCGGCCTTGCACGTCCGGAACACCGACTCGAGTGATACCGTTGTCGAGAATAAAAACATATCGTCCCTGCCCATGTCAGTCAATCGATGTCCCCCAGTCCAACCCCAACCAAAGACCACTTACCCTGACCCCCCAGAAACAGGCAACGGACTCAACTTGGGCAACGCCGTCTCAACCTCCAGAAACGTCAACTCATGCGGCAAATCAACCGCCACATCCCCAGTCCGTTCCCCATCCAGCCGTATCCTCCTCCCCTCTCCCTCCCTAACCACCCCCTTCCCCCTCCCCCGTCCTGTCACATTCCTGCTCCACACAATAAACTCAATCTTACCCACTCCCCCAGATGTGCCATCACACACCCGAATATGATGCACCGTCTTCCCGCCCTCGACACCCATCAGCCTCACTACGCCGTCACTCCACCCCGCGGCGAGGAACTGCCCTATTGCTCGTTGTCAGCACCATCTCTACTCCCAATACACCACCATCACCACAGCCCACCACAACTATCCCCCAACCCCCCAAATCAGATTCAGAAAAGAAAACAAAAAAAACTGACCATCACCCTTCCACCTCCCCCCCTCAACCCTCCTCCCCCTCTCCACATGCTTCGACACAAGCTGGTGGTCGCCCGCCCGCCAGACATGCAGCACAGAGCCTGCGTCGCCGGCTGTGGCGGTCAGGTCGAGGGCGGGGTTGACGGCGAGTAGATACCTGCTGCTGTTGTTATTGCTGCTGGTTGTGGTCGCGGAGGCGGGAGAGGAGAGGGCGGTGGAGTTGAAGAGGGGGAGGTCGGGGATTTTGTGGAGGGGGGTTGTTGTTGTTGTGTTTGAAGGTGGCATTTTGGGGGTAGTTGGTGGGGATTGGGTTGGGGTTTGGTGGTGGTGGTGTTTGGGTTGAGGTTAGTTGAAGTCGGGTGGGAGTTGAAGTCAGCGGAAGGTTTGACTTGTGTTGGGAAGTTGTTGTGTCAGTGAGGTTGAGATTGGCGAGATTGAGAGGACGCGTTGTTGGGCTTGTTTTAGGTCAGGGCAATGTTAGAAAATATCAGAAAAAGTCTGGGTGCAGAGATCGGTCGTAATTTAGCCTCAGCCAAAGAAGACTGCGGGTTGCCCTTGCCAGTTGATGTTCACGTTCAACTCGAGTCTCAATTCAATATGCAACTTCAACTTGAGCTGGATGAAAGTTGAGATGGAGCAACAGCGTGAGACCGGTTGAAATATTCGCACTGTGCGCTCAAAACACACAACACCTGGAGACACATCTGGCGTCTTCAACCCCATGAGCTGACAAAGGGAATATCAGAATTGGCATAAAGCAGCAGGATGTGCAACCACGGAAGGTCCAAGAGTAGAAATGAAAATTCCCTTTCAATTCCATTCTTCCATTTCAAGAACTTTCTCCCTATCAAATCAACGAGGCTTAGCCCGGCTTAAAGCTATAACTATGCTCTGAAAACTACCGCAAATGCTGGTTGGCATGTAGCAAGATATGAAGTTCGAACGTAAAACAAGCAACAACTCATCCGTGGAAAACTACTGCAAAGTAGAAAGATATCTCAAACTCTGAAACCCAGAGCTAAAAATCGAGTCCGACCTACCCATCAACCTCCTTTTCCCATGTTAAAAATATTTTCCGCCTCCAGCTCTTGCCCAACCAGGGAAATAGCGCAATATCAAACGCCCAAAAAACACCGCGCGAAGTAGGATAAAGAAATCCCTTCCCCTTTGCCCTTTCTCGATACCCCTTTTCCTCGAATCCATCGCTGTTGAAAATAAGCCCGTAGGAAAGCCATTCGCTTGCTTGCTGAGCAATATCCCCTTTCCTCCCTTCACCCCTTTTGTTTGTTTATTTTGTCCGTCTGTTTTTGGTTCTCCTCTTGTCCCTCCATCATTCACCACCCGGCCCGAGAAAACGCAAATGCCCGATGTCAAAGCCCGTTCCGATCAAAATCGCACCATCCTTGCATACCCCAGCCTCCACCCCCGCACCGCACCGCATTGCCCCGATCAACGGACCTCAACCTCAACCCAACCTACCACCCCCTCCTCCTTTTTCTTCTCTTGTTTTAAAAAGTCCCCCCTTCCATCCCAAACCCATGATGATCCATCGGATCCATAGCCATGTACTCCAGCAAGTCAATGCCGCCCACATTCACGCCCTCCGCCGTCATCGACACGGCGTTGTTATCCCCCATGTTCTGGAAGAAGGCCGGGCCGGTGGGCAGGTACCACATCTCGTTGTTGGGGTTGGCCCAGTCTGTGTCGAACAACCCGCCACTACTACCAGGGGCGTTGTTGCTGTTATTGTTGTCGTGGAGGGGGTTACCGTTGCCATTGCCGTTGCCGTTGTTGTTGGTGTTGGGGCCGTGATGGTGGTTGTTGTTCTGGTTGTTGTTGTGGTTATGGTTGGTGTCGAGGGCGGCGGGGGTGGACGGGCCGAACATGGATGCGGAGCCGGAGGGGTAGGGGAAAGCGCTGCCGAAGTCCCAGGGGGTGGCGGAGATGTTGGCCGGGGTTGTTGATCGTTCTGCGGGAAAGGTATTAGTATGGGGGTTGCTAACGCGGTGTAGGATGATCGACTTACCCGGACCAGACCCCTCTCTCAGCTTGAGCCACATCTCATTGGCATGGCCGGTGTGCAGGCCATTCATGGCACTGCCATTCGCACCCTCGCCATGCGGCGGTGATCCCCCCCCAGCATTCGACACCGGCGGCGGCGGCGCGTAGATAAACCGGTTCCGCAGGCGGCTGGTCAACGTCTCGAGCATGTCGGCAAAGCGGATGCCCAGGTGGACGTCATCCACCACACAATTCCGCAGCGCGTCAACAGTGCGATCCATCAGCCCGATGCTTAGCTCGACGTCCGATTTGGGCGCGCCCAGCGCAAACGTCTTGAGCAGAAACATGGCACCGCTGATGATGCGGAAGTATGTCCTGACGGGTGCATGCTTAAGATAGTCCTGCGGCAGCAGCCCCTCGACGACGGTCCGCAGCAGATTCCGGCTGCCGTTGACCACCTCGCGCACATACTCCTGGTCCTCGGCGCCAAACCCGCCCAGCTGACCCAGCGGCAGCCGGCCGTAGTAGTTCTGCGTCTGGGGGGAGAGCTGCGGGCCGGAGTGGCCCGAAACGCTTCCACCGCCCGGCCCGCTGGACCCGCCGCCGCCGGCATTGCTAGTGCACCGCTCGACGACCGCCTGCAGGGAGAGCGAGTTGATGTAGATGCGCACGTACTCGTACTCGATGGTGAGGATGTGGCGGATGTACATGGGCAGGGGGAAGCGCTCGAACTGGTTCCACCAGTCCTTGAGCATGGGCTGGAACTCCTTGAGCAGCTCGATGTATTTGCCCGATTGTATGATTTCGGTCGTGTGCTTGCGAGAGCGGAACAGCCGCTCGTTGCCGACCTGCATGGCGTTGCTAATGCCCGCCCAGCAGTGGATGATCTGGTCGTCAAGCTCCAGGTCGGGGATGTAGTTGAATGTGTTTGACAGCGACGAGGGGTTTGTCCCAGGCGTGGTACCCTCGACCGAGTGCCGCCGCCGCCTGGATATGGCTGGGTCGGCCTTGCGCAGCTTCTCGGGCACCATATTCGTCCAACCCAGCCGGCCAGCCAGCTGGCTCAGGTAAATCAGCAGCAACCTCTTGATGCGGTTCGCTCGCAGCCGGTAGAACTCATCCTCGTACTCGGGCCGCGCAATGGCGCCCGCGAGAAGCAGCTCATCAATATCATCAAACACTCCAAGCTCATACGCCAAGCCCATGCCCGTGCTCAGCAGCATCCAGCACATGCGGTCGCTCCTCCATGCGGGTTCCAACCAGCTCTCAATCCGCCTGCCACCGAAGCCAGCCGAAGGCTTCTGATTCCCGTCTTCACCATCAGGGCTCGGCGAGTCAAACACGGGCAGCATCAGCTCGTCCGTGGCCTCGTTTGGCGGGAAGTGGAGCGCGCGGGGGTGCCACTCGGTCAGGATCATCAGGGACTCGATGGTCCCAAGCGTCCGGAGACTGCCCCTGCGCAGGCCCCGCCAGGGGGCCGTGCTCGAATTCTGCATGTCGTCGGCGCCGGAGCCGCAGAAGCCGCCGCCAAACGCCTCCTGGCCCCACACGACGCGCTCGATCATACCCCTGAGATACGTCCACAGCTGCTCATGAATAGCGTGCGAGCGGCAGTGGCCGCCGGTGCCGGGCATGCGGCGGTACCGGGAGGCGATAGTCAAGAGTGTTACAGTGAGAATCGGCTCCTCGGTCAGCAGCGTCAGGTGGGATGCCGGGTTCTGGAATGTGGGTGGTGAGATGGGAGTGAGGGCGGATAAGTAACGATAGTAACTGTATCTTGTCAGTATTGAAGTTTGCAGACACTTGACGTGTTCGCTTACTAGTCGATGTACTCAATTGCTTCCTGGGCAGTAAACCAGCCGGCGCGCACGAAGCGGAACCGCGCCCAGGCCTTGAGCGCCTCGGCATAGCCTGGCTCGGCGGTCGGGTCCCGCTTCGACAGCTCGGGGTCAATCGCCTGCTCTGTTGTTGGGGCATCGTGCCGCGAAGCGTTCCGAGTGTGGTAGGCCCCCGGCGTAATGGTGTTGGACGACTTTCGCAACTCGGGATCGTGGTGGGTGTGGTGATGGGCTTGGTTGCTGCTGCGTGTCGGGGGCGGGATATCGTCGGGCTTGTGCAACGGACTGTTCAAATTGGTATGTTAGCATTGCTTCAGAACAGGGCGCATAGCGAGGCACTCACTTCTCGGTCGCTGCCTTGTACAGCAGGTCCAGCGCATCCTGTGGCCCATACACCTCCCTCCGCATCACGCTCCTAGCCTCAAAGTTCTCGAGCGGCGTATTGGGCTCGCCATTGCCAAACTCGCCGGTGCTGTTGCTGCGATGGCTTTTGGCCGTCTCGCCAGGCCGCCTCAGCGGTTGTGTCCGACCGTGGCTGCCGCCGGGGGTCAGGGGCACGTCGCTGAAGAAGCGGCGGTCGATGGCGGACGGCGAGCGGGAGGTGCGCAACTGCTTCCGGCCATTGCGCAGAATGTAATCGTCCTGGTCGTCGTCGGCGATAGATCCTTCGTCAACCTTGCGCTTGCGGCGCGTAGCGCTGAAGTAGCACTCCTTGCTCTCGCGACGGCAGCGCACACAAGGCGGGTCGTGGGGGTCGTCGACGGAGCCGAGGTCGCAGCGGACCTTGCGGCGGCGACACGGGATGCAGGCCTGGTAGACGCGCTTGTGCTGGGCCTGTAGTCCAGCAAGGCCCGACTGCGATGGCGTCGAGGCCGGTGGTCCTCCCCCGGACGAGCCGTGGTGGGCGGCTCCACCGCCCCTCGCGGAGAGCGGAGGAGGAGGGGCGGGGCCCCCGGCAGCAGCGGACGCGGTGGACGGGGCGGCGACGGGCGAGATGGGCGACACGGACGAGATCTGTAGAGCCGAGGCGGCAAATTGCGACATGGCGGGCGGGTGCGAGAGGGCGTCGCTTGCTGAGGGTGTACCGTAGGCTGAGTCTGGCAGCTTCCAGGTTCCCCAGATCTCAAAGCTGTCGGTCTGGAGTTGTGTTCGGCTGGAAGCGGTTTCCGAAGGGAAGACCAGTCCCAAGCAAGTGTCTGAAAGCTGGGGAACGGCCCAGCTTTTGGGGGCTAGCTGAGGGGTCCTTCCAGGCAGGGTTGCTCGCTGGTTGCTCCTGGCTGCTTGCTGAGGAAGCGTCCCGGGATGACGCTGCTTGGGGCCTTCTCGCTCCTGCCACACAGTGGGGCCCTGTATGCACCGTGACCCCACGAGGAGGCCCTGTCGGCCTATCAGCAGCGCATGCCGGCCAAGACCCCTAGGCCCATGGGGAGCAGGTGGGTTCCAGCTCCCCAATCTCGACGGGCCCGAACAGCCTTTTGGAACTCAGAGTGGATTTCCCTTAGCTCACACTCGATCGCGCTTCCCTGCTGCGGCTCCCTTGGCTCGTCTCCAGATCTTGAAAGCGGAAGGTGCGCGCTCGGCATGCGGGCGCCAAGAGAAGATCACGGCGTCGAAGGTTTGGCGACTTGGCGTCGATCGAGGCCACACTCGGAAGAGACTCGACGACTCGGAAAGAACTGAATAATGATAACAATGAATTGTGGCGGTCGAGTCCAGATCTTGCTTCCATTCTCCCTCCATCCATCCATTGACTCCCACTCCCGGGCCAGTCTCGGCATCTGCTTACCCCATCCTATCCCATGTCTGTCTTACAGCCAGCCTCCAGCCCGGACGGATCACTCCCTCACTCCACAGTTCGCTATCGGACTGCAGCCATGCCATGCCATGCATCCCGTTTGTTGGTCCCTTTTCCAGACGCCAGATGGGTTCCACAGTCCACTCCCCGCCTCGCAGGGCTTCATCCAATTCGTCCAGGGATCAAGGTGTGATAAGATGAAGTTTTCACCCCGCCTGACTGACATCCATGGAACATCGAGAGATTGTGCAACCACAGCAACGCCATTGGGCCCTAACACCAGCCAACAGCCCATTGTGTGCAATTGGTCTCCTCGCTTGGTGGGAAGTCATTTCCGTCCTCTGGAGACCAGCTGGAGACGGAGAGAAACCAGCTCACCAACGAATTCGGGACGGATGTCAACGGGGAAGACGACATGGCAGGGGTCCGTCACAGCTGGCTTGGTCGAAAACGAGGGGTCATGCTGGCTGAGGTCACGCGGACAACCCAACCCCAAACCCATTCCCTCCATTCCCTGGTTCGCTTTTTGAACACAAACCGCAAAAACAGGTTAAAAAACACTCCGGACGAGAACACCCAGCGGTGTGGTTGAGCAGCCTTTTCATTGATTGATGGGCCGTCTGGAAAACGGTTGGCCATGGCGTAACCCACGAACCGAACCATCAGGGTGCCCGCCAGGGATTCGTCTCCTTTCTGATCGTGTCATGTCCGAGACCACCTCACCCATGCAACGTCTGGCAGCAGGTTGTTCTCGCAGACCTTCCAGAAGGACGGGAGAAAAGGGAGAAATACCTGATCGCTGCCCGCATCTGGGCATTCTCACGTGCTTTCGTGGTTCTCGTGTCGTGGGCTTTGAGAGAGAGAGAGCGAGTGTGTTAAGTGAAACCCCAGAACTTGGGCTAGATCTTGGTGTCTCACAGACAACCGATGGAGGCGTCCATCCATCCACCCACAAGCACCACACCACCCCAATGCGATGTCTGCCCCTCCCAACGGCCGCCATTACGAAGATGGTTCCCTCTTTTTATCCCGGATCGGGCAATACTCTCCTCTCATTACAAATCCGATCAACCACCACATGCAATGCAGTATTTCCACGTCTCCATGATACACACAATGAAAGCCATCGCAACTTTGGTAAAAGAGCCACCCATCTCCCAATGTCTAGACTGAAGGATCAACGACCCCCTCCTGCCTGCCTCTGCAGGCAGCCGACTAGACGGTAGGTAAAGCTCAGTAATGTACCCCATCCCATCCCCTATAATGGACGATGCCCCGCGCGAAACCATCGGAAGAGACTGCCAATCGACAATCGCCCCTGAAGGATGATGACGGAACCATCCAACCAATGCTTTTCCTGTTTCCCCATGAACCCTCCATCCCCCATCTCCAGACGCCAGACGCCGTTGAATATGCACATGTCATGGCTGCTCGAGAGCTTATGCGGTGACGACGCCCAGCTTGAGCTATCCACCAAGTCAGTAAGCTGTCAACGAGATTTAGAAGATAAAAACGTACCAGGAAATCCCAGAGCATCTTAAGCAGGGCATCAGGAAGCGTGTAGAGGTCGACCGAGAACTCGCCGGCATCGATGTTGTTCTGGACGTACGTGTTGTCATCCTTATGATCATGGATCATCTGAATGACCTGGAGCAGGTCGTCCTCGCCAAGGCGCACCAAACCATCGGCCATCTTCTCAACGTCAAACGTCTTCTTCTTCTTGCCACCATCACCACCGCCGGTGCCCGCAGCAGCGCCTTTCTTGAGCTTGCGCTCCTCGTCCGACGGCAGTGGGCCCGTCTCGCGCAGGATCTGCTGCAGCGCCTGCGATGGGTTCTTGAAGCTGAGCGTGTGGATGTTCTCGTACTGCGGCGCCGCGAAGTTGAGGTCGTGCACGATCGACTGTTTGCCGCCCTTCTCCGTCGTAAACAGGTCGATCGTCATCTCGAACTCGCCCCAGCCCTCGTTGGTGCACTTGAAGGGGGGTTCCATGAAGGCTGTTGAGTGACCAGTTGTTAGCGCCAGGTTCTCCCAATTATCCTCCAGCATCATCGAAAGCGCGTACTCTGAACGGGGTTCTCGAAGGACGGATGCAGGTTGTAGACGGCCTTGGTGAAGCAGCGGGCCGGCTTCTCCTTGCCCTCCTGGTCGAGGATGTACACCTCAACAGTCCATTCCTTCATGGGGAAGCCCTCCATGACGGCTGGTTTGTTGCTGTCGTTCAATCGGTCAGCCCATCATCTCCTCTCCACGGCGCATGCGCTGCCACCCCAAGCCGTCGCTTACGTGTTGTGTTGTTCGGTGACAACCTTGATCCGGCGCTGCAGACAGTATCCCACGTTAGCTCTCCGACCTATCCCTCCCCCATCCTTCTTCCAAGCTGGAACATACCTCAACAATCATCGTGTCGGCCTTGAACTTCTTGCTTCCCTTGGTAAGGATGCGAATACCCGGAGTGCGAACAGTGATTGCCTCCTCTTTTCCCTCGTCAAACGTTCCCCTCAAGCGTCAGCTTTCTTTCTCAATCTCTCTCTCTCTCTTCCTTCCAAATTAGGTAATATTGGTGTAGTGGCAGATAGTGCTATAGTATGCGGATATCGATGCGAAAGGGCAGAAAAGGACGAGTCGGCGAAGCGCGCGGTTGTGCAGGTTGCAAGAAGCTTGGCTTGGTCGCAACCGAGGAAGCTTGGTTTCGATGCCTCGCGGAAACAAAAGAGCAGGTCTTCCGACAAAAGAGGTGATCGTAATCAAAAAATTGTACACGGACCGAATTTGACGGCGATTGATGTGATGGGGTCGGAATTGTGGCAGTGGGAGGAAGACGCAAAGGCAATAAATTGTCCGTCGCGAAGCGTGTCGACAGCACGAATCCAAGGCGCGACAGCTTGATTGACTGGGACTTGGCAAACGTACCTGGCTGTGGCGTCATCATGGCTGCCCGCTGGGCTCGCGTAACGCGGCGTTCCATTGCTGTGGCGGTGCAAAAGGTCCGTGCGTGCTGATGGTCTTGGACTGTGCACGAATACCCACGCACGGTGTTGATGGGTGTCGAGTAGAAACTCCAAAGTTGAGCTCATGAGTTTGGAGATGAGGATTGAGAAAGAGAAGAAGGTTGCAGCCGAAGCAATGGGAACCTATTTTCTAGAGTCCCGGTTAAGTTTCCAGACCGGCGAGCAGGAGGAAGGCCGTTGATATGGTGGTCAGTGCATTATTCTGTCTTCCATTCACTTCCGGAGTTGTCATTGTTGTTCACTCTTCAGCTCCTTTCACAAGCCGGGAAGGTACGCAGCCAACGCTTACGCTGCTAAGCACAAGGGTGCCTTGTGGTATTGAGTCTATCTACAACCATGCTTGTTGGTCTTTGTTCTACAGGAAGGGAAGCACTCTTCCCTTTCTGCCTGGATGGGGGTTCTGATATTGGGGGTTCGTGTTGGGTCCTTATTCATCGTTCATCTCTAATCCTCATCATGCTCATTCTCTCTCGCTTGCGAGAAGACGGGGGGGGGGTGTGGTGTGGTAGGAGGGTAGGTGCTTATTCCTGAGCTTATCGTTTCGGTAACCCATCAATAATCCTCGACCTTAGGCAGTGGTCTCCTCCTTCTTCTCCTCCTTGGTCTCCTCCTTGGCCTCCTCCTTCTCCTCGTTCTCCTCGGCCTTCTTGAACAGGCTCTCGTTCTCCTTCTGGGCCTTAATGAAGGCGTCCTTGAACTGGTTGGCGTTGTCCGAGTTGGCGAAGCGGATGGCAAGGGTGACGGCCTCGGGCTCGCCCTCGCTCACATCAGCAGCGGCGTTCCAGACCCAGCTCCTGTCAGAGCCGACGTTGGGGGAGAGCTTCATCTCGGGAACGACTAGAACAGGTCAGCTTCCATCAAATTTCCAACCTCCAGTGCAACAGACTGTACATACCGTAGTGGTTGGCGCAAACCTTGAGGGTCTTGTCGCGGCGCATGACCAGACGAGTCTTGCCGTTGTCATGATGCTTCAGGAGGCGCACATCACCGGTACCACGCTCCTTCCACTCGCGGGTATCGGCAACGTACTTGAACAGCTTGGCGCGCATCTTGAACAGCTGCTCCTCCATCTCCTCGTTGGTCTTGGTCTCG
This sequence comes from Amesomyces nigricolor, assembly GCA_004802645.1. Taxonomy (NCBI): domain Eukaryota; kingdom Fungi; phylum Ascomycota; class Sordariomycetes; order Sordariales; family Chaetomiaceae; genus Amesomyces; species Amesomyces nigricolor. Next base: position 1,618,962 of record SRKS01000004.1, read on the forward strand.
ACCTTCTCGGTGAGGTGGATGACGGGCTCGAAGTGGACGTCCTCAGACTCGGGCGCCTGGTCCTCCTCCTCCTTGGTGGCGCTGGAGCTAGCCGCGGCAGCGGCAGCGGCCTCGCGCTGGGACTTGGCGCTGCCGGAGTTGTCGCCGCGGTCCTCGCCCTCGTCCTTCCTTTCCTTCTTGGCGCCGCCGCCGAACATGGAGAAGACGGACGACGAGGTCACGGGCTTGGCGGCCTCAGTCGTGGCAGGAGCAGCGGCAGTCTCCTCGGTCTTGACCTCGGGGGCCTTGACCTCCTCAAGGGGCTTGTTGTCGTTCTCGGCAGACATGATGAGAGATGCGGCGGGGCTAAGAGTTTCGCTTGCTGTGCTGTGCTTGAATACTACAAGGACGAAGACGCGTTAGCAAAGCTTTCCCTCTCAAAACCCCTGGTGCACAACCCAGACCACCACTCCCGCAACCCCATTCATCCCATCACCACTGTCCCTTGGGCCGTCCACATCCATCACAACCACCCCCCTTCCCCGGCCGGATCACCAACTTCATCTCGCCTGACAATCCGGCCAGTTGCCAACCACGCGGGGTACCGACCCGCCTTCCCTCCCCCGTTGCCCCGCCAAAAAAAAAAATGAACTTCACAATGGAAGAATGCACTTACCAAATGCTCTGAAAATCTCAAGCAAGTTACCACGTCGGAAAGATGCGAAGTACCTTGCGGATGGATGTTGAAAGTCAGATTGCAAAAAGTGGATAAGGCAGCAAGCAAGCAGTGGGTGGGTGATGGTGTTGCGGGTGGTGCAGAGACTGCCCCTCACTTGCTGGCTCGTGCTTGTTTGGACCCCGGTCACAACTCACAAGCGCGCGTTTTGGTGGCGACCCAGAGAAATTTGGCTGGGCTGGCGGGGTAGTGGGGCATTTTGGCGGGGTTTGGGACAATGTGATTGGTGTGGTGGTAGTAAGCTGGTCAGAGATATATCTGGACTCATCCATGATAAGAAGGTAACAGGTGTGAGTAACTGGGAAGAAGAATAGACATTCAGTAATCGAGGACATTTGCACATCAACCTCACAACGACCAGTCAATTGCACAAGCCAACCCTCAACACTCCAGCATGAGCAAGCATTCTGAGGCACCGCATTGCACACAGATACAACAATTTTGCAAATCAAGACAACCCAGTGTAAAAGCGATAAATATTTCCCCCAGACTACCTCCGAGGATTCTTATCTGTAAAAGAAAGAAAGAGAGCAAACCCAGGCAAACTCCGTTCAGATCCCACCTCCAGCCCAAGTTCCCGGGTCAAATCAGCCATGATTGATAGGTATTCCGTATATTCCCTCCTCCATCCGTGTACCCTTCCAATCCGTCCATCCGATCCATCCATCCGTTAGTGTTTCCATACAACAACAAAGGAAAAAGAAAGACAGCAAAGTCCTAGTCCAGCGCGTTACATCCCAAACCTGCCCTTCCACAGGTTATTCTTCCGGCTCTCCTTAGCGGTCTTCCCCTCCTCCCTCTTAAGACGAGCACCGGTATCACCCAAAAACGATGGCCTCTTCCATCTATGAAAGCGACCCCCCATCTGCTGGCGGGCTCCCTTCTCCTTCTCCTTACCACCACCCTTCAGCAGCTCCTCGCGCTTCACCTTCAAAAAACGCGAGGCATTCCGCTCATACTCCTTATACTCCTCCATCCTGCCCTGCATCTTAAGCCACCACAGGCGAGAAGTGATCTGCGCCTGAAGAACAACGAGATCAGCCTCCTTGCGGACGGTCTCAGCAGTCTCAAGATGGCGCGCCACGTGCTCGCGGACGTTATCAGTCGCCCGCTTGGCTGCGTTGGTTGCGCCGTCCCGGATGTCCTTGGAGAGATTCTCGAAAGCGGCAGCGGCCTCCTTATGACGCAGCTTCATGGCGTCGTCGAGGTAGTGGGAGGCGTCGTCAACGCTGGACGAAAACTTCTTGGCTGCGTCGTGCAGCATGTGCAGACCGGCGTCGAAAGCCTCACTGATGACCGACTTGCCAAAATCAAGCTGGAAGGTCTCGTTCATCTTGGGAGTGCGGGCCATGGTGACCGACACGTTCAAGATGCCGTGGGCGTCCTTTGGCGCAAGCTCGACGAGGAAGCTATCGTCCAAGGAGGAGATGTTGGTCTTGATGGGCTTGTTGTTCCGGTGGACGTTGATATTGATGGTCCCCTGCGGGTACCACATGGCCCTATTCCACCTCGAAATAGTCACCAGGAACTCCGTGGGACTGTGAACGCGGACCGAGCAGATTGTCTTCTTCAAAGAGTTGGTGGGCTTCTTCACCTCGGGCTCGGTGGCAGCAGCCGACGGTTTGTCAGAGAGGAATCCGGCGAAAGACAAAGCAGAAGCCAAGGTGCTAGTTGATGGCTTTGCCTGACTAACCTGGACGGTCTTGGTAGAGGTGACGTTGATGACAACCGTTGTCGTAGAGGTTGCCACTGAAGTAGGCTTGGTGGTGAATCCTTGAGGGTGCTTCGGCAGCGGGATACAAACACCATCAAGAGATGCTGAGTTGGAGCGGATACCAGGTGGCAGCCACCCAGCGAGAAACGCAACGAGGAATGGCGCCACCATGGAGAGTAAGATGGGGAGCAAAAGAGTCGAAAGCAGCTTCCTCACACCATGGCGGTTGACGAGGTTTGTGAAAGCTTGCTTCGTCGACTCCACAGCGGTGCGCGGCTTGACGGCCGACTCTAGATCTTGCGTCTCAATTTCGACCTCCTCTCCCAAGGGCATCTCGTCAGTATCAAACAGGCCGGTCAGGTAGGCCAGGTTGCGGTTCATTTGCCGGGCATCAATGTCCGCAAACGACGCGTAGTCGATGGGGAAGCGCCGGGGATACATGGGCCGCTTGGGATCGCGAGATTCGATGGAAAGATGAGGCGAGTGCTCATCAATAAATTCGCTCCAGGGCAGGTGCCAGGGCCTGGAACCAACACCATACTTGTCACTGAGGTTCGGCTGGTCGGCGATGAAGATGGACCGCACGCCGTGGCGCTGCATAAAAAAAAACGCAGCCTCTCTCGTCTCATCGACCGCATCATCATCCTGGTCAGTGCAGTAGAAGATGGCGATGTGAGGCAGATCCCACTTTGGTTCGACTGTGGGCGTGATCCCGTCCATGAACGAGTCGTAGGTCTTCTCCTGATCAATGGTGATGCTGGTCTCTGGCTCATCCTTCCTTGACCTTGGGCCAACAATGGTATGTTCGGCCGAGGTGCAATGCTCGACTTTGATCTGGTAATGCGAAGCTTCAAGGAGGTCGAGCTCCGGGTTGGGCCCAAAGGAAGAGATGGGTACAATGTTGTACACTCCGTCACGGTAGCGGCTGAAGTGATCTTGGTCGTCTGAGCCGGTCTTGGGTGATGCCCAGATTGCATTACAGATCTTGAGTACGATGCTCCTCTGCGCGTCTGCTCGCCCGACGAAGAGGACCCTCAAAGGCTCCTTGGTGGAGAGATAAGCAGGGGACATGGTCTGCCGGATCGTGGCCACCAGACGGTTCGGAGGGGGGACCACGTTCAGTTGCTGTGCCAGAGCCAAGGAGTCCTTCTCATCGAATTCCTGGATCGCATGCATGGCCGCGATGTTCTCTGGGAGCACCTCCTCATTGCCGTCCCCTTCCTGGAATGCGATGGAGCGGACGACAACACCAGATCCCTCGGTGTTCGAGCCATGCTCCAGCATGTTTGTTGGGAGTTGGGTGGAAGGGCTCTGCAGCGTCTGGTCGGCGTATCTGATCGAGGAGGCACGCGAGGAATGCTCGGCCTCGTCGTCAGACTCGGTCCGGTACTGGCTCTCGGAGCCATCCAAGCTGTGTACGTCTTCGGGTCGGGAAATGGAGAGGGACCCGGTCGACTCGCTTAGGCCGCCATCGTGGCTCTCGGTGTCGGTGTTTTGGACGAACTCGTAGGACGAGTCGGTCAGACTGCCCGGGTCCAACATGTTGGAGGGCTGCATGATGTCAGGGGAGCTGTGAGATATCCAGTTGGCGAGCTGCTGGCTCCCTTCTGGTCTGGGAAATCGAAGAATCGGCAGAGAAGCCGAGAGGTGATCTTCCAAGAGTGGAAGAGTGGTGCGGTCGCTTGGGAGGTTGTCGGTCTGAGATGTCGGTCTTGGAAGAGACTCGTTGGTCTCCTGTTCCATAACGATGGGAAGATAGTCAGCCCTGCTCGGGACCTGTCATACCGACCCGGCGAAGTGTATGGAAAGCAGGACAGAGAGGATTAAAGTGCAGGTTGTTGCGAGGTGCGATGTAAAATGCCGGGAAGGAGGGGTTCTTGGGGGAAGCTAGCAACAGAGGAGGGGTTGCGGGAAGGAGACGGAACAAGGAAAGAGCCAAAGGCAAGGAAGGGTGTTGGGTGGCAGCGTGAATGCAAGATCGGAAAAACATTGAAACAGGAAGAATTACCTAACTCAAGAATCCCAACAATAACCTTTCTGTGAGGTCTGTTCTGCACCCAGTCGGCCCAACAGTGAGGGACGTGGTTACGTCCTCGTTTTGGGTTTGCTGCCTGTCCGGCTCGCGGAGGCTGCCTTACACTGGCGGGGGTGGGGAACGCGGCATGGGAGCGCAAGTCGTGTCAGCTTCTGAGAGCCTCGGAGCTCGTCGCCAGCTGTTCAGGCACGGAGAACTCGGGTCAAAAGAGACAGCGCGGGGCATCAGGGTTCCGTCAGGTTGGACTGCGCTGGCGAGGGGAAGATAACAGTGGCAGGCACACGACGACCAGTGGCAGCATCGGCATCAAGAGGTCGGTCGGGCAATCCAGGATGGAAAATGGGAAAGGAGAGTAGAGGCTGATGGACGGCACTGTCCACAAAATGGATGGTGTGCTCGGGCAGTCAACCTCAGCGAGACATGAGGTCACCTGCTGCCTGTCTGCAGCCTGGCCGGAGCTCTTTGTCTGGGTCACTCCGGAGCGAGGTTGTGCTGCTATCACAGGAAGGAGACGTTGGCCACACTGGGGTGTTAGTCGAGCTAGCGGGGTGAACGTGACGAGATGTGGAGACAGGCGTTATTACAGCCCCACCTCAAAGTCAGACTTTCAAAACGTGTGTGTTGGATGATAGATCGCGGCCAGCCAGTGCCAATGCTCTTGTAAACAAAGGTCTAGTGTTATGAAGTAATGTCTTGGTGGTAATCTTTGGATGTCCAATAAATTGTGCAAATAAATAAATTTAATGAAGAACTATTGGGAAGCTTATCATGTTCCGGAGTGATTGACTGCTGTAAGTCAATGCGTAAAATACCGTATATACTCTGTTGCTGATCCCTGTCCGAATCCACCTGGCGCGCATCTGCCGCTCAACTCCCCCACATCTGAGCACCTCGACGGCTCCGGGCATCGAAACAGCAATCCTCTGCAACAGAAAACCAAAACCCAATGCCATTTCTATTTTCGCCAGCCCAAAAACAGCAAATAATAAGCGGATTACAAAAATCTAACAAAAAAAAAAAACAGCTCTGCCCGCTCTCTGTCATGAGCCATTCAAACGATAAACTCCAGCTGTGGTATCACCCCCGATCATCACATGTAAATGGGTATCCCATGCGATGACATCAGAACAACGGAAACCCAATGTTGAACCTAACCAGACATGCCGCCCGCTTCAAGCCAGCAAGATATTGATCCAGACGAATTGTGAATTGTAGAATTCAGGCTCTCACAAGATGTGTCTCACAAGATGCCCCGCTTGGTAAAGAGCTTCTTGAGGGCGTCGGTGTCGAAGTCATCCTCGTCTGGAATCATCTCGAGCATGCCGGTCAGGTTGGCAAACAGGTCGCCTTGATTCCGATATGCGAGAATGGCGGGGACGCCGGCGTTGTCAAAGTCAATGTCTTCGTAGTTGACCTTGACGAAGCGCACAGCCGGGTTTGTGCTGACAAGGGGGACGAGCGCAGACTCAACTGCGGCAGAGACGGCACACTATTCGCTTGGTCAGTATTCAGAAAACCAGGAGCACAGGAAATAGAACCGACCTCATGATCGTAGACGAAAACGACCACCACCGTCTCCCTCCCAACCTTCTCTATCGCATCGAGGTAACCAAGAGCATCGACCTCGTCAAAGCGGCCGTACATCCGGACACTCGGACTTGTCCTCCTATTCCGTACGGGGTTTCTGCTTTCCTCCTCGAGCTCACGCCTCCGGTTCTCGCGCCATTGTTCCAAGAAGCGCTGCTCGTCGGGATCCTCAGGCCCGCTGTGGTCGCTATCTGGTGAACTGCTCCGGTCCTGGCGGCCAGAGTCGAAGCCAAATACGCTGCGACGAGCAGTGCGGACCCTATCCTTCCACTTGGAGCGCCGGGCGGTTTCGTATGACCTGGCGTCGGCAATGACACCCTTGACGCCGGTTGAGCGGCCCCTGTCGAAGTCCGCTGGCGGAAGTCTGATCTCGGTGCGGGCATCCATGGTGGGTACGCGCATGGCAGCGTCAATTTGCGCGGCGCGGAAGCGATCCTCCTCGTCTTCACTGTCTCGGTCAAACTCTCTTGCGATGTCGTCACGGTCCTCGGGGTGATATCTGTCGAGACTCGAGCGGTTGTTTTTGTCGAGGAAGGCAGCAAGCTCTTCCTGGGCTGGTGTTGGGTCGGACATGGTGACGGGAAGGGCCACGGGGTGGATGACAGACGGGCAGTGCTGTTATATAGAGGGGTCCTTGTTTCGAGACAGGGGCAGGGTGGAGGGGTAGTAGGGCCGGATGGCTGGGTGAGCGGGTCGAGGTTAAGGCTGACGACGGGTTATGGCTTGTATGGTCGAAGCAGGAGGTGCTGCGCTTGGCTGATGACGGTTCGTGGCTGATTTTGCTGCTGCACAAATGTGGTTCTGTGTCCCTTCCAGGGTCGTTTGGGTGTCACGGGAGGCGTGTGGCCGTCGGTCTCTTGCCGGGTCGCAGCGGAACCAAGGATAAAGTTGCGGATGAGCGAGTCTGGGTCTCTGGGGAAACCAATCGGTCGCACTGGTCGTGCAGGCAAGAAGAGCCGGTTTTAAAAGGGGGTTTTTGCGGGATGGAGAACCTGGCAAGAACCTGACCACTTGGCGAGTGCGTCAGACCGTTTCAGAAGTGGCGGCGCCGAATGCGACGTCAACGGCAGTGGTCACCGAGAATGGAGGAGGCAACAATGGATGTGTTGCCGGTTAGCTGGGGCGAAGCGTCTGAAGTATGGATGTCTTGTAGATCCCGAGTCCAAATGGAGCAAGATATGTTCTGTTCCTGGCAGCTGTGGGAGGTGTTGAAGTGGGATCGGCAGAAGAAGGCGATGAAGAACGGCGAACGCTGTCGCGTGGTTGGCAAGGATCCAGGCAGGTTATGTGTGGTCCAGCGCAAGGATTGTTGGACTCGGCAAGGCTTCCACGGGGTGCAAACGCTTTGTTGTTGCCGAGAAAGGGAACGGAACAAGATCGGCCTCACCGTCTCAGCAGGGCTTGTTGAAAGTTGCGGTTCCAAGAAGGAATTTGGTGGGACAGCAGACGGCGGTAGCGGTCGATGGGCGTGGAGGGGCACAGAGGGGCGCTAACGTTTCTTGACGCAGATTCAGGGGTCCTCGGCAGGTACCCGACGAAGGACCCTCCCACGCCTCCCTTGGCGCCTTCCTCGGGTAGATCTTCCACAAACTTGCCGACTTTGATGGGCTTGCTCCTTCCATTACGCCCATTTGAGCATCATTCACTTCCTGTGACCTCCCAAGGTGGTATGTGCATGTATAGCATCAATAGTTCGGAGCATGTGAAGAGCCGTCATACGACCAAGGTGGAATGCTACTCAGGCAATCAGAGACATCGACTCGGATGAGAGCCGTTTGCAAGAACTCGGGGAACCCCGGCAGCACAAGCCCGGGTTGCGTTGTGTCCCCATCCAACGTCGCCTTGTCTGTCCCAGCCGACAGGGCCATCGACTGATGGTTACGCAAGAAACCCAAGGATCCGGGTCATCATCCTCCTGGGCTCCTTGTTCATCCCATCCCTTGGCCATAGCCCACACACCGCTCATCCTGATTCCAGGGAAGAGGGAATAGATTGCCTGGCGTATGGGCATGGATTTTGTCTGGAGTTCAACACCGAGGGCTTAAAGTCGGCATAAACTCAACATTCCACTCCCCATTGGACGAGACAAGACTCCGCGGAGAGGAGGGCAACCTAGGCTCCTAGGCTACCTCGACCTGAACGAAGTTGAAAGGGAGCCGGAACCGAAGACCACAAGACGGCGGCAATCCACAGTAATCGAAGCCAAATTCTTGTTCCTGGCGGCATCATCACCACCCGTTTCACACTGGTTTCATCCTCCCCTGCCCTGCCAAGAACTCTGTAATGCGGACCATTCGGCCTGCTCCGGGGCCCTGAAAACCTTCCTCGGGCCTTCCAGAAACCTTCTCCCGCCTCGTTTGCCGCCCGCCACGCCCCATCCTTGGATCAGACCACCATATCTTACCGCTCCCACGGGACCGAAACCAACGACCCATATCGATGGGTCACATAGGTCATGCATGCCATATCGAGGGGTCTATTGGTGCCCTCGAATCTGCGAACTACGGATGAACCACGTGTTTGCAGTGCTGGAGCCGCTGAAGACCGAAGCCGAAAGATGCCATCTCGATCTAGATTCCTCAGCGGACCCAAGATCGTAGGCTTGCCGAAGGTAGCGGTGAAGATGGGCTGGATCTAACCTTGGAGTTTCGGACCGTGGAACACCTTCTGGATCTTGACCTGAACATCCGCCTGAACTAAGTGGGTGAGAGTTGACCATGTCGTTCTCTTCGTCATCTGATCATACCCCTTACTCGCTCTCTGCTTCTCACACCCCCATGTTTCGCTGTCTCACATTCATGCCATTATTCTCTTTTCTCTCAAACATCAGGCCTTCTGCTATTGTTCTACCATTGGAGACTCGAAATATAGCTCATGCCCGCCTGTGTTGGTGACTTTCAAGAAGCTTTAGCCCCCTTTCGTTCCCTATGGAACTTCCTCTCTTTCCTCATTTCTCTCATCCTCCCAACCGTCTGGCAGCTCAGACGTCTAGACCTCAAGGTGCTTCAAACTTCCAACAACCGGAACATCAACAACCGCTTCGCACGGGACAATTTTCAAGTAGTTAGCGGCTTAGTTAACAAGCAAGTTGAAAGGAGCCACAAGAAGAAATGTATGCGTGTGTGACTATATTTCCATCAACGTTCACTTCAATTCTCCAAATTCGAACTCAACCAAATGCCAATGTTATTCAGTATTTGGTATCAACCAGTCTGAGCGGCTCCCATGACAATGTACATCTCTTACTTTATGTGTCACGTAACCCTATTCCAGATCCCAAGGACACTGCTTGAATGGATACGGTTCAAAAGCCAATGATTTCAACGTAACAGCTCTCGAGCAGCATGGCTCCAAACACCGGGAGAGGAAGAAAATCAATTTGAGATTGGTATTAGAGTAAAATCTAGCAGCGAGTACATAGCATGTACAAAGAGTTCTTTCTGGTCCCAATGAATCCATGTCAAAAACTCGCCAAACAAGAGCATAAAAGGGACATTCAACGCCTGTGTCATAGGATCACACGGCACGGAAACCATTGAACTTAAGCTCATCACCGACCAACTACTATCTCATCTGCTTTTTTTTTTTTTTTTTTTTTTTTTTTTCAATTCCTTTCCAACCAGCCCAGCCATGCCCAAACATCTCCTCCGTTCCCAAACCAGTATCTAATATCATTTATCACTAACCTTGACCCGGTCACACAAAGTTCTCTGCGACTCGGATAGTATCTTCCCATCTTCGCCATTTCTGGAGACAGATGGGGCGAAATGAACCTTGAAACAGGCTTAACCGGGACGAGGAGAAATAAAAGACAGGATATTATCCATGCTCAGCCCCAAACCAGACTTCACTTCCTCCAGCCAGCCCAGCGTTATACAGGGGCAGTTAGAGGGACACAGAACGCCGGCACTGTCAATCTGAGAACACGCCTCATATCTGTTTTCACCCCTCTTGAGGCACACAGACATCGGGTATGGCAAGTCAAACCATGAGATGCTCTCACTCGGAATCAAGTCCACGACAAGGGGCCAGGAAGAGCATCGTAGAGATAACGATAAAGTAAGGTAGGTATAAAGTGATGATTTTGCGACCAAGCCTAAGTGTAGTATAAACCAGTGATATTTCCTGCCCAGTTTCCCCCTCACCTTCCCCCCCCATTCTCCCAACAACAACTACCACCACACCACCACCGTAACACAACATTCATACAACCAATAAACACCCCCAAGTCATAGGAGAAAACAGGACAACAACAGAAAAACGCATCGTTTTCTCTTCCTCGCCATCCCACCAGCCAGCGCAGCCCAAGCCAAGCCAAGCCACGCACCGAGAAACAAAAAGACGAGACTGCATCTGTAGTAATAACTCTCTCCCCACCAACCCCGCTTGAATGGATGGATGAATGTCTTTTGTTGTTGCTTTCCTAGAACGCTGGCACGGGATGGATGGGCAATAGAGCAAAAGCAAGCAAAAAGCAACCTTTTGTCCTTCCCTTTCATTTCCCTCTCAACAACCCTCCCCCTCTTTACCCCCCGCTACAAATTCCAAGAGTTAAAGAAGAAGGGAGGGCCGAAGGTTAAACACAAAAGAGTTGTTCGTAATACAACCAATCACCGCTCAGAAGCAAGCCGCCCAAGAAAGAAACTATGGTGCAGAGAAGGGGAGAAGAAAAGACGAAAAAAAGAAGACAAGGGCTGGGTGCTGAAGTAACAGGTCGAGAAGAAGTCAAGAAGTATGAGTGCCGCCGTGGATTGGTCGTAGCTCCGCCAAGCTGGGGGTTCGAGTCAAGGGATTGTGGTATTTAATGTATGGCTCGTATTTACCAGACATGTAGGTATTAGGCGGGGTCGGGGAGCGAGGTGAGTTGGGAACTGGGTGTGTTGTTGTTGTCGTGACTTGCTTGGACCGACATACATACACACGCCAGGCCGCAGATTAAGCAGGCGTGCCGAAGAACAAGGCGGTTGAAATTATGAGGGGGGGAAAAAGGGCACTCGATAGTCTTCTCAAGCGGCGCAATTGGGGTCGGGTATCCAGTAGGGCAGATCGTAGCGGCATCAAAGGGGGGTTTAGTAGGCCCAGACCTTGAGCTGTTGGGTTGTCAATAAACTGGCCAAAAATGCAGGATAGGGGTGTATTGCTTACGAATGCGTCCCAAGAGCCCGTGCACAAACTTATGCCGTCGTTGGACACGCCCAGACAGCTGACGCGGTTCTCGTGGCCCACGAGAGAACCAACCTTCTCGCCGCGAGTAATATCCCAAACCTGTTGGCGACACAGTCAGTACGAATTGCGCGCAAGAACACGCGATCGTCCAACGCACCTTGCACTCAAAGTCGTCATAACCGGCGAACAGCAACCGCCCAGAAACGGAGGTGGCAACCGAGGTAATACCGCAAAGAATTGATTCCGACTGCAAGTCACACACATGTCAGATAAGGCACACCAAATTATTTGGGGATGGAGCCCACTTACGCCGTAAAAATTCAACTCCCTGTCGGCGCGGATGTCGAAGAGACGGCAGGTGGCGTCGTCGGAACCTGTTACGAAGGAGTGGCCATCGGGGAAGAACTGGATGGCGTTGATGTCGGACTCGTGGCCGGCGAAAGTCTGGACGGCCTTGCCAGCGCGGATATCCCAGAGCTTGGCGAACGCATCGCAGGCACCCGAGATAAATGTGTTCTGGTTTGTCGGGTTGAGGCTGATGCTCATGACGTCGCCGAGGTGGTCGGCGAACTCGACTACCTTAGTGCCAGTCTCGATATCCCACTTCATACACGTCATGTCGCCCGAGGAGGTGAGGATGCTGCGGTCGTTGATGAAGCGGCAGCAGGAGAGATAGCCGGCGTGACCAGAGAGTTCCCGGGCAACGCGGGTGGGCCCGTCGCGGTTCTGGTTGAGGTTGTAGATGGAGCAGATGTTATCGAGACCGCCACAGGCGACATAGTTACCGCTCGGGGCGTAGGCGCAGGTCATGACCCACGACGAGCGCAGGGGGATGGCGTGGACCTTGTTGGTTGTGTATGCGTCCCAGATGATGAGCTTGCCGTCTTGTGATGCAGATACGAGGTGCCTCCGGTCGGTCGACCAGTGCATGGCGTAGATCTTGGCGAGATGGCCCTTCAACGTCCTCTTCGTCCTCATCAGCTGACTCTTGGGGATCGGTTCGTGGGCCTGGGCGGCGACAGCGCGAACTAGGAAAAACAGCAGAGTCAGTTTGGCAGTTCTAGAACCCAAGATTATCCATTGCGAGACTCACGCGTCGTGTCGGCAAGCTCCTCCTTCTTCCGCTTGATCCTGTCCTTCAGGGTCTCAGCTTCGCGCCGGGCTTGCTGGATGCGGGCCTGCATCGCCTCTGGCGACACGTCGCTCGGCCGGCCTGGATCCATCGCTGCTGTGGATGTGCGCGGTCAATCGGGGTAGAATTGGCGGATGGGGCGCGAGGCGGCGTCGGCGGCGATGGCGATGGGAATTGGGGTGGTGATTGAGCGCGGAGGTGGTGGTTGGAGGTTTCGGGTGGTTGTATTGGTGAGTGGAAGAATGCGAGCTCCAGGGGTGCGGGCGCCGACCAGTCAAACAGCTGGGCGGGCCGGGGACAGGCGCTGCAGCGAAATGACAGTCGGAGAGGGGAGTGGAGAGAGGAGGAGGCGGACGACCGGGGGGTCAGTCGAGAGAAGCGGGCGCAGCGCGGCCGAGAATCCAATGCGCGAAATCGAATGGAGCGCGGGTGAATCTCGAAAAGTCGACGCGACCAATTTCCGCGGCGCTGTGGCCTTCAATGGGCGCTGTGTCGATGGAGATTCGCGAAAGTTGGTGTTCAACAAGGGAGAAGAGAGGCCGAGCGGGCAGAAATATTTCCTGGGTGCGGCAGCTGTGAAGGGTTGCAGCTCGGCTGCTTGACCTGCTTGACGGGAGACCGGGCAGATTCAGGGTCGGTGCAATTGATTTATTACCCTGACACTACGCCTGATTTGGGACTGGATCGGGGGCCGCAAGTCGCGGAGAAGGATGGCAAGCTGCAGCAGGAGGGAGGATGATAAGACAAGCTGTGGTGAGGCTGCAAACTGGCAATGCTCGATAATGGCCGATGCAATTCGGAAGTTTGATTTAGCCTTCTCTGGCCGTCTCTTCACGGCGGGTGTTGATGGTGCGAGGTGGGTTCTGGTGGGCAAGTGGAGGCACAGAGGGACTGCCAATGATGGATGAAGCTGTGCGATCGAACGAGCAGCAGCAGGGGCGGGAGAGTTACAAGTGTGGGGCGTCGCCTCCTGCAGCCGGACATTTAGCTCGGCGCACAGACCATGCTCACTCCAATGCTGGCCCCACCCGCTCCACCAGAGCGCCAAGACTTTGAAATGGCAGCCAAAAAGGGAGAAAAAGGGACGCAAAAATGGAGAATTTCAAGACTCTGCCCTGCGACTTTCAACTCGATTCCGATTCCACTGATCCACACAGAGACCCGGCGAGGATGCCCCGGGAACCGCATCGTACGAGCCCGGCGATGAGAACAAAAAAAAAAAAAAAAAAAAAAAAAAAAAAGAGAGGAGGCCACTGAGGTCTCGCTTGCTCGTCGATGCTGGCCTTGCCTCTCTGGGCCGAGGCCGTCACTTCCATTTCCCCATCTGCACCTCGGTGGCGTGTGCGGAGGATTGACCCGGTGCCGGCCTGATCGGTAAATTTGGCCGTCTCTGGAGTCTGGTACCGAACCCAACGGCAGTCCAGCGGCGGCGGGCGGCAGTCAGCCCTGCCGAGACGGTTGAACTGGGACGGAAGCCACCAACGATGCCGGCCGATGATGGCGGCGAAGGACACGGGTTGGACATGCTCGAGGTCCTTCGGCCAAGATGGCAGAGGAAGGTCCTGGGCTAGTCATCTCCAAGACTACTAGGCAGGTATTGATAACTGGTCTAAATCTGAGACGCACGTTCCACAACCTGATCTTCAAGAAACAGGACTGAGCCACCTGATTAACGGCGTCGAATTGGGGCGTTCTGTCATGTTTGTACAACGGATCGTCACGACGACAGCCCGTCAGAGTTGAGAGGCGCATCCACTTCGGCAGCTCCCGACATCTCCGCCGGCGCTACCCATGATGGAGCCGGAGGAGGAGCCGCTAGCGTACAATGGCTGATGAAGACCGGCGATCGAGAGTACATCACGGGATCACGTAGCTATTTAACAACCGCGTAGACTCCTATTCAAGATGGAACCTCTTGACTACAAGGCACTCCCCAAAATCGAGGTACTTACACCGTGCCTCCTAAAAAACGTGTTGTGGCCGTGGATATGCCGGGAACTACACTAAGAGGTCCAAACTCGCGCTCTCGACTAACACTACCACCACCCAGCTCCATGCCCACCTCACGGGTAGCATCAGCCGACAATGCCTCCACGAGATCTGGCTCACCAAGAAAGCCGCAGGCGAGACGGACCTGCAGGACCCCCTGATCGAGATGCCCCTGGGGAAACACGACTATGACCTAACAACGCAAGCCATTATCATCCCCCCTTCCCTTCTAAACTACCACTTACCCGCCTCCCAGCTTCTTTCCCCTCTTCTCGCGGTACATCTACAACCTCATCTCGGACGCCGCCACCCTTCGCCATGCCACGCTCTCCGTCCTTCAAGACTTCGCCGCCGACGGCGTCGTCTACCTCGAGCTGCGTACCACCCCACGCGCAATGCCCACCGCGGGATTGACTGAGGCCGACTATGTGCAGACGATTCTGGATACGATTGCTGAGTATGAGACCAGCCAGGCTGACTGCCCGGAGCCGAAGCTGCGGACGAAGCTCATCCTCTCGGTATGCACATACCTACCTGTCCCCAACCAAACCCATGGCCCCAATACCACCCACCTCTAACCAGCATACATACTAACCCCCCTCAAGATCGACCGCCGCCACCCCCCCACCCTCGCCCGCTCCATCCTCTCCCTCGCCCAATCCTTCCTCCTCCCCCCTCCCCCTCCCACCACACCCACTCCCACCCCCAGTGTAGTAGGCCTCGACCTATGCGGCGACCCCTCCACCCCCATCCCCCCCTCCTTCACCCCAATATTCCTTGACGCACGCAAGACCCCAAACCTGGGTATCACACTGCACTTTGCTGAAGCCGAAAGCTCTGGGAGTGATGCTGAGCTGGATATGTTGCTGTTGGAGTGGAGGCCGGATCGGATTGGGCATGTTATACATGTGGGGAGGAGGGTTAGGGAAGAGATCATGAAGAGAGGGGGATTGGGGTTGGAGCTGTGTTTGAGTTGTAAGTGACGATTTCGGCTGGTTTTGCTTTCGGTTTCCTCGTCGAATACACCATTTCGGAAGAAAATGACTGACATTGTTGGTAGGTAACGTTAGGGCCGGGATGGTTAGGGGGGGTTTTGAGGGGCAGTGAGTCTTTTTGTTCCCCTGAGGCCTGAGGGGGGGAAGTGAGATGAAGAGACGATGGTGCTAACGGGGGGTAGTCACTTCGGCGAGTGGTGGAAGGTCGAGGAGACGGTTGTTGTGCTGAGCGTGAGTCTTCCTTTCTTCTGCTGGTGGGTGTGGGCTCGACAAGGGGGAAACTGACAGAGAGTTACAATACAGACCGACGACGTGGGCGTCTTCGGTAGCCCGCTGTCCAACGAGTATGCCCTCGTGGCGGAACACTTTGGGCTCACCCGGGCAGAAATTTGCGCGCTTGTCAGGAGAGGAGTGGATGTCATCTTTGGAGGGGAGGAGGAGAAGGAGAGGTTGAGGAGGATTCTTTGGACGGAATGAGATGAAACTGGAAGGGGGGAAGAAGGCAGTTGTCTGGTCGAAGCATCTCCTTTTGATTCCCAAACCCAATCAACACAACATTTCTCCAATCACCCACCCTGGGAGGTAGAATTGAATCATGTGTATTCGCTCAACAACAAAAACTCTGACAAACAGACAAAAGAAACGAGCGGAGTCTCGTTCAGCGTCCACCAGCCAACAACCATCCATCCATTCCCCAAGCTTCCAGGGTAACTACGCAGCCAACCATGCCACCGTTGAACCTGTCGGCTGCCCAAATTGAATCTACCCACTCCAGGCCCGTTGGCATGCCGCCAATTTTTTGAGAAACCGCCCGCCCCTCCTCCCTCCAAAACTCCTATTCCCTTCCCAAATCAGCAGCTTATGTTACAAAGAAACCCCCCTCCTCAATGAAACCCCTGCGCACCCGGCGGATGGGCATCCAAATCGACCGTCTCGATCTGGCGGCGCTGGTGGGCGCTCCGCTGCACGAGGTTGCCAAAATACCGCAACGCGTCGTTGCTCTCCTTGCGGACTTTGAGGGTCTCGTCGCGGCGGAGGTCGAGCTGCTCGACGGAGCGCTGCAGGCCGACGCGCAGCGAGTTGGCCGGGATGAGCAGTACCTTGCGGACCGTGCCCGAGATGCGGTGGCTGTTGGAGTGCACGTAGTCCATGGCGGCCAGCTGGGTCGAGATCTTAGCGCTGAGGCGGTGCGGGAGCGAGCGCGGGATCTGGCTGAGGACGTAGAAGGCCATGGCTGCGACTGCGATGGGTTAGTATGCAACATGCGACTGGGTGGTGATTGGGGGATATATGGCTTACCTGCTGCGAGAGCACCGGGAACGATCAACCGGCGCAGGTTGTCGCTGCCCAGCATCTGCGCAACGCGAAGGGCGATGTTCATCTGGCCGTAGCTGCTAACCACACCAGTGCCGACAACACCGGCAACAGTCAGGGCCATGCCGGCCTTCTCCTCCTTCTGGAGCATTGTGGACCAGTCGACAAAATCCCAAAACTCTGTAGCGATGTCCACCTGGCGAGCCAGGGCATGCTTCTTGTGCTGGAACATGACGTCCGACTTGAAGTTGAGGTTCTCGTACTCGTTGCCAAGGTGGAGGATACCGAGCTGCTTGATCATGTTGACACCGCCAACTGTCTTGGTGCGGGCGTGCTCCTCGCAGTGGACAACAGACGCCGCGATCTGCGAGAGCATGGCCTCCTTGAGCTCGTCGGCATATTGAAAGGCGCTGAACAAGCCTGGGTACCTAATGCCGAGATTGCCCTCGCCGGCGTGGGAAATGGCCGAGCCGATTGTCGAACGAGAGTATTCGTAGACGTCTTTGCAGGTCTCCTCGATGGTCTGGTCGATTTGGTCACTGATTTCGCCCCTTGCCCGCTTGCTAGACTCAAGCTGAGGCTCAAGCTCCTGCAGCTCCTTGTTGACCCTGTCGAACTCTCCCTGGGCAACCTCGGCGTTGACGGTGGCTAGCACATTGACGTCGTTGAGGATGTTCATCAGATAGGTCTTTGCTGGTGCCAGCTTGGAGCGTGCGCGCTTCTCGAGGACGAACCGGCGCAACGACTGTTCGAGGGCAGAGAAGTCCCGCTCCATTTCCTTCTTCTTGCCCTTGCCCTTGGGGTCGTCATCATTCGGGTCGTCGAATCCGCCGCCGCTTGCGCTGCCAGAGCCGCCTCCACCGGGGCCTCCGGGCGGTGCAGGCGCCATAGGGATCGCTGTGCTTGAGACGAAATGGACAAGCTCAGCGGACTCCTTGAATGTAGCCGGGCTCAAGGCCTGGACCTGGTTGAGGATGAGCTTCTGGCAGCGGTCCTTGTCCCTGATAGCGTCGTAGCCGTTGACGACAATAAATAGATAGGCCTTTTCGGCGGCGGCAGCCCGGATGAACTCGGTCGAGGTTTGCGTAAAGTGGTTGCTGGCCGAGACGACAAACACAACGACGTCGATCTCCTCCTGGCGGGCAAAGATGGCGGTGGTCTTGGTGGTGTCCATGTTCAGTCCAGGAGCGTCGATAAGGGCGATATCCACCACGCCGTTGTTGAGCAGCGACTCATCGATGGTCCGAACATCCTTCACGTACACCTTGCACTGCATGTACACCTCGTTGTCCACCACAATCCGTTCCAGGTCGCGCAGCGAGAAGACGTCGTAGGTGGTTTCGTCGTGGCGGTCGTAGATGGCGTTTATGCGAACGGCATGGACCTCCTCGATGCCACAATTCTCCCTGGCATCAAGAACCTCGCAGAAGATGCTGGTGCATGGCTGCTGGTCCTCGGGCAGAATCTTGCGCCGGAGCAGGGCGTTGCAGAAAGTCGACTTGCCCGCGTTCAAATCGCCCGTCACCAAGACCTTGCTCGACGTATCCTCAATGCGCTCCCGGAGCGCCTGCAGATGCCTGATGCTCGACTGTATCTTGCCGTCCAGCAGCGAAGCAATCGACCCCTTCTCCAACGAGTGCACCAGTTCGGACTGGTGCAGTGTGCCCAGCTTCAAGTCCAGCTTCAGGACAGAGAATTCCTGGGCGATCTGAGGGGTGACGAGTCGCGGCTCGGCGGGGGTTCTAGTCTCGGCAGCCTTGCTGGATTCGGGTTCGATGTCCTCGAGGGAGGTCATGGCCCGGCGGAGCGGGGGGTTCGGCGGAGGGAAGGAGGAGGAGGATGGAGCCGAAGCGAGGTCACCGGCGGTCGAGTAGGCCTGGTGGATGCCGGGCCTCGAGGCAGGGCGAGAGGGGGCGTCAAGTGCGGCGCGCTGGACGGAGGGGTAGTGGGCGGGCCATGTCGTGTTCTTCTCCTGCAGCTCCCTCAGGAGTTCGGTGACGGTGCTGATGGCGCGGCCCAGAGTCGCGCGGTGTTGGTTGTACCAGAGCTGGTGAACAGCACTGGCCTGAGATCGGTGGTCGGCATGGCTCGATGAGGACGAAGCCTGGGTACGTATTGGCCTATCTGGATGGATGGCAGTATCCCAAGCCGCCGCAGCGCTCGGGCCGAACATGGATGAGCTTACTTCGTCGTCGGCAATGCTGCCGCCGTAGCCAGAGTCGTGGTCGAGCATGGCTTGGAGGTGAGCAGCGTACTGCGAGGTCGAGCCATTTCCGACGGTCATGTATCCGGGCGCAGCCGATGTCGCCACTGGGGCAGCAGCAGCAGAACTCTGGCTCTGGCTCTGGCTCTGGCTCGAGCTGGACGCGTTTTCGGATTCGCCTTCGCCATTGCCCTCGCCACCGTACCTCGGCACGCCCTTGCTCTTGGGCGAGAAATATTCCTGGCTCATCGTGAATGGCGCATGTATCGGCAGCGGGCGGTCGGCGTGGACGGAGATGCGCAGCAGCGGGAACTCATAATCGAGGCCGGGAGATGGCGCGGTTTCCGGTTTTCATGGTCCTGCTCCCACATGATTTCGGACGAACTTTGGCATTGCGCGAACCAGATTTCGCCCAGAGCCACTGTGCGAGCCAAGTGGGGCACCAGCGGCCCACTGTGACGGCTCGGCTATCCGTAAACAACGTGTTTTTCGGTTACCGATCCGGACAGACACATGGCAGCACAGGTCTCATGTTCACAGCAATCTTAATCGGGAGAGGATGGAGGGTTTCCAAGTCGTTTCTTGGGTAATGGAGGAAAGTCGGAATTTCAGAGGGAAGTGTAACTCCTCGGAGTTTGTCACAATCGCATGAGTATCTTACGTTACCTCGCGTATGGTAATACATTTTACAGATCCCTGGCTTGATGAGGTCACTGTGGGCAGGAGTTTCTTCCGGTTACGGTAGCAAACAGAGATGTGGCTGAAATACCCCGGCCTGTGGCTTGCGTTACACTCTGTCAAGGGTCGTTGCCTTGTCAATTGCGCTGCCTTGGACACTGACGAAGCACCGCTTGGCGCTGAGAACTGATCAACATTCAAACATCCAACTCTCTTGATACCCCGATCTCCAAGCACCATTCTTGGCTGCTTTCGACGACCATTCTCCCGACCACCATACTACCGGCCGCCACGATGAATGTCAGCAGCAACCACTTCCCGACCGCTATCGAAGCATGGACTGACAAGCGCATAGATTTTGGAATGGGCTTTCGGGAAGCGCATAACGCCCGCTGAGCGGCTGCGCAAGAACCAACGACTTCTCGACAAGGCGATCCGCGAGCTGGATCAGCAGAGGGTCAAGCTGGAGAAGCAGGAGAAGACGCTCATTGCGCAAATCCGGCAGAGTGCGCAGAAGGGCCAAATGGGTGCTTGCAAGGTCCAGGCTAAGGATCTGGTTCGCACGAGGAGGTGTGTAAAATAGCCTCTACACATCGTTTACCAATTGTTGCTGATGTTTTGTGCTAGATACGTCGAGAAGTTCTACGGGATGAGGAGTCAACTACAGAAGGTCTCCCTCCGCCTTCAGGTCAGTACCCCTCCACGCCTGATATGCCAAGCTCTCCCTGACATTGCTCGCTTTCCAGACATACCGCACCAACGAGCAGATGATGACGGCGATGAAAGGCGCGACGATGGCGCTGGGAAGCATGAACCGGACCATGAACCTCCCCTCCCTGCAACGCATCGCCATGGAGTTCGAGCGCGAGAACGACATCATGGAGCAGCGGCAAGAGATGATGGATGATGCAATCGACGATGCGATGGACGTTGGTCTCGAGGAGGAGGGTGACGAAGTGGTGGAGCAGGTCTTGGAGGAGATTGGCGTAGATCTGAACCAAGCAGTATGCCGGCCCCATTCCTCCATCCTAGGTCTTTCTTTACTGACTTTCTGCTTGTTAGCTCGGCGAGACTCCATCGGGCTTACAGTCGAATACGGTGGCAGAGACCAGGATTGCGCAGGCTGTTGGCGGCGGTGGTGGTGGCGCTGACCCTGGCGACGACGATCTCCAGGCACGGCTCGACAGCTTGCGGAAATGAGTGCCCACGATTACGGTGCAGACGACAACGATATCATGCCCTCACGATTCCATTTAACGTTCACTTGATGGTCTGGGGAGCCTTCGGAGACCCCAAGCTCCTGGAACTGGTCCTGGAACCATGCGTTTTACAACTAATGTAACATGCCCGAAACCTCCTGGGGAGAAGATTATGGCTTAATTTACTTGAAGAGGCGGGCGAGTTTGGAGTTGCAGGCGCAGGGAGATATCTTTTACATTTCACGGCAACATCTTCTACGCAGCAAGTTTGGCCCAGGCTCAATACCAGGCAGAATCGACGCCCAATTTGTCCCTGGGGGCTTGTCCTCTCTGAAGACTGCTGTGTCCCCACGAATGTGCCTTTTCATCCCGAGCCGCGAATCATCGGAATGGTCCCCCAGGGTGTCCAGTCAGCGTCAAGAAGGGCGCTTCGAGTTGCATGGAAGGGTGTGTCTGACATGAACAGGCGCTAATTCCATCGCGGCCAGTTCCTTGACCTTGTATGGGCCACTTAACACTGTCAAATTCTCTTGTTGCTAAACTGGGATTTGCCTTTGAGATGTACAAGCATTCTACGAAATCTTGAGGTTCGGGGACAGAAAAAAATTACATATCACATTGAGTTCTCCTAATTCACCCCGTTGACCCCGTCCAGACCTTCAAAGACCCCTGAACAAGGGAACTCCACCTGCCAATGCGGTGACGTGGGGACCGCTGTGCAGCTGTCACCGTGCCCCACTTCCAATCCTCCCTGCTGTCGGTGCAAGGCGCACCGCAACTTGAAGCAGCGCTCCTGGCCCCTCGCCATCGATCGCTCACCAAATCCCAGGCTAACCCCCCAGATCGCGACACCTTAACACTTCTGGATTGTGGGCGGATACACGGCTATTTTGCTCTTGCTGACAGTCATACCACACGCCGACTGCTCTTTCCATCGCTAATTTCATCAATATCCGTATCCCAGCGCATGCGCGCTCACGCCTAAGCTGCAGCAGCTCGCGCATTACATCATCCGTCCTGCGTCACAAGACCCCTCAACATCCCAAAACCAGGACAGGCACCAACCCACCAACCAGCGACAGACCACACAATACCTTACTTACCCTGGCGCATCGAACTCGGACGACGCATCCTTCGGATTTCTAGGACTTGACAACTTTGTTTGCGACCGACCGACCGACATTTCTCCTAACCTTCTTCCTCTTTGCTGTTCGAGCGCACCTGCGGCCCAACAGCGTCATCGCGCGAACCACCCACACCTCCAACCGCCATCCCGAGACTCCCGCGTCAACCTTTGTTGACGACTTAGCCTTCTCGCAAATACTCGGCCCCAGTATTCTCCGAACCTCTCTCCCTTCGACCACCTCCTTCACCAATCTGGCAGGCATCAAGCGCCGCAGTCTCTCCGCTCAAGGAGGCCTGCTCAACAGAATGTTCGGTAGTAGCTCGGGCTCCGGCGGCTCGAAATCCGACGCCAACTCCGGCAGCTCGGCCAGCAACAACCCGAAGGACAAGAGAGGCAGCAAGTCACCGTCCCCGGAGAAGGAAGCCACTGGCGCCACGGAGCCTTCAGACCAAACCGCGAGTAACGAGAAGCGGAGCGGCAATGGCAATGGCAGCCCTACAAGCGCAAGCAGCTCCGCGGAGCAAAAGAAGCGCCGGAGCAGCGGGGTGAGCGGCAAAGCTAGCCACCTGATACAACGGGTTGGCCAGAGCCTCTTTCTTCAAATCTCGCCTGGTAACAGCGACAACGATCCGGGTGCTGACTCGAAGCCGTCGCAGACCCCCCTGCAGAAACTCGGCAAGCAGGACCAGACGCTCGCCGTTCCCCAGGGCCAGCACAACAATGCCGCTGGCGAGTCGCTTCCTGGGCCCCAGTCGACCTTCCGCGTCGGCGTCTGGGAAGACAGAAACAAGAAGTGCAGGCGCACCATGGAAGACACCCACGCCTTTCTCTACAACTTCCTGCACACCCCGGCACCTGCCCTCGGCACCGAGAGCGGGAATCAGGCTCCCGGAAATGCCACTGGCGAGGCGGGCGAACTGGGCGGCAACCTTCCGGAGCAGGGCATAATGGAGACCGACAACGGATATTTTGCCATCTTTGACGGCCACGCGGGTACCTTTGCCGCGGATTGGTGCGGAAAGAAGCTGCACATCCTTCTCGAAGACACCATTAGGAAACACCCAAACGCTCCGATACCGGAGCTCCTGGACCAGACCTTCACCAAGGTCGACGAGACGCTGGCGACCTTGCCGGTGAAGAACAGCGGCTGTACGGCCGCCATTGCCGTTCTGCGTTGGGAAGACCGCGTGCCCAGCAACCAGTCTGCGACCGGATCCCAGGCGATCGCGCCGGCCGTTGCCAGGGCCGCAGAGGAGGCGTCTAGGTCAGAAGCCTCGGCCTCTTTGGCAGCTCCCGAAGCCCACGCCAGGTTAAAGGACACGGCCACGAGACAGCGCGTTCTCTACACCGCCAATGTTGGAGATGCGCGCATCATCCTTTGCCGCCAGGGCAAGGCTCTCCGGTTGTCGTACGACCACAAGGGCAGCGACGAGAACGAGGGGAGACGCATATCCGGCGCCGGAGGCTTGATCCTGAACAACCGCGTCAACGGCGTACTCGCTGTTACTCGCGCCCTGGGCGACACCTACATGAAGGATCTCGTCACCGGGCATCCCTACACCACCGAGACGGTCATCCAACCGGAGCTGGACGAGTTCATCATCATAGCATGCGATGGGGTAAGTCATTCTCAACCAGACCCAAAACAGGCCCAAACCAGAACCAAACCCATACTTACTGATATTGCCACAGCTCTGGGACGTCTGCACCGACCAAGAAGCCGTCGACCTCGTGCGCGGCGTCCTTGACCCCGTCGCCGCCGCAAAGCTGCTCGTCGACCACGCCCTCTCGCGCTTCAGCACCGACAACCTCTCGTGCATGATTGTCCGCCTCGACAGGCAGGCGCTGCTCGAGAACCAGAACTCGAAGCCCATCGGCGTCGAGGGCGACCCCGCTTGCACGACCCTGCCGCCCAAGGTCAGTGAGACGGAGAAGATTGTGGCCGCGGCGAGGGAAAAGATCGCGCTGGAGGGGGTCACGCCCGTGGGGGTTTCTGCGAGTAATGATGGGAATGGGAGGGTTTCGGTGCATGAGGGGGGCGGGGAGCAAGGGGGGAATAAGGGGGGGTCGTTGCCGACTGTCTTGGAGGGGAAGGCGGTGCAGGAAGAACCTGCAACGGATGCTGTGGGTGAGGCGGGGTTTAAGAAGGCTGCTGCTTTGACGGGGGAGAAAGCCGATGAGAAGGTCTTAGCCTCGATGGCGAATAAGGAGGCTCCGTAGGGTGGGAGGCACAGGCGCCGTTGGCTTTTTGGGAGGTGATGGGCTGGCTCTGCGCGGGAGGGGGATGTGCTGGGGAGGGAAATTGGGGCAACGGGGAGGGAAAGGGTTGTGTGGATGGTGGTGTCAAGTTTTATCATCGCGGGCGGGGGAGTATCGGGGTTGCGGTGCGGCAATGGATGCCGGGCTATTGAACTACATTTCTTCTGCTGTTGCTTTGTTTCTGTGGGACACGTATGACATGATGGGGGCAGCTCCCAGGAATAGTTGTTAGGCGAAACCGGAGCAGGTAGATGGAATGACTTGAGACGTTCGTTTGTGTTTTTGGCTTGTTTTCTGACCCTTTTTTTTTGGTTTGTAGGTTTAGGTGTAGATATGTGGTGTCGTGAGGTGTTTGGACGGTTGTTGGGGGGTAACGAGAGGGTGTGTCTGGTCTGGTCGGGTGTCTTGTTCGGCTTGGAAGATGTAGGGCGTATGAATACATGGCTTATGTTTGTTTTTGAAGATGAGTCTGATGTGTGTAACTCTCGTTCCATTACTGTCTGTCTATGTTGACAACCCCCCCACCCCCCGACCCAATACTTGGGTAAACAATCCTTCCACCCTATCACCCGTCCTTCTATCCATCCCTTGCCCCTCACCTCTTCGTCCGCACCCCTTCCCCTACCTCCACAACCCCATCCCATCTCATCCCTCCCCAACCCACCCTCCCACCCCCCAATGTCCCACATACAAGCCAAAGAAAGGACCGAAACGTACCCCACCCCCCTCTCCCCCCTCACCATAAACTCCAACACCCTTTCCCCACTCATCCCCCCACACCCCGTCCGTACACAACCTCAGCCAGCAACCGCAGCTGGATCGGAACGTGGGCGTTACCTGGCCCGGCGTATTGGTCAATAACCTGCTGCTTGTCGAGGCGAGGCTGGTTGTGGAGGTTGAGCCAGGCTTTGAGAGAGGGGGGTGTGTTGAGCGGGGTTTCCTGGCCGAGGACGAGGGTTAGGCAGGCGGTTTGGTGGGTGGGGGTGTACCAGGGGGGGAGGAGGGGGGTGGTTTTGGTGGTGGTGGTGGTGGTGGTGGTGCAGGAGGCGGCGAGGTTGAGAAAGTACCGGAGGCCTGCGGTTGGGTCGTTGTTAATGTTGGGTGTTAAGAGCGGGGAGGTGGTGATGTTGAAGATCTCGCGCTGGGCGGTGCTGGGTCCGTCGATGGTGAGGGTGTCGGTGATGCGCAGGCGGTAGGCGTCGATACGGAGAGTGTAGACGTCTAGGGCGGGGAGGGAGTGGAGGTAGGTGCCGTTTTGGAGGCGGGTGAAGGGGGTGGTGATGGGTTTCGTTAGGGGAAAAGAGGACATGGGAGATGAAGCGGAAGGGGGAGCAGAAGGGGGGTTAGGGTGAGGAGAGGGGATGGGGGAGGGAAAGGAGGAGACGAAGGTTTTGTTGTTGGTGCCGACGCAGCTGCTTTTCTAGGATTTCCAGTTGGCCTTTTCGCAAGTGAGGGAGCAGTAGTGGGCTGTGATACACTGAGCGCAGGGGTTGAGGGTGATGAAGGAAGGAGAGAAGTGGCACTTCGCGCACGCGTCGGGCATGGTTGCGAAGAAGTGAGTGAAGAGAGACAAAGGCAAAGGAGGGTTCCGGTTTTGGTTACAGTTTTTGAGGATGGCAACCTGTTATTTGAGGGAGCTTGGTAAAGAATAAGTGCCTTGCCGACAAGAGGAGAGCTGCTTGATACACAGAGTTGGTTAATTCAGCGGTTGCTTGTCTTGTCAAGTCTAAGTGTTGTTAGACACTGTTTGTCTCTTTTTGCCGTTCGCCTTGTCATTGTTTGTCTCTTCAGCACGGTAACCAAGCAAGGTCATGACCTGAGACTTAGGCTGATGATAATTTACCCTAGAACTCTGGCCTTTCTTTCAGGTATGGCCGCTGACTGTGACCTGTCATGTTTGTCTTTACAGAGTAATGCTTTTGAAGTATCAGGGTTCATTTCGCTATTTGGACTTTTCTCAAATCAACTGAGCTCAAGTCATGGTTCCTAATATTTCGCAAGCTCGGTGTCTGTGCTGCCCTTGAGGGCACACTGCTCCGGTAGAAGAACGATTGGTCCTCTCTTAACGCTCAGGATATGAGTTGGTCTTATGAACTCCAAACATCAAGTCCAGGTTTATGAATAAGACGGGACTCTCAGCCAGAATCACAGTCCCCTCCTTTCTTCGCTTGCCAAATTGGTATGGAGAAAGTCGGGTGAATGAGCGTGAGGGACTGTGTCACGAAAGGAGGGTTGCCTCTGGAGTTTGCGTCTGAGAGCTGCCTCTTGAGAAGCGAAATATGCACGGTCTTCATGATGTCAAAGCGTGCGGAGACGCCGGCTTCATCGTCATCTCACAAGAAGTCCATGTGGTGGGTTTTACGGAGCAATGACTGGGTTAGGCAGCAATTCCAATGCAGAATTTTGGCGTGCGAATTTGACGAGAGATCTCTGACAGACAAACTCTCCACCTCTGGGCAAGATCACGAGGAATGAAATTGGCCGACAGTGTCGAGCTGGTCGAGATGAGGTTGCCAGCCTGGTGGCTCTTGGTTCAGGAATCGGAGCCTGAAACGAAACCCAAAAGTGGTGATTGGGTACTGGCGCCCCAAACGGGCTAGGCGGTGACCGGGGCTTGCTTCTCCGCCGTGGGGAGGGAGTTTCCGATCAGGAGATGTGGGAGGAGAACAGCCCGACAAAGAGGTTTTGGAAGGCTGATGGTGGGCATTGGAGAAAAGGGACGGAGACATGGAACAACAGCGACCCAAAAACCCACACCAGGCATGAAAAGAAGGTCGAGATCGGACGGGGCGGTGATGTCGAGCTTCTAGAAACTGAAACTGGAAGGCACCAAGATCGTCCCCCCTGCTGCGTGCCCCTGGACGCGACCCCACCGACCCGAAGCAATCAACAGCACCGTGGAGCCGGTCCTCTTCAAGATATTGGGACACTGGACCCCTGTTCCGCTAAATATCTCTCCTGGAACCAGCGCGACGGCCAATTCGTAGACGCCATTCCCTCCTTTCGATCCCGTCCCCTCACTCCCCTGACCCGACATTTTTTGCGTCGGCGACCCTTTTCTCTGCTTTGCTCGCGAGCCGATGCCATCACAAGGCCGACGTCACAAATCACAGCTGTACACAGTAGTAGCTGGAGCTGTTGTTCCTGCTCTCCAGTGCTCACGCCCCCGGACCGACCCAAACCAACCCACGCTCGTTATCCCGCTCCGTTCTTCTTGCTGGCACTTCGGTTGCTCTCTTTTTTCATCAGTTATTCTTCGATACTAGCAGCCAGGTTCAAGCTTGGGCCGTGCGTCGCTCTCGCTCTTCATCAAGACTACGTCGACATCAATCATCGACGCCCGGAGCTCCACCATATCCACGAGTCCTCACCCCATCTCTTCCGCCGTCCGAGATCTGCTCCCAGACTTGCGACTCCGTTCCATGTGCTTGCGCCCTCTCTTCGCTTCCGACAGGCCAGCCGCTCCATGTAGACACGGCTGGGCAGCAGTCTAGTCTTGTCAACTGCTCATCACACGACACCCGAACCCCAGCCATAAACATTCGCTGAAGTCATCCCTTTCACCCTTCAGCCCCAGATCCAGGAACGAGCCGGCAACCGACAGAGGTAGTCCGAGATGTCTCTGAATGGATTGGATGACCCGATAGTGAAGGAGGCGCACGAGGCGGCCGTTGCCGAAGCGGGAGGATGGTATGTCCCTGTCCCATCCCATCATTGCTTCTGTCGCGCCTGTGCGACCCGAGGATGGGACCTCTGGAGGTACAGCATGCTTTTCTGGACTCTGTGCTAACAGAAACAGGTTCCTCTTGAAGTATGCCACTCGTGACGAAGTCGAGCTGCTCGGCCGCGGAAATGGCGGTATTGTCGAGGTCCGGAACAACATCGCCCAATACGAGGAGAAGTCACCGCTCTATGGGTTCCTCAGATACAGACGACGCAACGTCATCATCAAATACCTGCCCGACGATTGCTCCAGGTTAATTCAAGGTATGCTCAGTTGCAACAACCCCCCCCCCCGCTTCGGACAATAGAAGCTCACACCTCTTCCTGCAGCGCGAGTCACTGTGCACTTCAACGCCGTCTGCGACCGCTTCGCCCCATATGACACCACCTTCTCGATTGCCGATTCCAAGGAGCTTAAGGATACCAAGCTCTCAGCTGCGTGCTCTCTGCATGCTGCGTCTGGCTCGACATCGTCCTCAACAAGCTCCCTGCGCCGAAGGCGGTTGATGGAGATTGCCGAGGAAGAGGAGGAGGAGGAGCGGGAGAGAAAGCGCCAGTCTATCGTCAAGGAGGACGACCGGTTGAAATTACCAACCGCTCCGGGGTCTGAACCGCCTGTCAAGTTGGATGCCGACCTTGCCACCTCTCCTGAAGCTTCCCGCTTCGCCAACGAGCTTGAACCGCCTCAGTTTGCAGGCGCTGCTAGGCCTTCATCGCCAACAAAGTCATTTGATGACGCACGACGAATGTCATCACAGTCCTCGAGAACCGATCTCTACTCACTCAGCTCTTATCCCTATTCAAAGCCGCGCGTGAAGCTTGGTCCAAGACCTTCTGCGGACCTCGCTGGGCGGCCGCGCTCGTCCGCCGGACCCGCACACCGACCTGTTGCTACAGTGCCGGCCGGGCTCAAGTCAATGTCCAAAGGTTCCAAAAAGGGTCGTTCTCATGCCCCGGGTCACGAAGACGAGGGACCCGAATCACCAGTCAGGGAGCATACGGAAGAGACCTTTTCATTGCTTGAAGCCGACGAAGCTGATGATACTCCCGCACAACCCAACAACGACGAAATCGCCCAGCAGCAACCCAGCAGCGAAGTCTCAGCTGTACCGTCTCTGTCACCCTTAATGCCAGCCCTCGCTCCGCTCCCCCCGACTAAGCAGAACACCATGACGCCAGAAAAGGCGCGGCTGCTGAAGGCCATGAAGCTGAGAGAGAAAAAGAAGCTGATGAGCGTGCAATCAAACCTCGGAATACCCGCTCCTGACATCCCCTCCGAGCCTAGCACCCCTGGTCTTCCGGATGAGCAGCAGGAACAGGAGGCATTAGACGACGTCGCACCTGTGGACAGGGCAGCGAACGAGACCGATGGACAGGAGGATGTTTCACTCGCGATCTCCGCTGCTGATTCCGCGGTCGATTTCGGCACAGATCAGGCGTCAGTCAAGACCCGCACGGATTCGGATCCCCCAAGCCCAGTTATTCCCCCGGGTACTGGTCGCACGACAAAGGCTTCGTCTCTAGCCGAATCGAAGGACGATCGCGTTTCCGCGAACGATCGAGGTTTGGATTACGGAGCCGGAGAAGGTGACCGCGACCAGGAGGTCGATCTGGAGAAAACGCCACTTGTGGAGGCATCTGGGTCGCAGAACAGAGAATCCCAGGCAACCATTACTGCTGGCGGCGCCGAGGGAGCCAATCCAGAGTCGTTCAACGCGGATACGCCAGTTGTCCAGGTTGCTTCTGAGCATCCCTTGTCTCCCGAAGGACCAGCATCCTCGACAGAACCAAAGGAGGTTGCAAAAGAAGAAGCGCCGACTGTGACACCTGAACAGCCAGCCATTATTAAGGCGCCGGAGGCAAAGTCGACTGATGCCTCTCTTGCCGAAGAAAAGTCCGAGCCGTCTTCGATCCGACTCCCGACTTCAAGATTCTCCACGCAGGAGCCGAGGTCTTCGGCGAGCCCCGCCACCTCCTCTATCCCTTCGATTGTCACCCCTGCCACGGAGAAGGATGTCGAGAAGACTGAAATGGCCGGCACAGATACCAAGACGAGGAAGCTGCCTGGGCCCATCCGGACAGATCTTGGAGCCATAGAAAACGACAAGCGACGTTCCGTGGTCAGTATCACAGAAAACGATGGCTTGATGGACGAATTGCAGTCGGCGACCGTGGAACAGGCTACGCCGATGACGGTGTCAAAGTCTCCCATTTCGCCATTCTTCTCGCAAGATCAAACCTCAAAGAAGGCACCTAGCGTGTCTGATCCTGCCGCCTATCGATTTTCGAGGACGGTATCAAACCCTGTCCGCAACTCATTCTTGGCTCCCGGAGAAGCCTCGTCTGTTCCGGCTAGATCCGCCTCATCTGGCCCTTTCCTCTTGCAAAAGATTTCCCAGCAACAAGCGGCAGAGCGGCCTAAGAGCTCCGCCAAGATGGGTTCAAGCATCTCGCAGCGAATCAAGGCACTTGAGAAACTTTCCGGCAGCGTTGGTGGCGGAGACGGGTCCCCGAAGGAGCGCCCTTCTTCTGCCTTCTTCGCTGTCCGCAAAGTGAACACGCGAGAGGCTTCGAGGTCGCCCTCTGTGATCGACCGGACTGGGGTAGCAACTCCAACCCCTCCTGCCTCGCGGGATTCGTCGCCCGAGACCACAGCCAAGGCTTTGGGACGTGGCCGGGCAGGGTCGCTGGTGAACCGCATGTCCATGTTTGAAGGGGGCATGGCGCCTAGAGGGCGTCCTGAATCCGTTCAAGTGAGAGCTCGTATCATCAGGGATCCGAATCAGCCCTTCCCCAAGGCTCCGGAGGTCAAGGCGGGATCGACAGATTACGCCCCCTTGGACCTGAAGCGGTCCCCATTGGTGGTGGATGTCCAGAACCGCGCCCCATCGCCCACCACATCGGTGCGGACCTCGCGGGAGCTTGCGCATCAGGCCAGACAAACTGTTCTGGAACGGAGGCAGTCGAGGCAGTCTCAGGATGGGAACAAGGAAAACGTGCCGATGGAGAGCCAGCACACTGCTGATGGGCCACGCCCCCGTCGACGCTCGTCTCTGTCGGTGGTGAAGGACTTCATCAAGGACCGCACCGACTCTTTCATCAGCACGAAGTCGGGGTCCACGGATAACCTCAGCAATTCTCTCTCTCCTACCACCGCCCCTGCAATTCCCTCCAAATCCCCATCTCGCCCTTCATCTATCCATCAACCCAATTCTCTGGCTCGTCGCCTGAGCATCAGCAGCCGGCGTTCGTCAATTGAGCAGCCCGCGCCCACTCCAGGTCTCTCCACTGCTCAGACATGGAGTAGCGGTACCAAGTCGGAGGCTGAAGCTAAGAACAGCAGCTTCGGCGACAAGAAGACCGGATCCACCAGCTCGGGCTCATCGAGCCCCGACCCCAAGGGCAGCCGTGCCTCCCGCTTCATGCGGCGCATCTCCAGCACCCTGACGCCCAGCAGGAAGACTGCTACTCCGTCCATCTCGCCCACCGTGGCCGAAGAAGACGCTGCCGAGGTCGAGGCCGCCTCTCGCGGCAGCACCGCCACCAGCGCTGCCGCCCAGGCCCCGCCTAGCATCGTCGCCTTCATGGGTGACGTCAATGTCCAGTTCCCCGACAACCTCCTGTGGAAGCGTCGCAGCGTCTGCCTCGACAGCCACGGCTTCCTGATCCTCAACGCGGCTCAGGGCTCCGCCATGATGTCGTTCAAGGACAGGCAGGGTGCCCTGGTGAAGCGGTATCATATGAGCGATTTCAAGCCCCCCTTCGCGCCCGACGTCGAGCTCCAGGAGCTGCCTAACAGCGTTGTCCTTGATCTCATCGATGGCAGCGGCCTCCAGATGGCGTGTGAGGACCGCAATGGTCAGATGAGTATCCTGCGGGGTAAGTTGTCATCGTACCTTCACGAAAAGAGAGCAACAGCTAACAAAGTACCAGTCCTGGAAGACGCCCATCGGAGCCACACCAACTTCGGTCACTAAACCACCACCCCCCCTCTTCTACACATCTCTCTACTTCGTACAGTCTATCAGGACTTCATCTTTTTAACGGGCGAGCAATGGCATCGCCCCCCACGGTCTGGCAACCAACCATAGTATTTCCTTAATAACTTACTTACTACCGGGTCTATGACCCCCAAACTTACTCACACATTCCTTCACACCCTCCATACTGGGTGACTTTTCATATTCCCTGTTCATACGACACCAGTTATTCCCCCCTCGAAGTTTGATGTTTTAGATCTTGACGCGCTTCCTCGGTTCCCATCTAAGGGATTAAGGATTTTTTCTTTACCAAATTGGTATTTTTTTTATTTTATTTTTCCCTTTCCTCACTCTGTGATACCACTGTCTCAGCGACGGCTTTTCTTTCGCAATTTTTGCTTTTCTACTAGTACTACTGCTACTATATGTTTGATGTTTGCCGTTCTATGAGAAAGGTTGCGGTGGTTGGGGAGGCAGTTCAATTCTGGTTTTTCTGTTTGATGGTGACGATGTGCGGAGAGAGCACAGTGCTGGTCAAGCGGAGGGATGATGGTGATGGATGATGATTAAGTGGTTGAGGAGGACGAGGAAGAGGAGGAGGAGGAGGCGGCGAGAGAGAAACAGTGGTTGTTTCTTGTTGTGGTGGTGGTGGGCTGAGTCGAAGAAGGGCTGGGTTTTTGTAGAAATCTGTCTTCTATTCTGGAGTTGTTTTGTATGTGTACATACGAGGTAGTCAAATGACACGGGTGTACATATCATACCGAGATGCAGGGACAAACGCGAGATTTGAAGCGACAATGCTATTCAAACGTACATTGGAAGACTAATGGCAGGTATAAACTACACCATTGGTGCGCTACAGCGCGTATGTGGTCTGAATGTGTGTGAGGGAGTTGTTAAGCTAAATGTATCACAACCTCAGTAAAGCCAACAAGCAAGACCCAACTAAGCATGAGAGAAGAGTCGTAGCATCTTCCTTGCCTTAGACATTCATCATCATCCGTCATCCCCCCCTCACTTTTACCCAACCTAGCTCAAGTTTCAAAACAAGAGAAGACAACGACAAGGTGCGAACAAAGTATCAAGACATTGAGAAAAGCACCGCCCGGTGACGCCAAGCCGGAAGATGATGCTGGTAATATACAGGTACAGTAGCGTGTGGGACAAGTGGCAGCCAGGGAGGGCGTCCAGTCCCCCCAGCTCTTGGCTTGCGTGGATTCAGGCAAGGCCAAGCGGTGCAGGTCGAGAGGCCGTGTGGAGGTTTGTTCTGCGTCACCAGGCAACAACAGCGTCGTGCTCGCTCTGGCCCAGTCCCTTTGTTCTGGCGGGACGCTCCGTCACCCCTTGCCCTCCTTCCGATCGCTCACCCACCCCATTCAATCTCTTTGGCCATTGCTCCAACCCGGGGAGAGCTTTAGAGCGCAGCGCGCGCCTCCACCTTCCCACCCCCAATAGCATTCCCAATCTCCTCCGGGCTCATCCCGCTCTTCTCCCCCCCCACACCACCAGCCAACACCTCGCCACCCAGCTCCCTCATCCGCTGCTCCTGCTCCATGGCGGCGAAGTTCTGATCCTCGCTGTATGCCAGCGCAAACGGCACACCCACCAGCAGGGCGCTGACGGACAGCGTCCAGGCGGCGCGGCCGGCGAAGGAGAGGACCGTCTGGACGGCGGACGAGGTCGCCTCGCACTTGTGGCTGATCCAGCCCCGCGCCGAGGCCGGGATGATGTCCTGCAGGGAGGCCAGGCGGTCGGCGAGGGTCTCGTCGAGGGGGTCGTAGTGCGATTCGGTGGAGATTTCGGAGTCTGTGTCACACACACACGAGAGTTAGAATGGAGTGAAGAGGGACGGGGGAAGAGAGGGAGTGGCTGGGAGAAGAGGAGAAGAGGAGAAGAGGAGAGGAAGGAGGGATGGGAAGCAGGTAAAGTTGGGGCTGAGGGGGATGGATGGGGAGGGCGGCGCACCAGTATCGGTAAAGTCCTCGTCGTCCTCCTCTGGGCCCGGCTGGGGCTGCTGGAAGTGCTCGTCCTCGACTTCTACGAGCTGGACCATTGTGGCGGGTGTGTGGGTGTGTTTTGGGAGTAAAAGTCGAACGGGGCGTTCACGATGGACGCGACCGCGATGTTAGGCGTTGGGGTGGTTGTGGGTTGGGAGGTGGGAGGTATGGAGCTGTCTGTGGTTGACGGATGGATCAAGATTTCAGGTGCGCGAGAGCAAAGCCGCCTCCTTCCCGGTCGGCCAAATCGTCTTTTTTTCGGCCCCAGGAAGCATGACGGCTTTGCACGCGCCGCTAAGCCGAAACCGGTTGGGCGTAAAGGTGGGTCCCGAGGAACAAGCGGGCCAATGGCGTGTTATTGCCTTTCTGGTTGCAACCTCCCAAGCAACTTCCTCGTTGAGTTTGTTCCCTTGAATTTGGTCTTTGAATTTGTTTTTATTTTAGAACGCAGTCAGGAATGTCTGCTTTCACGTCTTGTAAATAAAATGTGATTTTTTTTTTTTTTGACTTCCTCTTTGACCTTGAGTCGCATCATCGTCTGCTGAGCCCGGCCTCAGCCTGGTCTTGTGCAACCATGGAGCTGCCACACCGCAAAGTGCGCTTTTGGTTGCTCAGCCACTACATGCCCAACCCATCGTCTCTGGGGAATTGACCCAGCGAGCTAGTATAATATTCTGTAAGTCTACGATGGTTCAAACTTACCTTTGTCACCAGTCATATCAACTTGGACTCGGACAGGACAACTGCCTATATTTGTGGTTGGTTTCGAATTGGATCGCATCAGATCTAAACACAGATGATGTTGTCTACCGCTTCTCTTCTGGCGTGATTGGTCTCTTTCTTCGTCCCTGATCTACCGTGGGAAAAGATTCGACCAGCAGCAACAACCCGCCCACTATTCCAAAACGAAAAGAAACTTGGGGTTAAGATTGAACCTACCATCGACTTCGACATTCTCTTCAACGCCCTGTTTATACCAGGCCGCCGGAGCTATGCGCGGGTTGTCATCGCCGGCCACGGCACTGGTAGTAAGCTCGTCAAGCTCACCCCAACCCTCGCCTTCAAGCTGAGCTGCCTCGAGCGTGAAGCCAGCTTCATCGAGGAGGCGGCCCGGCACAACCTCACACCGCGCCTCATCCGCCGCATCATCCAGCAGCAGCCGGCCAAGCCTGTCATCACCGCTTACAAGGGGTTCATGGATGGCGACACCCAGGCCGTGCTGCTGGAGCTCACCGAGCCCATGATTCTCACCGCGCTCAAACGGCCCGAGGAGCGTGCCGATGTCTGTCGTCAGGCGATTGGGCTCGTCTTTGCCCTCCATGGTATCGGCATTGTTCATGGCGAGATTAAACCAGATTGCTTTGTCTATTCAGCGGACGGAAAAGACACTGGCCCCCGCCGACTGCTCCTCGTCCACTTTGACTTTGCGCACAAGCTGGGAGAGCCCGAGCTGCCGGCGGGCAACCCGCATCGGACGGCGTTTAAATCGCCGCGGCGAAGGACGCAGGACGCGAGGACGGGGGATGTACTGCCCCCGACCGAGGCCGAGGATCTGTACGCACTGGCCGTCACCATTTACCAGATCTGGTACGGAAAAATCTGCGGCGGGTGTGCGCCTCACCCGAAAAAGATGGGCGCTGCGACTGAGCGGAGGTTGTTGCGGTTGTGGGTGATGAAGAGCAGCGGGCGTTTATTCGCGCGCAGATGGTTGAGGGGGGCGTAATGGTTGATGAGTGAGGAGAGTAATGTTTTTGGTGTCCACAGTGAGTCCGTAAAAGCGTGCGAGTAGGTAACCAAGCATGGGAAAAACACGAGCATTGGATCAAGGCCACGGACACCACACCATGGTGGTGGTCTCAAGCCCAAACCCCAAGCTCTAACATCCAGGGCCCCTAAATGGTGGTATCATTTATTTCCTGGATGTCTTGGGGAGAGCTCTTAGATCCAAACAGCAAAAACCGGGGCTGGCGACAAAAGACAAGCCAGCAAATACGTGCCAACATGGACAAAACAGAACATACAAGGCTAAAGTCTCACCTGACAGCAACCCAGCTGCCTGGGCATTGTGACGCCCTGACAACAGACTGGCGGACGGCAACACAACCCGATTTCAACAACCCCATCAAACATGTCCCAAACACCTTCATATTCATAGTCTAAGGTACCCTAACAAAGGATATGCCAGCTATGCCTCGCTACCAATGCATGCAACAAAAGCAACACCCACCCTCCTCCTCCCTAGCCTCCGTACTTCACGCTTGTGCTCTAGCATCCATCACTCAACAGCAATTAAAAACTAAGGAATATGAACCCTCCTCTATGCCAACTCCAAACATGCCATGCCATGCCATGCCATGCAATCACTCATCATACCCCCTTTTCTTCCTTTTAAAAAGAACACCCCTTCCTTCTTCCTCCGTCTCTCATCACATTCCCCTTCATGTTCATTCCCTATCACCGCTCACCCCCTCCCAGCAC
Source organism: Amesomyces nigricolor (assembly GCA_004802645.1). NCBI lineage: Eukaryota > Fungi > Ascomycota > Sordariomycetes > Sordariales > Chaetomiaceae > Amesomyces > Amesomyces nigricolor. Next base: position 1,655,252 of record SRKS01000004.1, read on the forward strand.
TCCTCCCCCTCCCCTCCCCCCCCTTCCCATTCCCACCCCCACTACCCCCCTCCTTCCCCCCCACATTAACCTCCGGCGCGAACCTGATCGCCGACCTCCTACTCCCCCCAACCCCACCACCACCACCACCACTACTACTCCCAGGCGGCACCCTCGGCCTCCCCTCCTCATCCTCATCACTATCCTCCTCGCCCTCCTCGGCATGCGCCCGCATCCCCAGCGCGGCCTCCCTACGCCGGCGTTCCGCAGCCGTCTCATGCTCCTCATCATCCTCCTCCCCAGTTCCAGAAAGGGCGGCGAGGCGACGACGGCGTTCGACGTCCGTTTCTTCTTGTTGTTGTTGAGGAGGGTAAGGGTAGGGCGTCGGGTGTTCTTGTGGTGAAAGAAGGGAGATGGGGGATTTGGAGGGGGAGATGGAGCGGGTGGAGGTTGGCGGGCTGGTGGAGGGTGGGGAGGGGTGGGTGGTAAATTGGAAGGTTGGGATTGTTGGGGGGGCGTTGGCGGGGGCTTTGCCCGTTGAGGAGGATGGGTCGCTACCTGTTCGCGGGACGAGGTCCTGTTTAGCGAAGGCCTTGAGGCCTTGGGAGGCGTTGGATTTGTCGACGACTTCGCGGCGGGTGGGCTTGTCGAGCTTTTGCATTTCTTGGATGAAGTCCTCCTTGGTCATGCGGCGGCCGAAGCCGGCGATGGTGAAGCGGATGTGCTTGTCGTCTTCCTCTTCCTGTTCGGCGACGGCTACGCTTTTCTTGCGTTGACGCTGTTCGCCGGGGGGTGATGCGGCCTCGGCGGCGGCAGAGGATTCGGGGGCGGCCTTTTCCTTGTCCTTGTCCATGGCCTTGGCGAAGACGCCCATGCCCATGTACTTGAGGCCCTGGCTGACTAGGTCGGGCTGGGCCTTTTGGGCGGGGAGGTCGTACTTCTTGAGCACCTCGCCGTCTTCGTTCTCGACAATGATCTGTCAAATATTAGCACTGGCCCAAGCCTCAAAGGGGGTAAACAAATAAAACATACCGTAGTACCAAACTGATACGCCCTTGCAGGCTCTCCCTTGCGATGCGTCTTCTCCCTCTCCTTCCGCTTAGCTAGCTCGCCCTCGCGCCAATTCATCACCTTCTTCTTCAGCGCATCATACGTCCAGCCAGAAGGGTCCGTTTCCGACTTGAGCTTGCACGCCAGCTCCTTGGCCTGGTCGGCAAGCTCCACCTGATGCGGCGGATGCGTCGGCTGCACCGTGATCACATCGCCGTCGCGGTTCTCAACAATGATATTATCACCTTCGTCATAAACCTCGAGCGGCTCCCTCTGGTCGCCGACCGGGCTCTCGACAACTTCGCCAGGCGTAGGTGACTTGCCAGAGGTCTCGCCCGAGGACCGGTCGACGTCCTTCTCCTTCAGAACAGGTTGAGGTGACAGCTCCGTTGGCGACATGGGTGCGGATTCGGTGCGGGGCTGATCGGTGCTGCCGCGGGGCAAACCAGGAGACAGCGCATCGCCGTGACTACGGCGTTGCGGGAAGATGGCGGACTGGCTGATAGGCCCTCCCGGACCAATGCCGTCATCCCACTTCTTCTTGCGACGACGGGCAGCGAGAGATGACGACCGACTGCCGTGCCTGCTGGTGTCGTCCTCCTTGACGCGGCGCAGAAAGTTCCCAGGGAGACCAACGGGGGGCAGGGTGCCTGGCGGGAACTCGGGCATCTTGAGCTCTTCGCCCTCGGTATCGGACATGGTCCTGGCCTGGGAGCGCGACTGCGACGAGATGCGCGGCAGGCGGTTCATCCAGGACGGGCCATCCTCGTTGGCCTGCGTGTACGACATGGTGATGGTAAGCGTGTTGATGTGCTTGCCGAGGGTGAAGACGGCGATGGAGGAGCCGTGGACGATGATGGATGCCACCACGATGAAGGCGACGATAGGCCAGACGAGGGCGATCAACTTGTAATGCTCGGTCCCTTCCTGCGGTAATTCTGACAAGGGAACCGGCTCATCATGTTCCATCTCTGCGCGTGCCAGCATGGCGACGAAAATGGCACCGACCCCAATGGGACCGAAGTGACCAGCGAAGAGCGCCTCGCGCCACGTTTTCAGGTCGGGGATGAGCGGTTTCAGGGCCATCATGACCGGGATGCGACGGAAGAGAATGATGAAGATGGCCAACACGGCGAGCCTCCAAGCCTGCAGGCCCAGGGCGGCGTCGTTGAAATCCTTCCAGGGGATGATGCTGCCAAAGTAGACAAAGTAGGCTAAATTGACCAGCAGATCGATGACGTTGGAGACGTGTGATTCCTCTGTCTTCTGGGTGAACCAGCCGTCGTTCGAGAAGCCAACCCCGGCAGCAAAGCCCACGAGAAGATCGTCGACACCAAGAATACTGCCAGACCCTGCGCAGAACAAAGCCAGGACAAAGTAGAAGACCAGCAAGCTCTCCCTGTCGATCAGGTCGTGCTTCTCGGCGTACTTGATGCCATGCCGACCGAGGTAGCCGATCATGAAACCGAAGACGGCGCCAAAGACGCACTCGTACAGGATGGTGTAGACGATCCAGTGGAAGGAGACATCCCGTGCGCTCTGCTTGTCCTGGATGAGGTAGAGGGCCAGGTAGACAAAGGGGAAGGCCATGCCGTCGTTGCAGCCGGACTCAGCGGACAGCAGGTCGCGGAGATGCTTAGGTACTCGCTTGGCGAACTTGCCCTTGCCGACGACGGACGAGGCAAGGACGGGGTCGGTGGCGGTGACACAAGCGGCCACGACGAGACTCTCGAGGAAGTTCAGGGGCTCGATCAGCCACCAGATGAACAGACTGGTGATGAGCCAGCCGAAGGTCATGACGGGGACCAGCAGGAAGGTGACGGACCGCCAGTGCTTCTCCATGTAGTACTTGGGCAGTTCGACGCCGACGGCGAAGCACTGAACGACGAGGACGATGCGGGAGAACTCGATGGTGATGATGTCGACGCTGCCCCACGACTCGGGGTCGATGAGGTTGGCGGCATGGGGGCCGAAGATGACGCCGCAGAGGGTGGCCACAGTGGCCTCGCCGATGTACATGCGCTCCTTGATGACGGACGAGCATAGCATGAACAGGGAGGTGAAGCCGCCCAGGATGATGTACACCAGGTGCGGCTTCGTGATGGAGAGGTGATCCCACGCCATGGTCGAGCACTGGGATGGGTGGGAAAGTCAGCCGTCGAGGGCCAGGCGTTTCCGGTGAGTGCGGTGACAGACGAGGGACGATGGACGAGGGACGGGTTAAGGAATCGTCGTCCTAACGTTGTTTGTAGAAGGCTCCCACGGGACGGGAAGAGGTGGCGCGCGCGCTGTCTGATCGGCGGTTGACCAGGAAGCGCGGTCCAGATCCAGGTCCGCCCGACTCTGTTTCTGTTGGAGACGAGTCGGACTGATGAGAGTCTGGAATGACAGGAACGGGGTCTCAAAAACGACGTCACTGGGGCAGCAACAATCAACCCTCGTCAACCAACCGCAGCTGTCCAGTATCCCCTTCAGTACCAAAATCCGGCCCAACCAAGGACTGCAATTGATACATTCAGGGAGCACAGGGAGGGCCAATTCTAAGAGAATCGTCTCTGGATATGGACGGGATGAATGTATTCTGGGCTTCAGGAACAGGATCGGCCTGGGGTCCACCAACTCGAGACCAAGGCGAAAAGTCTTCGGTCCCGCGGCGGCGATCTGTCGAGGGAAGTACCCGGGCAGCAGAGAAAAAAATAAAATAAAAAAGAGCGGCGATAAGTCGTGAGTGAGACAGACGCCAGGGGCAGAAAAACCTGGAAGGAAACGCGGGGGACGACTGGCGATGTGTCAGTCCCAAGGATCCCGGGAGTTTGGGGTGATGCGAGGAGAACAGAAGCTCGTCATTGGGGCGGAGTGCGTCCCATGGGCACTGTTTATATGAGTGGGAAGCTGCTGCCGCTCGGCGTCGACGACAACACTCTTTCGTTCTTTCGTTCTTGCCGCAACCTTGTTGCCGAGAACCTGAACCTTGCCAGGAATTCTACCATCCTTGAAAGCGGGTGCTTGGAACTGCTTGGCGGCGGATGTCAGTGGCGACGGGCCCTGTCGCAGTCCCCACTGATAGCGGCAAACTGTCCCGTCGACATCCATCTTCCGCCTCATCAAGTGCGCTGTGCCTCGAGATCCCGAGCTGATCTGGAGAACAATACATAGTCGGCGATAGACCGACCTATGGGGGGGGTTCTGGGACGTGTTACTGTGGCTAACTCACAGCCCTACGCGATCAGGTTGATGCGAAAGTCCCATCCCACGTCGTGTTCCCGGACCGCGGTGCGACGGGGACATGGGAATCCGGAGTCCTGGGTCTATTTCCAGCGCTCTAGCCATGTCTCACGATGTCTGCCGACCTGCCTGGGCTATGCTGTGCGATGTCTCTGGTACCGTGTCTTGCAGCTGATCGTCAACCTCGCTCCGACGAGACTAAAAACATGGACGCTTGCTGGGATAGCCCGTGTTGCTGTTGATATGACGAGTGATCTCGGTTTCTCTCTCCTCCCGCCAAGCTGCGCCGAGAAGTGCCCAGGAATCAGCAGCGAATCCTCCGCGCTCATCCGTTGCTTGGTGGTGCAAGCTTTTCTTGACAGTGCTTGACTCTCCGGATCGTCCTCTTCGCATTTTGCCCAGAAGGCCTCGAACGTTGGGCTTCGACGCGTGCCAAGAGAGAGAAGTCGGAAGGCACACGACCGGTCGTTGTCGCAGGGGAGGCGCCACGAGCTCGCCAGGATGCTCGGCGGGAGAGCGGTGAGGTCTCACTTTTTGTATCTTGACCTCTGTCACCAGCCCGGAGCGCCGGCTGATTGGGTTTGCTGCAAAGAACAAACACATCCCGGCTTCTGCCCGCCCAACCACAGCCCATGACATCGGCACGGGCCATACTGGGGTGCCAATGCCGGACAAGGGGCCTTCAGCTCGGTTCTGCCGACAACCCGCATGTCGGGAGCTGATCTCGTGACACCAAGGGAGACGAGAAGGAACTGCATTTTGGGGCCAGGAACGAGGAATCATTTGGCTGGGCTGCTGTGGAAGGGCATGAGAGAGGACACCGAGAAGTCCATGCAGAAGCCACAAGCACGGGGGCCCTTTACCGGTTGCCGTCTTGGGATTCTCGCAGGTTGAAGAAGTTCAAAACGGCGTGGGGGAGAGCCTCGGGTCCTAACTGAGATGGTCAAATGGCCGCTTTTTCGGAAGCCAGAAAAAGCAGAGAGTGACACAATTGATAGACACGTTCCGCGCCAGGCGCCGGCGATGCTGCGGTTACACAGTCCGAATGGCCGAGGATGGACGGGTGATGAAAGAAGAAGCGGCCGTGATGAGGCCGGGCGGAAAGAAGATTCAATATCCAGGGTTAGGGTCGCGATTGATACCGGGTCCACCATCTCTTGGCAGCGTGGCCGCGCACAGACACCCCGCGTTTGGCCGACGCGATTTTTAGCAGCAGACGCGACGACCGCTTGCGTTTGCTTGGTGTGCTGCTGAGAGTGCTGCCCGCCCCATTCCACGCTCCTTCCAAGGAACCTCAAAGTCAACACACCAGACCCGCTCCCCGACCAACCATTTGCTCCCATCGCCCTCAGCGGCCCCGACCGACTCCTGTATGACTGGGATTTCCAGTCTGGTCCTCCGTCGAGCAGCCCTTCCCCTCGATAGGAACATTTTCTCTACCATTGGCCGAGCCCACATTCATGGTGTTGTTGGATTGAGTTCCGCCCTCCATCCTCCTCGCCCAACTATGTTCGGGAGGGCAGTCGAGGCCAAAAAGGCCGCCGCGGCAAATCCGCCGTCTCGACCTTCTGCTGTCAACAGTCTCGAGAAACAGCTCTTCCCATCGAGCAGTCCGACGCCTGCCCCAAGGAAACACCAGCACCAGCCCGAGAACACCATCGCCAGCATGTTCTCGAGGAAGCCCCACGCCTTCGCCTCGAGCGGCCCCCCGAAAATAACGACAGCCTCCAAGCCGCTCCAGAGCCAGCCACCGAACATCCTCCGGCCACTTCCCCGCACCATCAATGGCAAGCCAGCTTTGTTGTCGCTCTACAACAGGTCCGACTCGTTCAAAGAGGAGGCCGAGGTCATCGATTTGGTGGATGATAATACTCGTCTGCCAGCCAATCCATCACACACGAGCAGCATGGCATCCGCCGTGTATTTCAACGAAGACGATTTCAGCGACGAGGAGAATCTCGACTTGGACTACGAACCCGTCTCTGCCCTCCCTACTCTTTCTCGCCCGCCACAAGCCACCTCAAAGGCACACCACGAGCCGCCTCCAGCCACCAACACGAGCACTCTCTCTTGGTCACAATCGTCTCCGTCACACTTTCAGCCCCCGCCTCAGAAAACCGAGCCACTTCCGCGACAACCGTCCAAGCGGTTTTTCCCAGATGACGACGAACCCGCCCCGCAGCCGGCCAAAAAGCCAAGGCAGTTGCCCAAGGACTGGAAAAATGAGGGCGAGGGTGCGAGGAAATACCAGAAGGCTGTTATCGCTACCCCGGCACCCAAGACTAAGAATTCTATGCTGTGGGATACAAGTGCCAGCGCCATCAAGGAGCAGAAGAAGCAGTTGAAAACACAGCTCAAAGAATCCGGGAAGCCCGAAGCTACATTAGAGGACATGCACGAAGCCGTCAAGTCACACCCCTCCGGCAAGTCGGCCCCAATCAGCCTCAGCGAAGAACAACGGCACGTCAAGGGTCTCGTTGTCGAGAAGGGCCAGAGCGTTTTCTTCACCGGCCCCGCCGGTACCGGCAAGTCGGTGTTGATGCGGGCTATCATCCAGGACCTCAAGAAGAAGTTCGCCAGAGACCCGGAGCGGGTGGCCGTCACGGCATCCACGGGCCTGGCGGCGTGCAATATTGGCGGCATGACACTGCACAGTTTCTCTGGCATTGGTCTTGGAAAGGAGGACGTCAACACACTGGTCAAGAAGATTAGACGCAACCCCAAGGCGAAGAACCGGTGGCTCAAGACCAAGATTCTGGTCATTGACGAGATTTCCATGGTGGACGGTGAACTTTTCGATAAGCTGTCCCAGATTGGCAGGACCATCCGGAACAATGGGCGCCCTTGGGGCGGCATCCAGCTGGTTATCACTGGTGATTTTTTCCAGCTCCCGCCGGTGCCGGATGGCGGCAAGCAGAGGGAGTCTAAGTTTGCCTTTGACGCTGCGACGTGGAGCATGTCCATCGATCACACCATCGGGTTGACCGAAGTGTTCCGCCAGAAAGATCCAGGTAAGCCAAACTGCCGAGTGATAGAACCGCTTCACATGCTAACAATCTTGCAGAGTTTGCCGAGATGCTCAACGAAATGCGTTTGGGGAGGATCAGCGATGATACCGTCAAGAGCTTCCAGGGTCTCAGTCGACCATTGCACTTCAAGGACGGCCTTGAGGTTACTGAGCTGTGAGTAGCCGCTCCTGAACGGAGCAATGCCATTATCTAACGCTCTCTCTCCTAGATTTCCCACCAGAGGGGAGGTGGACTCGTCCAACCAGAGACGTCTCCAGGCCCTGAAGGGCAAGTCGTACCGCTTCGACGCCCTCGACGACGGCGACCCTCGCATCCGAGACAAGCTCCTAGCCAACATGATGGCACCCCCAACAATCGAACTTAAGAAGGGAGCCCAAGTCATGCTGATCAAAAACATGGACGAAACCCTCGTCAACGGCTCACTCGGAACCGTCGTCGCCTTCATGACAGAAGCCAACTTCGGCCTCAAAAACCCCGACGACGACTCCGACATCGAAACGGACACCAAAAAACGCTTCCGCGCCTTCACCAACGCCCTCGCCCAAACCTCCACCAAAGCCGACAACAAAGAATACCCCGTTGTCCGCTTCCAAGCCGTCGACGGCTCCTTCCGCGTCATCCTCTGCGAGCCCGAGGACTGGAAGGTCGAGCTCCCCACGGGTGAGACGCAAGCCTCGCGCAAGCAGCTGCCCCTCATCCTCGCCTGGGCCCTGTCCATCCACAAGGCGCAGGGCCAGACATTGGAGAGAGTCAAGGTTGATTTGGGCAAGGTGTTTGAGAAGGGCCAGGCGTATGTGGCGTTGTCTCGTGCGACGACGAAGCAGGGCTTGCAGGTGCTGAATTTTCAGAAGGCGAGGGTCATGGCGCATCCAAGGGTTGTCGAGTTTTATAATAAGCTGTATAGTGCCGAGGCAGCGGTGAAGAAGAAGGCGGCTGGGCAGATTACGAGCTATGCGGTGAAGCAGCCGGCGCCGGCGGCGGGGAGTTCGGCGAGGAGGCCGGTGGCGGTTCTCGATGATGATGAGGATGAGGAGGCGATGATGGCGGCGTATGGTTGAGGTTGGGGGGGTTGAGTCTGTGGTGGGGTGAAGGGAATGCATGCTATGGTGTTGGGGGTATTGTTAGGCGGCGTCAGCGGGAGAGAGGGGAGTATTTTGGTGTGTATGGTTTTATTTCCCTTGAGTTAGGCAGGTTACGGGGAGATATTGCTACCGAGGTAGCCGGATGGGCAGAGGAAGGGATGGTTATGGAGTCCAACAAAGCCAGGAGTTGGGACAAGAAATATACCTACTTCAGATTTATGGGTGGGACTGTGGGTGAATGTCTGTGTTTGACTGTGATAGTTATAGCTTGACAGACGATCACAAAGACGAAACAACTCTGGGTCTTAGGTGAATGCTCTATTTCCTGGCAGATATTTGGCAAAAACTTTGGCAGATATTTGGCAACGCCAATCAGATTCTCTGATGAGGCTCTTGTTACAATCTATCCTGCTCTTGAGACAGCTGATTAAACTATGTCTGTGTAAGATCTGGCCCTGTCTCACGTGTTGATCGTCAACTTGCAAAGGAAGATCTGAGTGTTTGCTGTCTGTGAATGTGCACTGTGTAAGTTACCGCGTCCCCGTACAGCTACATGTACGGCGTTGTCACGCTGTGTAACATCACCCCACAGAGCGAGCGCGCCTGCCAAGCCCAGACCGTACCCGCGGGACTTCTATCGATAAGCAAAACATTGGACATGGGAAGTGGAAGCTGCGACTCTCATCTGATTCCGACCCGCGACCACTCGCTTCTCACAACGCCAGACAACCTGAGCCGAACACCAGGCTAAAGCCTTCCATCCGAATCCTTCATCTCGCCCTCAGTCTCGAAATCACCCCCAACAAATTCGAAGACCAGCTGGCATAGCAACCGGCTCGATTCTCCGGAATCTCCCTCAGCGACACTTCTCTTCCACTCCTCCACCCCTCCATCCCCCGACAGCACGCCTCCCCGAATCCGTCACTATGGCTGCCGAATTTCTCGGCCTGCAGATGACTGTGACTCTGCGCGGTAACCCTCCTCGACAACTCAGGGGTACCGTCAGTGCCATTGAGGCTGGTGCCGGCTTGACTCTCAGCAACGGTGCGTTCGCCACTCCCCCTGAGCGCTTCGGTCCCCTTTACTGACCTGTGCTGTAAACAGTCTGGGTGCTCAACACCAAAGAATGGATGCCCCGCGCGACGATCCATTCCTCGGACATCATTGACCTCTCCGAGGTCCAGTCCGCCCCTCCTCCGAATACCCATCCCGTGGTCACCCCTACAGCCATCCCTACGGCCCCTCGTGCTGCCCCGCCGCCGCCCAATCCTGCGTTTATCGACCCTGCTATTGTCGCCGTCGGCAAACCCCCGGCCGCTGCACCACCCGTCCGCGTGTCTGAACCGCATCCGCAGCCGAATACGAGCGAGAAACGCGATCCGAATCCGATCATCGTCCCGTCTGTGCAAGTCGCCAGTACTTCGCGAGAGGTCACGCCTACAAATATCGTTGCTGCCACTTTCAAGGAGTTGAAGCTTGAGGTGACACCCGCAACTGCCGAGTCTGCTGAGGAGGAAGGACCCGAGGCTGCTCTCAATTACGGCGAGGTTACCAGCAGCAAGAGGCGAAGGCGGCCGCGGAAGCAACAAAATGCCAAGCCTTCGGTACAGGAGGACTACGAGGCGTCGCCTGCTGGTCTCACCAAGACTGCCGGTAAAGGGAAGGGGTGGCGGCAGACGCCAATCTTGCAGAGCACCGCCTCTTTCCAGCCGTTCAACTCGCTTAAGCGGACGAGCAAGGGCCAGCGATCCACTGACAATGGGTGGGCTTCCGAGGACGTCACCGACGTCCAGGAGATGGGTGACTTTGACTTTGAGGGCAGCCTCGCTAAGTTCGACAAGCAGAACCTGTTTGAGCAGATGCGCAAGGACGACCAGGTTGATGAAGCCGACCGCCTGGTGTCCCACAACCGTCTGCCCCGTCCCAAACCTGGTACTGCGGGCGGTAAGAACCTCCATTATTCGGAGAACGTCCTGGATACGCCCTCGGCGCACCTCAAGCCGTCGAAGGAGACACCCAACGACTTCTGGAATAGCGAGGCAGATGACGGGTTGCCGCACACGGGCGAGCGGCTGAGCGGCAGGGACACGGGCATGAGCAGCAGGCAGAGCTCGCGCCGGGGAGAGGGCAAAGGCACGCCAAAGGGGCGGCCACAAACACGCAAGGCCGAACCACCAAGGACAGGGTCTGGCCCAAGCAGAGTCAACGCTGGTGTAAGCCACTACCGCGCCCAGTCTGTCAAGGGGAGTCGGCCAAACAGTCGACTTTCGTCGCGCGCCGCGACAGCTGACAAGAGGAAGCAGCTTCCCACCCCAGCCGCCGCTCCCCAGGGTCTCTACGTGCTGCCGTCCAAGCGCCGCATCGAGCCCGTCTCGCCCCTGCAGATGTTCAACCTCGAGAACATCGCCCACAACGAAATTGGCTTAACCGAGGAGATGATGACTGAAAACGCCGGCCGCGGCATCGCCGAGGTAACCCTCACCGCGCTCTCCGACCCAGCCATCAAAGTCCGCCACGCCGGCTCCGTCGACCCCTCCACCGACGCACCACCCCCACAAACAGTCGTCGTCCTCGCAGGAAACAACAAATCCGGCACGCGCGCCATCGCCGCCGCCCGCCACCTCCGCAACAAGGGCATTAACGTACTCGTATGCGTCGTCGGCCTCGAGCGCGGCGAGCGCGACCTCCTCGAGGACGTCCAACAGCAAATCCGCCTCTACCGCAACCTCGGCGGCCGCGTCTTTGCCAAGACCGACTTCTTCGAACACCTCCGCAAGATCAGCATCCCCATGCTGACCATCGACACCCCGCGCGCGTCGCTGTCCAGTCTGGCGAACCCGGCACCCGTCATGCTCATTATTGACGCGCTCCTGGGGCTGGCGATTTCGTTTGAGGAGCTGCGGAATGGGGATCAAGCGACGGTTTATGAATTGATCGAGTGGGCGAACCGCAACGAGGCGTTTGTGCTCGCGGTCGATGTGCCGAGTGGGGTGGATCCGACTACCGGGAAGGTTGGGTTGGTGGATGGGAATAGGCTGTATGTGAAGCCGCGGTATGTGGTGGCTGTGGGCGCGCCGAAGAGGGGGTTGTTGGAGGCGATGATGGCGGCGGAGAATGAGGATGGGGAGACGGTGGTGTTGTTGGCAGGAAATGGGGTCGGGGAGGCGGCGCCTGTCGCGGATGATGCGGTGCTGGAGTGGAAGTTGTGGATGGTGGATATGGGGCTGGGGCAGGCAGTGTGGAGGAAGGCGGGGACGAAGATGAGGAGGGGGGTGGATTTTGGGGGGAGGTGGGTCGTGGAGATGGGGTATAGGGGGTTGGCGGTGGAGGGGGATGAGGTTTGAAGGGTAGGGGAGGGTTGGTTTTTTTTTTGGTAATGGGGTGAGGTTGGGCTGGGGGTTTCTCGTTGTCTGCGGGACGGGATGGGATGGTCAAAACAATTGCATTAAGTGGTGTCTTTTTTGGGTGGGCAGTCATACAGCGTGGCGTTAAGTAGGCGGTTTACATTACGGAGTACAAGCAAAAAGCGGTTTCCCTGGGTTCATTTGGAGGGGAGCGGGTGGTTTAACAAATTACTAGAGGGAGTTCCCTTCAGCAAGGTATGGAAAAGGGGTTTCTGTTTGGGGCTGAATTTAGTTGCAACTCGGGGATACAAGACAAAAAGACTTTATTTAATACTGAACTAGATAGCTCTCTTCGACAACACAGAGGAGACAACCTACATGGGCGTGGCCAAAATGGTTTCATTACAGTTTGACAAATACCTTGGGTGGTGTGATATGTTATATACCTAGACATTTTTGTCATATTTCTCTTGGATTTACACACAAGACGGCTTCCGGGCCTGTGATCTGAAGCTTGAACCTCCCATAGCCTCGTCAAAAGGTGAGGCATGTTGCTTTGTGTGACACAGCTTTCCGTTGTTAGTTCAGCTTTGGCCTGAAAAGGGACCAGGTGCATCGTTTCTTCCTTTCTCTTTTTTTTGAAAGCGCAGAAACTCGGACACTTAATACCGTCCGTCACAGTGCCTGCAAATGAACAACAAGACACTGCCGCTCCTCAGGGGGAAAATCACATTAGAGCAGACCCTCGGTGAGGATGAAGACGTGATTCAAAAGCTGTCCTACCCAGAGAAACGGGCCATCTTCTTCCTCTACCTTGACCGACGCCGGGCCCAGATCTCAGAACTCGCTTCGCGCCATCTAGGCTTACCCCCAGAATCATTTTGTCTTGGAGGGATCAAGGAGTGGATTCACGGTAACTTCAATGTCTGCATCTCAATCCATATCGACGCTTCCGGGAAAGGCGGCGGCCTCCCCAACCGCGCCATCATCCGCTTTGCGCTGCCCTACAAGACGGGAGAAGAGCATTTCTCCTGCAACGTCGACGAGAAGCTGAGGTATGAGGCGGCAACATATGTCTGGCTGCAGACCAAATGTCCCGACGTCCCTATTCTGCGGCTGTATGGCTTTGACTTTCCCGGAATACAAACTGTATGGAATCCTGTCTCCCCGAGCCCCGTGATGGTACCAGCTTTCTTCCAGCTGCTAAGTTGTCTAGTTCACCGCTGTTGAACACGAGCCCTTCAACAACCGGATACGATGGCGTTTCCAGAGTCTCATCGCTTGGCTGCGAGGGAAGAGCCTGCCCCCGTACCTCGCACATACCCGCCAGGGCCTGCCCGAGGTGGGATACCTAGTCATTGAACACGTCGCCGAGGGCAGGATGCTCTCAACATCTTGGAAGCAGCATCACGGCGACGAGCAGCGCATGTCAAATCTCTTCCGCGGCCTATCACGCATCATGTTATCCGTCGCCCGCGTCCCTCTCCCCCGTATCGGTTCCTGGACCATGGACAACAACGGCTTCCTTTCCCTCACCAACCGCGCCCTCAACTTCCAGCCCCCGAGCCCGAAAGCGCCAACATCCCTACCCACATCCCCCGAACCACAACCTACACCTCAACAGCCACCTACCTCTCCGACCTCCTCACAACCCACGACTCACGCCTGGAGCACACGCCTGGAGCACACGCCTGGAGCACACGCCCAATGCAATCCACCACCAAACCGACGGCGAGGACCAACTCGCCGCTCTAATCATGCTTCGCGCCATGGCCCCCCACTTCACCAGCCGCGCCCTGCGGAACGGGCCCTTCTTCATGACTTTGGCCGACCTCCACCAGAGCAATATCTTTGTCGACGACGACTGGAACGTCACGCGGCTGATCGACCTAGAGTGGTCGTGCTCCCGCCCAGCCGAGATGCTCAGCCCGCCGGCGTGGCTATCGACTCGTGGTGTGGGGGGTCCGCGCTGGGGATTGATGAGATTATTGATGAGGATTTAGAGGAGTATGCAAGGTGGCATGGGGAGTTTATGAGGTTGTTTGAGGAGGAGGAGCGGGGGATGTGTGGTGGGGGTGAGACGAGTCGGATTCTGAGGGGGTGTTGGCTGGACTGTCCGAGCGCGGTGCTGGCTATCTTCATGTTTCATAGTCAGCCGCGCTTTGAGGATTTCCACGTGTCACGAACTCGAAAGCTTCAGTAAGCTGGTGTTTCCGTACTGGGACCTTGACACGCAGGCGTTTATCGAGCGCAAGATTCGGGACCAGGGGGAGTATGATAACCGGCTAAGGGGAATGTTTGCCACGGAGGCCGAGCCATTGGAGGGTTAGAGTATCCGTAGGGAGAGGAGGCATAGCCAAATCTTGGCTTTCAGTAATGCCTCTGGCTTTAGAGAACTTGACAAGTCCCAAGGCTCATCCTCTGCACCCTCGTATTGAACATTATCTCGGCCCTCGCCACCTCTCACTTCTCTCCTCCCAGAAGTGAATTAACATCACCCCTCCTTCCCCTTCCCACCTTCTTTTCCCTCAGCATTCTTACTCCCCTTCCCACTCTGCTTCTTTCCCTTCTCCCTCTTCTTCCCGCCCTCCCCATCTTTCTCTCCCCTTTCCTCACCCCGCTGGTATCCCTCTCCACCTCCCACTCCCTCATCCTCCCCTCCATCAACCCAAACCACCACATTCCCCGGTATATCCCCCCCCCTAAAAAACTCCCTCACCTCCCCATCCCCATACCTCAAACTAAAATGCATCAGCACAAACACCGTCCCGGGCCACCTCCGCACCACCCCCTCCAAATCCCCCCACACCGTATGCCCCGTCCTCTCCGCCTGCGCCCTATGCCTCTCATACAAGAAACTGCACTCCGTAATCACCACCTTCAGACCACCCTCCAACCACCCCAGCATTGGCTCGCTCGTTAACGTCTGAATAGTGGTATCCCCCAAAAAGGCGAAGATCGGGGTTGAGACGGGCGCTGTGAGGGGGGTGCCCTCCTTGCGGAGAGCGGCCAGGGCGGGGCCCGGGAGGGTACGGTAGGCGGGGAGGAGCTTGTGGGTTATGGAGGAGAAGAGGTAGCCTAGGCAGGGGATGGTGAGGTGGTGGCAGGTGAAGGCGGTGGCGGTGTAGGGTTGGGAGGGGGGAAGGCGCGGGAGGGTGATGGTTTGGTGAGGGGTGAGGGGATGGGTGGTGTGTGTTTTGAGGAGGGGGTGAATTTTTGGGTCGTTGGTGTTGGCGGATTCTGATGTGGGATTGGGGTGTGGTGGTGAGTCTTGCTCGGGTTCTGAGTCCTCGGAGGAATAGTCATGGTAGGCAGACTTGGTAGCGGGCGGCCAGATGCCGCCGCCCTCGTTGAGCATGGTTTTAGCGTTGAGGAAGGCGTCGAGGGCGTCCTTCATCTCGGCCGGGCAGTAGATATCTGGCGGGTCATGGCGCTTGAGGAAGGCGGGGGTGAGTAGAGTGTGATCGCTATGGCCATGAGTGAGAAATATGTGCTTCGGTCGCAGCTTGTTGACGCATAGACCGGCGTCGAGCAGGAGGTTGAGTTGGGGGATGACGAATGACGTGTGCCAGGCGGCCCGCGAGCGGCCTGTGAGAACGAGGTTGTGGTAGGGTTTGGGGAAGCGCCATTCGAGGACATCGGAACGGGGAGACTGTGGGAGAGGGGTGGCGAATGTTGGAGGCATGCTGGGCGAGTTGTTGAGCCCTGTGATGGTCTTTAGTGCAGTGACAACTCCACGTTGTGAATGGGGAATTGAGGAGATAGAGATTCAATTAAATTGGAGCTCTTGGCGGCAAAACATCGGCTTCTGTTATGAAGAGCTAAATTCACTCTGGAAACCTTGAATCATGCCGAAGAATGAGGGGCTTGTTGTTTGCTGAGCTCTAGTTGCTTGCCCAAGTGAGTCCACTCGCTGGGGGATCTGCGAGAACACGTTAAAACTGTAGTTTGGGTCTCACAACCATGGTACTAACAAAACGCACACTGAGAAGTTGACATAAACATGATTGATATCAGACGCCACGCTGCCAAATGTCTACTCTAGAAACATCGTGACTCGTCCCTCTATTCCTTGCGCCTTGCCTCTGTACTCTCAAACCTTGGGAGCAGGCTCACCCCGCTCAGCGGTCGCCGCAGCCTCGGCCTGAGCAGCCGGGCTCGGGCGGATAGGAAGGGTGGTCGTCCCAGTCTGGGCCGCCTGAGCAGCCTGAGCCGCCTTCTTGGCCTTCCGCTTCTCCTTCTCCTTCTCCCTCGCGAGCTTCTTGGCAGCGGCCTTCTCGGCCTCGATGGCCTTCTGCTTGCGGAGCTCCTCACCACCAAACGCGTCGCGCCACTCCTCAATCTTGGCGGCGGGGATGTTGGCGAACAGCAGCTCGGGGGTGCCGATGGCGTGGCCCGGCTTGAGGGTGCTCGCTTCCCAGACGTCGGGGATCTGGGCGGGAACCTCTTCGCCCTCGCTCTGGCCCTTGACGCCGAGTTGCCTGAGGATAGACTGGGACTTCTCGGGCATGTAGGGCGAGAGGATGTTGCCGAGAAGGTGGATGTGGTTCAGGGCGAAGCCAATAACGGCGGCGCACCGCTCGGGCTCCTCGGCAATGAGCTGGTTGCCGAGCTTGTTGTCCTGGAGGAGCTTGTTGCCCAACCCAGAGATGGCCATGAGAGTAGAAAGGCCTGCCCTCAGCTTCAGGCCCTTGAGGTTTGCGATGTATTCCTGGAGAAGCTTGTTGATCTCCTGCTGCTGCTGCTGGAGGGCCGGAAATTTGGAGAGGTCGTACTCGGGCACCACGCCGTCCATCTTGGCCTGGCAAAACTTGATAACACGCTGGCAGAGGTTGCCCAGGTTCTTGAGCAGGTCGTTGTTGTTGGCGTCAATGAACTCCCTGTTGGAAGTTAGCTAATGCAAAAGAACCCAGAGCATTGGCAGACCTACTCCCACTTGAATTCCGAGTCACTAGTCTCGGGCCGCCTCGAGAGGAGGTAGTAACGCCAGATATCGGCATCAATGCCGGTATCGCGGGCGTTGGTGCCGAAAACACCGACGCCCTTGGACTTGCTGAACTTGCCGCCTTCGTAGTTGAGGTACTCGGTGGTGGACAGGTGCTTCACCTTGGTCCAGTTCTCCTTCGACCCAATCTGCGAGGCGGGCCAGATGATGGTGTGGAACGGAACGTTGTCCTTGCCCATGAACTGGTACAGCGAGACCTCCTCGGGGTTCTTCCACCACTTCTCCCAGTTTGAGCCACTTGGGTTCCCGGCATCAGTGAAGGTCTTGGTGATGGAGGGATAACCAATGCAAGCATCGAACCACACATAGAAGACCTTCTTGGCGAAGTCCTCCTCAGACAGCCCGTCGAGGCCGGTGGGAATGGGAACACCCCACTTGAGGTCTCTCGTAATGCCGCGGGGCTTCAGGCCCTGATCGAGCCATGAATGTGTGATGGAGACACAGTTCGCGCTCCAGCCCTTCTCAGCCGACTCGAGCCACGTCTTGATATCGTCCTGCAGGGCGTCCAGGCGGAGATAAAGATGCTTGGTCTGGCGCCTCTCAGGGGTGGTGCCGTCAAGCTTGCAGCGGGGGTCAATGAGCCAGCCCGTCGCCTTGGTCTCCTGGTTGCCAGACGCGTCCCTGTCCGGCTCAAGGGGGTCAAGAAGGTTGCCGCAGGCATCACATTGGTCGCCGCGGGCGCCCTTGTCGTGGCACAGGCTGCACTCGCCCTCGACATAGCGGTCGGCAAGGAAGGAGGAGTGGGTCGGGCAGTAGGCCTGGGTAGTCTCACGCTGCTCAATGAAGCCGTTTTCCCACAACCGCTTAAAGATGCCCTGGACGATGGAGGTGTGTTCGTCGGTAGGCGTACGGCCGAAGACATCGAAGTCGATCCTGAACCAGTCGTAGATCTCCTTGTGGATTTTGTGATACTTGGCGCACAATGTCGCCGGGTCCACCCCCTCGGAGAGCGCCTTGGTCTCTGTGGCGGTGCCGTACTCATCGGAGCCGCAGACGTAGATGGTTGGCAGACCCCTTGCGCGGCAGAACCGGGCGAAGACATCGGCGGACTAGGAGTGTATGTTAGTGGCTGGTGACAATGAGTCGGATCATGATGTCCCTCGCTCAGTGCGAACAGGGGTATATTCGCGGGGTGAAGTGAGAGAGTGGGATCGAGGAAGAAAGAAAGTGAGATGTACCAGAACACTGCCGATGATGTTGCCAAGATGGGGGACGTTGTTGACATAGGGTAGAGCACTCGTAATGAGAATGTTGTCCTTCCCCGGCTGGGGGGCTGTTGGTTTCCTAGGAGCGCCCATCTTGAGTGTAATATTGACGGTCCTGTGATGAGAATGGATATGGAGGGGTCGTCTGCACTGTTTCTGTCTTCAATGCAAACTGAGGTTCGTTTGCCCCGCCAATGGAGAAGGTGGGGTGAGTCACGACCCTGGACCCTTAAACAGGGCAGCCTCGGAAGGGACAGGATGAGGGGTCTTCGAGTGGATCAGGGTTCGGGTAAGGGTTGCACTGGAGGAAGCCAACCCTGGCACATGCGTCCAAACCTGGAAGTTGCCCACATCCACGATCCACCCACCGGACAACGCATGACTTCGCGTGGGATCGAATGTCGACACCCCTGATAGCTCGGAATTTGGGGAATCTGGGCCTCGATTGAGCACGAGCACGGTCGCGGTGTGCTGCCAGTCTGGCTTTTTGGCTGCTCTCACCGTCAACTCCTTGCTCACGCATCGAGCCAAGCGTAGCAACTACTCGATTACTCATGCTACCTGCTCCCTCCGCGCCCTCATCATTTTTGGTGAGAGAGAGAATGTGAGAGGAAGCGGACCGGTTTCCTTGTTGTGACATGATCGCTCTCTCTGCCTCCACCTTCCTTGCTGGATGTTCGCGCGACTGCGACTCGCATCTCGGATGACGGGCGCCAGGCACAACCCCTGAACCTCACTCGCCGTCTTGATCTCGACATGATTTTTGGAAATTTACAGGATCAGAACCATCTTATCTACCTCGTCCACAAATCACGCCCGCTGGCCTCTGGCCCCATCTACTCTTATGCCCGAACCGCGACGAAGCACCCGCCTGCAGAAGCGGGGTCAGTATGATGTGCGCGACTGGCTCGACGTGGGCTACGCGTTCTTCATACAACAGAAGCCCCAGGCGAATGTGCAGAACAAATGGGAGGACGAAGTCAACTTAGTTTATTCTAAGGTGAGAGTCTCAGAGGGCGTCCGTCTGGTTCGGGACACGCTAACGGGAGACAGAATGGCCCAAAGCGGTATATTATTCAAGTAGAGGAGGGGGAGACCACCGAGCTGAAGCTCATCTACAACGTGAACTTCACCATCTCTCACATTCAGGACGTGGATTATGATGAGTTGCCCGACGAAGAGAAGGCCCCGAAACCGGGCTACCACGACTTGTTCTACCTGACCGCCGACCATGGAGCCCTGGGGAAGCTGGAAGGTCCGGCCGTTTGGAGTTTGGGCTGCTTCGTCGACTGGGAGGCTCATGAATTGCTCGTGTCGGCGACAGGTCAGCGGGATGGAAAGAGAACCCGGTATGCGCTGCTGAGGCTGCCTCTTAAAGTCGAACGTGCGGCAGAATTCTTCCGTCTCAGCATCGACACCAAGGAGATGGACAAGGAGGCCCCTGGTCTCCACAAGGAGCAAACAGACCTTGTCAAGGAGAGGAAGCCCAAACCCAGCCGTCAAAATACTTTCGAGACAGCAACAGCCTCTAAGTTAGGGAGTCAAACTACGCTCGACTACGGGACCGATGGCTCCAGCTCCAGACCAGCATACAGGACCGCGGATACCCAGACAACCCCTCCTCCAGAACCACCAAGACCATCGACCCCGATACCCCGACCATACAACAGTGCAATCACTCAGACAACCCCTCCTCCCAGGTTACCTACACCACCGCCCCCAACACGACCAGCATACAGCAGTGCAGCTACTCAGACAACACCTCCCAACCCACCTAAGCCATTGCCTCCTTTAGGGACTTCCTCTCCTCCCGGGCTTCCAGCTGCTCCAGTGCCGCCAGCAGCAGGACAGGCCGCAAAGCCTTCATCTGCACCGCCAGTCATCGACACCTCGGTCACAATAAGTCCAGAGGACTCTCCGCTGTCATTTCTCGCTTTCACTGCCCTATTACCGGGCACACCCCAGTCGAAACGCCGCGTCCTGCCTCCGGGCCGCTCTTGGTCCGACCAGACTCTCGGGCCAGTGTCTCCCCCAAAGCGGCCTGCCCATGACATCCTTCCTTCGGGCCGCTCATGGTCCGACCACACTATCGGGCAAGTGTTTCCCCAGAAACAGCCTGCCCATGGGCACGAGCCCACCCGGAAGCGACCACACCCTAAGGAAGAAGACGACCAGGACCAGCCGTCACAGAGCCAACACCCTCCAGATCTCCCACGGCCAGAATTCAAACACCGACGCAGATCGCACAGCAACACCGAGCACCAATCGCCACGACCACAAGAGCTACGGCATCAGCTCTTCCATCCTCCCCGCCGATACCATCAACAACACAACCTACAGCACGCCCCCGAAGCGGGCCAATTCACCCCGGGATTCCAGGCCTCCCGTTCTGCCCGCACGCCTTTACCACACCATGCCCCGGGAAAACATTCCAGAGCGAGCAGCGACATATCGCATATTTTCCGAGCCAGGCCGCCGATGTCGACCCCGCTTTCGGCTATGGCAGAGAGACCCCATGGACTGCCTAACCTGCAAGGCCCATCAAAGTCCTTGAGCAACAGCCCGCCCAGGGAAGGATATACTGTTCAGAGTCCTGACGACATTGGGATGGGAGGGCTTGGTTGGAAGGCTATCAATGGCGCGAAGAATCGGCCTTGGGAGTTTTAGGGGGTGGTTTGGGCTGAGTTGAATATAGGGGTTGTGGGAGGAAGGTGTGGCAAGCGTTGTTGGTGAAATTCTGTGAGGGGCGAAGAGGGCGATGAAGGGGGAGTGGAAGACGGGAGGATAGCAGAAGGGCTTGCCATTGGATAATTTTTGGTTTAACGAGCGGAGTCTGGTTTGCATGGAAGCGTCTTTGCATCATGTGTCTTTCTAGAGAACATCTACCTTTCTTCCCACCAACTTCCACCCACAACTTCCATTCCCTCCTTCTCCCTCGAGGCCCTACCCACAAACCCCCGCCTCATACCCCCCACTCCACCTCACCCCCCCATAACCCCAACCAACACCACCAACCCCCCAACCACACTCGCCCCCCCATAAACATAAGCATGCCTCCTCCTCAACCCCGCCAACTCCCCCACCCACGTCGAAACCGTCGTCAAGCACCCACAAAACCCATCCTGCACCCCAGCCAACACCTGACACTCCACCCCCCTCCCCCCATTTCCTGTCATCACAACCCCCGAGTGCGCCAAATCCCACCCCAACCCCAACACCCCCGTCCCCACCAAATTCACCACGAACGTCCCCATCGGAAACGCCGCCACCCTCCCATTCAGTCCCAAACCAACATAAAACCGCACCAAACACCCTAGCGGCGCGAAAACTAACGCAAACAACACTTCTCCCCTCCACTCTTCCCTTCCATGGGGGGGACGGATTGCCATGACAACTGCCCCGATCCAACACCCCCATCCAAGAAGCACAGCAGCCTTGTCGAGGGTTTTTCGTAGGATGGTGGGGGGCAGGGAGGGGGTGAGAGGGGAGAGGGCGATGGCGAGGTGCGCGCCGATGAAGAGGGCAGATAAAGAGAGGGAGAGGGTTAGAAGGGGGATGGAGAGGAGGGCGAGGAGGGAGTAGCCTGGGGAGCGCGGGGTTGGAGGGGTGGAATGGGTGGGGGGGAGGTCGTTGGCCAGGGCGAGGAAGGTGTCGCGCGCAAAGGCGGAGAAGGAGGTGAGGGAGCCGCAGAAGCCGGTGGCGAGGCCGATGTAGAGGGGGATGGTTTTTTTGAGGGAGAGGTGGGCTTTTTGGGTGGTGGTGAGGGTGCAGGTTTCTTCGTCGGTGGATGGGGGGGAGGGGGTGTGTGTGCGGAAGAGCATGCGGTCTTCGGAGAGGAAACCCATGATGAGGCTGCCGGCGAAGTTGGGCCAGAGGGAGGGGAAGATGACGGGGGTGCCGGGGTAGGTGGTCAGGGCTTGCAGGCCGAGGCGGGCGAGGGTGCCGAGGATGGAGAAGAGGATTAGGTAGGAGATGGTGTAGAGCTGGGTGGCGAGGCGGGAGACTTCGAATTTGCCCTCCTCGGGTTTCTCGTGCTCGAGTGGGTGGCCTTCGGCGAGGGATTGGCGGCGTTGGAGTTTCTGCTCGCGGATGTATTCCTGTTCCTGGCTTCTCACTTGCTCGAGGCTTGTGAAACGGCGGACGGGCTCTTCGTCGGGGTTCTGCACGGGCGAGACGGTTGACGTCTCACCAAGATTGGCGTAGTTGTCTGGGACATCATATTTTGGGCGAGATGCTATAGATGCCCTTCGGGGATGAGATTGTTGTAGTTGTTGATGCTGAACAGGGAATGTGGACGCATGTTGGGGGAACGGATCAATGGATGCCAATGAGTCGTCTAAATTGTGGAAAGAGTCCGGGACATTGTATTCCCTGGATGCTGCTGAAGTGCGTCGACTATGGTGTCCTTGAGACCGCGCCGTCTCATCAAGAGTGTTGTCCTGGTCCATGGCGAAACCGGAAATGCTGTGTAACGTCCTTGTTCAACTCTGCTTCGCCAGCTTTCATCCCAAGCGCTTAGATCTCCTGTAAACATAGTTGCTGCTACCAAGCGCAGGTCGAGGGCTGACTGAGCGCCCATGTCCTTCATCGAGTCCTTGTTGTCGACATCGCTTGTCTTTCGAAGCTTGTTGCGGCTTGATCAGGCCGAAAGGATGTCCAAGTGGAGCCAGATCTGGAGAGCCATCGAGGTTCCGGGGCTTCCTTGGCATTGGTGGGTCCAGCGGACGACATCCCTGCTATCTCCAAGGCTTATCTTATCGATGTGCATCCCTAGCTCCAAGCCCCGCTTCCCTCACCGTCATCTTGTCACGAGGCAGGTGTAGACGGATGCGTCCCGGCGATAGCTCCCAACCACCAACCTAACACGCCCGCAGCCACAGCCACTTGGACCTCCAGGAACTGGGATATTCTCCGTCCAGCTCTGAATTCCACAATGGCCCTTCCGAGGGCGGGATCCCTTGGGGCCTTCCCCGACTGAGAACCACCAACAAGGCTGCTACCCGATTCGTCCGTTAAGACTACCCCCAAAGTTGCTGTCTCGGACTGGATACTGGCAGTGATGTGTCCCAGCCAGGCATGCCGCTACCCTGCCCTTGAGTACTTGAGTGGCGAATCAAGCTCCTGCACGACCCTCTGCAGGCGCCGCTTTACGTACAAATCGATGCTGTCAAAGAGGTTAGATACAGCCGGCTTACACCGTCCCTGACTATCGGTGTCCTCCGCCAAACAAGACACTAGCCCAAAGTCGCGGTCAAGAAAGATTCCTCCCATAAACAGTTCTCTCTCCCAGCTTCAGCTTCCACCCCAGTATCCCATCGCCATGTCGACCCTACCGCCCAACGTCCACGTCTCGCAGCACCCGTGCCTGCTCGCAAAGCTCAGCCAGCTGCGGTCACAGAGCACGCCCGCTAGGAATGTCAAGGCGTTGATCCACGAGATCGGGCTGATCGTGGGCTGCGAGGCGCTGGCCAAGGGACTTCAAGCTGTGCCAGGCCCAATTGTGCGTCACCTACCCTTCTTTTCTGTCTGCCCTTCACCTCAGTCTAACACAAACCACAGGACCAAACCCCCCTCAACTGCGACTTCCAGACCCACCAAGTCCACCCCGAGACCATCTCCCTCGTGCCCATCCTCCGTTCCGGCCTGGGCATGGTCGAAGGTATGTACCACAACCTCCTCCCCTTCCACCTTCACCCACACAAACACTAACAGCCCCCCTCCAGCCGTTCAAACCCTCCTCCCGGAGCCCGTCCCCGTGCACCACCTCGGCCTCTTCCGCGAGCCCACCACTCTCCAGCCCGTCGAGTACTACAACAACCTGCCCTCCCACATCTCCGGGTCCGGATCCCACGGCACCAGCGCAAGCAGCCTGGCCATCATCCTGGACCCCGTAATCGCCACGGGCGGGACCTGCGCCGCCGCCATCTCGACCCTGCGCCAGTGGGGCGCCCAGCGCATCATTGTGCTGTCCGTGCTTGGTGCTGCGCAGGGTGTGAAGGCAGCTGCGGCCGAATGGCCCGAGGGTGTTGATATCTGGTTGGCGGGTGTGGATGAGGAGTTGACGGATCGGGGAATGTTGAAGCCGGGGCTGGGGGATATTGGGGATAGGCTTTTCTTGACTATTGGGAAGTAGGAGCACTGGTAGAACAGATTGGATAGAGGTTAGAGGTGTCAATGCAACAACAAATATCTCTAACATCACGTTTGATGAATACTGTCGCGATCAAGAGGTCATTCCAAACATGAGAAACTTGATCAAAACACAAGGGGTATCCTATGCTACGTCCTGTCTTTCACGAGCCCGACCATCAACTCGGCGCATACGCCTCTTCGTCCACCAGGGTCCCCTCCTTCCAGCAATCATCCACCCACTTGCCCGTGACAATCCTTGGGATCACCCTCCTCGAGCTAACCTTGTATCTCACATCAGCGGCCACCACCTTCTCCGACGCTGCCGTATCCTCCTTGCCCCCAACGACAACCACATGCGTGATCTTGTCATCCTCCATATCATCCACCACCTCCCCGTTTCCAAACCGCACATAGTTCCCCAGCTTGAGCGCCGTGGTCTCTGGCACACCCTCCCCAAGCTCGAAGTGCACCCGACACCTCCTGAACATAAAAGCCTTGAGCTCATCCAGCGCGCGGCCATGCTCCTCCAGCTGGTCGAGGAATCTGTCTATATCAAACTCTCCCTCACCACCATCAGGCATGTCCATGCGATCCAGTATATCCCTCAGCTCGTCAACCCCCACATCCCGTGCGTAGCTGTCCCCAAACTGATCCGTATTCTCCCCTGCAACCTTCCTCATCTCCTCAGTCCCATACAGCAGATGCCCCTCCTCGAACGGAAGCAGATATCCCTCCTCCCCGCCCTGCTCCAGACAATCAAACACCCACTTGGGCCGCACAATCTCGGCATCACCCGCCTTCTTCAGACTCGCCACCCTGACCACGTTCTTGTCCGCCAGCAGGATCATACCCGATCCTTTATCCACCGTCTGGTGAATCCGCCCAGCATTCTCTTTGATCAGCGCCTCCAGTTTTGGTTTCGACATCTTCTTCGGCTTCAACACCTCCGACAGAACGCAGAAGTCCAACCCCTGGAAGAGGCCCCCCCTCTGCCTCTTAAACTCAACCTTTTCCCCCGCCGGATCCGCCGCACCCGCAATCACCAACTCCCTCTTCAGCCTCTTCGCCGGCTTCCGCTTGCGGCTCTCCATCTCCATCGCCTTGCGCTCCTTCTCCTCCTGCTTAACCTTCGTCCGCAGCGCCTCAAACTCATCCACGTCCATGCCCGCATCCCACGCTTTATCCAGCCTCAACTTCCGAAACCGTGGGAACCGCAGCGTCCAGCCGATGGCAAATTGGTCCGACGGCGCGAACGACGCGGCCTTGACGGATATGACGACCGACTCGCTCGGGCGGATCCAGACGTCCGGCCGCTCGTATTGTAGACGCTCCCCGCCGCCAAGCTCAATGAACTCCGATGGCGGGTTCGCCGCGTCCCAGTCCTTCCACTTCCCCTCGGTGTGGTGCCTGATCTCGCCGTAGTCCTCAGCCTTGAACCCGCCGCCAACCTTGCAGAAGCTGAAGCACTTCTCACGACTCGCCGCCGCGCCGGAGCCGACAAAATTCTCGCTCACGCGCAGGCCGCACATGAAGGAGGAAAGGGTTCCGCCGCGGTGGCCTGAGCCGTAGTAACCCCCCACCACGACACAGTCTAGTGACTCGCCGAACTCGGACATGTACTCGGGCTTGACCTTGATCCAGTCGTTATTTCGGCTGTTAAGCTGGTACCGCGAGCGGGGATTTTTGAGGACGACCCCTTCCGAAGCTTCAGCGACGACTTTGCGGAGGAGTGGTTCGACTTCGTCGGCGGACGTGGCTGAGTCGTAGGGGTGGATTTCGAGGCGGCGTGGGACGCCCTTGACGGCGCGCTCGAGGGCACGGTGGCGGTCGGCAAGGGTGTATTCGGTGAGGGACTTGTCGTTGAGGAGAAGGATGTCGAAGACGCGGTAGAGGGGGCGGGGGCCGTTTTGGAAGGGGTTCTTTTGCTGTTCGAGCGCAGCCGTTTTGAGGGTGCCGAAGGGGACGATTTTGTCGAGCTCGGGGTCCCAGGTGATCATTTCGCCGTCGAGGATTAGGTTGCGGACGCCTTTGTCGAAAGCGTTTTTGAGGTGGCGGGTGAGGGCGGAGTTGTTGTCTTCCAGCCCGCTGCCGTACAGGTAGGTGTAGTCCTTTGCTTTGCGGGACCAGAACGCGAATTTGTACCCTCCCGGGACGGTATCGTCCTCCTGCATGTGCATCTGCATTCTTTCGCCGTCCAGTTTCTCCTCGATCCAAAACTCCGGATCCTCCTCCGTCACCCCCAAAGCCCCAACCAGCTTCCCAAACGTCGTCGTCATCTGAAACTGCGCCAGCTGCGGCTGGAAGCAGCTCATTAACGTAACCCCCGTCTCCTGCTGCTCCAACCGAAACTCCGGATCATACAGCTCCCAACACACCCTCCTCAAGCTCGACGAGACACTAAACAGCGCCTCCGCATCCGGATGCCACAACCCCAAAAACGTCCTCTCCGTCGCCCCAACCTTCATATCCTTCAGTATGATCCTCACCAGCCACATCAACTCCTCGGCATTCATCCCCTGATAAAACTCCTCAAAAATCGGCAACTGCTCCGCCTCACCACTCGCCCCCGCCAGCCTATCCAACATCACATTCACCTCACCCACCGTCATCTCCCCCGGCTCACTTCTCATCTGCCGCTTCCCCACAATCTCAAAACACCTCCCCGCAAAATCCCCCGCCGTCCTGCCCTCCGCCCCAAACTTCCCCCCTCCCCCACCCCCCGCATGCCCCGGCAACTTCCAATGCATCAACGCATACCCATCCTCGGAATTCTTATCAATCTTCATGACCTTCACCAGCAACTTGCCAATCGTATTCTCCTTCAGCCCATACACCCCCCGGTCGCGGTCCTTGTCGGGAAGAATCAGACGCATGGCCGGGTAGAAGTCGGGGCCGACGTCGGACCGCCAGTGGGACATGAAGCGCTCGATGATGTGGCGGCGTTGTTCGTGGTAGGAGAGCTTGGAGCTGCCGGCGGCGCCGGCGCGCCGGCCGCGGAGGGTGGGGGGCGCTGGGCCGGAGGTGGTGGGCTTGCATTCGATCAGGGGGTTGAAGAGGTTCTGGAAGAGGTCGGCGAAGCGGGGGGTTTTGGAGTGGTTGTGGGGGCGGTTGGGGAAGCTGGGGGGTTGGTCAGTGATGTGATGAAAATGAGTGTGGATCGGATGCTTACTGTTCGTCGAGCTCTTGGAGGGAGAGAGGTCCGCTGCCGTATTGTTGTTCATCCTCCTCGAGCGCGTCGACGTCGGGGGATTTGGCGCGTTTGGTTCGGCTGGTCATCTTGAATGTGCTTGATGGAAATGAGTTGGAGGTGAAGAAGGTAAGCGAGATGATGTATGGCCGATTCAGAATCCTGCCACAAACAGCCGTGAAAAGGGAACAAAGGTAATTATCATCTTCCACAAGAATTGGCGGAGGAATGGGAACAATGATGTGAGATGAGGTGAGGTTGATCTTTGATGTTGTTGAAGTGACAGGGGTCGTGCCATGCCTGCCTGGACAACTCTAGGCAGCAAGGACATACAGAACCCTAACCCTCTATTCAACCACCTCACATCACCGACTCCCTTTGTTTATTTTAGGATGATCAAAGAGGTTGGAAGAAGTGTTGTAGAAATGTGTTCTTCAATCTGTCAAACTAAACTGGAGTAATGGAAGAGCCTCGACAGTCTTTCCGAAAGTCGACTCAATACAAGACGAGTTGGCCGTTCTTGAACTTCATGTAGGTAGCAAAGCAGTCCAAAGTTACTCGGGCTTTTCAAACACATCAGGTTTGTTCTAATTCACCATCCTAAAGCAGTGTTACAACTTTGGAACACTCTTTGAACCTCCCAAATCTCAAGACTTTGAAACCTAACTTGAGTTGCTTCACACCCCAGTCTTCGAGAAACTCAGGAATTGGAGAAATAATAGTTAAACTCATCGATATTAATCAGACAACGCAAGGAAACCACTACAGAGTAGAGACTGACGACAGACTAACTAACAATTACCCTCAAAGCGGAAAGCAGAAAACTATCAACCCCCCAAACTCAACCCCTGAATAACACATGGCAGTCTGGTTGTGTCTTTCCGAAGAACTCCTCCAAACAGAAACCCATTCATAACTCATCACTTCAACTGGGTATAAAACTCAACAATCTCCTCTTTGTTGTCTCCATCGATCCCTTTTATGTCGATCTCTCCTCGCCCTTAGTACGCAACCGGCGCATTCGGGTCAAAGGCAGGCGGATGAGCCTTAAAGCCGCCGTTCGCATTCCCGTTGTTGTTGTAGCCGTTGCCGTTGCCGTGGCCGTAGGCGCCCGCATTGAGGGGGCCGCCGTTCGCAGGAGCACCGCCGTAGCCGTAGGCACCTCCATTGAAGGCACCTCCGTTGTGAGCCGCACCATTGCCGCCATAAGCGCCAGCGCCCATCTGAGCGCCGCCATTGCCATATCCAGCACCCATCTGAGCGCCTCCATTGCGATACCCACCCGCCCCCATCGGGCCCCCATTCCCACCCATCCCACCATACGCATCCTGGTGCGCAGCGCCAGTCGACACCTGACCCGGCTGGGTCACACGGTGCGGCTTGCGCACAACCTTGGGCGCCTTGGGAATATCCGAGCTCTTCGCGGCACTCCCAATCGAGAACACGGGGCTCTCCCACTTATCGCCCTTCCGCGCCAGCTCCTTGTACTCAGTCGCCTTCGAGCTGATGCCACCAGGGAGGTGGATGTTTTGGAACATGCTGTCCTCCTTGGTGATGGCATAGTTGACCTTCTTGTCCGCCACCACCTCCTGCGCCTTCTGCTTGCCCTGCAGAATGCGCTTCTGGGCGGCGTTGACGTAGCGGTTGTAAATGTTGGGGGTCTGCTCCGGGTCCGAGCGGGCCTCGTCCAGGGCGCGGTCGGCCTCCTGCTTGATCTGGAAGAGGAGGGAATCCAGGCGGTAGGCCTGGTCCTTGATGGCTTTCTCCATGGCCTTTTGCAGGGCGGGGCGGAGGACCTTGAGCATGACGGGCTTGAAGAGGCCGAAAAGGAGCTTGTGGTTGGACTTGACGAGCTTGATGTTGAGCTTGTTGACGGCGACGTCGACTTTGTCGACCTTGAAGAAGGAGTTCTGGTCCTTGGGGTCGGGGGAGGACAGCTTCATGCGGAAGGTGAAGCCGTCGCCGGCCAGGAGGAAGTTGGCCACGCCCTTGTCCGTGATGGTGGGGAAGCCCTGCTTGCGCTTGACGTAGTAGCTGACGTCGCGAAGGTCCATCTGGATGCCGGCCACCTTGACGTCGATGGAGTGCTTGCTCTGGTTGGCGACCTTCTTGCGACCCCAGCGCATGTAGTTCTCGCTGGCGACCTCGAAGACGTTGGGCATAAAGTTGTCGCTCTCGAGAACAAGGTTCTCAATGACGGCGTCGAACTGGGGGTCCGAGTACTCGATCCGCGGCACCGGGATGTACGCGACTCTTTCGAAGACACCCGGGAGGATCACCTCGGTGAGGTCCTTGACGAGATGGGGCTTGAAGGTAGGCTTGCCGTTCTCATCGTTGCCTAGGTCCGTAAACAGCTTTGTTAGAGAGGCGGCAAAGGCCTTGTTCTGCGGGTCCTGATCGAACTGGTCGGCCAAGAACTTGATCTCGTCGACGATGCGGTCAGTGTGGCCGCGATACTTGTCCCGCAGGAGGTACTGGCCCTCATCGTATAGACGGTTCCACTGGACGTTGGAGTCGTCATCCAGGATGTAGCCCTGCTCCTGCAGGCAGCGGCGGATGTAGGTGTCAAGAGATTTGAACCAGTTGCGGAGCTGAGGATCGCGGTCGGCATCCTCGTAGATGATCTTGATCGAGTCCCACAGATCATCACTGGAGGTGCCGTTGGCGAACCGCTCAATCAGAGTCTGTAATAACCGTTAGCAGCGTTCACTTCGGGAATTGATGAGTCAAACATACCTTGAGATCAGTTTCAGCCTGAACCAAGCCAGACCGTGCATCCTTAACGGTGCCGGAACCACCCCGAGCCATGCGGTTGGCGTGGTCGCCGTACTGCTCGGCAAGATTCAGGAGAGTCTGGATAGCCTGATAGTAATCAGGGTGCTGCTGGCACTCAAGAACCATTTTCTTGAGACGCCAAATCGTCTGCTCGCGGCGCTCCTGCGGCATCTTGCGGGAGAAGTAGTTCTTGGTACGCTCCCGGTACTCGTCGCGCCTGGCCCTGGCCTTGTCCTTGGTCTCGTCGTCCACGTTCTGGTCGACGTTGCGCCTGAGGGCGTCCTTAGCGGCCACGGCGCCACCAGTCGCGTTCACGCCCGAATTGGCGCCCGTCTGGCGGTCATACGCCGCGGTGGAGGCGACATCTCTGGGGTCGGAAGAACCGTCAGGGTGAGCGTGGGATGTGCCCTCACGAGCGGCGGCCTTAGCGTCCTCTTTGGGGTTGCCCTTGTAGTACTGGTGGAACTTGTCCTTCATATTCCCCTTGGAGAAGTCGGGGGCGTCGTGCCAGGTGTGGTCCTGGGCCGGGGCATCGATCTGAGCGAGATCATCCTGGTTGGGCCGGACGCGATCGGCGGTCTTGGTCGCAGCGTCACCAGCCATATCACGGAGCAGGACGGTAGCATCCTTGACTGCGTCATGTCAGCACGCTGTTCGTCAAGCTAAACTTTCCACAGGAAAACGTACGAAGCTTACGGAACTGTCCGTTGCTGATGATCAGGGTACCAAGGGTACGAAGACCGTCGAGTGCCTGGTTGCCGTGCTGCTGGGCCGTCTCCTTATCGACTGGGGCACCAGGAACGGGAACCGACTTGGCGTCCCATTGCTGGGTCTGCCAGATGAAGTCCTGGAGCAGGTTGCCGTCGTTCTTGGACAGCAGGAGATGCTTGGCCTGTTTCACCACATCCTGGACGTCGGCAACGAGCTCCCGGCCCTCGGGCGAGAGCTTATCAGAGGGGCCGGAGAGTGCCCTGGATGCGAGGAAGCTGTTCAGGGCGACATCGATCTGGTCGTTCTGTGTGGGTTGTCAGTATTATTGCCGATGGGTCGAAATGAAAGAGTCGGGAACACGTACCGAAGGAACCTTGCCGCTCTTGAAGGCGCTGAAGATGCCGTAAATTTGGAGCTTGCGGTTGACATCGGCCTCCTTCTGTTTGATGTCGGTAGGTTTGTTGACGTTCGGTGTTCCTGTCATTTTGAAAGATGTGTTGTGGTGGTTGATGGTTGAGTGTTGTGAATTATTACGAGGTTTGGGGTATCAAAAATAGAAAATGGAGATTTGGGTATCAGTTGCTGCGATGGCTCAATTTCTCAAAACGAGAAACAGAGTGTGTTGTTATGAGGAGTCAGTAGTAAAATGGCAGGAAACCACGTCGCGGTGGGTGGTGTTATTAAATCCAGATGCCGGAAAGCAAGGAGCCTGAGTCTGTCGATGAAAGAAGGATGCGGTGACGTACGGGATGCCGTTGCACTGGTGAGCTGTTCGAATGCGTCATAGGAAAGCACGACAACCACACAATTTCCTAAACTGTCCTGGATGGAAAGCTCGAGATTGGTTGACGCCTGTCTTCACTTCCCTCAGCGAGCACAGCGGCAGTCGACGGAACCAGGCCGAGCTGCCGGCTGAGGGAGGGTGAGTTTCTGTGATGATCTCCAGCACTAACGAGGGCCAAGACAGGGACACATGCGTCACAGCTCCAGTCCCGGCCTTGCTGCCGTCGCTGGCAAACAAAGCTGAACCCAAGGAGCGATGTGATTCGACGACTCGGTCAACTTTTCCCATCAGCTCACATTGTTCTCCATGTCGAAGAGCCCAGGCCTGCCTTCAGACCTTGGTCTTTCCTCCAGGTCACGACCCTGGCATGACCGCAAAGGGATGCCAGGAGCGAGCTGGCAGGAGCAATTGCTCCCGCCCCTGGCCGGAATCCCCTGTTAGGTGTGTCCTGCCTTACCGATTACCAGCTCCAAAAAGTTTGAGAAGGGTTCGTCTCTGCTGGAGCGCGTTCAAGAAGATTGGCAGTGCAGAAGATTGGCATCCAGCATTGTGGTTTGCAGTTCGGATCCATGACGTCATCTGTCGATCCGGAGCTTGTGGGTCCCGAACAAGGCCCACAGTAACCCCACAGCTTCTCAAGTGCCGCGACGTCTCGTGACATGTGGCAGGCAGAACATTCTTGTGGCACAAACCTGGAAGGATTGAACCAATTTCAATCTCAAGGTAATCAAAAGCAGAGAGAGAGCTTATCTTTGGGCTACTGAAGAAGGATGTCAAGCTTAGAAGAGGACACAGTTCTAAGATCACTAAATGGAGGGTTAGGGTTAAGAACTGACGACAAACTGCCCCTTTCCCTTGATAAACATTGAGACGGAAAACAACATTATGAAACATCAGAAGAACAACCGAAACGACAAACTGCCCAGACTCGAAAAGTTCAAATGCACCTTTAGTTGCTCATATAATTTCCACTCGCTACCCAATGACACGCCGCAAAGATGACGCTCCTGAAACTCCTGGCTCAAACTCTCCAAGCTCCAAAGATTCCCAAACCCAAAACTGTCCCAAAATCCATGCCATGCGCCGGCTATCGAATGACCATAGTACCCAATCCATAAACCGAATGTCTCATAGCCCAGATGCTGACCTCGCATCCGAGTCTCATCGTCCAACTCTCCGTCGTGTCCGCTGCATCTTTGTGGGTGGCTGTTCATTATCATCTTCCGGCCTCCCCTTTCTCCGCGACGGGGCAGCCTTGGGCGCTGGTTTGAGTGCCTCCTCCTCTTGCCTTCTCGTCCTCCGTGCCGACGAAGTGGCCTTGGGTGGCGGTTTCGGCGCCTCCACCTGTTGCTTCCGTTTCCTTTGCGCCGTTGACGCGGGTTTGGGTGGTGGTTTCGGTGCCTCTTTTTTTGGCGTTTGCTTGGCCCGGGTCCGCGTTCGCGCGGGTTTGCGCTGTGATTTGGGCGCAGCCTTTTCTGCTCCCAGTTCCTCAGTTTTGGCTGCTGCTTGCCTCTGGAGAGCTGCAATTCGTGTGCTTCGACGTGGTTGCGGAATGTCTGCGGGGCGACCTGAGTTGTCGGCCTTGGGGGTCTTCGATTGGGGTGGAGGGCGTCGTGCGGTGGATTTGTTGCCTCTTGGCTTCTGGTTATTCTACCTCCCCACCATCATCATGCCCTCTTGTTCTCTTCCGCCGAGTGGAGGGGTTGGCTGCAGCCATCTCTGTTTGTACAAAAGGGATCGGATCGAGGACCCATTGTAGCAAGATCTTGTGGTTTTCAGCATTGCGTTTGGCCTCGTTGTAGGGAATGTAGGCGGAAGTGAACTTGTAAATGAGAGAGCTGCGTCTCTTGGTTGCTTCCACTGCCTCAGTGGCTTTGTCTAAGCTCCCCTGGGCTCGTGCAAGTGTAACTCTGTGCTTCTTTAGCGTTGCTCCTTGGCCAGTCGAGTTTAAGGTGTCTTGGGCGGCTGAGACTGCGGACTTGGCAGCTTTTACGGCCTCTTTTGCAGCCCGCTTTTCGCGCTCAAGCTTGAAGCCAAAGTGAAAGTCGGAGATGATCTCCGGGGTCTCGCCATGCCGCAGCACATCGGCATCCAACAGCTCCTTGAGAAGCTCATCGCACTGGGGTTGTAGCCGTTCCGCTTTGTCCGCAAATCCGTCGTAAACCCAGTATTCGTAATTCAGATACTTAATCCACGTCGCTAGCTTGCCCTGACGCAAGGGATTCTGATCGAGCTCGAAGGTTTGTGCGAAATCGTGGCGAGCCAGACGAGATTGCATAGCCTGCACGTATGCGGGGAACTTGTCTTCGTCCCGCTTCGTTTCCAAGCCGTTCAACGGTATACAGGTGCTGCCAACCGCGCCGGCGTTTGACGCTCTCAAGGTGACGGGCGGATCCTTCCTCTGTGCCGAGATCCAACTGCTTTTGCCCCCATCTTTGATAAGCGGATGACAACCCGGCCTTTGACTTCTCGAAGTCAGCGTCGATGTCGAGAACCCCACGATTGTCTTGTTGCCATTTGAGGAACTTCTCCCACCGCATCCACTGTCGATCGAACACAATCCAGCTCTCGGGATCGGTGGGGTGCCAGAAGCGTAGCATCTCCCGGTACTTTGCAGGGCTTTTCGAGACATCCTTAAGAAGTTCAATGGGATACCATGGACGGCCATTATTGGCGACAATGTCATGGTATGCCACAGTTTCCTCCCTGATGAGCCCTTTGCGGGCTTCCTCCTCATCTGGCGTAGGTGACCGTGAGGGCAGCCTCGGCGGCGGCGAAGAAGTGTTGGCTGCGAGTAAGCGGGCACTGACCTGGTCAAGATCGACCGTGTGAGGCTTTGGTGAGTGCACCCAGTCGCTGCCAATGTCAGAGTCCGGTATTGTGTAGGCGGAAACGGGATGAGGTTCTTGATTCTCTGTTTCACCCTGAGCTGATCAGGTCTTGCCAACTCAGTCAGCCCCCGGAGGTCAATATGAGTGGTGGTAGTGCGGCCAGCAGGTATCATGTCACCCATAATGCGGTCAAACTCGGCATCACCCAGAGCAAGAACATCGGAAGCGGAGAGATTTGGTGGTGGTGTTGACGTGGACGCCATGGCTCACTTTATCGTGCGTCTTCGAGGCTACACGTAGCGCGTTGGTGGGCAGGTGACCCGGCATAACAGATTGGTATTGAAAGGCTCTACAGAAACCCACAAACGCGCAGGGAAAACGGATATGGCCGCAAGATCGGATGAAGTTGGCGGGTGTGTGAATAAACGAAACGTTTGAAGATCCAAAGCTTGAAACCTGCGCTTGAAGTCGGCTTGGGACAGGGGCACGAGGGGTCAGTCGCCTGCATCAGGACCCATCATCGTCGACATCACCACGCTTGGCAGGGGGACTTACGCTGAGGCGATTCGTAAGATTTGATCCGACGATCTCCGCCCTGACTAAACGCAATGAAGTGGCTGACATGTCTCTGGTTAGACTGCTGGAACATGAGCACTGGGCGCGAGTTTGCTTGAAAGCAACCGCTTGCAAGTCTCGATGCGGACGACCTGGTGAAGTGGAAGCGAGAGGCGGAGATCCTATTAAAGTTGTCACATGTATGGCACTTCCCTTTCAATTTCTCACTCTTCTCTCCCTATTTTCTAACTGCTTTTCTCACCTTCTTCCTTCCTGTGTTTCTTTTCTGTTTTCCTTTCTGTTCTTATTCTGTCCTCCTTTGTCTTTTCTTCCAGTCCCTCCTTCTGTCTCTCTTTTTGCTATCTTTTCCATATTCTTTTCGTTTCTAACACCTTATCCATGAACATATTGTTCGTATGTTCGAGTTCCCAGACGTCCCAGAGTTTGTTGGCGGCAACGATACCTATGAGGTCTACCTTGAGCCGGTTTTTGGGGGTACCTTACGCGCCAAGCGTGCTCTTCCGCATGGGCAACGCCTTGAGGCCACAAGACAATGCCTCTCAGCACTCATGTACCTCCACGCGCACAGCCCACCGATTACCCATCGCGACATCAAGCCCGAGAATATCCTCCTCGAAGACGCCCCAAACACCATCCGCATCAAAATCGTCGATTTCAGATTCTCGCGTGAAGAGCGCAGCCTGCTGAGTTTATGCAGGACCCCCTTATACTACACTCCTGAAATGCAGGAGGAAAGGAATCGGAGGCAGAAGGGTGGTTCGAAACGGTCTTATTTGCCAACGGTTGATATCTGGTCACTCGGCTTGGTCGTTGCTGAGCGTCTCTATGGCCTGCCGCAGTACACGGAGCACGGATGGTGCGAACGGATTGTCAAGCACACCCTGACTCGCCCTTCCTCAGCAAACGATGAACTCCGCCGTCTTCTCTTGTCGCACATGGTTGTTCTGAACCCAAACCTGCGAGCATCCGCCGAGGAGTGCTATCACCAAGTTGAAGCTCTTATCGAACAGCACGAGGCATTGCAGGCAGCGGCATCTTTGGCCGGGGAACCATCCACCCCGGCTGAAAGTCATGACAGCGCCGAAGCGAGCGAGAATGACAGACCTCGTTACGGCGTAAAGCGCCTCCCCGCTGGCCTGCCTCGGTCACAGACAGGAGAAGGCGGTTACTTCACCAACAACCCTCTCCTGGACCCCTTAATCGTCGGGTCAGAGGTTGCGATGGTAGGGCGGGAGACGCCGTCACTATTGACAGCACAGCGACAGGTTTACAGTCTTCGGTGCATCCGGGGGTGTCGGGTCGCAGCGAGGGCTGCAGATCACAGCGAGGGGTGCCGCAACCCGCCCTGCAGCGCGGCGCAGCCCGCCGCCCGGAGGAGGAGTCATTTGTGGTGCTGACGGACTCTTGGATGCAGCGCCCTGCCGCTCCAGTTGCTGCTGTTTCCTTGACGGCAACTGAGCAGGCTATGATGGATTCCTTGATTCGTGAGATCGATGAGTATACGGAGGCCGAGGCACGGCGGGCAGATCCTCGCTCTGGTTGTAATGTGCTACTCAGTGTTGCTTCACGGGTAGTAACCCTTGGATCATAGCCTTGTTACAATGTATCGTTCTGTTTACTTTTCGATTTCTTCTTTTCTCACACTTTGTATATTCCCTTGGCTTTTCTCGCGTACGCTAATCTTTATCTTCATGCCATTTTTGTGTTCTCCTTTCCCTTCGTTTCTCACTCTTTTCCCTCCCCCCCCCCTTCCCCCCCTTTTCTTCCTCTTTTCCCCTTTTCTTTCCTTTTCTTTTTCGTTTTCTTCCTTTTTTTATCCCTCTATATTCATTCCATTTTCCTATTTTGTTTTTAAAAAAGAACTGTTGACTCGTTAGGGGAAAGCCGAAATCGTTCCTGATTACCGTGGGATGGTAGAGCTAAGACTCCAGCCCGAACTCCCACACCGCCGCCCAACTCACTAATTTGTCGCCCTCAAAGACAACTGTCCCTTGCTCAATGCTGTCTTGCAAAAGCCTCTGCCTGTGCTCGACAGGAATGAAAAGCTTCAAGTCGTCGTTGACCCAGTCCTGCATAGAGCTTACTATGGTGTTAGGGGTATTAAAAATCTCCAGGCCTGGTATCCACAGTTGATACAGTAAATAAGCCAACGACCTAGCTAATAAACTAATATTTTGTGTGCATCCCGTTCGCCATAATGACCGCTTTGCACCGATCAGGCATCGAAGCCAACAGCTCCTTCAAGTAGTCCTCTGGCAATGCCTTCCAAGCGTCGTTGATATACTTGCGAAGGTCATCATACGATGGCTTTTCTTCAAGGCCATACCGATCTTCGATCCAGTCCTTCATCCAGTTCCAACAAGACTCGATTGGGTTCAAGTCTGGAGAAAATGGAGGCCACTGCATCACAACTATGCCCCGTTCCTCGAGATCTTTCTTGGTACCTGCTGCCGCATGTCCTGGAGCACCGTCTTGCATCAGAATCAGATCCTCGCCCAGATGTGCCTTACATAACTGTATCCAGCCATGGATAACAGGTATAGTACGGTTACAGTAGGTCTCAGCGTTAATCTTGCCCCAGTCCTTTTCCCAAAAAATGCCAGGACCTTTGCCCAGGCTAGAAAAGCAACCCCAAAACATCCAGCCACCTTTACGTTGATGTTTTTCCACGATGCAAGTCGGATCCCACTCTTCGCCTTGACGCCGAGTTACATATTGCTTTCGATGCGGGCCGCCAGTAACCCAGGTCTCGTCAGTCCAAAGGACCTTTGCCCACTGTGCAGCAGTCCAGTGCTCGTGCTCTCGTGCCCAGGCGACTCGAAGTTTTCGGACTCGTTCGGTAATCGGAGGCTTCTTGCGAGCGGCACGTCGGCGGAAGCCCAGTCGATAGAGGGCATGCTTAATCACCCAGACGCCGAAGATCCCGGCAAAAATGATTGTCGAGAGTTCGAGGAAGCCCATTCGGCGCGTCTTTTTGCTGGCAGTGACATATTCGACAAGCTCTTGTTCTTGCTCCGGCGTCAATGTCCGAGGACGGCCAGTGCTCCGGTTGGCAGTCGCATCGCGCGCGCGAATGGCGGTCCGAATCTGGGCTTTTGTATAACCAGTAATCTTGTGGATTTCGACTTGGCTTTTGCTGGCATCAAAATATAGGGTTCGAACTCGCTGACGCTCCTCGGTAGTCAACTGCTTCGTACCGCGAGAACCTTGTGGCCGTGCCATTGCTGGATTGCGTACTGCGTTGACTGCGTTGCTGGCTTCCAGGGATAGTTTTTGCGAAGACTTTCGAAATAGAGGGGGGTTTGGCTGATTGGTTAAAACGCGTCGGCTGTTGTGCCCCACAGGTACTTGACTAGGGGGTTTTCTTTATGCACGCGACCATAGTAGCTCCGTTGCAATTCTTTTCACCAACCTGGACTTATTTTCCGCACCATTTTTTGTTTCATGTTTCTTCTCCTCCCTTTTTATTTCCTCTCAGTCTTGTATTCTTCTTACTCGCTGCTAGTTTCCACCTGTTTTTATTTTCCACCTATAGTACTTTCATCACCTAAGACAGCCGTCCCCCCCTCCAAACATTCCACCATCATTTTCCTCGCAGCCTCCATCCACTCCTCATTTACAAAATCCTGATGCTGCGCGTACTCCCGCATCCCCTGATAAACACTCGGCCCCCTGGGCCCCATCATCTCTGCCACCCTCACCCCCCTTTCATCCCCAGCCACAACACCACCACCGGGTGGAGGTGGCTGGTGAAGGAGGTGTAGTAGGCGGAGGGGGTGGGGGAGGGGCCGAGGTTGGTGATGAGGTCGGGCCCGATGGAGAAGGTGTTGGTGAGGGGGGTGGGAGAGGCTGCCGATGAGGGGGAAGGTGAAGGAGGTGACGGTGGCTTGGATGCGGGTCATTTGGGCGCGGAATTTGCGGCCTTAGGAGGGAGTGCCGAAGAGGTTGCCGCCGCTGGATTGGAGGACGCGGAATTTGGTGGCGGGGTTGCCGTGGGTGTAGTTCATTAGGAAGTAGGGGGCGCCGACTTCGTTGTCGGGGGACATGTTTTAGTCGAAGACCTTAGGCACTGGGATGGAGGTCTTCTCCCTGGCCAGCCATGAGCGCTTGTCTTGCCACAGCATCAATTGTCTCTGGAAGCTAAGTGTACTCACCCAAAGAACTTCATACTCGCAATCTCAACCTCCATAGACCGCGGCACCGGAAGCGCTCCGTCCGCAAAATAAGGATCATCCTCTGGGCGCCGAACCCTCGCAACCCAGCTTACACCATCATCGAAGACAAGCCGCCGGACAACGTAGAACTGGCCGAGCGAGGACTTGGCGGCATAGTGGCACGGTGTGCCGTCTCTGAGCTTTGATGCAATCCCTGCGAGGACATCCCACTTGATGATATCGAAGAAGGCCGTGGCCCGGGCATGCCAGGGATCTTTAGGATCGTAGTCGTCTCTCCAACCCAGGCATCGCTGCCGAGGGGAAAGGATGAGGGACTGGACTCCATTGTTGAGAATTTTACGACAAGAAAAGAATATTTAGAGGTTCAGACGGTGAAGGGTGAAGTCTGATGGTAGTCAAACTCTCGATTGGGCAAGCTGGGAAGTTGGGGTATGACCAAGTGTCACCCTCCAGCTGTACGGATATTTAATAGCAAGCTGCTGGCGGGAGAAAGTTTGCTCTATCATCGGGCTACAGTACAGAAAGATTGTCTTAGAAGCCATATAATAGTCACGTTCAAATTTCAACAAACTCGACAGGGCTTTCATCTGATCAACAACAAGCCCACCACCCCGAGATGAGATGAACTCCTCGAGATCTCAGCCTCGTGGACGAGGTGAAGTTCCTGCCAAGCCTCGCTGTCCCGCCCTAACCCTAAACCAGCCTAGCCTCCTGCAACCCCAGATTTCCGGAATCATCCAGATCGGATCACATGACCTCTCAAAAATCCCGAAGCGCCACCCTTGCATTTCCCACCCGTCACGCGCGGCTGTGCAAGGCGGTGGCAGCTGGCAGCTGGCAAGGCAAGTGCCGCCGCCATGCTCGCCCTGCAGGCTGCAGCGGGGCTCCGCTCGCCTCGACCCCAGCAATCTTTCCCCAGCAACCTCGCGCCGCCGCTCTCTCGTCAACGACATCCCTCCGAACCTCCTGCCTCCTTTTCCGCTCCACAGCAGTGTTACAGCGCCTTTGTTATTCACATTTCTTCAAAGCGATTAGTTCTTTATAGGAACCCCGCAATTATTCTTCTATTTCTCCACTTCCCACCTGTCTTCCCTCCCGATCCTGCCGCCGCCCCGCAACCGCGCCCTGCACGCGTCACGCCGCGGCGCCCCGACTTCGCTTCCTCCGACTATCCGGAGCTGGTCCCTCGTTCAAAGCGACACCCCTTACCCAAACCCTACGATACCCGTACCCTACATTCAACAGCGCCGCAACCGAGGCAGCGAAAAGGCCGTAAAAATGAGCATATTCAACCAAAAATCTAAATTCAAGGTCCACACCGAAGTCAAAAAAGTCAAGCAGGCCGTCGCGCCGACCCCACCCAAGCGAAAACCGACCATTTCCGGCACCTACGCCAGCAGCAACAGCGCGACCCTCACGGGCTCGCTCTCCGCGCCCTCGTCCGCGCACGGCACCCCGCGCGCCTCTCCCAACCCCTCCTCCCTCAACCCCGCCGCCCGCCGCCGCCTGCAATCCACATCCTCCCCTGAACCGCGCGCTCGCGCCGCCTCCTCCCCCTCCTCAGCGCCCGCGCGAAAGCGCCGCGCACCGCCGGCTAAGAGTTGGTCCCCGGCGAATGCTAGTCCCGCGCTGAGTGAGAGCGAGGCTGGGTCGGATGATGATGATGGGTGGCGCGAGTTCAACTCGAATAAGAGGCGGCGGAGGGCGTATACCGAGGATCCGGGGAGGAGGCTGAGGCATCCGAAGCTGTGGACGGGGCAGTCGGATGAGGGGGATGGGAAGTTGCCGATTGTGCATGCGGTGGATGTGGCGTCGTTGGAGGATAGGTGCCAGCCGGTGATGGGGCTGGGGAGGGATGAGGTGCGGGTCAGGTTGAGGTATCCGGGGTCGAATTATCTGGAAAGGTAGGTTTTTCTCTGGGGTCTCCGGGGGTTGGTTTGGTGGTGCTGAGTGCTGACGATGGATAGGTACGAGCTTGTATGGGGCAAGGATAAGATCGACGCGGCCGCCGATATCATGAAGATTGTCGAGTTCATCGCCTCGATATACCTCACCGACGCCGAGGCGAAGCCATTCCTCGACCAGAACAACGGCATCTACCGCCGCCTCGAAAAAAGCAAGAACACCAAAGACGGAAACGGGTTCAAGGCAGCCCTGCGGGACTTCAACGACCAACTCATGGCCCTCCAAAAGAAGGGCACCATCGCGAAAAACATCGAAGCCATGGGCGGCGTATCCCGCGAACTGGCCGAGTTCATCATCACGCAGGTGTACGACCGCACCGTGGCGCAGAGCATCGAACTCCTTAGGAAGTATGACAACGGCACCAGCAACGTCTATGGCGAGCTGAACCACATCTTCGTGTCGGACATCTTTGACCGCACCAAGCTGACGTCGGGCATGGTATTTGTCGACCTCGGCTCGGGCGTCGGCAACGTGGCGCTCCAGGCGGCGCTCGAGCGCGGGTGCGAGAGCTGGGGCTGCGAGATGATGGAGCATGCGTGCAACCTCGCCGAGGCGCAGAAGAAGGAGTTCGCCGCGCGGTGTCGCCTGTGGGGGCTGGCGCCGGGTGCGGTGCATCTCGAGCGCGGGGATTTCCGCAAGAACGAGAAGACGCTGGCGGCGCTGAAGAGGGCGGATGTTGTGCTGGTCAATAATCAGGCGTTTACGTCCGAGCTCAACGCCTACCTTGTTCATATGTTCTTGGATCTGAAGATTGGGTGCAAGATCGTGTCGCTTAAGACGTTCGTGCACGATAACAAGATCGCCGAGAACGATGTCGCGTCGTCGATTCTGGAGGTGGAGAATCTGACGTACCCGCCAGGTTATGTTAGTTGGACGGACGCGCCAGGCACGTATTGCATCTCAACAAGGAAGTGATCCCCTGTTGAATGGGTTGGCGATGTTTCTGGATGGTGATTTCCAGGGTAGGTATATGCGGGTTGGGATAGGGGTTTGGGAGACATGTAGGATAAAAACGCAGGGAAGAGACGAGCGAGTACCCCATAGAGCGGTATCTGTCTGTATATGGGTTTCTGTATGGATTTGGGAGGGACAATAGCGGAATCATAGAGGGGTTAGAAGAGAGTTGTATTTACATACCTTTTGTTTATGCAAGATGATACCAGCAGTTTCAGGCTTCAACCTCTGGTCACCACTCTCACTTTGCCCCTGACCCCCCGTGCCTCTTCTTGCTAAACAGCGGCTCATTCGCAAGATTCATCGCCTCAGCCTCCTGCCCGACCCTTTTCATAAACCGCTCCACGAGCTGCTTGTTCTCAGCCTCCTTCTCGGCTCGCCGCTTCTCCACCATGTCCAGCTGCATGTTCAGCACCGCCAGCTCGTCCTGCACGTCGGCCACCAGCTTGTTCTTGACGCGCAGCTCTTCGTCGCGGTCGCGCAGCTTGATGGTTAGGGAGCGTCGCTCCGCGGTCAGGTCCCGGAGGGATTTGGTGTCGGTAGATGTCTTGGCTCGGAGGCGGGTAAGTTCTTCCTCGGCGACCTGAAGGCGCTGTTGGAATTGCCCCTTAGCGCGGAGCACTTCGGCGAGCTCGAGGCGGAGGCGGGCTACAAGGGGGGTGTCGTTGGGGGAGGGTGATTCTGTTGGTGGTGGTGCGGGCGAGGGCTTGGTTGTTTTTGGGGCGGGGACAGGGGCGTGGGACTGGGCCTGGAGAGCGGCCTTCTCGGCTTCAAGGACGGAGACGCGGTCGAGGAGTTGCGAGTCTGGCGGATAGGGGCGCGCGGTCAGCGCTTGAGAGGGTGGAACAGGCCATGGATGGCGGGGTGGGCAACTAACATGCGGCGATAAGCTCCTGATTGACAGGGTGCTCCTTTTCGGCATCGTGGATGCCGGCGAGGTATTCCTGTCGCCAGTCGGGCATGGTGATGTAGTGGCTGCTAACTAGGGAGGTTACTTCGGAAGGGAAAATGTTTAAACGGAAAAAGTTGGAAAACAAACGGCCAAATCCAGGAGTGTCTGTGGTCTTCGGATGGATGATGCAAGCTCCCCGAGCTTATCACTTCTATCAACCCCGCGATCTCCATAATCGACAGGGGTTGATAGTGGAGCACGTTGTTGGAAAGCACCGTGCGAATTTGGGCTTTGCTGCATCTGCCAGGTTCCAAGC
This sequence comes from Amesomyces nigricolor, assembly GCA_004802645.1. Lineage (NCBI taxonomy): Eukaryota > Fungi > Ascomycota > Sordariomycetes > Sordariales > Chaetomiaceae > Amesomyces > Amesomyces nigricolor. Next base: position 1,698,469 of record SRKS01000004.1, read on the forward strand.
TTCATCATTCGGCGGCTTCAGCCATCTCATCCGTCTCATCCACCAAACACACCAACTGAACTCACTTTCCCTAAAAACAGAGCATGGAAATATGACACACGATGGACACCGCCCATCCCACAGCAGGCTGGGAACAGCTAGGTGAACGATTTTACCGCAAGATCCAACTATACACCCAAGTATTCGACCAGGACCTGGACTTGGACAACTTCTTGGTTGCTGGTGCTCCCTATGGAGGCGCCATTGGTGAGTGGATGCCTCTTGCGTCTCACGTCGCCGCAACATACCATCTGACACACGCACAGCTCTGTACCGCGATGAGAACAAGCTGATCGCGTACCAACCCACGAAACCCTCCAAGCCCAGCATCGACATCTACAGCTGCGCCGGGAAGCTCATCCACCGCATCAACTGGGATCAGGGGCCCATCAAGGGACTCGGCTGGTCCGAGGATGAGAAGCTCCTTGTTGTCACCACAGATGGCACCGTGAGGTGCTACTACGACCTGCACGGAGAGTTCACCCAATTCTTCCTGGGCAACGGTGCTGACCACATCGGCGTCAAGTCATGTCGCTTCTACGCCCATGGTCTCGTCGCCTTGCTGAAGAACAACGCCTTGGTATCAGTCTCATCGTACGATGAGCCACGACCGAAACTCCTGGCTCCGCCACCAGAGGGCCAGGTGCACTCCTGGAGCCTCATCCCGCCAGCCTACACCCTCTCGCGGTCCGTCGAGGTCCTCCTGAGCATCAACCAGACCATCCACGTGTCCGATGCCACCGAGTGCGAGGACCGCGCTCTAGATATTGGTCCCTTTACCCACATTGCGGTCTCGCCAAACGGGAGGTTTTCTGCCCTCTACACAGCTACCGGCCAGGCCCATGTTATTTCCAGCGACTTTCAGACCCGCTACAGTGAGCACGACTCGAGGTCCAAGATCCCCCCGAAATATTTTGAGTGGTGCGGCAACGACGCTGTTGTTATTGCCTGGGAGGATGAGGTTCACCTTGTTGGCCCGAGTGGCTCGTTGGCTGAGTTCTTTTACGATAGCGGCCGCGTCCATATCATTCCTGGTGAGTGTTCTGGTCCCGTGGGAGAATTTCAACTGATGTCCTACAGACTGCGATGGAGTGAGGATTATTGCCAATGACACCTGCGACTTCCTCCAGAAAGTGCCAGAAGTCACCGAAGAGGTCTTCCGTCTCGGCGCCGACTCACATGCATCCATCCTCTTGGATGCTGTCGAGCAGCTCGAGATGCAATCACCAAAAGCCGACGACAATATTCAACTAATCAGGCCAAACTTAGTCGAGGCCGTAGATACCTGTGTGAACGCGGCCGGTCAAGAATTCAGCGTCCACTGGCAGAAGCAGCTGCTCAAGGCCGCCTCTTTCGGCAAGTCCGTTCTCGACATATACAACAGCGACGACTTCGTCGACATGTGCGAAACCCTGCGCGTTCTCAATGCTGTCCGCTACTTTGAGATTGGGATGCCTCTGTCCTACGAACAATACCAGCGTCTCTCGCCATCAGGCCTCATCGCCCGTCTCCTGAACCGTCACGAGTACCTCCTAGCTCTCAAAATTGCTGGCTACCTGCGCCTGCCAACAGACAAAATTTACGTCCACTGGGCCTCTGCCAAGGTCAGAGTAGGGTCCGAGGACGACGCCACCATCTGCCGCAAGATCGTCGAGAAACTGTCAGGAAAGCCCGGTATCTCCTTCGAAACTATTGCCCGCGCCGCCTACGACGAAGGAAGGACCCGGGTCGCCACAGAGCTCCTCAACCACGAACCACGCGCCGGCCGCCAGGTGCCCTTACTCCTAAACATGGAAGAAGACGAACTCGCACTCGACAAAGCCATCGAAAGCGGCGACACCGACCTGGTCTACTTCGTCCTACACCAACTCAAGCGCAAACTCCCCCTGGCGGGCTTCTTCCGGGTCATCAACAGCCGGCCCACCGCCACCGCCCTTGTCGAAACCTCAGCCCGGAAAGGCGAGACCGACGAACGCGAGGACACCACGCTGCTCAAGGACCTCTACTACCAAGACGACCGCCGCCTGGAGGGAGCAGGCGTGTTCTTCCGCGAAGCGCTGCGCCAGCCGGAGAGCAGGACAGCGAGTGACAAGCTCGCCCTCGCGGCGAAGCTGCTCCAGGACAACACCAAGGAGCATGCGTTTGAGCTGGGCGCGTTGAAGGAGGCGACCACGCTGTTGCGCATGCAGGAGGCGTTTGATCGGGATTTGACGGATAGTTTTACGGGGTTGTCGGTTAATCAGACGATGTTTAAGTTGATTCGGCTTGGGTATCATGGTAGGGCGAAGAAGATACAGAGTGAATTCAAAGTGCCGGAGAAGGTGGCGTGGTGGATTCGGTGAGCTACCCCTATTTTGAGGTCTGCAGAGAGATGGCTAACCTGGATGAAACAGACTTCAAGCCCTCGTCGCCAAGCGCGACTGGAATGAAATCGAAGAGATCTCTAAGCAACGCAAAAGCCCCATCGGCTGGGAGGTACTCCCCCCCCCCCACCTTCCCCTCCGAATATCCATTAACTCACCCACCCCTAGGCATTCTACAACCAAACCCTCCAAGCCGGCAACGCCCGTCTCGCAGCAACCTTCATCCCCAAGTGCACAGGCCTCGAGCCGGGCCAAACAGTCACTATGTATGAGAAGTGTGGGATGCGTGTCAAGGCGGCTGAGGAGGCTGTCAGGCTCAAGGATGCTGAGGCGTGGAGTAGGTTGTTGGAGGCGGCGGGAAGGGGGACGAGTGAGGGCAGGGAGATTGAGAGGGTTGGGGCTGTTTTTAGGCGGTGATGATCCGAGCTGTTGTATTCCTTTTGGGTTTTGGATGTATGTTGGTAATGGATGTAGGGTGGTGTTGCACGGCGAATGGGAAATCGAGTCACCACACTTGGAAGAAGCATCAATGACTATTCCAATGCCGCTAGGACATAATGCTGAGTTCAAGACCTTGTCATTCATCTTCCATGTCCCTCTGACTGCTCATCTCTCTGAGAATGACGCGGCCATAACGTTCTTGACCCCGGTTTCCTTCATGTTGGCTCCCAAGCTATACTTGAGTAAACAAACAGCGAGCTCTATTGGTACGACGCCCTAGTCCCAAAACATCGCTTTCTGAGACATTCCCGGGTGAACGCCAGAAACCTTTCTAGACCAACAAGTAGGCATACCCCAAGCAAATACGAGCAAGGCACATAGAGGATTCGAAGCAGTGCAAATCAACAGCAACAGCAAACATAACATTAAACAAATGCCCTCCCGGCCCCTCCCTCATACCGACCGAAACCAGCCCAACCAACCTCAACTCCAGCAAATCTGTGTGTGTAGACTGGTATGAGTGTGTGTGTGTGTGCTATGTAATGCGCCACCCCTTCTGCCGCCCTCCCCGACCTCCGGTACAATACTGCTTTACTTGACATAACACCTGAATTCAACATGAGAAAAATACAGCAACGCAATGTCCCGACCGCTAAAATCCCAACCAACCAACCAACCAGCCAGCCATCATTAGCACCCCCCCACTACTACCATCACAACAGGGCAGGCCATACAGATAGACCGACATCCACTGCCAGACATCCACTGCGAGACATCCACTGCCAGCCATGCACTGACAGACATCCACTGACAGACATCCACTATCCGCCACCACACTTTCCCCCCACACAACCTCACCACCCATCCCCCCCAAAAACCAACCTCTCCAACGCCTCCAGCAAGAAAACTGCGCCCTCCTAAAGCACGTCCTCCCTGCCATCATCATCACCAAGATCATCCTCCTCCATCTCCTGCATCCTCCTCCCCCCCGCAGCCTGCACAGCCGCCTCCAAACTCTCCACCGGCACTCCCCCTCCACCACCGCCACCACCCCCATCCCTCCCCACACTCATCCCTCTCCCCACCCCCGTCCCATCAAAAACCCACGGCCCCGCATCATTCCTCGGTGTAATCGGCCCCTCATGCTGATTATGAAGCCCTCCACCAATTGCCATGCCCACGCCCACGCCCACCCCGCCACCATTGGGCGAGGGTGTCCGCCGGCGTTCACCAGCCATGATACGCTGCGCGGCAGTGTTGGGGATGGGGACGGGGTCGGAGACGGTGTGACGGAGGCCGAAGAGGGTGGCTGTTGCTTGGGGGATGATGGTTGTTGTTGGGCCGTCGAATTGCGGAGGCGGGGAGGGGGTTGTTGAGGGGTGTTGTTGGTTGGGGTCGAGCATGGTGACGTCGGGGATTTCACCATGATGGAGAGGGTTTTGTTGGAGGTGTTGTTGTTGTTGTTGTTGTTGTTGGAGTTGGATTTGTTGGGAAGCTTGTTGCTGGACGACCTGTGCTTGGGCGAGGCGGGCGGAGCGGACGGATTCGCGCGACCTGCGGGGGGCAGAGGCGCCGTCGACGGAGGGGAGGTGAAGAGAGGCGCCTTGTTGTTGTTGTTGTTGTTGGGTGGTGGCGGCGCCGGCGGCGTTCTCGTCCGAGTCGAGCTGTTCCCACTCTTCGGGGTCTTCGACTTCTGCTTCGAGGTCGGCGGCGGCGCGGCAGTTAGGGCAGATGAAGATGGGGTAGGACGGGGCGGAGAGAAGAGTGCGGATGCATTTGTAGTGCCACGTGTGCGAGCACGGAGCGACGAAGAGGCATTGGCAGGGCTGGGGAGAGTTAGGCTCTGTTTGTTTCAATGGTTGAAGGGGGGGGGGTTGAGGGCTTACCCCGACGCTGTTCAGACATATTGAGCAGTCTTGGGAGTATGCTCCTGTCGAGCTGTTAGGGTTGCCGGCTACCATGTTCCGTAACCTTTTATGTGTGGCCATGCTAGGGAGTGTCAATATCGTGGCGCTCTTCAACGCCGTTCAAAGAATGAAGCACTTACTTGAAGTTGTTCAGCTTATTCTGCCAACCGCGGTTCAGTTCCAAGCGCATCTTGACACAGCGAAAGATCATCTCTTCGCCTCCCTTAAAGTCTATTCCCAACTGCACAATGTCGCCGTCGTTCACCGGGTACGGCTTGGACTCGGTGCCCGGCGGGCTGAGACGAATGTGGTTGAGGAAGGTGCCTGAGCTGCTCTTCACGTCCTTGATGAACCACTTGCCGTCCTCGTACCAGAACTCGCAATGCCGCCTGCTGACTACCTTGCTCTTAAATCCCACGGGAGCCGCCGAGGGCGAATTTGCGGGAATATTGGGTTGATTGTCCCTCTCCGAGTACCTGCCCACGCGAATAACTTCCCGTCCGGTCGGGAGGGTGCGCGAAACAGGAGCGAACTTGAGCGACGGGCGTGTCGCGCGGGAGTCGTAGAAGGCGCTGAAGCGAATCGAGGGCAACGAGTCACTGCCTCCATCTTGTCTGGCCATGGCGTCGCCGGTAGTAGCGGAGCGCGCGCGTGCCATCTCCTCAGGCGGAGCGGTTCCTGGTGTCTCTCCGGCGCTGTTCGAGGTCGTGAGAAAGGGAAGGGCAGACGACTCGGTCGATCGCCTTCCTGTCGCAGTCCCAGTCGCGGGCAGGGTGTTGGCTCTGCCGGTAGACGAGGAATGGTTCGACAGGCCGAGGGGGTGGGAGAGGGTGGGAACGAGCTGCGAGAGGCGACTCGAACGAGAGGGGTTGTCGAGGCTGTCGGGCGCGGGCGCGACGGGGGGGTCGCTGCGGGCAGTCCCAAACCACGGGTTGTTCGACACGGCCGACGGGGAGGGAATCGGGTTCGCGGGCGATGGGGTCGGGAGCGCAGATGCGTGCTGGGAGGGCGAGGGGGCGTGGGAGTGCTCGCGGGACAGGAGGTGGGTTTGGGTATAATTGCGGAGATAACTCAGGCCGCGCAGTCTGCTGGTTCTCGAGGGCGGTGCCGACGACGCCGGGGTGGCAGTGACGGGCGAAACAACGAGATTTCCGTGGCCCTGTTGGGTGGGCGATGCCACAGGTTGCCCGAACATTGAACGAGGCTGCTGGCTGTGTCACCCGGAACCGGGGGGAGGGTCAAAGGAAAAATCCCAGATCGCCAATCCGCAGTTGGCACCCGGCGGTCGTCGATGCCCTGGCCGAAGAGTGTCTTTTGGCAGCCCGCTCGAGAGAAGGGCGCTCTGATTCGTCGGCGCGATGGTCAGGAGCAGAGAAAGCGCCTGAACTGGAAGGCCTGGAGGTTGCACCAGACAAGCAGCGGCAGGGTGCGTGCCAAGGGAGTCGAGATCCAGTTAGCCCCGGCGGTATGTCCCCGGTAAGCGACAAAATAGGGTCATGAAAGAGCAAGCAGCCCCTGGTGTCTTTCAGGAGACACGGCGTCCGATTGGAATGGCGGTCCTTGTTGTTGTTGGATGTTGGAGTGGCACAGATGGAGAGTTTCCGTCGAGGACAGCGGCGACTTTGTGCCTTTTTCTGTGAGAGGCTGACAGCGAGAGTCCTTGTTCGTTCTTCCTTCAGGTTGCCCAGGGCACCTTAGGGGGTGAGTGTGTTCTTGAAGGAGGAAGCGATGGGATTAGGTTGCAATGGTCGCGTTCAGGTTTGGGATTTGGAGTCAGTAAAAGTCGAGTCAAATTGATAGACTCAGACGGTGACGAGAAACCAAAAATGCCCTGCTCCTGTCATCAAAGACTAATAAATAACGACGCTTGCAGCTTGAGCAGAACAATGTTTGTTGTTGCGCCCTGACCATAATAAGGAGAAGGGATCTGACCAAAACGGAAATTCAATGCAAATGGAAGCGCTTTCGTCATTTGCTCGTCTGTTCGCCGCCGTCGCTGCCCCTGAGGCTTCAGCGCTGTCAGTTGCCCAGCGATGCCCTGTCACTTGACCCTGTCAGTTGGCCCGGCGGCCCTGGCTCGGCCCGCATTGGTCGGTCTCCCTTTCCGGACCCGGCACTGTGCCGGCTTACATAAGGCTGCTTGGCATATTTTCTTATCGACAAGCGACCAATCCTTGGAGAGAGCGCGGCGCAACAACCTGGATTCTGGAACCGTGCATGTGGATTTGGGATTTGGGATTTGGCGGTTGACACTTTTGAGGTTTGACCCTTTCCAAGATCCATCTCTGCGTCAGCATCCCGCACCCCAGCCGGACCGTCGGACCCAGACACAGCCATGCTCAGATCCTGCCGGCCAACGCGGTTACTATCCCGGACTGCTCAGCCATGGGCTCCCCTTAAAACGAGCTCTCCGTCGCTCCCAGCGAGGACCTTTGCCACTGCTGGGAGAGGGATCAGGGTCCAGCCTGTGCCCAAGGCAAGCCATGCCTCTTCTTGTTGACGATAACCCTGGGAAACAGCTGGCTAACAGCCATTGCAGGAGCCGACAGAGCTCGACAAGATCACCACCCTTTCCAATGGCATCCGCGTTGCCTCCGAGGACCTCCCCGATGCCTTCTCAGGAGTCGGCGTCTACATCGATGCTGGGTCGCGGTACGAGAACGAGTCCCTGCGCGGTGCCAGCCACATCATGGACCGCCTAGCCTTCAAGTCGACCGGGTCGCGGTCTGCCGACGACATGCTGGAGACGGTCGAGAAACTCGGCGGGAACATCCAGTGCGCCTCGTCCAGAGAGTCCATGATGTACCAAGCCGCCACCTTCAACTCGGCCATTCCCACCACTGTTGGCCTGTTGGCCGAGACCATTCGCGATCCGAAGCTCACTGACGAGGAGATCAGCCAACAACTTCAGACGGCAGAATATGAGGTCGGAGAGATCTGGTCAAAGCCAGAGCTGATCCTGCCGGAGCTGGTGCACACTGCTGCATTCAAGGACAACACCCTCGGAAACCCGCTGCTGTGCCCGCAGGAGAGGCTAGGACTCATCAACAGGGACACCATCCAGGCCTACAGGAACGCTTTCTACCAGCCAGAGCGGATAGTGGTTGCCTTTGCTGGGGTGGCGCACGAGGAGGCAGTTAGGCTGGCGGAGCAGTACTTCGGGGACATGAAGGCATCACAACCGGCGCTTTCGAGGTCAGGGTCAGAAACGTCCCTCGACTCGATGACCTCGGACTCCACCGACGCCTCCAGCACCTCCTCCTCATCCTCCGCCTCCTCCACCTCCGAATCCTCCGGCCTGCTCTCCAAGATCCCCTTCTTCAAAAACTTCTCCGCCTCCTCCTCCACCCCAGCCCCTATCATCCCCATCACCCCCGAAGACCTGACCCGCCCAGCACACTACACCGGCGGCTTCCTCTCCCTGCCCCCCCAACCACCACCGCTCAACCCCAACCTCCCCACATTCACGCACATCCAGCTCGCCTTCGAGGGCCTCCCCATCTCCTCAGACGACATCTACGCCCTCGCAACGCTTCAAACCCTCCTCGGCGGCGGCGGCTCCTTCTCCGCCGGCGGCCCGGGCAAGGGCATGTACTCGCGCCTGTACACCAACGTCCTCAACCAGCACGGCTGGGTCGAATCCTGCGTCGCCTTCAACCATTCCTACACCGACTCCGGCCTGTTCGGCATCGCCGCCTCGTGCTACCCTGGCCGCACCGCCGCCATGCTGCAGGTCATGTGCCGCGAGCTGCACACGCTCACCGCCGAGGGGGGATACTCGGCGCTGAACCCCATCGAGGTCGCGCGCGCGAAGAACCAGCTGCGCAGCAGCCTGCTGATGAACCTGGAGAGTAGGATGGTGGAGCTGGAGGATCTGGGGAGGCAGGTGCAGGTGCATGGGAAGAAGATCCCGGTAATGGAGATGACGAGGCGGATTAATGCGCTGAAGGTGGAGGATTTAAGGAGGGTGGCGAAGATGGTGGTGGGCGGGATGGTGGAGAATAGGGGGAAGGGAAGCGGTTCGCCGACGGTGGTGTTGCAGGAGGCGACGGCGCAGGGGGTGAAGACGGCGGAGGTCGGGTGGGATCAGATACAGGATTTGGTTTATCAGTGGAAGTTGGGGAAGAGGTGAGTGATGGATGGATGGGGGTGGGTGTAAGAGTAGGGGTGATGTAAATAAATGATGGTGTAATTGTTAGCTTAGACATGATTGAGGATGGTGTATAGACCAACGCTGAACTGAATCCCTTGTCCAGAGCGAGAGGTTTGCTCAGACCAGGTCAGCTCTGTTCTATCTTTCCTCTGGATCAACAGGCCAGCACTAGATTAGACCTTGGATATAGCCCGCCTCAAATGCACAGATTCCACTTCTATAAAGTGGCCCTGGCTGCATGGCATGGGGGAGGGAGAGCCAGGCCTCCTTGCTGAGGTGATGAGTTCAAACCGGCAGGTAACCCTCTTTGGGGGTTTCGTTGCCCGGCGACAGTGTTTCTATCCACGCACAAGCTATGTGGATATACAGAATCGCGCGACAGGGGACGGAGCCGGATGAGCCCTTGCCTTCCCGTCCTATTCTCTCGACCATGTGGATGGTTGGTCTTTAGTTGGTGCTGAATCTCAGAGTATAATACGCATCTTGACGAATGCTGTTACTCAGAGCAGGAGACAAACAATATGTATTGCACGATATGTGTCCGTTCTGTCCTCCGGGCTATCCGGCTTGAGCCGCTATATCATATCTAGGGGTTCTATCCCTCTTCTGTCTGGGTATGCCCCGTTTGTGTACATCGCTGGCTGTAAGCTACTCATAATTATAAGACAAAATCCCATCTCATCCCGAATACCCATCCCAAAGGCCCAAAGAAAACGCCCAAACCATGCCCGCTCGCTCGCTCGACCGCCCGCTAATGGGTCCCAAAAAGCCCAATCCCTCGTCAAGCCAACCCGAAAGGAAACACTTTCCATCCTAAAGCTTCGACCTCACAGCCTCCAACCGATACTTCACATCTTTCAACGCCTTCGTAACTGGCTTCCAATCATCAAACTCCCCCACCAACTCCGCCGTCTCACTACTCAACTCCGTCTTGACAAAATCCTCCTCCAACAGTCCCCGCATAATCCACGGCAAATGATACGGATTCGGGTTCGCCAGCCCCCCTCCCCCTCCCCCACTTCCTCCCCCAGTGTCCCAATGCTTCATCTCCCCCTCCACCACTTTCTTCCCGGGCAGGTCTGCGGTTGCTAGGGTGTGCGTGATGGAGAGATCGTAGACTTGGGGGTCGTCGTAGAGCCGGGAGTGGCCTTCGCCTGAGTAAAGGCTGCCTGCGAGCGGGGTGGAGAGTTCCCGGATGAGGCCGTGGTCGGATATGCCGAGGTTGCGAAGCTTGAGGGCGAAGCCGACTAGGTGGGCGATGCTGTTTGGTCAGGGTTAGTCTGTGAGGTCTGGTAAGAAGGGGGGGGGGGGGGGTGGTGGGAGAGGGGAGAGGAGAAAAGGAGGGGACTGACAAGTTGGGGGCGTGAATTCGGCCATCGATGAAGACGGCGCGGAAGATGTAGGGGTGGTGGAGCGGAGCGTAAATGGCGGACTGAAGGAGGTTTTGTTAGTATTCTACTTTTGTGCAAGGGATGCAGTTACTAAGGAAGAGGGTGGTGTACCTCAAGTGGTACGAGCTGGTCGTCGATGCTCCCGACATATGTAATGCGCGCGCCGTGAGCCAGGACTACTTTCACAGATGCCTCCAACCTCTGGGACACTTCACTCTTGGGGTCCGCAAACTCCCACAGTTCGGCAGCTGTGCCCATGAGAATGCCCAGGTTGGAGCGGTAGTCAGGGAAAGGACCAAGCGAGACACCAGCTGTTCGCTATATCAGTTCAGTATCCCCGCGGAGTCCTGAAAAACGCAACTCACCCATAGCACACACCCCCACCTTCGCCGTCGTCACTATCCCCAGCTCAATCAGCTTCGCCAGCAACATGATGCTGACCGGCACACCCTGCGAGTGGCACGCGATCATGATCAAATCTGCATTGCGGATCTCCTCGATCCAGTTCAGCAGGAGCTTCCACAGGTTCTCGACGCGTTCGCCAATCTTCCCCTCTCCCTCCAAAGCCACCTTCTCAATCTCGCAGTCCTCACACCCATGGCTGTCTGCCCATCTTCGAATGGCTTCGGCACAGTGGTTGGCGAATTTTATGGATGTGCCTGTAGGTTGTCCAATCATTGGGCGGAGATAGGTTGCCGGAAAGAGGCCGTGGACGCCGATTGCGATGGCTTTCTTGATCTTAGGTGGTTCTTTCGTCAAGTAGACGTGCTTTGCTGAGGGCTGTTGAGTCCGAAGCAGTAGTTGGGCAATCTGTTTGAGGATGGACGGGTTGTCTTTCAGCTTGTACGTGCTGTTGAAGCACGGGAGGAGGATGTTTGGCGGCAGCGCCTTGGTGGTAGTCGGTGTTTTAGCAATCGACTTCGTTGGGGTCTCGGTCTTTGGCGTACTCGGACGAACAGGCATCGCATCCTCAACTTCCATCGATTTGGGACGGGCCCGCTTGCTCTTGGTTGAGGATTCTCGCGAAGGGGTTGCGGCAGCCTTGGCCGGCTCATCCTTCTGGTCGGGCCTCAATGGGGGCTCCTTTGGTGGCTGCCCCACGTATTCCATTGAGTTGGCTCTTTGCGGGTGCCGTTCGGAGCGCTCGCCCATAACTGCAATTTCACCTTCCTCGGTTTGCTCAGTGTGTTTCTTTTTGGCTGCTGCCCCTGTATCGCGCGACCAAAAAGCCCACGTAGAGCCAGCCTTCGGTTGCGGTGTTGGCGGCTCAGGGGTTGCCTCGACCGCCGGCGCGTCCTGCATTACCACATCTTCAGCCTCTTTTGCTGGCTCAGAAGGTGCCTCGGGCTCAGCTGGCTCGGTCAGGGAGGGCACAGGAGCACTTCTGCCTGACCAAGACCAGAGCCAAGAAGTCATAGAAGGGGCATCTGCCTTGTCCTCCGCCGGCGCTTGGTGAGGGGTCTTGGTGACCTCAGCGGTGTCTTGTGCGGGGTGTACCTCCTTTCCTGGATCCGCAGGGTTCTCTTCTGTAGTGTTTAGTTCGGCGGCTATTGGTTCTGTTGACTCCTGGGCGGCGGGCTCTGCATCAGGGGTAGCTGCTGCGGGGTCGGCCCTCGTGAGCCAGGCATACCAACCCTGAGCTAGTCTCTCGGGTGCTGGTTGAGCGGGTGCTTGTTGACCTGTTTGTGTATCCGCAGGCTGATTCAATGGAGGTGTGGTTACCGCCTCCTCCTGAGCAGCGCCGGGCATTTCTGTATCAACATCCTTAGGTTTTGTGTTGTTCTTGGATGCACTCTTGTCGTTCGGTTTCCCAATGTCTTCGGCTACCGGGGAAGCTGGATTCGGGTCTTGGGCGCTCTGGCTCGGTTCATCTTCTTGGATCTTGGGTAACACGGCGGGGCTCGGTGATTCTTGGCTGATGCTCGCAGTGTCTGTAGGTTTCTTGGGCTCGAATCGGCTAAAATCGGCGGTCCCCTTCGGCTTCGACGTGCCTCCTAGTATAGTTTCTCGTGCTACCTGTGTCGAGGCTGCTGATTTGGACACTCGAGGCCATGATCCGTACCAACTCTTGGTCTTGTGGACCTATGTCAAGCCAGTCAGCAACTGATCGCCCGGTATCCGGGCAGTACTGGGTGGACATGCCTGCTTTGAGCTCTGCTCAGTGGGAGCTGTACTCTTGCCATTGCCCTCGTTTGAGGGTTGTTGAGGGGCGCCTTGATCTGCGACGGATGGGGCAGCAGCCGGGGACTTGGACGACTTGTACGAAGATTGCGACGGCATGGCTGAGGAGGGTGTCGGGGTGCTCGATTCGGCGGCAGGGTTGGGTTTCGCCCTTTTACGGGAACCCATGGCGCAGATCGAGCTCGCGGCGGGAACGGGCGGGTTGGCTGAAGATGAGGGTCGAAAGATCGCGTTGAAAGGGAGATTCTTGTCTGTTGTCTGTTATGTTGTTGCCTTACCTATCGTGAGTTGTCGGTATGCGTGGCTGTCTCTCAAGTCCCGGTTGGCTGCCCTGGGCTGGCTGGCCCGAGGCTGTACGTCATCCGCGCAGTTGGCGTACCAGGGACCTCTGTCTCCAGGAGTCAAGCAACGGTCAATCGAAGCCAACCGTTTGTCTTGAAAGTCATTAATTTGAAAAGTGCTAAAATTAAAATTAGTTTTTGACTATCCACAGAATTACAACTTCATAATCTTAAGAGAGTCCTGTGTTGAGGTAGGAAGACGGTCCTCCTTCTTTGTCCCTGGGACTTGAGCTTGTGAACAACAACGCTGATCGACACAGGCGCCCTGTCGTTCAGCTGGGCGACCCCTGAGCCGAAGTGCGGAGCTCTTGGCTCGGCAGTCTTGGCAGAGCCCGACTATCGGATGCCCCACCTTCTGTCTGCTTCACCGCCTTTGTTATCGTTATCGTTTGTGCCGAGACTGGGACCCGCCAGAAATTTTTGTGGTGGGAGCTCTGGAGTGCCATTTGAGAAGGCGCTTTTGGAGACTGTTGCGCAGAGGAGGCAGCTTTCGACGATTGCTCCCCATTGCTGCACAACACGCAGCCACAACCACAAAAAATGGGTGCTCTTAAACGCAAAGAGGGCCCGAGTGGCACCTCTGCTTCCAAATCAGCCAAACCCACAACCGATGCCAGACCCTCGAAGCGCGCAAAGTCTAGTGAAACGACAAAAGGCGACGGCAAGAAGGGCGAGAAGCAGCCCAAGTCACCCGCGAAGCCCGCCCCTACCACCATTGTCTCGAAGCTGAAGGAGGAGGAGCCTTTGTTCCCTCGCGGCGGTGGCAGCGTCCTGACGCCCCTCGAGCAAAAGCAGATCTCGATCCAGGCCAAGAAGGATGTCCTGTTCGAGGAGGAGAAGAGCGCGGGGAAGAAGGGGGGAGACAAGGCCCCCTCCAGGAAAAAGAAGCGCAAGTCGCGCGCTGATGAGACCGAGACAAAGGTCAAGGACGAGGATGCTGTCAAGGTCGAAAGTCTGAACTTCAAGGTAGGAACACTGTTAAGGGGGCTGAGGTACGCCTTGCTAACTCCATGCAGCGCCTTGTCCAGGGCTCGCTGGTTCTCGGAACCGTCTGCGCCATCAACCCCCTCGGCCTCGTCATTGCGCTTCCGAACAACCTCATTGGCCATGTTCCCATCACCGCCATCTCCGAGATTCTTACACAAAAGCTGCAGGCGAGCGCAGAGAAGGAGGAAGAGGAGGACTCGGACGACGAGGACTCCGGCGACGTCGATCTCAAGTCCCTGTTCCAAATTGGCCAGTATGTGCGCGCCTACGTTACATCAACATTAGACGAGTCAACGCCTGGCAAGTCAAAACGCCATATCGGACTGTCTCTCGAACCGGCCCATGCCAACACCGGCATGTCAGAGCAGGATATTGTTGAAAATGCCACGGTTATGGCCTCGATTGCCAGCGTCGAGGACCACGGTTTCGTCATGGACATCAGCATTTCCGAGTCCAATCTGAAGGGTTTCCTGCCGCGCAAGCAGCTCGACAATAGCCTCCCGGAGGAAAGTCTCCAGCCAGGATCAGTCCTGCTCTGCATTGTGACAGGCAAGGCTGGGGGCAAGGTCGCTCAGCTCTCTACGATCTCGGACCGTCTTGGTGACGCCAAGAACACACCCTCTCAGGCCACCACCATCGGCTCGTTCCTCCCCGGCACCGCGGCCGACGTTCTGGTTTCCGAGGTGTCTCAGCACGGTCTTGTTGGCAAGGTCATGGGTGCCTTGGATGTGACCGCGGATCTCATCCATTCTGGTGTCGGTCCTGACGGTGTCGACCTGGTTGAGAAGTACAAGGTTGGTTCGCGTCTCAAGGCGCGGATTATCTGCAACTTCCCCACCGCGAAGGATCCCAAGCTGGGTATCTCTGTTCTGTCTCACGTGCTGTCTCTGAAGCCCAAGACGACGGGCGAGAGCGGCGCGGAGCCCACCCAGGTGCTGGCCCACTCGGCCATTGTCGACAAGTGCACAGTCAAGGGCGTCGAGCCTGGAATTGGCCTGTACGTTGACGTCGGTGTTGAGGGCGTGACTGGCTTCGTTCACATTTCCAAGGTCAAGGACGGCAAGGTGGATTCTCTCTTCGAAAGCAGCGGTCCTTACAAGGTTGGAACCGTCCACCCTGGTCGCGTGGTTGGCTACAACCCCTTCGACGGCATGTTCCTCATCTCGTTTGAGAAGCAGGTACTTGACCAGCCCTTCTTGAGGATTGAGGACATTCCTATCGGCGCTGTGGTCCCTGGTGTGGTCGAGAAGCTCGTCATCAACCAGGACGGTCTTGGGGGTCTCATCGTCAAGATCGCCGAGGGCATCTCTGGCCTTGTCCCCGAGATGCATCTTGCCGACGTCCACCTGCAGCACCCCGAGAAGAAATTCAGGGAAGGGATGAAGGTGAAGACTCGGGTCCTCTCCACGAACCCCGCCATGCACAAGGTGCGCCTGACGCTGAAGAAGACGCTCGTCAACTCGGACGCGGTTCCTGTCAAGTCGTATGACGAATTGGCTGTCGGGCTGCAGGCGTTCGGCACGATTGTCAGCATCCTGCAGCACGGCGCTATTGTTCAGTTCTACGGCCGCCTGCGTGGTTTCCTCCCCGTCTCCGAGATGAGCGAGGCCTACATCCGCGATCCCAAGGAGCACTTCCGCGTCGGCCAGACTGTCAGCATCTACGTTATCAGCTTTGATCCTGAGGCTAGCAGACTCATTGTCTCCTGCAAAGACCCCTCTGCCTTTGGTCTTGAGAAGCAGCTCGCGCTGAAGAAGCTCCAGGTCGGCGACCTGGTTTCCGCCAAGGTCACGCAAAAGACCGACGACGACATCTTTGTCGAGTTGGCCGACAGCTCGCTGAAAGCAATTCTCCCCGTTTCTCACCTTACCGACAAGTCGGTCAGCAAGACGCAGTCTGCTCTCAAGAAGATCCACGTCAACCAGACGCTTTCCGACCTGGTAATCCTTGAGAAGAACGAGGGCCGCCGGTCCATCAGTCTTTCTTATAAGCCCAGCTTGGTTCAGGCTAGCAAGGAGAAGAAGCTTCTTGTCAGCGTTGATGACGCCCGGCTTGGGGACAAGGTTCACGGCTTCATCCGGAACATCACCGCCACGGCTGCGTTCGTGCAGTTCGCGGGCCAGCTGACTGCTCTCCTGCCCAAGTCGCTGATGTCCGCCGACATGAAGGACAAGCCCAGCTTTGGCATGTACAAGTCTCAGTCCATCACCGTCAAGATTACCTCTATCGACAAGGATCTTGGCCGCCTGGTGGTCGCTATTCCTTCGACCGGCGATGAGGAGGTGAAGAAGTCGGCCAAGACCACCGAGAAGGCGGTCAACGCCCTGGACGACTCGATCACTTCCGTTGACGACCTCGCTATCGGCAAGCTGACCAAGGCCAGAGTGAAGTCGGCCAAGGAGACGCAGCTTAACGTCCAGATTGCCGACAACATCCAGGGTCGCATTGACGTCTCGCAGCTCTTCGACAAGTTCGAGGACATCCCCGACGCCAAGCGGCCCCTGAAGCGGTTCAAGACAGACGACGTCGTCGATGTCCGCGTTCTCGGCATCCACGACGCCCGCAACCACCGCTTCCTCCCTGTTACTCACCGCTCCAGCCACTCCGTCCTTGAGTTGACGGCGAAGCCCAGCGACATCAAGGCGGACGCCCTCCCTGAGTCGCTCTCGCTCGAGAAGATCGAGGTTGGCGCCACTTACCCCGCCTTTGTCAATAATGTCGCCTCCAACCACCTGTGGGTGAACCTGTCGCCCAACGTGCGTGGCCGGATCAGCGCCATGGACGCGTCGGACGACCTTTCCAAGCTGGCGAATCTGGAGAAGAGCTTCCCTGTTGGCTGTGCGCTCCAGGTGCGCGTCCTGTCCGTGAACGCGGAGAAGGGGAGAGTCGATCTTACGGCTCGCACTGGCGCCGCTCAGGAGCTTCCTTGGGATAGCATCCAGCAGGGTATGGTTCTTCCTGCCAAGGTTACCAAGGTCAACGACCGTCAAGTCATGGTCAAGCTTAGCGAGCTTGTCTCGGGCCCGGTGCACCAGGTCGATCTTGCCGACGACTACGACGAGGCGAACCCCCTGTCTCACTCGAAGAATGAGATTGTGCGGGTTGCCATTGTCGAGGTTGACAAGAGCAACAAGAGACTGAGGTTGTCAATGCGTCCTTCAAGGGTGCTCAACTCTTCCCTCCCTGTCAAGGATAAGGAAGTCACCAAAAGCACCAAGATCGAGGTCGGCGACATCATCCGTGGCTTCGTCAAGAACGTCTCCGACAAGGGTCTTTTCGTCTTGCTCGGCGGCAACGTCGTTGCCCTGGTCAAGATCAAGAATCTCTCCGATTCCTACCTCAAGGACTGGAAGGAGCACTTCCAGGTCGACCAGGTCGTCAAGGGTCGCATCATCTCCATCGACGACCGCGGCCTGGAGATGAGCTTGAAGCCTTCGGTGGTTGACAAGAACTATGTTCCTCTTAAGACCATCGCCGACCTCAACGAGGGCCAGACCGTGACCGGCAGGGTGCGCAAGGTGGAGGATTTTGGCGCTTTCATCGACATTGATGGCTCCCAGAACCTCTCCGGCCTATGCCACCGCAGCGAGATGGCCGACAGGGCGGTCAAGGACGCCCGGACGCTGTACAACGAGGGCGACCGTGTCAAGGCCAAGCTTCTGAAGGTGGATGTGGAGAAGAAGCGGATCAACCTTGGCTTGAAGCCGTCGTACTTCAAGGATGGCGAGGCGGATGACATGGACATTGACAGCGAGGATGAGGACGCCGGCGCGGCGTTGGATACTGAGGAGAGCGACGACGAGAAGATGAGTGACGTCGGCGGCGCCCTTGTCATTGGTGGCTCCGACGACGAAGATGAGGACGAGGAGGACGAGGATGCCAGCGATGTCGAGATGGGCGATGCGGCAGATGAGGGCCTCGCTGGCCTTGACGCTGGTGGCTTCGACTGGACTGCTGACGCTCTCGACGCGGACGAGACTGCGAACAGCGCCGCTGACGAGCCGGTTAAGAAGTCCAAGAAGAGGCGTGAGCACCAGGCGATTGTCGACAAGACCGCCGAGCTCGACATCAACGGGCCGCAAACATCCAGCGACTACGAGCGTCTCCTTCTCGGCCAGCCGGATTCGTCCCAGCTCTGGATCGCCTACATGGCCTCGCAGATGCAGGTCAACGACCTCGGCAGCGCGAGGCAGGTCGCCGAGCGCGCCATCAAGTCGATCAATATCAAGGAGGAGACCGAGAAGCTCAACGTGTGGATCGCCTACCTCAACTTGGAGGTCGCCTATGGCACCGAGGAGACGGTCGAGGAGGTCTTCAAGCGGGCGTGCACCTACAACGACGACCAAGAGGTCCACGAGCGCCTGGCCAGCATCTACATCCAGTCGGGCAAGCACAGGGTACGTCCCCCCCCCCTTCCCCCCCCCAAATTAACACCCTACTAACCCCCATCCCAGGAAGCCGACGACCTCTTCACCAAAATCCTCAAAAAGCACGGCGCGCGCTCGGCGCAAGTCTGGATCAACTACGCGCACTTCCTGCACGCGACCCTCAACCAGCCGGACCGTGCGCGGGCGCTCCTCAAGCGCGCCACGCAGGTCCTCACGTCCTCCAACCCATCTTCCCCCTCCTCTCAGATCGCGCTCTCCCTCCTCCCCAAGTTTGCGGCGCTCGAGTTCCGCTCGCCCAACGGCGACCGCGAGCAAGGGAGGACCTTATTTGAGAGCCTGCTGGCGACGTATCCGAAGAAGTTTGATTTGTGGAATCAGTTGGTGGATTTGGAGATGACTGGGGGTGGTGATGGGGAGGGGGAGGAGACGGCGGTGGTGAGGGATCTGTTTGAGAGGGGGAGTAAGGTGAAGGGGCTGAAGCCGAGGCAGGCGAAGGGGTGGTTTAAGAGGTGGGCGGAGTGGGAGGAGGCGAAGGGGGATAAGAAGGGGAGGGAGAGGGTGTCGGCGAAGGCGAAGGAGTGGATGCGGTTGAGGGGGGCGGGGAAGGAGGAGAAGGGGGAGGAGGAGGATGATGAGTGAAGTTGGAAGTGACTGTGGCTGAAGCAAGCCTTTCTTTTGTTTGTGTTGATGTTGCTTGCCGTGTATAGTTTTGGTGCCACATTTGATATCCGAATCGATAGATCGGTTGGGTTGGTTTATCTGGTTGTCTCCTTCTCGAGTGATGGTGGTGTTCTCTGGAGCCCTGCCACTTCAACTACACATCACTTTTTATCTTCCCCCTTTGGGGTGGTTTGTTTACCTTGTCTCAGCCGGTCAAGGGCAACGATGTCTCCTCCAGGGGCGGATCTCAAACGGGATTAAACATGCCACTAATATGACAAAACGACGAGGATCACACACAACGCTTCTTCTTGTGCCGAGACAGAGAGAGAGAGCTTAGAACATCAACCCCGAAAGCGAGTTCACCTACAGTACTGTGTAAGAGCGGGCTGATGGAGATGGCTCACGGCCAACAGAACTACTGTGTCCAGCAATGCATCATTCCACGCTCCATATCCATTCCGTCTATCACTCTGACCACTCCAGCTTCTAGAAGAACCCAAGAACACCCACCCCACAGGATCGCCGGATGAAATCGTCCGGGCGGTACGAGGTCTTCAATGAACTCCTTCAGAGTCATCGACCTTCCATCTGTGCACAGCAAACTGCCGATCCAGAATCTTCTGTTTTCCACTTGCCTTCTCTGGCCTCGACCAGCCTCTCCAGCCTCCCAGCGCAGCCCAAAACGGGAGGTTGCTCGCCATGCCGAGGCTTCATACGGAGTACCGAACGGCGGTTGGCGAGGTGGCGGCGGTGAGGGTTTATCGGAATTTGTGGATTCTTCTCGGGGTTGCAAGGAGTGAGGTGGATATTTTCGGCAGTCAACAAATGGAAGGTGCGCAAATTTTCTCGAAGGTTGCCTTCATGGGTGTTTCTTGCATGGGTCAATGAAATGTGGAGTTTTGTTGGTTGGGTGGTGGTGGGGAAGGGGAGGTGAAGGGTTTCACCGAGGGAGGGACGGGAGTTGATGAGGGCTGAGATGGGATTGGATTATGGGATTTGGGGGGTTGGAGATTTGGAAAAGAAGAATTGACTATTTTGTGAGGGTAGAGGGCTTCGAAAGAAGGGAGATGATGATTTTCAGAGTTGGAAAGAAGCAGTAGCCAAAGAGATGTACCAGAGCTGCAGAGGCAAGAGGAGAGAGACCGAGACACAAAAGTGAAACACCAATGGATTCCGCTTCCGAGATGTTGAGGCTGGCCTCTCCACAACAAGCCCGTGCCAAGGCGGGCCGGACCTTTGGTCGGTATCAGGTTTCGGTGTGGAATACGGGAGGCCAGATGCGCGGAAACATTCCAGCAAATTTAGAGAAGTGGAATCGGGTGGGTTGGTTGTTCGGTGAGCGGTGAGTTCGGATCGAGTTGTCTGTTGTTGACTCTGCGAGCTCCCATTTGCTGATACCCGAGGTGACACAGGTGAGATGGGAGCGTTGGTGAGCTGTGTTACTTCAGATGGAGGAGTTGGCTCAATCAGATCATGCAGCTCAGTCTTTTCTGCAGGAATATGTTTAAGGACACAAGATGCTGTCTGTAGGTTCGAGTGTTCTTGCTCAAGCTATGAGCCATCGCAGCTCTCTTGTGGGAGGCTTGAATTGTTAAAAAAGTGCACTTGTAGTCTGGAACATCGGATGTGCAACTGGTCCCTGATCAGCAAGGCACTGTTCCTCCACGGGCTCTGGTTTTCCCTTTTGCGCACCGGGAGTAGGGCTGGTGCTGGTGACCACAGTATTGGCGGCAAGTAAGTTGATTTTGAAGCATGATCGTTTCGTCACACTTGCCATCCAAAGCAGACATGTGAGTGGGCATCATTCCGTCATGGTTGGATGGATTCAGCTTGCACCGGGCAGACGGGCACCACATCGCACAGTATTCTAGACCTGCTGACAGAGCCTGCCTGTGTGTCCTCTTTATTCCTTTATTCCCGTAACCTTCCCTCCTCTGACGGTTTGGACCTACCTTGTCACCCTTCATCTTCAAAAACAGCCTCCTCAGAATTCTTTTGGACAAATGCTTCTGGAAGACCAGACGCCAAGCCCCCCATGATAAAAAGAGTGGGACAGTCCATTGCATGAAGTCAAGCCCCAACCACTCCACCGCTGGCTCGTGGCGGTGACGACAACGACACAATTGCCGGCGACTTGGAAGTCTTATCGTTATCACCCGGGAGCGTCCGCCGTGCCTTATCTTGTGTGGCGTCTATCCCATCCTGGCCGAATGTAAGAGGCTGCGACCGACCATCCCAACTCATCACAGAACGGCCGAGTCTCGACCAGGAAGCTCGTCAACGGCCTCAACTCGGAGACGAGGGCTTTCCGCGCGTGCATTTTCGGGGTCCTCAACGGAACCAGGGTGGACCCTTGGGCTCTTGATTTTACGTACTGGATTGTCCAGGGCACGCGACGTTCCCTGCGACACAGAAACCCCCGTGTTGTGACTGGTTCCAGTGTCAGCCAGTTCCCCTGCTGTGTGCGGGCGAACGCAAGCCCTGGGGAACCGGTCTTTCCGGTCACAGCCCGCCGTGCAGTGGCACGCGTGGGATCTGCATTGCCCAGGCTGAGCCAGGCTCGCTGCGTCAGGGTGTTATTTATGCCAGGGTGCCCAGCGTGGCTGGCCAGCTGGACAACATGTTGACCGCACGATCTTATCTCTCCTCGAGACTCGTCAACCTGAGTCCCCCAGCAGCCGAACCCGACGCACCACCGCGCCCTCCCCCTCACTTCATCCCGCCTTATCCCTCTCTGACAGACTCGAAAGGAAATGAAGAGCGTTTTGCTGTCGCCTCGGGAATCAGCGTCACCAACGACAGCAGTGTCACCATGTCCACAACACTGCAGCAGCGCGGCCCTCTGGGGTTCAACACCACCACCGCACGACTGACGGCCCCTTCGACTCCTGTCCAAATTCCGGCAAGATCCAAATCTAGAGACACGGCGCACCCTCAGAAACAACACCGCGGCCATGGCGACCGGAGGGCCACCTCGATGTCTCGCCGTCCACGTGACGTGCACTCCCGCGATGCCATCCCGCCCTCAGTGGCAGCCCTGCTGGCTGTCACCAGCATCCCTCCGCCCAAGGCGGCTCGGAGCATGCGGCAAACAAAGACGGAAAAGAGGATGACAGTCGAGTCGATTATCGAAAGGGCACAGGAGTCTGAGAAACAACTTAGCCTGAAACTGAGCAAAGGCCCCATGGACATCCTCATGACCGCCCCCGAGGACCTTGAGATCGACGATGTCTCTGTCTGCGACAGTGTTCCGGAATCTGTAACGTCAACACAAACAGTCCCGATGGAGTCTATGCCATCTCTGAGCAACTCGTTCTCTACCGACACATCGTTCGAGTCGCCGCAGACACCCCCAAGGCGCCGAAAGCTTCAGCCAACTCGGCGCTCTCTGGAGCCTGTCTCTTCGCCGCCTGGAGAGCCGGAAATCCACCCGTTGTCTTCTCCCGTCATTGCAGTCGAGGATTTGGATTTCAGCGTCTTCGGGGACAAGGAAGAACAATCGGGCAAGAAGACGTCGCCTTTCAAGCCGTTCAAGACGGCATTCAAATCGAACTTGACGGCCTCGCTGCGGGCTCTGCGCCAGGCCGCCCGTTCTTTCTCCAACTTGAACTTCTCATCGATCCCACCCGAGGATTTTCTCACGAGGTCCCTCTTGACCATCGACCCCCAGGTTCCCTACACGGACGAGCGTCGTCCGCCCCCGCTCGAGGAGGAACCAACCGCTGCCCTGCGGCGCTATCTAAACCCGACCAGCCTTGGAAAGCCTCAGAGCGTCGGTTCTGGACCTGCTCTCCGCACATTCACGGCATCTATCCAGCTGCAGACCTACAAGGTCCACCGAGCAAGAGGCGCAGCCTCTACCACGCGCGGCCGTTCGCCGTATCCCTCGGTCGGGCCAGGCTCACAAGCTTCGCAACCGCAACCCAAGCCGGTGGTCGAGTACCCCATGCCCGGCCCTCGCCAGCGCGAGGCACGCGAAAACCCGGATTTCATCCGCATCGCCGTTATGGAGATGGCCATGCGAAAGCGCGGCAAGCTAGACGATCAACGGCCAGGCAGGGCTCGCTATGCGCTCCCGCCCAGGAAACCCAGCACGAAGCCGTACGAAATCAGCCCTGACGGCGTCCCTGCCAGATGGGTTGGAGCGAGCGCCTACCCCGAACAAGCCTGATCGCCCGCCTAAACCACCATCATCATCACTCAACGACTGGTACAACACAACCCCTCGCCACATGCGATCATCCCATCATGCGACTCTAGCGACCCGAACAACAACACCCAACCATCGCAAACGGAACCGCTCCCATCACTGCCCGACCCGCCCAACGTCGTCATCGAACCGAACCGGCGCGTCTTGGCAAGCACACGCTGCTGCGACCCCGGCGTCCCAATTGGGAAGGCCGCCAACACGAGACGTGGGATGTGCGATTGTGCACCACTGCCTCCTGCCTCTCTGTCGACAGCGTCGTTTGGGCCGGCTCGGGGACACTCGGGTCCTCTTCCCCCCAACCTTAACGTTACCTTCCGTATTATCAGCCATTTCTCTTCCCCAGTTTCGGGCCTCTCCGACCCCCGACCACCGATCACCAGTCGGCCACGTCTCCGGACCCTGACCCACACGACAACTGACAAAAATGTGGGGGTCTGCCCCTACCGAGGACGACTCCGATGGCCTTCTCTCGCAGCAGAACCCTTCCCCGACAATCCGATTTTTCCTTATTCCCGCCCGCCTCCGGCGGCAACTCAAAACCGCGAACCGAATCGAACCCCTGGCAGGACCCTTCACATTCCCCGCGTTTCACAAACTTTTTTTCTTCTTTTCGCTTTCGGCCTAATTTTCTGCACTCTACGAAATTTAATCGGCTCCACTGTCATGAAGTTGGGACAACAAACTTCCACATGGACCGGTCCTGCATTGCAATTTTTTTTTCGGCTCTTCCTTTCAACCTGGGGCTGGGGTTGATGAGGGGGAGCGGGGGTGCTGCATTTTTCATCTTACATTTTTAGCGGTGGTGGTGGTGTTGACTTTTTTTTTGCATGAGAGCATTGAGGGGTGGGGGGGCAGTATCGCATTTTACATAACCATCAGCCATTTCCGGGGAAGTCATTGTTTTTCTGTTTTTGGATTAGGAGCAACGGTCAACGGATGGACAGCACATTGGAGCGTTTCAAGCTAAACAAGCGGGGTTTGCGGTTACTCAGGGAACATTATCATTATTAGCAGGAGGATGCGGCGACGCATTACATTGCCGGAAAGATTTCACGGAGTATATGGGTGGTTGGGATTTGTCTTTTGAGGGGAGATGTTGGATACCCCCATAGCGAGTAGCAAAGTGCTTTAATTTTAGGTAGAAGGAGCAAAGAGTATTTGAGACTATCCTAAAAGTGTTTACTGGTAAAGGGTGGGTTGCTGGTGTGGGTGACAATGTTGGGTTGGGTGTGAGCCAGATCTTGATCATGGGCGATACTGGTTGCCCTCCTTCCTGGCTGTTTGGACTTGAAGAGGCTGTCACACAATGCAGGTACGGCACTAATAGAGGACAGCAACATCGGTATGTACATCGGTACAGGAACACACACACACGTCTGTCTCACGTGGTTAAACATTCGGTTGGCATCCATCCACACCTCTTTTATGTCCAGTTCCAGAGCCTTGGGTCATGCACAGGCCGTGCTGTGCTGTGGTGCCTGTTGTGGCTGAGTCGTGAGTACCTAAGAAGAGGGTGTCACGAGGACCGGAATTGCGACTTAGTAACAACACACCAGAACCTTCCGAGAAAAACAAGGGAGACGATTCCACTCTGACAGACAACAATAAAAGAGTCTGACACTCGTATCTCCCAATTTTCAAACATTGAAGGGGTAGGAAGCCCCCTCCCTCGCTCGGGGGCAGCATGAGGACCTCAAAACTCCTCTCCCTTAAATAGGTACCTCAAGTCTTACCCCCATCGTCTTCCCCTCTTGTGACTATCTGCTGAGCAGAGATGCTTCCACTGTAACACGGTAGTGCCCTCTCTGGTTGAGCCTTGGGTGAAAGGGACGGGAAACTCGGAGGAGGGAGGCCCCGGGCACAGATACTCTCAAAAGAAAAGAGGTATGCAATCCAGGAGGGTTAAGACGGGAGGCTTGATGAGGTCAACAAGTGAGTTGTGCATGATGTAGACGGGGTTAGGCTCAGATCTGGCTTGTGGTGGGTCATGGGATGGGACTTGACTGAGGAGACCGATGAACTTCGTCTTGAAGATTGGCAGTTGGTAATTTTGATAGACTTCATCGGCGGCCGTCGCCGAGACAAAGCTCGTCCAACACGCAACACCTGAATTGGTTATCTCTCTCTACCCTGTTGTACAAGCGGTTCTGATATACCTCCAATACTTTGGAGCCAAAGACAACAACGACAGGGCAGGACGGAAACCCATCGGTGCAGAAAGTATAAAAAACAAAACGTCCAAGATTGAGGGAATCAGCGTCAAACATATAGAAGTCAACCTCATTTCAACCCCAAAACGGAGACGAATGATTCGATGGCATTGTAAGGCAGCTCTCTGAGAAGCTCTGTCTTAAGCCTCGTCCATCAAGTTCTCCACCTCTCTTCTCCTGGCGCAATTTGATTCAGACGCCTTGTGCACTAGATCTGCGCTGTGCGTAAAAATAGTCTCGGGGGTACCTGGAGTGGTTGGAGGCAGGATGTTGATGGGCATGGTCAGAGAGACCATGACATTTCAGCTCCAGTGGTCTGTTTTACGTGCCATGACAATAGGATGGAACATGGATGTTGAAGTCATACCTGGCCCCTTTGGTTAAAGGATGAGGTATTGAAGGGGAGATCTTAAGAGCGATGGCCCTTGAA
The DNA here is from genome assembly GCA_004802645.1 of Amesomyces nigricolor. NCBI lineage: Eukaryota > Fungi > Ascomycota > Sordariomycetes > Sordariales > Chaetomiaceae > Amesomyces > Amesomyces nigricolor. The sequence continues at coordinate 1,724,173 of SRKS01000004.1, forward strand.
GCCCTACTCCCTCAAAATGTCAGGCTCGATAATGGCACTTGCTCTGTCGAGAACGGGACATACTACCGCTGTCCGTAAAGCTCTTGACAAACTACCCCTTACACAAGACTTCTCATCCAGCGCTGCCAAAAGGACCTAAGAGGCAAATATTGATAGGATTGATGGTCAACAGCAGACGGCCGACACCATGCACGAGAAGCAGAGCAACGAGCCGGGTCGATGGGACAAAGGAGCAAGGAAGATGGGGCCCAAAATTCCAGCGAGCTTCCAGATCATCACCGGAGCTCCCTCGGTACCGAGCAATCGTCAACATGGCCGGCAACGATGGACCATCAACCAAACTTTGGATTTCATTCCGTCGTCTCCATGCCAACAAGGTCCAGTACTCAGGCACAGGGGAGTCAAAGACTTGCACAATGATCTGCAGGAGCAGAATCTGTGGAACAGTAATAAGATCTCGGACAGGTGCAGGTATCGGACTTGGTGTCACGTTGGCGTAAGGTGGTGTGGAACCAGCTAGAGAAGTCTGGACTGTCACGACAGGAGATGTGTTTTACGCAGCCAGCTAGTCATTTGTTACAATTTACTATGCCTAGGAACCCAAGAACTGGGGACGGGGAGGATTGTTGATGTTGAAAAGGGCGGCTAATGACTAACCATTATGTCCCGCGACGGTATTTATGTCTTCGAGGCTGCTGAAAGTTCAAAGAAACGAACAACCGCGCTTTGTACTCGTCTCGAGGGGAGGCTGAAGACTGGGGTGGGGATCCTCGAGGTCAATTATCGCCAACAAGGGGAGGCAGGCCAACACCGCGAGGGTCAGAAGAGAGGAAGTGCGAGGAAGAGGAAGCGAAAGGCGAAGGGGTGAATTAATTGCATTGCCTTCGGCTTGATTGCATTGATTGTAAACGTAACATAAAACGTTGTAAACAAAGGGGTTGCCCGAGTCGTTCGAAGCTGAGGAGCAGGGGTGCCACTTACACACCACCACATCGGGGAAAAAATCAACAAAGGTCAGCGTTCGAGAAGCAGTGAGACACAGCCACAACAATGCATCGGGCCGCACATCTTAAGCGAAGCTCACTCGCAGAAACTCGATCCCTTGCATCTTCCTCTGGTCACCTGGCCATTCGCAGGTCTGCTCACCTTGGTGGTTGCTGGCTCGGAGACCGGTTTGGGGCGACTGCATGGGATCGATGCTTGGAACACGGTTTCTCCGGGGCGCCAGCAGTCGTTGGTGCCGAAATTTGATGCCGGCATCGCTGTCGTCTGCCAACTTTCTCGTGCATTTGTACGTCATGCCCAGTGATGGAGAACTGACAGAGCGGATTCGAGGAGGTTTTAGTACGGTCTAGATGAAGCCCAAGCTGTGGCCTTCCCGCGTTCAGTCAAGTGCCGCGGTTGCCCGGGACCCGGGTCGGAGGGGAAGCTAAATATTCTTGTCTCTTGACTGTTGGTCCAGGGTGCAATCCGGTTTCCGGTTGAGGTCGTATTTTGTTGGTGGACCCGAGGCTGAGGGTTGCCGGTAAGAGGCAGCGCGGCGCTTAAATATGCTTGCGATGCCATTGAGTGAGCACGTGGGGGGGCCGTCATTCTGACGTGTAGAGTCATAAAGCAGGCCGTTCCTCCACATAATAATACAGGGAAATATTTCAGCTGGCAAGGCGAGTGGCATTCCCCTGTTTATTCTTGCATGAGGTCGAGAATTCTCAGGTTCAGAACAGGGCAAGAACAAGGCAATCAGCGAATGCGGGGTTGAGCTGCGATCCCAGCAGATCTGGTGGAGCCGCCTGAAGCCCCGCCAAGATCCTCGTGCAGGAAGCTCAGGCACAAGGCGGGCGTTGCCGTGGAGACGGGGCGGCAGGCGCGATCCAGGATTTGTGCGACTTGCACGGCAATTTCAGGAAACAAAGTCGACTGCGCTCGCACATCGCCATCTGTTTTGTCGCCTTGCTTTCCCACCCCATATCTTTGCTTCTTGTCGCGGATCTGGGCTGCCACGGGCGCGGAGAGTCGCTCGCTGCTTTCTTGACGCCGAACTGATTTTTCTCGACGACGACCACTTTGTCTTTTTCTTCGGCAATGTGCTGACCCCAGTCGCTACACTTCGTACCCGGTACAACACAGAACGGCCTGGGCTTGAAAACAACACATCTTAGCTGCAGAGCCTGCCTGCACGTCATTGCGGTCAATGATACACCCCACCACAGCCAATCTTCTCCCCGCTTGACAACTCAGCACCACACAGTATCACCACTCGCAATTCTCGCAGTGGAGCCCCAGGGCTGTCGACGTGCGCCACGCTGTGTTCCCTTCTCCCGTGTCTCCGGTCTAACGGACTATCCCCGCCACCATGGACACCAGCTACCTCTCCCAGCAGGTCAACACAATAATAGGCCAGCTGCACGGCCTCTTCGACGAGATCGGCGTCCCTAACCATGACCGCGATGCTCGTGAAGCAGAGGTAAAACGCATTTCCTCAGCACACGGCGAGTCTGTGGCGCGCGCTGACAGTGTCCATGACAGCTCTTCGCAGCCCTGTCCGATGCATTAAATAACCAGGTCCGCCTCGTGGCGGCCGAGAAGAAGGATATGGTCGACGAAGCGCAAAAGATGATCACCACAATTCGCCAGATGGAAGCCTCTCTCGACGACGGCCAGATCCGCCGCCACAGCAACGAAGACCTGAAAGTATCCTACCCCCTTACGAGGTGTCTCAAGACGCTCAAGGAGAAGCATCTCCAAGTTAGTCGGTTACACCGGGAGAGATACGAGCAAGTCAGGAGTAAGGCGTCCGCATCCCGGCTTCCAAAGAGCACTGGCTAACAACTCGCAGAATTGGCCCAGGCACTCGAATCTTACTCCTCCCATCTCGAACCCACCTTTGTCAAGCTCACCCTCCCCCCAACGGCTCCGAACCAATCCATCTCACCGAGTTTCGACCTGTCTTCGGCCTACGTCGATAAGCTGGATGCCGAGTTTACGCGCGTGTATGAAGAGTACACCCGCCGCGTGGCAACAGTAAAAACCTTGGCCGAGAACATCATCCAACTATGGGCCGAGCTTGGGACACCACAGGCGCAGACGGACGGCGCCATCGTCAAATACTACCGCGACTCCCCTGAACAGCTGGGTCTCCACGAAGAAGATCTCGCGCGGCTGCGCGCCAAGCGGGATAAGCTCGTGGACGAGAAGAAGAACCGCGAGAAGCGTCTGAAGGACCTGAAGGCTGCCGTTGAAGCCCTCTGGGAGAAGCTGGGCGTCGAAGAGAGTGAATCCAAGGCATTCCTGAGCAGCAACCGGGGTTGTGGTGTCCGTCAGATCAACGAGTTCGAGGACGAGCTGTCGAGGCTCAACGAGCTCAAGCGGCAAAACCTGCACCTCTTTGTTGAGGACGCCCGCTTCAAGCTGCAGGAGCTCTGGGATGCCATGTACCTCTCGGAAGACGAGATGCTTGAGTTCACGCCTGCCTTCTCAGATGTCTACAGCGATGCGCTTCTCGAGGCTCATGAGCGCGAAATCGCCCGGCTCGAGGTCTTGCAAGAGCAGCGTGCACCAACCCTAGCGCTCATCGACAAGCACAAGAGCCTCGTGCATGAACGGGATGAGCTGGCGGCCTCGAGCCAAGATGCCTCGCGGCTGATGCTGCGCGGCCAGAAGGGCGAGCGCCGTGATCCCGGTAAGCTCTTACGGGAAGAGAAGATGCGGAAGCGCATCACCAAGGAGCTTCCCAAGGTCATAGTCGAGCTGCGCAAGGCGCTCGAGGAATGGGAAGACGACTACGGCCGGCCGTTCCTTGTGCATGGAGAGCGCTATCTCGATTCACTGGAGACGGAGGACGCAAAAGCGGTACCAGGACCCAGGTCTCGCACCCCTGGACTGATAATGCCCACACCATCATCCTCTGCTAAGCCGGGCTTGAGTCGGGCGAAGAGTGTCGGGAGTATCAAACCTGGGCAAAGGCCTGCTCTTGCCAAGACACCATCCGTCAACTACGGCAACAGCAACAGCAACACTAATGGCACGATCAAGGCAACGCAAAACGGAACCCTTCGGGGAATACCAACAAACAAGGGCAGCCCAACGCGGATTCCCGCACGGGTGCCACTTTCCAACCTCAAGCATGGCGGCAACTCCCCGGAGCGTCCTCGGCCGGAGTCAAGGGCCGACTCGTTCCGTCAGACAACTTCCTTTATGAGGGCACCGCCGCCAAAAATGCGGGAGCTTCTGCCACCGCCAGAGATTTTGGAGACACCACAGAACCACTACCGGTCCACCGGCCTGAGCTCCAGCATTGTGCGTCAGGTCGAACCAGAAGACGTCTACGACGACAGATACTCCTCATACCAAGAAAACAGCAGGCCCGCATCCATCGACTACTACTCCACGAGGTCCCAGGACCAAGACCGGGCATCGCAATCCTCGTACCGCCAGGCGCCGCCCCCTGTCCGCCAGATCTCCAACACGTCCAGCACGTCCAGCACGTCCAACACCTCGACTGTCGTCACCGGCTCGGAGAACTGGGAGACGTATGACGACAACTCGGAGCCTGAGGAGGACCTGCCGGACGTCTACTTTGCAAAGATGAGGGCGGCGCACGCAGCTAAGCGGGACACATCCGAACCGGGTTATCCCAGGCCGCACACCAGCCAGGCGAAGCGGCTGCGTGGTGTTCCGCAGATGCAGCAAGGCATGGTGGACCATGATGGCAACAGGATCATCTCTGGAGGCGAGTGGACTGATGAGGATGGTTACTGAGGGGACTGTCTAAGGACGGCATGTCTGAACGATTTGACGGGGAACGAATGAATTATGGCGCCACGCGAAACATGTCTTGCTTTTTGAGGAGCAGCCATAATATGCGTTGATGTACAACCTGCAGATACCTACCACGGTGTTGGTTGTTGGATTGTTGTGGGGGTTGGTTGGTCCTGGCGAGGCGTTGGGTTGGGTCGCGGGCCGTGTTTGGTTGGTACTCCACGCACACAACATGGACTGGATTTTCTTTGACTTTTTTTTCTTTTTTTTCTTTGGGCGTTGGCCGCGGCGAGTCTCTTTAGCTGCTGCAAGGCCCGGGGTCTTCCTTTGTTCCCTTAATCGCGGAATTTCCTCTCTCTTCTTGTGTGGCTGGCGCGGGCCGACAAAACAGCCTCGCTTCGGGAGAGGTTTACTTAGGTAGTTATTTGTGGGTTATCTTGTGCTGTATGTATCTAGGTTGGTTAGGATAACCATCGCGGGCAGGAGGTTCGTATCCTTGCTTCGGCGGGACGGGCTTCTGAGGCTTGCTGGATCGAGTTGCGGCTCGGGGGTGAGGACAGATGCAATGGATGGAGTGGCGTTTATAAGGGTTGTGATTTGGGTCTTGTTTTGACTACTTATGTCCCTTTTCCAGGCCGTCCTCTTCTAGGGGGAGTGGCTGGGATGGTAGATACCAATGTTGATTCTATGCTCATATTTGAAACCCCTTGAAGTTGAACTTGCTTGCTGTGACATGTTGATCTCCCCCCAAAGTGACGAGAACCCCCACATGGATGAGGTGACAAGCGGCGCCAGGATCCATGTTGGTCCCTGGATCAGCGCCACGCAGCCTTATGAAACCCCCTGTCTCTGCCGCGTTTCCCGCGTTTCCGGGAGAGTGGACACTCTGTTTTGTCTGATGATCCCCTGTAATCCATCGTCCCGTCGTCATGGCAGGCAGCACCTGGCAACCGCAGCTGACCTCGCCTTCGAGCTCCTTCAAAGAAGACTCGCGTCTTTTCCTCTTGCAACCTCTGTTGACAGACAGTCAACAATGATGACACAATAAACCTGCAGCCTTGCCGCCCTGCATATCACCCCGTACTGCGTTGCATCGCATTGCATTGCAGCAGCTGCAAACAAAGCAACAACCGAACCCAGCCGCCCGGTCCAGCCCCGATCGACCCTGATCACCACCAGTCCTCACCTCAACCTCCAAACCACCTCCTCCCTCCCGAGACCTCTCCCCTCCTCTCGACAAACCTCCCAACTACCTTCCCTCCCGATCTCCATACCTACCTTATGCAACCACCGCCCTCCCCAACCCGGGTCCCGCAACACACCCGCACCCTATCAACCCAATCCCCGTCCACATCAACACCAAGCAATGCCACCAGCTCTGCGGCATCTGCCGCACTCCAAGGCGCAACACTTGCCTTCTTTAAGAACAATAATAACGCCCAGCGCAAGTCACCGCTGGCAGCAGCAATAGCAACCTCTGCAGGCTCGAACCATCCGAACTCGAACCTAAATATCCCCACGGGAAGACGAGGCCCGTCCCCACCTACGAGCACAAGACCTCCGAGCCACCCGAACCCGAATTCGAATACATTCACAGGAGGGCAAGGTCCTTCACCACCTACGAGTACGAGGCCACCTAGTCGGAATGTACAGCCGGCGGGAAACACAAACACGCACCCGGCGTCTGCTAGTGCCGGCGGTGCTAGCGGGGTGAAGGGGGAAGCAGTCCAGCCGGGTCAGGGTCAGGTCATGGCAACCGGGGCACCCGGGGCAGGAGGAATAGGAACAGCGGCAGCAGGAGGGGGGTATGCCGCTTCGACAACAGCAGGACAAGGGCAGCAAGGGCAACCAGGCCTCAGTGCTGCAACAGGTTTAAGAGGGGGCAGTAACAGTGCGCTGGTGGCTGCTACACAAGCGGCTGCTGCTGCGAGGCCGCGGTCTGCGGAGGGGCAGGGGCAGGGAGGTGTGAGCCGGCAGGTTACGGGTGCTGGCGGGACTGGAATGACTTTGGGTGGTGGGAGTGTGCAAGAGATGGGGGTAAGGCCGGGGTCAAGAGGGGGGCAGGCGCATGGTGGGTTGGTTGCGCAGAGGTTGGCGGAGTTGCATCCCGGTGGTGGTGGTGGGGGTGGTGGCGGGGGTGCTGGATCGCTTCTGTCTCCTCCGAGTTTGGGCGGCAGGCCTGGCTTGGACGGCGGTAGGCAAGGCAGCTCGCCGTCGCTTATTGCGGCTACATTGGCTGCGAGCAGGTCTGCTTCGCCTGTGAGGGGGCCGAGTCCGGTTCCACAGCCGGCAGTTGGGAAAATTACGAGGAGTAGGGGGCAGAGCGTCACGGAGATGTCGAGGCCGGCGGAACCGGAGGTGCTCGATACCGCGTCTATACCACCCACTGTCTCGCTGGTGTCGATGTTCGAGAGCAGGAGGGAGGGGGGTGACGGGGATCCGGTGAAGAGGAGACCACCGCTGAAGTTGAGGACACCTGACATTGAGGAAAAGGCGTGGATAGTCAGGCCGCAGGAAGTACGCCAGGATATCAAGGCGAAACCTAAGCCGAGGCCGAGGCCGAAGCCTCAGTCGGTGGATTTGGGGAGACTTGGATTATCACAGGAGCATCGTCGGCCGCTGAGTCAAATTGGGGGGCCAAGGACAACTGGCTACGATGACGAAAGGGGACACACAGATGCGAACTTACCGCCTCGAAATCGGATCGAAAATCAGAACAACCAACAGGCTCCGGCCACGAAACCGAAACCTCAGGTGAATAGACGTCCATTAACGCCTTCAGCCCCTCCACCTGCCCGGATCTCCTCGACAAACCTCGTGTCTCCACAGCCGAAGAAACTTGTCAAAACACCACGACTGGAACCTCCAACTCCACCAGTCCGCAGCACCAAAATGCCAGAACCTACCGTGATGATTACGCCAGTTGAGCCAGAACAGGACCCCATCGATGGGTTTAATGGATACCGAGACCAGGTCCCGAGCCGCCGGCTATCGCAGAGCTCTTCCTCCTCCAACGACACATTTGTCTCGGCCTCATCCGTACCATCAAGGCCCATCTCCCCAGACAGGCAGACAAACAAACCCCCAACCCGACCCAGGTTACAAAACCGACCCTCATCCCTCCGCTCCCTCTCGAACCCCGACATCCACCCCCCACCCCCCCAATCCTCCACCCCCAACCTCACCCTCACCTCCCTCACAACCGCCATGGTCGCCAGCAACCTCGCCTCCTCCCGCCTGACCCCCTCCTCCTCCCAGCCCCCTCCCCTCCCCGCCCCCCGCCGCTCCGGTGGCCGCTCCCCCCTCCAACCGCACCACACCGCCGACTCCATTCTCTCCCACCTCCCCGGCGGCAGCACCAAACCCCACCACCACCACCACCACACCCCCCCTCAACCCCTCCAACCCCAACGCTCCGGAAAGCTTCTACAAACTCTCCGCCCCCCCTCTCACAGCCCGGCAGGCGCTGCAGGCCACTCCGACTCGGACTCGGACTCCCAAGCCCGCCGCCGGCGCCACCACCACCGCAAGCGCAACAAGGTCAACAAAGCCCTGACGCTGGGTGTGGGTGGCGGGAATAAGAAGCATGCGCATCATGAGGGGTCGAGGCGCCGGTGGCGGGACGAGGTTACGGTGAGGGAGAGGAGGAGGTACGAGGCTGTGTGGGCTAGTAATCGGGGGTTGTTTTTACGCCCTGGATGGGGGTACCATGGGATGGATGGGGTGGGGGGTGGGGAGGGGGAGGAGGGGGGGTGGGAGATTGAGAGCAGCAGGGCGACGGGTGGGGTGGAGGCGGATCTGGTGGTGAATATTGTTGTGAGGGATATTTGGGCAAGGAGTAGGTTGCCGGGGGATGAGTTGGCGGAGGTGTGGGATCTGGTGGATCGTGGCGGGAGGGGAGCGTTGGGGAGGGAGGAGTTTGTGGTGGGTATGTGGCTGGTTGATCAGAGGTTGAGGGGGAGGAAGATTCCGGCGAGGGTGAGCCAGAGTGTTTGGGATAGTGTGGGGAGTGGTGGGGTGGGGGGGGTGGTGGTGCCGGTGCCGAAGGCGAAGGGGAGGAGGAAGTGAAAAGGAGGGGACGGAGGGAGGGAGGGAGGGGGGTGGTGGCTGATCGTGGCTTGGTGGAGAGGGGAACGTGATGGACCCGATGTTCGGGTTACACAACGGTCTTGACGCCAGGGCGGATGTGGCTTTGCGAGCCTGCAAGGGGTGGCGTGGGTGGTACGACACGCCTTTGTCCTGGGTACTATTGTTTTTGGGAGTTTTCGCAGCACAATACTTAATGATACCCCTAGAGCGATTTCTTTGTGATGACTACTATTGTTTTTGAGCTCCCCGTGATTACAATGCTTCCCTAGTTCTCGGCATTGGGGCTGACGAGCTCTGAGGAATGCAACCGGACATACCGAGATTTGAATTCGTCTTTAGCAATCCGCGCCAAGATGGGAAGAAAGTGTCAACGTCTTTGTCTAAAAACCTTAAGACAAGAAGATCGCAGACAGAAAATAATGGGACGGTTTTGGCCCTCACGACAACCCCAATATTTCACACACAACCAACCATCATGTGGCTCTTGATTCTCGCGACGCTGCCCCTGGCAGCCTTCCTGCTCAGGCGGGTGCTGTACCCGACCTACGACCCTCGCGAACCCCCAGTCCTGCGACCCTGGCTTCCCTTTTTCGGACATTTCTGGTCCATGAGCTGGGAGTCGCTGGCATATTTCGAGCGGATGTAGTGAGTAACCCCCACCCCCCCCAAAGAAACTCTCGGGAAGCGGCGTTGACAACTCCCACAGCAAGACATATCACATGCCCATCTGCACCCTCCCCGTCTTCACCGGCAAGATGTACCTGATCAACTCGCCGGCGCTGATGGCAGCCGCACACCGCTGTCCAGACCTGTCGTGGAACACCTTCATCGAGAAGCTGTCCCTCAACGCGCTGGGGGTTAGTAAAGAGGAGGTGGACAAGTACAAGAAGCCGGGGTATCTGCAGGCGGAGCTGAAGGTGTATTATCCGTCGTTGACGGGAGAGTTGCTGTGGAAAACGGCGATTTCGTCGATGAAAGTGGTTGAGGACAACCTGAATGGACTTGCGTTGGGTGAAGGGACGCATGTGATTCAACATGTGGAGATGTGGTTGAGAGATGTTATCTCCCAGGCGATGGTGGCGGGGTTGTATGGCGAGAAGAACCCGATGACGTTGGAGTTGCTTGACGATATGTGGTGCGTTCTCAACATTCGCCCCCGGAGCAACTGCCATGGGCTAACTTGTGTCATTAGGGAGTTCGAGAGGTGCAAGGTCAGCATGATAATGGGAGGCTGGGTCCAGCGACTGTTCGCCAAAAAGGCGCTTGCAGGCCGGGCGCGCATCCACGCGGCCTTGAGCAAGTACTACCTGGCCCGGCACGACGAGGGACCTACCGTCTCGGCCTTCATCAAGAACCGCGCGGCAGTTAAGCGGGAGCTCGGAGTCAGCCACGTCGACCTGGTTGCGGGCGAGAGCGAGGCGCCATGGACATCACTGATGAACACGGTCCCTTCGCTCTTCTGGATGTTTGTGAACGTCTGGACGCGGCCCGGTTGCGTGGAGCGGATCCGCGCCGAGATGCTCGAGACGACGACAGTGGAGGGCGGTGTTGCGCGGGTTGACCTCCAGAAGCTGTACAAGAAACCTTTCACCAGGGGATGTGTGCACGAGGCGCAGCGGCTGTACAGCAAACTCTGTGCCATCCGACGGGTTGCGCGGGATACCACGTTGCGCGACGTTGGCGGGCGGGAGTATCTCCTCCAGAAGGGATTCCATGTGCAGTGGTTCCAGGCAGTGCCACACTTGGACGAGGCCATCTGGGGGGAGGACGCCACCGAGTTCAGACCGGACAGATTCGTCAACGTCTCTGAGGAAGATGAGAGGAAGAGGCGGAACGCGCTGATACCGTTTGGCGGGGGTGAACACATGTGCCCGGGCCGTCACCTTGCCGTGGCCGAGTTGATGGGAATGATGGGAGGCATGGCGCTGTTGTTTGACGTCGAGGGCGTCGTCGTCCCCGGAGTCTCGACGCTGCGTGGCGCGTGTTCCATGGTCCGTCCGGCGTGGAAGTTGGATGCAGAGGCGAAGGTCACGCTGAGGAGGAGGAAAGAGTGGGGGAATATCGAGCTGAAGTTCTTCGCCTAAAGGAGTAATGCTTGCGTTCTTTTCCTCTCAAGAGTTCAATTCTCTTGGCCCTAAGATTCATGAATCCTTCGTCATTTTATTCCCTGCAGAGATTGCCGTGCCATGAACCTGGCAGGAACAACACATCCAATTGCTTCTGTTGGAGAAGTCGCAATCCATCCCGTGCCCCTGACAGGAAACGTGGGGTCCCCACAGCTCGGCCGTGACTGCCGCCCCGCGGACCGAGGTAAAGCGGAGCCGAGCTTCTTGGCGTCTGCAGGTGCGGATCCGGGACGCGCTCTCGGGCCAGCAAATCGAACGTTGAGCACAGTGTGGGGAAGTCGCTGTCTTGACATCAGTCGACGGAGCTCTCAAACTTCATGCGCCGGGCACCACCAGCGCAAGCACCTCCCTTTATTATCTTCCGTGTCCCGTCCGGATATTGACTTCCAGGACCCCAGGTTATTGACGAAACTCCCTCTGTTGGAGCAGTGAAACACGACGCCGCGAATTCCCCGCCGACTTTCCACCAATCGATTTTGTCGACAGCAACACATGCCAGTCGACTCCGAACGGCCCCTGTGAACCTTATCCAACCCATTTCGACGTCGAGCAAACACTCCTCGACATCCAACACCCGCCGTACCAACACCACTCATCACCCACAATGTCCGACGCAGCAGCAACCATACCCTCCCCCGCGGCCGAGGCCCCGATCGCCGCCCCCGTCGCCGACCTGCCCTCCGGCGAGCCGATCCCCTCCTCAACACCCCCCTCCAAGACCCCCAAGCGCCAACCCCTCCCGCTCAGCGCCCTCCTCGCCGCCCTTCCCTCCAACCTCGACGCCTTCCTCGCCCGCCTCAACAAATGCCTCTCTACCCCTTCCGGCATCGACACAGTGATGCTCTTCATCTGCTACACCTCCAAGCTCTCGTCCGCCATCCTCTCCTCCCTCTCCAAATCCGCCCTCCGCCGCTCGGCCCGCGAGTGGATCGCCCTCGTCGCCTCGCTTCCTCGTGGTACAACCGTCGTCTTCTCCTCCCCCGCTGCCACGGTGGGCGGCAAGACCGCCATTCCCTCCGCCGCGGCCCTCGCCCTCCTTCTCTCCAAGCGCTTGGCGGCTCTCTCCGGCCTGATGAGCGAGGCCCGTCTGATCCTGCGCCTGTGGGCGCTGCTGGGGATGTACTTCTGGGCGCGGGGCCTGCTGCGCAAGACGTTCCTCTCCACCTCCAAGGACGCCTCCGAAAAGCAGTCCGCCCCCAAATCAACCAAGCTCGACACCACAATCGAATTCCTCCGCCTCGGCCTCTGCATAATCTTCCAATCCCTCGAGAACGGCGCCTACCTGTCCGCGCGTGGCGTCATGTCGTGGACGCCCGCACAGCAGGGCAAGGCGTATCTGTGGAGCGCGCGCTTCTGGGCGGCGTACGTGGGGATTGAGCTGGGCAAGATAGCGGCGGAGCGGTTTGGGCCGGCGGCGACGATCAAGACGCAGCAGGAGAAGAGCGAGTGGAAGAAGAAGGCGGTCAAGCAGCTTGCCTGGGCGCCGCTGACGCTGCATTGGGGCAGTGAGAAGGGGCTGGTCAGCGAGCTGACGGTGGGCGCGTTGGCGAGTATTCCGGGGGTTATTCAGATCAGGGACTTGTGGGCTTCGACAGCCTAAGGAGAGTGCTAGAAATACTAAACTGGTAGATGAGGGGGATGCGGCACTTTCTAGAGTTATGCTTGAATTAGATGGATTTGAGATGAATCCCTCGACTAGATGGATCTTAGATTCTAGAGGGACTTGGGCATATTATTTGCTCTTAACACCTGTTCTCCAATTTTGGTACATACATAATACGTTCACTTTCTGCCAAATTCGAACGCCGTTTCAGCAAAGTTCAAATGCCTAATTTATTCATAGCATGTGGTATCATAGAAATTACAAGATCCCATACATTCCAACTCTCGCTGAGAGCGGCCCGTCTTCCATCCTGTGAGGTCATCCCGCCTCTACAAAGGCCACATCCCATCACCATTTAAAATTGGCCTGGCAACCTTCTGAAAATGTTCATGATACCCTTCGACCACAACATGACTGTTGTACCCCTGTGGCCTCCCTCATAAAACGGTGTTGTAACCACCATCATCCAGGTCTTCAATCATTCAGGCCTCCAGGCTCATTTATCACCCATCACCCACCCACCCACTCCCAATCCCCTTTTAAATCCCAATGCGCCAAACTCCCTCCCCCAAAAGCCCCCATAAAGCAGTCTTCATCAACCAACATCAACAAACTACCAGAAAACTACCACCCCCACCCCCAAAACACTAAATCCCATCGTCACCCAACTCGCCCGAAAACCCCGTCCCGCCCCACTCGACGACGGGAAAAAAGCATCAAACGGACTCCCACCCCCGACGATCCCTCGTCTTTGTTAGTCGGTTTCGCGGCCGCGGCCGTCGTCCTCGATGTTGATGTTGGAACTGGAAGATTTGGTGTTGACGGCTCGCTTGCCGTGGGTTCGATCTCGGTTGTTGTAGGATCACTCACTGATGTTGTGGGTTCGGATTCAGACTCAGACTCAGACTGGACTGTTGTCCGGCTTGAGATTGGCGTGTCGGATTCAGCTGTTGGGAGGAGGCGCGTGGTTGGGGGAGTGCGGGTTGTTGATGAGGAGGAGGGGATTGGGGTGAATGTCAATACCATTCTGCTGCTCGTAGTACGGGGTGGGACTTCGATGGTGGTAGTTGGGGCTGTGGTGGAGGTCCGCCGTCTTATTGAAGATGAGGTAGAAGTCGGGTCGTCGTTATCGGTGTTCGGGTCGTCTTGTCGCGGGCAGAGGAGGTCGACAAGTCCGCCACGAAGTAACACGCCCAAAACGGACTGTGGGGAGACGTCCGCTTCGCTGCAGACGGATTCGACTGTGGATTGGATGCGGAGGAGGCCTTGGACGCAGCGGGAGGAGCAGGTGCCCCCACGCGCGAAATCGGTGGCGGTGCAGCCGGGGATGTCGGCGTTGTAGGCGAGGATGCAGCCGATGGGGACTGCGGCGGTGGAGGGGATGGTTTGCCAGTTGGAGAGGGTCAGGGCGGAGGTTAGGGAGGCGGTTGTGAGGAGGAGGAGCCATGCCCAGGACAAGGCTGAGCGCCGGGCTTGGTTTCCCATCGCGAACTTCCGTCTGTTTGTCTACACTCAGGTTGGTGTTGTCGGATAGAAGAGCTGGACCGCGGGCTGGAGTTGAGTCTCCAACCGGCGACTTTCAGCGCGCGCCTTTTCCTTCCCCGTGACGCAGCCCGACGATCGATGATTCTCTTTCCTCTTTCCTTGACTTTTTTCTCCGAAGCGATCCGGTGCGCCGTGGCAAATTGGCACCTGGGAGGTCCTCGTTGCGCAAGTGGATCGAGTTCCTTGCTGTGTGACTACCCGAAACGCGATCTGTCTCAGAGAGCCGTTACAATGGGAGATCCGATCGGTCGGGTAGGCGTGGTATTTTCCCTAACAATCAGCCAGGTAGTCGATGCGGCTGAAGAAAGCTATGCGCAACTTGGATAGTATCTCAGTCAACTGAGGTCGGATGGTGAAATATTATGGTGTTTTGGCCGGCGAGACTTAGACCACACAGCGGCCCAGGAAATGTCGCAGGAGAAGAGACAGAAGCCGAAGCCGTCAGGAGAAGGAAGGACAAGCCAGCTGGTCTTCGTATATCAGCTCGGTCGCGCAAGACGGGCGAGGCAACCGATCACAGGCTGAAGCTGGTCGGTGGCAAAAGTCGGGTGCGACGTGGTGGTGGTCGAGGAGCGGCCAATTGCGCTCACAAACGCCCAAGCATAACAAACAGGAGGAACGAAATGAACAAAGCACAGCTTCGATGATAAAACTTGGGAGAACCAGAAAATGACAAACGGAAGATGTGGAGGTCAGAAGAGAAATCCTGGGCAGGAAGCCGATCGGCATGGGTGAGGTGAGGTGAGAGATGGGCGAGCCGCCGAGATATCGTGGGACGAACTCGCGGGTGCCGGGAAGGAAGCAGAAAAGCCAACCCTCTCAAGGAACCTCTAAAGGAACCCCCTCATTGCAACACTGGCTGCAGGAACAAGAGCACTTCGCCTCCCTTACCTCCCAAAGACTTCAATCTGCTCGCATCTCTGGACAAAACTTAACGAGGCTTGCCTCCAGCTCCCTCTCCCCTCCACCAGAGCACCACACACCATAGGTGATTTGACGACAGAATCTCACCACACGTGCACCCCCTGCAGTGTCCTTGTTTCAATTGGGCCCGGGGGCGCACAAAACAGGTGCTGAGATGGCTGGCCTCGTTCGCGGGCGCTGACTTTGGCCGCTGAGACAGAGAAAAAGGCCAATGGTGTTGGCCAGGAGAAGCCAGTGGTTGGAAACGAAACAGGGCCCGCGTTTGAGACAGACCCCAGTTGAACCCCAGACACGCTTCTGATTGGGCTGCTGTCTGCCGACAGGAAGAGCCCCACTCGGAGGACAGGGGTTTGGGCATTGGGCTGAGAAGGGCAGGGGTTGGAGACAACTTTAAGCTGCACTCTGGTGATGGCACTGAATAATGATGGGATGAAAGTGAAAGAAAGGGAAAAGGTCAAGCCAGCCTGTTCAGCTGATAATGATGTAAATCTTATGTCTACATTTCCGAATATGTACGTTTCCAAAGCCAATTCCATCCAACTCCTCACTCCCAGCCAGCCAATATCACGACAAATATGTCCACACTTCCAAGTCAAGTCAAACAGAAACCCTCCCTTAAATCCCCCCTCAAGATCATCAAGATCTCTTCTGCCCCATCTCCTCCCCCCCAAACTCATCCCACTCATCCCCCCCAACGCCCCCACCTACCTTCCTCCCCACCCATATCCCCACCGCCGTCCCAACGCTCGCCAGCAAAAACCACCCCTCAAACCACCGATCCACAAACCCCGGCTCGAGCGCGCTCTCCAACGCATCCCCCACCGTCCGTCCCACCTCCTTCGGCAAATTACTCCTCATCAACAACGCCGCACTAATCACATACGTCGCAGCCACCTGCCCGACCAACAACGCCAAGTTCGCTTGCGCCTGATACAACAACCCCGGTGCCCACTTCGCAAACAGCCTAAACGTCTGCAACACTGAGTTGGCGCTCGCCGCGAGGATCACCCCGGACAGTAGAAACGAAATTTGCCGCGCCCAGGCCAGCTGGTCCAGCTTGGGATCCCAGTGCTTCGCAAGCAGCCCGAGGAAGCGGTTGATGGGGTCGGAAGAGGAGAAGGAGGCGGATGGGTAGTACATGCGGCGGAGGGTGGTGAGGGTGGTGGCGAGGACGCGGTAGACGCAGTAGCTTGCGAAGATGTACTGGGGGATGGCGAGGAGCGTGCCGAGGGCGGTGCCGTCGCGCGCGTGCGCGGCTTGCCGGGATTTGAGGGTGGTAAGGGAGGCGGCAAGGTTGGATTCCATTGTTTCGAGGCCGGAGATTTCGATTTGCAATGCTTTGAGCTCGGCGGCTTCGCCGGTGGAGGTGAGGGTTTTGAGGGAGCCAAGGACCTTGCCCATGAGGCCGGTGGTGGTAGGGGCTGAGCCGTGGGGTGTGCCTGCGCCGATTCCGTCGGCTGTGAGTTGTGATTTGCGTTGGAGTGATCGTAGGCGGTGTCTCTTGGTCATGAGCAACTCGCTCGTGGCATCCAGCCCGGCCTGTTTCCGCGCAATATCCGCGTCCGTAATCGGCCGTTTCCGATACACCCTCTCATCCACAAACGTATGCCACGGACTAGACACGCTCGCAAACCCCGACAACAACGCCATTAACGAAATCCCAATCACCCCAATCCTCTCCAAACACGCCCTCGACAACCCCCCCTCCCCCCCTCCCTCCCAGCTTCCCACCCCCCCTCTCCCAATCGTCATCGCAGTCGCATCAAACCCACCTTCCCCATCCCCAACCCCCTTACCCGCCATCCTCCCCGCCAACCTCCACATCTCCTCCTCAACCCCCCTCCCCCCATTACTATTCATCCCCGTAACAACCCTCCCCACCCACCAAAACCCCCCCAACCATGCCCCAAACACAACCCCCTGAACCACCCACGCCCCCCTCCCCACCCCCCTCCCAAAGAACCTCCACCCCCTACTCACCAGCACACTCTGCACCTCAATCCATGGCACGACCCCCACCAGCATAAACACCAGCGTCGGCACCGTAACCCTCAGCCCCACCGCCCTCGCCCTCGCACCCAGCAACAACCCGTCAAACTCCCATATCTCCGCTAGTATCAACTCCGCGAGCACAGCCGACAGGCCGATGACCGTCGCGAATGCCACGGCTGCCAAACGTGTGCGAGGGGAGCGGGAGGCGTGGTCGGCGTGGGCTTGGAGGAGGGAGGGGGGGGCGGTGGGGGGGAGGAAGTGCGAAGTGCCGTCGTCGATGCCCCCTCCAAACGAGGAGGAAGAGTGGGAAGGGGGTTGTTGTTGTTGTTGGAGGCGGGCGAGGCGCGGGAAGAGGCGGGTCAGGGCGAGGGAGGAGGCGAGGGCGAAGGTGAGGAGGACGGGAGTGAGGGCGAGGGTTGTTGAGAGGATGGTGTGGGGGATGGTGGGGGTTGAGCAGGAGGAGGGGCCGCAGGAGGGGGTGTCGTCGGCTTCGGGGTGGGGGTGTGTCATTGTTGTTGGCGTTTTTTGGAGAAGAAGAAGATGGGATAAGTCGAGCTCGTATTCTCTTCGGTGGTGGTGGTGATGCGCGCGACGGCGACGGCGGCGGCGGGTGCTGCTGCTGTTGTTGCGGGACAGAAGCTGTGGGATAGTCGGAGCATGATACTGTAAAGGAGTGCTAGCTGTTTGGTGTTCGATCACGGAATCCAAAATTCCCTAGTCATTGTGACATGGCGCTGAGTCCGAGTCTCGGTTTGCGCGTCGCTCGTGTCTGTCGTTGAACTTAGCAGCTGGGATCAGGAACACGCTAAGTTGACTGGGGTTCCCGGTTAAGAGCTCGGACCATTACCCCACATGCCATGCAGGCCCCGCAACGGCGGCGCAAACGCCTCCCGAGGCCCGTTTGCAGCCCTGTCTGCTTATGCAACTGGCTACGTCAGCGATGAAGTGGTGTGTAGCAGGGAGATTCAGGACTCAGGGGCAATCTGAGCTGTCACACTGTCCTTCTCTGAGAATGGAACACCATGAATTGTCGTGTAACAAGAGATTCTTCCGACCGAGATCCTAATGCAACAAAGACATGCTCTAATGTTAGAGAGAGTATGAGAAAAGGATCCTAGCAGAAAGTGCCAATATTTCGCAAAACTACATGAACACCGTTGAAGAGCCCCGTGCTGCTGTTATACACATACAAATTTACCATTTCTTATTCCGTTCCTGTGATTATCCTAGCAATCCCATGAGGGCCTTAACCTTGAACCGCAGAGACCCCTCAAGACGCCGCCAGGTCATGATATCTAGGACTCAAACGGCCATGCCCGAACCATTCTGGTCGTCCTGCAGCCTTCCACGCGCCGAACGCCATGTGCCTCTCCCATCAAGCAAACAACTGCGTAAAACATATCCTTCCCTTATCCTCCCGCACGCCAAGACAGGCTATTCATCCCTTACGACTTCGATGCCTCCCCTGCAGGCCTCTCCGGCGACTCATCATCCTCATCCTCCTCAAGTTGTTTCGACGACTTCAGCAGAGCAGCAGCCTCTCCAACCTCCATAGCGTGGAGCCGCTCCTTCTTCTGCCTCTCAAGCCCGGAGTCATTCCGGGATGGGGACGCGGCGTTGTTGGCCGCAAAAGCCTCCACCTCAAAATCGTCCTCGTCGTGGCTGCTTTCGTCGTCGCCGTCAACGCTCTCAGCGAGCGGTGTTGGGGGCGGAGAGACTGAAGTCGTCCTGACCGAAGACCCAGAGGCGGCCGCGGCTGGTGAGCTCCGGCGACGGGGCTCGCGGGGCTGGTATGGTTTAATGGTGGGATCGAATCTCGCTGGCAACCCGATCGCTGCGGCAACCCGGTGTGCCTCCTCGTCGGCCGATATGCCCTTCTCAAACTCGTAAACGCTGCTCGCCTCGCTGTCGGCCTCGTGCTTGCCCGAGTTGTACGCAAGCATGGCGACGTAGCTCTGTCGGCTCGGGTCGTGCGTGCGTTTCTCCTTCTTTTTGCGTCGCTTGTCGTCCGGTCTGACCACAACAACCGGGATCGGGCTGTACTGGAGGCAGTACTTCGAGAACGAGTTCCGCGTATTCATGAGTCCTTGGATCCCTCCCAGCGACCGTCCCTTAGTGCCGACCACTAACATGGAGGGGTTGTAGATTCCGAGCTGACAGGCACCAATGTTAGCGACTGGGACCATTAAGACTCTCTGACTCGCGGGGGACACCTACGAGTTGCTGAAAGGTGTCGTGGAGCTTGCCAACCGAGTACTCCAGGACGATGCTGATCGCCTTGTTCAGCTCGTTCTTGGACTGGATTGCCTGCAGCAACCTCTTTGCTTCCTCCTGGTAATTCTTGTCGTTCGCGCGCGGGGGGTTCTCCACCACCCTCACGCAGATCACCTCGTCGCCATCGTCTACCATACTACTGAGCAGCCAAACCAACGCATAATCGGAATAGGCATGCTCATCCACACCAATCATGAAGGTGCGGGATCGGCGTGAAGGCTGGTAGCCCTGGTGCCTCGCTTGGAGTGTAAACGAGGAGGGGTTGTTCTTTGTCGCCTCCCCAGCTGGGACGTTGTCGAAGCCGACATGCTGCTCAAACCTATGTGGCGGAAGCGGACTCTCTGTTAGCGTGGCCATGTCTTGACGCCGGATCTCTGATAGGTGTGTAGTGAACACAAAAAGTAGATGTGCAGAATGGGAGAATGACAAAAACTTGGGCGCGGCAAGGCGAGTGCGGCTGCGGGGATTTTGTTGCAAGGTTGGGAAGAGATGGCCTGGAAACGGGCAATGACGCGGGGAAAACGTGATGTCTGCACATGTGCAGCAATGCAGCGACCGACGGCGATCTCGACCCTGGCACAGCCACTGAAACTCCAGAGCAAGAAGATGCGTTTCCCTGCCCAGCTAACGGAATTAGGCTGGAGCATGACATCGTCCAGCCAGATTCTGCGAGAACTCTGGTGGGGTACCTAGGCAGCGGGGTCATGAGCCGAACTCAGGCTTCGGTGACCCCTGGCCTGCCATGTTCGACGATGCAGGTTGAGCTCGGCTGGCGAGCCCGAAATCCTTCAGCCACCATGCACTCGTGGCATGCTCTCTCTGATGATCGTCTCTCAACGCCTAAACGATCTTGGGAACGCCGATAGGGCTGTGAGAAACCTCTGAGGTGGGCCCGGCAGATGCCGAGACCAGGGGGACGCTGTGTTCTCTGCCCACCCTCAACCCCAACGACAACATCGCAATGTTTTCGAGGCAAGCTGAGCTGGGTCCAAACTCTTGGTCTTGCCTCCCAGCTCGTACCCGCTATGGCTCGGCAATTGCTTTGCAGGCCGCCTCCCGTCGAGGGATCAGGCGATGAGAATCGGAGACGCCGGCGGCTTTCGTCGGGAGAGAAAAGCTGAAGGACGAGGCTAGCGCCGTCAAGCAGCACCACTGGGCCCGCGTTACAGCACATGTTGGTGGGCCGTGGTCGGCATATTTTCCTTCGGCAGGCGCCGAGACGAGCAGAGTCTGAAGGATAAAAATAAAGAGGTGCAGCACTTACTTGATAGGCGAAGGCGACGACTCTCGCAAACGCCGGTTGTCTGTCTTTCGCGGGTTGCCCTGGGGCAGCGACGGATTTCGCGGCGGGCGGAAGGTGACAGAGGCGGTCGAAGACTTTCTTTGGATCGCAGAAGGGCGGTCGCTGTCGTTCGAGTCCTGCCGTGAGCCACGACGGCCCTCTTCCGAGATGGACGTCAAAGTGGTGGTGCTCACATCGGTCGATACGGGGGCAAATGTTATGGTTTTTCCATCGAGCTTCTGGTCGCCGTCGACACCCGACTCGGTCGAGAAATATTCGGCAGACACCGAGGGCACCTTGGTGCCCGGTGACACGTCCGAGTCAGGGCTCTTGGCGTCAGAAGACGGCGGTGAAGTCAGTCGGGCCACATCATCGCGGTTCATGGCCATCGTAGGCCGGAATTGTTGTCGAGTTGTCGCTTTGCCTGGAGTATGGGATGCCGGCGCTCAAATAGCAGGTTATCCGGCGAGAACCAGCACCGACTTTGAAGAGGGTGGATGTGTTGGCTCAAATGGACTTTATGGGAAGTTCGTTGTGCTTGTCGGACAAGCTTGGGTCGATCAGCAAGTGGATGTTCGGAAGATGATGCCGTGAGCCAAGGTCGGAGGCAACCAAGGTCGGAGTTTTGGGTGGCTCTTTCTGTGGGTTGGATCGAAGTGGAATCGCTTCGGCAGGGCAGATGCACAGTGAGGGTCCTTGTGGAATGCGGAAGGTGCCTGATAGCCGGGCGAACAGTGATGGAAAGAGCTGAGCTGGAGGTTCCAGGCTGGAGCTGCTTGTTTGTTGGGTGCGTCCCGTCTGCACAGACCCGAGAGTCAAGGAGCCAAGCTGTCGGACATGCACATGGATGGTTGCGAAACAACAAGGACAAGACCAGAGCGGCGGGAGTTGGGATAATAAGCCGAAGCTTGGCTCGCGCCTTGTGCTTGGCTTGGGCATTGCCCTGCTCCCTGCTTCTTGACCCTGTTGGGGGCCGGTGGTGAGATCTCGCGGCTCGAAGCCGCCAGCTCCCAGACCCCAGAACAGTGTCTCCCACAGTTCGTCACTGGTGTCACTCTTCTCGCATATTTTTTTTCCACTTGCTTGGCGGGTGGGCGGATGCCACGCTCAACCCTTGCATCATCCATGGATCCTCGCCAGATGGCCCAACGACACCACACCTGCGGCACTGGTCAGGCCGTCAATTTTAGTGCTGCCGCCGCCATGCAGCAAAGCTTCTGGACCTCCCCGCCATTCCGCCTCTCCTTTTCCGCTTTGGGAGAGCTCTGAAGTTCCATCTGTCCACTTCCGGATCACCCTCTGCTGGAGCAGCATGTGAGAGCTCTCGGGGCGTGATCAGCGGGACCCAAAAACCGTGGGCAGATCCGGGGGCCGATCATGAGAGGTCCAGAACACAGCCCCAAGACCAGATGAATCTCATCTCTTCCCTCCCACTCCACCATCCACCATCCACCACCACACATGATTTTTATCCCGAGGTCCTTTCTCTCTCGCGACAAACTCCACGGCTGGGGACACAGTTCTCGGCCACACGGTGAGACACGACAGGCCAAGCTTCAGGCAATAGGGCCTTGGCAACCCACTGTCGGGTCCCCGCCAAGCCACTGCCCGACATCCACGGCGACCTTCCCCTCCAACGTCCCATCACCAATTGCAGAGAGCCGATTCACATTCCCAAGTTTGATCGAACTTCCGCCGTCATTGACTCCCACTCGGAAGCCTCCAAGATTACCAACCGTCCCCGGCCCGTGGCCATGTGACATCCCCCCGGATCCCTTCCCCCCCTCATCACCTCCCTCCCGGTGCCCCGACAAACAGCCCGACCCCACCACCCGGCCGACAGGGTTCGGCTCCTGTTGCCCCACCACGCAGCTCCCGGGTGGGGTTCCCGCTTGCCAGCACGATGGTCCCGTGATGGAGAGCCGCCCCTGTCGACAGTTGATTCAAAGGGGAGGGAGGTTGGCGGTCAGAGGGAAGGGGGACAACGATCTGAGACTGTCTCGCATGCAGCAGAGCCAAGTTGACATGTCTCTTGGGAGTCAGCTTTCGATACGACCGGATGGGGGTGCACAAGACACAGCAAAGTCTCATTCTATATCAGGTATCCGGCTGGCGAACAACAACGGGAACCAACAACCGAACTTGTCCCATCAACTTTCCAGCAAGATCTGGAATCTCCTCGATTCATCCCATATCCAACCCCGCCCCCACCACCCCTCCCCCTCACCCAAAAACCCAAACCCAACCCAGCATCCAGGCTTCAAGACAAGGCGACCATGCATGCATGCACCCCCCAATTGCCACGCGCTGTCCAACAGCAGCAGCACCAAAAGAGCCGAGCCGACCAACCGCCTGCCCCCCATTGCCTGCATGCACGCTGCTGCTGCACCACATTGCAGCAGCAGCCAACAACCTCTCTCCTCCCTTCCAATTTGTTCGTTTCTTAACTCCAAAACTTGGGGGGGAAAAGCTTGGCTTCCCCAGGTCAGTGCAGGCATTTGTAAGTTGGAGGCCTCCCCCCGTTTTCCGGGGTTGAACCAAACACCACAGTCCAGGGTTCAGGAAGGGCCGGTGATGAAAGCCAAGGCTTGGGCTGGGGCGGCAGGGTCTTGGTATTCCATGTTGGAGTTGCAATTCTTCTCAGCTGAGGACTTGGCGGACGATTTTCTCGTCTTGATAAGGTAGGACGTAGATGACATGCGGCCGACAATAAGAAGCCGGGCGTGCCGCCGGTTCCGCGGAGGGAGGGCGGAAGTGTCTTCTTCGTTGGCGGTTTTGTGAGGCCTCACTTTGACTTGATATCGGACTTGATATCGGTGACTTGACACAACAAATGGGTAACTGAAAAAAAGCATCTTGATTTTGGCCGGATGTTCGGCCGCGCCGTCATGACCACTACTTTCTCCCCCCACCCAGAACTTGATTCTTCCCACCCCCCACGCCCCGATCTACCAGTTCCGGAAGATCCACGATATGGCCCTTCTAAACTTCCTTCCACGGGACGATCCGTCCCCATGCATTCAGGGCCTCAGTCTTCAACCGAACCTGCTCCTCATACATCATCAATCCCGCTTTTGACCAGCCCGCCGCCACAACCCTGAATATCTCCATATGCCCCATTCCGACGCCTGATATGCAATGTCGCTGACGAAGAACCTGCGAAGCCGTACTCCCGAAACCCCGAGATTACACAATGACTTTAGAGGATCTAGGCGAGCGGAGGGGAGTGGCTCTCTCCTCCCCCGCCTCAATGTTGCTGTCAGCAATCCGTTCCGTCGAATATCCTACGGCAAACATGGCCTCGCTCGCTCGCTCAAGCGTAAGTGCGAGACAGGTTGCGCAGGTACCAGTCGACCAGCTTGCGGCCCATCTTGGCCTCTGAGATGTGGATCAAGTCCTAGGAAGAGTTAGCACAAGGCTATTCAGAATATTTTACCCATGGTTCACTTACACCCTGCAGAGCATAGTCAAGATCGCTGACGTTGACCAGCTCGCCCTCCAGGAGGCCGCCCTCGGTCCAGCGCAGCTGCTTGGTGCGCTGCTTGTTAACAAGTAGCCACGAGCGCAGCTCCTCGGGCTTAACGTCGAGGAAGCCCGCCAGCTTCTTGAGATCCATCGTCGTGTAGAGGCGCAGGTACGACTTGATGGTGGGGTTCCACATGTTGGTCTTGACCTCCTCCATGAAGATGGACAGGTGGTGCTCGATGGGGTCGATGTTGGCCTCGGGCCTGTCGAAATCAGGGGGCACGGGCGAGATGAACTTGGGGCAGGCGATGCGGAAGAGCTCCTCAAAGATGGGGAGCGAGTCGGGGCCGCCGCGCTGCAGCTTGAGCAGCTGCTCACCGTACTTCTCGCGGAGGGCGGTGTGGATGGTGTCGTCCAGGCGAGTGGGGTGGAAGGCGACGCAGATGGCGATGAGGGCAAGCATCTGGTCGTTCTTCTTGGAGATAGAGTCGTACTGCGTGTTCTTCTGGAAGTTCTTGGTCCGCGAGACGTAGACCAGGATGTGGCTGAACATGCGGATGGCGTCCGAGTAGCGGCGCATCATCATGTAGGAGAAACCCACGTAGTAGTAGGTGGTGAAGTGGGCGGCCATGACGCGGGCGAACATGGCCTTCTTGTTCAGCTCAAGGTCGTCGAGCGTCTTGAGGGCGAGGCTGAAGTCGCCGAGAAGGCAGTGGACGCGGAGGAGACCGACGATGGAGAAGTACCCCAGCATGCGGTAGAGGTTCTTCTGGCCGTAGGGGCCGGCCACGGCCATGGGGTCCTCGTTCCGCTTCATGGCGGTGAGCTGCTCGCTGATCTGCGACTTCTGGATGAGAGAGTAGAGGACGTTGAGCACGCTGTAGCAGCCCCATGTGTTCGGGGCGTCCCGCAGGATCTGGGCCTCCTCCTCGTTGTTGGCTTGCCTCGCGATCCGGGAGCGGTACGACGAGAAGGTGTTGAACTGGTAGATGAACTCGTCGATCACATCCCACGCCCAGTAGTACTGTCATGAGGTTAGCTACCCAACTGCTGTCAAGAAGGCGACGGCGAGCCCGGCAAACTAACCGATGGGGGCTCGAGGTCCACGGGGCCCTCGGAGTTGAGGATGTAGTGAAACAGAGCGCAGTAGTTGTCGTAGCTCTGGAACTTGGCCTCGAGAGTGGCCTGGTAGTCGAGGGGCTGGGCAGCCTGGACGAGGCGGGACTGGATCTCATCGGCCTGCTGGGCGAGAGAAGCCTGGTCGAGCTCCTCCATGGCACCGCCCTCGTACTGGACCTGCTCCTTGTAGTCGGCGACGAGGGCCTCCTCCTCGACATCGCTGTCGTCCTCAATGGCACGGGCGGGCGCCATGCCGGTCTGGTAGCTCATGTTGTCAATCGCTCGGGGCTTTCGCGGCGGCAGCGATTCGGCGTATGGGCGGGGGTGGTAGGTGGTCGGAGAGTCCTTTGTCGTGGCCGGCGCAAAGACCCGAAATGCTTTGCTCGGTGGGGCTCAATTTTTGTGGTCGAGGGGCACAGACCAGGTGGTAAAATTCCTGCTGTTGCTTCAGTTTAGGGTTTGGTGCGTATGAGCGTAGCTGGCAGTTTGTCCTCGATTATTGCATACAAGGCACCTGCTCAAGGCCAAGAGGAGGGGTCTCGGAACAAATGATTCACGATGATTCACCATCGCAAACCTTTGGCGTTTAATTGAGCAAAGGGGGAATATATATCTTGGCCTTGATCTGACCCAAACGGCTCAATCGCTTCTCCCAACTTGAACCACCCCCCAGACCTGGAATTGCTGTATCCAGTACAAGATCTGGGCATTGTGAACTTTGCCCCGCCAAACTTTCATCCCACTTTCCATCCTTGTCTACTGCCATCAAGGTGTTAGTCAGGCCGAGAACTGCCCCGCGGTTGCTGTAGACATCCCCCTTTGTTCCCTAACAAAAGACCAACTCCAGGCCGAGAATCAGTCTCTGGGATCCTTCAAATCAGTTTTATCTGGGCACCCCTCAACACCATCAAGATGCCCGTTGTTGGTGCGGATAAGCTGGCTAAGCTCCAGCAAAACGCTGATGATGTGCGAAATGTGAGTTTTTCACCAAGGAAAAAACCCCCCCAAAAAAGTTAGTTGACATGAAATTGACCATCTCGTACAGATCTGTATTCTAGCCCATGTTGTAAGTAGCGTTTTCTTCTCGAAGTTGATACTGTTATAGAGACTTATCATATCCAGGACCACGGGAAAACGTCCTTGACAGATGCCCTTCTCGCCACAAATGGCATCATTTCCCCAAAACTGGCCGGCAAGATCCGCTATCTTGACTCCCGGCCAGACGAACAGCTCAGGGGTATTACCATGGAGTCGTCAGCCATCTCTCTCTACTTCTCGATGATGCGGAGGCCGAACCCCGAGGCTACCCCTGAGCAAAAAGAGTACCTCATCAACCTCATAGACTCGCCCGGCCACATCGACTTCAGCAGCGAGGTGTCCACAGCGTCCCGTCTGTGTGATGGTGCCGTTGTCCTTGTTGATGCAGTTGAAGGCGTGTGCAGTCAGACGGTCACAGTTCTCAGGCAAACATGGATGGAGAAGCTCAAGCCCCTGCTTGTCATCAACAAAGTCGACCGCCTCATTACCGAACTCAAAATGACCCCGGGCGAGGCATACATCCACCTGAGCAAGCTGCTCGAGCAAGTCAACGCTGTTCTGGGCAGCTTCTTCCAGGGTGAGCGCATGGAGGAGGACCTCAACTGGCGTGAGAGGATGGAGGCCCGCGTTGCTGCCTCGGCTGCCAAAGAAGCCAAGCTTGCAGACCATCAGCCAGACTCCGGTGATCTCCAATTTGAGGAACGAGACGACGAGGAGCTCTACTTTGCCCCGGAAAAGAACAACGTCATCTTTGGCAGCGCCATCGACGGCTGGGCTTTCACTGTGAGGCAGTTTGCCGGCCTGTACGAGAAGAAGCTGGGCATCAAGCGCAGCGTCTTGGAGAAGGTCCTGTGGGGCAACTTCTACTTGGACCCCAAGACGAAGAAGGTTCTTGGACCCAAACATTTGAAGGGCCGGCCCCTGAAACCCCTGTTCGTCCAGCTAGTGCTCGAGCAGATTTGGGCCGTTTACAACGCCACCGTCGGCAGTGACAACGGAAGGGGAGACCCCGCCATGCTCGAGAAGATCACCAAGTCTCTCAACATCACCATCCCTCCTCATATTCTCCGTTCTCGGGACCCCAAGCTCCTCCTCACAACCGTCATCTCTTCTTGGATCCCCATCTCCGTGGCTCTACTGGTCTCCGTGGTGGAGTCTCTTCCGTCACCAAGGGCAGCACAGGCCGAGCGCTTCCCGCTCTTACTGCAAGATGTCCCGGGAATCGAGTACGTCGACCCTAAGGTCAAGGATGCCATGGTCTCGTTCAAAAATGGGCCTTCGGACCCCATTGTGGCCTACGTGAGCAAGATGGTCTCCGTCAAGGAGAGCGAACTGCCCGAGAACAGGCGGCGCGGCCCAATGAGCGGCGAGGAGGTACGGGAACTAGCCAGGAAAAAGCGCCTCGAAGCTGCCCGCCTGCAGGGTAACGTGGAGGAGAACAACGACAACAACGACATGAATGCTTTAGTCTCGGCTTTCTCAGGGGCCAGCCTGGAGCAGAATGGTCCCGAGGAGGACGAAAACAAGGCCGAGTCCGAACACCTGGTTGGATTTGCGCGGATCTACTCTGGTACAATCTCTATTGGCGACGAGATCTACGTCCTTCCGCCCAAGTTCTCGCCCGCTCACCCGCTGGCTGAGCCGGTGCCTAAGAAGGTGAAGGTCACTTCTCTTTACATGCTGATGGGCCGGAATCTTGAGGCTCTCGAGTCAGTTCCTGCTGGCGTTGTCTTTGGCATCCGCGGCCTTGAGGACAGCGGGATCCTCAAGTCTGGAACCCTCTGCAGCCAGCTTGAGGGAGCCGTCAATCTGGCTGGTATCAACAGCCTTCATGGCAAGCCCATCGTCCGCGTTGCTTTGGAGCCTGTCAACCCGGGCGACTTGGACAAGATGATTAAGGGCCTGCACCTACTCGTCCACAGCGACCCCTGTGCCGAGTATGAGCACTTCTCCAGCGGCGAGCATGTTCTGCTGACCGCCGGCGAACTGCACCTGGAGCGCTGTTTGACCGACCTGCGGGAGCGCTTTGCAGGCTGCGAAATCCAAGCCAGTGCGCCCATCGTGCCATACCGGGAAACCATCGTTCGCGCAGAGGAGATGCGCCCTCCTGCCAACAAGGAGCTCGGTCGCGGCGTGGTTGTCGGTACCACCAGCTCCAAGCAGGTGGCCATCACCCTCCGGGTGCGGCCCCTTCCCCGGGAGGTCACCGACTTCCTCCTCAAGAACTCCGCCGGCGTCAAGCGTCTCTACTCCGACCGCAAAGCCGCCGAGGAAGGAGGCTCAGATAGCATCCCCTCTCCCGAACCCGCGACCGAAACCCAAGAAGACTCCGCCGAAGCAGACGACGAGCTCTCCCTCGCCGCCAAAGCCCTCTCCCCCGAAGAGCTCGCCAAACAGCTCCAATCCCACTTCGACAGCGAAAAAGACCGCCTCGACTCCTGGAAAAATATCGTCGACCGCATTGTCTCCTTTGGCCCGCGCCGCACCGGCCCCAACCTCCTCATCGACGCCACCAAGGCCCAATTTCTCCCCAAAGCCTTCACCCCCAACAACATCACCACCCCCGCCCGCCCCTCCGCAAACGACTCCTCCCTCCACGCGCATCACTTCTCAGACAAGATCGCGTACGGCTTCCAGCTCGCCACGCACCACGGCCCGCTGTGCCAGGAGCCGGTGCAGGGTCTGGCGGTGTTCATCGAGGACGTGTCTGTGGCGACTGAAGGCAGCGGTGGTGGAGGTGATGAGGGTGGTGCGTCGGCGCGCGACCGCCTGGGTAGGCTGACTGGTGAGGTCATCAAGACGGTGCAGACGTCGATTCATAAGGCCATGTTGGACTGGTCGCCAAGGTTGATGCTAGCTATGTATTCGTGTGAGATTCAGGCTTCGAGTATGTCCCCCCCTTTCTAACACCCCCCTCCCATCCCTTTCCCCCCAGTGTAGTTTACTAACCCCCCTCCCCCCTCAGCCGAAGTCCTCGGCCGCGTCTACGACGTTCTCACCCGGCGCCGCGGGCGCGTGCAATCCGAAGCCATGAACGAAGGAACGCCCTTCTTCACCATCCAAGCGCTCCTCCCTGTCGCCGAATCCTTCGGTTTCGCCGACGACATGCGCAAGCGGACCTCCGGCGCAGCCCAACCCCAACTCATCTTCGCCGGGTTCGAGATCCTCGACGAGGACCCCTTCTGGGTGCCCTTCACCGAGGACGATTTGGAGGATTTGGGAGAGTTTGGGGACAGGGAGAACGTGGCGAAGAGGTATATGGATGGGGTTAGGAGACGGAAGGGGTTGTTGGTGGAGGGGAGGAACGTGGCGACGGATGCGCAGAAGCAGAAGACTTTGAAGAGGTAGTAGTGGTTTGGGGACTTAAAGAGGGGGAAAAGGTGGTTGGGTGTAGGAGAATGTGCGTTGTCAAGATTGTAGAGGCATGTGCGAGCAAGAAAGACACCATCACAAGTGAACTAAGTTTGTAAAATGCCTCCCATTTCCTTTTACTATCCCTCGTCTAAACTGAGTAGAAAACTACCACTCCAGCCTGCCAGAAACCAACCAAGCTCCCACCCTGGTCCAGCCCGTGAAGCATATCATCGTCTAAACGCATAGAGAATGCCGCAGTGGTCCCGGGCATAACAGGCATGAAGCTGGTCAGCAGGCAGGTTGCATGAGATGACCAAAAAACGAGAAAAAACGAGAAAAAAAAAAAAAAAAAGAAAAGCCGATAGATAGGCAGAATCCCGAAACCCATTGGAGGGAGCCCGCGTCTCGAACCCTTTCCCGCCCATATCTATCTGGATATTTGCCCACCCCTCAAGAGTCGAGATTGTGCCCATATGAAGGAGAAACCACCTCCCCGCCGTGACGACCGAGAAGAAACCCGCATCCGTGTCATGGCCGCCGCCCGCGTGGGCAGAAAGGGCCCCCTCATTTTAGAAATCGAGAAATCCGCGCCATTCCCTCGTGCATTAAACGTCGTGGCCAAGGAACTTGCGAGGAACGCATACTTTTGGTATAGCTGGAAAGAAATTCATGTCGATGCTTCGAAATCGCTGGGTTGTACCGGCCAGTGTCAGCTGTTGGGCGTGTTGGGCTGACGAAGCATGGGGAGACGAACGGCAGATCCGTTATCCCCAAAGTTGGCGATCGGTGATGCGAGGAAAGATGAGAGGCTTCGCTTTGCACGAGAGGAAAAACTGCGAGGTGTGCGGTAATCTCAATAGTGCTGATGCCGGCCTATCCAAGCCAACGACGCAACGATGTGGTAGTGGCGAAGCGAGTGTTGTGAGGAAGGGAGAGGAGTCGTCAACGTGGCAGGATATGGGGGGCCTTTTGAGATCTAGGCAGCCCCCCCATTTCCTGGTGATAAGATGAAGGCCGGTACAAGAGTAATTTGGGTCGCTCAAGGGCGGCCGCTCTGGCCCCGGCGGCCCTTAACGGGCACAGTGACGGTAGTCCAACCATCCTCGTCAACGGTGGGAGTGGCGGGCGGCTCCTCGGTGCTGGGAGATTGCGGCTGGGAGGGGGCAGAACTGCTGCCGTTGGCGCGAGGGGGACGGGCGGCACCATCGCGAGGGCCACGAGCGGGGGCGCCACGGCGGGGACCGCTAGGAGCACCACGGGAAGCACGCGGCTCGGACCTCCAGTTGCCACTCTCATTGGCGCGCGACTTGGGAGTTTCCCGAGGCTCACGAGGCTCACGAGCACGGGCGGCGGGCTTCTGCTCGTCCGAAGTCTCAGTAGCGGCACCCTCCTGAGGGGCAGCCTTGGCCTCCTCGACGGCGGCCTCCTCCTTTGCTTCCTTGGCCTTGGCAGCCTCCTCAGCGGCGGCCTTGTCAGCAGCGGCCTTCTCGGCAGCCTTCTCGGCAGCCTCCTTGGCAGCAGCCTCCTTGGCCAGCTTCTCCTCCTGTGCCTTCTCCTCCGCCTCCTTCTTCTCCTTTACGCGCTTCTCCTCAACCTCACGCTCGCGTGCAGCCGTATCAATAGGACGAGCGGCGCCGAACGGGCTGGCCTTGGAATCGCCAGAGGCAGAGGCGGAGGCGGCAGTGGTGGCCTCAGAAACAGTGCGCTTGGCCAGGTTCAACTTGGGACGGCCAACAGGAAGGGCGGCAGCGGGAGCCGGGGAAGGAGGGGCGCTGCCGTTCTGAGACTGGCTAGGGGACTTGACGACGGAACCAGGGCGCATGTTGTTACGCCAGTTGAAGTCCTTCTCGGCAGCGGTGGGGGCGCGCTCCGGGCGCTCGGGACGATCGGCAAACTCGCGGCGAGGGGGGCGGGAGCCGGAGCCCTCCTGACGGCCCTCACCGGGGCCCCAGGCAGCAGGGGAAGCACCACGGGTTCCGCGGAAGGAGCCGGAGCGGGCATCCACGGTGCGGGCGCGAGAGCCCTCGCGGGACTCGGGGCGGTCTTGCTGGGGCAGGGGCGACAGGGGGCCGCGCCTCTCCCAGTTGCCGAAATCGCGGGACTTGCCGTCATCACTAGGCTGGAACTCCCGGCGACGCTCGCCAAAGTCGGGGCCACCGGGGCCACGGCGGTCACCACCACGGCCAGGAAGATCAGCGAGCGGGCCCCTCTTGGCGCCCCAGTCGAGCTCGCGGAACGAGTCTGTCCTCTCGAAACCACCACGGGCTGGAACAAGGTTAGATGCTGTATGCACAACAGGAAGAGAAAGAACTTACGGGGCTCGGCAACCTTGACGCGGATGCTGCGTCCCTGGAAAGTCTGGCCATCGCGAGTGAGGGCTGTCTTCAGACCCTCAAGGTCGCCAAACTCGGCATATGCAAAGCCCTTGGGGCGGTTCAACTCGCGATCCTCAATGATACGCACGTTGGAGATGTTGCAATCCTCGAAAAACTCGGTGACGGTCTCGACGGTCGCATCGTAGGAGAGGTTGCCAAGATGGGCGGTGAAAGGCGGCTTGGTGGGGAGCTCCTGGGGGAGGTTGTCGCGGAGCGAGTGGTAGCCTGGACAGGGAGCGTTAATATCGAGGACGAGTATGACGGTGAGCGACAAAACATACCCCTATCGTTGCTGGCGCCGTATCCGCCCCCATATGAGCTGGGCATGCGACGGTCCGAAGGGGGGAGCGGCTGAGTGCCTGGTCATCGTCAGTACGTCGGTCCCAAGAAAGATCGCCTGTGCAAGATGCGCACCAGAGGCTGGTAACATCAACACAGAACGATCATTAATTAATGGCGGGTAGCTAGCACTCACCATAAGTGTCCTCGACCTCATCGGCCCACGAGCCACCACCAAAGCCTGTGCGGTCGGGTCAGCATGTGGTCAAACAGAAACAGGCTGTGGCACCTCGAAATGGTGGCAGCGGGCTTGGCATGGAGGGGAATAACTACTCACTGTTGTCGGCCAAAAAGTCGCCCAGCGACAGCTTCTGAACTTCCTGCTTCTTCTTCGGCGCTGGAGGACATCGTCAGCGACAGTCGGACAAGGGATGGATGGGATGCCCCGCAATCTCGTGTCGGCAGGTGGACGAGGTGGGCGGCGAGGGGGAGGGGCGGTGGGCGGTGCTCACCCATGATTGCGGTTTTTCGGCGCGAGGCGATGTACCACTGGATGCGCTGGGAATGGGAGTTGGTCGGAGAGGCGGGTCTCCGAGGATGGACGAGAAAAGGGCTGTTCGATGGTCGAACAGGTGTATTTGACGGCCCCGGATGCTGTGCAGTCGGAGTCGGATGGGGTGAGGGCGAAACCTGGACTGGACGGTGGTTCACGTAACTTGGTTTTGGAGACTGCGGGCAGAAGCGAAAAAATATGAGGTGAGACGGATTGAGCAGTCAGGGTTGAACTTTTTTTCCCGCTCGGCAAGGAAGCGGCGGGTGCGGGTGTGGCTCAAGAGCTGCGCTAGGACGCAAGGGGGCTAGCGCAGATCGGGGGAAGAGCGCTCTGCATTCAGCACGGATCCAGCTGATTCCAGCAATTGTGCTCGTAGCTCAACAATTACAGGGCTGACATTCACATATACATTCCACACTCTCGAGCACGGACAGACCTCGAGAATTTGGACATTGGGATTCACGAGTGCCTACGTTATACCCTCCATATTACAGTTTTCTTGATTCCCCTTTTTCTCAGCCACATCGGTAAAGGCAGCAACAGTGAGGAGATATCTTCAGTCTATATTCAGGAACATCCACCTTGAAAGATGAAGCGAATTGTTCTTCCCACTCAGGAGGATGGGAATCAAAATGAGGCCCAAAAAGACGCCCCGTCACCAACAGCGGCATCATCAGTAGTAGCGAGGAGACCATCAAAGCAGACACAGCCACCCTCACCAGAGCTGATGGAGATACTCTTCCCCTCTCTCAAGGTTGGCGCAGTTGCTGGTATGGCCTAAGGAGTACATGTCCCGTATCTGCAAGACCAACGCTCTGACATCTACCAGGCACTTGCGGTCTGCTTGTTGGAGCTGCAGGCGGCATCGTGCGGTCTGCTCCCACGTGGATGTTCTCCATACTCTCAGGAGGGCAGTGGTTCACCCTGGGCACTAGTTTCTATGGTGAGTCGGACACCATGTCTCAATTTCGTCGTGGTGTTAACCCTCTTTAGCGGCTCGGCAGGTTGGATTGAGGCACTTTGGGGACGGAGAGCAGAAACCTGGTGACAAAGTCAAGGCGAGCACAGTGGGAGGCGGCGTTGCTGGGGCTGTTGGTGGCCTGCTGAGTAAGTTCTCGCTGAGTATGTGGCTAAGTCTTTGCTGACGTATTTCAGGGGGTCCGAGAAGCATCATTCCGGGAGCAGTCATGTTCTCGTTGTTTGGCGCAGCAGGTCAAGGCATCGCCAACTGGCGTGCCGCGAAGGCCGCCAACGCTCCCCCAAGTACGGGCCAGGGGTTCTGGTCGAGATGGAGCCCTATCAAAACCTTGACCGACGAAGACTATGTGAACTTGTTGGAGGACAAGTTGCTTCGGGTCGAGGCCGACATCGCCATTGTCGACGACCACATCAAAGAACTACGCGAATCGGCCAGCCAACCGAAGAAGGCACAAGACCAGGAACCCAGTGCCAGCAACCCGCCATCAACGAAGAAACCGTGAGATATTACGATACCAATGTTGGTTTGTGGATACGGCTGTACCATCTAGTGTAGGATAATGGCTGAGCCAGTTGTAGTCATATGTTTAATTCGAGGTAGGATGAGGCACTCCTGATCGTCTATTTCTGCTGAAAACATTATTAACGTTTACCAGATGACTCAGCTTAAGGCTTCACCTCCAGTATTCCGCATACCTGAACTAGCGGCCCTGTTCTCGTCCCAACATGTTCTCGATGACCTTCCCGCCGGCTAGTGTTTTCTAGATGTCGAATAGGTCTCTATGTGCGGTCAATATCAGACTCAATTAGCGGAGCATGAGCATCGGGCTCTTTACCATTGTGTCTTTTAACTGCTTTCAGCAACTGACGGAGGGGCCATCATATCCCCAGATTTGGACAGCCCTTCAACGACCGGAGCCCGACCTTCATGCCCCGATAGGGGTTGACTTGATACACCGCCGCTCAACCGGTTTATAATGGACCAGAGAAATTCCTTTCTTCCCCATCCCACCCAAACCTCGGCCAGCCTTCAGGCAGCGACGAATACTTCGGAAAGACGTATTGGCCATCGCATCGATATGCATCACACTTCAAATCGCAGAGCCCGTACAGCTTGCAGTAGCAGTCGCTAACCGACGGACAAAACACGGACTCCTTACCGAAAATAACTGTACACTGTCAGCCAGACATCCCCCAACCTCGCCAACCCCCAATACTCACTATGCCACAAATACTCAAACACCCTCCCACTCAAATCATCATCCAGCCTCGTCTGTACCAACCACTCCCTCCACCTCTCATACTCCTCCCTCGACCTCCTCCACACCGCCTCCCTCGACACCGCAAACTGCGAACAACAACTCACCCCCACCTCCCCGGGCACCTCCACCCCGGGCATCAACTCCTCAAACGCCTTCTTATACACCCCCTTCGCCGTCAAATCACTGGACATCTCCATCCCATCCCCACCCCACCAATCCACCGTGTCCCTCCCCGGCCTAATCTCCACCGGACACCCCAGCATCCAAACACACCTCAAATTCAAATACCCCTGCTCCCTCACATAATCTAACCTCAGCCTCTGCAGCGTTGCAACGGCATCATAGTCCGGGTCGTCGTTGTGCCAGGCGAAGCGCGCGGAGTGGTGGAAGATGGTGATGGGGGCGAGCGTGTCGTAGCGCGTGATGAGGTGCGTGAGGTAGACCATTGCTTCACGGCCTTTGTTGAGGGGGACGGTGAGGGGGCCGGAGGAGGGGGAGTCGACGGTGTAGATGGTGGGGGTGATGTGGGGGGGGAGGTGGTGGTGGGGCCAGGTGGTGTTTTCGGTGAGAAGGGTCGCGAGGACGAGTTCGACTGTTGGTGGTGGTGGTTGGGGAGGGGGAGAGGGGGGGGGGGGGGGGGAGGAGGTCGTCGTGGTGATGGGTGGGTTGGTGAAGGGGGTAGATATCCATTGAAGGTGGAAGTGGAGGAGGAGGAGCCAGCTGCATATTAGTATGGCGATGAGGGGGATCAAGGGGCTCCGAGTTTGGGAGCGGACTGACATTTCGACATTGGTGGATTGGAAATTGAGGCGAGGATGGGGACGGATAGGGTGAGATAAAGAGAGCCAGAAGTTGGAGTTGAGCAACTTCATCAAAGAAACGCAGTCTCGGGTCGTCTTTGATATCGATCCCCCCACAGCCGTAGCACAGCGGCGTAACCTTTGTGTCTTGCACACCAACTTCACCTCTGACCAAAATGGTCGCCCCTGAGTCTAGCCATGACCTCGAGCGCCCTGTTTATGCTTAAGGACATAACAAAACAGGAAGTCTGTCGCGGTACAAAGTCGAGAACTGGTCCAAGTAGTACCTGAAATTGTGGAGTAGCCGGCAACGGTTACAGATTGCAGCAACTGTGCCGTCCCGACACCAACCACGGCGGCCTGCATCTGCATGAAACGGTACGATCGCAGAATGAAAGACATATTTCTTCTAACTGTATAGCGGCCGTTGCATTCTCACTTTTAGAGGTGGGGAGATACGTCGTTGTCAGGGAGGGCTTACTCTGCGTACTAATTAGGGTGATACCTCGTCCGAGATGGTCATATTTCTCCTCTCTCCCTTTTGAGTTCCAATTCCCAGGTCTTTTTACATGATCAGTCGACAGCCGAAACGTTGAACACCCTGCTTCGGTTACATGACACTCCCTTCCTTGATCACGGGTATCACCTCGATCCCACAAGATACCATCATCTGACGGCATGGTAGGACTGACTGATACCCGACAACCGAGACCCAGACGAGATGCTTCGAGGCCCAGCTCGAAAACCCATTAAAATACAACGTCATTTCCCATCTACCAGGAAGAGATCCCGCGACCTGCTCTGGTCAGTTTTCGGTCTGTTCAAGCTGGGCAAACCAAGCGCAACCTACTCTTTTAATGCAAACCCTTTTTTATATCACCACCTTCCACCACACAATGGGCTCCCTGATCGGCCCAGAAAGAGTTGGGCAGTTAGGGACTATAATCTGCTAGATACCCAGCGGTGGCTGCCTCGAATTGGAAACAGCACCCCATCTAGCCACCCTACCTTTGCTCTTGCCAGAGGGTAGGGGCAACCCGGTCATGGAGCAGTAAGACTAACATGTACGTTTTCCTGGTTGCTTGAATACAATGGAAGACTAAAAAAAGAGGAGGCTGGAGCAGGCACACGGGATATCGTGATCATCTGCTAGTCAAAGAAAAGAAGTTGGCGATGCTCTGTTTCAGTCCCAGACTCTTGAACGACAGCAGCAACACCGAACTCCCTGGTGGCGAGAGAATCGAGGAAGGTAAGAGACCCGAGTTAGGGGGTCGGTACAGGGGGGCGGTGAGAACATGATAAGAAGAGTGCCAGTATGGTAGGTTCAAAAAACTTTAATGTCGGGATACAGTTGATGGCGATGTTCTACTTGTCTTTATTACCAAGGTGCCGAGTATGGTCAAGTTGTCCACGTTTAGAGAAAGTCGGCCCGGATGTAGGGAAGCTATTACCCTGAACAGGCCACCGAGCTCCCAGATAGCCGGACTGGTCGGAATGAATGCTTCTTCCGCCTTCTGAAACGGGTTGACAACGTCATGGCGCCGAACACGGCGTTCCTCGCTTTTTCGTTGAGCGCGGCCGCGAAGGTGTCAGGCCGGAGGGATGGCTGGTGGAGGATTGTGGAGGGTTGGAAGTGAAGAGTGGGCCCCAAATCATTGATCCTTCTCGAATCCTGTCAAGATCGAAGGCCTGCCCCTGTCGGTCTCCCTGCGCTAGCCAGACGAAGCCACCAGGGCAAGCCAGGGTTGGAGCGATTGGTCTGGTGGGGGCCATCTGGGCCATCTGCGCGGGTCCATCCAAGCTAGAACCTGGAATTGGACTGGACCCAGGTGCGGTTCATCAATCTCCTTGGCGCGACTTGCTGACGGAGCTTCTCTCTTCCCCTTGCTTCATTTGGCCAGCTGCTGCTGTTGAAAGCTTCAATCTCGAGTGCCAGTCAGTTGCCAGTAATTTGGTCTCCTGCTTCGGCATTTTTATCGACGTTTTGCTGCCCGTTTGCGGCAACTTTTTTTTTTTTTTTTTTTTCCGGCGCCACATCGTTGGTACCGCGTGCGGTCGAGGCCAACGAAGTCGAGTGAAACTCCACGGCGCAGTATCGCAACCAAAAACGCCAAAGTACCTGCCACCCAACGAACCGACTCGACCACGCTATTGCTCAGCATGTCGCGCAAGTGACCGCTTTGGACCAGGCTGGACGTCTGG
Organism: Amesomyces nigricolor; assembly: GCA_004802645.1. Lineage (NCBI taxonomy): Eukaryota > Fungi > Ascomycota > Sordariomycetes > Sordariales > Chaetomiaceae > Amesomyces > Amesomyces nigricolor. The sequence goes on from SRKS01000004.1 coordinate 1,762,191, forward strand.
GAGTTGCGCTTACCACCATCATATCGATTTTTGGAACAAGGATCTGCGTCGAAATCCGAGTAATGGGCGCCCGCGTTCGCCGCTGGTACCTCTCGCCCATGCGCCCTCGAAATGGCCCTCCTTAATCCGACCTTCATCTTCGGTATCCTCGTCTTGCTGTACCTCTCGTCCTTCGTCCTTTTTGCCGTCATTCGCATTATTACGGGCGTATCCATCCAGCGCATTGGTTACTTCTCCCTCCGACGACTCGCCTACACTCCGCGCGATGGCGTTCGATTCGAGATCCGGGGGCTGGGACTCAACGTCCACCGCCCGACCTTCGCCCAACCGACATGGCTGAGCGTGGTGGTGGACGAATTTGCGGTTACTGTGGACATTGGGGAGCTTGAGAAGAGCAAGGGAAAGAAGGGAACTGCGTTGCAAGATGGCCACTCCTCCGACTCCGACGCCGCCGAACCAGATCCGAGGCCAACCACCCCGAAGACGCCAGCGACACCGAGACCCGAACCCCGCGAAGCCGACCCAGACGATCGGAGCCAAACATGGACGCGCTTGAAGAGAGTCAAGGATCGGATCAAGCGCCTCCACCGGAGTGTGAATTGGATCCGCATGGTCGACATTGTGGCCACCAACTCGACCATCAACATTACGGGTGTCGGAAACTTGCAGATGGGGAGCTTCACCATTGCGGTTGATACCAGGCGAACCATGGTCGACCGCGCGCGCTTTTACCTCCCGGGAAGGACAGAAAAGCTGCTCTCCAACCAGCAGGCAGAATGGATCATGACGCTGCGGAGCGTGCTGTTTACCGCCGAAGGGAAAGAATCGCTCGAGATCCTCGACACTGCGACGCTCAACATTCACGGTTATCTGTATGAAGCTCTTGACGGTCTCCGCGACACGGCCATAGCTCTCAAACTTGGCCGCCTCCATATTCCGTACGACGATGTCCGTCACAGTGTTGCGCAATACAAGAAGATTCGGTCCCAGACGAAACAAGGCTCGACCAAGTCGGAGCCCATCGAAGTGATCGTCGACCGCGTGATCCGGGAGATAGACGTGCCTGGGAGCACCAACCACGAGTTGATGCAGACCGTCTCTGACTCAAAGGAGCTTGTCAGTTCCATCCTCAGGGGTATCAAAGAAGTCCAATTCGCTGTCAGCTTCGTTGGCCTCACCAAGAAAATTGAGGCAGTCAAGCCTACGGGAAATCCCATTCTCCTTACAGCGTCGATGAAAGAGGTGGGTATCGACATCCACCGCCTCGATCCGAAGTCTCCGGCACACCGCATGTACTTCCCTTCCAAGGATATTGCCCACGAGGCATTGGCTGCTGCGCTGTCCATCTCTGTCGGTCTAGATGACGGCCACGGGAAGCCCGAGCGCATCATGTACATCCCAATGGCTACCACGACCGCCAAGACCACTCTGCCGTCTAAGACAGTTGAGCTTGTCGAAGGGACGGTTGAGGAGCGGAACGCGAACATCCTCTTCGCCAACTCGGTTGTGACCTCTCCGTCCGTCGACCTCGATCCCCGGCATCTCCCTATCCTACTAGCGATGCTGCGGCGGAAACCGAAACCAGCAAAGCCGGCCCCTCAGCCGCGTCACCTGCTGATCTCACGCCTCCTTCCCAAGGCCAACATCAAGTTCTCTGTGCATGAGCCGGTTGTGAGGATAGCGCTTCCGCCGGTTCAGAAATCAGTAGACCCCGATGAGTTTGACCTCATCATCTCATCCATCTCTTCCGTCTCCTTAGACATGGAGTCATTCCACTCGACAGTCGAGGAGCTTCATTACTCCTTGGCCGCTACCATGAGGATTCAGTCACACAACCTCTACTACCAAACTTGCGCAGGGAACAGATTTGATCTCCTCGAGACCGAGACCTTCGACCTGAAGGTGCAGCTGAACGCCTCACCAAACGTCCATGTGGTGGCCACTGGAAATCTCCAGACCCTCAATCTGAAGATGGTCAGGGAGGAAATTCGGGATGGCCTGCATCAGATCATACGCCAGCTGCGGCTCAACGTCGAGCTCGACAAACGCGCCACCTCTATGACGCCCAAACACTCCAATTTCCTGCGCGCCATGCCCGCTTGGCTGCTGCATTTCCAGCTGCAGTGCTCAGATTGCAGCATTGAGGTAGCCGGCGTGGACAAGGAGATATCAGAAGATTCGAGGGGCATCGCCATTCAGCTGGACTCATGGTCGGCCGACTACCGCGCCCAGAGACTCGACGGGCTGCAACGGCGACCATCTCGGCGGCGAGCTAGCAGCCGCGGTATGTTGTCCCCCGAGAACGATTTGCTCAAAGCCGTTCCGGCATCTCCGAGGAAGAAATACCACCATGAAGGCGACGGCCGTCGCATCGCCCTCCACGCCCGGGGCTTCGAGGTGTTCATGGTCGAATCGGCCGAGAAGTGGGAGTTTGAACCGTTCCTGAGCGTCCCCAAGTTCGAACTTGCGTTCTCAACCCTGAGCGACCACCAGGGACCAGTGTTCCACATCCACTCGCACATCAAAACCCTGATGATGCAATATTCTCTATACCGCCATTATGCGGTTGGGGTGGCCATCTCGACTTTGCGGAAGCCATTCATGAAACCCGGCAGGGACGGCACAACGCCGATGACACCGCCCATGTCACCAACAAGACGGGTGGTCGGCCATCTATCACCACCTCCGAGTGGCATTTCCTCCGATTTCACCTCGCCCGATGTTGAATCCTGGAGATCCGTCCAGGAGTTAGTTGCAGTCGACTTCAAAGCGAGTCTCATCCAGATTAAGGCCGACTTACCTTCGGACCCGGCAATCATGCTCCACATCTACAACATGGAAGCTGGACGGCATCGATGGTCGTCTCCCTTCTTGCATGCAAAGCTTATCCGGTTGTACGCTGAAGCCCCCAGGATGCGGAGAGTTTGGGCCAGAATCGTCAGCGTCAAGAACGCTCGGGCGGACTACCGCGAATCACGGCACAAGCTTGCCACTGGAGGTTATCGAGAAGACCGCATGCTCGACATTGTTTCGGAGAACATCCGCTTGGCTGTGCCTCACGAGATGGTCATCTACAAGATCACAGACAACTTTGTCAACACCTTCAAGTCCGTCTTGCAGCTCCACCACAGGTTCAAGACCGGCACAAACGAGTACATCCTCGAGAAGGGACCGGAAGCCCCGAAGAACGTCCCGAAAGTCTCACTCCGGGCAAAGAGCCTCCTCTTTGAGCTGGAAGACGGCGCATTTGAATGGAAGCTTGGCGTCATCTACCGCGCCGGCTTGGTCGAGATGAAGCAACGTCAGGCCCGCGAAGAAGCCTTCCGCGTCAAGGTCAAGAAGATTCACGAGGAAGAGTCGAGAAGGGGCGTAAAATTGCGTGCCCGCTCGGCTGCCCCCAGGGAAGAGACCCACGCGCCTGGCAGCTCACATGCAAGAAGCCGCAGCATCGACAGCCACCACCGGTCACCCAGTATGTCCCGGCGTGGTCGGGCGCCGAGGTATGACCCGGAAGGCGGCGCGCAAGCAATCAGCGGAAAGGCCCGCGTCACGATCGCCGAAGCGAGGCACAAGTTGAACGAGCACAACGCGAAGAGCTGGAAGCAGCGCATCAACCATCAGTACGACATTTCCAGGAACGCGGCAAAGGACATGCGCTCCAACTTCTGGGGCGCCAACGAGGTTCCCGATGATTTGGAGGACAGCGAGAAGATTCTCGAGGTGCCACAACGCCCCGCGCTCATGGCCACGCTCATCAACGATCTTCACATTGTCATGGACAAGCCGTCGTTCCCGATCAGAGAGCTTCCGGATTTCCTCTTCAAGGTCGGGAAGGGCATGCCCAGGAACACGAAGTATGCTCTGCTCGTGCCCATGAGCCTCCGGGTCGACTTGGGAGAAGCGAGGATATCACTCAAGGACTACCCTCTGCCGTTTGTGCATGTACCATCGACCAAATCCAACCAGTCGGTTCGGCTGCCAGCACTGTCCATGTCAACAGACTTCGTCATCGCCGAGGAATACCGTGGCCCAGAGTCGACGCGGAAGATCAGAGTCCCCATCGTACCGCCACGCAGCATGGATCCGGTAGCATCAAACGAGGGAAGCTTTGCCGTGGATGTACGGAGGACTATCGGGCCCGTCAAGACATTCTCGGACATGAGCATCGACATCCACACGGCCAACCCCACACGCATCACCTGGGGCCCGTCCTACCAGCCAGCGATCCAAGACATGATGATGGCGATCGAATCCATGACCAAACCGCAGCTGGACCCATCCGAAAAGGTCGGCTTCTGGGACAAGATCCGGCTCAACTTCCATTCCCGGATGAGAGTGGCCTGGCGGGGAGACGGTGATGTTCATCTGGCGTTGAAGGGTTCGCGAGATCCTTACCAGGTCACTGGCAACGGCGCAGGGTTCATCATGTGCTGGCGGAACGATGTGAGATGGAACATCCACAGCGTTGATGACCCGAAGCAATTCATGACTGTCGACAGTGGCGAGTACGTCCTGGCGGTTCCGGACTACAGCCATGAAGTCCGTGACTCGCGGCGTCTGCACGGCGAGGATGACAGTATCATGAGCGACGCCAGCCAAAAGTCTGGAGCGGCGTTCAAGAAGGTTGTCATGAAGCTCTCTGGCAAGGTCCAGGTGTTGGCTGGTCTGGTGTTTGAACGGGCCATTGAAGACGGGAAGAGGAGTTTTGAGTTTAAGCCGCACTACGATGTTGTGCTCAAGGCGCCCCATCTGGCCAAGGCCCAAGACGGTCTGCCGTACGATGCTTTCCGAGGATTCCGCAGTCAGCATATTCATCTGTCCGTGGCAGTCCGGGCTCCCGCGGATCGAGAATGGTCGAGTTCGATCAGCGAACCTTCGCGCAGCTACAACACTGTCCACCTCACACCTCGCTTCTTCACCCACTTTTACGCCTGGTGGTCTCTCTTCTCTGGGCCGCTCTCTCTCCCGATCCGACAAGGCTCGCTCTGGCCTGGCCGGGAAAAGAACAGCAAGAAGTTTGGCAGACATCTCGCCACCATCAAGCACAACCTCTTGCTTGCGCCGTTGTTTATCAGTCACATCTACAAGCACAAGGATGCCGAGGATTACTCCGAGAATGCAGTGTCGGCGACAGGCATCAAGATCCGCCTCGACAGCTTTATTTTGGACCTGCACCAGCGGCGAGAGGAGTTCAACACCAGAGATCGCGGCCGCAAGACACAGTCTAGGACAACCGGCATGAAAATCCACGCAGGGCAACTGGACCTCGTCTCAGCCGACATCCGTGCCATCTCGGCTAGCATCCGGGGCACCACGGCCGACGCCATGATGAGGCATTCACTCTCGACCTTCATCACCGACCAGGAAGGAGACGGGACTGATCTCTCCCGCTTCACCATCCCTGACAACGACCTGACATGGATCGACATGGACGACTTTGTCGAGCTGGACTGGATCCTGCCCACCGAACCAAACCCGGACACCAAGATCCTGCCCCTCGCATTTTGCCCGCGCATCACCTACTTCCGACAGACGGACATCAACGGTATCATCGACGGCGATCCAGACCGGACAAGCCCCTTCGGCCAGGAACCGACCCACTTCTGCATCATGAGCCAGGACGACGACCCGCGGAGGGTCCAGTGCCAGCTTATCCGCCGCCGGCTGGAGCAGTTGGACGAGCAGATGGAGACGCACTCGCGGACGCTGGGCGAGGTTGAGCTTCGTCTTGTTCGGGGGGATGAGGATCCCGATGGGACTCTTGGGGCTGAGTTTGAGATTCTGAGCCGGCACACGGGCGTGCTCAATGGGAAGAAGGCGTTCTTGCAGGGCATGTTGGCAGAGATGATGCCGCGTTCTGCTTCGGATAGCAGCAGCAGCCAGAGTCGGTCGTCCCCAAGCGTCGCTGAATCGCCCGGGCCTGCGCAAAGTTTGCAAGGGAGCATGTCCACGCCTGCTGCAGCCGAGTTTGCGAGCGATTTCAAGAATCGGTTTGTGGTTCATAACATGCAGCTGAAGTGGAATAACACACTCAGGAACATCATTCTTCGTTATATGCACCAGGTCGGTCAGCGCAGGGGTTTTGTGTACTACCTGTCTCGTCCGGCTGTCAAGTTCATCCTGGATCTTGTGGAGGAACAGTCCAAGAACAAGGCTGGCAAAGCGGCCAGTGTCAGGACACCTGGCGGAGATGGCAGCGCGCCGAGCGCAAACGGGACAGATCGCGGTTTTGCGAAGGAATTTGAGGACAAGATTCGCAGGATCTTGTCGGACAGCAACAAGTTTTCGAGCGCCGAGGACGTGGATGGGACCGGGACGCATCCATCCATGGCTGATCTGTCCAGCGGCATCGCGGACGAGTTCACAGCCCAGAACAGCTACCACGTTAGGCTCATCGCGCCCCAGATCCAGCTGCAGAGCGACAAGAACAAGAAGCACGTGGTCCTCACCACGTCCAAGGGCATGGAGCTCAAGGTTGTCGACGTCCTCGACAAGAGCAGGATCTCTGATAACGTCAGCGGTCTCGTCCAGCGCCGCTTCCTCGTCAACATGGACAGCACGCAGTTCTTCGTGACCCACCAGAAGTGGTTCTCAACCCAGCTGGTATCCATGTACTCAGGCAACACATACGGCACACCCTCAGGCTCATCCTGGCCGCCCTGGGTGCCCATGGAAGTCATGTTCGACTTCCAGTCCGACCCGTTCGGCTTCAAACGTGTGGTCCAAAAGACCTCCGCCACCCTCCGCTACGACAAATTCAACACCCTCCGCCTCAAGTACAACGACGAAGTCAACAACACCAGCGCCAGCAGCGAGGGCGCGGACACCACCCCACAAGACAGCACGACCGAGAGCCGCACCGACAACCTCTGGGTCGAGTTCCCGCAGGCGCACGCGCTGTGCAACTCGTCGCAGTACTACGCCATCTACGTGATCGTGCTGGACCTGCTCATGTACAGCGAGCCACTCGAAAAGACGCGCAACGAGCGGCTCGAGAAGATCATGCTGGCGTCCGACTTCAGTGATCTCAGGGGGGTGCCTGAGATGGTCATCAAGCTGCAGGAGCGCGTGCGCCAGCTCGAGGAGATCAAGACGCATTTCCAGATCCACTCGCGCCAGATGGACAAGAAGGGGTGGAAGGATCGGTTGGTGCTGGAGAGGGATTTGGCGGCTTGTGAAGATGAGTTGTTTTTTATGATGAAGGCGATTACCTCGAGTCAGAGGAAGTTTGATAATACCACGAGCAGCGCGCTGCTGAAGTGGAGTATTATGGCGAAGGAGATTGTGTGGCAGCTGGTTAGGGATACGAATGAGCCGTTGGTTGAGCTGCAGTTGAAGGATGTCGAGTATGATCGGATTGACAACTCGGATGGGTCGCATATCAACTTGATCCAGGTGGGCAGGATTCTCGGGCTGAACCTGCTGCCGGATGCTATCTATCCTGCGATGGTGGCGCCGTACGTTGAGGGCGACCGCGGCGGGTTTGACACGGGCTCGCAGCCGATGATCCGGGTGTACTGGAACATGCTCGAGGCCATTGCCGGCATTCCGGTTATGGATCACTTCGAGGTGACGCTGTTCCCGCTCAAGATTCAGCTGGAGCGGGAGATTGGCAAGAAGCTGTTTGAGTACATCTTCCCGGGCACCGATGGTGAGAAAGGCACTGGCAAAAATGACTCTCCGTTCATCATCAAGCAAAGCCTGCCAGGAGAGGAAGAAGACGAGGGCGACAATGAGTCACTGTCAGAGTCGCTCCGGATTGACGCGGCCGACAAAGCTCAGGACGACACACCGTTCACCACACGGGCTGGGTCGCTTGAGCTCCGGCTGCGGCCGACCCTGACGTCTGATCCGGACACAGCGTCAATCAACCAGAAGGCACTCAGCATCCATTCAGGAGACGGTACTTCGTTCCGGCTGTTCCGCTCTGGCACCGGGTTCAAGTCCATCAACAAGAAGCGGTCGTATGATTCTCTTCGTCTGAACCCCCCGCGCCCGGGGATCGGCAGAACAAGCACTGGCTTCTCCTCCGCCGTCTCCATCAACGGCGATTCCAGCAAGAAGGGATCCCGCTTCATTCTGCGCCACCGCTCCTCAGAGGGTGAAAAGGCCAAGCAATCTGACGACCTCTCCAAGATGATGGACCGCGCGTCCAACTACATGACCTTCGCCTACATCAAGATGCCGTCCGTGGTCCTCTGCCTCAGCTACAAAGGCAAAGGCGACCGCAACTTCGAAGACGTGCACGACTTCGTCTTCCGCCTCCCCACCATTGAGTACCGCAACAAGACCTGGTCCAACCTCGACCTCGCCCTCGCCCTCAAGAGCCGCGTCATCAAAGCGCTGATCAGCCACACCGGCGCCATCATCGGCAACAAATTCTCCAAACACCGCCCCAACATCGCCCAGCAAAGCAAACTCCGCGAGCTCGCAACCAGCTCTGTCCTCCTCGCCACACCGGGCGCATCCTCCATCGAATCCCGCGACAACTCAGGCGACGACTCCTCCTCCATGTACGGCGTCTCCCCCGTCGACTTCTCCCGCTCCCCGCCCCGCAGCATCCGTCGCTCGCAAACCTCCATCCCGATTCCTTCATCAACCAGCCGCAGCTCCAGCATCGCATCCTCAATGCGCTCCCACCGCTCCGGTCTACAAGTCCAAACCACCGCCCAGCAGCAACCGCACACCGTAACAGTCCAAACCCAAGCCACCGGCGCCGTGCCAAGCTTCCTCATGGCACCCCCCACGCCCAGCCTAACCATGCCCCCGGAGGGCCAAAGCCTCCACAAACCCAGCGGCCTCAGCGGCCTCCTCCGCCCCTCCTCAAGCGGCTGGTCTCGACCTTTTGGCAACAACAACCAACAACAACAACAACAAGGCCCCAACCCCCTAAGCCGCAGCAGACCAGGAAGCAGCAGCGGCTTGAGCCTGAGCACCACCGCGGGAGGAGCGACGGCGACGACAAGGACGGGCACGAGCGCGAGCGGGAGTACGGTGGAGGAGAGCCCCGAGAGGAAGAGGACGGGCGGGCTTGTTGGGGGTGCGGCGGGGTTGAGGGATCGGATTCATGCGCTGAAGAGTCGGTTGAAGGAGACGGGGAGGGAGAGTTCGGTTTTGGGTGGTGGGATGGGTGGGGGGGTGAGTGGCGGGGGTGGTGTAAGTGGGAGTGGGAATAGGGGTGGTGGTGGTGGGCAAGGAGAGGATGGGGAGGAGGAGGAGGAGGGAGGTGGGAATGAATTGGGGAGGAAGTTGAGTCGGGTGAGGAGCTGAGTTGGTGATGAGGGGAGGAGAGGAGGGGTGGGGGAAGAGAATAGTAACGGGGCCATATAATTTCAACATAGTACGTAGTAGTAGTCGTGGTGATAATTCCCTTGGACTTGGAAAAGGGAGGGCATCATCATAGAAGTGTGGGAGGCAACACTCACTGCATTGTTCGGAGCATTGGAAGGTATTTGGCTTTGGGCATGTTGCTCGATGCATAGTTGGTTATTCTAGCAAACAAAACTTTTCATCTCAACCTCTTCTTCAATGTGCTCAACTGGGTGGTCCACTTCACTTGCTTCAGCTGAGTTGTTGTTTTCTTTCTCCTGAATCCAGAGTCCAGACCAACCCTGGCTGGCACCTTGACGGCAGGGTTCTTATCTTATCGGAGCTCTCCAACAGGCGGCAGCCCCTCCAGCGACTTCAGGCAACATTCACACCTTTAACCTCCCAGCAAACAGCTCCCAACATTTTCAGTTCACACAGCAGCTCTCGAACGCAGTTGCGGAACTGACCGTCAAAATGGGTAATTGGATTCATTTCTACACGAATCCCCGAAAACAATGCTAATAAAGCTCACCGCAGAGCTCCCCCCAATCGACAAGCTGGTCGACCGCCAGCGCGACGCCCTCTTCAATGCCTCGGCGCCCTCCCAAGCCGACACCAGCGCGAAACGCCCCTGGATGACCGACCCGACCTACTTCAAATCCGTCCGTATCTCGCCCATCGCCCTCGTCAAGATGGTCATGCACGCCCGCTCCGGCGGCTCTCTCGAGGTCATGGGCATCATGCAGGGCTACGTGGACGGCACCGCCTTCGTCGTGACCGACGCCTTCCGGCTCCCCGTCGAGGGCACCGAAACCCGCGTCAACGCCCAGACTGAGGCCGACGAGTACCTCATCGAGTATCTCTCCCGCTGCCGCGAGGAGTCCCGCCAGGAGAACGTCATCGGCTGGTACCACTCGCACCCGGGCTACGGCTGCTGGCTCTCCGGCATCGACGTGTCCACCCAACAACTGCAGCAACTCCAAGGCCCCATGGTCGCCGTCGTCATCGACCCCGACCGCACCGTCTCCGCGAACAAGGTCGAGATCGGCGCGTTCCGCACATACCCCGAGGGATACACCCCACCCGCCACCACCACCATCTCGTCACAACAATCCGTCCCGCTCACAAAAGCCGACGACTTTGGCGCGCACGCCGCAAAGTACTACTCTTTGAGTGTGGAGCACTTCCGCTCCACCCTCGACGGCAAGCTGCTTGAGCTGCTGTGGAACAAGTACTGGGTGCAGACACTCGCCCAAAACCCGCTGCTGACGAACCGCGAGTATGCGAGCAGCCAGATGTGTGATGTGGCGCAGCGCGTGTTGGAGGCGGCTGCGGGCGTGGCCAAGGGCGGGAAGGGGGCTGCTGCGATGGCGGCGGCAGGGGCCGGGGCGGGCATGGGTGGTGCGGGGTTTGGTGGTGGGAGTGCTGCGAGTGGGAGTGGGAGTGCTGGTTTGGCGGCGCTGCTTGATGTGAGTAGGTCCGGGGGGATGATGATGGGGCATGGAGGGGGAGGAGGTAGGGGGAGCGATCAGGCGGTGGAGAAGATTGTGGGTGATATTGGGCAGATCGCGGCGAAGGAGAGGGCCGGGTTGATGGCGGCTGAGGTGAAGGGGCAGCTTTTTAGTGGTGGCGGAAATGCGTAGGGAAGGGGGATATGAGATGAAGTTGTGATGAATTGATGATGATTGGCATTAGACGGCGAAAGAGGCGCTCAGCGGGGATAAAAGAACCCGGGTGTTGGAGTTGTACATGATTATCTAGTCTAACTCGGACAAAATTTACACTATGATACATTCCCACACGAGATATTCCCATTTGTCTACTGTCCCGCGGACTCTTCACCAGCTGAGCCTGCCTCACTCTGCATCACCTCCCTCTCTCCTGAAGCATCTTCAGCCATAACCCCCTCCACAACCCCCCTCGCCACCCTCAACCTCTTCAACGTCTCCTCCCTCCCCAAAATCTCCATCGTACACGCCATCGGCAATCCCTTCTCCCCCACCAGCAACGCCCACCTCAACGGCTTAAAAACCACCATCTGCCTGTTCTTCCCTTCTTCCCCTCCAATTAACCCCTCCACCCCCCCACCCTCCACCATCCCCTTCACCACCCCCTCCAGCACCCCCCTCTTCCACTCCCCCTCCCCCACACCCTCAACTTTCTCAATAAAATACCCCAGCATCTCCCTCAACCTCACATACCCCTCCCCAGCCCCAAATTCGGGATCGAGAGCGCCATTGAGGAGTACGCTTTTGAGTGCGCTTGGGGGGAGGGACCAGATGTAATGCCGGATGCGAGAGACGGTTTGGGAGATGCGGGAGGGATGGTCGAGCGGGTTGGCGGGTTTGGAGGTGATGAGCATGCGGGCGAGGTCGGGGTGGAAGGTGGGGGATGTGAGGAGGGCGGGGTGCGGGAGGGCGGGGCCGATTGTGAATGGGGGGATGTCAGGGGTGGTGGTGGTGGGGGGGTTGGTTGGGTCAAGGGGGGAGGGGGAGGGGGGTTTGGTTTTGGAGTCTTCGACTGAGGCGATGGCGGCGTGGATGGGGTTGAGGAAGTCCCGGGTGATGAGGGGGAGGGTGGAGGGCGTGGGGTTGGAGGTGAGGTGGGTGAGGTGTTTGTCTTGGAGGAAGGGGAGTTTGTGGAATGGGACGATGATGTCGCCTTTGCTGAATTTGAGGGAGAACTAGAGGGATGTGAGATTAATAGTGGAGGTAACAAAGAGAAGGAGGGGATGGCTTACGTTTTGAATCATCTCCTCCATGGTCATAAAGTCCCCCTGCGCACCCTGTCCTCGCCAGCCCAGAAGGACGGAAAAGTTGAGCAGGGCAGACGGCAAAACGTGGTTCTGCTGGTAAAAGCTCAAGTTGGAGGACTGGTCTCGCTTGCTCAACTTCTGCCGGTTTTTGTCCACGAGAAGGCCAAGGTGGGCGAACTGGGGCGGCTCCCATCCAAAGGCTTTGTACAGCTCGACGTGCTTGGGGGTCGAGATGAGCCACTCCGCACCCCGGATGACGTGGGTGATCTTCATGCTGCGGTCGTCGACGACGTTGGCGAAGTGGTAGGTCGGGAAGCCGTCGCGCTTGATGATGATGAAGTCGCCCTCGGATTCCTTCTTTATGAAGCGGTTGTAGATGATGTCGCTGATCGGAATGGGTGTCTCGGAGCTCTTGAACCGGATGGCGAATTGCTCCCCCTTGGACGCCCGATCGTCTGACTCCTCGAGCGAGGTATGTCGGCATGTTCCTGGATAGAGCGTCGGTTGCCCGGACTCGTGGGCTGCTTTCTTGTGCTCTTCGAGGGCCTCGGGTGTACAGAAGCACCTGTAGGCTTTGCCCTCCCGGACAAGCTTGTCGGCGTGCTCTTGGTATAGCGGGAGCCGTTCAGACTGAGAGAGTTAGGAGGCAAGCTCTGACCCGGGACAAGTCCAATGAAGCCTTACCTGCCTGTATGGTCCGTATGGACCCTCCTTGTTGGGACCTTCCAAGAGTGTGAGTGGCCACCATGTTGGATGAGACGATACGGGACAGGTAGCTCACCTTCGTCCCATTCTAGCCCGGCCCACTCCAAATCATGAAACAGCCTTTGCTCGGCATCTGATACCAGTCGGGTCTACAAGTTTTATGAGCATTGTACTACAACTTTACAACCGGACAAGTGAATGGGCATGAAAAGCATCCGCTTACCCGATCTGTGTCTTCGATTCGCAAGACAAACTGTCCGCCAGTTGCTCTGGCAAGAAGATAGTTGTACAGAGCAGTTCTCAACCCGCCCAGGTGTAAATAACCCGTCGGAGAAGGGGCAAAACGAGTCCGGGCTGGTGTCTCCGGAAGCTTGAACCTGGCCTCTCGTGCTTGTCTTTCAGGGTTGAAAGTGAGACGAGAACTGCATGAGAAGGAGAGGCGCTGTTGAGACACGAAAAAGGCACCCCATCGTGTACACGCTGAAGACAATGGCCTCCTGAGAAGGCCCCGGCCTTTCATAAACATATTCTCCATTTTGCCTGGAGCCACGAGTTATTGACGAAGCATTGCCGAACTGGTGTTGTTTGAGGTTTGGTGGTGGGCTGAGCCACAAAGTTTGATGCTGGAATGGCTGAAAGTAACAGGGGTAAGTGTGGCGTTGAATCAGGGACCTGTGGCGTTGCGAAGTCGAGATCGCCAACTGCTTCCCTGATAGGAAAGTCGGTGGGGTTCATGATAAGAGATCAGACTCGGAATTGCGATTGCAACAAACGCTTCATCTTCACAAGTTCATGCTTCTTGTTGCTGGCCGAGCAGGGTCAACGTTTGGTTTTGTTGTTTGTACATCTTGGTTCCCTGATTCGGATCATTATGCGAGCGACACTTGCGTCAACGTTCACCAGAAGCATGTCCCAGAAGACCCCGCTTTAAGGTTCACCTGCATCCTGCTGAAAGATGGACACTGGAGACAAGGAATTACAGCAAGATCGTGAACAGTCGAGAGCTTATGTCTTGATGGTGGTCTATTCAACAAATGTCTTGTTCGTCAATTATGAATAAACATTTCATAATACTGTAGACTCCCCGTCTCATACTGCCTGTCATAAATTATGCAAGAGCACTCTTGGTCCTGTCAGGCAGCGTTCTTCTGACGTGGGGCGCTTCTGCTGCTGCTGGTAAATTTTCCAACACCAACCGCAACACTCCCAGCCCATCTCCGGGGTCATCCAGCGAACACCCCACCAACGCCATTTGCCGACTGTCTTGTCGTTTGGATTTTCAGTTAGCCAGCTTGGACTACCTAGGCGTTTGGAATTCCAGCAAAATCAGTAACCATGGACAGCTCTGACGAGGACATCGATCTCTATGGTGCGTCCGCCCCTCCTCTCGCATCTCTGTCCGCCTTCTCCATAGGATTGTGTTAACCCGTAGTATATAGCCCTTCTCGGCATCGACAAGTCGGCCAGCCCCAACGATATCAAGAAGGCTTATCGCAAGGTATGCGCATTCTACACCCCAACTTGGCCACCCTCCAGACACGGTACTGACCTCCACCAGTTGGCCCTTCAACACCACCCCGACAAGGTCCCCGAAGAGATCCGCGCCGAGTCCGAGGCCAAGTTTAAGGCCATCACACAAGCCTATGAAATCCTCCGCGATGAAGAGAAGCGCCACATGTACGACACCCACGGCATGGCCGCCTTCGACCCGACACGAGGCGGGCCTGGCGGTGCCGAGGTCGACCTGAACGACATACTCTCCCAGATGTTCGGCATGCATATGGGCGGCATGCCCGGCGGTAGCGGCCCCCGCCGCCCGAGACGCAGCCCCGACGAAGAACAACCCTACAAAGTTTCTCTTGAGGAGCTCTACAAGGGCAAGACTGTCAAGTTCGCCGCTGCGAAGCAGATCATCTGCGGTCAGTGCAAGGGCACCGGCGCTAAGGAGAAGGTTAAGCCCAACAAGTGCGACCGCTGCCATGGCATTGGCCGCCAGGAGGCCTTCCGCCAGGTCGGTCCTGGCCTGGTCCGCAAGGAGGTCATTCCGTGCGACCACTGCCAGGGCTCTGGTATGTACTATAAGGAGAAGGACCGTTGCAAAAAGTGCAAGGGCAAGCGGACCGTCAAGGAGAACAAGGCCATCGAGCTTTACATTCCTCGCGGCTCCATGCAGGGCGAGCGGATTGTCCTTGAGGGCGAGGCCGACCAGATGCCCGACATGACCCCTGGCGACCTCATCTTTCACATCGTCGAGGAGCCTCACGACCGCTTCACCCGCATCGGCCATGACCTCTCAGCCGATCTCAACGTCACCCTCGGCGAGGCTCTCTCCGGTTTCTCGCGCGTTGTGCTGAAGCACCTCGACGGCAGGGGCATCCACATCGACCACCCCCGCGGCAAGATTCTCCGGCCCGGCGACATCCTCAAGGTCCCCGGTGAGGGTATGCCTATGAAGAGGGGCGAGATGAAGGGTGACCTGTACTTGATCGTGAAGATTGAGTTCCCCGAGGACGGCTGGCTGTCCAACGACAACGAGTATGACGCTCTTCAGAAACTTCTCCCTCCTCCCGCCGCGCCCATCCAGACCGACGAGGTGGATGAGGTTCACTACGAGGAGCATGCCGACATCGAAAAGGTGGGTTTTCCCATGAGGCTGCATGTGATTTGGATTAGGGCTAACATAATTGGCAGATGGGCGCTCACCAGGGTGACCCGCGGTATGGTGGTGAGTGGGAGGACGAGGATGAGGAAGAAGGCGGCCCGCAGTGCGCCACTCAATAAGCAACTGCACTCCAAAGGTCATCCGCGATGAGATCACGTCCTCGGCGGGCGGAACATGATGAACCGGGGATGAGGGGTTCCTTTCAGGCTCCTTGAGACTCTGGGGTTCTCGGTTGGGAGCTCCTCCATCACACAAACATGGACGGCGTCTCAAGCGGCGAAGTCTGTCCAAACCCGCTGCGAGGCGCCCATGACCGGTTCCATTACCGCGAGCACTTCCGTCCCAATACATAAACCTTCAATTCTTTAGCAATTGAGCTCGCTAAAGAAGGCCTGGTTCGGGACGGTCTCCCATTTCACAGCCAGAGACAAGTGAGACGAGCAATTCTGCATGGGGTCGCTTGTAGATTCCATTGGCATTTCTCCATAGCGAAAGGCATTGCCTGATAATTCTAGAACTAAGTCTGCCTACCTAACCGTTTCTTGCCATGAGTGACTGGAAAAGAATGGACCTCGGTTTCCGTAGGAGGAGAGCAGCACTTGATGGCAATTTCCCATGTGTTGCTGAAGCCAATGGACCCCTCATCCAGATATTGTTATCGATAGCTCAAGGCCCCACTTGCCCAGTCCCTGCCGCCAAGGCAGCACCTTGCAAGTGGGACGCACAGACCAGTCTGCGTTAACAATTTTCGCACAACCCTAAGCCCACCAGCTCACTCAATTTCTGGAATTTTTCCCAAGGTAGGTCCCGATCGTGACGACGCCAAACTCGCCCATCACCCAGACCAAAAGACCGTCAAGGTAAATACCCGCCCCCTGGTTGCCGCCAAATTGTTGATTCCATTTTGAATCTGTACTAATCCATTGCAAAGATGGTTGCCGCTAAGAAGCACGTCCCGATCGTCAAGAAGCGTACGTCCCATCGAACTCCCATCACCGATTCCCGCGAACCGCCATTCCGACCCTTATCCTCGATCTCGCCGATGGAATTTTCAGAACGAGAATGTTGACGCAGATGTCCGATTGCAGGCACCAAGGGCTTCATGCGTCACCAGTCCGACCGCTTTATGCGTGTCGGCGCTGCGTGGCGTAAGCCCAAGGGTATTGACAACCGTGTCCGGAGACGCTTCAAGAGCAACCTGGCTATGCCCTCGGTACGTGGCCGCCCTCTTCATCGGTTTTTTGGGGAGGTGGAGAGATAGATTTTGGGGATGGAAGGGAATTGGGGATCTGAGGGGCATCAACATGGGAGACGAGGACAAGGGCTAACAGGCGCGTTTGCGATTTCCAGATCGGCTATGGTTCCAACAAGAAGACCCGCCACATGATGCCCTCCGGCCACAAGGCTTTCCGCGTCAGCAACGTCCAGGACGTCGAGCTCCTCCTCATGCACAACAAGACCTACGCCGCCGAGTACGTGCCCCCTCAGTCCGGACGAGAACCGATAACGCGTCGAAATTATCTGTGGTGGATGCAAAACGGGCAATTTGGGGCTAACATGACACTCCAGGATCGCCTCCAACGTCTCGTCGCGGAAGCGCGTCGACATCATTGCGCGGGCGAAGCAATTAGGCGTCAAGGTCACCAACGCGAAGGCGAAGGTCACGACGGAGGTCTAAGCGGCGAGCGACAACCATGGGGCAAATTCTTTCTGTGTTTTGGAGCATCTCAGGCGGTCTTAGGGAACGGTCTGCTATTTGTCTGCGATTGCCTAGCACACACCAAAGCTAGTGAATACAATTGCGGCCTCCTTCGTCACGGGCAAATGCGCAGCACGCTGCGGCACCTTGGGCTTCCGGAGGGGTTACTTGTCTCTGCGGGTGTTACCAGGGGAGAGGCTCGGGGGCTGAACTGGAATGAATTGACGAACCATATTCGGGCATGGCATTGGGTTCGTCACGATTACAAAACGTGGTTGGGATGGGCAGCGGCAAGCAGATTCCGTTTCGCTCGGGGCATGTGTGATAGCGGCACCGGCCTTCAATCTGGCGAGAAACCAAAACGGTTCGATGAGTCCCAAAATACCTCCCGGTTTTGAATTGTGTCTTTGCCATAAGTATCGGGACGTCCTCAGATTACGGGCATCTCGATCTCTGCCTCTCACCAATCTTACACCTAGACTGTGCTTGACATCAGAAACTCGACACGTCTGAAACAGAACAGGGATTTCTCAGATCTCCGTTCTTGTTTCCCTGACAACAGCATGAAGAACAGAATGGTTTACAACCTCCTGGTGGTTTTTGCTGTATCTCTTATGGCAACCCTCAGGAGACACAAACTGAGAGCCTTTCCGGAGAATAAGAGGAGGATTTGGGGTAGAGTTGGATGGACGGCATCGAAATGGCTTCGTGTTTATCACGGACGATGTCCCTTAAGCTCCCAAAGCAGACAGCTCTATCAGGTCTTGTGGCTCAAGATTTTTCGTTGTCTTGCTCAATAAGCCCTGAGAATTAAGCAGTAGGTGTCGAGACTTATTAGTATTGAAGTAATTACAGGAAAAGGGATTCGCAGTTTACTTCTAAATATCTTGAGGGTAATCTACCGCCTACCTTGATCAGTTAACAGGACGGAATTGGCTTCATCCTCATTCTTCCAATGCCAGAGGTTGTTGCCCTCAGAAGAAGCATCATTCGAGGGTCACGGTCACATCAACTGGATTCTAAAGACGCTCCAATGAAAAGAACAGTTCACCCGCCAGACTGGAAATTGTTCTCATCCAGTTTGAAGTGATACAGAGAGCACATAGGCAAGCCAGCCACTACATTTCCGAAGTGTTGCTTTCACCACAGACCAGGTGGATTCTCTGAAGTCTGCTCTAGGACATTAATCTCGCGTTGCCTCACCCCTGAGACCCCATCGCCTCATGAGGACTACGGGCACTGCTTCTTCTCTCCCAATATCTATGCTTACAACTCATAAGCATAATCACAAAGCGTCGGTGTCTCAAGGTTCTCTATTCTATTTTCATCCCTTCCATCTCCAGTGTCAGACCATAACCACCAACGCTTAAGCATCCCTCTCTCTCCTCGCCACCTCCAACGCCTCCCCAAACGCCTGCACAAAATCAACACAATCCTCAAACGTATTATACAACGGCGCCGGCGCAACCCTGATAACATCGGGCTTCCTCTCATCCACCACCACCCCCCTCCTATCCAACTCCCTCATCACCCCCTCCAACAGCCCTCCCTCCAACATCAAACTCAACTGCGCGCCCCTCTGCTCCGGATCCCCCGGCGTGACAATCCTAAACAAACCCCTCACCCCCTCCCCCATCCCCACCCCTCCAAGCAACAACCCCTCCAAAAATCCCGTCAACGCCCTCGACTTCCCCCTCAACCTCCCCACCCCGCCCTCCACCAACCCAAACACCTCCAATGACGCCCCCAGACTCGTAATATCCAGTATACTCGGATTACTCACCTGAAACCCCGCGGCCCCCTTAACAGGATGAAACCGATTCTCCATCCCAAACCTCGTCGCCTTCTCATTCCCCCACCACCCCGCCAGCCTATTCGTATACCCCTCCTCGGGCCTCTCCTCCGTAATCAGCTTCGTCACGGCACTATGCCTCTCGTGGACAAACATCCCGCCAATCCCCCCGGGACCGGAGTTGAGGTACTTGTAGCTGCACCACGCCGCGGCATCCACGCCCCACGAGTGGAGGTGAAGGGGGACGTTGCCGACGGCGTGGGCGAGGTCCCAGATCACGAAGATGCCGTGGGAGTGGGCGGCGGAGGTGATGGTGGGGATGTCGAGGAGTTGGCCGGTGTAGTATTGGATTCCCGGGAGGAGGAGGAGGGCGGTGGTGGGGCCGTGGAGGGAGAGGAAGGAGAGGATTTCGGCGGTGGTGAGGATGTTGTCCGTGGGGGAGGAGGGGGAGGTGAGGGTTATCATGGAGGTGGCGGGGGAGAGGGAGTGGTGGCGGAGTTGGGTTTCGACTGCGAACTGTGTATGGGAGGTTAGTGGTCTTGAGTGTAAGTAGGAATGGGGTGATCAGGGGCGTACATGGTCGCTGGGAAACGCCTTGCTCTCGAGGATGATCTTGTGCCTGCCGTTGATGTCCGGGCGGTAGAAAGCCGACATCAGGAGGTGCAGGTTGGCGGTCAGCGTCTGCATCACGGCCACCTCTGCCTCAGACGCGCCCACGATTGGGGCAATCATCTGAGCAGCCCTCTCATCAGCGTCGAGCCATGTCGGCAGCGGGGAGTCCTCAAGCGGCTTGAAGTGCCCTTGGACACCCTGAGTGGCCCATGTCGAGAGGTACTGGTTGATGCGGGTTTGCGTCCGCTTAGGTTGGAGGCCTAGCGAGTTCCCGCAGAGGTAGACACACTTGTCGTCCGTTCCGGTGTCAGCAGACCCGGCATCTACGGTGCTAGCTACGCTCACGAGATATCCTTATTAGTCTCCTGTACTACACTCTCAAATTACTACGAGATGGAAATTCGGCCAGGACACCGGGAGCTGTCACACCTGAGTCGGGCAAGCGGGTACTCGCGATCTGGGCCTTGGTTGGGATGTTGAACTCGCTGCGCGTAAACGCGAGCGGGTCATCCCGGTCAAGAGCACGAGCTCTCTGTCTCGCGTCGGCGAGGGTGGTAGGGGAGCTCATGACTGGTGTTGCGGGGGTTGCCGTCAGGGGTGGTTTGTGGATGGCGGGGCTGTAGCGGGAGGGAAAGAAAAAAGACAATTGGGCAGAAAACCAGGGCAGTGCCTGAGACCTGGGCGCGTGTCTCAAATTAGCCAAGAAATGGGAATGTGTTCAACTGTTAGCTCGGCAGCCTAGACGAATACCTCACACAGTCCAGTCCATGAGAGCCTGGAACCGATCTTGAGACGACGCGTCCTGCGGTTTGCGGTCTTTGCGGATCGCGGGGTCACTAAAACTTACCCCACCAAGAGCACATCATCGGCTTTAGGCCGTTGGCCCGATCTCTGGCCGCTGCCAAGACCAACGGGAGCGGCAAGCAGCGGGAGAATCCACAGTGGAACCTTCCATGCGTTCGCCTTTGGCCTTTTGCCCCTCGTTGCTTTGCCAGCTGCCGTTTGGCGTCGTCTTTTGAGGGGGCCAAGTCTGAGGCAACGCGCCTCCACGGCCTCGTTTAGCTTGCCTCATGGTCCATGTCCTCTCAGCCCTGTGAGGCAACTTTTTGCTGGAGAGCTAGCTTTGTGAGGTTCGCGTCCCCTCGGACAAAGCTCGCCGTCCGGCCTGGCCGGAGCTGTCGGGCCTGGGCTCAGCTCTCCCTGACTTTTTGAGCATGGACACGAAAGCTGAGTCGCGCTGACTGTTTGCTGCCATTGAGCCTTGGGACGAGGCAGAACAACCCAGAGCTGGGATCGGAAAATCAATGCAAGATTTGGTGGCAGGCTGGCGGGGCAGAGACCACTTGGTCAGCTCCTGGCTTTGCTGCCAAGGAATGTGCAGACAGAAAGCGAGTCCACTAGAGAGACCGTATACCCCCCCACACCTTCACCCCCCACGTGATAGATATCAGCCACAGCCAATTGCTGCGCGCAACATCCACGCCTCCGCAAAGGTTCAAGTTCCAAGCTGGGGTGCCCGGATACTCCGTATCCCAGAACCCCCAACAACAACAGAGCAAAATCGCTGAAGCCATTCTCAGCCTTCCTGCCCACCGCCCTGCCTACCTCTACGATGACCGCCCGTACCGCTACCGCCTCCCCCGAGCCCGCGACCGAGTCCACGCCGTCACGCAGGCGGGCACATAGGCGGGCACGCAGATGGCCAGGGCGAGTGGCAGTAGGCAAGCGGGCAGGGGTAGGGATAGGGCGGTGTAGGCTGGCAGTAAGCAGCTTTGTTAGAAATCGATTTTTACCATGTTTTTGAGCGATTCAGCCAATTCCCAAACCTCCAGCGAAATGCTCAGAGTGATGCGGTTGACAATTTGGTTGACCATGGCGTTGGTGTTGCTCACAGCCAAATTTGGCTGTGGCTGACATGAGGCGCAAGGGGGTGTGGTTGGGCACACGGAGGGGTATACGGTCTCTCTAGTAGGCATACGGTCTCTCTAGTGGACATGACAGAAAAGGAGCCGACGAGACACTTGTTTCGTCTTGAGTAAAATCTGCAGGCGAGGTGCATAAGTCTTGGATAATGTTAGGTAATTGAGGCGGGCAGATGCTCCTCGTGGTTGTTTACGGTGCCTGCATTGGGTCAATGCCCGGAGCCGACGAACTGCGACTGCATCTCATCTCGTTGCTGGGCCTGATCCGGGATCCGATCGAGCATCCCGTCGGTGATCGGGGATTGCGTTTTGCAGATGGGTGTCTGGCCTGCTCACGGCATCAGATGATACCTTCTGCGTCGGGAAGGTTAAGATGTTTCGTGATCACGAACCGAAATGTCAAAGATGCAGGTGTTAGTCAACAGATGCCGTGTTGGGATGGAAAAGGGGAAGGGGCTGGGAGACCGCTGGATGGTTGTTGTCTTGAGAAATGCCAGAGAGAAATATGAATAATGAAACTGTCAGCTGGCCTTGAAGTGAGTCTCAAGCTCCCTCAGAGTATCCTTTCAGAGTTAGTCCACTTGATAAGTCAGGAACCAAGACAAGTACCGCAGAATCCGCGTCTTGATTTTCCAGGTTGTTTGTTTTATTTTTGGCCCGTTGTTGCGGTACGCAGTAACCTCTTAGAGAGTACTTCATGCCTCCGTGTTGACGGGGCCAAATCATGGCAGCGCAGCCCCAAACGTGGAGCCGCGACGGAGGGTCTGGAAGGGCTTGGCAGGGATGAACGCTCACGGCGGCAGGGTCAGCAACCCCGTGACCATGCCGGTGTCCATTCGGTCCATTCCCATCCCGGCGCCGCGATTCTGGCTGCCGGCACGAGGACAGCAGAGGTTTTTTCTCGGCGGCTGGCACTGTCCCACAACATTCCCATTCCCCATCCATCCGGCATCGTGGATCCCGGGCCCCGCTCCTGTTCCTGGGACCCAGCAACGGAAGCCAACTGAAGCAAAGCAGCCATCAACTGATACCCCGCGTGCCCCGGCCGGCACAGCGGCGGTCAATGGAATTGGATGGACATGGAGAAAAAAAGAATCTTGGCCGGGTGCTGAGTGACGTCGGCTGCTTGGCGATGGCATTTGGCCCCTCATCCGCGCCCACCAACCGCGACCAACGTCCCTCTTCCACCGCTCCCCGGCGGCCCAAGCAGGCGGGTTACTCGATTCGTTGATGGCGGCCCGGTCCCGTGCGACGTCAGGAACAGGCGGCGGAGAAAAAATTGCAGAAAATTGCAGAAGCTGGGGTTTCCATTACCCCCATTTTACTTGATGGGAGACGCAATTGTCTGGGCTTTTGGGAAATCCGGGAGCTAATGAAAATCGCGGGGCCCCCGGACGGCACTTCACACACCTGACCAGCCACAGCGGGTCCGGGCCATGGCGTCCGGGGCCGGTACTTGTTACGTACTCTGGGAATCACGGGACCATCGAGAAACTGAGACTTCTTTGGTTGAGGGAATTCGGATTCCTGGCGCCGCCAGTCTTTTGGAGGGGGGCCAGGAGGGTTCTGATCAACCGCCTGGCTTGTCCAGCTGCCGATGAGAACAGCCCGGGCATCCATGATGCCACTGCCATTGGGCAATGGCCGGCCAACGATACCAGACCGAGAGGCGGTAAGAGACGCCGATGGGGTTGCACAACGACCCTGTGCTGATAGCAAAGTTGTTGGAGGGGCCAACACTACGGCGAGTTTCACGAACGAGGCCTTCTGGCTTGCAGCGGCTTGTTCCTGCGTTCGAGCCTGTGTCCTCTCCCACCCACTCGCGGTCGAACTGAGCCACAGGCCACGGGCTCGGCGGTGGCGTAGACCTCAGTGTCCGTGAAGGTGAGTCTTCGTCCCCACGGATGTCCTCGGTGTAACTTGCTGGCCGCCCCATGCCAAGGTGAGCAAGGAAGGCAACGTTAGCAGCAAAGCTCTGGGAGAGCTTTCCAGAAGAACCAGGGCCTGCAACTGCGCCGGCCAGTTCCTGAGTGATCGATCGGTAGCGCGCCAGCCGAGCACAGTCTCGAAATGTTTGTGGATTCCCGCCAGCACACGCATGGGACAGGGGAAGACTGAGCCCAAACCTGAGATCCGATGTCTAGCAACTTCCAGGCGACTGCCCAACCCCGGATTTGATATTCGGACCAGCGCTAGGATCCAAAAAGAAACAAACCTCTCTTCAGTTTCTGCACTGTTTGCCCTCCAACTCACCCAAACAATTCCCTCAAAATCTCCGCTCAAGAAAGATACATCTTGTCAACAATAAAGTCTCTGAAGCAACATACGAGTAAGGGGTCCCACCAATGCTCCAAATTTACCCCAGAACCTCGAATAGCCGCTCCCGGGGCACCGATGACAGTGGCTGCAAGGAATTCTGGTACGTACCGCTGGTTTCTTTTTTGTTGAGTCTTCAGGTACCGGGCAGGTGACCCAATCAGCAGAGACCAGAAACTGCCCGATGCGGCTTAGCCTGCGCATTTATGTGTCAGAGCGCCACTCAATGTCATCACGACACCTGTGTTGGCAGGCAACTCCTTCCCTTGAGATTTGCCAGGCCCGCGGAAACGAGGGTACAGTGCCAATCCCTGGAGAATTGTTCAGGACATCCATCTTGTCGTCGTCCAAGATCCCAGATGAGATGATGGGCGATTCCCGGGAGCATATAAATGGGTGGCGTGCCCGTCTCCCAGGTGCCCTGTTGCTTGCATCCCATCTTGTTAATCCCATCATCGCATCTTAGAAGTCAATATCAGACCCTTATTGACTGCACACCAACCAGCAAACACCGCCATCCAGACGATATCACTCCCCAAAACCCAAGGGATTCCTCTCCTGTCTATTTTCAGACACTCTTATCAGTTGTCGCAACCGAACACCGCGGCCGACCTTATCTTGTGTGACATTCCATCGTCACAGCGAAAGGTACCAAGCTTTCCATCTCACACAACCAACCCCCTTCACCCCGGGCCTGCTGCTGGGTGACGTTGGCACACGCAGCTCAGATCTCTGTACCTGCTGTGTCCCGCTCATCCTTTCACACGTTTGCCCTTGTTCTGCCCTGCTATCAGCTTCACTCCTGTGAGGCGGGACGGCTGTGCTTATCAGCCATGTCTGCAAGGCTGTGTAAGCCCGGCTGTCTCACCACACAAGCTTTTGCTGTGCAACTTCTGCGGCTGGGGATACGATATCCTCATTGCCGCTGAAGATGACGAGCAAAGCGAGTTCTGCCAGAACTGAGTTTCAGTTTTTTCAGCGATTGAGGGTTCAGAATGGATCCAGGCAACCCAATTGAGATTTGGGGAAGGGCATCGCCCCTTCCAGAATCCCATATCTTCACCTTCCAGCCCTGCTGGCATAGGTATCGATTACATTCCTTCCAGAAACGAGAAACTGACAGCACAATTTTAGATATTCATTTTAATTCGGACAAATCCTCTGTCTCGCGTGAATTCTTGAGCCTGTTTTCGATTTCAGCCTCGTGATTCTTCGGGTCCGTTCCAGGAACAAGCAAACCAACCGCTTTGTTCCCTTTTCTCTGAGGTAAGAACAGTCACTCCCGCCTTATCTTGTTGCACCCTGCTTCAGACAGGGCCACCTTGAACGGCACAACGGCTCCGTGCCTGTTTCATTTTGTCAGAAACTGATTGCGTTGCGATAACAGTCATCGAGTCAGTCTCTGCGACTCGTCTATCAAGGCTGATCTCACGCCGAGAGAAGGTACGTCTCACCGTCCATTACCAACACGCACACCGCACAATCCTAGACCGAGCATCCTATCTCTTCCCCGGCCCTTATCTCGAGATGAGCCACAGCCGAGGACGAGCACAAGCACAGGAGCAGGAGCGGTGAGCATCCCGGAGGCTGCGGTCCCGGGAACGAGCAATCTTGGAGCCGCCCCGACCGAGATGCCGGCGCCCAATAGGCAAATTTGCCTGGCGGGTGTCGACACCATCTCGAACCGTGTCACTGTTCATCATTCCTGTCCTGTGCCACGGTCTTCGTGGCCTTCCTGGATCGTCCGATCCCGGGAGTGGCGGTTTGTTGACTTGATACGGGGGCCAGGGGTTTGGCGGGCCGTCTCCGACGTTCCTGTCCCTCCTTGGTGTCGAACCTGCCCGCTCCCATGAGCCTTCAGGTCTCGACGGCCGCCAACCGCTCGTTGCTGCCGTGAGCAAGCAAGGACAGCCCGCCCGCGTGCTGATACAGATACCATGATCCTGCTCCTGCTCGCTGGCTCTACAAAGCTGGGGCTCGCTCCTCGAGAGCCATCCTCCTCATCCTTTCCTTCCTGAGATCTGGGTTGGTCAGACCGGGCATAGCTGCTGGTGACCATCCCTTGCTCCCGAAGCCTCATCGTTTTCACTGTCATCAATGGCAGGAATAGCCTTCCAACCATTGCCCGTTGGCGGTGGGCGCCGTGTGTCTGGTTTGACCATCAAGACTGACTTGCTCACGTCCAGCTTTCCAGATTACGTCGACCCATTCACATCATCAGACGAAACCATGACGGCAACCCCTTCACCCATCAGTGCCGCCGCCAACCGGCTGGTCGAGAAGATTAAGGGCGAGGACCATTCAAGGCATCCCTCGCCCCAGCCGACACATGTCAGCTACCCCTCGGCCCCCGCAGTGAACGGCAATGGCCACAGGGTAAACGGCAACGGCCACAGGGTCCTGCGGTCCGCTACCGTGGGCTATGTTGCCCCTGAGTTCGAGGGCAAGAAGGAGCAGATGAAGCTCGGTGAGTTTTCGTGAGAACGCAGGAGTGTTGTGTGCATAAATTCTAACCCCTGACAGTCAAGGCCTACATCGCAAAATGCGGGTGGATTCCCGAGGCGTTGGTCGACACCCAGATCTCGTGGTTCTACAACGAGCTCGGCATCGACGATGTCTACTTCCAGGTTGAGAACCCGGAGGTCGTTGCCAACCACATCACATCCCTCTATGCCGCCAAGGTCGCCGCTTTCTCGCGCGAGGACAAGCGCGAGGAGATCAGGCTAGACATGGAGGCCTCGGACCACGCCATCTACATCGACACCAGCGAGCCCGGCAAAACTAGGATCAACGGACCCCGATACGAGCACCGTCTCGAAGCCAAGTACTTGGACGGTAACGAGACGTCAAAGCGCTTCCGCGTCGAGACTTTCCGGTCTCCTGGCGTCATTGGCCACTCCGACTCGAAGGCCTCGCTGCGCTGCTACTTCGTCTACCAGTGCCAATTCGTCGAGCCAAATGCGGACCCTAAGGAGACCCGGCTCGAGGTCATCAGCGACCGCATGTTCCTCGCCAAGGCGACCAAGAACACCAAGCAGATGTACAAGGACCTCATCGAGGTGGCCGTCAGCCGGACAGGCCCTGTCATTGAGGTGTTCGACATCGAGGGCTCGCGGGAGAAGCGCCTGGTTGTCGCCTTCCGCTCCAGGACAGCACGCGGCATGTTCTCCGCCCTGAGCGATCTGTATCACTACTACGGCGTTACCAGCTCCCGGAAGTACGTTGAGCAGTTCTCCAACGGCATCACCGTCATGAGCATTTACCTGCGGCCTTCCCCGAATGCCGACCCCAAGCATCCCCCCATCGAGGAGGCCATCCACCAGATCACCAAGGAGGTGTCGCTCTTGTACTGCATGCCGCAAACCAAGCTGCAGAACATCTTCGCTTCTGGTGAGCTGAGCTTGCAGGAGACCATCTACGCGCACTGCGTGTGGGTCTTCATCCAGCACTTCCTGAACCGCCTCGGTTCCGAGTATGCTTCGCTCATCGCGGCGCTCGACCCCAAGAATAACGGCCATGCCGAGATTCTGTCCAGGATGAAGAAGCGTCTGCGCACTGAGACCTTTACCCCCGACTACATCCTCGAGATCATCAGCTCGCACCCTGACCTCGTCCGTGCGCTGTATGCCTCGTTCGCCAGCGTCCACCTGAGGGTTGGTCCCGAGTTCGACCGCCACTCCATCGCCCCGACCCCGGTCACCGAGGTCCTTTCGGATGCCAGGCTGAAGGAGAAGATTACCAAGGATGTGTCGAACGAGCATGAGGAGATGGTCATGACGGCTTTCCGCGTCTTCAACAATGCCGTCCTCAAGACCAACTACTTCACCCCCACCAAGGTCGCCCTCAGCTTCCGCCTGGACCCCTCGTTCCTCCCCGAGATCGAGTACCCCAAGCGCCTCTATGGCATGTTCTTCGTCATCACGGCCGAGTCTCGTGGCTTCCACCTGCGCTTCAAGGACATCGCCCGTGGCGGCATCCGCATCGTCAAGTCTCGCAGCAAGGAGGCGTACTCGATCAATGCCCGCAACCTGTTCGACGAGAACTACGGTCTTGCCAGCACCCAGCAGCGCAAGAACAAGGATATTCCTGAGGGCGGCTCCAAGGGTGTCATCTTGCTTGATCCTAAGCAGCAGGACAAGGCCCGCGAAGCGTTCGAGAAGTACATCGACAGTATCCTGGACTTGCTGCTCAAGGCCGAGACCCCGGGCATCAAGAACCCCATTGTCAATCTCTATGGCAAGGAGGAGATCCTCTTTATGGGTCCGGACGAGAACACGGCCGACCTTGTCGACTGGGCCACGGAGCACGCTCGCAACCGTGGTGCCCCGTGGTGGAAGTCGTTCTTCACTGGCAAATCGCCCAAGCTCGGTGGTATCCCCCACGATGCCTACGGCATGACCACCCTGTCTGTGCGTGAGTATGTCAAGGGCATCTACCGCAAGCTCGAGCTGGATCCTGCCACTGTCCGGAAGATGCAGACTGGTGGCCCCGACGGCGACCTTGGCAGCAACGAGATTCTTCTCAGCAACGAGAAGTACACCGCCATCGTCGACGGCTCGGGTGTGCTTGTTGATCCCAATGGCCTTGACAAGCAGGAGCTGCAGCGCCTGGCCAAGAAGCGCCAGATGATCATCCACTTCGACCTGTCGAAGCTGTCCAAGGACGGCTACCGGGTGTTGTGCGACGATATGAACGTCACGCTGCCCACTGGTGAAGTTGTTAACAACGGCACGGCATTCCGCAACACCTACCACCTGCGCGACAGTGGTCTCACGGACATGTTCGTGCCCTGCGGTGGCCGGCCTGAGTCAATCGACCTCGTCTCCGCGGGCAAGCTCATTAAGGAGGGCAAATCGACGATTCCCTATATTGTTGAGGGCGCCAACCTCTTCATCACCCAGGACGCCAAGCTGCGCCTTGAGGAGGCCGGCTGCATCGTGTACAAGGACGCCAGCGCCAACAAGGGCGGTGTGACCAGCTCCTCGCTTGAGGTCCTTGCCTCCCTCAGCTTTGACGACGAGGGCTTCGTCAAGCACATGTGCCACGACGCCCGCGGCAACGCGCCCGAGTTCTACAAGGCGTATGTCAAGTCGGTCCAGGAGAAGATCCAGGAGAACGCCCGTCTTGAGTTTGAGGCCATCTGGCGCGAGCATGAGCAGACTGGTATTGCCCGGTCCATCCTGTCAGACAAGCTCTCGCTGGCCATCACCACCCTTGACGAGCAGCTGCAGCACTCCGATCTCTGGGAGAACGAGCGTGTCCGCCGTGCCGTGCTCGCGGATGCCCTGCCCAACCTGCTGATTGACAAGATCGGCCTCGACACCATCATTCAACGCGTGCCGGATACCTACCTCCGCTCCATCTTCGGCAGCTACCTTGCCAGCCGGTTCGTGTACGAGTTTGGCAGCTCGCCGAGCCAGTTTGCCTTCTATGACTTGTAAGTTTCACTTCTTCGTTCTGGTTGCAGCAACAGATGCTAACACACATTCACAGCATGTCTAAGAGAATGGCCCAGATCAAGGCTTGATCAACATTTCCAGCATCTGGTTCTCAGGAGTCTTGGGATTTGGTGTTCCTGCGGGTGACTTGGCGTTCAAACGAAAACACAACAGTGCTTAGAAAAAAAAAACCTAGGCATGGGTAGTCTCGGGTTTGGCTTTTGAAGGATTCAAGCGGGCATGATTTCTTTGCGGCACAAAAAGCACACTGGCTTTTTTACTTAAGTGAGCCTTTGTTTCCTATGACAGTTGCTTATTTTGAGCATTGTTTTGCGGTATTGGTTTTGAGGGTGGGGTGACGTCGCTTCAACTGCGGCGGGTGATGGGTATGAGATGAGACGAGGGTTGAGTGCTTTAATAGAATTGTACACTTTTGCTCATTTTTGCTGCTGTTGATGATTCTTTAGTGTTGTGCGGTGTTGGTTGTATGATACCAATGCTATTATTGACTTGGTCTTTGAATATCATCAACGGTTTGGGTGATTTTGCCTTGCTTCATGCCCGTTTTGTTGATGAGGAATATCGTCAATGTGCTTGTGAAAGCGGTTGGCAGCAGAACTCAACTTTCCCCCTTGCACATACAATTATGCTTCTGTCTGGCATGTTGCTGGGTATGAAGAACTGAGCAGGTTTTGTGACTCGGGGTTGTTGGCACCAACTGGAGTGCTTGGGAGTCTGGGACGGGATCTTATCTAGTCACACACGAGATGGTTCCTTGGGCTTTCTTTGGGCCACAAGATAGGAAAATATCCGGAGATAATTGAACGTACTTATTCATGATAGTAGTAACGACGGGAAGGTAGTGACTGTGTTACAGCTTTTGTGGAAATATGTACTTTCTTCCGTTGCCCTACGGTGCACCCGTCCCCGCCCCGTCCTGGGTCTTGTGTAAGACGCACCGGGGCAGGTGTGGTATCAGATTAGGGGGGTAAGAGATAGTGGTGTTAGTTTTTGGGTAGGACAGACTTGGATGAGGTTGCGTGTGAGCCCGCCTTATCGGAATCAGGGGGTGTGAGTGAGGCTGGGGTTGGGCAGATGGGACCTGCAGTACCCCAGATATTGATCTGCTTACCCCGGCTTTTCTCTCACCTCTGATATCTTTGGGGGGATGGTATTTGGCAGCCGGGGAGGAGGATTGGGCAGTTGGAGGGTCGGTGAATAGGTAGTATTTGTTCTATGTATTGGGCTTGGTAGAGCATGGCTTTTGTTTAGGCGGCTTTCAAGTACAGGTTTTCCTTTGTCGGCTGTTTCTGTGTTGATGAGGAAGAAATCAAGAGCAATTTGGAAACACCACATCCTGAGAAGTTTCTCGCTATTCGAAATCAATTTGTTATTGTGTGATTAGCAGCCCCAGGGCGTAGCGGCTGAGACTCAGAGGAATACTCTGCCAATCTCACGGAATCACACATGCGATTGTGAGCTCTTCTCAGTGTTTGAAGGATCTGGTTCTCTTTTTGGCCTCGCCGGTTGACTCAACACCCCCACGGAACCCCCACGTTGATGTCGTTGACGCCGAAGCACCTCTCCAACAAGTCTGACGGCGAAGATCCAGACTTGTCCTCAACTCCCAGTCTTGATACCACCGCCATGACCCACCAAGCCACCAACATCCCCTGGAACGTCCTAGCCTCAAACCTCCGCTGGACCAAGAACAAAAACCACCCAGACAACGGGGATTTTCACCTCCGTTTCAACCCCGAACAGGGCAAGAAACTGCACTACTTTGTCGAGGCCTTCGTCCGCAACATCCGTAACCACTCCTCCACCAGCCGCAAGAAATACCCCGAGCACTATGACCCGCCAGGCCCCCAGGACATCATCCTCGACGACACCACCGTCAGGAAGATCAGTCCCACCGTCCACCGATGGCGGTCCACCATTCCGTGGAGGGAGGCCAGGCAGCTCAAACTTTCTAAATTCCCCAAACCCCCTAACAACATAATATGCCAGCACAACGAAGGGGACCCGGCGTGTGAATGCCCGGTCCCCTTCGAGGAACGGAAAGCGGCGGCGTTCTACCGCCGGTACCGCGTGACCTGGCCCTCCGAGTTCATCCTAACCAACGAAAAGGCCTTCTTCAACATCGAGATCGTCAAGACTCTGCTGCTGTACGGCGAGATGGACCCCCTCTTCCGCGTCTGCGCCTCGGGCAAGACAGACCTCAAGACCTGGTGGAAGGCCTACCAGGACTTTTCCCCCTCCAGGATACGCGGCTGGTTCGTGGTATGTCCACCATCCCTTCCCCCCTCCCCCAAACCATCCCCCCAGCCCACATCTCCCACTAACCCCCCACCCCTTTCAAAGCACCCCGACGCAGGCTGGTCCTCCCTTCCCTTCACCACCCTCCTCCCCTACATCGGCCTCAACCTCATAACCCTCTTCCCATCCACCTGGGACCCCTCCTCAGGCCTCTCCCCCTCTACGGACTACCGCCAATCGCGCCTGTACCACTTCCTCCTGCACCACGCCACCCTCACCACCACACCCTCCGACGTCGCCGCCCACCCGCACCGCCAATTCTTCGGCATCGGCGACACCCAGTTCCACGACGGCCCGTTCCACATCCGCCACACGATGTGGTATGTCGAGAGCGGGGAGCACCCCTATGGGAGGGTGAGTCTGGGGGAGTTTCTGTGCTGTGAGAAGGGGGTTGAGTGGCGGCCGACGGGGGGACAGGTGGGGGAGGTGAGGGGGGTTTTGAGGGGGTTGGGGTTGCCGATGGAGTTGGTTTTGATGGTGATGGGATGGGCGGGATATGAGACAAGGGTGGAGGGGGGGGGAAGGTTGGTGGTGGGGGATGATCCGATGCATAAGGAGAATAGGGAGGAGTTGGGGAGGTATTTGAGGTATTGCTGGGATGTGTTGGTAAGGTGTGATATGTTGGCTGGGGAGGTCGGGATGGAGATTCCGTGGGGGGAGATGGTGTCGCGGGCGCTGGTGGGGTTGTTTAGGTGCGGGCCGCAGGGGAAAAGGTGGTATACATATGAGGAGAGAGGGGGGGAGCCGGGGATGAATCCGTATCGGTTCCTGTCGTGGTGAAGGGGGGGTTGGGCTGGGTTTGGTGCATGATCACGGATTCTGGCAGCAAATGTGGACTTAATTGTTGAGCTCTTGATGAGGCATCTTGTGCCTCGGAACCTAGCGTCTATTAGTCTAGGGTGCTCTAAGTAATTACACATCCCGTACACATGTGGCGGCTTTGTCGCCGCCTGCTCAGATCGTAAAGCCAGATCCATCACCGGGACTACCAGATCTCCACCACCACGTTCACTCCCATCCCACACCAGAACCTCCAACTGATTCAGCGTTAAAGCAATCGCAAATGGCCACCGTCAACTCCTGCTGCTGCGTTACTTTGCTTCACTCTTAATCTGGCGCTTCGCAGGGGGCATCTGGGCGGCCCTCCCCGGCTCCTCAGACGCGAGGCGCTTAAGGCTCTTCTTGACGGGCTGGGGCTTCTTCTCGCCGGGCTCGAAGACGTCGTCGGGCAGGCCCGTGTTCTTGATGTGCTGGATCGAGAGGAACATGAGGCCCTCGTCGTACAGCTCGTTGGACGTACACATGGCCTTCCAGTCGTTGACTTCGCGCGACAGGTCGAGCGACTTGGCGCCGTCGACCATCTGGAGGCCGATGTAGTGGTTAGTGGTGTAGATCAAGTCCTTGTCCTCCTCAGGCTCGGGCTCGGACTCTTCCTTCTTGACGGGGATGTCTTGCAGGTTGATCCTGTCGTCGTGGTCATCGTGGTCCTGATCTTTCGGTTCCGCCTTGATGTTGGCTGGGGCTGGGAGTGGCGCCTCGTCGGGATGCTCCTGCTTAATGCGCATGCCGTCTGTACCGTTCACTTCGGGGTTCTTCTGCTTGACGCCGTTTTCGGGCTTGACCTCCTGCTTGGCCTCGGGCTTGACTTCGGGCTTGACCTTCTTCTCGGCTTCGTCGGCAGGTGGCTTGTACACGTAAGCGAGGCTGCCGCTGGATACGATGGCCTCGAACTGCGCATCGTTCTGGCACTTGTGCACTCTGTCGTAGCCCTTGTTGAAAGGACGCGCCAGAGCGATCGATGGGTGCATCTCGAGCTTGTTGACCAGGACGCGCACGCGCGACTCGATGAAACCCGACCAGGTGTTTTGCGCTTTCTTGGTCCTGCTTGAGGAGATCACTGTGAGGTAGTACTTAAAGCCTGAAGTGAAGAATGTGTGCTTGGTGAAGAGATCTTTCCAGGGTCGCTTGCCAATCATGATTTCCTCAGTTACCTGCACTCCCTTCTCGAGCTCCTGCTGGATCACCACCATGGACGATCTGCCGATGTTGTGGGTGGCGCACATGGACGGGTATGAGGGCGTGATGATGGGCATCCTGTGATTCCTGTCACTGGAGTAGATCTATTCTGTGGTGAGACATCAGCGTCGGCCGGGCTGGGGCGCGACTCACCTTTGGGTTCCAGACGGGGACCCGCGTGACGGGGCAGCCATATTCGATGTCCTTCAGAATAACAGGGAGCGGCCAGGGCCACTTGAGCATAATGTTGAAGAACTTGTTCACCAATACTGCGCTCGTGGCCTTGGGATAAAGCTGGCAAACTCGGGCAACGAGCATGGCCCAAGCGACACCACCAGGATAGCCCATGATGTTGGCGTAGATGGCCTTCCGCTGAGCCCAGAGCTTGATGGCTCGGAGGGCAAGCTTGAAGGTCGCCGGCTCGGGAACCAGGTTCAGAATCTCGTCTGTCACTCTAGTTCCGTTCAGCGATCGCACCTCGTTCTCGCTCAGGCCGCGCAGCAGATTGTTATCGGCCAGACTCCAGCCCTTGTCGCTCGGCAATTGTTTCAGGGTCTGGATGGTGCAGAAAATCAAATCGATGCTGATTCCCGAGAACTCGAACTTGATGATGGGCACAAAGGCTTCCGGGACCGGGGTCAAATCGGTGATGGCACCGGGCGGTGCCATCTCGAGGAGCACTTTCGGGAAAATCTCGAAGTACTGCTTGACCGTGACGTATTTTGGGGCAACGACGAGGGTGTCCACGTCCGAGCCGGGGCCGTAGACGCCGAGGCGGTAACTTCCATAGGTGAAAACCCGGCCAATCGCATCGCGAATCAGAATGGTGTTCTTGGGCTCCTTCTCCTTCGCGGCGCGCTGGACGAAGACGCGGGTAATCTTCTCCAGCTGGTCCAGCACTTCGCGCCTCTTGGCGGTCTCGGCGGCGGTCTCGAAGGTGCCCTGGGCACGCAGCTCCCGGTGGAGGGTCTCGTTCAGCCGCTTCTCTTCCTCGGTCGGGAGGGCGGTCGAGATGGGCGGCGTCACGCCGTAGATGCGCTCCGACATGGCGAATGAAACGGGGCAATCAATCGCAGAAATTGGGGCGTCTCGGAAATTGCGTCCTTCAAACAGACGGTACCGCGTGGTGCGCGTGATGCAAGAGTCGAGTCGTCTTGGTGGAAGGCTGGGAGTGAAAGGTGGAGGAAATGAATGTCGCGAAATCGAAGGAGTGGAGAAATAAAAAGTGGTGTGGGATTATGAAAATCGCCAACGCCGTCGCAAATCTCTCAAGTCATCGTCTGGCGGCGGCGATGGAAATGGGAGTTGCGGGAGGGTCGAGAAGTGGTGGTCGTCGGGCTGCCTCAAACGAACAGAAAACGAGCAGAAAGCGAAACAGAAGAAGAAGCAGAAGATGTGCAATCAAAGATCCACAAGGTCGATTAGCGCGTCGAGTGGAGACGCATGGGGCGCCTCGCGCTTATTGGGTGGGTCTGTCATACGGTGCGTTGTATCAGCCTGTACGGAACAGAGAGCGGAAGGAGAGGAACGATCATTCAAGGAGTCATACAAAGAGATCTTGGAAAAATAAAATTTAAACCCATAATTCAGCTACTTCAAAAGCAACAATAATGTATAACGCTCTTCAGCAGTGAACCGCCCGGGAATCAAGCTGTTGACAAGGGCGTTATGGAATCCAAACGATACAACTGAGTTACGACGGTACATAGATTACGGATCCCCACCCCCACCAACCTGCAGCCCTGTGTTCCAGCGTTCCAAGCTCCAGGCTGGCTTGTGATGCAACCCACTCTTAATCTGACCATGCGTCCAGTTTTCCCACCTTACCATCGCCTCTCTTCTCTTTTTGCGCTCCATGGGGACGAACAATGAAGAAGACCTTGCTTCTCTGTTTTATCCACGGTTTCAAGGTGTGTCCATTTTCTCATCCATCCACCAACTCTTCCCCGTCCTGCTCTAACACACACCACCCAGGGGGATGACGAGACCTTCGGCAAGAAGTATGCCTTCGTCGAGCACCTGCGCGCGCAGGTCGCTGGCGCCCTGCCCAAACTCGACGTCCAAGCAGTAGTCTACCCCAAATACGAAACGCGCGGCGACCTAGGCGAATGTGTCTCCCGCTTCAGCGACTGGTACTTCTTGCCCCCTCCCTTATCCCCCTCCTACCTCACTAACCCCCCAAACCAGGCTCCTCAACAAAGTAATCGACATCGAAGTAACCCACCACACTCCCTCCCCCACAATCGACCCCTCCGTCCGCGTAATCCTCATCGGCCACTCCATGGGCGGCATCGTGGCCGCTGAAACCGCCATCCACATCTCGTCTGACCAACCAATCCACAACACAATCGACGAATCCAGCCCCACCAAATCCACCACCGCCATGCCGTCTCCCCCGAACGCGCTCATGTTCCCCTACATCCAGGGCGTGCTGGCGTTTGACACGCCCTTTTTAGGGATTTCCCCGGGTGTGGTTGCGCATGGGGCTGAGAGCCATTACGCGGCTGCTTCGGGTGTGGTTGCGCAGTTGGGGGGTTGGGGCGGGTTGTGGGGTGGGGGGGTGAAGGCGGGGGCGAGGGCGAGTGGGAGTTTGGATGTTGGGAGGGCGTTGCCTGCGCCGCCGGCTGACGGGAATAAGGAGAAGGAAAAGAGTGGTGGGGTGTGGGGGAAATGGGGGACGATTGCCATGGCGGCGGGCGCGGTGGGTGCGGTGGCGGCTGGCGGGGCTGCGGCGTACCTTAACCGGGAGCATATCAGCCAGGGGCTGGGGTGGGCGACATCGCATCTAGAGTTTGTGGGGTGTTTGGCGCGGAAGGAGGAGTTGCGGCGGCGGGTGGCATACATGGTGCGGTTGAATAGAGAGATTGGGGTGGGGTTTGGGAACTTGTACACCCGTCTGGGACAGTCGGCGGGCGCGAAGCAGGTGAGTATGGTTGGGACGGTGCTTGGGAGTGAGAGAACGTTTTGCGTGGTGCCGCAGAGGGATCAGGCGGGGGACTGGCGCGCGGCAGTGAATGATAAGGCGAAGGATGAGACGGGGGCGCATATGGGTAAGTGATGATGTTGTGGTGGTGCTAAGAGGTGATGCTGACTAGTTGCAGCTATGTTTGAGCCGAGGGAGAATCCCAACTATGAGAAGTTGGCTGGTGATGCGAGGGATATGATTGCGGACTGGCTGCGCAACGACTGGTACGAAAGTAGCTCGGCTGAGAGTCCCAAAACGATTCTACCGTGAGACGATGGGGCTTGGGATGGGCGATGATGTTCATGTCCTAGCATTGTTAATGACTACCCCCGAGGCGTGTTCTATTTTGTTTCAATATACCCCCTCAACAACCACGTTTGAATGTTAGGTTGTCGAGCAACTCTTTTCCATGTCCCGTCCCGTCCCATCGTGAAGTCATTACTGGGTCTTCTTCTCCGCCGTCTTGCCAGCCCCAAGATACTTCCTCCGCTGCTTCAGCATGTGCGAGTAAAGAATAACCGAACCTGCCCCATCAATATTAGCTCTCCCCCTTATCAACCCCCTTCAGGGGCTAGGTAACCACTCACCAGGAATATACGACAGCAACACCGCGCCCAGCGCATACGGGTACCACGGAGCCAGGTACTTCGCATTACCAAACAGCGCCTGCAGGGTCATGGCCACCTCGCTGCTGATGCCGACGGGGTACAGCACCAAGAAGGCGCTGTAGCGCAGCCAGTGCAGCCAGCCGGGCACCGCCTCGACCTGCTTCAGCGCAAAGTACGAGTAGCGCATGACCTCGGTCAGACTCCACGCGACCAGCATCGACGAGTACCACGCGCTGCTATTGTTCTCCGGAAACGGCCAGCACACGGCCCACATGAGGAAGAGGCGGCTCGCGACTTGCATGACGGTGGTGAAGACGGGGGCGGGGACGACGCCTGCGGGGTACATACATGTTAGTTTGGACGTTGAATAATAGGGGGAGGGGGTGAGGTACCGGTCAGGGCATGCAGAACCTCCATCAGGGCGAAGGTCTGGGTGATGCGCGCAAAGTTGTCGACAACCAGTGGCACGAAGGGCACGCCCTTGTACCAGGCGCAGACGAGCACGCGGCCGAGGACGGCGGACCAGGCGATGGCTGAGGCGGCATTATAGAGGATGAGGTAGGCCTTTTTGGGGCCAAAACCGGTCGATTTAACCATCGTAGCGTCTGGCGGTAAAAACTTGGTGTCTGACAAGAACGAGGGCGGAAGGCAATGGCGGACTGGGGAGAAGGTGATGTTCGTGATGGAAGACAGAAAATTGTTGGGGTTTGCTGGGTCCCGTCCACTGCCTGCCGGATCCAGCGCCTCGGCGCCCGCGGGCAGTTGAACCTTGGCACTGGCAGGGGACCCTGGCCGTGAGCTAGCGCCGGGAAGCAGCTGTGGAGCCATCGCTTGCCGCTTCCAAGGTTCCATCAATGGAAGCCGATGATGAGGGCATCACTACCTTATTCATGTTGCTCTCTTTCGCAACCGAACCTGGAAGTTCCAGGTCCATGGTAATTCACAACCACCAATCTTGGCCTTGGGAACTCCTGAAACACCATTTTATCCAAACTCAGCTAACAACTATTCTTTGCAAATACAACTCTCGACGGGGATATCATTCTTTGCACCACACGGAAATCATCACTGTTACCCAAACCGGCCTGCCCGAGGGGTAACCTTCCTTCTTCAGATACCAGTCCAGCTCTCTCGCGTCTCCTCTCCTCGTCAAATCAGTTACTGCCTAGCAGAGTCATCCTCCTATTCTCACAAATAAGTCCAACCCAACCCAATCTCACCGTGTCTCTTCCCTTTTCAATAAACATCCCTCACTTCTTTCCCTCCCCCTTCAACCCCCTCCACAAATCCCCCAACCCCTTCCCCCCAAACAAGAACTCATCCGAGTGCCTCCCACAATAACTGTTGGCATTGACCTTGCGCTGTGCAACAACAGGCGACGGCATCGGACGCTTTCCATAGCCACCACCACCACCCTCACCGCCAGCAGCATCACCACCGCCACTGCTTCCTCCCGCTGTGTAGGAGGAGGCAGAGGCTGTGGAGGAAGACGAGATTTTGCGGATATAGGTCGATGTTGGTGAGGTGGGGGGTTGGTGGTAGTAGGGGGTTGAGGGAGGGGAGGCCTAAGGGAGGTGTTAGTTGTTTGTGGGTTGAGTTGAGGAGGGGTCCTGGGTTACGGGATGCGAAAGGGAGGAAGGGGGGGGGGGAGGGGGCACATACCATGCTCTCAACGGACCGAGGCGTGCCCGCGCCGGGACTTGTGGGAGGGGCCCTGACGGGTCCAAGACTAAGCGGGGAAGGGGCAGGCGCGCGGGAAGAAGACTCCATCGACGGAGAGGAGGACAGAGGTGAGGTGATTTTAAGCGTGGGTGGGAGCACGATCTGTGATCCCGATCCGATCTCACTTGTGACCGACCCCGAATATTTGGGACGGTGTTCAGATGGTGGTTGGTTAAATGGTTTGCACTGCCACCACCAGTGTGACAGCCGGATAAAGAGCCGAGAAGTGCAAGTGTGTGTGTGATGTGTGATGTGTGTCTTGTGATGGATCAACGTCGTATGGTAAGAAGAGGGGGGAAAGAGGGGGGAAAAGGGAGGGGACAGCCGTGGAATTTCTGCGGATGAGGCAGACAATAAGAACTTCCAGGCAACAGGGGAAGCCGGAAGCACCGAAGTCCTATTGATGCCCATCGACAAGAGGACCTACGAAGGTACTCAATCTCCAAGGCCCATGACACAACCGATGGCAAGAACAGGGAGCCAAACGTCCGGAAACTGGCCGCCTTATCCGTCTCCTTTCCCAATCCCACCATCAACATTTTTAGGCATTGCTCATATCTCCCTCAAACACCCAATAAACCAGCCCGCCGTCGTGTTATTCCCGACTTCGACCGTGATACGATCCACTTCCCATTGTCCACGTGTTGATCTTCCCCGGACGCCAATCACCCAGAATGCCATCTGACCGTTGAAAGCGGGGACAGTGGCCATCAACCTTGTAGGGCTGCAGGATGCAGCGGACGTTGAATGGCCGGAGTACGGCACGCGGACGACGATTGCGGGGAATCGTGGTTCGCAAACGAGGCAACAACTGGGCAAGCCTGCCTGAAGAAGACTCCTCCACCGCACTGCCGGATCCGTTTCAGAGAGAGGAGGATTGGACCAGGCCGGTCTTCCGGCCTGATCTGGGCTCACTGCGTCTTGAGCCTCTGAATTATTTTGGGAAGAGAGAGCAAGTCGACATTCCATCGTCATGATTTCATGCAGTTCGTGAGAGAAGCTTGTGGTATCATCGAGCCCATGTCCTCCGTCTATCTAGTCCTTGTCTAGCCGCACCGCCGGGTTCTTCTGGATGAAATTGAGATCGACCTGGTGGCCAAGCAACTCGCGGATGTTGGAGATGCCGTATTTGATCATGGTGGGCCGCTCCAAACTCAAACCGAAACCGAAGACCCTCATATCCTTGGGCAGACCCATAGCCTAGTGTCTCTGTCAGCGCCTGGTATCTCAGTTTCTACGGAGAAAACCTACCTCCAACATCTCAGGTCTGAAAATACCCGAGTTACCAATCTCGATGAGCTTGTTGAGCCCCTTGTGGTAGGAGAAAATCTCCATACTCGGCTCTGTGTAGGGGTTGTACCTGCGAAAAGCTGTCAGTCTCTGCATGTTTTGGTCACTGCGTGGTGTCACTCACGCCGGCTTGAAACGCAGGTCCGTCACACCCATCGCGTTGAAGAAGATCTCCATGAACTCCATCAGACCACCAAGAGTCAAACCGTAATCGGCAATGACGCCTTCTACCTGGTGGAACTCGCACAGATGGGTGGCATCGACTGTCTCGTTTCTAGCCAGATGTTAGTGCTGGGTTCGCTTCTGATGAGCGAATTGGCCTACCTGAAGACTCTGTCGATAGAGAAGTACCGAGCTGGCGGGATACGCCCGTCCTGGCCCCGCGTGCCTGCCAGCTTATGAAGCATGGCTGCCGAAACGGAAGTAGTATGTGTCCGCAGGACAAGTCTTGTCTCGAGTTAGCCGATGCTCCAAACCACAGAGTAGCTCCTACCTACCTAAGAGACTCATCCTCAGCCCACGGGTACCTGTACCCAATGGACCCGTACTTTCCATCCTGGTGAACTTGCTTCACGTTCTGGAAGTACTCCTCGTAGTCTTGCTTGTCGTCCGCCGACACCGGCCCGGGCCTGGCGGCCTTTGGCGGGTCTGAGACGTAGAAGGTATCCTGCAGATCGCGCGCAGGATGTTGCTTCAAAGAGTTAGAGTGTGCAAAAGACTATTTTGAAGGCGAAACCCCATACCTGAGGGACGAAAAGGGCGTCGAAGTTCTGTGTTTATCCAAGTCAGTAAATCATGTCCCCAAAACAATCTCTTGAGGCGAAGGCGCAACCACATACCCAGAATCCAGACTCGACGTATTGGTTGGTAGGCATCTCTGTGAAGCCCATCTCGAAGAAGATTTGCCTGAACTCGTGCCGGACCTTGTTCAGGGGGTGCAGAGCGCCGGCGTGCTGATCCGCGCCCAGCGCCTTGAAGTTGTACGGCTTGAAGGTGGCCGTCTTCCAAGAGCCAGATGCCAGCATCTCAGCCGTGAGATCCGTCTCCTCCTTCACCATCTCCAGCGCGAACTTGGGGCCCTTGCTTATCCTGAAGGAAATAACCTTCTGCATCTTGAGCAGCTTGCGCTTCTTGAGATCGGCAATGATCTTGGGGTCGTTCGTCTTGGTCTCCTGAATCACCTTGAGCTGGTCTCTCGTGATATCGTTGATCGACTCGACCTGTTGGAGCAAACAGTCAGCACATGATGCCCTCCAGAGCGAGCGCGAGATAACCAACCAGTGCCACAAGCTTCGCGCCGTCCTTCTTAATCCACTTCTCCTTGAAGGCCTTGCCCTGACCCAGCTTGGTCACCGTCTTGTCGCCAATCTTGGACTCAAGGTCCTGGATCGAGAGACCATCCATGGCCTGGCGCACAGCCTCAAAGACACGGGCCTCGTGGCTGCCATGGCTAACGATAATCTCGGCCTCGGGCTCCAAGAAAGCCTCCTCGCGCTCAACCTGCTCATATGTGACCATGGACCGGGACGCAAGGCGGTCGAGGGCGGCCTTGATCGACTCGAAGGGGACCTCAGGGAAGGCCTCGGTCGACGAGATGGGGTCGGCCTTGGACAGGGCCTGGAGTATCTCCGAGGTGAGATCCCCCGTTGGATTGCTGGTCGCTGGAGCCATGTTGCTGGTGTCGTTGCTGGGATTTGGTCTGTCACTCGCAACGGCTCTTCGAGAATTGTTGACTCAGACGCCCGAATCGCGGGGCACTGCTGCCAAAACCCAAGACCCACTTCCCGTCACCACAATTTTAGGCGGGGTCAAGGGTCATACCTGATAAATGCATAGCCCCTTTAGAAGATTATAGTTATCGCATTGTCAAGGAACCCTGAAGTTCATCCCATCTCCATCTGGATTGCTTTCGGAGTGATCTCAAATGTTGATCTCATAATCATTCCTATGGATCTCAGTCTCCAAAACCCCTCGAGCCAAGAGACTCTGACCAGCCCGAGCACGAGATTGACTGTGCCCCCTGCCAGATGTTGAGGAGAAGGGTTACCGGTATCGCAGTTTGACAAGTCTGGAATGGAGATTGGATTTGGTTGCTGGTATCGGTTTGTTGATATCAGGGGAAGTATTTGGCGACCCCTGACACGTAAGTGGGAGCGGCAACACCAACATTGCCTTGCTTGCTTGCTTTCAGTCCAGAGCCAAGAAACGAAGCTACACAACGCAGAGAGGAACTGGTTTGGGTTTGATCAGCCAAATACAATGGCTATTTTGAATCCCTGCATCCTCGAAGTGTTGATCAAGACAAAACTCCTTCCACTTTTTTCTCAGAGGTATGTGCCTCCGTAACTCTTCTGTCATGGTTTGACTTAACAACTCTGGGTCAACATCCACGACTGCATCTTCTGCCATACAATAAGGGACGGACAACGAAAGACAACGAAAGACAACCTCAAAACTTAACAGCATGCTCAGGATTCAACATTAACGGTTTCCCATTAGCAGATAGCTAAAGAGTCTGCAGTTTCCCGGTGTCATCCTCAAGACTTTGAAGTTGCGGCGACCCCTGCTCCAGCCAAAAGTGGAAATCGGGTACGTTACCCGGCCAAACAGGCCCCTTGGGTGACAACAACCTGAAAGTGAGACTTACCAGGTAGGTAATCCCATATTCTTGAAGTTTAGGTGCATAATTGGGTTCGTTCAATGCTTAATGGACTGATGATTTCTCCCAGATCGTCCATGCATTTAACTATAGCATCGTCGAGTCATCAACGCAGCGAAGAGCCCAGAATATGCTCATGAGGCTGGCAGACGTGCCAGCTTCTCGTTGTGGGTGTTGGAGTGTATATGCTTCCCAATTCATGTCATTCTATCTCAATTCTCAACACGACGACTAAGCCCATGTTTCTCTCTGATCAGCAAAAAGCGAGAGATAGAGAGAACCGCAATCATTATTGAATGACAGACAGTATAGACTCGTCTGGGACGGAATCCAAGGGCTTCGTGGTAATAGTGCCTCGTTATTTTACAAACTTTCTGAAACAAATGTTTTAGTCTAGATCCTCGCCCAGGAAGCCTGGGGGTTAAGTCCGCTGGTGATAGAGGATCGAGGAATGGAGGCCTTGGAGTTCACAGAGACCCTGGTTGTGGCTGCGGTAGAGCGGAAGAGGTGCAAGAGTGGTGAATATAAGCACCGGCAGCTCAGAGCCGGGCTTCTTGCGTATTAAAAGCTGTAAGTCGTTTACCATGTCCCCGGATGTCCCACTCCTTCTGATGCAACCGCGCCGTCGCAAAGAATGCTGTCCTAGAGCCAACGCGGAATCCCACCCTAACGCCGCGAGACCGGCCGCCTCGCCCAATACCCAACAGTGGCCGGATGATATAAGAGGTATCCTTGACATGTACAAAAGTCCCCTTGTCCTGCATTTCCAACCCCGAGGGGCCCTTCAATCCTGAGACCTCTAATCCTGCGATACGGTTTGCTGTG
Organism: Amesomyces nigricolor; assembly: GCA_004802645.1. Lineage (NCBI taxonomy): Eukaryota > Fungi > Ascomycota > Sordariomycetes > Sordariales > Chaetomiaceae > Amesomyces > Amesomyces nigricolor. Next base: position 1,805,805 of record SRKS01000004.1, read on the forward strand.
TCTTGTTAGAATCGACCGTACGGAGTTGTCGAGAGACAGTCTCAGATGGAAACTCACCGCCAACCAGTCCATCCCCTCCGTGATACCCGAGCCCTCCACCGCACTGCAAGCCATAATGCTCCAGTTCCTGTCCCTCAGCTCGCCTAGCCGGAGCGCTTGCGAAATGTCCGCCGCGCCCTTTGCCCCCGGTTGGTCCTGCTTGTTCGCGAACACCAGCAGCGCGGCGTCCTTGAGTTCCTCCTCGTTCAGCATTGCCGAGAGCTCGTCGGCGGCCGTCTGCAGGCGCTCGATATCGGTTGAGTCGACGACGAAGATGACCGCCGCGGTGTTGGCATAGTAGCAGCGCCAATATGGCCTGATGCTGGTTTGGCCGCCCAAATCCCACACGTTGAAGTTGAGGTTCTTGTATGTTACCGACTCGACGTTGAATCCGATCGTGGGTATCGTTGTTACTACGTCGCCGATCTGGGGTTCGCGTGAGTCATGCTGGCTTGTTAATTCAAAGGGAAGAGAGGCGCACCTTCAGTCTGTAGAGGAGTGTTGTCTTGCCGGCGTTGTCCTGCGGGGCGCAAGTTGGTCAGCATGGCGAGTGGTCCAAATAGGGGTCAAGGGGCGCGCGAACCAGGCCCAGGATGAGGATCCGGATCTCCTTCTTTGCCCAAAACAAGTTGGAAAGGCTAGACAGCCATGACATGCCCTGGCCCATCTTGTCGTCTTTGAAGCTGTGGTCCTTGAGTTGTCGTGGAAACGGAGATCGAGGGAGGGGGTAGCGTGGAGGGGATGGTTTGCGACCTGCTCCAGGAGATCCACTGGCTTCCTGACGCGGGTGCAAGCAGAGGTGCAGAACAGTCCCGAGAACTGATGGAAACCTGGTTTCTTCAAGGACGCAAAGCAGCAATAAAACGCTAGCAAGGCAGACCAACGATCGCTCAAAAGATATCCCCCTAAACACTTTGTTTGGTAATCTGGCAGAAAATTTTGATTCCGCGGTTCATGCGCTTTTGGATTTGTTGATCAACGACGCCTCCTGGTCCAGGCTTTGGAGGCCCCCTGTCTTTGGACTCGTGCACGGTTGCGTCGCGCTTGATTCCGTTGACAGGTGCCGGCCGGGGCTTCTGAAAGCCCCGACCAGGTCGAAGCCAAGCCACACCTTCCCCGACCAAAAGCAGCCACAGAAAAAAATCACCACGTGACTCAGCCACATTCATGTCCGGCCCTAGCACGCGGATTTTCTGAAGCCCACACCAAATATTCGAATCCAACCCACTTGAGGAACATCACGACATCGACACCGACTCGGTAACCTCGTCAACACAGTCAAGATGCCGGTACGTAACGACACCCTCTGCGCGACCTCTGATCGATTTTCGCCCGCGATTTTGAGTTTAGATGGCTGCGAGAAGAAACCCTCAGGGCCCTTCGGAGGGGTTACCAGGGCCGGCGTCATGACACCCTCATGCTAACGTATGCGTGCAACAACAGAGCCACAAGACTTTCCGTGTCAAGCAGAAGCTGGCCAAGGCCCAGAAGCAGAACAGGCCCATTCCCCAATGGATCCGTCTCCGCACTGGCAACACCATTAGGTACGGACTTTCCGACGTCAACGACGACCTCCCCCTCGCCTCCGACGGCAGCGACGCCTGTTCCCTCCGAGACACACTCCCCGACGGATGATCAGAGCGCGGAGGTTAACATGCTGTCAAACAGGTACAACGCCAAGCGCAGGCATTGGCGCAAGACCCGCCTCGGCCTCTAAATGCCCTCTTCTTCCTTCCTCATTCGACCCCGACGAACGAACCCCCGGTCTCCCCACGGCTACTTCTGCTACCCACCAACCTGGCCCTTCGATTCACCGTCCAGTCAACCCCGCCGAATGGCCTTCCTTTCTCTCTCCATACCAGATATGATCCGCCATTTCGAGGAATCGACGACGCCATGACAAGTACCGCCTGGGGGGGATGAAACAACGGGCGAAAACTCTGGGACGGGAGGAGAAGAGTGTGGGTGTTAGTGTGATGGCTGGAGGATGAGTGACTTCTGCAGTCGGATGTTTTCCTGGCGGGTTGGGCTTTCTCTTTTCGGAGCGCTTGGCTGGGAAGTAAATGGGTTCGCTTTAACGGAGCATGCCATGGCATTTTAGGGTCAGGGGAAAACGGAATGAGAGATGGCATTTACGCCTCTGCGCACAGCGAATCCTGCTTTCCACTGTGCTGCCTGTGCTTTCCGCTAACGGATCTTTGGGTGACGCGGAGTCATGCTAGCCGATGGAGTATGCAACACGGGCAGTCCGTGTAGTGTGACGAACGTTCAATGATCTTCGAGAGGCATCTGTGACGAAATCAAACGGAGAGGATGCCGTTGCTCCTGGAGGCATCACTCAACCAGTCATGGGAAACTGCTAGGCAGCGCCAAACCAAGAGGTCGACAAGATTTGAACTACTACCAGCGGGAACCAAACGGGCCGGGCGGTAGCAGTCTGTTGAGATGTTGCTTGCCTGCAGCGATATTGTCAAAAGGTTTGTCTGGACAGGGCATTTCAAACCACCATACCTTCCAGGCTCCATCCATATTGCTGTTTTGCAGGAAGCGTGCTGGAAAGTGACTGAAATGTTGTGGCTCATGCCTAGCCTCAGAGTTGAACTGAGCCAGTGCCAAAGATTGAGCAGAACTTACTTGGGCCGAAGAACCAAAAGAAGTCCCATGAGCCATGATGAGAAGAATTGCCCTGGGTAGTGTTGAGGAATCGAACGAGGTATTCGTAGACCTCTTATCCAATACAACCGAGGTTCACAGGCTTCCGCGTCATTAAGTCTTAACCTACACGTCTCATGAGGTGTTGGAAGATAACGGCAACGTGTATTTGTGGCATGCCCTATGTATGCACAAGAAGCCTGTCCGTCCTCACGACGAGGCAGCAGCAGAAGTTGCCTCCCTCTTCATTGCAGCCAATCACAACCACCTCTCATTCCTCATCCTTCACTTCACTTCCCGCACCGAAGGAGCCAGGTTTTGCAGTCGACCCAGCGGTATTCCCAAAAAACAAGCCTGCAAAAAAAAGAAACAACCCACACACAAACGCAAAAGACCAAAACGCCGCTGGGGATGCCAAGATCTGGAGGGAATCACCCCGGGGAGGTGCTGCACGTTTAAGACGAGCTGTCTACCAGCTGTTTCCCACCCAATGCAAGCCCATCGTAACCATGCGGGTGCCCGAAACTGGAAGACCACGCCGGACCCAGGAAGAGAAAATTAGCGGTCCTCAGCCCACTCGTTCTCGCGACGGATCTGCTCCTCCTCCTCGGGTGTGAAATCGTTGGTGATGTTGAAGGTCTTGCGGATCTCCTCGGGGCTCTTGCCCTTGATCATGTTGGCGACCGTCTTGCAGCCGACGTCAAGAAGGGGCTTGATGTCGAGGTAGTTGGCAGCCTGCAATGTGAGTGTTAGTTTGGGGGCCATAGGCTCCATGTGCGAGGGCGCCGGAAACAAACAAGAATGATCTCGAAGAGCATCTCCTGGTCCACCTGCATGAACTTCTGGTCCCACTCGTCGATGTCGGTCGTCTTCTTACGGTTGTCGTTATCGTCGTCGGCTGACTGGGCCGCGTCGTTGCGGTGATGCTCGCACCACTCGATGACCTTGCGGAGGACAGGGTCGTTGACGTTGGGGATGGGAATCGCGTTATTGGCAATGGCGTCGTCACCCAAATCCTCGATCAGGTTCTTAATGAGCATGGACCGCTCAGCAACCACGCGATCTGCGATTTGGTTAGTTTGAGGGCAATGAATCGGCGAAAAGTCCGTCCGACTGACCGACTTCGAGGGTGGTGCCCTCGTTGCTGGTCAGAGTGACCTTCTGGGTGTTCTTGTCGGACATTTTGGGTATTGTTGGTATAGAAACGATGCGGGTGTTCAAATCAGTCGTGGATTTGGATTCGGGGTTGTGAGTTGAAGAGTCTTCGTCTGGAGCGCGGGCGCTAAGTTAGAATGTGGTGTTGGGAGTTGGTTTGAGAGGCGGCAATTGTGGCGGGGATGGGAGGCAGTTGGGGCCGGAAGGAAGAGGGGACAGGCAGACGGCTTTAAATACCTGGGGGTCGGACCTTGGGGACTTGCGTAATCGTTTGCAAATGCAGGGCCCTGTGGGTGCAGTGAATGCGCGCGAGATGACAAAGTTGGAGGTTGCTGTGCTTGGGTGTTTGAACTTTGAAGTGACTCTATGCCGTGGCAGAATGATATTCTCAATCGGGTGGTTGCGCCAGGTTGCGCGGCTGCCTCGATGAGAGTGGGGAATTCTGCCTGCACAGATCACTTCCGCATCGTGCTTGCCCAGCTTGATCTGGCAGCCTGACATGATCTCCTGGCCCAACTATAAAAGGTTTAGCGGGGCATTCTTCCCAGCTGTCCGGCTCGCCTTGCCAGTGCCAACGAGGTGCCAGAGGCTTCCAGGTTGCCAAGAACGATTCTCTTCCAACACCTCAACCTAACCCGGGGAGCACCAATGCGGGGAGTGATCTGGGATCCACTTGCCCTATAACGGTAGAGCTCCAGGTTGACAATGAAGACTCAAAGGTTGTTCATTTCTCTCCTGCAATCTGCCTGGTTCCTACGCAGCAATAAGCCGCGATCTAAAAGAGGGGTATGGAAGTAAATATAGTAGAAAGGCAGAAACAAGATTCTTCGTTTCCTCCCTTAGTTTGCGCCCTATTCTGTCTTTCTCTTCCATTGGTCATTGTGGGTTTGAAACGAAAAGGCCAACTGTTTGACTGCTCGAGTTTTGCGCTACCTGACAAACGTTCACGGAATGCAAGGGTGAGAGACACCACCGAAGGTTCCCACTGGCTGCCGTGGCCTTTTCCAGCTGTCCCGAGATTTGCGGCAGGCCATTTCACCTTCGTCTCGACCCATTCTTGCTTCTTCGGTTCAAGCGCAGCTCTTCTTTTTTTCTCTTTTCCACCGATCATGACATTCCGTCCCCGTCCGCCCCAACGATTTGACCTCTTCCTCCCGCTCGCTGTCGTCTGTCCCTAGGTGGTGATGCTCACGGCCGGGCAAGCGACTGAGCTGTACGGTGCTCTTTCCCAAATCGGATGCTTCGGGCTCTTGCGTTCGGCAGGGACTCGCTTCATCAGGCGGCGCGAAAAGCTGGTGAAGTAACATGTGGCGGAGAACATACCTCTTCCTGGTCCTGGTCCGGCTGTGGTTTGCGCTATCCCCGAGCTACCTCCACCCGGATGAGAACTTCCAGGGCCCCGAGGTCATTGCCGGTACGTTTCCAGATCCGTTCGCTCGGTCTCGGAGGATGGTGTCCGTTTAGATCGGGCCTGGAGCCGGGACGTGCCGTCGCGCCCCGCGCCCAAGGTTCGGATGATGGCCCGAAGGCGGGTCGGGTCGCCTTGGTCCTGGGCGTGCGACACGCTGCGCAAGCCGACATCCGCTGACTCTGGCGTGATACAGGGGAGATCTTTAGCTACCCGGTCCGACGAACCTGGGAGTTCACGAACGACAACCCGATCCGAAGCGTATTCCCACTATGGCCCGTCTACGGGCTGCCGATGCTCTTGCTGCGATGGCTCTGGATAGGGAATGGGAAGGACGGCGAGATTCCGCCCATCGCAGTCTTCTGGACCCTGCGCGTGCTCATGTTCATCGTGAGCTTTGTGCTGGAGGACTGGGCAATCCATGAGCTCATCCAGTCCCAGCGGCATAGGCGCCTTGCCGTGCTTCTGGTCGCATCGTCATACGTCACCTGGACCTTCCAGACCCATACCTTTTCGAACTCGATCGAGACCTTGGTGGTGGCTTGGAGTTTGGTGCTTATCGAGCGCATTGTCGCAAGTCCGGTACGCGCCCTAGCTTGGGAATGCGACGGAGAGATGCTAATGGATTGGATACAGCAGCGCGGTTCGGTCCTTGCCTCGACCATTCTCGGGGTCGTCGCAGTCTTTGGGGTGTTCAACAGGATCACATTCCCCGCGTTTCTCCTGATTCCTGGGCTTCGGCTAGTCCCTTATTACTTGAAGAAGTAGGGCACCCACTCTCATCTCGGTATGATGCGTGCTAACTCGTCTCAGCCCCCTATCGCTCCTCGCTATCCTGACGGCCGGACTCTGTACCACCGCGCTCGCGATTACTCTCGACACGTCTTTCTACACGCCGCACTCGATTTCGTGGTCCGACCTCCTCCATAACCCTATCCTTACGCCGCTCAACAATCTCTTATACAACCTTGCACCAGAAAACCTGGCAAAGCACGGTTTACATCCATGGTACCAGCACCTGCTGGTAAATCTGCCACAGTTGATCGGACCCGCAGCGCTGCTCCTCTTCATGCGACCGAAGCGCTCGTTACGACTCTACTCAGCGATCTCGGGCATTTTCGTGCTCTCCCTGTCACAGCACCAGGAGGCACGTTTCCTCCTCCCAACAGTCCCCCTCATCCTCTCGTCGATCCGGCTCCCGAAAAACGAAAAGGTAGCACGCATCTGGGTGGGAATATGGATCGTGTTCAACATCATCTTTGGCACTCTGATGGGGGTCTACCACCAAGGCGGGGTTGTCCCCGCCCAAGTCTTCATGAGCAAACAGCCGGACGCCACTCAAGCGATCTGGTGGAAAACATACATGCCGCCAATCTGGCTGCTGAACGGGAAGAACGAGGTCCTGCGCACGCAGGACGTGATGGGGATGAAAGGGGAGCTGCTTCTGGCGGAGCTGAACAGGATCGCAACGTGCGACACGCCGGCGGACAGGAGGAGCATGGAGTATCTGAAGGAGAAGAACGGGACGTATCTGGTGGCGCCACTGTCTGCGACGTGGCTGGATCCGTATCTCTCGAACAAGGGGCTGGAGGGGCTACGGTTTCGCGAGGTTTGGAGGTATCGGCAGCATCTGAACCTGGATGATTTGGACTTCGCGGAGGACGGCGTTTGGAATACCCTTTCTAGAGTAATTGGGCGGCGCGGGCTGGGGATTTGGAGGGTAACGAAAAGTTGCCCTGGGGTTAAGGGCCGGTGATGATACCTAATACGGACGGAATCTTGGTACCAGTTATTCTAGACTTAATGGACTCATGATGATTTTTCTTTTTGAACTTTGGGAGAGCTGCGCACCCTGATGGCTGAAGCTTGGTTCCGGGGCAAGGATGGCAAGTCGCTGCCCGTGTCTCGGCGCGCTCGGGGTGCCCCACCTGCGTCTCCAAATTTGGGGCCGAACGACCTAGACCAGCAGTTTTGCAGGAGCTGTCATCCAAGCTCCCACCACCCTCCACTCCCTCACATACAACACAAGTACCCCAACCGGTCATCAACATGGGTGGTCTCAACCTCGAAGTCTTCAAGGTACTTCCCCCTTCTTCCCCCCCCTCCCTCCCACCACCCCAGCCCACCCCAACATGACCTGACACTCCCCTCCAGTTTGGCATGTACGTCATGTTCCCCATCGGGATCATGTACTACTTCGGCACGAACCTCGACAACCGCTTCCAGGTGCCCGACTTCTGGCCCAAGCCCGAGAATGCGAACAAGGTGCCGCTCGAGCGCGACGAGATCCATGCCGAGCTGGAGAGGCTGCGGACGAGGCGGTTGCAGCTGAGGGAGCAGCGGCTTGCGGCGGAGGCGCGGGCTGCGGCGTTTGAGAGGGCGAGGGAGGAGCAGCAGCAGCAGCAGCAGCAGCGGGGGGATGAATAGGTGGTTTGGTTTAAGTGGGAGGAATTATGGGTTTGGTTGTTGGAATTGGGGGTTGTGGATTGAGGGTATCGAGGAGGGGGTGGTGAAATGGGTGGGGGGTGATCGGGGATGGGAGCGGGAAACACGGCGTTTATGGAATTCTTGCGACATCTCGGCTCTTGGAACGCCCGGTCCACAGCCGGAGCGACTTGTTTTATAATTGTACACCTACAAATAACGTACATTCGTTGGTCTATGTCTATCATCATCTGGTACAGATGCAGGTCCAGCCCCTTTATGTGTCGAGGCTCTCCTCGATCTTAGCCCATTCTTCATCACTCATCTCGCCCTTCGTCACATTCGAATACACTGCCTGCACCTCCGGATATTCGCGCAGCGCCTCCAGCAACTCCGTGAAATGGATCATATCCTGCGAGGCATTGAGCTTCGCCCTGGTATCCTCGTTCACCCGCCAGATGATATCCGAGCTTAGGATCTTCAGATCAAACTTGTCCCCGACCGCCTTGCACACCTGCATCGTGCCCGTCGGCTGCGTCCAAACGACAATGTTCCCGTCGGCGTCATTCTCGAGGTCCTCAGCACCCGCCTCAATCGCCTCGTCCATAATCTGGTCCACGTCCAGCCCGTTCTCGCCGGTCTCAAACACTACCCGCCCGAGGCGCGAGAAGAAGAACTTGGACGCGCCCGCCGACCCCTTGGCCTTCTTGACCATCGACCCTATGTCCTGCAGCGCCCGCAGCTTGCTCTCAGTCTCGAGGTCCACAATGAGCGCAATCGATGGCGGCATTATCGCCTCGTAGGTGATGGACTCGAGCGCCGTGCCGACGGAGGATTTGCCCTGGCCGCGCAGGATGGCACCTTCGATCTTGTCCTTGGGGACACTGGCTTTCTTGGCGGCGTTGATGGCCGTCGCTAGCTGGGGGTTGTGTTCTGGGTTGGGACCGAAGACTTCGCGGGGTGTAAGCCGTCAGGAGCCTGACGCGGCGGAGGAGGAGGGCGTACGCTTGGAGTACAGGGCAATGTTCTTGACGAAGACGGTGCGGGTGGCATTCTTCTTGAGGTCGTTGGCCGCCTTGTCATGTTTGATCTTGCTCCATTTGTTGTGGCCGGACTGGAGGACGGGGCTGGAGACGAAGGTGCGGCGGCACTGAGCGCAAATCGAGGAGGGATTTGTCGGCCGGGTGAGGGGCGTCAGGGTGCGGGCGAGGGAAGCCATCGGGTCGGAAGGAGGGTCGTACGGTCTACGTTTATGACATTAAAAAGGAGAGACAGGAACAAAAAAGGGATATGATATCCGAGGGCAGTGTCCCGGCGTGGGATCGCAGTTCTGCCCTTCGAGATGCAAGGATGGAAGCGGCAGTTGAAGCTTTGTGGATCTGCCCTGAAATCCAAGGACCAAGGTTGACTTTAGCGCTGCCTGCCGGAACCCGAGTGATGGAACAGGGGGCAAGCGTGCTGATCAGCGTTCGTGGGGCCCCTCAATCGGCGGTCATTGGCCCGGAGACAGAGCCCCACCATCGTGTTGTGTGAGGATGGTGTGCCCCTGACACAACCTGGAAGCGGGAGCGAGTCCAGGTTCCTTCTCTTTTGGAACATTTCCAAGTTGATTTTGGTTGTCGAGTTCCAGAAACATACAGACCCTCGACACCCAAAACCACACCAAGATTGGCCCCAGATGGCCTCAACAGCGGGCGCAGACGAGCCCAGTACCGTCAACACTGGCACCCCTCGCACGTCTTTAGCCGCAGCTGCCAGTTCCAACCCCGAATTCGACGTCACCAAGCTCCAGGGCCTTCCATCCGAGCAACAGGAGCTCCTCCTCCTCAGCTTCGTCTCGACACTCAGCAAACACGTCCTCGCCCTCGAGCCCGATGACTGCACCGCGCAACAGTTCTACCTGAAGAAGGAGATATTCAAGATCATCACTCTCACTACCCCGCCTCCGACGAGAATCATACGCAACACACTCGGAACATGTCTGGCACACATATTCGGGAAGGGGGATCGCAAACTGTTGTTTGAGACGGTCAATGAGCTAGCTGGGATAATCTCCAGTGGGAAGTCCAAGAATGAGGTCGAAATCCGGACACGACACGCCGCCGTGGCATGCTTGGGCGACGTCTATGCTGCCGCAGGAGACAGCGCCATCAACCTGCACCAGCTCGTCTGCTCGGCACTCCTTAAGCTTTTGAAGTCGTCTTCGAGCCATGCCGGACTACGCGCAGCCGTGTTTACCGCCCTGGGAAAGATCGCGACAATGCTCGGTGGCAGCTTGGACGAGAGCATCGCCAGGGACATCTGGAAACAGGGCCGGAGCTATGCCACCAGTGACAAGGGGTCACTGGTCATAATTGCCGCTTGCCGATGCCTTCGGTCACTCCTACAGTACACCCCCTATTTCCAGACGTCGAGCGATTTCGACAGCCTGCGAACATCCATATTCAGGACGTTCGATTCTGCCTCACCCAACGTCCGTTTCGCGGCCGCTGACTGCTTCTCCGAGGCTCTCGTCAGGGGCTACTCTGAATCCGCCATTGGCGAGGCGCCGTTGGTACTGCTCAAGAGGAGCAAATCTAAGGCAGTGAAGCGCCAGTCAATGCAGGCCGGATCACTGCAAGACGATGACGACCTCCCGGCGCGCCCCGAGAGCCCTGCGCCAAATAAGAAATCCCAGGTCCTGACCCTGTCACTGGTCGACATGCTGAAGACGCTATCGACTCAGTACGTTCGAATGTCAACCTCGAACCGGTCCCGAGCAGCCATTGGCGTTTGCTACGGCAACATGTTTCGGAAGCTTGGGGAAAGGACGGTTGAGGGAAAATACGTGCAGATTGTGGAGCATCTGGCGATAGAACTCCTGGGCAACAACAATGTCACGAACAACCGATACCGTCTGCTGATTACGCGACGGATGGTGGAGATCACCATACAAAATATCATTGGGAAGAATATCCTGGGAGAGTCTGGTCAGAAGAGCGCCGCCACGGCTCTGATCAACGAAATCCTCAAGAATTACCCCCAAGCTCTGAAGGAGAGGCCCGAGCCTACCAAGCAGACACTCGTTGTGTCACTGGGTGCTCTGGCCTCACTAATCAGCAGCCTGGGTTCTGCCTCCAACACCTTTGCGGAATCATGCCGGGACGGTCTTCTCCAGGTTCTACAACATCCCAGCTACACAGTCCAGGTGTATGCGTCGTCATGTTTGAAGACATTCGTGTTGGCGTGCCCCCAACAGCTGCTTCCCTGTCTTTCGGTGTGCATGAACAGCCTCGGGCGGGAATTGGGCTTGCTCGGGACTGGTCGGAGCTCGCCTCGCAGGTGTATTGGTTTTGCTCATGGCCTTGCTGCTGGCCTCAGTGCGAGCCCTCAGCGTCCGCTCTACGGCTCGGTCGATATCAACAGCCGTGTGCTGACCATGGCCACAAATCTCCTCAAGTCAAGCGGCAGTTCCGAGTTGCGCGTCGCAAGCACACAGATCCAGGTTGCTTGGACGCTCATCGGCGGCTTAATGTCCCTTGGGCCGAACTTCGTCAAGATTCACCTCTCACAGCTTCTTCTTCTGTGGAAGAATGCCCTGCCAAAGGTCCTGGCAAAGGACAGCTCGATCCACCGGAATTACCTGAATGCTTCTTTCCTGACACACCTCAGAGAGTGCGCTCTGGGCTCGATCCTGGCATTCCTCGAGTTCAACAGCCGCCTCCTCACGGTTGACGTCTCCAAGAGGATAGCAACGATGCTGCAGAGCACCACGGCATTCCTAAAGATGCTACCCTCCAAGAAAACAGCAGATGACATCAGCGAGAGATTGACGCCATCGCTGCAGCTTCAGGATCTGGAGATCATGGTGCAGAGGAGAGTCCTCCAGTGCTATACGAAGCTCGTCAACATCAGCCCAGCTGGTGGCACCGAGGCGCTGTTGCAATCCAACCTCTTGACTCTTGCGATTTCACTCTTTGCAGACCCAGAAAACTACACCCCGAGCTCCCTGAGCGCGTCTATCGCCAACACAGCGGGTACATTCGAATCGGTATGGGATATCGGCGACAACTCGGGGTTTGGTGTAACTGGGCTCGTGCGAGGTTTCAAGGTCAGGCCCCTTCCTGGTCAACAGGAGAGTTCTATCGACCCCTTTGCATCTGGGCAAGAGGGGCCAGAGGAGGAAATCGAACGGCTTCTGCTCTCACCCGTCTGTGGCACTCTTGAACACGATGCCTCCATCCTCTACATTGGCAGCGCGAACGGTCCAAGCCTCCCCGACCCTGCCGCCACCGAGGTGGTGAACATGGCGATCCAGCTGTTTGCCTTCGTCTTCCCGCTCACCCCAGCCAAGGTTCAGGAGAGCGTGTTAGAACAGGTCACGACGTTCGTCGCCGCTGGGTCGCTACAGCGCGATCCCGGTCGGAAGGCTGCCATCAACGTCAACGTTGCCACAGCTCTCCTCTCTATCCTGCGGGTAGCGGTCAAGGAAACGAGGTCACCTCCAGGCGACGTGACCAATGCAGCTGTAGAGAAGCTTATCCAGGAGCTGCTTCGCGACTTTGTGCTAGACCGGGACCAGTACGTCCGCAGCATCGCCTACGAGGCGGTCGCCCGGCTCTGCAGCACCTGCGGAAACGCCTTCACGAACCAGGAGATCAAGTATCTCGTCGACACCATCGTGGTCAACCGGGAGCCCAGCGCTAGAGCAGGCTGTGCCATGGCTTTGGGGACCATTCAAGCAAAGATTGGAAGCATGGCAGCCGGATATCATCTGAAGACGATCCTCAACATCCTGATGTCGCTGTGCAACGACCCCCATCCTACTGTTCACTACTGGGCGTTGGAAGCCGTCGCCCGCGTGTCTGACGCGGCGGGCTTGGGCTTCGCAAACTACGTGTCTGCAACCCTGGGGATGCTGGCCACCCTCTACTTCTCGGAGACGCACAATCCTGAAGTGGCGCTGCCTGCCACGATGAACCTCGAGGTCGAGTCCTCTACAACTGCGGCGATCGCCCACTGCGTCGACTCGCTCATCAACGTCCTTGGCCCGGATCTGCAGGACTCCACCAAGTCGCGAGAGCTAATACTCACCCTTGTTGGATTCTTCCAGCAGGAAGAGGACCTCGAAGTCCAAAGAGCAAGTCTCATCTGCCTCGAGCACCTCTCACTCTACGCCCCGGGCTACATGAACTTTGACGAGTATGTCAAGACACTGCAAGGCTACCTCAGTTCAGAGCACACCGTCCTCCGCGACGTCGCCGTCGACGGCCTGCACAACCTCATGAAGCGAAACCCCTACGACGTCATTGCGGCCGCAGACAACGGATTCGAAGACCAGCTCTGGCTGGTTCTTGACTCCGATCCCAGCCACGACGGCATGCACAACACCATTCGCAACTGGATGCGGTACACGTGTCTCGCGAACACGTCTGCCTGGCTCGCGCGCTTCCAATATGTCCTCAAGATGACCCGGCCCAAGGAAGCCGTGAGGGAGACTGCGAAGACTAAGAAGTCTAGTACCGGTCTCGATCTGCAGGATGAAGAAGTCGCTGGTTTTGCTGCCGCCACGGGCGGGGATAACGCTGATAAAGGCGTTCCTAGTGGGTCGGATGTTGAGCCGTTGAGGTGGCAGGTTACGACCTTTGCAATGGACTGCCTCAATGATATTTTCATTATTGTTGCCAAGGATATCGCTACGAATGGCGAGTCTGCAGCGCAAGCTGCCCTCCAAAGCAAGGTCGCGGATGTGGTCCGCATGGCTTTCTCAGCATCCACTTCTGGCGTTGTTGAGCAGAGGATCTGGGGCTTGAAGATTATTGGTGCCGTTCTGAAGATGTTTGGCAAGACGCCGGATCCCGATTTTGAGGAGGCCATGCTGCTCGAGCAATACCAAGCCCAGATTAGTTCAGCCCTCACACCCGCCTTTGCTGCCGACTCGTCCCCTGAGTTGGCTGCTGAGGCCGTCAACGTCTGTGCGGGGTTCATCGCCACAGGAATTGTCACAGATGTCGACAGGATGGGGAGGATCCTGAAGACGTTGGTGAGCTCACTGGAGAACTTCAGAACCGAAGACGAGAATGCCGGCATTGGTGACCTGAAGGGCCTCAGCTCCAATGCCCGGGTCATGGTCAAGATGGCGGTATTTGGCGCCTGGGCTGAGCTTCAGGTCGCCAGCTCCGAGCAAAAGTACTTGCTTGACGTCCTCAAACCGCACATTGGCACCCTGACACCTTTGTGGTTGGAGTCTCTGCGCGAGTTCGCGCGGCTGCGCTTCGAGCCGGATATCTCCATGACCCTGGGACCTCCCTCGCTCTCTGGCAGCCTGGATACCGTGTACGCGGCTCTCAACAGAGAGACCCAACTCAAGTTCTATCAGGATTCGTGGCTCAAGCTGGTCGATGCCATCGCCAGTCTCATCGGACAGGACAGCGAGTTCGTCTTTGACGCGCTTGATGGAAAAGATGTCACAGGCCCCAATATCAATGGCACGTCTAGAGGTTCTGATATCAACTACCGCGATGAGCCGGTGGCGTTTTTCTTTGTGCTGTTTGGTATTGCGTTTGAAGCGCTTGCAACGAAGCCAGGGCAGAGCGAGTCTCTTGCGACACAGGAGCAGACGCTTGCTATCCTCAGCGCGTTGAAGAAGATCCTGCATCCGAGCGTTTCCGGTCAGGCGATCTACCGCGAGGCTATCTTCTCCGAGACGATGGACCTCCTTGACAGACTTGTCCTTACGGAAGGACTCGACGTGCAGGGGGTTATTGTCGAGATCGCAAGGGATCTGTGCCTGGCTCACCCCGCCGCAAGGAAGCAGGAGGAGGCCGACAATGGAGAGTTGTCAGACGACATCGAGCAGTTGTTTGAGCTTACGCGCATTATTGTGCTGGTGCTCTCCGGCCTCCTGCCAAACCTCAGCGAGAGCCCCCAGCCAATCCGCCACCAGATGACCGAGGAAGCCGTGCTGCTAATCAAGACATCGTTGAACGCCCTGGTTGACGCGGCAGAGGTCTTCCCCGGTATCATCAAGACAGACCTCTACGCCTGCATCATCCACATCTTCGCCACCATTCTCGCCACGCCCTTCTGCCAGGAGGTGATCGTGCCGCAGTCCCTGCCAACACTAAAGCGGTTCATCACGAGCATGTCCAACTCAAGGATGGAGTCCGAAGACGGGGTCTCCCAAACAGACGTCCAACTGCTCGGCTGCGTCCGCCGCTTCCTGTCCATTTACCTCAACGCCCAGAAGCGCGAGGCGCCCACCTCCCTCATGTGCGTCAAGAACTGCCTGCTGGCGCTCACAATCCTCTTCACCGGTGGGAAGAACCACCTCCCCGCCAGCGAGCCCCTCGTCGCGCGATACCTCGAGGAACTGCTCGACTGCCTCACAGACCGGATGGTATGTATCTTCCTTCGCTTTGCCTCATTCTTATCGCTAACGCAGCCAGACCGCAAAAATATCCTCCAACTGCATCCGCTCCCTCCTCCTCTCCCCGTCCCCCACCCCCCCCTCCCAATCCCTCACCCGCCACCTCCTCCCACGCCTCCTCACCTTTCTCACCGACACGGACCCGGAAGACCCCGAAAACGCGCGGTCCCTCGTCGCCCACTTCCTCTGCCAGTACGTCTCGACTCTCTCCAAAGACCACGCGCCCATCGCGATGGCGCTGGTCCTGCCGGCGCTGCTGGCAAGGGCTTGGAGTGAAGGGAGAGAGGTGTATCGTGAGACGAGCGAAAGGCTTTTGGAATTGGCTGGGGCGGATCAGGCGGCTTTTAGGGGGGTTGTGGGGGGGCTGGGGGAGGGGAGGAGGGGGTTTTTGGAGGAGGTTATTAGGACTGGGAGGGAGGATGTTATGGGTGGGAGGGGGAGGGAGGAGGGGGAGGGGGAGGGGAAGGGGCCGAGTATTGAGTTGAAGATGGATTTTGGGGGTTGATTTGTGGGAGTTGGAGGGGAAGGGGGGGGGGGGGGGGGGGGGGGGGGGCTGAGAAGGTAGAAGGGTGTTGTTAGATGGGGGGGAGGGAAGTTGGAGCGAGAAATGGAATTGGTAAAGTTCTTTCAGTTGTACATGGATATCTATCCGTCTATGTTTCCCCCCCACGCTATGCAAATCCTCTATCGTACCCATGCCCCTTCCCAACCATGCTCAGTTCGCCGCCAGAATCTCCGCCGCATTCGGCGCAGGCGAACTGTCGGTCTTCCCATCGTGTGTCTTCAACGCCTTGGCCTCGCGCTTGCGCTCGGCGGCCTCTTTCTGGCGCTTGTGGCCGATGTAGGTGGCGTAGCGGATGGTGCCCAGGGTGACAACAGCCATGAAGATGATGCCCAGGACCGAGCGGCGGATCAACACCCAGCGCAAGCCTTCGATATTCGACTTGGCGTCGCTGTTGAGCGTGACGCTAATTTTGTAGTTGATTTGTTGGATCTGCGGCACCACAGGTTAGCCCTCATCCCTCAATCCGTACCTCTGGGTGGTAGAAAAACAGGAGGTGAACGTACCCGACTCTCCACCGCCTTCTGCTCCTCCCGCACCACCATCTTCCGATCATTAAACATGCCCCGCACATTATCATTCAGCGTCAACAAATCCTGATTCAGCCGCTGCGCGAGGATGTCCACCTCGTGGTGCAGCAGAGTGCGCTGCTGCCGCAGCTGCTCGTCCGCCACCCGCCGGTTGTTGTGCACCTCGGCCCCCAGCTCGCTGCACGCCGCCCGGAATAGGTAGCTCTCGTTCTCCATGTCTGCTTTGGAGACTAGGCCGGACTGCGCCACGTCCAGGTTGGAGGCGAGGATCGTGCGGATGGCTTTCATGGAGGAGATGGCTTGCGGCAGGGTGTAGCCGCCGGTCGTGAGGTGTTTGACCAGAGTGTAGGAGTCGAAGTGGTGCACGTAGGGGGTGGGTGTGAGGTGGGGTGGGTTGGTGGCTGTTGTGGAGGAGTTGGGGGAGTTGGGGGAGTTGGGGGAGGCGGTGCTGTTGGTGTCGGGGAATTGGTCGGAGGTGAGGACGGTGGAGGGCGGGGGTGAGAGGGAGTCTGGTGGAGGGCCCATGTGCAGGAGCTCGTCCATGGGGCTGCCCTTCTTAGTTTGGGTGATGGGGTCGATGTCGCTGGGCGGGGGGAGTTGGATCGTCTGGGGGAGCTCGGGCTGGGGTGCAGAGCTGGTGTTCAGTTGAGGTTGGGCGGGCTCCCCCGGCCCAGGGGGTGGTGGTGGTGGCTGTGGTGCCGCTTGTGTTGTCGTGGAGTTCATCCCTTCTTGCTTCTCCCCTTCGTTCTTGGGCTCAGGCTTCTCATCTTGGAACGGCTGGGGCTCTACGCCCTTCCCGGCCCGCCTGGCAAAGGCGGCCTGCCTCCCTGCCGAGGGCGTCGTAAAGGGAGCGGCATGCTGGCAGCAGCAGGGGGGAAATGGCTTGCGGCGGGACCTCCGGACGGCGTGGGAGGCGTGTGAAACTGCCGGCTCGGCCCAGCGCCCTCCTCCTTGTATGAGTCCTGTCCGGAAGAGGTGCGGGTAGAGGAAGGTCAGGCGGGTCGATGCCATTGTGGCCGGGAGTTTGGGGCAGAAGGAAGATGGGATGGTGGTCTATGTTCGTTCACATGCCGGTAAGCTGGATGTCGAAGCCAAGAGCGCGGTATTTCGGGGATCGAGAGATGGGATACCCTCCGAGATGATGGACCCGAGCCAGCGTCACGGGCCCATCTGGCTTCGGTTCCTTGGCTGATTGCCGCTTGGCGGTTGTGGGGAGAGTGGACCAGCGCTCGGCAACCCGCGGCTGCAGCTAAGCTAAGGTATGCATGTAGAGAGGTTTCTTGTTTACATGGTATTTACAGAATGCTGATGAATGTACTCCCTACGATTCCTCCATACATATGTACAAGGTAATTATTCCGACTGTGCCCAAAAGAAATGCCTCCCTCATCATTTTCCATTTAAGTTCTACTCATCCATTGGGCAGGAATTCAGGTACCGGTGTGGATGTTTTCCCTGGGACTGCGCCTAATTACATGGCGCTGTCTCGGCCCAATGCCCAATCAGGAGCCACACCAGGGCCACAATGGAGCAGCGATGACGACCGTTGGTTATCCCTGTCAGCATCAGTGAAGCTCTGACCTTGAACAAAAGTTGCTGTTTCGGCAACAAGACCCGCGTCGGTCGTCCTTTTCGCGGCTTGTTGTTGAGAGAGCAGGCATTTCGATGAGTCCGCGAGCCCCCAGTATTTACCTGTCGACCGGCCGACTTCACATTCCCCCATCGCCATAAGCAATCAGAGGGAAACACAGGTCCTCGCCCAGTTAAATTTGGAGTCCTCTTTTCTTGTCTTCGCTGTTCTCTTCTGGTCCTCGGGCTCGCTCCCCTGCCATGACTCTTGTCGCTTAACCCAATCTTCGCCCGACACGAACAATCCTCCAATTTCGCCAGGTGTTTTTGAAGGAAAACCGGGTTGGCAATTCCCGTGAACCACAGGCTGAACCCGCCGTTGCTCGGGCAAGAAATTTTTCGCTTGATCCCTGGGCGGTGCTCTTTTAAGGTAGGATTGTCCTGTTTTTGTTTCCACTCAACATCAGAGACCAAGTGTTTCTCTTTCGGATCTTATCTACCCAACTATCTTGCTTCACAATCCGTTGCCCTCATGGCTCATAAATACACCCTTTGCTATGGCTATTCCCATTTTCCCTTTACCGCGGCTCCTGATTCCCCGCTATTTCGTCGTATTCTTTGTCAGCGCCATGGCGGTTCATAGCTCACTCGTTCTGGACAGAGCCCTCTCAGCGCTCATCGCCGCTCTCACTTGGGCCGTGTGGCAACTGCTCCGCATGGCCTCCTCCCAATATGGTATGCCGCCCACAGGAAGTCGATATCGCTTATAGTATCTGGTTATCTAACCTCTTGACAGACGCGAAAGCCACGGACCCGCCTCTTCTCGAGAGGTACTCCAGCATAAAGTCTTACACGACTTCCAAGGCCACCTACCCCAAGCTCCGCGTCTTCTACAGGAGGCACCAGCACGCCGACAACCTCCCCACCTCGCCTGCTCCGATTCCGCTTCTGGTCTTCATCCATGGACTAGGCGGCTCCGTGGCTCAGTTCAACTCACTGCTCTCGAGTCTCAGCCCCTTTGCCTCATGCTTGGCAGTCGACCTTCCCGGATGTGGCGTTTCTGAGTTTGCGCCCCGTAACTGGGACGCCTACTCGACAGATGCTCTTATCGAGCTTCTTGAGGCAATCATCCAAGACCACCGCGATGTGGCGGGGGGGCAAGGAGTGGTCCTGATTGGCCATAGCATGGGGTCGTCCCTTGCTGCCCTTCTCGCAAACCCTAGGCTCCCGCCGAAGACGCCACTCTCCAAGCACGTTCTTGGCCTGGTGGGCATCTGCCCACCGGCAGGCGAGTTTACCCAGGACAGAGTTCGCTGGATCCGGGCGGCCTTGTACATCCCCGAGTGTATCTTTAACCTATGGAGGGCCTGGGATAGACGAGGCGGTCTCGAGAGCGCAAGCGTACACCGGTTCGTCGGGGCCAACGCTGACCCCGAGTCGAAGCGGCTGCAGTACCTGTACAACTGCCAGAGCAAGACACCCGTCTGGCGGCGAATGGCTTGGGGCGCGCTGCCCATCTACACCAAGGGAGTGGCTTCGAACGGCGTAGCGGCGCTGGATGTGTGGAAAGGTTTAAACATGCCGGTGTTCCTGGTCGGCGGAGACGCTGACCATGTTACCCCTGTGGCGGAGATCGACAAGATCGTTTCTGTGCTTGCAACCAAGGAGCCCATCCCCGAAGACGATGTCGATATCGGCGGACTGTCAGACAGCAGCGACGACAGCACCACCGTCAACGGCACCGCCGGAATCCCTCCCCTACCCCGGCACCCGAAGAAAGTCGTCATCATCACCAAACTCCCCCGCCCAGCAGGCCACGGCCTTCTCTACACACAATCCACAGTCCACATCCTCGGCGGCCTCATCTCGGACTTCCTCTCGACCCACGTCACCGGCCGACTATCACTGGGCTGGCAGCTCCAGTACCTCTGCAAGGACGGAAAATGGGACGTCAAGAACCTCGAGAAGTGGCGCAACGTAGCCCCCGTCTCAGCGCCCATCGGCAACGTCTTCCGCGCCATCAAGACGCTCCGCGAAGTCGATGAGGAGCACTGCCCGCGCGTTTTTGTCCAGAAATACGGCGGCGTTATTAAGGACGTCATCGACATCTCGCACGACAACCCTGTCTACAACCCACGCGGTCTTGAGGAGGGGGGTATTCACTACCACAAGTACCCGACTGTGTCCAAGGTGCCACCTGGCGAAGCGGAGATCAAGGGGTTCATCGATCTTGTGGATAAGATCAGAGCTGAGCAGAAAGAGCGGGCGGAGGTCAAGGGGTGGGAGGAGGGGTATGCGGTGGGTGTACATTGCCATTATGGGTTCAACAGGACGGGGTTTTTGATCGCGTGTTATTTGGTTGAGCGGTGCGGGTTCACTGCGAAGGAGGCGATTGAGGAGTTTGCGAAGGCTAGGCCGAAGGGGATTAAGCATGAGCATTTTAAGGATAGGTTGTATGTGCGGTATTCTGGGTTGAGGAGTGATAATTAGGAGTATGTATGTTGGTGTGTTTTTGTTTCTTTCTGCTTGGGGTATTACCATTTACGCTATTTGGGTAAGGTTTTGGTTGTTTCATGGTTTGGATTCAGGTTTCCCGGTATAGATGGCTGGTCGCGAGAACGTTTATATACCACTTATTTCCGTTTCATCAACGGTAGTTCCTCTCCTAAATAGCATTCCATCTTACAATCTCCTCGCATCATGGTCATAACCCTCATAAAACCCCTTCATACACACCAAACACCCCTTCCGATTCCAGCCAACCCAACCACCCCCCAAAAATCACAGCTCCCCCCTACTCGCGAGATACGCCGCCCCCGAATCCGCCCAAACCTCATACCTCTCCACCCTCCCCTCCTCCGACCCATCAAACCCCAAAACATATGTAAAAGTCTCATCCCAACTCTGTCCCGTACTCGTCCAGGTAAACCTCGCCTGCCCCCTCACGCACACCTTCCTCGCTTCTGGGTCGACCACATACTCCACGAAGCGCATGTTTTCGAAAGAGAGGCAGGAGTTAACGACAGAGAGGTATTGCAGTAGCCCGTCTGCGCCCCGGTAGGTCCGGCCTAGGAAGGGGGCGAGTTGGGCGAGGCCGTGTTCGTGGACTAGGATTGAGGGGTGGTTGGTTGTGAAGTGTTGTGAGAGGATTTGGGGTGGGGGGAGGGATTGGGAAAAGGCGGTGCAGAAGGCTGTGGCGGAGGAGAGGAGGCGGTTGCGGGTGAGGGATGAGTCTTGGTTGGGAGAAGGCATGGTTGATGATGATGGGTGGTGGTTGTTGTTGGGGGGCTGAAGATGCGTTGGGCACGGAGATAGTGCAGGTAGTTGAAGCTGGCCAGAGGGGTGATCTGGCTGGATGAGGGTGACATTGGATTTCCTCAAGGGGGTGAGGATCGGTGGTGAAGACGGGGGTGGTCATGGGATGGGTATTGGTGTTTCTCGAAAACCCCTGTCAGCGACCCCTGTTGGGACGACGTCATGGGGCCTAGCCCGGCCTTCTGAGGCGGCAGCTAGCGCCTGCAGCTTCCGGTGCCGATTAGAGCTAAGCGGGGGCCTGGGGCAGGCTGCCAGTGGAACTTAAAGCGGACGTCACCCGCGAGGCTGCAGCTTGGAGCTTCTGCTTTGACTCCCGCGTCCGTCCCCTCTATTGAAAGAAAGGGCTTTGGGACGAAAACAGAGGCAGGATAGACGCGCGACTGATACCGGCGCCATGGTACGGTTTTTGGTGACTCGATTATCTACTAAATTGAGACTCTTTGCTAACACACCTCCCTCCTTTAGTCCCCTCGATCCGAGCGGACACCGCTCCTCGCGGACCGCCCTCCACGCACCTCGGAAGACTCTCTCCGCCGCGCCGAAGAAGATGCCGCCCTCCATGGCACCACCCCCACCCCCCTGCCCGCCGCACCTCCGGCCTGCGTGAAGTAGTCCTTTTCGCCTGGGCTCTCCTGGCCACCGCCGCCGTCATCATCCTCGCCGTCGTCCTCCAGCACCGCAACTCAACCTACACCCCCGCCCCTCCCGACCCCCCCGTCGCTCCGAGCGACCCCTCCACCGGCGGTCCCTACCTCCCCTTCTCCTCCAAGAAAAAGCGCAACCTCATCTTCATGGTCTCCGACGGGATGGGCCCGGCCTCGCTCTCCCTAACCCGCTCCTTCCGGCAATTCACCTCGTCCCTCCCCATCGACGACGTGCTCACCCTCGACTCCCACTTCTGGGGCACCTCACGCACGCGGTCGACAAACTCCCTCGTCACCGACTCCGCCGCGGGGGCTACCGCCTTCTCGTGCGGCCGCAAGAGCTACAACGGCGCGATCAGCATGCTCCCCGGGCACCGCCCGTGTGGCACGGTGCTGGAGGCGGCGAAGAGGAAGGGGTTTGCTACTGGGCTGGTGGTGACGACGGATGTGACGGATGCCACGCCCGCGTGCTTCGCGGCGCATGTGGATTGGCGGATGCAGAATGATGAGATTGCGCTGCAGGAGGTGGGGGAGGGGCCGTTGGGGCGGAGCGTTGATTTAATACTGGGGGGTGGGAGGTGTCATTTTGTGCCGAATGGGACGGAGGGGAGTTGTAGGGCGGATGGGGTGGATGTGGTGCGGATTGCGAAGGAGAAGTATGGGTGGAGGTATAAGGGTGATCGGGCGGGGTTTGATGAGCTCGGGATGGGGAAGAATGTGACACTGCCGATGTTGGGGCTGTTCGCGGCGGCGGATGTGCCGTTTGAGATTGATCGGCGGAATATGGCGGATGTGTATCCGAGTTTGAGCGAGATGGCGACTACGGCGTTGACGGCGCTGGAGGAGGCGACGAAGGATAGTGAGGAGGGGTTCTTTCTTATGATTGAGGGAAGCAGGATTGACCATGCAGGTCATATCAATGATCC
This sequence comes from Amesomyces nigricolor, assembly GCA_004802645.1. Taxonomy (NCBI): domain Eukaryota; kingdom Fungi; phylum Ascomycota; class Sordariomycetes; order Sordariales; family Chaetomiaceae; genus Amesomyces; species Amesomyces nigricolor. The sequence continues at coordinate 1,828,437 of SRKS01000004.1, forward strand.
TGCTGCGCAGGTGCGCGAGGTGCTAGAGTATGACAAGACCTTCAAGATCGTGCTAGATTTCTTGGAGAAGTCGGACACGGAAGGTATCCTGGTGGCCACCAGCGACCACGAGACCGGCGGTCTGGCCACTGCTTGGCGTACGTTCTCCCTTTTACCTCTTTCCCTCCCCCAACCAACATATACCCGTACTAATCCCCCTCCAGAAGCCCCCAACGAACTCCCCGTCTACAACTGGTACCCCGCGATCCTCGCCAAAGCCAACGCCTCGGCCGAGTACTGCTCCATCCTCCTGCGCCAGCACATCGCCGCCTTCCCCCTGGAACCCCACGACGCCCTCATCGACTGGATAAACTCGGAGCTCGTCGTCCGCCGCCTCGGCATCCCCGACGCCATCGAGATTGAGCTCAACGCCCTCGCCACCAACCCCTTTGCCGCCGTCAACATCTTTGCCAAGATGGTCAGCATGCGCGCGAGAGTGGGGTGGAGTACCCATGGGCATAGCGCCGTGGATGTGAATATCTATAGTTCCGGGGGTGAGGGCGCGGAGAAGATTAGGGGGAATGTGGAGAATACGGATATTGGGAAGTTTTTGGCGGAGTATTTGGATGTGGATGTGGAGGAGATTACGAGGGAGTTGGAGGATAAGTTGAAGGGGGAGGAGGTGCTGGATGATGTGGCGGTGGATGAGGCCGGGGGTGGTTATGAGGGGGCGGTGTTGGTTGATGATGGCGGCCATCCCCTGGAGTGGTTGAAGGAGGTGGGGATTTAGGTGGTTATGGGGGTATTTTTGGGCGTTTATTGAGAAAGCGTGGATGTGGTGTGTTTGCATTTTTTTTGTTAACGCTTGAGGGGGGTTAACGCATGGCTGGAGAGGCATTAATGTACGCTCGGGTGGACACTCCACCCGATAATCATGGAGTCTTGACAATATTATCTTGCCGCTTACATGTTTGACTTGATACAAAGCTTCTCTGCCAAGTGAACGTATCAACCAACAGACCAACCAGCCGGAATATCAGGGCAAGAAGTTGGCAGAGATTGCCGTGTTCCTCTTCACCGAATGTTCTGTGATGAACCTCCAGTATGTTCATTTTGGTCTAGGCACTTTCTTACCTGCTTCTCCCCGCAGATCAAGGTATGGAGTTGGCTCTGCCAAACCCACCTCTTTTCCAGTATCACGCCCGCCACCACAAAACTTCAACACCACATAACCCCATCGTTCACCCCATCTCCATATATCCCCAATAGACACATCCTTCTTCTTCTGCTTCAGCAGCTGCCCCATGAGACTCACTTCAACCTCGTCACGTTAGCAGGGTATGGAACAGAGTGGAGCAAAAGACCAAAGATTAAATTAAATTACACAACCCACAAAAAAAGAATCAAAAACATACAACACCAGGGATTCGCTGGTCGTCACCGACCCAACTACTGATCTGGCCCTTACTAGCTTATCTATGGGAGAGCGGACGGGATCCCGAGTTTTCTAGTAGGTATGGTCGTATGTAAGAGGGGAAAGTGGGAAAAGGTGTCATAAGGGCCATCCGCCAGTCCTTTCATCTTTCCCCTTGGATCCTGGAACTGAAGAACCTGCGGCATGTCCTGGTCAACCTCCCGCCGCGAGTCCAACGAACACCCTCCGAACCCTATGATCGTCTCAGTGCCCAGCAGGGGTTAAAGTCATCGACTAGGCGGACGGCCTCCGCGGGTCCCAGCATCAATGGCGTGCTCGATTGTGAACGGGAGAACGAGGTCCTGGGATCCTATCGAGGTGGTGTTGAATGTCCGAATGCCGTTTCCAGAGAGGTTTCGGAGCCGTGCTTGAAAGGAATGCCGAGAGCAGGTACGGAGGTAGCATGGATCTGGTGTCGGAGAAGCTGGAGACGCAGATGGACTTGTTTGTGGAGAGGAAGATGAAGGAAAACCAAAAATGGAGGTTCATTGACTGAAAAACTAAGAGGCGAGTTTGTATTTTGGCCGACAATCCGGTTGACCTCGACTGACGGGCTTTCTTTGAGGAGCCAGGCCCAGAATTGGCTCTTGTCGAGGCCACGCATGTGACAAGGCCCTACCGGTACTCTACCCATCGAGTACGCCGTCGCTCATCTGCGTCATCCGCGTATTTGATCTTGAGCGAGCCCTTGAACTGGTCCCGCATCATGGTTACCATCTGGGTTTCTTGGTCAACCGTGGGCCTGAGGTTCAGATGCCCAAGAGAGACGTCCAACCTCTCGGGTCTCCCTTCTCGTCCCGTTCCATCATCCCCAGCCACTCAATAACGGTGTCGGGGGATATGACCAGGTTCCCAATGAGATGAAGCAGCTTGAGCTTGGAGAGTCCCGAAAGTTGCAAGAAGCAATTCTCGTCCACGGTGCTGTGCAGCGAGAGACTCTCCATCCGGCGCAGGGAGGCGATGATACGGCTCAGATCCTCCGATTTGAATGAAAGAGTGGTTCCCAATCGGCGAAGCTCTCGGAGGGATGTGATGGCGCCGGCTAACTTGCCGTGCAGCTCTTCGTCCACTTCGGGAAGCACCTCCTGGTTAAAGGTAAGTTGCAGGCAGCGGAGCTGTTTCTGTTTGAGCAAAGCCATGGGAAATTCTGGGTCGAGGTCCGCTCTGTTGATGAAGAGGTTCGTGAGACGAACGGACGGCGACTTCAAAATCTCCGCGAGGACTGTGGTTAAAGTCGGGATTTTCTGAGATGCAAGTGCCTGAGAGAGGCGCAGTTCTGCAACCACTGGCCCACCCCTGCATAGGCTTCTTCGCTCGAAGTCCCAGGGGTAATTTGAAGCAGCACCTGAAATCTCGAGTGTAAGTGAATCTAGAGCAAGGCAGTGGCGGAGTTCGTTTAGGGACCGGAAGGCCGGCGCGTCATTGCAAGACAAGTTGAGTCTTTTGAGGGAGGCAGCATGCTTGCACAGAACCTTGAAGGTTTATTTGCACACTTTGGTCAACGCCTCTGCAGTGCAGTGTGTTAGCGGCGTCCTGCCGAGATCTCATCTTTTGCCACATACCTAACGTGTTGGGCTCGAGGCCCCTGAGGAAGCAAGCGAAACTTTCGTCATCTTCACAAAAGTGGATTGCGCCGTATCACCAATTGGCCAGGTCGGGGTTTGGCTGGGGTGGTTGCAAGGTGATGTCGACTAGGAAGAGAAAGAAGTTGGTTGCAGCACCACTTACATCGTTTTGAACGCTGGACAGTTTGCTCGAATTTCCCGGGCAACTTCTTTGGTGAGATGACGACCGTCGTCAAGCTGAATGAAAGTCAAGAAAGGGAGTCTGGACGTCCAGTTTGTTAAGTGTCCGGTTGGCAGATTTGAAGCCTCGAGACCGGTAATGACGACCCGCTTGGCTTCCTGCTCGGCGGAGGTTCGAATGTGATCCATCAACGTGTTGACGACTGGAATCAATATGTCATTCGAGTCGACCATTTGGCCCCGGCCCCTCCGGATGAGGAGTTCCTCGAGCGGCATGCCGCGGAACAGAACGTAGAGGTCAGGGTCAAGGCTCTTGTGTTCCCGCACTCCCCGGTCAAGATCGTCCAGCCTTAGAACCTTGATCCAGCGACAGTAGAGAAACGGCGTCTTGCCAAGGCTTGATGCAATGAGTGACCTCCAGAGGCATGTCGATCTCTTGCAGTCCACAGCGTTGTTGTCGTCAAAATAGTAGTGGTGGTCGGCGTAGATCTCGGGCAAGGTCAGCGTTGCCAGCCCCTTGCTGACTTGAGCACAGCGGAAGAGCGCGCCAGAGCGCCCTCGGCGTCCCAACTCTTGCGCAACAAGTCACCAGATCTCCCTGGGGAGGTCATGGCTCGTCCGTCTGGCCACCGCAACGGAGTCCCGAGAAGGCATGAAGGTGGTTGTCCTGTTGATAAGAGGCTCAGGTATCTTATGTCGAGAGACGTGTTCAAAAGTTCGCAGCCGATAGAGAATAAAAAGGAGTTCGTGAGAGCCGTAACAGAGGGGGAGAATGGAAGTTTTGAAGGATTCCCGACGCAATGTTTGCAGCTGGAGATGCACTTGGAAACTGATAGGTCTGTCGCGTCCACGTCGAGATTTTCGTAATTACAATACATAATTTCTGACATGGGAACCTGACACGACGCGTCTTACCAGGCCTTGGCGCGTTGCAGCCCTCCAGAACCCTCACGTAATAGTGGGGGTTTCAATTACGTAATGTACAGTTGTTGATAATGTAACGTACCGTACGGAAGGTAACCGAAACTACAGAGTATGCGAGGACGGGGGTGCTCCTTCCAACAGAAGGCAGCTCATCGCGACGAACAAGGGAGGAACCACCTCAGCAGCCTCAATTAGGTAGCTTTGCTTTTGTTCAGCCACAAATTAAAAAAGACTAGCCCAATTTCTCAATCGGTTTCGGAAATACCAAGAACTACGACAAGCCAACAACTTTGAGGTTGCTCTAGCGACTGGGGCAGCCGCTCGGCAATGGTGATCCTCAACTTCACCCTGAGCGAAGAGGGCGTTGCGGTACTTCACGATGCTCTCTCATGCATGTTCAAGTTTAGCGACGATGTCTGTCTCGAGGCGAGGAAAGACAAGGTAGAGAACAGTTTTTTCTGCCTCGTTGGATGGAGCTGATTTCATCCGCTAGCTGACTTTGACAACACTCAACATCTCAAAATCAGCATATGTCTGTTTCACATTTGCCGCCAACAGGTTCTTCTCGCGGTACAATTTTGAGGGCACTCCTCAATACCGGGACCGTTTCTTCTGCCAGCTCTACATCCGGGTATGTGTCTGTTGTGTTGCCGAGTTGGTCCTGGTTATCTAACACCCTGGTAGTCTCTTCTCACCATCTTCCGAGCTCGCCAAGCGGGCGGCGACCAGTCACGAGAACGGGATGGCTCAATAGATCGCTGTGATGTGGCGATCGATGACGGCGTGGGGAAGAAAAGTCGTCTCGTTGCCAGGGTGTCGTTCCGGAATGGTATGCATGTGCTTCCTCTCTGTCTCCATTTATCAGGCTTGCTAACCGGGAAATCCTAGGCATCACCGCTTCGCACTCTCTCCCTTACGAGGTGAAACCACCTATTCATGCCAAGTTTAACAGGGACGAGGCCGGAAATAGCTGGGTTATCTCGTCGAGGACGCTGCGTCAACTCATGGACCACTTCGGCCCCGGGATAGAGCTTCTCGATATCAACACCGATGACGAGGCCCGGGTCGTGAACTTCACATGCTTTACGGAGAAGGTGCAAAAGCGCGGCGCAGTCAGCAACGAAGGTAGCAACACTGTTCCAGTCTGCAAGTGGACAACGCTGACAGTTCCTAGCTGTCCTCAAAAAGCCCCTCCACACTAACATTGCGGTCGAGATGGACGAGTTTGACGATGTCGAAGTCCAAGACAAGCTTCACATCATCATCAGCGTCAAGGACTTCCGCGCCATTCTCCAGCATGCCCAGATGACGAGCGGGGCGCTGACCACTTCCTACTCGAATCCTGGCCGTCCAATGAAGCTATCCTACAGCACAGACGGAGTAATTTGCGAGTTCATCCTCATGACGGTGGGCGAGAAGGATGCCATGACCCAGAAGCACAAGAATCCCCGGGCGAGCGCCGCAAAGGCTGCCAGACCAGAGCTCGACTCTGGATCTCACCGAGGAAGCTCTGTTGCGAACAATGAGAACCAGCAGGCGCCACCGGAGCCTTCCTCAAGACCTTCCCAGCAAAAGACCCTAGCGCGGCCACGCAATTTCGCATTTGAAATTCGTCCGCAACCGATGGCGCGTCCGGCCACGGCCCAATCCGAGTCCCTGTTTGTTGACCAGGGCGAGGACGACGAGCAGTGGGAGCCCGTCAACCCGGAGGAAGAGGAGGAAGAGGAGAGCGCGAGACTGGAGTGGAACGCTACTAACGAACCGGTACGATTTCCCCTGCTGTGTGTTTTGTTGAAGAGTTGGCTAATCAGGGAGTAGAATCCGTCGTCTTTGCGTATTGGCAGCTATCTGTCAAGACAGGCTGACGCTCAAGATCCCTCTGCCGATCAACTTGTTTCCGGGCTGGAGCCGACCCAACGACTCTCCCAGGTTCGAATTGCGGCTTGATTTCGTTGCAACATGATCGCTAACCGAGGTGCAGGTCCGCCGCTTTGGCTTGTTTTCCCCTTAACCAACCCTCGGCGTAGTTTACGTGCATAGCTCTGGCGTTGTTGGCTTTAATGTGCTCTCAGAATGCACTATCACTTGCTTCAGGCTGGCTTCTTAACGGCAATCAAAGTTGTCGCACAGCCAGCGCCAATCATGAGAATCTCCCTGCCTTTCTCACTCGCAGTGATACGGTTGCGCTGCCCCTTTTCTCCGCCGTTTCTGTTAATCGGCCCGCAATTCCCATGCTCTCCCCAACCCCAGACCATAAGATCGCCCGCCTTGGTCAACGCCAACGCATGCTCGCTGCCCACTGCCATCCTTTCTACCAGTCCAAGATCCTCGTGCGCGAGCTGCCCATGGTCGTCCCTTCCCCAGCTGAGCAGTGTCCCATCCTCCTTCAACACGAACACGTTCCCCCAGCCCGCGCCAACATCCTTCCACCCAGTCACATCCGCTGGCGCTCGAGAGCGTATGCCCCACTTATCAGACCCCAACACAACCATCTTTCCCGTCTCTGGCTGCCCAAAGAGACAAGTAAATTCCCTTCCACAAAGAACTTTGACAACCTTGAACGGTACCCCTTCCACTCTTCGAGGCAAGTAGACCGCCCCAACAGCCGGCTCCCCAAGCTGCCCCTTCCGCCCGTTACCCCATCCCCAAACTTTACCATTGCTCAACACGGCAACGACATGCGCCATACAGCCGGCAATATCCACAATATGCGTCCCAGGCGGAGGAAAATTAGGGACCTCAAACGGTTCTGGAGCGCGAAGCGTCCCTAGCCCCAAGCCTAGCTCGCCTTTGTCTCCTGACCCAAAAGACCATACTTTGTCGGCACCACCATCTTCTGCCCGCGTAACGATGATACTCCCAGTCCATGTAGCAGCAACCAACCGGACCTTGCTCCCTTCCGGCAGGGAACTTAGATCAACGGGCCGAAACTCTGGGGTTAGTTCGGCGGTGTCTTCGACGGATGATATTCGTCCGCAAGCCCCGGTTGTGTGATCCCCGCTCCAGAGAAGGTCGCCGGATGAGAGGAGGAGGAGGGTGTGGTTGCCTCCGGCTGCTATGTGCTTGGGGTTGGTGGTTGTTGTGAGGGAGGGAGGGAGGAGGACTGGTCCAGGGGCTGAGACGTCGTCTTTGTGGCCTAGGCCGAGTTGACCGGAGCCGTTGGAGCCGAGAGCTTGCAGGAGGAACATGGAGGGGATGAGGAGATATGGAGGGTTTGGGGGAGGAGTTGGAGAGTGAGCCTGGTATTGGAGCTGTTGAAGTTGAAGAGGTTCAAGCTGATTGGCTGCGAGGAGGAGAGGAAAAGCTCCATCACTTACGTAACGTGCAATCGGCACGATGGAGCACTGTGCGTTTGAGTGGGTCACCTTTGACGCAGCCCCACCGACTTTCTCGAAGTTTAAATTCTCGACGCGACGGAAATTTTCTGCAGCTTCCTTCTGCACCTCACCTCACCTCAGCATTTCAAGAGCTGGCCTCAATTCGAAAGCGTCGAGGGAAGCTCCTGTCGCTGCTGAGTGACAATGTGAACTGGCACCAAGGACTCTTGCGTCACAATCACCAGTTTGTGGTCAAACACAATGGCGTCGACAATGACACCGCCGTTTCCGGGCGCCGAGGACTTCGTCATCGGACTCATCGGCATGGGCGACATGGGCAAGATGTACGCTCGTCGCCTGAGCGCCGCTGGTTGGAGGTAATACTCGCCTGCCACCGCGTCTTCCGACCCCGATCTGCCAGAAGAGCGCACGCTTTCTGGCAGTTTGGTTGCTAACCCAGCTCCAGCAGCTGTTCACTTGAGTAAGCTCCCTCCCCAGCTCTCTGCACCATACCTCAGCACCACCCCACCCTTTACATGATGACTTGAGCGCATTTGGCTAGAGTATCGCCCGTGGCACGATCAGTCACCCTTTCTGGGCCTGGTCACTGCTGCGGGCTATCCATGATGAAACATCTCAGCTACCTTTTTATACCTTGTCTGATCCAATTTACACAACCACACACATTTCAGCATTGCTCATGACCCAGACCCTCGCTGACTTGGAAACAGATTCTCTGATACCTACAATGCGTAGATGCTGACCAGTGGTCACGATTCAGGATCATGGCCTGCGATCGGGAGGAGAAATACGATGAGCTGGTCCAGGAGTTTGCCAACCATGTATGGCGTGCCTCAAACCTGATCTCCGCTGCAGACCAGTGCTGAGATCTTGTCTCTATAGAAGAATATACAAATTCTCCGCAACGGTCACCTCGTGTCTCGCGCCAGCAACTACATCATCTACAGTGTTGAAGCGGCCATCATCGACCGCGTTGTCGCCCAGTTTGGTCCTTGTATGTAGCATCCCGTCATGTCCGAATTGCATCCTCTGTCCAAGTTCTGACCATGCCTTCCCCCCTCCAGCCACCCGTCTCGGCGCCATCGTCGGCGGCCAAACCTCATGCAAAGACCCCGAGATCAAGGCCTTCGAGCAACACCTCCCCAGCGACGTCGACATCGTCTCCTGCCACTCCCTGCACGGCCCCAACGTCGACCCGCGCAACCAACCGCTCGTCCTGATCAAACACCGCGCCTCAGACACCTCCTTCGCCAAAGTCGAAACCGTCCTCCGCTGCCTCGGCTCCAAGCACGTCTACCTCACGGCCAAGGAACACGACCGCATCACGGCCGACACGCAGGCCGTCACCCACGCGGCCTTCCTCTCCATGGGCAAGGCCTGGCACGCCAACGCCCAGTTCCCCTGGGAAGGCACCCGCTACGTCGGCGGCATCGAGAACGTCAAGATCAACCTCATGCTGCGCATCTACGCCCAGAAGTGGCATGTCTATGCGGGTTTGGCGATCCTTAACCCTGAGGCGCACAAGCAGATTAATCAGTTTGCCAAGTCGACGACGGAGCTGTTTTATCTGATGCTGGAGGGGAGGCGGGAGGAGTTGAGGGAGAGGGTGTATAGGGCGAAGGAGAAGGTTTTTGGGGGGGAGGGAGGGGCGAAGTGGGCGGAGAGGCCGTTGTTGCCGGATGGGGTCGTGGATCGGTTTAGTCTGAACCCCGCGGCGAAGGAGAGTGGTGGGCCGCCGATGCCGAATAATCACCTGTCGCTGCTGGCGATGGTGGATTGTTGGAGCGCGCTGGGCATCGTGCCGTATGATCATATGATCTGCTCGACGCCGTTGTTTAGGTTGTGGTTGGGTGTCACGGAGCATTTGTTTCGCACGCCGGGGCTGTTGGATGAGTGTTTGCGGGTGGGTATTGAGGACAATACCTTCCGGAGGGATGACCTGCAGTTCACGATTGCGGCTTCGGGGTGGGCGGAGTGTGTTGCCCTAAGGCAGTTTGAAACGTGGCGGGAGCGGTTTGCTGTTACGCAGAAGTTCTTTGAGCCGAGGTTTGCGGAGTCGGTTGAGATTGGGCAGGCCATGATCAAGGCGGTTCTGGAGAGCGGGTAGACCTGGTGATGGTATGGGGGGGTGGTTGGGGGATGGACAATATGCTGGAGGTGGGGTGTCTCAATAACCTAGGATTGCCTGGTATTTTCTTCGGCATGGTTATGGTAGGCTAGGAATAGACTGCATTATTTGATCAACCTCAAGTTTCAGCAGAACGGTCCATCGTCTTCGGTGTTTGTAGGCGCTCAAAACTGCGTCTCACCTAGTTAACGCCAGAGCTGTCCGCGTGGCTGTAATATCAATACCCTTTTCGCTCGAATCTCCCACATACGACCATACCTATCAGAAAACTCGGGATCCCGTCCGCTCTCCCATAGATAAGCTGGTAAGGGCCAGATCAGTAGTTGGGTCGGTGACGACCAGCGAATCCCTGGTGTTGTATGTTTTTGCCTTTCTCCACCTCCTTTTTGCTCCACTATCTCCCAGTGACTTCAGACTTACACCACCCAGACAACCGGTCCCTGGCAATGATGAACAATGTAAAGGTAACCCTTCGCTTAATTGAACATAAGTTTTCTTTGGGAATCAAGACCGTTCGCGCTCGATGTGCAGGCGCCTCAGCAGCTTGGGGCTCATGAGCAAAATGGGAATGACTTGACACCACAGCTCCCTTTTCACAACCCGTTCAAGTTGAGTACCATCAACAGATTGAAGTAATTTTGGGACCTTCGCAAACCACTGTCGACAGCTCACTTCGGGAGAACAAAAGAGTTTCTCTGATTATGGCTTTTGAGTGAAATTATCCCCGAAATCCTTTTACAACCCTTCCACCAGAAACCCAGAAAAGAACTAACACGGGTATACGCAGAAACGAGTGTTCTAAATGAAACAACATCCCCCCTCTCTCGGATATTTTCGACGAGCCACACACTTATCAAGCACCGAGCTCTCCGAACCATTCCCAATTCCAAAGCCTTAAACCGTCCTACCCACTTCAACCCCAGAAAACTCATTTCCAACAAGAACATCCTCCACCCTCCTCACCACCTCCCCATCCTCCATCATCATCCCAAACCCCTGCTCCAAATCAGGTGGCCTATTCTTAACCCCTGGAACTCCAAGGTGTCCCCCCGGCATATCCACCATAACCGCGGCGGCGGCGTGCTCTTCCCCCTCCCCCAAAGTTTCTGCTGCTGCTGTGGTAGCCGCCTCCTCGCGCTCCTGTGCCCTCTTGATCCTCCCCGTCTGCTGATTCACCCAGGAGTTAATTGATCTGAAACGCGCGGGCTGGTCGTGGCTTGTTGTGGTGTAGACTGTTTCCCTGCGGGTGTCCTCCTCGCTCGTATCGCTGGTGCTGCCGCTGTTGTGGCGAGACGGTGCGGTTGTTATTGGAGTTGATGATGTGATACCTTCCGGGGGTGGCGGGGGCGTTTCTGGGTGGGTTGGTGTCCATGAGACAGCCGCTGCCGCTGCTGCGGGGGGTGCGAGCGGTGTGATGGGGAGGAGAAGGTTGCTGTCTCCGAAGCCTGAGGAGAGGGAGGAGAGGGAAGAGGGGATATTGGAGACTTGGCTGGGTTGGCGGTGATGGAGAGGGGTGTATGGGTTGTGGGGAGGTTGGGAAAGAAGGGGTGGGCTTGGGTAGGACAAAGGGGACACTCCGGGTTGCGTGACGGGGGTGATTGTGCTGTTGCCCGCCAACAGGGCGTGGAAATGCGCAGCGTTTGTAGAGCTGAATGATGATTGTGGCTGATGGGAGACGGCAGGAGCGTTGATACCGGTCACAAGTGTCAATTGGTTGGCTGTGGTGTACATGTTGTTAGGATGGGAGGGTGCCTGGTAAACATGGCTTGGTGACATCAAAGCCTGCTCTGTAAGCACAGCTCCGGGCGTGGCCACCGGCCATTGTTGAAATGGGGGTAGCTGGAGCTGCTGGGCCTGCCCTGGCCAAGAATGGCCTTGGGAAGATAGAGCGCTGGTGGTGCCACGCTTCTCGATGTAGGTTGGTGACGAGGAGTCGGAGGTTGTTGTGTCGTACAAGCTCTGCCAAACCCGTCGACGGAAGAAGGGCATTCGAGAAAGGATGCTCCTCGGAGGGAGTCTTGATCCGCTCTTATCACTGCTGCCGTCGCTCTTTGGCTTCTTCATCGACCGCCAAACCATCCAAAGAATAAAACACAACAGAATAAAGCCGCCTATTGGTGTTATTAGAATAAAAAACTGGACGATGAGGACTAAGGAAAGTCATGCTTACCTATTGAACCAACCGATATCAAGGCACGCTCTGCTGTGGGATTCATGCCTGCCTGTGTTGTTGTTTCGGGACCACCATTGCCGTCGTTTTCCTTCCCGGTTCCCTCGTCTGTTCTGTTCTTCGAGTCGCGTCCATTCTCATTACCGAGTCCGCTCCCAGTTGGGAGTAGGCCAGAAGATCGTGGGAGGGCGGGACCTGTTGAGTACGACGACTCGACTGTGGAAGACAGGCTCGGAATTCCCACATCGCTGGTAGTCGTCAACGGGATCAATGACGTCAAAGTTGGGCTTGACTGATGGCCGTGTTAGAAGGCACAATGAGCAGTAGTTATGGAGCTTACCTCGGGTGTTAGACTAGCGGTTACAAGAGATTGCAGAATCACGCCAGGGAAGAAGGTGCTGGACGCTTCCGTTGTTGTTGGTGTAGATGCTGTCGAAGAAGAAACGGGCTCTGAGGATGTTGTAGTCGGTGAGGTCGTAGTCTCGGATGATGGTGGTGGTGGCGGTGGTGATGAGGCTGGCGGAGTCGTGACTTGAGGTTCCGGGGGTGGTGATGTTGGTAAAGGGGGAGGAGGTTCCGCAGGGTTGTTCGGAGGCACATTAATGTTGTCCTCCTTGTCGTCGTTGTTGCCGTCCCTGTTCCTCCCTCCCTTTTCGTCTCTATCGTCACCAAAAAGCTCGCCGAAGCCAAAACGCCCCTCTTTCTCGTTGTCCTTGCCGTCTTTATTCCTGTCCTTGTCACGACTGCCATCGTTATTGTCTTTCCCCCTCCCTATATCCCGGAAGACATCCCCAAATCTTCTCTCCCCATCACGGCCGTCATTTTCTCGGCCGTCGCTGTCACCCCTGAACAAGAAACGACGACGATCCCCATCGTTCACATTGTTGTCTCCTCGGCCTTGGCGAGCAGAGATGGAGCCCCTAGATTGTAACCGGGGTTTGGTGTCTGCCCAACTTCGTTTGCCGGTGTTCGTGGAATCGATCACAGGTGCCATTCTCTCATCCTGTGGCCTCCCAAGGCCATCTGCGCCGTGATATGCTGATTATTTGGAAATATTGGTCTCAAGATCGTCGATTTGCCCTCTTGGCCTACTCTCTAGGACCTTTCTGGTAGTCCCGAATTAAACAATGTGAGATATTATAAGTGTCAAAGAATCGATAAAAGCAACTGAAAGAGAACAAGAAGCCAAGAGACTGGGAGACCGGCTCCCTGTAAAGGAAAACGAAGAAGACAACAGCTACGAGGGAAAAGCGCGTGACATGAGGCAAGCAGTATCATCCTGAACCTGCCAGAACAGGTCAAGATCCCGTGTGAGTGCATGAAAGATGAGGCCCGAGCTCTCGCTGGTGTGGGCATCACGGATCAAGCCAGGAGGAGCGACAGCCCCCCTTAGCAGGCGTCTTAGCAGACGGGGCCGCACGAGGCAAGGATCGAGGTTGTCAACAAGGGGAACGGAGTTCTCTAGCCGCATTCCCCCAAGCTGGGGCCAGGGGTTTGCGGCTCTCTAAGCATACTGGGAATGTTACCAAGCATCCTGTTGTGGGGATGATGATCACAGGGGATGAGTTCGGTACCTAATGCAGTGCCCTGTTGAGAACAAGACTCGAGCTTGAGACTCCCGATAGCGGTAGCGTTGCCAGTAACTGCCAAACTTTGAAGGTCTCACCTGACTGCCCTTTCACGACAAGCATATCTCCGGATGATGAGGCTCCATCGCTGCACCTGTATCCGCCAACTCCTCCCGGTAGCCGAACTTCAGTGTCAATTCCAGAAACCGTCAGTCTGTTCTGAAAGACAGCACACAGACTGACGCCAAGTGTTGAGGGAACCAGACAATTGGAGTTAGTGACAGGGTGAGCACGGGGCTCAACGTCTCAGCCGTGGGACAGGCGTTTCAGCGGGGAGAGTCAAGGCGGGAGGGGAGCTTTGCCGCAGATTCGCTGCAATGGTCTCGATGAGTAAGATAGGCGAGACGGCAAGACCGTGGATTGGTGGACGGAGTCGGAATCGCGAATTGGGATTCACTGACTTGTTCGAGTATCGAGTTTCGTCTTCTCTTCATCCCTGTGCTTAACTCAACCCTGAGCCGCAGACTTTGGGAATTTTTCAGCCAGGCAAGATGACTATTCGGCTACCGCATTGCATGTGCAAGTGCCGTGTTTCGAATCAGCACTCTTTTGCTCGACTTCTCTTGGACAACGGGCCACGCGACGCCTTCGGCTCGCAAACTGGTGGTTGAGCCACCTCAATGAGTCAATACAGAACAGCGTAAAGGGATCTGCCGTGGAGAACCTAAACCGGCCAATCCTACAAAGGAGATTCTCAGCCGAAGCCACGGTGCCGGCGCGTCCCTTCTTCGGCAGATGTCCAGGCTGAGACTGAGAGGCAGGCGATGCCAGAGCGATAGGGTGATATTGGCACATGCGGCGTGCCTTGGCTGGACCGAAAAACGGCAAGACTCCCGACAGCGCAGGGGCCATGGAACGAGTCTGATGTCGCGGGGAAGAAGTGGTATTTCTTGCGCGCCCAGGCTCTGTCGATCGTTTATGCGTGATCCTATCGTCATGGCGGATGTGGGAATGTGAAGCAGGCTAGGACGGGCGAAGCTGGAAGATCCAAAACCTCAAAGAGGACAGCCCGTGGCTTGGCGAAGCTTGTCCTACACCTTCCCTCCCAGGCAATGTCAAAACTTCTTTGAAGCTGGATTTTGGAAGTAAGGCAGAGCTGTTGGCTCTTTCCTAGATGGCTGATGGATACCCGAGATATCAGGTGATCCGTCTCGACGACCAATTGAATCTGGAGAGTTTCAAATTCTCAAACAGCGCCTGCTCCCTTCCATCTCTTACACCTCGGGATGTTGAATTGGGTCCTCAACCACGAGATTGCTTTCATCCCTTCATTGTTGCCAGCTTCGGGTTGGTTGGCTAACCACGGCAGATGAACCATACTGTCTATCCCAACAACCAGACTTTGAGCGCTCAAGTTCTTGGAATGCCAGCTAGCGCAGCCAGAATCAAGGAGCCAGCAACCAAGTCAACAACCATCGGCCCCGGGGTGTCGGGCCTCGGCCAGTTCGGGTCCGGGCCGAGAGGGAGGTTGACCAGGTCTGTGCGTCCCCGGCTGCTGCCGAACCGCACATGCTGCTTGACTCAGATTGCATCCGCTCTGCTGGAGACGCGCTTCTCGAGGCATCGCATGTGATAGCGGAGTGCTTCAACGTCATGTCATGGCAGTCATGCCAGACCAACCCCTGAGACCAGAACAGGCTCATTAGCACCACCGCAACCCATCCTCAGCCACTCCAACCACTAACACCTGCGAAAAGAAGCCGGAACAGGCACCCAGGCCGGATGTTCTCGGAGTTCGGGCTATCAGAGAGACGAGGAGAGACCGAGCGATAGATTGGACAGCTGAAAGCTTGACAGCGAGGAAGAAACACATGCGGGTTGTTGCGCGTGGCAAGTGAGGTCGTTGAAACTGGGGGAGCTGTCGCGAGTCACGACCACGGGGGAGGCGCGTTTCCAAGCACCAGCCCAGAATGGCCCGGGCTGCTCAATGGCTGTGGAGGGCTCCACTGTCTGTTCTCGAAAGTCGCGCGAGTCCCAAACAGCCCAAGACTCTAGATAGAAAGATATTTCAACCTCTCTAAGCGCAATTCGCCCCAGCTCTGGCCGAAAATGACTCTCATCAACTCGACTCCTTCATCGGAGGTTTCAAGAGCAACACAACCGCAGTCGAGAATGCTGTCGTCATCCCAGGCCTCCCCTGCAAGGGGCTTGGCACGCGGCATGGCGGATCTCCCGTGGGGGCAGCTGTGGCTTCTGAGTGGCTCCGGCCGGGAAGCTAGCCGATGCGGTCGAATAGGATAAAGTCGCCAGGGCGGGATAAAAAAAGAGAAGGGACAGGGCCAGGAAGCTCCCAGCTCTTATCTTAGTCACCGAATATCAGATTTGCGCGCTGTTATCCCACTTCAAAAACCAAAAACCTCGAAACTTTTGTGGCTCGGCACCCCCCTCTCCTCCTCTCGAGCATTGCTTGCGCCGCTCTTCTCTGCGTCTCTCCTCCTCCTCCCGGCGTCGTCCACCATTTTCACAGCCTCCCGCCCGCCAATTGAGCCATGGCGACCTCAGCAAGAGCTCTGACCAGGCTCGCGGTGCCCCAGACGGGCGCCGTGCTGCGCAACCAGTCCCAAGCCGCCCCCAGGCTTTTCCTCCAGACTTCGCGCCGGACAATTGGCGCAAGGCCCGTCTTTGGCAGCACACAAGGGCCCGTCTCGCGCCAGTTCCGGCGAGGCATCTCCAACGATGCTGCTCCCGTCCCTCCTCCCAAGAAGTCGCGCTTCAGGACCCTGCGGTGGACTTGGCGGCTCGGATATCTCTCGGCCATCGCCGGTGTTGTCTACATGGGCTACGGTGTCTACCAAGACAGGCATCCAGAGGCTCAGGTCGAGCCTGATCCGACCAAGAAGACCCTCGTTATCCTAGGTAAGACCGATTTCGGCGCCCACTCCACTGACCCCCTGGACACACTCGCTGACCGGACCGATAGGAACTGGCTGGGGCTCCGTCTCCCTCCTCAAGCGCCTCGACACCGAGAACTACAACGTGATCGTCATCTCGCCGCGCAACTACTTCCTCTTCACGCCCCTCCTCCCATCATGCACGACCGGCACTATCGAGCACCGCTCCATTATGGAGCCGATCCGCACCATCCTGCGGTCCAAGAAGGCTAGCGTCAAGTTCTACGAGGCCGAGGCCAGCTCTATCGACCCCGACCGTAAGGTCGTGCGCCTCATCGATACCTCGGAGATTCAGGGTGACATCACCGAGACCGAAGTCCCGTACGACATGCTTGTGATTGGTGTCGGCGCTGAGAACGCGACCTTCGGCATCCCCGGCGTGCGCGAGCACTCGTGCTTCTTGAAGGAGATTGGTGACGCCCAGCGCATTCGCAAGAGGATCATGGACTGCGTCGAGACGGCCGCCTTCAAGGACCAGTCGCCTGAGGAGGTCAACCGTCTTCTGCACATGGTTGTGGTTGGCGGTGGCCCCACGGGCGTCGAGTTCGCCGGCGAGCTGCAGGACTTCTTTGAGGAGGACGTCAAGCACCTGGTTCCCGAGCTCAGCTCGCGCTTCAAGGTCACCCTGATCGAGGCTCTCCCCAACGTGCTGCCCATGTTCTCCAAGCAGCTGATTGAGTACACCGAAAGCACGTTCAAGGAGGAGAAGATTGACATCCACACCAAGACCGTCGTCAAGAAGGTCACCGAGAAGTCGGTCGAGGCCGAGGTGACCAAGCCAGATGGCTCCAAGGAAACGATCGTCTTCCCCTACGGTCTGCTCGTCTGGGCTACAGGTAACGCTGTGCGCCCCGTGGTCAGGGATCTCATGGCGCACATCCCCGCGCAGAAGAACTCCCGCCGCGGCCTCGCCGTGAACGAGTACCTCGTCGTGCAGGGCACTCGCGACATCTGGGCCGTCGGCGACTGCGCCGTTGCTGGGTATGCCCCCACAGCCCAGGTGGCCAGTCAGGAGGGCACCTTCCTTGCGCGCCTGTTCAACAACATGGCCAAGACGGAGGCGCTCGAGGGCCAGATCAAGGAGCTCAGCTCGTCGCTGAACCTCCAGCCCGGCAACACTGCCGTCATCTCGCGCCAGATCCAGGAGCACGAGCGTCAGCTGCGCCGCATCAAGGACGTCAAGCCCTTCAACTACAGCCACCAGGGCAGTCTGGCCTACATTGGCAGCGACAAGGCCGTCGCTGACGTTACGTGGTTCAACGGCAACGTCGCCGCCGCCGGCAGTCTGACCTACCTCTTCTGGCGCAGCGCCTACATCAGCATGTGCTTCAGCACCCGCAACCGCCTGCTCGTTATTAACGATTGGCTCAAGTCTAAGGTGTTTGGCCGCGATCTGTCGCGCGAGTAAACAAGTGGTGGATGGTGGAGGGTATCTGGGATATCAACTTCTTTTTTTGAGCATGGAGATAATTCGGCATTTCTGTGGGCAAGCGGACCTTATTCCCTTTCTGTTTCCTTTGTCTCTTGCGGCGGATCATAATGGAGTCTCGGGACTTGAAAATTAATTTAGACCAACGGGCTAGACGGTTCGGCAGGATACCTAGATGAAGGGAATGATCATGGCGGGCATTGTTTTGGTGGCTCGCTTTGGCTACGAAGTATCGCGGGCTTGGTCCCATTTCGGTTCTGTTTCAACACGATCTAAATGTTGTTGTCTTCTATTTCTTGTTAGTTCTGTTGAATACAGTCTTGAACAACACTCAGATCCAGGCAATTCTGAGGTTTTTCTCCTGAATTCATCACTCGTGGTTGTCAAGCCCAAACGAAATAAAGAGGGTTAGGGTTCAGTTAGTGAACTTCAACATCTCGGGCATCCACTTTGACGACGAGCTCACTCCTCACTCAGTCCTAGCAAGTCATCTTAATCATCACTGAGATTGTTCAAAATGCACGAAATCATCACACTTCAGCTTGGTGAACAAGCCAACTACCTCGCCACACATTTCTGGAATACCCAGGTAACTCTCACCCTTCCAGCCCTCACTACCCCTCTCATCACCAAAACACCAACTGACCACCCCCAGGAATCCTACTTCACCTACTCCGACCAAGACACCTCCCCCATCGATCATGACATCCACTTCCGCCCCGGTCTTGCCCCAGATGGCACCGAGACCTACATGCCGCGCACCGTCATCTACGACATGAAAGGCAATTTCGGCACCCTGCGCAAAGTCAACGCTCTTTACGACGTTGAAGACGAGTCGTCGTCTTCTCTTCAAGCACCATGGTAGGTTAGCCTCGGTCTCATTCCTTCCTTACCACTTCCCTTCCACCACCCCCCCCTCTCACCGCCCCCTGTACCATCCCCCCTCACCCACCAACTAACCCCCCTTCCATCCACAGGCCCGGCGCCCCCACCATCCACCGCACCCCCCCCATCCCCCCCTCCCCATACACGCACGCCCTCGACCTCTCCCTCCCCCCACCCAAACCAACCCCCTCCACAACGCGCTTCTTCTCCGACTTCTCCCGCGTCTTCTACCACCCCCGCTCGATCATCCAACTCCACGAGCAGGAACTGCCCGCATCCACCACCGCCCCCTTTGAGCACTATTCAACAGGGGAGGAACTGTTTGCGGATTTGGACAGGGAGCATGATCTCCTGGATAGGGATCTGAGGCCGTTTGTGGAGGAGGCGGATTGCATGCAGGGGGTGCAGGTGTTTGCGGGGGTAGAGGATGCGTGGGGGGGGGTGGCGGCGAGGTATGTCGAGAGGGTGAGGGATGAGTATGGGAAGGTGGGGGTTTGGGTTTGGGGGTTGCAGGGGGGGTTGGGGGGGGTTAAGAGGGTGAGTTGATTGGGGGTTGGGGATGCGGCGGTGGTGATGGTGGAAAGAAGTTTGCTAACGTGGTTGATCTGGGTAGGATAAACGGCTCTTGCGACTCGCCAACAAGGCTCGGACCTTGACCGAGCTGTACAAGCAAGCATCAATCGTCGTCCCTCTGGCTGTGCCGGACCGGCTGTCAGCGAGGGTACAGCTAGATGCAACATCACAATGGCACACCTCAGCGCTGCTGGCCGCGGCCATTGAGAGCGCCATGCTACCGGCGAGACTAAGGGATGCGAGCAAGCGGGAGACATTAAGCGGCATGGCGGATGTGCTGAACACCATGGGCAAGCAGAGCGTTGCCGGGCTGCAGATGAGCTTTGCGAAGGCCGAGGCAGAGCAGGGGCCGGAGAAGGATGCCAGGCAGAGGAAGTTGACTGAGGAGGAGCTTTCCGAGGGCGTGCAGCTTGATCTCCGGTTTACGGCGTCGGATCAGCTGGAGGCATACTCGAGATCGAATGGGTTTGACAGGCCGAGGGTGTTTAGCCAGCTGGTGATGTCGCGGGGTTATGGTGATGAGGAGCCTGAGGATGTTGAGGTGGACGAGAGGGGGAGACGGGTGAGGAGAAGCGCGTACGAGCCGGTTACCAAGAGGTTGGTAGCATTTCCACGAAACAGTGAGACGATATGGCTAACATTGACACAGCTATACCTCCGCCCTCAAATTCCCGCTCCTCGACAGCTACCCGGAGATCTTCAGGGACGACGACGGAGAGGCTTTGGAAGAGTCCATCAACGTCACCACTAGTTTATCAACCGACTCGTCCGTCTCAAAAAGACTGAGCAATCTCCGGTCGACGGTGATTCGGTCTATTGGCGTGGAAGACCGTGAGCAGCTCGGGAACGACCTCATGGAGATGGCGGACGAGTATCATGAGGGATGGTCGAGCGGGAGCGATACTGGGGAGGATGATTAGCCAGCGTTACAAAATTGAAGGCATATTTATGAGAGCCTAGGTTTCAATTCTCTTGACAGAAATTACGCAGAGCATTCCGACAGGACCTCTGCCTGGCAGGGGGGGTAAAGCATCGCCGTCCTGATTCCTCAACCCAGACATGTCCAACCTCCGCATCTCACCTAACAATTACGAGAAGCATATTTTCAGACGTCATGCTAAGAAATCATGCTAAAAAAAGAGCTATTGACATCACCAAGAAAGAGGGCATTTTCACACCGATACATCACGAAACAAGGCTGGTTGTTGTTGAGCGAGTGCGTGGTGGGAGTCCCGGTGGAGCAAAAAAGGAGGTGGAGAGCAGCAAAAACATACAACACCAGGGATTCGCTGGTCGTCACCGACCCAACTACTGATCTGGCCCTTACCAGCTTATCTATGGGAGAGCGGACGGGATCCCGAGTTTTCTGATAGGTATGGTCGTATGTGCTTTTGAAAGCTGAAAATGGTATTGATATTGGAGATGGGAGTAAGGCGTTGACCTCTCGGCCAAGTCCCAGACAAGATATGGGCTTCGGGTTTTGATTGATTCCATACCAAGCGTTGTGTGTTTTGTGTTGTGTGCTGTGTTATTTGATGGTGCAGACAGCCATGTTGGTGATTCAGGGGGTGACTTGGAAAGCATCAACATTCACACAACCACTGCACAACTCCAAGACCACATCAGGTATCGACAGCAATAACCAAACTGATTGATATCCGCTAATGAATATACAAAGAAACCTCCAGCCACCAGCATCCCGTCTATCCCAGAGACCCAAAACGCCAAAACCCACCCCGCCTGCTGAGTCCCATTTACACATATACACATCACATCACATCCCATCACCTCAATGCCCCCCCGAACCTCCACCCCTCCCATTATGCCCCTCCAACAACAAATGCGGCTTAATAAAATCTTCATCCAGCTGCCTAAACAGCGCGGACGGATCCTCCGAGCTAAACAGCTGCCGTATCGCCGCCGTCGCCGTCAACGGCTGACTCTGCCCCCCCGTCCCCGCCCCTTCCGCATTCTGCCTACCACTCCCCGACCCACCCCCACTCTCCTCCCCACCAACAAACATAGGCGGACTCGCCCTCCTCTTCGGCGCGGGCGCCGGCGGCGGCAGATCCGAGATGTCGATATCACTGCCAAAGTCCTCCGAGTCGGTGTTGCTCCCCGACGCGCCGAGGAGGTCGGATCGCTCGAGGTCGTCGCCGAGGTTTGTTTGCGGGGCTTTCATGCGGCTGCGGCTGTTTGTGCGGGGCGGCATGTGCGGGGAGCGGTGGCCCGAGGCCCAGCCATTTCCGTCTCCTCCGCCGGCGGGGTTGGCGCCGGCTGCTGTGGTGGCGTTGTTGACGGTGTGCAGGGAGAGTACGGACCCGCGGCTGCGGGCTGAGTTGCGCGGGTTGAAGCCGATGCCCGTGTCCGAGCGTTTGTATAGGCCGCCGCCAACAGCTTCGATGTCGAATTCGTCGTCGGAGTCGGCCTCGTCGGTGACGCCGGTGCGGATGCCGAGGATTTCAAGCATGCGAGCGGTGGTGCCGCCGAAGATGATGACTGTGAGGACGACGACGACAAGCACGGTGGCCTGCAGGGCCTGGGTTTCCTTTGCGGTGAAGAGGGCGGAGAGGGCGACGCCGACGGCGCCGCGCAGGCCGGCCCAGAAGAGCATGGCCTGGTAGCTGTAGGGGAGTTCCTCGGCGGCCTCGCGGCCCTGGCGGCGGGCGCGGTAGCGGAGGAACCAGTTAATGAGTTTAGAGAGAGGGAAGACGGCCAGCCAGCGGGCGGCGCAGACGGAGAGGATGGTGACGATGATGAGCAGGGGTTGGTAGACGAGATTTTTCTCGGTGAAGAGGGCTAGGCCGAGGTAGATGAAGATGAAGTTTTCGGAGAGCTGGGCGAGGATGCGGAAGATGTATTTGGTGGTGAGCTGGGTCCGGCGGGACATGTTGAAGTAGGCGTAGTGTTTGAGCGTGATGCCGCAGAAGAGCAGTGCGACGATACCTATGTCGAGTAAGCATATCGGCTGAATAGACCCGCCCTCCGGACAACTTACCAGACATCTTAATGGCCTGGGCAAAAAAGTACGTTGCGTATGCTATGAGAACGACCAGGCAGCTTTCGATGTGCGGGTACCTCCTGACGTAGGTGTATTTCAACCCGAGAGCCGTCAAGACGCCCACGATGGCTCCAATGGCCAAGCTGCCAAAGAACTCGGACAAAAAGTACCAAATACCGTGGAGAGCGCTCCAAATGCCAATTCCTCCTCCTTTGGTGGCAGCACTCTGAGCGGACTCAAAGATGACAATGGCGACGGCATCGTTCAGGATGGATTCACCAAAGATGATGGTGTACAGCTTTGGATCAACCTTGAATGTGTTGAAGATGGCCAGGATTGTAACGGGATCGGTGGCCGAGAGGGTTGCGCCAACCGAGATGGCATCGATAAAGCTCACATCCAGGCCCTCGAGCGAGATGGCAGTGTACAGCCACAGGAGCACGCCGATGACGACGGCCGAGATGAATGTGCCGGCAAAGGCGAAGGTCAAGATTGTCCCAATGTTCCGAAAGAAATTCGCTTGATGGAGTTCATACCCGGACGACAGGATGATCGGGGGCAGAAGGAGGTTGAAGAAGTACTGGTAGTTGAAGTTGACGAGGTCGCGGATCGAGTCGAAGCCAGAGACGCGCAGGATCAAGCCTACGGTCATGCCTGGAGGGAGGGCGCAAATTAACATGGTAGTCAGGGGTAAGCATTGGGAGGGGGCAGCGCACCGCCGAAGATGGAGACGACGGTTTCGTGGATGGCGGTGATCTTCCTCTGCTGCATGGTGTAGCTGACGCAAAATGCAACAATGAGCAGCATTATCAGAATAAAGATAGCCCATTCGGCATTGTTCTCCTGCTTTGGGGCATCCCCTGGCAGTTGTCAGCTCGCTCGGTGTTCTGAGGTTTGGTTGAGGGGTCGTCTGGTGTCGGTGGCATACCAGCTGGGTCTTCTTCCTCTCTCTCTGCAACGTGCTGTCAGCGTCTGCGATACATGATATGAAGTGCCTTGATGGCGAGCTGCCGGAGCGGGAATGCGTACTGGTAAGCGCCCCCAAGAGGGAGCTGGCGACATCTTGCGGGAGCATGGTGGAGGTGGATGTGGAGGACGTCCGGGCGTGGCCCGCGCCGCGCGCGCGACTGAGCGCTGCGAGAGGTGGGAGGAGTCAAGTAGTCAATAAGCGGCGCTCTCAAGAAGCTCTCACGGCGGTTGATGGGAGCAAGACGGGAGTCGATGGAGCATGGAAGCTCAAAGCGATACGTAACAGATTGGATGTATGGGGCGCATTGGCATCCTGGTGTTGGAGAATTCATGGGTGAAGACGCCAGCTTTCCTTGGCGACGGTCCCGCCATCGCGGGTCCCCACAGGCGGGAAGCCAGCCAACCAAGCAAGCCACTGAACGTGACAGGGGTTGATCACTGACGCCAGCAACAGCAACCGGAAGCATGGGATTTTCACCCTTCCACAACATTGCCATGGTGACAACCGCTGACCGGAAGCCTGCCTACCTTCTCGCCTATGAGACTGTCCAGGCTGATGAGCCCGAGGCGACAAATTCCTCTCAAATAACTCTCTGGCCTTTGAGAATCACTTGTCGCAGTTGCCAACATAAAAGTGCTGCATCTTGCTGCTGTGCAACATCCACCCCTGACAGATCAGCAGCCAGCACCAAACAGCCTGGAACACCGCACCTCCTTGCTTGGTCCTCGCTTATCCATTTCCGAAATCTCAACGCTTTCAAGTACCTATCTTTCAGCCAGTCGCTTACCTGACTGCTCACCTTGAGCAAAGCATCGCAACACAGCCGTCGGGGTCGTCGTCACCTGGTCCAATGTTGGAGGGGAAGTTCAGTCAGGCGGGCCCCGGGACAGTGCCAGGACTGTGTCAGTGTTGAGTTCCATACAAGTCCTGCTCTCCAACTCATCATGCAGTAGCGATATCGGTCTCTGCGTTTTGCAGTACTGCCATGTGATAGCGGCATAATTACGTTGAATAACCAAGATTTTACTTCAGAGAAGAAGCCTCCGCGCTCAAAACGGCATCTTGGTTTATCTCTCTCTTGTCAATCCGCCAAACCAGCACAGTGTAGGTAAGAGAGAACACAAACCCACCCCTGCCCCAGATTGGGTGTCAGGTGGAGTCTGGAGAAGCGGGCCTCCCGAAGCTCCCCTCCCTGGTCCATCCAGCTCCAGCCCTGTCAGCGATCCATTCCCTCCACCCACTGCATCATTCATCCTCGCTCCGCGTTCCTGTATCTCGTATCTCCATGGTCCAAACCGCGCCGCCTACACCTCGCCTCCTGATTTCTCATTCGTCGTCCTACGCTCCTGACCAGTACACCGCCAACAGCCTGCTGTGCATCCATCCTCACATTCTCGCCCGCGTCGTCCCCTGTGCCCCGGTCCTGGTTCCAGGTTGTTAGTGGCGTCCTCCCGTCTCCAGGTTGCAGCCCTCGAATCGAACGACGACAGGTCTCGTGGCAGTCTTTGACTTGACCGTCTGATGCCTGATATCAACAGCCTTCACCCCATCAATTACCTATCTTTTTAGCGAATCCCAGTCCCTGCTATTACAACCCTCCGAAGCCTCGACCATCCCTCCGAGTCAGTCGTCGAGCCAAGCCTCGCTGTGGTGGCCTCCCACTGGCACTGACACCACCACAACCCTGCTCCCGACGGCAACCGAACACAGTCCCCGAGCATCGAACGCTCCAAAGTAAATAAGGCACGCGCGCCTTTTCGGCCGGGCGGTTGAACGACGTCGAGTTTTGACAACACTGCCTTCAGTCCTATCTCGTCTGCCTCGCATGACGTCGTCGTTAGCAGGACCTCCGGATCGGGCCCGCCCCGCAAGCAACGAGCGTAAGCCGCCGCCCATCGATGCCCACGCCGCGAATAAAACCAACAAGCAGGCAACAGATGCCTCGAGAAACGAACGAGACGGACATGGCCGTCAAATACAGAACGATGACTGGGTGAACGAGCACTCGCCGCTGCTCTCCCCGAGCTCCTCCTCAGGCGAAGACGATGGTTTGATGGACCGCCAGCTTGACCCCGGGAGCGATGATGAACACCAGAGGACTAAGGGCATCTGGTACATGATCCTCCTGACCATCAGCATCGGTGGCCTGCAGATTGCTTGGTCTGTCGAGATGTCCAACGGCTCTCCATACCTACTGTCGCTCGGAATCAGCAAATCGCTCATGGCCCTCGTCTGGATCGCCGGGCCGCTGTCCGGCACCTTGGTGCAGCCATACGTCGGCATGCTGAGCGACAATTGCCGTCTGCGCTGGGGGAAGCGCAAACCCTTCATGGTTGGCGGCGCCATTGCCACAATTTTCTCGCTGATGATTCTTGCCTGGACCAGGGAGATTGTCGGCGGCTTCCTGGGCCTGTTCGGCGCAGCTCCTGAGTCCGATCTGGTCAAGTACTCGGTCATAGTTGTTGCGGTGCTCTGGGTCTATGTCCTGGACTTTGCCATCAACACCGGTAGGGTTCTACGGTCGTTTTGTGATAGCACTGGTGCTGATGATTGAAACAGTGCAAGCTGCAATCCGTGCGTTTATCGTGGACTGCGCGCCTACCCATCAACAAGGTTAGTTCCCTCGATGATTGGCAGTTACAGAATGCTAACCTGTGCCAAAGAGAGTGCGAATGCTATGGCCAGTCGCTTCGTTGGGATAGGAAACATCGCAGGCTACCTCGCTGGCTACATGAATCTGCCCACCCATCTCTGGTTCCTTGGCGATACACAGTTCAAAGACCTCTGCGCAATCGCAAGCATTGCTTTGGCCGCTACCGTCGCCCTGAGCTGTGTCTCCATTCATGAGAGGGATCCGCGACTTGAAGGGCCTCCAGCCAAGGATAAGCCCGGTGTTATGGCCTTCTTCAAGAAGATCTTCACCTCCATCAAGAGGCTCCCGCCGCAGACAAAGAAGGTGTGCCAGGTGCAGTTCTGCGCCTGGATTGGCTTCTTCCCCATGCTCTTCTACACATCGGCCTACATTGGCGAGATTTACGCCGAGCCCTACCTCCAGGAGAACCCCAACATGACCCCTGAAGAGCTCGACAAGCTCTACGAGCGGGCCACCCGGGAAGGAACCTTCGCCCTCCTCATCTTCGCCATCATGGGCCTAGCAACCAACGTCTTCCTTCCCTTCTTCATCGCCCCCACCTACGAAACCCAAATTGGCACAACCGCCGAATCCCCCGGCGAATCTCCCGGCCCCCTCAAAGACTACGACGAGGACCAGAAGTCCTGGCTCGACTACCTCATCATCCCAGGCTTCACCCTCCGCCGCGCCTGGATGCTCGCCCAGATCCTCTTCACCGGCAGCATGCTCTGCACCGTGTTCGTGCGCACCGTCACCGCCGCCACCGTCCTCATCGGCCTCGTCGGCATCACCTGGGCCCTGACCCTCTGGGCGCCCTGGGCCATCATCAGCGCGGAAATCTCTCGCCGCGACGAGATCCGCCGCGCGAACTACGCCCAGCGCGCGCTGTCGCCGCCGGTGAGGGGCGGGGTCACGCCCCTTGATGTCCCCAACACCTCTTCTGATGACAATAATAATGACGAGGAAGAAGAAGCCTCCGACCAAGCAGGCGTCATCCTCGGCATCCACAACATGGCCATCGCCGCCCCGCAAATCATCGCCACCGTCGTCAGCAGCGTCATATTCCGCGTCTTTCAGAAGCCGCGCGGCGTGCCAGGCGACCACAGTATCGCCATCGTCCTGGCGCTTGGTGGAATCACGGTGTTGGTGTCTGCGTTCTTTATTCATAGAATCAAGGATGATCCGGACGCTCGCGTGGATGAGATGAGCGCGGTTGAGGATGGTGATGGGGGTGGTGGGGATGGGGTCGGCAGTAGGCCGAGGACGCCTCGTGGTAGGTCCAAGTCGTATGAGCAGCTGCCGAGAGCGAGTTTGGAGAGGGCGGCGTTGGTGAGGAATAAGAGTTTTGGGGGGATGGAGTATTAGGTTTTTGGTGGAAGAAAGGGGGGAGGGGGGGGGGAGGAGGTGGTGGTGGGGTGTGTTGGTTGGTTGGAGTACAATCGCTTGACGAGGATGGACGATGGGACTGATGATGGAGGTTAGCACACCGGACTTTTGCTGTTTTGCTTGGGACTGGGATTGGGCAGCTACCGTGGGTTGGCGTTGGATGGGTTTGGGACTGACTACTACAAGGGTTATTTGGGGTTCTCTTTTTCCTAGTCACTGCACGGTTCTTCTTAGGGTACAGGGAGCTATCTTCGTATTTCCTATTCCTCACTACCATTACACTGCATCACTACTAGATCCAGAGTGTCGGGACGCTGGTCCGGAAGCTGAGGAGGAGTTGGATGGGGTTGGGCCCCGTTTCCTCGTGTCGTTCGTTCGTTGCTTGGAATACATAGTTTGTTGTTGTGATGTCTGCATTTTGCCTCGTTGAGATGCGGAGAGATGGTCTTCCAGGCTGAAGGTGAGCGGCGTTGACGTTCAAGATCATGCTTAAGACATTGTGATGAATCTTACAGCCAGGTTGTATTGGGCTGTATCAAGATCGGTTCCACCCAGCCATGAACTGTTCAAATTTGAAGATGAGCTCGGATCTCTGAAGATAGTTCGAGGTGGTAGGATGAGGACTCGTGTTGTCTGTCCTCCAACTCAATCCTACGCCCTGCCGGAAACATCCCGCTTCCTTACCACGAATACGGAGACCACCCAAGCTCATGCTTGACGGGATGTTTCCGTTGAGTTTCGCTTGCTGTTGCCGAGGCCTGGAATGAGGCTAGCGCTGGGGTAAGTTACAGGGGTGGGTTCTTGGCTTCAGCTTAAGAAGTTCCATTGTTTTTCTCACGAGCTTCGCTGACTGGAGTCCGTGAACTTTACCCTGTTGTCTTGCCTTGCACCTCTCTCCTACAACACCTACACGTAGTAACGTCTCAGCACATCACCCTTCAATCAAAATGGCCTCCTTCGACCTGACCTCGACCAACTGGTCGTACTACACCGTAAGCCCCTGGTCATCGTGGAAATGTAAAGCGGATGAGACTGACCGTTCCAGATCCCCGCCGCCTTCTTCCTCTGCATGGTCCCTCACGCCTATGCCATCAACCTGGCCGGCAAAAACTATGACATTGGAAAGTGAGCCCTCCGTCCCATCCGGCTGCGCCATCAACTGGCGGAGATGATGCTGACGAGAATGACAGCCCCCGCAAGACTGAGGAACACTGCGCCAAGGACACCACCATGGACAAGGTGGTGCGTATCCCCCTTCGATCTCTCTCTCCCATCCATCTCTCTCACCCCCTTTAACCCGTCACTCTTCTCTGCCACCACTCCCCTTCCACCCTCCCCTTTTCCAATCCCCTCCTCTCCCTCTTCTCCGATCCCCTCCCCTCCCCATCCTCTCTCCCCCCTCCACCTCGCCCCCTCTTTCCAACCCCTCAACCACACCCTCTCCCAACGCCCTGTTAATAACACTCCCGCCAGGCCCTCCGCCGCCTCTCCCGCGCCAAAGCCGCCACAGCAAACGGCTTCGAAACCCTCGGCCTCTACGCCGCGGCAGTCGTCGCCGGCAACGTGTCAGGCATGTCTGTTGAGCGGTTGAACCAGCTTTCGATCCTCTACATCCTGTCGCGTGTCGTCTACAACTATGTGTATGTCTCCCTGCAGGACAACGCTAAGCTTGCGGGCTTGCGCCCGCTTGTGTGGGGGGTGGGGATTGCGGTTATTATGGGGTTGTTTGTTGGGGCTGGGAAGGCGCTTTAACTAATGGGAGAAGGGGAGTTGGGCAAGGGAAAGGGGGAAGGGGGAAGGGGGGGATGGAGGGGGATGGAGGGGGAGATATAGGTGGGAGGTCGAGTGTGTGGGATTAGTGATATATGTGGATATGGTGAAATACCTAGCTACGATTGCGCCACTACTCTGTTGTCATCACATGTTTAGCATGGCCTTTTGCGAGTTGAAAGCAGGGGCTGAAGAGGCTGTTCTAGAAGCGGGTTTGACCAAGATCATTGAGATCCAATGCATGTCCTTGAGCCATGTCTCAGATCGCCTCCTCCAGACTGAGATCTCACCTCTACAGCACCAACAACAAGTCTCTTGCCGACATCCAGGTAGAACCGCCCGTCAAGCAACCAACACACTCAAATCAGATTTACAACCACAAAACCCAACAAAAAGCAACAACAATAACAAGCAGACAACAGCGCCATATCTTTTATATCGATCGGTACGTAGTAGAAGTAAGGGTATCGTAACATCATGACGGATATAACACACAACAACAACCACAGCCAAGCGTCAACCCCGCAAAGAAACAAACATGTGTTGCCAACCTGCCCTCCATCCGTGCCAAAGCAACGGCCTCAGATCTCATTGCTGAAAACCGCCAACCACCACCACCCAAAAGCTCATTTCCAAACCGATAAACCCTAGGGGAATACTGTCGCGAAAAAGAATTCGACGCAGAGAAAAAAGGCGTGCGTCAAGTCGTAAAATGCGCCAGCAAGCAGGACGCTATCCAAAGAGGTTTGGAGCGAGGTGCTCAGCGCAGGGTCTGCCATAGAGGATGTTGAAAGGAAACTGGCCTCAGCTAGCAGCCTCAAACACTCCCCCTCATCCGCTGCTTCCTCGCCAACCAATCCCCCAGCATATGATCCAACCGCTATCACACACCACCAGTCAGCACACAATCCCAACCCCATCCCACACAAACACCCATGTCAGGCAGGTAGTACTCACAGTAGTAATCTCCGCCAACCTCGCATTCTCCTCCCTAAACATCCCCCCCACCAACGGACTATCCAACCCGACCTCCTCCACATCATTCTTATCATACACCACAACCAACAAATCCCTCACAATATCCGATCCCGAATCAAAAAACGCCCTGAGACTGACATCGTCCCACGACTCGGAGCGTGTCGTGGACGGGGTGGTCAGGGTCTTGTGGGGTGCAATCGTGACTGGTGGGTGGGTGGTGTCGGCGTCGGCGTGCTCGATGAGTTCTGGGGAGGGGGTGGAGCGGGGGGAGGTGTGGTTTTCGTCTTCTTCTTCGGGTTCTTCTTCGAGGCTGGAGGTGTCGGCCAGGAGGGGTGGGGGTTGCGTGG
Source organism: Amesomyces nigricolor (assembly GCA_004802645.1). Taxonomy (NCBI): domain Eukaryota; kingdom Fungi; phylum Ascomycota; class Sordariomycetes; order Sordariales; family Chaetomiaceae; genus Amesomyces; species Amesomyces nigricolor. The sequence continues at coordinate 1,858,685 of SRKS01000004.1, forward strand.
TGGGGGCGGGGGAAACTTGGATGGGGGATTCGGAGAGGCGTGAAGGGGGGTGTTGGGGTAGGGGGGCGGTGGGGGGCGCGGTGCTTGGTGTTTGGGTAGGTGCTGGGGCTGGGGCAGTTTGGGTGGGTTGGTTGGCTGTGAAGGGGTTGCCCCGCGGCGGCGACCGGACGGCTTGTTCGGGGGGTGAGGCTTGCCGGGTCGGTTCCGGGGTGATATCCTCATCTGAGTCGAAGTCGTCTAGATCCAAACGAGACCTTGCTGGCGTAGCCCTTGCCGGCCGGGGCTCCGGCCTCGAGGGTGTCGACATTGCGCTCTTGGGCGAGGGTTCCCGCGCTGGCCGCCGTGGCGCTTGGGGGCTGTTCTCGGGAGACGCTTCGACAAGGCGCATTGATGGAGGCGGAACGTTTGCGACGTTGTTGACCCTTCCTTCAGACAGGAAGGACTTGACGTCCATGCCGTTCTCACGGGGGTTGACAGGTTTGCTCGCCGGGGAGATCTCGGCCCTGGGCATCTGCTTCTGCAGCTTGCTTGGTTGCCTCTGGGGGCTCGAAGGGTTTCTCCCTGGGGACGATGGCTGCGGCCCCTCGTCCTCGGCTTCCTTCTCCGGGGCGTCCGCATCCATCGAGCGCTTGCCAAGCGATTCGTCGTCGTCCTCTCCTTTGTGCTTCTTGTCCTTGCGGGAGAAGAAACCCCGCAGGCCGCCTTTCTTCTCCTTTTCCTTCTCCTTCTTCTTCTTCTTGTCATCCCTGCCCAAGAGACCGTCCTTCTCGAGCCTGTCGAAGCTAGGGCGCTGTTTGACTTCCCGGGACTCGCTCGAGGTCCGCGGCCCGTTGTCGTCACGCAGCAAGTTCGGCGTCAGGGTGATCTTCTTGGTCTCGACAGTGTCGTCCTTGAAGAACGAGTCCCGAACGGTGCCGTCGCTCGTCTTCTTCGGCCCTTCTGCCCTGGCCTCCGAAATCTCGTCGACAGGTCGTGCGCCGGCCTTGTTGGCCATTGATGAGTCGTCGTCACCAGTCATGTCTTGTTTCTTGGCTTGAGACCTTGGCTTCAACGGCTCCACCTTGGCAGTCTCGTCGTCCATATCGGGGTCTGTAGACTCAGATCGTTGCGCCTGCTGAGATTGCTTCCGGCGTGGCGCGAAAAGGTTGTCGTCGTCGTCCTCCTCCTCAGTAGAGTAGTCAATGTCGGAGTAGTCGACATATGTAGGGGCTGCAAATTGGACCGTCTTTGTTTTCCTCCTCTTCATGGCGGACCTGATTCCATTCCGGGCTTTGTCTTGCTGGTCGGTGAGCATGGATGCGGAAAGCTACAGCTGGTCAACAAACACTCATGCAGAACAGTGTTTCCCCGCTTACGTCAATGTTCCGGTGCTTGTTCAGCCGAGCTAGCCTTTCGGTTGGTGTCTCGATGTGTTCGGCCGGAAGGTAGCCTGGGGGCGTTCTGGTTAGCGCCGAGCAGTTGCAAGCTACTGCATTATTGACCTACCAATGCTACTGTCTTTCACAACGCGCACCAGCCACCAGTAGCTGTTGCTGTCGTCGAGAAGGACCATGGTATCGCCCTTTGACGCGTTGGCCTGGCCTTCGACGGTGGCCACAAAGGTGTGGAGGGCGTAGACGAAATCAAAGTCGATATCCTCTGTTTCTTGTAAGCACTCGCCACCCCAGCCTGACTCGATGAATCTAGAATGAAGAGGTTCAGAAAAGTCGCCATCATCATCTTCGTCGTCGTCGGGCTCGTAAGGCAGGATCAAATCGTGAAAGTCGTCGGGCTCCTGCGTCTCGTCATGTCCGGCATCCCCCCCAACGCGCATCACCCACCGTGGTCCAAGGAAGGCGAACCTCAGGGGTATTGGCGGCACCGGCGGTATCCTCCCGTCGTCGTCCTCACTTGAGTCCTCCCACATGCTTTCGTCGTCATCCACGTCCTCCTAGGTGTGAAGATCGTCGCCCATGGAGTCTGTCGGGAAACGAACGATTTCGATCGAGATATGGTCGTCGGTAATGTCGTCCGGTTCGGACTCACCGTCAAGATGATGATGGCGATGTGCGCTAAAAAGGAAAGAAGATTGTACAGCCGCTTGGTGCCGCCCTTCTCGGCCCCCTCTCTTCCACGGCATGTGTTGAGGACTCTCAAGGTACGGTGAAGAAGACCTCGCGTCGCTAACATCAGGCGACCCCGGGGGGCTACACAATGATGCCGATTGGGAGAGGGGGCTGTTCGCGCTCAGGGACATAGTCGGGAGAGCGAATGGTAACCCACCATCTTCGATCGAAGGCGAACTCGAGATCTTGTCCATCATGTCGTCGTCCATGTCAACCTCGGCATCGCCGTCGAGATCGGCATCGTCGGCGTCGGCGTCGTGGCCCGAGAGGCCGCCGTTTTGGGCGATGGCCAGGGCATCTTCTTGGGAGGCGGCGCGCATGTTATCGGAATCCGCGTGTCGCTGGACGGCGGAATCGAGAGCGAGGGCGTGCTGCTGGATGTCGTCGGGTTCGGCGGTCCACGGGGCACTCGGACTCCGCAGCTTCTCCTCGGCAATCTCTGCGGCGACCTCGCGCAGTGTTTCGGCCTGGTGTGGAGCGAGCGAGCCGTCAGGGGTAGGCCTGTGGTGTGTCTGGGCCGACGCCTTTGCCTCGTGGGCTTGGAGGTCGATGGTGTCTAGAGGGAGAGGAAAAGTCAGAGAGAAGGTTCGGCACAGTCTCGCGCGGCACAGACTGGAGCACAGAGACACAGGAGCACAGTGGTGAAGCAGGAGCCAAGCAAGTGAGGAAGGTCAGGGGTATGGACTCCCAGCCACATGGCTCTCGTACCGGGGGGTGGGTGGGCATCCGAGATGAAGGGGACGCAACAACATACCAGCGCGAATAATGTGTGGCCTGGTCATGGTGAATCGGCTGGCGCGGCGCGAAGGGCCCCGCAATGATCTTAAGGGTGCGTCTTGGTGGGCTCAGTGCGTGTCCTTGCGATTGCGGTCCCAACGATGCAGGTTTGGGTGCCCAACAATGCCCGGGGATGGCACAATTGCAGAATGCGCTGCTTCTTGAGACGAACGTGATGGGAACCTGACCCCCTGAACTTTCCCAGCTGCGGCTGGCGCCCAGAACTGGACACTGCTGCTGGCTGTTGGCTGGCTGCTGGCGAGGCGCCCCAGTTTTGGGCTGGGATGGCAGTGTCTTGGCGTCGGAATGGAGCCAGGATGGGCCGGGATCGCATTGGGTTGGTCAGCCTGGTCTTCTTGCCCTTTGCCTGCCCGTCGGGTGCTTCTCGAGGCTTGTGATCTCGTGACTTTGCCCAGCCTTGACGTGGAGGAGTGCGGAGGGACCGGACGGGCTCTCCAGATGGATTACAGAATACGTTGGATTTTCCCCAAACAGTCGCGATGCTGAAAGGTCGCTGATGAGTGGTGGCTGGGAATACTGTGCAGATGCCCCCTTTTGTCGTCCAAGCGGTTTGATATGTCAGAAAAGCTGCCCAACAACACTTCATGCAAGGGGAAGAGCAAAGGGAAAGAGTTTCTGGACAGGAAACTGTCTCCGATCCAAAAACTTTCGGTGGGGCTCCAATGTTTGGTGGGGCATGGCCCATGCACCTGGGGAAACTGAATCGACGGGAGCCAAAAAGTGGGACGACACGTCCCCGAGTTCTCTTGCATTGCTGACACAATGGCATCAAGACGAGGCATGAAGGCCCAATCTCGCGTTTCGTTTGCCATGTGGCGTCTTGCTGAACGCAGGGGCCCAAGAGTCGTCGAATACGTAGCCCGCCGGTTGAAGAGCTGAGGAACCTGTACCTGGTGCCTAATGTCTGAGGATTGAAAGTTGCTGAGAGCAGGGCATCAACGAGAGGAAAGACAGCTGATCGGGCCGTCATGTTTCGGGTCAAGACAATGTCTCGTTGATGGCATGCTTGCTCCGTATCGTATCATCCGGCGTCGGAGATTCCATGATCCTTCTCTCAGGGTTAGGGTAAAATCATTGCCTCCAAGCCGATTCCTGTCATCTCTCATCAGGGTGGTTGGAGCAAAGGGTTGGGGATGTCTGAGAGTGACACAAGGATGATATTTTCTCTCTTAGTTCCTTCGTTGTCGCATTCTCATTCAACGTCAATCTCATTCTGTCTCCTCCTCTTTCTCTGAACCCACACACACACTCTCTCTCGGCTCTAATCGAGCAACAAGGCAGGTCTAGTGTACCTTTTGGCTCCCAACACAAGAGCTTGTCCAACGGCTGTCCCACGTCGGGACCGCCAATGGATCAAGACAGCTTCTACCGGGCACTGTATTCTAGCACAGTGACATTGAATATCTCGGAGATCTCCCAATGCAGAGATGTAAGCCGGTGCCTATTACTGATAAGAAACAAAACATACATCTAACCTCCAAGCAGTGGAAGCAAGAAGGATCTTTACCTCTCGAGACAATGACATCCACAGCCTTCAAATGGATGCCAAGGCGCCTCCCCACAGAAGACAAGCATTTGCCAAGACCGGATGCCAGCATGCTGGGCCGCTTGGCAGGTGCTTGTTCGTCTGAACAAACATGTTGAAGATTGGCTTCGAGACGCATCAGGAGCCGGCATTGAGAGAAATTCTCGAGTAGCATTCTGTTCTGCTTCGGGAGTTGGATTTCGAAGCAAGCGGAACATTATCGAGCTCCTAATCAGAAAAAGATGACCAGAAAGCTGCCTCTAACACGCCATCACAGCATATCCACAAGCTCAGACCCAGCCCACAGCCCGTGACAGAGGTCGGATGCTTCCTTGAAGAGAACAGAGCATGGCTTCTGGTCTCTTTCGTCTAAAACTGCTCTCATGATGCTTTTGACTGCGAGCAATGTCATTTCCACTTGGCTCTTTTGGTTCACAGACAGACAGAGTGAGCTGCGCCTTGCTCCCAGAACGTCGTAGCGCGGTTTGTGGATCCCAATTCCACCAGGCCCCATGAGACCACACAGTGTGAGTCCTGAGCCTACATGGTGCGCCGCTGATGAACGGGCTCTTCCCCGCGGGGTATCATCGCTCAATTGTCCACCCTCCTTCTCATTTCTCGGATGGACAGCTGGCGTTCACATTAAGAAACTTGCTGCAAGCCACACGCAGTGCAGCAATTCTAGCGTAGTGCAAACCGTTATTGATTTCCAGAATTGGCAGGATGCGCGATACACTGATCTGAACACTGATCTAAGATGGGAAGGACTTGGGAGAGTGAGCACTGGACGTCGAGCCCACTGACACAGAGCACCCCACCAGGCAGGTGGCTGGACAGTATTCACTCCCATTTGTGCACCGTGTCCCCGCCTGGACGTCTGGGGATTTGCTGAAAGGGTGCACCCTCCCGCTTTCCCCCGTCGAGTCAAAGTTCAAACACTTGCGAGACAATCGAGGACAGAAACACGCCAACAATCCAGCAAACCACTGAAAGACCAACTGGTTTCGGAACGCGCGCACAGCCGCCCTGGTTTGAATTCGCAGGACGTTGCTTCACAGTTGCCTCCCGTCCTCGGCGCCCCTGAACGACAGGCCCCAAAACCTCGAGAGGCGTCTCCCGACCGCGAGGATTTCTCGGCGCCCAGCCCGTCCCATCCCCCACGTCAAACACCGCGAACACCAAGCCTTGGCCCGATCGACATCGCGACTTTGGGGAAGTTGAGTCTCCCAGCTACGATCGAGACACACAGCGGAGGAATAAAAGACGAAATTACACGGCAAACCGGCGCGAACCGGCAAATCGCGCGGTCTCCCCGACACCCTGGCTTCGTGTCCTACCTAGAACAATCGCGTGCGACGACACACCCGGCCACGACGAGCGCGGACGAACTCGATTTCCATGGCGATTGCGCAATAGTAAGAAACCGGGCGAAAGCCGCCGTCAACATCCCAGCCATGGATGCGCGACAACTCTTCGCCGACCTGTCGGCCTCCGCGCCGCAGCCGTCGCCAACTCTCGCCGCTCGAAACTGTGCCGGCTTCAACCTGCCTATGGGCGGCGTGCTCTCCATGCCCAATGGTGAGTACGTCACCCTCACCGCCGCAGCCGCCTACAAGCCTATCTGCACCCCGGTTCCGCCTCCGGCGATTATTGCAAATAGTGGAGGAGGTTCGGTTCACGTCGAGGACATAGCCCAGGACGTGCCGCCCGTGGACGAAGATGGACTGATCGATGGCCTGGGGAATGAGTTCTACTCTTCAACATTTCCCCAATGCTATGCCCTTGCCGCCACGACAGTAGTGGCCTACACCCTCGTCATTATGCTCTTCATCACACCACGCTCTTTCCTCGACGGCGGTGTGGTTGTCCTCGGCCGCAGGGGCTTTACGAGCGGCGGGTCGGGCTCGACCATCGGTGGGAGGCCCTGGCTCCAGAAGGTTGCGGCTCTCTCAGTCGCCATCTCCTTGACCATTGCCAGCGCCACTGCCTTCGACGTCGCCGAGGAGCAGTTCCAAAATGGGTTCTCGAACGCCAGAATCCTGCAGAGCAAGGTGCTGGGCGGCACCGAACTGAAGGTCATTCGCATCATCTCCAACACATTTCTCTGGCTCGCCCAAGCCCAGACCCTTATACGCCTCTTCCCGCGCCAACGAGAGAAGGTCATCATTAAGTGGACTGCCTTCGCTCTCATTGCCCTGGACGTCATCTTCCAGTCCTGGAACAGCTTCAAGTACACCACCGATTCGGGGATTCCGCGGCCCGGGTCCTTCAAGGACGCCATCCCCGCGTTGAGCTATCTTTTCGCCCTTTCTTTAAGTTTTTTATACGCCGCCTGGGTTATCTACTACTCTTTCATGAAGAAGCGGTATGCCTACTGGCATCCGCAGATGAAGAACATGTGTTTGGTAGCGGCCCTGTCCCTGTTTGCCATTCTCATTCCTATTGTATTTTTTATCATCGACATGGTCAACCCGGAGTTTACCGGGTGGGGAGAGTACGCCAGGTGGGTTGGCGCCGCAGCCGCCAGCGTTATTGTGTGGGAGTGGGTGGAGAGGATTGAGGCTTTGGAGCGGGAGGAGAAGAAGGACGGAATCCTCGGCCGGGAGGTTTTTGATGGAGACGAGATGCTCGAGATGGCGCCCTCGGACGCAAGCCTCAGGAGGAGAAGGAAGGGGAGTGGCGATGGGGATAAGCAGACGAGCGTGGGAACCGGGAGAGATGACAGTCTAAGGACAGGACAGGACAGCAGATGGCCGACTGTCACGGCGATCACATCAAGATACAGATCTCGCTCTAGGTCCGGGCGGGCAGCGAACCCTACTGAACCTTCAAACACACAACCCTCAAACCACGACAGGATACGATTCTTACAGCCACCATTATGGCCGGCCAGACCACCGCCGGCACTTACACCCGTCAGCCGCACGGACACCGCCAGTGCCGACAGCACTGTCTACGCCATCAGGTACCATCCGCTCACTGAGACCACATCACGCAGTACACCGCCGCCCGGGCAAACCAACCTCGCGGTCTCTCTCTCACGAAGCAGCAGCAGCGCCTCCCACCGCACCAGCGACGACAACAGCCCACCAAGCGAAGCCTCAGATACCCCCCCATCCCAACCCCCAACCCAGCCCCTACCACCACCCCAACCTCGACCACCACCACCGCCATCCCGCTGGCAATCCCTAACCCACCTCTTCCCCCTGCTCACCCCCCGCCGCACCACCACCACAACCGACGAAGAACTGGCCACCCCCCAACCCCCCCAACCCCCACCCCCTCCCGCACCCCTCAACACCAACCCCACCCGCGACGGAGGAAATCCCATCATCACCAGCAGCAGCAGCAGCAGCAGCCGCAGCAGCACCAGCAACAAGTGGGACATACGCAGTCGCCTGGAGGACTTTGCTGTTACACAGGCTGAGCGGCTGCGTGAGAAGTTCCGGCCGACGCCGGATACGGAGAGCTTGCCGGTTACGGTTATACCGGCGCCGCCGAGACGGGGGGAGGTTTTGGCAGGGGTTTTGAGGGGGGAGGAGGAGCAGCAGAGAATCGCGGCGGATCGGGGGAACAGCTTCTCGGGGCCGAGGGCACCGGGGGATGAGGTTGTTCCGGGCGTTGGTGGAGGTGGAGTGGGAGGTTCGAGACCGCCTTTGAGGCCGATTGTTACGGGCCAGGGTTCGGGTTCGTTTGTTACAAGGAGGGTCTCGTTGCCGATGACGGTGGGCACGCCGGTGTCGCCGATGAGGAGGGAGTCGGATGCTTGGGGGGGCAGGTTGGGGCAGTCAGTTTCCGCGGCGAGGGTGGTTCCGCCGGCTACTACACCGGGACCTACATCTTCTGGGCATGCCCCCGATCCACAAGCGTGATGTTCTTTTCGGGGTCAATTTTCTTGAATATATTCTCATGTAATTTGATGAGCGGGAGCAAGCATAACGTTATTCATTTGGGGGGGTATTTCTTGGGTGTTGGAAAGCATTTCTTGGGGGCGCATTTCGGAATGGGATACCCGGGCCGTGGGACTGCGGGACTGGGAATGGAACTGGAATTGATACCTTGTTCTTTGCTGTTAAGTACCTATTGTTTACGTTTGGAGATCTTGTGAGGTTTTGGGTTGAGGTTTAGTTGGAGGGCATCTGGGTTGCCTTCTGGGAAGAACTTAATGAATGAAGTTAGTTGATCTTCCATGTTGATACATTGACGATTAGTAGTCATGTTCTTTGTCAATGGCTTTGAAGGATTCTTGCTTATTTCAGTTGCTTTGCTCTGGTTTATGTTGAGTTGTTCTTGTTTCTATGTTGGCATAGTTGTTCCTGTTCCGAACACTGTTCTCAGCAGGCACAATCCACCATGTTACTACTCTTGTTCTCATTTGTATGGACAATGAACCACTTCTTTGCTCAGCCGAACAGAGAGTGTTGCATGAACAAAGACCTACACCAGAGACACTGCCATGCCATGCCCACTGAACCAAGCCATCGCAGAGGAGCCACATTGTCAACCTGACAAAGGACTTGTTCGAATCAAACCTAAGTGCTGAACCTGTACAAGGGCCACAAAGAGTTTGTACAACACAATGCCACGAAACATTAAACAACCGTTTATAAATCTATCAATGCCTCTGTTCTACAATTCCATCTCCTGCAAGTGTTTCTCTACAACGTCACTACGAAATGACTGACCGCGGAAGCTTTCTCAAAATCCCCAGAGCAGACGAAGAAGACATGATGAGCATGGCAGCCGAAGACGCCCGAAAACACAGAGAGAATGCTAAGAAACAGAGAGAGAGTGAAGAGGCTATGAAGAAGGCTGCGAAGGAGGCGAGTAGGAGGAGGCAGTGCAGGGGAGGGAGGTAATGGGGATCATACCTCTCTTTCCCTTTACCCCCCATTTATTTTCTCTTCGTTTTGTTGGTGTTTTGGAGGGTTGGGGAAGAGTTGGTTGCTTGGAGACAGCAAACCACCTGCATTTTACTACGGCACACGGAAAACATCTGGTCATAACCTTTTGATGTCCCTAATATCTTTCATCTCAGGGTCTGAGTTGGGCAGTGTTCTAAAAGCGGAAGCAAGCAGAGAAGCAGTGGTTGGAAACGGTTCGGTCAACTCAACGATATTGTGAGCGAGAGACACCATCGCTTGCGGTGTCGGTACCTTTGTGAGAGCTAATTCGCCCCCCTTTACATCGGCTTTTCTGTTTTTGGTTTAAGAGCACTGCCATATCAAGACTCAATTAAAGTAAAGCCGCTCAAATGTTACCTGGGTCAAATTCAAAGAGAAGAACAGATGGCTAGCCTTCAAATACACAGTTGCATGTCACAGGTCATTTGATTCAGCAGTAATGACAGGACTCTAAGGTGTGAGCCTCGATGTAGGGCTACGGGTTTTTTTGAGTACGGTATTTGCCAGCACATACTGCCTAACTAGGAATCAGTGGAAAGTAATTGCTGAGAGCTATCTGTTTGATCTGGATAGTCATGATTTATTTCCATTGCCCCTATCTTAAACAGGGCGGGATTGGTACACACCAAATTGATGCAATACTACATTTCAATCTTGCGAAGAGTGCCCAATACCCCCTTTTAGCGCTTCCTATCATGCTTATGAGGAGTGTAAACCCAAAGGAGCGGAGAATCGGAGTGTCTTGAAGCCCGTCCCGAGCCAACATAGCTGACCGTCAGGTAGAAACGCATACGGGACGGGTCAGCTAAACACAACTTACACAAGGGCCTGCAAAGATGATTACACAGCCGCCGACAAGCGCGGTTGTCATCTTTTGGGATTGGATAAAGACTTGAAGGGTCATGGTAAGGCGGTTGTACGACAGGGCCTGCGAAGCCTTCCTGGATGAGCACCTTTTTGGCTTGGGTTGGTGACGAAACACTACCATCACCGCTTATTGGGTGATACGACCGTGTCTGATACTTGTAAGGAAAAGGGAGGCATCCAGTCCAGGAATATGACGTGGAGGTGTATGTTATGTCCATTTTCTTGGAGATTGGGTCTTGTTCCGTGTCAAAGAAATCCTGCTAGAAACAATACTTTTGATTGCTCCTCTCAGGTGCAATAGGTGATTTGAAACCTGTATCTGAATCTATTAGTCAACTCAAACTGTGCTCCAACCCAAACCAAACCCAGACCCATCTTAGTCAGATCTGATCAAAAACACGTGGTTCAAGAACCACGCACGACATGAGACATGGGCCTAGGCCTCAGCCGAAAAGGTTCTCGCTGATCCCTCTCCCACCACAGCTTTCCACATTCGACAAGCCCCATGTCAGATCCAGCGCCCCAGGGCTGCATGGCCACCCCCCCTCCACCTCCGTTAACCCACCTCCCTGATGCGAGGTCCCGCATCTGCAAGGCAAGGCAAGATCCAAGACAGCGGGTCTGGCACTAGCGGGGCTTGGGAGTGGGATCTGGAGGGTGTGATGTGTGGGAGAGGAGGGGTCTACGACGACGTCAGCATGTCTTGCTCTCAGGTCTTAGTGGTCGCATGGAAAGCAGAGGGGAGGGGGCGTGGTTGTATGTTCTCGCTCCCAGGCCACTCACGGCAGTGGATGATACTACAGCACCCCCTTCTTTTTGCCGTGTCTGCATATGTGTAGGTACCTTACCTGACTCTTTTTCTCTCCCGTGGTAGTATCTCCAGATGTATTTGGAGTTGCATTTGCAGGGTAGCCAAATCTGCTAGCCCTACCTTAGCTGCTGTAATATTGATAGCCTATCCTCTCCCCCCTCTGTGACTGACGCCCCTCCCCTGCTTCCGCATCACGCTGCGTGACATGAGATGCCGCAGCTAGCCACCCAGATGGCTGCCGCCGCCACCGCTGCATGTGTGTGATGGGCCATGCGGGTCAGCAGCAAGAAGGGGGATGGTATGGGGCTCCTAGAATAGCCGCAGACGCGCCATCATATCATTATTGCCGATGGGGCCTCACCGAGAATGCCAGTGTGGTGGCACAGGCTTGATCGTGATTTGGGTGTTGGCGGAAGCTGGGCAGCCATACATACACCGGTGCCAGGTGTTGTAAGCAGGTTCAGACAGTTGGCATCGGGAGAGGAGGAGATAACGAGGATGTTAAGGGGGAGAGGGGCGGCGAGGTATGAGTGACTTGTCAACTCTGTCTCGTATCAATTTTGAACGAGGTGGAGAAGATGGAGCTGAGATGGTACGTCGTCCGGAGGAGTGGCAGATGGCAGCCAGTAACGGCAGCAGCATGCACCATCTCGAAAGGGTTACATCTGCAAGGGGCCCGATTTGGAAGCTAAGCGGCGCAGATGCAGTAAGTGGCTCTGTTGTTCTTGGCTTCGTCATTGGAGGTGTTGTTCGTGGTCTGAGCGATCAGCTTCTGGTGACTGTCACTGTTTATTCGAGACAAAAGAGGTTGTGAGGAGCTTGTGTGCCGGGGGAGGGGTGGAACTCGAGCCTGGTGGTGTTGTGCCAAGGGATGTCGACATGAGGCTCTGCACCACCCTCAACTGCCGTCACACAAGGTACGTACATACCCTTGGACACCGAGAAACTGGATGGTGCCCTTTGTTCTGAGAGCTCTGTCAGTCAGGTGTTCAACGAGTTCAATTGCTCCGAGTTGGGAAGATTTTGGGCTGCAACTGAACGTTCCTAGCAAGTCAAGAAGCAAAATTATCACGACAGCTGTGGCGATTTCTGCCTTCAAACACAAGGGAGTGAAAAGTAAGGTAGGATTGTTGGGGGCCGTTCCTAGCAGAGGGGGGCACGCAGCCGCCACCGGAAGTGACCTTCCCAAGGGCGGAACCGTAAGTGGAACAATAGGCCAGACTTGAGGCCAAACCAACGTGAAAGTGGGAAAAGAAGACAGTGGATGCATCAAAAACAGTATTTCTCAGAGATCTCATCAAGTTGAAAATGCAGATCTTACCTTTTTGCAACCTCAGCCCTGAATCAGGGGTAAACACCGTGAAACGATCAGCAACAACCGGCACCTCTGCAGTAAGCTGTAGTTGTCAACACCAAGACCGAGGGATCAGCACTTGCCGTAAAAGAAGTGGCATGTCAGCTTTGATACAAGTATCGGACAGCAGACAGCGAAACCGGGCACTCGGTTCTCCCCAGTCTTGAATGGCTTTTCCCAAGCTTTCCAAAACAAAAACACCCACAAGTCTGGGCTCATCCACGAATTTCTCCCATCCTTTTCTTAAGTTTTATGCTTCCAAGGAAAACCAGGACAACGGAAAGACAGCCTATGGTGCGCTCGCCGTTTCTCTACTTTCCGATATAGATGGTCAGTTGGTCATCTGCAGACAACCAAAACCCAGTCCAAATAGAAACCACGTCCTCCAAGGTTGGTAACAATTGGGAGTATAGGGGTTTGTAATGGGGCTCACATTGTCGACCCACGGCGGCGGTGTGGCGGAATATTCCTTTGTTGAAATATCCGTCTTTGAAGCTCCTGTAAGCCGATAAGAAGCCTGACAAGGCAACCGACATCATCCAGGTTGGCCATGGAGAAGGAAGGGAAAGCCAGCGGCGGGTCATCCGCCTCTCGAAAAGTTGGGGATAAACGGTTTATAAAGCCCCCCGGGGAGTTTCTCGTGTATTGCGGTCGAGATCGTGATGACCACGACGCGAGAATTGCTGCTGTGGCAGCGGAGACAGAGTCTGCGACATCACTTCCCTCACGGCCGCCCTTCCAAGGTCCCGAGAGGAGCTGAAGCGAGCCACGAAAGCAGGGACCAGTGACCAGGACCGCCTCGCCGCGGCGGCGGCAGCCAGGGGGACAGACATGCGGCGGGCGTGGTCTTCTTAACACGCCGCCCGGGGTAGGCCGGGACCTCGTCTCTCGGAGAACGGGGAGCGACGACAAGAGCACCCAGGCGCTTCATTGCCCTCGCGGCGGCGGCCGGCCGTCAGTTTGATAGAACAACGCGCTGGCGCCACGAGGAGAGCACCTAGGCGCTTCACTGCCCTCGCGGCCGTCGACGCGGCTTGATGCGATTACAAGCAAGGGCAATGTTAACCAGCGGTACATGGAGCGTTACATACCTGGTTTCTCGCGAGAGCTGGTCCCACTAAAGCTATGCTTTGAATGCTTCGCCCAAGATAATGGCGCCAACTACCTCCTGGGTAGAATTGGGAGAAATTGGAGGCGGCAGCAGAACCCTGAGTAATGTTGTTTCGGAGAAAAATATTCGAGATGAGGTTCCAGCGGAGGCGTCTGACTTCAAAAAATGCTCCTCTTCCCAAGAGGTATTGCAAAATCTCACCTGTCAGACGGTTTAAGACTTCGTCCGATGTAGCAGCTTAAACAAACACCCAAAGATTGGAGAGAAGAGTGCTCACCAACCCAAAGGAAAACATCCATCCAACAACCCCCAACAAAGCGCCTGACACGGTCACTAACCGTCCACCCCTTCCTCATGACAACCACCCCTCAAAACCTCAACCCATCAACCCCAAAACCCAGACCACCACAAAAAGAAAAACGCGGGGGATCGCCACCACCCCTCATCCCCAAATTGCGCCGGACTAGACAAGGCAAGGATGCGGCGACTTACATAGCTCCTACCTATAGGTCTCGCCCGGCCCTGCCGATACCCGCAACACAAGCACATACACAGTACGTATGTCTCAGACAGACAGACAGACTCCGTTGAGATCTGAGATGCGACAGACCACGATGCAATATCACGATGCATTGTCTCGGGTTGCGGCGGCAGTTGAGCACTCCCAACCCGCCAACCGCTAACAGCCCTCCTATCTATGTATCTGTTCTGTTGCTACCCGCCAACGGCTTGCTACCGTCGACAGTTTTGAGACCGGCAAGAAGGGTGGGGAGCCCGGGGGGGGAGCAAGTTGGGAAGTGGCTAGAGCTGAGTGCAGGAATATCGGATGTGGGTTCCCGTCCGGGGGAAGGGGGACGTCAGGCTTGTACCTACGGAGGGCTGTAAGCTTGCTGAGGAAGATGCCGAGCTGCGAGGACCTCGGATGCGATACGCGGGAGCGGGTTGTTAGAGAGTATGTGTGGCGCCGGTCGAGGCCGGGAGGTTGCTGCGTCCTAAGACAGAGGGGGGAGCGAATGGGGAAATGCGGTAGAACTCGGGGAAAGGGATTGGAGGATAAGGGCCATGTGGTGAGTGTTGTGCAATGGGCATCTCGTGCTCTCTCTCTACTGTGTTAGTGTTGGTGATACTGCCTGACGGAGAAAGAAGCTGTGACAGGTCGGAGGTGCTTGTTTGTCTTCCCATGACCCCCATGATCAAGTCCTCAAGACCTGTTGTGTGCCGCGGGGTGGGGGGTAGGTGGTACAAAGGGGGGGAGGGGGTATCTTGTCCTGCCCCAACAACAGCACGTTGCTTGACTCAATGTATGGGTTGGCAGCAGCTGCCGAGGGCATGACCGCTCGACTAAGTCGTGCCATGTGGTGATCCCTCTACCTCCCCCAAGGAGCTGGGCCCGGGTCCACATATCGAAGATCGGCGAGACGACTTCCGGAACCTCTGGCTTAGGTCCTTGCCGGGCGGCCATGTGGCGCCGCTACACACCGGTTAATTTAGCGCTGCATTGGTGGTGCATTCTTCGATGTGTCGGTGAAGGCCGCTCCCGAAGGAAAGTCTGGGGGAGGGGATGGATGATGCGTTGTCGTGGCATTGCAGGGGAGGTAGGGTCCCGGCGTGTCTCCGGGTGGTGATAAAGGTGAGTTTTTTTTTCCTTCCTTAGGATGTCTTGTCTTTGGTTGGCGGGAGAGGATCCGCCCAACGGGAGCGAGGCGGGCCAGGCGGGCCTCGATGACGCGAAGCTGCTGATTTTGAGTTTGAGTGGGAGGGTGGGAGACATGTCCCGGTGCCGTGCCGCCAAGGGGAGACGGGGCACGGAGTCCTTGACGGAAAAGGTGTGAGGTCTGGCCTGAAAGAGGAAGAAGCCGGAGAGCCAGGGGACTCGGTTGCCGGATCTGGCCGCATGAAGAACGACACGTTTGACAACCCTCATCTCGCTCCGGTCACGGAAGTTGTCATGGGCATGGACGTCAACCTCCGACGTCTTCCCGTGTTTTCCGTGTCCCGGCTCGGCAGATTAAATTGCTCAGGACTGCCGTCAAATCGTTTAAATCTGTTGAAACAAGCTTGAAAATGCCTGATCGGTTCGAGGCTCGCTTCCGCCTTACCCCTTCCCTGGGACAGAACTGTGGTCTTGTCAGTTGTTGCGGCGTTGCCGTTGTCCACACCACCACCCTCTCTAGAGGACAGGGCACGATGAGACCCAATTCACCCCTTGATGAAGGCAGGCCTGCCTGAGGACAGATTCCCGGTTCTTGTCTCTCTTCCAAGTTCTCCCCTCTTCTGTCTTTCTCCTCTTTTCCTTCTCTGAAGCGTCACATCTCAGTTCCCGCACGCCCGCAGATAGAATCGCACAACGAGGCAGTGACGCAGCCGGGGAACTTCCGAACGCTTCCTTCAACGTACGGCCTTGCGGCTCGCACACCCTCGAGGCTTTGGACTGGCACGCCCCCCCCTCAGTTCTGGTCCTTCGCAGGCTGTGTTTGGCTGGATCAAGCGAGTGCGGGTAATTTTTCCGCTCCACTGAGAATCGCAAGCCTGACTTAACTCCATGTTGAGTCTGCAGATGCCCTGCGCGGTGTCCATGGCAGGACGTCAATAGCGCGTACCGTGTGCCAGAGCACTGGGCTTTTGGGGAAGAGGTCGAAGAACAAGAGCAAATCAGCAGCAGCTGTCAACGGTGCTGTCCCGTCCCGAAGACGCTAGCGCAGCCAGCCCCCGACCACTCCCGTGACTCCGTGGTCAAGGGGGGAGGGTAGGGTAGGGGTGCGGGATGGGGGGGGGTGTCCAGGGAGCCTCGAGACCCCGGACTGGACACCACCACCACAACCACCGATCCACATGCGGGTACAGACGCCAGACGCCGAGGGGTCGTGGATATTGCATGTCTGCACATGCAGCTCCCACCTCGGACTGCATGCAAGCTGCAATCACTTCTCGCTGTGCAAGGCGGTGAGAACCCCAGCTTCGACGGACGACCCGGGGCTCTTTGAGAGCAGAGCCGTTTGGCTGCTTCTCGGCAAGGTAAGGTGACGCTAGCACGCTGCGATGGAGCCGAGCGGCCGGCGTCAGCAAGTAGGCCTTCAGCTCTGCCATCCTCCGTCGAACGTCCTGCCAGGTTTACGACCTCCACCATTCCAGCGAATCCAGCCTGGCAGGCCGCAGCCCCGGGATGCCGGGTCTGTGTCAATGCCCCGCGGGATATCTGACAAAACCTGACAAAAAGTGCCGCAAGGCATGCTCGGTGCGGTCCTCGACGGCGGGTAGACGCACGAGATGGCGGCCAGAAGCCGTGAGGGCTCAAAGCCGGCCAACAGTCTGCCTCCGCCCGAGCCTACCGACCATGATGAGAAGACACCAGCAGACAGCAGCGGTCCAGAGAAGCGCGTCTGACCGTCCGGGCCGACCTCGTCGCACCAAGACCTCGCTATCTTCCGGCCCGGCTCCGCAGCTCGCCGGCTTCAGGACGTTTAGGCGGTGATCCTAGCCTCCGCGTCCTAGCGGTTCCAGAGTTGCCGGGGGGTGTTTCCCATGATGATGGGATGTCGCCGGCCGGTCTGAGATTGTTCCGCAGTCGAATGGCGGTCGTTACGGCCCAAGACAAAAATCACAGATGGCAAAAGGAGGGACAGCTCGGGTGGTGGTTGTTCGCGGCAGGTCGGAAGATTCCTCGATCGGCCGTCTCGAATCCAGGGATCTGAATCTCTGAATCCAGAAAACAAAGTTTCCCGTGTCCGGTGATGGACGGCAGCCAACCATCGCCGAGAGAAGCTCAGCAACAAGCCACAGGGCAAAAGGGCCTGGGCCTCCTCCCACTGTGACCCCGCCCAGAGGAGAAGACCCGCGACTGGCCGCCTGTGGTTGGCTGCCCGCGGCAGGGTCCCCCTGCGTCTCTCCGCTCAGCAGGCACCCGGGCGCGGGCGTAGAGGTGGACAGGTACCACCTTGCCGGCTTCAACTGCGACTGGACGACGAAAGTTCGACAGCGGACGTCGATTCAACTGGAACTAATACCTTGGGGAGCCCCTCTGCTGCTGCCGGCCTGCTCCCTCTCGAAAGTCTGGCTTCTTCCCACAAAAGTAAAAAAAATCAACGACCATCGTCCCACACGCTCGTTTGTTTTCTCGCCTTGGCCGCATTCCTGACTCTTTGTCTTGTCTGTCTCTGCCTTGATCGGTTGAGATCGGCCCTTCCGCATTGTCGAGGCTGGTCACACACCGCGAGCACCAACCGAGGAAGAAGCAGGACCAGCAGAGCAGCAGCATTGCCAGCAGCAACGAGAGGCCGCCGCACCAACGGCAGGATCATCAAGCTCCATTGCTGAAGATCTGGGAACCTTGCCATTGTTTCCCCAAGGTCAGTCAGTCCCCGCCGTCACACACAGTCACTCCGTGATCTCGACCCAAGGACCCGCCGCGGTGGCGAAAGCCACCCACATCGTCAGCTGCACTTCGCCTTTCCCCACCACGCCGCTGCCCACCTGGACCATTCATAGTTGCAAATCAAGATGCTGACCTTGCCATACCCTTCGACAGCCCCTCCATTTGCCGCCACGACCCGTACGAGTAAGGGCCATGAGCCTCCGGCGTTGCTTCGCCTCAGCCTAGCCCAACGTCCTGCCTACCCACCTGGAAGCCGAACCCGTATGTCCTCAACCACATTCACATCCACACCCACATCCGCAGCTGCTCTTCTCCCTTCCACCTCCATCTCTCCGTCTGCTACGGCGGGCAACACCGACAACACCAAGACTCCCTCGCCTCGGCAGGCAGACAGCATGCATCGTTGCCTTCAATAACACTTGCCGTTTCTCCCTCTCTCCCTCTTTTCTCCTCCGTCCCCCCCCCCCCTCCCCAAACAAACCGCTCCCTTTTATCACCACACGCCTCTAACACCACCCTCCGCTCGCCAGGCCCAGCATGGACAACCTCGAAAGGGGCGATCTCGTGCCGGTCAGTGCCGCGGAAACGATCTTTCAAAAAGCACAGCTCCTCTACCCGGTGGTCCTGCTCCTGGCCTTCGTCGTCTCGGCCGGCGTTTACACCGTTATCACGTCCGAGAGCGAGGAGGAACTGGTTGTTCCTACCGCTACAGGCCCTGACGGGAAGCCGTTACCGGTCACCAAGAGGAGACGGAAGCAAGAGGCATCAGAAGCGGATGGCCACGCCAACGCCGCGGGCGGCTTCGCTTGGGCCAGCTTCTTGTGTT
The DNA here is from genome assembly GCA_004802645.1 of Amesomyces nigricolor. Taxonomy (NCBI): domain Eukaryota; kingdom Fungi; phylum Ascomycota; class Sordariomycetes; order Sordariales; family Chaetomiaceae; genus Amesomyces; species Amesomyces nigricolor. The sequence continues at coordinate 1,877,358 of SRKS01000004.1, forward strand.
TGACAGGCGGCATTATCTTGACATTCGTTGCTAATGGCGTTGCCACCGCTTTTCGTGCCATTGCATCTCGCGAGGAATTGGGTGTTGACAATGGCTGGTGGTGTGGCGAGGAGAGAATCGTGAGTGGTGCCCCCTGTTGATGTTACATCGAATGTGGCACGTGCTAGGACATTCAAGGCTGACAAGGCAATGCAGGTCTACGTTGTTGGGTCAGCGTTTCTCTACCTCTACGTTTTGATCACGCTCCTCGAGTCAAGAAACAACCCAACGGTTGTTCACCTCATTTTCTGGGCCTTCGGCTTTGTTGGCGAGTTCATAATTTTGCTGGCCTTCGTCTTCACCATCAAAGGCAACAAGCGCTTCGCTCACCTCGGACCGGCTCTCACTTCGAACCCGCGAAAGGAACTTGGATTTTGGACTGAGACGGACCTCACCATCGCCGGCATCCGCCTCTGCCTTATATTCATTTCGATCTGCCTATACGCTACCGTTGCCAGGAGGCGCCGACAGGAGCAGCGGTTCCACGACGAGGAGGCACAGGGATCCGATACCGACGAGACAAGCCCACTGCTCAGCGGCAGCGGCGACTACCACGGCCACGCCAACGGACATGCGAGGCGGAACACTCAGTACGGCAGCACGAATCGACGCGCCAGCTCGAATGGGGCCTCCGGGGTCAAAAGCCAGTCGCCGGATGATGGGACCGCCTTCTACCGACCCGACAAGCTTCCTCACAAGACGTGGTTCGAGTACTGCCGCGGTTACTCGGTTTTCTTCCCCTACCTCTGGCCCACCAGGTCAGCCAGGCTCCAGCTTGTGGTCTTTGTGTGCTTCATCCTGGTCATCCTACAGCGCGTTGTCAACATTTTGGTGCCTGCCCAGCTGCAGGTGGTTGTCGACATGTTCAGCAACGAGCAAACCAGGATTCATCCCGCCTGGTCTCAGCTGGGCTTTTTGATTCTCTACAAGCTTCTTCAAGGGCCTTCGGGTTTGCTTGGATCCCTCCGGTCCATCCTCTGGGTCCCCGTGTCCCAGCACACGTACAAGGCTTTGATTTCGGCCGCCTTCGAACATGTCCATTCGCTCTCGTTGGACTTCCACCTGGGCAAGCGCACGGGCGAGGTTCTCTCAGCGCTCAACAAGGGTGCGTCCATCAACCAGTTCCTCGAGCAAGTTACCTTCCAGGTGGTACCGATGCTGGTGGACCTTCTGGTGGCCATCGTTTTCTTGTACAAGAAGCTCGGCGCCGTTTACGCCCTCTTCGTCTCCATCATCACCTTCTACTACCTCTATTTGACCATCCGGATGGCTGCCACTAGGGCCGATCAGCGCCGCGACATGGTCAACGCCGATCGCGAGGAGGTGGCCATCAAGAACGACTCCATCATGTCGTACGAGACGGTCAAGTACTTCAACGCCGAGAGGAGGGAATTCGATCGCTACGGCAACGCCGTTAAGAAGTTCCAAGTGGCCGAAGCCAAGGTCACATACGGCATCAACCACATGAACATGTGCCAGTCGGTCGTGTTTATGTGCGGCATGCTCGTCGCTTTGCTAACCTGCGGTTACCAGGTGTCGCAGAAGCAGAAGAGCGTTGGAGACTTTGCCATGTTGGTTACGTACCTCGGCCAGCTGCAGGGCCCTCTCAACTTCTTTGGTACCTTTTACCGGACGGTACAGTCGGCCATGATCTCGGGCGAGAGACTACTTGAGTTGTTCAAGATCCAGCCCACCGTCGTGGACAAGCCTGGTACGAAGCCGCTGCTGGAATGCACCGGCCACATCAGGTGGAACAAGGTTGGCTTCGCGTACGACAAGCGCAGGCCGGCGCTGAACGGCCTCTCCTTTGAATGCCTGCCCGGCACCACCACCGCATTTGTCGGCGAATCGGGCGGCGGCAAATCGACCGTCTTCCGTCTCATGTTCCGGTACTACAACTGCGAGGACGGCAGCATCGAAGTTGACGGCCACGACGTTAAGGACTTGACCATTGACTCGGTTCGCCGCTTCATCGGCGTTGTACCCCAGGACACCATCCTCTTCAACGAGACGCTGCTGTACAACCTGAAGTACGCCAACCCGAGCGCCACGGACGAGGAGGTCTTCGACGCCTGCCGCGCCGCTGCCATCCACGACCGCATCATGAGCTTTCCCGACGGCTACCAGACCAAGGTGGGCGAGCGCGGCCTGCGGCTCAGTGGTGGCGAGAAGCAGCGCGTGGCGATTGCTCGCACTATCCTGAAGAACCCGAAGATCATCATGTTGGATGAGGCGACCTCGGCGCTTGATGGCGAGACCGAGCAGAAGATCCAGTCTAAGTTGATTAGTGGCAAGTTCGGCCAGGATCGGACGCTGTTGATTATTGCGTGAGTCACACCCCTATTTCGTCCGAGTTGAATCCAATACTAACTACCACAGTCATCGGTTGTCGACCATCACCCACGCCGATCAGATCATCGTCCTCCACGCCGGCACCGTCGCCGAGCGCGGTACCCACGAAGAACTCCTCTCCCTCAACGGCCGCTACGCCGCCATGTGGGAGAAGCACTGCCGGGCTGAGCGTGCCGCCGAGCAAGCGCGCGACGCTACCCGGAAGGCTAAGAGGCTTCTGAGTCAGGCGAACATCGCCCGCCCGGGCGAGGCCGACGGTTACACCAGCATGATCTCGTCGACCATCTTGCCCGCCCCCGACAGCCCGGCGACCTCGGCTGCCGACGCCCATGACACCGCGTCCATCTCCTCGCGAGGGAGCGGCAGCACCTCTTCGAGCGGCTCCGATGGCACCCTGCAAGACGAGGCGTTCGAGGAGCATCATGACGAGGAGACCAAACCGGATGATCCGTCGCGCCCGCTGCTGTACTCGTTCCCGTCTGAGACGTCGGCTGGGAGGTCGACGGATGCGTCGAGGTCTCCTTGATCTGTTGTGCTACTTGGAACCAACACTTGCGCAAGACAGCGTCTGGCCGACGCCGGCTTCATTCTTACTTTACTTGCCGATATACCCAACCTCTCTACCTCTTGTCACTAATTCCGGCACCCACCCCTTGAGGCCACTCACCAACTGCCTCCACATTAATCTCGCCATCGCCGACGAAAGACGACATACACCACATACAACATACATTATGGCAGAACCGGCCTTGATCCATGGCGCACTGCATATCGAATTCGAATCGCATCGACCCCGTCCACCAACGACGGACGTAATAATAAACTTCGACAGCCGCTCCAACCTCTACAACAAACTCCCTCCCGGTTGATATGATGGATGATATTCTTGACACTTGTCTGCCTGTTTTTATATACCAGCCGGCCCATATTCTTATTCTGTTCTTATTTCGGTTGGCTTTTTAAACACATCTTTCTGACGAAGTGGTGGTGGGGGTGAGCAAGCATGATTTTGTGTTGTTTTTTAATGAGATATGATGACCATGATACTTGATCAAACCATGGGTGGCGTTTTTGGGTCTGTTATGCTTTTGTGGCTTTGGGTTTCTGGTTGGGTGGCTAGTTTCTATGGGAAGGGGATAGGGTTGATGGGTGGTAATGGGTGGATGGTCATGATGGTGGTTGTCTGCAATGGGCAATGCAGTGTATGAAAGTATGGACTCATCTTCCATACCAGTTACCTAAAGAGGCTTGTTGCCTGGTCTTCTGTGTCTAGGCCCTTCTTAACATGCTTCCTCTGGGAGGGGGAAGACGAAGTGAGCATGGAGGGGGAGATAGAAAGAGAGTCGAATGCGAAGTTTATTCCAACCAAACTACATGATACTGCTACACTTGATGAAGATGGAGGTGATCGCGTGCCTGCCTTATCTACAGCAACTTCCGACTTCCAGCGGATCATGTCCCTTGAATATTGCCGACACTTGAATAAGCTTAACAGCGGCACACCGCCTCCTCTTCTCTCCCTCCACTATCAAGGAAGAAGAGTCTTGTGTGTCTTGTCAGACTAAAGAGGGGGTGTCCTCGACTACCGAGGAAGTCTGTCCGTCTGTGCCTTGTCTGATTGAAAGGGGGGTGGCTGTTTCTTGATCTGCTCGGGATGAACCGGGGAACTACTGAGGGGGAATTGAGGGTATTGCCGACAGACTTGCCGGCGAACTTGCCGCAGTGTATGTACCTGCTCTTACGGTCACATGTCTGTTGGCTTTGGGTTTGTGCGTCCACCCCTTGCGTTGAAGGTAGATTTGGTGTTTCCCTGGTTCACCTGCCACGGGGTGGGGACGGGTATGGGTACGTGTCCCGGCGGTTGAGGACAGTGGTACATAGGGTAGTAGAGGGGGTGAGGTATGCGGGTGGAAATGCGGGTGGAAATGCGGGGGGGTATGCATGAGTGAAGGGGGGGACGGGAAGGAGGAGGTGTGAGAGAGGAAGATGCAGGGCCGTTCACGGAGTCAGTGATTTACATGGAGCAAGGTTGGAGAGGACGAGTGAACAGGTTTTGAGAGTTGGTGACTGAAGCTTCGAGGTGCGTTCAGAGGACGAGGGGGTTGTGTTTGTGCTGTGTGGTTGATTTGTAAGCGTGTGATGTGATGGTTGGCTTTGCCGGGCGTGGTGGCTGTGTGATGGTTCCGGACGGTTGGGTCGAGTGGGTTTGTATTCGTACTCTATTGAGCCAAATGTTGAGCGGTTGCTGATGGATGTGATACAGGCACACAGCCGGTTTGTGTGGATAGGGATGTACATCAGTCGTTGTATTAAAGTTACTATCCGAAGCGTTTGTAGTATCAAAATGTCAAAGTCATACAGTTGCCTCCGCTTCCATTACTTGGGGATTGGCCGTGGAGATGGGCCAACGCACCCCTTGCTTTCCCTGGTTCTGGACTCGGCCCTTCTCCCACTACGCTGCGTCCCATTTGGTGTTTCTCCGAGGCGGGTGGTCTTGCTTAGACACCGAGTAAAGATGCTCGGATATCCAACGGTTAACCCCATCCCAGCAGCCTCGTCACCAGAACCGACACTGCCTCCGTTCTCCCGAGCCGTCTCGAGCCAAGCCAAACCCCCACGGGCCCAGAACCTCAGCCTCCCCCTCCAGGGCCGGTCCATTACATCATGTTCGTCCATCATGACCCGTCATAACCACCAATTCCTCTGCCCGCTCCCAGACCAATAAGCGAGTGTCTAGTTCCCGACCATACCCAGTGAATGGAGATGTCTCGATCATGTTAACGTCCCAAAACCGTTGACAATGCAAGGCCGGCGAAGCCTCCCCCAACCTAGCAACGCTTGACCATGACCAAGCTTGCCAAAAGCATGCACCGACGGGGCGAAGCTTATGGACACCTCCAGCCCCTGAAACCGCCATATCTCCCTCCTCTTGCTCGCGCGCATTACAACCACCATCTAACCCAACATATGATACAAGAAGAGGCCGCCCGAGAAGCAGTCGGTTTACCGGCTCTTCTTCGCCGCACCATTTGTAGCAGCGCCCGCGTAGCTCTTCGCCTTCCCATTCACCACACCATTCACCTTAACCGCCGCGTCCCCATTCGACTCCTCCAGCTCCCCCAACTCAGACTCAGCATCACTCCTATCATCCTTCGCCACATTATGCACCGCAAAGCGGTAGGCGATACGTAAGATAAAAAACAGCCAGAACAGGTTGAGGGCCTGCAGGGCGCTGAGTAGGGAGAGCGTGATGACGAAGGACAGGGTGCACTTATACTGCCCCGTCTCCCAGTTGAGCTCGTAGGGGCCGACGGTCTGGAAGTCGGTGAAGAGGCTGAGGAGGATGCGTAGGTTGAGGTAGTGCCGCAGGTAGATCCACACGCACATGAAGGTGAAGTAGTAGGGGCCCGTGAGCCAGTGGTCGAGGTAATTGAGGGTTTTGGAGGTCTGTGGTGGGGGTTGGGGATTAGTGGGTGGGTGGGATAGGAGAGGGGGGGCAAGGGGGGACGTACGGCCAGGAAGAAGTCGCTGATGTCGTGGGTGACGTAGACGGCCAGGCCGATGTAGGTGAAGTGGAAGCGGTAGCTGAGGGCGATCAGGGACAGGCTGACGATATGGTGGCCGACGAGCTCCTTGAAGTCCTTGCGCGGCTTCTCCATTCCCAGCAGCAGCACGATGGCCTGCTGCGCCCAGTACGCCGCCTGGAACAGGTAGTAGAACTTGAAGAGGGCGTCGTGCGTCTTGTGGGGGAAGTTCTCGTACATGCCCACCGTGTTGAAGTACCAGACGGGCGTGCGGCTCATCACGTACATGCCCGCGGGCCCGAGAATGCCAAAGTAAAGCGCGGTGTACATCTGCTCCATGTAGCGGGCCTGCTTGCCCCGCGACTTAAGCCCGTGCCAGCGGGCCATGCGCCGCAAGACCTCCTGCATGATGAATTCGCGCGTGAAGGACAGGACGATGGTGTAGAAGGTGACGAAGGCAATGTCCCAGAGGCCCTTTCCATACTGCGGTAGCTCGTCGGGGCTCGTCACGGGCAGCTTGTACGAGAGGAAAATGAAGCGGTGGACCGGGTTGCTCTCGGTGGGATTGACGGCGTAGGCCAGCGCAAAGCCGATCAGAAGGACCAGAGGCAAGACCCAAGTGTGCTTAATGGCGGTGTTCTTTGCGCGACGCAGAGCGGAATGGGCCTTGCGGCGCTTCGAAAAGCGCTTGGTGGGCGTCGTGGGGCTCGGGGATGGAGACTCCTGGTGCTGTCAGCGCATGCGTCTCAGAGACGCGACCCTTCACGACAAACGCACCTTTGCAGAGCCATTGAGAGTCCCTAAAGAGGGAGCACCGGTATCTCCAACGCGCAGTTCCGAGCCCAGGATGCTGGATTTCCGGCGGCGACGAGTCGCGGTCATATCGGAGTGGAATTGACGATCGCTCGCTGCGGGCAGCGGCGGGAAAGGCTCGGAGCCGCCAGCCATGGTTGCTGCTGCTTTTTGGGGTCCGACCGCGCTTCTCTCGGGGAGTACGGGGGAAGGGGAGGACGGCGAGGAGGCGGGTGGTATTTGAGACAGGAGGGCGGGATGGCGCGTGATGACAAGATGTCAGTTTCAGACGGAGAAACCGAAGGTCGCGGCTGAAAACTCTCCGAGTGCCGATTTGAGGGTTCGTCAATTCCACTGGTGCCTGCTGATAAACCGCGCTGATGGCGCTCTCCTGTCGCAATTATATCCAGCCGCGTGTCAAGAGTTGAAGGGGTTCAGGAGAAGAAGAGAGACCCTGTTCAGCGGCAACAACATGGACCTGGGACCTGGATCTGGGACCACACATGTGGACTCCCGCGACGAGCCTAGACAACCACCAAATTCATAATTTTGAATCCACTTCCTCGGCGCGCCGCGGCCGACCGTTCGATATGGACCTGTTCCTGCGCTCTCGTTGGACCCTGTTTCGCCCCCCAGGGGCACGCTAGCCCCTTTCCGAGTTAGCCTTGTCATGCTCCCAGAAAACAACTCCCGCGCCTCCCATCTCAGCCCCTGAAAGATTTCTTCAGCCCAAACACAGCATCCCTGTCATTTTTCTATCTTATCTGATGCGCTTGGCATGCCTCGGTTCGTTGAAGAACTCCAGAGCCATAAGGCCCGCCGAAGTTCAACATGATGTTGGCTTCAAATCTCTGTCTTTCGACAACATAGATACAACCCTCCCAGCAATGGGGCTGACGTGAGAGAATGACACCCGATTCAAACTTGGCGACACAGCCTCTAGGTCTCCTGCTCTTCCAACACCAACCATTGCACACCAGCCGCAGGACGCTGACCCCGAGATCGCCGGCGGCGTTCTGTCTTGCAGCAATATCAATACGATCCCTTTTTTTGCGGGAGGCTAGCGTGCTGGCGTCGGTGTGCTTAATCCTTCTCTCCTTCCTGCGAGGAAGAGGCACAACCCTTCAACCTCTTCATGATCCATCATCATGTTTTGCGTAGCTTAAGTAACTCGCTCGGCGCCGCGGTCCCCGCGGCGGCCGAAAAACATATTGCTTCCGTTCGCGCCCGGAGCCGGAGAGGAGGGATTCAATGAACATGCCAAATCAGTGGACCGTCATCCATCCAAAGGCGGGGCCCCGGGTTGTTGTTGAATGTCGGAGCCGGCCGAAATGAGACCAACTCCAACGTTATGCTCAAGACGCGGCTGAGATGCCTGTGTACTTGTAAGGCTCGTGTTGGTGGGGGTGTTTTGGGCGTTCCAAAGTTGATAGCATCTTGTGTCAATCTGGAGCCTTTCCTGAAGTATTCCAGCTGTGGTTTTCAATAGAACGCTCGCTTCTTATGAAGCCCGTCATTTATGCCTGTTAACAGGAGAGTCGTCGAGTTGGGAGAGAGTTTGCAATGTTGTTCGCCCTCCAACTTCTATCATAAAGGAAGAAAGGCAAGCAGAGAAGGCTCAAAGCACTTTGGAAAATTTCTCTTTTTATGGTAAAACACCAACCTATTTGTGGTACTCCAACCTGCGATTCTGTCATGACGGTGGACTTCTCTTAGTGTTGGGCTTCTTTGCTGAAAGTGAGAGAGAAAACTGTTCCGCATTGGGATTGTGCGCAGTCTTGGCGAGGTGGTCCCAGCTTTCCACATCCTATTGTCTCTTCTGGTTGGCTGACTTCAATAGGAGAGGTCACGGACGCCGCAACGCGTCGTTCATGATCCCACCATTCAGCCTTGCTCCAGTTAATGTTCAGCCTCGCCGTCCATTTAAAGATCGCTTTCAACCAGAACCACAACTTGCCTCCAAAAAACATACACACCAGCTTTGGACTTTGCTACTCTTCCCAACCTATCTTCGTCCACAACACCTGAGAGATATCTGCCGTCATTCTACTTTTTCATTCCTCAGTTCTCACCAGGCACTAACATTCACCGTCAAACACGATCCATCCGTCGTCCTCTATTGCCGCTAGCACGATCAAGCAGCCTCAAGAGAGCACTTGACCTCAGCTCTCTCCAAGCTGTTGTCTTGAACCATTTTATTTGGGGAACTGCCCAAGGCCCTTGCTTCTCAAGAGAATTTTGTCCTCTTTTACCATCTTCTTCATCCTTCGACACAACCAGAACCACCACCATGACGAGCCAGAACCCCTCCACCCCAGTCAAGGTGCCGTCCTCGGCCGCGAACTACACCGCAGCGACACTGGACCCAGACCTGAGGTCACAAATCAACTCCATTCTCATCAAAGAAGGCCACGTCACAAAGTAAGCTTGCTCACCTCCTTCCTTTGCCCCCGTCGCCCCAAGACTCCCTTCCCAACCCCAAGCCAACCCCCTCACTAACCACCTCCCCCAACAGAATCCAAGACCAACTCCTCCACGCCCTGCACTCCCACCAGTCGAACTGGCCGACCCTCATCCAGAACCACGCCCTCTCCCTCCTGCGCTCCGGCGAGGTAACCAGCTTCCCGGCCCTCCTGCGCCGCGTCCTCGAAGACGTCCGGCAAGACACCGCCATGGCGCCCAACGGCAACGGCAACACCAACGGCAACGCCGCCGTCAACGGGGAGGGGGCCGTCAACGGCAAGAAGGCGGAGGCGACCAACGGCGCGAGCAACAACAATAACGGGACTGGGGCGAGTGGTAGATCGAGTCTTGCGGTGCCTCAGACTGTGGTTGATGAGGCGCTGAAGGTTACGAGGGAGTGTTTGGATGCGGTGTGTGAGATGGAGGAGAATGGGACGGCTTGAGGGTCCCCACCAGAGCAGGCAGAGTCGGCATACCACAACCAGAAAAGAGAGCGTGCACAACACGGCGGGAGACGCTCCGAGTCCGGAGTTCCTGCCTTCCATTTTCCTACCGACACCAAACCAAACATGTACACACCAAACCGACCACATACACCACACACCACACATCGCAGCACCAACCGACCTGCTACAAGCTGCCGATGACAAAACCCACACCACAACACCATACGACGCCCACAACGAGGGAAGGTGAAAAGCACAGCAGTTGAGATAATGGAGGACGACAACACCAGAGGATACCCAGCAAGAAGGATCGTGGCCATCCATGTGCAGCAACAGCACACCGGTCACACAACTGTCGAAGAAGGCCAGCAGCCAAACGTCTGGCAGAGGAAGGGATAGTATTGAAGGGAGAGATACCATGGCAGGATACCAGGAAAGGAAGGGATACCAAGGAGAAGAGGGAAAAACATATCTCGGGGTTAAGAAACCCCGACAGAGCCAGGAGATGCGGGTTCGGTGACCATATACGAAGTCACTTGCCTTGTTCTTTCTTTTTGGCCTCGCTATTGTATGATAGGATGGGATAGACAGGGGCGCCGGCTGCGGCGTTAATGGGAAATGGAACATGGAAAGGAATATGGCAATTTATCTCCATTATGCGCAATACTCATGCTGTGCAGTCCTTAGTTTTGTACTCGCCTGACGATACCGATTCTGGCTATGTGAAGCCAGGAGGTAACAATGCGCAGTCACATCATCACATTGAAGCATCACGTCTGAACATCCCTCAATCTATAACCTCTGTTTAATGGATGCGCCAAATAACAACCCTTCAGCTGCTACTACTAGCCAGGCTACCTACTAACTGCGTCCCGAGAAAACAAACGGTGAACGACGCCATTCTAGCCCCGACTCCGCCCTCCCCAGAACCCAGCGACCCATCCAGTCTGCCAGAATAGAATCTCGCAAAGCAGGTTTAAGAGCAGCTAGCTAGCCATTCGGTTTCCCAACCAGAAGAAGGTACTACCGTCCTCGCCCTCGAGGTGCGCATCATGAGATCATGAGAGACGGTTCAAGGAAAAGAAAAAACTACAATACACCCAAAATCCCCATTTACCACGGTCCTTTAGCCCATTAGTCGTAGAGGTCATCGTCGTTGCCGCCCTGGCCGAACGAGTTGCCAGCATCGCCGTTGCCGGCGGTGCCCTCAACACCGCCCTCAGGGAACTTGAAGTAGGCGCCGGGGCCGGCGTTCTTCATCTGCTGGGCGAACGCCTCGTAGCGGCGGATCTCGACGTCGGTGACCGAGCGACGGGCCATCTGCATGGCCTCCTCGAAGTGGCGCTTGGTGAGCTCGGGGACCGGGTCCTCATCGTCCTCCATGTCGACATCCTCGCCGGCAGCCTCGCGCTCCTTGGAGCGCTGGATCTCGGAGGTGATCGACTCTTTGATGGCCAGCTTGACGGCGCGCTGGGTGATGAAACCCAGATCGGCACCAGAGAAGCCGTGGGTCTTGGAGGCGATGTAGTTGAGATCGACATCGTCGGCAACGGGGGTCTTGCGAAGCTGGGCGCTGAGGATACCCAGACGGCCAGGCTCATCGGGCAGAGGCACGTAGATGAGCGAGTCGAGACGGCCAGGACGGCACAGTGCAGGGTCAAGCTGCTCGGGCCTGTTCGTAGCGCCGATAACGAAGACGTTCTTCTTGGAGGTCATGCCGTCCATTTCTACAATAGGTTAGCATCAACTCGACAATACAAACAAATTGAATGACTTACCCGTCAGGAGCTGGTTAACGACACGATCCGAGGCACCACCGGCATCACCAACAGAGCCGCCACGGGCCTTGGCAATAGAATCAAGCTCGTCGAGGAAGACGACGCAAGGGGCAGCGGCGCGAGCCTTGTCGAAGATGTCGCGGATGTTGCTCTCGGACTCACCGAACCACATGGAAAGCAGCTCGGGGCCCTTGACGGAAATGAAGTTGGCAGCGCACTCGTTGGCGACAGCCTTGGCCAACATCGTCTTACCCGTACCGGGGGGTCCATAGAACAGGACACCGCGGGACGGCGACATGCCGAACTTGAGGAACTTCTCGGGGTGGTCGACGGGGTACTGGACGCTCTCCTTGAGCTCCTGCTTGACGGTCTCGAGACCACCAATGTCTTCCCAGCGGACGTTGGGCACCTCGACGACGGCGACCTCACGCAGAGCAGAGGGGTTCGAGACGCCAAGGGCAAAGCGGAAGTTCTCCATGGTCACGCCGAGGGAATCAAGGACCTCAGCATCGATGGTGTCCTCATCAAGGTCGATGAGATCCATCTTCTCACGAATCTGCTGCATGGCAGCCTCGGAGCAGAGGGCAGCGACATCGGAACCAACGTAGCCGTGGGTCTCGGCGGCAATCTGCTCGAGATCGACGTCATCCCCAAGCTTCATGTTCTTGGTGTGGATCTGGAGGATCTCAAGACGGCCGGTAGGGTCGGGAATGCCGATATCGACCTCGCGATCGAAACGGCCGAAACGACGCAGAGCGGGGTCGATCGAGTTGGGGCGGTTGGTGGCCGCCATGACAACAACGTTGGAGCGCGCCTTCATGCCGTCCATGAGGGTGAGCAGCTGGGAAACGACACGACGCTCGACCTCGCCGTTGGTCTTGTCACGCTTGGGGGCGATCGAATCGATCTCATCGATGAAGATGATGGCCGGAGAGTTCTTCTCGGCCTCCTCGAACGCCTTTCTCAGGTTGGACTCGGATTCACCGGCCATCTTGGACATGATCTCGGGGCCGTTGATGAGGAAGAAGAAGGCGCCCGTCTCGTTGGCAACGGCACGAGCCATCAGCGTTTTACCGGTACCGGGAGGACCGTAGAGCAACACACCGCGAGGGGGCTTGATGCCGATCGACTTGAAAAGCTGGGGATGCCGGAGCGGCAGCTCAACCATCTCGCGAATCTGGGCCATCTGCTTGCGGCAGCCACCAATATCATCGTAGCCGACCTCGTTCAGGTTGTTCTCCTCCTCGTCACGCTGGATGGGCTCGCCCTCGCAGTGGATAACGGTGTCCTGGGCAACGATGCCGTACTCGGGGGGGTCGACCTCGACGACCTTGAATTCCACTTGCCTCATGCCGCCGCGCACGATGAAAAGGTCGCCTTGCCTGACGGGCCGGTAGGCTTCGCGGAAGTAGGGCGCAAGGAAGACGTCGAACAGGGAACCAGTGAGGCCCTCAACGGTATCGGCGATGGGAAGGACGGCAATACGCTTGGCCTATTCTGGTGTCAGTACTGTGGGGGGGCGGCTGAAACGGCTCGGCCAGAACTCACATATTTGATATCCGGGCAAGGGTGGATGGTGATGATGTCGCCGTGCTTTACGCGCAGATTGTGGCGAACGACACGGTTGATGCGAGCGCTGCCATCATCCAAGTCATCGTCGGCAAGGACAATCAAGACGGTGTCCTTCCTCTTCTTCCCGCGAACCAGCACTGTGTCGCCACGGAACAGCTGGAGCTGGTCCATCGTGTTGTTTGAGAGGGCAATGATCGAGTTATCATCGTTGACGGCATCGGTAACCCTTGTTCTTGTTAGCCATCATCTGCGGAGCAAAAGGATGCCACACATACATCAGCTGGTTGGGCTTCTTCTTCTTCTTGAGGATGGCAGTAGCGGTGTCATCGTCATCCTTGCGCTCGGCACCGGAAGCGTCCCTGTGATGTCGGTTAGCCCAAAGCCGAGTCTCTGATCATCCTGGTGCTTCACATACATCAAGTTGACCTTCTTCTTGTGCTCATGGTGCTCGGGGGTGGGCTCGGGAGCCATCTTGTCGGCCGGGTCGCGAGCTGCGGAAATCGGCGGGAGTGACGTCGGGAGGTGCGCGTTGGGGATGCTGCGGGGTAAAGACGCGGTCGCGTATAATTTGAAGAAGAAGAACTGATCGGGGACTGGGAGATTTAGAGAAGGAGAGGGTTATGTGATGAATGGAGGAAGGAAGCCTTGGATCTGGCAGCCTTCGTTTGGGTTTTGACGTGGTCGGAGAGTTGGCCTCTGGAGGACAGCAGCGGCGAAGTGAACTTCAGGCGGCCACTCAGATGACGACTGCGGAGCTGAGGCGGCAAAAGCCCGTGCGTTCAGGCACGCTAGGTGTTGGCCCGAGCTCCGGCACCTGTGACCAACAACACACCCGCCGAGATTCTTGGAGGTGGAACCTTCCAACTGTTTCGATTCAAAACTTCCAGGTTGGAAGGTGCTGAGTAAACAAGACACAAAAAACAATCTATGGCCCATTCAGCCTTTCTTCATCGTTTTTGATTCTGGTGTTACTTCTACTGACAGGTTTCTTGGACCTTCAAACATCACCATTCTTTCCAGCATGGAATTCTAGCAAACGACGAATGCCTCTGTGGATCCGTATGCGGGGTATCAACTCACTGGTCAGAGCGGTCCCATTGTTGACAGGCTTCGGCTTGGAGAGATAATCGGGCAGCAACAACTCTGAGCCAGGGGTCTCTGTTCGTTGAGTGAGAGAGGGCCAATAAAAGAAGCAATATGGTCAAACGTGGTCTGCATTTTAAAGTTATATCTTAGACAAAGTACTTGCTACTGGGCATAGTTTTCGAGATCTCTTAGTTGTTACCTCTTCAATCCTTGCGCTGGCTCCCTTCATTGTTGGATCTCTCGCGGTTTCTAGACTTTTCTTCAACCCCAAGATTCCAGTCTGCTGGTAAAACTACGCTTGAGGTTCTGGCATCAGACATAATATCTCGCCGTTGCCAGGAGTGCAGCATGCCATACTTTCTCGTCAATATATGATGCTTGTTAATGTCTAGAGCAAGACTAGTGCTTGACTTGACTCCTTTATCAGTTATCAGTTGTCACAGATGCAAAGGCTTTTGTCCAGCAAAACGTAGATGTTCCAATTAAGGCTTCATTGGTATGCACCAGCAAGTGGCATATGGTTAGAGACAAGCAGGCGAGCACCGCCGTTGGTAGTGTGACATAGGATGAACAATGCGTCCCGACCTCAATCTGAAAGGACGTTGGCTCAAGGCCACAATGCCAACACTTATCAAGACGTCTAATTCGCCATGTGAGACGGAGATCGATGAAAGTACTTTTATAGCAAAAGGAAACAAATGCTAGTTTTGTATGTCCTTAAGCTGAAGCCGCTGAGCTCAGATAAAAGCTTGAAGTTGAAGGTTGAGTTGATGTGGTTGAGCCTTCCCCAAATAGATCCAAGTCGAGATCCCTTACCAAACAGAACACAGCCCCACTCTTGGGCCCACTTCACCGAGCTTCTGTCTTGGCAGGGCTGCGCCTGAAGCTCCCGTCCCTTGGAAGGAACACCAATGTCACCAAACACAGCACTGCGGACGACGCAGGACCGAGGCTCAGTCATGCGATCCATCGATTTTTATCTCGTTGGGGAGCCTAAAGACAACATCGGCGGTGTGACTTTCTCTCATCTCACTCGCGTCTTCCTTAGAAACCCGCTTCCAAGCGGCATCCTTCATCTGCCTCGGGCCCGAAACCGTTCCCAACTTCCCACAGCCACATGAGCACGCTACGTATTTACCAGACGCCATGACATTGGTTGGTAAGCGCTCATGGTGTGCACACACAGCTGCATGTAAGCTTAAACGGGGCGGGGACTTGTGTCACCCTGGAGGGACTGCCGCAGCCCCCCTGGAACGATGTGGTGCTTAGCCGGCCAAGTCAGCCCCTGCTGGAGAATTCTACGGTCCTAGGAGGGGCTGCATGGTGCTGGTACCGGCGGGCCGAGAGGCAAGAGCGTGGCCAGATCTTTGGTACAGGTCGTCTCCGGATGACATGCATTTGGTTGGTTACCAAAACAAGGCAGTCCTGAAAGACTGGATGAAGGAACGCTTCGGGTATTATATGGTTAACTCCACCATACCCCGGGCTGGCCTGCAAAATCCTCCTGATCTAGGCTCACTGTGTTAGTTCCCTCATTCAACATTGCAGAGTAAGTGAATCGAAACGAAGAGGGGCTCAAAACCGACAGAAGAGTGTTAGGGCGTGGTTGGGAGAAGCCCAGCTGAAGGCGAGAGACAAGTGACTCGGAACGCGGCAAAATGGGTCTCGACGCGGACTCAACCTCATCAACAATTTGGCCCCCACAATCTGGCAGGAAAGGGTCTAAGAAAGTCAGGACTGGATGTATAACATGCAAGTAAGTGTCGTCTCCTGAATGCTGTCTCTTCACCCTTTCCCTTGCCTTTACCCGCCTCCAAGGCTATTGGATTCTCCCTTAGAAGCCACCGCTGACCCGGGTAGAATCCGTAAGGTCAAATGCGATGAAGCGAAGCCATTCTGCATGCGCTGCGTTAAGACAGGGCGCCGGTGCGATGGCTATCTCGACGCCAAAATCTTGGGGAAACGACAGCGCTGCTCCCCCGAGGCCCTTGATACCGTTCCAAGAGTGCCTCGGCAATCAATGACCCCAATTCACGATTGGGCGTCGTCAGACGAAAGACGAGCTTTCCACTTCTTCCAACACATTACAGCACCATGTCTCTCGGGTGGCCTTGACGGCGCCTTCTGGAGCGTGCTGGTGCTCCAGATATGTCAGTCCGAACCGGCAGTGAAGCATGCCGTCCTTGCCCTTAGCACCCTCCATGAAAGCATCGTGCAGGTCGCCACGGCGACACCGTATCTCAACACGAAGGGTCGGTGCTCGTTCGCCCTGCAACAATACAACCGGGCCATTACCTGCCTGTTGGACCATATGCGAGCCATCGACGCCAGGCCGCTGGTTCCCCTCCTGACATGTGTGCTCTTTGTAACCATCGAGTTTATTCAGAGCAAGGACAAGGAGTCGCTCCTCCATCTTGAGCAGGGTCGCCAAATCTTAAGCCAGTTGGGTCGAAAGATGACGACGGAGACAAAAAGCCACGAAATCGACCTCATCAAGAAGCATCTGGTGCCAATATACACCCGGCTGAATCTGACGTCGCTGATGTTTGGCTGCGAGTCTGCTGAAATACCAACATCACTCAAAATACTCACCGAAGTACCCATGGTATTCGAGGCCATCGACGACGTTCGGTACTCCCTGTACGACCTGATGGACGAGTGCCTCCGTTTCGCCAAGAAGTCGCATGTGGCGAAGATCGAAGAGGTTCCTCCTGATCAAATGCGAGCATTCGAGCTGGAGCAGGACCAATTGCTCAGGAAGCTTTCCAAGTTCAAGGTCGCCTTCTCTCTATATCGCTCTTCGGCACCCCGCGATGCTCCTGCAGGCTCCATTTCTTTAATACAGATCCATGTCCATACGACATTTATCTGGATATCAACAGCCCTCAGCCGGCATGAGATGGTGTTTGACGACCACGTCGACACATTTTCGGCCATCATCCCCTTGGCCATTGAGTTCGTTGAGACTGGCGTCTCATCGTCACACACAGCTGGACTCCCAACTGGCCCTACAGCTTCAGTCTCCGATATGCGCCGGTTCTCTGACATGTTCACGTTCGAGATGCACATCATCGCCCCTCTGTACTTCGTGGCAGCTAAGTGCAGACACCCGATGATCCGGCGGGGCGCGTTAGACATCCTCCGACGGAATCCAACGCGTCGTGAGAACCTCTGGCGAGCCGACGTCATGACTGCTATTGCGGAGCGAACCATGCGTCTTGAGGAGAAGCACCTGGGGCAACCACATACGGACAGTCCGCCGCAAGCGCAGGCTTCTTCACCTCCAGACCAGTATCTCAGTCCCTTCGACTTTGGCAACGACGGACCGGCTCCCAATCTCCTCGACGCACACTTTCCCGGCATCTTCGGCCCCGGTCTAAGTGTGCCACCAGGGACTGAAAACATACTTTTGTGTGACAGTCTGTACTCTGGTCAAATATCAATGACAGCTTCCTGTTCTCCCTCGTCAACCACAGGCAGCACGGAAGGGGCTGCCACAAACAATCTCGCAGGCCAGATGGAAGTTGACCCGACGCTGCTCTACGACCCTATCGAAGACTTGGCCGCGGACTTCAGCTTCTCACCCTCCAACGCCTCTTCGCTCGAAGATTTCGGCGGCCCTCCGTTTCTCTCCGTAACCACATCAGCGCCTAATGTTACCTGGAGCGGACCCTCTCCCCAAGCACCTCCAGTCCTCAAACTCGAGCCGCCCACTTCCTTGGGAAATACCCCATTTGCAATACCGCCGCCACCACCTCCCCACCCAACCGCACCATATCCGACCTCAACCACTCCAACACTCACCCCCCATCACCCCCCACAAATAGCACCCAACGCTGGTATAACCGCAATAACCCCCACAATCACCACCATCGCCCACCGAAGCCCTGATTCACCATTCGACATCCCCGATCGCTTCCGCGTGCACGAGTCGATCATCGGCCCGCACAACAAGGCGGACGGCACGAGCTGGGTGATGCTGTTTCGGAAGTTGGGGGGGTTGGAGGGGGAGTGGGATGTGGTGACTGAGTATGTGACCGTGATATGAAACCCGGGGACGGGAAATGGGATGGGGAAGAGGTGGAATGGGGGAAAGGGATGAACAGAGGGAACTGAATGGGTGGGAGGGGGATGGCTGGGTGTAGCAAAAGGTGGAGAGCAGCAAAAACATACAACACCAGGGATTCGCTGGTCGTCACCGACCCAACTACTGATCTGGCCCTTACTAGCTTATCTATGGGAGAGCGGACGGGATCCCGAGTTTTCTAGTAGGTATGGTCGTATGTGAGAGGAGAACGGGAAAGCGGTGTTGATATTTGGGTTGACGGCCGAGAGGTTGCGAGGCGCTGAGCGGACTCGAGTCGAGTTGAGAAGTCCCAAACTGGTGAGGAGCGAGATATTTCGAGGTGTTGTTTGGGTTGATAAGCTCAAGGGGGGTTCATGTTAGAGCAAGCATAGAAAAGAGTCTATGGTTTTTACTGGGTGCTTTGAGCAGCACAGGAACGTTGGACGGGACATGCATAGAAGGGGGTGCTTCGGAGCTGGTCTCCAACCTTGGACAAGCAATGATTTTCCCTACATTCATGAAAACAAATTAGTATTCTACATAAACTTTCTAGACCTCTGTGATCTTTTTAATTTTACGATGGTCAGAGCCATCCTCCCTTAACTATATTAAGTGCTTGAGTCAACCCTCACTCTAAGGGGAAGGCGAACTAGCACTTACACGCTTATCTTATCACCCCACCACTCTCGGAAGACGCGGGGGGCACACAACAGCAACATTCACGAATGACATCAAACGCCACTGAGCTCTGCATCTGACTACATCCCGCTTAATTATCGCTTGCTGTAAATCGCGCTTCAAGCGGAATAAAGGGCCTAATACAGTCTCAACTCATAACCAGCATCTTATTCTTACCTCCTTCTGTCTTGCTCCTGTCACACCAGTCCTCGACAGTCCCTGTTTCACAACAACAAGTCTAAAGTCACGCCACCACTCAACCATCTCGCTCATCAAGCTGCTTCACAATGCCTCAGCCACAAGGCACCAACCCCAACCCAGTCGCGCCCGTCCCCAAAGTCGGTGAGCGAGCGCCGACCCTGGGCATGGCGGTCAAGTTTCCCAAAGACAAGCCCGTGCTTGTAGTCTTTCTCCGGCATCTTAGCTGCCCGTGTAAGTCGCCCGCAACCTCACCCCTTTCCTCAGAGACACACATTAACAATGAAGCAGTTGCCGAAAAGACCTTCCGCCAGCTCACCGATATTTCAAACCACCACCCCGAGATCCACTGTGTCGCTGTGTCGGAGTGCTCGAAGGAGGACACTGATAAGTGGTATGTCTCCACCCCTTGCCCCTACCTTCCCACCCCACCAACCCAACTTCAACCCGAGAAGAACGTGTATCACGACTAACACTCCGCCAGGATCGTTCAAGCAGGCGGCGAATGGGAAGTCCAAGTCCTCATCGACGAGCCTTGCGATCTGTACCACGCCTGGGGCCTGGGGACCAGCACCACGTGGGCCGAGTACAACCCCGTGACGATGTGGCATACTTGGAAGCTGAAGACGGATGAAAATCTTTGGTAAGTCTACTTTCTCTCATACTTTGATTCAACAGGAAGGCTGACGTGAGGCTCAGGGGCCGTAATGCTGGGAGTGGTAGCCAGTGGCAGATTGGTGGTGCTTTTGCGGTTGATGCGGGCGGCTTTGTGAGGTGGTCGAAGCCGGCGGCGACGGCGGATGAGGTGCCGGATTTTAAGGAGGCGCTGAAGGCGCTGGAGGGGCA
Organism: Amesomyces nigricolor; assembly: GCA_004802645.1. NCBI lineage: Eukaryota > Fungi > Ascomycota > Sordariomycetes > Sordariales > Chaetomiaceae > Amesomyces > Amesomyces nigricolor. The sequence continues at coordinate 1,897,198 of SRKS01000004.1, forward strand.
TTGGGGGATGTCGTCGTGAGGTGGGGGTGTGGGTTGGGGGGTTGGGGATGCTTGGGGTTGGTTTTGGGAGTCGAAAAGGTGGCGTTGGTGGGTTGGCAGCGGGTTTTGGCTTTTTTACTTCATTCTTCAGCAGTCTTGTTGGCTCTCTATCAGACTGAATAACTAATATTTTGTAAAGGAACGCTGGCGCTGATTCTATGCTTCCAAAGAAGTAAATACTCGAAAGGGTCCTGCCCCCGAATCCCCCCAACTTAACACCCTCACCCATTCAGCTCCTTGAAGACCTTCTCGATCGCCTTCGTAATCCGCTCCGCGATCTTGTCGAGTTTCTGCCTCGAGATATTATACGCCGGCATGATCATGATGTGATCGCCCACCCCTTCCCCCGCACACCCCTGGCCGTGGTACACCAGCAGGTTAAAGTCCCTCAGCGCCGTCTTGTGCACCCTCTCAGCCACCTTCAACCCCGCCGGCCACGGCCTCTTCGTCATCTTGTCCTCCACAAACTCCACCCCCCAAAACAGCCCCCTCCCCCTAATATCCCCCACATTCGCATGCCTTCCCAACCTCTCCCTCAACAACAACCCCAAATACTCCCCCTGCCCCTTACACGCCCACACCAACCCCCACCTCGCCACATACCTCTGCACCTCCAACGCTGCGGCCGCTACCACCGGATGATTCTGATACGTATGCCCATGCGTAAACACCCTCCCCTCCCTCTCCATCACCCCCGCCACCTTTCCCCCCACAAGTAACGCCGAAGCAGGCTGATACCCCCCCGCAAACCCCTTCGCCACCGTCTGCAAATCGGGCGCACAATCCCCCCCTCCGCACCTCATCTCCTCCCCCTGCCACGCATGCAACGACCCCGTCCTTCCCATCCCGCACATCACCTCATCCAAAATCAACAACACCCCATACCTCTCACACACCCCCTTCACCCCCGCCAAATACCCCCTCACCGCCGGCACGCACCCCAGCGCGGCCCCCACCACCGGCTCCAACACCACCCCCGCCACCGTCTCAGCACCCAGTTTCTCAATCACCCGCACCAGCTCATCAACCTTCCTCTCCACAAACTCCGCGTCGGTCTCCAAGGGGTGGGCGCGCCCGCGGTAGGGGTTGCACGCAGAGATGCGGTGGAAGCGGTCCGGGATGAGGAGGTTGTCTTGGAAGGGGGCGCGGCGGGTGGTGTGGCCGGAGCAGGAGAGCGAGCCGAGGGTGGTGCCGTGGTAGGATTGCTCGCGGGCAATGAAGTGGATGCGCGTGGGTTGGCGGTTCCAGATGTGGTATTCGATGGCGAGTTTGAGGGAGGCTTCTATTGCTTCGGAACCTATTGGGGGGTGAGGGTTAGTGGGGTTGGGAAAGGGGAGGGGTTGGAAGGGAGGCATACCGGACGACATGAGGTAGACTTTTTGCATCTTGTTATTGGTGCTCTTGATGAGCCAGTCGGAGAGGTCTTGAACGGGCTTGGTGTTGAAGTGGGCGTAGGAGGCGTAGGTGTATTGCTTCATCTGCTTGTTGACAGCCTTGATGACCTCCTTGTTGCCATGTCCGATGGAGGCCACACCGGCACCGCCACAGGCGTCGAGAATCCGATGGCCCTTCTGGGGGTACCAGTAGTGGCCTTTTGCTTTCTTCAAGAGGGCGAGCTCTTCCGAAGGAGGCGGCGGGGCGAGTTGAAGGGTAGGAACATCTGAGCCTGAGTCCAGGGCGGCGTCGTCCTCCCCCTTGGAGACGAGCGGGCCCAAACTTGACCTAGAAGTCGAGTGTGTTTGTCCCATTGTGGTGGTCAAAGGGAAGACTGGGGAGGCTGGAACACGTCGTATAAATGTTATGAGTCGAGGAGTTAGTTGAGGGTCCCTGGAAGAGGAGGGGTCGTCCCCAGAGGCCTTCTTATACATATTCACTCGGTAGGATGCCATTGAGAGAGCCGGAACCTCCCCACCAACAAAGGATGTCACAGTACCTCAAACTTCAGATGACAACCGAACCTATGGAATCACCTGGGCATTCACTGGCGTCGCAACCCTCCGCATCCCTCGGCAGTCGCGCCGCGTGGGTATGACTTGGCGCGGCCCACGGCCTTGCGCTTTCCGTCCATCCCAGGTCCGTCCATCTCGTAAGTGCGGTTGTCAGCCGTCCACTGCCACCTCGGTGTGGAAGCGCAGGGACGCAGCAGAATCAGCACCAGAGCAAATGGGCCAGTCATCTGCAGTTCCGCACGGAGAACGGTTCGCCGAAGCGGCGAAGGGCAGCCGAGGGAGGGCATGGAAAACTTCCTGATGCACATGCCAGGGCGGCCGTTTCCTGGAGTTGTACGACGGGCGGAAGCACGCAGTACAACCAAGCAGAGAAGCGCACCTCTGCAAGTCCCCAGGACCGGCGAATCGGCTACCGGCGTCACTCGACAGAAGTTCTCGAATGGGCTTCGGGGCGCACAGGGAGCCGGTCGCGTTATCCCCCGCGGAACGCCGTGGATGCTTGCTGTTGGCAGGGAGGGGCCTGCGTGGTGGCAAGGGGGGGATGTAAGGGGTTGCACATCGTCAGATGTGCCGTCCACGGCGACGTCAGAGACGGGCAGGTGGACGGCTTTTGCCGCTGATACCGCTGCCATCGCTGCCATCACCGGTGGTGCTGATACACCGCTGCGATGCTGCGTCGGCCGTAACTCTTCCAACTCATGCTTTTTGAAGGTAGGGATGCCAACAACCTACATCGCCCCCTCAATCCTTCACCAGCTTTGTGGACTGACGAACCAGACTCGAGATGGGGACACCGAGCACAGTTGCAACTGGTACGACGTCCAATGGCAAGCGGCCAAGCGAGGAGAAAAGGGAAGAGCACAATCGTCCGCGTGGTGGGTAGCGGCATGCCGAGGCCGGCATGCCGGATCTAGGGACGGGAGCATGCACACATCACGTTCCATCCTGGCATGGTGCCCATCATATCCCTCGCGCAACGATGCGGTGAACCGTCAACGCTGCTTCGCTGTTCCAGGCAAATGCCTGCTCCGTTCCGAGATCCAGAGTGTCGGGTCCGATTCGAGACATGGCTTGAGAAGCGGGCGCTAGAGAAAATCTCCCGCGTTGAGCTGGTGGCAGATGAAATAGCCGACTGACACCAGGCAGGTGGTGGCTGTCGAGATCGGGCCGAGATTCGAGTTGAGGTTGCAAAAGTGTCAAACTCATTCGGCCACTGGAAAGTTGCATCAGCACTGACTGAGCGTTGGAACCATTCCACGAGTGGCAAGAAGAAACCAACCTCGCACCAGCCCACCAAATGCAAGTAAGCTTCCTTCCACTGTTCCTGTGCATACCTCAGGCAAGAGGAACACATCTGGCTCCTTCCAAAGCTGAGTGTAAGCTCAGCCCAGCAAGAAGCAAGGGTGATCCAACAGCTCGCCTGATCTCGAAGTTGCCAAAGTCGACGGCCAATCCCAACACTCGAAACTGAATCAACCTTTGAGACTAGTAATCCAAGAAAGAACCACCACAATAGCACAAACAGACTGACGACGGGACACAACACCCCGCACTCGGTCCGTGTCGCACAAATGCACAAAACCTGCCACGCGAGCAAACGCAACCCCAAAATCGGGATGTCCATCATGTACTGTACATACCCGACCATTTCCGGGCCCAGCCGAGTGACCGGTCAAGGTTGTGCGCAACCGTGGAGCCGTTCCAGAAGGCAGGACAGAAATTAGACTCCATCACACGCTCGGGCCGGACTAAGTCGACCAAGTCGCGCTCGGGCCGGTGCATTCAACGGGTCGGCCATCGAATCCAATCCCCAAAACGGTCCTTCTCGGACCCGAGGGAAGCCTACCGAGGACCGGCCCGAAGGAGCAAGGGATCTCGGGATGCCGGCCAGCCGAAAGCCACACGACACCCCTCCCTTGGCCCCTCCATTTCGAGATCTAACCCTTGGGAAAAGTAGAAAAAGTGAAAGACATTCGGAAAGGTTAACTCCGTGTTTCGTACGTACGCAAGAGCAGACAGTGGAGGGGCAGGTTGTCTTCTGAAATCAGCAGGAAAGCAAGAGAGCAGACCGCTTCTGAAGCTGCCAGCGCAGTGCAAAGAGTCGAGCGATCACACGACAAATTCCACCACGGTTTATGACTTTTCTTCCATACCATCACTACCTCGTGAAACTACTTGTACAAGGTATAAACAAAGACTAAGGGGAAAAGCAAATAAGCCTGGATATCCCGCCGCCTCGCAAACGCGCAGCAGCGGAAAGCATGGAGACCGACCATGCCACTGCCCAGACCAGTCTTCCTCTTCCACGCGGAGCCGTGGCCCAACGTATCAAGACCGACCATGCCACATGCCCGCCAAAGACCGAGAGAGTAAATCCCCCTCTTCCTCCACTCCAAACAGTCGTCCAACATCATGCCATCCCCAAAACTGGGAAACCCATCGACCAAGGGAATGACAAAAAACACATATACTCATCATACTCATGCCATACCCCAGACAGAAAGAGCGGAAAGCCATTGCCTCATCGTGACAACATGCCGCGCATCAGTATCATGGTAGGAACAGCCCTCAAAGAAGAAAGAAAAAGCCCCGCACTCCTTCGTTCCATGGCTGAGCCGAGTCTGAACTGATTCATCCGTGGGCAGACCAACCAACCTTGCGAATAAGGAAGGAACTGGTTAATCGACTGATGGAGACCCCCAACCCCTCGAACCACCAGAGTTTCTCAAACCGACGCCAGAAATCGTAATGACATGCCATGCATTGTCATGCATTGCCGTGAATAGGATGCCGTGCCATGACTTGATACCAACCCTGCCGGAGACAACAGACATGACCTCGTCCATCCCAGGGGAGTCAACAAAAAGAGTACAAGACGTAGAACATCCAGGAAAGGTGTGTGGGAGGTGTGTAGACCGACAAGATAAAAAAAAAATGTACTCCATCCACCCACGAAGGATGGAAAACGTTGGGCCCGATCGATAACCGACACAGGCGGTCGTTGAGGTGAGGCGAATTCAAGCCGACTTGTACGGATAGGCCATATGCGCAGCATGCGCCAGCAGCTGCAACACCTAGTCGCTGCCGCTGGCGGCGGCCAGGTCGCCGTTGGAGGACGCGGCAGGCGCCGCAGGCTGGACCTGTTTGCCGTGGCCGACGGGCGCGTGGTAGCTGCCGATGCTTTGGAAGCCCCTAGTAAATCGTTAGTCACCCATTTCTAGTTATAAATAGAGTGAGAGAGTAGAAACATACTTGGTCAAATCAAACCCCCCATCCTCCTCATCCACCGTCGGACTCGGCGGCTCCTCCACCGATCCCCCACTCCCCGCCCTAGTGGGACTGCGAACTGGTGACTTTGCGCGCGCGGCAGCCGGCGGGGGGCTGCTGCTCGGGGGTGGCAAACCACCCAGAGCCTTTGACGGGCTGAGGTCGAAGGGGGCATGGGGCGGACGCAGCGGGGTGCTGCCGATGTCGGCATACTTCCAGAATGGCGCGGGCGATGAGGTTGGCATGTGCTGGCTGGGGCGCTGGGCGGTGCTAGGGGGCGCGAGGCGCGGGTGCACGCGGTGCGGGGCGGGCGTGACGAAGGATGCACTGTCGTCTTGCAGGTAGGATGAGGTGAGGGTTGGGGAGCCCGGGGCGTTCTCTACGAGGCCGAGGGTGCTGGCGGAGGTGTTGGACTTCCGGGCGCGCGGGAGGGGCGTGTCGTCCGCGCCGGCGCCGGCTTCGTCCGGGAGGGGCTTGCGCATGGGGCGCACGGGGGTCATGTGCGAGTCGCGGAGTGCGGAGCGGGGTTGGGGTGAGCCAGAGGGTGATACCTTGCGCTTGCGCGATGAGATGGGCTCCCGCGCGGCCATGTCCTTGGGGCCCGACGTGATGTAGCTTAGCTGACTAGGCGAAGACGGATTCGAGGACCCCCGGTGGCCGCCACGGCCGCCGCGCCAGGCGATCCGCATCATCTCCTCACGCGCCTCGGGGACGATGGACCACTTCATGCCCTTCCCGGGCTCGTCGGTAGACCGGGCAATCTTCTCAAAGGCCTTGTTCAGAGACAGGTTGTGCCGGATTGAATTCTATCATGTATCAGCTCTGCAATGGTATTGGGAGCAGGGGAAGCGCATTTACCTGCCAACCAGTGGGCGGTTGATGCCTGTAGTACGCGTAACGCGACTGGATGTAGGTGTAGATGCCAGACAGATTAAGCTTCATCTCCGGAGTGCCCATAATGGCCTGTGTGATCATCTGCGCATAGCTAAACTGAGGCTTAATGTGCCGATTCTCATCCAGGCTCAAATCCACATCCGTGTTGGCCATCATCAGCGGGCGGCTGCCGTGGTCAATAAGCGGGGTCTTGGTCGGCGCGGCCGAGCGAGCCCGCACGGAAGGAGGGGTGCCAGGCCGCTTGTAGTCCGGAGGCGCCGGAGCCAACGGCTTTTGGGCGCTTTGAGCGCGCGACGACTTCGTCGGGGAGCTCGAGATGATGCCGTCGCCAGATGGAAGCGGATGGCGATTCGGCCGGGCAGGGGCTGCGGCAGGCTTTGGCTTGACAACACCGGCCCGCTCGAGGTACTGGCGGGCAATCTGAAGATCGCCGATGTCGCCGGGCAGGACAAACATCATCTCAACGCCGCCGATGTCGATGACTTCGCCGCTGCGCAGAGGCCCAGCCTGGCCGGCTTTCCACAAAGTACCATCCACCTTCAGGGAGTTGCGGCCCTTGACAAGCAACCACCATTTCTCCTCGTCGCCATGGAAATAGATGACAGCGTGCAGGCGCGAAATGACCTTGCTGGGGCCCAAATCAATGTGCACCAGATCCGGGTCTTCCTGGCTCGGCTCAGGGCGGGCCGGGCCGGGCTCTGGGGCTCTGCCAATGTTGACTGTGAGTTTTGTGATATAATAGGTCCAATCCTGCGCAGCGATCTTTGCATATGCCTTGACTCCTTCCTTATTCGACTCGTGGATGGCGTTGGCATGGTCTCTGCTGGCCTGCACGGGCACTTCGGGAGCGGCAAGATGCTGGCTCACGCGGGCGACGAGCTGGTCGTCGTCCTCGATCACAGACTGGTCGGCGACAAGGGAGGAATCACCCTCGTCTGGGGCCTCTGAAGTCTCGGCAGCATCAGCGGTCGCATTATCATCCTGTGCAGACGAGTGTCAGCAAGTCGAAAGGAATTCACCAATTACAGGGCATAGAGCAAGGCAAGAAGGTTGAGGTCGGCAATGACAAATGTGCGCGACCGGGACTGGGAGGACTTACAACAACTCTGCGACGCTTGGAGGGGCGCGAAGGCGACGAGGATTCAGCGACAGCGTCGCTGCGCAGGTCTCGGCGGGCGCGTTGAGCGCGTTTCGCAGAGGCAGGCATCTTGTGTATCGCGGGGCGGCCCTAGACCATGAGGTGACGGACGGCTCCGCGGAGGAGGAGGGGTCGAAAGCGGTCGGTCGGGAGTACGATTCAGCGACTGAGAGGACGAGTGGCTGCTTGCTTGGTGGCAGAATGCCAGGTACGGCAGACGCAGCGAACCAGGTCAGGGCGCGGATTGCGACAGTCGGTTTCTCGAGTGCGCGGGGGCGGGAATGCGGAATAATGGAATAGATAAATGCGAGGAATGGTGCGCCAGAGGCGGTGGGCACAACAATGTTCCTCTTTGGGCGAGGGTGCAGCGAGGGCGAGCAAGCGGTGCGATGGACAGACTTGATGGCAGGCGATTTGTTTAATTGACTTGACCACACGAACCAAACGCCCCAGGATTTTCGCGTTGGCGACTGGAAAGGCGCGAGGCAGGGAGAGCCCACAGTGGCCAATCAGCCAGGGTAATGTCCCAGATCAAGGTGGGGTCAGTGGAGCTTCACGTGCACCGTGATTCTCGAGGCCTTGCGTCAGTTCAGTGGGACTCGATGCAGTGCTGGCGATTGTTGACGCGGCCAGACAAAGACAAAAAAGAAAGAACTCCTGAAACCTCCCAAAATATTCCACTCTGCGCTCTCAGACCGTCTCCTTAAGAAAGGTAAACATTTCATCAACAAAAACCCATGCCTTTAAACCCTCTCCACAACCATTGCCGCATCTCTCCCCCCCATCTCCAGCCTCCCAATTCCTCACCCACTTCAGTCATGTTTTGTCTCCTTGCTCTTGCTGCTGCGCCTGTTCGCACCCATGCCTCAACCATCAAAAAGAACCCACACCCAAGTTCAACCAGCCACCTCACAAACTCCAACTCAGTCCACAACCAGCCATCTCGTCGTCCCCTGGACGGTCAATAGCTTGATGAAAATTTGCATCCCATGAACTATCAAAAAAGAAAGCGTCGCCGACAGGAAGGATGATGGATCCGATGCCCTTGCAGAACGAACGGACTCCATTGTCCCGAGCGCCGTGCCTGTGTGCGTGATGTCACTCTGCAGCCCGTTCCTGTGTCCGAAGCGCCTCAGACGTTGTTCAACAACACGACTATTACTTCGATTTGTGAAGATTAGTGCTGCCTTTTACCATCTGGATGGCGCACCGTAATACAAACATCGTAACCTAATTAAACCCAGGCCACACACTCTCCTGTTGCAAAAAGAATTTTTGTTGTTTGCCTCCATTCGCCTCTCCCTTAAAATTACATCAGTGGTCTCGAAACTCAACCAAATGCCTCATCATCGAGAAGCAGCACAAAAATATTGACCAAGGCGCAGATGCAGAGTGAAGATGTATTCTCATTAAAAACATTCCCAACCAACTCGCTCTCCATCGAACTCCCATCCCAAGCCAGCCAGCCCACCACTGGCCTTCTCCTCCTCCCCACTCCTTTCCCACCAGACAAGCCCCGATGCAAGAGTTAAACAGCAAGTCTTTCCGTTCACCACCAGCGTCTGCTTTTTTTTCCAACCCCCAACCATCTAGATATATTTACAATAGATAGATAGAAATACACCATGGAGGAACAACTCTTTTTCAAGCACCAGCAACTCCCAAAACATGATCAACAAGAGTAGAAATACACACCATCACCCCCTCGTCCCCCAAACCCATAATTACTCATACACTCCCACCCCCCTCAAACACAGACAACCTGCGCAGGCCGCGCCACCTAAGCACTCCCCGCCGCACCACCCCTGCGCTTCGGGTTCCCCCTCCCAGTCCTCTTCTTCCCACCGGCTGTCTTCTTCTTGTCCGAGCCCTCGATGTACTTAACGAGCTCATCAATAGTCCGCCCATCGACACCCGACCCCGACGGGGCCGCCGCCGGCTTGCCCGCAACCCCCGAGCCTGGCACACCCGCAGGCGCAACCAGCCCGGTCGGGGCGAACTTGTACCCCGCGCGCGCACGGCGCGCAGCAAGATCCTTGGCCTGCTTGGCGATGGAGACGGCGTTATGCGTGAGCTGCTCGAGCCAGTGCTCAGCCTCCTTGGTGTTTTTATCCTCCGGCCCGAGGGCGGCGCGGAAGATGTTGAACGACTCGCGCATGCGGTCGACGGCGGCCTTGGAGTCCTGGTCGAGGGCGAGGGCCTGCGCGAGCTGGAAGAGGAGGGTGGCTGAGTTGATGCTCTGGCGGCCGAAGACGCGCTCGCACACGCGCAGGGACTCCTCGAACCAGCGGCGGGATTCGTGGTAGGCCTTGATGCTCTGCAGCATGACGGCGTAGTTGTTGATGGTGGTGATGGTGTCCGGGTGGTCCGGGCCGTAGATGACCTTCCAGATGCCGAGGGCGTGCTTGGCGTAGCCGAGGGCGAGCTTGCTGTCGCCGCGCTGGTGCAGGAAGAGGGAGAGGTTGAGGTAGTTGAGGACTGTTTCGGCTGAGTCGAGGCCGACAGTGCGCTCCGAGACGATGGCGGCTTTCTTGGCGAGTTCGACCGCGGCGTCCTTCTGGTCGAGCTGGAAGTACAGCTGCGAGAGGGTGTGGTACATCTGGGCGACCTCCGGGTGCACGAGGCCGTAGATCTGCTCGTGCAGAGACAGCGACTCGAGGAGGAGGTCCTCGCCAAGCTTGCGCTGGTTCTGGTAAATGGACAGACGGCCAGCCTCGAGGGCCTCCTCAGCCAGCGCGCTGCGCGGGCACGAGTCCTTGATGATGGGGACGACGTTGACGAAATCGTCGGGGCTGAAAGTGTGGGGAGCCACGATCGGCGGCGGGGCGCTGGAGGGCGAGCCATCGCGCGACTTCTTCTTGTTCTTCTTCTTGCTCGAGGTCTCAGTCTGGGGCTGCTGGCCGGTAGTCTGCGGCGCAGGCTCAGTCTCAGCGCCCTCGGTGAAGGCGAACTTCTTGATCTGGATCTGGAGACCCAGCTTCAGAGAGATCTCACGGAGCAGCTGTAGGTGCCTGATCTGGATCCACCAGCTATCCGGGAGGGTGAACATGAACCTCTGGAGAGCCTGGGCCTGGATCTCCTCCCTCAGGATCTCAGGGGTGACCTTCTCAAAGGCGAGATCGGCCTCGCTGAAGAGAGCGCGGTAGGACTCGTCAATATCAGCCTGGGGCTTGGGGTTCAGCCCAGTGCCGAGCAGGCAGTTGAAGAGGTGAGAGAAGCACGCCGAAGTGAGGGGCAGCGGCAAGGTCTTGAGGTACTTGGCAGCGACGTGCTTGAAGGACCTCGCAAGAATCTCGCGAACGCAGACCTCGCGGAAGCACTCCAGGCGGGCGTTGTCGCTCAGCGACGCCAGCTTGCCGAGGTAGCGCAGGTTGATACCGCGGCGGTGCAGGAGAGAGGTGAGCGAGCGGCCATCCATGGGGAAGCTGATGTCCGACTCGTTGAGATCCTTGATAAGGGCGGGGATGACGGTGTCCCGGAGGTAGGTGCAGGCGTCGCGGACTTCCTGCTCGTCCTTGGCCATCTCTTCCTTCTCCTCATCGGTCTGGGGAACCTGGCCGCTGAAGACGTCGGGGTTGAGGGCGAACTTGAAGCCTGACATGTCGATCCGGTCAGTGTCGGGCTTCACCTCCTCCTCCTTCTCCTCAGTAGTCTCAGCGCCCTCCGCCTTGGCCTCCTCAGCCTTCTCCTCAGCCTTCTCAGTCTTCTCCTCAGCCTTCTCCGCCGTCTTCTCCGTCTTCTCCTCAGCCTTGTCCTCCGACTTCTCCTCCTTGGACTCCTCGCCCTGCTTCTTCATCGCACCGCGCTTGACCAGCTCAGCGCTGACAAAGTCGCGAGCCTTCTGCTTGCCCAGAGCCTCAACCAGCTCAGGGCGCAGAACAGTCATGCGGTGGGGGTACTCAGCACCCTGAGGGCTGGTCTCCTCCATCCAAGCAATATCCAGGGGCGTAATGCGGTAGAGGTCCAGGACGTACTTGCGGCCGTCAGTGCCAAGCAGACCCTTCATCTCAACGCTAGCCTCAAGGTCGAAACGCTTGTTGTCTTTGTCCCACACAGCATGCTTCTTAACGCGCAGCGCCTGGGCCAGCTTCTCGAAGGAGGGAGCAAAGCTGTCGTCGGCAGCGACAACGTCCTTGCCATCAACCGCGCCGTAGTGGATCTGGTTCTCACCAGGCTCGGGCTGCTTGAAGATACCGGGCACGATGCTCTGGCCGACGATACGCTTGCCGAGGTAGTCGACAACGACGGTGCCCGGGGTGTACAGGCCGTCAATGTCGAGCTGGTTCACGAGCTTGACACCAAGGACGTCCTTGCCAGTGGCAACCCGCGCGGCCTCGTCGCCACCCTCACTGGTGAAAGTGCCGACACCATCAGCACCGAAGGAGAAGAAGACGTTGTTGTAGACGAAGATCTGGGCGTCCTTGCCCTCGGTGGGGTTGAGGGGCGCGACCTCGCCGCGAGCAACAAGGACGGCGCCGCGAGCAGCAGCATCGTTGTAGTCAGCGTAGAGCTTAGCGAGCAAACGTTCCCGGAAAACACGGTCCTGGATGCTGTCCTTGGGGAGCTCCTTGGCGGATTGGAACTCCTCGTTCCAGTCCCTCAGAGAATCGGTGTTCTCGGCACCGCCCAGCAGGAAGGTCTCCTGAGACCTAGTGGGATCGGCGATGTGGGCGACCAGGGGCGACGACGCGGAGGGCACAATCCAGGGGGCCGAGGGGACGGTATTGCCGATCTGGAAGGTGGCCAGGGGCTCCTTGGCACCGGCGTACTGCTGGAACTCGGCAAAGGACGTGGAAAACGAAGCCGAAATCTTTTCCAGGAGGGAAAACAGGGAGTGCGAGGAGGCGCCCTTCGAGTCGGTCCGGGCTGTGGGGAGGAACTTGGCGTTGCTGGAGTTGTTGAGGAAGAAACCGCCGGCATGGCCAGTGACCTGGAACTGCTCGCCTTCGTTCGTTGTGACGGTCAAGTAGATGAGATGCCCTTTTTGCCTCCACTGGGCCGGAGGCGGGTTCCACTGCGACAGGGTGATCAACTTGACGGTCTTGGGTGCTGGGGGCAGCTCCTTGGGGAGGAGAGCGGAAAGATCGGGGGTCGCTTCGAAGTCGTAGGGCTGGACATCCTTCTCGGCCTCCTCGGCGGCAGCGGCCACAACATCGTCGTGGATCGAGGCACCAGCGAGAATGCCCTGGGCGGTGTCGGTGCGGTCGCCGGCGGCACCAATCAGTTCCCGGATGCGGATGAAATGGATCCTGGCCTCCTTCTCGGTGTAAGGGTCCTCGACGACGTGCAGTTCGGAGTCGGCGGCGAGGCCCTCGACGTCGGACACCTGGACGAAGTCGTTGATGCGCTGGCCGTTGTGTTCGAGATGGAAGCAAGAGTATTGCACAGCAACGGGGTGCTCGATAATGGACTGGCGAATCTCGTGGATTTGCTCCAGCGGGGAGACCTGGGGCGTCTTAGACTTGCTCAGATACGGTTGGAGCTGTCAACATACCGGAAGCTCCAGGGGCTTGGAGGCATCGTGGGGAAGGATGACCTTCACGAGGAAGGGGGCATCCTCGGGCTGCTCAAGGCCCTCTTCTGTCTGTGTTTCCGCCGAGGCGTCGGCCGGCACGTCCGGGGCCGGGGCAGTCTCGGCTACCGGGTTGTCTGCAAGAGGTTGCTGTGTCAGTCCGAAGGCCTGGGACGCAGAAGGACCACGGGCACGGCGAGGAGCACGTACTGGTCGGAGCAGCAGCGTTGGTGGAGGATGTGTCGGCCATCTTGGAGTCTGGGTCCCGGGGGGATATCGTCGTAGTTCGAGGATTGAGTCACGGCGGAGCGATTAAACAAAGTATTACAAGACGGAGGGCCAGCCGACTACCTCTTCGAAGGTGGTATCGTCGAAGCGAAAGACGAAAGACAAGGAGATGGACGCGGGAATGGGGAGACTTTCGAGGAATACGGGGACAGAAACAGCCCAATTGGGAAGATAGAAGTTGCTGCCGAAACACCGGATGCAAGGAAACAACAGCTGGGATGGGGTGGAAGTCTGGACGTTGTTGAATTTTTTATGCCGAGTCGCCGAACTTTTCTCTTCTCCAGGGCTTCAGCGGGCCACTGCGGGCTCCAGCGGATGCACATCCGGCTATCGACAAGACCCCACCCGCCAGATCCGCGCTAGGCCGCAACGGGCAGCGTGTTTACCGAACTCGACGCAATCCCTGTCACCTCAGCCAAAGAACAACACCGCATTGTCATCCATGGCCAACATCATCCAACTTACTTTACTGAAAAATAAAAACATATTCTGGGGGCTGTTAATCTCAGGCAGCCATGACACAAGAAGCTCATGGAGGGCCTTTATTTAGCTAGTTCAGCATCGCCAAGACATCGCTTTTCACCAAAACAAACAACAAATCAGAGACGACAGAGTGTTGGCACATCAGCCTCCGGGCACTCAGACTCGGCCCAGCCATGGACAGCCACACGGTGCCACCGACTCCTCCGACCACTTCTCGCCCACATCGCCGCCCTCAGGAAGGATAGGGAGCGGAGGGTGTTGAGCAACAGCCAACATTCAGTTACTGCTGTCCAACCTAGGCGGACAGTGCTCGGCAAGAGGAGCTATCCTGCGGACGACTCAGACTACGACGACAAAAAGCCATGCCGGAAGTATTCTCGAAAAGGATCTCGAAGAAGGGCTTCAACAGGCGACCAGTCATGTACGCCCCAGCGGGATGCCCAGAGACAGCGACGCCAGCCGAGCAACAAGGCACCACAGGATGTCGTGTTGCCGACCCCTTTTCTCCGACGCGTCAGGAACCATCAGCCATCGTCGCCATACCGGCCTCTTAAGGAACCATCCCAGGAGGAACCGGCACCAGCCAACACTCGCTGCAGCCACACGGGCAGCGGGTGCAGGACAAAGTGCTCATTCGAGCTTGAACTGGCCGGTCTTCGTTCAAGGATGGAAGCGGAAAGATACGGTCTCTACGAATCCATCTTCAAGGCTTTTGACGCTCTTCTAAGAGTGACCTCACCAAGGAAAAACCAGACAGCTGGTCCCAAGTCCCTCATGGCCATCTGTCTCCGCAAGATCCCCGCTTACATCTCCGCGCTCGAGGACTGGGAGCGGAAGGAATCCGAGGAGAACGGCACAAAGAGTGCGGTCCAGGGAGCGGGAGCGTCGTTTGAGACTTATTCGGAGCTGGAGTCTCTCGGGGCAGTCGATGGGTGGAGGCAACTGTGTCTCGTGGTCCGGGCTCATGCTGTCCAGGTAATTCAAGACGCTGCCGCCGAAGAGCTGCTTGAAGATTCCGTCACGGACTTGTTGATCAGAGTCTGCCTCGAGTACATGCCGCCCAGCGAATTTATGGGTCTCATCGACACCTTCGTCTTCCGGCAGTATCCGAAGCCTCACTCGCCCAGCGACGATCTGTTTGCGACATCCGCACTCCAACCCCTCAGGATATTGAGGATTTGCGATCCTTTGGGTACATCCCTGTTGCCGGGCGTGCTGGCGGATCTGCTTACTGAGAAACTCCTGACAGCTGACTGGATTCTCACCGAAAGCTTCGTCTCCCTCTGGCCGTCTATGGTCCGTCAGATCACGGAGATGAAGCCATGCCAGGATACTGTCGATTTTGTGATCACCACTCTTGAGATTCTTTGCGAGCTCGCCTCGCCAAAGAAGCCACTGGGCGTACCACAGACAAAGATTCGAGGCAAGTCGCAGACTACGCTCATCAGCGCAGTTGCTGCTCTGGGGTCCGTGGTTCTCCTCAGTGAGGAGGGCTCAGCCGAAATGGCATCCGGGACATCACCAAACAACCGGGCAGCAATACTCAGGCGAAGAATCAACTACATTGTCACGACCTGCACAACCAACTTCAAGCACCGAAAAGCAGGCGGTCGCAGACTCGGCACCTACCTCCTGGCTTTGTGCTCTTTCCTCTCGCTCCCTAGCTCTCCTTCATCACTAGTAATTACACCAACAGCCTCATCGATCACGATACAAGCCGCCTGGAAGAACGTCACAACCTGCCACAATAACCCAACCCTCCTCCTTCAATACGACGCCACCACCGCCCTCATGTCCGCTATGGCCCACCACCTCAGCCGCGGCACCGATCTTCCGCCACAAACCTACATCTCCCAGTTCTATGATCAACTAGCAACCCTCAACTTACCCCCCACAGCATTGAGTAACATGCGCGTGGACGGTGCGTTTAAGCTGGCAGAGCAGACTGGGGACTTAAGGGATCTGGAGTGGGCCGAGGGGCTGAGGGCTGAGCAAACTGCGGTGATGGCCATAGCGGCTACGCCGGTGAAGAAAATGATGAGCACTAGGAGTGGTCAGCGAAAGGGGAAGAGGAAGGCGAAGTCGTTCTCGGGGTTTAAGTGGGACGATGGGATTAGCGAGTGGGTTGCTGCTACGCCGGGGACGGAGGTTCGGTCAGCGGGTGTGAGAGGGCGACGGTTGACGGTGAGCAGGTTGTTGGAGAGGATGGGTGGGGAGGAAGAGATGAAGGAAGATGAAACGTACGGGGAAATGGATCTTGACATGGACGAAACGGCACCAGAAACAGAACCTGACGAGGTTGACCCCGGGTCTGACGACGACGACGATGACGACAGCAACACAGCCTCTGAAACAGACCACGACGAAGGGGACGTGGTAGAACCTACCCTCTGGCCGAACACTGAGCCGTCACCAGCACCTGTTTCACAACCCGTCACAGAGCCAGAGCCACCTCAGCCTCAGCCCCAACAACCTGACGCACCCGTGCCAGACATGGCTTCACCCGGCAGGGCATCACCACCACCCAACAGGGCAATGCCCCCGCCCCCTCCCCCAGGTGGTTTCCTCGCTGCCCGCCCACGCCGCCTTTCACGTCCTACCCCCCAGACCGTTGACAATCAACACACTATTACCAACAACATTGGTAACAACACCTCAGCGCAAGAGTCTTTCCTCCTCCGCAAAAAGCCAACCCGCTTCCGCTCGCGCATCCCCATCGCCATCCCCGCCACTCGCAAGGAGCCGGCCGTGGCACCGAACAACAACCGTGCCCCGAAAGTGATAGCCCCGAGTAGGATCAGCAAACCAAGCACCGTCACCAAGTGTATACCCCCGCCTACTCGCAGTAGCAGCAGCATCAGCAACAAACACCCTACAAAAGCAACAAGAAGTATCGTCACAGCCAAGGGCAAGGAGAATCATCCGCCCCCTCTGTCACGGCAGACGGGACCACCACCTAAACCCCCCACGACTGCCAGAAAATCTATGTCAACAATAACAGCAAGACCGAGACCTGCGTCAGCAGCAGCCACAACAAGACCCGTACCAACAACAACACGACCTGTGCCAACTACGACAAGACCAAGACCTGCGTTAGCAACAGCAATGACGAGACCGAGACCTGTGCCAACAACAACAAGACCTGTACCAACAACAACAAAACCAACGACAGCAACAAGGCTGACAGCAGCAACAAGAACAACAACTACTATCACAAGAACGACAACAAGACGAACAACAACAGGCGGTCTTAATCCCAAGCCAGCCGGTGTCGCAGTTGCGGGGAGTATCAAGCCGACAGTCAAAAGCGCGTCACTGGTGTATTTTCGAGGTCAGAGGCCTGGTCTGGGTGCTGCTGCTGGGGGTAGGGGTGGTTCTTCTTTGAGGAAGGGAGGGGAGAGTGAGGATGAGTTGGGTATTCTTTGATTACTTTAATGACAGGTTGTGGTTTGGGCAGCGGAGAGGGAGGGGTGTTAAGTGTTTGGATCGAGGGTTTGGAGCAGGGCTTGTTGTGTTTTTGACAGTTGATGTTGGATGTTGTTCACTCGAGGAGAATACCTTGGTTTTGTAACTTAAATTGTATACCAGCTGGGCACTGGAGTTCTCCAGACTTGTTGGGTGGGCTGTATCATGGGCTTTAGACTGGATAGCATTGTTGGAGTCTGGTTACTGTGTAGGATACCACGTCAGGGATAAGACACGGATAGGGAGCCCTGATACAGGATATCAAGGAATCCATGAGGGTGTTTAAGATGATGCCATCATAACTTTGTTTCAAAATACGGTGGAACTGGATCTCAGACATTTGTGCGGGTCTCGACCGTGAAGCGTTGCTTGGTGGGCATGGTGGCTACAGCAGTGTCGACCAGTGGCATGTTACAGCGGCAGTTTCACCCCTGCTGTTTGAAGATACAATTGTGGGTGGAAATGTGCTCTTTTGGGCTCAGTTCTGGGCCCGCGGCTCCAGAGACCACGGTTCCGACCCTTGAGAAGGTGGCGTGACGTGCCCGACGACGCGGGTTGTGGCTGACGAATCTCGGCTATGTCTTGGGAGGCGGCAGACTGCAGCATCCCACCCACGGTAGTTATTAGCTTGCCGACTTACGGTAGTGTTCTACTGGGGCATGAAACACAACCCTCGTCTTGCTAGATAACGGTCATCATGGCGACGGCAACTGGCACGGAGCTTGCACGCCCGACTCTCTTCACCCTGTCCCCATTTAACTTTACGGGATTCCCTTTCGAGCTGCGCCATCTCATCTGGGGGTTCGCACTGCCCGACGACGAGCCCGAGGTCCTGATCCTGGAAGCCAAGCATGTCCTTGAGCGACCGGTGGGGGGCACAGCGCCGATGATGGTGGACACGGCGTTCCCGGCGCTGATGCACGTCTGCCGGGAATCGCGAAACTTCGTGATAACCAACGCCGGCCGCTTCGGGATCCATACCCGCATCTGCCCCGAAGGCGCCGCTGGTGGCTGTACCATCAGCGTGCCCTGCCGCCCGTTCCGGCCCGAGCTGGACACGATGTACTGGAACCGCGGGATGACGGAGCTGATGCGGCACGGCGGCGACGACGCGTGGCTGTCGGTGCTGCGGCATCTGGCTCTGGCGTCGCCGTCGCCGCCGGTCTGGCTGAGGAACGATATGCCTCACTACATACTCACGTCCTGCCCGGGGTTGAGGAGCCTGTCGGTGGTGGTCACCGGTTCGTCCGACGACAGCCCGGTGAGAGAGGCGGTCGCCGTCCCACCGGAAGGCCGCCGATGCAAGCTCCGGCCCATCACGCCGGGGCGCGCGCAGGCGATGATGGTGGTGTGCGACGTTCGAGAGAATGGGAGGAATCAGCGGGAGTACTACTCGATGGGTGATTACATGGAGGTTTTCCGCAAGGCGCTCGACAATCTAGGATACGGTTCATTCGTCCCCGACGAGGAGTTTCGAGGGCACGTGTGGGATCGGGAGCGCCGGGCGTTTGTGAATTTGCGATCCTTCCCGCAAACGTTTGTTGAGTGGTACCAGGGAGAGTGGGTGGAGAAGAGAAGCTCATCTTGACCTTTGACTGTGTTTTCTTTCCGGTATCTCATGCTCTTCCCCTTCAGAGCTAGAAATCTACCCAGACATGGCTGCAGTACTTGATACGCAGTATGATAAAGAGAGATTGAGCGGTGACGGGCGCCCGAGACCTGCATCCTCCGGCCGTTTGGTCGTCCCTGTGTCAGTCAATAGTATCGATGCTGAGAAGCATTTTCCCGAGACAGTATCCGTACCCTACGTTGGTAATCTTTGGTACCTACTGTGTATGTCTTCCGGTCAGATATCTTCCGCTTGCCCATGTAACGTTATGACTGGATGTTGTCGGCATGCCGGTTGTCGGGGCTGGGTGGGGTGGCTGTTTCAGGATGGACACTTGGGATGACACGCTTGGCTGTCCCTGGCGTTTCACTCCATTCCTGGTCCGAAGTCGTCATCCAAAGATCAGTTGAAACAACGAACGGGTCTGATCTCGACGGGAGATCTGCTTTTCGGCGTCCGAGGCTCAGAGTTTAAAGGGAAACGCTGTGTGTCGAATGCTGTAGGAGAACTATGGATGTTTATGCGCCTGGACGGAGGATTTTGAACTGCCTGGATTTACAGAGTCAAAATTCTCCGCAGGTGGCCATTTCGTGCGGTCTTGGTCCATCTCGGTGTTGGTGGGGAAGGGGTTGTGGAAAGGGGCAATCATCTCCCGCGCGCTCTGCCGACCGCCTCGAAAACCTGGATTGCCGCACAGGGGCGCTTGACAAGACGACAAGCGATTGAGAACTCAGGGCTGCAGTTGATGGTGTTATGCTGTTTAACCCGTCCGCAGACAAACGCAGAAAACGTTACCACTGGATGTCATTTGTAATCTGCTGTATGGTAAGTTACATCCAATCGGATCCTTACATCCTGGATCTGTCTCGAACCGCCGTCTCGGCAAGCAGCGTCTCGACCGCGCTGGACAGGGCAGGGCAGTGGCAAATCTGCCAGCCGGAGAATCCTGATCTGTCATCCAGACTCGTGGGGCGTGCGGAGGGAACCGACGAGCACATCTTTCTTGATTGGGTTGCCGCCGAGAAGAGCCCGTTCAGCGCCCCTTTCCCCTCGTTGCTTTGGTGGTTTGAGTGGTCGAGAGTGGCTGGCGATGGAGGCCCTTCATGCAAGAATGGGAGACCCTGGGATGGAAGCACGGACCCTTGTTGATTCTGCCGGGCCAATGGCGGGCATGGAATGGCATTCTTGCAGGTTTGGGAAGTGAGGGAAGCTGGCGGCGCGCCCAGGTCCGTCGGCGATGGGCGGTGATGGGCGGGTGCTGATCCACTGAGGCAATTGGACGTCGCTAGGTTGCTGGGCTTCTGGAAGTCCATGAACTGGGTGTGGCCTTGGGCTCGGAGTTCCAGGTCAACTTCCAGGTCAACTTCGCATGAAAGCCGATGTCGCGGTTGCTGGGATACTCAGACAGGCGACGCGTCTTTCCTGATTCTTGCACCAAGCCACGAGGGCCGAGTTTGAGCTCGAGACACGAACGAGTTTGGCTTGGGTGGAAAACAGGAGGTTTGTGGACGCTGTTTGAGTGGTCCTGCGTGCGAGTGAAAGATCGCGAGAGAGAGAGCCGCATGAGTGGATGAGCCAGAGGTTGTACGACAGGAGGGTCGAAATACCCCGCTTGGCATGAAAATTACGATTCCCAGCCCCTGGCGTCTCCAGGTCCGGGTCTTGTCTTGGGATCTGGGACAGGGACACAGGGAAATCGGAAGGGGAGGGGGAAGGGTTCAAATGATCATCTCGACCACACGCCGCCCTGACCCTTGGGTAACATCCTCCTCCATCCCCCCGCGTCTTCATTCATTTTGGGCGAGTTCCCCGGTCTTGGCCTTTCTTTCCCCTTCGGCTCTTACTCTTCTGTCCCACGCGCTCTCTCTCTATCTTTCGCACAGAGTGGTCTCTTGACGATACCCTCTGTTCATCCCTCGACTTCACACTACACCGACTGCTGCCAGGTCATAGTCGATCAACCACCCTGCCGCTGGACGCTGCCACCACTTTCACTTCTCAACAGGACTCACGGGATCTACGAAACAATCTCTTTGACGCACCAACAATAGCGACATGGGGAGGTGAACAACGACAAAACAAATCTTAAACCCCTGGACAACGAAACAAGCCCATTGTTTTCATTGTCGACCGACATCACTTGACATCACTTGGTGATCACCGCGGCACTCGCTCTCACAACGAGACACGGTACCCAGCTCCCGTTGCAGGACTCCGAGAGCTCTGGGAACCGTTACGACCTCTTCTTTTCTTCATTTTCGGTGAACATTACCACGCTTTGATAGCGTTTTCTTCGCGCCATTTGACGACTGCAGCTCGACGATATCAACCTTCGAAAGGCAGATTTCAGTGATCACTTAGGGGAACTGGAACTTTTTTTTCGACAAGCAAGGAAGGATTTGGAACGACACACAGGACATCATGGCTGGCCCAACGAACTCGGCACCGGCGGCAGCGGCAACTGCTGCAGCGGCTCAAGGAGCAGGAGGCGGCGGAGGTGGTGGCCAAGGGACGGCGACGAGTACCGACCCTGACGTCGTGAACAAGATGCTTTCGCACTATCTTCTCCTTGTCCTGGGCGTCATCGGGGCCGCCCTGCTCGTCTGGAGGATCACCACGCTCCTCATTCGGTATGTCAGGACCGTCACAAGCCTGCACAACGACACCCAGCGGTACTTCGCCCAGCCTTCCGAGAACTACTCGTGGTTCAAGAAGAACGTCATGTACGCGCCTATCCTCAGCAAGCGCCACAACCGTGAGTTCCAGCTCAGCTCGGCCCTCAACGTCGGCACACTGCCCACGCGGATGCAGCTCCTTTTCCTCATCGGCTACTTCGCGACAAACGTGGCATTCTGTGTCGCCACCATCGACTTCTCTGGCCCGTTCAAGGTGGTCTGCGCCCTCGTGAGGAACAGGACCGGCTATCTCGCGGTGGTCAACATGATTCCGCTCTTCCTCATGGCCGGCAGGAACAACCCGCTCATCAACCTCCTCGGCATGTCGTTTGACACTTTCAACCTTCTTCACCGCTGGCTGGGCCGCATTGTGATGCTGGAAAGTGTTGCCCACACTCTGGCCTTCCTCATTAGCTCCGCGTCGACGGGCGGCTGGAGCGGTGCTTTCCAGACCACCTTCAAGGTTCCCTACATGATGTGGGGGTTCATTGTATGTCCGCCCCCCAGTACCCTTTCTACCACCTCCACTAACTTCCCGCAGGCAACCTGCGCCTTCGTGGCACTCTGCATCCAAGCCTCCAGCATTTTCCGCCACGCCTACTACGAGACCTTCAAGCTCGCCCACATCGCCCTCGCCATCCTCTCGATCCTCGGCCTATGGTACCACCTCGACCTCAAGAAACTCCCCCAAATCAAATACCTCTACGCCGTCGTCGCCCTCTGGGTCTTCGACCGCGCCGCGCGCCTCCTCCGCCTCGCCTACCGCAACCTCGGCGCGGGCGGCACCAAGACCCTCGTCGAAGCGCTCCCCGGCGGCGCATGCCGCGTGACCGTCACCATGGCCCGGCCCTGGGCCTTTAAGCCCGGGCAGCACGCCTACCTCTACATGCCGACCATCTCCTTCTGGCAATCCCACCCCTTCACCGTCGCCTGGAGCGACGAGGAAACCCACCTCCACCACCCCTCCGATTCCGAGAAGGGCGGCCTCCCCATGAACCGCACCGACATCCTCGCCCGCCCCAAAACAACCCTCTCCTTCATCATCCGCGGCCGCACCGGCTTTACGGGCGCGCTGTATGCCCGCGCGTCCGCCCGCCCCGACGGCAAACTCGTCACCCGCTGCCTCGTCGAGGGCCCCTACCGCGGCTCCTCCCGCCTGCACTCCTACGGCACGGTCATGCTCTTCGCCGGCGGGGTCGGCATCACGCAAGCCGTGCCCCACGTGCGCGATCTCGTCGCGGGGTACGCTAACGGCACGGTGGCCACCCGCAAAGTCATCCTGGTCTGGACGATCCAATCTCCCGAGCATCTGGAGTGGATCCGGCCGTGGATGACGGAGGTGCTGGCGATGGAGAAGCGGAGGGAGGTGTTGAAGGTGCTGTTGTTTGTGAGTCGGCCGCGGTCGACCAAGGAGATTCATAGTCCCAGTGCGACCGTGCAGATGTTTCCTGGCAGGCCGAGTATTGAGACGTTGGTGGGCATGGAGATGGAGGCGCAGGTCGGGACGATGGCGGTTACGGTTTGTGGACCCGGGGCGTTGAGTGATGATGTGAGGAGGGCGGTTAGGGGGAGGATGGATGGTGGGGGGGCGGTGGAGTTTGTGGAGGAGGCGTTTTCTTGGTAGGGGTGGTTTGGTTGTGGGGGGGGGGGGGGGGGGGGGGGGGGATAGAGAGAGATGGATGGATGGACGATGATTTTGGGAAGGTGTAGATTTTGCTCATTTGCGTGGTTGGCTGGATTTCTCGGCGATGGCCTACATAGAGCGGGGCGAAGTGCTTCTTGTATATTGATTAGGTGCGTTGCGCTGCGTGCGTGGGTAGCATAGGTGGTAGATACCGGATTTATCATTATCAAATTCTCAAACTTGTCTCGATTCTTGTTCGTGCTGTCCTGTCACATTGTTGTTTCAGAAGTATTCCCGCAAGCAGCAAACGAAATCAAAAACATATTAACAACAAGGAGAGTGTTGACTAAGTTTCCAATGTCAGTCTGTCAGGGAGGTTTCTTCGTCAGAGAGAGTTGTCCTGGGATACTAGTAACAAGTGTTGGAACAACTCTCTGGGGGGCCGTCTGATATAGACACATATCTTGGGCGCTTTTCTTCTGTGTTTTGCTCACTATAGCATATTTTTAATTCCTCATCCAGCTCGCAGTTTGACAGCTATTCGTTACTGGAGTTGGTCTCTCATTAATGCTGTGGTGTTGAGGACTGAGGAAAGACCACAACCGAGACCGTTGTCATTGAACCCCTGTCCACTTACAGGAATTCAGCAGTCACCCATCACCCCACCTGAGAGACCCGCTCTAGGTCCAGCTGACGTCGGATCACTTGCTCCTCCTTATCGATTGCTTTCCCCAACCTCCCGCTGGCACATCAGGCACCTTCATGCTGTCTAACACATCGACCGCGTCATTCCGTCTTTATTATTCAGTCTCAACTTGGCCATTACCTTTCTGGGGCATAGCAATTGTCTGGCCATCTAACTACTCCGTTGAGAAATAAACATCACTGCCGGAAACGGCACAGTCCCTGTCCCGCCCTCCTCTCCTGTCTCCTGCTCCTTTACCTGCCTCGCTGCCCGCCCAATTCGGTCCCAGAACTGCCCGTTCCGCCGCTTGCCGCATTGCATCTGCATCTGCCGTCATCCAAAGCTTACATCCAGTCCATCGTTGGCACATTTCCCCGTGCCCGATCCGCATCCTGCAGCACCTTGTTGCGCTTGCCCGGGCGAACCGAAGCCTGCCCCGCACCACCTTCATAAGGCAACCTCCCGCTGCTGATCCCGCGCTCCGGACATCGTACCCCGAGCAGATAAACCCAACAATAAACGAGTAAACCGATTGCCAGAAACCGACTTCGTCGTTCTCCCTCTCGGGTCACTCGCCCGCCGTAGCCCACGCCGATACCACGAAATACACGATCCCTTGACGTATCGATAACAAGTACCCAGCCATGGGCCTCTCCTACAACGTCTACCTCAACAGCACCCGCATCTATGGCTGCAAGGAGTGCAAAACGCACCTCGCTAACCACGATGAAATTGTCAGCCGGGTGGGTGTTATTCCTAGGTTTCCCCTTCTCACTCTATCGTCCATCGTCCATTGCCCCCGTCCATTATCCCCCGCCCTCAACCCGTTCTGCCCCCTTCTCCCCTCCTCTCCCCTCCTCTCCCCTCCTCTCCCCTCCCCACTACGCATCACTTCTACCTCCTCCCTCCCCTCCCCTCTTCCCCCCACCCCCAAATTACGCTAACCCGGTTCCTCTCAGAACTTCCGCGGCCAACACGGCAAAGCCTACCTCTTCAATTCTGTCGTCAACGTCGAGGCCGGCGACGCCGCCGAGCGCAGCATGACGACGGGGCGGCATGTCGTGCGCGACATCAGCTGCCGGATCTGTGGGGCCGTCGTCGGGTGGAAGTACGACAAGGCGTATGAGGCGAACGAGAAGTACAAGGAGGGGAAGTTTATTTTGGAGGCAGAGTTGCTTTGTACTGTGACGTGAGGGGAGGGGGCATAGGTTATGAGGGGTGGGGAGGGGGTGGTGGGGGTTGAGGTATGGGTCCGGAGGGAGGGACGGGGGGAGTCATGAAGAGGGAAGGAAAGGAAGGGGTAGACGGGTCGCTTGAGAGTGGGAGTTAGGTTTCTTTCATTGACGGTTTTCAGAGGAGACACGGGGATAACATGGGCAGGAGGGGGGTTGGAGTTTTCGGTCAGTCAGGCCTCTGGACACGGATTGCTTATTTGGGTTACTTTTGGGATGGGGCAGGGAGGGACAGTACGGCTGGTTTCCGGATTTACAGCACATACCATGGCACGATAACGGCAACAAGGAACTAGCAGAGGGCTCAGGGAGCCAACAATATCAAGCGTTACCTTTCCATAACGCACACAGAGAAGTGGCATTCTCCTCAGGTTTAATGTGACAAGCTTCACAGCAAATAGATCCTGATGGAGATTCCTGTACTTGACTCCGCGAGTAGAGGGAGATAGATATCCGTAGAGATGGTACGCTGCGAAAGGAAAACGAACGATAATAAACAGCAGCTAATAACCAAACCGAAAACAAACCGAAGCCCAGACCGCCCTAACACCCATCCAGCCCAACGCCTTCAGTCTGGGGTGTATGCTACCCATATCCCAACTCCCCAATCCCCCATGATGGTATGCAAATATATGCCACACAGCTATATATACCTCCTGATCCCCTCAAGCCCTCCTGAGCCCCTCAAGCCCTTCTCCTTTCTTTCCCGTCTTCCAGCAACTCGCCTAGTTATGTTCAATCGGCTCCTCAGGCAACAGCTCCTCGACCTCCTCCACACGCAGGAACTTGAGCGGCGGCTGCACGAGGCCGTTGAACAGGAAAGTGAAATACACCAGCATGGCAAAGCCGACGACCTGCAGCCACTTGAACGTCTCCCAGCCGAGGCCCAGCGAAACGATCCAGATGAAGAGCGTGCGGCACGTGTCGATGGTTGAGCGCGAGGTGGCGCTGACGGTGCGGGTGACGGAGAGGCCGAAGAAGTTGAAGCCTCTGGAGAAGGTGTTAGTATGGTGTGCAGAGGGGGGAAAGGGGGGACGTACCCGATGCTGATCATGATCAAAATACTCGACACAAACACTGCCTGATGCTCCCAAAACTGCCTCCACCCCTCGACCATATCAAACGGCCCGTACCTCCCCGCCTCCGTCCTCCCCACCACAGCATGCAACACCACCATCCCCAGCAACGTAAACGAAAACCCAAAAATTCCCTCCCACCCCACCACATCCAACGGCTCAATCGGACTCCTCTCCAAAATCCACTCCTCCAGCACAAACTGCGTCGCGGTAAAAATCTGCGCCCCCGCGATCATCAAAACACCCACAATCACCCTCAACGCATCCGCACCAACCCCATCATGCTCCGCGCCCGCATTACCACCACCCCCTCCAGAAACAGGGTGCTTCTGATCCGGCTGGATCGCCCCCGCCAACCCCACCACGCCTACACCCAGAACAACGCCCACTAGCGACAGCCACTGGAACAGGTGCAGGTGCCGCTTGATGAAGACGACGCTGAATAGCCCGACGAAGAGCACCAGCGCGCCGCGCGTCATCTGGTAGATTGATGCCGCGACGAGCAGCAGACCGGCGTTCATGAGGGTTGTGCCGAGGATGTCGCAGATGGCGGGCAGGGCGAAGATGGTGACGCGCCAGCCGCGCGTGACGGAAGCGTTTTTGTGGTGATGGGTGATGCCGTTGAGGGGGGTGGTGGAGCGGATGCTGGCGTCGTCTGGAGCGGTGCCGTCGTCAGCGTCGTTGTCAGTGGTGTGGATAGGTTGGTAGGTTGAGGTTGAGGTGGAGGAGGTGTAGCGGTTGTAGAGCATGCGGAGGCCGGCGACGAGCCAGCAGCCCATTTCGCCGATGAACATTTGGAGGGTTTGGATTACGGGTTGTTCGAAGTGTCGGCGTTTGGTGGGGTCGGGGTTGTCGCAGTCGCGGACGCATTGGTTGTCCTGAGCAGGGAGGAGAGGTTAGACGGGTGGCTTAGATGGAGGTTGGGGAAAGCGTACTTGGTACTTGGTTAAGAGCGTGTTGCAGACGCCCGTCAGCAGCATCATGGCTACCAGAAACGGGATCGTAGCCCGCGCGGGGATGATTGACCCCATTGTGTTTGGCGATCTGGCGTCTGGAGCTGGGTGTGTCGAGGAGGAAGTGCAGTCAAGGCAAGGTGCCTGGATAAGAGCACCGGGTCGAGTTGAACCGAGTTTGCTGGCTGTCAACAAGGGATGTCGAGTTTCGCCTGCAGTCTCTCAATCTGGGATTGAATAGAGGGACTGGCGTCCCTTTTGAATCTTGAGAAATGCGCGGCAGAGGGTGCCTCCTGTGTCGGCCTTTGTTGGAAGGCTGGGGCTGTCCCCGACAACAGCCATGCCGCATGACGGTGTGAGGTGGATCCAGATAAGGCCGTCAGCCTGCCGCCTTGCCCGCTGATAGGCTGCGGCCGCTTGAAGCAGGGGCCTGGCAGGCATGCCCCGTGATCAACACAGCGCCCAAGCTCCAGCTCAAGTGGGTCCAACCCCAGATTCAACACCTCCAAGCATGCAGTGTCGAGCTGTCAACCTGGATCCTCAACAGGACGGGACACAGGCAATGCCAACATTTCACGGATACTAGCAGGAGAGGCAAAAATGTAGAAGTCATCAATAAAGTGCCAATTACAACGTTTAAATGCAAAAATATATGAGCCCACCCTAGGTCCTGTTTTCCCACAAATATGCTCTCGAATGGGTATCGTGTACTTGCGAACCAACATGTAAGACTACCATCCCGACCCAGAAACTATGCCCTGCCTTCAGTCCATATCCCCATTCAGCTACTTCTCGGAGTTGCCCCTCCCCTTCTTCTCCTTCGGCTTCTTATCCTTGATATTGTTGTAATGCGGAATCCCTAACTCCCTATCCTTCTCCAGCCTCTGGCGATCCCGATCCGTCAACGGCACGCCCTCAATCCGCTTGACCTTCTTCCCCTCCAAAAACATAACCAAACCCCCAATCATCGCGATCACACACGCAATCGCCACCAAAAACCCCGTCGTCCAACTCGGTCGATCATACCTATTCATCCCCCACATGATCCCACACAGCCCGCACTGCGCGAACGTGTTCCACACCATGCACCAGATCACAAAATCTAACTTCCACACCCCCGTCGCCGGCGCCCTCCTCCCCGTCAGCGGTGCGGGGGGCATATTCTTCTCCGGAATCGGGACACACCCCCTCGGTACCCCAGCAGTCAAGCTATCCGGCCCAACCCCCGGCGGCAGCTCCTCCGTCCCCCTCAGCCTAAACCACCCGTTGTGAATCCCCGCAAGCCTCCTCAACCCCTCCTCCTGCCCCATCACCCTATATCTCATCAAATACCACAAATCCCGAAACCGCCACGGCGCCAACCCAAACGCCGGCACGCAGAAAAGCGCAGTCAGGATCTGCGAGTCCCACTCAATCCACTTGCGCCGGGGCGAGTTGATGTCGTTGCAGCTAGGGTAGCACATGGCGGGGGAGGCGTTGCAGAGCAGGAGGAAGAGCATCCCGCCCCAGGCGACCACATTGAGGCCGTAGATGGTCCAGAAGAAGCCCATGGGGGTGAGGAAGAATTTCCAGAAGGAGATGAGGCCGAGGCGCGTGGATTCGACGAAGGGGTGTTTGGGCGGGAAGTGGTAGCCGTTGGTGAAGGGGGCGGTGTGGGATGTGGTGGTGGTGGGGGATGGGGTGGTGAGGGCGGTGTGCTCTGAGGTTGAGACGCGGGTTGCGGGGGGTTGGGTTTCGTCGGTGAGGGCGGATTGATTGCTGGGGGGTTTGCTGGGGGGTGATGTGTCGTGGGTTGTCGTCTCGGGCGCCGGTGTATGCCCGTCTGGGTGTGTTCGCCCGGAGAAGATCGAGGAGGCGACGTCCCCGGTCACGGCCATGAACCCTTCTGCTGGTCGCGAGTCGATGAAGTCTTGCGATAGCCGCCGGAGGACTGACGACGCATTTGAACGGGTTCGTTCTCGCCCAGGGCGCGAATCGCTGTGATGCGCGTGCTCGGCCATCTTGCCGATGGGAAACGAGACGTGGATCTGATGCTGTCGCAGTATTTGTAGGTCGGTCAACTCGAAATCAGGAGCACAAATGGGGTGGTGAGATGGATGGTTGCGGTGAGTAATCAGGTCGCATTCATCCAGAGCTAAGTCAGTAATCAGAATGTCGACGATAGCAGCAGATATCACAGATCAACATGAACTGAGAGATGTGAGATCAGGGGAGAGAAAATAAATCTGAAGTAAATTTATTAGCCCGTGCCAACAACCTCGACCCAGAGGTTTGAGGCGCAGAGTGCCATTGTGTCGTCACTGCGCCTAGACCGCGAGCCGTCAATGAAGCTCCTGCACAACGCCTCACAGAGCTTGCGTGGCAAGGAAAATTCCCTGTCCGTGTCACGCAGGGGTGACACTGTGCTTAGCCTAATCGGGACTAGCGGACCATCCGGGTCTAAGCGATTGCTGAAGATCCGAGTCGTCGATGATGAAGGGAGAATAACAAGAGCTGTGATCAAAGTTGTCACAAAGGACATGTATGATAGTGATCGGGTAACTCAAATTGATGTCCATGGCTCAATAATCCTAATTTATTTTTCATTTTTAAAAAGACACCGCTGAGCCAACTTCCACGCCGCGCTCTGCTCCAAGAGTCTGGGCCGGGCCAGAAATCTCGCCCAGCTGAGACCCTTGGGGCAACTCCACAGGCAACGCACCACCTCACACATGTCCTCCATCTCCCTTTCCTTGAAACCATCCTAGCATCTGGTACTAGAGTTTCCGCCTCGATGCCACATCATACTGAGATACGGCGCGTAACCACCAAAAAAGCTGCCTTTCGGTCCAACATCCTCCCACCTCGCACCACACCCCCATCATCTCCACCTTCGAACCCACCACAACACTCAGTACTTGTGCCTCGTGCTGTAATCCTTCGGACTGACAACCAGACCGCGCCCCTTCTTGGCGCCGCGGTAGACCGTCTCGACAATGTCGATGAGTTCCTGCTTGTCCTCGAGCACCCAGTTGAGCTTGTTGTTGTTGCCCGTGCCAAAATCGCACATGATGTGCTTGTTGCGGAAGAAGAACATGATGGAGCACGGGTCGTAGAGCTCGTACATGGCGTTGAAATCGGGGACCTGTGCGGGGGGCGGGGGGTGTTAGATGGGGTGGTGACGGTGATGAGGAGGGGGGATGAGTGGTGGGGGGTAGAGGAGAGAGGCGCATGCCTGGTCGATGTCGCAGAGGTAGATGACGGCGAAATTTTTGACGCGCTCGGCGATTTTGAAGAGGGCTTCGTCCTGGCGCATGCAGTCCTGGTAGCTGTCAGTTACCCTGCTCCGGTATCAACGTGAAAGAGGTTTGACCCACGGGATCGTGGTCACGGCCGAAGCGGATAACAACGACGCGCTCCTCCTCTACGAGACAGTTAGCCTCCAGAAACACGGTCTTGGGTACAGGTTGTGAGCAAAACAAGTGAAACATGGTTCGGGGGGTGAGTGCGACTAACCTGAGAGGATTGCCTGGTCGACGTGCCACCCGGAGGGCAGGTGAGGGAGGAGGACGGAGCCCATTTTGCGGTATTATTAAAGTTGATATAAGTTGGCAGTGAGTGTAGACTGTGAGGGATACTGAGATCAGTGATGAAGGTTGAAGTTGGCCGTGGGAGTTGAAGTTGGGAAGTTGTGGCTTTGAGGCTGCCGTGATGTGCCTGGATGCTTCCAGACACCCTCTTCCAGGACGTCCAATGACTGCAACGAATGGCGGAGGTAACAAACGGTACGGTAACGTCATGGACGAAGGAGTAGGAGAAGGTAGTAGACGCAACAGTAGGTTTACAGCAAGAGACAAATCTAAATATTTTTGAAGAGAAAACGAGCTCTCTACCTGAGTACTTTCTTTACTTTGAATACAAGTGCTAGGTTGATTGTTGACGGCGTTCCTGCACGTCTTGAATTTCACTCGATGTACAAAATACGCGAATGTTTCCACTTCTGCCCCACTCTCTCATCGAATTTCACTTCCAGATTTCCACCTCAAACCGAAACTTTCAGACTCATCAACACAACCCGACACACCAACCAGAACCACCCCAACCATGTCTTCCCCAGACCCCATCACCTCCCTCACCAAGGTGGTACTCACCAACCTCGAATACCAACACGACTGGACCAGCCTCCGCACTCACACCCACCCCTCCCTCCCCCGGCCCCTCCTTTACGGCCTGCCTCCCAAGCGCCTCTACGTGCACCCCGACGAGCAGGTCGCCATCATCAAGGCCGAGAAGGAGAAGGGCGAGGCTATCCCGCAGGATCCCGAGGTGGAATGGGTTCTGCCATTGCATCTCTCTGAGAAATGGTCGCCTGCCCAGTTTGCGAGGGTGTTTGATGCCATTGAGGCGATTCCGCCTGGAGGGGGTGAGCAGGAGGAGGTTGAGGAGGGAGCCGGCAGTGGGGAGGCGGAGTGGAAGTTGTGGAGGGGGTCGAAGAGGGGGAAGAGGATTTTGTTGGCGACGGTGCAGGATGATTCGACGGTCACGTACTACTGGATTCATGATGGGCTTGTGAAGCCGAGGCAGAATTGAGGTTCTCAAGTCTGCTGGATCGACTACGGACCAGGATGCACTTGGGCGGAAGAGTTGGTTGTCACTCGAGGATACTCTAACTACACGCGCCAACTGGACGGACCGCCTCAAGGCTTGAAGATAACCTTCTGCACCTTCATCTGGTCAAACAGGTCATAGCCCTCCACCGCCTCCGAGAGCGGCATGATCTTGTCGAACATAAAGCTGGGAGAGTCAGGATGGCTCTTGGGGGGCTGAATCTGGGGGCATACCTGAACTTGTCCTGGTTCTTCGCCAGCACCTCTAGCGCCTCAGGGAAGATGGAACGCACCGGGCAGCGGCCCATCTGAATCTTCAGGTTCTTGCTGCTTGGGGTCAGAAAACACCCTTGACCACGCCATGGAAAGACAAACTCACCCATACGCCTCGCTTCCACTCCAAGGGATCTGCCACCGTTAGCCACCATCCACACCTCCCCAACACCCACCGGAAAACCTACCTCCGCATTATGCACCCCAATACTACTAATCACCCCAAACGGCCTCACCAAATCAAACGCGGTCCTCAACGCGGGACTCAACCCCACCACCTCAATCACCGCATCGGCCCCCCTCCCCTCCGTCACCTCCCTCACCCTCTCCCTCATCCCCTCCACCCCATCCAAAAAATTCAACGGCTCCGCCCCCAACTCCCTCGCCAGCTCCAACCTCGACTGCACACTATCCACCGCAAACACCTTCCTCGGCCTATACTCCAGGGCACTTACAATCGCGCAAAGCCCCACCGGCCCGCACCCCACAACAACCACCACCGCCTCCTCGCTCGGTAGCTTCTGCGACTCGACAAGCATGCTAAAGGCGTTGCGCGCGCCGAAGAAGCCGGTTGGGAAGATGTCGGCCATGAGGATCAGGGCGCGGTCCGAGATGCTGGGTGGGGCGCGCACGACGGTGCCGTCCGCGAAGGGGATGCGCACGTATTCGGCTTGGCCGCCGTCGAGGGCGGGGCAGCCGAAGAGGAGGACGCGGGAGCAGCGGGAGGAGGAGGCGTGGAGGCAGTACCAGCAGGTGCCGCTGGGGGGTGGTTAGAAATGGGATGGAGGTGGACGGGAGGTGGGAAAGGGGGAGGAGATTGGGGGAGGGACGGGAGTTGTGTAGTGTTGATAGGGATGGGAAATGGACTTGGTGTTTAATTTTCGTGAGACTTACCAGGACACGGTAAACGGCGCAACAACCTTGTCGCCGAGCGCGACGGTCTTTACGTCGGCGCCGGCCTGGACGACCTCGCCGACGAACTCGTGGCCCATGATGAAGCCTGCTTCGGAGGGCTGGTGGCCGCGAAAGACATGCAGCTCACTATTTTGACTGTGTTAGATGTCTGCGGACAGGGAAGTGCCAGTGGTGGTGTGGGTTGTTTTCATACGAGCCGCAGAGTGCTGTAGCCTGGACCTTGACGATGATGTCCTTGGGGTCTTGCACTGTAGTTTGTGTAAGCCTTATGGTTTTGATGTCTTGGGTTTTGGCTGGTGACTTGCGCTTGGGAACCGGCCTGTCTTCCACAGCGATCTTCTTGGGGCCCTTGAAGACGACGGCCTTCATGGTTGCTGGGAGGTCTGCCATTGTGCCTCTCGATTCGTGTGGAGGTTACTTCGGATGGTAAGACGCGCGATGCGAGTGTGAAGTCAAAGTGGACGTCACGATGTGACCCTTTCTTCAAATTGAGTTGAGATGTTAATCTCGAAGATATGTGTTACTACTGAGAGGCTTCCCCGCCCCCGCATCGCGCCGGCCCCATCCACTCGGGTCGACCGAGGCATCGGAGCAGAACTGCCGCTGTGCCCCCCAGCGCTAGGCCGCGGTATTCCGAGACCCGGAGCTGCGATCTCGGAGCTACTTCCGGGCCCGGTTTTCTTCCTTACCTGTTCAGTAAATTTACCAAGCTTCTTCGGGTTCTGCTTGCGAGTTTTCAGTTTTGCTTATATGCTTAGCTCCCTAGCTGCCGGTGGGGGTTCCAGATCTGGGTAGATTGGAGACTTTGAGTTGGTGGGGTTGTTAGACAACCGCCCGGCCTTTCTGGACAACGGCAAGGGACAACCATATTACACGATACTCTGCGTAGTCTTTACCTTCGGGAGTCACTACCTGATAATGGACTTTCGTTCCCGTCGTACGTACTTTGACCAGTTGAAGAAAGATGGCTGCTTTCTTAGCAACTGGCTACAAGGAGCGTTATTCACTTCGTTCGTCATCTGTTGCTGGGATGCTGTCTCTGGGCTTGATTCACTGAGAAACGAGGACGGATAGCAGGGGATTGGCTTAGCGGGGGCCGAAGTGTGATGTCCAAAGAGATAGGCATAGAACCAATAAAACATATATCGCCGAGACATGTTGATAGGAGAGGAGGGAGAGGAGGGAGAGGAGGGAGAGGGAACAGAACAGAAGTATATCGGATGAGGAACCCACGGAGCTGTAGGCATGAGAGATGTGCTCTCAGTCGATGGCGGTTTCTTGAAAGCAAGAGCATCAGCCATGCCACTACAACTAACCATAGTGATTAGATCGCTGGGGACGTAAAGCCCCCCATTCTTCAGAACCAATAACGGCGGCCTCGAAAGTAAATCATGACAGCCGGGTATCACGGATGGTGTGACTCGGCTGGTATTACAAACGCGGCATCCTCGGAGCTGAATTCCCAAGTAGTAGATGGTGTTCCTTCCTGGGTGACACTTTGTCCTTCGCCTCAGAAGGTGTAACTCTCCTACTGCCATTCTTCCTTTGTTCGGCAACGGCCCGAGGTGAAATGTGTCAGTCTCCCAAGGTAATCGACTTTCGTGTTGCCGTCAAGGGGATTCCACAACGCACCGGAGGTGAATCACTTCCAACACAGATGTTGAGTTGACATGCCCAAGCTTGCCGCGTCCTGAGTTCTTCCTTGGTGTTGTCCAACAGGGCTGGTGGCGTTCGTGTTACATCGGGTGAGCCTCAGGGGAGGTATCATGCCGTGTGGCGGCTGAGTTGCCCCAGAATTAAGACCGGCTAACCTCGAAGCGATGGCGGCATGGTGCTCTGTTCAGGGGGCACACGTGCGAGTCCGTTGCCCAACCACAATGCCTTTGTCGCCGGAAGACGCCGCAGGTGACACGCCGCATTGAGCGGGATTTTTGGGTGGTATCTCACCGCGGCCACGCAGCGGAGTGAGAGAGTCTCACCGCTCCGGGCCACTGAGCGCGAGAAGGTTGATCGTTCCCGCCCCTCATTGTCGCCCAATAGTGCCCGATGGCTGAAGTGCCGGCTGCTAAAAGAGGCCGCCCGGGGTCCGGTTCTGGAGCTGATATCAGAAGTATAATTCCAAGTGACCGGTCCTCATGGAGCTGACCGGTTTGGCCTCTCGGTAGTCGCCCGTGCTTCCTCTGCAGTGACCGAGTCAGTTTGGCAGAAGCCACCTGTCGTCCCTGCATGTGGGAGGAGAGGGCACCACGCCATTGCCCCTCTGATGTGGTCGTCGGTCTTCCTGCCCGGGGATAGCGCCGGGCGAGTCTTCAGAATGACAGGCTCGAAGATCTGAGGTTGCAGCAGGAGGGCTTCAGAACCGCCGAGGGCGCTTGGCTCGGATAGGTATAGTCCCCGGGGCAGCGGACTGACCCGTCGCATGATGCGCTATCGATGAGGCTGAGTCCCCCGCTCCATGGCCAGTGGATGGACTTTCGGGGCCACAGGGTGCTGATTGGAGCCAAGAGGCAATTGTGGGTTGGATTGGGGGCATGGGATTCTTGGGACCCCTGAGGGCATTCCGGACGATGATTCCGTCGGCAGCTTTCATGTCGAAGGCGTTCGGGCGATGGACGATTGAAACGCCATGTTCGTGGAGATACGGACCAACCCGCGGGTTCTCGGGGTCATTCGCTGCCTCTTCAGCATATGGTACTTCGTGGCTGTTGATCTTGTCGTTATTCTGGCGCCGCCCACGGCTCGGCGCAAAAGTGTTTATTTCTCCGTCTCTCGCGGCAATACGAAGCATGGAGGAGCGCAGACACTGTGAGCTCAGCGCAGCGAGAGAAACAGGAGAGAGGTGAGGTGGAGCCAGGCAATGGAACCTGGAATGCGGGAAAGAGACGGGAAACAACAACCTGGAAGGAGCTCAGGAACAGTGGGGTTCTGCCCCACAACTCCAGAGTTTCCCCAGAGCTCCATCTGTTCATCTCTCCATCAACCATCCAATCCATCCCACCCGTCTGGTCAACAACAAGCTGCCCTGCTCTGTCCTCTGTTCTTCAAACGCCGCGTATTCGAGACACACGACACTCTTAAACTTCAAGTTTAAACCCTTTCGGAAACCTTATTTTTAGCCAACCTCTTAGTCTCTCCCCCACCCGAAAACCCGCGGCCCGCAGATCGTCAAACAGTGCCCAAGACCCCAGATCCAGACCAGATCCCTTGACCCAGTCGTCTGCCTCCGCAAAAAAGAGCCTCATCCATCCCCTTGGGCAGCGAACAGGGTTCCTGTTGAATTGCACCGTCGCACCAGGACGCATCGTTTTCTGACACGCCGGCAACCTTCTCGGCCCAGTCCCCGCAAAGGCAAAGACACCGTGACCACGTCCACCAGCAGCCGGCATTACGTCTCAGGCCGGCAGCCGCACGCTGCGATCTGGACCCCTGGCACTCGCTCCCGTCGTTTGTTGTCCAGCAGCCCTCAGCTGGCTCCACCGTCCAGCGCAAACTGCTTTCCCCGGCCCTTGCAACCTGCTGGGGCCCGCCCTGGGTCGCCTGCCATTCCCCTCGGCTGGGCTTGAGGCTTAAAGTCAGCCTCCGATCCTCGATCCCTTGCACTGCAGCAAGCTTTCTGAGCCTCACACTCTTCTCGACAATCCCCGACAAGCTGCCCGAGCATCCGAGCCGACCAACGCCCCCACGCCGTCTCCGTCTGCCGCGCCCACCAAGGACAGGCAGTCACCGGGCCCGACTGAATATCGCTCCCTCCATGCCTCAGCACGGGCGTCCTTGTTGATCCCGAGCTGCCCTGGTCATCGCGGTCTTGAGCTGTCTTCTTGCAAACGGACGGGACCCAGCCACTGCTCACCCTCCGACGAGTCTGTAATTTACAGTTCCCCGCACAATCAGCCCCGGCCACGGGATTGTTTCCGTTCCTCTTTCATCCAGAGTGACGCGACCTTATTTGAACGGTTTCCGGCTGTGGCTTCCCGCTAGCCCATTCCATCCTTGGCTGCTGGATCGCGGCTCGTATATGACCGTTCCCCACCCCTCGCGCGCTCTCGTGCGATTGCTCTTGGGTGTCACCACGCGCAGACAGCACTCCCCTTGAGTCTTCGACACATCAAGGACGGCCCCTGTCAAAGTTGCGCTACGAAAGAAAGAGCCAGAGCACCACTCGAGCGACGGCACTGAGCAGACCAAGGCGGCCGGCCCAACTGCGGATCCGCGGGCCCGTCACCTTGACATCCTACCGACGATCCCGCTATCGATGGCACTTGATGCACACCTGCTCCATGAGACGACGAGCGCCGAGCGCTTCACGAAGCTATGAGTACGACGGCTGCTCCCACTTTAGCACAAGTTGCGGACGTGTACGATCCTGATGAGGTATTACCCAGAAACAGCCCGCTTCTGGAGCCGCGCCACCCCACGCTGCAGCCGTCGCCGAGCCCTCCTTGTACCCTTCCTTCCTCCCCAGTCAGTCCTCCCTTTAGCTCCGATAGCAAGAGGCCTAACCGTCGGGGCAAGGCGAGGTCAAGCCAGGGTTATGCGATCCTTTTCGGCCACCTCGACGATCACAGGCGCGAATCCGCGGCCTACGCCGATATCGAACCCCTCACATCCGAAACCGACGAGCCAGAGGATCCCGGGCTCCGCGAAGTCTCGACATCACCGAGCCGTGACGTTTCACCCGACGGACAGCGGATCGGTGGGGGCAAGGATCGTGAGGATTTAGGTGGAATGTTTGGGGGAGGGTCCGCAATGACGATCATGCCTTCCGCTTCCTCTCCGCAGGAGGACGTGGGCGCTTTCGACCTGAAATCACTGGCGGCTGGCGCTTTGGCCGCGGTAACAGAGCCCCAGCCCGAACCAGATGCAGGGCCAACACCGCCCATCACCGACCACGATGTTATGGGAGGGAAGGCCCAACTGGCCTCAGCCCCTTTGGCGATACACACGAGGCGAGTCGAACCGCTGAAAGATGAGCGGGCCGCGCACGCTGCGATGCCTTCTCCGTACAGCCCACGCAGTTTCTACTCGCCGCGAGAATCTGGGGCTACGCCCATGTCCCTGAGATTGGATATGAGGTCACCTACCGCAAGCGTGCACTCAAGCAGTCACAGCGAGGGCCTGCCCCCTCTCCAGCTCAACTCCCCGAGATACGAAACAAATGGACAGTCACTGCCGTCCATTCGAACCCAACTGGGAGATATTCAACAACTCTCCACCAGCCGTGTCGCCGTAAATGGTCTGGGAGGGTCTCCTCACGGGTTTCCGGGCTCTCCCCCTGCTGCGAGGCCACGTTTACCGTCCCTGCACAGCCATCTTGGATCTCCTCCAATACCAATGATCGACCACCATCGAGATCCTCTTTCTCCCCATTATCGAGACCCGCTTTCTCCGAGCCACCCACTCGCCGCGCCGCCCATCTTGAGCCCCGGATACTACTACGGCCAACCGAATGGCCACCATCGGCCACACGATTATGTCGCCGGATCACCAGAGGCCGCTGGCTCTGATCGGTCAAGTTCCATGACCATCGGCTCAGGGCGTGACAGAATGAGCATAGACGGCATCACAAGTCAAATCGGCACCTATAACTGCCCCTTCGCCGGCTGCAACGCCGCCCCGTTTCAGACACAATATCTGCTCAACTCACACGCCAATGTCCACTCGTCTGAACGACCGCATTACTGTCCGGTCCCGGGTTGCTCCCGTGGCGAGGGCGGCAAAGGTTTCAAGCGCAAGAATGAAATGATTCGCCACGGTCTGGTTCATGATTCTCCAGGTTATGTCTGCCCGTTCTGCCCCGATAGGGAACACAGGTATCCGAGGCCAGACAATCTCCAGAGGTAGGCCTGCATTCACACCCCAACTCTTGCGCATGAGACTCACCAAGTGCTAGGCATGTCCGAGTACACCATCCAGATAAAGATAAGGACGACGGGATGCTGCGCGAGGTTCTCGCACAACGACCGGACGGGCCGAATCGCGGCCGCAGGCGCAGAGGCGCCCCGTGCTGACACGACTGCTCGGTTTCCGACTGTCTCACACACCTTACCTTCTTTTCGCGGCACATACGTTTCCGCGCAGTTTGTGTGGCTGCCGGACTGACCTTTCTGCTTTGTTCGCGTGGATGTACACCGAACCGAAGGTTAGTCGCGCAGGCACAAGGCAACAGCCACCACTGCGACCACCACCCACGCTTTGTTCCGATGGTCGCATCTTTTTCTCCCATTCAATTCCCCCTTTTTCGTTGAGATATCCCCCTTTTTGTCGATTGGTCTGATGGCGTTCATTGGTGCTTCGGGACCTACGGGATCAGAAGGAACGCTGGGCTACCGCTTTTTCGTTGCTTGGGCTTTATGGTTTGTTTTGTTTGGCTTTGCGTGGGTATGATACCGGGACCGGCGTATGCGGAGTTTGCTATTCGGCTCCATATACCACTTTCGCTGCTGCTTTTTCTTGATGTTTAGGGGTGACGGAAGAGGTGGAAAAGAGGAGTTGGTTGGGTTGCGATGGGAATTTATTGTTCAATCGAAAATCGCTGGGATCGGTTATATTTGATTTTTACCCCGGAACATTGGTCTCGTCTTGGACGTGAACAAGGTTTTCCGAAATGGGAGGAGTGTCCTGACGAGGGCTCGAGTTAGCACTGGCCGCAGAGGCTGTATCAGCTTTTTGAGCTGAAGACTATCTCGGTAGCATGATCTTGGAGGCGAGCGAGTCTGGTGGTACGGGATTTGGGTGGTCATTCTGCTAGATAGGAGATACCCGATCTTTTACCACACAAGTTGAGATGTTTCTTGAGTTGGCAGAATCAAGAGACCCTTTAACAGCCGTTTAGCTGGCCAGTAGAAACGTGGCTTGTTTCACGGGTTGAAACTGGTTCGTAGCATCTGTTAGACTTCTTGAGCCTTCACCAAGAACCATAGAGGTTGATTGATCTATCCTACTTCTATTCTCCAATGCCAAAGCCATCAGAATTCTACCTCGCAACCCAAATCCCCCCCCCCCCCCGCCTCAATCCTCCTCCTCAGCATCCTCCCAGGCCCCAACCTGCACCACCCCATCGCTCAAAACCTCAACCCGCACCCCATTCTCACCACCCCCAAACCCACCCCCAATCTGCTCCAGCACAACCCACAGCCCACCCCTAGCCCTCACCATCTCCGGCTCAACATCCACCTCCCCCGTCCTCAACCCCATTGCCACATCCGCAAACTCCCCCTCCCTCGACACAGCCAACACCCTCCGATGCGCCCCCGTGCCCAGCTCAAGCGCCACCCGCACCGCAGACACCGCACCACCACCACCCACCCCTTGCAACCCACCACCACCACCGCCACTGACAACAACCCCAACCCTAACCAACCTCCCCACCCCCACTCTAGCCCTTACCCTCGCCCCCCCCTACTGGGAAATTCCCCCTGCACAGCAGTCCTCAACCTCCCCGCCCCCTCCGCCATCACCCCCCTCACAACCACCTCCCCCCCGCCTCAACCCTCAACGTAAACCCCGCCACCTGCCCCGGCTCAAAAGTGCTCACCACCACGACATACTCCCCCTTATCCAACTCTCTCCCCTGGGATGACACATACGTGCAGCCACGCTGGTACTCGGCGCTGGAGAGGATGATGTCCCGGCCTTGGAGGGAGGTTACCCGGCGGGATGGGGCGGGGGAGTGGGGGGAGGAGGTAGGGGAGGAGGGGGAGGGGGAGGAGAAGAGGGCCGCGACGTGCACGGGGAGGTCGCGGATGGAGGTGCTCAGGAGAAGGGAGATTGGTGTGGGGTGGGAAAGGGAGAGGGTGTATTGCGGGTTGAGGGCGTAGGAGGGGTGGGCGGCGGAGCCGCCTGCTGTGCGGCGGGTCCAGGCGCCGCGGAGGGTGGTGGAAAAGGGGAGGGGAGGGGGGGAAGGGGTGATAGTTAGGGGGGTGGAGGAGAGGAAGGAGAGGGTGAATGTGTAGGAGGGGAGGGGGAGGGCGGTTTGGGTTATGACGAGGGTTTGCGGGGTGTGAGGGGTGGGGTGGTAGCGGAGGAGGGTGTTGGGGCTGTCGACGAGAGGGGTTTGGGAGAGGAGGTGGTGCGGGGAGGGGAGGGGGACGCGCGTGCCTGGGGGGGAGGTGGCGTGGAGGGAGAGGGCGGTGAAGCCGAGTTGTTTGGAGACGTTGGCGAGGGAGGCGTCGCTGCCGCGGTCTCTTGAGGCTTTGCGCTGGCGGAGGATGTCGAGCTCGCCGTCTTGCCAGTGGCGGCTGAGAAGGACCCAGAC
Source organism: Amesomyces nigricolor (assembly GCA_004802645.1). Taxonomy (NCBI): domain Eukaryota; kingdom Fungi; phylum Ascomycota; class Sordariomycetes; order Sordariales; family Chaetomiaceae; genus Amesomyces; species Amesomyces nigricolor. The sequence goes on from SRKS01000004.1 coordinate 1,938,115, forward strand.
CGGCTCGCCTGAGGAAGAGAGAACGCTGTATTGGGGGTTGTGGGTGAAGACGAGCTCTTCGGTCTTGTCGGGCATGTCCCATTTGAAGTGGTGGTTCTGGCGGTAGGCGAAGAGGGACGGGTTCCAGTTGACGTAGAGGGAGTCGAAGTGCTGGAGGACGTCCTCGTACGCCATCCAAAACTGGTTTGATCCGCTCTCTGAGGTCGACCCTACTGTGTGCGTTTTGAGGGTCGCGGTAGACCCGACGCCAGTCCAGATGAGACTATCGACCCAGGGGTTCTTGACTAAGAGCAGACGGGAGCCATCCTCTGTCTTCAAACCAACGATAGCGTAGTCATGCTCTCTGACCAAACCCAAGGCCTTTTCCTCCTCCGGCAAAATGTTCCCTGTACCCAAGGTAAGCATGGCATTTCCTTCTTGATAGGCTTTCTGGATCCGGTCCCAGGTGTCATGTGTGTCAAGATCGTCGCTGTACTCAGTTTAGCCCCGCCGTGCCCAAATTTGGATAGGGCTGGCTCACCTCTGGAGGAAGATCTGCTCAGGAATCCAGCCAGTTAAGGCGTGCAGATCTGTCCCGGAGTTACTTCCGGGGAAGTCGTAGCCGCCCCGGATCTTAAGGTAGGCCTTCTCGACCAGAGCCGGCCAGATCAGCCTTGGGTTGCGCCGGTCTACCACGTACAGAGTGCGGTTTGTTTTAGAGGCGGGGAGACGGTCGTCGATGACGACGTGACGCCAACTCCCGTTAAAGTACATGCGGAATACGTACTTCCCACTTTTGGACAACTGCGGGCGCATCGATTCATGGTCAAAGGGGTAGATAAGCGACGAGAGTAGCTGTCAGTTGCGTTAGCTACAACTCAAGAGCCCGGGTGGTGATATGAGCTGCTTACCGAGTTTTCCATCGGGGCAAAATGGCGAGCAGCAGCGCATAAGCTGGCTACCACGGAGCAGTCAGTCGCCAGATCCTGCGCCAAATCCATTTCCGCTTGGGCAGTCATGAGCTGCTCCTGGCTTCCATCGGCAACCCCATCCTTGTTCTCCTGCGTCAGCTCAGCAGGACGCCGCCAGCCTGCAAATATGGCTTCTTGCTCGGGAGACAAGGAGAAGGTTGATGGGTCGCTGGGAATGTCAGCACGAGGAATGATGGCATTGGAGCACCAGATACGCACGTGTAAGAGCCTTCTGCGCCACCAGCACCCGAAAAGCTCTCTGGCTTGGGAGGAGACTCCCATGGCGGAAAGACGTTGCCATGTAGGCGTGAAGCTCTGAGGATGATGGTCTTCTCGGCGGTTGTTAGGGGCCTGGTGGACTCGGGAACAGGTGGCCGGGAAGCTGCATTGGTGCCCTTGGCATTTGTCTTGAGACGTTCTCCAAGCTCGATGAGTTGGACGAACTTTTTCTTGAAGCGTTTTCGGTCTTCTGGTGTTTTTGCCTGACCAGCAGCCTTCATGTACAACTCGGCAGCGGCAATGGCATGCTTCAGCGCCTCGTCGCCCTGGGTCCTCGCCAGACGGCGCTCATGTTCCTGGGCGGCTGTTAGACGCCATCGGTTGGGACAGAACTCCAAGTTTTTGTTGTTTGCTACCGAGTCATCTCACCAAGGCTTGAGCCTCCATCGTCGTGGCAGTGGAGGGGTGTCACTCGATGCTCAGGTGCGGAGCTGGTTTTAAGTCCAGTTCACCTGTGGAAATGAATTTGGGATGTCGCCTTCAATTTGATCGATATCCGGTGTAGGCACGTTTTGGAAGTTCACGGAAAAGGCTAATTGAATGAGAAGTTTAAGATGTCGGTGTATACATTCGTTCTCATTTGATGAAGCTGACCTGCATCTTCATGAAGCTTGATGTGGTGTTGATGGTGGGGCATGGTGTTCTGGGTTTGGGAGATAAGCGCTGGCGCGTCTTCGATAGGAGCTTCCCTCATCTCGTTGCTCTTCCCAAATCCAGAGACATCCGAGGAAGGAACGTCCGGATGAAAAGATGGAAATGGAAGCGACCGAAGAACCGACCCCTTCCGAACCAAGGCAAGAAAACTGGACCGGTTTTAAATTTCTTCAACAATGTCAACAAATCATCTCATTGCCTATTTCGGCGTCCCTTCAACACCCGTGGACCTGCGTGACCGGCTGCTGTCTCCGAGGGCATGTGTGGGGGGCAGCCCGTGGATGGCGATGTCGCGCAGGCGCGTTGCAGTGACGTGACCGCTGAAGCGCGGCGCCTGTGGTGGTCTTTCACCGTCTTTGAAGCCGTGGCTATTGCGGGGCAATGGAATTATCCACAGCGTTGCCCCGAAGTCGACCACTGTGGAGGCCGCAGCCGAGGTTATCCGGCTACCGATATCACGGGCATGCGACACCTTGGAATCGCCAGCGACCCACACCACTGCCGGGAACGTCCTCGGCCGTCGACCTAAATACCAGGGGACGGTCACTCTGGGGAAATCTGGGGTCGCCGTCCCTGTCGTCATTGTCGTTTCTCCGTCTTCTCGTTGTTCACATCTTCCTTCGAGCTCCAACTTTGATAGATTTCACTCCTGTGGTCGCGCGCAGTCTGTCTCAGAAGACATCGATCGCGAGTGCCGTCATCGGCGTGACTTAATCCAGATCCTCCAGATTCGCATCGTGAACGAGCCTCTCCCCGGGACCGTCGCAACGATACTCGAGACCAAACCGCGCAAAATCCACAGATAGTGATGGCTGCTCAGTCCAAGCCGGCCCCAATCGGGCCCTGGGGCAAGGCGACGGCCGGCGCGGCCGGCGCTGTCCTTGCCAACGCGCTGGTGTACCCTCTAGATCTGTGCGTGAAGTTTTGCCTCCGTCCCCGTGATGCGATCGGCTGCTGACCCAATTCGCGGCGCAGCATCAAGACGAAACTCCAAGTCCAAGTAAAGGCCGAGACAGCAGACGGGAAATACGACGATTCGCACTACAAGGGAACCTGGGACGCCGTCCAGAAGATCGCGAAGGTCGACGGTGTTGCCGGTCTGTACAACGGCATGGCCGGCGCTCTCCTCGGAGTTGCCTCGACGAACTTCGCCTACTTCTACTGGTACTCGATCGTTCGCACCGTTTACTTCAAGTACGCCAAGACTGCCGCCCATCCGTCGACCGTCGTCGAGCTTTCCCTCGGCGCCGTTGCCGGTGCGCTTGCGCAGCTGTTCACAATTCCCGTCGCCGTCATTACGACCCGGCAACAAACACAGAACAAGGAGGACAGGAAGAGCTTTATTGAGACTGCGCGCGAGGTCGTTGAGGGCGAGGATGGCGTCTGTGGGCTTTGGAGGGGCCTGAAGGCGAGCTTGGTCCTCGTTATCAACCCCTCGATCACATATGGCGCGTATGAGAGGTTGAAGGATATTCTTTACCCGGGGAAGAAGAACCTCTCGCCGATGGAGGCTTTCGGTGAGTTTGCCATGGCCATATGGTAGTACACTGTGCTAACCTACACCGTAGCCCTCGGCGCCATGTCCAAGGCTCTCGCCACCATCGTCACCCAGCCCCTGATCGTCGCCAAGGTCGGCCTGCAGTCGAAGCCGCCCCCGGCGCGCAAGGGCAAGCCCTTCAAGAGCTTCGTCGAGGTGATGCAGTTTATCATTGAGAACGAGGGCGCTATGAGCCTATTCAAGGGCATTGGCCCCCAGATTCTCAAGGGCCTGCTAGTCCAGGGTATCCTGATGATGACCAAGGAGCGGTACGTCTCAGCGCCAAGAAACATGGTGTTCTCGTCAACTGACTCGTTCCCGCAGTGTCGAGCTCTTCTTCATCCTCTTCGTCCGCTGGCTCCAGCTTGTCCGGTCGCGACAGCTCCGGAGGACTGGCGATCTTGCGGCGGCTGCCAAGCTCGTCGCCCCTGTGACTGTCAAATAGGGGCATCATATCAGCATGTGAGCCGAGGTCATGATCTCTCGGCCAAATCGGCCAAATCGGTCAAATCTAGACACAACCGCTGGGGGCTGCGACAGAAAACAAAGACGGGGAATTGGGGGTATGGGGGTCGCCTCGGGACATGGATTGCGCATATAGATTCTCGTTTTGGGGGTTCAATCATCATTGTTGCATCAACGCATGAGCATGACTTTACACCAGGTACGCAGCTGAATTGCTGATCTTCTCTGTCCTCTTGATCCGTCCTCTGTATACTCTGTTCTTGGTCCTGTCTTGCCTTTCATTTTCATTTTCATCTTTCCTTAATTCTTTTACTTTCCTACTTCTCGGTTCTCTTCTTTCTTTTTTTTCTCTTCGTTTTGGCTTTTTCTTTGCTCGTCTTCTTGCAACGTCCCGAGGTCGCCGTTCGGAGCTGTGTCGTAACGCGTATCAAATCACCAACCATCCGTACCGTAAATTACGGTCCTTGGCGAATCCCGCCTTTGCGCCACACCTCAGCCCCACCTAGCCACACCCCCCAAATTAGGGCACCCCAAATTTCTCCCACATTTGTGCGCGAGTGACTTCCCGGCTCCTTTGCACCCCAGCTTCTCAGACAGTCATCTTCGTCACCGGAGTCGACAACCTTCACAATGGCCAGTATGTCGTCCTCTACGCTGCCCCAAGATATTTCCCGGGTTCAAATATTGACAATTCTCGCAGAGTCCAAGAACTCGTCTCAGCACAACCAGTCGCGCAAGGCGCACCGGAACGGGTATGCGACATCGACCGACGAAGAACCGCACCGCACCGATGACTGACCCCGAGACCACAACAGCATCAAGAAGCCGAAGACTCAGCGTTACCCCTCGCTGAACGGCACCGACCCTAAGTTCCGCAGGAACCACAGGCATGCTCTCCACGGCACCGCCAAGGCCCTGGTACGCACCCGACGACAGCCCGACCGATTCTCCCCCCCGAGATCGAGCTCGCTAACAATCCCACAGAAGGAGTTCCGTGAGGGCAAGCGGGAGAGTGCTTAAGCGTTTTTCTCTGTTTGTTCGCGACGGTTGGAGAGGAATACACTATCTTCGGACATTACCTTACGAAGGGATTTCTCAAGCGGTGACGACATTGCACTGCCGCTTACTGGGCCGGCTTTTCGGGGTGTTATCTAGGGCGTCATTCGATCATACCAAGCGGAATGCAGCGGCCTCGCGCAGAGACGCGGATCTGCCGGGGTGGTATCCTCTCCGCGCCGCGGAACCAGACCAGACCAACTGACCAAGCGAGTGATACACGGTGTGAGGCGAGCGGGGCGCCATAAGGACTCGGATCCCCCTTCCCATTCCCCTTCCCCTTGCTACCGACGTCGACTATCCATTTCTGAGGGCATCTCTGGGGGCTTTTGACATTCTGTCAAAACGGCATTAGTGTGTACATCACTGAGCTAAACTCGTGCTCATCTTGATGAAGGATTATATCGTGCCAAGAAGGACCGCCCTGCTATTACCAAACACCTTTGATCTTACACTCGAAAGACTTTTGGTGCATGAAAGCAAGGCGACATACATCTGCCCCAGCTAGGCGTCTGCTTTGCTGCTCCATTTACTTGGCTGGACATTGACGGGAGGCTTCCGCTTCTCAATTCAAGTCCAGTTGCCACAACTGATATGCCCTGATGTTCAAAGATAAAAATCGAATCTATGTTCTCACTCTTGCATCTCGAATCGCACGTATTGAACTCGCCCCTGATTACTTAATTCCGAGTTGATGTCAGACACACGCCTCGGGACTTCGCAACGGCGTTCAACTCAATTGTGGAGAGGCTGTGTCAGCCCGGAGGATCTTGTCCTCAAGACGGCTTGCCGTTCATGACAACCGGGAGTGGTGTTACTCGGATCCAATAGTTTGCTCGTGTTATGTGCCCCTCGTTCGAGGAATTTATTTATTGCGTTGCTGTCACTGCGTGGCAGGGGGTGTGGAAGTGCCGGCGATGATCTACTCTCGCCCCATGTCATCGACACGGGACATCTCATCCAGGGCTGAAGGCACCAGCAGCGTCTAAAAGCACAAAAGTTGAGGGATAAAACGGAAATATTATGCTGGAACTACAAGAGGTTTGTCGAAAAAAAGGAAGAAAAAAAGCAGTCCAACAAGGAACCGCTGGCCTCAAAACGCCGACCTGTTGGGCCCCAAACTCCAGTCCTCGAGGCGTTCCATGTCGAGGTCGAATGCGGGGCGGCGCTTGCAACCGCCGAAACATGGCCCTGTTCCAGGCCTAATCAGGCTGGCTGGGCAAATCCGGAGGACCCGCTTTTCATCGTGGGTTCCGTCGATTCCGCCGGTTGGTCTGCCGACTCGACAACCTTCCAGTCCCAGGGCTGAATGTGAACCTCCTCCTCCCGCCTCTCTCTCCCCCTGTCCCTCCCTTCAACCACGAAGCTTGACACTTCTGCTGGTTTCGGCTGGCGTCGTTCTTCTCGTTTTCAGCGCGGATTTCTGGAATAGTTTCTGGTGCTTTTCTTAATGGGTATGTTGGTTGTCTCTTGCTCTTGCTCTTGCTCTTCCCCGCGGCATCGGACGATGTTGCTTCTGGTTGTCGAGATCTTTCTTTTGGGATCGGGGTCCAAGTGGATTCGGGGACGGGACTTCAGGCGCAGGACCCGAGTCTCTGACTTCATCTTGCATTGACCCTGGGGCCCTTCAATCCTGATATCACATTGGCATTGTTTCTCTTCAGGACCCCCTTTCCCCAAAGACCCTGCGTCTGTTCTTGATCCGCCCGTCGTTGGCTGCCTGCCGTCCTGCTGCACCGCAGTTGCTAACTCTCGTCAACCCAACAGAACGCCGTGCCCTCTCGTGACTCTTCTTCCTCGCGAAATTTTCGATCCTCCTTTGAGGCCAGCGGGTTACTGCAGGAGTTTTCGAAAGTCTTCGAGCCTTTTCACATCCTCTCTTCTGCCGCGACTTCGAGAGTCCCCCGGCCCCGAGCCTAATACCCACGAATAATCTCTGCCTACGCATGCGATATTCTACCCTTGGTACGCTCAAATCTTCAACCTGACTCTGGCATCGGTTTTGATTCGAAAAAAAAAAAACCGAGCCTCAAAACCTTTCGCAGCATGCAACGTAAGCTAACCGGGTCAGTCGCCAACCCTGTTTCAGCTTTTCCTGGCACCCTGCGCAGCGCAATTCTTCAACACGCCGCTTTGATTTTTTCCGACCCTCGTTAATAGAACCCTTCCCTCGAGCGACTCGATTTTCGACGACGCCCGACCGTCGGTCTCGCGACTATGCTCAACATGTCCAACATGATGAGCAACCGCAACAGCACGCCCGAGGCTGCGAACCTCGCCTCGTTGCGGCCGCCCTCGTCGCGCGCGGTTGGCGCAAACAACCACAACCTCCGCGCGTCGGCAGATGTGTCCTCGCTGACCGGGCAGGCCGCCGCTGGCCGGATTCGCCCCTCGTCCGACTTCTACGGCCAGATCCAGCCCGGCCAGACCCAGGGCAACACCGACATGGACCCGCAGGACAAGCTTGCCCAGCAGTGGATTGCCGATATCGACCAGTACGAGACCACGCTTGAGGAGATGGCTGCCGCTACCCTGGATCAGGACTTCAAGGATGAGCTGAGCGCCATTGAGCAGTGGTTCCGGGTTCTGAGCGAGGCTGAGCGTACCGCTGCGCTGTACGCCCTGCTTCAGCAGACTACCCAGGTTCAGATTCGTTTCTTTATCCAGGTGCTGCAGCAGATGGGCAAGAGCCATCCGATGTCGGGTGTGCTCTCGCCTGCTAACTTCGACAAGGGTACGTTTTTCTTGGTCACTTATGGTGGTTGTTCTAACGTCGTCATGTTGCAGATCCCATGTCGAATCGCTTGAGCGATGCCATGAGCAAGCTGAATGTCGAGTCGGCCCGTAACTCGCTCGCTCGCCCCAGCGGCCAGAACATCAAGCGCCAGTCCGGGCTGGACTCGTCGACTATCAATGCCATGTTCCCCGATGCCGCTGCGGCGATTGCAACCGAGAAGGCCAAGTTCACCCAGCAGACGGGCAACCCCCCCACCTCGACTAGAAATAGCCTGGTGGATAACCGGAACTCCCTGGTGGCCCCGACGATCTCGGCTCCGAAGGATGACCCCAACATGCAGAACCCGACTTCGCCCTGGGGACCCAACGATCCGAACCGTCCCAGGTCTTCTGCTGGCCAGCCGCCCATGGGCCAGTTTGTGCAGCCTCCGCCGTCGACCGGCGCCCTACGCTCCCCTCGCCCGCAGATTTCGGGTAACACGAACATCCAATCGACGACGCTGACGACCGCGGACCAGTCGCTTCCCGACCTGCCCCTTCTGTCTCCGTACGGCGCCAGCGGCAACTGGGCCTCGATGGTCAACACGCCGATGGTCGCGAATTTCAACCAGCCTCAGCAGGGGAACAACGCCGACATGGTGGCCAATGCCACGGCCATGAAGCTGGCTGCTCTCTCGACGGTTAACAACCGGTTTGCGCTGGACGACGTGCGCAAGTACCGGCGTGCTCGCTCCAACGACGCCCCCGGCCACGGCCATGGCCATAACCATCCTCAGAACCTCATGTCCCCCGGCGCCCCGTCCATCCCCGGAGCGATCATGGTCAGCGAGCACGGCGTCCCGCTGGGCCGGGAACAAATGATGACCCTGCAGCAACCCCAAAACCTCAGCTTCGCCGCCCACCGCTCACGCCCTAACTCCCCCGGCATCGCCGTCCAAAACTACGGCCCCGCTCTCGCCTTCACCTCCCCGCAAAACAACGGCTTCCTCTCCGCGTACGACGGCGCCTCCATGATGAACAACGGCCTCGCCCCCGTCAACCTAGCACAATTCGGCCTCGGCGGCGGCGGCGGCCACCACCACCACCACCCCCACCACCACCACGAGGGCTACCTGTCAGACCACTCGGACATGGTGCGGGGCCGGTCGCCGCGCGGACGCAGGGGCACGTCCAAGCCGCCTGAGGATCCCACCGATCCGACGCTGCTGCAGGATATCCCCAGCTGGTTGAGGAGTTTGAGGCTGCATAAGTATACGGATAATCTGAAGGATATGAAGTGGACGGATTTGGTCGAGCTGGATGATAAGCAGTTGGAGGAAAGGGGGGTGAATGCCCTGGGGGCGAGGAGGAAGATGTTGAAGGTTTTTGAGCAGGTTAGAGGTAAGTTTGCGGAGTAGTGAAAAGTTGCTTGGAGGTGATGGATAGGTGCTGACGTGTTGAACAGAGGCTAGGAACGATGGAAAGCTGAACTAGGGGTCTGCTGCCCGTTTTGGAGCACCCGCTACGGGGTATACCAGGATTTGGTGAAGCTGCATGCACACATGAGGGGAAGGGAAGGACGTGGATAGACAGCGAAGCGACATCGCGAATCTTTTTTAGGGGGAACATCCTTGCTAAACATCTTTGCTTGCTTGCAAGGAAGCCTGCGAGATGGAGTTGCATGGCGGGGCAATGGGTATTGGAATGGGGAATCTGAGGGATGGTTGATGGGGGACGAGGAAGATTTAGGGAGACGATATCATGGAGGTTGATGAGACGAGATCTTTGATGAGCCTTGAAGACAAATTCACAGGGACTTTTTTTGCGATTGAATTTTTATCTAGTGAAGTGGTTGTGCAGTGCCTGGGAAGAGGACTTCGAGGAGAGTGAGGGCGAGGTACTGAGGGAGAATGGCGTTGGGGCTTGAACTAGTGGTGGAGAGCAAAATGCCTTTCACTTCGTTCTATGTCTGAGTGATTCTTTTTGGACACAGGTTCTTGACGTTTAATGATACTCTCTGAGGCTTCATGGGAGGTTTCAAGTTGTTGTTGTCAAACCAAGACGAGGCACTGTGCTGATTCTGGACTGAGTGGCAGCAACCAACTACAGGCAATATCACATTACAGACTAACATCTTGATTATTATGCAATATCCCCTCCAAGTATTCATTCGAGCTGTTGACTTGAATTCGTTTGCCTACAATCCAACAGTGTTCTCTCGTCTTCGCTGAACAGCTTGTTGCGTGAGTTTCATGTGAAAGGTCCGTGCGCCCACTCTCTCTACGCACGGTGTGCTCACGACTCTTTGTCAAAGATGGGTCTTGGCGAAATTCACTTCAACAATTCGCATTCAGTCTTGCCTTCAATAAATCACCAACATCACGCTTATCTTTTTCAGCTACTTTGCTCAAAGTAACAAGTGTGGATGAGGTGACTTTTTTCTGATTTAATTGCCGGAAGAATTTAGATGGATATCGGGGAAGAGGAGTGGCGTTTTTTTTGAGGATTTCGGCAAGCATTTGGGGATATCATCGAGGCAAAACAGGGGCAAGAGTTGAGGTGTCGAGGACTTGACGGGCCATTTCCCGTTTTCAACGGCGGCACATCTCATATCAATCTGGATTTTGGATTGTGGGAAAGCGATACCAACTCGGACTTAGCGACAAGGCTGGGCAAGCCGACAAGATGGACGGAATGGACATCGACGAGTCCTCTGTGCTTGCTGGAGGGCACACGGCATCCAACTTCTCCCTCAACATGATCGACCCAACCCTCTACGACGGGCCTGTCCCCACAGATCTCGACACCCAGATGGATTACGACGACGAAGACGAAGTAGCAAGCAACATCTCTGCCGACTCGGACGCCCTAGAGCTCCGCGCCGAAGTCGCCCGCTTCGACCAGCAACAAGAAGCCTTTGTCGCGCGCCAACGCGCCGAAGCCGCCGGCGTGCCCTACCAGCCACCCAAAGCCGGCACCAAAGGCCGCAAAAAGACGCGCAAGTCCCTCGGCCCCCGAAAAGCCGCCAAACTCCCGCCCGACATCCAATTCCGCCTCTCCCTCGCCAACGAAGCCTTCCAGCAAAAGGACTACCCCAAAACGGTCGCGCACCTCTCCGAGATCATCCGCATCAACAGCGAGGTCTTCCCCGCCTGGGCGCTGCTCTCCACCGTGCACGAAACCCTCGGAAACCGTGAGCAGGCCGTGTGGTGCCGCATCTCGGCCGCCCATCTCACCCCCCGCGATGTCCCTCAGTGGATCGCCACGGCCGAGTACGCGCTCGAGTGTCTGGAGGAGCTCGAGGATGGGACGCCCGAGAAGGACGAGATGTTGGGGAGAGCGTATGCGTGCTACACGCAGGCACTGGAGGTGGACAGGTCGAATATTACGGCGCGTATGGGCAGGGCGGATGTAATTATGATGCAGGGCAATGCGAGCAAGGCGCTGGCGGAGTATCAGAAGGCGTTGGGTTATAAGCCGTGGAATATTCGGACGGTGAGGAATATTGCGGACGTGGCGCTGGATGTGAAGGATCGGAGGAAGGGGGCGGATATTGCGAGGGGGGCATACAGGAGGCTGGTGGATCATTTGCAGGCGGAGGGGACATACGAGGCGGAGGAGGGGAGATTTGAGTGGTCGGATTTGAGGATTTATTTGGAGTTTTTTACGACGTTGGAGCAGTGGCAGGAGGGAGCGCAAGAGTTGAAGGAGATCTCGCGGTGGTTGTTGGGCAGGAGGGAGGAGGGGTATTGGGATCAGTGGGCGGATGATGATAGGGAGTGGGATATCAACGATGATAGGAGGGTTGAGGTGCCTGGGTTTGAGGTGGCGCGGTTCCCTCAGGAGACATACGGTCAGGGGCTTCCGGTTGATTTGAGAGCGAAGCTCTACGTCTTTCGGAGCAAGATGGGGTTGGAGTACGAAGCGAATCAGCATCTGCAGCTGCTCGATCCGACGAGGGAGGACGACTTCATGGACTTTCCGGACTGTCTCAAGGACATTGCGGTTGCGCTTCTGGATCGCGGCAGAGCGGAAGAGGCGATCCGCTTCCTCGACCTTTTCAAGCATATTGCCATTGAGACAGGGGAGATTACCTTGGATGCGGACTACTCGGTGTGCCAGGGCCGTGTCCACATCTCTCGCGGGGAGAAGGCAGCGGCCGAAGAGTGCTTTATCGCGGCGATCGAGGAGGACGAGGACCATATCGAGGCCCGCGTCCAGCTTGCCAACATGTACGAGGGCGAAGAGATGCAGGAAGGGCGGGAGGAGGCGTTCCTTCTTATCAGGCAGGCCATGAACTTGGATGCGAGGCGAGGCGACGGGACGGTGAGGCGGCGTGGTCCGTACGGGCCGCGGAAACCAAGAGATGGCCCACCCAGACCCAGAAAGCCGAGGGATCCGAACAAGAAGTCGAGCTATGTGCCGCGCCGCCTGATCAACGCCGAGAAGCGGAGGCAGCAGGAACTGGAGATGACGGCCGAGGCGACCAAGAACTTCCAACGGCTGCAGGCGGTGCAGGACAGCGCCCTCGCCGGCGACGAGCAGGCCAAGAACGACTGGATGAAGATGGCCAAGGCCCTGGTCGACGACTTCCGCGGATACAAACAGTTCTATCCATGGGACAAGTACATCAAGTTCCTGGGATATGGTCCTCATGTGCAAGGGCAGGCTGCTGTGCCAGCACGGAACATGAAGCTCGCAGCCATGGAAGAGCGTCTCCGTCTCAACCTCGTACCAGCCGAAGGCCAAGAACACCCCATGCGACTCCCCATCAAATTTCCCTCCGACCACCGCGGCATCTCCTTCGACACCTGGCTCGACATCTTCCTCAACTACGCCTTCACGCTCGTCCGCTCAGGCCAGCACCGCGAAGCCTACCTCGTCTGCCACGCAGCGCGCGACTCAATCGTCTGGACCGCCACCGAAACCACCTTCCTCATCCATGTCGCCTGGGCCTCCTGCGCCGTCTACGCCGGTGACGAAGAAACCTGCGTCGCCATCGCCCGCTACTTCATGCGCGACTACATGCCCGGCACGGACTCCTACCGCATGTTCTCCGCCATGTGCCGCGTCTGCCAAACCCCCGTGTCCTGGTACACCTCGGGCCCCGCCCAGAAATTCATCCTCCGCCAGGTCAAAACCATGGACAACATCGTGATGCGCCGCGCCGCCGAGTCCAACCCCAACCCCCAAGACACCTCCCCCATCGCCCTCGACGTCGCCCTCCTCACCATCTACGGCCACATTCTCTTCACGACCACCTCCTACACCTACGCGCTCTCCTACTTCGCGCGCGCCTCATCCCTCGACCCCTCCAACCCGCTCATCAACCTCAGCACGGGCCTCGCGTACGTGCACTACGCGCTCAAACGCCAGGCCACGAACCGTCAATACCTCCTCATGCAGGGCTTCGCCTTTCTCTTCCGGTACTACCACGACCGGATCGCGGATGAAAAAGGCGGGGTGGCGCAGAGGCAGGAGGCGCATTTTAATATTGCCAGGGCGTATAGTTTGGTGGGGTTGGGGAATTTGGCGGTGGAGTATTATAAAAAGGTGCTTGGGGAGGGGGAGGATGGGGAGGGGAGGGAGGGGTGGATGGGGGATGAGGATTTGAAGGTGGAGGCGGCGTTCAACGTGAGGACGTTGTGTTATTTGTTGGGGGATGTGGAGGGGGCGAGGGAGGTCGGGGGGAGGTGGTTGATTTTGGAGTGAGGGTTTGGTGTTTTTTTTTTTTTTTTTTTTGGGGGGGGGGGGGGGGGGGGGGGGGTGTTTTGCTTGTGGTGATTTACTCGTGGTGATGGGTGAAAAGGGTGGGAAAGGGAGGTTTCAATTGTTTGAGGTTTGGCGTTGGTTGGGCTGGGCTGGGTTGGGTTGGGGGAGCATAACTATTGGGAAAGGAGTTTAGGAGGGGAGAATCTGGACGTTGCCTATACACAGTAGGGAGCGTGTAAAGCTTCTTGACGAGAATACCATCAGTGTGATTAACCAGAGCTTCCGTGTGGATGAGACTTGCAGCACGTGGAAAGTAGTTCGCATTCTCATATCTCATGCCAAGGGGAAAATCTGGGTAGCCATCATGAGGCTCACTTTTTACACACAAAGACAACCAGATGAGTTTGACAAACCACATATCAGATGCTGTACCCTCCCTGTCTTGCTTTTCCTTGTTCTTCAATTTTATCTCGTCTCTTCTTCAGCCGCAACATGGAAAATGTCCGTCATCTCCGGCCTCTCAGACTCAGCTCGGGAAGGTGCATCGCCATGACGGGGCTGGGTGCAGGCCGAAACAGTGTTTCCTGTCCCCGAGCCAAGATTGAGGAAATCAGACCGAATTGCACAATACGTGGGGGGAGGGGATATGATTTGTGCGAGAGAGATGTGGACATATGATACGGAGTCTGGTTTGTTTCTTGGTTGGCTCGTTTGAGGGACAGACACGCTTGCTCCAGTTCCAAGGCAGACGATATGAGGGATCACGACACGGAGCACGCCACAAGGGCGGCTTGTCAGTTTTCTACTGGCAAACTCATTTCTCGTCGAGCCCTCGTTGGTTTCGAGGGATTTTACATGTACCAACGTCGGCCCCATGAGCCAGGGCCACGTCATTTATTGAGAGCACAGCAGAGTAAAGGCATGCAGGTTGCGGGATGCCGTGGGCGGGGGATGCCGGTGAGAGTGTCTTGTGTCTCCTCGATCCAACGGGATCCGGTTGTGCGAGGCAGACTGGCACAGGCCATGTGGGAGATTGGGACACGGCTGGTTGCTCTCTTCCCGTTCAGCTTCGAGGGTTCCAAGCATACCTTGCGTACTTCCCCGCAACAGCGGGCATCAACGGCCGGTTATTGGGGCGGAGAGTAGCAGCCGCTGAAGACGATGAGGTCGCACAGGTAGGCATATCCGGCGATGGTCCCGGTGATGGTTGGCGATGCTTGGCATCAGGCCTCTGGCATTGTCGGCTGGAATTCCTGGCGTGGGGTGCAGCAAACTGCCACATCGATGTCATTGTGCTGTTTTTGAAACGAAACGCTGGCGGTTCAAATGTGGTCCAGGTGGTCCAGATGTTGGTCGCATCCCTCCTTCGACCATGGTGCCGCGCGCGAAGGGTTGCCGACCCAGAACCAAAGCATGACGTCCAATACGGGGCCCGGCGGCAAACATGAAATATTGGAGGGTGAAACGAAACAAACGTGCCCATGTCCTCCTGTCTCGGGAGGGCAGATAGGATGGGTCGGGTTGCCATGAGATCCGTTCCTGGTTCCTGGCGGTCCCGAATCTGGCAGTTGCTCGGCTTGGCTCAGGTGGACCGTGGAAGAGGGGAAAGAGGGGCCGTGGAATCGCTGACGAAGCGTGGCTTGACCCTCAAGAAAATAGCGTGTTTCAAGAGGCTGGGGCTCCGCTAGGCGAAGGGTCTGTCTCCACCACGACCGCCCGCATGGGTTAACCCGATTGGGCGAAGAGTGTGGACGACAACCCGCGCGGCAAGATGGGACGAAAAAGATGGGACGAAAAAGATGGGACAAAAAGCTGGGCTGAGAAGCATGATGTATGCGCTGTCGACTTTGAGGCACAGCGGTTGAAGTCGAGGGCGGGAATTCCGCATTTTGAAGGACCATAGAGGGACAATCAATGCCCTGTTGAGACTCTCCAGGCAGCGACTTCTACATACACAGTAGATTTTGTGCATTCATACGTTCCAGGGTTGAGGCATGGAAAGGATGTGCAACAGGGGTTGTCCGCAAAACCCCCGAAGGCGGGAGAAGGAAACATCCATGGGACCAACACTACGAAGTGGTCTGTGCAGGAAACAACCGGAAATCCCCAGTCGAATGCAGTTTGGTGTTTCCCAGCGGGCTGGATCTGTGACGACCCGAACTGCTGCCAGCGTCTGAGATTGATTTGCAAACGGTCATCGCCCAGTCTTCCACGACGGCTTGGTCGTCTCGTTCTCAACCATGTCTCATTGACGCCACTGACATTTGAGGCTTTTTTCCTTTTTTTTTTTTTTTCTTTTTGCCTTCCAGGCTTTTCCAACCACCCAGACCCCCTCCCCCACCCGTCCCTCCATTCCGTATCAGACCGCCGAGGACCTGCAGCTGGGACCCAGAAAAAGCGACCGAGCCATCCAATTGCAGGTTCAAGCTTCTGCAAGACGCAGGTACCGCAGGGGCCACGTTGTTGCGAGAAGTTCCTGTCCCTGACCCCCCGCAGAGCAACGGAACTGCCACCTGTTGGTCTCTTAAACCCTCGTCACGGCGGATGAAACGGAATGGCTCGATGCTCAGCGCCAACTGCCAGACTCCAGACACGTTGGTCGTAATCAGTCAGTCGTGAAGAGCGGCCAGCCGGCGACGCGGAAGCTCCCGGGTCCTGATGGAAATTGGATTTTAGATTCCAGGACGGTTTGCCTGATACCCACGAGCCTGGTCGTTGAGATATCGCCCCAAAACAGCATGACCGTCTTCAAAATTCCTCTTGCCCCTGGTCCCGGGCCCTTGAACAACACAAGGTATCCGTCTTAGCGTGGTCCCAAGCAACCTGCGACCAGGGGTTGCTCGCCAAGATGCCAAACCTTCCTGGCTTCCATCCATGCAGCTGAGCGGGGGCAGCGGAGCGGAGGGAGGTTGTGCACACTTCCACGGCACCCACCATCACGGCCCAGGCCCGAGCTGAGGTGGTGCTCGGCGAGGACCCCGGGGCTATAAACCTGCCCCCGCCCCATTCCGGCCGCTGCCATCCCATCTCCTCTCCCCTCCCACTCGTCCTCCTCAACCGCGCCGGGCTGTCTCGCCGTTCCTTTCTCTGGGCTTTTTGCCAGTCCCTCCTTTTCTGTTGCTTTCTGCTTCACACTCCCTTTCTCAGCTGCTGAGCCTGCTTAGCGCGTCCTGCTCCTTTCTGTTCACCCGACTGTTTGGCCTGGCTTGCCTCGACATCGCTTTGATTTCCCGGTCAAGCAACCAACCGTCCCTTGAACAACCACTTCACACTTCTTTCGGTGGCAACTGGTGTTGGCACCCTGGAACCACTTTGCACCAACAGTCCAAGAGACTCATTCAGCATCCGCTCCAGCAGCGTTGAGGAAACAACACAACAAAACCCCTTCTACACGAACATCGAGTCCAAACAACTGCAAAGACCAACTAAACAACCGACGCAATGCTCTTCACCACCGTGCTCGCGACTCTGGTCGCCTCGGTTGCTGCCGCCAAGGACAGGCGCACCTTCGCTGTGCTTCGTCACTATGGAAATGGCCCCTTGACAACATGTCGCGCCGATCCCATCGTCTCCCCTGGCGGCCCCTCTGCTCACGTCCACACCATCATGGGCGCCAGCAACTTTGGCTTTGACGCCACCGGCGAGTCGCTCGCCCAATCCAGCTGCACCACTGCCAAGTTGAAGGCTGATATGAGCGCCTATTGGTTCCCGACCCTGTACTTCCAGGATCCCGACACGGGCCTCCTTGAGCAGGTCAAGTTCTTCTACATGAACGTCTACTACTTGTGAGCATGCCACTGTTTGTTCCTGATGACTTGAGACTGACTCTTCCTAGCTTCGATGCCACCAACGATGACCTGAAGGCCTTCCCCCTTGGTCTGCAGATGGTGAGCGGCAACGCTATGCTCAGGAAAGCCCCGTCCACGTCGGGCGATGCCCAGCTGGATCCCAAGAAGGGCCCTATCCAGGCCGCGCAAATCACCTGCCCTCGCTCCAACTTCAATCCCCCCAGCTGGCCCAGCGGCTCCGACGGGTCCATGGCCGGCATCCAAGACTCGCAGAACCAGGGCTCTGGCACTGGGTTCCCCTTCCAGGACTGCGATGGCTACGCCTCGCCCATGCGCATTGATGTGCACTTCCCCTCGTGTTACAACCCTGAGGCCGGCCTGACCAAGTTCACGAGCAACATGCAGTTCCCGTCCGACGCGGGCAACGGCAAGCTCGACTGCCCCCCTGGCTGGATCCATGTGCCGCATCTCTTCTTCGAGACCTACTGGGACACCCACGCCTTCGCCGGGCGCTTCGAGAAGCTGAATGGCAAGGCCAGCCCCTTCGTTTTCTCCAACGGCGACACTACTGGCTTCTCGGCCCACGGCGATTTTATCTCGGGCTGGGATGAGGGCGAGCTTCAGCACATCATTGACAGCAACTGCGACGCCGGTCACGCTGGTCTTCACTCGTGCCCCGGTCTGAAGCTCGGAGTCAATGCCGACAATGCTCCGTCTTGCAACATCAAGTGCCCTGTCGACGAGGTCATCGACGGCAAGCTGGAAAAGCTGCCTGGCAACAACCCTCTTGCCGGCTGGGCCCGTGGCGGTGGCAACCTTCCTGTCCCGTCGCCCTCACCTGCGCCCTCGCCTTCTCCGTCTCCCTCCCCGTCTCCGTCACCATCTCCTTCTCCTTCTCCTAACCCGAAGCCCAACCCAGGAGATGAGGGTGACAACTCGGGCCCCTCGTCGAGCCAGCAGGCGCCTGTCGACACCGAGAAGCCGGAGCCCACTTCCGAAGCCGTCGTCATCCCGTCCTCCACGAGCGAAGCCGTCGTCGCTCCGCCTTCTACCACGCTCGTCCCCGTCGTGGTTTCCAGCTCCAAGCCGAGCGAGCCTCCAGTCGAGTCCAAGACCACCCAGGCTGCTCCCAAGCCCGACCCCACCACCACCACCGTCCGCAGGCCCGCCAAGACCACCACCGTCTACGAGACCGTGACCGTCTACGCCACCAAGACAGTCTACTCCGACACCAAGCCGACGGACAGCGTCCAGGAGTCCAACACCAGCCCCGTCCCGCAAGACATCGCCGGCTTCAAGTACGTCGGCTGCTACCGCGACAACGCCAAGCGCCGCATCGCCGGCGAGGTCCTCCCCAAGCTCGGGCTCGTCAGCAACACAGCCTGCGTCAACTACTGCGCGTCCAAGGGCTTTGCCGTTGCCGGTACTGAGTATGGCGGCGAGTGCTACTGCGGCAACACCATCTCCACCGCGGAGAAGCTCGACGACAAGGAGTGCGCGATGAAGTGCAAGGGCGATGATAAGCAGACTTGCGGTGATGATTGGGCGCTTTCGGTGTTCGCCAAGGGCGGGCACCTCAGGAACGAGAAGAGGCATGCGCATTACTTGCACCATGCGCGCGTGCCGAGCAGGAGGCATTTCCAGAGGCGGTAGATGCGCTTTTTGAGGCGGTTCATTCTTACACTTCTTCCCCCCCCCCCCTCCGCCGCCCATCCCTGGTGGTGGTCGCGGTTGTTTTTCTGTGTATTTTGCTTGCAAACATTTCCCTTTCCCCCCATTTCACACACACAACACCCTGGAGGAACATACAACCATTCTAGAAGACATGGATCATCGGGCATGGATTCCCACTTTTTTTTCGCCCACAGGCTATCATCACCACCGGCAGGAACATGGAGGGTAGAAAAGAGAAGGCTGGCTGGCAGGCCAAGGCGCTGGATACCATTCGGATTTGGCTGGACTTTCGCTTTTTTCACGACCGATATGACACGACACAACACAACAAAACGTTCGCTTTACAAGGAAGAAAAACTTTGGATCAGGATATCTAGGGGCTGGGACAAATCTTTTAGCGCTGGATGATTGATAACGGGAAACGGGATAGCAGGCTACATTGATGGGCCTGCAGGAGGGTTCGCTTCGATATATGTGTATCTTTAGGATCTTTGGCTTTCGATTCGTTGGGAGGTTGGGTTGGATGCCTGACTCCCTGGGAGCTTCACCGGCCGTTTCGCTTGGGCGGTGAGGTGGTTTTTTTGAGGAGAAGGGGGTGCGGATTGGGGTTTTGGGTCTGCTTGGAGGTAGATAGGCGGAATGGCATGTTTTAGATGCTAAGAACTTTAGGTTGTTGACTTTGTGATTTGTGATGTTGTGGTGAGATGGTTCCATTCCTGAATTGATTTGGGAGTTCGTTGATGAGCAGCCCAGTAGCCCAGCAGTGAACCCTAACCCTGAGCATGTCCTTGAAATTTTACCCGATCTTTCACTGCTCTCTTCGTTCAAAATTCAAGTCTCATCAGCACATCAACTCTTCATCCAATCATGAATTGGAGCTGATTGGTAGATCCCTGACTCTTAGCCATCATGTCTCTTTACCACGAAACTGCCGGGATCGTCACCGGCCCATCGACACATGGCGGGAGTCTCAAGTCGAGGATCTACGGCAACAAGGACCTCAAGTCGCCGCCGGCGCAAGTCTATGCTCTAGCCTTCGAGTCAAGCAAATGGAGCGCCATTTTAAAGGAGGTGGTTGAGAATTCACAGCTGTTGAAACTGGAGCGGAAGGTATGCAAATTGTCTCATCTGTGATGCTACAGATGCTAACTTGAGTAGATCACACCCACCCTCTCCATCCTTCTAGTCCATGACCTTCTTCTTGCCAAGAAGGGTATCGCCCTGCCTGCATCCCACGGCTTGAGGGTGGCGGTAGAGAAGCACAAGGCGAGGCTTCAGTCCGAGTTCAGCAGAGCCAGGATACGCAGGAAATGCCCGACGGTGGAAGCTTTCCGGGCCATGGTCGATGCCGAACTCGGCCCGGCTCACCCACGCTGGATCCGGGTCAACAGTCTGAAAAGCACCATCGACGAGCAGCTGGACACGACCTTCAAGTGCTTTGAAACGGTGCCCTCCGTGGAAGAAGTCATGGACTCCGCCGCCACCGGCAAGAAAGTCATCCACCTCGACGCCCACGTTCCCAACCTGATCGCCGCCTCCCCAGGCGTCGACTTCACCAAGACACCGGCCTACAAATCCGGCGCTCTCATCCTCCAGGACAAAGCCTCCTGCTTCCCAGCCTACCTCCTCGACCCACGCCCGGAAGACGGCGACATCATCGACGCGTGCAGCGCCCCGGGCAACAAGACCACCCACCTTGCCGGCATCCTACACGAACGGGGGTTTGCCAAAGACCAAAAGATCATCGCCTTTGAAAAGGACGCCTACCGCGCAAAGACCCTGGCCAAGATGGTCGCCACCGCCGGCTCCGACCCCGTCACCACCATCCACCCCGGCGCCGACTTTCTCAAAACCGACCCCTCCGCCCCAGAATTCGCCCGCGTAGGCGCCCTCCTCCTCGACCCCTCCTGCTCAGGGAGCGGCATCGTCGGGCGCGACGACACCCCCGAGTTCCACCTCCCTTCTCCATCCCCCTCCACCACCACCAAACCCACCACAACTCCCCCAACCCTCCCCACCAAAAAACGCAAACGCGAAGCCCACCCCCCACCACGAACATCGATAATGATAGACGACTCCGGCCACGAAACGCACCTTCCCTCCCCCCACGCCCTCCACCAACGCCTCCAAGCCCTCGCCTCCTTCCAACTGGCCATCATCCTCCACGCATTCGCCTTCCCTGCGGCACGGAAAGTCACCTACTCCACCTGCTCTGTGCACTTCACTGAAAATGAGGGAGTTGTACTCCGTGCGCTGGAGAGTGAGGTGGCGAAGAGGAGGGGGTGGAGGGTGCAAAGGAGGGGGGAGCAGGTGAGGGGGATGAGGGGTTGGGGGGTTAGGGGGGATATGACTGGTGGGGAGGAGGTAGGGGGGGAGGAGGGGGTGGGAGATATGGTGGGGGGGTTGGGGGAGGAGGAGAGGGAGGTTGTGAGGGAGGGGTGTGTCAGGGCAATGCAGGGGGATGGGAGGGGGGTGATGGGGTTTTTTGTTGTTTGTTTTGTGAGGGATGGGGGGGAGGAGGATGGTGGGGAGGCGGGGGATGGGCCGTTTGTGAGGGATGAGGAGGGGAGGATTGTGAGGGATGCGGAGGGTATTCCCACGCTAAAGAGTACGGGACGGAAGGCGGTTGAGCTGGATGCGCTGGATGGGGGGGAAGGTGTCGAGGTGAGATTTGGGGAGGGGAGTGATGGGGAGGGGCCGTTTGAGAGGGATGGGGAGGGGAGGATTGTAAGAGGGCCGGATGGGATGCCGAGTTTGAAGAGGGCGAGGAGGGCGGTTGGTGAGGAGGAAGAGGACGAGGATGTGAGTGATGAGGATGATGCAAGCGAGGAAGGTGATGAATGGGGAGGGTTCGATGATTAGGGTAAACCCAGCTGTAGAAAAGCTCGAACACCAGCGTCATGAAGATTAAAGTTGCCCCTCATGAATGATGTCCAAGCCGTCTGAACAGTTCAACTCCCCTTCTTCTGCATGAAAGCTAGGATAGGTTAGGTAGGGCACTCCGGAGTCGGGAACGGTACCCGTGGCAGGGGCAAGGGTCCCACAAACGAGATGAACTGCTGCTGCCGATCATGAACACAACTCCACCAGCCACCACCCTCATCTTAACCTTAACCACGCCCTCGGGTCACCTAATTCAACGACAACAGAGTCGATCCGAGCAAGCCCTGTGTTTTGAGACAGGTCGTGCAATCTGGCCGCCATGACGCCTCAGAATATGGCCAAAGTCATGCCTGACCCTGGCCACCCATACTACCCCCAAGATATGATCATCCCCGGATATGCGCCAAACACCACACCTCTTCTGGTGATCCTCGTCGCTTTTGGTGGGATAGTGGGTGGGTTTGTGTTCGGGAGCGTCGCGCTGGCGAAATGGTGTAACCCAGCCTTGAGGAGAGCTGAACATCTCACCGTTGGATGGTTTGCGCTCTGTGAGTCTGGCCCTTCTGTTGAACGGGCACTTTCCCTTCCCCACCTATTGGTCTTACTGACAATTCACTCACAACGACCAGGCGGCTTCCTCCACTGCTTCTTCGAGGGTAAGCAACGCATCCATAACTCTCATCATCTTACGCCATACCACTGACACAGAAAGGCTATTTCGTCCTCAACTACACCTCCATCCCCGCCTCCCAATCCCTCTTCGCCCAGCTCTGGAAAGAATACTCCCTCTCCGACTCACGCTACCTCACCAGAAACCCCTTCATGCTCTGCATCGAGTCTCTCACAGTGCTTCTCTGGGCCCCCCTCTCTCTCCTCACCGCCT
The DNA here is from genome assembly GCA_004802645.1 of Amesomyces nigricolor. NCBI lineage: Eukaryota > Fungi > Ascomycota > Sordariomycetes > Sordariales > Chaetomiaceae > Amesomyces > Amesomyces nigricolor. The sequence goes on from SRKS01000004.1 coordinate 1,960,711, forward strand.
TCCTCACGGCGCGCAACTACCCCTCTGAACGCGGCACGCGGCACCTGCTCCAATCCATTGTCTGTGTCGGGCACCTCTACGGCGTGCTGCTCTACTACGGGACGTGTGGGTTCACCGAGCACATGCACGGCTTGCATTATAGTCGGCCGGAGTGGTTGTATTATTGGGGGTATTACGTTGGGATGAATGGGCCTTGGGTTGTTGTTCCTGCTGGTGAGTACTTTCCTACCGGGTTTGAAAGGGGGTGGAAGAGTGAGACAGTGGGCTGATGAAAAGTAGTGTTGTTGTGGCAGAGTGGGAAGGAGATTCAGAGGGCTTTTGGGGTTGTTGCGGAGGTGGAAGGGGGGAGGAAGGGGAGGTGAGTGTGGGGGTGAGAAGGTGACGGCGGTTTAGAGGTGAGGCTGGTTGAGATGGGCGTGCTGATGGGTCTCTGGATCGAGACGGACAGACAGAAAATATCGGCATTTGGTGCAAGATCAAAAAGTCAATTCTAAACCTCGGTCTCTCTGCTCTCTGGTACCAAGATATATCGCCATATACTGCCGACCGAAAACCTGTTTCCATCCGGGTATCTCTCCATCCACGCTCCTCTCACCGCACGTACTTGCTCATAAACCTCTTATGAAAATCCGACCGCAGCAGATCCTAGAGCACGTCAGCACATCACCCACCAACCACCCCCACCCCCACAGAGAACTCACATTAATAAACTCCTTCCTCTTCCCCTTCTCCTCCGTTCCCCTCGCCTGGTTCTTAAATACCACATCATCATCCCACCTTCTCTTAATATTAAAATCCGTCTTATTCAGCAGCGGATTCCCCAGCGCGATATCCTTCTCCTTCGCCTCCTCCTCAGCCGCCAGCCGCTCGCGCTCCTCGCGCTCCCTCTTCTCAGCCCTCTCGCGGCGCACCCGCTCTAGCTCGCGCTGCAGCTCGGCCTCCTCATCATCACTATCATCATCACTACTATCATCGTCGTCATCTTCGGCTTCGGACCCGTCGTCGCTATCGTCCGCGTCGATGTCGCGCGTCTCGGCGAGGATGCGCCGTCGTTTGGCTTCGGGGTCTTCTTTGTCGCCGTCGGTGGTGGAAGGGAGGGGGAGGGGGCGCTTGTTGGTGGAGGGGGCTTCAATGGCTTTTGTGGTGTCGTCGTCGGAGGAGGAGGTGCCGGGGATCGGGACGCCCTTGAGCTTGGCGTGGTGAGCGGCCTCAGCGGCTTCGAGCTCGGCGCGCAAGTCGCGCGGGCTGTAGTCGGCGTCGCCGCCTTGGCCGGGTTGTCTGGGGAGGTGAGCGGGGGAGGTGTGAGTTGGGGAGGTGGTGGGCGTACCTGAATTTGAGCTGGGTGTAGGCGGGGAGGAGGCGCTGGTGGTAGGCTGGTCCGCGGAGGGCTTCTTTGCCACGAGCCTGGGGCCGTTAGCACAGCTCCAAGAGGAGACGAGAAGAGTCGAAAATCGCGCTTACCGGGTCGAAGGTAGGCCTGTGAGCTGTGGTCATCTTGTTGGCTTATTGAGTTTGCTGCTTGCTGTGATGAATGGGGAACTGGGAGGCGCGCAATGCTAGCGGGACCGGATGTTTTGTTGATGATGAGGGAGAACCGCAAGGGTGCATGGGGATTGAAGCCAATTGCTGTCCAGGGTTCGGGTTGCCGCGCTTCACCGCCCGCGTCACGGCGGCAGAACTCACCAAACTTTGGCGGTCATTGGCGGCAGAAAGCTGCCCCTCGACAACCGCCAGCGATCTATCCCATCATCAGGTCTTCTTCAAACAACGCCACATACACATTATTCAAGATGCCGCGAGAAGTAGAACCGTCACTCAACGAGAGGCAATTTGTGCTGCAGGCGCTGGAAGAGAATCTCCGGCTGGATGGCCGCGAATTCGACCAATATCGGCGTTTGGACGTCACCTTTGGCGACCAGCATGGCGTCGCCGACGTGACATTGGGGAAGACGAGGTGTGTCCCCGTCTTCATACAAGCTACTTGCGTTTGAGACAGTATTTAACACCGCTACAGAGTCCTCGCCAAAGCCACCGCCGAAGTAACCGTCCCCTACATCGACCGCCCGCTCGACGGCGTCTTCACCATCGCCACCGAACTCAGCCCCATGGCCTCCCCAGCCTTCGAAGTCAACCGACCCACCGAGACCGAAGTTTTGCTCTCCCGCCTCCTTGAAAAGACCGTCCGCCGCTCGGGCGCGCTCGACACCGAGTCCCTCTGCCTCGTCGCCGGCCAGAAGGTCTGGTCGGTCCGCGTCGACGTGCACGTGTTGTCGCACGACGGTAACCTGATCGACGCCGCGTGCTTCGCCGTCGTCGCCGCCCTGCGCCACTTCCGTAAGCCCGACACCAGCATGGAGGCCGGCGTGCTGACGGTGTACACCCCCGCTGAGCGCGAGCCTGTTCCCCTGAGCTGGCTGCACTCGCCGTTTTGTGTGACCTGGAGCTTTTTTGGCGAGCAAGGGGAGATTGCGGTGCTGGATGCGACGTGGATTGAGGAGCAGGTGCGGGTGGGGAGTTGTACCGTCAGCTTGAATAAGCATGGGGAGATTTGCCAGATTGCGAAGTTGGGCGGGACGCCGGTCGATGCGGTGCAGTTGCTGCAGTGTACGAATGTGGCGTTAACGAAAGTGAAGGAGTTTTCTGAGTTGTTAGACAGGAAGCTGGCGGAGGATTTGCAGCGGAGGGATAAGGGCGGGTTTATGGCCGAGTTGAGGGCGGAGAATGATCGGTGAGAGGTTAGGCTCAAAGAAAAGGTTGCAGATATGGACCGCTGTCGAAATGAGATACCCAAGGCCGGTTCATCTGTACATGAGGACCAAAATTTGGCCTGTTCGATGTGTCATTGGTAGACGATGAGTAGCCTGTACCCGGCGCAAGACTTCGCCTCAAAGATCCAACGCTGGGTCATAACAGTCTCGGAAGCATCCATTTTGCGAGTTTTGTTACTTCCTTCTCGACAGGAGGAGCTCAGCCGCGTATGGGGGGAAGCAGGTCGCGAAGCCAAGATTGCGTTCCCCTGAGACCTTACGCGCTCATCTTTGCATCAACCAGGTCACAGTGCAAGCACCAAGTATCAGGCAAGAAAGAACGGACGGCGCGCATCACACTCAACTCTGAATCTAAGGTTGAAATGCGGTGGACATGTCCACGAGCTATCCATGCTCCCTCAGCCACCAATATAAAGGGTATCATCTTCTCGAGCATTCAAGCTTCCCTCACACCGTGTGCGGTGTTCTCGCTCCCTTGCCTCCAGCCCATGGCCCTGACAGACGCTGAAGTCGTTGTGATCAACAGAAATTTCGCTCGTCCCGGCCCGGCTCTTGGGACTTGTTGGTCTAAGCCTAAAAGGAGAGCCGCCCAGCCAAGATTGAACCTCGACTACCAGAGCTTCAGGGCCCAAGCAAAAGGGTAGTAGACAACGCTGCTTCGCAGCCATGTGTCGAATCAACCCAACTCGACAAGCCCGCCCTGAAGGGCGCCGGGCGACGCGGCTCCATCCAGGTACCTGATGGGCGGATTGTTGAAGCAACCTTGGCGGACTGGTACCACCATCACCAACCAGAACCGCAAACACACCATGAACTTTCAAAAACCACCATCATCCCTTCCTCCTCACCTCATCACCGGCGGCCGACTCTCCTTATTCCACTTAACCCTCGACCTCACCCAATCTACCGCCTCCTTCACCCCCGTCCCTGTCAGCGCCGAAACAGGCAACACCCTCGAATCCCTAATCCCCCCCGCCTTCTCCCCCTCAAACACCCTCTTCACCAACCCCTCCTTAATCCTCACCACCTCCACACAATCCTCCCGATCCTGCTTATTCGCCAAAATCAACAGCGGCACCCCTTCCGCCTCACTATTCTGCAGCACATCCTCCAACACCAATTTACACTCATCCAACCTCCCCATTTCACCATCCCCACCCCCACTCCCACTCCCACTCCCCTCCCCGGCACCCCCCCCACCACCCCACCCACCTCCAAACTCCCATCCCCAATATCCGTGCTATCAATGATAAACACAATCGCGTGGCAGCTCGCGTAGTAGCTCTGCCACAGCTGCCGCAGGCTGAGCTGCCCGCCGACGTCCCAGATCTTGAGGTACATGTCGGGGAGCGTGATGGTGGAGACGTTTTGGCCGACGGTGGGGACGGTTTTGAGTTTGGGCGAGGGGTTGTCGGGGAGGAAGATGGATTTGACTTGTTCGTGGAAGGTCGTTTTGCCGGCGTTGTCAAGGCCGAGGAGGAGGACGGAGTATTCTATTGGGTGGGGGGAGGGGGGTTAGTGGGGGGGTGTGGTTGGGTGTGGTTGGGTGTTGGGGGGGAGGGAGGGGGGCGTACCCTCTTTGCTCGTTGCGAGCCGGTAGAGGCCTTTGGCGAGGTGGTACATCTTGTCGGTTGGGGGTGGAAGCTGGGGGTTGTGAGGTTGATGCCCGCTGTTGGGGCCGGGCCGCTGCCGGGTGCAAGGCGAGGGAATGGTGGTGATGTTGAAATCGAGACCCGCCAGCCTGGCGTCTCGAACGCGGGAGATGTGCCCCACCGCGCTAACTTAGCGCGAGGTGTCTTGGCTCGCGGATCAGGTCTTGGCAGGGTGTCGGATTATTACAGGTATGGGTATTAGGATACGCCCCAGCGCTCTCCTTGAACACAACCTGCTCGGAAACCTGGGGGTCTCAGACGGATGCTCCAAATAACGGCACAACGCCTGCAGCAAGGGGAAAAAGGGGGTTTGTTGTGAGGACGTGGGCGCGGTCGAGGCTCAAATTCATAAGGACACCCGCACCCAGAAATCCGTTGACGACGAGCTTTTCCTGCCTATTGAGCAGAAAACCATGGAATTGAGATGAGCTTCTGAGAAGGTCGGTGTCAGGGTGACCCAACAAACGGCCACCCATCCCCAACCAATAGATTCTTTGCACTTTTTCACCCATGGTTGCCTGTGATGGATAGGTAGGTAGGTACCGTACCTACATTACCTCAGTAACATTGACCTGGCTGCGAGAATGCACTCGAGTTCTTCACAAGCCAACGAGTATGCTGACTATCAGCTACCCTCTATGGAGCCTGACCCCGAGACACATCTTCTTGAAGGCCAAGCTCTCAGGCTGTGAGCCCATTACCGCCGAACAAACGTTGGCCGGAAACACCAATCGGGATGGATTCAGAGCCCGCAAAAACAGTCAGGGTGCGACGAGCAATTCCTCCAGTAGGTATGACACAATGTGGATTGTTGAAGGCGACTCAGCGAGGCTCATTCGTACCGCTGTTCCTGTTGAGTCTCGATCAGACATAGCTCGAGACTTCTCCGGCAAGGTCGATCATTGTCTCTCGCAGGCAGTCTACCACATTCCAGGGACCTCCTTTAGTCTAGCGAGCCACATATTGAGAGGATCAATGGTATTCCAGTCTTCTGGACCATGACCAGCTTAAGGACCAAGATTTTTGGCATAGTGATCAGGTGAGGCTGTGTTCACTTGAGTCTATAGAATCACGCTAACACCAACCCTCTTTTAGGCTCTAAAGGAACCATTCGCTATCAAATAGGGGCTGAGTAACTCCAAATCTGAACCATCGCCTCAAGAACCAAGGGCTCTATCAGCACCGCTGGAGACAGACGCCCGGAAGAAGCAGCAGAGTTTCCAAGGCCCGTGCAAGCTCACACGAGAGAACTTGCGTCTACTCAACCAAGCGACCAAATCCAGCACCAAAGCTTCTCTATCCAACTCTAACTCCAACTCAAAAACGCCATCCGACGATACGAACGTCTCCATCACCCCGTCCCGTTTTGCTTGTCTTGCTTTTAAAAACGGTGTATTAACCCTCCCAACTCAAAACTTCCAAAGAACCTCGACGATCTCCGATCGCGCATCAACCGATCCCGCGAAAACCCTCCACCCCCCAAGAGCGCCTACAAAGCCTACGCCCACGCCATCCAAACCGCCCCAAACAAAGCCACCATCCTCCGCATCTCCTCCAACCTCCTGAAAGACTTCCCCAACAACCCACAATGTGTCTTCAACCGACCCTTCACCTCCTTCCCTCCCAACACCGGCTTCAACCACTCCCTCCCAGTCCCAAAACCAACCTTCGTAGAAGCCCTCCAACGCCCCGCCTTCCACCCCTTCCCCATCAAGACCGAGCTAAGCGGCGTCGCGGTGCTCATCAACGACCCCGACTCCATGACCCTGCCCCATCTTGCGGGGGAGTGGAAGCGGGACGGGAAGGACATGGACGAAGCGCGGATGTGGAGTGCGTACCATGGCGCGGCGATGGTGTATGGACTGGGGCGGGCGCTGGGGTATATGGGCCTGGAGGATCCGCCGGGGAATGCAGTGGTGCTCATGTTCGTGATGGATGGGGGGTGGGTTGAGGTCTTTGCGTATTATGCGGTGCCGCTGGAGTCGAGGGGGGTGGGGGAGGAGGGAAGGGTGGAGTATCATCAGTATTTGGTTGCATCGACGGATTTGGTTGGGTCGTTTGAGGGGTTTGAGTTGGGGAGGAGGCAGGTGAGGAATGTGCAGGAGGATGCTAAGAGGGAGGTGGATGAGTTGAGACGGCGGCTGGTGGATTATTTGGAGGAACAGCACGGGTTGGTTTGAGGTGCCAGAAGCCCGAGGTTGCGGCTCAGAATGTTTTGCTTCTTTTTCTTTTTGTATTATAACTCCTTGGGCCTGCCTCAGCCAAGATCGCATCGCTCACCGAGCCGTCTTCGGTAGCATGCTTCTGCTTGAAGCGCGCGAGTAGGTGCTGCCGACGGGCCTGGAGAATGATCTTGTCATCGATGTCCTTGTGTTCATCACGAACTTGACATGGAAACAGAAGTAATCCTTCATGATGCGCCGGATGATGTCGGTCGACACCTAGTTTCTGGCGTGGCCCAGATGGGCATCTTCGTACACAGTCGGGCCGCAGGCGTACCATGTCACCACCTTTCCTGTGGGATCAACTGGGACAAAGTCATCTTTGGTCCTTGTCAAACTGTTGTAGATTTTGAGTTGGGGCAGTCGGACGTCTGGTTGGGCCTGGGAAGGGATCCATGGCGGCTGCTTGCGTGCGTCGGAAGTCATGCTGTTTCCCTAGATATGCTAAGCTCTTTGAGATTGTTAACGTTCAAGAGCATTCGTCGACGAAGGGATAGGATTCTTTACTTCAAGCAAGAGAAACGGGACAGCGTGACTCATCAGTGTGATAGAATTGGCGTGACGAACTCGAGAGCAGTTGTGTCACCCTCTATGGCAAACAGAGAAAGGTAATGACTCACCCAGGCAATTTCGTTGGCTTCGCTTGAAGATACCAATTTGCCTGGATAACTGCCTGCAGCTGTGATATGGTAATATGGCACTGGAGCTTGCTTTTTGCGCAGCAGAAGGCTTTGATACCAAGACAACGTGTCAAGTCATTGGAGGTTGTGATGGATGGGGGTAATGTGACTGCTGCTGCTTGTTCCAGTCACGGCAAGGCGCAGTTTCATTGGGCCATGTCTGAGCAATGCAATGTATCCTACCATGCAGGTATTGGCAAAAGGCCTCCCTGAGCCTGCCAAACCTGCGGACACGCTCAGACCATGACCGACCCATCGATACTGCGCATTCTAAACGGCCAAGGACTATTATTGGATTCGGGGACAACATCAATCATGTGTCGGATCATACGTCCTCCGGCAAACACTCTCTGCATCTTCAGCTCGCGATGAAAGGAAGGCAAGTCTGAGTCGCGTCGTCGTCTGTGCGGGGCTCTCTACGACGAATCCTTCGTAGTTGTTCTCGAAATTGCAAGTTGCGAGCCAGATGTGGCCCCGTTGTCCTAGGAGTGTATGAGATGAGGTTACTTTTCGCTTGTGTTGGTCCTTGGGAGAACAACCATCTTGACATTCGCGGGGTGAAAGTAAGTCTTGAAGAAAGGGTTCTCCTTGAGAGCCCTGGATATCACTGTTGACAGATGCCATGCCGGCTTTCATTAGGGCAAAAAAACAAAAGGGAGCGATGGTGGAAGTTGACCAGCCCATGGACATCAGCTGAAAGGAGGAGGTGGTGGTATTGTAACGAGCGTATGGAATTACTCCAAGCCTCAGCCCTGCCATGAGTGGGGCATCCAACTCGAAGCCCGATAAGATAAGAGCGCGTACCTCCAACGACGTCATCGCTGCATGTTGAGAGCTCCAGGAATTCAACAACATCTGCTGAGGGGAGGCTGAAGAAAGAATCCTTCGTTGGAAGCCTTTCTCCATTCAGCTTTTGCTTTTGACTCTTTGGTCTTTTCTGCCTCACTTCTGAATCTTGGCAATTCCATGAGCAGCCAAGATGGCTCCAGTCGAAGTCGAACATCACCCAAGGCACGAACTATAAGCCCACTGCCTAATAACTCAGAATTCAAGCTAATGTTGATAATTTAGGTCTTTGCCTTTGGCTCTCGCGCTGCTGCGCGTTGCTGCCGCTGCATATGCCTCATACACGGTTGGCAATAGCCTCTACCGGTCACACAAGGCCTTGGGTCCAGCTCAACACACCCGCCACCGCAAGTCCGAACGGACCAAGCTTTCCATCGCGTTTGGGAGCTTCGCCGCGCTTGGACTTGCGCTTGCCATCTCCTCCGGGTTGGAATATCTAACCCTCTCATACAAGGTCTGGGCATCCGAAAGGGGTGTCAACTATCCAGAGTCGTATGTTTCCAACCTCTGCCCCCAACCCATCCGTTTACTGACACTCGGCAAGCTTGTTTGAGAACCGCACTTTGACCGTTCTTGGCACAAGCCGGACGGGACTGTACCTTAGATACTGGTTGACTGACACCTCGGTTTATCTCGATGCCCTTGAGATCCTGGCCGAGAAGACTCGGAGGCTGTGGTGGGGACAACAACTTGACCTAGCAACCATCTCATGGACCGCACTTCTGGCCATCGAGGGGCGACGTCGCAAAATCCCACATCTCTGGGCATATGCGCTGCTTCCCCATCTCGTCAACTTGTCTTTCGCCCAAAACCTGTTCTATGTAGCTCTGCTGCAGACCCCTTCGCCAATCTCAACTACAGAGGAGACGAGGTACGTCAGCTGCATCCATGCGGAATTCTTGAGCTAACTATCCGCAGGGTCGCGCAAGCTCTGCACAAGATTTTCCCCAAAAAGCCCAACAACTGGTTCCCCGACCCCCCAGTGCTTCTCACCCCCCTAGTCCTCAACTACCTCTCAACCTTCTGGCTCCCCTCAACAGTCGGAACCACCTCCTTCCCCACCGCCATCCTCCTCACGAAACTCCTCACCCTCGCGCCCATCTTCCTCCCCAACATCCTCCCCCCATCCTGGGGCACCGTCCACCCCGACCCGCGCGACGCCTACCCCAGCATCACTAAGCTTTTCCGCACCATCTCTGTCATCACCACCCTCTTCCACGCCAAGACCACCTTCCCCGCCCTGATGTACAACCTCCCCGGCTCGTACCAGCACCGACATAGCGTCAAGATCCCCTTTGATGTCGAGAGGCGATCGAGATGGGAGCGCACTGCGACGGCGATTGAGAAGGTCCTTGGTGCCATGACAGATCATCCTGTTGTGTCGGCCGCGGGCAAGGATGTGCTGCTGTCGGCGCTGACGCTGGGGATCTGGGCGGCTGTGCGGTCGACGGATGTGGGGGATATGTTAAGGGTGGTTTTGCCGGTTCCTAAGCTCTTCCAGCAGCGTGGCTCGGGTGAGGAAGCGCCGGTTAAGAAGGCAGAGGATACCTCTTCTGCCGCCGCCCACGAAGAGTCCTCCAAACCCGCCACAGGCATGACCCTCCGCCGCCGGGGCCGCCCCAAGAAAACCAGCATCTCCAGCATCGCAAGCTCCGACATCCCCGCTGAAGACGTCCAGCCGACGCCCAGACGGAGGGGACGACCGCGGAAGGCGAAGCCCGAGCCCGAGCTGGAGCAGGACCTACCGGAGGAGGATCGGTCTGACGACAAGACGTATGAGCCGACGCCGAAGGTTAGGGAGGAGGCTGAGATGGAGAGGGGTGATGACTTGCCCGAGGAGGACTTTGATTGGGAGCCGGCTTCGTTGGCGTGGGGGTTGACGGCGTTGGCTGGGTTGGGGGTGGGGAGTGCGGCGGTGTATGGAGCGGAGTGTGTTTCGCATTGAGGGAAGGGTGGATGGGAGTTTGAGGCGAGGGGGGGTATTGGAGGGGTGAGGGATGGGGTGATATATAGGGTAGGATAGGGATAGCAAATGAAGTCATGATGTCGACTGGATTATATGGAAATGAAGCGAGGTGGTGGTGTCGTGATGGTATACATGAAGTCATCAAGTACTGTTGTGATATAGAAGAGGTCAGTAATCCGGGGGCGTTCTTTGACAGACACTCATCATGAGGGCATCACGAAGTGAAACGGTTGAAGATCGAACGTCAAAACGTCAAAAAGTCAAAAGGCTCGCCGCCAACTCCCTGGGCTGGTTTGCAGAGAGGTGGTCAGGTACGAAAACCACTACACTTAAGAGGGTTATACTTCGCTGCTGCGGGAGTCGAACTCGAGCATTTCGGTTACTGAATGCCTCATTAATCCCAACCCCGAACACTGCGTGGCCACCGCAAACCATTGGGGGTTGGTGAAAGTGAGTCAATCATTCAAATACATATAGTGCTGGGCCAAGCTGGGGGGCTGGGGCTGGTGCATGGGCTGGGAAGGAGCGTGCGGGAAGGAGCGCGGTTTGAGATCGGATGGAAGTGGGAGGTCGTTAGTGCTTACACCACAGCACGCGCCAGACACTGGAAGAAGGGGGGATGTTCTTGTTCTGGACACTTAGTGCTGCACAGTCGGAGAGTTGCTCCTAAGGCAACCTTAAAGTCTTCGTCGTGAGATTTGACAACATCTTGGACGATACCTCTTTTGAGGCTTTCCAGGCTGAAAATTGAGACCTGTTTGCCAATGCCGATGCCCCAACGACATATGTCCTGTCACCAAGCGCAACACTGCGGTTTCCGATATTATATTACATCACCAGAAGGTTCAAGCCCAAGCGTGTCATCAGATCTTAAGCAGAGACTACATCGACCTCTACTTACCTACCTTACGCTGATGATGGCAGAGTTGCTCAGCACAAGAACTGTGCACCAAGCCCTCGACTGTTTAAAAGGGCCTCGATTCTTCCCGCTCTCTCTTGCCTTCTCGCTTCTCCTCTTACCCATCAACTCAAGTTCTACCCACTTTCCTGTCTTCAGACTAAAATGGAAGCTTATTACCGCCCACTCTATCATCACCTCACGTGGAATGCATTACATCGCTACATCCGCAGGCGAGGACCACGTCGAGTTCCTCGGGAGCACCTTCACCCGCACCCCTGACGTACCAACTCCAGACAAGAACCGTTCAGTCATTCAAGATGCCCAATCCCCACAACCATCCGACAGGTGGTTAAACCCAGCGAGGCGGTACGAGGTCATCCACTTGTTAATCCAGTTGAAATTGTCCTCAGTAAACCATGTACCCGTCCACCCCGCTTCCACAACCCAACCCGGTATCCTCCAACCCTGACACCAATCTTCACACAATCAAAACTGCCAGTACAATTCCCCAACCCAACCGGTCTCCCACAGCCCTGGAAACAATCCCCCCTCCGCCCCCCTTCGCTCCGACTCCACCTCCGCCATCGAAGCAAAGCTACAAAACCAAGTTCCAATCCCAGCCTCGGCACTCCCAACCGACCCCCACTCCCACAGCGAGTTCAAAGACGACGAGTTTTTCCGACGAGGACGACGACGCCTAATGTCGACACCATTTTTCTGAACTCTTGGCTGCTTGGTGTCGGGCAATCGACCGGGCGGTTAATGTTGTTGGCGAGAGGAATGGCGAGGGGGGAGGGGGGAGGGAAGCGAGGACGGTACGGAAGATAGCCACGGGGGTGGGGAGGTCGATGAGGTTGGCGAGAGGGATAGCGAGGGGGGGGGGGGGGGGGGGGGTGAGGTAGCTATGGAGGAGGGAGGATGAGTGTGAGTTCGTGAAGGGGGGCGAGGGCGGTCCGGGGTAGTAGCCACGGGCGGGGTGGGGGGGATTTGGAGGGCGAGGCTGTAGAAGGGGCTGCTGAGGCGGGAGCTGAGGGGGACAGCACGAGGCGGACAGCAGAAGGGGGACAGCACGGGGGACTACTGAGGGGTCCCCATGAGGGTCGTCATGGTGGGAAACGAGGAGGGAGAATGTGAAGTGAGTGACAAGGGCGAGGAGGGAGTTGTTGTTATAGTTGTTGCTGCTGATGTGGCGACGGGATGGCGGAGCGGGAAATGTCGTCGGCGACGTGGGGTGAAGCGATCGAGTCCGAGAAGGATGAGAAGAAACAGTAAAAGGGGTAGGTGAAGAGTGGGATGTGATGGGAATGAACCAGCGAATGAGATTATCTGTGGTGGGTGGTCGCTTTGTCTGGGTGTTTTGAAGCTTTGGGCCGTTGCGTTGTATTTCTAGCTGGAGGTCTGGCGGACTCATCACCGCGTATATGGCCTGGACCTCGTACGCATTATTTTGAATAAGCTTAGGTAGTCATAAAGAAAGCGCACTTACACCCCCCCAACTTATGTCTTCTCTCAAACTTTCCTGGTAGTTGGTGGTTAAGGTGACGTTCCAATCCAAGTGGATCCTCCCATCCCCCAACATCACGAACCAGCCACAACCCTGCTTACGCACGCCCCTCCCTCCCCAGCACCACCACCACCACATCAACATGCCTCTCCGTCCCCCTCCCATCTCCCGCCTCCTCCTGAAGTCCTCACTGATCTTACCGACATCCCTCTCCATCAATCCCCGATCCTCCATCACCCTCACCAAGACCCTGTCCACCATGACCCCCATCGACTACACCTCCATCCCAACCCCAGCCCGGTGCTACGCCGACTTCTGCCTCATCCCTGTAGGTCACACCTCCTTTCGCCTCCCCCCTACAACCCACCTCTTTTTCTTGATAAGGTACTTATTGTCAACAGGTCGGCACAGCACACGCCTCCGTCGCCCAAGAAGTCGCCGAAGTCCAAAAGCTGCTCAAGGCCAGCGGGGTGAAGTACACGATGCACTCTGCGGGTACGACAGTTGGTATGTCCCACCACCAAACCCATGCTCCTTTTTTTTTTCGGGGGGGGGAAGGGGGGAGGGCAGTGCTGATGAGTTTTGTTGCTGTGAACAGAAGGCAGCTGGGATGAGGTGATGAAGGTCATTGGGCAGGCACACGCGGTGGTGCACCAGACGGGGTGCGTGAGGGTGCAGTCGTCGATGAGGGTTGGGACGAGGTAAGACTGAATGCTGTTTTCAAAAGGATTTGTGAGCTGACCCATCTTACAAGGACCGACAAGGCGCAAACGGCGGCGGACAAGGTCAAGCGGGTTGAGGAAATTCTAGCTAAGGATGGGCAGTAGTGTTTTGTGGGTTGAACGTCCTCGAGGGACTGTTATTTGTTGGCGATGCCAGGCTAAGTGCTGGGTGAGCTAGGTCGCATTCCACATAGAACGCATACTTTCCGGGACATGGAACCGGTACTTTTATACATTACTTCGCTATCCATATGTTACACCCAAAGAATTACACATCCAACCTCCCCTTCCTGTGCTCGCCCCGCCTCCTGTACCCCATCATCACTCATTTTGCGATTCAATCGCGCCGCCCCACACCCTCTATGCCCGGGTAGTCGACTTCTTCATGCTGCGCTTCACCTCGCGCTCGCGCTCCTTCTCGAGGTACTTCTTCTGGGCCTTGGCGTCGAGCGCGTTGAGCTCCTGGTCGCGCTTGGCCTTCTTCAGTTTCTCGCGCTCCTGGGCGCGCTCCTCGGCCTTGCTCTCCTCGTCGGCCTTCTGGATCTGCTTGACCGTGTTGTCGCGCGAAGCCTTGACCTTGCGCAGCACCTCCGGGCGGAAGTGGGCCACCTTGGTGAGCTGGTCCGTCAGGCGCAAGAAGTACTTGAAGATGGGCAGGAGGTCGGTGTAGTCGTTGTTCGAGGGCATCCGGTACTTGAGCAGGATGCGCTTGCGCGGGGCGGTCTCGTCAAGGCTGGTTATGGTTAGAGACGTTCAACGACTAGGGGTGCAGAGAGGCTGCTCACGTCTTGGGCTTGTCCATCGGCTGGTCGGTAACAATGAGATACTCGAAAAGATCGCCCGCGGCCTCGGCAGCCTTGATAAGCTCAGGAGTAAGCAACGCATCGGTAATCTCGGCGCTCTCGGTCATGATGGTGAGCCAGTTGGGGAGCTTGGAGTGGTCCTTAGTGACGGTAAGGGAAAGGTCGTAGCGGTCCTCGCGGACCTGCTTCATGCGCTCCTTGTGAACAATGGCAAAGACAAAGTTGTCAAAACCGCTCTTGTTGTTCTTGACCCGCAGCTCGGCGGCGCCAGGGACACCGGGAACAAGAAGCGCCTCCTTGCCATCGAAGGGGTACAGCGTAGCCTGAACAATGTCCTGAGTGTCGGCAGCGCTGTCGGTGACAAAGCCCATGATAGTCTCGACAAACACGGTGATCGGGTTGAAACGCTTCTTAAGAGTAAGCTTCACATCGATAAAGGCAACGTTGGCGCGGCCAGTCGCGTAGCTGGCGAATTCGAACAGGCTCTTCTCTTTGAGCAGGTTGTCGCCCTGCTGGGCGTTCGACTCGGCAAGGGCCTGGGTCAGCTCGCTACCCTTCTTGTCCGCCAGGTTGGGGGGCACGCCGCCGAAACCGACGAGGGCGAACTCGGAGGTCAGGGGCGCGGCGTGGGCGCGGATCCACTTTTTGGCCTTGGAGCGGTTCATGCGGGCGCCGATGAGGTGGAGGACCAGGACGAAGATTATGGCGCCGAGAATGAAACCCTCGGGCTTGAAGTCGGCCAGGCTATAGCGCTCGTGCACGTTGTACCATTTTGTGTAGGGAGGAAGGGTCTGCGCCGGCGGTGCGCCGCCGAAGGTGTTCACGGGCGAGATAGGGACCGGGGACGGATCAGCGCCCTTCGAAAAGTCGCCAAAGTCTGCCGTCGCCAGAAGTCAGCATAACATATATGGTAGCCACGGGGAGTGCCGATGATGACAATGCGCAGAGAGCGAGCTATGTAATACTGCGACAGATGATGATGTGGCTTCGGGGCCCCAAGCTGCCGCATCATCGCATGGATGCATCGAACTCAGGGGTACTGGGGTGGAATGCGCTTACCTGCGTCGCCAGCCTTCACCGGCTCGGCGGCGGAAGGGTTGCCACCCCCGAAGAGTTTGTTGAACACGCTCGCCATGATGGAAGTTCGCGATGTGGCGTCGTGTGAGGGATGGACAGGAGCACAATCTCGAGAGCTGTCCAGGAAAGTGAATTGGAGATCTAAAATGGGCTCGAGCTCCTGGCAGGGGTCATGACGAAGATTACATAAGCAAGCCTGAGCCCCAAGCTCAGGGGTAGCTTCCCCAGTTGCCCCTGACAACGGCCTGTCGATCAACGAATGAGAAGGCAGTTCGTAGTTGAACTCACCTCACCTTCAACGACGAACCGGACCACCAGCCACAAGAGATATGCACCAGAAGTGAGTTGAGCCAAACTAAAGCAGACACAATGTCACGGACAACGACACTTCGAAAATATGGCAAGACCACGCGGAAACCAAGGGCCGAAGAGCTGTTTGCTCAGCTCCCCGCGACTCCAGTCAAGGTCGACACTTCCAGCTCCGTTCAGTTGCAACTGGATCTTAAGTCTGCGCAAATTGAGGAAATTGTTGAGATAGCGCAACGAATGGAGGTTATTACACTAGAGGAGACGGTTCTTGATGAGGAAACCGAAGGGCCATTGTCGGATCGCAGTCCATCGCCACAACCAGAGCCAGTAACCCCAGAGAGACGGGTTATCGATGCCCAGCTGCCAGGCGACGACGACAAGGATGGTCATATTCAAGAAGAAGACCAGTTCTCAGACCAAGAAGAAGAAGAAGAGTCCTTCTACGACAGCTACCGCGTCCTCACCTGGAACGACGTGTGTCCGGCCGGCGACAGGATAGAAAAGATCGCCGAGGCCTCCTACGCCGAAGTCTATCGCATTACCAACAACCACGGCACATCCATCATCAAGGTCATCCGACTGGAGTCGCCAATCAAACCGCAAACGAAGGCACAGGAGCGGTCGGGGCTTGTCGACGAGGAGCCGCACTCAGAGGAGGACATGCTGGGCGAGCTGCGCATCTCCGAGTGGCTCGCAGATATTCCAGGCTTTGTGGTTTACAAAGAGCGCTATGTGGTGAAGGGAAAAGCGCCAAAGGCTCTTCTTCAGACGCACCAGGGCTTTCATCGCCGGATGAAACGGAAGGATCCGGACCGGCTGCAGTTCTATCCCTCGCCGAGCCGGTATCTGGACGACACCCGGTTTCTAGTGATTGAGCTGGGCGATGCTGGGTTTTCGCTCGAGGATTTTGAGCTCACCTCAATTTCCCAAGTCTGGGATATTTTCCTGCACACAGCCCTTGCCCTGGCACGGGCAGAAGACCTTGTTGAATTCGAGGTTAGAACCCCATCCAACCCCTTACTTTCCCTCCCACCCGATACTAAACCCCCCCTCAGCACCGCGACCTCCACGAAGGCAACCTCTGCATCCGCCGCGCGCGCCCCCCCTCCACCACCCCCAACCCCCCCCACCCCTTCGGCACCTCTGGCCTCGACATAACCATCCTCGACTACGGCCTCTCCCGCGCCACCTCCCCCACCCCCTCCTTCCCCCCATCCACAACCATCACAGCCTACGACCTCGAAAAAGACCTCCCCCTCTTCCAATCCTCCCACGCCCCGCAATGCCGCGTCTACCGCCAAATGCGCTCCTTCCTCATCCACTCCGACCGCCTCACCCTGCCCCCCAAGTCCCACACAACCCCCTACCCAATTAACCCCCTCACAAACGAACCAATATCCTGGCGTGGATACCACCCGTATACGAACGTCCTGTGGCTAGCGTATTTGTATGGGTACTTGGTGAGTGGGTTTAAGGGGGACAAGGGGGAGATGGTGGCGTTTAGGAGGGAGACGAGGGAGTTGAGGAGGCATTTGGATCCCGCGGCGCCGAGGGAGGTGTTGAGTTTTCCAAGTGCCGGGGAGGTGGTGAGGTTTGCGGTGGAGGCGGGGTGGGTGGGGGAGAGGCAGGTTTTGGAGGGGGTTTGGGGGGAGGGGAGTTTGGTGGAGGATCGGGGGGATGAGGGGGAGGGGGGTGAGGAGGAGGTAGAGGAGGATGAGGGGGAGGATGGTCGCAGTCTTGGGGACAGGAGTGAGAAAGATGAGGGTAGTGGCACTGGGAGCGAAACCGAGACGAGCGGGAAGGAGGATGGGAAGAGAAGCACACGCTCACCAAGTGTTGTTGTCCAGACGAGGGGGAAGGAAGAGGAGGAGCCTCGTGCGAGGAGGCCAGCTCGACGACAGAGAGCGGCTCGGTAACCAGGCGAGCGAGCAGTGTGAGAAGGGAAGAAGGGCTGACGTGAGCTTGAGGCCTCATTCGACCCGCGTTGTATGCGGCCAGAAGCTCGTCATCGGGAGAGAAAGCCGTTTTCTTCAGACCGGTCTACGGCCTGGAATTACATGTATGAGATACCCACATTTGAGAAGGGTTAAATATAGATCAACGGGGCCAGGACAGGAAGGCTGACTGCCGGGGACTTGTCTTGGGTGCCATTGTTGTCGGGCTTCGCACCAACCACATTCAAAAACCAATGGCTCGGATGAGACCCGGCCCAGATGCCAGCGGAAATCAGATCATCACAGCGCATGTGCAGCTGCAAAAGCGGGATGTGGGATGTGATGGTGTTCACTTTCCAGGGGCAGATGGCAGGGTTAGGGTCGTTTTGGTTGGAGTCGGCGTGGAGTTTCTTGGCGTGGGGAGCCAAGACGGGGTCTTAGCAGGAAACGGCTTAGCTCCTCTTCTGTCGACAAACATCGCCATTTCCTGCAACTTCAATCCAACTTCAAGCCAACAACTCACCGGGCGATCGTTATCAAGGCATCCGAGTCTTGGCAGAACGCACCCAGCCGCCAACAGAACTTGAGCACTGGGAACAGCCAGGCCCCGATGTGATCGTTTTCCTTCCGTCCGCATGCCAAGTTGGGGATCATCTTCTTCAGCTCGAGTCCAGACGGAATCCAGACGGCTCACTGCAGATGACGGCAGCAATATTTAGAAGCCTCTTCCTCCAGCAGCTTGGCAAGATGTGTCGTCGCCCTCGCGAGACCTCGGAGTTCCCATCTCGGCATCTTGGCCGTGTGGGGGCTGAATGACGCGATGGAGAAAACGCAAGCATCCAGTTCTATCGGATCGTCAAGTATGCTGGGAACAGAGAGATCCCAGGAGCTACTTGTCTGCGAAGGATGAGATCTGTCAGACGAGACTACGCCTGAGCCCAGCGTGTTGGCTGTCCGAGTGTCCCGGTCAGCGAGGAGGAAGAGGCTCGTTGATCTCACCAACATGCAGAAGCGTCGACGCAAGCCACGCCGGGAGGCATTGCTCAGGCCTGGATGATCCCCTCCGTTGGCGGCTACACCCTGCAACTGCAGATCCAACTGTTCGATTTGACTCTTCCCAACTCGGATGGAGGCCGGCGACCTTCCCGAAGTTCGACGTCGACCCTGAGCCGAAACAAACTACAACATGTTGAATTAATGGCTTGTCTCGTAATTGGACCCATGAGTGCGCAGGTTTTACCAGCCAAGAATCATCTGCAAAGTTTGCGTGGTATCACGCTGGCTTCCACCCCCCAAATCAACGCAATACGACGCTGGATAGCCCGGCGGCAGTTGGACTCATGCCGCCATACCGGCTAGATTAAGGGGCGTAGGCATTGTTGCATCCAGGCACGAAACCTGCTGTGAGCCGTCAGAAGCTTCCGCTTGCAACCTTTCAGACAGGCAGCCGAATGCTTGCAGGAGCTGAGGCCTGAGCGAGAGAGGACGTTTGTTTACGCTTGGCTGCACACATCGAGTCGACGCTCGGCCCTAATCATCACCGTCTCAACAGAGCCAGACACAGGCAACAAGCCCGGACCGTCTTGTCTCTGGTCAAGCCTGTTAGTACTTGCTTTCTTTCCCCAAACTTGCACAAACTTGGTTTCGACTCCAGTCTCCACAATCTTCAAAAGCCATTTCAAGATCAGACCCTCGCAAGAGGCACCATGACAGGGGATTATCTCGGGGGATCCCTGCAAAAACAACGTCTGTTTTCCCTGCTGTGCAACAACCTGGATGACAATTCTCCGGCCCTGCAGGTTGATGCCACAGACCGAGTTGATATGTGCCGAGGGCACACAGAACCAGGCCGAGAACAGTGGCCCGATGAGTGCAGCAAACTCACCGACGATCGTGCCTATGGCAGAGTCCTGTTTCCGGGTCGCTGGTATCCCTCTCAGCCTCTCCAAGTGGCAAAGGCGGCTTCATTCATCAATTAACGGAGTGGTTGAGATATCACTCTTCCACAGGGATAGTCTCCCCGGTGGCCGAATCAGACGTCATCTACCACCATTTCTCTTTCCAATCTCCATCTAAGCTGAACCAGGTCGATGCCAAGGGATAGGCCTGCACTGGGTTCCTCCCGGATGTGATATCGACACGCGTCCCGGCCATCGTCGACATTCGGGATGTGATTGCTGACATATGTAACTCCTCTGACAGGGGATAGCTCTCTTCTGTCAGGGTATCCGAGTCCAGACCCATCGGCCCGTGCTCTGCTATGTGGGCAAGACGGGGGTTTGTTGATGTGGTGACCCGGCCCCGTCGTCCCCTGCACAACGGATCCTGCTGTCCATCACCAAATCCTGCCGATCAACACAGATGCAGCCCTGGTCCATGGATGAGCACAAACCCAGCTCTCCATGCTGCGGGCTAGGATGTCCAGCGGCAAGCCGAGCTTGGTCGAGTACATATAAAGCAGCTCGCCTGCTGTGTCACTGCCCCCCGTCTCCCCCGTGCCGCCTGAGTCTTCTCCTTTTGTATCAAGACACCAGCAAGGATGCATAGCAGCTTCACAACCCTGCTCACATGGGGCAGTCTTCTGGGATTGTCCCAAGCCGCCTGCCCCTATGCCGACGCGGCCGGGCTTGACAAACGTGAAGATGCCCATTCTTCAGACTTTCTGGACCAGTACAAGGTCGACGACAGCGATAGCTACATGACCTCTGATGTCGGCGGGCCCATTGAGGACCAGTTTAGCTTGAAGGCTGGGATTAGAGGGTCGACGCTGCTGGAGGACTTTATCTTTCGCCAGAAAATCCAACATTTCGACCATGAACGGGTGAGCACATCATCTCATGTCACGAAGACATGCTAGGGCGAGACTGATTTGGGACTAACTGGCGATAGGTTCCCGAAAGGGCGGTTCATGCTCGAGGTGCCGGCGCTCATGGCACTTTCACCAGTTATGGTGACTGGAGCAACATCACTGCTGCATCATTCCTGGGTGCCGTAGGGAAGAAGACTCCTGTCTTTGTCCGCTTCTCGACCGTTGCTGGATCTAGGGGCAGTGCCGATACGGCCCGAGATGTTCATGGCTTTGCAACTCGCTTGTAAGTGGGCCGTCACTCGATGAAAGGGTCAACGCTGACAGTTCCAGCTATACCGATGAGGGAAACTTTGGTACATACCTCTTTCCTTGGGAGTATGGACATAATTTAGCTGACAGAAAAAAAGATATTGTAGGAAATAACATCCCTGTGTTCTTCATCCAAGATGCCATCAGGTTCCCCGATCTCGTCCACTCGGTCAAGCCGAGTCCGGACAATGAGATTCCTCAAGCGGCCACTGCCCATGACTCAGCATGGGACTTCTTCAGTTCCCAGCCGAGCGCCTTGCACACTCTGTTCTGGGCTATGGCTGGCTCTGGTATTCCCCGTAGCTTCCGTCACATGGTCAGTATTCGTAACAAAACAAGTTCTGTAAGCAATGACTGATATGTTTCAGGACGGTTTTGGCGTTCACACCTTCCGTTTTGTGAAGGAAGACGGTTCTGCCAAGCTCATCAAGTGGCACTTCAAGACTCTCCAAGGCAAGGCTAGCCTCGTCTGGGAGGAGGCTCAGGTCCTCTCCGGCAAGAACGCCGATTTCCACCGCCAGGACCTTTGGGACGCCATCGAGTCGGGCAATGGACCGTCATGGGAGCTTGCCGTCCAAGTCGTCGACGAGGAGAAAGCTCTAGCCTTTGGCTTCGACCTGCTCGATCCCACGAAAATCATCCCTGAGGAGCTCGCTCCTCTCACGAAGCTCGGCGTGCTGAAGCTGGATCGCAACCCAACGAACTACTTCGCCGAGACTGAGCAGATTATGTTCCAGCCCGGCCACATCGTGCGCGGCATCGACTTCTCCGAGGACCCTCTGCTGCAGGGCCGGCTGTTCTCCTACCTCGACACCCAGCTCAACCGCCATGGTGGTCCCAATTTTGAACAGCTCCCCATCAACATGCCACGGACTCCCATCCACAACAACAACCGTGACGGCGCCGGCCAGAACTTTATCCACAAAAATGTCTACCCTTGTAAGCCCCCCCCCCCCCCAAAAAAAAAACACCCCCTAACACTTCCCATCCAGACACCCCGAACACCCTAAACAAAGGCTTCCCCCTCCAAGCCACCCGCTCCACCGGCCGGGGCTTCTTCACCACGCCCGGCCGCTCCTCCGCCGGTCCTCTCCTCCGCGCCCTCTCCCCCACCTTCGACGACCACTGGTCTCAGCCCCGCCTCTTCTACAACTCCCTCACGCCCGCCGAGCAGCAATTCCTCATTAACGCCATCCGCTTCGAGACCTCGCACGTTAAGTCCACGACAGTCAAACAAAACGTCCTGACGCAGCTTAATAGGGTGAGTAATGATATTGCGGTGCGGGTGGCGAAAGCGCTGGGGATGGAAGCCCCCAAGCCGGATGGGAAATATTACCATAATAATTCCACCGCGGGAATATCGATCTTTAACAACGGCAGTCTGCCCACGATTAAGGGGTTGAAAGTCGGTGTGCTGGCCAGTGTCACGGAAGAGGGATCGATGAAGCAGGCGGGGGAGTTGAGGGAGAGGTTTAAGAAGGATGGGGTGGTTGTTGTCGTTGTGGGAGAGGTGCTGGGGCAGGGGGTGGATCAGACGTATTCGGCGGCGGACGCGACGGGGTTTGATGGGGTGGTTGTGGCGGAGGGGGCGGAAGGGTTGTTTGAGGGGAACAAGGGGTCGGCGCTGTTTCCGGCGGGGAGGCCGGGGCAGGTGTTGGTGGATGCGTATCGGTGGGGGAAGCCGGTGGGGGCGTTGGGGGGGAAGGGGGATAAGGTGCTGAAGGGGGTGGGTGTGCCGGTGGAAGGGAAGGGGGTGTATAGTGGGAGGGGAGTGGAGGGGTGTGTGAAGGGGTTTGAGGAGGGGTTGGGAAAGTTTAGGGTGAGTTTTCCCCATTATGTGTTGCTGCTGGGGAGGCAAATGCTGACAAATTTACAGTTTACTGATCGGTTCCCTCTGGACAAGTGATTCAGGGGTAGAAGAGATGATCGAGGGAGAAGGAAGAGATGAAGATGGTTCAGGATTAGGGGTAAATCGTAAACTTGCATACACGCCCGTTCAGCTTCAGCATCGAGACTCTTTTCCATTTTATTACTAATCGCCCACTTTGGTCTCAAGCCAACAAGTTCCCTTTCTCCTGCCCTAAGACAGGAAGTTGAGTGGCCAGAGAACGAGGTTGCTGAACCAAACCCCTGCCAAGCTCCCCTACTCACTGAAGAACAACCTAGGTAGAGACAGGAGGCTGATTCAGACTTGGGGAAATACTTGTTCGCCCCCTGAGTTTAATCCCAGAAGCTGGGATGCTTCTACACTGCTTAG
Source organism: Amesomyces nigricolor (assembly GCA_004802645.1). NCBI lineage: Eukaryota > Fungi > Ascomycota > Sordariomycetes > Sordariales > Chaetomiaceae > Amesomyces > Amesomyces nigricolor. The sequence goes on from SRKS01000004.1 coordinate 1,983,470, forward strand.
ACATTGATATCTTGAGCTGAAAACCTTCAAGGAAAGGAAAGTTCTAGCCAGTCCTCGGTCAACTCACTTCAGCCAAGTGCCCATACCTCACATCATCCAGTATCCAAACTCGGCGTGAGCCAAACGACTACGAAACCAATGTTCCTCCCACTCCCCCACCACCTCCTCCTCAGCACGACCCTCCTCACCCTCTGGCTCGCAACAACCATCATCTCCTCCATCCTCTCCCTCCTCAAGAATCGACGCCTCGCCATCGCCTCCGGGCTCCCCTACGTCCTTGTCCCCTACTTCGAAATCAACATCGTCTGTGGCATCCTCGCACGAACTCCGCTCTTCCTCCTCTTTGCGGACCGTCTGCTGCCCGAGCGCTGGACGCGCTGGAAGAGGTTTGTCTGCCCGGACTGGCGGTTCCGGGGTGGGTATGAAAGACGCATGGTGAGAAGGGGGATGTGCTGCTGGTTGTATCGCCGGGCGGGATTGTGTGTAAAATTGCTGATGCCGGAATTGCGTATGAGGTGTTGCAGGCCAGGGGGGAGTTTGTGAAGATGCAGAGGGTTCTTAGTAGGTTAAACGATAATAACTCTGCTTTAGGTGCTGCGTTGTGTTGTTGGAAACTGACCTGAGGATGTTATACTGCTAGTTCAACCCGCGCTGTATGGTCCGAATGTTCTAACTGTAAGTATTCGACCACGACTTGAATCTCCCGGTTGGGTTGGCCCCTTCACCGACTTTGACATTTTACCAGACCGAAGGCAACACATGGCGTCATCACCGGCGAGTCACTGGCCCCCCCTTCTCCGAAACCACAAGCCGCCTAGTCTGAGACAACGCTCTCGAGCAAGCCGGAGCTCTTCTCAAACTATGGGCGTCGCGGCAGCCAGCTTCTGCAAAAGAGCTTGAAGTTGCCTCCATCGAAGCCGACCTCAAGTCTCTTACCATGAGCGTCTTTTCCACCGTTGGCTTCGGTGTACGCGTGATCCTTGGACAACAAACAAGCAAAAATGAGGAGACAGCATTGCCAACAACAGCAACGACGGAGCACGAGGGCTTGAAGTTTGCCGATGCACTAGAACGCTCGGGGAACAACTTCAGACTGGCGATCATGGCCAAGATCCTGCCACAGTGGTACATAAAGACGTTTGCACCAACGTCCTTGAAAAAGATGTACTCGGCATACCTCAGCTTCGGGAAGCACCTCCAGGACATGATCGTCTTCGAAGAACAAAAGCGCAAAGAGGACTCCGACGGAGCAACCAGCGGCGATGACGCCCTTGCTCGGCGAAACCGCTCCCTCCTCACCTCGCTCATCCATGAACGCCACACCCCAAAAGACGAGCAGGGCAGTGACGAAGCCTTAACCGATGATGATATCATGGGAAACTTCTGGATCTTTGGCGTGGCGGGACACGAGACCACGAGCAACACACTGGAGTACCTGATCGTTGCCATGGCGATCTACAAGGATGCACAGCAATGGCTCTGTAGGGAGCTCGACCGAGCTGTCGCCGAGCATGGGCCGGTCAGCGGCTGGGAATATGATCGCATGCTAGAGCTCACGGCGGTGCTCTGTTGTATGGTACGCAGCCCCTGCCCTCGCTCCTTCAGTTCTGACGTCCTGACAACTCGCTCCTCGCTCGTAGCACGAAACAATGTGCCTCTTCCCAGTCCAACCCGTCACCCTCCGGTGGGTTGACAACAAAACCCAGTCCATTCGCACCCAAGATAGCAGAGCAGCCCACATCCTCCCACCAGAAACCGTGGTCGACGTAAACTGCGTCGCGATGCACAGGAACCCAAAGTACTGGGACAGCGACGCCGATGCGTTCCGCCCGCAGCGTTGGGACGGTCGCGTGGATCAAGACGACAGCCCCAGGCTCCAAGAGACGGTACGCAACAGTTAGGTCGCCGAAGGTCCCCGACGCGTTTATGCCCTTCGGCGAAGGTGTGCGCGCGTGTCTGGGGCGCAAGTTTGCCGAGTGGAGGCGGCGACGGTCGTGGCGACGCTGTTTAGTGAGCATAATGTGAGGATTGCTTTGATGGATGGGGAGAGTGAGGATGAGGCGATTGAGAGGGCGAAGAGTGTCGTGGCGGGAAGCTCGAACCAGATGGCGATGGCTATTTAGACGGGATATCAAGCTTGTTTGGACGAGGAGACGTTGATGTACACAGTAGACGCTCTTGAGGGAGGAATCACAGCAGAAGGAGCCAAGACAATCAGAATTTGGATGGTCTTTGAAATGAACTGAGGAAGACTTTCTTCATCCTTTGAGTGAACACAAACACTGCACGACATACCTGCATTGCAGCATCTCAATGTCACGTGTGGTCGCATAACGGGCCGCCTGGTACCAAGACATGGGCTCAGTGAGGCCTCACTGAGCCCATGTAATACGGCCTGTCTGTAAGCGAAGGCGGATCACACGGACGAGGGGAGAGGTTGGTTGAGTCGCGTCGCCTCTTGCCCCTCTGGCACTGTGTTGATGATGGGAGTCGTGGAACAGGAAACGGGACTTGGGGTGGTGTTGAGTGTGTCAACACTTGAGTGTACACCAACTGTATGAGACTGAAAATTAGGGAGTAGATACATGTGTTATCCAACTTCACTCGCCTTCTGACATATTTTAAGAGAATCTGGTCTCATAGGCTCGTAGTTGTCTGAGAGGATCGTGAGTGAGGTACGTAGCGGGTGGTATGATTGCCAGGGGTTAGGGTTGTCACTGAAAGATGGCTCGTGCTTACAGCAAGGGTTGTCGGCTCGTCAAGGACTCGCAGGGACCAGGGGTCTCACCCTGGTCTCTTATCGATCACCAGGCCAGGCACCGCTTATCGGGGCCTTGTCGCCGATGGTGACCTCTCGCCTGAAACAGCGAGCAGCTCAGCTCGAATCCCACGTGAGGTTCATCGACCCAAGCTTCATCTCCTTCCCCGACACAGGAGATGAAAGCAGGACTGCTTTGAGAGCCAAAAAACAACCTTGGGCGACGACACACGCCTTGACGCGACCCCGAGGCGCATCCCAGGCACCCGCAACCTCCGAGCCACTCCGGGCAGGCCAGAAGCGCGAGAGGAAAAGGCCGGGCGATATTCAGTGGTGGCATCACTTATTGCCGCGGGGCGGATTGTTCCGGTGTATCTGAGAGGAACAAAAGGGGTTCGAACAATCATGGACCGCATCAGGGCCTTCTTCGCGCCGGCCAAGGCCAGCCCGGAGGAGTACGAGCCACTGACCGACGACGACTCGGTAACCCTTGAGGGGTCAATGCACGAAGCGGAGGCGCCATTCTCATGGATTGAGTACTCCATCTTCGCCTTGATCGGCGTTGCGATGCTCTGGGCTTGGTATGTCAATTGTGCCCTCCCATTAACAGCCGCTCTGGCTAACATGACTTGCCTAGGAACATGTTCCTCGCCGCCGCTCCGTATTTCCAAGTCCGCTTCCAGTCCAGCCCCTGGATCGTCGCCAACTCGCAGTCGGCAATCCTCACCACATTCACCGTCATCAACCTCGTCGCAATGCTTGTCCTGACCAACATACAATCCTCGGCAAACTACTCATGGCGGATAAACGCTGCGCTACTCACCAACGCCGTTGTCTTCGGCCTGCTCACGCTCTCTACCACCTACCTCCTCGACGCCTCTCCCAAGGCATACCTGGCCTTTATCCTGCTCATGGTCGCACTCACCGCCTGGGCTGCCGGCCTCATGCAAAACGGTGCCTTCGCTTTCGCCGCCAGCTTCGGCCGCACTGAATACACCCAAGCCATCATGGCCGGGCAGGGCGTAGCCGGCATCCTCCCCCCCCTAACGCAAATGCTCTCCTACCTCGCCTTCTCCTCCTCCTCCCCCAGCATCCCCTCACCCAACCCAGACGAGCCCCCCACCGAAAACACCGGCAGCACCTCCGCATTCATCTACTTCCTCACCGCGGTCCTCATCTCTCTCCTCACCCTCCTTGCCTTCATCCCCCTCGTCCGCCGCCACGCCCACCTCCCCTCCCACAGCCTCTCCCTCTCCTCCACACCCTCTCCCCGCCGGCACATCCCCCTCACCCACCTCCTCTCCAAACTCCGCTGGCTCGCCGCCTCCGTCGCCCTCTGCTTCATCATTACCATGTCCTTCCCCGTCTTCACCGCCAAAATCCTCTCCACCCACCCGCCCTCCTCTAGCCCCAGTAACCCAATCTTCTCCCCCGGCGCTTTCATCCCCCTCGCCTTCTTTTTTTGGAACCTGGGCGACCTCGCGGGGCGCGTGTCGACCATCTTCCCGGTTCTGTCACTACGTCATCGACCAAAGGTGCTGTTCGCGATCGCCGTGGCGAGAGTTGGGTTCTTGCCGCTGTATGGGCTGTGTAATTTGCATGGGAGGGGGGCGAGCGTGGGCGGGGATGGGTTTTATTTGGGGGTGGTGCAGTTTCCGTTTGGGCTGACGAATGGGTGGTTGGGGTCGAGTGCGATGATGGCCGCGGGGGAGTGGGTCGGGGAGGAGGAGAGGGAGGCGGCGGGGGGCTTTATGGGGTTGTGTCTTGTGGCGGGGCTGGCGGTGGGGAGTGTGTTGAGTTTTGGGGTTGCGGGGGTTTGATGGGGGGTGTTGGGGGGTGTTTGGCTTGTTGTTTTGGGGTTTTGAAGTGAGCGGAGGTGTTCATATTTGGGTTGGTTTGGGATATGGGGTTGATGCTTGGGTATTTGATGGATTTGGCGGGCGTGGCGTTAGGGTTGCATTTTCTTGGGTGTGCCATGCGAAGCCACTCACGCAGAGAGGAATGTTTGATATTGAATCTAGCATGCGAAATAGGTATCCATTCCCGTCTTCAGCGCCAATTCAGAGTCCCAAAGTCTATGCCTTCCTATTACCCCCTTTCCCCCGTATCCTCTTCCATCCCGCCCTCCCTCTCCTTAATCATCCGCTCCAGCTGACAATCCGTCCCCACCCCCCCCTCCTCCCTCCCCTCATAATACCCCCCCTCAATCAACCTCCTCTCCATCGCCTGCCAATACCCCAACTTCACCACCCAATTCTTCTTATCCAGATCCGCCAGCTTTGCCTCAACCGGCAGCTTCGGATCGGCAGGCACCCGCACGAAGCAGGTGGTGTCGCGCAGCGTCATGGCCAGCTGGAATTTGGGGTCGTGCGCGTCGGCGCGGAGCGGGCCGCGCGGGTCGTTGGTGAGTTGGGCCGTGCGGAGGCGTGGCAGGACGGCGTTGGTGCGCAGCCAGTGGGTGAGGCGGGTGTGTTGGGGTTGGTACGTGGCGAGCGGGGGGAGGGGAGGGGTGAGGGTGGAGAGGTGGGTGAGGATGTTGGTGAGAGCGAGGGGGGAGGTGCAGCAGGTGAGGAAGTCGAGGGGGCAGAGGATTTTGTGGGGTGGGGGAGAGGGTTGGTGGTTGGTTTTGGATTTGAGGTGGTGTTTGAGGGCTTCGCGGGCGCAGTTCCGGCAGCGGGTGGCGGATGGGGGTGCATTGGGGGATTGGGCGAGCCATTTGGGCTTGAATTCTAGGGTGAGGTCGTTTGGGTCTCCTGGGAGAGGTTGTTAGATGGGAGCGTAAGGAAGAAGTAGACGACATACTTAGCCGCATGTCCTCAACCAGCATGCCGTACTCGGCAACGGCTACCCTGCTTCCCATGAAGTCCGCCCGGCGATTGTCTTCCTCCTTCTCAAGAACGGCATTTAGACGCGAGATGACAGCCGCGCCCCCGAGCTTGACAAGTTGATGCTGGACGAGGTCTTCGGGTAAAAACAGCGGTTGTATCACCGTTTCCCAGTACTCCTGCAACTCGACATAGCTATGTGCCTTGGTGCCCGCTTTGGGTACCCGGAGTAGGTTTCCTGGTGCTTGTGTTAGATTGCTTCTTGCTCAGGAAGAAGAGTGAGTCAACTATACCCTTGAAGATGCTGCTCCTGTCATCACACCCGGGCCGGACGACAACTTCGAAGACGACATTCGAAGCTCCCTCCCCGACCAACTTGAACTCGTGGGCTTCGGGCACTGAAAGCGGCAGGATGGGGATGTTGGATAACGGAGCCGTGGGAGACATCGCTGCCTTTCGCGGCAACGGTGAGTCGAGAGGTGGAAGCGGTGGCGAGACACGGTATCAACACCAATGTGAGTTGGGCATGAGTGAGATTCAAGACCTAGATGCCGGATTGGCCAAGCCACGCTGTCCTTGGTTTGTGGTTTTCAGGTGAACGAATGACGGTAGTCATTGCTGAAGCAAGGTGCATTGCCCAATAGTTTACGAGTTTCCATGGGAGGTGTTGTCGCACAAGTTTGTAGGTATGATGTTTCTTTGAGCGTCGTTTGCTCGTCTCTTGTCAGACTCGAGCCAACAGTCTGTACAACTGTGCTAGCGACGTCCCTGTTTGGGACCGTCGAAAGCGGAAGACTGTGGAACCATAGTCAGTACGGATTTCTGAAGACTTCAACAAGTCCCATGACACGCTAGATCCTGCGAAGGATATTTCATTAACACAGCCTGAGGGAGAGACAAGGTTTCACACCATCAACAACTCAAGTCACCCAGCCAGTCCCATGGTCACTTACCGAATCAGTGGCCGGGCTCCTGATGGCCGCACGTGTCGGACCGAGCTCCCCAGACCCCGATGGTGTGGGTTCGTTCTGGGGGCTTCCAACGAGATGGCGTGCAGGGCGGTGCTGCGGGTGCAGGGGAAGCTTTGAGTGGGGCTTGAGGCCTCGGGACGGGAGGAATGGAACCTTGACGCGGGTTTTTGCGGCCCTGCCCTGACTCTGCCGAGATTTCCCTGTTTGCTCTGCCCTGGCAGCCAGCCCTGTTTGTGCGACCGATCCGTGGATGGCAACAAACAGGGAGGGGGGTTGGCAACTTCTGCCAGCCAAAGGCCCAGGAAAACTGTGTTCCCTTTTATTGATTTCTTCTACCCTGGAGAGTGCCGTGTCGACTTGGGAAGAAAATTCACTTCCAGGTTGTATTGTAATTTCACATAAACGCCGTAACGTAACGAACTGAGCCGGGGTCCGACGAGTGGCACGCGCCAGTGGAGATCCCCGGTCACCTCAGTCCACCTGCCGGAGAACGAGCGAATGTCAAGCGCCAGAAAGAACCGCAGCCACACGCGCGCACCTGCAGGGGGCCAAAAATTTCACTCAAGACTCAGGTGCTCCCCCAAACTCGCAGCCCGTCAGATAGCGTCATCTCTCCGCACCTCCCACGAAACAAAACATCTGACGATTCCCGCACAACAAAGCTCTATCGCCACCAGGGCCCTTGCTCCATTGCTCGCTTGTATCCCGAAGCTATCCGTACGGCCACACCGACCCGCGATTTCGATTTTGCGATACACAGACCGCCCGCCATCGCCATCACCATCGTCGTTGCCGTTGACCTCGATTCCCCAAAAACACCGCCTCCCTCCGCGACACCGGACTTCCCAGTCCCACGTCCCGCCAACCCTCCCGCTGCGATGCGTCGCTAAAACGGGAGCCAATTCAACATGGCCTTCAACTTTAACTGGTCGCCGCTGACGGCCGACGCGGAGTTCTACAAGCGCGCCCGCGACCTCCTCACCACGGCCCTGAACAAATCGCCCAAGCCGCCCATCATCGTCGATGACATCCTGGTGACTGAGTTCAACCTCGGCTCCGTGCCGCCCGACCTGGAGATTCTCGAGATTGGTGATCTGGCCGAGGATAGATTCAGAGGCATTTTCAAGATGTGCTATTCGGGCGACGCCTTCTTGACGCTCAAAACGCGAGTCCAGGTAGGCCCGATATTTCCTTCCGCTCAATTGGAAAACAAGGGCACCCCTTTTTGCCAAACACCGCATCGCACGCGACACATTTCCCAGCTCTTTTCCCTTTCTCATCGTTCCACAAGCCCGAGGTGGAACTCCGCGGCTTGCGCGGGAAACTCGCTTCCAAACGCTGCTGCTCGTGCGATAAGCATTCAGGGTCTTCGAGGGCCCTCAGGGAGCTGTGGGATCCGGTTTGGAGACCCTGAATGGTTTTTTTCTGTCATTATTGCAGCTTCCGGGAGCAGTTCAAGCTCGCAAAACTCCATGCGCGGCTTGGCGCATTGACTCCCAAATGATCGCGAATTACCGGACAGGGGTACCGCGATCAAGTCACGCTAGACTTGAAGAGAGGAGCATGGAAAGCAGAGCTAATGCACTCCCACAGGCAAACCCCCTCAACACATACCTCTCAGCCAAACCAGGCTTCACATCTCCACAGCCGTTGGCGGCAGCATCAAGTCTCACAATACCTCTCCAAATCACGCTCTCTGAGATTAAGCTCTCAGCCTTCATCATCCTGGTCTTTTCCAAACAAAAAGGATTGACGATAGTATTCCGAAATGACCCTCTCGAGTCCCTCAAGGTCTCGTCGACCTTCGACTCGATCCAGTTCGTTCGTGACTATCTCCAGAGGACGATCGAGGGCAAGCTCCGGGATTTGATGATGGACGAGCTCCCTGCAATTATCCACCGACTCTCGCTCCAGCTTTGGTGCCCGGATCAGATCGTGAAGGAGGACGAGGAGCCGAAAGAAGGCGACGAGTATGGCGTGAATCCTCTCGCTACACCACCCCTGGACGCCGTGGACGTGCATGGCCATCTCCTCGACCCGGCCGCCATATCTGAACTCTCGCTCGATGGCGGTCCAGAAGCGCAGCTGCTGTTCTCACAAAAGAACCTGCTCCGCCTATCTGGTCTCACAAACTCGCAAGTCACATCAGCACTTGACACCACCGATGTCAAGGACGTCTTGTTCCGGGCCTGGGCTGGGCCTTCGGACAAGGTTGATTCGGCAAACACGCCTCCGCTATCATCGCCGAATCTGGCCAGGACAGCATCTTACACCAGCGCCCACACCTACACCTTTTCCGACAGCGGGAGCCAGGACAATGGCTCCATCTCGTCGAGGCCATCGATCGTCCACCTCAATTCCGCAACGGCGGGCTTGTCGCTTGGCTCGGGCCGGCACAGCAAGACCGGCCGGAAGAAGAAGACGCGTGTTGTCAACCTCCGCCGCAAGGCCGAGACCGAAGTCAACAGCGAGGCCGGAGATGAGTCTTCGGAGACTACTTCGGTCGGCACCCCCATGTCAGAGCCCGTCATGACCCACCCAATTCTGGAGGTCCCCGAGGAGGAGCCCGTGTCAAGCAGAGTCCGCTTCAGCCGGTCACCGGATCTTCAACAACAGCCCCGGAGACCATCCCTCAGGCGCGAGGCCAAGGCCACCGATTTGTCAATCTCCTCTGCCGAAACCGGGATCACCGGCGCACCCTCGCAAGCATTGCAGGTCTCCGAGAAACACACCGCAAAGGACACTGTCCCCGTCGATAGCAAGACCACCTGGCGGCAGTCGTCGCGCCCCATGTCGGACACCTCCTCCGTCATCCTCGAGCAGGCCTGGATCATGAAGATGGCCGGCGAGATCGCGCGCCGTGTGTACGACGAGAAGAACCGCAACCCGGCCTTCTGGGACGAGCGCGACGATACTCCGCCGCCGGCGTACGAGGCGCGGTAAAATACCGTGCCTTGTGCTTTTGACCTGTTAAACCTAGTTTTCCTTTGTTGACTTTCTCCTTGCGTTGTATTCTTTTTTCTTTGGGCGGTGGATATCCTTTTTTTTTGGCGTTTGAGCGCGACCCTGACATAGCATTTAATGTCTTAACACGGTTGCGGGGAGTCTGGAGTAGGCAGGGTCAGGGCGATCAAAAAAAGTACCGGGCGGGCTGGAGAGATTGATTGCTTTGGAGTGGCGGGCGAGGGATATCCATCTGTCCGTCTGGGCTTTTTTTTAGAAGGAAAGGACGGGTTCTCACTTGATTGAGGAGTGGGATACGGAAGACCTGGAGGCACATCCGCGTTTTGAGCAGTAACCTATTTTTTGTGTTGTACTATTCCCTTTGTCTTTTGTTGTCGTTGGACTCAAAGGATTACCGCGAGTTGAGAAATATGTGTATACCATTGTGGGATAAGTGTGTGAGGGGAAAGGGTCTTGCCGGGAGGAGTGGCATGAAGAGGGATAGCACGGCGATGGAAGGGATAGCAGGTTTGTGGAGGGAACTTGGACACTCCCATCTCTAGGAATCAAGCAAGAAATTCAGTGCGCATATGCTGGGCATACTTCATGATTTGACACTCCCAAATGCTGGAGCCCTTGTTTACTTCTATATGATACCCCTGAGAACAGTTTATTTTCCCGCACCTTGGCCCCATATCCGACCTCAACGCCTCATACGCCCCTGCCCACTGACTAGGTATCACCAGTGATATGTTTACAATGTGCCAACCTGATCCCAACGCCGCTTAAATCTCAACCCTTTTTTCTTCGCTTCCCCAAAGCTGGCTACTTTGCCGGCTCCGCCTTCAACTCCCGCAACCTCTTCTCCCTCTTCTCCATCTCCTCCCTCGTCTTCTTCGTCAACTCCTCCACCTTCACCAGCGCCTCCTTCAACTTCTTAATCTCCACCTGCTCCGTCTCCCGACTAAAGGGCTGGCCCGGCCGATTCGCCAACGGAATCATCGCGCTCCTCTCCAACACGCCACCCTCCGACCTCGAACCCACCCCTACCCCCCCATCCTTCTCCTTACTCTTCCCCCCCCCTCCCCCACCACTCCCCCCTTTCCCGGATTTACTACTATTGGGCGCGGGCAACGCCCCGGAGGTGAGGACCTCATAGAACGGCTCGTAGGGTTCGTTGAAGATCTGTTCTTCGTAGCTCCAGGAGATGACTTGCCCGCCGTTGAGGCGCATCGTCTCGCGCTCGTCGTCGGTGCGGCCGTAGGGGTGCAGGCGCAGGTGGTGGTAGAGGGTTTGGGGCTTCTCGGAGGACTCCGGGACGTAGTAGAGCTTGATGGCGATTTCGAATTCGCCCCAGCCCGTTTCGTGAAGGAGGAAGGGTTTGGATTTTTCGCCTTCGATCACTGCGCCGCCAGGGTGTTAGTATGGGGATGGGGATGGGGATAGGGGGAGGGTTTGGGGGGGGGAAGGGAAGGGGAGAGACGCACTGCGCACGTGGTTCGGGATAGACTCGTGCAGCTTAAATTGCACGCGGCGCAACCAGTAGGTAATGTCGACGTCGTCGATGCCCTTGACGAAGACGGTCCAGGAGTGGGTGTGGTCTTCGGGGACGCCGGGCGGTTTGGGGTTGGTCTTGTCGTCGAATGGGCGGGCGGTGGTGCCGTAGACGAAGGGGCGGAAAACTTGCACGCCCTTGACGCGCTTGCCTGTTGGCGGCGCCATGGTGGTGGTTGTTGAGGCAACTCGGAGGTGTGTGGGGGATGAGGTTCGGGAGTGACAGTTAAGGCGTGGGGGGGATGGTTGAGGCGCGCTTTCAGGGTGAAGTTCGGTTGATTGGGGTCCGTGGCGGGACCGCGACCGCGAAGTTCAGCCTTGAATGTGGGGCAGTTTTTCGGCTTCTGGAACCCTGAGGTCCACGGAAAGGTCTGTGCCATCCCTGTGCCAACTTCCCGCCGAGCTCCAAGATCCCGAGCTCGAGGTTGGCATTTGTGAATCAGGAAGCTGTGAGCTCTCATCGGAAGTCCCCGGACGAGGTTTAGACTTTAATCAAGGTCAATACCACGACGTTGTTATCCTATTTTAACCCTGATTTATTCAAGCTCTGAGGTTCTGAGCTTTCGGAACATCATTGGATTTCTGGAACTTCACAGCTCCAGCAACACCCCAACAGAGCTCTGACCCAGGCTCTCACACCCTTCACCGAGGTGAACCTTTTACACAACCATAAACCCAATGGCATCCAAAAGGATTGTAGTCTTTGGCGGCAGCGGCTTCCTAGGCTCCAGGATATGCCGCGCTGCGGCAGCCCGCAACTGGGACGTAACCTCAGTCAGGCAAGCCCCCCACCATCCCCTTCTCACCCCCCTCCCCTTACATACTAACCCCCCTCCAGCCGACACGGCAACCCCAACTGGTCCTCCATCACCTCCTCTCCCCACCCCCCCTCCTGGTCTCACCAGGTCTCCTGGGAATCCGCCGATATCTTCCGCCCCTCCCAATGGACGCCCCTGCTCCACAACGCCGACTACGTCGTGCACACGATGGGCATCCTCCTCGAAGCCGACTACAAGGGCGTCATCTCGGGGCGCGAGTCCCCCATCTCCGGGCTGCGCAAGGCGTTCAACCCTTCCAAGGGCGCCGAGTCGCCCAACCCGCTGGAGCGCGTGCGGCAGCGGGGCGGGGATCCCAACAAGGACGGGGAGGTGGAGGCGGGGGTTGAGCCGCCGGCGTCGCCGGCGCAGATGACGTACGAGATGATGAATCGGGATAGCGCGATTTTGCTGGCGAAGGAGGCGGCGAAGGAGGGGGTGAAGGCGTTTGGGTTTGTTTCCGCGGCGGCGGGGGCGCCGGTGCTGCCGGGGAGGTATATTACTACGAAGAGGGAGGCGGAGCAGGTGGTGGCGAGGGAGTTTCCTGAGATGAGGGGGGTTTTCTTTAGGCCGCCGTTTATGTTTGATCAGTCGAGAGCTGTGACGATGGGGGTGGCGGCCGCGGCGACGGCGGGTTCGTTGGCGAATCGCTTGACAGGGGGGGTGTTGGGGGGGTTTTGGGGGCGGCGGTGACGAAACCGTTGAAGGTGGATTTGGTGGCGGATGCGATCGTGGAGGCGCTGGAGGATGAAAGTGTGAGAGGGCCGGTGGAGGTGCCGCAACTGGAGGAGCTGGCGAACAGGGCGTGGAGGAAGACGATGCTTTGAGGAAGTGTACATCAATGTATTACCACTGTTTGTCACCTCTATCATTGACTAGACTGTACAATATCAAATACCCGACCCGGACTCCATTCGCTAGACTATGACTGCAAACAAACATCCAAAAACATCCTTTCAGACCATTGTCCCCCGCTCGAAGCTCTCTCGGATCTCGGCGGTATACTTGTTGTAGAACCGATCGAGCTTCTGGTTGAACTGCTTGTTCTTCTCGTTGATGTACGTGACATCGCCCGTATCGTCCCCGTTCTTCGCCATCCTCTCCTTCCTCTTCTTGAGCGCCGCCTCCTCCGCCTTGCGCGTATCCGCCACCAGGCGATCCACGGCCGCCTTGTCCGGCTTGTGCTGCGCAAAGTTGGTCGAGTCTGCGGTGCTAAAAAATGACCCATCCTTATCCACGGCGATCATCTCGCCATCCTCAGTCTCGACAATATCCAGCGTCCCCGCGGCGGCAGCCTTCTCGATGGCGGCCATCTTCTCGCGCGTGTAGCGCTCCAGGTCTGGATTGCCCATGTTTTTCAGCTGGCGCTTGTACGCCTTCTCGCTCTCGCGCCCGTAGTCCCGGAAGGCCGTGTCATCGCGGTGCGCCTCCCGCTTGCGCACCCGCTTGTCCCACCGCTCGCTCTCGTCGATCGTCCAGTCCCACGCCCGCTTGCGCTCAAAGTCCTCGCCCGCCTCCTCCATGTCCGCCTTAAGCAGCTTGTGCGACGCGATGGCGTGCTTGCGGTTGAGTGCTGTGAGTTGGGTTGGGTCGGTCGCGAGGCGCTGCGATTCTTTGGTGGCCTCCTTCAGGTTTTGGTCTGATGAGGCTTTGGCGCGGGCCTGTAGGGCGCGGAAGCGGGCCATGCGCTCTTGGGCGGCGGTGGATGAGATTGAGGCTTTCGGTTTTGCTGGCGGTGGTGATGGCTCCTTCGCTGTTTTCTGTTCGGTCGCTGGCTCGTCGGGGGTGGTTGTTTCAGTGGTGTTGTTTTCGGCTTGCTGTTCTGGCACAGCTTGCGCTTCCCAAGAGGTGCCTGTTCTTCTCTTCTTTGCGGGCGGCATTGTCGTTTGCGGTTGCGACGTCGGAATTTGGGGCGTGGTTGGGTCGGGTGAGGGTTGTCGTGAAGTTGGCTGGTTGAAAGATGGGTCTGAGCGGCTGATGTTTGGTTTGCTGAATTCCAGGTTGGATGTTACCGGAAAAGGCTGAATCCTTGACGGCGCTAACCGAATCTAGCAATAGATTTATCAACAACCCGAAATTCGCCCTCCACCCATGTATCTTACGTTACCGCTTACCATACACGATACACTCCTCCAGAGAGCCAGGCGACCAACAAGTGACGACAAAGCGGATTGATACAAAATCGACAACTTTTGAACAATTCGAGGCCCTCAAGACTTTTTATTTACTGTATTTTTTTTACATAATGCATTCCCGTTAGCATCATGGCGCCAGTTGCTTCATCCCCCGAGAGGACTGAGTTCTTCCAGCAGGTGAGTGCCTAAGCTGAGTCGCCGACTTGCTGTTCATCGATTGTTTCGACTGCTAATGAAGATCCCCTTATAGCTGAAGAAAGTCTGCGTCCCGCTCAGTCAGCTTGCTCTCCGCCCGAAGGACAGAGGGGTAGATTCGAAGGAAGCCCTTAAACTCCTCGACTCGCTCGCTAGTCTCTGGACTGCGCAAGCCAGCAAGGATGCCTCCATCTTGGACGAGAAGCTGGCCGACTATGTCTTCTTTCCGCTGTCGCATCTCCTCCGGGACCGGGATCGGTATCCTGTGCGGGTGATCGAAACCATCATCCGCTTGCTCAGGGAGCTCATTCGGTATGGCTGGAAAGCAAGGGCCTCTCCGCAGCTCTTTCAGCAACTGCTAGTCTTCCTCTCGTTTACCATCGGTGGCGTCCCGGGGCAGCCGAAGCGGGACATGCCCGAGGAGACCATGATCGAAGGCTTCCGCACGCTGGCCACCCTTGTCAGCATCGCGGAACCCTCGCATCTTGCACCGCCAGCAGACTCGGCCACGGAAAGCAAAACAACACCGGCCCTTGGTCACAGCATCACGGTTATGCTTGACGGGATTACCGATAGTCCAGTCTCGTTGGTGCAGATTGAGGCCGCGGAATGTCTCCGGACAGTATTCACCAAGATCAAGGACAACACCATACTCACCCAGTTCCTGCCTGGCACAATTTCGGCGCTCGCCAAGGTCCTGTCACCACCCCAAGCAAACCAAACTCAGAAAAGGGTACTTCTCAGCTGCTTGGAGGTTCTCATGCTGGTTCTCATAAATGTGTTGGGTGACATCAAGGTCAGAGGGTTGCTGAAGAAGTTGGAGGCTTCAAACGACACAGAAGAGGCCGCGAGTGAGCCCGCAGACTCAAGTTCTCGAGGCGAGCTGACGCTTTCTTGGCTCAAAGCGACCACTGCGCAGATCAAGATTGCGCTGGCGGCAGTCCTGAAACTGCGGGCACATGAATCTGAAGAGATCCATTTTGCCTTGCACCGATTCTGCGTCAGCCTTCTCGACGAATGCCACTCTTCACTGGCTGGCTGCCAGTTGATCCTGGTAGAAACGGCCATGATGCTGGAGGACGAGGACGCCCCGCGCTCACATCTCCAAACCAGCCTACAAGACCTTGCCGGCGTCTACCCCGAACTGGCTGATAACATCAAGACCGCACTGTACAACTGGGTCACCGGCCTGCCTCGGATTATGCAGTCCAATGACGAAAATATCAAGCAGCGGGCGATTAGGAGTATTCTCAGGGGTACTAAGCTAGCAGATGCTTTGCGGTTTGACTCGTCAACTCTTGAAGACGCCCTCGGGGATTCACTCCGTGACAGCATCATAACACTCGTCAAAGGCTCAAAGGAGCCCAAGATTGTTGATGATACAGGGGTAGATATGTCATCAAGCACAGACTTGGTAATGTCCGGGACGGAATTGGCCACTTATTCCCCCGTTCTACTCAACTCTGAGGGCCAGAAGACGACGAGAATGGAGATTGCCACCTTAATATCCTCCATCGGCTCTGCGGCCCAGCAGGTCAAGCTGGCGACCTCGATGCTAAGCCATGTCAGGGACTCGGAAGGCGTTGATCAAATTGCTTCGTTCTGGCTGGCGTTCGAGCTGCTCAAGGCAACCTACGCACAATCCTCGGATATGGACGAGCTCTTCGACTTGTCCTCACTTGGAGAATCAAGACACCAGGAAGAAGCCTTCCAAGAACTCTATGACTTCTCGGCATCGGTATTGTCCGCTCACTCAGACTCCATCGAAGCTGACTGGCGTCTCGAAGCCATCGCATTGGAAGTGACGGCATTTGCTGCCTCTCGCCTTAAGATCGACTTCCGGCCGGAGCTTATCGATGTGCTCTACCCAGTCACGACGTTCCTGGGCTCGCCAGGATCTCAACTACGCAGGCACGCTATCACAACGCTAAATATCATCGCCGCCTCCTGCGGCTACGGCAGTGTTTCCGACCTAATCGTCGACAACGCCGACTACATGGTCAACTCCATCTCCCTCCGCCTCAACACCTTCGACATATCTCCAGCCTCTACAAAGGTCCTCACCATGGTAATCCGCCTCACCGGCCCGCGCCTGATCCCCTACCTAGACGACGTTGTGGCCGCCATCTTCGCCGCCCTCGACAACTACCACGGCTACCCCGCCTTCGTCGAGGGCCTCTTCGCCGTCCTCTCGGAGGTCGTCACCCAAGGCGTCAAATCCGACACCCTCCTCCTCGAAGCCCCCAACACCACCCCCATCAACCACCGCAAGCGAAAGCCCTCCTCCCAGGGCATCCCGGCCACCCTCCAAACCCTCTCCAAGCGCCAGCACCGCGCCACCCCGGAACCCCTCCCCTACGAGCCCCACCCCACCCAACCCTGGGGCCCCCCCAAAACCAACACCGAAAACTCCGCCTCCTCCCTCCTTGACGAACTCACCAACCCCCCCACCTTCCCCCCCTCATCCCGCCCTTCATCCCCCCCCCCAGACCAACCCCCCGAAACCACCCTCTCCACCCCGACTTCCACTCTCCTTACCCTCATCCTCACCACCACCCCGCTCCACCTCACAACCCCCTCCCCAACCCTCCGCCTCTCCCTCCTCCACCTCATCACAAGTGTCACACCCGCCCTCGCACAGGACGAAACAGCCTTCCTGCCTGTCGTCCACACCCTCTGGCCGGTGGTGCTGGCGAGACTGTGGGATGCCGAGGGGTATGTGGCTGTCGCGGCGTGTGAGGCGCTGGGGGGGCTGTGTAGGGGGGTGGGGGATTTTGTGGGGGGGAGGTTGAAGGGGGGGTGGTGGGGGGGTAAAGGAATTGGGGAATGGGTTAGGAGGGTAAAGCGGGAGGCTATCGGTGGGAACGGGAAGGGTGTGCAGGAGAGGAAAGGTGGGAGAGGTGGTGGTGGTCGAGGTGGTGGTATTGGGGTTGGAGGGAGTGGGGGGATAATGATACCTGTTCGAACGAGGGAAGGTGTTGAAGAGGGGAAATTGGTGCAAAGTTCTACGACGGGGAGTGCGTTGGGGAGGTTCGGGCAGGCAGCGCAGCTATGGGAGGCGGTGCTGGGAATGCTGGCGGCTGTGGTGGGTTATGTGAGGATTGAGGATGAGATGTTTGATGATATTCTAGGGTTGGTGGTGGACGTGCTGCCGCGGCATCAAGAGCTAAAGGAGGCGCTGGAGACGGCCAATGCCGATGCTGTGTGGTTGGCCATGTATGAGCGGGGGATGGTCCGGGGGAGGGAGGCGCCGCCTGCGGTGGAGAGGTTTGCATTCCAGTTTGCGAGGATGGACAAGGGAGTGGCCGTTGAGGTTGGGGTGTAGTAAGACAGTTAGGTATTCTTACACACGGGAAAGGGTGCCATGTTGCAACCACGTTCCTGGAAGTTGCACAAGCTTGGTGTAAGACGTGAGTTAGGTGGCTGGATGTGACACGGATGCTGATCGAGGCTGGCAGCCGAGTGTTTTGTCACCATCTCGGCCCGTTGCTTATGGGCACACACGGGTACTATATTTGGCTCTCGTGGGAGCCGTGATGCCAATCTGTGCGAGTCGACTGCAGGGACTTCCCGTTGTTTCGGCATTTCACTGCCGCACTCAACGGTTCCGGCATGGGTGTCTTAAAGAGGTCGCGGAGTTAAGGAAGCCAGCCGTTGGGTAAACGGAGAGAGGGAAGAATGGTGACATGATGGGGCGGAATGCCAGATCGCAACTTTTGACACTATAACAGGGCACGGTGTTAATAGTGAACAGGACGCCAACACCAGCTTCCTTGCCCCTTTGGGCGAACCTGCCGATACCTGTGAAGGGTTGCCTTCTCATGTTGCCAAAACGCAGCACCCGCCGTCAAGGATGGGACTTGACCTCTTTTTCCCATTTATGCAGCTTGCGTTCGGATCTCGATGCTGAAGCCCTGCAGAACATGCAGAACAACCAAGATGTTCGGGGGTTACTTGCCCCCAACTGCATGGCAGCTGATCGCGACTTCGGACGGTTCCGAGATCGAAGCAACACTATCCAGGCCGCGAGGGGAAGTGCCGCGCGAAGCTGTTCGCACTCAGGAACCGGGAACGATAGTGAGAGGCGAGCCCAGAGATTGTTACCTCGATTGCTTACGGGACAGATATGAAAGCCTTGCGCTACAATTCTTGAGCTGGAATGATTCGGATTAAAAACCCCACACCTCAGCTGACCGAGCGTGGGTGAGCTGGTGAGCGTGGGATGAGAGGAAGAGAGTCAGTCGTCCAGCACACTATCGAGAGACAGGGGGATAATGGAGGAGTTATGTTTATAGATGTTGGTGTCATATAAGGCATGATGAATGTGAGGTGCTGCTCAGCAAGCACACGAGTCTCTTCTGTCCGCGCCTCGTTCGCAGCTTGTGGTTGCCAGCGCCTGAGCCCGGGGAAGAGCCGGGCATCTCTCCGGCAGGCCAAGACCCCCTCAGGACGCCAAGAACCGTCAACTGATTCTCGGTGAACACGCTGGCCCTGTTGAATCGAGTTCATCTGAAAGGTTCCGTGTCTTTGGTTCTTCATTTCGCTGTTGTTCTTCTGTCCCAGAGGCAAGTGGATTGCATGTGATAGTTCAGCCCAGCCTGGCCAGACTCCGGGCATCAAATCCGCCGGCGCGTATCCAGAGCTTGGTTCTCATTCGCCTGCCCTGCCTCTTGGCGAGAGAAAGGTCGAAGTCTAAAAGGTGGACTTGAGCTCGGGAGGAGCAAGTGGACAGATTGGGGCGATGCGGCATCTTGCGTGTTTTAGGAAGGTGGTCATGTGTCCCCCACGGCAGGCTGGAGCTCCTCTTTCTCTTTGTTGTTATTCCTCCGACGTCGCTCGACGCGATGTCGATTCAGTGCCGACAGTAGCTGATGAGATCTGGTTCTGGAAGCAGGCGAGATCTGTGAGACGACAGGCGGGATGCATGTCTTGCGCGCAAAGCTGGTACCGGGACGGTGGGTAGCAACGGCTCAAATATCAGGCATGTCAGGGTGCCAACGTGGGTGAGTTCCAGGAGGTGGTATCGTCGCCCTGGGCCGGTGTCCTGCCCTTCCCTCTCGGCCCCCATTCAGGCGATCGCCCAGCTTGTTCGTTTGAGGGGTGTCCAGCCAAGCTAATGCGATAGATGCCGGAAGACTCTCGGCAGGTCTGGGCCCATCAGCCCATCTTCTAGAAGGGGAGAAGGGGGGACGGTGCAACTGCCTGTTGCAGGTAGCGGCGAGCTGAGCAAGATCGGCGCGTTGATTGGGTTCCAGAGAGGGGGAGATGGGGTAACACAGGCCGATCATGGGATTTCGTGTTCGGCCGTTGCCCCAGCCGCAGCACTCCGTCGCCGTCGTCGCTGGTGACTGGCAAGTGGAGTGATGTTGGTTCATTTCAGAGGCATGAGAGGGTCCAGTTCAATCTGAGTTCCTGAGCTCGGTGGGCTGCGGGAAGGTGGACACACCCCGCGACACGCTAGGCAGAAACAGCTCTAGCGCTTCTGCCTCAGATAACTCCACCTCTGGGTCTGGGCCGTTTGGGCAGTCTTGGCAACGAAGCTTAAACCATTCCAGTTCAATCCCAATTCTGCCTCCTCCCACCTCTTCAGCGGTGGCCTCGCCCGCGCCACAACCCATCACGCTCCTTTGTGGCATGGCTCGCGGGTGGTGCTTTGGCCAGACAGCCCATGGTCAGCGGAGGGGAACGGCGACCTGCGAACGGGGCCAAACCCGGGGTTTCCCTCCTCGTCTTTCCTCGAAACGGTAACCGAGACCTCGCGACCACGATTGGCTGCGTCTGAACGAACCCTGCGGCTGCGACGCGGCATATCTCGACTGAGCGCACACGGACAGACAGCGGCATGTGGTCCACGGCGGGCTGGGGTTGGCCAGGGATACTGTCCACCTTCCTCTTTCGTACCGTCTTATCTGCGTGTGAACGACGACCGACGAGCGTTTCAAGGCAAATGCCCGAGCAGCATATTGGCTCTCTTGGCGGCAGCGAGCAGGGCCAAATCACGAGTCGCTACGACAAAAACTTTCATGGGTAAAGGCTGAAGGAGCATCATCAGGCCCGCGCCACCTGCGTGTTGTTGCGCGGGACTCCCATGTCCTCCCTCCCATCCCCTCCCATCGCGCACATCGCACACAGTGGGTTCTAGACCGGATCGACTCCGTTGCTCCGACGCCGCGGCATCTGACCCAATCAGCTCCCGTCCGGCTGTCAGCGACACTAGGACCGGATAGCTAAACCTTAAACGTGCTGGGCCTGATGGTGTTGTTGGGATGGCGGACGGCAGAGACACACACGACACACGTCGGACGATCTGCCCTCCCAAATGCCGTTGGCTCGAGGCAGGCGCACACACAGGACGGGGAAGCCGAACTATCGAGAGGCCATGCACGCCTCATCAGTTTCTGGTGGGAAGACTCTGGGGGAGGCAACACTTGGCGGGCGACGTTGTGAGGAACTTCTTGACTTCCTTCCGCATACGGCAGACATGGGGAGGCGACGAACAGACGCAGCCAGCCACCAGGGAGGTCAACGGCGAGATGCCACGGCGACGGCGACGGCGAAGTTTCACACAATCCCCGGCCGTCAGCACCGGCAGCAGCCTGCCCCCCCAGTGCCTCCTCGCCCCCCTGGTCCTGCGTGTCTCGTTTGGATGCTTCGCCTGAACTGCCTTCTTGTCCCTCTCTCTCGCCTGCCACATGCAGTTGGTCATTTGCTTGGCCTTTCCCATGCGACTCTGGACGCACGGCGCAGAATCCCACGTTCCATCCCTCCCAGGCCCTGCCAGCCGGCTTGGGGAGGGTTCCCGTTCGGGGAGCTGCACGCCGTGTTGGCGAGAAATGCAGCATGATCCTGAGAGAGGAACGCGCCTCCGTCCCTTGTACCTTGACCTGCCTCGGCCTGGGCTAGCTGCTTGAGGTACATCCGGGAGAGAGTCCAGGGCTATCTGTCTGGCGCCCCAACTTGCAAACCACATTCCCGCAAAATGGCATGTTCTCCTTATCACGACCTTCTTTTAAGAGGAGGGGTGTTCCCGCTCCCGCTGTCTCGCCATCTCTGGTTCTCTCCCAGTGCTTGCATATCTCAAAGGCTTCCCCCCTTCCAACCCTCACCCCTCGCATACGGGTTGCGTTTTACACCAGACTGAAACATCTCGACTGGTTCAAGCGAAAAAATCACTCATGGCAAGCTTCGGCGAGAAGACCCATGCCAAGGAGGTCATCGATCAAGATGGCTCCGGCTCAGGGCACCATCACGATCAAGATGTCGAGGGCGGTGAGACCGGCAACATGCTGAAGAAGGATCTGAAGAACAGGCACATGCAGATGATTGCCATTGGTATGTTTCTTCTAGAATCTCGGGAGTCAGTTTTGAGCTAACAGGATGGCACAGGTGGTGCGATCGGTGCTGGTCTCTTCGTCGGTTCTGGTGGTGCCCTGTCAAAGGGTGGCCCTGCTCCTCTGGTAGGTTGCCGGCATCTCGAAGGCGGAGATAACGTCGACTGACAACTCCCAGCTCATCTGCTACTCTATCGTCGGTGTGATGTTGCTGTTCACCTGCCAGGCTCTTGCTGAGCTTGCCGTCCTGTACCCCGTCAACGGTGCTTTCTACACCTACGTCGTCCGCTTCGTCGATCCCTCATGGTGAGTTTTGAGTTCCGTGCCAATATTCTTGGTCAACAGCTTCTAACCAACGCAAACAGGGGCTTTGCCATCGGTTGGGATTACGCCCTCTCCTGGTTGACCATTCTCCCCTTCGAGCTTATCGCCGCGTCCATCACCATTGAATACTGGCGAGACGATATCAACATGGCTGTTTGGGTTACTGTCTTCCTGGTTGTCCTCTGCGTCATCCAGATCTTCGGTGTCCGCGGCTACGGTGAAGGTGAGAATCAGCCATCCACTCGAGACGTGGTTCCCCATTTCTAATTCTTCACAGTCGAGTTCATTCTCAGCATGATCAAGATCGCGGCTTGCTTGGGTTTCATTATCCTCGGCATTGTCATCAACTGCGGTGGTGTCGGCGACCGCGGCTACATTGGCAGCAAGTTCTGGCGCGACCCTGGCGCGTTCCGCAACGGCTTCAACGGCTTCGCCGGTGTGTTCGTCGTCGCCGCCTTCTCCTTCGGTGGTACTGAGCTGGTCGGTCTCGCCGCTGCCGAGTCTGCCAACCCGCGCAAGGCCATCCCCACCGCCTCCAAGCAGGTGTTCTGGCGTATCGCTTTCTTCTACATCATCAACCTTTTCATCGTCGGTCTCATCTTGCGCTCTGACGACGAGCGTCTTCTCAACTCGTCCGGTGCCAACACCAAGGCCTCGCCCTTCGTGCTCGCCATCCAGGATGCCGGCATCAAGGTCCTCCCGTCCATCATGAACGGCGTCATCACCATCGCCGTCATCTCGGTCGCCAACTCTTGCGCCTTCGGCTCGACCCGTACCATGCAGGCTCTCGCCCAGCAGGGCATGGCCCCCAAGTTCCTCGCCTACATCGACAAGGCTGGCCGCCCGCTCTGGTGCGTCCTCATCCAGCTGGCGTTCGGTGCGCTCGGCTATCTTGGCTGCGCTGCTGAGGGTACCACCGTCTTCAACTGGCTGCTCGCCATCTCGGGTCTCTCGTACTTCTTCATCTGGGGCTCCATCTGCCTCACCCACATCCGCTTCCGCTATGTGTGGAAGGCCCAGGGCTATACCCTCGACCAGATCCCCTACAAGCCGGGCTTTGGCGTCGTCGGCAGCTGGATCGGTTTCCTCCTCAACTGCCTCTGCCTTATTGCCACCTTCTACAGCTCCCTCTACGTAAGTGTTCCCCGATGTCCGTCCTGTGCAAAAAGGCCTCAGGCGCTAATATCTACCACAGCCCAGCCCCAACGCGAAGCCCAACGCCGAGGACTTCTTCATGAGCTACCTCGCCGCCCCCATCGTCCTCGCGCTCTACGCCTTCTGGAAGGTCTGGTCCCGCGACTGGCGCCTGTACATTCCCGCGCACGAGGTCGACCTCAAGAGCAACCTGCGCATGATCGAGCCCGGCGAGGAGGAGGAGACGGAGGTGCGGACGTGGGCCAACCTGCCGAAGCGCATCGTCCACTCGCTGTTCTAGACGGACAGTGTTGTTACGGAGGGATGAGGCTCGTCGGAAGCCCCGAAATGAATGTCACGGTTTGGAGCATGAGTCGGTTACTATTATATCCCAAATGTCTTGGTTTATCAGCGCGCGGGTTTCGAGTTGAGACGTAGCATATACCTATACCACAGTTAGCATTTCTAATGAAGGCCATGAAGGTCTAATTTGCGTATCTCTGCCGTTCCAAATTTCAACAACTCGCTACCGTGTTTCGTGGTGTCTGGTCGTCATCATCAAATTAAATCCTTCCATGTTCGCCGGTCGCATTGTGCTGGCTGTTGAAGCAAATCACATGCAAAACTCTATTCCAAAAATATACACTGATGCACAACGGTTCCTGACCAACACGTCGACATCCACTGGACATCTTCCAGGCATCCATCTCCATCGCTGTCTTCGAAGTGGATCCGGGGGATGACCTTGATTTCTGCCAAGACACTTTTCAAGGAGGCCCAGGCTGCTGCGAGCTGGCTCCATCTGACTACTGGGCACCCAACCATGTCGCGCCAGCCAGCGGCAGGTACGGTACCGTACCGTACCTTACCGTACCTGGCATCCATCCATGACACTTCATCCATCCTCGAACTTGTGCCCAGTCTTCCTGGTTGTCCTGTTCTGCATCCCTTTCAACCTTGAATTGCTTTCCCTCTTGCGATCCGACGAGAACGACGGCCATGCCTCGCGCATCGTAGACGACCTCCACACGACGCCGCTCCTTTCGATGACGTGACCGCCCCCAGTCTCCCTTCGTCCAACAACCAACATCGCCCCCCCTCTTCCATCGAAACGCCGCCGCTCCAACCCTCCCTTAACTCCCTACCCGATCCTCGACCGCGCATACAAACCCCCTACACAAACACAACAGCGGGCTCACGATGGCCTCGTACGGGCAGCCGGCTCCCCCAGCGGCGCCTCGCCCCGCCAGCTACGCCGCGCCCTTCGCCGCCCCCGCGCCGATCGGCGGTGGCGCCCCGGCCGGCACCTTCTCGCCGGGCACCAAGATCCAAGTCGGCAACCACCGCGTGGTCATCCAGAAATACCTCTCCGAGGGCGGCTTCGCCCACGTGTACCTAGTCAAACTCCCCTCCCCAGTCCACGGAACCGAGCAGGCGGTTCTCAAGCGCGTGGCGGTGCCCGACAAGGAGTCGCTGCGGGCGATGCGCACCGAGGTCGAGACCATGAAGCGCCTCAAGGGCCACCGCGCCATCGTCACCTACATCGACTCGCACGCGTCCGAGCTGCGCGGCGGTGGCTACGAGGTCTTCCTGCTGATGGAGTACTGCAACGGCGGCGGATTGATCGACTTCATGAACACGCGCCTGCAGCACCGTCTGACCGAGCCCGAGATTTTGCATATATTCTCTGATGTTGCTGAGGGCGTGGCGTGTATGCACTACCTGCGCCCGCCGCTGCTGCACCGCGATTTGAAGGTTGAGAACGTGCTGATTACCATGACTGGGTCCGTCAGGAAGTTCAAGCTATGCGATTTTGGGTCGGCGGCACCGCCGCGCCCGGCGCCGACTACCGCCGCTGAGTGCCGCTTGGCGGACGAGGATGTTCAGAAACACACGACG
Organism: Amesomyces nigricolor; assembly: GCA_004802645.1. Lineage (NCBI taxonomy): Eukaryota > Fungi > Ascomycota > Sordariomycetes > Sordariales > Chaetomiaceae > Amesomyces > Amesomyces nigricolor. The sequence goes on from SRKS01000004.1 coordinate 2,008,354, forward strand.
ATGCAGTACAGGAGCCCGGAGATGGTCGATGTTTACAGGAAACAGCCTATTGATGAGAAGTCGGACATTTGGGCTCTGGGCGTGCTGCTGTACAAGCTATGCTACTACACCACGCCGTTTGAGGAACAGGGGCAGTTGGCCATCTTGAATGCCAGCTACAAGTTTCCTAGCTATCCTGCCTTCTCGGATAGGCTGAAGGGGCTCATTGGTAAGATCCTCACGTGGCGTCCTTGATTCGAGTGTTAACCGCGGCCAGGGTGGATGCTGCGTGAAAACCCGCAGGCCCGTCCCAACATCTACCAAGCGCTCAGGGAGGCGTGCCAGATGCAAGGCAAAGAGCCTCCCGTTAAAGATGTAGGTCGCGAATGCCACCAGCTTGCCGACAGGGGATGCTTACGTTTGATAGATCTACTCGGGGAAGTCACATACCGACACTCAACGGCGCGACCAGCCCCTCCCCGACCCGAAGTCACCGCCACTCGTCGGTGCCGTTTTCTCGCGGGAGACGGCACTCCAGCAGCCGGTTGTGCCCGAGGTCGAGCGCATGCGTCGCGGAAGGGTGCCCGCCTCCCATGGCTCACCCCAGCCGGGCCGGCCCAGTCCCTCGCCTGGAGTGACCAACGGCGACCCCTTCGCCGCGCTTGATGCGAGGGCTACGGCTAAGGCCGCCGACGAGCTGTCGTCCAGGTTCCCCACTCTCGATCAGTTCTCCCTCCTCCATGATAAGGGGCAGAAGTTCGACTTTGACAACAGCTCGCCCGCATCTACCCAGCAGCCGAAGGATCTGGGCCAGAGGGTTGCAGAGAGACTGGCGGATGAGGCATTCCAGGTGAAGCCGTCTTCCTCTCCTGCGCCGGCCCCGCCGAGCCAGAGGCAGTCTATGGATATCAGCAGACCAACCCCGGCTGTCATGTCTCCGCCCCCCAAGTCAGCTACTGCCCCTCCCAAACCAGAGGTTAGCCGCGCGTCTGCTATCATTTCGAACACCCCTGAGCTACAAGCCCTCTCGTCGCAACCGCCTTCTAAGCCAGTTATGGTGTCGACTGGGACGATGACGTCCCCTATACTGGACCAGCCTGCGCCGTATCACTCACCGTATCAAATCCATCGCTTCCAGCCGCATGAGCATCACCGGGCAGCTAGCGTCCCCAGACCACCGAGCACAGGGCAGAATCCGTCGCTCCTTGGTGAAGCGCCGCGGATGGCCTCGCGGACACCTTCGTTCCAGGGTATGGCGCAGGCACAACACGCGCATCCCTCGTCTTCAAGGCCGTCTTTAGAGGCTGGACGGCCAAGTCTGGAACAACTGGACTCTACCCGTCCGAAATCGCGGCTCTCGCTTCGCCCACGGCCCGTCAGCACACATCTCGAATCAAACCTCGACTTCCTGCGTGAAAAGGAACGCTCCCGGTCCCCCGCCCTCCCCTCCCCCAGACACTCCATGGAACGCCACTCTCTCGAACGCCGCTCCACGGACCGAAGCCAGCCTCCCAGCCCAGACGAAGACCCCAACTTCGACCCCAACACCACCTTCCTCCCGGACCACCCAGAACCCCTCGCCACCAAAAAGAAAGAAAAACACCACAAACACTTCAAGCGCGGCAGCCTGTCCTCCCTCGGCGCCGGCACCAAGAGCATCCTCGCCGGCAAATTCGGCGACGCCTTCAAGCGCTTCGAAACAAACTCCTCCTCCAACAACCCCCCTCCCCAGACCCGCACCCCCTCCCCGCTCAAAGAACTCGACCACCGCCGCGAACTCACCCCCATCCCCGGCTCCGACGCCATCGACGGCCGCTCCGACGGCGGGCGTTCCCCCGGAGACTGGAACGATATGACGCCTGAGATGCGCCGCGAGCAGGAGGCGCGCATGCTCGCGCAGGAGGAGGCGAGGGTGGCGGCCGCGCAGAGGGAGTATAAACAGCGGGTGAGCGGGCAGCAGCGCGGGGGGGCGCCGTCGGTGCCGCCGAAGAGTATTGGGGGTGTGTCGAGGGTCGCGTCGATTCAAAAGAAGGTGCAGAGCTTGATTGATGAGAGCACGCGCAGTTCGGCGGTGGGGGGAGGGGGTGTGGCGCGGACGGCGCAGGGGTATGGGCCGTACTCGGATGCGGCGCATGCGAAGACGGTGGGGGGGTCGAGGCCGGGGACGGCTGGGGGTGGGGAGGGGAGGCCGGTGGTGCCGAGGAAGGCGGTTGGTGTTTCGGAGGGGCAGCGTCCGCCGACGGCTGGGGGGGGTGGAGTGGAACAGTCTGCTGCTGCTGCTGCGGGCCGGACGAACACGAGAGGGAGCGAACGGCCCCCGGCTCCGCCGAAACCGACCCGTCTGGGGAATAAAACCCTGCCTCCTCCCGGTGCGGCGAGGCCGCCGTCGCCGGTGAAGCCGATCGCGCTGCGCCCCGGGACGGCCGGTGGTGGGGGGATCTCGTCGCCTAAGCTTAGGGGCGGTGGCGGTGCAGCAGCCCCGGCTGGGTCTGGTGGTGCTGAGGGTGCTGAGGCGCTGTTGGCGGTGGATCTGCCCGGGGGTCAGGGCGCGGCGCTGTTGAGAATGACGGCGGGGGAGAGGGATGATTATATTAGGGATTTTCAGAAGAGGTTTCCGTCGCTGGGGGCGATTGAGATGGTGGAGAGGGATTTGGCGGCTGAGGGGGGTGGGAATGGGAGGGGGAGGTAGATGTGGCTGGGGGTGGAGAGGTTTGCTGGGAGGTTGGGGTGAGGGTGGGAGAGGGTAATGTGGTTGAGGGAGGTGACTTGGACCTAGAGGAGGACATCAGGATAGGGTAATGCATGCATGTGTGGCATCGTGATACAGTACAGAACAAAGCATAGAAATGGAGCGGGCTAGTGACCCTGTTGGATTTGAGGTTGATGGTTCACAGGAGGGTTAGCCTAACCTATGGAAGTCCACTCTGGTGCAACTGCCCAATCCCTTGGGTTGTATGATGTCTCGTCTAACACATGTACCATCTTCCCAAAGCCCTCTTGGACTTTTCGAGCCCCATTTCTCACTCTCGTGGATACCGTGCTGTAAAATCATTGCCAGATTCCAGTTGCGTCTGAAATTGGTCAGGTGTGCGGTCGGCGTGATAACTTTTCAAAACAAGATCCTGTCTTTGATGGGGCATGATGTGTCATGAACAATGATGCCCAGGATATCTGCCCAGGATATCTGCCCAGGATATCTGCCCAGCAGTTGAATCTGCCACCATTATCCAAGTATACTCACAATCATTATCTTCGATAGCTAACGGTCAGCATGCAGTGATCGTTGCGAGTCTCTTGCTTCAGTGGTATGGGAAATGAATGCACATTGTAAACAACGACTGTGATGATCCACAAAAGCAAAGCTACCCTAGCACGCCGACGCGCTGGCAAGTCTGCACGATGCGATACTACGCCCAACTCGAGAAATCTCACTCAATATAAAGAGGAGGCTATTGTTCAATATACCATTGAGCTTTCTGCTCGGGCTTTTCCATTAAGGTTGCGTAGTGTAGAAGATATAGCCAACCAACCACTCCGCGAACGCGACGCGCCTCCTGTTGGTAAACGCTGGGCACATAACTTTGTCAAACGCCAGCCACAGCTCCGTACGCGTTTTACGCATAGATACGACTACCAGAGGGCCAAACTTAAGGATCCAAAGGTCGTTGGCGAGTGGTTTATGCTTATACGAAATATCAAGGCCAAGTACGGCAGTATAGAAACGATGTCCGCGCTGCCAGAGGTCCCCGTGCCAGAGGTGTATGGCTGGACACACGACGGCGGTCGAGTGTTTATTTTTATGAGTTGGTGCAATGCGTCACTCTGGAACAACGCTGGGGGTCTCTTGGAGAGGCGGAGCGGGAGGGAGTCTGCCAGCAACTAAGGGCGATGCTATCGGAACTCCGCAGAGTAAAGCACGTGCCGGGCGAGTTTTTTCTTGGTAGGGCACTTGAGAACAAGCCGACTGACAGCGAAATATGCACTGACTTGCTTCTGTGGTGAAAGGCCAAGTTAACAATGAGCCGCATGGCGAAACCATCTTCGAAACCGAACGAAATAACCCACCCGCGGGGCCTTTCCACTGAGTTGTCGAATTTCATGACTGGCTGTCCATATTGATCAGGACGGGCTTTGAACGTTACTGGCCTGTAAAAGAGCCATGGGAATTCCCAGAGCCCTACCGGGGGTTTCTGCCCGATGACGCACCTGTCGTGCTCACCCACGGCGATTTGCACCCAAGCAACATTATGGTTTCGACTGAGTCCCCTTGTAAGGTAGTTTCACTCATTGACTGGCACTAGTCGGGATGGTATTTAGGCTATTGGGAATTCTGCAAGGCTGTCTTTACGGTTGAACTGAATGGGGAATGGAGAGACAGAGATATACCCATGTTCTTGGATGACTCGGGCATGGACAGCATGGTTGATGTCTGGGATTACTATGCCGGCGCACTGGGATACTGAAAGAATTCCGGGAATGGTAATCTCCACACAAGTTCTTTGGTGCTCGTCCGCTATCAAAGACCCTCTCTGAGTGCTTCGGAGAAAGGGGGAACAGTGGGGGATGACTTCGGGAAAACTTGACACAAGCAGAAAGAGGCAGGGAGAACTAGTATGTGGAACAAGGAAAATGACTAAAACTATGAACCACGCATCGACCCCCTCTTGGTCTCGACCGACTATCCGAACCGCTTGCCCCGGACGCAGCCCATCCACTTCCAGCGTGTTCCCTGAGAGACCCAGATTCGGACTCGACCGCAACCTCGCGAGTTACAACAATATCTTTGCTCCCAGAGCTTTGTGGCGTTCCTCTCCCGCCCAATATGTGCTCATCACTATCCCAGGCGGTCGCGGTGGTGCCAGTGGGATTCTTGACCTTCCGGAGCGGGTAATCGCTCCTATCTCCACCTCCTCCACCGATGGTTATGCCTTCGAAGAGTGTGCTGTTGGTGTTGTGCGCTGAGAAGAGGATTCCAAGCCCGATCTTCTTGCCGAAGGCTCGGATGGGTGATTGCAAGATGGGCAAGTTGGACACGACGATGGAGACGAACTCCTCCCGGATGGCCCATTCGCTGCCGGCAACTGCACCTTCGGGGCCGGCCTAGTAGAACATGCGGGTGTCAGCTCCGTTTTTTCTGGCACGTTATTTGGTTGGTCTTACAGTAAGAATGACAACACCACGGATGATGGCTGCCATGATGACGAAGACAACTCCAGAGAAGAGAACGGTCAAGGCGACCTTTTTCTTTACGTTGAAGTTGACAGCCCAGAGAAGCTGTTTGAACACACAAGTGAGAAAACGGACCGCGGGAAAGCAGTTGGGAGGAGACGCACTGGCAGAGGGATAGACAGCAAATACAAGTCTGTGAGGATACCTGGGATTAAGACTGAGTGGACGTAGAGCTTGGAGTTGGTAGTTTGGCAAACTACAAAGTTAGTACCAAATCTCAACACATGATGGGACATGATGGGAGTAATGACTACGCTCAACACAGGAAACACTCACTGCCGGGGTCCGGATTGATTTGCCAGTACTTTGACATAGGCCGGCACCCGAGAAGAAGAAGGCAGGTTGTGACCAAGAAGTTCACACCAATAAAGACGTATGCAATATATACGCGAATCTTCAAGTTTGCTAATTGCGTTCTGTTTCGCTTATCAGTCTTTAGTTGTTGATCAAGAAGGGAAGATGCACACACGTCAGCCCCGAGTAGAAGACGGCCACGCAGACTTTGACACACCAAAGGCTGGCAGCGTAGAGGACCCAGCCAAAGACCTGGATTTTGGAACCCAGGACACGGTCCGCAAATTCTTGCGAGCTACGGTCGAGAGAAGCGCGCTGCTCGTCCGTCATGTAACTGTTGGTAAGGCCATTGGCTTTGGCTACGAGATAAATAGCAGCTACCAAATCGATAATGCAGAGAATCGGCCAGTTGAGTTGTCATCCATTAGCTGAAGCTGCGTAGTTAGGTAGGGCAACACAAAAGAAGAAAACTGAAAAAGAAAAGAAAACTACAAAGCAAAACAAAGAAAAGGGGGTTTACAACTCACCCCAGCAACCGGCATAAGGTAGTCATCGAGCTGCAGCTCGCACAAGCCGACGTTCCTGAAGCGGACGATTATCTGCAGAACAATGATGACCACCACCAACGAGAGGAGGGTGAAATCCTCGACATTCCCGGCCATTGGGAATGGGGTGTGTCAAGGACGGACACCGCCAAAAGTCTCAACGGTAACACCTGAGTTCTGCAGAGCTCATGTCTTCTTTCCTGAATTATGATCGGGGTGGAATGGTTTTGTAAAGGTACGCCCAGATGTTCTGGGCATCATCGAAGCCCAGACCCCACACAAGATGCTCGCATATTCTATCAACAAATTCTGCTCCTCTCTGCGTCTGTCAGAGGGGTGAGAAGGCCTGGGCTTTTCCTCGTATGTCAATACTGCTTCGTTGGTCCCTTTGCATATCTCGATGGGCAGGGGTTCAGGGGCCTTGGTCCAGAGATTTTGACGTTTCTCTTCACATTCTCAACGACATAACGGTCGCCTAAGATAGTTACTACATACAACTACTCCTCGGAAAGTATAGCTCTGAGAAGTACCCATAAAATTATTCAGACCCGGTGTTCAGAACCAACAGTTCTGGATTTTGAGAAAAACAAACCCGGACACACCCGGCGGACTGGATATACATGGTCAGAGGCGTTGAGTGCCGGGAGGGCTTTTCGGCTGCATGTGCAAGGAACATAATGCTAGCCTACGCGGGACAACCCTTTGTCTCTAGTTCCCGTGTCATTGCAATGGGGAGAAACTCGAACGACTGTGTGAGATGAACCCCTGAGCTTTACCTGACCGGCTTCTCAACATTTATGACATGGCCAAGTCAACTCCACCACCTAGGGACACTTCGCTTCCTCTCGTCCACATCTCCCGGGTTCAAAAGGGGCTTGCATCCCTCTCTCACAACACAGGCAGCCATTTTTGTGGTAACCGAGGTTTCAACCCCAACCCCCTCCTGTGCCGATCTCATCGTCAACCCCACCCACCCTTGTCCTGAGTCTCAGAGCAACCATTGCAATTCCTTCCAATTTCAAACCAAGATTTAAACAAAAATGGCATCCGAATATGACTTTGTAATTGTGGGAAGTAGGTGATCCCCTTCTTTGGTTACACGTCTTATCCGGGGCGACACGTTGACGATCACAAACAGGCGGACCTGCGGGCTGCGCACTTGCCCGAGATCTGGCTCACTCCCCCAAGAAGCCCAAAGTTCTCTTGCTCGAGGCCGGCGGGAAGAATGACGACCCAAACCTTCGGGTTGATGGCAAGCGTTGGTTGACCTTCACGGACAAGAACGTCAACTGGGGTTACAAGACCACGCCCCAGACTCACTGCAACGGTCGCGAGATCGACTATTCCAGGGGTCTTGGTCTCGGCGGATCCAGCGCCATCAACTTTGGCGTCTACACCCTCGGCGCCCGCGACGACTACGACGAGTGGGCACGCATTGTGGGTGACGATGCGTTTGGCTGGGAGGCGTGCCAGGCACGCCACAAGCGCTTAGAGAACTTCCACCACGAGACCCTCCCGGCGGGCATCAGTAGCAAGTACGCCGCGGCTGAGGCCTCAAACCATGGCTCATCCGGACCTCTTGACATTGGCTTTCCGGCCGAGTGCGAGGACGACCTCGTCCCGCTGCTCGAGACCTTTGAGCAGGCAGGATACCCGCTAAACCCGGACCACAACTCGGGTAATCCCATCGGCCTGTCCTTGCTGATCAGCTCGTCATACAAGGGAAAGCGCTCCACGGCACAAGACTTGCTGGTGTCGTGCCCCGAGAACCTCACTATCTTAACCGAGACACCGGTGCAGCGCGTTGTGCTGGAGGGCAAAAAGGCCGTGGGTGTCGAGACAAACGGGAAGCGGTACTTGGCTTCCAAGGAGGTTATCCTGACGGCGGGCTCGCTCGACACCCCGAAGATTCTCATGCATTCCGGGATTGGGCCCAAGGAGGAGCTTGAGAAATTCGGCATTTCCGTTGTCCACTCATCCCCAGCTATCGGCCAAGGTCTCCGAGATCACGCCTTCTGCCCGCTGGTGTACACCCGGACGGAGGGCAGCACCGGCCGAGCCGGCTTCTACGGCGACCAAGAAGCAATGGACGCCGCCCTAGAGGAGTGGAAACAGCACGGCACCGGCCCCTGGACCAAGTTCGCCACTGAACTAGCCATCGGCTACTTCAAACTCGACTCCCTCCCTTCCACCCCCGAGTTCCAATTCCTCCCAGAGACCAGACAACACTATCTCAACCTCCCAACAATCCCCCACTACGAAATCCTAACGCACTTTCCAATCCACTGGTTCCTCCCCAACTTCCTTCCCTCAGACCTCAACTACTCCTGCCTGCTCGTCTTCCTCTACAACTCCCAAGGCTGCGGCACCGTCTCCCTCCAATCCCCCGACCCCAACGTCCCCCTCCTCTTCGACCCCAAGTTCCTCCAGCACCCCTTCGACCGCCGCACCGCCGTCGAGGCGCTCCGCGAGGGTCTGCGCTTCGCCAAGACGGAGGCGTACGCTAAGGATACGCTGACGACGGTTACGGCGCCTAAGTCAGAGGAGGAGGAGGATTTGCTGGAGTATTGGGCGCAGACGATTACGTCGAGTTGGCATATGACGGGGACGGTTAAGATGGGGAGGGAGGGAGATGCGGATGCGGCGGTGGATAGGGATTTTAGGGTAGTGGGAGTGGAGGGGTTGAGGGTAGCGGATATGAGTGTGGTGCCGGTGCTGGCGAGTTGTCATGTGCAGAGTGTTGCGTGTAAGTTGTGCCGTTCTTCGTTGTTTCCTGTTGGAGTGGGATAGGAGCTGACCTGGACTTTGTTGGGGCAGATATTACTGGTGCTACGTGTGCTGAGAAACTGATCAAGGAGTATTGTCTTGCGTAGGTTCTCTTGGCCGAGAGGAGATCTGCTTTGGTAAGGGTCTAAACTGGGCGTGAATTTCGCTAGAAATGACAAAGTATTGTTCGAGATCCAGTAAGAATCGTTGTATTATGTCCTTCTACTTATTAGATAGCAATCGAAGCAGTGATGATCTGGAGCGTGGGCAGGTCCAAGTCAACAAACACAGCCCCTGAAGCGCGGCTGTTTCCCGTCCCCCCTGACAAGGCTTGCTCAGCGTGGAAATCTCGCCCGGGGGTTGCCTTCCGATCGACCACCTCTGCCACGTCTGCCCTATCCACGGGCATGAACGATGCGCCACCGCTTTGAGCGAGAGTGGTGGCTGGCCTCATCACCATTGCCGCATCACATTCCCTAAAGGGCACAACAACATTGCCTCAAATAACGCAAAAAGATTCTCGGCAAGGAGCAGCCCTGCACGCTACTCGCGGTCTGCATTTTGGGCAGAGTCAGATCAGCAATGGGTCAACACGCCGAAGCTGCGAAGATCATGGCTGAGGCAGTGGTTATCGCCGAGCGCAACCTTGGGGAAGACCATTTCAGAGTCCTCGCCGGCAAGACGCACTATGCGCAGGTGCTTGTACACTTGGGGCGACTTGAAGAAGCTGAGAAGATCCTGCACGCCGTTGTTGACAAAGCCCCAGTATCGAAAGGCGGCGGACGAGGATGATGAGCATCCGGACCGCATCATTGCATTGTGGATTTTGGTCGGCTGCTTCGAGAGGTAAGGGAAGTTCAGAGAGGCGTTGAGTATTTGTGAGGATTTGGTCAAATCTCTTCCAGAGATTGGCGAGAATGGGATGGGGCCCAAACACAAGTTTGCCACAATGTTGCATGAAGAAGAGATGGGGAAGTTGCATGGGAAAATCTAGGGGAAGGCAGACAGCAACGAAACTGGTGCTGCTATTCCAAGCGAGCTTTGATGTTGTTGGGTTTTAGGGGAGGATGTTCTTGTCATGGTTAGTTTGAGATATTAACTATTTCGTTCTTGTTCAAGTCCGTCTGTCAATGTGAAATAGGGGTAAAATGGTTGCCCGGGTAACAGCTCCAACATCCCTTGTGTTTTCCAATTTCAAATGCTTCACGTCAGGGAAGGAGAGTCACAAAAGATACTTTGGAAGGAGGACAACTAAAGAAGGTACCTATTTTTCGTAAAAAAAAAAAAAATCGTTTCCCTGGGTCACTGCTTCACTTGGTGTTGCATTTTTCCCGCGTACTCTTTTCCCGTTGTTTACTTTTCTTGTAGCATCTGGATCGGAAAATTGAGACACAAAATTCGGGTACCTGCTACCTCAATCCGGAGACAATTTTCGACGACAAGTTCTGGTTGCGAGGAAGGTTCACACGATCTTCAGGCTTACCCCGCAGTTCGAGATCCGCTCACCAAACCTTCCCTCACATCCACCCAACCGCTCTCTTCAACCACACACAAACCTCCAACCAATTCCAACATAAACGATTTATCTACCCCTACCCATCCCCAAAATGTCCACCCAACCCCCCCTCCCACCCCCTTACCCAGTCCAAGTCCACTCTTACCTCACCGACCTCCACTCCAACGGCACCCCCCGGATCACCCAAGCCTACGAACACCTCCCCCCTCTCCCCCACCACCAACAACCCACCACCCCCCCAGAAAACGCCCTCATCTTCATCGGCGGCCTAGGCGACGGCCCCAACTCCATCCCCTACGTCCGGGCCCTTGCCCTGCACCTCTTCACCCTCCCGCAGCTCTCCTACTCCGTCTTCGAAACGCGCCTCTACTCCGCCCACACGGGCTACGGCTACTCGTCCCTCGACGAAGACTCCTACGAACTCGCCGAGCTGGTGCGGCACCTGCGCACACGGCTGGGGAAGAAGAGGGTTGTGCTCATGGGGCATTCGACGGGGTGTCAGGACTGTAAGCGACACTTTCTGCTCTGTTTTTGCCCCCCCCCCCTTTCTGGCTGTCTCGGGAGCTGTTTTGCTCCCGAGACGACCAGTTTGCTCACGGACATCGTTTGAGACAGCCGGATGCGGAACAGAATAATTGACATTGTTGGTAGGCATGGAGTACGGGACGAAGAGGCAGGATTATGAGGCTCCTGACCCGCAGCGTAAGGAGCAGGCGAGGGTGGATGGGTTCGTGTTGCAGGGGCCTGTGTCGGATAGACAGGCGATTGGGATGACGGAGGATGGGGGGGAGGTGGAGAGGGCTTTGAGGGTGGCGGAGGGGATGGTGAGGAAGGGGAGGGGGGGGGAGGTGATGGAGAGGGAGGTGCTGCCGAGGGGGTGGAGGGGGAGTCCGATTACGGCGTATCGGTGGTGTTCACTGGCGGGGGTTGGGTAAGTCTTCTCTCAGTTGGTGTGTTTGGTTTGGTTTTGGGATTGGACAAGAGTCATTGATGATGTGACAGCGGCGACGATGACTACTTCTCTTCGGACCTGCCCGACGAAAAACTGGAGAAGACTTGGGGCAAGCTGAAGGAGCCTGTTTTCATTATACCCTCGGAGAAGGACGAGTGGGTGTCCCCGCGGCTGGATGTGCCAGGGCTGGTTGAAAAGTGGAAGAGTTTCTGCAAACCAGGCATTGCTAGCGAGCTCAGCGGGCTTATCCCCGGTGCAAATCACCGGGTTGACAACGAGGACGGGCAGGCATGGCTGGCAGATCGCGTTGCCAGGTTCCTCACCGAGATCGAGAAGAGATGACCGGATATCGCGGGTCTCGGTTCGGGGAACAGTCCGTATTGTAAACTAATACGCAAATATAGTAATGATTACCGGCAATTCTTGCCCCGCCTTGTCCCCCCGAGCTTGGTCCCCGCCCGGCCGTGGCCCACCACAATCGCCGATGACGATGGTGGGGTCGTTCATACGATGCCAGAGATTCGGCGACTCTTCATGACAAACCAGGAAATAGAATTGTCAGGGAGAGCAAATATCTAGGCTGGCCGCTGCCTCAACAAGTTCCAACTTTGAACTCTCAATTACTTTAAGTCCTTTCGTCTCGTTCTTGAAGACTTACATTTGCCGAGCTCACCACGCGCTTATCAACCCCACATCGAGCTTCAACCCAAGGACCAGACCTGATCAACAAACCTCCCTCACCCGCCTCACAACCATCCCAACACCTTCATCATGTGCATGAGCGCTACCTGCCCGACCTGCAGTAGGTACCCGATTGGAGCTTAGCATATCGACCCGCTATTAACACCTCCCAGACAAGCAAACTTGGCGCGGGTGCGGCAACCACGTCGCGTCCGTCTTCGCCAACGTCCCGGAGGACCAATGGTGTACTTGTGAGCCCAAGGTTGAGAAGGACGGCAAGGAGTACCCGCCACAGGCACAGTCGGGGCTGGGTGCGCCGTCGTGGTTGAAGGGCTTGGTTGGTGGCAAGAAGGAGTAAGAGTCGTTGATTTAGTAACGATAGCTTCAAGCAGAATCATGGAGTAAACACTGTTTAGCGTTGAAGATCACCGACCCCGCATGCCCAGTTCCCTATCAGCATTGATAATGCAGCCCAGAACTCGAACCTGCGGCCCCGGGGCGCCGGCAATGACCCGGAGTCTAACGGCCCGTGCACCCCGTGAGCTACCCCTCCGCGTCCGGCTAGCCATCTTGGTATCTTAGACTCCAGACCTGTGACCCCATCCCGTATCTACTGTTGAACTTATCAACAACGAACAACCGACACTGGACTAGGATCAGATAGACGTCGGACGACACCATCGTCATGCTCTCCTTGCTCCTCATTCCCCTCCTCCTTGTTCCCCTCGCCGCCCACACTCTTTGGCACGGCCTCTGCTCGCCACTCCACAAGATTTCGGGGCCGTGGTACGCAAAGTTCACATCACTGGTCTTGAAATGGCACGAGTTTAGGGCAAACCGTACACGATACATCCACGATCTGCACGTAAAGTATGGACCGTCCGTTCGAATTGCCCCAAACGAGGTCGCCTTTGCCTCAGCGGCCGCCGTGAAAGAGATATACTGCTCGGGCGGCAGTGGCTATGATAAGACCGAGTTTTATGACTTGTTCAAAGTTTACAATAGGAGGTATGTCCGGCCGGTATTACAACTTCTGATTTCATAAATACTGATGATGCCCAATGCAGAACCATGTTCACCACTCTGAACAAGGACGATGTGAGCGCTACTTGGGAAGCAATGCTCACCACACCTGGCTGACATAATGGCTGTTGTTAGCATGCAAAGAGAAAGCGCATCCTCGCGGACCGCTACGCCAACACCAACGTCGTCCGGCCGCAGTCCCTCGACGGCATCGCCGAGCGGGCTGCCAACTTCGTCAAGAAGTGCTCCCAGTCCGTGGGCGGAAGCCTGGATCTCTATGTACGTCTCCACGAGATGCACCATCGAAGACATACTAACAGGATCCTTAGGTTTGTACGTCTTCGCCACTCTGCCAGTCTTCAGTCTCTATCTAACCCGGTCCTGCACCAGACCTTCACTCATACGCCTTTGACTGCATCACTCACCACCTCTTCCACCCTCACGGCGCCAACTCCCTTGAGCTTCCCAAAGACGAGGAAATTATGCGCGAGGTGACTTTCGACTACAGCCTCCAAAGTACCTCCCCCAACCCCATTCCACTATCCCACTCCTAACCCCCCTTCCACCCAGACCGCCTCATCCAACACCACTACCCCACCATCCACACCCTGATCCAACCCCTCCTCCGCCTCCTCGCCCCGCCCCGCCTCACCCCCCTCGCCGACTCCTTCGTCCTCACCACCTCCACCAAGCCCGACACCGCACCCTTCACCCTCCTCAACCGACTCCACACATCCCAACAACAACAAAAATCCGGCCTCACCCCCCTCGACACAGCAGCCGAATGCCTCGACCACATGGCCGCCGGCATCGACACCACAGGCGACGCACTCTGCTTCCTGATGTGGGAGCTCTCCCAGCCCCGCTCCCTCCCGTACCAACGCAAACTCCAACAGGAACTCCTCTCCCACTCCCCCTCCCCCAACCACACCCATGGGGCAGGGGGGTTCGACACCCTTCCCTACCTCGACGCGGTCGTCACCGAAGGACTGAGATGTTTCCCCGCCATCCCTATGTCGCTCCCCCGGCGGGTGCCAGAGGGGGGGAGGGTGGTGGATGGGTGGTGGGTGCCGGGGGGAGTGACGGTGAGTTGTCAGGCGCGGTCAGTGGGGAGGATAGAGGGGGTGTTTTTGAACTCTGAAGAGTTTAGACCGGAGAGGTGTAAGTGATAGTTTTATTGGTGGTTTTATATCCTTTTTGGTTGTCTTGGGAGGTGTTGTTGTGCTCCTGAGATACGCTTGGAGTACCTTGATGCGGAATGGAATGACTGACATTGTTGGTGACTAGGGTTGGAGGAGAAAGGGGAGAGGGAGAGGAGGGGTGCGTTCTTTGCTTTTGCTGCTGGGGGGAGGGGGTGTATTGGGAAGCAGTAAGTGTTTTGGGCTTTGCTTGCAGGGGGTTTGGCAGAAATATGAGGTTGGGAATGCTAACGCGGGGTGATAGTTTGGCACTGGCCGAGATGAAGATGCTGCTCCAGGCAGTATATTCCCGGTTTACGACCTTGCCGGATGCTACAATGCGGCCGAAGGATATGGAGATGTCGGACCAGCTGATCTCGTCGCGCCCGGCGGGACAGAGGTGCTTGTTGAGGTTTGTTCCGCTGGAGGTGGGGGATGGGGTATAATTGAGGGAGATCCCTGCCTGGATGTAGGGCTTTTTGGGCGGTTGAGGATGTGTTCAAGGGGAGAGTTCATCCCTTGCAGTGCAAACTCGTGTGGGACAAGAGACAAGCAACCCGCGGACGTGGGCAACCTGAGTCAACGGAGGAATCAATGAATGTGCAGATTGCTCAGGGCAAACGGGGCTGTTGTTGGAGGCGAACAAAAGAGGGCGAGTAGTTCCCGCCCAAGAGAGCCGGACAAGAGATAGATGGGCAGACATGGTGTCCCTAGCCAAAAGGTGCACAATGGAACTCGTGCCAAGCTTTTCTCGCGGCTGAGATGTGTTTGAAGACAATGGGGTCTTGAACGGTTGAATCGCAGGCTGGAACCAGGCGGGGCGAGTGGTGTGTTCCGTGTGTTTCCCAAGGGCCAGGCAACAAGGAATCCTCATGAAGGGACCTCTTTCGCCCAACTGCTGGGTGGGGAGTTGACTTGCAGAAAGCATGTCCAACAGCATGTTAGAATTGCGCCCTGAAATGGCGCCCTCACAAAGAACGGGGACAGCCTGGAATTCGGCCGGGCTGGGCTGTGGCTCCTGTGGAACTGCTGGAACTGTGGAATCGTGAAAGTGAGGCGAAGATGGAAGCGACGGCAGAAACGTCGAAGCCAGGAGGCGAATTAGATTCTTTCCTTCAGTGGGGACAGGGGCAACCTGACACGGCTCGGTTCGGGTTAGCGTGGCTGCCTCAGGCTGTGGACCCTGTCTGTGTGCCTTTTCTGGCCTTTCAGATTTCTCCACCTCACCCCTTCGGCTCCTGCGCTGCTCATCAGCATTTCCTCTGCACACGAAAACTTTGGCAATCCACATCTCCTCACTCCCGGTCCATAAAGCCAGCCATCCCCCATCCCCATCGTCTCTGGGTCTTCCAGCAGAACAACCAACCTTCTCCACAGCTTCAAGTATTTTCAGCAACGCTCCGCCACCCCGTCCGTAACTGGGCGTCCATCATCCACTGGTTCCACTCCCAACGCCTGGGCTCCTCCGCAACTCCCCAGATTCCGAGAATCCCAAGAGCGAAAATTTCGCGCGTCTGATCCGTCCACGCACCAAGTCTTCCTCGCTCCGCCATACAACCCGGCATCGCCGTCACAAATCAACACCCAGCTTCGACACGCAGCAAAGCGTTGTTTATGTATCAGCACGACAAGGACTCCGTCTTCCGACACACTCCCCCGCTCGAGCTGCGTCCGTTTCGCATAGCGCGGAAACCCTGTTGTCCTAACAGTTCCGACGGTTGAAAGACCCCGATATCTCGCCTTCAGCGTTCATGCATGCCTCCGACTGTCACCAGTTTTACCCTATGTCAACGCCGCCTCTCACGTCCTACTGACACCCTGCCTCGCTTCGCCGCCCGTCGAATCCTCGCCAATAGTCTGCTCTGCTAGAGTTTGCCAGACTCCCACAACGTCCCAGAACGTCAAGAATACCCTCTCGTCCACTCAACTCAACCAGCTTTCAAGCTCTAAACAGCCAACACCGCAACCATGGCTTCCCTCGTCAACGTCCGCCGCGATGTCAGCGACCCTTTCTATCGCTACAAGATGGAGCGCATCCAGACCAAGATCGAAGGCAAGGGTAACGGCATCAAGACTGTTGTTGTCAACCTGAGCAGCGTCGCTCAGTCGCTGGCTCGCCCTGGCTCCTACCTCATCAAGTACTTCGGCTTCGAGCTGGGTGCCCAGACCAACATCGACCCCCCTGATGATCGCTGGATCATCAACGGCGCCCACGAGGCTAGCAAGCTCCAGGAGCTCCTCGATGGCTTCATCTCCAAGTTCGTTCTCTGCAAGAAGTGCAAGAACCCCGAGACCGACGTCCACATCAAGAATGGCATGATCACGCTCGACTGCAAGGCCTGCGGCCAGCGCACCGATGTTGATCTGCGCCTGAAGCTCAGCGGCTTCATGCTCAAGAACGTCCCCAAGAAGACCAAGAAGGACAAGGCTGAGCGCCGTGCCGCCCGCAAGGCCAAGCAGAACGGCAAGGGCGACGAAAACGGCTCCGGTGGCGATGACAACGGTTCCGACCAGGCCTCTCCTCCTAACGGCGAGGATCATGGCTTTGAGAGTGACGACGACGCCTTGACCCGCAAGATTAAGACTCAAGCTCAGGATCTCGAGGTCAAGGAGGTCGAAGTCAAGGACGACGATTGGGCTGTGGACATGAGCGAGGAGGCCGTCAAGGCTCGTCAGCAGCAGCTGCCCGGCGAGTTCAAGCAGAAGCTTGTTCTGAACGGCGATGATGAGGATGAGGAGGGCGAGGGCGGTGGCAACACTGTCTACGACCAGCTTGGCACCTGGATTCAGGAGCAGGCCGAGCAGAAGGGTGGCGTTAGCAATGTCGACGACGTCGACATCTATGTCAAGGCCAAGGAGCTGGGCATCGAGGCTAAGCACCGCACTGTGCTTGTTCTGGTGCAGTGCGTCTTCGACGAGAACATCTGCGCCCAGATCGGCAAGCGCGCTCCCATGCTGAAGCGGGTAGGTCTCCTTTCAAACACGAATGTTCTTGTACCGCTTTGCTAACTGTTACCAGATCATCACCAGCGAGCGCCACGAGAAGGCCCTGCTTGGCGGTACCGAGCGCCTTATCGGCCACCACCTCGGCGAGCACCCCGACATGCTGGACAAGGTTGTCAAGATCCTGCAGCTCTACTACCACCACGACCTCGTCTCCGAGGAGGTCGCCGTCAAGTGGGGCAGCAAGGCTTCCAAGAAGTACGTCGACCTGTCCACCTCCAAGAAGGTCCGCAAGGCCGCCGAGCCCTTCATCAAGTGGCTCCAGGAGGCCGAGGAGGAGGAGTCTGACGAGGACGACGAGTAAGCTTTGGCTGCTTCGCCACGTCCGCGTGTTGCTTGAGGATTTCCACCATCGTTGCTCTCTTCTCAGATTGGTTCCCAGTCATTCTTTGCTTTTTGGAGGACAAAAGGGACAGAAACACGCTCCTTCCCATCTGTGGCTTAATCTGTAGACTGCGGTCCACGACGGGTGCCAGCCCACAGCCTGGATGTCAGCACAAATGTGAGGTTGTTGGTCTGTTGTTGGTGCGAGAGATTAGTTTTATGCAGTTACATGCCACTCAATTCATCTGTAACAACTCTGCTCTGCAGTCCCATAATTCGTCGAGTGTGGTGCTCAGTGATGTCGATATCGTGATCCCTCCCCCAAGTTAGTCCGGCCTAGCAGGCTTCAAGCCTCTCGCCCTCTTGACAAACCCAGCAAGATCCCATAGACTTACTTCCATACCTCACATGGCACACGAAGCTTTGGAAATGTGTTTCAATGGTGTGTTTTACATGTACATACTTACAAACATTCTCTTCCCGATAACCCCTGAATCATGTAGAACTCCATTCCACCCCTCGACTCCTGTCTCCCACCCCCCTCCTCCATGATTAAGATAGAAACGAAGGGGGAAAGGGTCAACCTCGAAAATATGATGAACCCTTCTCTGTACGTACGTAGGAAGCGAAAGCCAGCCCGGAACTCTCCTGAACCCGGGTAGCTCGCCTCGTAAATTTCCCCAATATTACCACTTTCGTCCACCCATGACTCCATCGCGATGTTCTCATGTCGCCGCTCCATTGCCTTGAGAAGCAAAAAAAAAAAAAAAAAAAAAAGGACCGAGAAACTAGAGGAGAGAACAGTGAGAGCAGACCCCAGCTGTCACAGTGATAAGCCCATCTTGTTAGAGTGCCTCCACCACGGCCTAATGTCATCTCCCCTGGGGTGGATTGACAGGAGAGAAGTGCCACTCAGAGACGAGAGTAACAAGTTTCCGTGTTTGTCTCGCAATAAGGGGCCCCAACTATTTAGCCGTGACTCCTCCATGCCAAAGAGGCTGGGCAAAGCCTGCAGTACCCGAGCAAGCAGGTTAGCAGGCCTACCCCAGGCAGAAGCAGAATTGCAGCCGATGATGAACAGGTGGGAGAATGCCCAGCTGTAGAAAGATGACGTTGATGGATGAACGCAATGCCCACAACCACCAGACCCCAGGCCAACGGTAAAGGAGAAAAGACTACTACCACTCAACAGGCCCACCACCCTGCGCAGCGCTCGGGTCAGCCCAGCTGGTGGTTCCGCCGCCTCCGCCTGTGGTTTCGCCGGCGCCCTCCCAGGAACCGGGCATGGAGCAGACGGGGTCGGGACGGAGGTCGGGAGATTGGGGTTTCTGGTTGGTGGTGTTGTCTTGGTTCCAGCCGGTGGTGTTGTTGTCTTGGTTCCAGTTGCTGGTGTCGTTGTTGTTGGAGGTGTCATTGTTACCCCAGGAATCGTTGTTGCCGTTGTCGTTGTTGGTATCCCAGCCAGTGTTGCCGTTGTTGTTGTCGTTGGTATCCCAGCCGCTGCCGTTGTTGTTGTTGTTTGTATCCCAACCAGTACCGTTGTCGTTATTGTTGTCACCACCGTTGTCGCCCCAAGTCTCGCCCTTGTTGCTAGTGTTGTCGCCCTGCTTGCTGCCCCCCCAACCACCGCCGTTGCCGTTGTTGTTGTTACCGCCGTCTTTCTTGCTAGTATTCCCACCCCAACCACCACCACCACCGTTGTTGCTCCCGTCCTTCCTCGACTGACGATCAGACCCGCCCCCGTTCTTGCTCTTGTCCTTGGTGCTAGAAGTCTTCACCCAGGGGGTAATAGGCGACTGCCACTGTATGCCGCTTCCCTTCGCAAACTTGTACGTGCCATCAGGGCGCCAGCCAATATCAAGCGAAGGCTTCCTCCCAGCATCGCCAGACTTTCTCCGCTCGTTGTCTTTCTCCTTTTTTTTCTCCCTGTCGACGGGCCTTGGACCGAGGAGCGGGGTGAGAGAGAAACCCTGGCGGCGGAGGGCTTCGTAGGGGTCGACGGATCGATCGGCGGGGATGCCTGAAACGCCGTAGGGACCGGGCGGTTGGCTGCCATAGGCAGGAGGGTACGTCATGTATGGCTGGCCCCAGGGTGGGTAGGGAGTTTGGAGGGGAGGCGGGAAGCCGAGAGGGACTGGGGGGATGCTGGGCTGGCGGAAGTGCGTCTCCTTAGCCGGCTCTTTGCTGGGCGACTCTGCCTTCTCTTGCGATTCTTTGCCTTGAGACTTGTTGGGCTGTGCCTCTTTGGGCGATGTCTTCTTGGATTGGGCCTCCTTCTCAGGGACAGGGGCAGCAACAGGGGCAGGCGGCCAGCCAGTCTGTGGGTAGCCAGTCTGCGGGTACTGGAACCCCGGTGCTCCAGGAGGATATCCATAAGGATAGCCGCCCCAGTAGGGACCATGGTAGACCCGGCAGAGGTTGCCATCGCTGTCGAAGTAGGCGTTAGGAGGCGCGTCTGTCGCCGGATTCTCAACGACGTGCTCCAGCTTGAGATTTCTCTCGCGGGAAGGCATGATCAGATTGGGGTGGCTGCTGGCGTCGGCCTTCTTCTCGTCAGAAGCGTCATTCTTCTTCGCCTCTTCGCCCTTGTTCTCTTTGGATTTGTCTCCATCTTTCTTTGCTTCCGCCTTATCTTTGCCATTCCCTGCTTTTTCTCCGTTCTTTGGGCTGTTGCCCTTCTTTTCCTTGTTCTTGGATTTCTTGTCGTCCTTCTCTGATTCGGTCTCGTCGCTGCTCGAGTCCTCTGTATCCTCCTGCTTTTTGCCCTTGTTTGCCTTCTTCCCCTTTTTCTTATTCTTCTTTGGCGGCTCTGGCTCAGACTCGGGCTCCGTAGTCTCGGGATCGGAAATAACAACGACCTTCCTCTTCCCATTGTTGCCATTCTTCCCATTCTTCCCGTTCTTCTTGGGCGGCTCGGGTTCGTCCTCGGGCTCTGTGGTCTCAGGTTCAGCCACGACGACAGTGACCTTCTTCCCATTCTTTCCATTCTTCTTGTTCTGCTTCGCTGGCTCAACCTCCGGCTCCGCGTCCGTGGTCTCGGGTTCAGACACAACCACCGTACCCTTCTTCTTGTTCTTCTTGTTGTTTGCTTTCGGGGGCTCCGGCTCTGATTCCGTGGCAGTCTCGGCTGCAGAGGTGTCGCCGCCCGCAGTTGTCTCGGACTCGCCGGTGGTTTCCTCCTCTTTCTTTGCCCCCTTCTTGTTGGCACCGGCCTTTCCATTATTGTTCTTGTCTCCGCCTTTGTTGTCCTTGCCGCCAGCATTACCATTGCCATTGCCGTTGTTCTTGCCATCGCCCTTCTTCCCATTGCCTTTCTTCTGCTCTGCTTTCTGTTCGCTGGGTGCCGCATCGCTGCTCTTGCCGCCCTTGGTAATCTCCTCCATCTTCGCGAGGAGCACCAGGCCCGCGACACAGCACGCGCAAGCGCAGTTGTGGTGCTTTTTGGCCTCGGGCTCGGAGCCGCCCTCGCTGCTCTCGACCGGCTCCGGCTTTTTGGCTTTCTTTCCGTTTTTCTTCGGCTTTGGCTTGGGTGCCTCTTCCTCGCTACTTTCAACAGAGCTTGACTCAGCAGCGGAAGAACTCTCAGCGCTGGTCTTCTCATCTGACGAAGCTTCCGACGACGCCTCGGACGACGACGGCGTGCGAGACTTCTTGAGAGCGGACTTGAGGGGTCTCTCAGAGAAGGTGACCCGCTTCACCTTTGCCTCGGGAGTACTGACTGACTTGGACTTCTTGGGCTTCTTCTTCTTCCGGCAGTGGCCGTTGCGGGGGTAGGTGACTGTGATGGACTCTGTGTCGGTCTCATCGTCGGTGGTCATTTCGATCTTGATGGACTCCCGCCGGGGAGCCTCCTTCTTCTTCCCCTTGGGAATGTTCTGCCCCACGATCCATTCGAACACTGAATGCGGAGGCATGGTGTGTTACTGGGGAATTGAACAGAAGAATGCTCGGAAAGTAGGCAATTGGCGGGGAGAACCCAATCTTCAATAAGGAGGGATGAGTTAATATTGGAGAAGTGGATGGCGATGCCGGGGTTGTCGGTTGCTGGGTCGTTGAAGTCTTCGAAGACCTCGACTAACACGAAAAGGAAAGCGACACCACGGTCTAAAAACCGAAACTGGGCGCACTTCTCAACGCAAGGCGGATGCTGCTGACATCAATTGCAGTCAATTGACGACAAGCAGAAGGAAGAAAGTGAATTTGTTGATGTCTGCAAAAACACAGCCGGAAAATGTTGTTGTGAGCGCAAAAATGTTGTGGTTCATTTGCTCGCTCGTTCGCTCAAAGCAGGAGCAACCAGCAGGATAAGACGAGATAGAAAAGTCACCGCAGCAACACGACTGGCCGCCATCAACCCCCGCCAGCCATCCCCGCCAGTCACCCCGTCACGGCCCAAGCTCCCGGCCCATTCACAACTTCGCCCTCTCCCTCAACTCCTCCTCCTCCCACTCCTTATTAATCCTCTTATTCCTCCAAAACCCCCAAGCCGCCAACACCGCCGCCGCCGGCGGACACGCCCACAACATCCAACTCCACCACCGCGGACTACACCTCTCGACCTCCTCCATCGCCCTCCTCACCTCCCCCGCCAATTCCTCCCTCCCCTCATCATTCCAAACCACCACCCCCCTCCCCCGTCCCCTAGCCTCCCCCCTCCTAGCCTTCTCCCTCACATCCCCCTGACTCCTCACCCTATTCTCCGCATCCTCCTCACTCAAATGCGGATCCCTCCTCCGCAACCTCTCCATCTGCACTTTCGGATCCCTCACCGCCACCACCA
Organism: Amesomyces nigricolor; assembly: GCA_004802645.1. Taxonomy (NCBI): domain Eukaryota; kingdom Fungi; phylum Ascomycota; class Sordariomycetes; order Sordariales; family Chaetomiaceae; genus Amesomyces; species Amesomyces nigricolor. The sequence continues at coordinate 2,030,624 of SRKS01000004.1, forward strand.
TCACCGTCCCACAGTACAAATCTAACCTGCTCTCAAAAAGCAGCGGCACATCCAACACCACCGCCCTCTCCCCCCTGAAATACGCGCCCACCACAGCCCTAAACATCTCCCGCCTCACCGCGGGGTGCACAATCCCATTCAGCACTGCCCTATCCTTCCTGCGCTGCTCATCGTCCCCAAAGACCCTGCGACCCAGGGCAGGGCGGTTGAGCGGTCTGCCGTGGCCCGTGGGGCCGTGCTCGGGCATGTCATCCCCGGGGGGGATGAGGAGGTCCGGGGTGGAGGGGCCGAAGTAGGACACGATGGCCTTGTAGCCGGGTGTGCCGGGCTCGACGACCTTGCGGGCGAGCAGGTCGGCGTCGATGACGGGGAGGGAGTAGGGGGGTTGGGAGAGGAGGGAGGAGACGGTGGATTTGCCGGTGGCGATGGAGCCGGTTAGGCCGATGAGGAGCATTTTGGTGGTGGGTTTGGTTGCACTGTGTGTGGTTGTGGGTTTGTTTTGGTGATGGGGTGGTTTTTTTGATTGGGGGGGGTTTTGATGGGGGATGGATGAATCAGTGGAGGGAAGATGTGAAGGGTTCGTCTGAAGATGGTGAAGTGAAAGTGACGAGCTCTCGGTAACAGTCGTCCGGGTGGGGTGATCGACTTATCCGTTTGCCGAGCTTCAATTCCCCATCCGGGCAGCGATCTTGGCATGTTCGTCATCGCAGGCCAATGAACGCAGGGATTCCGCTCCACCGCAGACGCTTGCCAGGGACCATCGCCAAGCCGGCAACTTGCAGGGTTGTGCCTGCATGTGAAAACATGTTCAGCCTCACCAATTACCTTTCCCTTTTGGTGTTGCACCTCCACCATCCAGACAACGACATCCAAAGGAAAACACACTGATGAGAAGATCCTTGATGCTCTGCGGAGTAAATAGCCCTGAAAACGCCCATATCCCGAAATCCAGGCACCTCAAACTCTAGAGAGTTATCCATCGATGTGACCTGCAGCCCCATGAAATCCTCCCAACCAGGCGATTCCATCACGCCGCTGACGCCATCACTCGCGACTCCCGCTATTATCGTTGCTGGTTGCCCAACATGACGACGCGATCTTTGATGCGCTGCTACCCGCAGAAAAAAGAAACGAAACCCAGAGAAACCCGAAGGAAAGCATGGGCCTAACCGGCCATTCATCAGTGATCAGACGAGGGAAAATGACAGGTGCAAGTGACTCACCGAAATCTTGCGACGAACCGACTTGCCCCATCACTCACAGAGGCGGATGGCGTAAAAGACGCCCTCATCAGTACGGTACCAGCGGGCCTGGCCCTCGAGGCGGTCGATCTGGCGACGGTCGAACAGCGCCCAGTGGCCGTTGAGCTCGCGGAACCAGTACTTGCGGTACGGGTCGGGATCAGCGGGTTTGAAATCCTGCGGCTCATAAGCCTTGTTGTTCTGCGCAATGCGGATGTTCTGCGCAATCGTCTCGTTGGGCGTCAAACCGACGCCCATGGCAGCATCAACGTGGACCGGCGGCTGCGCGGGGTACCCACCACCAACGCCAACCACCTGAGTAGCACCCGGGAGCATGAGAGGCGCACCGTTGGGGACCGCGTGGTTTTGGATCATCATGGGCGGGCCGGACTGGTGGTACGTCACCATCGGGTTCATCGGCGCGGTGATCGAGGCCATGCCGATGGCCGGCTGGGGCTGCATGACCACAGCTCCGTTGGTCTAGAGAACGAGTTAGCTGTCTGTCTCTGAGACGGTATGATGCGTGTGTGGTTGGGATGTGGTGAAGATGGATCAGATCAGTCGGTATCATCAATCGCAAAAATGCCATCCACCCGATCAAGACACTGACCATGTAACCGGCCGCCTGCTGACCCGAGTAGTACATGCCGCCACCAGCCATCATCGGATCATGACGGGGAGTATAATTGTGGATCATGGGGCCCATCTCCGTTCCAGGGACTTGAGGTTGAAAGTGGACGCCGTAGGGGTTCACCACGGGCGGAATCGCGGGAGGAGGAGGGGGCGGAGGGGGAGGCCCCAGCTCATCGGGAGGGCAGACGCGCGGGATTCCCACAGGAGCCGCAGTGTTTGGGATTGGCGCAAACGATCCATAAGGGTAGCCAACGTTGGCCTGAGGATAGCCGACGGTGATGGGCGGCCTGTAGTGGCCGAACTGCTGGGCGGCCTGCGGAACAGCAGCGCCGAAACGATTGCCGGTGATCTGCGAGGCGGCGATGGAAGCCCGGGCAGAAGCTGCAGCAGCGGAGGCCGCAATTGAAGCCGCAGCAGAACCTGGGGCCGGAGCAGGCGCAACAGTCGCGCCGGTCGAGGAAGCAGCAGCAGAGACACCCGGCTGACCATTCGTGGGCTCGACGATTGACACCGACCGAACCCTCGACGTCGACGAGGCACGGGTACGCGCCGGGCTTCCATGGGTCGAGCGACGGTCGATGCTTTGAGCTGGTGAAGCAGGGCGCGAGCGCGGGCTCAGGTCGCCGTCATCGATGTGAACGCGCATGGAGGATTTGGCTTTGTTCTTCATGGTGGGCAAGCTGGACCAAACCCGGTTGCTGTTGTTGTGAAGCTGGGCCGGGCCGGGTTATTGTTGTTGTGGATGATCAGGTCGATGATGAAGGCGGGGCAGAAAGAAAGCCGGTGAAGTTGCCGGGTTGGGGCAAGAGAAGATGAAGAGCGAAAGGGTATTTATGGTTGAAAGGCAGGAACAGTCGGCCGAAGAGCTGGTTGTTGGACCGTGCCACTCCAAGCTCTCTCAACTGAAAAATGATGAGACCAGGGAAATTTCGAAAAGCCCGGACACCCCCAGGTCGAGGCGCGTCTCTCCCTCTTTGTGGTTTGCTGGGATGGCCGAGGTGTGGTGTGCGCTTTCAGGTGAAGGGCAAGGAAGGGAGACTCGGGGATTTCAGGAGGGCAGCAATATTGATACGAGAGAAAATAAAATAAAACCTACCGTACTTCGAAGAACCCAGGCCTGGCCATTCCAGGCGTATTGGTACTGTTGAGACTGCGGCCGATTGCCACGCTCATACTCAGCGTTGGAGAAGGCAAAGCAAGGGAGGCACATCTTGCTGGCTGAGGTCGCTAAACTGTCTTGATGGTGGCTCTTGTTGGTCAACGAAATGGAAATTGAGGAATCACCTGAGTGGTAATCTTGAGAATGATGGAATATGTTCCTGGACGCCGGGAAGGCACGATTACTGCCACCTGAATGTCGCGTCACGTCCTCGAAATTTTAGGACTTGGGATGGAAACAATGCTCATTTCCTCAGCTGAGCAAGACATTCAGCTCGTAGACGTCACCAGCAGTCAATGACAGTCACATGGGTTCTCAAGCTCTGACGAAAGCCGTTTGAAAGGCATTGATTTGTTCATTCCCTTGTACAGGAAACTGCCACCCCAGAAGGATGACAGAGTCCAGCGAGGGGACTGCCAACTGAGCTATCTAACATTCTTGCTCGTAGAATGCGTTAAAACCTAAAAAAGGATCCCGATAATCCCAGAAACAGTCCGTCTCTCCAAGCAGAAAACCAAACCCCATTGCCTCAGTCCATAAACCCGAGTCCCAAGCCTGCCAAATCGCCCAGGGGTATCACCCATCCGTCCCAACTCCAAAGGCAACCCTAATCCACCAAAGCCCAGTAGGAGGCATGGAAGTCGACTCAAGGAAAGACAGGACAAAAAGAAAGATGCTCAAGCCTGAGCCAAAGCCAGATCGTCCATCTCCTGGTCAACCATAACCCAATCCTCCTCCTTCTTCTCCTCCTGGGCCTTCGGCATCTCGCAGTCCATGGTAGAAACCCAGCCCCCATCAAAGTAGGGCTTACCAGTCTCTTCGTCAGTGACCCCAAGAGCCTCCTTCTCGGTGCCCTTGGCGTGCTGGATCTGGCGCTGCAGGAGCTTGTAGATCTGGATGGTGTTCAGAAAATGACGGAGGTGGAAAGGCTGGGGTGGGCGAGGAGTTAGCAAAACCAGATGGATTGGGGGGTTCAGGGGGGATGATTGATTGACTTACGCGCACAAGGACCGGGACCTTGCCCAGCTCTCTAGACTGCCTCTTCATGAGCTTGGCATCGTTGCGCAGCTTCAGGGGAGTCCAGGTGCGGTCGATGAGGTGGTCTTCGGTCACGTCCGGGGCGCAGAGGGCGTAGGTCCCTAGAGACGATGTCAGTCATTTTCTTCCGGAACGTGTTGTTTCAGGTGATTGGGAGTAAAGTGGTAGTCTCGGGAGCAAAGCGGCTCCAGAGACAGCCAGAAAGGCACAAAATAACAGAAATTTTCACTTACACTTCTCCTCGCTCCCATCCGGGTTCTTCATAGCCTTAAGCTCCTCAATCAACTTCTTAGCCTCCTCGACAGCGTCCTCGGGCTGCTGGATCGTCTCGAGCTCGCGGATCTGTTGGGGAACGATGGCGTCGACCTCATAGTTGGAGCGGGAGTTGGCCTCGAGGTAGCGGAGCATCGTGACCTCGTCGCTATTCCGGTCGAGATAGATCCACTTCATGGCGACCTCGCCGAACTCATTGACGTCGGTGACCGCGAACCGGAACTGCCTGTCGAAGGGGTCGACGGGAGATATGTCGATGCCGTCCTTCATGAGGCGGTACTTGGCGAGCATGTTAACCTGTTGTTGCCGGGGGTGTGTTAGTTGGTCCGTCTAAAGTTTGTGGATTGAGACGGGTAAATGGTGAGAGAAGTGAAATACTTACCTTGCCGTAGAAATCGAGGCGCGAAGCATCGCCGCCGTCCAGGAACTCGAAGAAACACTTGTCGTTGATCTCGTTTTCCATGGTCTTGTCGACCTCGGCCAGAGTGTGGCCGTTCTCGGCGTTCTGCAGCCACTGTTTGATCATTTTGACGCGCTCGTCCAGCTGGAAGGGCTCCTCATCCTTGGGATCCGTGTAGGGAACAAAGGAATAGCCGCCCTTGCGGTCAGGCATGAGGCAGCCAGGGCCTTGGGCAGGCAAGTGGTTGTAGTCAAAAGACATGCCAGCCAGCTCGGCAGCGAGAGCCTTGTCGGAAACCGGATACTGGTGATCCAGCCAGCTCTTGACACGCTGAGCGACGAGTTCGTCCATGATTTGGCGAGCTGTGAGGCGAGGGGTGGGTGCTTGGGCTTGGGGTGGGCTTTCCATGAAGCCCGTGAGGGGGGTGGGAAGAGAAAGAAGAGAGGGAACGAAGATAATGCAGATCGATTAGAAATACTGGGAGCAGAATGCGGGGTAGGTAGAAAGAATGAACGCGTCAGCAAGGGCAGTACGCCTAATATTGTCCCAGAACCGTGTAAATAAGATCGTGAATGGGTACTGTTTGGGCGTTGGTGTTTTGAGCAGGAAGGCACTCGGACCACTCGGTGTTTTGGGATATTTCAGGCCCTCAGCGTCCCAGACTTGTGGTAACCCGGCCATTGAGTAAGACTTGGTGGTGCTGAAAGAGGACTTCATGCCGTGAGGACTAAGAGCCAAGCAACTGTGCGGGATGGAAAGGGTGAACGAAGGCTCTGCCTGCTGAGGGCGTGTTGTGTCGTCAGAAACGAAATCACTGTAGCTCTTAATGACCAGAGGTTAAATCGAGCCAGCATTGCTTTGTCGAATAAGACTTGTTTCCAAACTGACACCAAAGAACACCGTCAAGACATAGCCCAGAGCCTACACAAATGCTGACAACTCCTTTTCTAAATGACCGAAGCCCACCACATGCCTCTGCGCTCAACCGGGGTGTTCTATGACCATAAGCCGCTATTATACAATTTCCATGGGAGGAGAGATACCCTGCGCTATGCATACCCGTCCTTCGCCTCCCTGGATCGAGTTTCGTACACGTCAGTCCTCGAGGGACATATACACAAACAGCTTGTTCAGATTGCTGTTCTTTGTAAATTAAAGGATGGGGTTGGTGGCCAAAGAAGCCACGAGTCGTGTTGCTCTGTAAGTTTGACAGATCCAAACGGGTGTTTAGAGCGTTGCGTGGGCCTGAGCATGAGTCTCGGGCATGGGAAACACAGTCCTCCTGACGACCTAATTGGATGTTAGCAACTACCCACGACATCGGTGAAGCAGGAATAGCCTACCGCCCAGACACCGGCAACAGACGCCACGATACCGCCTGAGATCAGCATCGGCCGGAGTCCCCTGGTGCTCTTGAAAAGCATGCCACTGAGAGCACCAGCCAGGATGCTGTTGGCGGCATCGTTCTTCCCCCTCACATAGCCAATGTACGAGTTGATGCCGTTGTAGCAGATGGCGACGACGCCGGCAGAGTTGCCGAGGAAGGGACCTCTCCGGGTGACCGAGTTGAGAACCGAGTTGAGCCGAAGCTTGGGCGGCTCGCCGGCCGACTTCCTCAAGCCTTCCTGCAGACCCCAGGCGCCACCTATCGTCAGGCCGGCGAGATATGTTGTGCCGGTGCCGTAGCAGAGGTCGTCTGTGAAGCCGCGCGACGGCAGCACTGATTGCGAGCCGGGGAGCTCCGAGAGTGCCGAGTCTTCGAGGGAGAGGTAGTCTAAGGTGTCCTTGTTCAGGCCGGCGAGGGGGTGGAGTTGTGACGGGTCGGCGAAGGAAGAACTGCCGAGGAAGGCATCGACGCCCTGGGCTGAGGTAGGGTCGAAGGGAGGGGGCGTGAAGTTGGTGGTGGGAGTGTAGGGCTCGGGCGCGGATGGCGCAGGCGGCGCGCTGGATGTAGAGGTCTGCGACGAGGACTTGCGTCCGGTCAGGGCATCCCAGACGGACATCTTGACGGAAAGGAGATCAATTAAATGTGAAGATATCAAGGCAACAAAAAGTGAATTGGATTGGGGTGGATGCCGGGTGATGGGGCCGGCTGCGGCGTCGCAAACTCCGTTCGTCACTGATGTCGGTTGTTCGAGTGCGAGGATGACCGGGACCAGGCACGGCGGCGATCGATAAGAGACAAAAAATTTACGGCTCCAAGTGCTGGTCTGTGCGTCACGCGACTGGCTCCACACGGTTCGACTTCGCCTCTTGGCATCGGTTTACCTGCGAACGGTTCAGGCACAGAAGGCATTGTTTGGCTGTCTGGGAAGTGGAGGGAATTGTGAATTTAAGCACCCTCTCTTTTATTGAATTAAATCTCAGATTCTTGGGTGAGTTCATCGTCATAACCCCTTGAGACTGCTCGCTGCGACATCAAGGGTGTTGTTAGTGGCGGCTAACCGGATCTGGTTCAAGGTGAACGAGGTGTGGCCCCTGTCTTCCAGGTGAGGCTGGTACGTACTCTGGCTTTGCCCAAAATTTCAAGCTCTCCTTCACTCTTGCCTGAAACAGCAATTCAACCCAGTGAGCCCAGAATTGAGGCAGCAGAAATCTCTTGGCGGTGAATTCGACGTCAACTTTCTGATCCGTCATTTTCAACATCTTTTTTGTTGTTCAACAAAAACACAGGCCCCTGAGTTGGGTTGCACCATCCAACCAACCAACCCCTCCATCAACCCCTCCATTTCACGAGGAGCATCCCCAACATGGATCCCAAAGTCGTTTCTTTACCTGCGGACGATTCCGACGTCTTTGAGAATGCAAATACCATAACGAAATGGTTGCTGTCTCAAACGAAAGACACCCATTCTCAGTGCGTTGCTCAAAACCCACCCTCTTGTTCTCAACTAACACACCACAGACTTGCCCAGGCTCTCTTTGAGAAATTGCTGGCGGAAGCCTCCCAGTCGAGGCAGTACCATGGTAATGGTCACGCTTGTGTCAAACTCTGCAGCTTTGTTCAGCAATGCTCCAAGTCCAGTGACAATGCGGTCAGGCAATGGGCTTTTACTGAGTCTCTGTCGAAAGAGCTGTTCCACTTTTACCTAGAGTGGTACGAGCATGACGCTCACCGTGCCTTGAGGCTGGTGCTAGATGTTCTTGTGGCTTCCTCGACATCCAACCCGAACCCCGAGGCCGGGAGATTGGTGAAAGACCACATCCTAGAGACTGTCGTCTCGATCGTTGCTCGGAAGTACTCCCAACAGTTGACCAAGTCAGGCCTTCAGTGTCTCGATCACTTTCTGAGCAAGAAGGTGATTAGTCTCTCAGACGTGGCTTTCAAATACAAAGAGCTGGAGCCGGCAGTGGCCGAAGTACCAGATCTCTCGCTTTGGAGGTCGTTTTCTTTCCACCTCTTCTCCTGGATGGAGTTGACTTACGTCTGCCCACTGGCTGGGAAGAATCTTGTTCATATCTTCCGGGGTTTGAACGCGGCATCGCAGGCTCCCGGTGCTACAGACTCCGCAGGCTTCACTCTTGAACTCTGGCGAGGGTGGCTTCAGGATGCCCTGACCCAGAATCCCCAGACCCTCGAGGATATCAAGAACTATGTTCTTGCCCCAATCTTCAAGACGGATCGGGATGTGTCCCTGAAACTCCTGCAAATGTTCAACCGGAGCCGGCCTTTGACGGGCATTGATCACGACATGACCGACCAGGGGCTCCTGCTTCAGCTGGCCACCTTGGAATTGGGGAAGAAACATGGTCTGGTTGAAGAACCTAGTAAGTGGACCCAAAGAAATGAGCAAGCATCATGCTAATGCACTCGTCAAAAGGTCATGGCGACAGTGTCCCTCAGCAGCCAGCGGGGAAGACTGTCGTCCTCCAAGGGTCTCTTTTGGACAGCCTCCTTGCGCACCCATCTGTCTCTGTCAGATCTAGTGCATTCTCGTTACTCATTTCGTCACAAGCGACAACAAAGCCATTCTCCGAGGTTGCATTTAGTCTGCTCAAGAGCCACGTCGCGGCATTCCATGCAGACTACGACGCCAAGGTCCGTAACGAAGTCCTTGGTCATACCAAGAACCTCATCAAACGGTTGAAGAACATTATCACCGTCGCCCAGAGGAGTTTGGCTTCTCAACATCCTACTGGGGACGAGGCTCGTCAACCTGTCAAGAAGAAGTTTGGTCCCGAGGTTGCTCTCAAGAATGCCGCCGAAGCGAAGGAAATCCTGGACCGCCATGAGGCATTCCTGAGGTGGTACATGGACTTCTTGATGAACGAGCTTCTCCCTACCGCGTCATACCAGCGGCACATAACCGCACTCAGGGCTTCGCTTCTGCTTCTCAGGGTTGGGAAACACGCAGGCGCCACTGACGACACCGTTGATGAAGATATTGCACGAACGATCTCCTATGACTCTACCTGGATCCGCCTTCTCCTCGATCTCTTACTGGATCCCTTCGACGACGTCAGAGACAGCGCGGCCACCCTTTTGAGCTTACTCTCCCCGAACACCACGGAGGACGCAAGAACCCATGGTCTCCTCGAAGTTCTGAGGGAGTTCTGCACCCGGGCCAGTGAACTTTCGGACAGAACTGGCCGAGCCGACCACAGTGACGGAGCTGCTCGCTCGCAGGGCCTGTTATGCACATGGTTGGGCAGCCAGGACTCTCAGATCGCTGTTTTGTCGGATATCCTCGAGAGGGTGGAGGGCAAGATCTCAAAGGCAGAAGAGGACTTAGGTCATGCAGCTATCGAGAACCCGGTCCATGCGGACTTTGCGGCCATCAGGTACGTTCTGAGCTTCATGATGCCAGCTTGAGCTAAGAACTGATAATCTTCAGCTATGTTTGGCAAGTCTTGGCCAAGGAGACATACTCTGACGATCAGTTGGACGGTATCCATCACCTGCAGCGCCGCATCTTCTTCTGCGCGCGGCAAATTTGGCTCACGGTCAAGCATGTTCTCTGTGATGACTCTCCCGAAGGGCATCTGCCAGAGGAGCTTGAGGACATTGAGGGACTCGACACCAAGGATCTGTTGAGCTACAGTTTCCGGGCGGTCCATGAGTCTAGGTACGATTCATAATTCAATCGCATGGAGCAGTCACTAACAAGGCCCCAGCAACCTCTTGCGCCTCTTGGTGGGGATGCTCAGGACGAAGAAAGCCCCTGGCGTGCCTTTCCCTCCACTGGACGTTTTCAGGGAGACGGGGTACCTTACCTTTGAGCAGTTGGCCAGTTTACGGCACCGCGGTGCTTTCTCAACAGTGTCTTACACTTTCATGAACTGCTGCCAGCTCACCCAAAATCTTCGCAACATTTACAGCGAGTTGGACGAGTCAGAAAATCTGCTCCGGGAATGGTACCAGGTAAGACTAGCTGGGCACGACGTTGAAGAGGCTTTTATTAACCTTGTTTAGGGTGCTCTTAACTGCATCTTGACGCAGGCGTCTACAACTCGTCGTTCGGCTGGTATTCCGTCCTTGATTGCGGCGGTCCTGTCGGCGAATGCGGCATCGCCATCGTTCGATGAGGTTTACGGAACGCTCGAGACAATTGGAAAGAAGCCCGTCCGCATGTCTGAGACCGACGGATCGAATCTGCCACAAGTCCATGCGCTGAACTCCCTGAGAGAGATCTTCAGGAGCTCTCTCCTCAGCAAGCGGGCCGAGGGCTATTTGGCCAGAACCCTTCATCTTGCGGCGACCAACTTGAAGTCTGAAGTGTAAGCCCCCACATCTACCATCGTGTCTCGAAGAATTGTTTTTAACTCAAACTAGCTGGGCGATCCGGAACTGTGGTCTCCTTCTCCTCCGAGCCCTCATCGATTCCTTGTTGGGCACAGGCGAAAGCAAGGCTTCTATTGAATCAGGGTGGGACGGTCACTCAATCCGCATCTCGTATAACAAGTATCCAACATTGCCAGGCGTCATCCTCAGCCTGTTGCGATCGGCGGATGAGACGCTGGATCAGGCCTCGCAATCTGGTGCAGCTGAGGCAGTGTTCCCCGCGTTGGACATCATCCGCCGCGCAGGTCCTCCCCAGGAGCACCGGGCTGAGTTGCAGAAGCATATCGAAGGTTACTTGGGCAGTCGTCTCTGGCATGTTCGCGAGATTGCTGCCAGAACGCTCTGCTCCTTCCTGCTGCAGGGAGACTGGGCCAACGAAATCGGAAGGCTTCTTGCCGAGTCAGGGGCCAGCACGAACCGGATCCATGGAGCTCTGCTGACTGCTAGATTTGTTGTTGAGCGCAAGGCCGATTTAGGTGTTGATTTCAAAGCGGGTAAGTTACCATCTTCTGCACACGACATTTCCTCGGATTTGCCGCTAACATGTCAATACAAGATTCGGCATCGGTTGGCGTCCTCCTCGATCAGCTTACCCAGAGACCACAATGCTTTAGCAACTGCCCAGAGTTGCAAGCAGCTTATCTGGAGATTCTGAATTTGCTCACAAATCACAGCTTCCATGAGCAAGTCGCGAAGGCTGTCTCGGCTGAAGCCACGACATTCCGGAGCGGTTCATACTCCGCGTTGCTGGATCTTCATGCTTCGCTGAAGTTGGTCTACGACACGGCGACGAATGGAAACGTCGACCTCCTGAGGACACACGTTTTGAATAACAGCGACGTCAACACCACAGACAGAATGCTGGAGACCATCCCAGAGGCATGGAAGCAAGTGGACAGCGCGAAGTGTCAGCCGGGGTTGTGCCGTCTGTATCTGGAGATTTGTGCTGCCTCTTCGGCCCCTGAGATCCGGGCTCAGGCCTTGACCAACCTGGGGTCTTTGATGGATGGCATGCTCAGACGCGGCGCTCTTGCAGAGCTCCCCAGCCCGGCGCAGCTGGACTCACTCTGGACACAGCTTCAATCAGGAGAAATCAACCCTATGCTCTCCTGCGCCATCATCGAAACCAGCGGCACTATCATGGCCGCGCTGGTCTCCCTCGGCTCTGACAAGCTCCCGAACATGGACCAACGCCTGCGAAGCTGGGGTGACATGCTAACCGACTGCCTAGACATAGACAACGTAAGCCCACCCCCCACCCAACCCCCCTCACCCTTCACTAACCCTCCTCCCCCCTCTAGACATTCGACACCCGCCACGCAGCCGCCCTCTCCCTCTCCTCTTTCTTCACAACCACCCCCCTTCCCACCACTCCCAACCCATCCTACCTCCCGGTATTCTCCGCGCTCTACACCGCCCTCATCGACGACGACGACGAAGTCCGCGACACCGCCGCCACCGCCGCCTCCGCCCTCCTCGGCACGCCCTCCATCGCCCCCACCGCTGCCAACTCCCTCGTCCCCTGGCTCACCGCCCGCTTCGCCAGCAACGACGAGTTCCGCGCCCGCGTGGTCTGCCGGATGACCGGGCAACCGTACCTGCACTCGCAGGATCAGAAGCTTGAGGTGTCAGCCGAACAAATGCTCCACCACGCCCTCGACTTCGACGACTCCCTCTTCGCAGCCGAAGAACAAAACCTCTTCATCGACGAAGTGCGCGAGACAGCACGGTGGAGCAGCAAGGCGTTCACAGGGCTGGGGCTGGTGGAGGGCGATGAGGCGATGCGGGCGTTGAGGGGGTGGGTGGAGAAGGGGTTGCGGGCGATGATCAGGCTTGGGAGGGAGAGGAGGGATGATGGACCGCTGGGGTGGACGTCGGATCAGCATGTGTTTGCTGTTTGTGCGCGGGTGGTGGTGTGTGGGGTGGCGATGGTGAAGGTTGGGGAGGGGGAGGGGATTGGGGGGTTGTTGAGGGAGTGGAGGGAGGTTGGGGAGGGGAGGAGGGTGCATGGGGTTTTGGTAGAGTTTAGGGGGCTGAGTGAGGGTGAGGTGAGGGGTTGTTGGAGGTGGTGAAGTTATTGTCTGAGGCTGAATTCATGTGCTTTGTTGAGTCTTTTCCAAGGGTTTACGGATCCGTAGACTTGTGGTCTCTGGACGTATGTGTATGTTCAGGTCAACAGGGGCATGAAGTGTTGAGTCAGAATTGCCAAGAAGGCTCATAATTGTGTCTTCTACGGAAATAATGCGTAACAGTAACCTCCTCGCATCTGTCTACAGGATCCTGAAGCTTGACGACCGCACGTAGACCGACACCGCCATCCCATCGACGCTGTCTAGGGGCACTTACACAGCCGACGCACAGACCAGCCGCAGCCAGCATGGTATGCATCCCGCGGAGGGAACCCAATTCCAGATCGACAGATCGGACGGAAAAAAAATTCTCTGATCCATGCCCAACATGGGGCTTCAAAAATACGAGCGAGACACATTCAGGCAAACAACACATTTTTTGAGTGTGGCGTTGCCGCCAGGCCGGGACTACGTGGCAGCCACATTCAGGCGGCCCGGGGAGGGCTCGGCTGCCTCCAAAGGACCCCGCCCTGCCGAATCGTGTGGGGGCACAGCCCCGGGTCTGTTCAACTTCTCCACCGCCAAACCGCCTCAACTTCGGCCTGCCGATCGGGTTCTTTTTTGACATCCATCCTTGCTTTGTGCGCAGTGGGATGAGTTGGCAACTCTCTGGGGTGTCTTGTTCCTTTTTGCCCTCCGTCTGCAGGTTTCAGCTCTGGTTGTCCACTTTGATGTTCAACGAGAGGATTTGCGCGGGGGAGTTGTGACGTCAAGGCATCGGGCTCGGGGCCCTGCGCTCCGGACAGCGACCCGTCCCATTGGTAGCGCGCCCGGCTTCCGAGACTGGGAAGGAGAGTCATCCCTTGCGGGAGGACGCGTCGCCTGGGTCTCGGGAGGCAAACTTCGGGGTATTCGCTCCAACTGCGCTTAGGAGCTTCGAGGCGGTTCGGTCAGGGGGGTTTGATGGGCTTCTTGTTGAGATCGCGGAATGTGACTGCCGATGAGAGACAGGGGCACGGCTGGCTCTCTCGATGAGGACTTCCGTTGGTGTCCCATGTCGGGCTGACTATGCGTGCCATGAAGATGCTGTTGCGGATCGTCAACGGGGTGAGGTCACAGTCCCTTCGCGCTCGGCTTCGCGCAGATAATCGGCCGCCATGGTGTCATGGGAACGCGGAAAGGGGTCTATCCATCGGGAGTCAGCTGCGGACTTTCCAATCTCGAGATGATTGCGGGCTGGTCTTGGAGCATCACTTGACTGGCTGCATGTCCCCCGGCCGAGTCCTATCGAACAGCAGAGTCCTATCGTCGAGTTTCAGACCGGAGATGATGGCACGCGCGGGGAGCCGGGGACGCGTCGAGGCTGTCAAGAGCTTCTCGAATGAGACGAGGGCGCGGTCCAGCAGGCAGGTCGCAGGCCTTGGTTTTTGACACTCGGGCGCCTGTCATTGGACTTTGACATCACGGGATCTTGCCCTCCCAGGAAGGAATGCCGACGGTCAAGTGACCCGCGGGCCGTTCTGTCATGGGATCGACATTTGATCTTTCCCCTAGAGCTGAGCGGCAAGCAGCGGGTGTCGCCTCATCTTCGCCTGGCGCTGAGAAAGCCAAAACAGGTTTGGCGGCCGCAGGGGTTCGAAGCTGGAAACCGAAAGCGCAAGCCACGCAAGCCACAGTGCGTGAGTCCTCGGAGAAAATGTTTCGATCAAACGGGTTTGACTCACTTTGCGAGACATCGGGGGAACTTTCGTGGAATCTTTCGAAAGTACGATGCCCTGTGTGACAGTATTACAGCCGCTGTGTCACTGGGAATCAAAATGAGGTTTATGTCGTGTTAAACTCGTGAAGCGTCGTCGATGATGTGCACTGAGAGAGCCAAGCTGCTTTTGGGTGTGGGTCGAGGTCGAAGGTTAGGGTCTACTGCGTAGTAGTAGAGTGCCGAAGGATTTTTGTAGCTTTGCTCCTAGTTCCCCACCCTCAAACCTGACTGGCACACCCTCACAAAGCTGGAAACTTCAACTTCCTGTCGATATCAGAACTCGCGGTTGCCTTCAACATTGCCAACTGACTATCACACGGAAATTTAATGATCAAGACGGACTTTGCCCCGGTCTTGCAGAAAGGCTCCCAGTCAGCACCAACTTGCGACTCCAAATCTGGGACTCGACAACGACGACAAAAGAACAATGGCGCACCACCCTAGTTCCAGGCCTGCCATCCCCGTCCAAAATCGGCACCTCACCCTCTCAAGTTTCAAACTTTTCGGCCCAATCAGCAGCCGCGGGCGCGGTCTTTCGCCATGATGGAGGCCGAGAGGGCGTCAGGCGGGCAGCCAATGACGCGCAGCAGCAGGGATCCGAACTCCCACACCTTCTGCTCACCTTCGGCACTAGCATGGGATGGCAGGACGACTCATCCATGACGAGAGGCTGGTGTTGGTCGACGACTGCTTTCCCCTCTCGAGGAGTCCATGCACCCCTCGTGCGCCGTTGAGGGGTCTTTTGCTCGTCCTTCCCTTCTGGGGCCATTCCCACGCCATCGAGACCAGTCTATGTTTGCCGATCCTGCCTCTGGACCGCGAATTCTCTAACACTTCTTACCCCACGGCTTACCGGATCGGGGGTTCCCTTCAATCCAGACGCGGAGCGGCGGCAGAGTTGGTTCACAAGCGAGATCAAACAGCTTCAATTTGCCGAGAGAGACGACCGGCCAGCCACCCAGATGGACGGGTGAAGGAGGATGGCACACCATTCAACATCCAGCGCGCTTGTTCGTTTCAAGTTGGCGTACCGAATGGCGTCTTTTTAGCCGCAGCCGACAAGATGGAGCGATGGCGTCGGTCTGATCTGACCAGGACATGCAGACACACCTTTTCGGCAGGAGGAGGTTGTTCGGGGGAGGCTGCATTCCATCCAAAGAGTTGCGATCAGTCAGTCTTCAGCTGATGAATGCAACGGCATGGCAATCTCGCAGAACCGATGGATGGCTTGACACAATCTGTTGGGAACGAATGGAAGCTCGCAATGCAGACGTGTTCTGCGCCATCACAACATGTTTGGCACGCATCTGGGAGCGTGCAGGAGCCAAAAAAGGCTCTAACCGTTGAAGTTTGGCGAAGGGTGGGTGAAGCACGGCAGGATAGATTGCTAGACGGCTCGAGGCGAGCTTCCGGTCACAAAACCGCGACGAAAAGCGCCCGTCACCACGCTGCTGGGCCCAGCTGTCAATATCAGGGTGCATGATATTGGGGGCAACCTGTATCAAGTGTCACTCCGCGGCTGTGACTCCGGTCTCGCCATCGTCCCTGAACGATTTTGGCCGCATATCGGAGACCACCGGCATCAGGCAATATACGACATTCAGAGATCGAGCTGGTGAGGCAGTGCGCCAAGCATCCAGCATTGAGGAGCTTGATTTCTCCATCTCACAACTCACATTCAGCCCATGAAACGGGGAAGCATGGGCTGCATCCTGGCGCAACCACACTCAACAACGAACCTTGATGGAGGGTATTTCGAGAAACATGCCGGGACTCCCCGTTTGGCGAAGGTTGACGAAAGTCGAAACAAGTCGCTTGCGGGCTGTGGAAGGACCAGTCAGAAAGACGTTGGTCTGCTGGGCGGTGGCGGCTTTTGACTTCTGTCCGCGGCACAGAGCTTGTTCATGCAACCCAGCCCTCCTCGATCGCGGCCTTCTCGCGGTCGGGCTGGACGCGTCATCCCACCATCGCCCATCTTCACGGAAGCCGTAAAGCGAACCCGAAATCTCATGCTTTTACGGTTCGTTGCGGAGGATTCAGGATTTCCCCCCATTCTTCCAGGAAAATACCGGCTGCCATGAAAACCTGAAAGCAACCCAAGCCAAGCAAGAGGTCGTTGCTCAGTCGCCCGATCTGGACAGGGCGTCGCGGGGCGAGCTCAGGCGGGGTCGGCGGCCTGTCTTGGCATCAGGGTACGTACCCCGAAGGTGTCCCAGAGACGGGCCCAGTGGCGCATGCACAGGCCACATGCAGCTTTCAGCTCTTTCGCATGCGACCCAGGCCAGGTCGGCCCAGCCCATTCGCCTGGTGACCCCTCGGGATTTTGTCATCCAGAGCCGTCCATCTGCAAGTCGCAGCACAGCCTCAAAGGGTTCTAGTGGCCCTCCCTCTTTTCCCTGCGGTGTTGCCGTTGACGGCTCCGACGATATGCGTCGAACAGTCAGGATGGACTGAATCCCATTCTTCTGACAGTTGATCGGGACACGGCTGGGGCTCATAGATGGTCCCTGCCATCAGCACTTCACCCCCTACCCAGCGATCGAAACCGGGATAGGGACGAAGCACAGGGCGCTCCCATTGGCCGTTTTACTGTCCCCGTCCTCAGCGAGGTCAAAGAAGTGTCTGCTGACATGGGAATTTCCCGAGCAGCCTGGCCATCTCAGGCGGACACTTGTTGGCCGCAGGAAGAAGCCGAGGATTGCTCACGTCCATCAATGGTATGCAATGTAATTTTACGGTCGACGTTCAGCGTCCACTGGTTGCTAGGCCGTGGCTTTCCCCCTTTCCACCGTCTGCGGGCCAAGAAGAAACAGGAAAGAGCTGCAGGCACTGTCGAGGCGCTGCAGGCAGATCTCAGGGCATGCCTTCAGCGGCGTCGTACCACCCGCCTCCATGCATGATGCTCCCTCTTTCTGCCCTCCACCAAACAGAGAGAACCTGAACTGAAGCACCTTCCTCTGCCGTGGATACCGAGTTCGGGACTCTGGGCCGTGCGACTAACACACACCGAATCCACCCCCACCCCTCTCACCCCTCTCACCCCCCCCTCTTCACCCCCTCTCTCGCACTTTCTCAAATAATACGAGCTGCTCACCCACCCAAGTTCTCTCTGCCCTCCTCTTCCCTTCCTCACGAGACTCCTCGTCCCATTCTCTTCTTCTCATTCGCGGTTGCTGGTGTCCACGCTAATTCCCATCCTGGGACTGCCCGGCTCCGTCACACCTTGCTCACCTTGTTTCTTATTTACTATTCGTCTTCGGCTCCCCTTCACTTCTTCCCCAAGCGCTCCGCCGCCCTCGCTTCCTTGTCGACCAGGTCATCCGTCACCTGTTGCCCGGTCACCGGCGTTGCCTCTTCTTCGCTCTTTGTTGTTGCTCCACCACAGCCCGCTCAAAATGCCTCCCCAACTCTTACCCGCCTCGGCCGCCGCCTTCGCGCCCCGTGCCTCCTCGGTGAACGTGGTGCTCGGCTCCAAGGTCGAGCCATGGCTGACACAGACTCTGAAGCGCATCAACAAGATCAAGCGCCCGCTCAACAGCGTACCGCAACACCAGAGATGTTTGACCGAGACCCTGTCGTCGCCAAACGCCATCTGGGTCCTGTCTTCCCTGCTCCTCCCGAAGGCGCCCGATGCCGAGCTGAGGAAGGACTCCAATCCGCTGATTGAGGCCATCTTCAACTACCAGTTTATCCACCTTGAGGCCTACATCGTCCACGTCGACATGGTCCTGCGCAACGAGGTCGCCTACAAACTCACGCCCGAGACGATTGAAGCCCTCATCAAGCACCACAAAGACATCCACTGCGTTGACACCAAGGCGAACACATACGATTGGCCCGAGAAGGAGCAGCAATGCAAGAAGCTTCACGAGGATTTCGTCCAGGCCATCAACAAGTTCGTCTTTAGGACTCATGTGTCGGCGCTCGAGGGGCTCGAGGAGGACGGCGCTGGGGAGTTGCTCATGGGCAAGGCTGAGGAGGTGAAGAACAGCATCATGGGTTTGATGAAGCCCCTGCTTCCGCCGCCGCCAAGGATCCCCGACGTCGTCCGCCAGCCGCCGCTCCTGCCCAGCTCACCTGCCGGCGCCGCTATTTGGTCTCACTCACCGCCCCCGTCGACGATGCCCGCCCCGATCGAGTCGTGGAAGATTCTGCCTTCGAGCCCGAGTGTTGTTTCCTCAGCCGATTCCACCGCCTCGATTTGGGCCACGATCGGCATGGGTGAGATGCAGCTGCCGTCGCCGCCCCAGGCCTACAGCTCACCGTACTCGACCGCCGGGCTGTACTACAGCTCGCCCATGGTGACGGCACCTATCCCCGCCCTCCCGCTGCCGAGCATGCTTGCGCCTCAGTGCGGTATCAGCATTGGCTACAACTCGTTCGGTTGGGATCGGTATCAGGACTACGCGACAACCATGTGACAACCACCACCGGCGGTCTACGGAACAAGCTATCCGGCCGTGACAACATCTCCATGAGCGCGCCAGCAGCAGCGCGGCCGGTTGCATACGACTCCCATGGGCCGCCAAGCTGGCAGACAGCGCGACGGTGGTGCCCCGTGTCACGTCCATCTCTCCTACAACGGCATTCAGCATTTCCTCACTTGCATGGGCTTGGAGCGTCTCTCGAACATCCGCATACCCACATTTTCGAAGCATATCTCAGGTCGGTTTTCTTACAGCGAGCGAGCGTCATTTTGCTTTTTGATTTCCTTTTTTGATCTTTGGGATACCACTATCATCACCGCGAGCTCGGTCAAGCCTTTTCCTTTTAACCTCATCATGGCCGGATCCTGGGGCGGTTATTTGATTTGCATTTACAGCATGGAGGGTTGAGATACAGGCGGGTTTTGTTTTGGATTAAGACGAGATGCAGCAATGCACCCCCAACCTCGGCAGAGACCGAGCGCAGAGACACCCTGTTTTCTTTCTTCTTTTTTATTCCCCTTTTTCTTTGGTTGGATCCCTGTGGGAACAGGGCTCAGCGGGTTGGCTAGATCGATACCCCTGCGTCGTGTCTCTGGCACTTCGCGTCCCCTCCCTGTCATCCCCTTTTTACCTTGTTTTTTCTTGTCTCACGGATGATGTTTACGGCTTTAATGACGGATACTCCGGCCTAATTTGCGACTGCTCTCTTCTGACGACACGGGGCTGCTTTCGCGCAGCTTGATGTTGGACGACACAACACCCGACGAAGGAAACGAACACGACACGCAACTTTGGGCGCCGGGAGGTCTGCGACGAAGAGGGATGCGGGACGACCAACTCACGGGACTGTGTCTCGATGATGCGACGAAACGGATGCTCTTCTTCGACGCAAAAGGCCACTACGGAAAACATTCATCTAGCCTCGGAACGCATAGCTGGGATATCGTGCCCGAGGCAGACACTGGTTGTCGACAAGAACAAGGGCTGCTTTTTGAAAGCAAAAGGGGGAGGAGTGGATACGGGGCATCAGTACAACACGCAAACAGGCCGCTGGGCGTCGCAGGCAACTGGTTTTGCCTGCCAGCCTATCCTCCCAGCCTGGACTTTTCAACAACACCATTCCTTCATTCACCTCCGGCAATCAACAACGCGCCAACTCGAAAAAAAAAACTCGGAACGGGATTACTGCTACGACAAGCCACACTTCGAACAAAAAACGCATACGATTCACTCAACTTTTGCGCCTGCTAGACAGGCCTTGCACGAGAGGGACGGTGCGGTTCGAAGGTCTTTTGTGCGACTTGCCTCGTAGGTCAGGTCAAGGTTTTCTGGGTTTTCTGGGGTGGTCCGGACGTCGATTTGCTGGGG
Organism: Amesomyces nigricolor; assembly: GCA_004802645.1. Classification (NCBI taxonomy): domain Eukaryota; kingdom Fungi; phylum Ascomycota; class Sordariomycetes; order Sordariales; family Chaetomiaceae; genus Amesomyces; species Amesomyces nigricolor. Next base: position 2,050,773 of record SRKS01000004.1, read on the forward strand.
GGAATTGGGTGGTGGGGGGGTGTGAGGTTTGGGTTTTTTTTGGGGGGGGTGGGCGAAATGCGGGTTCATCGCCGCGTGTCGAGCTTTGGCTCTTCGTTGGGGCATGTCTTGTCTTTGGGATGTGTTCTGATGATGGGAGGGAGTGAGGCGAAGCTGGTTGGGCTGGTGGCATGGCTGGTTATTCTTGGAGGGACTGGATTTCTTCCTGGGATATGGGCATGTTGTTGGTACTGACTGGTGAAGAGATGCTGGAGAGTGGTATTTCCGCCCTGGATTGGCGGCTGGGAAAATACTACGAGAATACATAGGCATACGCACACACTCACTTGTTGTTTGTTGAGTATACTCTTGAGCATATAGTAATTAATGCAAACAAAAACATGAAACCGTCTGTTGGCTCATATTGTGGTGTTGGTGATTTGGATGTGGATGAGGATGTGGATGTGGGTGTGGGTGTGTTATTGGGGTGAGTAACGTCTGGTGGTTGTCACGGTGAAAATGGCATCTAATGGTTGAACAAAGGGGATGCAACGTTTCTTTTCACTTACACTCTGGGCTCTGTTTTGTGTTGGTGCTAGTGGTGGTTGTGCTACGGAAGGAATGGAACTTTCTTGTCGTACAGAAGACGGCGGTTCGGAGATGAGAGGGCGGTAGTGGAAAAGTCGGGACTGGCTTGGGGGGCGGGGGATGGGCGGGGGAAGGGAGGCAAGAGGGCTGCGGGGGTGAATCAGGGGGGGTGCCCATGGCTTCTACAGTTAGTTACCTTGCTGCCGGACTTGAGCCAAGAAAAATAACAGAGATGTTGGGTTGTTTAGTTCTGGAAAGATCGTCTGAATGGGCGTTGTTGAGGGGGTGGAGATAGGGAGCTCAGGGGCTCGGTCAAGAGAGGGGTTTGATGGCCGAGATTGGAAAGGGGGGGGATACTTGAGATACTTTCGGTTGTCACTCGCGGCTTACCTATCTTGGGCAGGTTGGAAGCCTGACAGTTCTGCCGAGAAGCTGTTGTTGTTGGCTTGTTGGTCTACAGAGGTTGGTGTTGTTGTTTGCTGGGAGCTTGTGGACTGCATACACTTGGGGGCGAAGTGCATTGGGGCGGGAAGAGAAGATTGGGTGGGATACGCTTGAACAGGAACCCAAGGCTCTTAGAAAAATGCCGTTGTATGCACATGCTCACATGGTAGATGTCTGCTGCCTGTGAGGATACTCGTCCATGGCTGTTGGCTGCAAGTTGAAAGGGGTAAGGCAGACTCGGGGCAACATCCCCCTGGACCAACCTGCATAAACCCACAAGCCTCAGCCCTACGAGCCCCCTCTCTCCAACACCTTCGATATCCTTCTTGATGTCCTTTTTTTCTTTCTCGAGAAACCGTTAGACTCGGTTGTGACCGACCGCCCCATAGACCCATTATGCAACCCCAAGGACATGTCATGCGGGCCCCTGTTTCCTGGCCTCCTGACTTGGCCAGGGCGGCCGCAGATGGGTATCGACCAACATAATGTTGTCAGATGCAGTTGGTTGGGAGCATAGGGCTGTTGGAGGACGACGTTCGTTCTCAGGGTGTCACGCAAGCTTGTAAAGATGTATCGGACTGTGTTCAGGTGTGATGGAGTCGTTGGCAACCGTCGATATCCTTATCCCATGCCTCTCGTACAGCCATCAGGGGATTTAGAATGAGCATCAGGAGATGCCTAAATATTTGGCCCTCAGCGACGTCAACCACATGCACCGAAACGTTACAATGACGAGTTTGGGACGTTGCTGGTGTTGAAACTGCTTTTTTCACGAATCCGCCTCCAAATGCTACCTTAGGTACATTGTCAGCATGCTATAGAATATTAACATATCATCATACTTCTCTTTTTTTCTCCTGCGCTTGTCTCCCACCACACCCCAACCACATCCGCCATTCCTCAACCTTCTCAACCACTCCCCAACCCTCCACAAACCGCCCATCACTGCGGACTCGCCAACCCCTCCGACCCCGGCACCACCCCCTTCGGCTTCGTAATCTCGAAAAACTCCGTCAGGCCCTTAACCACGACATCCACATTCATATTGATCTGCGGCATCTTCTCATATGACCCCTCCTTCATGATCGCGACCAGCGCCAGAAACCGATCCACCTCCCTTAGCATAATCGGCCGTCTCGCATCCGCCAGCACCATGCCGCTCTCCGCCCACTCGCACGCAACCTGATCCTCAAGCGGCTGCACCCAGGGCTCACCCTCCAGCCGCTCGCGCCACTGCTGCGAGCGGGGCCACGAGCCGTAAACCTCGGTGAAATCGATGATGACGTCGACGTAGTCAGAGCAGATCTCATAGCTGGCCATGTCCTCGGGGGTGCTGTCGGTGGCGATGTAGATCTTAGTGTTGACGTCGAAGAGGTATGCCTTCTCGAAGCGGCAGGTGCGGCAGAGGTTGGTGAGCATGGCCTCGAGCTGGCCCAGGCGCGGGATGAGCTTCTGGATGACCTTGGAGAAGGCCTCGAAGATGCTGTGGTTGTAGATGGAGGTGAGGTGGAAGTTGACGGGGGCGTTCTCGACGCCCTGATCCGAGAGCTCGTCCTGGATGCGGATGGTCACGTCGCGCTGGATGTCGAGGCGGTAGTCGTCGCTGAGGCCGTCGACTTTGTGGATGAAGACCTCGACGTTGATGTGTGGGTAGCTGCGGTGGAGATGGAGGATGGTGGAGTTGAGGCGGGCCACGGCTTCGAGGTAGTCGTCTTGCGCGTCGATGACCCATATCAACGCACCGATCTCGCCGAATATGGCGTCCATGTCGAATGTGAAGTTTGGGTTGTCGAAGATGTCGATCTGCCCGGGGAAGTCCCAGACTTGGAACTCCATGAAGGAGCTGGGTAAGTTAGTACATGGTGGCACGCCCTCGGGTTCCAAGTACTCACTTAAGGCTGTCTTTCTGAATCCGCGCTGTTGATTCGAGAAACAGGGTTTCGCTCGGCGGGAGCTTGTGGAATACCACACTTGAGATAGAAGACTTGCCACTCCTGCCAGTGTGTGAGTAACTTCACAGAATATACCCTCAGGTATAGAGAACTCACCTTCTTTGGCCCATCAAGAGCAGCCGGGGCTTGCCCTTGGTCTGCGTCGTCGTCGGATCTGGCACCTTGGCGCCATCCTTTTTTTGTAACCGCTGTCGGTTCTGCTCGTAAACACGGTGAAGATTTAGCGCTGCTGGAGTGATATATCTGATGGGACGAGGACGTGGCAGCCCGCTGTTTGGGTCGGCAGGGCCGCCGGCGTCCTCGAAAGACGCAAAGGACATGATGAAAACGGGCTCCCAGATCTGGTGACGTGACAGAGGCTATTCCGAAGGCCAGCTCCGCAATGGCGCTCTCCTGGGTTAGAGATGGGTGGGAGTCCGTCGGCCTCGGTTCCTGACCGCTCTTCCGGGCTGGGGAAGAAGCAAGAGGCGCCGGGTCCCTTCGTTTGCGGCCTGGGTGGTCCGTTGGGCATTGGCCGTCGGAAGTGAGCCCGACGCGGAAGGGAAGTTGCGCAGACTTAAGACACGTTGGTAAAAGCGTTGGCGGTTCGGCGCATGCGCTTGCTTGTGCGAGGAGATCTGAGGATCTCATCGACAGCCGATCCAAGACACGGAAGCGTGCTTGTCACCGCCGTCGGCCCAGGCCACGACCAGCATTGGTAGCAGCGACCGTTTTCGTGTTCCTCATGTCTCCCCGTCTCTTCTGGCAGGCCCGTGAGAGAAGAAAACCAGAAACGGAAGTTGGTGGAGGCGGAGTTGCGGTAAGAGGGCATGGCTATATAGGACAAGCCAGAAACCGGCGAGACGTCCCCGGCCTTATCGTGATACAGCGAATTGGAATGAAGAGAGGCCGGTGGCTCAGCATGACCAACCAAGGCGGTGGTGAGTCAATGGCGGCCATAAGAAAGTTTCGGGTTTCCCGCCTCCGCTGTCTTTTCTGTTCTCCACGACGAAGGTGTCGCATCACGAGTGCCGCTGCCCAGGCTGCTGGCGTGACACTTGCCCGACCTGATGATACCCAGCCCGAGCATCCGTGTGTCTCCGAGCCCTGGCGGCCAGTGAGAAGGCGAACCGGGGGAAGAGACGTCAGGAGCTGGGAACTGCACGCGGCAACGGTCTTCCAGACCTCAGCCAGATCAGGTGTCCTTGGGCCCGGCGCTGTGGTCTTGCACTTGCAGGGATTGGAGCGTGGTTTATGCATGCTGTGGAAGGGAAAGGAAGAGAAAAGGAAGGCGAGTGGAAGAAGGTTATTCGCGAGTGCTTACCTCCATCTTGTGAAACGCCAGCAGGCGACCGTCTGTCCCGCGAGCCCTCAGACCCGAACGAACACAGCGAACGGCCGGAAGCGAGCTCTCTGACACGCAGACAAGCAGAGACTGGCGTCAAACAGCCCCTTGGCTCAGTTCCAGGACTGGGTCTCAAAGGAATACCAGGGCAGGGGCTTGATGTCACTTGGAAAGGGGGCCTGAGAGGCAGGCGAATGGGAATAAGACTTCAGCTTTCAAATCCTCCAGTCGAAAGCAAGGCAGTGAGTGAGGTGACTTACGATAGTGAGTGGGAGGTTCGCTCTGATAAGCCTCTCAAAGAGGAAAATATGAACAGTGAGCAGCCTGCTCTCTGTGATTTAAGGTTTTCACCGGTCTGTTGGTGGTGGAACAATGCTGGTCCGACGGGCGTAGTGGGCAGACAGAGGGCGGATGGTGATAAAAGCGGGCGTTAAGAGAGAGCGAGCAGCACTGGCACCAAGTCTCCCCCGCAAATGAACGAGCTCCCCGTGCGCCGTGAGTCGCAGCTCATAGTCGGAATCCCTTGCACCAGGGTTTTTGGTGTGAGATGTAGATGAAGGAGGGGTCTCGGGTGGTTGCCTGTGTCGATATCGATGGTACCTGCTGGCCTCTCAATCTGCCGATTGTGCTGGGATCGATAACGTGGTTGTGTCTCAGAAGCAAGTTCAAGCAACCTGCTGGAACCGGACAGGGAATTGTGGGGGACCTGCCGGTGAGCCTCACCGAGGTGGGGTCATCTCTGGCATCCTGGCATCCTGGCTGCTTACATAACCCTGCAGTGGGGCTGGGGCTGGGGTTGGGGGCTTGGCATTGGCGCTTCCTTAACCCGGACCTTCACACACTCCTCAACACCAAGCGCACCCATAAGATCTGATTCTGGATTCTGGCCAAAGACTCAAGGAAATCTCAAGGCCAAACAAGAGCCTCACAGGTTCCTAAAGCTTATGCCAACAATAGCCAATGTCAACCGCAATCATGAAAACCCAGACAATCATTTCATTTGTTCATGTCTTCGTGATGCGCATAACTATTGTCGAACCTCTGTCCCCAGTCCTACCGCTCATCTGCAGTCGGCGGCAGGGATGAGCGATCTGAATGTTTGCTACCCGACCGACCAAAAAGAGAAGTGACAAAGCTCTTCCTTCTTTGGACAATCTTCCGCGCTGGGGATGTTGCCTCAATCCTAGTCTGTTCCCCTACCCCCCCAGCCGAGCTCGGTGACCCCAAAATTGGAGGTTGGCTCTCGGCCGCACTCGCCGGTGGCGTCATCTCTAGCGTGGGTATATCCGCCATTCTAGAAGGCCGGAGGCTGGCGAAGGACTGTAGAGTCACATCAGCAGGACAGAGAAGATGAGAAAGGACCCAAAAGACCCTACCTTAACACTCAACATCTTCCTCACCCTCATACTCCTCGACTCCACCCTTCGAACCGTCTTTCCAACCTCCCCATCCCCAACCACTCCCCCCTCCCCTTCCGCCTCCCTCACCCCCCCACCAACCCCAACCCCCCCAAACCAAACCCCCCTCTCCCTCTCCTCCACCCCCTCCCCCACCGTCCTCCCCCCCATCCCAAAATCCTCCTCCTTCACCGGCACAAACCTGACCACCCCCCTCGCCGGCATCACTCCCAGATTCTCATGCATCCACCTTTGAATGAGCGCCGCATTCCGTCTGTTGGTGGCCGGCAGCAGCTGTGTGGGTAGTGCATACACCGACATGATGTAGGCTGGGTTGGGGGAGCCGCCGAAGAGCATGCAGACGGAGTGGTGGAGGGTTAGGGCAATGGATGAGGGGGGGAGGTGATAGCGGGTCGAGAGGTGGAAGGTGAGGGTTGTGAGGAAGGGGAGTTCGTCTGGGATCTGGGTGGTGGGGGTGGGTGAGTTTAGGGGTGGCTAGAAGGGGTGGGGGCAGGGGGGACGTACGATGACGTTAGTTTTGACCTCCGCTAGCACCATCGCGTCGATGGGTATACGGTCCCTGGCAGGGTTGGCTGGGTTGATGGAGAAGGCATCTTCGAAGAAGTTGCGGTTGCTTCGTTGACGGGCGAGGTCGGCTCTGGTTTGCGGTTTGCTGCGGAGGAGGACGTCACCAGGGAGTGGCCGGTCGATTGGTCGTAGCAGATCGTTTCCTTCTACCAAAGGGGGGTCCGGTCGAGAGGCAACCCCATTTTGGGCTTGTCGTTCAGAGAACGACTTTTTGGCCTCAACTACCGTTGGAAGCTTGGGGCTTGTGGTTGCTAACTGGCTGGTCATGCTTGGACGTGGAGGTCGGTTCATTGCGAAGTGGGTAGTCGATGCCTTCGACTAGGTGTTCAGATGTTTTGGCTCCGCTGGTGTGCCGTCGAAGGCGTCTTGATCCGACTTCTCCACTGAGAAATCAAGAATGCTCGTATCTATCCGAACTTGCTGCTTCCAAAGGGAAGGCAGTTGGACAGGACGGGCCGGGGTTATGCTCTCAATCTGAGTTGTGTAGCGTGATCAAGATTTATGCCTGCGTATCTATTTGAAGAGGATAGTTCGTGGACTTTGGTTGCAATGGAGATCAGAAACGTGCTCAGGCCAGCTAAAGATCTCAGTCAAGTAGCTAGAACCCGCTTCTAGTTTTAGTCTCTTTTCTTTTCTGCAAATCTTCGGGGTTCTTCCTTTTGGCGGGTGGCTGAAGGTGGCGTGTCTGACAGCTGGAGGGCCCAGAAGTCAGAGGAAGGGGGAAAAGACGGACGATAAGGTTGGAAGGGAGTTCTACTGTATGAAATCACATCTAGCATCAACTTGTATGCAAGCTTCTGAGGGCAAACAGCGGATTTGAACCGCTGTTTTCTCCGAGCACGCCGTCAAGAGTCTGGGTCAAGATGTATCTCCGCTCTTTACAAGCAGGGAAGGGTTTGTTTCACGCGGGTATCTGCAGGTCTCGATCATGCATGCTTCATCTTGTGCTCTCCACCCAGGGGAATGGATGGATGACAAGTTCAGAGTAGTGGTGCATGACAACTTAGCTTTCAAGACCAGAGAATTATTGATGGATATAAAATATAATAAAGACCGTTGGCAGTGGAAAGCTCCAGGCTCGGCCGATGCTTTGAGTCCAAGCCTTGAGTTGCTCGTTTGTTGCCTCAGGAGGGACTGGGCATATGCAGCTTGGTCTTGTTTCAGCGTTTTCTACATACCGATTTGCTGTTTGTTTGCGAGGTTGCTGGAAGCTCCAGTTTGTCCCAAGAGCTTGCACAGCCGCTTGTTCCTCCTCGTACGAACTGTGAGATCTCTTGTCCACAAATCCGACGAGTCGGACAAGACATCAACTCGACTCGGTTTCACACGCTTGCACTTGGGGTTTAATGTCAGACAAATGCAGATGTTTCCGTCCTACGCCGAGAGAAATTACCATACAGAATCCAGCCTACCCGTGTTCCCCGTGCCCAATATCACTTAAAACCAACAGAAAAGACATGCACTCATCCACGTCATACTGCCAGCTGAAACCCGAGCCCTCACAGAAACCACTTGAATCAACCCACCCTTCAACCCCCCTCACCCCCTCCCCTTCTTCACCACCCCTCACGGCAGCACATTCGTCTTCCTCCCCTCCCCCTCCCCCTCCCTCTCCACCTCCCTCTCAACCTTCATCTGCAACGCCGCCAGGACAAGCGCCACAAACTCAACTGGAATCAGCAAAATAGCCAGGTACAGCCCCGCATGGCTCTGGCGGCAGAGGGTAGCCCAATGCGGCTGCTGCGACATGGGGATGTCCTTCCAGCGGCAGGTCCACGAGACGAAGGTGTCGACTAGCTGCGAGGTGTTGACGACGTAGTAGAAGATGACGGCGATGAGGGCGGCGGCGACGCCGATGAGGGGGGCGAGGAAGGTGAGGGAGGTGTGGGTTGTTTGGCGGGAGCGGAGCTGCGGGGAGGGGGTTAGTGAGGGGTGGTGAGGGGGTGGTGGGAGGGGAGGGGGGAAGGGGTGGCTTACAGATTGGACTTGGCTGAAGCAGAGGGCGATGATGTTTGAGACGAGGACGATGGTGCTTCCGATGACGAGCGAGACGGTCGGGCGGATGTTGAACTGCTCTGGCCAGAGGGGCAGCTGGAACTTGGAGGCGACGTGTGTCTCTTGGTAGACACGGAGCATGTTGCCCGAGACGCCGAGGACGGTCATGCCCATGAGGAGGGCTAGTGCCGTGGCGCCTACCCGGGCACTGTCGATCATCCGGACGGAGCGCATCTTGGACTGAAGGGCGGGGTTATAGGAGTCTGCCTCGAAGGAGGAGCCCGAGCGTTGTGAACGGCCACTCTTCTCCATTTTGTATGTCGTTTCTTGGTGTTGAGAGCGCTGCTCGAGGAGAAGATGCAGGAAGGACTGGGTATCAAAACTCGAGAAGAGAAGCAGTGCAACAGGAAATCGTCAAAAGAACCTAAAGAAAACCAAACAGAAGACAGAAGATGCAATGAAATGGAACGGCAGAACTACTGAAGCAGAAGCAGACAGCCGACGAGCAGGTTGACGATACTAATACTATTCCCTCTCAACTCACCGCAGCCTCAAGCGCCGAAGCAGCTTGCTGCATCCAGACAACTCCGGGTGACCTAAGACCGATGGGCGGTTAAGCCATGCACTTCCCCTGGCCCTCAGAGATCAATGCCCATGCCCTCAATAGGAGACCACATCTGAGGTACAGAAAGACGCACACCCGCCCTCCGCAATCTCATCTCACTGGCGTGCCATCCCCGGAACCAGGAATAGACCCGCAGATTGGCCCAGGAACCGGCGCCAAAGAAGGTGCAGATTAGCAAGGGACTTTCTGGAAGCGCATCGAGAATCCCCTGCAACCAGTGAGATCTTGTCGAGATTTCCCCTTCAGCCAGTGAGATCTCAGATCTGATTTCGTCACTCTCAGCCCACCCGGCCGCCCGCCGTGGCCGCCACGCGAACTTCCCCGCCGGGCGCTTAACCCAACGGCGAGCCAATGGCGGGGAGCGAGGCAGCATCGGCATGTTTGGAGCTGGCGCTTCGGGTTCGGCACGCAGCTGCATGCTCTAGCCCGACTGGAATTGGGGGGATGTCGAATGCTATTTGTGTTTGATGGTTGAAGAACAATGGTTCATGAGACTTGATGTTGTTCAGAATATTGACGGCTCGAGACGCCCATCCTGCAGAGGGTATGTTAGCATGCCGATATCCGCATCGTCGGGCGGTAAATGAGGGGGCCTTTTCTGGAAGTGAATGAGACTTTCCCGGGTTGAGAAGTTAACAAATTCTTTGAGGTTAACTTTTGGAGGAAGAAGGAAGGAGAGGAACGAAGAGGTTGGAGGAGTGGAATCATTGACCAATAACCCTAACCCGCACACCATCCCAAACACCCTTGACAACCACAAATTCTAACCTGTTACTCCGTACAGTGTAAGTCTACCGGTCTAGGTATCGCGCACTCTCCAAAGACTTTTCTCTTTTCCTGAAGGGTATCAAAAACACGCTGCGTCATCGCTCGCTCAAACCACCTACGCCGAAGCCAAAGCCCCTTCCATCATCCCTCCCTCAACCCCTAACCCCCTCCCCATTCTCAACCCCAAGCCCCAAACCAATCCCCTTCCCCCTCCCCCTCACCACGGCCATTAACCCCCTCCCCACCCCCCCCAAATCCCCCAACATCGTAATATGCCCCCTATCCGTCCGCACCTTCCCGCCATACACCAGCTCATACCCCGGCGGGAGCATCGCCTCACGAGCAAGCACCACGCCATCGCCACTGGCAAACATCAGATCGTCATAGGCATCGGCACACGCGATTGCGTCGCGCGAGGCGACACCGGCCCCGCAGCAGGTTGGGATGTCCTTGGCGTACATTACTGCTAATGGGGGGTAGAGGTTGGAGGATTGGTGGTGGGGGTTGTGGGCGAGTTCGGAGCGGAAGAGGGCAGTTTGGGCGAGAGTGCGGGTTAGGTAGGTGAGGTTGCGGGCGCGGAGAGTGGAAGAAGTCGTGGAGGTGTTGTTGCTGCTGTGGGCTTTTGGAGGGGGGTTGGTGGTGGTGGTGTTGGTGGTGTCGGGGGAGGAGCTGCTGTTCATTTGCGGGGCAAGAGTGCGGTCTTTGAAGATGGTGTGGCTGACTTCGGCGGGAAGGGACCGCTTCGTTTGGGTGCCGCTTCTGTTGCGCAGGGGGAGACTGGGGAGGGAGTCGGAGAGGCTGAGGAGCGAGCCGAAGGTGCTGGTTCGGGAGAAGGCGGGCAGAGCTGGTTCGGAGACGGCGGGGCAGAGGCGGTACTTGACCCAGTCTTGGGCGTTGTAGAAGTCGACGGGGTACTCCTCCTTGGTGATCCTGTTGACGAAGCAGTAGCCGTCTTCGGGGAGGAAGACGAAGCTCGTCCGCAGGGAGAAGTTGACCTGCGCGCTGAGGATCTTCTCGTTGAAGGCGACTGCGTCTCCGTTTCGCATCGGTCCGAGGATATTAATGCACCGCTGCGGTGCGCCGACGTACAAGACGCCCGAGAAGAGCTCGGGCCGCTGATTGACGGCATGCCGGGTGATGACGCCGCCGAGACTGTGTGCAATAACGAGGGCGCCCCGCTTCTCTTTGGGGACACCGGGCTGATTTGATGGCAGCCTCTCGAGGAACCTGACCAGTTTGCGTGACAATAGGTGGGGGCTGAGCCTCCAGTCGTAACCATAGTCGTGTACCCTGAGCTTGCCCGCCCGGGCATTCTCGCACTCCCTCAGCTTCTTGAACAGCCTCTTCGAGATATCGACCGGGCCGATGTTCTGGAGCATCCCGTCGGCGATGATGCTTTTCTCCATATTTTCCTCATCCTCCGGATCCAACCCAACTTCCAGGTTAACCTTCCTCACCCCAAGCTGTACTTTAACCGGCACCCACAGCCGTCTATGCGGCGGCTTAGCCGAGCGCAGAATCGAACCCCTGTATCCGCCCATGATAACAATATCCCCGGTTAGTGTCTCCAGGACGGCATCCAGGGGGTCTTGGGCCGCGCTCTGGCTATTGCGCACGGAGCTTGACCGCTGCACGCCGGGCATCGGCTCTGTCATTGTCTTCTTCAGGATCGGAGTGTTCAGCAAACCTAGCGTGGTCAGTCCATGGAGCCATGGAGGTGAGCATGCGTCAGTGAACCTACTCGGCATCTGGGGCAGCTTGAACGAGGGGCTGTCGAAGCTGTCCTTGATGGCCTTGAACCGCACGTTCACCTGCTCGCGGACGTGGACAAAGCGCTCGTCATCTCCGAGGGAGGAGACTCGGGACAGGGTGTGATAGAGGAGAGAGTCGTCTGACGCAGTGTGGCGGAGGGTGCGAGGTCTGGCGGAATCTGGCTGGACGGGGAGAGGTTGGGAAGCTGAGAGATCCGAAAAGGGGCGTGTGGAAGGCTTCTCCGGGGCTAAAAGCCCCACTGCTGTACGAGGATGCAATGCTTGCCCGTCCTTAGGTGTCGAGTGAGAGGAGAAGAATGTCGGTGTCGTAAGATTTGGAATGAGTCCGGAAGGAATAGAAATAGATGGCAGGGCTTTCGAAAGCCTCTTCAAGGCACCCTCACCAATTGAGTGAGCGCGCTGGTTCCGCGTTTGGAATGCCGCAGCCATGGACGATCGGAACCGGCCCGGGCCCGGTTCGTTAACCTGGAACTGCTTCGGCCCGGCCTGCCATGGCGTGGGGAACCGAACCACGGGAGGCGTGTACTCCGGAGTAGTCCCCAATGTTTCGGGCGCGTCTTCTTGAACTGGTCCGTCTGTTTGCGTCTGCTTGGCAGGACTCGGCTCGTCGCTCTCCGACATATCGAAAAGCCCTCCGCCGGGTTGGCGTTCAAAGACCGCCGCCTTCTCAGCGGCCGGAGTCCTTGGGGAGGCGAGAAGGGTCGCAAGAGGGCCAATTGCCGGCTGCAAGAACGATTGGGCGTCCGCCTGATCAAAATCCAGGTCGTCGATCTCGGCCTCGTCTGATTGAGATAAATCGCGTTCGTCGAGCGGTGGCAGCGCGTCCTGCGCCAGCGTGGGGGCGGAAACGGGAAGGTCGGGTACTGCCTCCATCTTATAACAGGTCAAAGGAGGTTCTAGGGACGTCGAGAGAGGAGACCCCTGCGTGTCAAGAGAGGTTTAGGTCGAGGACGAGCCCGGAGAGCCTGGGTCTCGGGATGCTGGTGCTGGTTCTGAAGGTCTTAAGGGTGAGGGTGTCGTGGTTCTCACGAGGCAAGTGGCTGTGCTATCCCTGCTGCTCACTCAGACTGCTCCTGCAAGGGCCCCGGCAGGGTCTTGCTTCCTAAGATTGGACACTAGGCGACAACATGCAGGTGCCCACGAGGGATATCAGATGGTTCTATCCGCGTACTTAAGCTGACGCAGGATGTAAGCTAAGATGAGGCTGAAAAAGGCCTAACGGGCAGCACATTCGGGTGGCTCGGAGGCTCGGGGCCCCAACAGGGCCGGGCCTTGTCCTGTCGTTGGTAGCGGACCTGCTGCGGTAGGGATAGGGGAGGGAGACGGCCCCATCGCGGCCGTGCCACCCCAATGAGGAAGCCCCCCGGCTTACTCGTTCTGTGTGATCGGTCCCTGATTTTGGTGCCTAACATTAGAGTTCTCATTGCATGGCAGTGTCGTACACGCATCTCGGCCGAGTCACTGCGTTCGATGCTTCCTGGGCGATGGGTTAAATGTTTTCTTTGACGTCACAGCGCTAGAAGCGGTTGCGCTGTTCCAGAACCTTGGCACCAACCCAAGCACGCGTTCCGGAGATATCTCACCCAGCCCGATGGTCCCACCCCATCCCGGCCGTTCCCGCCTCCCTGTGGCTCCGGCTGCTCGGGAGCAGACCCGCATCGGCATTGATCTTTGGCCCACTTCGTCTCGGATGCGGCCAAACGGTCCTTGTGCCACCATACATGTGATGAGCTGGCCAACAAAAGCCGGCCTTTCTCAGATGCGCGCGGATGGCTTGTCAGGCGTGGGCAGGATGGAAAAGCCACCCTCGATCTCCTCGATCTTGCTCACAGACTTCTTCCATCCAGGCTCCGCCTCTAGGCGCTCGATGTAGGCGTGGAGTTTGGGAAATGTCTCCTTGAACGAGCCGTTCTTCCAGCTCCCCATTGCATCAAAAACCTTGTCTTTCCCTGCGATGAGGGGGTAGCTGAATATGATATCAGCGCCAGTGAGTTTGGAGCCACACATATAAGGGCCGCCACCGGGGGATGTCTCAAGGAACCCCTCCAGCATGGCAAAGTGCCGCTTCATGTTCGGGAAAACGAGCATGCTGATGAGCTGGTTCGCAACGAGTGATGTCAGGGGCCGCACGAGGAACGGGACGCTGGGTCCTTTCAGACCTGCCAAACAAAGGGTCAGCGCTTTGGCGTGGCTGGGTTGGCAGGAGTTGACATACCCCCCATGATGAAGTTCAGGACCATGGTGAACATGAAGCTGCCCTCCATGTAATGCAGCAGGTACTCATAGCGCATCCACCCCTCCGTTTCGCCTCCGACCTTGCCTTCCTGGCCGTCCTTCCACCGCTGGGGCACCAGCGACTTGCTGTTTGAGAAATGTTCACACAAATACTTGACGATGAAGCCCGTCTCGGCGAGCACGATGTCCTCTGAAGCGCCTGGTGGCGTGATAGTGATCGTCGGCGACTTGCCAAGCGGATGGATCTTCTTGAGCTCGGGAGGAGCCAGCATGCTCTTCTGGCGGTGGTAGATCTCCAACTCGTATGGGATCTGGAGCTCCTCAAGCAACCAGAGGATGCTCTGAGCCCGAGAGCCATCGAGCCTGGCACAGTGTGAATAGCGTCACAGAGCAAGTATGCAGGCTGGGAGGAACAGTACCAATGGAGCTTGACTTTCGCTTCTTCTGCCATGCTTAGGACCAAATTGAACAAGTTATTACTGGAGTCTGAATTCGAGTAAGATTGAATTGGTGATGAAAACAGATGGGAGTTGAGAGGACTTTAAGGTCCCAAAAGTTGCCCCTTGTCCTGAGTTCACACTCGGCAAGGTCGTTAGCCCGGAAGCCGAGGCACTGCGAGGTCTTACCGTCCTAGTTGTAGGATTTCGTCACTGCCCGATTACTTGAAAGTTCCAAACCAATTCCCGCAATGCCAAGCGGTGGTTAGTGATGCTAAATCAAGAGTTCTATCAAGATGGAGATCTGGTGCCCTTGGGATCGAGTTTCGCTCGCTCGAAATTAGCTAAGAAATGGGAATCTGCGAGAGTGGAGTTGGAAGCCGAAGGCGAAGTTGACGACCGTTTCCAGGACGGTAAATCAGACATTGATTCTTTACATATCGACAGAAATACACTTGAAGATGAAAGAAAAAAGAAATTCGAAGTATTCGAAGTAAAGAGCCACGAGAATTTGCCTCGTCCTCAACATCGTCGTTTGCGGGAAGGAACCAAGGCAAACAAACACCGCGGCCACGTGACCACATCTCAACCAAGCCCCACCACCCACCAAGCTCTCGGCGCCAAGACACACTGCTCTGACGGCAGGTCCCGAAGCTCAGCACCTCACCAGCAGGCGAACCTCGAACTTCGAAACCCCGAGACGGCCCTTCGACCGACGCCCAGCACCACCCAACCCGTGTTCGCCAGGGACGACCCTCACACTCCAAGATGGCTGGCCTTCCGCATAACAGTGCGCTCCCCCCCCTAATTCCCCGGCCAATTGGCCCCAGTGACGACGGATCGAAACAGTCAGCTAATTAACCCTCTTTGCGCGCAACAGAGTTGGCCTTGGACCCGGCCCTGGTCAAGCTCGGGAGTACGTCGACCCTCCCTCTCCCCTTCCTCGCATACCGATCAGACGATGGCCATTGAGCATGGCTTTCCCGAGATGTGCAACGGGGACGGGCGCTGACCGAGCTGCGCAGACATGAAGCAGAACCGTTACAAGTACTTCAGGTGGACCAAGCACACAGCGACCGTTACATTCCTGGCTGTCATTGTCGTCCCGGGCATTTGCGGATATTTGGGATATAAGACTGATGTTAGTATTCCCTGGTCTAGAGGAAGATGGGGGCAGATACGGGCTGAGAGCGACGTTGGGCACCCTGCTGACTTGGATTGTGCTAGGGCCTTTGGGATATGCGGGCGAAGCGGAGGGGCGATATTATTTCCGAGCGCTAAGAGATTGGATGGCGATGATGGAGAGGAAGTGTACGGCATTGTACATAGGCTGCGCGATACCCGGCCGCGGGGCGGGGCAGTCACGAATTATACCAACATATCACGGACCAAGACCGTCATGATGCTTTCGCACTTCTGTTGGCCGTGATCTCACAACGCCGGTTACCTTTGATATGTCGCTCGAGGGGCATTGGCCGGGATATCACCAACACACCGTCTTGGTCGCTTACAGGTATCGAGAGCATTCCCACGGAAACACAAATTGGGATGGATTTGAGATCACAAAACAACCGCTGCTGGTATATTCCGCCCAACGCCCTTTCGAACCCGCTATTTTCGCTCCAGCTCCTAACAAGGTAAATACGCTGTGTTGGCCTGGTGCCCGCTTCTCCTGTTCCACTTCAATAGCAATCCTTCGACTTCTGGCCCTTCTGAACACTTTTCCATCCCGTCCCGCACTTATGACCAGGGTGCCTGCGTGCCTTCGGACCAGCTTGTATCGATTGGCGCAAGCCTATAGTAGAGATGGGGTCAAACTGCTCTGTCGATGCATCTACGGCGCATTCAAGCTCGATAACTTCCATATCCCCTGCATCGGGTAGGGGGTCCATCTCTGACGGACGCGGCAGGCTGGCTAACCACTTCAAAACCCTTCCTCTCTTCAACTGCAGCTTCCTCGAAAAACTCAGCTTGCACGGAGGACCCATCAGAGATAGCGGTCTGCGTTGTTCTTCGTCCAAGGCGTGTTTCAGCTCGTCCATCCTCTCCGGGGGAGGCAGACCCTCTACCCACGCCCTGATCCTTTTCATCCACGGTTCGTTCCAATCCTCTCGAGAACTGGGTCCCTATCTCCCCCACCGGCCGGAGTCGGGAGCGTCGTCAGGCAGTCTGTCTCCCCTCCTCCATTCGCCATCTGGGAACGCACCCGCACCGCCTCCGCGCGAAAAGGGCTCCTCCCGGTCCCGATAATGCCCCCCGGTGCGACCACGCGGATGACCACCCCCCCTGCTCCCTCCTCCACGGAAACCCCGCGGCGGGCCATAATCCCTCTCCCTCCCTGCTGAATGCGCCGACGGCAGCTCGCTCTCGGGCCCCCTCGCCCCAATCCCACTCCCCCTCCCAACCTTGGCCGCACTCGCAGGGGTCACATTCCCCGTGAGCTCATTCGGCCGCAGAATCGCACAGCTGATATAATCCCCCGGAATAAATCTCGCATCGGCCAGCGTCTTCATACTCTCATTGACCTCATCCACCGGCACGCCTTCCCCCGGCCCGGCGCCAGGCATCCCCCGGCCGAGCACGACGCTTCCCAGGTCCTTGGCGACGAAGCGCGTTGGTGTGGCGCGCGCGTCGGCGTAGATGAGGCGGAAGACGAGACGGGTGCCAATCGCGGGAGAGGGGAGGATGGGCGGGGAGGCGTCGAGGAGGTGGTGCGCGAGCTCGGTCAGCGTGCAGTTGGTCCAGGTGTAAACGTAAAGGCAGGGGGTAGGGAGGATGGGGGTGTCGAATTCTTGGGGCCTGAGGGGAAGGGTTAGTGGGGGTTGGGGTGGTTTCGATGGGGGAGGGGGATGTGTACCAGTGGAATGCACCCGTGCGGTAGAAGACCTTCACCAAGGTTGGAATCGTCTCGTCCCGTCGTGGCTCCTCGGAAGGGCTCATCGTGGCGGAGATGTTGGTTGGAACTGCAGGTAAGAGTATCCGAGGTGAAAAATGTATTGATGTATTTCCTAAGGATCAATCTCCGGGAATCGAAGAGGAAACATTCAACGTAGATTTTACTGGAAGAAGCAGGAAGGTAGGTGTTGTTGTGTTCGGAGGTTGTTCTTCGAAGGTCAAGTGCAATCGATGCCAAGCCTGGGGGTGAGCTCCCTTGCCTGCCGGGAACCAAAGGGCAAGTGGGGCCGTGTCAGCTGCAGGGGCAAGAGCAACCTCGATGGTGATTTTGCCAACTTCCTTCCAAAACGAACCTTCGGTCTTCTCGAACAACCTCAACCTAACGATCAAAACACTAGGTCAAACCAGTGACATTGAAGCGGCCTTACCGCGCTATTTCTCCCATCAGATCAGCACACAACATTCCAAAGCGCCGCCGCGCAAAACCACCCTCCAAAATGGACTTCGCCTCGCTCATGTCCAAAGAAATCGCCAAAGCCAAAGCACCACCACCCCCCCCTAAATCCTCCTCTTCCACCACCCCCACCCCCTCTTCCACAACCCAATCCCCAAAATACATCTCCCGCCGCTCAGCCGAAGAAGCGCGCAAAGCAGCCTACCTCGCCGAGCAACACCGTCTCGAAGCCGAGCGCGCCGCCAAGCTCGCCGCCAAGCGCAAGCGCGAGGAGGACGCGGCCGAAGAGGCGCGCGTGCGTGAGGACAAGAAGCGGCGGCTGGCAGAGGAGAGCCGGGCACGACGCGAGGCGCGCGAGGCGGAGGAGGAGAGGGTGCGCAGGAAGAGGTTGGGGTTGCCTGAGTTGCCTCCGCCGCTGGGTGGGGAGGAGGGGGAGGGGGTGGAGGGGAGGGAGGAGGAGGAGGAGGATGAGGAGGATGGGGTTGAGGGGGGGGATATTGAGGAGGGGGAGTTGGTGGAAAAGTTGAGAAGGTTGGGGGAGCCGGTGGTTTTGTTTGGGGAGGGGCATGCTGCGAGGTTGAGAAGGTATCGTGGGATTGTGGGTGGGGGCGCGGTGGCGGCGGGGCCGATTGCGACGACGCTTAGGCCGGTTGAGGAGAACGATATGAAGGTGCCTGAGAAGGCGCCGCCTGTTTCGGATAAGAAGGCGCGGCGGTATCTCTTCCGGCAGCTGGCGTCGTACTTCAACATGGTGCTACGCGAGTGGGAGTTGGCGCTGGCGCGGGAGGACAATGCGGATACGTTTGCGGGGCAGGCGGCGCGCAGCGCGATGATATCGACCAAGGAGACGATGCGGCCACTGTTCCGCAAGTTTGAGCAAGGCGATCTGGACGAGAGCATTCTTGAGGCGGTCATTGAGATTGTCAAGGCGGCGCAGGAGCGGCGGTACGTGGACGCAAACGATGGCTACTTGCGCCTGAGCATTGGCAAGGCGGCTTGGCCTATCGGTGTCACCATGGTGGGCATCCACGAGCGTAGCGCTCGAGAGAAGCTGCATGGCGGCGAGAGGGGGCACATTATGGGCAGCGAGGTCACGCGCAAGTACCTGCAAAGCATCAAGAGGTGCCTCACGTTTGCGCAGGTCCGTTGGCCGCCTGAGGATGTCCGGCAGCTGATGGGCTGAGAAACGCGAGTCGGAGGGGATTTGAAGCGCAGAGTGAATAAAATGATACCCAAACGGCACAACTTGAAGATTAACGCCTGAAGGAGACGCGTTGACCACTCTCAATGAATCAATGCGAGCCATAATACCCTGGGCTCCGTCTCCAAAACTTGGG
This sequence comes from Amesomyces nigricolor, assembly GCA_004802645.1. NCBI lineage: Eukaryota > Fungi > Ascomycota > Sordariomycetes > Sordariales > Chaetomiaceae > Amesomyces > Amesomyces nigricolor. Next base: position 2,069,563 of record SRKS01000004.1, read on the forward strand.
CTTTGTGGCTCATGTTAACGCCGCATGTTCTCATAATCATTGCTTCATACCCCGTAGACTGGTATCCTCATAGGGCAGGCCAACACGACTATGCAACCAGCCATCCTCATCATGACCTGCCCAAGCATCCTTGCTAACACCGCCCATGTCTGTCTCCATGCTCCAAAGCGCCCTCTCGCTTCTTGTGCAATGCAATAACGACTCTCCTCTCTGTTCATTAGGCACCGAGGCCTAACCCAGTGTCTCCTCCATCAGGAAGTCGTCCCGACCCGGGAAGCCGCCCATGGCCCCACCCCCCTTAAGCTCAAGGCCGGCGGCGGCAAGGCCCATGCGACGCAAGCGATCCAACGCCTGCTTCTCGTAGTCCTCGGCGGTTTTGAGCGCTGCTTCTTGCATCTGCCTTCTTGGGTTGGCGATTGTGGTGGTCACAAGCTAAACCAAGCATTAGTAATCAAAGCGGTCAATTCCGATGGAAGCCGGACGAGGATTTACCTTGTCAATGGTGTTGATCCGCGCCTGGAGAGCGCCCGACTGAATCATGCGAGCCAGCTCATCCTCGATGGGTTCCTCAGGGCGACCAAATGCCTTTTTCATGGTATCCAGGCTAACGCACGAAAAAGGGATCAGGTACTGGACGATGCATTTTCCGCGGATCTGGGTGTAGATGGCCGGGATGTGCTTCTGGAGGTAGATGTCGAGGAGGTAGTCGGCGCGATACGACTCGAGGATCTCGATACACGCAGAATACCGGCCGCTGACGAACTGCGCCACAGCACGCCTAATGTGTGGCGCCTGCTCGAGAAACGTCCGAAACTTGGAATTGTCGAGCACCTGGGTCTGAAGTTCGGCGCGATCCATGGATGCCAATGCCAGGAGGCCACCATAAACAGCGACGTCGTGCTGGCTGATGAGCTCGCTGTAAGTCGATGCGGGGATGCTGGGGTCGGCCATCAGGAAGCTGAGGGCCGCTTCCTTGGCCTTTTCTTGACCGATAAGCGCGATACCGTTGGCGATCTTGAGGTAGGGCTGGGTGGCTTTGTCGTCCTCGGGGTGCTGAACGCCCAGCATCTTGCTGAGATGGGTACTGACCATCCCCCACTCCCGCCGCTGTACCGAGACGCGTACCAGATGCTTTCCTACGTCGATGAGCTGCTTGGTCGTGCTTACATCAGGCCGCATCTTGGAGAAAGCCTCGGCAGCCGCGTTAAGGTCGCCGATGGCCTCAAGATGCTTCCCAAGATCTTCATGGCCCATCTGTGCACCACGCACTTGTCAGCAAACAAGGTGCCTTGCCTTGCGAAACTTGGCAAACTCACCCTGATGCTCTCCTTGATCAGGTTGTTTCTGTACCCCTTCAGTTCGGCCATCAACCGATTTGTCTCGACCTGGTTTCCCGATTGTTGCATCTTAAGCCACGCCTGGTCAACCGTGGCCTCCGCCTCGGAAGGTGCTGCTATCCGCAGATAGTCCACAGCCTCCTTGTATCGGTGGACATCTTTACCCCGTTTGGCTTCGGCGATGGCTGCTTTCAGGGCATCGATACACAACGGCACCGAGCTGCGGCCGATGAGCAGGAGACGATCGAACCGTGTGCGACCTGGGAGGGTGTGAGAAGGGATCAGAAACTGAATCAACTTCGAATATGCGAACCTTTGTAGTTCTGAATGTATAAATCAAGGTCAAATTTCGGCGGTTCTGCTCAACGGGAGATAGAATTAGCTGGTGCCTTCGATCCGACGGTCGACTTGCTGGGCGCTAGGTACGACGTTGTGGGCGATGAAGCTGGGGATTCCTGACCTCTGACTATCACACCGCCTTGGTTGTCGACGAGAGTGAAGAACTGCAGCAACGAGTCCCCCATCTTCGATTATGCTGCTGTTCTCGAGAGTGGGTGGCTGTTGATGCGGAGCTGGACAAGGCGAGGCTGCGAGCTGGCAGCTAAGCTTTGGTAAGGCTGACGGTCAGGACGGAGAGGTGAGCGCAGGCAGCCAAAGGGGGGTGGGGTAAAGTGGGGTTCTGCCTGGCGCCCCTCCCCGCTCGCTTCCCTTGAACCCTGAGAATTCATCAGCTCAGCAACCGTGTCTTGTGTCATCAGTCACTTCTTTAGCAACGATCCAAACAAAACCGACAAAACCGAACGAGATGTGTTCATCCTTGATACCACACGTATGATCAGGCCCATTTGCCAAGGATCGGACGATGCCTGACGGCCTGATGTTTTCCTCTCCCGCCTGAGGGTGGATTGGAGCCATTGGACGGCAATCTCGGACAAGCCGCCAGCTCATGGCCGAGGTGTGAATAAGGCTGACCGCCCCTGGCAAGGCAGACCGGCGGCGGTATCCGCGCGGTTGGGTCACCTCGGGCCTTCTCTCATCGTGCGCTTCCCCACTGGCGCGCTGGAGATCTTCAAGACACCAAGAACCGCCAGACAGGCCAGCCCATGCTTTTGGAGATCTAGGAGACCCAAGTCCCAAAGGGGAAGCGAGAAAAAGGGGGCATGGGAAAAGATCCGAGTGCGAATCGGATTTACGAGAGACGAGTGGTCAAGGCCAGGGACAGCCCGTCCATCCGCCGTTAGTCGTCGAGCTGCCCGCCAACAATCACATCGATCCCTTGAGAAGGACAACACCCCGCCATCGCACGTCCGGTTGCGTTGCCTGACCCTTCAGCTGGATCCCATGGATACCGGGCCAAGCCCGTGGGAAAAAAAGTCTGCTCTCGAGCCCCGTCGCACCGTGCAGTGTACATAAACATGGGCTGATTTTGGACCCTTGCCATGCTCCGCCTGGGGCTCGTGCATGCCAAGCCATGTCGGTCGACGTATGCCAAGTCTTCTAGCGCGCATTCTGGTGCAGGGTGGCTTTCCCCACCTTTCCCAGATCTCCAATCTGCGTTTCCCATGCTCGCCGCGTCTGCTGCGCTTTCTGGATGCGCTTTGTCAACGATTCGCTGGCGGGAGCGGGACGCTGCTCAAAATATGCATCCCACACCTCAATCCTCTCAATGACGCCCCGATAATGGGACGGGCCCTCCGCTCCATGTCCGCTGGCATCCTGCAGCTGCGCGTCCGTTTTTTTTCAGTGCCACAGCATTTGCCAGTTTCCTGTTCTCTTGTTTTTTCTGATTCTCACACGCCACGGCACGCGCACCCTCCACGACGACGGGCCGGCGAGTGGGCATTGGCATCCATTGGCGCGCAGCGACAAGACAAAAAGTCCCATTCTCGGCTGGGATCACATTTGTTGATCGCTTGTGCCGTGGTTCCACCGCACCTGACCCTTCCCATCCGCCCCCGGTTCGGCCTTCGGAGGCCCCAACTATCAGATTTGGAATGGATGATCAGATTCCTGCAGATGTTGAGCGAGCCATTCCTGTTCCTCGCACCCCAGCGACGTCCCTCCTCCCCAGGGCAGCCCCCCCAATGGCACGCCCGGGAATAAAGCCGGGGGGCAGCGTGGGCTTGCCGTCTGCCACCAGGACGGAGGAGGCAGGAGTCAGCACTGACAGAGGCGCCAGTTGGCTCCCAGGTCCCTGAACCATTGCCGCCTGCTGCAGAAGACGCATGGAAGATCCATGGCCGCGCGCCAGCGGTGGGACTGACAGCGGGACCCAAAATCCCCGAATCTGCAGAATGCTGCTCGATCCGATCCCATGCTCCCGTCATCCCGTGTGCCAGCCGTTTGAGCCCTGACAGCGCCAGACACCGCTTTCCGACGGCGAGCCCCGTTGCATCAGGAGCCGCCCCTGGAACGACGGGATCGGAGGCAGCCCGGAAACAGCCCACGGCAGCGAGGTAAGCAGATGCCCCAGGATAGTGACATTGCACTCCGTACCGAGTCAGAGTCGGAGATTCTACTTTACCAACCTTCCCCGTCCGCGGTCCTGGGCTCGCACAACATGCATCACGCAACCGGTGGGTAGGGTTGGCTCCCACAGCCGCGGAGCCTGGGGCAGGCTCCTCCGAGGAGTTATGGATTCGCAGCGGAACCCCAGCACTGAACACACCAGTCTGCAGTTTACACACTATGTATCCAACCCATACTCCGTACAGTAGGCGCTCCACATGTTCCATTCCATCCTCCCATCCAACCACAGAGCCGTGATTCGAGTTTCCTCGAGTCTAAACTGGAGCTTGGTCTTGGCTGTTTCTACACAGTACCAGTACGCTCGCCGTCCTGCTCTCGTATTCTTCTCTGGGCTGGGGGCTTCTGAGATTCTTTTCTTCTTCTAAACATCCCTCTTCTCTCCCGGCAACTTCGTCTCTTGACTTCCCTTGAGACTTCACACGCCTCTCTTCCGTGTTGCACTCGCCCCGAGCCGGCACCGGCACCCCCTCCTCCCTGCCTTGTGCCCGGAAACGGGTCCCTGGGAGACAGCAGGGTCCACAATCTGCACCGGATCCTGACAGCTTCTGTCCACACCACGCTGCGCTGTTGCAGTTCGTCTGCTTGCGCGTTCGCTTCCCCCTGCCCGCCTTACCCACTCTCCTCCCTCGATCCCAGCGCTTCAAGCGGACCCAGCCCCGGAAGGAACTCGGTCTCGGGGTGGTCCCTCAACAGGGAGCCGACTCAAACGGGAAAAGTCCTCGCCCAGTAGAATCACCCCCTCCCCGTGTTGGGAAACTGGGATCTGGCGTGAATCACCCACGCGGGTTTTGACCCCCTTCGCCGGATCTCTCCGGCGGCTCCCTCCCTCCCAACCTGTTCCTGCTCTTCAACGACTACCGAATCCCGACAACCCCGACTCCCGGTTGCGGTGTTGCTTCAAGACTTCATCAACACGCCGCCCTCGTTTCAGGCTGTGCCAGACATGCGAACTGGAACCTGAAACCCATCGAGACGGGGAAAGAGATCCACCACGGAGGGAAGCTGTCCCCGTGTATCCCCGCCTTCTTCACGCCTAGAGCAACGAACCATGACGGACCCGGCCCTTGACGGCGCCGCTGCTCGCCCGGCTCGGCCTCGTTCACGGCCGCCGCACTCTGGCCGGGCCGGCAGCACCACGAGAAGGGCTGTTGCGGTGCCCAAATCGGTTGCCTCCGGAAATACGCCCGATATGTCCGATGAGGAATCTGCAGACCTGTCCCAGGACGAGTTTGCTTCCCCATCCGAAAGCGCCAAATCACCGACTCAGGTTTCCATTAAACCCGAGTCCGAGGATGCTTCCGGGGCGCAAGATGACGACGGTGACGCCCCGAGCATGCCTTTGCAAAAACGACGCCGGGTGACCAGAGCTTGCGATGAATGTCGTCGGAAGAAGATCAAGTGTGATGGCAAACAGCCCTGCACGCACTGTTCTGTCTACAGCTATGGTAAACACCACCGCTCAACCCCTTGGCGCGACCCAGCTGACCAGTACGGCAGAATGCACATACGATAAGCCCTCTAACCGCCGCAGGAACCCTGCTCCGCAGTACATCGAAGCGCTGGAGGCCAGGCTCCAGAAAGCCGAGACGATGTTGCGCCAGTTCATGCCCAACGTTGACTTGGCTGACCCTAAACTGGACCCGGCAGTCCAGCAAGAGTTCCGCAACAGGGAGCGGGCAAGGGCTCGAGCGATGGAGCTCAAGATGGATGCGGCAAACGAGCAGCGAGACAGCAACCAGGACCCCCAGATCATGTCTATGATAGAGTCGATCGGCCAGCTCGATCTCAAGGAGAGCGGCGAATGGGACTTCCATGGCAGATCCTCCGGTGCTGTCTTCCTCAGGCGGATGAAGGAGCATTTCCAGAGCTTGCTGGGAAACGAATACAGCATCCCATTCTTGCCGCGCCCGGCGCTGCCATCGGGCCTCTTTAGCCTCGATTCCCCGAGACCGAGTTCCAGTTCGCCGTGGGACGGGCCCAACATTTCGAGCATCTACAATCTCCCGCCTATCGAAAGAGTTCGCACACTCTGCTACTACTCCCTCGACTGCGCCACCTGCCTCCTTCGGGTTGTGCACCGACCTTCTTTCTACGAGATGCTCGACAGACTCTACGCTACACCGCAAGAGTCATGGGGGAACGAGGAGCACAGGTTTCTGGGTCTGCTTTACTCGGTTCTGGCATTGGGTTGCGTGTACAACGTCTCGCAGGATGGAATTTCTGAACCCCCGGTGACGTACAAGGGCGCAGTGGACGAAGGGTGAGATTGTTTACTTCGCCCCTTTTCCCCCCAACCCCAGTTTTTGTTACTTGTCTAACACTTACGTTTCCAGGGTCAAATACTACACAACTGCACGGTTGATCTTACAAGATGTTGCAGAATGTCGCGACATGGCTTCTCTGCAGGCATTTGTGTACATGATCCTGTTTCTTCAAGCGACGTCCAACATCAGCGACTGCTATGCGTTCCTTGGCATCGCGCTCCGATCCTGCCTCCGTATGGGCCTGCACCGCCACCTCTCCCACGCGAAAATTACCCCGATCGAGGACGAAACGAGGCGGCGCGTATTCCATGTGGTCCGCCAGATGGATTTCTACGTGTCTGCCATCTTGGGATTCCCCCTATTGCTGCATGACGAGGACGTCGATCAACCCCTGCCCACGGAGGTGGACGATGAATACATTACCAAAGAAACGATCCGCACGCCACCGCCGGGCACGCCTTCATTCTTTCAGGCATTCAACGCGCATAATAGGCTCATGAGGATACTGGCAAAGGTGGTCAGGAACATATACCCGCTCAGGGGGATGGAAGACGGCACCCGGGAACAGCAATCAAACAAGGTCTTCCTGATTAACTACTCGCGAATCCAGGCGATTGAGAAAGAGCTAGGGGACTGGCAAACGAAGCTCCCCAACTACTGGCGGACGAGCCACGATGGCCCGATCGAAGTCATTCGGTATGTCACCCTCCTTCCCCTTCAACTACATCCCATGCTAACAACCACCTCTACAGTGTCCGCACACTCCTCCGCTTCGGCTTCGCCCACGTTCAGATGATGCTCTACAGGCCGTTCCTGCACTACATCTCGCCGCGGATGACGGCCGGCAAGAAGATCGAGGAGCCGTACTACAACTGCGCTGCAGCGTGTATTACTGTCTCTCGCAATATCATTCACATTGGGATTGAGATCCAAAAGCAGGCGGTGCTCATAGGGCCCTATTGGTTCATGCTGTACACCGAGTTCTTTGCCATCCTGTCTCTGCTTTTCTACGTTCTAGAGAATCCCGACAAGGCGGGCTCGGCCGAGATCCTTGCGGATGCTAAGGCGGGGAGGGATGTCATTGCGAGTCTCTCGAAACGGAGCCTGGCGGCGGATCGGATTACCAGCGCGCTCAACGTAAGTTCTCTACAACTTAGCATTCCCATCTGTGGTGCTGACAGTCTTCAGCCCCTTTTCGACCAGCTGCCGGAAAGGGTAAAGCAGACCACGGCCAGGCCAACGCCGACAAAGAAGCGGTCAGCCCCTGCTCCGACTCCAGGCCAGGGATCGAGGGCCGGCAGCGCGACCTTACCCAGCCGTCCAGACCTACAAGACAGCGTGCCTCAACGCAGGTCAGAAGAGATGGTTCGTCCGCCGGTCGGACTCCTCCGCCGCGAAGCGCGCGTTCCTCAACGCACCGCATCCTTCGACACAGTCGGCTTCCAGCACGGCAGCCTCGCCAACCAAACCTTCACCAACTTCCAAGACATCCTCCCTATGAACATGGCACTCGCAGCCACCAGCTCCGACTCCAGCAGTACGCAAAACACCCCCCTCCACCGCCACCCCCAAGGCTACCCCCCCGGCCAACCCCCCCCCGGCCCAGCCAGCTCCCTCTACAAAATGGACGCCATGATGTTCCCCTCTGAAGACCCCTTCGCCTACCCCAACCAACCCCTCATGGACCCCGCGGCCGCCGCTGCCACAAGCAGCCACCGCCACCCGGGCGCCCAAACCTCCCACCCTTCCACATCCAACACCGCCCAACCCCCGCCCCACGACACAATGCAATTCTACATCCCCAACATCTACAACGACATCGAAGGCCAGCTCCTCGAACCCCTCCCCTCCTACCTCATCCAACCAGGCGGCGCCCAGCGACAGCCACCCCCAACCAACAACAACATGGTGGACTCGACCACTCCGCCGCGGCCGCAGCCGCCCAAATGTATGGCACCCCGCCGAACATGCTGGGGATGCCGCCGGACCATCATGGCGGACAGCAGCAGCAGGGTGGCGGTCAGCATCATCATCATCAGCAGAATTCGCATCAACAACAGCATCATCAACAGCATCAGCACCAGCAGCAGATGGCGGCGCACCAGCACCAGCACCAGCATCAGCATGGGCATGGCCAGCAGGGCGGGATGATGGAGGAGATGTTGGCGGATCCGGGGTTTCAGGGGGAGTGGGAGGATATGTTGGGGGGGTCGACGGGGTATCGATGAAGGGTGATGATGATGATGGTGCGAGGGTGTAGGTGGTTCTGGGCTGGGATATATGGTGGGATGGGAGGTGGTGCTCGCAGTAGTGTCACTGAGGTGCAGTGGTCAGGATGTCTGAGATGGGTTGGGAGAGATGGTGTTGAGACGGCTGAGGGAGGAGGTGAAGTGGTCAGTGTTGGCTGCTTGGGAGTGATTAGTTATGGAGGCGGTGGTTGTTGGCTCGAGCGGACATGACAGCAGGCTTGCTTTTGGGGATCCGGAATTTTTGCGTTTTGGTTCATCATTCTAGTAAGTAAATTGCCGTGTGATACCCCAACGGATAAAAAGACGGACGGACGGACGGATGGATCGACGGATGGGCAAGGAGAGGAGGGCTTCGATTCAGGCCTGTATATGGTACCAATTGCTTGAAACTATGGTCTTTCTTGGCCAGATGATCTGGTGGGATAGATCTTTGAATGGCTTCAGACGTTCCGATGAGGGAGGATGAGGTCTAGGGTTAGGGTAGGATCAGGGGAGATAATGGGAGACGATAATGCAAGGGGAATAAATAAATGAATGAATGAATAAATGAAGGAATGGAAGGGTAAGAATCCTTCTCGTTTGTCTTGAGTGCCAGCCTGGGAATAACCATCCGGGACAAAAACATTGAGGGGAGGGCGCGCCTCTTGGTTGTCTCGTGTCGCGTTGATCGAAGGGCGCAAGAACCGGCACCGTGTTACATAAGCGCGACGACCACACTGGCCAATGCCCTGACAGCAAATATGGGGCAGTCATCTTGCCTTCCCGAAGTGGACATGTCCATGTCGGTTCACTTGGCCATGGGAGTCCTCGGTCCTTCCTCTGTTGCGGACCACACCTGCGGCATCTGCTCCTTGACAATCAGATTAGACTCTGGGACTCATCAGATATTTTGGATTCTTCCCACGTTTCATCCGTTCAAGTATCCCCTCTGCCGATCTCAGCTACTCGGTGATCTCTACGCACAGCTTCATCCCACCATCCATTCACAGTACACGATAAGCCCCTATCAACATCATCATACCGCCTCCCCTCGTCGGCCGGATCCGGACCCCATTCTGTCTGTGGTTTTTCTCTCTTTTTGCCAACCGTTGCCCATCATGAGTGCTTCAGGCCAAAACCAAAGGGACGATGATTACGACATTATTTCTGTGGAGGAGGAATTCGATGTGGTGTGAGTTGACCTCCACAACAGCATCTACATTGCGAAATGTCACTCATGTATGGGCAGGGTCATCGAGCACAAGGACACCCGTCCCAGGTCTCGAACACAGGAGAAAGTGGCACACGCCGATACCAAGATGACCTCTCAACACGCTGAAGCGGAGGTAGCCCATGAACCCAGGTCTTCGTGGCTGAACAAAGATCTGGGCAAGTTCCCAGGTATGGCTGCGATTCCTCCTGTTCCCGCGACACGTCTGAGCGTGCTGACCTGAACACAGCCAAGGCACATGCCCGGAAGGTTGCCAGAGAGATGCGTTTGTCAGGGGGGATCATCTACCTCCCTGGCCAAGAGGATAAGCTCTATGAAGACTCAGACATGGGGCCCGAGTTCCGCCAGCGCAGGCAGTATGTACATACATGGCTGCTGGGCAGCCCATCGAGGACCGACGAGCTGACCACATTGCAGTTTTTACTACTTGTCTGGCGCTGACTTCCCAGGCTGCGCCGTGACCTACGATATCGAGCGCGACCAGCTCATTCTGTGGATTCCCTACACAGATCCCCGGACGGTACTCTGGTATGGGAGAACGCCATCTCCAAAGCAATGCATGGCCCATTCGCACGTTGACGATGTACGCTACATTCAAGGCCTTCAGAAGACGCTCATCGCCGCCATCTCCACCCAAAGGATCCTCTACTGTCTGCATGGGGACCAGGTCCCGCCGTTTGAGATTCCTGACAACGTTTCTATCGACACGAGCGATCTCGCGCCAGCCATTGACCGTGCCCGCGTTATCAAAACCGGGTATGAGATTGACATGATCCGACGAGCCAATGCTGTTTCCGTACACCCCCCGCTACCTCCCCATTCTCCGAGCTTGCTAACCTTCTCTCACAGAGCGCTGCCCACAGGGTTATCATGAGCCGCATCAAGGGCCTCAGAAACGAGCGGCAGATCGACGCCATCTTCCACTACTCCTGCCACACCTCGGGCGCCAAACGCCAAGCATACCCAGTCATCGCCGCCTCGGGCATCAACGGCAGCACGCTGCACTACAACGACAATGACCAGCCCCTATCCGGCCGCCAGCTCGTCGTGCTCGACGCCGGCGCCGAGTGGAACTGCTACGCCAGCGACGTCACGCGCACCTTCCCCATCAACGGCCAGTTCTCGCCCCAGGCCGCAGCCATCTACCGCCTCGTCGAGCGCATGCAGGCCGAGTGCATCGAGCGCATCCACCCGGGCATGATGTTCCACTCGCTGCACCTCCACGCCTGCGCCGTGGCTGTCATCGGGCTCCTCGAGCTCGGCATCCTCAAGGGCGGCTCCCCCGCTAAGATTCTCTCCCACGGCACCATCGCCGCTTTCTTCCCGCACGGGCTGGGCCATCATGTCGGGCTCGAGGTGCACGACGTGCCGGGGACGGAGAGACTGCTCTTTGATGTTTCCAGTAGGGGCGCGCCGGTTTCTCCTCTGAGGGGGGGTGAGTCGACGGGTCGCCGGGCAGGGAGCAAGAGGGCGCTGTACAGCGCCGACATGCTGGGGAGCTTGTACCGGGATGCCCTGTACACGGGGGACATGCCCATGGACATGTCTCGGGCTCAGGGAGGAAAGGCTATGCGTTTTGGAGAGGTCGAAGACCAGACGCACAGCCCGATGTTGGCCGGCAAGCAGAAACTCGAGAAGGGAATGGTGGTTACGGTTGAGCCGGGCATGTGAGTATCCCTCCCTTCTTTCTTCGAACCACCCCCGAGATCAGCTGTCGTTGGTTGGGGATGATGGAACTGACCAACCTTGGCACACAGCTACTTTTGCCGCGAGTATCTCGAGCAGTTCCTCCGCCACCCAATCCACAGCCAGTTCATCGACACGTTTGAGTTGGAGAAGTATTATGATGTTGGGGGCGTGCGTATTGAAGACGATATTCTTGTTACTGAGAAGGGGTATGAGAATCTAACGACGGCGCCAAAGGGGGAGGAGATGCTCAAGGTTATCAACGAGGGGTAGGAAATGATGAGGGGGTGTGATATCATGTGTCAGGCTATGTGGCTGTCGTGTTGGATTTCGGCAGAAAGAGCGTTGTTTTGGAGAGCGTCGTGTTTAAAAGGGGTAGGAATTCTTGAATAAGCATCATCAATCATTGAGCATTCATCTCCTCCAGTCTGTCCTCACTCAGCCCGTTACTATCCAGCACATTTACCACCACTGTCACCAAGAGAACAAGCAACTGCCAATGCTTCACAGATACCACGGGATATAGACTTTGATTTCCTCCTATAAACCCCAAAGGTCAACCAAAAACAAAGAACGCCCAAACCCCGCTAATACGTGATACAAACCATCCAACATCCCACCATCATAACCCAATCCTCTCCAAACAAAATCAGAGATACTTCTTCGGCATCGTTTTCCTCCTCTTATAATACGCAAACGCGCCCACCAACACAAACTGGCTCCCCACCACCACCAGAATCAACCGCGTATGCCCGCTCTTCGCATGCGCCTTGACATTTTCCTGCAGCGTCTCATGCTTATCACTAACATGGAACTTGATCGCGTTCTCCGAATCCCGCATCCGCCCCGTCAGCTCGTGCCGCAGCGACCGCAGCTCGCGCTCCACGTCGCCGAGTCGCTTCTCCGTCGCGTCGAGGCCGGCTAGGCGATCTGTGATGAGGGTTTTGATCTCGGACAGCGTGGTGGAGATTTCGGCGTGCCGCTGCTCGTCGACGCCAGAGTTCTGGGCGATGGTGCGGAAGATGGTGGAGAGGTGGTGGTTGACGGATTGCAGGCGGTTGTGCAGGTCGGCGAATTGCGCTTTGGAGGAGGTGATGGTGTCGGCTTCTTTGTCCGGGATGACCTTGTCGAAGGGGTCTTCGATTTGGGATTGGCCGCTGCGGCCGAAGACCATGTGTTGTTGTTTTTGGTCTTGTTGGTTGTTGTCGTTGTTGTTTTGGCCCTGCGGCGGGGTCTGGTGCTGCGTGTTGTGGGTGTTGGCGTACTCGTGGCTGCTTTCGCCCGTCAGGACGACGAGCTTGAAGACTTCAAACGAGTCCGGGTTGTCGGCCGACGCGGCTGTCACGCCAAAGTTGTAGCCGCTCGGGAGGCGGACCTTGTCGGTCTCGAAGCAGGGGCGGCCCGCGACCTCGACGCTGAACTTGGTGTCGCTGTGGCGCATCTTGATCTGGGTCGGGCGGCCCAGGTTGCGGTACGAGAAGGCGCAGTGGCCGAAGGCCAGGCTGTCGATATTGTGGTGGTTCCGGTAATCGGTCGAGCCGTCGTTCAGGAAGCCGCGCAGCATGCCCCCGGACCCGCTGTGCTGGTCGATCACCAGCGCCAGACCCTCGAACCGCCCTGCTGTGTAGACGCTATCTGACCCGATGACGTGCGAGCCGTCGCGGACCAGCCAGATGTTGAAGTTGCCTCCGCCGCGCTCGGGGCCGTTCGCGCGGAACTCGACATCGGTGATCCAGTTCGCATTCTGAAGCGTCTTGTCTGTCCACACGGCACCGCGCTGGTTTCCGGGCGCTATCGGGGTCAAGATGACCTTGTTGGAGAGCAGTTCAGGGGGGTTGTTGCGGCCTTGGAGAGAGAAGTTGGGGATGGAACGCGATCCAGGTGGTGCTATCCTGTTGGGCGGAGTCTCGTGTCAGCGTTTAAGGGGAACACATTGGAGCTCTTGCATCCTTACCTTTCTCCTTGGCCAAAACTGAGCTCATTGATTAGGTACTGGGCTTGCGTCTGGACTAGGCCAGCCACGAGCACGGCGAGACTTGTCGGCAGGCGCATGTTGAGAGTCGCTGCAACTTGGAGGGGAGACTTGAAAGGACTCTCGCAACCGAAGCCGGACCGGATCGAGAATTATTTATTAGTCAATGGGAGTCGGGTTCCCGGTTCTAGTTTCCGGCAGAATGGGACGGAGGTTCCGTTGCGTTCGGAGTTGAGGACACTTTGCAGCTCGAACAACACCACCCGGGCCGGCGGTTTGAGCCAATGTGGAGAAGACACCAGGCGGAGGACGGAGGCAAAGGTGGAGGAGAAAAGAGGCCACAATGGTAAGGCAGTAAGTAGTAATATGTTCTTGGTCCGGGGGGAAAAAAGAAGAAAAAATCGAAAATATAAGCAATTCAACACCTCTTATTGGGATTGCCCGCCATCTGACAAACGAGTGTTGTTGGCTCAAGAGCCCGAGACAAAAGATCCGGATGCAATCTTGCATTGAACAGCTGTGCTTAAACCCACAGACAGTGCCCCTGCCCAGTGCCGGAAGCTGTTGCTCCAACTGGGAGTTGGAGACCTGGAACGTCAGGGGCCGGGCTCCACTTGTCCAGTGCCGCGGGGAAGTTGAGGCGCAGCTGCAGCAGAAGGATGTGGCGTGTACAGAATGTGGCTGGTTTCGTGTTGAAGCAGTCTCCACTTCCTGTCGTTCAAGCTCCACCAAAACTTTGGTGCTTGCTGTCAATTGGAGACAGCTTCATTTCATGTGACAGCTGCATGGGAAAGCTTGTTGACAGCCAGTTCCGATATGCCGCCATGGCTGAACTCTACCCCTCGCTCACGCAATGCGCGATAGTGGCCGCGGCATTGAAGCTTCTTCTTTTTCCCGCATAGTGAGTGACTACGACTTTCCCATCTTAACCCCACTGGCGCATACTGACCCTTTCCTTACCTTGGTAGCAAATCCACCGATTTCGAAGTCCACCGCAACTGGCTTGCGATCACCAACTCGCTGCCCCTCTGGGAGTGGTACTACGAAAAGACGTCAGAATGGACACTCGACTACCCGCCCTTCTTCGCCTACTTCGAATGGATCATGTCGCAGGTCGCGAAGCTGGTTGACCCCGCCATGCTCAAGGTGTACAATCTGGAGTACGATAGCTGGCAGACAATATACTTCCAGAGAGCCACCGTTATCATCACCGAGCTAGTGCTGGTCTATGCGCTGCAGATGTACGGACTTTGATCTTGAGTTGTTGACCATGGTGGACAGGCTAACAGACTCCAGGTTCGTCGACTCGTCGCATGGTGTGTCCAAACGGGCGGCGCAAGCAGCCGCCATCTCCATCCTGCTCTCGCCGGGTCTCCTCATCATCGACCACATCCACTTCCAATACAATGGCTGCATGTACGGCATTCTCATCGCATCCCTCGTGCTGGCGCGCAAAAGGTCGACACTGCTGTGGAGCGGCCTCCTTTTCGCGGCGCTGCTCTGCATGAAGCACATCTACCTTTACCTCGCGCCAGCCTACTTCGTCTTTCTCCTGCGGGCTTACTGCCTCTCCCCGAAGTCGATATTCCGCATCCAGTTTCTCAACTGCCTGAAGCTGGGCACCGGTATCGCAGCGATCTTCGGCACAGCCTTCGGGCCCTTTGCGCTCAAGGGCCAGATCCCTCAGATCTTCAGCCGCCTGTTCCCCTTTTCACGTGGTCTCTGCCATGCGTACTGGGCGCCCAATGTTTGGGCCATGTACTCATTCATGGACCGCATACTGATCATTCTTGCGCCGCGCATCGGCCTGTCGGTCAGGGAGGGCGCATTGCAGAGCGTAACGCGCGGCTTGGTTGGAGATACCTCCTTTGCGGTCCTCCCAGACGTCACGCCGCGGGTTTGCTTCGCTTTGACGCTGATTTTCCAAGCGATCCCTCTTGTGAAGCTCTTCTTCCAACCGACGTGGGATAACTTCATCGGGGCTGTCACCCTCTGCGGCTACGCCTCCTTCCTCTTCGGCTGGCACGTCCACGAGAAAGCGGTCCTCCTCGTCATCATCCCCTTCAGTCTCATCGCGCTCAAGGACCGGCGGTACCTGGGCGCATTCCGACCACTCGCGGTGGCCGGCCACGTCTCGCTCTTCCCACTGCTTTTCACCCTGGCGGAGTTCCCCATCAAGACGGTCTACACAGTGTTCTGGCTCATTCTCTTCCTGCTGGCGTTCGACCGGCTGGCGCCGGCGTCAAACCGGCCTCGGTTCTTCCTGTTTGACCGGTTCAGCACACTCTACATCACGGTCAGCATCCCGCTGATTGTGTACTGCTCGCTGGTGCACGGGATCGTGTTCGGGAAGAGCTACGAGTTTCTACCCCTGATGTTCACCAGCTCGTACTCGGCGATAGGGGTCGTCGGGAGCTGGGTGGGCTTTATGGTGGTGTATTTCACGTCATAGACTAGAGCGGCTTCGAATTTGATTTTCACTGTTCATGGCTGAGGTCAACCTCTCCAAGTCTCCACACTTTCATCTCATGGTTGCGCAAGAGCTGATTGGTTCAGGGGCGCTACATCGGCACGCCAAGGGCGATTCACAAGCTACTTCTTCTACCACCCAATTTTGGTGCGCAAAGAAGTATCTGCGGGAAGGGGATGAAATGGGCCCCGAAAGAAGCCAGCCCCAATTGTTCTAGAACCCTTCCCAAACCAGCAGTTTCGCTCATCTTCATTTCCTGAGGAACACGGCCTCGAAACTACCAGCACTCTACAAGTTTGCTATCTATCCCTCGTCTGAAGTTCTCATTTCTCAAAAGACCTCCATCTGCAAGGCTGCAAGCTGCATGTCAATCAGACACTCAGCCTTGTGCGACCACCCCACATTTTCCCGAAGTGGCGCTTCCTGCAAACACAATTCGAACTCAACGGTCTGCGGTGCTTGGACGGCGGCCACGACACAAACTGCCATAACTAACAGTAAGAGGACATCAAACTCCGCAGATTCTTTAGGACACCATCGGTCTTCATCACGAGGAGAAATAGAGCAAACCACCCCCTTTTTCCGCATCAGCCTCGACTTACACGGGATCTTCCGGTTCCTGAGCGAGACACTCGCAAACGCGGCTCAACATTGACTTTGCACTCGGCACAAAATAGTTTGTAACCGCGGTCCAATATAATTTCGAGGTATGAAGACCGACACTAGGAGTCTTCCACCTTCCAGTAATGACTGGTCTAGCTGATGTGTGCGGTGTGAGTTGGCTCAGGTGTGATGCCCGTCTGTTAGTGTGGTACGCGTCCACAGCAGAACCTTCTGCCTCAAGATATGTCACGATATCAACATCAACAAAGAACGACTAGGGGAATGATGTCGAGCACCGCAATCCCCGTGACGATGCGGGCGTTCGGGGAGAAGATGCTGCGTGTTTGCGCTCGGGGCCCACGCATCGGTGAGGGCCAATGGTCCAGGCGCGTGCGGTGGTCTCCCGTGGGCCTCGAAGGGGGGCTCCTCCTGCCTGGCGGCTGCGGACCCCTACCCTTGGAAAAGAAATTTGCCCGGCACTGCACCAAGCATAAACAATTGAAAACCAGCCCAATTTGAGCGCTTCAAGTGTGCGATGGTAGCCCTCGCCGCGGCGAACATTATGAGTACAAAAATGTGGGCAAAGGACGCGGGGCGGGTGGGTTGGCTGCCGGCAGAGGTGCGCCGGGGTGGTCGGGGGTGAGGTGTGGACGAGGAGGAGGAGGAGGCCCATTTTGGGTCGAAGCTTGTCGGAGCGATGGGCATGGGCGCGCTCGGTGTCCCCCCCGTCTTCGTACCCTGGGCTCCATGCGGGTCCGGCACGCTGGACCTGCTGCCAGCCCGTGCTCCCTCCCCATTTGCCGTCTCCTCCCCCCTTGTTGAACTTTTCCTCCTCCCACTTCTGCACCACCCGCGTTTTTCTCCCTTTTCTCAACACCGCGCCCCCGTCAACACCCGGCGGCCACAACACCGTCCCCGCGCGACTCGAGGCTCACTTATACGGACCTCGCTCCGTCTGCGCCGTCTTTTGCCCGGCCCTCAGCCGCGGGACCGTCCGATTTCAGCCTTGCATGCTCACCGCGAAAGCTTCCCTCCTGCGCGGCCACCAAACCCTGCCCTCTCTCCACCCAATCCGCCACGGACCGCGACCGACGGCCACAACACGCCCAGCAGGACACCCCGACGCGTCTCAATCACCCACGCCACCGCCTTTCTCTGTGCCATCGTACGGCGCCTCTTGTTGTCTTATTGACACGCACGAGGCTGAGTTATCAGCCTTGCAGCACTTTTTCAACCCCTGCTTGAGACCACCTCTTGCTCCCTCGACCAGCCCCAGGCATGGTACGGCAACAACAACTCCCACAAGGCACCCCCACCCCGCTGACCCGAACCCTCAGGTCCTCTTCAAGCGCAAGCCGGTGCAGTTCCTGCCCGTGCCAGAGATCGACAATGAAGACCAGGAGGTATGCATCCCTGCTGGGCCTCCAGAATGCCGCCAATGAACCGTATCGGGACTCTAATCACCAATGGGATACAGGTCTGGTATATCTCCCAAACCGGGGAGGTCTTCGTCACATACGAGGACTACCTGAATAGGTTCGTGTGCCATGCCCCTGTGTTGCTATGAGGTTTCCCAAAATAGCCGGGAGCATAGTATTGACATGTCGCAGACTGGACTTCTACAAGCAGGTATGCTGGCTTCCTGTAAGCCGGGCAAGGGATCGTGACCGCTCACCAGCCATGTAGAAACGATTTATCTGCACCATCAGCGGCCACTCGGGCATGACCTTCTTTGACGCCCTGGAGAGCGAGGTACGACCACCCAATACCACCGTTTGTTGCTGTTCTCTCCACCCCTTGCGCTCGATGGGAAACCACTGACGCAGCTCTTAAACGACCAGCTCGCCGGCGCCGCCGAGGTAGATCAGGCATTTCCCGAGGCGCTCAAGGGCCCTATCCTCCGTCGCGTTCAGTTCCAGACCGTCTCCCGCATCGACACCTTGGTCGACCAGGTATACGACGAGTTCAAGAACGATTACTACCCGGGCGAGGCAGTCACCGTACATATCCTGGGCGGCGAGCGCCTACGCGGCGTCGTTAGGGACAAGACTCGCTTCGGCAGCAAGGTTCTCCCTGACGGCACCCTCACACCGCCCTTCTCCCGCTACTTTGTCAGCCTAGACGACCGCCCCGACGAGGAGGCCGTGGTGGACGACTCGCACATCTTCCGCGACCGCAAGCTCTTCACCAAGGCGGTCCTGCGCTCGTTCATCAAGAAGACGGTCACCAGGGACTCGTGGAACGGTGCCCCGTGGTTGGTCAAGCACGATGTGGCCGAAAAGTATCACATCGACGAACGGATCCCGGCGCATCTACGCTACGACACCAAGCTCCAGGAGCGGAAGCAGATGCAGCTGCAGAAGAAGGCCTCACAGTTCGATCCGGCCTCGGTCTCTCCCGGTCCTACTAGCCCAACTGGATTTAGGTTGCCCGAGCTCAAGCCGGCGCCCAAGAGCCACAAGTCCAAGGCCCAGCAGGCCCTCCAAGCGCAGCTAAATGCTGTTAAGGGAAAGCACAGCACATTTGGAGGCCATGAGCCAGGCAACTTTGTCCACCTGCCCCTGCCCGGCAACCCCTTCCAGTTCCCCATGTCCTTCCGCGGACAGGTCCCCCCGCCGACGGGCAGGCAATCCGAGCCGACGCCGCCCCCGGCCCCGCCGAAATACCCCATCGAAGACCTGCAGGTCGAGTCCCGTGGCGTGGTTAGGCCCCAGCTCAAATACATGTGCAACGACACCCCTGTCGATGTCGCTCCCGAGGCCAAGTCGCCCTTCAGCGACAAGATTCGGATGAGGTCAATAGGCCCGCTGCTCGAGACCTGGGACACGCTGAATGTCTACTGCGAGATCTTCAAGCTCGACTCGTTTACCTTTGACGACTATGTAGAAGCCATGTTGGTCGCCACCCAAGAGGCGCCCGTCCAGCTGTTCGACGAAATTCACTGTGCGGTTCTCAAGATTCTTGTCAGTTCCGAGGCCGACGGCGGTAAGGTCCAGATTCAGCTGCCGGAACTGGAGGAGGAGGAGGAAGAGGAGGAAGAGGAGGAGACCGTGGACGAGAGCACCATGGCGACTCCCGAGCCTGAACCCCAACCATCGGGCCGTGCGACTAGGAGTAGCATGGCGAAGATGGAGGCGGAGAGGATGGCGGCGGAAGCTGCGGCTGCGGAGAAGGAGATGGAGGACGCCGAAGATGTGCCCAGGCACAATGCGGAAGAGGTGCTCAAGGGGTACGACTGGATCGAGCATCTGAGGAAACGCGATTTTAAGGAGGGCGGCTGGGAGTTGATCATGGTTGGCCTGCTGCATCAGTTGTCAAAGAACGACAGGCTGAGGGCGAGCTGCGAGGAGCTTCTGCATCAGCTGGTGCCGATGGACGATGATGAGCCCAATCAGGAGACGGTCCGCCAGAGGTATTCGGCGCTCGATTTCAACTACCGTGTTCAGGCGCTGCAGATTATCTGCATGCTCACGGCGGAGACGAGGGCGATCCGCGGATACATGGAGGACTGCAGCGAGACGATGACGGCGTACAGGAAGGAGAAGATTGAGTGGCAGCGCAAGAGGAAGCAATTGTGAGTGGTTTCGTTTTTTCCGTGGAGGTTGCTCGTGCTAAATGTCTGCAGAATTGAGGAGCTGAAGAGCCTCAACGACCAGCGCAAGATCCTCTTGCCCGACAATCTTCCACCCAGCCCGCCTCTGGATCCAGTTAAGACCAACGGAGACGTCAAGATGTCGGATGTGGAAGACCTCCCCGCCAACACGTCAGATGAGGTTCCCGACTCGGATGAGGATGGGCCACCGAGGAAACTCCGCCGCGGCATCGATCGCGCGGCGGAACGGAAACGCAAAGCCGACAAGGAGCAGGAGCGCAAGGAGAAGGCTGAGGCCGCCCCCAAGGTGCCGAAGCAGTCGAAGCAGTTCCAGAAGGTGCTCAAGGACATCCAGAAGAAGGAAGACGAGATTGGCGAGTGCGAGCGCGAGATCGCCGTCATCGACAACGACCTCCGCGAGGCCGACTGCCCGCGCACCCGCGTGCTCGGCAAGGACCGCTTTTGGAACAGGTACTACTGGTTCGAGCGCAACGGCATGCCCTACGGCGGCCTCCCCGACAGCTCCACCGCGGTGGCGGGCTACGCCAACGGCTGCATCTGGGTGCAGGGCCCCGACGAGCTCGAGCGCGAGGGCTACATCGACATGAAACAGGAGTACCAGGACGAGTACAAGGCCAAGTTCGACATCACGGTGCCCGAGCGCAAGAAGAAGGAGGAGGGCGCCACCAGCGTGAACAACGCGACCCAGTGGGGCTACTTCGCCGACCCGGCCGACGTCGACGCCCTGATCGGCTGGCTCGACCCCCGCGGCTTCAACGAGCTGAAGCTGCGCAAGGAGCTGGTCAACTACCGCGACAAGATTGTCAAGAATATGGAGAACCGCAAGATATATCTCGCCACCCCAGAAGAAGAAAAAGACAAGAAACCCGCCGACGAAGACGGCGAACCCACCACTACCACCACCAACCCCACCCCCGCCCCAGCCCCCGCCCCCGTCGTCGTCTCCCCCTCCCCACCAAAAATAAACGGCAACAAACGCATGAGCACCCGCGGCCGCGGCGTCACCACCATCGCCGCAGCCTCCCAGCATCAACAGCCTGTTGAGCCGGAACCTCAGCCGGAGCCGGTACACTACAGGTGCATGGACTGGCAGAACACGATGGCGCTCGAGGAGATTGGGCATCTGCATAGTCTGGAACCGCCGCCGGCGAGGTCGAGGAAGTTGACGAAGAAGAAGGAGGCGGCGCTCGCGAGGGAGTTGGCGGAGTTGCAGGAGGAGAGGGCGGTCACGAGGAAGAGGGGGAGGCCGAGTACGGGGAGGTGATGGTTTTCTTTTAAATTACTGGGGGTGTGGGGGTTTGGGGGAGTAGTGTACTATCTGGATGGGTGGGTGGGTGGTGTTGGTTTGGTCAGCGGTTTTCTTTTTATTGTCGCCGCCACGGCTGCTGGTGCTGATGCTGCTGCTTACTTGGCATTGCATTGCATCGAGGACTTTGCATTTGGGGAAGAAACAAGAAGGAAGAGGGTGCGGGAGACTTTGCATGGCCGAGTTTTATGGCTTTTCATCGTTGCTTGGGGTGTTTGGGGCTTGGGCGAGGAGCAAACACAAAAGGAGGGAGGTGGGCATTCGTTCGAGTATATGCTTAATTCGCAGGTAGACTGTTTATAGTCTGGTTTAGGACAGAGGGTGGCGTTTGGGGGTAATAGAAGTGATACCTTTGGTGATCATAATGGTCATATCCTGGGAAGAGCGTACGGTGTTGTGGTGGCGACCATTCGAGCGTCAAAGCTGCCGGTCATGATGGGCGTTATCATTTCATTTACTAGAGTGGTGACGAGCCTCCCCTTGCATCTCAGATCGTCGACTAAACAACTTCACTCTGCCTCCTCAAACATACTTCCAGCCCCCTACTCTTTAACTCGCGCCCTAAGACCTCCTGCATGACCGCCACACGCCTCTTACACCACCAGTACGTCTCCCCCGGCAACAGCACCCCCGTTAACCGATAAATATGGTACAGCACCACCAACATTCTCGAGTCCCCGCTCGATATCAACCCCAGCAGCGGCCCAAAACACATCATCGGAAACGTCGCCACGAACCGCGCCCTATCACTCGGCCTCGACACAGGTAGCCGGCGCCCGTCCCTTGCCCCCGCACCAGAAGCCGGACACCCACCACTGTCCCCGTCGTCCATAACGTACGCCATTGCAACAGCCACCCTCGACACCAACCTCTTGTACGCAGCCCGCGTAAGCGCCTCGTCCTGCGCCCCAGCACTCCTCACATACGCCTCCCCCTCCTTGTAGCTCTGCCATAGCGTCATAATCTTGTACGGCGGTGTCTCGCCCGCCACCCCAGGGAAGTCTGGCAACAACCCTTCCAAATACGCCGAGCCAGCACTAGAACCCCCCCCCCTCCCAGACGACGAGCTCGATGACGACGGTGACCTCCCCGCCTGCGCATTCCCCAATCCCCCTCCCACCACCCCCCCGGCAACGAACTACCATCCCCCCAATACCTCCTATTCTCATACAACTCCATAAACCCTTCCAAATACCTCCTCCAGTTCAGCCCCCTCGCATCCACCACCTCCTCCAGCACCATGCACGGCTGCAGCAGCCCGACCCCCTGGAACACACTCTCATATGTTTGAAAGAGCGGCCAGGCCGTGAAAAAGATCTGTCGGACGCCGGCTGAGAGCCAGTAGAGCTTGTCGCTTGCAAGATCCAGCACCCCGCCCCTCCCCCCGCCCCCAAGGCCCTCCCCAGATGGGGGTGGTGGATGTGGTGATGATGGCTGAGAGGGAGAGGGAGACTGGCTGCCACCCTCGATAAAAGTTAAATCAGACCACATCAGAAACTGGACCAGGTTTGCCGTGCCGAGGAGTGCGTCACAGTTGGCAGAGGTGAGCGGGGCAGAGAGGGCGGCGCGGTAGTCGTGCAGGGCTTTGTCGAGGAGGACGGATTTGGCGCGGTGGTATTGGGGTTGCGAGGGGTGGAGGTGGGAGAGGTGGGCGGCGGCGAAGGAGAGGGTTGCGTTTATGAGGTAGGTTTGGTGTCCGGACTTGTTTGGGGGGTCAGTCTATGTGATGTGATGTGGGTGCACTGTCTCGAAAGGGGTGGGGAGGTGGGATCGAAGGGGGGTAGTACCTGGAACGCAAGCTGCAGCATCCTGGGCCACACAGGCCCGAACGGCAGCGTGGGGATGCTGTGCCGCTCGAAGTGGTGCAGGAGTTCCATGTGCAGCAGGTTGATGGGACCCGATTCGGGCTCGGATAGGGGGCTCCAGTCCAGCTCGCGCGGAGGAGACGTCAGTGGCGGTGAGGACAGCCCGCTGCTACCCCGGCTGGACGGTGGTGGGCTGCGGCGGATGCATGTCTCCTTGCGTTTGACGCAGTTCTTGCACGGGTCACCCTCGTCACACTGTGGGAGACGTTGTCTGACGGTTAGTCTTGGTACTTGCTCCGTTTCGGGAGTAAATGGTGGCCGTGATGTTGGGGAAAAGAGCGATATCTGGTAGGAAAAGGGGGGACGGAACGGACCTTGACTTTGCGTCGTTTACACCTGATACATCCCAGTCTCGATTTCTGATACCCGCAAGGTTAGCTCCAACTATTGTTACCCATCACAGAGCTAACTTGACACCACAGCGATCCTTAACAGTTACCACAGGGATGAACATACCCGATGGGGTCTCTTCTTCCGTAGCTCCTCCGGTCCAACGACCTTGAGAACGGGTCCACCACACCCGGTGTTAGACAGAAGAAACGTATTTGCAAACGTAGCAACCAGTGAGCCCATTCTGACTGCTCAGGGATGTGTGTTTTGGAGGATTCAGGGGTAGTATGTACAAGCGAAAAGGGGGTCGGTTGGTTGGTTGACGTCGAGAAACAACACCACCCAAGAAGCCGAGAGATATTTCCAAGTCAGGAAAGCGACCAACAAACAGACAGACACCGGTGACACCGGAAGTCAACCAAACAAAAGCGAACCCTTTCTCTTAAAGAACCTCGTTCCCCGGATAAACATTAAAAACCCAGTCCCGACGACACGAGGCGGCTCACAAATTTTATTTCCCACTCGCTCCTCGCTGACTATCCCTCCCCCGACTTTCCCAAGCGCGAGAGACCGACAACTTTGCCTCTTGCACCACTAAGAAAGGCGGAGGTATAAAGTACGTCTCAAGGCAGCACTGCTTGGCAGCTAGGCGCGCACGTCAAGGGGACGCCGACGTGCTGTGCAAGACGAAACGGACGTTTGGGAGGGAAAGAGGTCGTCGCGGGCACCTCGCATTCCGAAAGGGGAATGCGAAATCGTGCGGAGCCGGCTTGGCGATGCATGAGCGGGAGCTGCCGGGCGGGGGATTGGCGTCGGATTATTCAGCGACTTGCGTTTCAGGGGAGCCGGTGACGAGGAACAGTGAGGACTTCCGAGGAGGTGTTGAGTGGAAAGCTTTGTGCTCCGTGAGCTCAGCCCGTCTATTATATTAAAGCTCCTTTCCTCCTCTACAACCAAAGAGCTGGGTATATCCAAACGTCTATCTTCTTTCTATTCCCATCCGACCAATCCGTGGTATCTTAAGATGCATCTAGACATCAACAAAAACTAAAAAAAGTATAGGAAATCACCACAGAACCCCCCCCTCCCCCTCACGTCGACTTCCGCTTCTCCTTCATCTCATCCCCCTCCCCAACAATCGTCCCCTCATCCTCAGAAAGCACGGCCCTGCTCTCGCTCACCGGCAGCCCCTCCGGCCGCTCCAGCTGCTCCGACGGCCCGGGGGCAACCTGCTGCTGCTGCTGCTGCTGGGCCGCGGCGGCGGCATGCATCCTCTCAAAGACAGCCGCCGCCTCCGCAGCATACTTGCACTTCATCCTGATCTGCGCACCATACTTGTAGAACAGGAACGGGAACGGTGTGCAGGCAAGCGCCAAAAACGCCGGGATGGTGCTAGCCCAGTGAATACCGAGGTCGTTGTACATGTAGGTCGTGAAGAGCGGGAACGCCGCGCCAAACAGCGAGCGCAGGACCGAGTTGGCCGCCAACACCGACGCCGCAAACACAGTGTAGCTGTCGATCATGTAGGTCAGCAGCGAGAGGAAGACGCCGACCAAGCCGCAGGCGAAGAAAGCCGAGGCGATGATGGGCACGATCCAGTGGATCTCGGGGCCGTTGGTCCAGGCGAACCAGAAGAGGCCGATGGGGAGCAGGACAGAGCCGATGATGGCGGGGGGGAGGCGGGCCTCGGGGGGCGCCATGCCGCCGTGGGCGGCGGCGACGCGCATGTAGCGGCGGTTGTCGTACAAGGAGTAGGACACGGCGAAGAGCATGCCGACAGCGACGCCGACGAAGGCCAGGCCGCCGATGCCCGCGCTCCAGCCGCGGTTGAGCTGGAAGACGATGGGGAAGGCGGCGAAGAGGAGGTAGAGTGTCCCGTACACGATGGCGAGGTAGATGGCGGTGAGGAAGACGATGGGCTCGGTGAAGAGGAGGATCCAGGGGCGGAAGAGAGTTGCCTTGACCTGCTCGGCGCGAGTGGCGGTGATGTGCTGGTCCATCTTGGAGATGTAGACCTTGCCCGTCAGCTTGGAGAGCTTGGTGGCGCGACGGCGGAGGAGCACAGGGGCATAGGTCTCCGGGACATAGATTGAGCAGGCGATCCAGATGACGCCCGTGAAGATGGCCATGAGGCCTTCGACCCAGCGCCAACCCTCAGCTTCGCCCTGTTTCGTGTTAGTTTCAAAGATAGAGCAGCAATATCTTTGTGGTAGGGCTTACGAGGAAACCGCCGACGATGGGGCCAATGGTGGGACCAAGGAAGGGAGCCATGGCGAAAATGCTGGACGCCATGCCACGCTCTGTGGCACTAAACATATCCGCGATGACACCGCCCGAGTTTGTCAGGGGTGAGGCGCCAAAGGCACCGGCGAAGAAGCGGAGGATGATCAGGGTGTGCATGTTCTGAGCACCGGCAGCGCCGGCGCTGAAGGCCGCCAGACCGAAGTAGGTGAGGAAGAAGACGATCTGTCTCCCATAGAATTCTGTCTCAGGATCATGTCAGCATCCTAATCCCCTTTCCTCCACGAGCCCCTTTTGTCTTTTCAGATGGACATACCACTAAGAGGCGCCCACAGCAACGGCCCGACGGCGAAGCCGAGAACGAAGAGGGAGACGCCCATGATAGCCACGATCGTCGACACGTGAAAGTAACGGATGATCTCGGAGACGCCTCCGGAGTAGGCCGTGCTCACGAAGGCGACAGCCAGGGTGGCAAGGGCCTGGAGCAGCGTAATGGTCCATTTCTTGGAGGTTGGGTACTGGAGCGGGTTGCTGGCGTCTTGGGGGAGGAAGTCGACGATGTAGGGCGACTCGGGGGTGCCCTCGCCGGCGTAGTTGTGGTTCAGGACGGCATCGCTGACGCCGGACGGGTGGAGGACTAAGAACCAGTGTGGCACATCGTTGCGGCCTTGCTGGCACTCGACGTCTGTCTTGGTCTCGAGGACGTCCTTGAAGGAGGAGGCGGAGGACTGGGGGTTGGCCATGGTGAAGGAGCTGTTGTTCGTTTCGATGGGTACCGTGTTACCCTATTCAGACATGAGATCTACCATACACAACAACGGACAAGATGGCTGAAAGTTAGGCGAGGATCTGAGATCTCCAACCGGTACTGGGAAGCTCGAAACGAAACGACAGCCACCGGAACGGGGTTTGCCATTCTTTTATACGGCCAAGTCAGGACCAACTCAACCGCGGGCAAAGCCGAATGAAAATCCATCACAAAAATGAAATGCAGCCAGACTCGAATCCCGTTTCCGGGCTTGATGGACGAGGGCGACTCCACCGGGCCAGCATAGTCGAGTAATCACAAAAGGCCCATCTCAACCGGATCAGAGCCGGGAATGCCAAGATCTCGGGGTTGCCAGCCCGGCCTATACCACAACCCCTGCACCACAGAGCCGGGTCCTTGATGAGGCCTTCATGCTGGCTTCGGTACTCGGTTGGGCAGCAGAGTCATCACGAGGGCGCCTGGGATGGCATCATTGGCGAAGCGGCCGGGCAGAATCGACAGGAGATGGCCCGAGAAAGCGCTGCCCCTCCGTTATCTCCGTTGCTGAACCCTCGTCAGCTCGGGATGGGGCTGTCTCATCCCTGCCCGTCGTGGTGGTCGCCTGCCGTTCTTGGCAGTCTTCTCGTGTGAGAATTTGACAGATTCACCTGGCAGAGATCCAGGGCACAAAGATCGGATGGCGTGGAAGCGTGGACATCCCTGCCGGGTTCGAGAGAATTCGGACGGTGGAACTCTTGTTGCTGGGTCGAGCAAGGCGACAAGCTTTTTTTTTTTTTTCGTGCGTCGATGATGGCGTCAGCCGAGGTCCGGCAGATGCCATGATCAGCACCAGCACATACTCTGGCATCCGTCTGGCTCATTGCCGTGCTGATTCGTAAGCTCGTAGAAGAGTCGACATGGTGAACTTTTCACAAGGCATTGTGGCTCAGACGTGGCAAGCTCACAACGACCGAGGTGAACAGACAGAAAAATAGGGGGAAAACAAAGCGGAAGAGCCGCTTTCATCATCCTTGTGGGACACGGCATTTGCTGTCTCCGCTGTGCCGGCGCTTTAGCGAAATTGGACAACCGGAGGAGCCGAGCCAAGACGGCGGAGTTCACAAAACCATCCCGAACACCGCCGTCTCCCAACAAAAGTGCCCTTTTGAGCATGAAACGTCTCCATCGTCGTAAGAGCTGGTCCAGGGCTGACTGGTGAGGAGTGATGACGCCAAAGGACTCGCGAATCCCGCGATGATGGTGATGGTCCGGGTCAGCCGGCCTATGTGCACCCAGATTGCGGGGGAAGGGGGTTGTAGCAGGAGATCTCCGGAGATCCCTGGGGAGGAAGAGGGAGACTGAGTTGGTGGCTCCCAGGTCGAGATGCCACCTGTATCTCTGTGAATGTTTAGCCATAGTATATGGCCATTATTGGCCCAACCCACTTTCGGAAATGAGTTTGTGAAAAGCCGTGAGTCCTCTCTGACCCTCGACTGGTGGGGATAGGTGGTTGACCTGAGAAGCTTGAGCGATTCGCAAGTGAACACCCTCCCCTCGTCTGTCCGGTCGCCTTATATGCGAGTGGCGTTTACTTGTGTGTCAGCGCGTCGGCCCTGCGAGCTTCGGGCCGTAGGACCCCGCTAGCGGAGCCAAACGAAGGCAGGCAGAGCAGCTGGGAAAAGGAATTTTGCATTATGACAGAAACTGTTCGTCGTGCTCAATATGTAACCTGTGAAATAGCACCCAGACTGTCAGCACATGTTAACACCCCGACGACTGGTTTGAACCGGGGAGGGAAGAAGCCATAGACGGTTGGTTTGGTTCTCTACCATGAACCGCACCATCTGCTGAGCAAATGAGGCGGCTAAAAATGCCAAGAGATATGGTTTCAGCAGTATCAACGTTAAATATCTCAAACATAGAAATCATGAGGTTGGTGCGATAATGTCGAGCTGTCGTTGCGTTTTGTTCCAAATTTATCTGGCGATTCGATCTGTGAGAAAGGCAGTAGGCGCGGCCAGGGACCTCTTGGCATGGGTCTCCACCAGCTAAGCTCAGCCCTAGTGGGGCAGAATGGGAGATAGTGGGGTTGGGTCAGACGCCAAGCGATGAAGGGTCGTGTCCAAGATGCACCTCTCTTCAACACCACCCGCCATCATCGCGAGATGTTGTGAGGACAGGACGATTTCCAGGTTCTCTGGTAGGTGCGGAAATTGGTACTCAAACATTACCTAGCCACGCCACTTTGATGGCATGATGCAGAAGCCGTGCAATGAAGGCACTTCCCTCGCAACTGCCCTCCTTCCTTCGCTTCCTTCCTTCGCTTCCTTCCTTTCCTTCCCTTGGTGTGCTCCTTCCCGCAATGCTGTATTACCACATGCTCTGGGTGGCAGTAGCTGCTGTCTCTTTTTTGGCTGGAGAGCACACTTTAAATGCTGCAGGTCTTTGTTTCTCCAACACAACATGCCATGCTTTTCTTTTTACCTCCCTTACTGAGATTCGTTCAGTTCCTCCAATTCCCTCACTTCAGCCCGTCCAGACACACACAACACCTGCACCAAAGCCATGATCTCGCTCAGAGGCAGGCTTCTAATGGGTCGCCGACCTCTTTCTCAACTCTTGAATCCCCCCTTCTCACAGCCGGCCTTCCGCCGCCACATCGTGCGTGCCAGGACTCCCCCGCCATGCCAGATGGCTACCCCATGGCGTCCCGGTCTACCATCATCCTCTCGAAGACGCGCACCACGAGCACCACACAAACCCCCAAATCCCCGCCTCGCTTATTTGAACAAGCTCGTCGGACGCGTGATGCCGGATCTTGTCAGGAAGTGCCCGCGATACAAGGGCAAACATAAGTGGATGGGGCCCGTGGCCTTCATGAAATACAATCGCAGAGTCAAACACACCTGGGCCCGCAGGACCAACCGACAGCGGAGGCGGCAGAGGCGGAACACCGAAAAGCTCGTGGAGAAGCCCTTCCTCATATCTCGTCTACTCTTCGATCTTGATGCCGTCGACTGTCCTGGTGTCCGGCCCTATTCTGCTCAAGACGAACTCGATCAGACAGAGCGTTGGCGTGCCACTCCCGAGTTGACCGCCCTGTACCGACGCATGGTGCGCGTCAAGAGCGAGGTTGACGTGTCAAAGACAAGATGGGAGGCTGGCCTGACGCAGTATGACTCTCGCCGCATCACGGAACGGGACATACTTGCCCTCGCCTTCCTCGGCGCCCCTCACGACAAGGAGGTGGCCGAAGACGCCCGACTTTCTTCACAAGAGCCTCCGCTTGGTTATGTAACCAGAGGTGCCCTTGGCTCGATCGGCATCACAACGCGGATTGCCGATGACGCCTGTCACACATCACATATGCTTCTTCATCGTTTGAGGCACCAACCCGCGCCTACCCCGATTCAGACCCAACGTTGCCCAGAGTTTCTTAAGACATTGGCCAAGGGCCATGGTCTCAGCCATGTCCAGCGATTGGTCACGCCGTTGCTTCAAACTAGTTGGGGTCGGGACATTTTGCCCCTCTGCCGGCACGAAATTATGGCGGCTTGTGCCAGAACGAAGATTTTGGATCGTGAAGATCACGCCCGGAGGGTTTGCGAGTTCCTCAAGCACTTATCGGTTAGCTTGGCAGTTGACGGCCGCGAATTCGATCTCTCAACCCTTGGAGCAATTCAAAAGCTTGAAGCCTCGAGACTTGTCTTCCTGGCCACCACCTCCCAGCCATCTAATGGCGTCATCCTTGGTTGACGCGGCAGACGCGAAGGTTTGATGAGAGGATGTGCGGGGAAGTCAATCAAGCATCGTCATTGCTGCTCAGGGGTTGAATCATGGCGATGTATGTACACACATGTTTGTCATTTGTACTGGCTGTAATCTGCACTTTCGTCTTGTCAGTTTTGATAGCCAACCACCACAACTATCCGGTAGCCAACCACGTTCCAACCCAAAGAAGAAAACCCAACGCACCACGATCCCGTGCTTGGCATCCCAACCCAACGGTTCAGCAACCTGACAACTGCCGACGGGTTGCCTCCCACCTGTCCCTCAGCCCTGTGGCCTCCAGGGGTCGGCCATGCCCTCGGAGGATCTGCGCCTAGAGCTGAGATCCTTCTCGTCCACCCATTGGACCATGTCCGGCGCATGGGGGCACAGCATGCACGGCGCCTCCTGGTTCGCCCAGCCATTTCCTGTCTTATTAACATAGGCCCGCGATTCTCGGAAACATCGACAAAGTACGAGCAGTACGGGTTTCTGGTGCCACCTCGCTCGCTTACTGCGACTGTTGTGCGAAGGAAGCTGTTGTTCCCCGACTGTCAACTTCCAGTCTTCATTCCGGCCTCCCACCTGGCCGTTGGTATTGTTGTCGCGGTTGCGTCAGTCCTGCGTCTGAGTTGATGCTTTAAATCCTTCAGGAGGAACTCAGTCGCCGCCACAGGGATCCTGCCACGGGTCTCGACCGGCAAGCTGCTGCGCGGGTATTGTGTAAGCAGATCACCGTCTGCATGGTGGCGTCGTTGGCGTTGGCTGAGCCACTCCCGACTCGCTGCCGCGACCTGCGCCGTCCGAAGTAGCTACTGCAGCATGTCGGCGACCAGTCGTAGACGAGATATGTGTAACTTCAATGACTGGGCTGCAGAGACGCAGCCCCCCTCTCCTCTCGATGTGCGTGGGCAGGTTTTCCCTTGATGGAACGGTTGCGCCCCATTGCCGTGCCACCACCTCCTTCGTGTTTTCTCCCC
The DNA here is from genome assembly GCA_004802645.1 of Amesomyces nigricolor. Taxonomy (NCBI): domain Eukaryota; kingdom Fungi; phylum Ascomycota; class Sordariomycetes; order Sordariales; family Chaetomiaceae; genus Amesomyces; species Amesomyces nigricolor. The sequence goes on from SRKS01000004.1 coordinate 2,100,734, forward strand.
CGTCATTTCCGCCACCTACGATCTTCAATCTTCACAACTTCCTGGAAGTGCGGTCGCTCCCCCGCTCGACAAAGCATGGCTTGCTCCGGATGTCTTCCGACATGACGCTCCCCGTTCCGGACGCGCCGCCACCACCGATGGCCCGGCACGGCACGGTTGGTAGGCCGGGCGGCAACCGCCATGACCCGCCTTCGCCCCGTCTCAGCCCTCGGTGCATATCATTGTTGATATTGCTTTGGGTGCTTGTTGAGGGGTCTTCAGCGCTTGATCCTGTCAAGAACTTCTGCAGGCGGTTCGGTCATCAAACGGCGGTCATTGATAGGAAGCTGTACATAGACGGTGGGTTCATCAACTACAACCCCATGTCGCAGTATCCGACAAACTATTCCAGTGAGTCTATCCTCGGGGGTCAAGCCTTATGGCTTGGCTAGACCCCGTGTCCTTGATGTGCTAACATACCCTAAGACCTCGAGCTTCATTACCACGACCTCGACACCCCTGGCGCCGGGCGCATGCCGCAGCTCTACGCCAACCTGACCAAGAACTCCACCATCCCAAGCGTCCACGGAGGTACCTTATGGGCGGACGACATAAACAAGAGGTTCTATCTTTTCGGCGGCGAGTACTACCAACAGCCTCCCTCGCGACAATTCACACTATGGTCCTTCGACACTATCCATAACACCTGGGAATCATTCGGGTCACCGGCGGAAGACGATGTGGCCGCCGTGGCTTACGGCGCAGGAGTCGCAATATCCGAAACAGGCATGGGGTATTATTACGGCGGATGGAAATCTAATCGTACAGACCCGGGGTGGACAGGCTCGCCAGAGGCAGTCTCTGGCCTGGTCAAATACAACATGGACTCCAATACTTGGTCAACAGATCCGGGTCCAGACACGGTTGGGAGGGCTGAAGGAGCTATTGTGTTCATTCCTATTGGGGACGGCGGGATGTTGGTCTACTTTGGTGGCGTGCAGGATCCGTACGCCAATGGCTCCTGGGTTGGGGAGCCGATGGAGACGGTGTTTTTGTACGATGTGCTGAGCTCCAAGTGGTATACGCAAAACGCCACGGGGACGGTTCCCCCGATGCGGAGGAGATTTTGCGCTGGGGCGACTTGGGCGCCTGATCAGTCGAGCTACAACATGTAAGTGCCAAATGGCTCAAGGAGAAAAGGTCTCGATCTTGTGCTGACAAGTATGGCAGCTACCTCTATGGCGGTGCCAGCATGCCTCCCGACACCGCAGGCTTCGACGACATCTATGTCTTGAGCATCCCCTCCTTCCAATGGATCAAAATGTACCCAACCGACGGCAACCTCACGGGCGCCTACCCGCACCACTCACTCAGCTGCAACGTGGTGGACAACTCCCAGTTGATCATCATTGGAGGCACATTCCCAACCACAGAGGACTGCGATTCCCCAGAGCAATTCGGACTGCACAACGCCGACATGGGCCAGCAAAACAAAGAAAAAGCCCTCTGGCAGATCTACACCCCCAACCTCACCAAGTACGCCGTCCCCGACGCCGTCATCAGCGCCATCGGCGGCTCACCCTCTGGCGGCGCCACCAAAACCGCCCCCTCCTCCGGATTCAACAACCCCGACCTGCGCGTCCTCATGACCCGCAAAGCAAGCATCCCAACCCGCGCCCCAACCCGCTCCATCCCCCCACCAACTGACTCCCCAGTCCCGTCCAAAAAACGCCTCTCAACTGGCGCCATAGCCGGCATCGCCGTCGCAGGCGGCATCCTCCTCATCGCCCTCATCCTCGCCATAATCCTCCTCCGCCGCCGGCGCCGTAACCACCGTCATCAGCACACCTCCCACCCCAACCCAAACAACAAAAACCACACTCCCTTCCCCCAAACCCCCCAATGGTCCCCCCACATCCCAAGCTCAGCACCATACACTCCCAACAGCGCCTACCACAGCCCCTTCCTCCACCCACACACCCCAACCCATCCCGTCGAACTCCCCGTCCACCCGGGGGATGGCGGCGGTGGTGGCTGGCCGGTCCCAGATGCCACAACCTACGAGACACTACACTACGGCCATTCCCAACCCCATGGTCATAATCATGGCCATGGTCGTGACCACGGTCATGGTCTTGCGGCACACCCGGCTACAACCAGCGGTACGACGGTGTTGAATGGAGGGGGGAGCACGACGACTGGCGCGGATAGTGGTACCGGTACGGGCACAGGGGGGAGTGGGGGTGGTGAGCCACAGACAAAAATTGATGCTGAGGGGAGGTTGTGGGTGCAAATTTCTCCTGGGTTGGGGGGTGGTGGTGGTGGTGGTGGTGGTGGGGGGGGGGGGGGGGAGGGAGCCCGGGGAGGTATTATCAATCTGGAGGGAGAGGGGGGGGGGGGGGGGAGGGGGTATTCGCCTGTTGGTGGTTTGGCTGGTGGTGGTGGGGGGGGAAGAGGGAGTCCGCAGGAGTTGAGCGGTGAGCCGAGGAGGGAGGAGGATGGGTGGGATGCGGCGCATGGACGGCCGAGGCATAATACTTTTTATCATCCGTGATGTGGTTTGTTTTGAGGGACACCTGTTTTTTCTGTAACTACAGTTGGAAGAGAAAGATCAAGCAGGTTGAGTTTGGGTAGGAGGGGGGTTGCTTGATACCATTGAGTCTTGAGTAGTATTTGAAGTGCATTTACGAGTTTCTCCTCAGTTACATTCAGACTACCTCCCAGTGATTAGACGACATATTACACGGGGGAAGTGTTTCAGTTGGAACTCAAAAATGACTTCAGAAGACTCCTGATACTCGTACCAACCTGATACCTCTTTGACAAGGGAATGAAGAGTGGTTGAGCGGTCAACTTGAGCCTCACAGAAATGTTTGCTTGCCAAGCTGCACTCAGTGATGCCGTCTGCCGCTCACTGACCAGAAAAATGGCAGATCCCATCATCTGACCTTGCTGCCGAGCATTCGTTCTTCAACGACGGTTTCCATCGGTGAAAGACATATATCACAGCTAACCCAATTTCACCACCAACCAACCATCTGGTCAGATCAGACATGAGTTTGCTCGCGAAAACCTCGCGGCTCCGTGCTCGGCTGGTTACCAACACTATCCAACTTCTAAATCAGGAACCGGAAAAAACCCCTGGGCGTGTAAGTGGGCGGCTACAGGTGACTCAACTCGCAACGGCTCAGATCCGGCTCAGATCCGGCTCAGATCGGCTGCCGCCCCTGTGACCACAAGTCCCTGCGTTCCTGCAAGCCATCGATCCGGGCAGTTGGAGCAGGCGAAACTTGCTTTCTTGCCAGGAACCAGATCGGATTGCGCAATGTACCCGCCAAACCATTCGTCGGCGGGATCGACGGCTTGCCCTGGTTTGCTCACTCACGTGCGCCCCCCGATGTGCTGCGGACCGGACTACCGGGACGGCTGCTCGGGCAGCGACATGGATGTAAGCTGCCGACTGACTGTCAGCCGCGCAGGCTTTGTTTGGACCCTGAGCAAAGGCTGGGTGAGGATTTCCAGTTTGTTGCTTGCGTGGTTTCTTCCTTGAGCCGGCCATCGCGATGTCTGTTGATGTTGGCCCGCCCCCCCGAATGCTCCCTCTGCTGAACCCAATAGACTCTCCAGCTTGCCAAGAATAAATTTAGTCATCCATCGATGTCCAAAACAGACAACTGGATCTTTAGATAAGCAGCCTCTGCTCTCCTCCGTGACAACGGCGAGACCGGAGGGTCCGGGGATCTGGGCGCAAAAGTCCCGGCAGAAGCCCCGAGCATGTGGGGCCGATCGCGGGACGGTGTCTGCTGAATTTTCCTAGCTCGACCCCAGAGGATCCCCTCTTGGCTCCGCGTAACTACGGATGGTGGAGCGATTCCGGCTTTTTTTCTTGTTCCTCTGACTCCATCCCATCGGCAAGCCAACTGGGCGATCTGATCTGTCCGGGGTCAAAAATAGCTCAGACCAGCAAGACAGTCAGCAAACAGTGCCTTGTGAGAATCTGTGAGGTTGGTCAAGAGACGAGCATGTTCAAAGAACCAGGCACGGCCAGAGCTCCGAGAACCGTAACAAGACCACCCCTTGTCGGCGGCCGTTCGACGCTAACCCCATATCTTATCTCTAATAAGAATTTGCCGGATCAGATCAGATCTCGAGTCCTGGCAGCATGTGTCGTCTGTCGACGGGGACATGGAAGAAGGGCTGCGTGGGGGTCATGCCGGCAAATCCCACGAGCAGCCAGGTTTCCAATCGGCTCGTTTTGGGTGTGTCGATGTTACAGCTGATGGGATTCCCAAACCCTCTAGACCCCGCTACTACCCCCGGGAGTTCCATGTTGGGATGGGATGGGGACACAACGTCCCCTATCTCATTGTACCTATCTCGGGATCGACTCGGAGCAGAGCAGCGAGCATCGGATGAGGGGAAGCACAATCTCTGCCCGACGGTAGGTGTGCAGCAAGCTCTTAATTTGCAATCCGAGAGAAGGTTCATCCGGCCTTGTCTTTCTAGGGTTTGGTAAGTGGGATCCGCGAGGCAAGGCGCTGTGCCTAGGAAGCCATCAACAACAGAGTGTTGGTGAAGTGTAGTGGCGGGTGGGGCGAGATAGGTTGAAGATGAGGGTCCTTCCAGATTGCCACCAGCCATCAAGAAACAACAACGGAACGGCTGCACGTCATGTCCCGAGTCTCGAGAGCGGGGGCCGGCCTCCGTCCCGGATGGTGCAGCTACGAAACGGCCGCATCCACGGTCGTCGCTTGTCGTCTCGCGCAGTCCCGTGCCTGCACCGGAAGCGACCTGCGCCATCCGAGATGCAGCGAACTGTCGAGTGCAGCGTGACATCCTGCACATACCAATAAGGTGTCCCACGGGCACCAGCCAAGCAGCGGCCGGCGAGGGCAGTCTTTCGGAGCCTGAGAGCCTTGTCTTCGAGCGAGATGTAACCCTACGATCGTGCCCCCACGCTCAATGGAAGAAGGCTGAGCTGACTCGCTGACGGTGAGCTTCAACGGTTCGGACGGCCTTAGATTGCCCTGCCGAGGCGATGGGACGGGCATGACAATTTTGGTTTGGCGAGTGATGCGTGATTCCCAGGGCAAAGCAACCTGAAGAGCAAGATGACACGCCTCTCTAAGGATCCGATTTGTCATTTTCCTCCCCTGTACTTGAACCGGAACTCAGGGTACTGTGGATCCTCTCAGCTTCAACGTGAGGCGATTGAGGAAGAGGATTGGTGGACGTATCGGCAACGTCGCTACCACATGTTCGTCGTCGACGACCTTGCAGTCCAATGCCGTAACGCATTCGTAGACATCGCACTTCCGTCTGGGGATGGAGGGGTAAAAGCGAACCTTGAGGCTGGAGGCTGGGTCTGGATGAACCTTGATGGTTCCTCTGATGGCCATCAAGTCACGGCCTCCGGCAAACCCATGATAGGGCATCAGGCTGCTTTTGTAAGTGGGGTCGTGGGTTCCGTTGAGGCTTTGCATCATGACGAGTGTTTCATGGCGCGATGCTGACCGATAACTGTCACCAGACGTTTATTCAGCCTCTGAATCACAGGTTTCTTATGCCGAGTTGTCCGGGCTCGGGAGAGAGAAATGGGAGGCCTGAAAGTCGGAGAGCAGAATCTTCACCGAAAACTAAAGCTCGAGCGAGGCCGGAGGCTGACGGTGTGGGCGATGACTTGAACTCGTGGGTGGGAGGGATGGGCAATTTCGAGTGGTCAGGAACGTGGAGGGTGTGATGGGTGGTGGGAGCGCCATGGTGGCGGCGTCGAGCCCATGACCAGCAGATTTGTGAGGTCAATTGCTGGGTGGGCGAGAGACGGAAGTGGGTGTGAGGGCGAGTGTGCCTGGCGCAGGCCGCTGTGTGCAAGAGATGGTGGGCTCCTGGGAGCTCGCGAGGACCCTGCTGGGCTGTTCTTCACTTTTTTTCCCAGAATGTCCATCAGCAGGTCCAAACTCGCCCTCTGATTGGTTGGGGTTCCGGGTTCTCAAGCTTGCGACATTGCCCATGCGCTGCTGCGAACTCATCAACGTTCCATCCTTCACATCCGTGGATTGTCAGGCCAAGAAAAAAATTCATCATCACAGTCATGGTCCGATCAAACATCGACGACCTTGATGGCCTTGACAGCCGAGCAGAACTTGAACATCAAGACCTCCTGGTGTCGTCCCCCGCCACCTCACAGGAAGCCAGCGAACAACAACAGCACGAACAGCACACGCATCAGACCAGCTTAGCGAGGCGGAGACGACGCAAAACAGAAAGCAAGCTGCAGTGTTATCCATGGGGAATATCGCAACATTCTCGCAACATTGCCGTTTGGCACCATCCCCCCACGTCGCCCGTCACCCGACCGACCCTGGGAACGCGCGCTGCGCAGACAAGCAGCGGATCCCGCCAGATGAAGCCAGCCAAGCTCCCGTCTGCACCAGGGCTGACATCCTGGCCCTGATCACGCCCATCCTGGCGCTCGGCACAGAAGCCAGGGACCCTGCCCTGGCGTCGAGCACCCCACAGTGTCGGCAGGGGGCTCAGTGGAACCCCCTCCTCCTCAGCCCCTCTCTGAGTATGCTGCAAAACCCTGGGCATGTTAGCTAATCGATGTGACAGACGGGCAGGACGACGTGACCTCCCTCATACAAGAGCCCGGCAAGCCCTCGCTCGTCTTCTGCTCCCGCTCCCATCCTTCTGCCGTACTTGCTTCCCTCTCAACGTGGTGACTGATATATCGAAAAGGGGGAATCTGGGTCTCATCACGGCTCCGTTCATCAAGAGAATTCCACACTTCACGCCATCGCTCGCACAACTCACACCAGGGATCCACTCAAACAGGGGTGCTGCCAACAACCACAAGTCGTCAACCCTCACCACAGCACCGGCCACGGTGAAAGACGATTGGCTGGTCTGGAAATCCCACGATCTCCGTTCTCGGCAGCTTCCAGGCACCGTCCGTATTCCGGGGTTGACTGGGATCAAAGCGGTTGCGGGTTTTAGCGAAAGAGTCATCCGACCTCGAGCGAAGACGTGCTCTCTCTCCATCAGATCGGCAGAGTATATCAACAGCATCACCCACTCGTTCGTGGTGGCTGTCACTCTCCCCTTGTTGGAACCAAAGCCCCGCCATCCTCCGTCACGCAAGACGGAACCCCCTGCTGTGCAACCATCAACCCTCTCATTGTCTTGCCTTCACGTCGCCTCTTCGACAACCCAATTGACATCCTGTCGAGCCCCGAAAAGACCAATTGTGTCTCGTCAGATACTTACAACAGACGGCCGATTCCCCGATTCCACCTCGGGCTGACCAGTCCTTTGAGGCATCGTGTTGTGGCCCGCCAACAAGTCCGTTACCTTGCCGAGCGAACAAGGCGCCTGACCAACAACAACTGCCTCGTCTGGTTTCACGGCGCTAATACACCACCACCTTTTGCATCTGCGACCACACTCGGCCACTGTTGAACCCTCCGTGGACCAGTCTCGCCAGTTGCACATTCCACATTCCGTTACATTAGCCCCTTGGTCTCGGGCTTTAACTCTCAACTGCATCAGCATCCCACCATCAAATTGACCAGAAACTGACAGGGCAGCGAAAATCTCTTCGTTGCTGCATACATATTTGCCACCGCGGCACCACACCAATTTGCTGGTTCGTCAAACCTGCAATTTTCCCCCCGGTATCCCTGGCTTGGATCAACCAAGCCCCAAGATCAAAAAGGCCCCATCCGTCCGGAATCCTCTCGACTTTCTTTAGTCGGACATCAGCACCCTTCCAGAGCTTCTAGCTCTCACCCCGCATTCGCGGCCCTTCCCCACGCCGGACCCCAGGGACTTGGGCAAGCAGCAGCTGCACCCACCCCTGCTCGCTCCCTCACTCGAGGCCCTGAGCCAACCACACACGCCGCCAACGATGCACAACCATCACCGCAGAAAGTCCGGCAATACGTCCATGACAGACGTGAGGAAGGCTGTGACGGCATCAGATCCCACATACAAGAAGCATTCATCCCGCCCTCCCGCCATGACTAGGAGAACCACCCCCCAGACCGTCCCAAAACTGGGAAAGAACCCCCGCGACCGCGAGAAGGAATTGGAGGACGAGCGCTGGTGGGATGAGGAGCGGGAGAGCTTCCCACAGTATTGGTATGTCGTCAACCCTGTCCTGCGTTCCACAGCCGCATTGCGTCTTGCGCCCTTCCCCTCAGAACACTGCCGTTTCCATCCTCCCGCATATGTCACCTGATATGCGGGTGATAAGTGTCACCCCAACACTCAGAGCGACGACGAGGGGAAGAATGGGGGCGGGGAAGAGGGTAACAGGCGCATGGGTCGGCCTCCTGGAAGTGCCGGGGGAGTGCCGTTCCTGCATATGCCCACCCCGTGTTCCCAAAGTACTTGGAGGAGAGACACAAGGCTAACCGGCTCCTTCGCGATAGTATGATCTGTGAGAAGCAATTTGTTCCTGTGGACGACCAAGTCTTGTACTGTTCTGTAGAGTGAGTTTGGACACTGCCTTTTCGGTGCCAGTTGCAAGAACTCCATTGCTAACGGGATGAACCAGGTGCCGTGTACATGACCAGAACGGCTCAAGCATATCTACCGTACCGAGCCGCTACACGAGCAGTCACCCGATCGCTCAATACCCCTTCTTCTCGGGTCCGCCGGAACACAGAGATATCATACCCCGCGCTTCACCCTCGCGCCCCAGCTCGACGAACCTCTCCCCACCCGTCACCCCAGCCACATCGGCGCTTTCAGCACTCAAGTCGCTGTCAATCCGGCCAGAGAGTCCCACATCACCAGTCGGAACCTATCACCCGAGCATCTGGCCATTCGGCCGCAGTATGACCGCCACCAGCCCCAGTACCTCTTACTCAAGACCTTCTGCGGGGTTTTATCCGTCGACATATGATGGGACTTACTTCGGCGGCGGCCACGATCCGTACGGAACAAGCTCAGACCGGCCGCTCCCAACTCGCAGGCCCGCTGCGTACTCGAGGCCAAAGAGCATCGAGCTGGTTACCCCCATGTTGGGGCGGTAGCCTATCTTCTGCAATTCCCCGCATTAAGGCGACCTCACACAAGTCACGGCAGGGCAGCATGAATCCCTTCGTTCGGGTCCGTGGCGTGTGAGGGGTTTGGAGCCTCGGGTGGCAGCTGTGTCGCACTGTGTGCTTCCAGGCTCGATTCAGCACAGGATGCCTTGTTTCTTCTCCTCTCACAACTGTGGGGGGGCCCCATCCCTCCCACCCAGAGGGATGCGCAATGCAACCTGCCGCGCGGGGGAGAGGTGTGGTACGACGGGCTGGCGATAATGACAGTTTGGCATCGAACGGTATCGCTACCTTCCCCAACAGCTATCGTCAGCAGACTGCGCCCGACGCACCACTCGCTTCGCGACTTTACCCCACACGATGTCCAAGATCATGGGGGAGGGGGGCGCGCGCTAGCTCTCGCATCCTCGGGCTTTCCTGATCGGTCCTGGGGCAAATCCAGCATTTTCCGGGGAAATGGGCAGGGGGGCACGTTTTGGGGCGCCTGCATCTCCGACCGCGCGGGGCTTCGGGTCGCCACTGGTCCGTTGGCGCGGAGTGATGGCCGGATCTCGGCTCCCCTCACACCATTCCCGTCACGCGTCGTCGCTTGCATTGTCGCTTCTCCGGAGTCGTTTCTTCTTTCTTTTGTTTACTTTCTTCCCCTTTTCAACACATTGGGCGAATTTCTTTCATCAAAAAAGTGGGTTTATGAGCGGGCATGGCATGTTGGGTTTCAACATTTTTTGGGAAGGGAAAAAAGCAAGCCTGGGAGCATAACTTTTGCATTGATGAGCCTTGGGGTCTTGGCGTCTGCCCGGGGCGGGAGTTTGGAACACGACACCTCTCACTTTACTTCTCTTATTTTTATTTTGGATATTACACAGTACGGGATCACATCCTGATGGTGGAGTTGGGAATTCCATGGAATCCTTTTTTTTTTTGGGAGTACATATCCTCTTTGGGCAATCATTGGGACGAGGACTTTTCGTTGCTGGCTTTTTGGATGGCGTCTTTGGTTCCGTGTTTATCTTTAGAAACTGGAGTGTAATGCTGGGCATGCTCCCTCCCTCTCACCGAGGGCTGTTTTTGATAGCTTGTGCGACTACAATACAACAAAGAATATCAACAAACACGGCCGGTCAACAAGCATGCTGCACAATTTGGAATGCATTGCTGCCAGGAGGTGGGGAGCTGCATCCATCTGCACCTCGATGCTTTCCGGTCCGCGGAATGACACCGGCCACCGCTTTCACCTGCAGGTCCACCGCTGTGGGGCGGTTTCTGGGGTTGGGGACTGGGGAAAGCGGATGGAGATTGGAGCAGGGCCGCAGTGTGGAGATGGAGTTTGCGGGATGGGAAATGTGTTGGCGGTTGGCGAGAGTTGGAAGTTGGATGCGGTGGGGTTGCTGACGGCTGAAGATTTTTTTTTCTGTCTTTCATCAGATCATCAAGGATGTGGTGAGCTGCCGGCCAAGGCAGAAAGAGGCCGAGAAAAAGGGGCAAAAAGAGAAAGAAACAAGGGAGAGAAGGAAAGAGCCTGGGAATCATACAATGCAAGAGTTTCCGCCCCCCATTCAGTCCCTGAAAACAGACAAAAACAATCCTCACTCAATCACCAACCACCTCCTCCAACCCCAACCCACAACCCCAACTCCCTTCGATGATCAAACAACCCCCCCATCACATCTTCTCTCCCCCCGTCCGCGTGCATTGACCCCCCCCAGATCCTCCTCCTCCTCCTCCCCTTCCTTCTCCGCACTCTCCGCATCCATCCCAACATCGGCCCGGTCTGCACTCAGTGGAGCAGCACGCACCATACCATGCAGCAGCCTCGGCCCAAGACATGCCAATGGATGGATGTCCTCACACGCTAAAAATACGCCTTATTAAAAATCAAGGAAAATTCCACTGGCAAGAAGTCCCCTGGGGGATCCATCATCGGGTGAAAGGGACGGACGGGAAGGACGATCTCGGAGGGGTTTTGACATTAGATGAGATGAGATGAGATGGGGAGCGGCAGATGGGGGATCTTGCATGTCTGACAAGGGAGGATGGTGCTGGATGTGTTTGGTGGCGAGTAGTGAGTGGTGAGCCGCTTGGGGTTGGGGTTATGTTATGCCACCAGACCTGGTTATCACGTCAACTCGTCAATTCCGCGTCTTTGTCTTTGTCTTGAATCCTCAAAGAAATAATTCTTCATCAATCATAAACGGAGCCAGCCTCCCCATCCCCAGCCCATTAACCAACGGCAAGTTCCTCTCAAAACGGGACCCTTCCCCTCCTCGGTCCCCACAAACTCAAAATACTCACGCGGCACCACCCGCGCCGATCATCTTCGCCGATCGGCGCGCCCCCAGGAATGCGTGTGTGCGCGTGAGTGTGTGTGGGGAGTGTGTGTGTGTGTGTGTGTGTGGGGAGTGTGTGTGTGTTTGTGTCTTGTGGTGGACGGCAATGACGGAAGATTCCAAAGCCTTGGGGATGGGCGAGACCAATTGAGACAAAGCGATGGCGTCAAATTTTATGCAGGTATGGTTGAATGATGAGATAGATGGAACGTGGTACAGCATGTAGAATCCCAAACCACTACCTAATGATTGGTGGGGGGTGGGTGGCAGACACACCATCATGGATGGCGATGGCGGAAGCGTCGGGTTGGCGATGACGGTATTTTTGTCTTGGGGGAGCCACGAGCGCCACGGGAAGTTACGTTATTGAGCTCGTTGGCTTGTTGAGGTTGATTTCGGAGGGGGGGGTCGTCGGTTACACGGCAGGGAGGTAAGTTGATGAGAGTGTCGTTCTCTACTGGCAGGTTTGTTAGGCAGTGGATGGAAACCGACGAAGTCGGAGGCTTGAGGCGTATCAAGCACTGTCCACTGTCGGCTAAATTTGACAGGGACGATTCATCTCTCCTTTATATACATACCAGATCTCTACACAGTAAAACCATAACGTAGAGAAGAGTGAACATCGAACAGCTTCTCACCCCCCATATATTCAATACCCCAACATACAACCATACGTAATACATCACAAAAACCCCTTCCCACCTCCCCCGTCTGAAAACAACAACCAACACCGTTTTGTCATCACTGCTCCATCCATCAATCCACATAAACCATCATTAAGCCTTTAAGTTCAGTATCTCGCAGCAATCGCCCAAGCCAAAATCAACTCAGACGCACAACCACAGCCCCTTTAGTCATCAAAGGAACGCAGCCCAGTAGCGGGCAGCAGCAGCCCGCTACTAATGCGGCCTGGAGCTCGCCATCTCGCCATAGCGCCCGCGGTGCTGCGTCGTATCGTACGCCTGCAGCACCCTCGTCTGCGACTCGTCGGCCTGCGAGAAGGCGTACCCGCGCTGCTTGCGCATGCGCTGCACCTGCCGGACCTTGCGGATGGCTTTTTGGAATTGCTCCATTCTGTTACGGGGTCAGTCAGCAACGAGAAAAGGAAGTGATGAGGCGGGTGAAGAGGGGGAGGGGGGAACATACCTCGGCCGGTAATCCTGGATATTGTACTTCTGAATTTCCTGCACATGATGGTACGCCTCGGGGCGCCACAGGCGCTTGCTGAACTTCCACGTGAAATCCCTCGCCAGACAGAGGATGGCCAAAGTCGGCATCTGGAGCCAAAAGGTTGGGCTAGAGAACAACCGGGGAATAACGCCAAAGAACTCAGTCGAGAACCCAAGCTTGGGCGCGACAATGCCGTAGACGGCGACAAACACGAGCCAGATAACCATACTGCCAGGGATGGCAATAACATGGTACTTCGTCCAGTTGTTCGTCACAAGCGATGCCTTGCCGAGAACAGTTAGAAGCACGGCGCCGTACATGGCATTGCCCCAGACCCATTTGCCGGCGGGCACGCTGTCGCGCTGGACGCCGTCGTGGATGTAGAAGGCGCAACCGCCGACGTAGAGGATGATGGAGTGGTAGACGGCGGTGCCGATCCACGACGCAAACACCCGGACGCGGAAGAAGGTGTTCTTCTGGCCGAGCGTGTATAGCTGTGGGTAGCGGTCGAGCAGGCGGGCAGAGACGAACTGGTCCAGGATGCCGAGGACGAGAGGAGGGAGGACGGTGTAGAAGACGTTGTAGAAAGATAGTGTCCAGGACTCGTAGATGACTTCGCCGGAAAAGACGTTTTGGAAGACGTACTGCGAAGGTTAGCGCTGCAAGATTTGGCTTTGAAAAGAAGGGGGGGGGTAACGTACCCAAAACTGCGTCAGATAGAGGGTAATGTTCTTGTAGAACGAGAACAAAATAGTCTTGGCAACACGGTGGTAGCTCCACGCGCCGTGGACAAGCAGCAGCTTGCGGAGATAGCGGAACTGGGCAATCGAGACATCGGCACTGCGAGCGGCCTGAAGACCTTCGACACCGCTGATGCCAATACCAATGTGAGCGGCCTGGATCATCGAGACATCATTCGCTCCGTCGCCAATAGCGAGGAGAATCGACTCCTTCTGATACTTCTTGACCACCTTGACGACCATAGCTTTTTGCAGCGGGGAGACACGACAGCAGATGACGGCCTTGCACATGACAGCAAGGTCAAGGAACAACTTCTCCATGTCCTTCTCCAGGGCGTACGTCAATGACTTGCCGTCGATCACGAGGGCCAGAGTCCCCATCTCGATCGTGGCATCGCCCTGGTTGCGGATGGCTTCCAGCTTCTTCTGAAGATTGTCGCGCGTCGCTTCAGCATTCTCCTCGTTCACAATGAGAAGCATCATGTCCTCGCTGAGAAGCTTGCAACTCATGCCGATGTTGATGGCCGTCTCCTGTCTGTCGCCGGTCAAGACCCAGACCTTGATGCCGGCCTCCTGCAGCGTGTGAATGGTCTCGGGCACGCCGTCTTGCAGCCGGTCCTCAATAGCGGTGGCGCCGAGAAGGTAGAAGTCGTGCTCGATGAGCTCGGCAGCTTTGTCCAATTCATCCGCGCGGTTTCCACCAACGGTCATTGCCGCCTTGTCGTAAACCTGAGACCATTCCTGGTACTCGTGCTCCGGAATCTCGCGCATGGCCAAACACAGGGTGCGCAACCCTTCTGAGGCGTACTCCTCCAGGTGACGGAGCGTGACATCGACATGCGGGTTGTTGTCGTTGAGACGCTCCAAGATAACCGTGTCTGCGCCCTTGCAGTAGCAGCGAATCTTGCCGTCGGGGCAGCGGTAGATGGTCGACATCCTCTTGCGGGTGGAGTTGAACTCGCACACGGCCAAGAGTTCGTATTGGAGCTGCTGGCCGTCGACCTCGATGATGACGGCGCGGGGCTTGCGTGCCACGAACTTGTAACCCAGCTGCACAGCGCCTTCGACGAGTGCTCCCTCGTCAGGAGAAGCGGCTTGATACTTGATGTGGCCCGTTTCGTCCTGTTCCGGGATGACAGTGTGGCAGGTGGAAAGCAAGGTAAGGAAGTGGTCGATCGCTTGGGAGGTCGGATGGTTGGCCTTAAGGTTCTCCTGGACCTTCTTGAACTCGTGAATGCCGACTTCGACGCCATCTTCGATAGTCGGAACGCGATCTTCCGGAACGGTCTCAGCGTACATAATGCCGGCGATTGAAGACGCCTTGAATTCCATCATGTTGCAGGTCAAAGTGCCAGTCTTGTCCGAAAAGACGTACTCGACCATACCCAGTTCCTCCACCAAGCTGGAGGTACGACAGTTTGCAGGAGTGTCGGTCGTCTCGTAGTAGATATCCATGTCATCGTTGATTAGGATACCATGCCAGTACTTGACCAGCTCGAGGGTGACGAAAAGCGAGATGGGAACCAGGGCGGAGAACAGAACCCAGTATGTGACCATGTCCTTGATGAAGATACGAGCCACAGCCGCAGCGCCGTTCATGCTGTCCAGAGCGAGATAGGAGAGGGCGTCGCCTTGCACCTTCCGCATGATGAGATCACCAACGGTCGAGACAACACTGAGGACCATGAGCATGCCGACGAGCACCAAAACAAGCTTGTTGAGCTGCCTCTCAACCTTTGTCCGCTTGATGGGGGTCGCGGTGGCGTTGCGCATCAGCTTAGTCTCGTGGCCGGTAAAAACGACAACGCCGTGAATCCAGGGGGTGTTCCGCAGAGTGGCGCCGCGAAGCAGAAGCTGCTCCGGGTTCAGGGGCAATTCCTTCTCCCCTCCCCCGGCCTGCATTGTCAAAGTGGCCTCGTAGGTGTACAGACTGCTGTTGGGCTGCTCAGAGCGCAACCTGCCCCCAAGTCGGCTGAGCTCAGTTGGGCTTACCATGGTCGAGGTCTCGGGCAGGGCCTGCTTGATTTTGAGATTCGTCTCGCCGTCAAGGTTGGCTGTCTCAATGTAGCACAGACCCTCGGGTTCGGAGCTTGCCACAAGAACCAAATCGGCCGGGAACGGCTCCTCGGATTCGACTCGGACGATATCCCCCACAGCAACATTGATCCATTTTGACTCGGCAAATGTCGACCCGCGCAGGACGCGGGTCTTTGACATGTTGAGGGCCTTGTCGGCCTGTTTCCGCCTGTAATCTTCCACCAGTTCCTTGCCTGCCGACACGAGCAGCACCACAATGAGCGGACCGATGGTGGTGTATCTGTTGGTGGGCGAGAGCCCCGGAATCTGCTGCAGGCCAGCAGTGAAAAGGAAGAAAATGTTTGCGAATTTCGAGAACTGTTCGAAGAGGAACTTGGGAAGGAATGTCGCAACGTTGTACTTGGCCGTCGAAACGTGATTGTCGACGTACTTGTTGACGGCGTTCGCTGGGGGGTTGTTGAGGTGGATGATACGGGGCCCAAGGGTGGAAGGGTCGGGCTTTGATCGGCCAAAGCCAAACTTGAAGTTGCCCATGTCGAACTTCTTTTCTTTTGGCGGTGGCACGCCGCTGTCCGGCCGAGCGCCGGCGCGTGAATCTGTCAGCGGGAGGTCCATCTCGGAGTATCCCTGGCCCATTCCTAGCCTGTTCTTTACTCTCCCGAGAAAGCCACCACCCAGCCCCAAAACGCTGTTCCGTTTCTTCGCATTCCCCCGGGCATCTGACGCCAGGCCGGCTCTCTGACCGCCGTGTTGGTAGTATGACCCTCCATCGTCCGGGTATTCGTCGAAGTCGTCGGCGTATCTCTGATAGTTGCCCAGATCTGATGTTTGGCTGTACTGCCTGTCAATCTCCGGACCGTAGGGCCCCACAGGGCGGGACGCGGAGGTCGAGGCGCCGGCCGGAGGCGGCCTTCCGGCAGGCTGATTTGATTGACCGGAGCCGACAAAATCATCGTAAGATACGGAGGGTCGCGGTTGGGCGCCATCCTGGTCGTACGCGTAGGAGTTGAGGAGGTCGTCGTCGGTCAGGGTCGACCGTTGCCCCGTGCTGTAGACGGGCTGTTCATTGTCGAGATCGAGGAGGAGGTCGTTGCGGGAGGTCGAGGAGCCTCCGGGGGGCGGTCGGCCGGTCATGCCGGAGAGGGCGGTGCCGGTCAAGGCAATGGGTTCGCGCGTCGGTCAGAGCGGAAGTGTTGGATCATGGATCGGGGCCGGAATCGAGAAAGGCGCGCAAAAAGTGTCGAAGGCGGCGACGTTGTCGTCGGGGTCGGGGTCTGGCAAGGTCGAAATTGGGCGGGCTGGCAAAGAAAGGCGAGATGCGGGATGCTGATGCGTCGTGTCGTGTCTGCTGCAGGCACAGCCTCCTTCCAACAGCAGGATGAGGATTGCGGACCCTGGGCCCTGGGCAGCAGTGCGAATAGCGCTTGGCGTCGTCAGCCGCAACCTTGCATCCAACGTCAACCTCTGCCAAAATCGAATGTCGAGGCCAATCAGACAGTTGTCAGGTTTATCAGACCCCGGATGTGTTGCCAGGTTGCAACCGAGAGCAGCTTGGATGTTTCTTGTATTGCGAAACTGACCGAAGTGTTGCTGATACGAGGCTGTTGGAGACACAAGAAGGTGCTGTATCTGTCTCCACCTACTGGCTGGTGGTGGCTTACGACAGCGTTGAAGGCGGCGCTGCGAGGAACCTGCCGCCGTTTCGGACGACCTTGGCAGCCAATCAGCGCATTGCGCCCCCAATGTTCCATCTTGCCAGGGGCAGGGTTGAGAATTACCTAAGCCCAGCCACAGCACTGGCGTTACCCATCCTGGACTCAACTTGCGACTTACAACACCACGAGGCTCAGCTCAAACCATCACCGCTCATTACTAATTTTAATTGTACTATCAAAAACTCGACAATTTTTGAATTGGGAACTATTATTCTGCCTCTTCGCAAGAAAATCAGTCAAGATGGTGTGCGGCAAGTGCCAGAAGAAGAACAAGACGACCCTCGCCACGCCTGGTGTCAAGAAGAAGAGCGAGATGTACTATGGCTCTTCGGCATCCTCGTCTGCAGCAGGTGAGAAGAAGTCTGCGACACTAGGGCAGACGGGTATTTCAAAAGTGAGTAGTTGCCTTCTAAATTTGATTCTCCACGCAACAAGCATGAGTCCTAACTAACCATCTCCCAGAGCAAGCTGCTTTCCAAGGCGGCCAAGAATCCCTATGCTCAGTACTCGAGTTCCTGCGACAAGTGCAAGACGAAGGTCTCACAGGGCCACGCACTCTGCAATCAGTGCGCCTACCGGTCAGACTGTGAGTTCGGCTTACATAACCCCCACACACTCATGTACTGACAAACAACACAGCGTGCCACTTCTGTGGCAAGCCACACAAGGCGAAGTCTGCAGTTCCCACCGTTGAGGGACAGAAGCGTACCTTCAAGTGAAAGCTGTGTCGAACATCCGAAATCAGAGTAACGACTTTCAATGAAGCGTTCAACGAATACGTGGACCATAGCGCCCATATTCGCACCTCCTTTCTGCAGCGCCCCCAGCACCATGATTCTAGCGGCCATGATGTACCACCTAAGACATCTTTTGAGGATGGGATTCGCTGTGTCAGTGTTCTGGCATCTGAGGTCTACTACGACCGACCATGAAGGCATGGGGAGGGCGTTAGCGGCGGTGGCGCAGATCAGGCTCACTCGGGGGCATATGGAAACGGCGTGCAAAGGAGCGGCTGCGTGGGAGAAGCTAGACTACATACCGATGTATGAGCCACGGCGGGATGAAGGACAGCTGGCACGCAGGGAGGTACGGAGTAATCGAGGGAACTTAAAAGAGTGCCTTAGAGAGCAGCTCACGGTTGACCCAACGTCACAAGGCTTGAGGATATCAATAGCTGGCAGGGTAGCTATCTCCGGGTAAGGTGGGAATGAGAATTAGAGCCTTTGCGCAATAACAGTGGAAACCTCTCATAACGATGCCGCTTCAGCCAAATAGCTCTACCTCAACCAGCGGTTCCGGTTGACTTTACATCGAAGCCTTCAAAGGCTTGTCCTGGAGAATGCTGTCCAGGAACTCGCCAATATGCTGGTTTGTCTCAGCCGGCGTCTCCCACAGCGCCCAGTGCGTGGCATCGACATCCCTCCTGATGAGATTGTCACAATACTTCTCAATCCCGGTGGCCATGGCAGGCGGTAGTGCCGCATCCCGCTTCGCCACCACCAGCAGCGCCGGCATCGTAACCCTCGTCTTGCCCTTCTCCAGAAGCTCCCTCTCCTCCTGAAAGTTGACCAACCCCGTCTTATACCAACACATCGGCCCCCTCATCCCATTCTTGACATACTCATCCGCATAAAAATCCATCTCCTCCCTACTCAACAATGGACTCTCCCCAATCTCCCCAGGCTCAATTCTATCCAACTGAAACCCTTTGTACACATCAAACACCGTCAACCCATCCCTCCTCTTCGCCTCATACATCACCCCCAGCGCCGCCCTAATCATCTCCCTCCCCTGCACCCTCTCCTCCACCTCCCTCCCCTCAAACTGCACCTGATACCCAAAATTCGGCAGCACCCTCACTAACTCCTCCTTACTCCGATACACCTCCCCCGGCGGAAAAAACGGCGTGCAAACACTAAACACTCCCTTCACCATCTCCGGATACCACAGCGCGAACCGCCACGCCACCGCTCCGCCCCAGTCATGCCCACCGACGACAATCTTCTCCACATCCTCCCCCTCTGCCACCCCACCCTGAACATCCTTAACGATGGCCACCAAATCCTCCACCACGCTCTTATACCCATACGCACCCAAATCCTCGGGCGCGTCCGAGCGCCCGAAGCCGAGCAGGTCGGGCACGATGACGCGCAGGCCGCGCGAGAGGAGGAAGGGCACTTGGTAGCGCCAGCCGAAGGAGAGGTCGGGGAAGCCGTGGATGAGAATGGCTGTTGCGATGGGGCGGTTGGTGGGGGTGGTTGTGGTGGTGGTAGGGGTGGCGAGGAGGTAGTGGTAGGTGCGGTTGGTGGTGGGGGTGGTGTAGGTGCAGTGCTGGGCGCGGGGGTCGGTGGGGAGGAGTTTGTCGACTTGGGGGGTTTGGGGGGTGGTCATGGTGGCGATTGGGGTCGTTGTTGTTGTTGTTGTTGCTGTGTTGGAGAGGAGAGTTGTGTGTGTGTGTTGGTGTAAGTGAATTGGGAGGGTTTACATTTGAGCTCTGGAGTGGGTGGATGGGATGGGAATTGGATGGAAGATTGTAACGGTTGACCTATCTTGCCTCGGTAGGAAGCCACCTACTTATGGATCTGGGCGATCATGAGAGATGTAGGGGAATTGCTCCTTGTATCATGGAACCTTCCCCGCAGCTTGTGGCAACCTTGTAAGTTCAATGCCGGGGCTAGCAGCTTGGTTCCTCCATTCATGCAACATCTCCACTCACACCCTCGATGTCCAACCCCAAACTGAACACTTGGCAATTCTGCGAGCTGTCGACAGACGGAACCTGTCCAGGAGACCGTGAGGGATGTCGTTTCTGAGGCACTCTCAGACCGGAAAATGAGCTCTGGAGTTTGCGGATGATACAACCCAGGGATACAGGGGCCATCTCAGGGTCATCCCGCCCGTCTCTAAGCTCGGCTCAGACGCCGACCTCACCTCATGCATTCATGCGGCCACCGGCTCGAAAGCCATATCCATCTGACTTCCATCTGTATTAGTAATATGGGTATTATTCTTTTTGCATGTGTCTCATAGGAAGATCACACCGATATCGATCTGCCACCCCTGAACCGCCGACCAGTCCGAGACAGCCTCGGTAACAGCCCTCGAGGTATTTCCCCCTCTGCCCTGTTAGACCCCTGAATCCCGTTGACACCGAATTCCGCTCCTGGGCTGCTTGCCAGGGAGATCTCGGCTTCCCCTCGGCAAGTCCCGTGCCCAGCGCTTTCAATACCAGATATGCTCAAATAGAACTGAGAGATACAATGCGTCCAGCACTTACAACTTAGCAACTTTCTTAGTGGGCTAAAAGCGTTGAAAGGAAATGCAGATTAGTAGATCACTATATCCTCCTCGTCCTGCATCACCTCATCTCCAGCCTCGTCAGGCTCCCTCTCGTGGTGGTTATTCCGCGTCTCGGATGGCGTCGGCGCCGCAGCATCGGCATCGGGGTTAGTCTCTTGCGGCGGAGATTTGTGCTCACCAACAGTGGCTTGATCTGGCCGCGATTCCGCCTCTGGTTCTGGTTCTGGCTGTGGCTGATGCATTTCCACTTGTGGAGGAGGCGTAGGGGATCGCGGCGGAGGAGTGGCGCCCAGCTCCCTGCACCGCCGCTCCCTGCGGTCTTTGAAGTCTCGTGTCTCTCTGTCAATCATCTCCTCGGCTGCGCGTATCTGGTCCTTGATGATGTCCTCTTGCTCTTTGGTAGGCTCCCAAGGTAGATAGTGCTGAGGGTGTTAGCCTCAATGTCTGACTTGCGGAGGGCGAGTTGTCTGCTTACCAGTTTGGGCTCGCTCTTTGTCTGTAGACTATGTGCCCTTGCCAGCGTGGTTGAGTGCCGCGTTTTCATCTGGAGGGGTCAGCTAGACGTTCAGGCGAGAACATGATAAATGTCGGCGTAACATACCGCCTGTTTGTCGAGTTCAATTTGCGCGATCTCGCGTGTTTTCTTCAGCCGCTCCAGCCTCTCGGTCCGGCGCTTCTCGTCGTCGGCCCGCCGCTGCTGCGCCTTCTCCTGTTGCCGCCGCTCAATTTCGAGCCTCTTCTGCTGCTGCGCTCCTGACGGCGGCCGACTCAGCGCGCTCACCAACCCGCCGAACAAGCGCTGCCCTCGCTTCTTCTCTTCCATGCTGAAGTTTCGCCGCGCGGGGGGACCCGCAGTCGCAGACGGCCGCCTTGCATCTGATGAGTTTCGCCGTGCCGGCTCCGGTTCAGGGCGATGTGTCCTTGTTGGAGACTTTTCAATGTTCCGGTAATTTTGGGTCTCATCGCCTGGTGCAGATCCGTCCTGACTGTCTTCCAACTCGGCGTCAACGCCGTTGTTCGGCGGCACGTTATCCCCAACCTCTAGCCTCATGCGCTTCCCTGCAGCATCCTCCTCTGTGGATTCCGGGGACGCTTTGCGTTTGTATGAGATGGAATCTTCCACTTCCGCCATCTTGAGTTCGTTGGAAATCGGTGCGCGATCGTCGATGATGGATGCTGGGCGAATGGTTCCAATGCGCAAGGGCGTTGTCGCGGGTTCGGTTCGTGGACGGTCGCACAGAGGAAAGTGGTGTGGGACCGTGGCGTGTGTCGCTCAAGGGCAACGCTGAGTAGAGGAATCAGATGTGGTGACTAGGCCGTGGTCCTTGGATTCGTCGTCGGTGGTTGCGCGGTGCATGGAGCTTCACTGCTGGCTCTCCTGCTCGGAGCTTCCGTTGATAGAATGCCAGCAAAACAACCCTAACCCGCAAACAAAGTTTAGACGACACCGAAATACCGTAGAATTTCCTGGAATTACGCCACCGGTTTGCGGCTAAACAAGTGACGTATTTACCGGCAATTTCAATCGCGTGTAATCCTACCTGCTATCCGCGACAAGCCCGCGAGTGAACCTCGACAACTAAACTACAAGTCTTGATACCTAGCTGCTCCTGTCCTCTTTCCTTTTCCTTCCTCTCTCGCAAACCAACCGCTCTAAACAACTCCCATCAAAGCCGCCACCATGTCCCGCCATCATCCGTACGTCCCCCTCCCCCGCTCACCCATCCTCAATCACCTCTAGTACACTAACTAACCTCTTCTCTCCCCTCCTCTAGCGACCTAGTAATGTGCCGCAAGCAGTCGGGCATCGCAATCGGCCGGCTCTGCGACAAGTGCGACGGCAAGTGTCCCGTGTGCGACTCGTACGTGCGGCCGACGACGCTGGTGCGCATCTGCGACGAGTGCAGCTTCGGCAACTACCAGAACAAGTGCGTCGTGTGCGGCGGCGAGGGGATCTCGGACGCCTTCTACTGCTTCGAGTGCACCCGCCTCGAGAAGGACCGCGACGGGTGTCCCAAGATTATCAACCTCGGCAGTTCGAGGACGGATGTGAGTTCCTTTGTTTGGTGTGGGCTTGGGGGAGCGGTGCTGATGCCTGTGACTGCAGCTATTCTACCAAAAGAAAACGAATCGGACGGGGACATACTAGTGAGGGTGTGGCCCGGGTCTGGGCTGTGTTGTCAGGTGTTGAGGGCTATGGGAGCATCTGGGTCGATGGCGTTTAGGAGTTTGGGGGCATTTAGAGACGAGATATCAAAACGGCTCTGCGAAGATTTCCAGCACATTACTCTACCACTATATTGATACTATCTGTGTGGTGTGGGTTAAACTAGTACATAGTCGTGTCATGCGTTCTACAAAGGAAACAAAGTTCAACAGCCAGCGCGATGCAAGAATACTAATACAAAGGAAATCCAACCCCTTCCGCTTTCCACACATCCTCAACTCTCACCTCGGCCAGCGTTGGTTAGTTAGATATAGCTGACCTTGGTCCCCATCCCCGCTGTCGCCTTCACCTTGCCCCAACTCGTCCCCAGAATCTGCCGCAACCTCTCCCTGATCTTCTTCCGGCTCAGCAGGAAGAGCAAGCTAATAATAAACGCCAGCACCCGCAGCAGTGCATACGGGTTAGTCTGGAACGCCATGGCAAGGTTATCGACGAGCGCCTTGAGGTTATTTAGCGCCATCGCCGCCCTTGACATCATTGTCGGCGGGGCGGCCACCGCGCTCCCCCCAGCAGCCCCCGGCTTCCTCGACAACGGCGTCCTCGGTCTCGCCAACCCCCCACCACTAGACTGACTCCCAACCCTTCCATTCCTCCTCCCACCCATCTTCGGCGAACCCCCACCCCCTGCCCCAGGCGGACTACCCCCCCTCTCCACACCAAAATCCCCCTCCGTCGCCTTCTTCATCTCCTTCTCCCTCACCCTCCTCTCTCTCTCCCCCCTCTCCCTCTCCTCCCTCTCCCTCCTCCCCCTCTCCTCCTCCACCCTCCTCCTCTCCCTCGCCTCATTCTCCGCCCTCAACCTCCTCGCCTCCTCAATATCCCTCCTAATCGCCTCCTCTCTCTTCGCCCGCTCCTCCTCCTCCCGCCTCTCCGCCTCGGCCTGCTCCTCGCGCAGACTCTCCAGCGCCTGCAGGAACGCCTCGCGCCGCTCGTCGTCCAGCACGGGGCTGACGCTGACGAACTCGCGCGCGTACGCCCACTCGCCGTTGCGCGGGAGGATGTGGAGCGTGTAGAGCTCGAGGAGTTTGACGCGCGCGACGAGGTCGCGGGGCGTGTTGGTGTCGCTGGGGGCGGGGCGGCGGTGGGAGGTGGGGGAGCGGTAGCGGCGGGGGGAGGAGGTGGCGGGGTTGGGGTTGGTGAAGTGGTTGGAGGAGATGGAGTCGAGGGTGGGGGTGCGCGAGGCCGCGAGGTAGTTCTCGAGGCGCTTTTGGTTGAGTTCTTGGGTTCGGGAGTGCGCGAGGAGGAGGGTGGCTCTGTGATAGGGGTCGGGGTGTTAGTTGTGGGGTGACGTTGGATGAGGGGTTAAAAGGAAAGGGGGCCGTACAAGTTGATGACCACTTCTGCGTCAACGTCCCCTTCGGCGCCGTGGTAGCCGTTGCGGACTACCTCCTCCCAAACCTCTCCCTCGCGAACCTTATGGCAGAGGGCCTTCCACTCCTGCGTCCCAAAGGCATCCTTGCCCTCATCTGGGTCGAGCTCCAGGATCGCATTCAGCACGGTAAGGTACAGACTCCAGACCTTGATCCTCGATGACCGGGACGCCCTGACAACCGGCGCGGGTTCAAACGACCCTTCCTGGTCTTCGGACGGAATAGGAGACACCAGCGGCAGGACAGTCGACAGAGCCTCAGGCAGACGACGCGTGAGGAACAGGGTCGAGGCCTGGCGATATGTCTTGGAGATGTGCGAGGCGGCGCCATTGCGACCAGACGGGACCGTGGACGACAGAGACGATATAGACGCCGAGAGGCCGCGCGACTGCGCGAGACCCTCGTTCGCGATGAAGGATGAGCGGTTGGATGCCATTATGGGGTGACTGACGGGCTGCGTGTGTGTGTCGTCGGTATGGTTCAGGGCTGTCCGGTTCCGGCGAGTCTGGCGTCGAGGTTGGTTGGACTACCTTCCTTAGTCGTAGGTTGATGGGATCAAAACACAATGGCTCGTTGCTCTAGCGTGTGGCCATTGTGTCGCCCTCGGCGAAAGATCACACCCAGGTCAGGAGGATGGAAATGCGATAACGTTTATCGACGGCAACGCGAAACGGCTCTCAAGTTCCAAGGTCCAGGCGGAGAACCACAACATGTGCTGGCAACCGTCGAAGCCGCAATTTGGTGCGTTTGAGCCTCGGCTAGCTCTGGGGATGTGCCGACTGGCCAGGGTCGTGGGTGGGGCGACAGCGGAGGCGTTAGTGTTGGACCCAATTCTTCAGCAAGAATACATTGTGAGATGAGGTATTCTACTATCGAATTCAGCGACACTGACACGATCGGACGCCCCGTCATCGACACGTGCACTCCCAAGACGCGATGCCCCAGACCGTCGCATAAACTCAATTAAAATTACCCCAGACTTTCGGATCATGGAATTCACCTCGGCGCGAGACCGTGTCGGCAGAGTTCAACTCGGTCTTAAAGACCCCGACATGGGAAACAAAGGTCTCAGGGCGGCGCAGATCTCAAAACGCGGGTTAGGGTTTTTGGAGGAGTTGGGATCACAAGCTGCCATTTCAGCGGGTGGTTTCCGGAGCAACCTTGATCATGAACATGAAAAGGGAAGATTGGAGCCAATTTTCCATTCCAGTGTCTTTTAACCAGTGGGGAGCGTTTTGGTCCATGCTCCTTGAGGAAAAGAGAGATCTTGAAGGCAAGAGTCAGAACAGATTATCTGTTGTTAGAGTGCCAGGGTTAGAACTGTTGTGAGAATGGGCCAAAGTCAACATCACTCCACAAAGCGAACAGTAGTGAACTTAGGTCTAAATTACTGTATCCCACCCTTTTCCAATCCAATAACTCCTTTCGTACAAAAAACAAGGACCCTCACATAGCAGCCATCTCCCCTCATTACCCCCTAAAGCTTAACTACTGCAACATCGAGTCCAGACTCTCACCCAACTTCTCCTCAATCTCCACAATCCACCTCCTGTTCTCCCTCTCCACCACCTCATCATCATCATCCTGCAGCTCACTAATATACGGCAGCATCTCCGGCAGCGCCTGCAGCCACTCCTCGCCCAGCCTGCTCGTCAGCGCCTGCTGGCACTTAACCACCGCCAGGCGGACCGCCGCCTGCCCGCTGCGCAGGTGCTTGAGCAGCGCGCCATTGAGCTCCTTGTGGTGCTCCTGCGAGTCGGCCGCGGCCGCCAGCTCAACAACAGCGGGGATCAAATCCTCGCTCGCGTCAACGACACCAGCCTGCAGGAACTGCTCGACCAGCACGGGGGCGACGGCACCAAAGTGGGCGGGCGCCTGCCAGAAGCCGTCCTGGTCGTGCTCGAAGCACTTGGCGAGCGTGCGCAGGACGCGCTTCCAGAGCTCCTTCTCGTTGGCGTCCTTGAAGTCGGTCGACGAGAGGGCCTTGACAGCGCTCTCGAGGGCGTACGAGGCGTAGCTAGTGACGATGGACTTAAGGTTGCTGAAGAAGGTGTCGAGGAAGCCGTAGACGGCGAACAGGCGGAGCGTGCGGCCCGAGGCGTCGCTCTTGGGGAGCGCTGTCGATGCCCACTCCATGAGCCGGGAGAAGATGGGCCGGAAGGCGGCGTCGTTCAGCTTGTAGATCATCTTGAGCGCGTCGTCGCCCAGCTTGGTCTCGGCCTCGTCCAGTTGGGACGGGGTGATTGAGGCCTTGGTGGCGCCAATGGAGACCATTCTCCTCAGGTCCATAACGCTGAGGAAGATGGTCGACAGCGTAGAGACGTTCTTAGAAACGACTGCCTTGGAATGCTTGTCGAGGGCCATGCCCAGAATCCGGAGGTATTCGTTAACGGCCTATTCAAGGTTAGCAAGGTCCCTAACATAGTATGGGAAGAAAAACATACCGAGGACCCGTAGTTGGCGGCAGAAGTCCAGTTTTGGCTGAGTGCATTGTACAGAACCTTGGCGTCAACCAGCTTCGCCAGGAACTGAAGGCAATGCAGCCGGTTGCTGTTGGATTCCTCGTCCAGCTCAGCAGCCGCCGACGCGTTCGAGCAAATCAGCAGACGGTCGAGATACGCGCCACTAATCATGTACGGGATATGCTGGGCCAGCGCAGCCATGAAAGCGTACGAGGCATTGTGCAGCTCGGCATCGGGCTGCTCGCCGACCAGACTCTGCTCGAGATAGGCCAATGTCTTGGGGATCGCAACCGGCAGAACGGGAACAATGCCGTCCTGGAGGACATCAACAAGCGAAGCAAGGCAGAGCAGAGCCATGACACGGAGGCTCTGCGAGGACTGGCCAAGGCAGTAGTCGCCCGCGATGGTCGCCGCAGCAGCAGCAACCGCGTCGAGATCCTTCTTGCCGTACTTCTCCGAAATCTTGTCGACACATGTCACCGCCGTGTGCTTGTAGTTCATGTCGTCCGACTCCCGGATGACGGCAGTCAGCTGGGGCAGGAAAGCAAGCAGAGCCTCCCTGGACTTCGGATCCCCGGTGCTCTCGCTATCAACCCGGAGCTCGAGAGCCCGCAATACCTTCTGCCGCAGCCCAACATTGGGGCGGTCGAGCAGTGCCTCCACGCTCTTGATAAACTCGGCAATGGAGAGCAAGTTGAGGAGGTTGGACAAGGCATCGCCACAGCGGGTGAAGAGCGCCTTCTTGGTCTTGACGGTGGCGGCCAGGTTCAGGATGCTCTCGAGAAGAGTGGCGTAGAGATCGCGAATCTTACCCGACTCCATATCGTCGCGTTCGGCAAGCTGCGTGATCTCACGCTTCAGACGCTTGTTCGCAAGCAGGTGCGGGAGCAGATTCAGCTGCTTGATGGCAATCTTGTCTTGTTCCCCGACGGCGCCGTCGCTGCCGAGAAGGACGTTCGAGAGGGCCGGTTTCGGCCTGAAGACGTCGCTGATCAAATCAAGAAGCTTGATGAGAGTCTGCAGCTGGATCTCAACCGAGAACGAGCTCATCATCTGCATGGTAAAGGTGATCATGTTATCAGTGGCCGCATACCGGTCGACGAACATCGCGAGAATAGCAAAAAGGAAGTCCTCCGGGCCAAGGTTCTGCACAAGCGAGATGAAGAGGTCGTGCTTTCGGTGGGAAGGAATATGCTCGTAGGCGGTAACGAAGCTGGCAAGGAGATCCTTGGTGCTGGCGACGACATTGCGGCCTCTCTTGCGGAAGGTGTCGATTAGAGGAGGAATCACCTCCTTGATGGTCTGGTTCACGACGTGGGCGGAGTAGTCGTCGGCTTGCTTCAGCACTGAGCTACCCATGAAGGTGAAGATCGGCATGACGCTTTGCAGGACAACATCCGGAGCTGTGCGGGCCAGGCTGGCCACCAAGAGCAGTGCCGAGTTGATGACAGCAGGGCTGGAGGACTTCTGGATGCAGGTAGCAAGGATGTCGCCATGACCAACCGAGGCGTCAATAATGAGATCCTTGTTGTCCTTGTACGCCGGCATCATCGCAAGGAGACTGCTCAGGACAAGGTTTTGGAGGTAGCCCAGCTCAGAACCAATGATCATGCTGAGGTGGTGAAGGTCCGAGAGTGTCGTGAAGAGACTGGGGAGCAGCTCGGGGTGCTTGGCCGGGTTGGATTCTTGCACGAGCTCGAGGACGAACGTGGTCTTGTTGAGAGCCGCCTTCAGCTCAGGGCTGTTCTGCAGGCCCACGCTCCGACTCTGCTCCGTTGTGCTGACACGTCTCCTCTTGTTCGCCGGTTTATCCGTCGCGAGTTTCACATCGTCTTGCAACGAGTTAATGAAATCAAGCAAGATATCCGTCGTCAAATCCACCTTCCGCAAAAGTTCAACAGCTTCCATCACGACGGAGGTCTGGTCAGCCGACGGGCGGCTTTGTGCGAGAGCGTACATGGACCGGGCGGTGGTGAATTTGGTGTCTGACTTCATCGATGGCCACATCTTGATGATGCGACTGAAGATAGCCTGCACGAGGTGCGGCCTCTGGGCAGTCTTCGAATCGTTGATCAGCTGGAAGAAAGTCTCCAGGCCCACGGCATGGTTGGGAATGACGACATCAACGACCGCCTCATCAAGAAGCGGCTCCTCAAAGGACTCTCTCGCCGCAAGCGCGGTGGCTTCCTGTTTGCCCATAGCAGCCCACCAGCGAAGCACTGGTAGCAAGAGATCAGTCCTGGAGGTACCCGAGATGCTCTTGATTTGGTTGAGAGACCGAAGCAGGCGGAGTTTGACGGTCACCACCGGGGTTTCCACGACATGACCGCACAAGAACTTCAGGATGGAAAGTCTCGCGGCGTGAGAGAGATGCCGCTTCTCAGCGTCCTTGCCGGAAGACGTCTTTGAGCTCTCAAGGGCACTAACAAGGGCCGCCACAACATGACCCTCATGCAAAACAGATTCCTCAAGGCATGGGATGAGGACGGCCTCAACCAGAGATTTGAGGGCACCATGGTCAAGCGAGCTGGGGACACCGTTGCCGTACAAATCCTTGGCGCCCCAAAGCTGCTGAGACTTGTCCAAGTTCTTGAGAAGGGATCCGAGAACGGCGACGAGATCGGCTGCGGCACGGCGGACCTTCTTGGCGGGGTCGCTCAGAGCTGCCACACAGTAAGGAATAATCGCCTGGAAATCCTTGCTGGTGCAGTCTGCCTCCTTGAGGCGGGTCTTGACGCGGTCCAGAGCTGCCACCTTAGCCAAGGTGGGAAACGGCCCGCACCAAACCCGCAGATAGAAGCCGAAGTAAAACGAGTTGCTCGGGGCCAGGGGTCGGCTGAGGACAGGCGTGGAATCGAACTTCTGGAGGTCGGCCTCGGTGGCGGCAGCCGACAAGAAGACCGTGCAGAGGTCGTTGAACAGGCTGCCCGGCTCCTGAGCAAGGCAAGAAGCTGTCGCAGGCTCCAGTTTTGCCAACTCTTGGAATGTCGAGTCCAGGCTTGGCTGATTGTCGACCGCCATGGCCTCCTGACCTTCCTCCTCACCCTCCGAGGCTTGCTCAATGGCAAGCTTGGGCCGGATCGCAGCGCCAAGCTTAAGCTCAAGCCCCTCAATGTTGAAGTCGATCTCCTCGAGGGCAGACCTGACGGCATCCCCTGCATTTCCTTGCGCCTGCGAAAGGCTGACCAACGATGCGCCGATCTCCTTGCGAAGGTGGCCGTCTCCGTCAACCTGGTCGTTGACCTTGTGGGCTGCCAGAAGCAGGGACTTGTAGATAACCTTGATCTGCTTCTCTTGGAGGAGATTGAATAGCAAGATTGAGGTGACAGCAGGGAGGCTGCGGCCATCGCCCTTCTTGGACAGCCTGTCGATGAAGGCAAGAGCTAGCCCGTTCGCCAACTTGTCGACCCTGTGTTGCTGGCCGATCTCCACCAGAGTGGAGGCCAAATTCTGGACCTTGATGAGAGCCTTCGCAACGCGACCGGAAACCTGCTTGGCCGAGCGGTGCTGGGCGAGAATGCAAAGACAGACGAGGCCAGGCCGGGTGGTATCAACAGTCCAGCCATGGACGAGCTGGTCCATAAAGGCGGCCAAAGCAACGTCGTTCAGGCTGCCCTTGGCAGCCAAAATGGTGACAATCATGTAGCTCGCGATTTGAATGCCGGGAACCTCCTTCATGACCATGGCCTCACTAAGGACTGGTCCAATCTGCTGAAGAAGGGTGTGGTCGTTCTCCAGCTGGATACTCCTCCTGCCGGACCGCATCTTGTCGAGCATCCCATTGACAGCCTCCGCCATGACGCCGCCCCAGAATGACACCAGCCCGGGGTATTCCTGCTTGGCCCTGCATGATTCGAGCGTATACTGAGAGATGGCCGACAGAAATTCGGGCCGGTTGGTAGCTTGTTGAACAATCGCAGCCCGGGGCGGAGATGTCAACGACCGGATATAGGGGTCCAGGAACCTAAATTCCAAGGGAAACTTTGCTGGTAGAATGGACAGGAGGGTAACGAAAGCCGGGATTGTGTGGTACGGGAGGAAGGTAGTGATGAGTGTCGCCGTGTTAAACTCGTGAATCCTGGGGTCTTGTCAGCATGGTTTAACCGTCTCTCAGAACACCCCAGCGTACCTGAACCTCCGAATCAGCCATTCAACTGCCTTAATGGCAGGCATAAGCCGCAGCCGGCTCCCAACCAGGTGGAGGAACGAGTTAACGCGCTTGTCCAGAGCCGCATTCTCATCAGCTGTCATCTGAACGCGGTCGGCTTCCTGGCTCTGCTCGCTGAACAGTGTGGTGCTGTAGAGCGCAAAGCGCGGGTCGAGGTTGCAGAGCTCCTCGAAGCCCTCGGAGCATATTTGGTAGATCTCGGGGAAGGTCTGGCCGGCGGCGACTCGGGGTTCCCAGATCAGGGACTTGGAGTGGGTGGCCTTGAGGGCCTTGGCGTTTAGGCTCGTCCGTGAGTTGGCTGCAATCTGCGCCAACTGCGAGGCCAGGGACGACGCCATCGTGTGAGACTGGGGACCCTTCGAGGGTAGTCGACAGTGTTGTTCGTGGAGGGGTTCAGCAAATGCCTATGGACGAGTTGCTGGTATTTCGGAGAGAACTGGGCTTCAATTCCAAAAGAATATCAGCCAGGTCGTGTTGTGCGCGTGACAACAAGCCGTCAAAGGTTGGGATACAAAGTTGCGAAGACAATCGCAAAGACAATTTTTACGTTGTCCGCAGCTGGAGCCAACAATTGTTCGGCAGCTCTCTCACCGAAGACATCTTTTCCAGAAATTTTCTGGGTCGCGGGGGCCGATAAGATCGAAGGATCCAATCAAAATGCACCGATAAGCTTAAACTTAGTGGGGCTGGTGCTCTCCCATCTCTCGGCATCCGAAAAAAATTCCCAGGTTCCAGCGACATCAGCGCCCAGCACCTCTCCACCAGACCGCTACCTACAGACACAATGGCCTCCCGCCCTTCCAAACGGAGAAGGGTCACGCCTCCCCGCGAAGACGGACCCGATCCAGCGACTAGCGACACCAAAGTCCAAAAGGCTTTCTTCAAGAGTGCCTCCAGTTGGAACCTCGAGAATAACTACGAGTCGCGAACCAGGAAGGGCAAGAAGAAGGATGCGAAGAAGAAGGCCATCGAAGCCTCAGGCAGGCTCCCAGTGAAGACGGCCTCGGGAACATGGGAGGCACAAGACGATGCCGAATCAATAGCGAGCGACGCCGAGTGGCTTGAGAGCCAGGGAGACGATGCCGCCGTCGAGGAGGAGCCCGAGGTTGCGGCCCCCGAGGAACCCAAGATTCCCGAGCGCGAGCAGATACGGAAGGCCCAAGAAGAGCTGGCCAAGATTGCGACACAGCTGAACGAGAATCCGGAGGAGCATCCCGGCGCTTTCAAGGCGCTGGCGCGCATCGGAGAGTCTCGCATTCTCGCCATTCAGAAGCTCTGCATCGTCACTCAGATGACTGTCTACAAGGATGTCATCCCCGGATACAGGATACGGCCTGCGTCAGAAGACCCGGCGGGGGAGAAACTCTCGAAAGACGTGAAGACGCTGCGGACATACGAACAAGCCCTTGTCACGGGTTACCAAGGTTACATCAAGGCTCTCGCACAGCATGCGATTTCGCCCGCGACGGGGAACCGAAAAAAGGGGCAGCCGATCTCCAGCATTGCTTTCACCTGTGCTTGCACGCTTGTGGATGCGGTGCCGCATTTCAACTTCCGGGGAGAGCTCTTGAGGATTCTTGTCAGGAAACTGAGCGGTCGCAGGTTGGACAACGACTTTGTCAAGTGCCGGCAAGCTCTGGAGAAGCTATTTCAAGAGGATGAGGACGGGAAAGCTTCCCAGGAGGCGGTTTCGCTTATCACAAAGATGATGAAGGCTCGCGAGTATCGGATTGACGAGAGCGTTTTGAACACGTTCTTGTACCTGCGGTTGCTCGGCGAGTATTCTGGCAAGGCCTCGCATGACAGAGTCGATCGGCCAAGCGACCTGCTAAACGGCAAGAAGCCCAAGCAGAAGAGGGAGTTCCGAACAAAACGGGAACGGAAACTGCTGAAGGAGCAGAAGGAGGCAGACAAGGTGATGGCTCATGCCGACGCATCCGTCAGCCACGAAGAGAGAGAGCAGGCGCAGTCTGAGATTTTGAAGATGGTGTTTGCCGCCTACTTCCGCATTCTCAAGGCGCGCGTCCCGCACCTCATGGGAGCTGTCCTCGAAGGTCTCGCCAAGTACTCGCATCTGATCAATCAGGATTTTTTCGGCGACCTTCTGGAAGCCCTCAAGGATCTCATCCGCGACAGCGAAAACACTGGAGACGGAGAGGATGGCGAAGCAGATGGCGAAGACGAAGAAGACGATGGCCTCTCCGCCATCCGCGACACCAGCAGAGAAGCCCTCCTCTGCACGGTCACTGCCTTCGCCCTGCTCCAAGGCCAGGATGCCCACAACGCCCGCAGCGACCTGCACCTCGACCTCTCCTTCTTCATCACCAACCTCTACCGCAGTCTCCTCAGCCTCTCTGTCAATCCCGACGTCGAACTCGGCGCGAAATCCCTCCACCTTTCCGATCCCACCGACGGCTCATCTGAAGCCGCCGGCAGGAGCAACAAGGTCAACCTGCAAACGACCACAGTCCTCCTGATGCGCTGCCTCAGCGGCGTGCTCCTCCCGCCCTGGAACATCCGCTCCGTGCCGCCCCTGCGTCTCGCGGCCTTCACGAAGCAGCTCATGTCGGTGGCGCTGCATGTGCCCGAGAAGTCGTGCCAGGCGGTTTTGGGCATGCTGCACGACGTGGTGCACACCCACAACCGCAAGGTCGCTGCGCTGTGGAATACGGAGGAGAGGAAGGGCGACGGCACGTACAAGCCCCTGGCGGAGACGATAGAGGCCAGCAACCCGTTTACGACGACGGTGTGGGAGGGGGAGCTTCTGAAGAAGCATTACTGCCCGAAGGTGCGGGAGGAGTTGAAGGGGATGGAGAAAGTGCTGAAGGGGCTCTGATAGGGTGGTGGTGAGCGTGGTTTGGAGAGATCCTCAATGTTGATACCCCTGAATGGTACTGTTGTACGAAGACTGAAGGGAGAGAATACAACAACGTTTTAGCATAATATTTCAAGAACTGTTTGGGCTCATATTCATCTATTTTCATGAACAAGTTGCGATCATATCGCTTCCCCGGCTGTTTGGGGTTCAGTCTCCCTTGGTTCTAACGGAAGATCGTTGTCTCTTGATGTCCTCTCATTGGGCAAGAACAACCCCCGGCTGCCATTAACAAGAGGCCATGCCCGAATGCCTATCTCAACTTATGGCGCCGGCTTTCCTGTTCTCGTCATTGACAAGTTTTCCATGCCTTATTTCGGCCCGGCGTATGGTCCGGCTGGCTTCGCCGGTATGCTGACTCTGGATCAGGGGGTTGTGACGACGGCCATCCACCCAATTCGGCTTGCTTCCGAGAGCTACCCATGACGTCCAAGCGGAGAGAGCCGACAAGGCAACTCTCCATAGCATGGCTGATTCCAGAAGCCATGATGGTGACGATCAAGCCTCGTTCTCCATGTCCCTGTCAGCCCGCAGTCGTTGATCATGCTATGAATGCTCCTGCGCCCCTTCACCAACCAGCCTCGCCTCATCAAGCTCACTCAGCTAATCATCAGGGGCTCCATCACAAGGCAACCGACTCTCACCGGCCACGTGCCACGGTCCAGGATATCCCAACCAGACATTCATGCGGTGCCAACGACACGCCGCCGACCTCAATCAGTGGAAGGTGACAGCTGTGGCTATGACATAACGTTTGGGTCCGGTCCCTGGTAGAGGGCCAAACGGGCACGTTCTGTTCCTGTCCAGTTCGACACCTCCCGACTAACTCACTTCGAATGACGCCGGGGTCTTCCCGGCCGCTGCTTGCCACCTTACCTGCGTTCCTCCGCAGTCCAAGCGGAGACGAGGCTGGGTCTGGTGCCCCTGGGAAGGGAAGCATGCAGGTTGGTGCAGGGGCAGGGAGAATCGCCCGCGATGGAAGAGGGAAGAAACCCATGTCCTCGGGGTTGGGCGGTTTCAGATGATCGATCTGTTGCTGTCATCGGTGAGCTGCTGGGTGAAGAGACGGGGTGGGAGCGGGGGAAGCGCCATTCCGGGGTCGTCAACCCCGAGCTTGCCAGGTTGACGTGGAGTGGTGAGAGGGGGGGAGAGGCGAAGTTGGAGGTTGCCATCAAGCCCTGTCATGTCTTCCGACTTCTTGTGTCATGATGGATGAGTGCCCTTCCTCGACCCCCAATGCTACCCCGGATTCACTAGGCATGAACTTCGTGATCCGACCCTGCTCCACTTCGGGTCTTCCCTGGACTTGCCAGCCATATTTTTACCATAAGAGAAGAGCCCAGAATACTCTCGCTTAGACAGCACAGGACGGGCTCACACTTTTGGCGAAGCCTGCATCGGACCGGGCTGATGTGAGGTCTGGTCGTTGGCATGAGGTCTGTGTCAAAGATCCAGCCACTCAATGGAAATCTTGGCAGAATGGGACTTTTGTGCACGGCCCACAGAACCAAACACCCCACCTTTCAGCTCTCCCCTTCCATGCAAGCCGACACCAACCCGCTTCCATCGACGAAATTGTCCCCCTTCTTCGTGCTTCTCACCAGCAACGGCCCAATTATCACCTGGGTTTGAACTTGAATCCAGGCTTTGACTTGAAACAAGAAGATCAAAAAAAGAAGGTTGGGAGACTTACTCCGTACACTCAATCCTTGCCCACAGCTCCCACCGCAGCTTCAACATGGATCGCTTCAACCGTTGAATCCCTGCGCACTCCTCGTCCGAAATCGACCCGTCTCCCGTGTCAAGCCACATGCCGTTTTTCTGGAAGACGCTGCGACATTGTCGCCTGGTTTCATCTCTTTCCCTGGCCCCTGAGACCCGTCACCAAGCACAATGTCGCTTGTTTCGGGCCCTTTGCCGACGCGGGCCTGGCTGAATCTGGACAGCAGCCGTCCCCTCTTGTGGAAAGCCCGAGCTACCCCGCTCCTCAAGAGGCCGACCGAACGGCACGGCTTTTGCAGCCCCCCTTTTCTGTTGAGGGCGTGGTCTGGTGATGGTTGCATCCAGGAGGTGCCGGGGCCGCTTTGTTTTTTTCTTCTCGCGGTCACACGGCTGACGAGGACCGCCCCGCCTATGCAGGCTGCCAGGAACACCAATGGAAGCTGCAGGAGACGACGGCGGCATAATCCCATTGCGCCGGCTTCCCGCCGTTGCCTCGACAGTGGGATCGGTTGTTCGCGTTGTTTCGAGATCCGCCAGTACCGGAATCTCGCTGCTTCGTGTTTCGGATTTGGATCTTCCTTGGCATTTGCCGATGACGACTGGCTGGACACTTTGAGACATGGAGATTCAACACCGAGTCTCTTTGCGAGTTTGGCAACGGCGTCAAGCCCAAGAGATCATCTCTTATTTTGTCTAACTCACTTTACACAAAGTTTCCCGGTGTGGTAGCTGTCGCTAACATTAGAGGCAAGCGAGTGGCCCAGTGGTTCAGCTTCCCGCTCGGGCACAGAACCACCATCCCA
This sequence comes from Amesomyces nigricolor, assembly GCA_004802645.1. Taxonomy (NCBI): domain Eukaryota; kingdom Fungi; phylum Ascomycota; class Sordariomycetes; order Sordariales; family Chaetomiaceae; genus Amesomyces; species Amesomyces nigricolor. The sequence goes on from SRKS01000004.1 coordinate 2,136,679, forward strand.
AATCCAGCTCGTGCCAGAGCTTTCTCCCCAATCCTGCCCAGCTTCGCCATCGCACAGGCACACACAGATCCCTCAACCCATGGTTCAGATCTGGTCATGCTGTGTCTGCACACCGGGATGCGTGCGCAGTCGTGGCCTCCCTCCTGTGTACAAGTCTCCCCTTGAATGTTCGTTACTTTAATTCTTGTCCCACCACCTAAGCCCAACCTAGGAATGCCGACCTGCAGGCCAACCACGGACCAAATCGCCTGATTTTTACAGCTTTTCCACCACAACCTCCACAACACTATTCCAAATCGCCTACCACGCCCACACCGACCACATCGTCAACCTCGCTGCTCTCGTTGCAATTACCTGGCTAGGCTAGCTAGATAGATAGAACATACTCTCCTTTACACCAGTCAGTCAGCTTACTGCCTTCGATTTCCACGTATTTTTTGTATCATTTTCGTATATTCGTTGCTCCTATTGTAACGGTCCCAACAAGTGTATTGCAACTAGCTGGTGACGATTCTACGAGTACACTAAACTTGAAGAAAAGAAGAGAAAAGAAAGCAACAGTTTCCACGAGGTGACCTTGCTCTTATGGCCAGAGGGAGAGTGCGTGCCATGACATGCCAGCTGCATCAGAGGATGCGTAGTCGTATGGGCAATGACGGATCATAGCGCTGATGGACCAAGGCGCTGGATCATGGCGTTGAGGGTCTCCATGGCCGAGAGTCTCCGAGGCCGTCAACGGGGCTCAACCCGTTACACTAGGTACTAGATTGGACTAGTTAGAACCCTTCTCTGCAGCTAATTTATCAAGTGGTTTGAGTATGTTTTATTTCTAGGCTGTACCTGTTCGTTTACTACAATTGAGATTGATTAGCTTCATTACCCTAGTTCAGTCCAACCGAATGTACCACGCTAACGAACATTCAAGGGGAGACTTGTACAAGCACAACAGCTGGCAGCTGCTTACCGCCGCCTGGGCGGGTATTGAGATGAAGCTTCATCAACGGCCAGCCAAACGGTCTCTCGGATATGGTACAGCGCGGGATCTGAAGACCGTTGATAGGGCGGGAAATCCTGGATCTCCGGCTCTGTCCCTTGCTGCGGCCGATTCCTATGGCTGCCCCCGGCTGCTATTCTTGGCTACACACGGCAGCCCCGGCAGCGTCCAATACGGACGAGGCTTCGTTCGGCGCGTCCAGTGAAAGGAATAAAAATACAAGCCCAACCGCCAATCAGGATCCTGAAGAGCTGAAGCTCCGTCTTATTCATGGATGGCCCCTCCACTGGCGACGACAAGGCGCGAACTGACGAAGAAGGAACTTGTTCTCCTCAGAGATCTGAAACACCATCTTTGCCTGTGTTGTCCCCGTGGTGCTTGTGTGCTGGGGTCGACCTTTCTGCACCCCTGACTTACCGTCGTAACGGATCTTCGCGGACCCCGCGACGACCCAGATAAAATCGCCTGCCACCTCACATCATCGCCTAGGTGTGCAGAGCCAGCTCGGGGATGATGCCTCGCCAAGAAGATACACCCAGCCGGGCTGGAAACAAACCACCTACAGAGTCCCAAACACTAGAAGGCAGCAAGCAAGATCTGAAGACCGGAATCACCGGACAGCTTGTCTGCTCGCAAACTGCCGCGTTAATCTCTGGCATCGTCTAGTCTTCAGGCTCCAAGCAACCTTAACGCCATAGCGATGGGAGATACGAGAGGCGGCTATCTGTTGCCTGGACCAGGAGAGAAGACGGCCTGAGGGGAACCAGCATTTCCTACCGTTTCCCTTACCCCAGCACCATTGTTCCCTTGCGTGCGGGATCGGGTCGGTAGTGCCGGGCGTTGCACAACTCCACGCCATGTGCAGAACCCATGACCTGTGCTTCGTACGGACGAAGCCAAGAAGCAGGTTTAAGTTTGCTCAACTCTCGGTCCTGCCTGGATAGGTAGCCAGGTCCCGCCCGCCCATCATCCCAGGGCTCGCTTCTTGCCGTGGGGGTACGGAGTACATACAAGTATGGAGTGGTTTGTGACGCAGCGAGCTGGTGTTTCAGAGAGTCCAGGGCCAGACTTCCGGTTCGGATGCTTTGCATGCTGCGCGCTTCAAGCTTCAAAAGGCAGCCGGCACAGTACCATGATGTGAGTTGGCGATGTTTCCAAAAGCTCGGTAAGTATCCCCTTCGCTTGGAGATACCAACCTCATCATCAACGCCGTGCCGTCCGGGACGGATGAGGGCATGAAGACGATGATGGGTGCCGGGCATCCGCCGCATTCTGTGGGGCCGCCCGGATCTCTGCGGCGCGGTGTCGATCTGATGAGATCGCTTGCCAGGTTGCGGAGCAGAAGTCGAAGTGCACAAATCGGCAGACCCTTGGCCGGGCAGCCAAATGTGAGTGGCGCCGCTGCCAGCTGCAAACATGGGAGCATTCTCCACTGGTGCCAAGATCCACGCGGGGCCAGAACGAGCGCGACCCTGTCAACAACGCGCTGTGCTATTTCTGAAGCATGTTTCAGAATCGACCAGGGTGCTCCAAATGTGTGGCTGGGCACCGCCTACCTGCACGCTGCAAGTGACCACCGAGAGCGCGGCACAGATGCGGAAAGTGGCAGACAGCAAGAGGCAGAGCATGTGGTTGTCCGAGAGCAACGGCTCGAGGCCCCCGCATGCTCGCAGCGAGCCTGGGCTGATTGCATCGAGGGATTCGCTCGACTTTCCAGGTTGGTGGGGATTGTTGAGGGCATCACCCTCATCAGTCTTCATCAGATTCCTCTTTTTCTCATCCGCGCTGTTCAAACAAGCTCTTGTTTGGCGTCTGACAATGACAGCAAAGGCGGACACAAGAGACATTGTTGGATCTGAGGAACAAGAACCATGGGCTTAGGTTTCGGTCCAAGAAAGTTGGAGGTCTGACGAGCTCTCCACCATTAATCTGAGAGAACGAGATGAGCCACGACCCATCATTTTTCGTTGCCCACACAAAGACGCTGTTGTAGCACCGCATGCCAGGGCAAAATCCATCCCAGCAAACCAGCCAGATGGACAAGCGGGAGGGACACAAGCAGATCTACATAGCGGTGCCTCCTCGCCGCCCTTGCCGTCTCACAACTTGCGGGCTTGCAGACAATTACAACGCTACGGAGTACGTCGGCGGTCCAGCCAGGGAAAAGGCCCAATCAAAGCTGCGATGCCCTGCACTAGTTGTGCAGTTGTGGTGGGATATTTTTGTGTACCGCAATTTCATGGAGCGGCCAAGCTCGGGTGAGGAACCCAAGCAGTGGCCGCAGAGAGGGCCGCCTCGGTTGTGGCTACCAGAGCGCTTCCGCATTCTCAAACCAGGAGTTGATGGCCAATGCTTTTCTCTTCAACGGCGCCCAAAACAAGAGTGCTGCAAACAAAGAGCATTCAAAAACCACAGGACTGAGCGCCGCGATGGCCACCAGTGCCCAATCGCAGCCAATTTCTACTAAGCTCGTTGTTGTTGGACGATGACGGAATGTGTCAATCCGGTGAAGGGAGTTGAGCCGTTAGCCACTTGTTGAGAGAGACAATGAAATGGAATGACTGACTGACAGCTTCCATCTTGCCATCCAGCCTGAATGACATGCTCATCTGGGGTCCTCCCATATGCGCCACCAGCATCATTGTCCTGCCAGCTCTAGGGCGGACATGTTCGATTCGCCATCGCCATGGGCGGGCATCGAATGACTAGAGAGACTCGCAGGACGGAGGCAATAAAGGTCCGACTCAGCAATGAGAGAGACGTCGGTGAGTCTGTGGAGAGCCATTCATGGCGGCCCCGTTTTTCTACAGGGACGGTCCCGTAAACCGGGAGACGGCGGACGGTCAAGCCGTCGCCATTCGATGACCCACGCAATGCACTCAACAGCCGATTGATTGCTCTGAACTGGCGTGCCAGCGGGAGTCTATCATCATGGCAGAGTCGCACCCGGAATGCTTGCCGATATTCATCTGGTCCCGAGCTGGGCCGAACAATCTGGGCCACGAGGTGTCAGCGTGGACGTGTCCGGTTTGTCTGTCCACCGTGCCATCGCAGGGTGCGCGATGAGGGATGATGAGGGAGGGCAGCGTCCAGGTTCCCAAGTGTGCGGTGTTGCGTTCCCAGTCTGGCTGCTGGTGACCCCACTCTTGCCATTGACGCTTGGGCCATCTTCACGATTGGGTCAGTCCCCTCAAGACCCCTGCTTGACTGCAGCCCCCAGGCGCGCCCGAGCAAGGCAAGGGACCACTTGGAAATGTCATTAAACCCCCCAGCACCGCCCTCCACACCCCCCCGACCAACTCTTCTCAACCGACTCTTCTGCGCCTGCGCATTCTTCCCTTTTCCTTCTCTCGTGGGACACTTGCAGGAAACGAACGCCCTTTTCCCGCCCCTACCGCTTACCTTCACCGGACTCGCTACTCAAGACCTCGTGTCGAGCACGCATATTTTTTGACTCTTTCCCTTCCCAATTGTCGTCGTCGTCGTCGCCACTCCGCACTTTCCGAGGGCAGTGCTCTCGCGCCAAATTGTCAGACAGTTCCTGTCGCAGCCCGCCGTCCGTCGCCGCTCCGACCCTGTCGGCCAACCCCGTGGGCCTGTTTGATAGTCATCGGTACCCAGGCATTCTTTGAACGGTTTCGTTTCGTTCAAACAAAAGCCTTCGTCCATTCACCTATTGTTTCCCGGCCGAGTTGCGCCCCACCGACACCGCATTCCCCCGTCGCACCACCAAACACACCGCACCCGACCGACCGACTGGCTCGAACACCCCCTACCATTCGCTTGACGCAATCTAGGGGCCATTGAATTGCGCATTTTCTTATGTTGCGGGCTGGTCTCGACACTTGAAGAAGCATACACGAAAACGACATTTGTTCTCAGGCAGTGCCTAGGAACAAGCACCGACTTGGCCTCGGCATTTTCCCGTCGCGGCAGCAGGCGATTGATTTCATTCTTCCGCTTCACTTCTCCACGTCACTGGGACCAAGGTCGCATCAACTGTGTTGATCCCTCGACCAGTAAGAGAAAGCGCGGCGTTTTCGCCTCACAACCACCTCCCTTGGGGTTCCTTCATCATGTACGCGCCAAACGCAGCCATGGCTTCGCAACAAAAACCAGAAACCTTCGGCCTGAGTGCCGAAGCTCAGCAAGCCCTTCCACAAGACGCTCAGTACGCTTTGCAACAAGTTGACAATCGTGAGTAATCTCGCTAAAGGAGATCCTGAGGGCGAACCCGCTGACATCCCCATGCAGTCAAATACTTTCTCATTTCGGCGCCCGTTGACTGGACGCCCGATCAGTACATTCGCCGGTTTCTTCTTCCCACGGGCGAGTACGTTTCGTGCGTGCTCTGGAACAACCTCTTTCACATCTCGGGGACCGACATCGTAAGATGCCTCTCATTCCGCTTTCACGCCTTTGGGCGTCCGGTCAAGAACTCCAAGAAGTTCGAGGAAGGCATTTTCTCAGATCTGAGGAATCTCAAGTCGGGGGCCGACGCCTCGCTGGAGGACCCCAAGAGCCCCTTCCTCGATTTTCTGTACAAGAACAACTGCATCCGGACGCAAAAGAAGCAGAAAGTCTTCTATTGGTACAGCGTTCCGCATGACAGGCTCTTTTTGGACGCCCTTGAGAGGGATCTCAAGAGGGAGAAGATGGGCCAGGAGGCGACAACGGTGGCTGTCAGCGAGCCTGCCCTTTCTTTCCAGTACGATTCGTCCCAGTCGCTGTACGAGCAGCTCTCGAAAGCCCAGCAAGCTAGCACCTCCTCCTTCAACCCTCAACAATCCGCCTACCAGGCCCAGGCGCCCTCCCCAGCGATGTCCTCCCTGGACTCTATGCCGCCACCACAGATGATGCCGCAGACGATGGGACCTTTGACGGATGGGATGGAATCAATGGTTCCGTACGGAGCGATGGGCATGGCCCCGACTATGGCTCCGACTATGGCCCCAACGATGGCTCAGACGATGGCCCCGACAATGGCTCCAGCGATGGCCCCAGCTATGGCTCCGATTCCCCCGCCGCAGCAGATGATCAAGCGGGAGGCCGAGTACCCGCGTGTTCAGTACAATGCGAACGGCGTCCCGGTGACGCAGTCGCATCAACGGCACACATCGATGCCTGCTTTTGGGCTGGAGTACTCACCTGCTCCTTCCTTCGTATCGTCACACTTCGATGATTACAGCCAGAGAGGCATCTCGTTCGAACCCCTGACGCCCCCGCAGCAGTCCATGGCCATCACTGGTGAACCTGCGTACATCGCAAACGAAGAGACTGGTCTCTACAGCGCTATCCCGGATCATCTCAACCACACAGGCCCGATGAACATGATGCATATGCCGACCTCGAATCTGGCTGCGCCCTCATATCCTCGCACCTATCCTTCGAACAACGTCTACTCGGTGCTTGAAGGGTCACCGACCTATAAGCAAAGGAGGCGGCGCTCTTCCATCCCCCCATCCCTTTCGGTCGCAACACCGTCTGTCGCTGCCGCTACCTCGGCGGCGCACCGTCCCTCAGATCTCAGGAGATCTGTGTCTGCTTCGGTCGGCCCGGTTGCCGAAGGCGACGAGTTGGATACCTCACCGCCAGGCCTGACGTACAGCAACCAGGGGATGCCGCTGGGCAGCCACCAGGCTCACGACCTTGTCGATTACTCCCGCCACACTACCCCCGGCCATGGGCATGGGCACATGACGGCTGTAGACAGCCCCTCGCTCAACCCTATGACCCTCCAGCAAACACACTATTCTCCGCTTACAAACGACGAACTGTCTGCCATGAACGAGCCGCGCGCTTCGATGCAGGCGAGTCACAATGTCATCCGGAGGGCCCGGTCTGCGACAGCCATGGAAGTTGGCCCGTATCCGACCAAGTCTCATTCCTGCCCCATTCCCCAATGCGGCCGCATCTTCAAGCGGTTAGAGCACTTGAAGCGGTAAGACCGATTCTTTATTTTTCTGTCAACACATGGGATTACCGGCCGGATATCTGACAAGACCTACTAGACACGTCAGGACACACACCCAGGAAAGGCCGTACAAGTGCACACATTGCAGCAAAGCATTCTCCAGATCAGACAACCTGGCACAGTATGCAAACCCCCATTCCTTGCCCTTGTCGTTTCCTTACAGCAGGTACTGACAAGCTCTCTCTTCGCAGGCACAAGCGTACCCATGACCGCGGTGACGGCGCCGAGGGCAGCACCCACTCCGGTGAGGAGGACGACCAGTACTCGGGCGAGGACCAGCTTGAATCAATTGAAGACGCCTCACCAACGTCCGAGGCCGGCTACATTGCCGCCCCGATGCTCGACGAGGTTGTCAACGGCAGCCGCAACGCCACGTCGGTCCCCCACAACTCGTCTGGGAACAACGGTCTCGGGCAGGCACAAACATACAACAGCCTCCAGACGCTGAGCATGCCGATGACCATGAGCCAACCACACGCCATTGACGCCGGAGGCATGTCTTGATAGCCCGCCCCTTGCGGCAAACGAAGAAACAAAAGTTTTCGCCAGATTATACAATTTTCTCTCTTCTTCTTTCATCCATACGGGTGGTGTCTTTTTCTTCTTCCATTTGTTTTGTGTGTTTCGAGCTGGATGATTTCCTCCGCTTTTTTTAAGATGACGTTTGAAGAGAGCATCGATGTAGAAGAAGTTGTTCCCTTTCTCAGTCTCATTTGTCCAACGGCTTGCCCCTTTGCAAAACATGGAGCATCTGCTTTTTTTTTTTTTTTTTTTTCGTGCGCTTATCTATGCATTGCGGTTGCTTGAAAAAGATGGAGCGGAACACGATAGAAGCTGGAAGGGCGCAGGAAGAAGGAGGCTCCCTTTTTTTGCTCTTGATGCGCTCAGGGGAGATGGGGTTTGTTTTGCTTTTTGTCTGTCCCTTTTTCTATCCGGGCTGGAGGATGAGGCTTGGATTGTCTGGAGACATGGCGAGGGGAGGGGAGGGGGGTGAGGAAGAAGACTTGCTTGGTATATGGTCAGCGTCTGTCCTGTATATATTGCTCAGACGTCCTCCTTTTGTGTTTTCTTTCTCCCCTTCCCTTCGCATCGAGGGGCAAGGCGTGAGAGGATGCCGTTGAAAGGGCTGTTGTTGCAGAGTACGATATGTACATAGGGGGGTAGAGAGTAGAATTGATGTTAAGCAACAACCCAATATCTCCAACCGTGTGAAACTTGTTGAGTGTATCCATGACATCAAGGCGGTTTTTGAGCCTCTTACCACATTCCCCCATTTCTCCCGTCCACTGGCTAGGACTGGGAGAGACAGACAAAAGGGGATTGGTATTAACATACATCGTCTCACCAAGAACATGAAGGGAGACTTAGTTCAGTCGGTGTCGGATGATCTCATTCAAGTTGATCTGCAACAACCCGATGACCAGATCCTCGGGCCCAACCAACCAGCCTTGAACATGGCCCTCTGCAGCCAGCTCTGCATCATACCCTACACATTGGGTATACGTTTTGTTACCTAGGTAGGTACTGTGTCAAGTGGAGTCCCACAAACCCGTGTCTGCCCAACCCTCTCGTGGCTGGCACGTGGCGGCCATGATTGTATGTAGCATTCATCGGCAGTTGTTTGTACGGCTAATAAAGTAGGTTTCTTGATCTGGGGTTTGTTGGGTGTTCTTGTTTGCCGGCCCGGGCCGCTGGGAGGTGCGTGGGCATGGGGGCATGGGGGGTTGTTTGTGTTTCAGGAACTATGGCTTGTCGGGCATTTCGAAAGGTAGGCTTAAGGAGGGCATGGGGACAGGTGGGAGGTTGGTGTTTTGTCTGGGTGGTGCTGTCGCTGTGTTGATGACACGAGTCTGTGGACACAAGGCGCAGATGGGTACACTTGGGCAGCTGGTGTTTATGGTTTGTCATTGAATCTACCAGCCGCTGGCTCTAGGCTCTTGCTACGCTAGCTTGACATCGCGGTCTGTGTATGGCATCTCTGCTGGCTGATGCCACGTCAGGCTAACCAGCCTAGACAAGTTGGAAAGTACCCAGTCCCACACTCCGCTGCCACGTGAAAGGGTTTGATGACAAGCCGCGGTACATGTCATCGGTATGGTTATACCACAGAATGGCACAACCACGACCCTGGCCCGCCCTCTCTTGACTGATCAGGGCAGCCCAAGCGGTGTGGCCCTTGGGCTGGCTGAGCGGCCGGCCCGAATATCTTCCAAACCGGCAGGTCGGCACAGTGGGGGACGAAGCTGAGGCAGTATACCGGGAGGTGCTGCCATGCCGCAAGAAAGCTTGTTGGCCTGTCCCAGGTAAAGCAAGGCCGCGGATTGTGGTCTTGCCAATCGGGAGAAGAGTACACTTCCGGGACCGAAGTATCGGGTTTCGTTGTGGTTGGTTCTGAGGGGTCGGTATTCTGGTCTCCTCCCGCCTTCAAGAGACCTGGCCGTCTTGTCTCTGGGTGGTGACTAAGAAGATAACCCACCTCTAGAGCATGGCCAACACCCAGGATCCTGACTGCCGCGGGTGTTTGCGCGTTCCTTCTTGCAGGCCGTCCCCTCAACAAAGGGTATTTCACCTCCTCCTCTTGCCCCTGCCCCTAGCTTCCGGCCTTCTCGCCGAGGCCGCAATCGCGCTCGCCTCCCTGGCGCTAACCCGCAACTCAGCACCTCTCATCCTCCCCACAGCCGGGAGATCGACGGGCCTGTCACCCCGGGGCCTGCTCTTCGTCTTGGCCTTCTTCGCCTCCCGCTCGAGGATGATGCCGTTCTCCCGCGCCTCTCTCCTTCGCTTCGCCTCCTTGTCCGCCGCGGTACCAACAATGCCCTTCCGCATAGACATGGGCATCTTGGCCTGGCTGAGGATGCTCCCCTTGGCGCCCAACGCCTGCACGCGCATGTCGGTGGTCTTGCGCGCCGTGCGGCCAGCGGCAAAGGCGCGCGTGTTGGCGGCGGTGCCGGCGGCGTGCTCGGACTGCCAGTGGGAGGAGTTTCCGCCAGAAGCCGAGAGGATGTGGGACTCGGCGATGAGGCGCTGGAGGGCAAGGTCGTTGGCGAGGAATGCGGCGCTGTCTTCGGGTTGGTCGCCGTCGGAGGCGGTCTTCTTGGTGTTGGTGGTTGTCTGTGCCGCGGCGGCGCTGGGGTCTGGCGGGCGGGAGGACTGGGCTGGTTGTCAGCATTCTTGGTAGGTAAAAAAAAAAAAAAAAAGGAACAGCGGGCCGTGAGCTTACGAGATAGGCTTTGAGCTCCCGCTTGCTCATTTTTGTGATGTCAGTTGCGGCAGTAGAGTGGTCGACTACTTCGATAACAGGTGTGTCTGTGCCGTCTGTCAACTTGGTCCCGCCCGGGTGATGAGCCGTGTGGAGCAGCGTACCCTCCTCGTCCTCGTCCTCTTCACCTGCATCGTCATCAGAGACGCCATCCCATTCCGAGTCTGCCTCGTCTGTACCAACGTCGCTGCCGTCATCGTCATCTCTGTTGTCGCTATCGTTGTGGTGCTGTTTGCGGGTGGTCTTCTTTGGTGCTGTCAGAGGCACAACAGCAAGCGGCTTGAACTGTGCCTCGAAGTGCCGCCTAAGACGTTCCTGGGCATCGGCGACTGCCTCTGGGTCCTCCACAGCCCGTGATTTCCGCTTCCCAAGAAGGGTCGGCATTTTGGACGAACTGCTGCGTTTGGGCGAGTACAGGGGTTGACAGTTCGGCTGTTGATGCTGAAGCTCAGGTCCATAAAAAAAATCCAGAAGCGCAGAACCTCAACGGCCAGCTGCTTATCTTATCAGAGTGCCAAGCATGCCCCTCCAAGGCCGACGACGGCGAGCTCATTGCCCCGCCAAACAACTTGGAACTTTGACCCCTTTCTGACTTGTAAACAGTTGGAGCTTCGGGAAGTTCTCTAACGTGTGTAAACCCCAGTTCTCCAAAAAAAAAAAACTTGTCCAAAATCTATTCGGAACTTGGGTTGTTGGCATATCATTTTTCATTCAAACGACATCCTCAAAATGACGCGCTTCCGTCCGTGTATCGACCTCCACGCAGGGCAGGTCAAGCAAATTGTGGGCGGGACACTCGACAGCAAGACCTCGTCCCTTCAGACAAACTTTGTTTCACCACACCCGCCTGCTCATTTCTCCCGGCTCTATCGCGACAATGACCTCACTGGAGCCCATGTCATCATGCTCGGTCCGGGCAACAAGGACGCCGCCAGGGAAGCGCTGGCAGCTTGGCCTGGAAAATTGCAAGTTGGTGGTGGTATCAATGACACCAATGCTAAGGAGTGGATAGACGCCGGTGCTGAGAAGGTTGGTTAAACTATGAAACCCCAAGGATCCAGCTGTTGACGACCGTCCAAGGTCATTATCACCTCCTTCCTCTTCCCCAACGGCACATTCTCCCAGCCTCGGCTCGATGCTGTCCTCGCCGCGCTAGGCGGCGACAAGGACAAGTTGGTGATAGATCTTAGTTGCCGGAGGCATGGTGATGACAAGTGGTTTGTCGCTATGGACAAGTGGCAGACGATAACCGACATGGAGGTCTCTGAAGGTAGGCCGTCCCGTTTCCCTGCCCTATCACCCCTTGATCACCTAACATATTTTCTGTTTTAGAAACTATCAAGTCCCTTGAGCCGTACTGTTGCGAGTTTCTTATCCACGCAGCCGACAATGAGGGTCTGCAGAAGGGTGTCGATGAGAAGCTGGTCGAGAAGCTGGCTCAGTGGTGCAGCATCCCAGTAACGTACGCTGGCGGTGGTCGGGATTTGGAGGATCTGGAGAAGGTGAAGGAGCTGAGCAGCGGAAAGGTAGACCTGACGATTGGCAGCGCCCTGGACTGTTTCGGAGGCAACGGTGTGACGCTGGCTGAATGTGTTGAGTGGAATCGCAAACAGGAGGCGTAAACCAAATCAAACTCTAGCAATGAAGTTAGGAACACCGAGATACATTCCTCTTCCGCTTCACCTTCCCAGTGCTGGCCACATACGGAATCTCTGGACCATTGGCGTATCGCCTTACTTCGTACTCAACATCTGGTTACGTTCACCGCACTCACACAGAAGCACATGGGACTTGATCAATACCAAACTGCAAATGCATTCCCTACAATCCTAATACAAAACTCGATACATAAAAAAGCGCACCCCAAGAGTCCCGGCTCATCCTCCCCATGGTATTGTATTAGTCAAGCCAGCTCGAGCTTTTGTTGCCTTCATCTCCCATCCGCTCCGACGAGCAGTGGAGAGTTAGCTGAGGGAATCGAAAGGAAAGACAAGATCAAACTCTAAACCAGGCCAGAGACCCAGGTAAAGAGATAAAGCAGATAACGCTCGCTCGACTGACAAGAGATGTAGTAAAGGGGGTGGTTGCAAGACCCGGAACCCATCGTAAGGTGAGAATGAAGATAGAAAGAAAAGATGAAGAAAAGGAAAAGCGAGAGAGGCATGCTGATAACAGCTAGACCTCGTGTTTCCATGTGTTTCCATACAACAACCAACACCAACCATCCATCCATCCATCCACCCATCCTCGCCCCCGTACCCATCATCTAAACCAACAAAACTCCACATGATATCCTGCCTTGGCGTCTTGACATCATAAACATCTCAACCGTCGACATCATCATCCCGTCGCAGTAAACCCAACAACCCCTAACTCCTCCAACACCCGTCATTACCCTTCACACGTACATACTCTTAGTACGCGAATGCACCCTCCTCCCCTCCGCCCTCTTCTTCAGCGCCTCCTCCCTCTTCAACACCAACTCACACCACTTCCCCTTCATTTTACTCGACCCTGCCAGATCATCCGCCTCGGCCGCACCCAAAGAATCACGGCCAATGACCTCGCCAAGGACCTTCATCCACCCCTCCTTGTCGGCGGTCGAGTCGGCGTAGAAGTCGATGAGCTCGCCGTTGTTAAAGCGGATGCGGAAGCCCTCCTCGACAAACATGTAGCCCTCCTCCTCCTCGGCAAACGCCGAGCGGCGGCGGCGCCCGCCCTTGCCCGTCGTCTCGCGCTCCATGAGCGTGCGCCGGTCGTCGATGAGGCGCTTGGCGTTGGCCAGGTTGATGGTCGCGCGCGGCTGGCGCGTAGCTTCGTGGTAGGCTGTGAGTTTGGTGCCGACGAGCTTGAAGTAGCGGCGGCGCCAGTACTGTTGACTGAGTCAGTGTGTTATCCAACAGAAGAGGAAAAAAAGCAGGAGAACATACCGGGCAATCACCACCCTGCTGACTCAAATTCCCCTCCCACGACCTCGCCAACCTCTCCTCACCAGCCTTCATCTCCCTTATACACGAGTTCATGCTCTTCGGCATATCCTCATCGGTCGCCCCCTTCGGCCTCGGCACAAACAACAACTGCAATTCCAACTTCCCAACCTTATACGGCGCGCGACGAATCACCCCGTTACCACCACCACCCGCAGCCCCACTCCCGGCCGTATTCAACCTCTTACTTTTTACACTAGACGCGAACCCCGCATCCTCCGTCGCCCACTCATTAAACGCCGCCACATCGACCAAGTACGGCCTCCCAAAGCATCGCGGCTCATGCTCCTTCAGACACACATACGCGCGGGCAAAACTCCCATCCTCAGCCGCCAGCGGGGAGAGCAGATCCCACGCGGTCGGCTGCGCCGCGGCCTTGATCATCATCTGGCGGGCGTGGGCCTCGCGCTGAGCGGCGAGACGCTCCTCCTCCTCCTGTTGCCTCATGCGCAGCTCCATCTCGCGGCGCTTCTTGGGGGACGCGAAGACGCGGCTGAAGGTGGAGGTTTTGGGCTTTGTGGTCTTTGTGGGGGAGGAGGGGAGGGCCTTTTTGGTGATGGGGGTGGGCGCGGGCTTGTCGAGCTTGACGTTGAGGGTGAGTTGGAATTCGAGGTCGTTGGGCACGACGAGCTCGAATTCTTGTCCGATGGGCGCGTTGCGCGCGAGTTCGAGCCAGGCGGTTGTGACGCAGTGTACGCCGTTGTCAAGGGTGAGGCTGAACCAGGTGCGCTCGTCTGGAGGTGGTGTTAGTGAGGGTGTTTCCTGGAGGGGTGGGGGTGGGCTTACTCTTCGGGATCGGCAGATCGAGGTCCTTCACTCCCATCACTTTAACGAAGAGTCTGCCTCTCTCGCCGCTGTCCTCAGTGGCCATCTCCACGGCCATCTCCTCCTCGTTCACCTGACCCAGAGCAGCCGCATTGCTCTCCTGGCCAGGCAGGGGCGGAACGGGGCCGGTGGCGGGGAGCTTCTTACGGAGACTCCGCTTCCGGGGCACGCCGCTCCACGGCTCGACAGTCCAGGACTGCGGGCGCGTGGCCTTGACGGGCGAGTTACCGGCAGACCGGCAACCGCCGCGGACGTCGTCGGTGTCCTTGTCGCTGGCAGTCACCATCTTGGTGTTCTGCCGCATCAGGTAGCCGCGCTGTTTACGGTTAGACACGTTAGTACTCAAGTCGCCACAAGTTGCTGAGAGGGGCATGTCTTGTTGCGCCTGTTGGTTCTCTCCTTGAGGGAAGAAACTGGCTTCTGTGCTGGAGGGTGGGATAGAAAACTGGTGGAACGCAACCTTTTGAGCTTCAACGACGCGGTCAAACTCCTTGTCAAGGCTGAGGCCAAGGTCGAGATCGAGCGTCAAGCTGCGTTTCTTAAAGCTGGGATGACGGTCGAGGAAGTCGGGGGTGGCACCGGCGAGATCGGCATCAACATCACGAGAAAGACGGTTGCGGTGACGCTCGGGGATTGGCGGGATGATGGGCATGGGCACTTCGCGGCTGACCTGGCGGCGAGCCTCCCGCATGGCCGCAAGATCGGAGGGGGTGGCCGAAGGCCTAGTCTTGAGCTTGGAGCCGGAAGCAGACTTGATTGTGGCGATCTGCTCAGGAATGGCAGGCGAGTGGCGCGCCTCCTCCTCGTCGCTGTCGGGCAGGGGGCGGTGGATGACAGAGTCGGGGGTGCCCGGCTCATCAAAGCCTTCCTCAGGCTCGCCCCAACCAGAGCCATCATACTCAGGCTTGGTAAGTGATCGTGTGAGTTGCTGCTCGGGGGTGAACGGTCGTTGGTCCGAGGACTGGGACGATGTCAGAAGCAATTTCTCAGGTTCAGCAGTAATCTCTTGCTCCTCGGGCTTGGCGAGCAGGCACGAGTCGAAGCTCTTGGAGAAATCGCTCTGCTCCGCCTGCTCCGGCAGCTCAGTTGACGACGGAGCAGTCTGTTCCTCGAGGGCCGCGGGCGGTTCGTCGGCAGGGGAAGTTGCCCGCGGTGTAGGCGCCTGGTCCTGATCGGAGCCAAAGGACTTCTTGAGCTCAGGCTCCTCATCATTGGAGTACTGGCTTTCGCTGTCATCATCCAAACGCCGCCTCTCATCGTCCAGCTCATCCCCATCCAGGGTCTCAGAGTGCTGATACATGTCGGTGATCGAGTAAAGATCAACGTCCCTGTCCTCATAATCGCGCTTGATGATGACGCTGCCTTCGCCCTCACTGTCGTACTCATCTGCGTCCTCCAAAACGGAATCCTCCAGAACGGAATCCTCCAGCACGGAGTCCTCCAAAATGGAATCCTCGGTGCTGGGAAGAGGTACATCAGGATCGTAGTGGAAGGCGCGCTCGGGGGATGTAGCGACCGGGGACGAGAACTGGTAGTCGGAGTCACGCTCCGGCCCCTGTTCACCGTTCAGGCGGCGGAGAATAGATTCGCGAGAGATGCGGGGAGGGAGATGGTACTCCTCAAGACCCGAAAGATCGCCGACGGTGTCATCCTCCTCGTAGTCCGAGTGCGGCTGGACGCTTGGGCTGCGGCTCTCACGCTCGGGTGTCTGGCTGTCGCCGCGGTCGCGAGTGCCAGCGCGCCTCATGCGACGTTCGCGCTGCTGCTCGGCCGCAGACTTGCCATCATCAGAAAGCATCATGAGGCGCAAGCGTTCCTCAAGGGGCATCCTGCCGTTGCCGATGTTCTGACTCTCCGCCGACTTGGGGCTGGACGCCGGGGGAGGTGAAGGGAGGGTACGGGCAGCGTGGCCCATGCCCGGGAGGGGAGGCAAGGGCCGGCTCTCGCCGTTTGAGGTGGAGGAGTCAGTACGGTGATGGAGGGGCTTCTGGACGTGCGGGAGCTCATCCGGCATGGGGCTCTTCTCAAATGGATCATCGTGGCTGCCCTGCCTCCACTCATCCGGGCCCATTACAGGCGTCTTGTCGGTGTCCTCAAGTGAGGCATCGAAGCTGTCATCCGGGTCGACGCTGCCACCGATGAAGTAATGGTCCTCCTCGTCCTCGTCGTCCTCCGAGTCATAGCTGCCCTCCCGGGAGTTACTCCCGATGGACGAGAGATCGGGGGTGGCCATCTCGTATTCGTTGACCTGGGGAGGGGCGGCGTCGAAGGTGACGCTTTTCTGGTGGCGATGTAGCGACTTGCCCTCGGGGAGATTGCGCTCGTCGCCAGAAATCTCGGACCAAGTGCCCGTCTCTGGATCGAAGCTGCTCTTGAAGCGGCTGGAAGAGAGCGAGGACTTGGTTGGCGACGGCTGATCCTTGCTTGGTGTTGTCGGCCGCATCGGAGGGCTCATGGGTCGGGAAAAGGCTGCCTTGGAGGGGCTTAGGACCGGAATGCTGGTCTTGCTCTCGCTCCGCTGGTGGCCGAAGGGCCGGTTCTCAGCTCGGAAGCCGGCAGCGCCGTTGCCGCCAAAAGCGTTGCCCTGGACCTTGGCCAGCGGGCGCTCAATCTGGGGTATCCGGGTTGGGTCGTACTCCTGCTTATGCTCAAGGGCCAGGATATTGCTGTTCTTGACGCGAGAAGCCTTCTGCAGACGCTCGATGGAGGAGCGGCGGCAGGGGGATGGTGAGCCGGAGCGTGCGCCGTAGTTGTTTTCTGTGTTAAAGCTGCTGCGGTTCTGCCAAAACATGCGCGGGGAGGTGGCGCTCTCCAAGGGAGACGACTGGAATGGCGACGAGTCCGTGAGAGCCATTTTCTAATGCGGGTAAAACAATCGGTCAGTTTGCGACACTCGGCTGGGTGGGAGCACAAGACTGTCTCACCTTGGTGGTTTGGTTCCAGCTTGGTGAATTCCGGCGCTTCTCAGTCGGCGACAGTTCCGAGAGAGGGCGGGGGATCGCGCTCTTTGTGGGTGTAGGCATTGTGTTGCTCTTTGCGAGACGCAGAGGCGGCACCTGGGAGTCGGTGTCAGAAGAAGCAAGACCAAGGTGCACAACATTTGGGTGGAGTGCAGCTTGCGTCCACTTACTGGTTCCTCAGATGTCATGCTCGTCTGAGTCTCTTCGCGGGGTTGTTGACAATGTTCTGTTGCTTCTCACTTTGGATTGCTGTGGCCTCGTGTCGCAAACATAAAGCAAGTCGCCGAGAAAATAACTGAGTTTGCAGCGGCGCGGGTAAAAGAAAGCGACAAGCTGGCGGACTGGGAAGTTCGCGACTAAAAAAACTGGTTTGTCGCAATTGCGCGTAGGGATGGCCGAGTTGGTCAAGCTGGTTTGGCTTGGGGTATCAGTGGGTTGTGATGGAAGAGAAGAATTGACCACAAACGCGCGACAGAAAAGCCCGACACCAAAAAGCTGTGACTGGCGTGAGGGAAGGAGGGTCGGTGAGATCAACAACAAATGGAATGTTGGCGACTCTCGTTTGTGGTGTTTAAGGCAGTGTCCGGGTTTCTCTGGCTGTCGTGCAGTTGTCGATCTGCAGTTCTGATTGGCCAAGGCCAAGTAAACAACAGCCGCCGCCCCTCGCGCACACCTTGGCCCTGTTGCTGGGGCAACCACGCAGCAGCGAGCCGTTCCTGCCCGCCTTTGCCAGGCTCTGTGACACTCCACATAGACGTCGGCCCAGTCTTTTGCTCTCTTTCCCTGGTCTGCGCTGCCCGACTGCTGCGGCCCAGCCGTCCTCTGCGACGGGTGACAGCCAATCACGGACGCAAACGCGGTGATCGCGCACTCCGGCGTCAAATGCTGGCGGGGATGATGACCGACATGCAGCAGGTTTGATGCAGGCCAGATGCAACTCATTCGTCCCGGCAACTGGAAGAAATATGAAAACACCAAGCAGTCCGGGAACTCAGCTCTGTTGCTGTTTTATGTTTTGCCACTGCTGCTTTTGACAAGCAGAACTTGTATGTTTCTTGTGACAGCGGCTCGTCTCCCACTTGATCAAATATCTTAAAACAGTGAGATCCGGGTTCGGGCAAGCGAAAGTTATCAGCCACGTTGAAAATAATGGATACCCCAGCATCCCCTCGTTTCATTGCTCCCATATCAAACAGGAACCTTTGTATCGACTTACTCAAGATAAGAAAAAAATAAAGAAAAAGAACTCGCCCGACCACCTCTCTTCTTGTGCCTGTAAATGTATGGAGTACTGCAATCAAAATGCAGACACACAGTCGAGTCCTCGTCAACAATGCCATTGATCGCGTCTCATCCCATGAAGCATTCCAGTGTGACTGGTAATTAACAGTTGGTAGCAAGTGTCAACTTCACAATTTGAAGACACATTCTTCCTGAAGTAAATTTGATAACTATCCGTAAGCATGAAAATTGAGAGCGGCAAACAAGCGTATCAATCTAGGGAAAATGGAATGATGTCGACCCTGAGTCTATTCCATTGTTTATGCCCCTGAAGGCTGAAGAGGATGTCATGAGGAACAAGAAAGACTTGCCAACTGTGCCAAACCTAACCCTTTCTTGTACTATCACGATTCTAGCCTTCTCAGTTGAGAATGACTAGAGCTGGAGTTTAACTAAAAACCATCCTTTGATTTAACCACCAATAACTCACTGTTTTCTTTAAGCATCTAACAGCGTCTTTGTTGAGCGGCCTAAGGCCTTTCCGATGTCTCCCGAATGAAGCACAGGCCACATTCCAGACACGGAGACACGGCACTTGATGCGACGCGCCAAGCGAGTCTGGAGCGCTTCCAGAGCTGGCTTTCTTGGCAATGACGCAGTTCTTGGCGAACAGTCACATGGAAATCTACATCAGCCCTATCGGCCTGGATTCCGGCTGGCTTCGCTTTGAGCAGGATTATCCAGGTGTCAGGTGCGAGGTGCGAGGTGATCAACAAGAACTCATGAAACAGATCCCCTGCCGTAGTTGCCGAGAAAGGGACATTCCTTCTTACTCACTTGGAGGCAGTGAGCAGGGGCTTCCACAGCGAGTCCGGACGGCCCGGACGACGCCCCCTGGCTGCCCGGGCGCCTCGTCGAACTCGTCAAATGGGAGTCCCATGACATCAACGGGTACTCCCGGGACGCACCGCCGCTTCGGGGCTCGCTTTTTGGTCAACAGCATGGACAGGCTCCGGAGGACTGTAGGATAATTGTAGAAAGAGGCAATCTGAAACATTGCCATTTTATTTCTCCCTTCCTCGCCTGCGATTTAGCCAGTTTGAACCTGACAGCAACGGACGAGACAAAGTCTATCCCGCGATGCCCTCATTGTCACAGAGCTCGAGGACGTCCCTTCGCGGACTTACTCAACACAAAACTCTCGCAATACAAAAACAAGGGCCTACGCGGGCTTTCAGTCTTGCCAAAGGTCTGTACTATCCACGGCCACCTCGGCCCCTCGGGAGATGTATCACTGCTGACTGGTCTTAACAGACAATTTCAGCCGAAAGGAACGGGTTGTGATCCTGGGCTCGGGCTGGGCAGGCTACGGTTTTGCGAGAACACTGGATCCGGCCAAGTATGAGCGTGTGGTGATCTCGCCCCGTTCATACTTCGTCTTCACCCCTTTGCTCGCTTCTACCTCCGTCGGCACCCTCGAGTTCCGCACCATTTTGGAGCCTGTCCGCCGCTTACCAGGGAAGATTGGCTTTTACCAGGGCTGGGCCGATGATATCGACTTGAACCGCAAAATCATCCGCGTTGAGACGAATGCGGCCGAGGAGGCCGCGAGCAGAACTGTTGTCCCGCCTCCCTTTTCTTCCCCATCAGAAACAAGCGGGCTCGAGAAGGAAGTGACACCTGTCAAGAAACCGAAGGGAGATCTCATTGACATCCCCTACGACAAGCTCGTCATTGCCTGTGGCGCCTACAGTCAAACCTTTGGCATCGAGGGGGTTCGCGAGCATGCCCACTTCCTCCGCGATATTGGCGATGCTCGGCGCATCCGCCTACGGGTCCTTTCTCTCTTCGAGCAGTGTTCATATCCCCGCGGATCTGACCACCTCAGTGATGCCGACAAGCGACAACTTCTGCATTTTGCCATCGTGGGCGGCGGTCCCACGGGTATCGAGTTTGCCGCAGAGCTACACGACCTCATCCGCGACGACCTAGCTCCGATGTACCCGGACCTGATGCCCCTGGTCAGCATCACCGTCTACGACGTCGCACCCAAAGTCCTCCCCATGTTTGACCAGGCACTCGCCAAGTACGCCATGGACATTTTCTCCCGACAAAACATCAAAGTCAAAACGGAGCACCACCTCGAACGACTGCGCCTCGCGGACGGCGAATTTGGCCGCCACCACGGCGCACTCAAAATCAAGATCAAAGAATACGGCTCCGAAGAAGTCGGCGCCGGCCTCGTAGTCTGGAGCACCGGGCTCATGGCCAACCCACTAATCGCCAAGCTTGCCGCCAAAGACCTCCCCTCGCCCGGCCCTAACCCGCGCTCCTCCCCACCCCGCCACCTCCTCCGTGACTCCCGCACCGGCGGCCTCATCACCGACGCCCACCTCCGCGCACGCACCTCCACCACCACCACTACCACCACCGAGGACCCCTCCCAACAAGCAGACGGCATCCTCGAAGACGTCTACGTCATCGGCGACTGCGCCATCACCGAGAACGAGCCCACCCTCCCCAAGACCGCACAAGTCGCCGCGCAGCAGGCGTCGCACCTTGCACGGCGGCTCAACGCGGGCGGCGCGAAGGGGGTTGCGACGAAGCCGTTCAAATTCCGGAACTGGGGCACGCTAACATATCTGGGCGGGTGGAAGGCGATACACCAGGGCCAGGTGGACCAGTTGAAGGGGTGGGTGGCGTGGGTGGTTTGGCGAGGTGCGTACCTGACGAAGAGTATGTCCGTTAGAAATAAGCTTTTGGTGCCGGTTTATTGGGTTATTTCGTGGATTTTTGGGAGGGGGATAAGTCGTTTCTGAGGGGGGACAGTGGATTGGTGGGCGAAAATATCATGACGAGGTTGTGTGTAGAGAAATTTGTATGTTTTTTTGAAGTAACGGAGTTCAGGCTTCGCGGCAAGATAAATTGATATCCGGGGAAAGAGGGACTTAGGCATGGGCAAATACATTCTCCTCTCCTTAAACGTGATGGATGGTCTTGTTCCTTTTTGCAGAATTTTAAGCGGTCAGGGATAATGTCATCCTTCTGCTTTCAGTCTCTCTGATCCTCGCGAAAGTGTCGATTTACCCAGCCCTCGCCATGGCCCCCATCCCACCTGGAACTGGTATCTCTGGGTCAAAATTTATCGCCCTGACTCTTTCTGCGCCCTTGGGCATAGTCTGCCATTCGAGCACGCAACTGTCGACAACCGGACACTCGACCTGTCTTGATGCGGTAACGTAGGCTAGAGGACAACGCTCAAATCCTCAGCAGAGGCATTGGATCGAAGAGCAAAGATTAGACCCAGAGCTATGCCCGACTCGCCGACATCCACCAACAGATACCAACGGCTTTCAGTGCCTGTGCGTGAAGCGCGGCTTATGCTTCGGCTTCGAGGGAGTCATTCAGCACCAGCTGTTAACCATTGCATATGGCAGGGTCAAGTGCTGACTTCATCCGCGAGACACCAAAGTGAGCAGCACAAGCCCCAGGGCAAATCAAGTTTTCCTTCAGCCTTGGGAGTAGCACGCGCAAACCGTGCTCCTCTCAAGACAACCGTGGTTTCTTAGTCCCAATCTTGGTGGGCACAGCAGCGATCTTAGTCTCAAGGAACTTGGCAGATCGAGCCTCCGCGAGCCAGGGCACCTCGATCGGGGCGACATGCTCACGGACGAAATCCACCAGCCCTTTGGCCTGGGGAGCATCCTGATACAAGCCGATGCTCGAGACTCGGGGAATCGCGAGGGCCTCGCTCAGCCTGTCCTCGCACGCCTTGGAAAACCCGACGAGCCGGACAGCCTCGTCAGCCGACTGGCCCTGGGCGGCCAGCGCGACCATCTCCGGGAAGTGACAGTGGAATGCCGAGGACTGGCCGGAACGGGCGACGAAGATGACGCTGTACGGTTTGGGGCTGTGTCCGAGAGCGGAAGCATCCTGTGGAGCGGGTGCTGCGTCTGATGCGTCATTCTTGCCAGGCATGAGCTGTAGTGTCCGGGAAATCTTGGAAAGGCCGACGTCGATGTGTGATGCTATTTCTGGTGTCGGAGGGGCAGTGTCTGAGCTCATGCCCTTTGTGTTCCGTTTCCGCTTCCCCTTGGATGGGGCGAGGAACAGCCTTCGATGGTTTCCAAGGGGGGCTAGCAAACTGTGATCGGGTGTCATTATGCATGGACGTCAGGGCCTGGTGATGGATTTTGGACCAGACGTACTGGCAGAGAAGCTCAAGTATGGCATCTTGGTCATCCTGGCTTATTTGTGGCCTTCGTATTTTGATCAGCAGGGCTGAACAGGCAAAGGGACGAGGGCCAGAAAGGGTCTCTAACCATTCGACGGCGGAGTAGGGCGTGTCAAGCGTGTGGACGATTCTTTTCCGCTCCATTGCAGTTTAGCCTGCTCTTAACTGAGGAAAAAAAAACAGGCTGAGTAGTTGAGGCTCCGAGGACTCAAAGTAGTCCTGGTTTCAATCAGACAACGACAACCAGGGAACCACTGGCTGTTGTTGGTTTTTGTTGTTGGCCGTTGTTAGGAGTTTCTGTCCACCACAGCTCAATAGGCTAGACAGGTTCCTTTGTACGATTCTACCAGAACCGCAAAAAAAACTAGTTGGATGAGTTGCTTGGTTGCTGAATTGGGTGCTGTTGCTGCCGCCAAAAAGGAAAGCTACCTTAAGGCATGAAGAATTCTGAGAAGGGATACCAGAATGGAAAGACACAAAGATCCATACTGGGTGACCTTTGAAGTGGGTAGCCATGTGATGCCAGACGGCAATGATGACCTGCCAGCTGTGGAAAAACGTCAGTACGGTGGGCCTAGCAAGAAAAGTCGGTAATGCGTGACGGTTCTTTCACGCGCTTGGCCCACCCCTTCCCCGCATCAGCTCCATTGCACACCCCCTACCGCCCAGGCACATCGCGCTCAGTCACGTCGACGGTCGACCGTCAACCCTCAAAAACCGCGACTGCGCCGCCTGAACTTGGATTTGCCCGTGGATTGTCATCAGCCTTCAGAGACTCAAAGTTGCAGCACCGGAAATTGCCCTTGCCTACGGCTACTGATTCTCAGCATTCTTTTTCGAACAACTGCCGCTCACTCGACCACCTTCCACGCATATTCGGCAATCCATGAGTCAAGAGCATCCTACTGCCTGCCCTCAACCGCTCTTTCTTCCAATATAAGCAGAAAGACAGCGGCTGAAGGAGGAGTACCAAAGTCACAGGGCTGTCGTCCATCCCACTTGGGATCAGTGTGTGGTTCCGCCAACCGATCGCGCGCTCCACTCCCCACATCATCTACAGCTTTCCCCAACCACGGGTTGTCTGGCATTCTTTTCTTCCCGGTTAGCTTTCGAGGAACAAGGAAGAGAAGGAAGCAAACTATTCTCAACAACGGCCACGGTAAGACAACCCTACTATAATTTTTTGATTTCAGCAAGCCCTACCTTCTTTGTCTTGCGGCCCTGGCTTCTAACCCGTCTCGTCGCCGTTCCTCTTTCCCCGCCAATCCACTTCGAGGGGCAGTCCAGGATCTGAGCTCCAACAGCCGGGCCCATCAAATCTGGGCAAGGTTGCTTTGGTTGCCGCCTGCCCTGTGGCTTTCCCCCGACCCCCAGCATCCCAGCATCCCAGGCTACCGAGCAGCCCCCCACCTTATTGGACATCCACATGCACCCTCACAAAACACAACTCAACCTACCTGCAACCATATAACCATAACCGCATGCTAACGACGGCGAAGTCAAGAAGCTGCCACCGAGCTTCCCTGAGCGGTGCTCACCCCTCTCCGGAGCCACAGCCACCTCGCCAGCTCTCTCTCTCGCACAACCCCGATGGCTCAAGCTCCGACAACCAACCCGTCGAGAGACCGCGCCGTCTCCTCTGAGCCTTGCTCAACCCGCCCAAATCCGTTCGACGACAGCGACAACACATCTAGAAAGCGGCGTCGCACTTCCTTTGCCAGCGGGTCTCGCAGTCGGTCCGCGGAGACGTCGAGCCCATCGCCAACCGCGTCCCACACGGGCAGCTCGGCGTCCGAGTTAAGGAGCGATTCTGCCATGAAGATCGATTCAGACCCCGCCATTCCCGCCACGCCTGAACAGCAGCACCGCGAATATGACTCTTCCTCAGACCCACGCTCCAATCCCGTCACAATATTAAACATGCGGCAGCCTCGGGCGGGACCCCCATCGCCACCATCGCCCTCGGCCCGGGCCACTACCCCGCCTGCCACCTCCCCAACCGACGGCGTCGAGTCCAGCATCGAAGAGGAGTCTGGAGTTGTCATGTCGACCGATGACACGGTAGACGGTATCGCGTTGTCATCGGACTCCGAGAGCGGGAGCCCCCAAGTCGAATTCATCACGGTGAGCGCAGATGATGACGCCGATTTCGAGGAGGACGACGACCAGATCACCATGTTGGACGAGTCTGGACGAACCACAGTCTATGACCCGTCTTTCGCATTCCCATTCCACGAAACGGTGGAGCCCTACATGGAGACAGTGTCCAGGCTGGTGCCGTACTTTTCGACTCGTGAGTTCACCCTAACGTCTTTTCCCTTGATCGACTGCCGGCAAATCCACTGACATGCCCTAGACGAGCAAGTCCCTCGCTCATTCACCGAGTGGATCAACAGCTATTTAGACTCTGCTAAGTTGGCTCCCCCTTCTGTGGTCCACGAGTCTTACTTCAGGTATCAGGAAATGTGGCAATCTGTCCCGCAGTTGGCTTTTTGCATGGTCGGTCGCGGGTGAGTCGGGCAACTTGGATTCGGTGGTGACCGAAATTGACTTTTCTGAGTAGAAATCTTGCTTACATCCGGACGAGAATGCTCCCCGATATTTTCGGTTTTTACCGGTCCTTTGCGAGGCTGACTGCCTTCTTTGTCGAATTCGACTTGCGGACACTGCGGAGCCCTGCCTTGTCTGGCCAGACGCGCCTTCAGAGACTTGCCTCGCCTCCCTACCTGCACACCCTCTGCGCGTTGACCCGCCGCGAGGAGGTGGCATTGAATTCGCCGTTTCGTATCGGGGACGAGGACTGCAACTACGCATCAGAGGCGGCATCCATGCTCCAGGCATTCCAGCTCTTTGCAGGAGTTCCCGGCGGTTCGGTGACATACCTCGAGCAGCTGGGCATGGCCGAGCTTCAGTTTGTGTCCCAATGTCCCAGGCTAGTTTTTGACCACCTCGGGAACATTTGCCTTACCACAGGGAATATCCTGCGGCTCTGTTTCCGCAGGCCACATTATCCCACCCAGCAAATGGTCGAGCTTGCCAAGCAGATCAACACCGAGTCATACTCGTTCTTCACCGTTGTGTCAGACACGCTGTCGGCCGCGATTGACAGGAATCTCAATCAGCTCTCGTCTGATTGTGCAGGACCACTCATCGAGGGATTGACCGAGATCTACCAGACGTGTCTCTATGCGAATGGCGTCGTCCCCCAAAGCACATTCGACGAGCATCTCGAAGCTCACCCGCGTCTTGCGCCGCATCACGTTCCCGAGGCGATCGCCCACCATTGGAAGTTCAGCCAGTTTGCCAGGCTCATCAAGTCGGGGCAAATGCAGCTCCGCGTTATGGCCGTGGGGAACATGTGCACCGACCTGGTGTCTCTTTTCGGAAAATTTGAAAGGCTCGGTAACGAGGCCGGCGTGGCCATGCTGCGTTATCTGTCTGGCATCCTCGTCTCGACAGGGTTGGTCAGCTATATCTTGGGCCCGACATGCCATCCCGAGATCACCGTCGAGAGCAGCAACATTATCGGCTTCCTGATCGCGTCAAAAACGTACACCCATGCACACACAGACACCCTGTGGCAGACTGTCACGTCGACGCTGAATCCCCGGGTGTCCGACGCGCTGATTCGCATGATTTGCCGGATCACTGCCCTTCTCCCCGCCGATGCCTTGCTCTACTTCGTTGAGAAGCTAAACACTGTGCCCGTCGAGGCCTTCGGTCCGACCATGCGGGATTTCTGCGAGGTGGTGTTCAAGCAGGTCACTACGAAATACTTGGAAAACCTTCACACCAACACAGCGCCCTTCGACCTTTGCATACGATTGATCCGCCAGTCCTCTGGCATGGGACCGCAGTCACCTGTCGCACACCTGGACCTCCAGCAGTTCGCGGTTCAGAAACTCGATGCCATTTTAAAACCCTCCGGACTCGGTCCGGAGGGGCGGTGGAGAATCTATCGCGACTGCATGACGGACATCTCTCAGAATCCCACGTCCGCGATAGGGAGTCTTTGGGTGCTCGCGATGGCACTCTGCGTTTCTACACCGCAGCCCTCCGACGACCTACGTACATTGGCTTCTGAGCATGACCTGACCCGCCTCTTGATTGAGGAGTTCGAGACTGCCATCTCCTCTGCGAGAGCTACTGCTTTCCCCGCGGTCCTCAGTGGGCATCGCAATACACCGCGTAAGGATCTGCTCAAAGCCTTGGTACGCTTTCAATCACAATCAATCACGAACGCCTCGCTCGGGCCAAAGCTTTGGAGCTTGCTCGTCGGTTCTGGGGCTGCTTGCAAGGAGGACCGGGGTGTTGCCTGGCAGTTCCTCAACACCGCGATGCGCGAGGATGGCTTTGAGAACACGTTCATCTCAAGCTGCTTTACTGAGTATCTTCACACTCTCGACCCTAAGTTCTTCTGTCACGGGACCCTCAGTTTTGTCCGTCAGGGCGTCATACCGTCGGTAGACTCGCCGACGAGCATTGTTCTCGACGATGATGCTAATCCCCGCTCCGCTGGGATAGAGTTGCTGTGGCGGATGTCTTTGAGCGCACCGACAGGCACGGTCGAGAAACAGGCAATTCACACACTGGTCAGCGATGTCTACATCCGGAGCAAAACCATGCAGTCGTGCTCGTTTCATCGGGCCCGGAAGATACACCTGGGGCTTGTTGGCCGGTGCCTTGGCCAGCTTTCCTCGGCAGCGACAAAGTTGAAAGCCTTTTCTGATGGGACATCCACTCACGAGGATGGCTCGATGGTCGTGGTGGCTACTGAGGAACAGATCAACGAGCAAGTCCTTCTGTTCAACCGCTCTCTGGGAATCCTGCGAGAATTCCACCAGCTTTACCAGACTCGACCGGAATTCTCTCCGCCGGATGTGCGATCACTCGTCTTGGAGCCTCCAAAGGACGTTGAGGGCGAGTCAGCGGAGCTCAAGTACCAGTCGTTTGACGGTGACCGGCAGACCATGGTTATGCCCTTGAACATCGGGAAGCGCAATACAGCTGCCTCACTGCTCGCCAGCCTGCGGGACGCCACGGGGTTTGAGAGCTACCGAATCTACTACCGCGGAAAGCCTTTTGTTCCGCAGGAAAGTGACATCTGCAAATCTCTCGAGGATCTCCGGATCCACAATGGCATTATCCTTGTCAGAAAGGAATCCGAGGAACCTCAAGGCAGCCAAGGCAGTTCTCTTGTGGACGCCGAAATTCTTCGTCACTTTGATGAGTTGTGGGAATATCTTTCCATGGATGAGAAGCTAGCCCGCGAGGTGAATGTTTTCTGCGCCTTGAGCTGCATTTTTTCCTGATTGAGAATGCTGACGGTATTATTTAGATCTATCACTTCCTTGTGACGCTCCCTGCCAACCGGAAGGTTCTCAATTTTATTGCGGACCCCTCAGTCTCCTACTTGACCTTGTTCCCTCTTGGGCAGCCATTCAGGTCTCTCTATGCAACCCATGCTTTGCGCGAGTATCTCGATTCCTCTCGGCCCAAGTCAGTTGGCCCTGTTCCTGAAGGGCAGGATTGCGAGACGAACGGGTATTCTAGCCCACGGGCAATCTCTTCACTTCGAGCCATGTCGCTTGTGGTGGCCGCGATCGCAGACCCCTTGGTTGCGGCGAAGTGCCCAAACCAGGAGCTGCAAATGGAACTCAGCTCTGAGCTCGTTGGTCTGTTCGTCTGTCTTCTCAGAGGTAATACCACCCAAAAGCCAAATTTTTACTTTCCCTTGTGTACTGACATATCCTGTATAGAACCCGAGCTTCCGCCCTCAGCCGCTCAATTCCTCGATGCGCCGCTGCTTGGCCGGCTTCTATCCATTTTGACAGTGGCAGTCTCGGCGAACTGCCCAGAAAGCGCCATAAAGCACGTACCTCTCTGCCTCCGGGCCATCTTCGAGTGTTGCTCGATGAACGACGCTTTCATGTCTGCGTTCTGCGTTCATAAAAAGGTCGCATCTCTGTTTGGACATCTCTTGCTCGATGCCCCGCGGCCCGTGCTTCGACGAACAACCGCGCAACTCATCGGGCAAAAGACGGGTTCAGTCAAAGACCCTGAGAGGTATGCCATCCTGTTCTTTCTTGCTTCTTCTAGCTAACACATGTCATCACAAATAGCCCTCGAGATGCCTCCACCACAGCAACGAAGTTCCGATCGTTCTTTTGGCCCTTGATCTCGCAGCTCGTCAAACCAGCGATTGGCAGCCCCGAGACCGCGGTAGATGTCCTAAGTCTGTGCCTTGACATGTTCAATACCCTTCAAGCCGTGCAACCAGAGATTCTCGACTTGGGGCAGCTCGCAAACGGCTGGTTTGGCCTTCTTCTTGACTACACGACCTCTGAGGTGCAGTGAAATCTCATCTCGCATTGCTACTGGCCAAAACCCTAACTTTGGTTTTCAGGACCCAACCAGGCCCGACAACATTGATCTGGTTGCCGCTGGTATTATTCGGCTTCTCCACATGGTGGTGTGTCCAGGTGCTGGGTTGGCCGGTCAGGAAGTGATCAACCCAGAGAGGTGCGTACATGTGTCAAATATATTTCCTAGGTCGAGATATCTGATGTGTCGCAGGGGCGTTGCTAGAAAAATCTTCTGGAAACACCTTTTCCAGCGCCGCCAGGGCGGAGTAGGGGACTTTGAGGCCACCCGACCCATCACCTGTGCGCAAACTCGTGGCTGGCTCTTGGACATCATCTTCAGATTGGTCAAGAATGACCCCATCCAGTTCAAGTGGCTACTTGACGATCTCTATGAACTTGTCCCTGTATTCTCAAGTCAGGATGGTAAGTCATAGTTCCCAGAGATGGGGCAGCGGAAGTCCAACTGACATCTCTTTAGGAGAGTCCTATGCCTATGAGCTGCCTCAGCAGTTCGAGAGGGAGAAGGCTATCAGGTCTCCTCTTGGATACACTGGCCTACGGAACCTATCCAATACCTGCTATTTCAATTCCCTCTTTACCCAGTTGTTCATGAACGTCGACTTCCGCCGGTTCATGCTCTCGGCTACGGTACAGGATCGTCAGTTTGACCAGGAGCTGCTGTACCAGACTCAGAAGCTCTTTGGGTTCCTGCAAGACAGCATCCAACCTTTTATCGTTCCGGAGGATTGCGTTGGAAGCATCAAGACGTACGAGGACTCAGCGATTGATGTTCTCATTCAGATGGACGTAGATGAGTTCTACAACCTGCTGTTTGATCGCTGGGAGGGTCAATTCTTGAGCAACGAGGAGAAGAACCGATTCCGGTCCTTCTACGGCGGCCAGCTCGTCCAACAAGTCCGCTCTCAGGAATGCGATCATGTTTCCGAGAGACTTGAGCCTTTCTCGGCGATTCAATGCGACATCAAAGGGAAGAGCACGCTTCAAGAGAGCTTGCTTGCCTACGTTGATGGGGAGATCATGGAGGGTGGTATGTCTTACTCCTTTGGCTTGGCGTCTCGTCGCTTTCGTTACTAACAAAATGCAGACAACAAGTACAAGTGCTCGACTTGCGATCGCCATGTCGATGCCGTCAAGAGGTTTGTGGGACACATTCGAGTTTCTTCCCTGGGCGCTAACTGGTTGCTTAGGGCCTCCCTCAAGGACATTCCAGACAATCTGATCTTCCACCTCAAACGGTTCGAGTTCAACCTCAGGACAATGCAGCGGAACAAAATCAACGATTTCTTCCAATTTCCCGAGAAGATCGACATGCGTCCCTACACCTTCGATCACTTGAACAACTCTACGGAGGACGAGACTGAAGACATCTTTGAGCTTGTCGGAGTTCTCATCCACACTGGAACAGCCGAATCAGGGCACTATTATTCTTACTGCCGGGAGCGCCCATCGGCCAGCGACCGACCAACGTGGGTCGAGTTCAACGACGAGATCGTCAGTCGCTGGGACCCGGCTTCGATGGCGGCCTCTTGCTTTGGTGGTCCAGACTCCCAGGGTGACTTCCCGCCAAACGGAGCCGTATTCGACAAACAATACAGCGCCTACATGTTGTTCTATCAACGGTCGTCATCCCTCGCCAGGAACCAGGCAATTCTTCAACAGTCTGGGGCCTCTGTTCCCCTTGGCGTCCCCATGCCGGAAGAGTTCCGGGAGGCGATCCACGAGGAGAATGCCCTTCTTACTCGGAGACACTGCCTGTTCGATCCATCCCACATCCCATTTGTCTGCTTGGCAATCTCCAACGTGGGGGCCTTGCATTCTGGCGGGTGCTCCCTGAGACATGCCATTGATGATTGCGCCATTGCCATGGGTCTCGGTCACCTTGACCAGGTTGCCTCGCGGGTGAAGGAAGCCCCCGAGTTCCAGATGCTCCTCAACCGGATCACAGCCAAGTCTGCGGATTGCACCCGCTGCTATTCTGCGATCTTTCACTACTTCCTTCAGAACCCACTAGCTCTTCGATCGTTGCTGCAGAAGAAGCTAGACGAGGATATTCGGCAAGTGATGGCCGATTTCATGATTCAAGTTCTCCAATTCCTCAGAACACGAGTGCCGAGAGAATATGGCATTCTCCCGTCTCCGGAACAGGACTCCGAAGAGGGCCTCGAGGATCTCGGACTGGCATCAACCCCGAAAATCATTGAATCGACGATTCGCCTTATCGAACAGCTGTGGGCCAACTTTCACATGATATTGCGGTCGTGGCACGAAGTCTTTGGTTTCATGGTGTCCTTCGTCAAGTTGGGGCGTCATGAACTCGCGGCGTTCATGTCCCATCCTCATTTCCTTAAGTGGCTTTTGTGGATGGTGAAGGCGGACAACAACCCCGAGTCACTTCTTCCGCCTCAGTTTGTGAAGATGGCAAACTTGGTATCGAGAAGAGCGCCAGGGCGTGGTCCGTCGTACGAAACGATCATTGCGCTTCTGGCTCACCTGCTTGTCAACACCCGGTTCAGGTACACCAACGGGCATCCCACAGGACTACTCGCTCCCAGACTTCCTTACAGACCCGACATGGATGTGGACCAGCCATTCGATTTGACAAAACCAGAAGCCGAGATCATCCACCAGATGGGTTCCCGCGCCCTTCCGCTGAACATATTCGTCGACAAACTCATCTTCATTGACCAGAATCCGGGTGCGACCAGAGCGATCATCTCCAAGCTCGTGAAGCAGGACGGGTGCATGGAGAAGATGGTCTTCCAGACCCTGGTCTACAGGATCACCGGGCAGTTGACGACCCACAACGTCGCACCCTACCTCCGCATGGCCTCGCAGGCGTTTTGTCGCTGGGCTAGCGACGCAGGTTTGATTCAGGACCTGATCAAACACGTCACACAGCAGTGCATGTGCTTGCAACATCCGGAGGGCAAAGCTTTCTTGGATTTCCAACAGGAGGTCTTCGATTCGTCCCGGGACAGGTCGGGGGAGACGACGCGCCAGGTTCGCATGGCGGGGTTCGACAACATACCCGAGTGGGCGCCTGGCCTTTTGGGCTATTTCGACACGTCGGTTGTGCAGGACACCGAAGCTTTCTTGCAGGAACAGATCTTCGACCATCGCACTTACCGGCCCCCCAGCAGCGACGAATCAGCGGGCGAGGACAGAGACCTGGATGAAAAGATGAGGCTCACCGCCAGGGCCCTGGGCGTCAAGTGCCTCTGGTACTTGCGTGACACTTACATCCGGCGCAACGTCGAGGTGACGGAACGCAGCATCGCGGGCCTGCAGAGGGTGATTAAGCAATGCACCAGGTACTACAACCTCAGGGAGCCCGCCGAAGATGCAGAGACCGAGGGGTTTGTTGAGCTTAGCCAGAGTGAGTACTTTTCTTTTGGACCAAGCTTTGCCGGAGATGATGGCTAACGCGTGAGATAGCTGTCCTGGAGCAACTTGGCAACCTCATTGTCCCCGATGAGCTGGAGGAAGACGGCTCCGGTATGTACCACAGTGACGGCTCGAGCATTGCGTCCAGCAGCACGATGGGCTGATGACCAGGTGCAGAGTGGGAGAACTCGTCGGTGGGCTCGGAACGAATTGATGGGTATGCGGATGCCGCTGCAATGGAACTTCAAGGGTGAAGAGACTGCGCTCTCAGCTTGCAGGCTTCGTCTTCAGATTGAGAGAGTGGGTGGTGGATTGCCCTAGGGCATCCATGATAACAAGGAGAGCAAGGGCCACGGTGCTCTCGCTGGGTTCAGGCGGCACACAGGTAACAACACGGCATGGGAATCATGATTTGCGTGGGAGCGATGGCGTCAGGAACGGAAAACGAGGGACTGGCTATGGGGCATTGAAGGACGCATTATCT
Source organism: Amesomyces nigricolor (assembly GCA_004802645.1). Taxonomy (NCBI): domain Eukaryota; kingdom Fungi; phylum Ascomycota; class Sordariomycetes; order Sordariales; family Chaetomiaceae; genus Amesomyces; species Amesomyces nigricolor. The sequence continues at coordinate 2,169,387 of SRKS01000004.1, forward strand.
TTGCTTTTCAGGGCTGCGAACAGGATTTGCTCATTTCTTTTTTTTCCTTTCTTCTTCTGGGGACTGCGCAGAGAATTCGGGCATAGAGGCAAGGTCTTCCCTTTACTTTCTTCTCTCTACCGGCGCGGGTTTGGTCAGGACGGATTGGGCGGACAACTGTGTATTTCTTAGATTGCGACATTGAGGGGGGGGGGGTTCATAGACTGGCCGGCTGCTGGGCATGAAAGGCATGGCTTGTTGGCACCGGAGGGATGGTCTCTTTTCTTTGAGAGGCACTGGCGTTTAACATTCTTTTGGAGTTGGGGGACACAACTTGAAGGCTCGGGGTGTCGGGGATTCTACGTAGCATCCAGTCATAGTAATATGGCAGACGCGATTGCTTCAGTCGAGGACTTGAATTTTGAGAGCAATGACAGTAAAAGTGAACTTTGCAGGCTGAGTTCCATGCTGTCGGTAAGGTATATAGCTTCCCATGATTCTCGACCTGGCCATCGTTACGGCCATACATACATACCTACCCAAAGTAATTGACACGAATCTAAACTTCGCTGGAGGAGAGATCAGCACGTTGAGTGGAGACTTCTCAATATCTTAACATGCAGCTTGTCTCTTGTCAATCTCACCCCACAGACTTCCCAACGTGAACGTGAAGAGATTCGCCAGAAGCTTAAAAATCGCGGCCATCTCTCAGATGTCGTTGGCTTCTTGGTGGGGAAAGTGGGGCTAGCTCCGGTTCCAAAAAGCTTAAATGATGAGATGATGCATGCATGTGGTTTGTGTGTTCGACCACACGGCCCACAAATCCATATCTTCTCCACTTCAATGACAGGGGGTTAGGTAGACGCCGACCACAGCACCCTCGTGGCTTCCAAGTGTTGTCTCGGGGGTCTAGGCTCTGTTATTTTTTTCTGTCCTCCCCCCACAGGTATACCTAGGGGTGACGGATGCTCATCTGGGCACCACCTTCGACGTTTGGGCGTCCCGGGGAATACCATGTGGGGGCTTGATAGGATGCTTGCGGCTCCTTTTCCGGGACGTTCGTCTCACATCACGCAGCACGCTACACGACGCTTCATCACAGTCCGTTCCAACTATGGGAGTGCGCGTCCTTTCCGCCCACAAGCTCACGGATCTCGGGATCAGTGCAAACAGAAACACCATGGTGGGCCGCATTATATCTCGGGACAGCCAGGCAACAGTCATCCGTTCTCTTCATCACGGACCGTCGTCCATCAGGCCTCTGGAGTTAGCCAGCCCACGGACCCCGTTTAGCTAGAGACATGCACTTTGTTTCGTACTTATTGAGTAATGTGGGATGTAGACTCCATATCGGCTCTGTAATGAAGCTTCAGTTGTGATATCAGTGGTGGCGTACACACGGGATCAGATATGGTCCGCTCTCGACAAGGCATTATTTAAACCCAGCATGTCTGTCTGGCTTCCTATCCTCTGCTTGAACCATTTCCTTCATACTCCCGCTGCCCGTTCACCCTTCAAGAAATATTCCTTATCTTAAACCTCAGCCGCGCGTCTCGACTCACACAAACCTTCTTTTACCCTTACTCAACTCCCAGTCTCATATCTTTTCTTTGATCACCTGACATCATGCTTTTTACACAGAACCCCAAGGCCAACATCTCGGCTCCCCTTGGCGCCGGGAGTTGTGTTGCGGATGGCCACCACCTGCCAGGTCCCGTCAACGATGCCCTCGAGTATGTCTCCAAGCAGCTCAGAAAGAAAGGGCCATGGGTCACCCTCTTGGCCGTTCGCAGGGACTATCAACTCCCGGCTTCACCGCTCACGGCTCCGGAGTTTGAGTCCGACCTTCCTCCTGCCAGCTTCCTACGCCAGTTGAGGAAAACGACTTCAACCCCGAAGGCAGGCCCTTTTAAACGGCTCGCCCGTTTAACCCAAACTGACGACGAGGGGGGCCGGGAGAAGATTTCCTACCCCCGCCGGGTTGCATTCCGCGGTGACGACATCGGGCCCTCACTGGCCTCGGGGGGCCACCAACCCACCCTTCCCTCACCCCTCGGAGCAGAGCACAGCCACGGGTCCGAGCTCCCCGCCGTCGGAAAGGGCATCCCCTTGACGCCGTCGACGCCCTTCGCCGTTGTGTCCTCGTTTTCAGGGACGGCGCCCAACAGTGACGTGACCAAGCTCGAGTTGCAGAACACGGCCCAGTTTGGTGCGATGCTGGCATTCGCCGAACAATTGGGCCCACGAGACGAGAAGGACGTCCTCCAAGCGTTCGACAAGGCCAGGAGGAAATTCTCGCTAGCGTATGTCCAGCCCCTTGACGATCTCATAACAGACTACCAGTTTCTAACTCGCCAACAGTCGCTGCTGGCTCCCCGACCCTGTCCAGCCCTCAGCGCTTGATCTGCCGCTCGATTTGGTGACAAAATCGACAAGGCAGGATGAGGTGCTCTTCTCATCAGAGCGTCTGAGGTTGCTCTCCCTTGACCGCCTGTACACCTTCCGCACGGCGCTGCAGGCCTACGCGCGTGTCGGAGGGTTTGTCAGGCGCGAAAACGCCGTCGACGAGCTTCGCCGCCTGTTCCTCGCCAACTGTCGCCGCCCACTGGCCAAGAGCACCCTCCTTGGCGCCTACCGCTGGCTTGATCCCGTCAGCGACGACGCGCTCGCTGACGTCTGCCGTATGTACCAGCGTTCTTACGGCGGGATCGAGAAGGAGACTGGCTTGGTCAACGACCTCGGGCCTGACGGGTGGTTCAAGCCGGGCCAGAATGCCGCCAAGCGATGGGGGATAATTCTGTCGCGCAACCCCTCCGACGCTCTCGGCCAGGAAGTAGCGTCGGGTTGGGCGGCGGTGGGCCCCGTCGTGGACTGGTCCGATCCTCTTGGCCAACAAGATGTGTCAGCTTCGGGGGTGGCAGCACCGGTCGTAGGCCCTCCCTGCGCTCTCGTCCAAGAAGCGCTGGACCCTTCGGCGATCGGAGTTGCCATCCCCTACCCACGCACTTGTTGGTCAAGGGCGTCAGGGGAGTCCACCAGGGTTGCCACCCCCGAGCCCGGCGTTCTTGACAAGGCGCCACCCCCCGGGCACGGCGATCTCGACGAGCCCCCATCCCCCACCGACAGCACCAGCAACACCATCGCCGTACCAGCCGACCACCCCGACCTCGAAGACAACATCGAAGACTGGTACGGCCTGATCCACAAGGAGCTGCTGGAAGCCAGGGCCGTCACCCCCCCACAATCCCACCCCCCGCCGCGCCTAATCACCACGAAGGCTTCAACCAATCCCGAGCCTGCGTCCCCGCAATCACCTTTCCCTCCTCCGACCGCACAACCGCCGTCAACACCTTCCCCTCCTCCAACCACCCACACCCCCCCACCTCCCTCCCCACCCCAACGCCCTCTAACCCCCTTCCCACGCCCTCTCTATTTCCATTCAACCACCACCCCCCCTCCCTTACTCACCATCCCTCCCGTACTCACCATCCCTCCCGTACTCACCATCTCTCCCCCACTCACCATCCCTCCCCTACGCACCATCCCCAGTCCCCTCGCCAGCGAAACCTCCCTCAAATCCCTACCCTGCAAAACCACCACCAACCTGCAGCAACAGCAGCAGCAGCAGCACCCATCCCCCAACCGCCGCCCGCACGCCCTCCCGCTGAAGCTGCGCACGAGGTTTGAGATGCGCTTGTCAAAGCCATGTAGTAGTGGCGGCGGCAGCAGCAGGCAGGGGCAGGGGTTCTCTTTTGAAGCTGCTGCTCATAGGGGGTTTGCTGTGTGTAGTTTTGTAAGTGGTGGTGGTGGTGGGGGTGTTGGTGGGGGTGGGGCTGGGGCTGGGGCTGAGGCGGGTGCGGGGACGGGTGAGCGGAGGGTTGAGAGTGGTGGTGATGGTCGTGAGGGTGGTGGTGAGCGGGGTGGGGAGGGGCGGTGGGCGGGTTTGGCGGTGGGTGTGCTGAAGGGGGAGGAGAGGGTAGACGGGAGGGCGAGAACGGCGAATGGGCGCGGGGATCTCTCGCCTGTTACGATGACCGAGTGGGGGCTGTTGGTCAAGGGGAAGGGGCGGGCGACGAGGTATTGTTGAGACGCGGTGAGGCATCTCAGGCGGCGGCAGTTGGACGGCGGACGACAAACGGGGCGCGGCGGGCATGGCTGAGGGTTTGGGTTGAGTGGTAAGGGTGTTCGGAGGGTCAAGGCTGGGCGATCGGGAATTTCGTTGGACTTTTGGTTGTGTTTTTTTCCATTTGGTTTTTGATACCCTCTGTGTTGTGATTCAAAGGCTTTGCTGTAGATACTTGGGTGGTATTAATGGATGTATGTTGACCTGTTGAAAAAGTAATTCTTCAAGGGCACGCTGTGAATCCTTGTGCCGCCAAAGACAGGGAGGGTCCTTGAGCGGGCGGGAGGTGCTCGTCACACCAGGCATCGCCGTCAGGGGCTGATGATTTTCAGACGTACGGTCGCCATGAGGACCGCCGTGATGTTTGTCTTCGAAAACATATTCTGACTGATCATGTTGCCAAAAGTAAACGTGAGACACCGAACGAACACTCTATCAAAAGATCAACATTTCGGGTATCATTCTTCCGTATCCTCATTGCATACACATACAAAACAGCGCCCCCAATATGATCACTTCCACCCGTACCTCCCAGCAGCATCCTTCTGGTTGCTCTTGGCCCTGGCAAAGCTCTCCTCCAGGGCGCCCTGGTTGCTCTGCGCCATATTGACCACCTGGCGCAGGCTGTGCTTGCCGGGAACAATCGACCGCACCGGGTTGTACACCTGCTGCGCGCCTGACGCGCGCAGGGCCTCGTTGTGTGCGTACTCGCGCTCCATGTCGAAGGAGATCACCTTGGCGTTGGGCGGGATGAGCGCCGACGGATCCGAGCGCCCAAATAGTTCGCGCCGGGCCGCGGTGGAGAGGGTGTCGGCTAGGTTGGAGAAGGTTTGGTCGTGTGTGGTTGATGATGAGGTGCTCGGGGGCAGTGGCTGCTGGTAGCTTGGGTAGGCGGAGGTCACGTCGGTGTCTTCCTCCTCATAGTTGGTGGAAGTTGGATCGGGCATGGCGCCGAACATGGGCTCGTAGGTGCCTGTCGGGGCGGTAGTAGTGGCGGCGGCTGAGGTGGGCTCATCTTCGCTCATGGAAAATAGCGAGACCTTCTTCTTGGGCGGTTCAACACTCGGCGCCGCCGTAGGGGCTATTGTCGTTGGAGGTGGGGTCGGTGCTGCGTTGGCTGCGACAGCCGGCAGGGCTTTCTTCTTATTCTTCGCTGGCGCCTTCTTCCTTGCCACTGAGAGCGGCTTGAACATCAGAGGCTTGCCGACCAGCTTCACCTCCTCTTCTGGCTTTTGCCCCTCTGGTATCGACGGGCCCTTAAAACAAGGCGGCGGGAGGCCAAGTGTTGTCGAAGACCCGTTGCCACCCACATCCTCCACACCATCAACACCGCTGCCGCCCCTGACAAATGCAGGCTCAGCGCCCGTCCGCAGGTGTACACCGGGAGCAGGCGCCGAGCCTCCTTTTCTCGCTGCTGGTCCCGACGCGGCTGCTGCTGTTTTCTTGGGCGGGGGCAGAAATGAGCCAAGGCCGCTGAATCTGCTTCCTCCAATTGTCTTTACCCGCTTCGCTGGGGGCTGTCCATCTTCGGGTCCAGGGTCGGCTGTTGCGCTCGCGGACGGGAGATTGACGACAATCTTGCCAGAGCCTGAGGAGCGGTCGAGGAGCTTCTGGAACGATTTCTTGTTTGGCGCAGGGGCCGAGGGGGTGGGCTTTTGCTGCGCGGGTTCGCTTTCAGACTCTGAATCGGAGTAGTCGACTAAGCCCATGATGACAGGTGTGTATTTGTGGTTGTGTTGTTGCGGCTTGGAAGGTATCGAGTCTTGGAAACTGGTTTGGTCTCGCCTCATTGAACGGGAATGGTCCAGACCTTGGGGGGTGAGGGCGCTTATCGATAACGTCTGTGAGCATTGGCTAAAGGACAGTAGTACCTGAGCCGACTGCAGGCGTTACTTCTCACAATAGCCCTTAATTCTCTTTCTCTGCTTAGCTGTTTATCAAAGTTTTATTTACTCTATCTAATTATTCCATTACACCTTTTTGTTTTGTTCTTCCAAAGTCTATTTATTATGTGCGCTGGGTTGGAGGCATTGACTGAGCCATAAGAGGTACATTGAAAGTAGACCCACCCACCCATTATGCCAAGACCGTGGGGTGGACCCGCCTCGCTCCCGTCCTGCGACAACAGCTCCGTGGCTCCCCACACCGCGCACTCGGCTTCATGTTGGCTTCCTCTGGTCACGGTTCCTCACCTTCCCCTATCTCGTGTCTCGTGTCTGTTGTGTCGGCAACAACCAGGGTTGATGGTTTTATGTTCTTTTGGAGTGCTGATTTCACTTGACGTTTTCTTTTTCCTTTGACGGCCATGGTCTGAGACCCCGTCTCCCTTTCACTTCAATTCTCTGTGACACAACTTCGATTCATTCCACAAAACACCAAACAACACCTCACTCTCACCCGACTGATCACCCTAGCCTCCAGGATACTTGTGGCCTCACTAATATTGCCATCTTTCTGCTGCCAATTTCTGAATTTGCCAGGATGTCGGTGATTCAGCTCGAAGAGTATGTATCCGCCCATCACATGCACCTTGATGTTCGCCTGCTGAACTCTCCAGCCTGGTCCTGTATCAGTTGCGCACTAGCTATTTGAATGACATCGCCGATGGTGTCGGAGAACGCCTGTTCACTCTGAATGAGGGCTTCCTCAATTCGGCCCCCTTCAAGGCTGCGGGGTGGCGAACGAACCCCGCCCTCATCAAGCGCACCCACTCTCCTCCAATTCCCACAGCAATTGCATCCGAGTACTTCCAGGCCCCTCGCCATCGGGGTCTGACTCTTGAAGATGAAGGGGAAGAAGGAGCCTTGTTTCCAGGCAGTGCCACAGATACCGCCGGCCCCAGCATTGCAACCAAGCGCCGCCGACGCCGCGAGCAGATGGAGGAGGAGGACAGCAGTGATCTCAGCGAGGAGAGTGATGACGAGCCCGACCAGCGCGCTGCCCAGCAGATCAAGTTTGCCAAAATGCCAGTCCGCAACCGGTCCGGCTCTTCACCGCTTCAATCCTCGAACCTCCGCCAAACAACCACGCTCTCGTCACCCCGTCCAGCCGCAAGGAGAGGGTCTCAGTCTGCCCTGGAGACCGTCAAGGAAAGGGCACGCCGTGATACTGTCACGAGCAGCGAGGTGTCCTCGGACAATGAATTCGATGCGTCTGGCTTTCATAAGCAACGAGAAGCTGCACGCGCAGCAGCCGCTCGTGCTGCCAAAATGTCCGCCAAGCCGAACAGCGAGCCTACCGAGGGTGTCAAACGTCAAGGGAGCGATCTTCTCGAGGAGGAGGAAGATGACTCGGACGCCTCAGACATGTCGTCGGCATTTGTCGAGAGCATCGACTCCGCCTCTATCCTGGAAGCCGTCAAGAACCCCCTGAATGCCTCACTTCAGGACCAAGTGGTGGGCACTCCTCCGCGAGAATTTACGAGGAGGTCTACGATTAGAAAATCTGCCATGCCCGCGCCACTATTGATATCCGTAGGAGAGCTGCCGCCGCCCCGGCCCATGAGCACCATTCGGCCTTTGAGCATGATACAGCCCAAGAGTTTACTTTCCGCTGCGCTGAGAGCAAAGAAGACAAAGCCGGCTCTTCCGTTTGATAGCTTTGCCTCACTATCGGGGCAGGGCGACCCAAACCCCATTCTCCTACGGATATATGCGCCCTTTTCCAAAAAGCCTTCACAGCCATTTGAGGTTCGCATCCGGCGGACAGTCCACCAAGGGGAAGGGGGGGACCGGGTTGTGACGGTCGTCGACCTGATTGGTCTCAGCTTGTGGCGGTACAACGAGGAAAAGTTGGAGCCGTCGCTTCCTGGGGATAAGCTAAACGCCAACTGGTGGATGCTGCGCATGGTTGAAGAGGACGGCGAGGTGGATGATGACTTCCCACCCCTTGAGCGCAAGAAGCCGCTTCTCACCTTCACTTCGGCAAACAACAAGGCTGGCCGGTCCCGCGCAAACTCGAAAGCCTTCGATAACTTTGCACTCGTGCGGGCCTCACCCGAACAGTTCGAGGAGAACCAACGCATCACCCCGCAGCCCGAACAGAAGACCGTCGCCGAAGAAGACGACAAGGACGTGACCCCCAGGAATACCCCGCGGCCAGCGGAAGGCAACATCCCCCCTCCGTCGCAGCCCAGGGAAAACCCGCTGCTGAACTCTGCGTACCGTGCGAATACGACCATTTTCGCAGACGTTCCCCAGCTGGCACAGCCGACAAATGTGCCTTCACGTGGAGAGAAACGGCTGTTGCGCATCCACATTCATTCCTCAGACATTGCGCCGGGACAGATGATCACGCTGGATGTGAACAGCGACACGTGGTTGGCAGAGGTCCTGGACACTGCATGCAGGAAGCGGCAGCTGGACAAGGCGAATCATGTCCTGAAACTTCCACACTCGGGCACCGTTGTGTTGCTGGACCGGACCGTTGCTTCGCTCGGCAACGTGACCGATCTGGATCTCTACAGACGTCGCTTTGCCACTGATGGGCCTCTCATGACTGGGTCGCTCAGTAGCTCTTCGCCCAGGCCGCCTCTCTCCAGTGACAATGCCAGCTGGACCAAAGGGAAGAAGTCCAAGCTCATGGGGACACACCCGCTGGCCAAGGAGGTGCTGAAGCAGGACGAACTGGGCGCCGTGCCCAACTACAAAAAGTACACGGTCTGGAGGAAGCAGCCGATGCGGTTGTTGTCGGAGAAGCTCTTTGCCATCGACGGCGAGTACATCCATATCATGCCCGCTTCCGGCGGAAAGCTGGCGGAAGCGGACGGGAAGTCGACCACAGTCCACTTCAGCAATGTCGTGGGCTGCAAGGTCTCGCGCAAGCACCCAACCAACTTCAAGGTATGCCTGGAAGAACCACTCCGTATACGAGCTTGTTGCTGACACTGTCCCAGTTGGTGGTGTACAAATCAACCGAGAGCAAGCGGTATGACTTTGTCACGAGCAGCCCAGAGTACGCTGCGGAGATAGTGACAGAGCTCAAGAAGGGCATCTCACCCTACCGAGAGGTGTGATAATAGCTGGTACGTCGCCTGCCGGGGATGATCATTCGTCCCCAGTCAGCGCAATTCACCGCCGGCACACAACACAAGAAACAAACAACCTGGAAACGGCGCTCCCGAGATGGAGCCCACCCGGACAAATCGAACTGCTTCCATTCGTCTGGCCCGCAATGCGATGACATCATGGGAAGAGTCGATCCAGGCCCACAGTGCTCCGCCATTCAAGCCACCGTGACAGCCGAGACAGCCCAGCTGAGCCCAGGAGGTCCCAGGAATGATGCGCAGACCTTGGAAGGGTGACCAGAAGGGGTCAAAATAAGGTTGAGACCCCTGTCAGTCTAGCGGCATGGCATCGGCCAAGGAAGGCTTGGCAGGGGTGAGATTTGGGGACCGCAACGTCTCGGATCACAACATCTCAGACCACACGCGTTCTTGCAGGAGCTCAGCGGCCAGCCGCAGGGAAACAAACCATGAATAACGGTTTTACGAAACTTTTTCCTGGGAAACATCGGGTTGGAGTGTGCCAAGAGGAAAACAGCTGCCTCACCGGGAATTGGCTGAATGGCTGCCGGCAGTTGTGGCTCCGCCGGCAGAGTGCCACACATCCACTTGATTAGCCCTCCAACCTTCACAACAGCCCGCCCGGAAGATCCGGATCACAACGGTCCCCCACTGAGGCGATGAGCCGGCTGGCTCCACGGTATGATGCCATTGCGACACCAAGATAAGGCGTGCCACGCTCAGCCGGCAGCCTCTGGCACATCCTCAGCGAACCAATCTGTCTCCAGAGCCTCGCCTAGCCCGCCTGTTCTGTTTTCATGGCTTATGCCCAGCATCCGAGCGCACTTCTAGTGGCCAGTCAGGAGGTGTCTCACACTTCAGGTCTCCCCCATTCGCCTCTCCGGGTGACACGGATTCGACCCCGTGGCTGTGGACTGGTTCCCACCTTGCGATCACGTACAGGAGCCCTGAACGTCCGGTGGGAACAGGGTTTCCGAACCCTTGCCTGTCTCGATCAAGGCATACACTGCACGTGGCGAGGGCCCTAATAGTTCGTTATAAAGGAGTGCCCCTACTACCCCCTGACTCTGTTCTCCTTTTGCTCCCGTCAAACGCAAATCTTCCCATCTTCCACATCACCAATCTTTACAGACTCTCTCTTCAAATCCTCCCAGAATTTCTGTCCCATCCGCCAATATGCTTTTCAAGGCTCTTCTCGCTTCTTGCCTCGCCGCCTTGGCTTCGGTAAGCCTTCCTCCCCCCCGCCCCCCCCCCCCCCCCCAACCCACTCCCCTCAACAAAACACCCCTTCTAACCACCCACCTCCCCTAGGCCCAAACCACAACAATCACCCCCACCACCGTAACCCCCACCACCACCACCGCCTCCACCACCACCGACAACTCCTCCCTCTCCAGCTCCCTGAGCTCCGTCCTCTCCTCCATCAACTCGGACGCATCCTCCCAGGTCTCCTCCCTCTCGAGCGACGCCTCCTCCATCGTCGAGAGCCTCTCGTCCGTCCTCTCCACCGCTACCGGCTCCGACCGCCCCTCCCTCACCTCCGCGATCGGCAGCGTCACGAGCTCCGCCAACTCGGCTATTGAGAGCGCCACTTCGTCGGCGGGGTCTGAGAGCAGCAGCGCGACGAACGCCGCGGCCGCGCCAACCGCGGCGATGGCGGTGGGCGCGCTGTTTGGGGGGGCGGCGGTGTTGGCGAACTTTTGAGGGTGAGTTGAGTTGGGGGTGATGAGTGTATGGCTTTGTTTATGATAGCATTGGGATAGAAGGTTGGTTGTTGGGGAGGGTTGGGTGGTTCTGTTGGGTATGGTTATATGGTTTCATAAGGGAGGTTTGGATTGGGGTTACTCGGCGCTCGCTGGTGCAAGATAGCAAATTGAACCCCTCTTTTGACTAGCACTATCTCGTCCAAATCTGAACTGCGACTCGGGACTCGGAATCGGCAAACGTTAATACTGAGATTCCCATTCCTGATCTACCAATTGGGAGGACCCTTCAGACATCATCTCGACTGTCATGGTAACCTCCTATTTGTGTTTGTTTTGAGACTAGCTGGCGTGTCTCAACATGAAGATATGAAGATGATGCAGTGTGGAGTGTTTGGAGACACCACATTTCGAGCTCTCGTGACGACCTTGCCAGGGAAAGGAAACCAAACATGTCTGAGTAGTTTTTTGGGAACCTCGAGTGTACGAATTGGACCGGAGGACGTAACCGCAGGGTTAATTAAACATACCGTTCAGGAAATGTTGATTTTCATCGGGCAATTGGTTTGGTGGCCTGGGGGCAAAGCGCAGAACTGCTCTTTGCTACCTTCAAAATGTAACCGCTCCACTATGGTACCTAGTCCCAACCACCCCTGGACGCGGCCCATCACTCAGTGTAACGCCTATCCGCCGTTCTTCCGGGTATCATTCCACAACGCATCCACCACCTGAAAAATCGCCGTCACATCCCTCATAACCTTCTCATCCACCTTCCCGCCCAGCCGCTGCTGCATCTTATCCGGATGCCACCTCACCCTCTCCTCCTTCAACCTCGCAGCAAACTCCTTCTCCCCCACCTCCTCCAACCCAATCCCCCCCACAAAGAAAGCCCTCACCTTCTCCCTATCAACCTCCCCCCCATCTTCATCCCCAACCCCCTCCGGCCACGGAATCCCCCCCACCACCCCCCCTCCCTCCCCCCACTTTTCCCACCTCGCCAAATACCCCTCCCACCTTTCCCTCCACCCCCTCCGCCTCCTCCTCTCCTCCCCCCGCCTCAAACACCTCTCCATCTCCCTCGCGACCCTCTCCTTCTCCTCCTCCCTCTTTCTCCCTTCCTCCTTCTCCCTCTCCCGCCGCGCGCGTGCCTCCAGCAGGCCGGCGTGCGTCTTCTCCCACATTTTTTGTCGTACATATGACGCGTACTCATCGTCGGTCATGCTCTCCAGAGTCTGGCCGGAGTGGGAATGGGAGTTGGCGTGGGAGGAGTGGGAGGGGCGGGAGTAGACGTGGATCGGTTGGCCGTAGACGGATTCCCAGTACGCGGCGCCTTCGTCGTCGGCCATGGCGTCGAAGAGGGATTCGCGGAAGGCGGTGTTGGGGGAGAGGGGGGGTCGGGGGGGTAGGGGGACGTTGGGGGTGGAGGGGTGGAGGGGTGACGGTGTTTGCGGTGGTGATGGCGGCGGGGGCGGTGGGGGTCCTTGGTTTCACCATCGTGGTCGCGCCGCCTGCGTCGTCTTTCGCGGGACTCTCCTCTTTCTCTGTCTGGAGACCGAGAGCGTGACCTGTGTCGACGATGGCGGCGCTGGCGGTCATCTTCCTCGCCCTCCCGACGAGATCGAGATGACCTGGAGGATTTTGATTTGAAGCGAAACTTGCTTGCTTTTGGGGCTGTCGCATCGGCGTCATTTGGAGGTTCTGATTGTTGGCGAATATCATCTTTTGTTGTGTGAGCCTCAATGTCTCTTGGGACGCCATCTTCTGGAGACATGGTGCGATCATGTTTCTGTCCAGGTAATGCAGGGCCGTAATCATCGCCCTCCGAGCTCTCATCTGGCGGGTTGAAGGAGGCTACAATTCGTCGCCGCTTGGGCGAGCGAGGCGACTCCATTTCTGTGCTTCTCTGTTGCTGCGTGGGTGTGGGTTGGTGAAAGTTGGGTCCTGCCTGTGCTGCAATGGCTTCCCAGGTGACCGGTTCCACGGGATAGCGCGCCAAGGCGGCCCCAATGGCCCATAAGTGGGGATTGACAGCATGCTCCACACTGCACACCACCTCCCGTCCAGTCTTCCTTCTTCCTTCCTGTTCAGCACAATGAAAGTCATGAGCAAGAGGCACCTGATTGCTTCCATCTCCATGAGGGCCTGCCATTGTTATCTCCCCTGGCTCCCAAAAGAGGAGCGCTTCCATTTCCCGTTCTTGCCTTGTGCTTGTCATCACCGTCCTGTCCCGTCAAGGAGCAGAAGACCTACAAATGGGCAGCCGCAACTGAGAGCCAACCCACTTGACATCCCCTGCCTATCTTGTTTGTTCATCAGAGGGCATGGATTGGGTGTGTTTTATTGGAAGCTTAGAGGCTCGAAATGCACAGCTATTACCTGTTTTGGTTTGTCCAGACAAGACTCGGGAGTCTGCCTGGTGGTCCTTCCTCTTGTAATGTTCCCGCAGACGGAATGTCCAACAAGAGACCTCACATGAACGATGTCACCACAACCCAGTACGTCATTTTAGTTTTCTCGGTTCGGTTCCAATCCACCGGAATACTCCCTCGCACCGGACGGGTAGCACGGGACCAGCCGTTGGCCCCTGCAGTAGACAGGCAGGTAGTAAGCGGTCCCGCCAGGCCGGGAGATGCAACATCACTAAACACGGCACGAGACTGGATATGGCCAGGTCTTTCCACTGCCGAGGTGCGCTGTGGCAGGGATGTAGAATATCTGGGCATGGAATAGACGAGAGTGTTTGCCACGCCAAATATAAAGGAAGTGGCGTCAAAGGAATCCCCTGGGCAACGGTACTGATTGGGCTGTTGGGTGGCATCGTCTTTTGAGAACATGTCTAGGTGGTTTGGTTGTTAGCGTTGGGGGTATCAACCCCGTCCCTCGGGTGCTGTAGTCGGGCGATCATGTTTTAAACCCGCCTCAGTTTCCATTCCTGGTCCTCGGTCTCAGCCTAAGACTCAGACGTTCGTAATCCTGTGCTCGAAACATTTCGGACAGGCTCGTGTTCCTTTATCCGGGAATCGGATCGCCGTCCTCAAAACGTGACACAATCCATCCGATCCGGTGCCCTCCGAGTCGCATTGTTTCGGACATTCGTCGTCAAAGTCCTGTTTGGCTGCCGGGAGGTCTCCGAGCCATGTGCGGCAGAGAGCCAAACGGAATCTGGACCGGAACTAGCTTGTCATCCCACGAGGGTGCAGAGATGAGACACGGCCGGATCTTGGATGGATGCAGACTTGGGGCAGGGGAGGCAGAGGATGGTGGAGGTGACACTGGCAGTTCGTCGTCCCCAACACCAACAAGAGCTTGAATATTGATATCAGCCCCTCAACTTGTAAGAATGATTCGTCAACCTAAAGATACTAGAAGTAAATAGTAATTCACCTCAGTAGAAAAAGACGAGGATTGAGAACCCTGGAGTAATACATAACCAGCCAGCCGTTTGCCGTGAATCACACTACTGCAAAACACCTTGAGAACCCCGGGACGACATGTCTCAGCCATCATATTGTCCCGCCCGGAAAGCGGCAGGAAAAAGGCCCGAGACCGCCATGTGCTACCTGAGATCCCGTGGGGAGAAGTCCGGAGACGAAACGGGAAGGGCAAGAAATGAGGACATGCCAACATGGTCTTTCGGAGAATCTCTTTTGGCAATGGCGAAACGACAAAACGTTGGGCAGGGGTTTGCTGCAGAGCCGAGCCACGCGACAGTGCCACCATTCCAACGCCCACGACATGCAATGACGCGGCGAAGGACGACATGGGGCTGAATGCAGGACGTCCGCCATGTGACGAGCACTTGTGCCAGTAGAAGAACGCCATGCAGAGAAGAAGGGCTGAGACTCGGTATGTACAAAGCCATGTTGGCCATCACCAGCATCAAATAAAGAGGGATGCCGCCGGCAAGGGGAGTGTTTCCAGTAGCACTTCACCACCTCGAGGATCCAATAAACAGCCGCTTTGGGACCATGATGTTTTTTCGTGTCCTCCCGATTCGGACGGCTTTCCATTTTTGGGGAGCTGCTGCCCGTCCGGTTGGACAGAGCCATGATCCTGTATGTATGTCTTGCCTATTCTGTGTGGGATGCGCGGGCCTGTCCGAGACACGAGCCTCGCCAACGGACAACCCCCCCAGGTTTCCAGACCCCTGATGCATGTCCTTGGCGGGCATTGGCTGATGGGAGAGCATCGTGCCCCCCAAATAATCCCCCCAGATGGGGTATTTCCCGCCTCAACAACCAGTGCCCAACCTCCTCAAAAGGACCAATCCATGTGCCCTCTCCAGCCATTCGCCCGCTTCGATCAAAGCTCCGCCTTTGTGCTTGTTCAATGAAAATGCTGAAAGTTGGTATACGAGCTGACGAGTGGCTGACGGATGACTGCGCAGGAAAGGCGATTTTTGTCAAGCCATGGAAGCTTCGAGCTTGCGTGGGGGAACTTGGTATCAAATGCTCCGCCCCTAGTAAAAAAAAGAAACAAAAAGAAGGCTGAAAAGGAGAGGCTAGAAAGTATATACCGCCACCCAAAGTTGCAGTTCAGATCGCGCCAAAAACGCCGAGACCTTGTAGAACCAAAAAACCCTTGAACCAGTCTGCCCCTTGAAGAGGTCAATGAACATGGAAAAGTAACAGGAAACTTGGTTGAAATCGATGTATGTGCCGTCGGAGAGGTAGTGATTAGGTAGATATGGAGCTAGTACTCCGGGAAATGATGATGCTCAAACCCTCACAATAAACCAACCCTGCCGTCCCAGATACCGATATAAAAACAAAATAGAAGCAAACAAAAGGAATGTGTGTGTATAAAGAACAGGAAACAGCATTCGACTAAGAAATCTTTTGGTTTCCCCTTCCCCCCAAGACTCCTATTCCCGGTTGCCCGAGCAGTTCTGTAAGCCTTCTATCGGAGCCCAGAAAAGTCACAAAGGAAAGAGAGATACAAACGAGAAAAGGAAATTGAACCCAATCTACGAATATTCTGGTGCACGACCTGCTCGCCCTGTAGGAGTCGTAACCAAATATCTTTCACCTATCCGGCTGTCCCCGCGGCTCAGTAGCCCACCCCGTCTCATGCGGCAGTTTCTGAGACGTAGCGTACGGGCTGGCTGTCTGAGGAGGGGGCAGCACTGGCGGGGGCGCTCCAGTCGGGACGGGTGGCGGGGTCGTGGACGGAGTGCGAGAGTTGTCGAACCGGAGCGGAGGCAAGCGCGCAACCCCGGGAGGAGGGGTGACGTGAGGCGACGGAGGGATCCCAAAGCCAGACGAGGGATGGGGAGAGCCGGTGATCGGTGGTAAAGGGGTGGGCGTCATTAGGCTGTAAGAGGAGGTTGGTAGCTGTGGCTCGGAGTCCGTCCGCCTTCGTCTCGCGGGTGGTTCTAGTGAGGAACAGTCGGCGTAGGAGCCCGAGCGCGACGGTTGATGTGCAAGAGGGTGGGCGAGTGGTTGAATATAGCGAGTTGGATGGGGCTGGGAATGCGAGTGAGCGTGGGACGGTGGTGGTGGAGGCGGATGGACGTGATGAGGGTTGTGATCCGAGGTGAACACGGCCCCGCTCCTCATCATCGGGCTCGGAGGTCGTCGCTCGGCCCATTCCCGGATGCTAGGGGTCTGCAGGACAACGTCTCGTAGGCGGTTCCGTTCGCTGCGGTAGAAATCTCGCTGAGTCTCCAGTTCTTCACAACGCTTTGCTAGCTCGTCGTGCTGCCTCTCCAGTTCGCGGTGTTCGTCTCCCAACTTTTGTAGCTCCTCCTGTTGCTCCCTCTCTCGCTCCCTCTTCCGTTGTCTGAATCTTGCCGATGCCCCCGCATTCCGCTGCCTCTTCTGGTCCTGTTGCCTGGAGCCCTGGTGAACATCAACGGGAACCAAAATCTCCTCTCCATGCTGGGGGGTAATGGTCAGCATGGGCTGACCATCCGTGACGTGCAAGTTCCTATGCCCAGCAGCATGCAGCGGAGCCAAAGGGCCATGTCCCCAGCTCGGTTCCCCCCCAGCCCCAGATGCACCAAAGGATCGGGCATGCGGAAGCGAATTGGGGAATGGAGAACCTGACAAAACCGGTCGCCCGCTATGTTCGCGCTTGATACCTGCTGGCTGCAGTGGTTCCAGTTGTGGCGCGGAGGATAGGCCGTAGCTCAAGCTGGGCTGTGAGAGCGAACGGGACAGTCCTGATGTTGGCCGGTTCGGTGAGGGCGCGGATGAGGTTTGCCCAGGCCCAGGCCCGTGAAGTTGAGCTAGTGGCCCGAGAGGTGAAGGCCCACTGCCGTGGGGTTGAGCAGGATGCACCGAAGAGGCACCTCTGGGTGTAGGGGCGGGGAGCCTCGCTGCCAGATGTTGTGTGTCCACCGATCTCGATGCTGCTCGACCAAACCCGGCTGTCCGTGGTGATCTCGGCGTCAGAATCCTCCTTGCGGCCATAGGGTATGGGTGAGCTGCCTGTGGAGATCCACGGTCTGAAGAGGACGGTGGTCCAGCAGGGGATGTTGTCGGAGGAATCGTTTGGTTCGTCGTTCGCGGTGTCGAGTTGCCCGTGGGTGGGTAGACGAAACTAGAGGACGGCGATCCGCCTGCCCCGTAATGGACCGCTCCGATATGCGGCTGGGAATTCCCAGCGGCAACCAAAGCTTGTGGCAATAGAGCGGGATGCCCGCCTAGAAACCTTCCGTGCGTGTCTGAGGTCCTGGTCCCAGGCTGTTGGCCGCGCCCGTCGTTCTGAGCTACTTGAACTCCACCGGGATCATGCAGCGGCCGGGACCTCGAGTCATCTTGGTGGGCACGGCTTCGCTGAAGCGGAGGGGATGAGGAAGTATCCGCCGGTCTCCCTGGAGACTGCGAGGAGTGGCGGGAGTTAGATCGAGGCGCAGAACCCCCCTGCGACATGGCGGACTTTTCTCCTTCGCTCTTTTGGACTTGGGTCCACTGACATTGCCGCCCGTGGCGGCTTTGGGGCACTGTCTGGCTCGCGGATACTTGGTCGGAGTAAGCTGCTGGTATCCGGCCCGGGTCGATACCGCCGTAGACTGTCGAGACCAGGTGCAATGAATCCGCCCCCAACCTGCTCCGCGCCGGTTCTCGGGCCCGTTCGAAAACCGTTTGGATCGCCACCCTGCCCGCTTGGAGTTCGGGGAATGACGTGCCTGGTGCTTGACGGCAAGCCGGACGGGCTGTCGGTGCCTAAGATGTCCTTGTACGTTCGTCTCGAGGGGTTGATCCGTCGAGGGAACCGGAACAAGTCCTCAGCGTCAGGGTTTCTGGGCACGGGGGATGCCCAAGAGAAGCAACAAGGGCGTTTCCGAAGTCGCAGATCGAGTTGTGCTAGCCTACGTCGGGTCGGATGTGCCACACGGGGCGCCGGGAAAGCCACGCAGTGGGCTGCTCGGAAGCTGCGGCCGCAGGACAACGGATGACTGGCAGCCAAGGAGAGCAAGACGGCTGGGTGGCAGCGGACGATCGACAACAGAACGTCGTTGCGGTGGCCTGAGGACAAATAGCTGGGGGCAGAGACAGCCAGTGGCTCTCCCTGGAAGGTCTTTGGCACACTGACTGGCTAATAGGAGATGTTGGAGTGGGCTGGGGGTATCCTGGCGCTTGAATGGACAAACTGGTGGCCTGGAGGCAGTTGTCAAGATGGACCCGGTGCTACCGTTCAGGAATGTCGGGACAGGAGGCTCGTTTTGCCGTGGGGAGTGCCGTAAGCCCTTGTCATAGAGTCCAATATCCGCTGGTAGTCTTTGTTAAAGTCCAGGTAGAAGTGCCGGTGTCCTTGCATCAGGATATCCTCTGTGGGACGGACGGTTCGTTCGTTCGCCGGAGAGCAAAAGAAAAGAGAGAAAAGAGAACTTGCCGAAACCCAGGTTGACGGTTCCTGACAGGCAAGGCAGTGACACTTTTGCAGCTCAGGGAATTTTCTGGCCCTGGTCTCTTTGGGCAGCCCATCGCGCCGCTTTTCTTATCATGGAGATGACCAGATGACACCCCAGAAAAACGAGGGTCGTAATGCTCAGCGCGGTCAGTTGGGTATGGGTTGACCGGGGTGCATGACAGCCAGGGGGGCCTTGCTGGCTGCGGCGTGCTAAGACCATGACGGCGCAACAGGGCTTGGGTAATGCTTCCTTCTGGCATTGGTTGGCTCAGAGCCGATGCCCACGCTGTGCCATTCGTTCGGAAGAAATATGACGGGCGTGGGGAACGGTCGTCGTGATCAAACAGCCGCCTTCACAGGACCTATCCTCTCGACCTGGCTCGTATGTCGAGCAGTTCAGAGAGGCCGACGACAATAACAAGAGACAGAATGTGACCCGGGGGCGGCAGTATGTATGTACCTGGCAAGCCCTGCAAGTCCACAGAGCTAGTCCAAAACGACAGCAAGGAGTTAACCTGCTTGGCAACGGAAGCTTGGCATTGGTTGTTGTCGCTTGACTGCCTTGTTGATGCTGCCTGCTTCTGCACTTTCAGGTTCTGATCCAGCAGCCCGGTGATGTCTTGCGCCAGCTGTCCGACGCCGACGACGCCATGGTCGCTTCGGCATTCGTGCCTTACCATGTCTCCAGCAAGGTCAACGGAGGTAAGTTTGTGGATTCATCACCATTCCATGGATCAGAGTGTCCAGCGGCCGAGCCGAGAGATCCCCTCACCGACATGAAGCCACAACGCCTCTCGGAAACCGTCGCGAAGCAGATCCTCACGCACGCCGTTGCACTGGGCACTCTTGCCGCGTTGGCCTGGCAGCTAGGCGGAAGTTCCAGCACATCGGTGCTCAGGTGATTGGCTCACTAGAGCCACCCCGAGGTTGACGACAATCCAGGATGTTGGGCTGACGAGCCAGGACTCGACGACCAGAGGCGTGCTATGTTGGAGTCTGCCTGGTTTTGGGTCTGGCAGCTCCAGCGGAGGGACAAGCAAGCGAGAGATGTAGATTGAGATCTTCGACGCAAGGATCGACTGGGCCGTGGGCGTCTCGTCAGGCGCGTGAGTCTGGTGAAGCTGTGGTTGGGTTGAGCACGGGCGCTGCTCCGGCAGAGACGACTTGGCCGGGGGTCCTGAGGGGCAGGCCGAGCTGTCCGTCATCGTGGATGGCGCGGAGAGCGGGTCTGTCTGAGCACGGGCGGTGATGTGCTGATGCCATCGCGGGAGGAAATGAAACGCCAAATTGACCCGAGACGGTCTGCTCCCGGGGTGGTGGTTGCGAAGCGACATGCGAGTGATCCCAAGATTGGAACCCACCCAGCGAACCCAACGAACCTGCAGGCGGGGCGCGGGGATGGGAGCCGGCTCCTCTTGGTGTGTCTTGGTGTCGAGTCTACTAGAGAGACCGTATCCCTAATAGAGAGACCGTGTACCCCCCAACGCCCCACATACTAGCCACATAACAGCCACGGCCGCGAGCAAGCAACACCAAGCCCAATTCTGACTGCCTGCCCACCCCCGGGCGAGGGCGAGGGCATACTAAGAGAGGCATCGGCCGTTTGCTCGCTGATACTGGTGGCTAAGAGGGGTGTTTGAGGAAGGCTGGTATTCGCATCAGAGGTGGTGATAACCCGAGGATCTTGCTGTGTTTGTGGTGGTGAATAGGCAGGGCCAGGACGCAGGGGGTGTAAACTGCAATAAGAAGTCTCGTTGAAATCCAATTTATCGTGTGTCAACGCGGCTCATTCAGACCCAGTCCTTCAGCGAGATGCTCAGTGTGGTGGTGTTTGAAAGGTTTCGTTGAGTCGGACGTTGAACATAGTGGTGGTGTTTCTCGCAGCCAAATTTGGCTGTGGCTGGCATGAGGTGGAAGGGGGTTTTGATAGACCCACGGAGGGGTATACGGTCTTTCTATCAGAAATACGGTCTCTCTAGTGGACTCGCTTGGTGTGGTTTGGGGTGGTCTTGGGGGTGGTCTTGGGAGTTCCAAACTGGGGTTGGGGTCAGAGAGGAGTGGAGCTGATGAAGCGGTGGGATTCCTCAGCGTCCCCAGCCATGGAGCCGGAATGGGACCCTGGAACTCTGGAAGCAGAATGATGAAATTCGTGCTCGACCATCCTTGTCGGCGACGTGGGAGAAGCTCGTCGGCTTGCTGCTGCAGGCTCCGTAAACTACTGGCTTGGCCACGATGAAGGAGCTCGAGAATTTCTCGGGCCGTTGCTGTCAAAAATTATCCCCGAGAAATTTGTGTTGACCTGGCGAACGGGAAGGACGTAAAGGGCTGTTGCTGACATGAAATTGATGCCCTCGTCCCTCCCGTTTGTCATCCGATGGAACTCAGGGCTGCTGCCTCCAGGACTGCGCGTTTAGCACTGTGCTTGGTTCGAGCTTGAAAGTGCCCCACGCGTCGCATCTGCAGGCAGCTCGTGGGTGTGGAGAATGCTGGGAGCATGGATAAACCGACGAAAGAGGAATGGCGTCTTCCCGCCAGCACGTTCCAGCACGTTTTGGCTTGTCATGGGCCACAACAACGGCGATGGATTCTCTTCGCGGAAGGCGGAAGGACCCCGGCGCTAACCTCGAATAACGTCACGAAAGGCCTCCCTGGCTCCAGGTTGTTGACAAACACGACACCGCCCACCGCCATCTCTCCCACTCATGAAAACGGCCAAGGAACGGCGCAGCTCCCGGCTTCTTTCTTCTTTTCTTCGACGCGGCTGACTCTGACGCGGCCAAGACAATGGTGGGCTGTTCTACTTCCTCTGGCCAGGAAAATCACGTTTTGTGGTTCAAGAGTTGGCCTGGAGTTGATCAGGGCAGCTCTGGGACTTTGGCTGTCATGCAGATAGTGCCTGTGCGTTGTCACGGAAATACTCGGTACAAATAATTTACAGGCACCGTTATTTCACATCCCCATGCGGGCGTCGGGTACGCGCTGATCTGTAACCGCCCTGGCCGTCTCATCCCATTTGGCGAAGAGGATTGAGGTGCATGGGTTCCTGCTTCTTGGGTTGCTGCGGCCGAATATGCGGCCCAAGTCTTCCCGCCAACACAGCCCGGGCAGTGTGACGCACTTGGTCTTGAAAAAACGAAAAGAAAAAAAGAAAGAGGAGAGAAACTGGCAGATCCGCAGCTCCGAGTCGTTCCACCCCCGCGGAACACACCGCTCGCCGGTCTGTCGTGCAGAACAGCCATCATGCAAGACACTCACCGACTTTACAAGGATCCATGACATCTCGCTCATCAAGACCTGCCTTGCAGCAGAACTTGTTCACCGCAACGAGTTTTGGCGCAAAAGCAAGAGACTGCGACTGGATCATGAGACATTTTTCAACCCAGCAAAAGAAAGGAGACGCGCGGAAACACGAAATTGGCCCGGTACCAGATATCCAAGCCGGTGAAGGAGATGCGCCAGGTACGGAGTACCTATACATAGTATCAGTACTTCGGTGTCCGGAAATGTCTCACAACAGAAGCAAGTCATTGCCATCGCCCCCACGGCAAGACACAACAAACAAAGAATTATGGGCGACATGTCCCTCGGGCCGTCCCTCCAACACACCAGATCCGACTGCCACCTGTTGGGCTGCGGGAAATGTGCGGTGATGTCCAACCAGGGCAGCTGGAACAGTTGTCGTCAATGGCAGATCCTGCCAGCTCAGACGCCTTACCCGAAGCGAAGAAGCGGTAGACGCGGTGACGGGATGGCATGCAGGAGCGGCCTTCCTGCATCCAAGGCGGCTGTGTTGGTGGGGGAGGTATCCGTATCAAACGTGTAACAGTGCACCCCGTACGCAGAAGCATGTAATTTTCCGGTGCCACGACAATCGGCACTTGCCGCTGGGGCCACGGGCAGGACGCAGGCGTCTGTGCTGAATCTCGCTGATGAAATTCCCTGCGGGCCCTCATCTCGCCAATCTTACCTCGCTGGGCAGCGGCACCAACTCAACTGCCTTTGAAGTTTGAACACCCCCCAGATCGCACCACCAGGCAAGGCCCCTTCCGGTGCTTTGGGCACATCGTGATCACGGCCCTAGCCGCCATGTTCATCTCCCTCTCGAACGATTGCGAAACAGCCGCCTTCCCTATTGAATAAACCCGAGGCGGCGGCGAGGCGCAGCAGCTGCAGATCATGTGGCTCCCGCAGGGCAGAGACAAACTTGAAAGCTTCAAAAACTCCCGAGACATGGTCCTGGAACCGCAGGGGTCTTGGCCAAGGAGGCTTGAGATTGCGCGACAGGAAGCGGCGCTGCCAAAATCCAATTTCCCGCCAAATTCACTTTGATTGTTTGGATGATGATGACATCGTCACAATCCGTTGAACCCTCTCACCGGTCACGAGGACGGCACTCTGCAAGCGGCAGTCTTGCCCTTCCGGATGACAGTGAGGTCCTTACCGATGAGGCCTCAATTTGCGGGGCAACAACGGAGGCTCACAACGTTGCCCCTGTGCTCGCTCTCTGCTGTTCAGATTCTCAAAATCCTCACCCTTCCGTCTTGACGGGATGGGCTTCCACACACTTTGCCCCGGCCTTTTCCCGGCGGCTGTCAGCATCAACCATCAAGGCGGATCTGAGGGCCGCATTCCGGCTTGCGAAGACGCCGTTGCAACGCCGTGATACGGGCCGTTAGGTTCCTTCTCCGCACTTGGACTTCAGGCAAATCATAAAAATGTCGCTGCCGCGTCTTTCATATATGGCTGCTTCCAAGTAGTTCTTGCAAGCTTCAACTTTCCTTCTCAACAGTTCGCCATTCCAGAAGTTACCAGGGTTCCACCAGGCCGGGAGATCAGACTTGTGGAGAGTCCTCGACAAAGTTGTCCTTAACAACAAGGAGTTTCCGGGAACTCTTCAAGACAGCCCCAATCAAGGCATATCCAAATACGAAAACATCAAAAATGGCGGAAACCAAAGAGTTCCAGCAATGGCACGTCGAGACTCCCTACCTGGAGACCCACTGCTCGCTCGGCGAGGGCCCTTTCTACGAGCCCGCCACTAACACGGTGCGCTTCGTCGACATCATCAAGAAGCAGCTCCACACTGTTTCGCTCGCCGAGGGCCCATCATCGCTCCAGACGCTTCAATTCGACGAGGCCGTCACTGTCACCGCCGATATTGAGGGCCGGGACCCCCAGGAGGCTGTCCTGATTGGAGCCAAGCAGGGTCTGGCGGTGCTGGACAGGAAGACGGGGAAGTACGACTATGTGACCAAGTTCGGGCAGGACAAGGCCGAGCGGATCCGGAGCAACGACGGGACGGTCGACCCGAACGGCCGGTTTTGGCTGGGGACCATGACGGATTTTGGACTCGGGCCCTTCCAACCTGAGGGTGAGTCTTGTCTCATTTTTGCCTTCCTTTAGTCTCGTTTGCCTGGCTCGAGTCAAGGGGCCATTGTCCCCTAACCACGTGGCAAGTTGCCATGCGGCATCAACCGGTCAACGACCACACAAACCCTCCTCCGTATCTCATCGGCAATTCCATCTCGCCGCCCACTCTCCCTAGCTCAAGCCCACGTCACATCTCGACGCGACTCTGGGGTTGACGTGCATTCACCACATCCCCTCCCCCCACCCCCATTCCCAACCCCTGACCACAACACCCCCCCCGCTGGCTCAACCAATCCCCCCTCCATACCAACCAACCCCCCTCTTCCTCCTCCTCTAACCCGCCCCCTCCCCTCCCCCCAAAACAGGCTCCATCTACCGCTTCACCGCCACCACCACCCCGCCCTCGCTCGAGCGCACCAACCTAACCATCCCCAACTCCCTCGGCTTCTCCCCGGACTCCCGCACCATGTACTTCACGCACTCCTCGGCACGCGAACTCTTCGCCTGGGATTACGACTCCACCACCGGCTCTCTCTCCAACGAGCGCGTGCTCTACCGCCACGACGGGCCCGGCGAGCCGGACGGGTTTCGCGTGGACACCGAGGGGAATCTGTGGCATGCTGTGTATGGGGAGGGGAGGGTGCTGAAGATTAGTGCTGAGGGGAGGGTGGTGGGGGAGGTGAGGATTCCGACGAGGAACGCGACTTGTTGTGAGTTGGTTGGTGGGGGGGAGTTGGTGGTTACGACCGCGGCGGATGAGGAGGGGGAGGGGGAGAGTAGGAGGTTGGGGGGGAGTGTGTTTAAGGTGAATGTTGGGGCGGAGGGGACGGGGAGGTTTGGGTTTAGGATGTGAGTGTGGTTGGGAGGGGTGTTGGGGTTTGGGTAGGAGTTGGGGGTAGGGTAGGATTCAGGGGGGTGCGTTACGGGCTGGGGTGTTGAGGTTGCATGGACTTCTGGGGGGCACCCGAGCGGATTTTGGGTACGGGCATCCATCAGTGTCTACTAGGCCACCTACCGTACGCTTAACGCGACCTAATGCTTGTGTGCCTTAGGGTTCAGCGGACACCGGTGTGAGTGGGCACGCTCGTTAAGTCCACACCCAGCAGTGGACTCCAACTCAGTGGCAACTCTCTCATTGCTGAACTCGTCCCCGGCTCCCCGGCCAATGCTTGACTCTGATGCTTGGTTCGCAGCGGCGGTCTGTGGAACCAGAGGTCGTTCTGTTGGCTTGTTGCGGCATTCCCAGATCAGCCCCCGGCAGCAGCCGAGTTATTGGCAGCTCCGTGAGACCAGAGAACCCGCAAGCAAGGGATTATTTCTGTCTATAAAAAAACACCGTGCCTTTTCCTCCAGTGAGCTTTCCAGGACAAGTGCTGACCGAAGGCAAGACCGCCTTCATCTTGCCCAGCTCCAAGTTTCCTGCGTACCTTGAGTCCGATTGGGTGGTCAGTAGTGCCAACAAGATCAAGCAGAAGCATCAAGAGACTGGGCGGTAAAATGAGGAGAGCGACAATGCTGGTGTGACGGGATGTTCTCAGGATGAGGGACCAGGGGTCATCCACCTCTTGTAGGCTTGTGTTCATGGCGAGGTGTGGCGATTACGGAGAGTCTATGGTTTATCATCTTCTTCTTTACCACTACAGCACCAATAGAACCCCGGAGATGACATGTCGTTGTCACCGGGCAGGCCTGCCCTTGGCCCATCATCTGTGACTGGTGTCAGGGGTTGAGGGGACAGACTGGCTTGGAGGTAGCGCGCCGTGCTCAATCACATTAGGGATCTGCTACAACTGGATTATTCAAGGTCAGGACTGGCCTAGCCAGATAATCGGAGGGTGATCAGGTAGGGGGCATTACAGGGGCAAAGACGGCAACGTCGCCACCTCCAGCAGAATGGCCGGGAGTTAGATGACGAATACCTAGTGTAGGCACTGAAGGATAAAGCCAGCACGCTTTTGTAAAACAAAATGGCTCTAGGGCTTGCCGAAGGGGAAAAGAGGGATACAGATGAAAACCCGGGTCATGAACTCACGTTGGTATAGCAAAACGGAGATGGTAGTCACGGCTTCACAACCACAAGTGATCTGTGCGCTCATCATTAACTATCCGTTCTGAGCCAAGATGCTGACAACAAGACCGAATGACGATACTGGATTATTTGGGCTTGCTTTTTTTTCAAGAATGTCGGAGTGGTCAGGGGTTTTCAAGACCCCGTTGCAAGTCGCGGGCCATGGCAAGAGAACACATATGTTCATTGCAAGGAACTCCTGCCCCATCTGCTTTGAAAATCGTAAATAATTTTATGCTGAATCTCAAAAGGCTTGTTTTCTCAAGGTTTAAGTTTGTGAACATCAAAAACGGACAGGTATGGTTAAAGATGGAAACCCGAGCTGCTGTGAAAGGCTGGGGTTACGAAACAGGACATGGTATTCTGATCAGGTCACCTCTCCTCATGCTCAGCATTAGCCATAGAATTGAAAGAAGAAACCTCAAGACATGGCTGAGAGTGGTATATTTTACCATGGACCAACTTCAACAATCTTACCATCCCACGAATGGAGGAAGCGTTCCTGTCCGTGATAATGTCGTTAGTGGCCGTGGGGGTGTGCTCATAGACGACGCCCACGCGTAGAACTTGAAGTAAAATTAAACAAAACCGTAAAAGACATCTTGCTTCTCCCCTCTCTACATCGATAGATTTTTCCGTTCTTGTTCTCTGTTCTGGCAGCCGCCACAGGCGCGCCGATGAGGTTGGTTGACACTTCAGGGTTAGGGTTCTTTGGACGCGTGAGGCCGATCCAAACCTGGATGCCAAAACTCGTTGGATGCCGCACCTAAAACTGGCTGCCTGTTCCAACCTGACAACGTCAAATGTCGGACACAAGCTGGCCATCACAGCACCACTATGGCTGAACCATTTGCTTTCGAACCCCTCTCCGGCAATGGAGAAGAAAACGACGACATGGACTCGCTTTTCGGCGGTGGCGATGACGACGCAGACCTGACGTCCCTTTTTACCGACGTCGCTGATGCTGTCGAGCCACCGCGAGAGCCCGACTGTGAGCCAACCTCAGTTCCGCCACAGGAACTCCCGCAGCACGCGGCTAACCCTGTCACTCAGCTTCACTTTCTTGAGGTGCAGGTGCAGGCGCAGACCCAGGTGCTTTTGGTGCCTCATCTCTCCCTGCCCACCGTCCCTGATCCTCCGCGTGCCTCTTTATCGCACCGGATTGGACACACTTCAGGTGACACTGTGGTTAGTACCCAAGCCTCCGATTCTAGCACTCCCGGTCTTGCGATCACGGCGGCATTGGATGAAGGGTCTCTCGACGATGCCGCGCTGGAAGCAGAACTTCTGGGTCTTTGGGAGTCGACGACAGGCAAAGAACAGCCCGTTAATACACAAGCAGGGAGTCAGAGTCAGATCAACGTCGCTACAGAGGATGACGACATTCCTACAACTCAAATCCCTGGCTTTCGCTATGCCTACAGCCAGACTAACAGCATCTACCGCGTGTCCCGGCGAAGCGATCAGGACGTGAAGGCTGCCGAGGAGCTTACCTACTACGTTACCTTCAGTAAGCCCCCAGTTTTGCCCCCGTTTCCAGATGCAACAGTTGCTAATTTGGAGCAGATCGAAGCACAAAGATTGAGGTTCTCTACCGGTACCTTGAGCTGGACGTCGGCGAAGGTAAACGGCTCTCTGGCGAGATCAGGCTGCTTCTCAAGGACCGCCCTTTCAGTCGGTGTGTTGAACAGCGAAAGCTCAGCAGTGCATGCACCAAACGGCTGCTCATCAGAATGTCCTTCTGCGTGCTGGTTGACAAAGGGTGGGGCCACGCCTGGTTTGGCGACGGCTGCAGGACGGCCCAGTCACGAACCCTCTTCTGGCCTCGGGACTCGACTGTGTAAGTCTCCCTTCCCGACGTGTGTGGATATTAGGCTAACTTCTGCCTCCAGCCTCCTCACCTGTTTCACCATGCTTCTCTACAGGCTCTTCAACTGCCAACGACAGATGTACCTAGCCACTCTGCGCGCCCAGGACAAAATCGCCCCGCGAGACTCCAGGAGCCGCTCGGCGACGTCGCGATCCCCCTCACTAGCACCCTCCCCCCCAGCATCCACCACCGCCGGCACCCCGCCTCCCACTCCCGAGGGCCAAGAATTCTTCGACGCACTCGTCAAAGACGTCGTCTCCGCCAAGAAGCGCAAACTGCACGAATCCACCCTCGGCCTCGCTAAGAACCAGGCCTTCGAGCTGGAGGTCCCCGCCAATGCCAGGCTCAAGTACCACATCTACCTGATCAACCAGGCCGACGGCAGCGCCCTCGGCCCTCCGACGACGTACCGGCACACCGACTACATGATTGCGCACGGCGCCTTCTCCAGCCTCAACGCGTCGCTCAAGGCGGCCGGGATGAGCCCCCACGTCGAGATTCACACGCACCGTGGGAGGAAGGTTGTTACGAGCGAGACGGAATGGGAGCAGGCTGTTCTTCAGATTTATAATGTGAGAAGGTCGGGGGGGGTGGTGGAGGTTGATGTGTTTGTTTGAGGGACGGACGACCAGCGGTCGGGGACATGAGGAGGACAAGGGAGGGGTTGTATGACGAATGCTTTAGGACAGGATTAGGGTGTGGCATCAGTATCGGGGTGGTGGATTGATTGTTTAGCTCGGAGTTTGGGGTTTTTCTTGTATGGATACCAAGAGGGATAGATGGGTGAATGGAATCTTTTCACGATTAAAGCGGGATACAGCCGATGATAAGAATACAACTCACGACTACAACTACATCCTCCTTGTTGTTCTTCAAACAAGGCCGTGTCTTTGTCGGGACGTTGAGGAAAACGAGGGTTGCAAACTTCACAAAGCTTGCCCACCCAGCATCATACATATCCAAGAAACTGTATTACCAAGGTATCTAACAGCCAAAGAAGTGGTAACCTCTGATCCAAGTTGAACTAACTGTCTGTCCATTGTAAGGAGCCATTACCATACCAACAACGCCTTGCCATGCACACCCCAAGCCTAAATCATACCCAAATCATTTGTGTTATAGACATTACACAACCCTCAAACCTTGAACCACCTTGGTGATCCATCACAACCGAATCCTCCCCTCCCCCCCTCCCCCTCCCCCAAACCACCTCCTCACATCCACATTTCCCCCTGCCCCACCACCACCACCACCACCACCACCATCCTCCTCCCCGCCCATCCACTTCGGCTTCTTAATCCCCTGCCCAATCTCCTGCAACCACTTGGGCGTATCAATCGTATCAATAGTATTCTTCATCCGATGCCCCAACGCCTCAAAGAAATTCTCATCCTCCGGCTCATCCAGCGCCACCACCGACCGGCCCACCCTCCGCGCAGAGGTATTCGCCTGCGGCCGGTGGCTGCTCCTCGATGGACCACCACCACCACCGCTCACGCCCACCGTGGGCGACGTTCCAAACGGCGTCGTCGGTCCTCCCCTGGAAGAAGCAGCAGTGGTACTATCCCGTCCCGCGCGGGGGATGGATAAAATAGGTGCTGCGCGACCGCCGGGCTCGCCGCCGCGGCGGGCGCGGATGGCGGCAGACGTGCCGTTGAGCTCGCGCTCGATGAGGTCGCGGCCCTCGCGCCACGAGCCGGTGCCAAAGGAGGTGCCGCGGGCGTCAGCATCTTCGTCATCGTCGTCGAGGACGTCCATGCCGAAGCCAAAGACGCCGCGGCGGATTTTTCCGTAGAGGCCGAAGAGCGTGGCGCAGA
This sequence comes from Amesomyces nigricolor, assembly GCA_004802645.1. Classification (NCBI taxonomy): domain Eukaryota; kingdom Fungi; phylum Ascomycota; class Sordariomycetes; order Sordariales; family Chaetomiaceae; genus Amesomyces; species Amesomyces nigricolor. Next base: position 2,199,197 of record SRKS01000004.1, read on the forward strand.
CGGGGAGGAGGATGAAGGCGGGGAAGAGGTAGTCGAACCATTTCCCGAGGGGGGTGAGGTTGATGAGCTGGCCGAGGAAGTTGTAGAAGACGGTGTCGCGGTAGATGGCGCCGAGGAAGGTCATGAAGTTGTAGGTGAGGGGCACGCTGAGACGGGCGACTTGGCTGGCGTACCAGAAGGCGGACTCGTGGGCGGTGTTGCGGCGGACGAGGGCGCGGCCGCGCCAGACTTTGACTTCGGTGATGGAGATGAGCGCGGCTGCGCACATGTAGATCATCCAGAGGGCGGCGATGGCTTGGCCGGCGAGGCCGACTTGCCCTTTGCCGGTGATCTGGTGATGGACCACGCTGTAGCGGATGACGGAGAGCTGGGGGAAGAGGCCCTTGACAAGTTCGGACCAGACGATGCAGATGGAGGCGAGGGAGAGAAGACCGGCAAGGCCAAGCTGGAGGTGCGGTACGAGGTGGTAGTGGAGGAGGAAACGCGTGTAGGGCGTCAAAAGGGTGTATCTGTCCCAGAATCCGGCTGCGGGGGAGGCCTTGCCAAAGTCGAGTTTCTTGGAGGCTGCAGAGTCCAGAATTGCCTGCGTCTTTATGGCGTCCTCCAGCAGCCCGTTCCATTCGCTGGTGTACCTTGACCGGGCATGTTTCGCCCTGATTAGCCGCCTTGTAAGATCGGCCATGTACTTTTCTGTGATGACGTTCGGAAGAGGGTTTTGATTCCCAGAGCCTCGGACAATGCGCTCCCGGGTGGGTTGCGATTCGAGAAGGTTAGTCAAATCGACCAGCTCCTCAATCCAGTCTTGGAAGAAACTCGCGGTGCCGCCCTTGCGACGGCTGAGCTCGGCCACCTCCATTTCGAGGTCCTCAAGGTCCATCTCAGCGTCGTCCATTTGCTCGTATACCTTGGGCGCCTGTGTCTGGATGCGACGTAACCTGCCGCTGATGTTGGCGTTGCGAAACAGGCGGCGAGGAATGGAAACAAGGCCGTGGCCCATAAGGTAGATGGCCAGTACCAAGCCCCAACAATATGCAAGGGCCATAACGGTGCTCTTGAGCGACTCGGAAAAGTGACCGTAGGACACAAGGACATAGATCAGCCCGAGGGCTCCGGAGCCGAACACGATGGCATAGTATTGGGCATTCGCTCGGAGGCTGTCGAGGACCTTGGCCTTGGGTTCGCGGTATCCGGAGTCGGAGAACTCGGCAAGAATGGGAAGGATGAACCTGGGAACAGTCAAAGTTTAGAGGTAGCCAATACTCCAAGAAGCGAGTGGGCGCACCAGGTCAGAGAAAATGTAAGCCAGTAGGTGATCCTCCATGAGACTTTCAGCGCCCTTGGATCCAACCAGATGCCCCTGGCATCAACATCATCAACCATAGCACTGGACGCCAGGTCTATTGGCACCAGCAGTACCATGCTCGCGGGTAGCCATAGCGCAAAGAAGACGGGCACGAGGAGGAAGGCTGGCGTGGTACGAAGCGGGAGGTAGTAGCGGAGGATGAGGAGGACGATGACGGAGATGCAGAGCAAAGAAACCAACGCAAAGATCAGCGAGGGCACGGAAGACTGCGACGATGCCGCTATCTCTATCATGGTTGGCAGATTCGGAGGAGCATGTCCGGATGCGGGTGTGTTGTCTGTGTGATGGGTAGAATTGGTGGACGGATCGCAGTTGGTTCGCAGTTGGATCGAAGTTGGATTGCGCGGCGGTTGATGTCACACGATCTTGGCACGGGAAGCCCTGCCGTGGCGACAGGGGTGCTTATCAAACCGACCCACTGAATTTATCGTGCTTTCTGTTGATTGGCTTATCGGCGGATGTCTTGCATGCCCCTCACTGGAGCATCCAATGCATCCCGTCATTGTCTCGGCACCTGCAACCTCCACAACAGAAACCCATCCGCGGTCAACCAACATCGGTTCGTCCTGCAGCTTCCGTTGGTTCATCAGCTCATCCCGAAACTGGAAGGGTTAGGTCTAAAGATACCGCGGTCAAACCTGCTCAAAGCGGGAAAAAAGTCCTGGACGAGAGGTCGCACCTGCCTCGAACACCCATCCAGATCTGGGGAGGATAAACCCCAACAAGGAACCTGGAAGGCAACTACCCCACCCCGTGCAACCGCCCATCACCCTATCAATTGCTGCGCAAAGGAGGGGTTGAGTAGAGGCATGCCGATAAAATGGCTGCCATCCTGCCGCGGACATCGTGTGGTTGGAAGAGGTTCAGTTTGGCACTTGGAAACCAGCCGAGGCGACTGCTCTTTGTTGGCGCATTCCGCAGCTTCTCATTCACCTCGCGCGCGAGACAAAAGAACTCAAACATGGAAGTCGAGCTTACCGCCCCCAACGGCAAGAAGTGGACTCAGCCGCTCGGTCTCTTCATAAACAACGAGTTTGTCAAGAGCAGCAATGAGCAGACCATTGCTTCCATCAACCCTACGTGTGTCTCCCTGGTGGACCGCTCCCGGACTCGTGGCTAACCCAGGCCTAGCACTGAGGATGAGATCTGCTCTGTGTTTGCTGCCACCGCCGACGATGTCGACAAGGCCGTGACTGCTGCCCGCAAGGCTTTTAAGCATTCCTCATGGAAATCCCTCTCTGGCACAGAGCGCGGCGCTCTGATGCTGAAGCTGGCTGACCTGATGGTACAGCATGCCGAGACGCTGGCCACGATCGAGTGTCTCGACAACGGCAAGCCATACTCGGTTGCCCTCAACGAGAATGTGCCCGAAGTGGTCAACGTGCTGAGGTACTACGCCGGCTTTGCCGACAAGAACTTCGGCCAGGTCATCGATGTCGGCCCAGCCAAGTTCGCGTACACCATTAAGGAGCCTCTCGGGGTCTGCGGTCAGATCATTCCCTGGAACTACCCACTCGACATGGCGGCTTGGAAGCTGGGCCCTGCTCTGTGCTGCGGAAATACGGTGGTGCTCAAGCTCGCCGAGCAGACGCCCCTTTCCATGCTCTATGTTGCTCAGCTCATCAGGGAGGCTGGCTTCCCGCCAGGCGTGGTGAACATCATCAACGGCCACGGAAGAGAAGCTGGCTCAGCGCTTGTGTCGCACCCCCACGTGGACAAAGTCGCCTTCACTGGCAGCACTGCCACCGGCAAGGAGATCATGAAGATGGCCGCCGGAACCATGAAGAATATCACCCTCGAGACGGGCGGCAAGTCGCCACTCCTCGTCTTTGAGGATGCTGACCTCGACCTCGCAGCCACGTGGTCGCACATTGGCATCATGAGCAACCAAGGCCAGATCTGCACCGCCACCTCGCGCATCATGGTCCACGAGAAGGTGTACGACGAGTTCATTGAGAAGTTCAAGGCCAAGGTGAAGGAGATCTCGGTGGTGGGTGACCCGTTCGAGGAGAACACGTTCCAGGGACCCCAGGTGACCAAGGCTCAATATGACCGGGTGCTCTCGTACATCAAGGCCGGACGGGAGGAGGGCGCAACCATCGCTCTGGGCGGAGAGGCGGCACCGCACAAGGGCAAGGGCTTCTTCATCGAGCCGACCGTCTTCACCAACGTGAAGCCCGACATGAAAATCTTCCGCGAGGAGATCTTTGGGCCCTGCGTGGCAATCGTCGCTTTCGGCAGCGAGGAAGAGGCGATCCATCTGGCGAACGACACGACGTACGGCTTGGGTTCGGCACTCTTCACTAGGGATTTGGTGCGGGCGCATCGTGTGGCGAGAGAGATCGAGGCAGGCATGGTCTGGATTAATAGTAGCAATGATTCAGACTTCAGAATCCCCTTTGGAGGAGTGAAGCACTCGGGCATTGGGAGGGAGCTGGGCGAGGCTGGATTGGCGGCGTACTGCAACGTCAAGTCCATTCATGTGAACATGGCGGGCTGAGCGAGCCAGATTGAGCGTGGAGTATTTCGTCTGCCGGCATTCTGTTATTACAAATGTAGTTTGGACCTCAGCAAGCAATTTGACATGCCGTCCGTTGATGCCTTCAACAGTCCGTGACCGTTCAACCCCTTGCCCCTTGAATCGGGCCGCTGGAATGCCAAGGCGCCGACGTCATCCCCGGGTTCCCCACAGAGGCTGGCCTGGAAGCTTACCCCGGCCCGCTCCCTGCGCCAAGCCTCGGACCAGTGCTGCGCTTAAGTTTGATTGGTCAAATGGAAGCAGAGGACAGAAGGCGTGAAGCTGCATGCTTGCCCTCCAAGTCCTCGACGTCCCATCGCCGTCATTCTGTGTCCATCTCCTCCAACTTCACAATATCTCACTCGAACACGAAGCGGACAATCCCTGTCATCACACACCAGATTTTTTGACACAGCAGAGTCGCGGACCCAACCTTCAACTCCTCACACGGAGCGACAACCCAACCTTGAATTCCCTTCCCAATGGCGCCCGCCATACCCTCAGCCGAAGTGCGACTCTCGTACCCCCTCTACGCCCTCGATTTCGACCCCCAGGATGAGAACCGTCTCATAGTCGGCGGCGGCGGTGGGCCTGCTAAGAGTGGCGTTGGGAACAAAGTCAGCGTTTTGGATGCCTCGCACAAAGATGCCCTCCAGATCGTCTCGGAGCTCGAACTCAGTCGCGACGAGGATAGCGTCAACACTCTTGCTGTTGGCCCCCACAGCGGAAACTCCGTCCTTTTCTACGCAGGCATCAACTCAGTCGAGGAAGATCTCAAGAAGGGGAAGAACAAGCACTTCAGGTCCTTCGCCGCCGAGCTGCCGTCCAAGACCAACGCCGAGCCCAAGATCGCCGAGCTGGCGCGCACTGCTCTCTTCTCCACCACAGACAAGGAGGCATACCAGAGGCTACTGAGGATATCGGGCCAAGTTGGAGCTGTTGCAACTGGCACAGTAGGCCGCTCTGGGGATCCGCAGATTGCCGTCTTTGACCTCCCCCCGGCTGGCAGCACCATCACGGCGCCCAAGCTCAGGGGGAAGATAGAGCTCGTGAAGGAGGCCGTGGATATGGACATGCTGCAGATTTCGGACGATGAGCATCAGCTAGTCTACTGCGATGGCTACAACATTCACACCTTGGTCATTGGCAAATCGGACATCAATGGCCCACACCCGATCTTCACCATGCCCGAAAACGAGCCAAGGCGCCCATCCCTCCGATGCATACGCTTCCTCACTCCGACCTTTGTGTTGGCCGTGGCAAACTTGCCCAACGCAGGCGGTGCTGTTCTTCAAGGTTTCCGCCTTCCGAAACTTGCCGATCTGGGGAAAGAAGGAAAGGAGGGCCAAGCTCGGCTCGCCATCTCAGCGAATCTTCCGAAAACTATCTCGCGCGCCACCGGCCTAGCTGTCTGCAACCTCTCCCCGCCAGAGACGCCGTTCACGAAACAGGGCGACACACAGTTCGCCATCGCCGTAACGGGGCAAGACAGCTCTATCACTCTGTACTCCCTCCAGCACCAGGCCATCGGCGACATCAACCTCATCGCCAACCTCTTCCCCATCACCACACTCAAACAAGTTCACCTCGGCCCCATCTCAGGCCTCGCCTTCTCCCACTTTATCCCACCATCCAAGGACTCATCCCCAACACAACCCCCCCCCCACCTCAAACTTGCCTCCATCGGCTCTATGGGCAACACCTGCGTCGTGCACACCCTCCCCCTCAAAACCCTCACCCCCAAACCCCAACCCCACCAAACCACCCCTTCCCCACCGCGCTACATCCTCGCCCTCAAACCCCGCGGCCGCTCCCCCACTCTCTTCTTCCTCCTCATCTCCCTGTTCTTCGCCCTCCTCGGTCTCCTCGCCCAGAGCGTCCTCGAAATCCAGGGCAACTCCCACCCCGTCATCGGCGCCCGCTCCTTCACTCCCGTGACCTGGCACTCCCCCGGCAAGCTGTACAACGTCCTGCACCAGGACCCGCTGCTGGCGCCGTCGCCGCTGCCGTCGATGTCATCGGCTGGGATTTTGGATGAGTATAGGGACTTGGCGGGACGGGAGGGGGAGGAGGTGTGGGTGCTGCATCATGAGGAGGGTGTTGGTGGGGGGGTGGTGGAGGAGGTGGAGAAGGTTGTGGTAAGGGTCGAGGGGTATGATGAGGAGAGGCATGGGAAGGCGAGGGGGTGGGAGGAGATGCATCCTGGGATGAGGGAGGCGTGGAAGGAGAGGTTGAAGAAGGCGGGGCATTGGGTCGAGGAAATGGGGGAGGCGGTGTTTAAGGGGGTGTTGTTTGGGGAGATTGCGGGGGTTGTGGCGGGGGCGGTTGCGTGAAGTGGGTGTGAAAGTGGGAGGTAGGGGGGATGTATGAAGAGGGAGGGATGGATTTTATTGGTTGTATATTTTGGTTGGGTGGGAGTTACAAATTCCGTTGTATCATAAGTTCTAAGATCGAGACGCGTGTTGTCTTAATGGTGATAGTCTTTTGCTCCAACCCCTTTCTGAAAGACCAGGCCCCACGGATAGAATTGTAGGTTATATAGATATCATATCGGTGTCTCGGATCAAACTTAGATTCAACGCGACTTTTCTTGGATCAAACAGGGGTGAGATGGCATATGTCTTGGCTGTGTCCAACTAAGATCCTGTTCTTCTCTGGATATCGGCTCCAAACAATCCGGGTGAAACCCGCCGACGGCTCTGCCCTCACAGGATCTGGCATAAATTGTACCTTTTCAATGTTAGAGGCAGAATGCCTTGGAGTCCAAGAGATTCGTTGAGTATCCTTTAAATTGAGACAAAAATGAGCGGCCACATTAAAACTCCAAAGTATATTGGATGGAGATACTGAACTTCTGAACAATTGTGGTGGCCAGGGCCGATAGGATACAGTACCCCGAAGGCAATGCAAGCCAACACTAGGACAAAGATAGAGCGAGAATACCGGGACACTCTTTGATGTGCCGTCGTCGAGGTCAGTCGAGGCCTCGGAAAGCTGAGAGATGTCTGTGTCACTACAGGTTAGCCAAGAGGTGGACTCGAGGTCCGCCGCCGAGACCCTTGCTAACTCCGGTAGCACAGGATGGGAACGTGGTTGTCTCGGCTACACAACAGGTTTTTGGCGCATGGTTACTACTCAATTTAGAAACATACAGGGGCTTGAACTGCACGAAACCTCGTACCTGACCAGACTCCCGGATATTGAGTGTTCCGGTAATTAGTGGGTGCGGAGAAGCTTCCGGGAACGTCACCTACTATGCTTGTGGGGAGCTCCGGATGTCTTCCATTTCTGAGGCAGATATGACACAGTAACCTGAGACCATTGATTTGAAGCAATGCTGTTGAAGTTTCGTCTGGTGGGTAAGATCAGGAAAAGGCCTCACGCAGGAGTAAGAAACAGAAAGCATCTCAGGGGTAGTTCCAGAGCTGGCACTTCTTTGAGCCTCCACACCCTGCTGAGACAAGAACAACACAAGACTAATCATGGGCTGAATCATGTCGAAGCTTGCATTTTCTCCGCAACCCACGGCTTGCCAAGGGCAGAAGTGCCTTTCTCCTGCTCGTTTTCAGTCTCAATTCACTCGTTGCGCAACATCAGCTTTTCGATCCCATCAAATCTGCTCAACCCCCAGGCCTGTTTCTCTAGCTCCCAATACCTCTCTTGAAGCTATGGTTGAGTTTCGCTTGACAGTTTGTTCGGAGTATAGCGTCGTGGTTTTGGATGGTTTTCTCACATTTGGGTTATCTGCCTCAACATATGCTCTTTCATTGATGGCAGTCTTTGGCTGGTTACCCAAATCTTGGGGCGGATCGTTCTAATTTAGGCGTTTATTTTCGTCTCCGGCAACAGAAAACAGAAGACTGTATGATTCGACGTCCCGAGCCGATGCCGAGACGGGAGGATGCTTTCGTCGGCCTGCCCAGCGGCCTACTGCACAGAGCTGATTCTAACCCCTTGGCTATCCCATCTCGTCTTTCCGATTTTTTGATGACCCTGCTTGCAGGCCCCCATAAAACTGCGGGTAGCCGACCCCGGAATACCATCTCGAGCCTCTGACTCGCTGGCTGGTTATGTCAAGACGCCAATTTAAGGTAATCACATTGTGACTAGAGCTATTGCTAGGGATTTTGCAAGACCTGGGTTTGTGTCAGCCAATGTCTCCTACCGTCTGGGCATCTCAGGAGACGAGAATCTCCTGCGCTTTCAAGATCCGGACTCGCCCCTAGACCCCTGGTATGCTAGCCAACTCGTATTTTTGTGTTGATTGCTTGATACACACAAGACTTTGGGCTTGCTCAAGTGACAACGTGCATGCTGCTGCCAAGAGGTCTCAAATCCAGGCCGGAGATTGACGAACACACCTGCAAGAACAACTCGGAATGGCCCTGGTTATTGCCTTGCCTTGCCCGAACATGTGTACGTAGGTTATTACAGGAAATCTCTGGATGGACCGGTTCCGCGGCGATGTGGTGCTTCCCAAAGTAATTTATAATACTCACAAATCCTCGGTTGGCTTTTGACTTGCTTTCAGACATCGTCTCCCGTTTTCTTATTTTCCTGCTTTTTTTGCTCTTCCCCGCGATGAAGCTGCCGTCTATTGTGCTAGCCGTGTCCCTCGGCTTGGGGTGTGCCCATAATGACCAGGGCCAACATATACCCAAGACCTTGGGAGGGAGGAAGCTTTTGTCCGAGTTGAGAGCTCGGTGGAAGACAGACCATCCCGGACCCATTGTTGCTAAACGCGAACACATCGGCGTGGAGCAACCGAGAACCCTGAGGATGCGGCAAGATGATGAGGACGGCCGTTGTGGAGCAGGCATTGGAAGCTGCGCACCTGGAGATTGTTGCTCTATTGAAGGGTCTATCATCTCCTAGAGCTCACAATGTCATTATGAATAAGCTAACTGTGACAACAGGTGGTGTGGGAAAGGCAAAGAGTATTGCTCTGCTCCTGACTGCCAGATTAACTACGGCAGTGGCTGTGACGGGGTAAGTATTGCTTTTTAGACATGTTCATTCTCAACTAACCGGCTGCTCAGAATCAAAAGCCCAGTGGTGCCGACACCTCAGGGGTTGCCCGGCCCAAGGTTGGGAGCGTTCCCTACGGAGGAGCAGGCATCTATGACTGTGTCAACCCAGGAGAAATTGCTCTCACCTTTGACGACGGGCCTTACATCTACACGAACGATCTCCTCGACAAGCTGAGGGTACGAACAGCATGGATATTGCCCCCTAGGCCATGAATAACACAAAACCAGAGCTACGGAGCCAAGGCCACATTCTTCGTCACAGGCAACAACATTGGCAAGGGCCAGATCAACGACCCCTCAACAATCTACCCGGCCATTATCAAGGTGCGAGGTGCTTCCCGCCAGCCAGAAACACCCTACTAACCCTCCAACCAGCGAATGCACGCCGAAGGCCACCAAATCGCCTCTCATACCTGGTCCCACCAGAACACCGCCCAACTCACCAAACCCCAACTCACCGCCCAGATGATCAATCTCGAAATCGCCCTCAACTCCCTCCTCGGCTTCTTCCCCACCTACATGCGCCCGCCCTACTCCATCTGCGAAGGCCCCTGCCAATCCCTCCTCGCCGACCTCGGCTACGTACCCTTCCCCTAAACTTCCCCCCCCACTAAGCCCACCCCACTAACCCCCCTTTAGCACATAATCTACTTCGACCTCGACACAGCCGGCTACCTTAACGACTCCCCCGCCCAAATCCAAACCTCCAAATCCATCTTCGACACCGCCCTCGCCCCCCCATCCTCCCCCACCACCGACAACTTCCTCCACATCGAACACGACCTGCAGTGGCAGACGGTGTACAACCTGACGGATCACATGCTTGCGTCGCTGACTGCAAAGGGGTATCGGGCTGTTACGGTGGGCGAGTGTCTTGGGGATCCGAGGGAGGGTTGGTATCGGGCTGGGCCAGGGGGCGGTGGGAGTGGGGGGGTGAGTACTAGGAGTGTTGATGGGCGGTGTGGGGAGGGGGTGACGTGCGAGGGGGCGGGGTTTGGGGGGTGTTGTTCGCAGTATGGGTGGTGTGGGGAGGAGGAGGGGCATTGTGCTGTTGAGATGGGGTGTCAGGAGGAGTGGGGGAGGTGTGACTCGGAGGGGGTGTGAGTGTTGTTGGGGGGAAGGGGCGGGAAGATGAGGAGGGTTTGAGGGAGAGTTGGATACTTGAGGAAGAGTGCTTTTTCGGTTCGTCAGTTTTGAATTCGTTTCGTTGGGGAGCGGACTGTCGTCGATATGACGAAGGTGGATTTAATGAGAATCGAAGTAACAGGCAAAAGGTAGAAGTCAACAAATGACCAAGTGAGCAGCTTATCCCTCACGAGAGTTCTGTTGGGATCTCGTTGCCTTTATGTCAGGTTGACCAAACCCGAATCATGACCGGTTGGAATGAAGGAGACCGACGGAAAAAATAAAAATAGAAAAGTAAACAGTCCAACCCAAAAAGCTCGCCTCCCGCCCCCCACTGGGGATGGTCGGCTACGAAAACCCCGGCGAGGTTTTGCTGGTGCCCCCGTGGGGGCTTGAACGTGGGACCTCGGCGAATCTGAGATGGACCGGGGCGGCGGTCCGCCCGGGTCGTGACCCCCAGACCGCTGCACCATACCAGAGGCAGGTGTGCGCTTTTCTGGGGGGGTTGCTATTGAGTCGATCATTCAGATACATATACCGGGGTGGGGCTACTTCCCGGATGTTCGAGGCAGTGGGTTTCCATCTGATGTGTTGTGGTTGATGGGTGCCTGAGTTCTCAGGTCCGGGAAAGAGAGTGTGCAAAGGGGTTGTTAGCATTGGGTCACAACCTTCCATGCCTCGGTTACCGCTGGTTGTTGGTTGAAGAGGAAGAAAAATAAAGCGTGGAGTGTATCATCAACTCGGTTTATTGGCTAGCTTCTTGGGTATGACCATGCGCTGTCTCCTCATCCTTACCGTCATTAGGATATCATCATGTTCGTCATCTATCATCTGTGTAAGCGGCGCGAGCCGCAACTGTAAAGAAATCACTTCATCCTCGTGGTTCTCGTGAGAAGATCATACCTCTAGCCTCAAACTCCGTGTCTATAAAAAAGCAATTCAATAAGCGATATCCCAAACTAAAAGAGACCCGGAAAGAAACGTTGAGGAAGTCACCACCCAAAACACAGAATGCCAAACTCATGTATAAAACCAGAAAACCGCCCGCTACAGCTCTGTTTGCGAGCCCGAATCAAACGTAAAACCAGGCGGCGAGGGGCGTCGTTGGATGCCACCGAAGAAGGGATTAAACGGGTCGTCGAAATCAACCATATAATGTTCCGGCAGGTCCCTCATGAAATCAGGCTGCTGGCTGTTATGCGACGACACCATGTTGACGCGCACCAGCCGCTGGGACGGGCTGTCTCCCCAAGCGACGCCATCCGACATCTTGGCATCCTCAGGCTGTTCCCGGCTGGATGGCGGTGTCAGCGGCCTGAAGTGGGCTATCTGTTGTTGCGCAGTTTCTAGAGGCAAGTCACCGAGGCTGCCACGACGCTGTTCGGTGCCGTAGCCCGAGTCGGCAATCGACGGGAGGGGCTGGCCGTGGGCGAGGGTGTGTTTGTTTCGCGGCGTCGCATCCCCGCATTTTTCCGGGCCCGGGAGTTCTGCGGAACGGGGAGGCGGGCTTGGGGGAACGCGGTGAATGGTTGATTGGGAGGCGGTGCTCAGACCAGAATTCGTTCGGGAGAGGGACTGGTGGGTGTCCTCCATTTCCACCATGAAGGCGTCGCGGTCGACGTCGGTGGACTGAGAATTCATGTGTTTGAAAAGGCTCTCTCGGTCCGAGAGCCTCACGGGGAGGCGGTTATTTTTTGAGTCGTCGGCTGCTGGTGGCTTGACGTCGCTGGTCGCTGAGGGCTCCTCCATGGTAGCCTGCATCAACTCTCGGGAGAGGAGAGCACGCGCCATGCGCTCCAGCTGCAGACTCCGTTGACGCAAGGCCTGGTTTTCCTGTTGTAGCCTGCGGTGCTCGGCTGCAGAAACGAACCGCTCGTTGCTAGCATCCAACTGACGAGAATCCGGGGATGGAAATAGCATGGGCGAGGGAACCGAAGTGGAGGGCGTTCTAGCCTCATCATGCTCAAAGCCCTCATCGTCACAAGCATCCAATTGCTCGGAGGACGAATCCCACTGGGCCTCGGGTTCTTGGCTCTCGTCGATGCCTGGGAAAGTATTATCTGTCGAATCAAGCAGTGGCGTAAAGGTGTCATAGAGGATACGCCACTTCTCACGCTTTCCCTTGGAGACTTTCTCACAGGGATGAGATACGTGGGCGTCGAATGTTTGGCGCTCGCTGAAGGTCCGCCAGCACGTGCGGCAGATGCCTGCCCGCGGGTGCCTGAAAGCAGGGTCTTCGACATCAAAGGAGGAGATCACCCGTGGTGTGACGTGGAGGGAATGGGCAGGTCTGTTTAGATGCCGCCTGGGCACACGAGGTCAGCATCCATGAGGAAACAACGGGAACGGGGGTCTCACACGAGTGTGGAAATATCCCTGTGGACGGTATGGCAGGGGGAGTATTTGCCGCCATAACTTCTGTCGCTGTGGTTTCAGATGTCAGCAAAGGAGACTCGCTGACTGCAGGGTGCTTGTGGCGTTGACTTACTAGATGCCCGGGTGAGCATGACGGAAGATGTCGGGCATGCTCGTGTCGCCGAAGTCTTCTTCCGGGTTGGGTTTCGACTTTTTCCTTGGGGGACAGCCGTCTTCGCCGCTGTTATCTCCAGTTTTAGAGGAAGGCCGGGCCTTGGAAGGGGTCGGCGGTCGCTGACCTGCTCCAGCTTGGAAGTTGCCATACGGCCGTCCGCCAGAAGCCGGGAAGGTAGGTTGATTTGGTTCCGCCGGTGAGTATTCGGATGGCTCGTACTTCCTCCTCCTTGGGAGAGTTGCATCCATGACCATGACGGGGGACTCGACCTTGATCGCGATATTTCCGTCGTAGAAGGTGCTGTTGGCATCTGGAAGACCATGCTGGACCGGGCTCGAGAAAACGGTACCCACATCGCTCTCGCTCGTAGGAGCCGCACTGCTCGCCTTGTCGTGGGTTCCGTGGTAGGTTTGGCTGAACATCTCGATCAATTCCTCGTTCTTCCGCAGCCGAGTCCCGGGCGACGTCCAAGGGAGGTAGGACTCGGCGCCCTGGGCATCGCCATAACCAGAGTAGAACTGGTCATCATCCTCGCCCATGGCATCGCCTTGATCGGTGTCGTAAAGGATGAAGTCCGTATTGGGTGGAGGCACGTTCAGGTGCTGAGGCGAATAGGGGAGGGCTGGCCTGCTGTGGTGGGTATCAACAGCCATGTCGACATACTCCTTGGCTGCGCTCATGGCCCTGAGCTGGACGGCAGTTCGCTTGCCTTTCGACTTGCTTCTGACGTAGATCCATTGGTGGGCCTTCTCCATGTGCTGCTTGCAGTTGGATTCTCGTTTCGAGTAGTATGGGCATGGCGAAAACAGGCAGGAGAAGATGCGCGGGGCGTCCGAATGCTTGTCGTTGTGGTGTCTCTCGAGCTCCTTAGCCGTGGGCCATCCCAGCGTCCCGTACTTGCAGCCGGGCTCCTTGCACTTGTAGGGGCGGCTATGGGACTTTGCATGCTTGTTGAGATCGCAGAGCCTGTCAAAGAACTTCGGGCAATGTGGGCAAACATGAGAGGCAGAAGCCCCGACACGGGGGCCGGCCCGGGAAGCCATGAGGCCGTGAATGGAAGGATCAGGGCGAGAGGGCAGAGCGAGAGATGATGACTTGACGGCGAAGTGCTGACAGAACGTCGTCAACGGCGTGCTTGAGTAACCTGAGAATAAGGCAGGACTCACTCAGCACTTTGGTATCAGAGGCAGAAGCGAGAAAGGTCGGCTGTTCGGGCGAAGGAGAGTAGAGGGCGAGTCCAATGGGTCTGGTGAGGCCAGGTCGTGCGGGGTGGTCGGTATGAGTCAAGATGTCGAAGGTGGGAAAGACGGGGGAGGAAGAAATGTGTGGTCCGCGGTCACTTGGCACGCTTCCAGGCAGCCAACGCCTCTGGGAAGGTCAACCTAGGGCAGCAGGCGTCGAGACTTATAGGGCGGAAGACATGATTCGAGGGTTGACGTCGGGGCATGCAGCTCGGCAAGTGGGTGAGTGAGTAACGGGCCTCGATTCTAGGTGCTGACTAGGCAGCGGCACAGATGCTCTTATATGCGGGCAACCTGTGTCCTCAGTCCTGTGGGGGGCAGGGGGGGTGTCAAGCGTGAACGGGTGTCGCGCGCCTCAGCCTCGCCCAAAGCTGCAGGTTTGTATGGATGGGAATGGATGGGTATTCGATACCAGGACTCCGCAGCCAACAACGGAAACAGCCACATGAAAGTCCAGACTCCAGAGAAACCCGGCAATGCCCTTCCCTAATCCGTGGATGTCTGCATGTTCTCAACCTGGCGTAGCAGATCCATGGATTGGATGTTGACATGTCGTAGCAGCAGCACTGCCAATCCAACACGACGCGGCCGCTGCCATTTTCGACAATTTGCTGCTGTTCGGACGAACTAGGCTTGCAGGTCGGGTGTGGGTTGGGTGTAGGTGTGGGTGGGTGAGGCTGTTGGCGCGGCCAGAGTCCAGACAACTCAAATCGAACCTGGAAGCTGCGCATTTCCTGGACAGGACTCGGCGGCCGCCTCAGGACTGGCGGCCCCACACAGGCAAGGACCGTTGGAGCGGTCCTCCGCCGTCCTCAGTTGACGGTCCTGGCTGGACGGCGGTAGGCGCACGGACCAACCCATATTGGTGCGTCTCCCCTCGGTCTGTCCAATCATCTCGTCCACGACTCTCCTCGGCGTGACATCCATGGCATGGATGGCGCGCGACCTGCTGAAAGCCCAATACGTCCTGTCGTCATACCGAACAACGAGCCTCTTCTCAATCTCATCGGTTGGCGTGCGTGTTGACCCCGCGAGTCCGCCCGGCCCCGCGACAGACGGCCGACATGGGGGGGTGCGAGAAAAACTGGACGACAACCCAACGTCTTGTCAATCGACTGATTGTTGAAGGTCGACGCTGCAGCCTGGACGATCGTGCGTCGGAGCCTGGGTGTCGCGCGGGGTGAATTGGCCTCGAAGCAGCCAGTCGATGACTCTTTGGCGAACAATCCAGAAGAGTTTCCCCGCAGCCACAGCCTTGAGCGGCCGACCGCCAGAGAGACCATGGCTGTGTCGCAGCGCCCCATAATAATTTCTGTGCAGAACGGTCAAGGCCAGGCTCGTGAGTGGCCGATTGAGCTGCCCGGGATGGCGAGCTGTTCAGCCTGCCGAAATGCCTCGTAACTTGTTGGTTGGACCGGACGACGTCACTCGCAGTTGTGCTCTCCGGCCAGGCCTGGGTCGTTGCCGTCGGGCCCAAAAGGCCGTGCTGTCCAATGCGACCATGTTCTGGATGCGTTGGTCAGCCTGTTCCCGGTCAACCCCAAAGGCGCCTTCACCACCAAACCCAGCACGCGGCTGTTGGATTTGACAAACCACCAAGCTTTCTCGCAGCGACCAGCTACCTGATGGCTCCGACGAAAAGGTGGGTGCAACTTCTCGTTTTCAGTTTCTCAAATATTGGCTGAGGCGTATTGGTTGACCGTCCGATGTACTTGGATTGCGTATGTCGTCGAATCTGCCTGTGAGTAAGTGAGATCGACTAGCGACAGCCGGTCAGGCACGCCGTTTCCTCGAAGTCCAGAGACGAGATCCATGCCGCGCGCTGAGCACCACCAGATCAGATCGGGCGAACGACGGCATTACTCATTGACATCACTTGATGTTCGTGAGCCCACGACAATAAGAAAAGCTGAACCGGGGAGAACCATGGCACTGGCGCCAGCCGGAGGCTCGGTCAGGAACCGGACATGACAGAAGCGGCTGGGTCAGGGTGACCCAGCCGGAGAGCCGATCGGCAAAGTGGAACCGCCGCGCCGGGGAAAAAGAAAGAAAGTGCCGTGCCGGGTGCCGGACGAATGACTCGGACGGCCCGGGTCGACCGGAGGTCCGTCACCATCCCAGTCATGCCGAAAAGAAGTCCGTCGCTCGATGGGCCGATCGAAACAAAAACTTTTCTTCAAGCCTCCAGAATCTGGAACTGACCCGGCATGTTGGGCGATGGATTTTTTTGCCGACGGAGAGTGCTGCTGAGACTGATTTTGAGGTGGTTTTCCCCCTGACCCTGAGGGTACTCGAGGGTCGACTTGGGGGCGCGTCACAACGCGGTTCGCAGTTTGATGTCTCCTTTTTTTTTTGGCTCCTTTCAAGGCAATCAGTGATGCGGGTGGCGATCATTACATACCCGCAGCTGGTGTGGAGGAAGCGAGGTGCTGATTTCACGATATCGGCTCGTGCCCTGCCATCTCCTTTTGCGGGGATTGCCTTCCGGGTTACAGGTCCAGTGGAAATGAAGGGATCCATCGTCATGGGATGAAAGACGGGGGAAATGGGCAAGGGCGAGCTGTGGAGGCCGTGTCTGATCTTGGTGGATTCCAGATTGCAGCTTGAGAAAGCTTCAACTTTGAGATTCTCGGAGGAAATTACCGCAGCCTCAAAATGCCGAACGGGGAGAGCGGTAGACGCCCGTGATGCAGCAAAAAGTCCGTCCCTGGCAGACTGTCAAACATCTTGAAGTTTGTGCAAGGCTCCATTCCTACCGCGTGCTTGTCATCCAATTTTCCACATTTTTCAGTTCAAACAACTGTGATGTTCCCTGGTGCTGTTGTTGATCCCTCCACCGCCTCAACAAGATCACCACTCTCAGAAAATGATTGGCCCAAACATGATTCATGATTCCTGCATTCCAAACCCCGTAAATTGGACACTTTCGGTAACAAACAGCCGCCGAACATGCTGCAACCCACCACCCTCCTCCTCGATGGAGAAGGTCCGGATAAACAAGCTTATCTCGCTTGCATTGCCTCCTGCGCAGGGTCTTGGGCCGAAGAGAAGGGCCGCCGTCGAATGGGAGAAGCATGTCGAGACGGTACCTGCATTAGTGTCGCGCACAATTAATCACTCCTGCATCTTCACACAGTGCTGGCTTCCAGCCCCTTCGTCGTGAGGGGTCGAGACCCAGGCGGCTCCAGGAGGATGAAGTGAAGTTTTCGAACTCAGACCATGTGAGGAGACACCATCGAAGCGACCACGGCCACGATCTGGGACATCTCAAGGCGCTGGTACATGTACACGTACAACCAACGGCTCTCACAAGAACAGAAGGACTGGGCTGACGGTGCGACAGCGGCGTCTGTCCGTCATCCCGTGGGTCGGACATGCGCCCGGCGACACGCGGGCACATGTCACACGCCGATCCAGCAGATTCGCGCGCTCTCGCCAACTGCCACTGTCAACGGCGCCAAAATGCGGAGAACGACGGCGTTCCCCACGCGCCTCTCGTGTTGGCCCAGGGAATCCAGGAAGATTGCGCTCCTTTTCGACCCTGGCGATGCTTGTTCAGTGGCAAATGCGGCTTTGGAAGGGAAATTGGCTCCCCAGGATCTGTGGAAGCACATCGCAGGAAAGGTTGCCAAATCACAGTGCTGCGTGGATGCATCTGCTTGTGATTGACGGCTGGCCGAAGCGCCATCCCGGCGACCAACCCGGAAACCGAGCGCGAGAGGCACGTCAAACCCCTGGCTCGGGGCTTGCTGGAAAGGGATGCCAGTCCGCAACCACAGCGGTAGCGCGACGACGGTTCCAAGGCCAGACGGGCTGCGCTGCCGCTGGGATTCGCCCGCCAGTGCGGAGAAGACAATCCATGGACGTTGCCCTCCAATGTCCCCTCCATCCACCGAGCCCCTGGATTAGCGTCCCCCCGAATTGGGCAGCCGGCGCTGACGCCAATTTCCCGCTCCTGTCGGGGGGCGGTGGACGGGGAGGGATATTTAACGATGGCCTGGTGTCCGTCCAAGGCCAGTCTTCCTCTTTCCTCTTCTCTCCTCAGCACACAACAAGCCAACTCAAGCTCCAACAACTTTGACTTCGGTCGTCCATTCTTTCAAAACTCTCTCCAAAGCTCCAAGCTTTAGTCGGTCTTTACCAAAACCCAAACCCAACCAACCCACCCAACCGCCAAAATGCGCTTCGCCCTTACCGCTGTTGCCCTCGCCGGCGCCGTCCTCGCTGAGGAGGCCAAGAGCACCTTTTACTCGACCGAGTACGTCACCGTCACCTCGTGCGGTCCCGAGGTCCCCAACTGCCCGGCGTCCAGCACCGTGGTCTCGTCCACCGTCATCCCCATGACCACCTCGACCATCTTCACGACGACTACCAAGACCATCACCGACTGCCCGGACACCGTCACCCACTGCCCGGCCGACTCGACCGTCGTCGTCACCGAGACCGTCGCTGTCTCCACCACCGTCTGCCCGGTCACCGAGACCGAGACGCCCGAGGAGCCCGAGGAGACCGCCACCGTCAAGCCTTCCGGCTCCGGCTCCGTCATCCCTCCCAAGCCCACCACCACCCTCGTCACTGAGGCCCCCGCCTGCCCCACCACCTCGGTCAAGACCATCAAGACCTCCGTCACCACCGTCATCCCCACCATCATCTACGAGACCGTCACCATCCCGTGCGAGACCGGCGTTCCCCCCAAGAGCACCCCCTCGGCCAAGCCCACTGGTGGCAACCCCGCCAAGCCCCCCGTCACCGGCGGCGCTGCCACCCTCGGCGGCTCTGCCCTCCTGGCCGCTGCTGCCGGCCTCGTCGCCCTCTTCGCCTAAATTCTCACGCCCCTTTGTTCTTGGTCAACTTTCTGCATAGGGATGTGGTGAAGTCCTTTTTGGGCTGCTGCTGCCAAACGGGGATGATGATTGGAGCTTTTTTGGAGTTGTCTTCTCGATGATGAGGCAGCGGAAATTACATGGCATGATACCTCTATGTACTTAATCTTCTAATTGTATTTTTTTTGGCGTTCATGTATGGAACGGCTTTTATGAACGTCTTTTTTACCCCGTCAATGGTAATGACTTGTTTTTGATCTGAACAATGTGAGCAACTGGGGTGATTTGGATTCAATGTGACTGCTTCTCTCTTCGTTCTTCCTCCTCTCACTCTGAGAAAGTTCCCATCCGCCCCTGACGATCTCAAGTGAATGTTGCCGTGCCATTTGCTCATTTCCCAGGTGGATCCGAGCGGAAATTGCGATTTAGAGATCTACAAGATCTGATTGGCTGGTACGGCTCGAATGTCCACAATGTTTGTTTCAACCCCAGCTTTTCGGCTTAACCGGTTCTGGCGGTGGATAGCGAATTCATAGCGCACAAGGGACCGCCAGGGTTCATCCAGACCTGCCACAACGGTTCTGTGCTGCATGAATTGCCAGCTGGCCATCCTCCTCGTCCTCGTGGGGGCCGTCGTTGAGCAGGACTTTGGATCCTGCGCTGTTCCTGTGCGACAGATAAAGTGGAAGGACCGAAGTCCTTTTTTTTTTTAGCACCCGGACATCTGCAGTGTTCAACCACGAGATGATCTGATTTTTCTTGCGCAGGTTCCATTGATGTGGTTCTGTTTGTGCTACCCGTCCCTGTCCTGAACCTGGCTCTGCTCCAAACATCCCTCCTCTAACGGCTCCAGTCCTCCCTCTCCTCCCTTCGTGTTGTTTCTTCACCGCTGTTTCCGACCTATTCCCCGATCAGCAGGTCCATCCTCTGGTCCTAACCTACTTGCTCCCGAGCTAACTCCACATGGCATCGTCGGATGCCAAGTCGGCGGTGAGTGGATCCCGGACGGTGTGGGGTCGGAGCTGGTATCCGTGGTTGTGGTCGGCCTACCGGCGACCTCCGGCGGTGGCCGGAACATGCCTAGGTCGGCGCCACACAGCCGACAGCGTTTCCTGGAGGGGATTACGAGAAAATGGCTGATTCCATTTGGGCGCTCGAAAATATCTGATTAGGCTCTGGTCAAAGGGTTTGGCATTGAAAGATTGGGTGTCCCCTTGGCAAGCGGCCAAAGACAAAGTGCTCAACGACAGCCCGGTAGTAGGAGCCACACACTCAAAGGGAGAACGAGCAAATCCCCATTGTTATGAAGCTACGGAGAGACGTAGCATGCCCGAAATTGCCATCCACTAGGCTTCCCAATCCTGAACCATTCTTCGACCTCCAAGTCTTCTCCTGCGTGGATGAAAACGGGAGGACAGTTGCGGTTTCACAAATGTAGCCCGGACTCATATCTGCTCACCCTGTCCTACATCTCCTTCCTTCTCCCTATTCCATCGTTCACTCAAAAAGAGCCTCGGTCTCGTCTATCTTACTCGCAATCTCCTTTTCTGGAGTATCTGCTCTACCTATCCTTCTAGCCGTCCAACATCTCGAGTCAGAATTTCTATCGAATTGCTCGGGCCTCGTTTTTGCCCAATTTAGGAGAGCAAGCATTGAGATACGCAGTATTTGGAGTCGGACTATCCTCCTTTTTAGGAGTACTTTCACAAAACGCCATTCAAAGCTATTGTCCTTTCCTCTCCCAAAACGTCCCAGTTACGAGAACGACAATAGCAATCACTACCCGCACCCCCTTCGATAGAGTTTTTCCTTTCCCCAACGAGCAAGTTTACCAGAGGCTCCCAATCAGGAATTCTCTCTTAATTTGTGTACCGTTATGATCCTCAGGATGCCGTCAACAGATTGTTTATTTAAATACTTAAACGCCTGTATCCCCCCCAACTCACAAACACTACCTCCGCGGCAGCCACTTATATCAACCCCATTGTTCGTGAGGCTCAAATCACAGTTAACAGTAGCAATCACTAGATGCGACAGATAACGCGGGCACTGTTAGCCGAGAAGTTGGAGGTGTTATTGGGGCAAAGCTTAAGTTGACTATGGCGGCTTACTGAAAGGAAAGGGAGCTGTAGAGGGGGGTAAAAGTTTAAGAGCCGGCCTTGATAGAGCTCCCTGTTGTAGAAACTTCAGGGAAAGTGATTTAGTTTCTGAAGGGTTTGGTTCTGGAAGGAGGTTGGGTTTGCTAGGGAGGACTGGGGGGTTGGTATTTTGGGAGTAATTGGTGCTGCAACAAATATCCAAATTGTAATAGTTCTGTACTTGTAGCAGACTTTGACATGAGAAAGATCAATGAGACATTGGGATGCTTAGGGACTGCTCTGGACATTGGGTGCTCGACCCCTCGGGGCTGTTGGGCAAGGAAACGAGGGCGGTTTGGTGTCTTTCGGCCTGCACTCGTCGACTAGGAAAGGAAGGAATAATGTATGCACTTTGTAGATCTTAAAGTCTATATCTACCAGCAAGACTATACAGAAACACCTTGCCTCTCTCTCCTGCCCAACACCAATGCGGGCGTAGACCGGCCAGCAATGCTCTCCCCACAATTCCCAACAGACCAAATCACACCCCAACACCGGCGCCAGAGGTAATGCTTCCACGGCAAAAGGCCATCGCTAACCCGAACCCTACTCATCAGATTGCTCCTCCGCCCCCGCCAAGCCCATCGGCGTCGCAACCTTCGGCTCCTCCATCCTCGCTGCCTTAATCTCCTCCTCCGCATCATCCCCCCCATCAATAACCATACGCTCCTCCAAATCCCCATCCCCATCCCCATCCGTCGTCTCATCCTCCGTAGTAAACATCTCCCCGCCATCCCTCCCCTCCCTCTTCCTCAACAGCGCCCTCAGCTCATCCTCACTCAATATCGTCTCGATACTCCCCCTCCTCTGAGAATCCACCCCGCTCCCAACCTCACCCCCACCATCCACAGCCGGCAGCGCCCCGGCCCACCTGCTCTCCCTCCTCCCCTGCTCTACAAGCCTCTCGACCCTGAGCCGGTTCGCGATGAACTTCATCTTGGGGAACGCGCTCTGCTGTCCCTCGTGGAGCATCCGCGCCAGCCGCGCCTCGTCGGGGTCGCTGAGGATGTGGAAAAAGTCTGAGAGGAGGCTCTTGGGCCAGATGGTCACGGTGCCGCCGAAGGTTTGGAGCCAGAGCATGGACCAGTCTTGGCCTAGGGGCCGCGGGAGCAGCTCCAGCTGACGCAGAACGCGCAGCCACTTGGTCAGGTCGAGCTTGATGTACTGCTCCGTGGCAGACCCGAGATACCCCCCGCGCCAGCCGCGGCCGCGACGGTGCGTAACGGGCGTGCCGACGGACCCGCGTGAGGAGAAGAAGAAGAGGTTGATGTGGGGGTTGACCTGGCTGACGATTGTGAAGTTGACGTTGAAGTGGAGATTAAGCGCCTTGATGGGGATATCCGTGCGCAGCGAGCCATCCTTCCACTTGTGGCCAAACGAGTAAGGAACAAGCTGTCCCGAGCGCGTCTTCATCATCAGCACGACGGGGTTGAGGATGCCCGGGACGGCGGCCGAGGCCAGGACCGCAGACCAGATGACGCAGTCCGGGCTGGTGAGGTAGTTGCAGAGGATGGTGGGCGAGTGCGGGTCGGCGGGCACGCACGAGACGTTCAGGATGCGGCCGGTGCGCTCGTACGCCTCACGGAAGGTCATGGACCCGCGCGTCCACCAGGCGCACTGGCGTGCCCAGTCAACCGAGTCGAAGCGCGCACCGGTCTTCCACCAGCGGAGGAACCACACGGGGATGGGCTCGCGGCAGGCGGTGATGCGGCGGGCGAGGGCCGGTACGAGCAGCTCTTTGAGCTCCTCCGTGGTGCGGGTGGCGATGAGGCCAGCGACCAGGGCGCCGCCGCTCGTTCCCGTGATGATGTCGGGGAGCTTGTCCTCCTCAAGGAGAGCCTTGACAACGCCGAAGTGGTAGTATGCGAACGTGGCTCCGCCCGACAGGCAAAGAGCCGTCCGGCCATAGTTTGCACAGATGCCCTTGAACATGACGCGCTTCTCCTCTTTAGAAAGCTGGTTCGTTTCAATCAGAAACTTGACGCTCCGTTCCACTGTTCGCATGTTAGCCCACATCTCTCGGGGATTTTGGGAGAGTCAACTCCTCAGGCAACTCACCCTCATCAATAAAATTCTGCACCAAGTTCTTCGTTCCATAATACGTCTGACTGTACAACCTCGGATTCTCGACGCCCACAAAGTTATTCTTGACGCACGCCTCAATCAGCACCTTCAAATCCTCAGCCGCCTGCCTCCCCTTCTCCGTTTCCTCGCCCTGCTCCTTCTCGGCGCGACGACGGCACCTCCTCATCTCCTCCAGCACCCTCTTCACCGTCTTGCAATCGTAGTATGCAAAGTCGTCCACCTCCTTCCACTCCTGGTTCCCAAAGAAGTCGTCCATTTTCCTCGCGGCCACCACCCAGTCGCTGTACCGGCTGGTCGCGCGCATGGCGCGCCGTAGCTTCTCACGCTGGCCACGCCAGGCGACGAACTGCTCATACAGGAAGATGTAGGTGCGCGTGGCGAGGTAGGCGAGCGACAGACCCAGTAGCCAGGTGCTCACGATGAGCAGGAAGGGCCATTTCAGCACGGTGTAGAGATACCCCTCGCGGGTTTCGTCTTTGGAGCGGGCCGTCGGTTTCCTGGACTTCTTCTTTTTCCGTCTGGATGACGTCTTGTCGTCGCGGAGGACCTTCTCGTGGACGGGCGCCCAGTCGTTTTGCGCCGTGATGAACATGCTGCTTGTGCTCGGCCGTCGTGTTCTGGCTGCCCCAGGTGCAGCAACATCGGCCGCGGCAGCGGCAGCGCCAGCAGCGTCC
Organism: Amesomyces nigricolor; assembly: GCA_004802645.1. Classification (NCBI taxonomy): domain Eukaryota; kingdom Fungi; phylum Ascomycota; class Sordariomycetes; order Sordariales; family Chaetomiaceae; genus Amesomyces; species Amesomyces nigricolor. The sequence goes on from SRKS01000004.1 coordinate 2,222,724, forward strand.
CTCTCGCCGCGATCTTCATCGTGTTGGTTGAAGCCTGAGGCTGTGGCGCGCCTGGATATTTCGTGGTCGAAGCTGACTGAGCCCCGGGGCAGCAGCGGGCTGGTAACGCGGAAGGAGGAGGAAGCGGCAGAGTCGTCGGGGGTCTGAGGGATAGGATCCGGCGCTGCAAGCGCTTGGATAAAAGCTTCTGCGTGCTCGGGTGAAAGAAAGTCGGTTTCGACGTCTGGGAGCCGGGTCCAGTCGAAGGCTTCCGGGGGGAAGCCGTAGGTGCGCGAGGGGAGGGGAATGTCGAGCGGTTGCGTGCCCTCCGACTTGGGCTCGTCGTTGTCTGGTTCCGCCATGATGGTGTCTGAGGAGTTTAAGTTGAGGTTGTCGAGACTGCTTTCAGCGCATGGCAGGCGATGCCGAGTTCAAATCGCGATCGAGATCTGGGAGTGGTCCAGAGACAAAGTCAAGCGGAGGAAACAGGGTTCATGCGACAGGCTGGTCAGGAGAGAGTTTGACGGGCGTTCATGAAATGCTAGGCAATATATTCGGAAGTCACCTGGCCAATGTGGCATGTTAGAGATGGCTCTAATAGAATTCTGGAAGGGTTCCGTGACCGTAGTCTGGAGACTGCCAAAGTCGCCCGGGCGGTTGGGGTGGGTGGAATGACGTCGCTCGTTCTGGGCCAGTGCTTCCCCAACCAGCCCCTAATATTAGTGAGTGGGACCCTGCTGCAGGACGCGCGACGCTCTCTTGGTACCGCGGTTCGCCGGAGCTGCCAGGACTTGAGCTCCGAGAGCTGTGGCAAATCCTGTGGCCACCTTTCCACGGTTCTGGCGTCGCGGTGTCCGAGTACAGAAGATGGCCCCAGTGTTGGTAGTTTCTCCTTCAGTCGGGTGCCCGGGAAGCTGGCCTCCCCAGATGCTGTGCTCGCTCGTTGAGGATGACAGCTCTCTCTTCTTCTTAGCGAGCAGCCAGATAAAGTACAAACACAAGAGGTATAATTGCCGAGTCATATCGAGTCGTAGAGCAGACTAATGTAGTAAGAATATCGCCCAAACACCGCCCCCCCGGCCTGCGCAAACAGGTCGTCTTATTCCACGCCGGCCACTATCACCAAGGAGAACGCACCGAGCAAGCCCGAATCTATTGTTGGTTCCCACGGACTTGGACGGACCTGCACCGCCACCACTGCCTCCCCATCTCCCGCCTCTCTCACTCCCCCTCCTCTCTCACTCCCCCTCCTCTCTCACTCCCCCTCCTCTCTCACTCCCCCTCCTCTCTCACTCCCCCTCCTCTCTCACTCCCCCTCCTCTCTCACTCCCCCTCCTCTCTCACTCCCCCTCCTCTCTCACTCCCCCTCCTCTCCCCTCCCTCCAAAACATCGCCATCAATCACCTCCCCTGCCTCGCAGCAGTCCTCTACACGTACTGAGACAGCCACCGGATGGCCTCGCCGTACCCCTGCCTCATGACGACGGAGCACATGAAGACCTCGATGGGGCGGATGCCCTCGAGCGGCACCTTGCCCTTGCCGGTGGTCTGGTACATGCCGAGCTGGTGGCGGAGCTCGTCCTCGGAGACGGCGTCCGGGTGGTCGATCTTGTTGCCGAGGATGACGAAGGGCACCTTGGAGAGCTCCTCCATGGACAGGAGCGCGTCGAGCTCGGCCTTGGCCTCGGGCAGGCGCTCGTAGTCCTTGGCGTCGACGAGGAAGACGACGCCGTTGACTTCGGGGAAGTAGTCCTTCCAGAGGCGGCGGGCTGGAGATTAACGAGATTAGATGACGCTTGTTTGCGTTTGAAAAAGGGGGCGGAAACGCACCTTGCTGATGACCGCCCAGGTCAAAGGTTGTGAACCTCACGTTGCCAATCGACAGCTCCTCCGAAGCTATCCCACGACTGTCAGCCAAACATCCTCCCACCTCACACCGTCTCCATATTTCCGGAAAGGAGGCAACGCACTGGGATGCAGCGTCGGCTGGAGAATCGCAACGCGGTCGTTCTTGAGCATGTGAAGCAGCGTCGTCTTGCCTGCATTGTCGAGCCCCAGGAACAGCAGCTTGGCGTGCTTGTTGACCAGGCCGAGGGACGACAGGACGTCGTAGACTAGATAGAGAGATGTCACCGTCAGCACCAGCGCCTTCTTCCCACCCGCAAGACAACATCTCCCCCCCAGCCAGCAGCATCTTGTTCCCCGGAGCAACATCCGCGACACAGCCTCTCCACCAGCTACCGGACCTCAAGCTATAACCATAGCGCAACTGCCCCAGCGGAAAAAAAGGGTTCACTTACACCAGTTAATAATCCACATCTTGCCGTCTGTCCGCTACGTATCGTCAAACGTCAGGCGACCCTTTCTCAGTATCCCACCCTCGTCTCTTCTCCGAAGAACAAGCTTAACAAGCGAAACCTCTTTAGGCAGTTGCTTGCTGGCGCGCAAAAAAAGTACAAGAAGACAGTAACCGTGTCTTCTTTTCGATTTTTGGTGAATGTGGCTTGTGTTGTTGGTTGAATTGCGCAACGTGCGTTCGAGATCTCGAATCACCCCAAAGAACCAAAGAAAGCTGGCAGGAATTGGCCAGCAAGGCAAGGCAAGGCGCATTGGCCACCGGCCTTGGACCCCGGCGTGGACTGGTTTGTGCCAAGCAACCCGTGGCCGACAAGGGGGACCATAAGGGAGCGAAGGAAAAGGAGGGTTGGTGCCTGAATCGTCAGGCTTAACAAAGACGGACGATCCGAAAAAGGGGCTTGGAGGCTTGCAGTGACGCCGACTCACGATGAAGAGCACAAGAGCCCGGTTATCCGAGTCACTGGGCTGTGGTTTGTTGGGATGTGTCTCATGATCAATTTGAGTTGGGTTAGGTAGTCTCTTGTGCAATGCCCTCTGTTTGTTGCTGCCAGCTCATCACCATTTTGCCACCGCACATTCAGGGGTTGTGGAAAGACCTCTATTTACGATCAATTTTGTTTCCATCCAAGCACGAGCAAGTCGTCAGAAAAGTTGCAGCAATTATGTACTTTGAACTCTACACTCGGCTTGATGGCACCGGTCAAAACTCCGGGCCCGGCCTCGTGTCTACCCAAGATTGATTACAACCAACCGATAAAACCCTCCAAAATGTGCAAGAATTGCGCCGCCGTGGTGGTTAAGAAACAAGAGAATTGTCCGCCCAGGCTCATAAAGTCATAAAATGCCACCCAAATTCCCAGGTATGATGATGATGATGATGATATGCAGGGTATATGCCCAGATGCAAATGCCAATCAGATAGCCACCCTCCCATCCATATTAGATGGAGAGTACATAGTTACCGTGGCCGGTCTTGCCAGCCATGAACAGCCCAATCTCTCGCATGCGCTCAGCGCCCTGTCCGCGGGGCGGCCGTTTGGTGTGCGCCTTCTCCTTCCGCGCACGGTTGTAGTACTTTTGATAAAACTTCTCCTTGCGCCGCTGCCGCTTCTGCTCGAGACCCTTGACGATGTCGATGGCGCCGCGGACATGCGTCGACCTGGTGTTGGTACCAGCCTTCGGCCTGCGCGCTTTGAGGTGCGGGAACATGCCGGGCACCTTGGGGAGCGACTTGGTTTGCGTAAGGCCGGGTTGGAATGCCAGGGACTTGAACGCGATGCGCCCGTTTCCAGGTCCAGCTGACATGACGGGGGACTTGGACGGCACGCGAAAAGGGGCCGGCGACTGGAGGTGGGGAGACCGCTGGTCAGAGAGCTTCCGAGGCGAGCGGCCACGGCCCTTGGGCGCGGGCGAGGGGCGCCTCTTCGGCGGCGGAGAACGGAATCTCTTGGGAGACGGGCCCGTCTTCTTCTTCCGGCCCCTGCGGTCGTGCTCGTGATGAAGGTCTTCGAGCTCACCATGAAGCCAGAGTTGGTCATCGCTGTCGCCATACCCCTTCTTGAACTGGTCGTCGTCCTCGTCTTCCAGATCCGAGGTTGGGAAGCTGGGATCGATGTCCTGAGGGATGGGCTGATGCCGGCCTCTTCTCCGAGCCTCGACGCACGAGATGTACGCCTCCTCCAGGGGTCTATCTTCGTCCAGCGTGCCGCAGACGAAGTCGGTGCTGTCTGGCAACTCCGGAGTAGGTGCCCGGAAAGGCACGGCCTTGGTTTTTGACCGCCGCTTCCTGCGAGACTGGTCCGACTTCCGATTTGACGATGTTGAGGAATCCGAGTTCTCAGCCAGCGACAATCTCCGGGCCATGATGGCGCCTGAGAGTGTGGGGTACTGGCCAATGCGTGTGGTCCACAACACCAGATCGTCATCCTCGTCATCAGACTCGGCAAAGCCAATCTCGTTATCTGTCTTGTAACCATCCGACGCTTCCTCGTCCCAGGGGTGCTCGGTGTCTTCAGCTTCATCCACGGCATCCTCTTCCTCCTCATCGTCTTCATCGTCCTCCTCGTCGTCAAGATCGTCGGCGTCTTCATCGTCCTCAAAATCGTCATCGGCATCCTCTTCGTCGATGAGATCCGCCTCGTCAACTTCTTCATCTTGCTCTTCATCGAATTCTTCTTCCTCAAGCTCTGCCTCCTCTTCCGCTTCCTTGCCCAGCTTCCGGATCGCGTTCTCCTTCTTGAGGGTGTCGTCGATGGTGAGCTTGGGCTTCAGAGCCAAGTCGTCACGCCAAATCCAGTCGTCCTCTTGCAGTTCGTCGCTTGCAAACGCGTGGAATCGTGCGCTCTCGCCCTGCAGGTCCTTCGAGTCTGCGGTGAGCCATTTCTTGTTCCGGGTCGCAACGGGGCTGCTGGGGGCTCTGCGGGCCGTGGGAGATCGGTGAAGACGAATGGCGGACGACGACCGTGGCTTTGGCGTGCTGGGCGAAACTCTTGCCACCGGGGTGCGAGGGCGCGTTTCCCGCGGCGGTTGAGCAGGGCAGGCGAACTTGATGCATGTCTTTTTAGGTACCACTTCGGTTTTCGCGGCAACCTGAGCTGGCTTAGGAGGCGGGGGCATCAACGCCTTGTCGGGGTTTGGCTTGGCTGCGCATGCGAATGAGATGCAGCGCTTCTTTTCCGGAGCCTGCACCGTTGCGTGCTTGTCGCGCTGCAGACCGCCAACGAGAGAAACAAAAACACCACTGGGCAGTCGCGGGCTCGGCGAACTTGTCCGGGCCGGCGTCGTGATGCCGGTGCCACAGGTGAGATCGGCGGTCGAAGCGAAGCTGGTGGTGCTTGTGATGGACCTTCGCCGACTCAGCCGGCGCATGAATCCATCGTCGTGGGTATCTTCGTCCGAGTGGCTTTGCAACGCCCTGGTCAGGAGGGATTCATGATGTTCGCTGCCGCGCCGGATAGGTGTGCGATAAAAATGTGTCGAAATCGGGGACGTCGGTGGGAAACAATCTGGTGGTTCGTCGGCGTCGGCGCCCGCATCTTCCTCCACCGATGGTTCCACATTGGCGGAGTGTGTGGCGGTCCATGCCAACACGTTTGACGTCGCATGATCGCGGGGTGTGTAGTGCTCCATCTTGAAAAACAGCCGAGAGGCTGACTAGCCGTGTTCTGGGCTGGTACGTAGACGCGTCTGACAATCGACAGGGATGTTTTGTGGTCTGACAGGACGCAAGGGTCGCCGTTATTGAATATCGCAGGATCCGAGGTTGGAAGGGGGTTGCTTGAGAATAATCGTGGGGGTTGTTTTCGAAGCCGGCAACTGGGTTGCAGTCTCCGAGTGCGAGGCTTGTAGGCGGCGTACAAGGTGGTGTCCCTAAGGACCGTGTTGCTATAACCGCAGAGCCATCGTGGACAATATGGTTTGGAGTCGTGGGGTTGGATTGTTTGATGATGGGTGGTCGACACAAGGCTGTGCCGTCGGCCGCTTGTTGGAGGTTTGACCCGAGAGGGCTGTCAAGTGGCAGTCGTCGGAGTTTCGGCCCTCGTCGATGGGGATGACGTCGAGGTGAGGAAAATGCCGGGTGTTTCGTCAAGAGGGTTTGGTGGGAGGGAACACAGCGCAAGATGTGGGAGGAAATGCGGCAAATATCAGGTTTTTAGAACAGCGGAGTCCATCAGGGCTGGAGATGGCCGTGTCAATGTCGTGAGGTGCAGGAAAGGAGCGGCAGGGTTTGAGTGGGAGGGGGGAACGCAGGGCGCACCCTTGAGCCACAAAAGAGGAGAAAGGAACAAGGGCGCTAACATCTTGGCGATGAGATGAGCGAGTGGGCGGGCGCGGGATGCAGCGGTCAGAATGGCAGTGGAGATGCCAGGGATGGGAATGGGCGCGGGTGTGGGCCGGGAGGACTGAACTGGAAGCTTTGTTGGCCAACAGCTCCCGGCTGCAGCTGCTGAGAAACATTTTCTAGCGTATGGCAAATGCAAGTAGACAGCGAGCCCAGCGTTATGCCTGTATCGAGTCTCTGCTGTTTGTCCTCTCGTCCGCTTCCTCTGGTGAGCTCACTCAACCCTGAGTATAATTTGGGTGTCGTCCTCCTTTATCAACAGTGTTTCTTCCTCAGCTACTTTGTATTACATGTCTATCACTGACACGCCATGGTCTCACCTCCGGAGACAGTAGGCTTCTGTGCCGCTCCCAAACGCTTTACTGTATACATGTACACAACATGTTATGTGGAGATCCAGATGTTGGTTCCATTTCCATCCATGTCAACAACCTGGAAAGACACGGGAAGGTGCCGGGAGTGGGCCCTTGTCGAGCCCGGCAAATGGCGGGCATTCCATTTTCTTTGCTGGCACTGGCCACATCGCAGTTTTCTCTCTCTCGCTGTTTTCTGGATCCATCTGGCATGGGGGGTTGCTTCCACTGCCACCTGGCAAGGGCCCGTCCGTTACGTGATCATTCCCGAGGCCTCAACAATCAACAATCTTCTGGAGAGCGAACAAGTCCACCTGCCTCCGCCAGAAGAGATTGTCTCATCTCACCATCACCTTTCGCTCACCCCATGTTGACAACCTAACATTCCATGCCGATCCTTCCTCACAGCACACGGTGTACTCCTGAGAGATACGAAGATGTCCGTTCAATTGTGCTGCGCTGCGTTTGCTTCATCACCCCGACTTGTGCATTCGATTCAGACAAAACAGGGATCCGGGCTGACCTGCAGCAGGCTTGCAGTTGGCTGGTGGAGTCTGACGGTCAGTGTGCTGGGCAACAGCTGCCAAGAAGGGCAAGGGCTTTCTTTGCTGGTGCCTTCGGGCCGGCCGTCGATCACCGCAAGTTGCCGTGGCTGATGGCTGACGAGGCGGCTGACAAAGAGATGCGTTTCTCGTCATCCCCAATGGCGGCGAGACTCAGCCAGGTCTTGGGATGATATGGAATCAGCTGGCCTGACTCCTCGGCATGGTCTGTCTGCTGCTTTCTGGAGGACATACCTGAGGTCCACTTCTTTTGCATGAAAGATGGACCACCTGCCTCCTGTTCGTTGTGGGATGCGATTGTGTCGTCCCCACCCGCAAGCCGTCTGGTTGCGCACGAAATCATCCCCGGCTTCTTTGCAGCCGGGCAAGTGGATCCCAGCGCATGCGATTCGTAATGCTCTTCCATCAGAGTGGCCGCAGCTGGAATCGCTCTGTTTGTGTGTGTAAGTGATAGACAAATGCCTGGCGCCGCCATTTGCCAAGTCGCCGCTCAGCAAGGCCATCTTTTCTGATTCGAGAGGCTCGCGGACAGACAAGACACTTGACCATGAGTCTTGATCTTAACAAGCACAAGGAGGCAGTGCCTCCCACCCGCTTCTCGTCATCCCATGCCGCAGGACAAGATTTCTCGGGGCAATCTCAAGCCAGGGTCCGACTGGCTGGGCCCTGCGATCGTCGAGGTGGCAGGCAAGGGAATGAAACAGTGCCAAACGACCCCGCATTCTTCAACCACGCATGCAATCCCGAGGCGTGGGGGGCGTTGGTCTGTTGGTTCGCAGCCTCTCTCGAAATGGCAAACCGAAGCGCAAGTGACTGATATCCACGCTACCTGGCGTCTTAACACGTCGATCATGGAGGCAGCCCGTTGGATCGGAGTTCGCATGTGAGCGGAGGAGCAATGTAAATTGGTCGGGTTGCAGTGGAGAGGAGGAAGAAGGAATAAAGTTGAGCACGAGTTCAGCTGCTCATCAGGAAGCCAGCGCACATCCTCGGCTGATGGTGGCGGAGCGGCTGTTTTCCTGTCTTCCATTTGTCTTCGTGGGCCAAACCTGCGGGAACAATGGAAGTGCCACCGCAGCCGGCAGCACCTCAAGGACTTTCTTTTCTTAATCTTTGGTTCATGGAGGGCGTTTTGATATCCCGTCAGGAGACGCCGTTATCATATGGCCTTCCGTCAACCCGCCCGCAGCAACGGCGTGCCATGCAGCAAATGAAGGAAACGTTAGGATTACTGTCTCTGGCGGGCTTGAGTATTCGTATCGCAAGACCGTTGCGAGCCCGGGCTGTCTTGGGTTGTTACACCAGTGATCGGCGGCCAGGTGATGCATTGTGTTTCCGAGTCGACGTCCTGAAACCAGACCTGGAGGCGGCAGACAACATTCAGGAGGTCTGCCGCGCAATCCCCAAGAGGCGACGCTTCGATATTCGAGAGCCGGCCAATGACACCCGCGGCAACATCCTCACATGCTGCAGATCAACAAAGGGCGGTTGAACGGTTGGGTTGACACAACAGCCATTGAAGACGGAAGAAAGCTGGAAAGATGGTCGCGGCTTCCGTTCGTGCATGCATGAGGCATGAAGGACAGCTGTGGCCGAGGACGGGACGGGAGTTGCCTGGCCATCACTATTTGTGCCTCAGGCTGCCAGGCCAGATTGACGCATGTGGCGCTCTTGGCAGATGGCAAGAGGTTCGCGCCACTCATGGTGGCTGACCATTGCCCGGATTGCCAAGAAGCAGTCTGCATCTAATAGCTCGCTTAGCGGTTAAACGGGGTTATGCTCTGAAAAGGTCCCTCCCGGGCTTGGCGGGGTGCCCGCAGCAACATTGTTCCGCGCAGCTGTCCGGACGATCCCGGCTAAGCGAATTTGGGCTCGCAGCCAAATCTGCTCTGACGACGAACGACGGTGACCTCGACGACGCCCTGCACTCAATTGAGACCGCAATCCACCATGAACTCCCTCCGCATTGCTCGTGCGGCCATCCGGGCTCGCCCCGCTACCCTGCGCGCCCCCCTCCAGCGCCGCGGCTATGCTGAGGCTGTCTCCGACAAGGTGCGCTCCCCGACCTCGTTACTCCGCGCCGCGAACAGCTTCCCAACTAACCCGGTCCACAGATCAAGCTCAGCTTGTCGCTCCCCCACCAGGTACGATCCTCCGACTACTATGCCATCGAGGCGATAGATCTGCCACGGCCCGAACCAACGACACAAGCGCAACGGACAGCCGGAGACCACGTTCGCCCGAGCTGATTGTTTATTCCCGCATCTAGTCCATCTACAAGTCGCAGGATGTCGTCCAGGTCAACATCCCCGCCGAGTCGGGCGAGATGGGTATCCTCGCCAACCACGTGCCGTCCATCGAGCAGCTGAAGCCCGGCGTTGTCGAGGTTATGGAGGAGAGCGGCACCAAGAAGTTCTTCCGTACGTCCCGAGATGGAGTCCTGGCTTGGAGTGGAGGAGAGCTTGGAGCTTGGAGCTTACGCAGAATGTTGCAGTGTCCGGTGGCTTCGCCGTCGTCCAGCCCAAGTCGGCCCTGAGCATCAACGCCGTCGAGGGGTACCCCTTGGAGGACTTCAGCGCCGACGCCGTCCGCGCCCAGATCGCCGAGGCCCAGAAGGTTGCGAACGGCAGCGGCAGCGAGCAGGATATTGCCGAGGCCAAGATTGAGCTTGAGGTGCGTCAGCCTTTGCGTCGAAACGTCGTGGTTGCAGCAGCTAACACAGCATAGGTTCTCGAGACCCTGCAGGCCCACCTCAAGTAAATGTATAAAACCCTTTGAATGCGCCATGTAGTATACCAAGATTCCCTAGTTCAAGAGACGCACCTCGAGGTCTCTGCTTCGAGCCTAGCTGATGAAACGACGTTTTCTTCCCTTTCTCCGTGCTGCCATTATTGTGACAGGGCGATAAAAGGACGCTTTGCCTTCATCAAGGGCAATGCACAGGCTGGGAACTTGGCCCGTTTGGATGAGCCCGTTTCTCCAGCTCTATCACTTTGAAAGCTGTCGATCCTTCTTTCCTCTTTCAGTTTCCTATGTCACATATTTTCCAGGGGCAGGAACGTTTTCTTGCATGAGACCCCTTTCCATTGACTGATGAGCCGTCCGCGGGCAACACTTCACATTTTACCTGCTTAGGTCTATGGTCTGCGGGTAGAAATCCCCTTCCCTTTCTCTTTTGAAATTAATCGGACCTTACATTCAGTCCGGGTTTCTTTTTAAAAGGACTCCCCAGATCCCGCTCCAAGGCAGGAAACTCACGCCCATGAAGCACGCCGTCGCGTTCGACAACCAGCATATTTCTCTTCCAAACACCGCGCTGAACTGAGCTATCTGGAGACGTTATCAAAAGGCCCAGCAGACATGCAGGATTGCCTCCTACCTCTGGGAAAAGACGCCAATGTTATCCAACATGTCGAAATCGACTGAACCCCCTCTGCAAGGACCCCGCGTCATCTCACCAGCCGACAATTCGATCCTCCCAAGGCCCGATAGTCGCCGGCGTGCTGTAAGGCAGCTCTTCAATCTCTCGGGACGCTCGCTCACCTCCGGCTCGCTGTCCGACGAGGAGGATGAATATCCAGGGCTGGATGAGATCCCTCGCCTTCCACCGCTCGAGGGCAGCGGTGCTACTCTAATGCCGAGTCAGGACAAAAGAGACCACCGGACACACTCAGACGAGGTGGTGGGCAAAAAGGATGGCGAAACAGGGGGGGACGAGGTCAAGAAAGTTGGGCGATTGTGTTCAGTTGTAAGTTGAGTCTCTCTAAGTTGCGAAAACAGGTTGGCCGAGACATTGTTGGCATTGTGAGGGCTCAGCCGGCTAACCATGAGCTAAAAAGACTCATAACCCGTTCGTCCTTGCCGATCAAATGACCAGACATAGGACTGTCCATGGTAGGCGCACCGACAGCAGTCTTCCAGAATCACCATGTTCGAAGCTTCCCAGCCGTACCTTGAGCCAGAAAGAAACCCCAGCGGTGGGCAACAAAGGATACAACACCGCCAGCGGATCACAGCTCTGTTCGACGGCCCGAGACAGGAAGGAAACCTCGCAAGGAGACACACAAAGCACCGGCAGCGGCTCCGATGACGCCAAACGCCGTCGTCCAGCAAGCGTCCTGCGGGTGCGTACTTCGAGTCCTCCAGCATGGCTCAAACATTCATCCTCCTCAACCGCCGCGGCCGCATCTCCGCCTAGATCTCCGCTATCTGCCAGCATTATCAGACCAGAGGAGTTCAACGTTGCGTGGCATAGACGACAGGCTAGTTCTCCCGGCACCGTATCGCCCACAATCATGTCAACCCCAAATCCAACAACAAACCCACTCTCAACTTCACCCCCAATCCCTTCCTCCTCCCCAATCACAGTCATCGTCACTGGAGAGCACATAAAGCGGGCGCCGCAGCCCTCCTCAACCGTAACAAGTTCCAATACGTCTTCACTGGCAGAGCCACACCCGAACACCACACCCTCCACCACTCCGGTACCCGTAAACACAAAGCCAGCAACAACAGCCCTTCCCCTATCTTCTATAGCCGCCGTTGAAACTGTTCCCACACAAGCCGAAACAACCTGCACAACCGACACTCAACCCGATACGATCATGTCTCTTGCCATGATTCCGGATATTAGGGCTGGGACGACGACCAATGTTGGCGAGGATTGGGGTTGTGAAGAAGGGCATAAGGCGGGCAATGGGGCGGGTAATGGGGTGGGCAATGGGGTGGGCAATGAGGCGGGCGATGGTGGGGCGGGCGATTGGGGCGTTGAGGGGGTTACGATTGTGTTACACAGGAAGGGCGGGGAGGATGTGGTTATTCGGGCGAGGGTGTGATGGGGCGGGGCAGGGGGGGTGCGGAGGGGATTGAGTGATGGGGGGAGTGGAATGATGGGAGAAAAGGAGGGCTTCCATGTTTATTTACATATGTAGACTTGGTTAGGTATGAGGGGAGGGGGAGGTGGGTGAAGGAGAAGGCGAGTACTCCGTAGAGAGTGAGTCCAAGTTAGTGTGTGATATGAACGGTATGAAAATAGTGTTAACCCCGTTCAGCAAGCAATTGGACATGTAGAACATGGAGCGCGACTGTTGGAATGAGAGATGTCAGTGAGTTAATGTCAAGAGGGTCGACTGTTTTCGTGCTCCCTGGTGCACCGTGGGTGGTTGTGGTGTTCCAACGACATAACTCAAGACAGCATTGGCTTTGAGCAAGTGACCATATGGACGAGATAAACCAGATGGACAGAACCTGGTTGGCTTTCAATGTAGTTGCAAAGGGGCTGGCCAAGCTCTGCGGTGCGGAAGAAGGTGGATCCGAGGTGACGGGGCATCCCGATTTATGATGATGTGGTGTTTTGATCACGAGCACCTGACCCAACACCGAACAACAATCACCTCGACGAGGCTCTCACCATTTCCGCACTCACTACACCATGGGGTGGGAAGAACCCATACAACAAACTCTCACCGCTCTGTCGGGCGTCACACCTGCACAATGGTGCCAGGCCTTCTTCCTCCTGGCCGCAGGAGGTGTGTTGGCCGTGGCCGTCATGCCGCGCGATGCGAAGACGCTCCTGATCGACTACGGCGCGCGCAAGGCTGAGAAACTGACAGCGGACGGGCCGCCCCCTCCTCCTCAACAAAGCCCGAGCAGCGACGGCTGGCTGCTTTCGACGATCGCCACTATCACGTCCTGGACGCAGGTGCCTCACTCCTGGTTCGGCGCCTTCTATGTCGTGTCCGTGGCATGCTCTGTCTTTTGGCTCGCCCAGTACCTCGGCGACGGTGCCCTGCTACGGTTCATTGCGTCCAGCCAGGCGTCTGCCCAGGCGCCGTCGGCCACGCTGGGACAGGTAGCATTGGGATGGGGCATGATGGTTCTGCAGGGTGCGAGGCGGGTGTTTGAACATGCGACTATCATCAAGCCGTCCAAGTCCACCATGTGGGTTGTCCACTGGGTGCTTGGGCTCTTATTCTACCTCTGCATCAGTGTCTCTATTTGGGTGGAGGGATCAGGTACGACTCGGCGTCGGTGAGGGACTGTGAGTACGAGGTTGCTGACTGCATGACAGGCGCCATCCTGGACCCGGGGGCCAGTCACACAGACGGCGCCCAGTCTCTGGTCAAGATGGCTGTTGGAACCGCGGCATTCCTGTACGCCTGGGTCAACCAGTACAGGTGTCACAAGCACCTCGCTGGGCTGAAGAAATATTCATTGCCGGAAGCAGGAATGTTTCGCCGCTACATTTGCCCCCACTACACCTGCGAGTGTCTCTTCTACCTCTCCATGGCCATTGCCACGGCTCCCCGCGGGACGTGGTGTAACAGGACACTGCTGTGCGCCCTGATATTCGTCACGGTCAACCTCGGGGTCACGGCGTCGGGGACCCGCAAATGGTACGCCGAGAAGTTCGGCATCGGGCCGGTCGCGAACAAGTGGAACATGATCCCGTTCGTCTTCTGAGAGGCCCTCCCGGTCCGTGGCTTGCATCCCCCGCTTTTCAAGGACTCACGGCCGCCTAAACATGGGCCCAAGCTTGTTCCCAAGTTTCGAAACCTTGAGCACGTCGCGATATGTGAGGCTGGTGCGCGTCTGGCGCTGATTGAGGCCGTCCCGATACAGCGATGGTGAACGGAGGAGGCGCCAGTTCGAGATGGTCTGGTCCGAGATGTCTACGTCGGCCGAGATGGGCTCTATGCCGTGGAGGTACTCAGTGTAGAGGTCTGCCGTCGTAATCAAGAGACTGCGCGGTTCCTGCAGGATTCTCCATACGGGCTCCGGGTCCAGCGCGCCGTCCTCCCTACTCTTGTACAGGTTGAGGCACAGGCTCGAACCGAGACTCACCGTGCAAACCACGGGGAAGTAGGCGGCGCCGTCCTTGTGCGGCATGATGCCGGTGTTGGGGGGGTATTCGTTGATAAGCACATGATTTGGCCGTTGGTGAGGGCTATTTGCAAAGATGCCCGGCTCGCCTTCTGAGAGAGGGATCGAGAGGAGTCGCGAGACGACGGGCTGCTCCAGCCAGTCGGGCAGCGGTCGAGTATCAAGCAGCGTGTCCTTAACGAGATCGGAGGGCCATGTCTGCAGGCGGCGATGTGTAAGCTGCCTCCACCTCGCCTTGGGAGCGGTTTCGACCTTCGCAGCGTCTTGGTTAGATGCCCATGTCCCGAGGACCGACGCAGCGTGTGTTGAGCTACCTTGTGTAGGATGGCTTCCTCCTCTTCCTCGCTGATGAAGTCTGCGATGTAGTACGCCGCTGGCGGGAGGGCAGTGATCCTGCTGGCCTCGAGGGACGGCGGGAGGTTGACCTGGGAAGTGTGAGAGTCCATCGTCCTTTTTCCAGCGTTCCCGGTTGTCTGTGGCTTGCTTCGTTGATGACGCGGTCACGGTTCCCCTGCCCAGCGTGGACTGTGGCAGAGAGAGGATGCAACCTGGAAGGAGAGGTGGGTCTCCAATGGCAGGGAACGGGAGCGGCACAGGGAAATTGGTGAGGGGCAAGGCTGGTGAGCCAAGTGGGTCCAAACAAACCAGCCTGGCAACTGGGACGCGACCAAAGAAAACGTTGACACACCAACTTTGAAAATGTTCGCGCAAGCCGAGCCGGAGAAACTGCCAGTTTGGTTCGAGGCTCTATTGTGCTGAGTCCGGCGAGGTCTGAGTCTGGGCACCTGACGACTGCAAACGACAACAACAATCAAGGCCCATCATCACCCTCAGTCTGGCAATGGACGGGATGGAACTGTCAGCCCCAAGAAGAAGACCCGATTGCTCGTGGGCAAACACTGCAGGGGCTTTTCTTTGGTCGGACCCCCAGTCCTCGCTCACCTCACTTTCTGCAGGCAGGCTGTGAGGCAGCAGCGCACCTTGTCCTCGGTCCTGGTCCCGTGCCCTGGGAGCCTCGGGATGGATGTGCGTGCCCAGCTGTCGAGGTGGGAGGAAGTTCCTCCCGCCCTGACCTTGAGATTGCGCTGCTGCTGCTTGCAAGCTGCAACCCCCCAGTCCAATGCGTCCCTCCGCCCAGGCCACAACTCGCCCATCCCTGTTCATCGCAGAGTCGGGTACGCAATGGACTCAGGACTCAGGGATCGTCTCGCCCTCCGTACTCGTCCCCGGCCAATCACGTCGGTGGCGATCAGACTTTGACCTGGGCATCGACAGCTCCACCTATCCCAGCTGGTTTCTTTGCCTTTTGCCTCCTCAGCCAGTGTGCGACAGCGATCCGCGGTTTGAGAAGCCCTGTTCCGGCATCTCCTCGAGCAGAATCACACTCCGTCACCCACCTGCACAAGCAATCCACGGCCATCTCGAACGGCAGCCTGTATCACCAGATACCGTTTGACACATTCCCACGACCTCTTTTTTCGCTTCGTCTGGTCGACTCTTGTGTGTGATTCGTCTTCCTTTTTTCCAGCCTCTGTGCGCTTCCACGCACCCGCTTTCCGTCCCCCGCTGGCCCCTGTCTTGTGCGTGTCGCTGGCTGCTTTGGACACGGGGAGGCTGTGTGTGTGTGTGGGTTGCTGTGCCAGGCTCTCCTTCTCATCTGGAAAGCTCCATCTTTCCAAACCTTCCATTCTTCCCTTCAACCTTCAACCTCAATCTCAACTCAACCCCCGACCTCAACCACCCCAACCTCGACCCCAGGTTACCCAGCGCATCACTTTTCACGACTCTCATCAATCGCCGCACATTTCCCCCTCAGTCCTGTTCGAGTTACGGCTGCGCAGCAACCAGGATGGTGCAAAACGGTCGTCGCCTTTCGAATTAAATGACATGGATGCGCAGAATGCTGCCGAGCCCGCCTCCACGAAGCCTGCTGCTTCTCCCAAGCGGCCGGGCAGCGACACCGATCACCCCCGGCCCTCCGCCGTGAGCAGGCCGTTCAGCACCGCCAAACTCGAGCCGTCACTCCGGGAGGGCAAGCTGCTGCCTGCGGCTGGTTCTCGTCCAGGCGACGAAGATGGCGCCGCCGACGGGAATTCGGATGCCGAGACTATCGTGTTGCCGGGCAAGGACGGTCACTCACCCTCAAAAGTGCGAAAGATCGTCAAGCATGAGAAGAGCGACACCGAGGATGCCGTTCCTTCCCTGCTGAGTCGCAAGCACTCTAATCTGAAGCAGGACCGGGAAGGCGAGAAGGGAGATCGAGGCGGCCGACCCGAAAAACCTGACAGATCGGTGCCCGCTTCCGTGCCGGGGGCCACAGTGAACGAAGGCGCCGCGTCTCTCCTCGGCAAGAAGAGGAAGCACCTGGAAAAAACAAAGATCAAGGACGGATCCAGTGGTCTCAGCTCCGCGCCGGGATCTCCACCTCAACCCCAGCGCCGTCGCCGCTCGTCGAATTCCCACCCAAAGTCGGATTCCGAAACTGCGCCTGTGGATTCGGCCACAACCTCGGCCAAAGACAAGACGAAATTCCTCGACAAGGCGGTGCCTCACAAGCGCAAGGCACCCCGACCCGACTCGGATGACGAGGCAGAAAGTCGCAAGATTCGCCGACAACGCTCATCCGGTTCCGGCCTCGACGCGTCTCGCAAACCACACTTCCCTCCAAAGTCGCAACAAGAGGCGCTCGCATTGGCAAGAACTCGTTCCATCTCTCCCCAGTCCCGAGCCCACCGCCGTAGCCTCTCGACGCAACTTCCCGGCCATTCTTCGAACGGGCTCAGCCACAAGAAAAAACGGATTCCTGCGCCGCTCCAGTCGACCGACTACCTCTCCGACGACTCATCCGCGAGCGGCAGCCCCCACCCGCGCAGCACTAAGCTGCGTGGGTTGGCGACGCCCGCGACCGCAGAATCCACCATCTCGCCCGCGAAAATGGCTCCGCACAAGAAACACTTGGATGCGCACGGCCAGACCTTCCTCGCCAGGGCTTGCGCCAAGGGTGAGTACGAGACGGCAAAGCAGAGGCTACAGGAGCGCCCCGAGGACATCAACGTGGCCGACTATGCCGGCAACACTCCGCTTCAGATTTCCGCACTTAACGGGTACGACGACATCGTCAAGCTCCTCGTGGATGCTGGCTGCAACCTCGACTGCGTCAATAACGACAAGGATACGCCACTACTCGATGCCGTGGAGAATGGCCATATGGATGTAGTCAAGATACTCCTGGACGCTGGCGTGAACCCCCGGAAGGCGAATGCATACGGGCAGGAGCCAATTGATCGGGTGAATGACGAGCACGATTCAGCGGACGAGATCAGGCGAGCCCTCCTAGAAGCCAAGCAGAATATGGGCGAACGGCGACGGACATCGGAGGAGCACCACCCGGACCCGGCCGACACTCGTTCTTCCCATGGAGCCGACAGCCCTCGGAGATCACCCGGTGCGTTGAGCTCCATCCACGCCGGTGGCGGTCGGAGAGCCGGCACCGTCCGTGCGACGAAAACCAGCAACCACCTCCTGTACATGCCGATGGATGACAAGACCCTCCGAGCAGCGGCCGCCCGGGGTGACGAGGAGACTGTTATTCGCATTCTCCAAGTCAGAGAGAACTTTGACGACCCCGAATCCATGGTAGCAGCCGCGCGAGGAGGTCATGATATTGTCATGCAGCTTTTGCTGGCCTTGGGCAAAGCAAACCCCGATCCCCCTCCGATCCCCAGCTCGAACAGCGAATATTCAACTCCGATGTTGGCCGCCATTGGCCAGGAGAACATCAAGGTTATCAGGCTTCTTCTGGACCAGAGCAATTTTGATCCCACACGTCGCATCAAAGGGGAAACTTACTACGACATTGCGAGGAGGCGCCGTGGTCCGAACTGGATGGATGAGGAGGATATGCTGAAGGACGCCTACGACGAGAAGAAGAAGTCTCACAAGGACTCGTCGAAGAACCGATCACCCAGCCGGCGGGAGCAGGACCGCGAGCCGAGACGGAAGGCCGAGCCCAAGGACGACTCTTCGAAGCCTCACAAGAGGAAGGCTTTGAGCCCGACGAGGGAGCCCAAAAAGCTCAGTGCCGCAAAACTATCAGCAAGTCCCAAAGAAAAGCGACGAGCTAGCTCACTCACCGCCCATCATGATGAGCAGACTTCGCCGAAACGGGCCCCCGCCAGGCACCGGAAGGAGGACCGTATTCCCACCATCGCCATTTCTGACCGCGAAGCGTCTCCCGCCCCAAAGCCAACGACCAAAGTCAGGCGCGCCGAGTCCGAACTCGCTGCGGTATCTTCTGAAGGGGAAGCAGTCAAACCGAGGCGGAAGCTGGTCTCTGGACGGGAGCTGAAGGGCGAAAGGGAGAGGCAACGGCGCCCAAGTTTGACCTCCAACGCTTCTACAATGAAGGAGCCATCAAGCCCGCGCGAGGATGCCGACAAGGCGCAGAAGACGGAGAAATATTATGACCGGACGAAGGCTCTTAAGAGAGACGAATCCCGTGATAGACTCTCTGTCTCTGGCGAGAGCACCGGCAAACGGCACAGGTCCAGCGAAACCCCTCCACATCTGGGGCCCGCCGACAAGGACGGCGGCGAGGTTTCGGTTAAGAGGAGGCGTCTCGATGCTGAAGGAAAGGAGAAGCGGCCAAGGTCCAGCCAGTCTGATGACAGACTGCTCAAAGCGCCTCTTTCCCGGGAACCTTCGTCTACGTCACCGGCGGGGCCCAGGCCGCCATCTTCCAAGAACCGGGATGAGGAAGAACGGAGGCTCACCCCCAAGCCGAAGAAGGACTCGCTACTCCACCACGGACGCCGGGAGTCTGGGAAATCTGTATCGTCCGAGGGTAGTATCCACGTTAAGTCCGAGGACCCAGATGTCGAAATGCCTGATGCCCCCCCGCCCGGAAACGAAACCCCGGCTCCTCGTCCCCCACTCCAGAAGGAGAAGGACGAAGAGGAGAAGAGGAAGCAGGCCGAACTCGAGGCACGTGCGCGGGAGGCCAGGCGGAAGGAGGAGGAAAAGAAGCGCAAAGAAGAGGAGGAGAAGGAAAAGGAGCGGCTTCGGCGCGAGGAGGAGTCTGAGAAACTCGCTGAGGCGGAAGCTCGCCGGAAAGAAGAAGAGGAACGACGGAGGGAGGAGGAGCGCAAGCAGAAGGAGGAAGACGAGCGGAGAAGACGGGAGGAAGAGGACCGTAAGCAGCGAGAGGAGGAGGCTCGACGACGGTTGCAGGAGCAGGAGAAGAAGAAGCGAGAGGAGGAGGAAAAGAGGAGAAAGGAGGAGGATGAGAGGAAGCGGAAAGACGAGGAGGAGCGCAAGCGGCAAGACGAAGAGCGGAAGAGGCGAGACGAAGAGCAACGGCTGCATAGGGAGCAGGCGGAGCGCGAGGCCGCCGAAGAGGCACGGCGCAAACGTGAGGAGGAAGAACGGAAGGATCAAGAACGCAAGGAGCGCGCTCTCCGGGAGGAAATGGAACGCAGGCGAGCAGCGAGAGAGGCGGAGCGTGCAGCGAAGGAGGCCGATCAACAGCGCATCCGCCAGGAGCAGGAACGTGCCCGTCTGGAAAAGCTGCCGCCTGTTTTGCGCTGGCTCGAGAGCACCGTCAACCCCAAGGTTGCCGACATCGCCGAGAAGTTCAGCATCATGCAGGGCGTCCGATACGACTGCATCAATCCGGAAGCGAACGGTACCCGGGACGGCAGGGATCAGTGGCTGCTGAACACCCAGGTTGCGCTCCTCCTGGGCGAGAAAGACCTAGACCTCTCGCGATGTAAGACTCCCCTTTCCCCCAAAGTGGCATCGTGATGTGCTGACAAGACCGTTTAGTCACCTCCTGGACTCGCATTCCTGTTTCTCCTGTCGCAAAGCGCGTTATCTGGCGGCTAGAGTCAGACCGGTACGCGCTGACGACACCCGCGCTCTTTGAGCTCGGAGAGCAGCTACCGGACTATTACGACGGCAACGATCCTCGCCGGATGGGCTACCGCACGCTCGAGCGGCTTAGGGCAGATGCTTGGGAGAAGTTCGCCGCGACGGACATGTTCTTCGTCAAGGTCGGACCCCATTGACTTTGGCCACACGTTCTTGTCTAATTTTGTCACAGGCCTCCGATTTCTTCTTCATCATCCCCACCATCCAGCATCTTCGCAACGTTAAGCTCACCATGGCATACTGCGAACTCCCGGAAACCGAGAGCCAGTGCATCAGCTGGATGCCACATCAAAAGTGGAAGCGCGACCCGGAGGCGAACGGTCTCCGCGGGTTTGCGCCCAGCAACAGGCATTACATGAACGGCGAGCTTGTGTCAGAGGACAAGCCGAATGTCCGGGAGGCAAGCACATCGCCATTCCCGCGACAACGGATCCCTCGCCGCGGCTTTGTCGCCGTGCCTCGTGACGACCCTACCTACAACAGACTTTCCAAGGAGCACAGCCGCGCCAGCTCTATGGCCGATGCTGAATCGCCGGTCTTGCCGAACGGAGTGCACTCCTCGCCCCTGGGTGCCCAGTCCCGTTCGGCAATGACAACGATCAACGGCCTCAGGTCGCCAACCCTGGTGACCACGGCCACAGCCAACGGAGACGGCAATCAGCTGATCTCCCCATCCTCGGAGGCAGGCCCTGGACTTGGCAGGCCGTTGGTCAATGGCATCAATGGCAGGCAACCCAGCGCCGAATAAGCTGCGCTCTGGGGGAATCCCCATGAACCCCAAGCCTGCCGTCCGGGCAATCTACTCTTTGTTGTTCAGGGGACGAGACGGGCAAATTTTGACAGACTGGGGCAACGACTCGGCTCGAAAAAACAACAACATTCAGCACTGTTTTACCACAGTCGATCACGGAATGACGCGAAGACCGTGAGCAGTTTTCTGCCAGCTGGGCAGGGAGGGTTGCAGCCAGATCTTCCAACATGGGTTTTGGAAGACACCTTGTGTGAACTTAACAGCCGACTAGGGCTTCACGATGAGAAAATACATTGTTCGAGTGTTGATGGATGTGTTGGACTACCTTGGGAACGGCTTGACTTCGGGACATGGCAACAGCTTTACACGGGGACTGGAATGGGACTCGGTTAGGGCGGTTGACGGTCGAATTTTGAAGCCATACTGTACATAGCATGAAGACGGGCATCAGTGAGGATGTGTGGGCGTCGTGAATGAGATGCTCGAGCGTTGAAACAACCTTCTCCCCATGGCTCTGTCCTTGTTGCTGTTCTTGTTGACCCCTGATTCAGAGGCGTCGCCCCCTCTTCTTCAGTGGAGAAGCGCTCTGACATCAGGCTGCGGGGCGTTCCCGACGGCGGGTTGCCCCCTGGTTCGCGCTCCTCTCAAATTTTGCCCCACCATCAAAATTCCCACTTTGAACAACTCAACACCATCGACGACACCCGTTTCCCATCACCGTCTTTCGCGACGCAAAGAACCCATACCGACGAGCAGGGCTAGAAAACACCGCCAAGATGTCGACCACAGTAGACAAGGTATGCCGCAGAACCACGCCCTCTGAGGTGTAATCGCTTGGGGAGGAGCTGTGCTAACGAGACTCTGCTACAGATCAAGGAGATCGAGACCGAAGTACGTTTACGAACCCCCGCTACCTACGAGAACGATGGGAACGGAATCTAATAACGCGATTCTTTTCAACAGATGGCTCGTACTCAAAAAAACAAGGCCACATCATACCATCTCGGACAGCTCAAAGCCAAACTCGCCAAGCTCAAACGCGAACTCCTCACCCCGTCGGGCGGCGGCGGTGGTGGCGGTGCGGGATTCGACGTTGCCCGCACCGGTGTCGCCAGTATTGGCTTCATCGGCTTCCCCTCAGTCGGCAAGAGTACGCTCATGAGCAGGTTGACGGGGCAGCACTCGGAAGCCGCCGCCTACGAGTTCACAACCCTCACCAGTGTTCCGGGCCAGGTCACGTACAACGGCGCGCCGCTGCAGATGATCGACTTGCCCGGTATCATTGAGGGCGCGAAGGACGGCCGTGGTCGTGGTCGGCAGGTCATTGCGGTCGCCAAGACGTGCCACTTGATCTTCATCGTGCTGGACGTTAACAAGCCGCTGGCGGACAAGAGGGTTATCGAGAGTGAATTGGAGGGCTTTGGTATCAGGATCAACAAATCGCCGCCGAACATCACGTTCAAGAAGAAGGACAAGGGCGGGTTGAACATCACCAGCACGGTGCCCCTGACGCATATCGACCAGGATGAGATCAGGGCGGTCATGAGCGAGTGGGTGTTTTCTGCGAGCTTAGGGTTGGAAGGACAGCAAGGCTGACAATGCGGCAGGTACAAGATCAGCTCGGCAGATATTGCCATCCGCTGCGACGCCACCATCGACGACCTGATCGATGTGCTCGAGGCGAAGAGCCGCAGTTACATTCCTGTCGTCTACGTGCTCAACAAGATTGACAGCATCAGCATCGAGGAGCTCGACTTGCTCTACCGCATCCCCAACTCCGTCCCCATCAGTTCCGAGCACGGGTGGAACATTGATGAGTTGATGGAGGTCATGTATGTCCATTTTCGTCATCGCTTTTAGGAGGCTAGTTGTTTGCTAACAGGGAGAAGGTGGGAGAAGCTGAACCTCGTCCGCGTGTACACCAAGCCTAAGGGCAAGATGCCCGATTACTCGGCGCCTGTCGTTTTGCGCTCGACGAAGTGCACCGTGGAAGACTTTGTAGGTTACCACACTTAACCCCCCTTGCTGTTGGCCTCTACAGAGTACTAACCTTGCTTAGTGTAACGCCATCCATCGGAGTATCGTTGAGCAGTTCAAGGGCGCTGTTGTCTACGGCAAGTCGGTGAAGCACCAGCCGCAGCGTGTCGGTCTCTCGCACGAGCTGGCTGATGAGGATATCGGTATGTGCAATTTTCTTGTCCTTTGACTTGTATAAGTGTGCTAAATTTGCTACTCAGTCACGATCATCAAGCGGTAAAATCGCCCATGGACAAAACTTACGGGTTGGTGAGGTCGGAGGTGCAACAAGCAGCCCCCGGCCACGCCTCACCCACGGCAAGCCAAGGTCCGTTGGCTAGAAACGGATGGTGCGTCGACGAAGCAGTGCTTCGTTGAAACCCAACTGCCTAAAGCCAGCATGTCGACGAGGGAGGGGTGGTTCCCTGCCTTCAGAGCGACAAATTTGGCATGTTGTTGAGGTTTGGAGGGGAATTTACGTACCCTACGGCATGGCTGCATGGGACAGAAGGAGATGGAGATGACGAGGAGACCGGGCTGGCGTTGATGGACGGGGATACCAAAAGCTCAAAGTTCTGATGCCCGCACGATACCATGTCCTTTTTCGCATGGCATGGGGTATTTTTGGGCATATGCCATATCAGGTCAAATACAAGACAAATTGTCAAGGTTGAATCATTCTGGGTTGCCCTTCCCTGTCTTGTTCTCCCCCACATCTCTTCCCTAATCACAAGACATACTCTCTTACATGTGCCAATTCCAGACCTGTTCTCGGGCCTTCTGGACCAACACTTTCCCTCAATCTGAACACACTACTGCCCTCCATGTCTTCCCCCCCCCCATCTCGTCTTCCCGGCGACTCCTCCGAGTCCCCATCCTGTCCGTTGGCACCGCACCCTCTTGCAGCACCAACCGCCCCTGAATCATGCCTACCCACCCCAAAACGCAACACTGCAGCCCTACCTTAGGTTGCCACCAACAATACCACCTGCAACATGTACCTACATCTGCACTTTCAACTACCGGCAGAGAAAATACCGGAAGGCTGGGTGTGTGTGACTTTGTGTCTTGCCACGCCGCATGTATCTCACTTACTGCCTACCTATACCTAAGGTATCTGCCGAAACAACCAACCCAACGGATCGGTACCCGGTCATGGTCATGGACAAATGCAGGCGCTTACGGCGTGGCAACAACCACCTACCTAAACCCGGTTGTTGGGACTATGCTAACTACTGTGTAATTACCTCCCTTACCTATTAGGGCAGAACTGTGCCGTCGGGGACCTGACCTGACCTGGCCCTGACGTGATGACCGGTCACCGGTCAAGCCAGGCCGGGCCGGGGCCTTGAGGGCTGAGGCCAACCGCCTAGGTGGTTGCCGCTCACATGGCCTGGGGCGGATGCGGGGTGTGTTTCATTTTGGCACTTTGTTCGTGGAGGGAGGCTTTTGGGGGAGGGGGAAGGTTGGATTGTGCAGGTTGATGGCGATATCGGAGGGGGGTTTGGTGGAGGTTTTGGAGGGTGTTGGAAGGTGTTGGGAGGGGGGGTGAGGGGTGAGGATGGTGGTTTACGGGTGGTGGTGGTCTGGGTCTGCAAGGTCCCGTGTATAAGTCGGAATATTGAGTGATACATTGGTAGGTAGCTGACAGGACATACACCATACGGTCATGATCCAGGGCAGTTACGATAAGGACCTCTATCAACTTGGTCAACAGGTCACGAGCTGTTGGGCCTCCTCCCGTCGGGAAATCTCGCTTCAGAACTGAGAGCCAGATCCGATAACGTCGTTGACCTTGCTCGACGGCCATGTCTGTGCAGGGCGCTAATCTCGAGATGATCTCAGATTGGGTCGCAGCAAGAGGGGGGACGTGCCCCTTGCGTCCTGCATGCCGGAGCGGGAGGCTCGGCAAAGTGCAATTTGCGGAGGGAAAAGATCAGACGACAATGTGTTGGAACTTTAGCCTTTCTCCAGGGGTGGTGGTGAACTCGAGGGTCGGCTTTGCAGAGCCTTGTTGTGAAGCGGGATGGTTTGGCATTGTGAAGTGTGAGTGAGGCTCTTCGTTGAGCACGTTTTTTCCATGCTGACGCTCACGGGTTGCTGGATCGGGAATGCCTTGAGGGGGTGTCTGTGCCGCTTTGCTCAACCACACAGCCGCCTGGTCTGCGGTTGTTGGCCGAGGCCGTTTCCTGAGTAATCATTCCCGCCGGCCTGCTGGATTGGGAGATGTGGGTGAGGGGATTATCGTCTATCCTGGCAAACAGCATCAACGACCAACAGACCAGCCCAGACGAGACCGGACCGGATCATCGCGGTGAAGCAGACTGGTCCAGAAGCCTCTCAGGTCAGAGGATGAGACCGTTGGGAGCAAGAGGTCGAGGATACGACCGAAGAAAGGTCATCTATCTGATCACTTCGACGACAGTCAAGTGTCACTCACCAACGCCGCCGTTCAGCAGGCTAAGGGCGCGAAGGCTCATACAATGATGCATGTTGGTTCCAGGTTGACTCCGTGGCCGGACATTGGGGCAACAATCTCAGAGATGACCACCACGAACGCCATGCTGTCCTCGTGGTCTCAATGTTGAACGATGTGTGCATCCTCATGTGTTAGTGTTTGGCCAGAGCTGGTTGTGGATGGATGATCAAAATCTTCACCAACAGGTTCGCGAAAATCCCAGCTGATCCACCGTCGCAACCACGGGCGCTTGCTCGATGAAGGAGAGAGAAAATGCCCCGAGATCAAGCAAGATCTGACCCCAGCAAGTGCATTGAGATGGTCCTCCCGCCTTGCGGGGCTCGGCAGCCGATCGCCGAGTTGGTTCCCCCCTGGGAAGCAACCCTTCACTGGCTGCTCCGTCGGCGGAGCGGCGCGCGTCCCTGGTGATGAGTTTGATGACGATGGAGTCGTGAATTGTCCGGTGACCCAATTGGCCTGGGACGGGGCCATCCGAGGCTCATCGCCAACAAGCCCACGACCGGAGCTTGTTGATGCCAGCCAACCGCTGGGAGGGATGGCTCTTCATGTGGACAAAAGACACCTCCTCGAAAGGCGCTCCAGGACGACGGTGCTTCGCCAACCTATGCCAGCTATGTCGACAGATTGGCGGTTTCTCGAGATCGGTAGAGAGACCGTATCTGGAGAAAGGAGACCGACCTTCTTGTGAACCTTTCTGTTGACCATCCTCTCACCCTCCTTATCAAGTTTTCCAACGGCCTCCTTTATGAACAGAGGCGGTCTCCTTCACTCTCTGGTTGTCTTTCGTCGTCGCCCTGTCGCCAAAGAGGGTGGGCTGCTGGGGCCCCTGGATATCTCTGAGCCTGGTGTGGTAGCGATCCATCCCGCCTTCTCGGCAACCTCCACTGCCTGTCAGAATCTGTTACGAGACAGCTTTTGACCAGTGGAAATCAAGGCCCAAGGCCATGCGTGCTTGGACCTGTGTGTCTTGGAAGGGCCCCCCATTTTCTGCCCAATGGTGGAAGCAGCAGGCCGGAAATTATGCCCAATGACCATTCCCTCCTCCCACTCTCCATCGCTGTTGGATGGGCCAGAGCCCTGGACATACCCCTGGTTCACGATGTGCGGCCCTTTTTCGACAAGCGGGGGTCACACAGGCCCTGGTCAATCGATGATAACCACGCGATTGGATCTCCGGAGCCCATCTTGACCGTTCTATCAGATCTCTTTTCCCGAGTCCCGGATTGATGAGCTTGGAAGGCACAGATGGTCGATCATCAGACACTTGTCCCACCAGCTCTCGGCATTTAGCGGGCACCCACCGTCTGATGAATGGCATTGATGGGCTGGAGAGTAGGTCGTGGGGATGGAATGAGCCGGTCTCCCACGCGAGAGAAGACCGGGGCGCCACGAAGACAAGGCGCGGCGTTGGCTGCTCCCTTGTCGTTTCGTGTTGGACGACGGGCTGGCAGCATGCCGAGCCGCGAGATGGCGTTTCGATACGGCGTCGAGAGTGACTCGAGCCGGGCTTGATGGTGTCGGATGGCAGTGCCCTGGCGTCAATCCAGGCCAGAGGCGCGGCAGGCGACGGCTGAGTTCCGGATGCAGTTACGCGCCAGCGAGAGGAGACGGGAGCAACTGGGCTCGGGAATTTCAGGTTGCTGGATACGGCAGCACCTCAGTTACGGATACCTTGCCGAGTTGACGTGACCAAATGCGGACCGGCGCGGAAGGGCGCATTGCGGGCTCTGAACTTAAAAACCAGCGCAGTCGGTGGGAGAACTGCATTCTTCTCCCATCGGCAACCTGGAAGATCACGATGTCTTCGATCTTGATGCCCAGCGGCCACAGAGAGGCTGTGGAGGGCTCGAGGCTGTCTGTGAGCCACAACGTACACAAAAAAAGCGGAGCCAGTGAGGCGTTTCTCCAGACGGCCTTTTCTGCGGCCAGGAGGTCCTTGCACAAAATGCATGCTTTGTGGGCCCGGGTTCCTGGGGGGCGGACGCCCACAGTTGGCCGGCGCCCCACTTGCCCCGTTCTTCTGTGAACGTCGCCGTGGACTCGCTGCTTCCAAGATAGGTTGCTTGCCGGACAGGACTTTGCTCCGGGTACCTTTGCTCATGCCATGGACGAAGAATGTATCAAGGATACAAAAGCGCAAACTGTTGAAAAAAACGGGGTCATTTGAAGGCTGTCGGTGGCCTTGCCACGACTCCTTCCCGACAGCGCGGCACTCACTTCAAAGCCAAAGGGCAAGACGGGAAGGCGAGGGCGGGCTGGCAAGTCTTAGTCTAGACCAGGATTCACGGACGGTACGTACCGCTCCCGATCTTGGCCAGGTACCAGGCGCACAGTATCAACCGAGAACCAGCAGTCTCTCGAGATTGGGGCACTTCATCCGCCGACAGTTTGAAGACGGCTGAGGTGACTTGAGGTGAGCGGGAACCTGAGAGAGCACGCTAGCAGCAGAACCAGGTGTATCGATGGTGTGCTATTGCTCTCCCAGACCGCTGCCATTGCGAGCCTGGCCGGACCAAAAACTTGCGTTTTGCTCGCCCGTCTTCGGGGACTTTCACTTGTCTTTTCTTCCACTGTCTGGGCCAACTGGGGGTGAGCCTCCCCCTCCTCAACCCCCTGTCTCGAGAACGGCTTTCCCCCCTAGCTCTCCCCCCTACCCTGACACCCTTTCCCCCACTCCCTTGCCCTCACCCTCTGCTCTTGACCACCCTGTCATGGGCCTGGCCTGTGCTCTTCCACGGCCATGACCCTGGAACCCTTGTCGGAAGAGGCACACCCACACTGCTTCCCTCGCAGAGGGCTGCTTCCTGGCATACATATGCCAGCCCAGGCTGGTCCTCCTGCACGTCTGACTTATCTTCCTCCAGCACCCAAGGTTGGACTGCGCCCAGTCTGCAGCTCTCTGCTGTCCTGCCACTGGTCGATCGGTCGTGTTTGCTCCCGACTGCAGCATCGCCCCTCGGCCCTGCCCTGTCGCTTCCGTCGGCATCAACCACACCACCAAGCAGCCAGAGCAGCCGGTGAGGTTCGGTCCTCGCAGCCCATCTGAGGAGCACCGTTTTCAATCAACCGGCCCGACACCGAGGTCAACAAACACCAACTCGCAACCACCTGAACCACCGCGCCTTTGCTCCTCTGTCTGCGTGTAAGCTGGCATCTCTTTATCCTCGAGACACTCTCCAACACATGCCGAAGGACCGTACGGATTCTTACCTACCTTGCCTGAGGTACTGTGTTACTCCGCACCGGCTGGCCCCCCCCCTCGACAACCATTTCCACGACGGTTAGACTGCTGCATCCCTAATCCAAGGGGCCAATTGGTATCCGGCTGCCCCCGGACCATGCATGTCCCTTCTTGAGTCGGTCTTACGCATCTCTCTCCGACAGGCTGATGCCAGAACCACTCGATTCCATGTATATACCCCTCACACCGGCCGGCTCTTCAGAGCAACAATCCAGCTCTCAGAGGACGACCTCTCAAGCGCCTCTATTTGCATATCACCGCCTCCCGGTTTCCTCTAAGTTGAACGAAAACCCCCTTGCCATGCAACTGCCTTCATTTGGGTCTCGCCATCTCCCGAATTCGTCTGAACCAGACGAAACCCCTCCGGGCGCCATGAACAACCAGATCACGGTCTCGACGGGCATGGAACAGGAGAGCCACATGGCACAAGACCACGCCTACAGTCCTCCAAACTGGGTTGACATGAGTTCTCTTCATCACCAGACCACCATGGCAGACTATGGGGGCGGATTTGCCTTCATCCCTCCCATCACTCACGGCCTGCCTCCGGACTCTCTCACTAGACTTCCGCCGCCGCAACACATACACCAACCCCAGGCTACTCACCCACTGATGATGCCACAATGGCCGAGTCTGTTGGTGAACTCAAACAACTGTGGCCCGCCGCATCCCGCTCCACCCGTTGCCATCCCGGCCATTACGGCGCCTCTCAAGACCTCGAGGCTGCCCTCCATCCAAACATCGCAGCCCAGGAGGACCCTGACGGACGAGGTTCGCCGCGCCATGTGTCAATATGCCGCCGAGAATGAGGGTGCGAAGCAGACAGAGATCGGCGCACGCTTTGGTGTCGAGAGAAGGTGGGTGACCAGAATAACATTTCGCCTCGGCCCCTCCCCTTCCAAGCTGACGTCTATTGTTTACGTAGCACCGTTTCAAAGGTTTTGCGGCACAAAGATAAGTATCTGAACTTGGAAGAACGGAGCAGCTCGCCTGTCAGGCGCACGGGCAAGGGAAGGGGAACCAACATCGAGAAGGCGCTGGAGAATTACCTGAAGAACAAAAAAGGGAAACCTCCATCGAGGGAAGAGATATGGGAGAAGGCCCGCCTCTTCGCGGCCATGGCTCAGGGCGAGTCTCACGACCTGAAGGCTATTGTCGACAAACTGATGTCAAAACACGGCATCGCAAGACTCATGCGCCGCGCCTCTGAGGCCAACATTCCAGACAGGATGCGCGCCTCTGGCTCACGGCCGCTGACGCCGTCTCAACCATCAAGTGCCATTTCCCCAGCGTCTCCTTCCGGCCAGCTCTCCCCGATATGCAGGAATGACGGGGAGAAGGAGAGGATGAACGGCTTCGCGGATTTTACGACAAACGGCGTCTACAAGCACTCGAGCTCGCAAAGCACAACTTCTCTCTCCAGCCCTTTCTCCGACGCGGCAACACCGTCTTTTCCTGGGAGCGCCATCAGCCCCACCTCCTCGTTTCACGTCTCCCCGGACCCCAATGCCGGAGTATTCCTCACCGGTGATCACGGGCTTCATGGTGGCCCGGGGCCCAGCTTTCAGCGACCCAGGAGCCAAACTTTTCCCACGCTGGATCTTGAATACCTCAATCAGAGCCAGTCCGCGGAACCTGCCACGCCCAAGTACTATGTACCATCGACTGCACCTCCCTCAGCCCTCGAATCCGCCGGTACCGATGCGAACGGCCCGGTTTTCAACTTTGAGCATGCCGTTTCCCCTCCCCCTCTTCGCCACAGCAGCAGCAATGGCAGCATTGCTGGCCGGTCATCGACCACTCCGATCACCAACAGCACTGTGGGGTCAACCCCTGGCTCCCCGACTCAGGAAGACGCACACAGGGCCGCCAACACTCTGTTGTCATATTTCGCAAACGGAGGCGGTCTTGTGGACCAGAACGACTACATCGTCCTCATGAGGTTGACAGATAAACTCCGCATCCACCAAAGCCAACTTGCCAAGGTTGCTGTTCATGGTATGGGAGGTCTCTCTCGGATCCCAGAAGGCGACAGCGAGATGCCGAATGCGCCACCTAGTCTGATGAAGATGGAATAGGTCATGGGCGCCTAGAGATTGGCGTTTCGGCTCCCGGAAACCCCTGGCACCACCTGGTGACTGATTGACGCGCGATTATGTGTTGCTTCTCTCGACAACATGTTATCACCGTTTTGGCTTTGCCGACCCAATATCGACATCGTTCCGGTTTCCGGAAGAACTCGAAGCTCACGCGAATCTTGGCTTACATTGCCTCGCGACTTCTTGGAATCTCTCTTTTGATGGGACTATTTTTTCTCACCGATTTCTTTTCTTCCCTTGTAACGCATTTTTTTTTTCAGATTCTTCTTTGTGGTTCTTCCACATTTGTCCTGTCAGCAGGTGCAAGTCTGCCTGATCTGTTTGTTATGATTCTTGCCATTTACATTCTTCATCCAACTTGTATACTATACCCGAGTCTGTTACATCGTCTGCAGTCCTTGTCTATTTCATTTTTTAACGACTTCACTCCTTGTATTGGCTTGTGGTAAGGGAAGGGCCATCACCTGGACAGGAGGGTTTTGCGTTGAATTCGACACACGCAAGTCGAATCTGATCGACAAAACAAACCCGACCATCATCCCGAACCTGAGCAGTCAGCGAGCAGCTATACGGTGGTATGGTGAGAAGGGGGCCGCATGGGCGCTTTGACGGAGAAGGCAAGAGCAGGATGGGACCCGCGAGGGTCTGGACGGAGCAGAGCCGAGAGCCGAATTATTTTCTTGACAGTCTGTTGGCATTTCCGGTTTTCTTTTTGGCTGGCTCGGAACGCTTGGGTGGGAAGGAAACGGATGTTTGCAGGGGAAGGGCGGTTAATCCTGGACGGGATGGATGGTACGTTGGTTCGGAAGGGTCACAAGAGGTTTCCTTTCCCATGGGGGATTCAAGGAAGAGCGTTTACTGGAGCGGGGGATTTTCTCAGAGTGTTGGAGGGAGAGGTGAGATGGGGATTCTGCTTGGGACGGATGGTCACATTCGCTTCCTGATGGAACTTTCTGACTCTTCCCCTCCGTGTTTTCCCCCTTAGCTATCTCCAACTGGGAGTCAGACCAGTCAGACTCCTCGGCGGTTCTCCAGCAAATCACAAGTTCGGGCGGCCCCCTCTGCATTTTCAAACACTTCGAGTCCCGTCGCCCTGACATCTTTGGTGAATTCAAGTCCTCCAATCCACCCGGTGCCACACAACACAGGATCGGCAGCTTTGAGCCCTGCTAGATCTCGCTGACCGCTTCACCTACACCGCTAACTTGGCAAAATATGCTAACTAACCATTCGTCCACCCCCCTTACCCTTATACTCACTCCACAGGAATTCTCTCCGCCCAGAGCTCCAGCACCCCCTTCTCGGCGACCTCGGGAAGCAGCCGAACAAGGACGAGCTCCAGGATACTGTACACCAGATGCTTGTTACAATACGCGTCCGAGAATACGTCTAGAATGCCCCGCTCAATCTCCTCTAACACCATCTCATCATCATCATCGCCGTCGTCGTTACCATTTTTCTCACCTCCATGATTGTCATCACCATTGTCGTTGTCGTTTCGGTCATGCTGCGTTGACGCCATCCCGCCACCACCCGCGCTAGCATCATCATCAGCAACAGGGTCGAGACCAGAAGAACCCTGATCACCGCCAGTCTTGCCCCGCCTCGGAGCGGGAGCGGACCGCGCAGGCCGGGATCCTCCTGCTGCTGCTGCTGCTGCTGCTCTTGCCCCATCCAGTCCTCGTGCTTGCGCCTGCTGCGTCTGCGCTGCTGCTGCCGCCGCATTTCCCTTCTTCGCCGCCCCCTCTTCCCTGTCCTCGACAACACCAGAAATGATGTTGTCTCTCCTTGCACCCCTGTCCCTGTCTTGCTTGCTGCCGCCGCCGCCGCCCATTTCCCTCTTCAGCTCCTCCTCCTCACCACCACTCCCACCAACACCACCCATCTTCGGCAACACCTCCCCCGCCGATCCTTCCGTTTTCTGCTCCCCTCCCCTCCCCTGCCATCTCAAAACGTGCCTAGCCCCCCAGGAAAACAGCCCACCACCACCGCCACCACCACCACCACGACGTCCCGCAAAAAACAGCCTCCCCACACCTCCCATCTTGTTTGGGACAAGCGCCCAGAGCGCGCTAGCGCACCTGCGCCGGAGCGCGCGCAGCGCCGCGTCGGAAGCGGGCGGCACCAGCGAGGGGTTGCCCGCGGGCATGTTGCCGGGGAACAGGGCGCCCCGCACGCTGCGCAGGAGGGGGGGCAGGTGGGCGGCGGCGAGGGGGGGGGAGGTTAGGGTGTGGGAGAGGAGTCTGTAGAGTTTAGGGTGTGTTAGTACAGGGAGGGAGGGGGGGGAACGGTGCGGGCACGGTGCGCCATGCGGTAAGTGTTTGGGGGCTTCTGTGGTGTTTGAGGGCGTTTCATTGCGTGGGGGAGGTATGTGTCTGTGTGTGTCCGTGCGTCTGTTTAGACGAGACGGTGAAGGTAAACGACCGACTGGGACAGGGGATCGAGGCTTGAATGAGTTGGATGACAAACTGATCCAGGACGGTGAGGCCCGAGACCAGGGGGTGGATAATCCAGGTGGAAGGCGCGGCACTGGCCGCACCAGAACCTGAAAGAGAGCTGCTCATCGGCGCGCCTTGCTTGGCGGGGTGGTCATTCAAGAGCCTTCCCGGCTTGGAATGCGGGGGGCCATGGCGTCGAGCATGAGACATCTCGTCAACTCCTCACTCAGACCCCGACAGACTTGGGCCTCGAGATTCATGCTTCCTTCGCACGTCATGATCAGATGGCGCTCGGCAACGAGGGGAGCAGAACCATTGACCAATCCATGAGGACGTCTTAGGGTCACAATGAATGCCCAGCTGTCCTTTGAACGAGAGCTTTTCCAGCCGTCGACATGAAGTGGCTTCCGGGGAACAGACACTTGCATGGCCCTCGCCAATCCATGCTCCGTGCTGATCCGGATGGCATCGTCAGGAAGCGTGAATGATCTGTCATCCCGTCCCTGCTCATCGGCGACCTTGGCCCGGACGAAGCCAACCAAGAAGGGAAAAGCTTCATCGAGGCGATCTGCGAGTCCAGGAAGCGTTGAAAAGATGGGGCGCAAACTGGCGGTCGAATGCTCTTCGTCCAGGCCAGAGTGCCGTTCAAGACGGCTCAGGGGTCTGGATCCCTGTAGGTCGTCCAGCTCGGCGCGTAAATAAGGCTCGTCGATGGATAGTCAACCGATGCCCCACGAAGTCTCAAGCAATCAGACGACGGCAAGGCGATAGGGGTTTGCCATTGGCTCGGATTCGATATGCAGGTTGTCAATGACAAGACGCGGCAAGAAGCGTCGTTGCTGCGGGTCGCCGATTTGGCCGCATGACATGTGGTCGGTGTGTTGCACTGCATTGAAGCTTTCCCCGACCGGCCTTGCCCCAGCCCTGTATTGGTGGACGCACTGCATCCAGTGACCCCTTCTCGTTGGACAGCGACGACATCCGGGCATCTGATTGTCGACGGCACCGGCAGGATCGCGGCCAAGACGACGAAACCTGCCGTGTTGCACTTGCAACCTCCGGAGTCGCGGGAAACGCGCTGATTTGCGCCGACGACCTCCTGTCAGATCCAGTGACCGGCGGACCATGCGGTGTGGCAGACCATTGTTCGGCAATATGGGGGGAGGGTTGAGAAATGACGAAAAAAATGGCCTCTTACCTGTCAAGCTTGCCGTCGACGCTGGCGATTCGTCCAGGTCCCATGATGGCCATCCACTGCAACATGGACAGCGCGCCAGAAAGCCATGGCATCCGTCTGTCCACCTCGGCGAGATTCGACACGGCTGACCAACATCGGAAGGCCAACACAGGCACCTTGGATGGCTGTTGGTTTGCCTCGGGGGCGCTAGCAAGCCAGATGGGGTCCTGTTGGGTTGCGCTCTTGTGAGAGCCGGCGCTGGGCGAGGTTCGCGGGAGCAGGGATCCAGACATCATTAAGATTGCGAACACCGATCTGATGAATGAGGCCGCGAGGAAGCACCACTGCACGATCGTCCAGAACAGGGCTTGGACCGAGAAGCCCGCGCCGGAGGCTGGAGGCGCCTTGGCTGTTTGCTCCAATCCCTCATCCTCCGTTTCCTTTCGTTTGTGAACCGTCCTGGATACGATGATGAGAAGTTCCCAGATGAGCCACGGCTCCGATAGTCTGTTGGCCACTGCGTTCCCGATAATTAGCTCTGAGAGTATCTGACCAACCAGAGTCGTGAGGCAGCCATTCTCGAGGTCTTCGGTGGGGAGGAGGACGGCAAGGAAGGCGTAGATGAGCAACTGGCGATAGGCGGCTTCGTTTTCGGCCTGCACAGCGACGCTCCCGGGGTTTCTTGGGCGGGGAATAGGGGAGAGAGCGGGCAGAGGGCAGAGCGAGTGATAGATCTCACGCGGGTCCGTCTCGAGTGGTGGCTGGGTGATAGGATCATGGGCTATTCGGTAGGCTGAAGTTCCGAGCTGTCAGCACTTGACGAATGATTTCGGACTGTTGCTGGCAGCTCAGGGGCTAGACGAACCAGTGACATGCTTGTCGAGAAGCTCAGGGAGCTCGTCGAATAACAAGCTTTCCAAGTCCACCTTCCTCAGCCGCTGCTCGAGGGCGCGCGTGATGTGGGCAATGATCTGGACAATCTCGGCGACAAAGGTCTCGTCGGGCGTGATCTTGGCGTACCAGTTCTGGACGTACTCCCGCAGGATGATGGCGATGAGGGCGTAGAGCTGCAGGTCCACATCGTTGCGGCTGGTCAGGGGCGGGAGGAGGTCTTCGATCGGCTCTGTCGAGGTCTTGCCCTTGTCAGCCTGCTGGGGGCAGAGGATTCGACGGATCAGGAATGCTGTCGCCTTGTCCGAGAGAGGGTCGGTTGTTGGGGCGCGTGCCCCGCGACGGGCGCCTGGTGTTTGCTGTGGCAATACGCCGCTTTCTGGCGGCGCCGATCCTTGGGTGCTTCGTGACTTGGAGGGGACGGTTGGCTCGGACTGGAGACTCGAGGTGCGCGAGTGCTTGGGTCGAGGGGTCGAGACGCGGGAGGGGGGTTGCTGGGCAGCTGTCGTCGTCGCCATGGTATGTATCCGTAGTCAAGTTCAAGATTGGCGACACTGGCCAACCGTCATGATGGATTTTCGTCCCCTAAGAGCATCTCGATGCCAGAAAACAAAGCAGCCGAGGAGAAGTTTGCTCGTGTTTTAGGCCGTCGCAATTCGGCAGACATGCATGGTTGATGGAATCATGGAAAGGCGGTGGCCCGATCACTCATCGGACCTGCATCCAGCTGCATCGTCCCATGGTCGGAAACGGCAGGCGGTGAGCAGGCACATCACACAAGCACGTGTGACAAGTGTGCTGTCCCACGATCAACATGAAGAAAAGAAGAAGGAAAAAAACATGTAGATTCAGGCCCGTATCTAGGCTCTTGAGTTGTTTGCTAAGGACATATCTCATTCATCATGTTTATGTTACTGGGTTGGGGGATGAGAACGGAGGATGATGGGGTCTGACGGGGCAGGATGGGGCCAACTTCAACAGGGGTGTCTTGTCTTGATGAGTCCTGACAGCTTCACCTGAAAACGACTGCGTCTTAGGCTCACGAACCCGGGTCATATGAACATGTTCTGGTACAGCGGCCAAGCCAAGGGCCAGTTCTAATATACAGCACAACGGGTCTCTCGCCTTACGCTTCATCCATCTTGTGCGTCGCCTCATACCTGTGAAGCCATGGTTAGCATATCCAGTCCATAGCGCGGTTTTGGTTGTCACAGGCAGCATGAAAACTGACCTCTTGCCCCTGAACGCCCACACACCCCAGTTGCCAGCGCTAATGTCCTGGGGATCCATATCATTCAGATCCCACCGCAAGCTGCGAAACTCGTTCTGGCCGGGCTCCATCAACACGTCAAACTCGCCCGCCGCCTTCTTGTTGACCCAGTCAATGTCGCGCTCCATGTCAGCCTGCGTGTAGCCCGTGGCAATGATGGGCGCCTTGGTCTCGAGAAGCATCGGGAGCGTCTCCTCCCACTCGTGCGAGCTGGAGGGGTGGCCCAGCCCCGGGTGGAACAGGACGAAGCAGTCGAAGTAGGGGTCGTAGGGGTAGAAGTAATTGGCCTTATGGAGCGTGTGGTAGTAGTCGACGATGGTGCTGATCTTCATGGTCGGCCACACCCGGTCCTCGACAATGGCGCCGTAGGGGTTGGTGGGCGTCCGCGGAGGGAGCGGGAACTCGTCGTCTCTGTTGGCCATGCTCTCCGGGCCGATGAAGATGAGATGGATCCTTGACCGAGGGAAGAGGTGTGCGAGCTGCACCCACGCATCGCGAGGGAGAGAGGATTCCGCGCGCGCGCCGAGGATGAAGAGACGCACAGCCGGCGCCTCCACGCGCAGGCCCTTGATATCCTGGCCGCCACCCGTCTTTGGCGGGTGAAGGGTATACCGAAGTGCTAGAAGGGAGTTAGATAGGGGCTGTCGGCGTTGTTTAATGCAACATACCGCTGAAGCTCTTGAGGCCCTCGGCCGTAAGCCTACCGCCACTCTTGATTCCGTAGGGGCTGAGCTCATGGATAATGCTCGCGATCGTAATAGGATACGTTAGGAGTCTTGTTGCCTGCCGCATGCTCCGGTCGTCGTTGATGGCATTGAAGTTTCGCGTGTACAGGAAGGTATCCCAGTTGGTCATGTTGATCAACGCCTCCTCCATCTGCGGCCCAGCGTATTCGAACTCGGGGAAAAACCGACCAGACCGGAGGTCGTGGTCATCTTCGTTGATCTGACGCAGCGTATCGCAGATCTTCAAGTGCGCTTCGTAGTCGTCCGCCCAATGTGCCTCGCTGCAGTACACGGGGATGCCGCAGTCAGGGCACTCGAACTTTACATGCGCCGGGGCGGCTCCACCACCGGGCTGATGATGGGGGTGAGGGCAGGCCCCGTGCTGCTTAATGAAGGCCGCGCGCTGCCGAATCTCGGGAATCGGCGATTTGGTGAAGGAGTGGAAGAGGTCGTCGGCTCTGAGGACCTGTTTGCGTTCGGGCGCGGGAGCGGCGGCGCTAGCTACTGTCTGGCCGAACCCGGAGAAGGGGCGCTTCGTAGAAATACCGTGAGTCGGGCGAGAGGAGGCAGCAAGACCGTCAGTCTGCCCTGTCCTGGGGCTCTTGCCCGAGAGCGAGCGTCGTTGTTGCTGGAGCTGGGAAGCGTAGAGGAGGCCATTAGGGACCCGGGACTGTCGCCTGAGCGAGACGGAGCATCGTGTGCATATTTTCGACAGCGCCGAGCGCGTCACGAGTTCTGTCGGGAGAGCCATCGCAGTCGAGTGCCCAACACCAGCGGGCGAGCTGGTAACCTGATGTCGTCGTGGGGGACTTTTCGAAGCTCCGGCTGCCGAGCTGCTGCTGACGCTGACCCAATCAAAGCAGTTCAGCCACATACAGCGGGTCAGTCAGCGGCCGTGTATTCGGTTGGCTAACCCCAACCCTTAGCAGTCTTCATTCACGGTGTGCAAAAAAGATTCATTGTGGGTTTAGTTTAATCGCCACAAACCAATGCTGTGGCTGTGCCAACCGAGCTCCAGCCTCCAATTGAATTATTTTTCGCGACTCCAACTCAAGCTTGATCTTGACCATCAAAAACACACCCCCCCCATCAAGCCGCCAGCCGCCAAGTTGTCCCTCCACAGTAAAGCCGCGCCGGCTTTCTGCGCACTACGGGCATCATGGCGACCACGTCGAACATGTTCCTGTACTCGCTGACGATCCAGCCGCCGACCACCATCACGCAAGCGTTGCTGGGTCAGTTCTCGGGGACTAAGGAGCAGCAGATCATAACCGCCTCAGGCTCGCGCCTGACCCTGCTTCAGCCGGACCCGAGGCAGGGCAAGGTCAACACCATCCTGTCCCATGACATCTTTGGCATCATCCGCTCCATTGCCTCCTTCCGCCTTGCCGGCACCCACAAAGGTGAGTTGCATCGTCGCGTCCCCGCACCCCGCCGTTTCCGGACAATTAGTGATTCGTGATCCGCTCCGCAGTTTCTGCGGCATGATCTTTGTCTAGAATCGCGTGGTGGCCTGCTGCGGATCGCCTAAGGAATCTTCCTGTGCGCCGGACTGTGCTAAAACGCGTCTGCCCTAGACTACATCATCCTCGCCACTGACTCGGGCCGCATCGCCATCGTCGAGTACATGCCCAAGACCAACAGATTTTCTCGCGTCCATTTGGAGACTTTTGGAAAGTCAGGCGTGCGCCGAGTCATTCCTGGCCAGTACCTCGCTGCGGACCCCAAGGGCCGCGCGTGTCTCATCTCTGCCGTCGAAAAGAACAAGCTGGTCTATGTTCTGAACCGGAACGCCCAAGCCGAGCTGACCATTTCGTCGCCGCTTGAAGCTCACAAGCCCGGTGTTCTGGTGTTGTCGCTCGTGGCTCTCGACGTTGGGTATGCCAACCCGGTGTTCGCCGCTCTCGAGCTCGACTATTCCGAAGCAGACCAGGACCCAACTGGCGAGGCGGCCGCCGAGGCTGAGGCACAGCTCGTCTACTACGAGCTCGACCTGGGTTTGAATCACGTCGTGCGCAAGTGGTCAGACACTGTCGATCCGACCTCCTCCCTTCTCTTCCAGGTTCCTGGAGGCAACGATGGCCCCAGCGGTGTCTTGGTGTGCGGAGAGGAAAATGTCACATATCGCCACTCCAACCAGGAAGCCTTCCGCGTCCCCATCCCAAGGCGACGCGGCGCCACCGAGGATCCGCAGAGGAAGCGCATCATCGTCTCCGGTGTGATGCACAAGCTCAAGGGCAGCGCCGGAGCGTTTTTTTTCCTGCTTCAGACAGATGATGGAGATTTGTTTAAGGTCACCCTCGACATGGTTGAAGACAGCGAAGGGAACCCTACCGGTGAGGTTCGACGCCTGAAGATTAAGTATTTCGACACGATTCCCATCGCCCAGAGCTTGTGCATCTTGAAGAGCGGGTTTCTCTTCGCTGCAAGCGAGTTCGGCAACCACCACTTTTACCAGTTCGAGAAACTAGGAGACGACGACGAGGAGCTGGAGTACTCAAGCGAGGACTTCCCGACAGATTCCCGGGTTTCCTACAACCCGGTCTACTTTCACCCTCGGCCACTGGAAAACTTGGCGCTTGTCGAAAGCATCGACTCAATGAACCCGCTTATCGATTGCAAGATTGCCAACCTGACGGGCGAAGATGCGCCACAGATCTACTCGGTTTGCGGAAACAGGGCGAGGAGCACTTTTCGGATGCTCAAGCATGGCCTGGAAGTGTCCGAGATTGTGGCATCTGAGCTGCCGGGTACCCCGTCCGCCGTGTGGACCACTAAGCTCACCAAGTACGATGAATATGACGGCTACATTGTGCTGTCCTTCACCAACGCGACACTTGTTCTCAGCATTGGGGAGACAGTCGAGGAAGTCAGCGAAAGCGGTTTCCTGACCACTGTCCCAACTCTGGCAGTGCAGCAACTGGGTGAAGAAGGCCTGATCCAAGTCCACCCCAAGGGCATCAGGCACATCGTCCAGGGCCGCGTCAACGAGTGGCCCGCCCCTCAGCACCGTTCCATTGTTGCTGCAGCGACAAACGACAATCAGGTCGTCATCGCGCTGAGCTCCGGAGAGATCGTCTACTTTGAGATGGATGCCGATGGCTCGCTTGCCGAGTACGACGAGAAGAAGGAGATGTCTGGGACCGTCACCTCACTTAGCTTGGGCAGGGTCCCCGAGGGATTGAGGCGAAGCTCCTTCCTGGCCGTTGGGTGCGATGATTGCACAGTTCGCATTCTCAGTCTCGACCCAGAGTCGACTCTGGAGATGAAGTCTATCCAGGCCCTCACGTCAGCGCCATCGTCTCTCTCCATCATGTCGATGGAGGACTCGACTGGTGGCAACACACTATACCTGCATATCGGTCTCCACTCTGGTGTCTACCTGAGAACCGTCTTGGACGAGGTCACCGGCGAGTTGACCGATACCCGTCAGAAGTTCCTTGGCCCGAAGCCAGCCAAGCTTTTCCAGGTCTCTGTCCAGGGTCAGTCTTGTGTCCTGGCTCTCAGCTCGAGGCCCTGGCTTGGTTACACAGACCCGATCACCAAGAACTTTTTGATGACACCGCTGAGCTACACCGATCTGGAATATGGTTGGAACTTCAGCAGCGAGCAATGCGCTGAGGGCATGGTTGGCATCCATGCCAATTTCCTCCGGTCAGTCTTCCTTTGTTTTCTGTTGTCTGTTTTTCATTTCTGCTACGTGATGATAAAAGGGAATCCTACGCCATGTGCTATGAGGCTTGAATACAACTACGGTTGTGTCAATTGTTCCTTCTGAAGCAGCTCATCTCTGTTGAATTAGCTGATGTTTCCTTTTTGGTCAGTCGCTAATTCGTTCTACAGCATCTTCACCGTCGAGAAGCTTGGGGAGACCATGATCCAAAAATCCATCCCGCTTACATACACCCCGAAGCGGCTCGTTAAACACCCCGAGCAACCCTATTTCTACACCATCGAGTCCGACAACAACACCCTTCCTCCGGAACTTCGGGCGCAGCTTCTCGCTCAGTCGGGTACCGTGAATGGCGACGCGGCCGTCTTGCCGCCAGAAGACTTTGGATACCCCCGGGCCAAGGGTCGTTGGGCTTCCTGCATCAGCATCGTCGACCCAATCAGCGACGAGCCCAGGGTTCTCCAACGGATCGATCTGGAAGGTAACGAGGCTGCAGTCAGTGCGGCTGTCGTTTCCTTCGCCAGTCAGGATGGCGAAAGCTTCCTCATTGTCGGCACTGGAAAGGACATGGTTCTCAACCCTCGCCAATTCAGTGAAGGGTACATCCATGTCTACCGGTTCCATGACGACGGAAGAGACCTTGAGTTCATCCACAAGACGAAGGTCGAGGAGCCACCGATGGCGATCATTCCTTTCCAAGGCCGCCTGCTTGCTGGCATCGGCAAGGTGCTTCGTGTCTACGACCTGGGTCTCCGGCAGTTGCTCAGGAAAGCTCAGGGCGAGGTGGCGCCGCAGCTCATCGTGTCGCTGCAAACCCAGGGCAGCCGTATCATCGTGGGAGACGTTCAGCAGGGTGTCACGTACGCCGTCTACAAGCCCGAGAGCAACAAGCTCATCCCGTTTGCCGACGACACGGTCAACAGGTGGACCACATGCACCACCATGGTTGACTACGAATCGGTGGCTGGAGGCGACAAGTTCGGCAACCTCTGGATCCTGCGCTGCCCAGAACGAGCCAGCCAGGAGGCCGACGAGCCAGGCTCTGAGATCCAGCTTACCCACGCCCGCAATTACCTCCATGGCGCATCCAACCGCCTGAGCCTAATGGCCCATTTCTACACTCAAGACCTTCCAACAAGCATCTTCAAGACGAACCTCGTGGTTGGCGGGCAGGACGTGCTGGTGTGGAGCGGCATCCAGGGCACCGTCGGCGTGCTCATTCCGTTTGTCAGCCGTGAGGATGTGGACTTCTTCCAGAATCTGGAGAGCCACCTGCGGGCTGAGGATCCGCCGCTGGCGGGTCGCGACCATCTGATTTACCGCGGCTATTATACGCCGGTCAAGGGGGTGATTGATGGTGATTTGTGTGAGCGGTTCAGTCTGCTGCCTAATGATAAGAAGCAAATGATTGCTGGGGAGCTGGACCGCTCGGTGCGGGAAATTGAGCGGAAGATTTCGGTATGTTTGCGTCTGTCTGTCCATGGTAGTGATGCAGTATTTGCTAACAGTGCGACAGGATATCCGAACGAGGTCTGCTTTCTGAGGTTATGACGAGCGGCATGATATGTGTGTGGGCTTAGTTGTGTTATGGTTGTATTTGTCATGTAAGCGGCTGGCGCTCTGGACGGACTGGCGTTTACTGTCGCGCTGAGCAAAGACGCTTATTGATGGTGCTTAGTAGTTGGTCTTGCCTAGGTTGCAGAGGAGAGAAAGAACTGTTATACCCAACCGCTGTCTCCCCTTCCCATCGTCCCTCGTTACCTTAGCTTAGGTGTCCCTCGTTGTATCCCCCTTCCACCAACCCAACAACCTCCCCCTCCTCCCCCTCCCCCCCCTCCCCTCCCCCCTCAGGTCCCTCCCCCTCCCACCCCCACCCCCACCCTCCAGCGCCAAAGGATGTCCCCTCTCCCACTCCGCATCTCCCCAGTACCTTTCCACCGCCTCCTCCAACTCCCACCCGCTCTCGTCCAGATACACAACCGCCACGTCGTAGTCGGCCTCCTTGCAGGCTACCATCCACCGCCGGATGGCGGTCTTGCGGTCGCGCGAGAAAGGGGAGTCGGGGGGGTGCGGGGAGAGGCTGCTTCCAGTGTTACTACCCACAGAGGTGATGTTGCTGGTGTGGGGGTTGGTGGTGATGTACGCGGTGGGGATGAGAAGGGTGTGGCGTGCTGCGAGGAGGAAGTCCGCGTCGGGAGGGATTTTGTTGTGTGTGCGGAGGATGGAGAGGGGGATGCCGTATTGCAGGGAGAGAGACCCGAGGGTGTCGGGGGTGGGGTGTGGTGGGTGGCGGAGGTGGTGGATTGTGTAGGTTGGAGTGGGGGGTTCTTGGGGGGTGGGGGGGTGTTTGAGGTCGGGTCGGGGGAGGGTTGGTGGTGGGGGATCTGGTGGTGGTGAGGCGGGG
The DNA here is from genome assembly GCA_004802645.1 of Amesomyces nigricolor. NCBI lineage: Eukaryota > Fungi > Ascomycota > Sordariomycetes > Sordariales > Chaetomiaceae > Amesomyces > Amesomyces nigricolor. The sequence goes on from SRKS01000004.1 coordinate 2,265,791, forward strand.
AGGAGCGGTGGTGTTGGGGTGTATGGTGGTGGGGGACAAGTAAGGGTGTTGTTGTCGGTTGGGGGAAAATAAGGGGGCGGTTCGCTGTCGCTGTCGGGTTGGGTCTCTTTAGAGCGGTGCTTGGTGCGGTGGCAGGATGGTGATAAGGAGAGGCGGCCGGAGGTTTGGCAGTAGGGGCAGTAGCTTAGGAAGCGGACATTTCTCTGCCACGTGGAGGCTTGCGTCAGACAGCGTCTGGGACAATTTAAGGCCATGATAGCACTTACATGTATGCAGTCCCCGCAGATGATACGGCCGCAGCAATCTAGACGGCGGTCATCTGGTAGGGGCTTCTCGGACGTGGATACGCGGGGCACGGCGGAAAGGAGCGTTGCGCAGGTACAGCAGGCTGTTTGAAACATTGCTTTAGGGGTAGTGGGGAATGTAGGGTTAGACTCTCTAGGATCTATTCAAAGGGTATATAGGTTGGATGAACAAGGCTGAAGGGGGTGTGGTGATGTTCTTGGTGGCGTAGAGTGTTGAAGGCGAGGTCACTTATTGGCCGTTATCGATAAGCAGCCAAAGCAGCCAAGCATTCCATCAATCACTCTGCGAACTAGGCCCCACTTCTGCCCTCCTTCCGGTTGCTTCTCTCCCTTCCATTTCCATGCGTCTGGATGAAGAGGACGGCAGCCGGCTGCTTGCAGTTCTGCCTCGTGCTCATTTTGTTTTTGTGTCTCGATTATTGCAGGCACCCTGACGCTAAACTTTACCTCAGACGCCGTCGGCTCCCACCGAGGGTCTGGCTCTGTTGGCGTGTTCCACCGCTCTCCACTGCAGCCTCCACGGATGCGGGGCTCGGGACTAGGTCGTCCGCCAGGGGTTCTGTCCAGTTTCCATCCCAGAAACCCAGCACCGGGGGACCGGTGAAGGAGATCAGCAGCGCGTTGGCCAGCGAGGCCCTGGCCATGGCTCGTCCGTTCCAGGTGGCTGGTCGCCAATCGGCGCTTGTGCTTAGGCGAGACGCGCGGGCAGCGTGGTGGCGTGCCGGGCCCTGGCGGTGTTGGCCCTGTCGAGGCTTGTTGAGATAGTAGATGTTGACCCTTTTTGCCTTGATCAAGGTGTTTGTATCGAACGGGCCCTGGCGGTTTGCGGGGGTCACCGGACAAGCACCTGCAAATCAGCGGGGCGCGCCCGGGTCCCCCATGGTCTGCAGTTCAGTATCACGACCTCCATCCGTTGGCGGTTGCTCCATCTGAGGCCCGTCTGCAGAAGCCCGGCTGCGGGGCTATCAGGAGGCGGTGGGGCGCCCTAGATGTGGGCGCTACGGCGAGTGAGCGCTGAGCTGTCGTGAGGCGGGAAATGGACTTTCCGCGGACCGGTGAGAGTATTTGAGGGGAGGGACGCCCAGCTGCCAGATTCTCCGCCAGAGCTATTAACAAGCTTCTCGCTTGTGCCACCTGAGATCTGATACTGCAGGAACATTGAGTGTCTGGATCATTTTCAAAATCCGAACAGTCGAACACACAGTCATGGCGGTAGGTTGCTCCTCCTCAGCTCAGATGCCAGCTTTGTATGTACCAAGAAATGTACTGATAGGGGCACGATGTTACCCCGCGGCAGGTTTCCTACCCCCAGATCGTCCTCTTTGGGGACTCACTTTTCCAGGCCTCTGTCGATGTATCGAACGGCTTCTCTTTCCAGGCTGCTGTACAGGCTCGTTAGTTGCCCCAATGCCCCATTGTTTGAACACTAGAAAGGCCTAACACGATATTAGAGGTCCTCCGCCGATTTGATGTTGTCAACAGGGGGTTTTCCGGGTACAACACGTCCAATGCCCTGAGCGTTTTGCCGCAGGTCTTTGCGCCGCCAGGACGGGGTGTGCCGCAGCTCGCGTATTTGGTAAGTCGAAAGCCGGGCTTCCTCCAGGACCCTTGATTCAACAACTAACTATCTAGTTCATCCTGCTCGGGGCCAACGATGCATGCATCAAGGTGCCCACCAACTTCCAGCATGTCCCCATCGACCGGTACAAGGAGAACCTGGACCGCATAGTCAACCACCCCATCATCGTGGCACACAAGCCCAAGATCTTTCTCGTGACGCCGCCGCCGCTGGACGAGATCCGTGTCACGTTCCTCGATCGGGCCAATGGGCACCCGCACGCGGTGAGACAGACCAAGAATAGCGCGGCATACTCCGAGACGGTCCGGCAGGTGGCTGCCGAGAACCCGGGGGTCACACTGATCGATCTCCAAAAGGCGCTCATGGACAAGGCCATTGAGCTGACCCACGGCTTTGACCCGGCGAAGGGCGCGGTGCTCGGCGACCCAGAGAGCGGCGTCCGTGGCTACCTCGAGCAGCTGCTTCCGGACGGGCTGCACCTGAGCCCCGAGGCGTACCGCATCTTCTACGAACTTGTGCGGCCTCATCTCGGCTCCGAGTGGGCGGGTACGCCGGACGTGGAGAGGGTCGGGTATGTGTACCCTGACTGGCGGGATGCCCCGTGGCTGAAGGAGGATGAACACCTGAAAGGGGAATCCATCTGAACCCTGAGAAAAGCCAACTACAACACAGTACACACCACCGTGTGCTTCTTGTCAAGTTCTGATTCCCATCAACATCGCCTGGTTTCTACATACCCGGAAGAGTGCTTGTCTGTCAGTTTCTTATGGGGAAATGTGACGACCAGATCTCATCTTGCCTAGAAGATTGATATCTGCTCGAATCAAAGCTTTTTGTCAGTGTAAATGTTCCAATCAAGAAACTAGTGCTTCACAAGTCACTCATAAATGCACTGTATGAGGCAATCCAGCTGTCTGCTTATCCAATCAAGGCCAGAGACGCGTTCGGCACAGCTCCCGCATCAACAGCCAATTCAGTCTCCTGTAGCAGGACCACCCACATGCAACTACAGCTTGAAACGAGCCCCAGCAACCAGTCGCTGCCAACCAACATCCATCGAGGGGGAAAATAGAAACCAAACAAGCCATCTCCACCTCCGCATTTCTTCAACTTCACTCCATCATCTTGAATCTCCGAAACCCACCACGCCCCGTGCTGTTCGCGATCGACGCAGCCGTCTTTTGATACCCTCTCTCACGCCTGTTCCACACCCTCATCACAGCCATTTCCACCACCGCTTCCGACCCAACAACCACTCGTCGGTCGTCTGTTTTGCCCGCCAGTGTTGGCATTTCAAGCTCCTCCCCCACCGTCCTCCCTGCTCCAGTTGCCGAGCTCTTAGCCTTACCCTGTGCTCCAGCCTCGAATAACCAACCGCTACTGCCCGACGTTCCTCAACTGAGGCCCTAGCCCCAGTTGATGCTGTTGGTGTTGCGCCTGCATTCCCCGGGCCGCTGATCTGCGGGACCTTGCATCCTGCGCCCCCCGTCAAGTTTCTTGAGCTCGCCTCGCGTTCAGTACACCGTGCCTCCCGATTTTCCATCACTTCGCCTCCTCTCCGACGTCTTGACGAGCTAGCTGCAAGGCGATAGACAGCACACCGAGCGTTGGGCATCACCGACAAGCATCACGAGCTACAGCGACCGTCGCGACGAAACCTCCTACATCGACCGTTCCAAGTAATCACAATCATCCCCGACCGCCGTATCGAACCCCGACTTTTCGCATTGTCGACGCCGAACTTATAGCCGGATACAGTGGGCGCGAGAGAACATCGCTTAGGCCAGGGCGGTCTTGCGGGCGATGCTGGGGGCGGCTGACCTCGAGAATTGAGACAGTCGAGGATCGAGCTCAGAACCTACCAAGAGCAGCCGCCTCCGGCTGGCGAGCCTGACCCATCCGAATCTGCTTGTCTAGGCGGAGCGCCTCGCCCACCCGACCCGAACGAGGCAACCCCGCCCCATCCCGTGTCCCCTTTTCGCCCGCGTCGGCCACCCTATTTCGAACCGCGTCCCTGGCAGCCACCTTCACTTTCGGGCATGGATCCGGTGTTCGTGGTCACCCGAGAAGAGCTACACGATGTTCAGATGGAGTTGAAGCGCGTCCAGCATGTCCAGCAACTGCACGGGGAAAGGCTGCGGTCGCTGGAGAAGCGGCAGGCTGACGATGCCGCCTTGAAGTCCGTCTGGAACTCCCCTTTCCCTAGCGTACTGGGGGGGACGCCTCAACATGGTCAGAATCCTTTCATTTGGTACTGCTATGTATGTGGCCTCTAACGAACCGCAGGACCTGTCCACATGCCATCGACCGAGTTGATTAGCGATCTCGAAGAGGAGGGCCAGAGTCTACTCGGCGCCATTCACATGGAAACAGAGGACGAGCCGATACGGAGAGGCGCAGCTTCGCGGGCGAACAGCGTCCGGTTTGACGAGAGCGCCTTGCACGGTGCCTTTGGCCATGGCGGCCGCCACTCTGGCGACTTCGGTCCCATTCGACCTGGGAGCGGCTTGGGGGGGCACCAGCTGGAACGGTCGTACTCGCACAAATCGGACGGCAGACACAGCTCGGCAGGGCACTCGGTTCACTCGGTGCACTCGGGGATATCTGGGCGCGCTAGCAGCCTCGGACTCGACACCACCTTCATGATTGGTGCTCACGAGGACGACTCACCCATCGATATGGAGCCGCCGCCGGTGCTGTACATCCTGGGTTCGCCTCCGTCCATCATTCGATGCTGGCTGAGCACCAACTTTACCTCGGACGGGCTGCTGTATGCCGTGGTTTGCACTGGATCTCAGAAATCCACGGTTGAGTACTCGCTGCTCAGGGAGCTTGACCTGGTCAACAATATCCACCGGGATGTGGACGGTGCTCACAGGATCACGCTACCCGTGTTCTTGGCTGAGGCACGGGTGACCCAGTCGAATTCGCGGTCTGGAAGCCCGGCGCCTCATCTTCCCAGCATCACCGCTTCATTCGAAGTGACAGCAATGGACCAGCAGGAAACCCCAGACTCAAAGAAGGCCATCCGCGTCTTCATCGGCAGTCACACTTTGCGCATGCATGGGGCTGACATCCTGCTCTCGCGGAATCTGATGACCCTGTACGGGAGCGACCGTGACAAGCTTTCCGTCCCGTTTGTGCGGCCCGAGGACGACGCCGTCTTCAAGCACCTCACGACGGCCAACGTGGCACCGAGCAGGCCCAAACTGAACGCCGCCGCCCCGGAGTTTGTTTCCAGTGAGAAATCATCGAAAGACTCCGTGCAGGACGTCAAGGAGGAGGGTTACTCTGTGCCCAAGTCCGTGACCAACGGTTCTGAGGGCGTGTTGTCGCCGACCCCATCCTCAAGCGTCCCGGCCAGGGTGGCGGCGACTGCCAGCGGTACATCTGAAAGCGGAGGAGAGGGCGAGAGGCATACCACTGAGTCGACTACTTCCCATGGCTTCGCGAAAGAGACTCCTGGAAACATGGACGCCAACCGCCGGGACCCGCCAGCGGCCATCAAGACATCGTGGCGGCAAACGGCTGCGGGCCTTGCGGACGGCAACACCCCACTGAGCGGCTACCAGCCGGCGACGCGACCTCGCAGCATGAAGGTGCTCCGACCCAACCGTTCCGTCAGCTCAACAACCAAAACGGGGCCAGCGTACGAGCCGGCACCAGCGCCTCGGACTAGCAACGAGCAGAAGCGTAAAGCGCAGACAGAGGGGAGCCAGCAAGGGAGCCAGGGGAACACTGTAACCTGGGGCAGCAACACGAAGCGCAGCGTGAGCGTTTCGGGGCTGAACAATCTCGGGGATGGGAGGCAGGCGGCGAACCGCCAGGAGGTGAACAAGGGACCGCCCCCAGCCCCGCGGACGGCGAACAACCCGCTGGGGAGCGCCTCGGCGTTCTCGTGGATTGCGTCGAATAAGCCGAAGGCGCCGACCACGGCTGCTGAGTAGAGCTCGCTGTTGAAAGCCCGAGGCTAAGGGGTTAATTTTGGCTGGAGAGGGAGCGTTTTGGAATGCCAGCCTGGCTACCTGTGGGGGTGGAATGGCAGCAGCGGAAGTAATATCAGAAAATAAATCAAAGCAAAAAACACGCCAGAATTACTTTGTCAACTTTCATTTCCAATCCCCATCGTCTATTGTTGAACACCCCCCCATTCACCCCCAAACCCCCTCCCCCCTTCACACACCCAACTCTCCCTCCTCCATTTATACACAGCTTAGGGAGTAAACCCTAAATCTTGCTCCCCACCAACCCCCCAACGCCAGTTTCGTATCCCGCATCGTCTCCTTCACAACCCCCACCATGCCTCTAAACTCGGGAATCCCGGAGTCACCCATGCACTCGTAAATCCAACTGTCACTCGTCGTCACCACACACCCTGCCTGCCGCAACCGTGCCAGTGCGACACCAACCTCTTCTTTATTCGAACTGCTGACCCCGTCCGCGAGAATGTAGACCTTGTGTCCGGCTGTGAGCAGGTCCAAAGCGGTTTGGGTGACGCAGATGTGCGATTCGATGCCGACTATGACGATCTCCTTGGGAGTTGTCGTTCCTGTTGTCGTTGTGGTGGATCCGGTTGCCGTGATTCCGGCTGTTGTTGTGTTGCTGGCGGGGGATGAGGGAGAGGGGGAGGAAAAGAAGGGGTGGGCGGCGAGGGCCGGGAGCCACATGCTGAAGCGGGTCTTGTCGAGGTCGGCTTTGACGAGGGGGCCGGCGGAGGCGAGAAGGGGTTTGAGCTCGGCGACGGTGTCGCCGAGGCGGGCGCGGTTTTGGGTGGTGACGAAGATGGGGATTGAGAGGGAGGTGGCGGCGAGGAGGAGTTTGCGTGTTGTGAGGATGCTGTGGGGGGGAGGGGGGGTGTGAGTGTTATGAAAAGGGGGGGAAGGGCGGGAGAGGACGTACACCTTGTCGAACTCGTTGATGGTGGGGCGGAACTTCTCTTGGATGTCACAGACGCTGGGGGAAGGGGTCAATGAGTGTTCGTTTGGCGGTCATTGAGGTGATGGCTTACAAGACAGCCGGGTTCTCTAAGGTATCTTTGTTAGCCACTGGGTGGTTGATGCCGAGGAAGGGAGGACATACTGAACCGGCGTTCAGGGGTAGGGGCGGCCATGGTGTGCAGACGTGTGGTGCGTATGAAAAAGGGGTAGAGTGGACGAAGGACACTTGATTTCATAAGGGCAAAAAGGTCAAGATATCACTTGGACGGCGATCCTGGATCTCACAACGACCGGGACAGTGGTCTTAAAGCGGGCACATGGAGCTAAACGTGGGTCTTGTCCACAGCGGGGCGGCGGATGCCGGAGCGAGGTTCAAGGTTGGGGTAAACGAATCCGGGGAATAAGCCGATTCTACCCCGCATTTTCATGTGGCAAGCCGAGCTTCAAGAGGGACGAACGGTGTGGACACTCCGGGGATATGCTGTTGACACACAGAAATAGGGGCTTCAGGAACCATTGAATTGGCGGGACACATCTACTCAACGCTACTGACCTTCGCCCTCGCCAGCCAAGAGCAGTCACCGTTCGCCGTAGCCAACCGGATCTGATACAGCTCATCCAAAAACGCCGGCAGAAACGTACCTGGGCCCCTGACCTCGGGCCGGGCAGCAGCGATCTCAGCCGCGATCTCAAAGTGCAGGATGGCTGCGATGACCGCCCCCAGCCTGTCCGTCTTCCGCGCCGCAATGGCCGCCGAGATGGCCGTGCCCAGCGTACAGCCCGTCCCCGTCACCAGCCCGAGATACTCGTGCCCGTTGCTGATGGCGAATGTGTCCGTGCCGTCGCTGACGTAGTCGGTCTTGCCCGTCATGACGACCACGTTCTTCTCGCGCGCGGCGAGGGCCCGCACCAGCTGGATCTTTTGCGAGGGCTCGAGGGTGCTCGAGCTATCGACTCCGCGCTGCTGCTCCTGGCTTCCGCCAAAGACAGTCTTAATTTCGCCTTCATTGCCCTTGATGACGTCGAGGTAGCCGTTGGAGAGGATAGTCTTGACGGCTTGGCGGCGGAGTGTGGTGGCTCCGGCACTGTGATGGTCAGTTTCTGGCTTTCAAGGCTGGAGGTAGAAGACATACCCGACCGGGTCGTAGACGACAGGCCGGCCTGCAAGGTTGTACGCCTTGAGCGCCTTCAGGTAGTTTTCCAGTCCGGACGGGTCCACGGAGCCCATGTTGATTACTAGAGCACCGCCCAGCTTGCAGAGATCAGGGGCTTCCTCGCCGTATCCCGCCATGATGGGCGACGCGCCCACGGCGAGGGCGACATTGGCCGCAAAGTTTTGGACGACCTGCTCTGGGTTAGCCGCAGGCACTTTTGAGAAGGATGGAACAAGCCCACCAAATTCGTCATGTTGTGAGAGAGGGGCGTGGTTTCGTGCACCATCTTGATGACAGACGGCGCCAGGTCAACCTGAGACTGCGCGGTGGGCTTCGGCGCTCCTTGACCCTTCATATCGACCAGGAATGGTGGAGAAGATTTGATGAGTTGAAGGAGGTTGCGTGAGGCACTCTCGGGATCCGCCGCGGCCATGATGGCGCTGACGATAGCAACGCCATCCAGCGCTCTGCTTGGGGCATGGCACTGGAAGAAGATCCGTTGCAAGTTGGATGCGTTGACGCCGCCGATGCAGACCGTCTTTGTGTCGTACCCAGCCTCAGCAATCCTCCCGAGAATGTTCTGGACACCAGCTGCGCCAATGATCTCCTTGGTGTTGGTTTTCCTGTGCTGTGTTAGCCACCACACAACCCCTGAGTAACAACAACGGAAAAGCCTCACGTTGGTGTCGCATAGACTGTGCCAATGCCCAGGTAATCAGCACCGCCCTCACATGCTATGAGTGCCTCCTCAACCGTGCTGACCGTAACCCCAATAATCTTATTTTCCCCCAAGAGTTTTCTCGCGGTAGCAAGGTCTTCCCAAACAGTCAGCCCTGCCCAACCAACACACCCCCCCAAAACCGCTCACTCACACATATCATCCTGCCCAATATGAACCCCCTCACATCCCACCGCCAGCGCCACATCAACCCGGTCATTGATAAGCAGCGGCACACCATACTTCCTGCAAATACTATGCAGCCTCTTCCCAATCGCAACAAGATCCCCCGTATCGCCCTTCTTCTCGCGCAGCTGGACGATGGTGACGCCCCCCTTCACGGCCGCCTCGACGACGCCATCGATGGACCGGTCCCCGAGGATGGCCGGTGTCGAGTCGGTGACAAGGTAGAGTGAGTAGTCTACTTCTGGTTTCCCCATTTTGAATCGGTCTGGTCAGGGGTTGGGAGGGATATGGGACAGGCAAGGGATAGGGTCGAGGACGAGGGAGTAAGATCCGGATCCGATCCGGCTTGGTGGGGACGTGGAGCCGAAGATCGGCATGTGGGTCTTGGACTCAAGCAACTCATGGAATATGTCTCTCACTCCCGTCTCTTCCCAGCTTTCTTGAAATTCCTCGAGTCTTTTTTAGCAAGAGGTGGTTCCTCGATTGCCTCCTTCTCATCCGCTTCTTCCATTGTCTCTTTTATCTTCTATGTTCATTTCCCTTATTTTCTTTCTCTTTTGTCTCCATGTCTTTTTATCTCTTCTTCCCATCCACCTTTCGAAGTGAATCCTTCAGGATTCGCCAACTCCATCAAATTGCTCTGAAGCGTAGTGGACATGGTTCACCTGTCTTCAAGGTACAATTCATTTGCTGTTTCTTTTGCATGGACGTGTACATGTAAGTCAAAGAGACTTTGATCAACATCCCAACGATGTTTATGCACCTGTATGCCCCATTTTCTTTTTCGAGCACCGACATGCTTGAGTCTATCCCACTTTCTTGTATTCCCAATTTTTATTACCAAACAACAACAGCTACAGTAACCCCCTTAGATAGAGAGCTGCGCCGTCGACGCCTTATCCAGCGACGCCTTGTACTTGTTGAGCTTGGCAGCAACCTCGCCGTTGCAGTAGTCGTCGACAATCTTGGGGCAGTTGCCAATGAACAGCTTGGGGTCGACCAGGCTGTCGATTTCGCTCCAGACGGGCTGGATGCAGGTGTTAGCTTCAATTTCGGGTAGTCAATGTTGTTCTCTTAAGAAAAAATCACCTTGAAGAACTCGGCCTTCTTGATGCGCTCGAGCAGGTCGTTGCGGCCGCCCTGCTGCTTGACGACGTCGCTGGCTTGGTGGGACTGCTTTTTGTCAGTACTGGCAAGGATGTGAGGAGATAGTATGTCCAACGTACCAGAACGCGGACCTCCTCGTGGGCCTCCTGGCGGGAGACGCCGTGGGTGGAAAGCTTCATCAGGATGGACTCGGTGGCCACTGAGACAGGTTAACATCCAGACAGTAAATAGTAAGGTTTCTCTGAGAACATACTGAAAGGAAGCTCCTGGTCGATGCGGGACCGGATGACGTTGGGGTAGATGACGAGGCCGTTGGTGACGTTATCCAGGGCGAGAAGGATGGAGTCGGCCAAGAGGAACTAGGAGACAATTAGTATCAGAGCTATCGAATACAGAACAAATAAACCGACCATCTCGGGGATATCCATGCGGCGAATGGCGCCTGGTATTTGTTAGCACCGTGGTTCCGTCGCAAGGGCGATGGTCGTGGTAAGAGTAGGAAAGGGGAAATGGGGGATCGAGTGTTTTGGGTAACTCACTGTCATCGAGACTGCAAATTTTGTCAGCACATTGAGCGAAACACAAGGGAGTATCAAGGCATTACTCACGTCCTCTCAAACCACTGGGTCTCGAAGGTGGCCGTGAAATTGGCGGGCAGACGGGCAAGCTTGCGGCCGAGGGCAGTGATGCGCTCAGACCTCATGGGGTTCCTCTGCAGACATGTCAATTTTGCCCCTTTTGGCAACGTGGAAGAATCCGCACCTTGTAGGCCATGGCAGAGCTCCCCTAGAAAGTGTTAGCAGAAGAAACCCCAGGCACAAACGGGTTAAGTTACGATCTGGGACTTCTCAAACGGCTCCTCCATCTCCTTGAGGTTGGCCAGGTGGCGGATATCAGAGCAGATGCGCTCAGCGGTGGCACCGAGGGCGCAGACGGCGTTAGCGACGCGGAGATCGACCTTCCTGGTGTAGGTCTGGGTGGAGATGGCGTAGGCGGAGGGGAAGCCAGCCTTCTTGCAGAGGATCTGGGGCAACTGTCAGCCGGTGATCAAAAGTTTGAGACGAACCACTACTGTTTACCTCGTTAAGCTGGACGATCTTGTTGGCATCGCCCTCAAAGAGCTCGAGGAAGGTCGCCTGCGAGCCAGTGGTACCCTGGGCACCGCGGAACTGGAGCTTCTCGCGGACGGTCTCGATATCCTCGAGGTCCATCATGAGCTCCTGAATCCACTGCGCGGCGCGCTTGCCTGCGTGGTTATTAGTATCGGGTCAAAACCTCCAGAATGAGCGTTATTCGTACCGACGGTGATAAGCTGGGCCTGAAGTGGGTGTTAGCCAACGTCCCAAAACACAGTCGAGCATGCTGCTTACAGGCTGGTAGTGGGTAAAGCCGAGGACGGGCATGTCCTTGTACTGGAGGGCGAATTGTTGCAGGTTCTGGATGACCTTGGCCAGCTTGGGGAGGATCAGGTCCAGAGCACGCTGCTGGAAGATCAGGTCGGCATTGTCGGTGACTGTGGGGTGTCAGCAGAGGGTAAACAGAGTGAGGTTTACCAAGGCCCTCCCCGAGATGCTTACCGTAGCAGCTAGTGGCCTATGAGAAGTTAGAGATCATTATCAGAAATGTGGTAACACCAAAAAGGACGACTTACACCAAGATGAATGTGGCCAGCAGCAGAAGGGGCATCCTAAGATGTCCTCTGTCAGCCACCTATCCCAAACAACCCCCTTCCCCCTCTCTCCATCGACCATGTCGTCCGGGGACTTCAAAATCATACCTCGCCATAAGCATGAACATGAGCCATGACATCATGCTATTTCCAACCGTCAGTCTCACTAACTCAATCACTCGTTATCCTCAAAGAAAAACATACCCTAAACTTATTCTCATACTCCCGCGCCACATCAAACGCCTTATCCGACACAATCACATGCTTGCGCATCTGCTCAATCGCCTCCTCGGGGATGGGCAGGCCCAGCTCGCGCTCAGCCTCGGCCAACCACACCCAGAGCTGGCGCCAGGTGCTGGCGCGCTCGCGGGCCGAGAAGATGGTCATCATCTCCTTGGAGGCATACCTCGTGCTGAGGGGGGTCTAGGGGGGTGATATGGTTAGTGGGTGGTTGATTGCCAAGATATTCATGGATTTATGGGATTGGAGGTGTTGGTTTGAGATGGGTGGTTTAGGAGCGAGGTGATGGGACTTTTGTGTGCTGAAAGGGGTCAATTGGGGGCGTACCTGGTACTTGTCGTAGCTGGACATGTTGCTGGTGTTCCTCGAGCAGTTTTACGAGTGTTGTGTTGTTTGGGGTGTTGATGGCTCAGAGAGTCACTGAACGAAGATTGCGGGGGAGGGGTTAAGTTAAACTTTTTCTGGGTCTGAAGTGGGGAGGATTGGGCAAAAGCTCAAGGTGAATTGCAGACATCAAGTCCCCCCTCCTTTGCTAAGGCACGTATTTTGGGTAGTCACTCTGCTTGAAATCTCGGCGGGTCTCGGACATGACGAACAACACTCTGACTTAGAAGAGACTGACCTCCTCCAGAACACATCATGCCACTCACGAATGATCCCAAGGCCACGGGTGACGGGAGACGAAAACATCCTAGAAACAAATGATACGCTATTGCTAAAGACCCATCCCTTTTCCCTCCCGTTTGCTCGCTGAAAACCCATTTGCCTCGCGCTCCCCTCCGTAAAATCCCGCGTCAACCGGATGCGCCGAGCATCGGCTTAACGGTCCCGTCCCGGGTCCTCCCATCACCAACCGGCGACAGGAGGCAAGAAGCTCTGGTGAGCATCTCCAATAAATCCTGCCTTGCTCGAAACCGACCAGTCCCCTCCGTGAGCCTCGTCGTTTTTCTGAGGCATGTTTTGGTCCCCGTAGCCGGGCCAACGGGTGCCGTTCCCCCTATCCCAGTAAACACCGCCGGTTGGATCCTGCTCCGGGTAGCCCCAACCCGTCAATATCGGGGGCACAAGCCCCTGAAACGGCAAGTACATTATCCCCGGCCAATAGTACGGAACATCATCCGCCTGCCGCTGCTGCGGCGACTGGGCCGCGGCCCCCTCGGGAGGCGATCCGACCGGGGACGCCGGCGTTGACGACGTTAGCCCGGGGAATGTGGGGGCCAACACATCCACCGCGTCCGTCTCACTCATCTTATGTTGCTCGCTGGGCGGGGTGGCGTACTGAGAGTAGGCTTGTGTAGCGCCAGCATTCCAGCTCCAATTCTCGCTAATAACGGGGTGGAGCGAGGCCAGCATCTGGGCCACCGGCGGGACTGTCTGTTGGTGTTGGGGTAGTACTTCGGAGCGAGGGGACGGGAGGGAGCCGTCATCTGAGATAGGCGGGCTCAGCTGCTGCCGGATTTTGGCGCACTCAAGTTTCTAGTTGCGGTTGCGTCGGTCCCGCGGGCAGTGTCGAGACTTTTCGATGTGGCCGTTCGACAGCATGGTGATGGTTTGTCGGAACTGGGGAGTGCAGTCCGTCTTCCGTTTAATGCATCTGGGAATGTCTTAGAGTGGGAGCCTGCAGAGAAAGATCTCGACTTGACGCACCTGTCGCATTTTACGTGCCCGTGCCGAGTGCCGCTGCACTTGGTCTTTGAGTCGTAACACTGGAAACAAGCCGTTCCTCGGGTCGCGGTCTTCTGGCACCGCTTGGCCCCCATGGCTGATCCGGGTGATAGCTCCCCACGGCCGGAGGAGGCGCCGGATGGTGTAAGCAGTAAAACAAGCTACTTCATGTGTAGGCTGACTTTGCGATTTAGGTGATTTTGGAGTGAAGTCTCCAAGGTAAGGGGAGGCAACCGGAAAATAAGCTCAAAATACAATACCCTGGCGATTGCGGGTGAAGAAAGAGGCCAAGAGCAGAGCCAAAATTCTGAGCATACAGATGGTGTGATGCGAGGTGAACAAGGAAGGCACGACAACTCTTTAGGTCAGAGAAGGGACGAAATCGGAAGCTGTAAACACCAAACGGAAACCAGCCTTTTTACAGTCAAGGTTCAACACTTCGGTCACATTGATGTCACCGGAAGTAAACAAAACACCAAAAGGTTTATGGCACTTGAGCCTCTCAATCTAGAGGCAGGCCTGATTCTTCATTTCTTAGGTATGTTTTCGACTCAGCATGGTAGCTTGTCTAAAATGATATCTAAAACAGGATATTATCCCGTTTTGAATCCACAATCGCTGTAATACAAAAAGAGCCCCATCGTTGCTGCCACTTGCTCCAAAGAACGTATGATAACGTCTTGGCCGTGAAGACAGAGGTTGATAACCAGGGAGAGACAGACACTGCCTTGACAGACCAGACGTGGTCCGATGAGCTCCCCTAGAAATATAATATGCAGCAACGGGGTGTGCCCGGAACGGGTCGACAGATCGAACCGGAGAAGTGAGAAGAGAACATTGTTCTCCTTCTTTGTGTTGCAGAGAAGGAGAGGACCGGAGGCCAGCAGCAGAGAAGCGGGCTTAGGCAGCCACGCTAGCGCTCCGCAGGCCCTCCATCTCCTTCTCCAACAGCCTCTCCGTCAGTCCGCCCGTCAGCGGCAGCGAGCTGTTCTTCTGCTCCTCCTTGGCAGCCTGCAGCAGGGTCCGGGCGGCCTCGGCAACGCCGAGCTGCTCGTCGGTCCACAGCGGCTCCTCGGCCACGGTACCAGGCTGGCCAACACCGATGAAGCCGCCCTCGGCGGCCCACTCCGAGGTGCGCTTGATGCCGAGCTCGGTCCAGATGGTGTCGAGGGCGTTGACAAGCTGGTCGCGGTACTCCTTGGTATGGCCCGGCGTGGGTGTGACGCGCAGGCGCTCCTGACCGACTGGGACGGTCGGGTAGTTGATGCTCTGCACGTAGATGCCGTGGTCCTGCAGGAGCTTGTCGGAAGCCTGCTTGGCGAGCGCGGCGTTACCGACCAGGATGGGGACGATGTGGCTCGGGTTGGGGATCACGGGGATGTCGCGATCGTTCAGGGCCTCCTTAACCGCGCGCGTGTGCAGCTGCTGGAGGCGGCGATCGCCCTGGTGCTTCATCTGGTATTCGATGGCTGTGCGGGCGCCGGCCATGACCGCGGGAGGGAGGGAGGTGGTGAAAATGAAGCCGGGCGCAAGGGAGCGAACGGTGTCAACGAGCTTGTGGCTGCCGGCAATGTAGCCGCCAACGCAGCCGTAGGCCTTGCCCAGCGTGCCGGTAATGATATCAACGCGCTCCATGAGGGTTCCGCGCGGCTTTCCTTGGGCATGCGCCTCGTAGTCGATGTGCTCTGCCACACCCGCGCCGTGCGGGCCGTACATGCCGACGGCATGCACTTCATCGAGGAAGGTAATGGCGCCGTACTTCTCAGCAAGATCGCAGATCTCCTCGATGGGGCCGATCGAGCCGCACATGCTGTAGACCGACTCGAAGGCAATGATCTTAGGAACGTGAAGCGGGAGCGCCGCAAGCTTCTCCTCGAGATCCTGCACATCGTTGTGCTTGAAAATGACCTTCCTCGCGCCTGAGTGCCGGATGCCCTGGATCATGGAGGCATGGTTCAAACTGTCCGACAGGATGACGCAATCGGGCATCTTGCTGCCGAGCGTAGCAAGGGTGGCATCGTTGGCCACGTAGCAAGAGCTGAAGACCAGCGCTGACTCCTGGGCATGGAGTTTGGCAAGTGTATGCTCCAGCTCGACGGCATGCCTATTGTGGCCGGAAATGTTGCGGGTGCCACCAGCACCAGCACCATACTCCTCCAGTGTCTCATGCATCGACTTCAGAACCTCCGGGTTGCGGCCCATGCCAAGGTAGTCGTTGGCGCACCAAACCGTCACCTTGTCCTCCTTGGTAGCTATGTGAGCGCGGGGGAACTCCTTCGCGAGACGGTTGATGTTGTTGAAGTAGCGGTACGACTTGTCCTTGTGCTTCTTCTCGAGCTCGCAGTCATAGAAACCCTCGTAATCAAACTTATTCGCATAGCCATTGGAGCGCGTGGTAGCCGTCGAATTGGCGCTGGCGGGCTGCTTGGTCGGGGCACGGGGAGGCAGCTGGACTGTAAGACAAGCGATGTTAGCAGATGCCCTTCTTGACTCATCTTCAAAAACAATCTTCACACCAAAGAGCCCAACTTACCCTTCTCGCGGCCGTTGAAGACCGGGGTCTCAACAGCCTGCGCCTCCTTAGAGCGGCTGGTGTGCAGCTTCGCCTTGCCGGTCTTGCCATGGGCAGGGAAGGTGGACATGCAGGCCTTAGCGGCAAGGCCAGCGAGGCTAGGACCATGGCCAATGCGGACCGACTGGATAGCCATAGCCTTGCCCATGACGGGGCAGCGGCGGGCGAGCACCTGGAGCTTAGACATGGTGCCGCCGCAGGGAGAGGGGGCGGCAACCGGGGCGGTGGTCGACATGGCGCGGAGCCCCGCGGCAGTGGCCTTCTTCATGAAGGGGCACATGGCCTTGGACTGGCGCAAGACGGAATCCATGGCGGTGGCAATCGCAAGACTCAATGGCGTTTGGTTCTTTGTCTTTCGAGGGTCGGTGTTGTTGAGTCGAAGTGCAATTGAGCAGGGATTTCGTCAACGGCCGTGGGGAGCGCGGGGGAGGGAGGAATTTCAGTTTTCCGGAGAAAAATGAATATTCCCTGTCGACGGCGAAACCGGAGAGCGAAGGGACGGCCTCGAAGTCGGAGTGCAAGCACGGATGTACTGGTACAGCAGGACAAGCGAGGAGGAAGCAAATGATTTTTTAAAGATGGAAAAAGGGGAAGAGGAGGAATTGTTGAGTCGGCTCAGACCGTTCGAAGAATCGAAACGCCTGCTGCCGCATCGTGTGGCTACTCCACATGCAGGTGGAGCCAGGGTGTCTGGACTCGGCGTCTCGGCATCTGTGGGCTTCAATGAGATTCTGGCCATTTTTTCAGTGACGAACCCGACCTTTCCTATTGGCTGGGGGTGTGTAAGCCACGATCCACTTCCTCGAAGTCACCGTAACTTCCCGCGACATGTGGATTCAACCACCTCCGCGGTATCGGAGACTCCCCGGAACTGTAATATCCCGAGTTTTGATGACATATTCAAGGCCTGCCTCGGCCGATGCTACGCTCAAGAGTCAGACATTGCAGAAGCCAGTGGCTCGAAAAGCACCTCGCCGACCTCACCGCGGTGTGTCTTCCAGGAACTGTTCGCTCAAGATGTAAATTTCTGGGAGAATGACGATGGAGATCGCCCCCCATACAATACGAGTCTTAACACATCCCAATGACCTCTCGAGAGTCGGAGAAAGGCCCTGGACCAAAGCTTGCACGCCTCGAGTTGTTCCTCCTGCATTCCCTTTCACCATGTCCCCTTCCCCAGTTTCCCTCTTCAATGCCATCCTTCCACCTCTTCTTCCCGCGTTGGCCCGCCAAAAACGCCTGCAAACGCTGTCAAAAAAAAAAAAAAAAGCCAACCGTGGGGTATCTCTGAATTGTAGTAAGAAAAGGTGGAGTTTCCCGGAGAACCCTCCGCGCGCTGTGTCCCGTCAATCGATAAGGAACGGAGACTCGGCCGAAGCGCCGGGCTCCCCTCTCGCTCGCGGCCGCTGCTGCTGCTGCTGCGGCGGCGGCGGCGGCGTCTTCGGCATGTCTTGAGACGCGTCCGGCGTGTCCTGGGAGTCCATCCCAGTTCCAATGAGACGCAGCAAGCCTCTGGCGGCCTTCTCCCGTGGTAGTGCGGGTGTGGTTACTGGTGCTGGTGCTCCGCCCCGGATGCTCTGTTCGCGAGTTCATGTGTCAGCTCGGCTGCTGGAAGAGGGGTTTTCAAGGTCTTGTATGGGTGTCGGGGCGTACGTTCAAGTCAGCCTTGCTCGTCCAGACTCGCTGTCTGAAATCGGCCTCTGTCAAGGCGTTCAGGGAGGCGGACATTGCCTCCGTCTGAAGCCGCGTCAGGGACACCAGCTGCTCCGGCTCGAGATAGCCGGCGAGCATCGCCTCGGCAAACC
The DNA here is from genome assembly GCA_004802645.1 of Amesomyces nigricolor. Classification (NCBI taxonomy): domain Eukaryota; kingdom Fungi; phylum Ascomycota; class Sordariomycetes; order Sordariales; family Chaetomiaceae; genus Amesomyces; species Amesomyces nigricolor. The sequence goes on from SRKS01000004.1 coordinate 2,283,728, forward strand.
GGGGGTTGCGCAGACACCTCCCGATATTCTGCGTCTTGTCCATCATCGGGAGTCCCTGCACGCCGCTCTGCGCCAGGACAGTCTTTACCCGCTTCACCAGCACTCGCGGAAGGCATTTCACATGCCGGCCCTCCTGGCAGAGGGCACTGTAAACGCCCATGAATTCGGTGATGTCGAAATCTGGGACTTCTGAAGCAAGGGATGATGGGGTATTAGGGCTGGCTGCGATTGGTGCTCCGCTTGGAGACACCACCGGCGAGGGGGTTTGCAGAACCTTGAAGTGTGACCCTGTACCGAGTATCGGCTGCGGCGCTGGTTGTCCCTGGGCTGGTGGTGAGATCAGCTGCGCAATGTTTTCGGTGGGCGGCGGAACGGGGGGCTGAATCGGCCCTGGCATCGTCAGACTTATTTGATGGCCGAACGGGAGAGGAGGAGTGATGAGAGCTGGATTAGAATTCCGAGTCAGCACTGTTGTTAGATGGGGCTGCATCTGACTGTGAATGCAGCGATGTGGATGAGGAAGACTCTGCGCCAGAAACCACGTTGGAGACTGGTGGTTGTGGTTTGCGTTTGCTCCTCAGATGTTCGGGAACCTTGATCCTGATAATCCGACTACCCCCAGGGCTTGTGAACGAAACTGTTCCTTGGGACTCACCATTGCCGGGGCGAGGTTGCTGAGAGACCAGCGGCATCCCAGAAACAGTGTTTGATTGCTGCCAGGTTCTCTGAATTTCCAGGCGCCTGTACTCTGCCTCCCGACGTTTGTATTCCTCTGGATTGCACATCCGGAGCTGCTCCAACTCGATATCCTTAGCCGCCTCCTGCTGGTCCTCCGGTGTGAGCTCAAAGGTCTCCTCTTTCTCGAATGTCTCGGTTGACGTGATCTTCCGGATGAGCTGGCCAATTTCGCCATCCTCAAGGAGCGCATCCAGGACCTTATCATGGTCAAAGGCCGCGGATAGGTCCTCTTGTTCCGGCTCTTTGGGCATTGTAAAGTACTCGGCGACCCTCGTTGACTGCGGATCCGGCTTTTTCTTGTCCACCACTCGAGAGGCGAGATGGGTTTTGAAGATGGCATTGTTATGAATCGTGTCTTCAAATGTGCCGCCAACGGTAAGCCAGTAGACGTATACCGGTTTCGTTTGCCCCAGCCGGTAAGCCCTGCCGATCGCCTGTTGTTCGTCGGTGGGCGAGTACTTGAAGTCGAACATGACGACCCGGTTGGCTCCGTGGATGTTGAGGCCAACGCCCCCTGCCTTGGTGGAAATCAGGTAGACTTCCGAGAGCGACAGAGGATCGGTGTTGAAATCTTTTACCATGTCCTGGCGATCTGAAACCCGCGTATGACCGTCAAGCCGTTTAATGGCAATCTTCTTGCGTTTCAGCACGTTCTCGATGAAATCGAGTGTCGAGATACTCTGCGAAAAGACCAACACCTTGTCCCCCACCTTCTTGCACTCAGCCAATATCCGGAGGAGGACGCGGACTTTGTTGGAGTGCTTCTCGTCCTCAATCTCACGGATCGCGACGGCAGCCAGCAGCTGCATCATGACGTCCTGAGGCGGCGGGTCGCTTTCCTCCTCCTCGCCATCCCCATCCTTCCCATTTTGCGTCGGCTTCAGGGACTGCGCCTTGGAGCTGCCAGCCTTTGACTTCACCTTTGACTTCACCTTTGCCTTCGCCTGTGCCTTCGCCTGTGCCTTCGCTTTATGGGATTCGGCCACCTTCTTGACGACGATGGGATGGGCCAGCACACGGCCAAGTTTTTCCACCAGACTCCAGACCTTTGCTTGAGCCATCTCGGTGCTGTTGATGTCCTTGGCCCACTCGATATATGTCTCGTAGAGACGTTTCTGTACTTCCGTCAGGGGAAGAGTGAGGATGAATTCCTTCTTTGTGGGAAGCTCATTCAAGACAACCTGGATGTCCCTGCGGTGAACTTTGGGGTCCACTGTCACTTTCAGGACATGCAGCATCCTTCGAGCCTTTCGCTTTTGATAAGGATCGCTCTCCACATAGAGACCTTCTTTAATCGGAGTCTCATACCGCTGCTTGAACTCAGTAATGTCGGCGAGGTAGTTTGGCGCAACCCAGTTGATCATCGCATAGTAGTCCATGACATTGTTTGTCAGGGGCGAGCCTGTCATGGCAATGCGGTATGTGGTTTTGAAGTTGGCAGTGGCTTGATGCCTCTGCGAATCCGGGTTCTTCATGTAATGGGCTTCGTCACCGACGACAAGGTTGGGAGATTCCGCCAGCAGGTTTGCGATTTCCTCGTCGTCACCAAACACGAGCGTGGTGAACATCGTGTAGCCGATAACCAGCACTCCACCGCCGGACGCCCAAGACTTGACAGCTTTGGAGCGGCCGGTAGATGAAAGTGTCGCATCAACCTTGCGCACTGTGCCGAGTGAACCTCGGTGGTCCCAAAGTCCAATTTCCTCGCCCCAGTTGTCGACCAGACTTGCAGGGCAGAGGACCAGGGTCTTGGATTGCCGCAGGCTCTCTGGAATCTGCGAGCGAACGGACTCGTCGGGCGAAGCAGCCGACTCGGTGATGACCACTAAGAGAGTTATGACCTGCATGGTCTTTCCAAGACCCATGGTGTGAGCCAACAAGCAACCCTGGCGGGCGCTTGAGTTGACCACGACTTGGTTCCACATGAAGCGGACGCCGTCGATTTGATGGTCCATGATCTTGGACCCGATGTGGTCGTTGACGTAGATGAGCGACTGCTCATCGGTCTCCTTCGTTACGTTGACGATGAGGCGGGCTTTGTCACTGGGGACGAACCCTTCTTGGCTCAACTTTTCTTGAAACTCCCGGGTGCGCCGGGCAAATTCTTCGTCGGCCTTGAATTGGTTGGCCCGAAGGTTCTGAGCGTCTTTGTCGCGACGTTTGCGCCGCCGCCGCTTCCTAGTCGACGGTACGGGCTCATCCTCCAACGCGGATTCGTCTGAGGTGGTGGTGGCCTCCGCAGGGTCTTGCGTTTCGCCTGATCTCTCCTCCCGCGGTGTCTTGAGCAGAATCTTCGTCGGCGCTTGGGCATCATCCGGCAAGAAAATCGGGAGAATCCGCTTGAGATGTGCGTAGAAGCTCGCAAACCTGGGCCCGCGGGACTTCGTAATATTGACTACAACGCGCGGTAAAGTTTTGAAATCAAGTCGCTTGGCTTGCTTCCTGACGAAGGTGCTGAAAAGAACGCGGATCCAAAACGCGACTGAATCAACCTCAGCTGATTCAGGTTTCTCGAGAATCGGCTCCAGGTATTCTGTCCACACATGGCTGTGATCATGGGCCTGGATCACCGCATTGATCTTTTTCATTCTCTCACGAGACCAGTCGCATAGCATCGCTACCACAAGCCGCTCAGCATCAGCGACTTGCTCCCAGTACGCAGTCCCAATCTCCCCAATCTTCTCGAGGCTCTCAAGATCGTCAAGTCCGGGAATTTTCTCCAGTCTTTTCGGTGGAGATGGGGATGAGTCGATGATTTCGATGATTTCAGGAGTCGGAAGCTTAGCTCGGCGGGGAGTAACGGGAGGGGGCGGCAACTCGGTTTTGACCTTTGTGGGAGTAGGCTGCATGGGCTGAGGCGGTGCTGTGGTGGGGTTGTCGAGTGCCTCGTCAGAGGATGGTGCCCTCGTGGATGGCGCCCGCGAGGGCGTAAGACTGTTGCCGGATGCTTCATCATGCTCTGGGTTGATCGTGGCAGCAGCTTGTTCCGAAGGGGGTTCCAAATCCAGTTCCATCTCATCGTTCATGGCAGGAACGAAGTCGTCGTCGTACTCGATGAATGCGTCCATATCATCGGAATCGCTGGTCAGGACCTCTTCGTCCTCGTCGAGGGGTTTCGGTTTCATGGGTTTGGGTGCGAGCCGAGGTAGAGTTGCCGGCTTCGGTGGCTGACGGGGACTCTCGAAAATCTCAATCCGCCAGGCGAGGCGATTGCGGTCGAAAACCGTGACTTCCAGATAATCCGAGGCTTTGCGTCGAACGTCGTTCTCGGCGGTCCATTGCTGATTGATGATCTCTTTGCTGAACCGCTTGACTCGGGCATCAAGGCGATTCAAGTCGTTCTTCACCGCGCTGATCAACGCAAGGCGGTCCGGATTACGACGCGCATCCTGCCATTCCTTCCAGGCCCTACGATCATACTTTGGCTTTTTCTCGGCGAGCCACCGGGACTCAAGATCTTGGACTGCACCCTGTACCAGTTCGGCCACGTCGACTTTGCTGAGAAACCTCTCCTTAGCTGACCTGCGAGCCTCCTTTGCCGAGCGTTCTTCTTCCTCTTTTTGGTATTCCTGCCAAGTCTCAGGGTCGACACCCTCATCATCGGATTCCCCAAAGAGGGGCAAGGGAGTCTCTTCCCGGCGGTCGTGACTGGGTTTGCGACGTTCTGGGTGTTCTGAGCGGAAGAATCGCTTCATTGCACGTGAGACCTGTATGCGACGACCTGGAGGAATCTGTGCCCGCACCCATGCAAACTCCTTTTCGGCCAGGTCTGAGAGGCCGGTGAATTGAGGGTCAGTGAGCCGGTCGAGGAGCAGAGTCCCATCACCTAAAAAGCTCGAAGAATCGCCCAGTAGTGGCAGAGTCTCGGCTGCACGACTCATGAAGAGATCACCCTCTGTGGGGATGGCGGCAAGTGCTGCGTTACCCGTGGTATCAGATGAGATGGTTGTGGGCGCAATCCTTCTTCTCTTGCTCGGCGGCTCTTCTGTGGCCTCATGCCCAGGGCCGGGAATGCTGTGCGCATCGGGAGGTGCAGGTAGGTCTCGGTCAACAGAGAGAGACCAGGCCGGAGACAGAACACCGTGGTTGATGAGTGCAGGCTCGGCATCCCGACCTTGAGACCGCTCGCCGTTGTTTGCGTTCGTTCCCGCCACAACGTCCGGTTCGGCGGGCGGTTCGGGACGTGCCAGGTTGCCAGGTTCTGACTTGATCTGCGAGCCCACATCTTCTCCATCGGATGCCTGGTTGTTGGCGAGCTGCTGTGCCTTCCACTCCCGATAACCATGGCTGCGCCGCCGGAACTGCGTTATGGCGTCCTTCAGCGAAAGCTGATGAGGGAGCTTCTTAACTCCCAGGTACCGCCACAAGTCGTCGTAGCTGAACTCGTCCTCGTAGGTGAGCAGAGATTCACCGTCAACTCCACATTCGCGAAGTCTAGCTTCAAGAGCGACGGGGTCCGGAAGCTTCTTTGCTGTAGGTGCTCTCCAGGAACGATCGGCGGTGCAGAGTTCTTGCACAACCCGGTCCTCATCCCAGAGAAACGGATCGTTTTGGTCGTTTCCCGCCATGTTGACAATCGATCTTTAAAGCGAGCCAAATCAGTAACGGTAGCCTTCTGAAAGCGACGGAAATTTGGGAACGGAGTGCGTGAGACAAAAAAATAATGTAACGGGGGAGGTGCAGAAATATTGGGCGAGCTGTGTTTGGAGGGGTCGTCGTCGAGATGGATGTGAGTGGCAGGTAGGAGTGGGAAAAGCAACGGTTAAAAAAAACTGCAGCATCGCAATTGAAGCAGAATCTCAGTTTGACATGCAGATGAAACACATACCGTGAAAACAATGTGCCTCGTCCTCTTCTTGTCGCGAATGAAGGCGATCAGGTTAGGCCAAACCAACTTGCCCGCCTCTTCATCCACTGAAACTTTTCGAGTCTCATGGATGGTTTCGTATGGTTCGCTGCAATCCTGTTTCGCAGAGACACGACTGTCGGCGGCGAGGAGTTGGTCAAGAAGAATCGCACCCCAAGCTCAGAGCGAGCCAGGTGGGGAAAGGTGAGGTCGTGATGAGCCAAGGGAAGAGATCGTCGCCAAAGATGAGAATGTAAAATGCAATGATAAGGTAAATTTAACTGGAATTTTGCGAGTCCCGAAGATGAAGTAAACCGTAGAACTAATGAGGCGAGATCAAGTCGACCTGCCGCTGATGCGGTCGACTGGAGCTGGAGGAAATGTACGTCAATTGCAAAGATGCTGCCAAGCTCTTGAAGGAAACGGGATGCCGGCGACCGAATGAATTGTTTGATTTGCGGTCGGTACGGAGCGGAGCACCGAAAGAAGGCCGGGCCGAGAGGAACGTCGCGTGGGAAACGCGTGGGAACGCGTGATAGGGTCTGGGGGTTGTCAAGTCGACGGGAGTTCACGTTATTCAGGGAAGACAAGAAATGTGGAGATTGAATTAATTTGAGTCGCTCAATGCGAATGTCTGATGAGCTGGAAGCCAGCCGGATGCTGCATCACAAGGCAAGAACTGGAAACATCTAAACTTAGTCAATTTGTTCCTCACGCGTCTGCAATACTGAGATTGTAGCAAGAGGGGTCTCGAGGCAATTACCCGCGTTCATTTAGAGTTTGAATGTCATTGTATGTCGTTGATGAGCATCTTTGTTGGAGTTAAGTGAAGCCAATTGACCATCTCGCACTGTGGCGAGGCAGGCGATAAGATAATCGGCAACCCCGCGCTCGGCAAGGCGGGGCAATTGAAGAGAAACGGAACAAAGGGCCCATTCAGACGGTTGTGCTGGTCCCTGAGCAACGAGTTTCAGTCAAACCTAATCAATCATCTGGTGGAAGTCACTGTGAGTACTAATCTCTTTTGTTGATCTTCAGAGGCCAGCGTCCTAGAGCTCTTGTGTACTACGTTGGACTGCTACCCGAGGTTGGTCATCAAAAGGGAGCAAAAATTAACTGCGAGAAGCTCCATGTAAGACGGCTGTTTTCGGCTTTGTAAGCACGTCAGTTAAAACCAGCACCAAAGTTTAAACATTTCAACCGAAGCCAACGAGGTCAATACCATATTCCATACAGCGTTTCGTTTCTGAGCCCCGCGACTGATCGTATCGTAGAACGCTCGACATACCTCAGTTTTATTTAAGGAACACAATGTCTACTCTCACAGGGGACTCCTATCCCCCGAACCTGGATAATGCTCTCGAAAAAGAGAGGCTCGTTCAGACCATCAAGGACTGGACAATCGCCAATGGCCTCGCCGTCCGGCCACCCCCGGCCATTGCAGGGAATGATGCCGAGGGGATACTCGCCATGAGTGCCCCTGTCACTCTCTTCCCTAGTCCCTTCCCGAAGAGCTGCTTTGAGGACGCAAGGTTCATCCAGACAGCGTACAACGAGCTGTACGCTCGCATCAGCCAGGACGAGGAGTTTCTCAGCAGTCTTGTGAAAGAGTGGGTCGTCTGCTCGCTCCTGAGGTTCTCTCCTGGCATTGTCTGACGGTGGCAGGGTTGCTGGCGGTGATGAATTCATTGCCAATCTGTGGAATGTCCATCTGCGGGTAAAGGAGGAAGGCTATGTCCAGGTAGGGGTCATGTTTCTGTTCTCAGGTCCGGCTGGCTGACCAACCGTTACTAGAACCTTTCACTTGGACTTTTCCGCTCCGACTACATGGTCCACCAGGACGGTGACAACCTGCAGATCAAGCAGGTCGAATTCAACACCATCGCTTCGTCATTTGGTGGTCTCTCGTCGCAGACTTCTCTTCTCCACAAGTACGGCACTCACCCTGAACTGCCCACACTGTAACTAACACGTCCATAGACACCTCGCTCGAACCGAATATCCTCTCCTCAAGGATGCCATCGCGGCTTCCTCTATGAACCTCCCAGACAACGAGAGCTCCAAAGGCCTCGCAGCCGGCCTCCACGCCGCCTACCACGCCTACGGCAAATCCACCCTCAATCACCAGACCTGCGTGCTCTTCCTCGTCCAAGATGGCGAGCGCAACGTCTTCGACCAGCGCCACCTCGAATACGCCCTACAATCCTTCAACCCGGCCCAACCCACCCCCGTCTTCCGCCTTCCCTTCTCCCAAATTCTCGCCCACACCACCCTCGCCCCCTCCTCCCCGAACCGCCAACTCCTCTACCACCCCCCTCACAACCCCGCCCTCACCTTCGAAGTCGCCGTCGCCTACCTCCGCGCAGGCTACGGCCCCCCCGACTACCCCTCCGCCACGGCCTGGGAAGCGCGGTACCAAATCGAGCGCTCGGCGGCCATCACCTGCCCGACGGTTCTCACGCAGCTAGCAGGCATGAAAAAGGTCCAGCAAGTCCTGGCCACCCCGGAGTCCGTGGCATCCACGCCCTCCGCCCTGCGCCGATTCGTGCCCTCTGACGCGGCACACTCCGCCCTCTTCAAGACCTTCACCAACATCTACCCGCTTGACACCACGCCCGCAGGGCTCGAAGCCCGCCGGCTCGCCGCCGACGCGGAGGAATGCCAGAAGTACGTCATGAAGCCGCAGCGGGAGGGTGGCGGGAACAATTTCTACCGGTCGGCGATTCCGCAGCAGTTGAGGGAGATTCCGGAGGAGCATTGGGGGTCGTATATCCTGATGGAGTTGATCACGCCGCCGCCGGTGGTGAATACGATTCTGAGGAATGGGGAGTTGGAGCATGGGGGGGTGATTTGTGAGTTGGGGGTGTATGGGACTTGTCTTTGGGATAATGCGAGCGGAGAGGTGGTGCATAATCAGGAAGGGGGGTATTTGTTGCGGACGAAGGGGGATCAGAGTGAGGAGGGGGGGGTGGCGGCGGGGTATGGGTGTATGGATTCTTGTCGGTTGGTGTAGGGAAGGGGGTTGAAGGGGGGAATAGAAAGGATGGTGGGGAGATAGAGGTGCCTCTGGCAGGCATTTTGAACTTGAAGCAAAAATTTAGACGTTGCATTAGCCTATTGCTCTCGCAAGTGAACACTCTCATGTCAAAACAACTCCATGAACAAAGAACATTCATCATTGTACCTCAACTCAATCAACACAATCCCATCTCTCACATACCCCCATCACCTCCTCCCCCTCCCCCCAACCTCAGGCCACCCCCCAACAGCATCCTCCACCTCCTCCATAAAAGTCTCCGCATTATGCACCGTCGTCCCCCCCAAAACAACCCTCACCCCATGACTACTCGCATTGATCCCCGCCACCATCTTCGCCTCCTCATACGTCGCACCCCCCACAATAAAAACCACCACATCCTGCGGCTTATCCCTCGTCGCCCCCCCGCCCTCCACAAACGGATACTGCCCCTCCCTCAACTTCCCCTTCACCAACTGCTGCAGCGTCGCCTCCAGCAGCGGCGAGTGCTGGGTATACACGTTCTCAACACCCTTAAGGCCCTTGAAGCGGGAACCGGCGGAGCTGAAGAGGCCCGCGGATTCGAAGAGCTCCGTGATGCCGCCGCCGCCGGAGGTAGTGGATTGCTGGAGGGAGTTGTGGTAGGTGAGGAGTTTGGAGACGAGGGAGGCTTGGCGCGGGGGGACGCCGCCTGCGGCGGTGAGGAGGTCGGTGAGCATGGGGAGGGAGTTGGAGGGGTGTTTGGCGTAGCGGAGGGCGTAGAGGGCGACGAGGGAGACTTTGTGGGGGGCGGGGACGGAAGGGGATTGGATTTGGGTTTGGATGTTCTGTGGGAGGGTTAGCAGTGGTGGTGGTGAGATATAATAGATTGGGGAGGGGGGGGTTACTTTGAGGTCGGCGGCGTGGTTGTCGTTGCAGGCTATGCTCTGTTCGAGCTCGCTGACTTCGAGGAGGTTCTCAGCGCCGACTCGCCTGCTGAGCTCGGAGACGAGCGTTACGTGCTTGCTGACGTTGCCCGAGAGCTTCCGGAACTCGGGGTACTCCTCGATGAAACGCTTCATGTCGGCTATTGACTCGATGTCGGCATTATTCTTGGTCTTTGACTGGTACTGCTCGACGTAGTCCTTGATGTTGCTCCCGAGGTCGCCGAAGTTCAGGTACATATTCTTCTTGAAGAACGGGTCTTGATCTTGCGACAAGACAATTTCCTTGAGCTCTGGCCTAATCTCAGGGACGTCGCTGAGGTCTACGCGGCCGTTGTTGATGCCGAGCAGATGGTGCACCATGGCTTGGTATGTCCACTGCATGAGCAACGGGGTGATAGGGTCTTCTCTCCGGTCAAGAATCAAGAGAACAGGGGGCGTGTCGACTTTGCGGAAGTCAAACAGTTGGTCTTCTTGAGTGATGTAGTACCGAACCTCCGAGGCGAGCTTCTTCGCCAACGGGCTGCTCTTCTGATACCTGATCAGGGGTTTCTTCTTTAGACTCAAAAGGACCGAGATGACGCCCTCGGTTGCCCGTTGTAGCGAATCGGTGTTCCATGTGTCTGGGCTGCCGCTCCATATTCTGTGCATGGGCAGGGACATGTTGAGAGAGAAGAGATCTGGGTTGATGACAACGGAGTCGAGAAAGTACTCTTGGACAAGCTTGACCACCTCGTGGTCGTCTGCCTCGGCGAGCCGTTCCAGTGTGGACTTCTTAACCACGTTGCTGAAGAACAGGTGGTACTCGCCATACTTTGGGTCTCGCAACTCGTCGATGAGCAGGCCGATGGAATCCGGGTGTGGCCTCACGAAACAGAGACAGCGCAGATGGCGCATCTTCTCCCGGTTGGGGTTGTCGAGACGGTCCATGAGGTATACCTCGTGGTTGAGCAGGGATGACTGTGTGACGGCAGCTGAAATAAATGGCAGCGTCTCCCTGTCCAGCAGAAGAATCTTCATCTTTGCCGATGGTGCCCCCGTTGCGCTCTCCCCCGTCGACACCATCTTTGTGACGTAGCCTGTCGAGGCTTGGACGATGTCCATCTTGGCGGTTGGATTTTGAAAAGCAACGAGATTTATCGGTTATTTCTGGTAAATTCCAATCCCGTACACATTCTAAAGAGACCGGAAATTACTTGAGGTCCGAGGCTTGAATTGAATGGAAGTCAGGGAAGAGGGTGTGAGATGGACAACAACTCGTTCGTGTTAGTGGACAAGTTCACCTGAGGTTGAATGGGTGGCCTGCCAAGACTTGGGTCCCATCCCAGGGGTGCTGTAGCTGATAAGATAAGGTAAAGAGCTTCCCCTGTCAGCCGATTTGCTCCACTGCCGGGACCTCGAGACCCTGGAATCCGGACGTCACTTCACCTCAGACAAGCATGCGAACTGCCTGCCTCAATCATATTCGACAATATGGCACAGGACGTCTGTCCAGCCAGGGCTGAGCCTACGTGAGTACTCTAACAACGTCTGTCTGTATTGACAAGCCAAGCGCAATTAACTAACGGCGACATCTCCTGACCCAGGCTCTCCTTCACCCAGGGCTTCATCTTCGGCCAGATTTCGATAGTCCTTCTACTGGCCGCCTTCATCAAATTCTTCATCTTCGGCGACCCTCCCTCCCCCGAAGTTACCGCTGCCCTCCGTGCCACTGAACGTCGATCACGAACCCTCGCGCATAGGAAATCCCTCTTGAGCCTGCGCGAGTCGAGCGCCAGCACTCGACAGACTGGCCAGCAACAACCGACGCTGAACAAGAAGAAGTCGAGCATCTTGCGCACCGGCCCACCGACCCTCACCATCGGTTCAATTCTCGACAAGACATACTACAAGGTGGACAGCCACCAGCCGGAGAGCCTGGACTGGTTCAATGTGCTGCTCGCCCAGACCATTGCGCAGTTTCGCAGCGACGCGCAACATGACGATGCCATCCTCACATCGCTCACCAAAGCACTTAATGGGACATCGCGACCGGATTTTGTGGACGAGATCCGCGTGACCGAGCTGACCTTGGGCGAGGACTTTCCCATCTTCAGCAATTGCCGCATCATCCCCGTGGACGAGGATGGCCTCAACTTCCAGCCGGGGAAGGCTTTCGACGCCAACATGGCTACGCGTGAAGGCGCGAGACTCCAGGCGAGGATGGACGTCGATCTTAGCGACATGATAACGATGGCCGTCGAGACGAAACTGCTCCTCAACTTCCCGAAGCGTCTCAGCGCAGTCCTCCCCGTGGCCCTAGCCGTTTCGGTGGTTCGATTCAGCGGCACGCTATCCATCTCCTTTATCCCAAGCAACCCCTCCGAAAACACGCCCACCAAGATGACACTCACCTTCCTCGACGATTACCGGCTGGATTTCTCCATCCGCAGCCTACTGGGCAGCCGTTCGAGGCTACAAGACGTGCCCAAGATTGCACAGCTGGTTGAATCGCGGCTCCATCGGTGGTTTGACGAGCGGTGCGTGGAACCAAGGTTCCAGGAGATTGCGCTGCCGAGCATGTGGCCACGGAAGAAGAACACACGCGGAGGCGACGAAGCCATCGCGGACGTGGAGCGCTCCGTGAGCAAGACCAAGGGTATGGACATCGCCAAGGACGTACGAGCGGAAGCCCGGAAAGAAGTCGAAGCTGAGGCGGATATGCGCGCTGATAGGGTCCACGAGTCATTGAGATATCGACACCGGCCCCGAGCCGAGGATGTGTTTGCCATGCCGCCGCCCATGCCGGGGGGTATGCCGGAGTTGAATATCCCAACTTGAGAAGGCTGCCGAATCTGAAGACAGCTATTGGATGTACACGACGACATTCTCCTTGGACGGACCGCCAGGACATGAAACGCTTCCAAGGGCGCCCCTGGCTTCAAGTCCTATGCCACGATGCCCCGTCAAGGCGGGACCGACTATCAATTCTGGGGGTACCGCCATGAATCCCCGTATGGTTTCAGGCTGCGATGGCTAGGCACACCGTCACCCAAACCCAAGCGCTGAGCGGTATTCATTACTACCCTCAAAAACAACAATGACGGCGCACGAATAAGCAGAACGCCAGCCATGATCGGTCAGAACAATCACCCACCACCTTTGCAAAGGGTATAACTTAAGGTCGGTGCCGGGAAGATGTTGCATCATTCCGCATTTTGGTCGTCTTCTATTCTTCGCCGAGAGGCCGATGTTGAGGGAGACGAGACTCTAGACATGATGAGATGAGGTTCACGCCAGAAGAGCCAGTAGACTACTGAGGAAGCATTTAGGCTTGAAAAGACAGAATGAATTGAGTTGCAGTTGACTATGATGTCTAAATCTCGCCACACAGATGCAGGGTTCTTTCTCGTCCCTGAAGTCTTAGATGTACATGCTCTGTCTTGGGTTCCCATTTGCATGTGAATACGGGGTCACGTCGTTTTGATGGGAAAGAAGTGGAGCTGGGTGGGCCTGACACATGCATCAGCTGAACTGCCAAGACCCTGCCAAGATGCGCGCACGGGGATTCGTCTGGTGATGTCACGGCGGATTGGGCCGCCAGTTCAAGCGCCAACCTGGAAATTCTCGGTTCAGCGGCGTCGCGGTTGCGGTAAACAGAGACAGCTCCTTCCCACGCTGATGAAGTGAGTTCATGCTTGGACAGCAGCCTGCATTTAGCGTTCCTTTCCTAGGCCCAGTACTCTCAACATTTTCTCAAACGGTTGGGACAAAGACTATTCATTCCCATAACTCCTCGAACTCGCGCCAATCCTGAGCCAAGTGAAGCTGGTTTGGGGTGTGATGGACTAGACCACCCGCCAGAGCTCCAGAACTCGATGCTGCCCGCTTGCGGCCCTACAATCTCGATCTCTCTCCAAGATGATACCCTTGATACACAGGCGTATGGACCGACCGCTGCGACATGTGCCCAAGATGGGCCGAGGACCCTTAGCTAACACTCGTGGTGGCCCCAGCATTCGTGTACCTGTCCGATAAGCTCGGCGCTGGCCCCGATGAACGTAAGCGGCCCGCTCCCCTCGACCCCTGATTTCGGAAGGAACCGAAGGAGCTTTAGTTGAATCAGACTGACCTGTCTCTTCTGCGCCAGTGAAGCTTATCTTCTCGATTCTCCTCTCGTACCCCCTTGCCGGCCTCCTCAAGCGAGTTCCTGATGCCCGCCCCGCATACAAGAACCTATTCTCTCTCGGGTACGTTGTGCTGCGTGTTGTCGGACAACGGCAAACCGCGGGACTTGGCTAACAGCCCATCTCAGCATCTCCATCTTCTACCTCGTCGGCCTCTTTGATCTCTGGGATGGCCTCCGAACGATGCTCATCTCGGCGGGCGGCGCCTATGCCATCGCCAAATTCCTCCGCGGCTCCCGTTACATGCCATGGATCGGTTTCGTTTTTCTGATGGGCCACATGAGTGTGAACCATATCGCGCGCCAGGTTGCCAACAACCCAAAGAGCGTGGACATCACGGGAGCTCAGATGGTCCTAGTCATGAAACTCAGCTCCTTTTGCTGGAACGTGGCGGACGGACTGCTGCCTGAGGAAGACCTGTCAGACTTCCAGAAGGACCGCCGCCTCACCGAGCTGCCGAGTCTCCTCGACTATGCCGGTTTCGTCTTCTTCTTCCCGAGCATGCTGGTTGGTCCAGCCTTTGACTTCGCCGAGTACCGCCGCTGGCTCGACACGACCATGTTTGACGTGCCTTCTACCGTTGACCCGGCGAAGAAGCCACCCACGAGGCGCAAGCGCAAGATTCCCCGCAGCGGCACCCCCGCCATGATCAACCTGGTTACCGCCCTGATCTGGATCTTCTCTTTCCTCAAGCTGTCCAGCCACTTCCACCACACCGTTCTGCTCGAGGACAGTTACCTCGAATACGGCTTCCTCAAGCGCCTGTTTGTTCTGCACATGGTCGGCTTTACCGCTCGCACCAAGTTCTACGGCGTCTGGACGCTCTCGGAAGGTGCCTGCATCCTCGCTGGGCTGGGGTACAACGGGGTGGATCCCTTGACAGGTAAGGTCTCGTGGGATCGCCTCCGGAACATCGACCCTTGGGGCGTTGAGCTGGCCCAGAACACGCGCGGCTACCTCGAGTCCTGGAACATCAACACCAACAAGTGGCTGCGCAACTGCGTCTACCTGCGCGTCACCCCGAAGGGCAAAAAACCGGGTTTCCGCGCCAGCCTGGCCACCTTTGCCACCTCTGCCTTTTGGCACGGGTTCTACCCGGGGTACTACCTCGCCTTCATCTTTGCGTCGTTCATCCAGACCGTGGCCAAGAGTACGTCGCCCCCTATCCCCTCCCTTCCCATTCCTCACCCACAAACTAACACCGACCCCCAGAACTCCGCCGCAACCTCCGCCCCTTCTTCCTCGACCCCAAGACCGGCGCACCCCTCCCCACCAAGAAATTCTACGACATCGCCTCGTGGCTCACAACGCAACTCACCTTCTCCTTCGCCGTCGTGCCCTTCCTCGTCCTCGGCTTCTCCGACTCCCTCCTCGCCTGGTCCCGCCTCTACTTTTACGCCGTCATCGGCACCTTTGCGCTGCTGGCCTTCTTCGCGTCGCCTGCTCAAGGCATGGTGAAGCGGGAGCTGCAGAAGAGGGATGCCAAGGCTGGTGTGGTGAGCAAGGGTAAAGGGGATGGGAAAGGAGTGAAGATTCCGAAGTCGCCAAGCACGGATAGTTTGATCGCGGGCGAGCCCGTTATGGGGATCACGCCGGATTTGGATGTGGAGTTTGATGAGGCGATGAGGGAGTTTAAGGAGTTTGAGGCGAAGCAGAGGGGGAAGATGAAGGTGCGGAAGTGAGGGGTGTTAGCGGAGGTGTTGGCAGAGGGAGGCTTGTTGAGGGGCGGGGAGTGTGGGGAAGAAAGAGGGGTGTTTTTTGGGCAAGGGATGGGGGGTTTGAAGTGTGAGAGTATGTGTAACTGAAGGAGATGTGATCTGCAGCATTAGCAAAGCGTTGGACGGGTATTTGGAGGCGCAAGGAGACTACTGTGTAAGTTTCGCTGTAGCTCAACCATGTTAACTACGGCTTGCAACGCAGGCAGTTATGGACACAAATTTAAGACTCAACATGAACCAACACTTGACAGCAAAAACTATGTATTTGCATTACTTTTTATACCTATGTTGCCCTATCATAATCCTATGTAAGGTATGCAAAAGCTACCACCTCCATCAATCCCCCAACCACCACCACCACCACCTCTCCTCCAAAGGCAGGCAGGTAGCCAGCAAAAAGAAACTAGTTTTTAAGACACTACTAGTAAGTGAGAGCCGGGGTCTCGTCAGTGAGCTGGAAAGGAAAGGCCGTCAAAGCTCTATATAATCATCATCATGTGAGTGAGTACTTTTCGAATTTCCCCCCACGAGAAGAGATCCCAGACAGGAACAACAGAAAATGTGAAGAAAAGCGTCTGGTTGGTGCGAGACCATACCAGTAAATGTGTGTATGTGCCTCATGACAAGCGGCACGGAAAGTGTGTTGCGCGCAAAAACTCAAAACAGGGGCCTCCTGAAGGGAAACACCATCCACCCATTCTCCCATCTGACTCCCAAGACAATCCAATAACCAAAAAAGTCGATTCAAAAAAGACAACCAACGGGGTATCTCGCACCCTCCCAAATCCTCTCCCTCCCTCTTTCCATCAAATCCCCTCCTCTCTCTCTCCCCCTCGCGCGCCTCGACGCAGCGTGTTGCGCAACGTGACGGCGATATTAAGTGTGTGGTGATAATACATATTGACGAAGAGAAAGTTGATGTTTCGAAAAAGAAGAAGAAATGTGTCTGTCGTGTGTGGCATTTCCGCTCCCACCCCGCCCACAGGGGGATGAAGGAGACGGGGGTCGACTTAGAAAATGGAAGAGAAATGATGTGTGTGTGTTTCGACAGTTGGAAGTCGTGACGAGCAAGCGTTGTAACAATGGGATGGTCTAAAAAAGAAGAATGCCGATAGGAGACCGTGAGGGCGTTTCAGAATAGAGAATGAAGTATGAAAGGTAACCTCCCCCCTTCCCTCCGGTCGTTGAAAATGTTGTTTTGTGGGTCGTAAAAGTCGTAAAATGATATGTACTGAAGACGTGTCGAGTTTGGTTAAGTGAGCGGACTCGACGGGACAAAGGTGTGTGGGCGGGTCAAAGATATTTTGTATTGGTGTGTAACGGTAGGGTGGTCCAGTCCAGTCCAGGTTGATGATCCTCAATGGCCCCATCCTTGCTTAACACCGACGACTGCGAGGGCGACAATGGCGCCGATGATGAGGAGGCCGATGAGGGACATCACCCTGTTAAGGTTACGCCACCACCTGGCGCTCTCATATCGTGTTTCGTCGACGATGTACTGTCCGTATCTGAAGGCGGGACTCCTGATGGTGCCGAACCGGCTTTGGCTGTTCTCGATGTCGGGCTTCTCGTACTCGGGCTTTGGGGGCAGTGGGAGGAAGGCAGCGATCATCCAGGCTAGAGAAAACAGTCAATATTTGAGCCGAGAACTTGGAAATTTTGTGCAGAGAACATACCGAGAGGAAGGATGAACCCCAGAATGAACAGCACCACCTGGGCGTTCCGCTTGCCCATGATGCCGCTCTCGACGGACCAGTTCACACTGGGCGGGTCCCACATGCTGTAGCCAGCTGCGCGGCGATCGGCCTGGAGATGCGGGGACCAGATGCTCGATGTCTTCTGCTTCAGTGACCTGAAGATGTTGGAGTCCTGGGGCCGCGGGGACGACGAGATCTCCATCGATGCGTGCTCCGGGGTGAGGTGTTGCCCTGACGGCTGCTGCACTTCCTTCGCCCGCTTTCGTGGGCTGAAGATGGTTTGGGGGAAAGTGTCGGTGGCCGGGGACTCGGTCCCGCCCTGGTAGCCGGAGCTGGGTGGCCGGCTGTCGCCAGAATCGGAGATGGTGAGGAAAGACGGCCGGCGGCCGAGGAATCGGCGCTCGCCGGAACCATAGTACACCATAGCCCAAGCCGGGATCGACGCTGATGTGAGACTGTTGGCGCGGGAGCTGTTGTTGGAGTGGAGGTTTCGGCTCGAGCCATTGGCGTAAAGACCTGCCAGCCCTGTGAGTGATGGCCGATAATCCAGATCCGCCAACCCGTCTCCGTGTTCGTCTTGGTATTGCACCATGCGGATTTGGGGAGCGCCGGGCCTCGTGTAGGTTGGCTGTGGTCTCTCGACCGCCTCACCAACCACAGCTGCCGCAGCCTCCTCGAGCTGTCCAACCATGGAAGAAGAGATGCTCGCCATTTGACGGCTGTGCATAGAGCCAACCCATCCAGTGCTGCTCCGGCGGCGATGATGCCCGCCGCTACCCTCCGACAAAGGCGAGACGGAGCGGGCGAGGTCGCTGCCGCCCTCGCTTTCGGACATAACGGTGGATAGTTGGGAGCTCCATTGGTGAGGGTGTGACTGCATCTGGGACGGCGGCCGAAGGCTGACAAGGCCCAAAGGATTCGACGAGCTGGATCCTGGCCTCGGTGGGACAGACCATGGAATGCGCTGGGCCGCCGACTGGCCAAGATTGAGCACCAGCGGCGTGTTCAGAAGCGCCTGGGAAGGGTCCTGGCTGGCGACGACGGACGACAGACTCCTCAGGGACACAACAGAGTTTGTGCGGGTTCGGAGGGTTTCGCGAGACCGTTGTTTGTAGTAGCCGAAGCTTTCGTGCGACCTCCTCTTGGCCGGCCTCAGGGGTGCGACGAGCAGGCTCTCCTGAGAGTAGACGGGGCGAGGTTTTCTCGCGACGGTAGCAGCGGAGGATGAGGACGACTCGGAGGGGGCGCCGTGCAAGACGTAATTCTCGTTGCCGCCTTGTGAGACGACGGAGAGCGGGCCACTTGGGATAGCCGGAGCAGGAGACGATTGGCCTAGAATTTCCCAATTAGAGGGGCTGGCTGAGTTGAAGACGAGACTGTCGCTGGATTCTAGTGCCGCGGATCCTGGCCCAGGCCCGTACACCTTGTAGTTGGTCGCCTCGGAGACTGTCTCTATTGTCTGAATCGAACCCGAAGATGTGGATTCCGCCTTGGCCGGGGGAGCTCGGGTAGGAGTGTGCTCCTCCTCTTCTTCGTCACTTTGGGGGCTCGCACGTTCTGGGAGTGGAGGGAGATGCGTCTCGGACGCTGCTGATGCTGGGTTGTAGAGCGGCTTTTTCCCCTTGGGGTCGGGTGTCGTTGGGACTTGCCGCAGGCCACCGACCAGGCGGTAATTCGATGGTGACCCGGCAACTGAATCCTCGGGCAAGTGGGTTGTTGAAGAAGCGCGGGACGATGGCGCAGAGTGCGGCAGCTCGGACGCAAAGCTCTGATCTGGGACGGCGGTGCTTGCGTGGGTCAACGGGGTGCTGGCACGTCGGTCGCTCCAGGCGTGGTCTTGGGCGCTTGGAGATCTGGAACCGTAAGATGGATACGGCGACGGGATAGTACCAGTGGCGCTGCTCGGAAGTTCGGGTGTTGGCTCATCGCTGACGAGAGAGAAAGTGCCGTTAGGGTGGACGGTGAGTCGCAAGTTGCGGCGGCGGGATAGAGACCGCGGACGTGAGGAGGCCGGAGAGGCTGAGGTGGGCGGAACGTCCGCGCGGGAGCGTCGCGGCTCGGACGCATTGGGGCCCGTGATACTCGTCGATACTTCAGATGGCGACCTCAGCGCAGGTGCGGTTGGACTAGCGGGGCCCACGCTCGAGGGGCTGGCCAGAGGTTTCACCCCTGAAACCCTCTCATCCCTGGACCTCGCCAAGGAAAAGCTTGCAACCGAGGGCGACGACAATGCTGACCCTTGACCTCCAAGCCCCTCTGTCACCTCACTCGTGCGTCTTGAATGGCCAACATTGCTCCCGGGCTGGTCGTTGTAGATTCCTGAGCATCGACTCCCCGCATTCTCGCGGGATGATGCCTGGCTGGGAGCCCGGTTTTCGGTATCGGAGAGCCGGGGCGGGGTGTATGGGACGAGGCGGATGCCGGGTTTGTTGTTATTGTTTTGCGAGTCGGATCGCCTGTGAAATGGTGTTGATGGGCCATGTCGGGTTGGTGGCGCCGACATGGCTCTGAGACGGCCGGCGCGTGAGGCCGGGAATGTGTCAATCCGTCGGAAAATGCCTCCTCTCTACAAGCCGCGTAGTCAGACCTGTTCCATATCCGGTTCATGCGCGCTATTAGAGGGGAGTCAGGCGAGGCCGTGTCGTCGGGAGAAGTTGTGGGGGTCGCGTATGGAAATTTGAATCGGGGGGTAGCGATGTTCGATCGTCGTTGATCTAAGTAATGAGTGTATGCCGTCGTTTGATGGGCTGTGAATGAATGTATGACCTGGTCGAAAGCTTCCTCAAGCAGGTCGGATGATTGGCGATGCCGTTGATGGCGTTGGTCGATGCGTAGCAGCACGGAGCAATAGAGTAAAAATTAAGATTTCAAGAAGGTACCTGAGCAGGGCAGGCAAGGCGAAAAGAGTGCGCCGAAGAACAACGAAAAATCGGGTATGGATTAAAGATAGACAAGAATCTGAAGTCAGACAAAGAGTGTGTGTCCAAGACGAAGATCAATTGGGCATGGAGGCGGCGGGTGAGGACGACGGCGTCTGTCGAAGCAGTACGGGACCGCGGGATCCAATGGATTGAAGCGAGTGGCAGAGATGTCTTGAAAAATGAGCGGGAACGGGGTGGTCGGCGGACAAGGGCGCCTATCTCGGCCAGCTCCTAGCAGCTCCCCTCGATGTTTCGCCTTGGGGCGGAGGAAATTGACGAGAAATGAAAACAACGGAAAACAGACATGGAGAGCCCGGAGAAAAAGCAGTCGAAGGGACTCCAGAATCCATTCCAAGTTTGTAAATATTCCCGCAGTCGTGCCCTTACTGGCCTAGGATTGCCCATTGGCCAACACCGAGCAGGCCACTGTCTGCGGTGTCTGCGCGCTCCTCTTCCAGCCCGTCCGTCGACAGTCATCGAGCCATGCCAACGAGGGGTTCGTCCACTGAACCACCAGCGAATGCTGACCCTGACCGCGGGCGAACGTCCAGAGCGAGGCTGGGGGAGAGGTTAATTTCGCGTCCCACAGGCCGACGAACCACGATGGGCAGAACGAGGCAGGGTGCTGGGTGAAGCTGCAGTCGGGCACTCCCACTTGCGTTAGCGCAAACCTCAGCAAGCTCGACGCTTACCTCTTTAGGCAGCAGCCCAGGGGTGTTCGTCTCGTTCCATCTCCGGAGTGAGGATCCCCAACCATGTGTCCAGGTCCTGTCATCTTTGCCCCGGCGCCCACGGACGAAACACACATCCCCCTGCCATCGTCACCGGCTGTTTGGGTCCTGGTGCTGCGGCCAGAGTCAAAACTGGTCCGACGGCAACTCCACACTCGGTTCAAAAGTGCAGATGTCTGATGTCCTGCCTCTGTCCTGCACTCCTGGCTTGAAGACGCCGGCACACAAAAGGAACCACAGGGCGCGACTGCACGGCGACACCTTCGCAAGCGCCTCGTGGGTTGCTCTGCAGATGTCAGACCCCACCGCGACCGCATCCCGGTCTCACAGCAGCCGTGAGAGACAGGTTCACCGCTTGAGGCACCCCAGAGCCGCCATGTCTCGGACGCCGCAGCCGATGATCCGAGCGCCGAGCAGAGGCCGCGGGTTGGCAGTCGGGCCAATTGCGCGATGCCTGCGAAGATGATCACGGTATCGCAGCCTCCATCACGGCTTGAATGTCCCCCTTTCTGCTCTCGGAGCGCTGGCCGGCGATTACACACGCGATGCGGCGAAACCCTGCATGGTGAACGGATGGGTCCTCGGATACGTGTTCAACGGTGGACCGTCAGTGGTGGCAGCGAGCACAAGCGACGATGCAAGCCGCAGGCTCGGCAGGGGACGCCACAGGAGATGGGCGGGTCGCAATCAAACCCCCGTGCTGGACGTCGGCGGCGCGTCTCTGATTCGCGTCCTGTCGCGGTGCCTGCATGTTGCCTGGTGGAACTCCTCCAACCAGACATCGCGAAGTTGAGATTCAGGAGATAAGCGATCATTGAGGCAGCTGAAGGGAGGTACGGAGTAGGCGGGTGGAAGAGTGGTGAGTTGGGACCTGATGTTGCTCGTCGAAGGGCACAACGCCACATACCGAGCGCCAGTGCAAACCAACAGGAACTGCGCCCGGAAGTGACTTCTAGAGCATTGTCTCGCAAGCAACAATATGTGCACACAATTCCGCGTTGGGTAGAGAGGAAGCGCAATTGAGGAAATTCCGGCCGGTCTAGGCACTCAGCGCCGAGATCCCTTTCTGCGGCTTCCATGTCAGCTCAGTTTCGCCTAATAAAATATTTCTTTCTGTTCCAGACCTCGACCCAACTTCTCACGGCCGCGACACAGAACAACTCCATCCAAGATCTTGACCTGCTCCCGATTTGAGGTCCAAGAATAGGATCCCTTCAAGGAGACGGACCTGTGGAGCACGGGAGCAGCCGCGCATTCTGAAACTTGAAACTTCCAGTTCGACACGCGACGACTGGAAGCACCCTGCCATTCGTTGAAACGACCCAATCCGGCGACCACGTTTCCCACAACCCCACGTCTACGGAGTACAACACCAGCAGCCGCCGAGGCGCGCTTCTCAGACGGCGTTTAAGCAGGAGGTCGACGGCGTCAATTCACCAAGCATCATCACTGTAACCCACCAAAGTCTCGCCCAAGATGCCTGCCCTGGACCTCTTCCACAAGCTCAACCCCTGGCACAAGGGCAAGTCCACCTACATCCCCATTGAAACCCCAACCTCACCCACCCTCCCACGTCACCACCACCACGTGCTCACGAAACACATCCCCCCTACCACAGCCCACTAACCCTCTCACAGACACCCACCCACCCCCACCCCCCATCACCACCACCACCGCGGCCCTCTTCATCGCCCTCTACGCCCTCTCCTACTTCCTCCCCTTCTACCTGTCCCCCAAAACCCGCCCGTCCCCCACCATCTCCCGAGACTCGCCCTCCGTCATCCGCGCGCGCATCCGCTCCGTGACCCTCTCCTGCCTGCTCTGCACGGCGACGACCTACGTGGTCCTCACGCGCCCGGGGGTCGGCGACTCGACGGTGCGCGAGGCTCTGCATTTTCTGGGGCTGTGGCCGGTGGGTGTGTGCGAGGCGGGGAGGGTGCTGGGACTGACGGGGTTGTTGTTTGCGGGGCCGTTGTTTGGGTATTTTGTTGTTGAGAAGGGGTGGAGGGATTGGGTGCGGTTGGGGCCGGTCAGGGAGGTGTGGGAGGAGTGGACGGGATGGAGGAATATTTTCGCTGTTTGTCTTTTCCCTATCCCTCTTCTTCTCGTTTTGATGCTAACAGACTTCTCAAACAGGGCCCCGTCACGGAAGAAATCCTCTTCCGCACCGCCTCCATCCCGCTGATGCTCCTCTCGCAATCCCCGCTCCCCCAAACTATCTTCCTCACCCCCATCCTCTTCGGCCTCGCCCACGTGCACCACTTCTACGAATTCCGCCTCATCCAACCGCAGGTCCCTGCCTCAGCCGCCTTCCTCCGCTCCCTCTTCCAGTTTGCCTACACCACCGTCTTCGGCGCCTACGCCACCTTCCTGTACATCCGCTCGGGGTCGCTGCTAACTGTTTGCGTTGTGCATGCATTTTGCAATTGCATGGGACTGCCGCAGGTTTGGGGGAGGGTTGAGCCCGAGGCGGCGGGGGATGTGGTGCCCGTGGTGGTGGGGGGGGATGCGGGGGGGAAGCATACTGGTGGTGGGGGTGGTGTGCGCAGGCCGAGCATCTTGTGGACAGTGGCGTACTATGTGTTGTTGGTGGGGGGTGCGGTGATGTGGTGGAAGAAGTTGTGGGTGTTGAGTGAGAGTGAGAATGGGTTGGTCCCGAGCTCGGCGTTTTTCAAGGTTTGAGTAGGCAACTGTGTTGACGGGGGTTTACGGCTTCGTTTCGGGCAGGATAGACACTTGGAGTGGAAGGCGCATAGCCTTGGAATTGGGGGTTTGCGTGTGTTTTTGTACAGGTTCAGGTTCAGGTAGTGTGGACAGTATAATACCATACTTCCCAACGTTGACTAGTTTCTGGTCTTCAACATAACAAGGTTGAGCATGGGATTGGAGGTGATTAGCTGCTCAAGCGCAAAGTGTCTTAAGAGTGGTGCGCTGTTTAATCCCCATGATACTGGAACTCAAGCATAGCGTTGATCAATACACCCTGTATTATTCAACTATCCAGCACGAAGCACCCAACACGCTGATCAGAATGCCCACCCCCCTTTCCTCCCCACAACCCGCCTCCATTCCTCATGACTCCCAGCACATCCCTCCCAGCCCGTCCCTCACGAAAGACCCCGCACAGGGAATCATATAACACCCATCCCACCAAAACGCCGGTCATGCGCGCGTTTATGTCTTGCTCCGAGACCGTCCGCTGCACCAAACACGCATGTTACGCCGTTTAAAAGAACAGGGGAAAAAAGAAGAACCCAAAGCACTTCCCCGGTATTGCAATGTCCAGCTCTATGCTGTGGTGTAGATCATCCACTAAAATAACTAGAGAAAAGAGGGCCCGTTGAGAATGAAGAAGTGATGTACACGAAGCGAAGTCGGCTTGCCTCGACTGTTTCTCGGCGTGGCCATCGGGGCTCGCAGGGCGAATAGCTAGCGCCCTCAAGCTTTTGCATGGTGCCCTGGCGCGGTGGATGCGCTGTGCAAGACCTGACGGTTAGCACAGTGGACTATTGCCTGTGTGTGCTTCAGGAGTTGGCTGCGTCCCTATTGCTTTGAGCACTGGCACTCATCATGGGCTTGTTGCTGGTGGGCAGGACGCCGACCTCCTGGGCCTTTTGGCGGACCTTGGCCCACGCAAAGACGAGGCCGCTGACGAAACCGACGAAAATGGCGGTGACGCTGCCGAAGGTGATGGGTGCGTCGAAGAAGATCAGGCCGCTGACGGCGATGGGGAGCTTGTTGAGCGCGCCGACCATCGAGTATGTTGTCGAGGAGGTGATACGGATGCACCAGGCCGAGCAGTACGAAATGAAGATGGCGGCCAGACCGGAGTAAACCATGCCAATCATGAGCTTGTTGCGGGTCTCTTCGGGGAAGTTGCGGGCAAGGTTCTCAGCGGACCAGTCCTCGACCAACAGCGAGCAGATAACAAGAACTGGGATGGTGAGGAGGTTGTTGTAGAACATGGCTAGAGGAGAGTCAGCCAACAGCTCTCAGTCTTTGAATAACCATACTTACTGTCATAATCCTTAAAGTTCATCTTTTTGATCACCTTGCGCATGCCCAGCACATACGAGGAAGTGCAGACAACGTTCATGCCCATCCATGCATACCCGGCGTTCAGTGTCGAGAGAGCAGCCGAAGCCTCGACCGTGTGAGCACCGTCAATGGCAGCCTGGATATCAGCCCAAGCGGCAACGATGGAGCTGAGAACCATCAGGCCGAAGGAGAGCAGCGTAAGGGGGGTAACGCTGCCACCAAACCAGAGCACCTCTCCGTAGGCGATAACGATGATGGTCAGGTTCTTGAAGATGGTATAGACCGGGACGGAGAGGAACTGGAGGGCCTTGGCGCCGGTGTAAATCATGCCAACGAGGAGGAGCGAAATGGGGAACCCTATTTATGGTTATTAGCGAAACGTCTCGCATGCGAAGAGGGGCGGTCAACATACATTTCTTGGCCTTGGTCGCATCAAAAGGGGCAAGGTTTTTGAGAATACCAGCCTGCTTGGAAAGGAGAATCGCCAGCGTGCAGACCAGAGACTAACAACTTAAGTTAGCTACTTTTCTTGTCCCGAAAGAGGGTTGGCACATTCATACCTGAATGGCGAGGTAGAAGAAGTTCAGGTTCCACGAGGAGCCCGACACAACGTATTTGTTCACTACCGTCATGCTGATCGAGGCCAGGCAGTAGGCGAGAATAGACGCGCCAGGGTTGTGATCAATCTTGTCGAAATAGGCCGCGACTCCAGGCTCGCGGCGGGCGTGGTGGGACATGGAGGAAACATTCCTGCTGTGGCTCAGGAAGGGGGCTTTCTCGCCCCCGGCCGCATCTCGATATCCTCGTTCTTCTTGTTCGACATTTTGTATTTTTGGTGAATGGGTATATCAATCGGATAAACGAGCGACGAATAATGGGAAGAGCTAGGTGGACTGCGCTTAGAACCAGGGGTGTTGGCGAGCGACAGGATTCCGAAGACGGCAGATGTCGAATGCGCGCAAGTTGCAACCAAGCGGGAACGACAGTGGCGGTCGGCTGTGGCACGGGGGACGACAGTGCTCTCCAGCTGTTGAAGACGGAAAAGACAAAGCGACACCAGGCAGTGCTCGGCGCAAGAAGCAGCCTGTCTCTTCTTGAGGCCCAAAGAAACGGAACGAGTGTCTGTTGGCAGTGGGCGAAGACGCGCGTGCGAGGGAGAGGATGACAGGAGAGGAAATCCTGTGAAATTGCCAGACTCAAAACCAACGAAGCTGCCACGGTCTGCCCTGGTCTGGTCGCGGCTCCCCTTTTCGCTTGGCTTCAATGTGGGGCGCGCAGACGCTTCCATGTTTCGTAAAATTGGAGCTCTGGAGAACTCGGATACGTGAATACAGCATGAAGTTAGGCAGTGTTATGCAGGGAGACGCAGGGATCTCAATCATCAGGGGCTCGTATCACGGACAGCACCCTTGCACTCATGACATTCCAGTTGCTCGGCATGCAGGACACAGAACTGAGCCGTAGAAAATACAACCCATCCCATAGAGCACTCAACTTCCCATTGTCCCCTCTGTCTCTTTGGGATCAGGACTTATCCCTTCCATCATGTCGTCGTCCTCTTTGTCCCTGTCCTCGCCACCCTCTCCTTCCTCGCCTTCATCTCTCTCGTCCCTCTCTTCCTTGTCCTCATCTCTCTCGTGCCTCTCTTCTTTGTCCTCCCTCTCTTCCCCTTCTTCTTGCTCTTCCCTTTCACCCCTCTCCTCACCTAACACATCCGGAGGTACGGGATAGTTGAGATGCTTCCAGTCCTCCAGCTCCTCTGTTACCGACCTCAGACGGTCGCGAATGCTCTCAATGGCATAACTCCCTAGTAATAACCTCAGCGGGGGGTAGGAGCAGTGACCTAGCTGCCACACCAGCTCAGCACATTTGACAGCGCTAGTTGGCTGCCGGTCACCAAGCCACTGCACCATCCTCTTCGCATGCAGCGCGGGAGACGTAGCATGAGAGTAGGCCTCGCTGGCAGGTTTAATAAGGAAGTGCCCCCACGTCGGCAGAGGATTCGTCTTCGAATCCGGCTCATCCCTCCTCACCAGCCCCGGCTCCACCAGCGTCGCCTTGATATTGAACGAGTCCACCTCATACAACATCGCCTCGATCAGCCCCTCCACGGCATACTTAGTCGCGCAGTACGGCCCCAGCCCAGGCACGCCCAGCGCGCCCGAGGTCGAGCTGAAGATGAGATACCGCCCCCCGTTCTGCTGGCGGAAGTAGGGCAGGCTGGCCTGAACGATGTGCAGGGTGCCCATGAAGTTGGTCTCGAACTGGTTGCGCAGCTCGTGCTCGTCCTGGTCCTCGCAGGCGCCGATGACGCCGTAGCCGGAGCAGTTGGCGATGCAGTCGATGCGGCCGAAGCGGTCGATGGTGCGCTCGATGACGCGGCGCACAGAGGCGCCGTCGCGCACGTCGCATAGCTGGCCTAGGCAGTTGTCGCTATTAAGCGTTGCGATGGCTTCGGGGGATGTCTCGAAGATGCGGCCTACGGTGGTTACTAGGTCGCCGTGGCTGAGGGCGGACTTGACGAGTGAGCGGCCCATGTGGCCGGTGCCGCCGAAGACCTAGAGACGAGTCAGAGAGCGAAGGTGGGAGGAAATATTTTTATAGTGACTTACAACCCAAACCATCTGCTTCACCGGCGCCCCTGGCTGCGGCGGGTCACAGCTTGCCGGCAGCTGGAGCTTCATCCGGGACGACTCGGATCCGGCGACTGACGCCCCGTCATTTGCGCTCCGAGCGTCCATCACGGATGGCTGGCCAGTAGCGTCTGTGTGGTTTCAAGTTTGAGTAAAGGCGAGGCAATGCCAGTTGCGATTCGCATGCGCCCGCCGGTAAGTTCTCAACTCATGGTGTGTCTCATCAGTCTAAGTCCCGATATTGAGATGGAGGATGGTGTAGATGCACGCCGAATGGGGCCCGGGAATTGCTGAAGCCGTGGTGTGGGTCCATGGCTTGGCGGAAGGGGCTCCACTGCCACAGTGTCAAGTCTGTTCGCAAAACTGTCCATCCACTTGACGTCCAACGTCCATGAACAACATTACTTTCCAGCTTCCCAAGTCTCATCCCTTCCATCTCATGAAGAAGATGTGGACACCATACACAGGTCTTCCTCGGAGCTAGGCCCTAGCTTCAGGTTCTTGCCAGCGGAAACATCAACCTGTCAAAATCTTGACTTACACAGATCTCCTAACGATACCTCAAACATTTCTGGCGTCTATATAAAAAAGGATTCAAATAATGTTCCAATTCTTTCAGGCAACTCCCTTTGTCGATACTTTAACATTAACATCTCAGAATTATGACGAGGTCGATCAGCCTCTGTTCAAGTCCGGCCTCACGCGGCGTCTTTTTCACCAAGGGTTTCGACCTTGACAATCTCGGTCCTGGTTTCAATGGTGATAACTTCAATCTGTTTGTTCATAGTTCTTCCTGCCGTTTTTTCAGTTAAAGACCACTGATCATTTAGGAGAAATGGCACGAGAAATTTGGAAGAATCATGACCATAGCACAACTCCAAGGGCATGACTATAAAACAAGGGGTAGTTTCCCAGCGCTCAACAATGAGACATTGAACTACGGTCTATGACGGCATCTCACCCTCGATGTCAACCCAGCCAAGATCCGTTTGTACGGTCTCAGGCCAAGAGGTGGAGGCCATGGGTGGGACCGTTAATGGGACTCCGAGCTCCCAGCGCGCTAACCAAACCGCGAACGATTTGGCCGTTCACACACAAAGTATAAGACACCCCATTGACTCCAAGCGGTCTTTCAAGAAGCCATTGAAGGCGGGGGAGTGGCAAGCGGCTTTGGAGATGAAGAGGAGCAACCGGAGGCTCGAGAACTTCAGTAAACCCTCCCTTCGCAGTCTGCACAGCCTCTCTGAGCGCATTCGCTGGTTCCCACGCAGAGATCCTGCCAGAGCAGGAGACGCTCTTCATCTCACAGCTTTAACCGCAGAATAATATGGAGATTTGCTCCCTCTCAAGGTGCCCTGTGTGAACGAAAGTCTCCGTCCCCCCCTGGCTTCCACAACGTTTTCGATATTCAGCTCACTGATCTCTCCACGATTGCGCGCGCTGGGCATCGCGGACAATGTTGAATGATTTGGGTGCGTTAATTGGAAATCGGTATAGGGGGGTAGCATTTTCTGTTCATCACCCGGTATCGCGTTGTATTCTAACTTGTTGAAGGGCGGCACGGCGACTTTGGGAAACGAGACTCGATGGAAATAGTGTGAGAACGAGCTCCATGGATGGTGCTGAGATGTGAACGTGTTGATGGCAAACATATTGGCAGCAAAAATGGTGGTGGTGGCGGATAAAAAGAGAAAATCAAGGCATCAGGGTATTGGGTTGAAGGTCGCGTCGATGGGTGGAATTTCCGGAGTCAAAAAATTACAAACTCACCGGTCAGCCCCGGGGTGACCGGCTACGAAAAGCCTCAAACGGCATTTTACTTTAAACTAGATAGGTGGGCGACCATGCCCAGACGCACCAGGGTGGGTACTGCGCCCCCTGCGCCCTTGTGAGCCTAGAGTATAGCAGTGCAGGATAGAGATGCCGGGGCGGTACGTTCCTCTTGCTTTTTTATTACTCCAAACTGTGGTCGAACCAGCGATCTTTCGATGTGGTAAGCATCGAGAGATGCTATGTACGATTTCAATCTTCCACTACAGACCGTTGTGCTAAGCACATCTGCAATGATCTGCTTCGGTGGGTGGAAGGAGGTTTGCTCAGCCTGGTATATAT
Organism: Amesomyces nigricolor; assembly: GCA_004802645.1. Taxonomy (NCBI): domain Eukaryota; kingdom Fungi; phylum Ascomycota; class Sordariomycetes; order Sordariales; family Chaetomiaceae; genus Amesomyces; species Amesomyces nigricolor. The sequence goes on from SRKS01000004.1 coordinate 2,313,267, forward strand.
TGTCTCATCGCCCGTACCCTCGCTTGCAATGTCTTCGGGCCTTCCCCACCGCCACGATTCAACCACAACGCTGCCGCCGCCCTCGGCCCAAGCATGTCAGTCAGTCACTGGCGGCGGTTGGCAATGGAGCACGGAGAGAAGTTCATTTTTCGTCTTCATTTTTTTTTTTTCAGTCTTTCCCTCAGTCGCGGGCACAAAACCCTCAGTTTACAGCAACCAAAACTCCGAAAAGCAATCGACTTCCTTCCCTCATGTCGTGGGACGTTGAGTGGTGTCGCTCAGGGGTGTCACGTGACAATCTTGGCATCGCAACAGCTCCGCTGGTCGCTTGGCAACCTGCAACATGGGAATTGCCATCCCTGTCTTATCGATAGCATCATCGTCAATGGCGCAATTTTGGGGATGGCTCACCACAGCGAATTCATGAACTCGACAGCTCATTTTTCCTTGAATCGAAAGGTTTGAACCCAGCCAGGTTTGTGCCAGCAATCAGATAGATTCTGTCCAATGCCAATGTAACATCTTCGAGCGTGTCATTCGCTGAGTAACCACACCATTGCCATCCCAGCCGGGTGATCCTGCCTGTCTTCTGTGCCCCTCACCACCAAATTTAAGCCGTGAGCCCCGCCCAGTCCGCTTCATCGCCGTCATCCTCACTCCCACCTCCACTTCATATCAATTCAACAAGAACACACCCACTCCTTACAACCCATAACCACCACCCAAAATGAAGGCCTACCTCTATGACAACCTCCCAGTAAGCCCCTCCCCACCCTCTCCATCCCCTCCCCCCCAAACTGCTACTCACACCCCCCTCCTCCACCCAGGGCGACCAACGCCTCCCGCACGACTCCGGCACGCCCCTCTCCGCCTCCGATCTCGTTTCCGTCGGGGTGCTCTACCAGCGCATCACCTCGCTCGCCGACGTCAACACACTCGCCGCGGAGCGCGGGTACAAGAACCGGGACGAGATTGTCGTGTCGCCCGAGAAGATGGGCGACGTGTACGAGGACAAGGTCAAGATGTTTTTTGCCGAGCACCTGCACGAGGACGAGGAGATCCGGTATGTGAGGGATGGGAGGGGGTATTTTGATGTGAGGGATAGGGAGGATCGGTGGGTGAGGATTTTGTTGGAGAAGGTATGTTAAGGCTTGGTGGTTGGATGGTGGAAGGGGTTGCTGATGGGGATACAGGATGATCTTATTATTCTGCCGGCGGGGATCTATCATCGGTTTACGACCGATGAGACCAACGTAAGTGTTGCTGTTGGAAGGGGGTTGTTGGGGGGTGAGACTAATGTGAAGTAGTATATCCAGGCCATGCGCTTATTCAAGGATGAGCCCAAGTGGACGGCTCTAAACCGGTCTGGGGAGCTCGATGCGAACGAGTACCGGAAGGAGTATGTGGCGGAGTTCCTGTCATAAGCGGTTGAGAATGGATTTCCAGGTATGAGCGAGGTGTCCTGTTCAATGGCATAGCGCGGCTGGTGTTCGTGAGCCTCTTCCATTCTTGATATTCAGTTGGCCACCGTTTTCACGCCCTCGGCGAATGATCAGCATGACTTCTATGTTCCTGCACATTTGTCTCCTCTCAACGGTGATCAAGCTTTATTTCAGACGCCTTCGCTACATCTCTCCTTTCAATTGCTCGCACCTGCGCCAAGCGTGACCGTGATCCCAAACCCAAACCCAACGCCAGAACTGTATGCAATGCTGTATAGATATCTTCCGCTGTAGTGTAACCTGCTCGACGCCTAGCACCCAACCCAAGAAATATACCACGGAGAATCCGCTCCGCGCCCCTTTTGACATCCTCACTTTCGTCGTCTCGATTTACCGCACTTCCGGAGCCGGCACCTCACGCCCAGCGACAGCGATCTCATTATTGATGCCGTTCGCCGTCTCATCGCGAGCCTCGTCACGCGGTCGCCCCTCTGTCTGCAGTTAGCTTAACTCCCGTAACCCAGCCTCACCCGCAGATCACTCACCAAACAACCGCCGCCACCACATCGGCGGATCCAACGGCCTCGACCCCCCATGCAGCGGCGGGTACACATCATTAAAGAAGTACCACACATGGCCAATAATCACCCCCACCATCTCATCCCTCGGCACGCTGCCGTGCATAGCAAAACTCACACCCATCAGGACCCACGGCAGGTAAGGGGCGCGAAACACGAGAATCCCCAGGAAACTCATGAGCGTATCTGGGTTGCGCCGCGACCAGATGTAGACCAGCGTCGACGACAGCGGGTGCCCGAGGAAGGGCATCTGGACGAAGGGCGTGAGAAGCAGCAGGCAGACCATGGCGTAGAGTAGGAGCCAGGAGAAGTGCGCCGGGGAGCGGCCCGAGGATTCTTCGAGCAGGCGGGAGTATCGCTGCATGAAGTAGACGTGGAAGAGGAGGTCGATGGAGATGGGGCCGAAGTAGAGGAAGGTTGTGAGGAGGCGCCAGTACTACGACGGGGTATTGTCAGCGAGATGTGGGTGGGAAGAGTGGGTGTGAAGGGGCCGGAACTGACCTGCGACTTATGGAATACTGTGCGGTAGCTGTAGAAGAGCTGGAACGGGGTGACCAGCTTGCATTGTACCAGCCCGCTGGTCAAGAGGGTTGCTGTTGTCCACCACCTTGTGCAGAAGGGCATCTCCCAGAACCATGTTTCGAGAGGAACAAGCCCATCTCCCACTATTTGGTCCATGGTGTAAAACGGGATGCGCGGCGCAGAATCACAACGTGGCGTATCGGCCTGTTTGTAGTTCGAGGTCGAGGTTCCCAGGTTTAGAGAAGCGGATGCAGTTGCAAGCTGCAGGCTGCAGGAAGCAGTTATTGTTGGGTTTCTTTGACTGAGGACAACATGTGTACCCTTGTCAGCCTGTATCTACTCGATGTCGTGTGAGAGTTGTGTAGAAGGACGCTGAGAAATCGCAGTGATGATGTTGAGGTGTCCTTTCGCGGGATGTTATCGAGCCGAGCGCCTTTATCAGCGGCGGGTAACAAGCCGAGAGGCGGAGTGGCCACGGCAAAGCTGGGGTCGGCGGGCACAGGATGACGCAGATCCCAGTTATGCAAATATCCACATTATTAGGTTAAGCATACGTTACACTCTCCCCGGTCTGTGGCTGGTGACAGACCCCAGAAAGCCCAGCCACCCCATTAAAATCAATCCGGCGCGTCAAGTCGCGACAGGCGCAGCCCGCGTCTGCGGGTCCTCAACTCACGAACTTGAAGACTCCCAACACCCCTCGAACTGAGCGCTCTTCACATTCCCGACAGTATCGAGGTATCTCTGTTTCCAGAATCTTGCCCCTCCCAGCAGCATCTTTTTCGGTTACTAGCATCCCCCGATCCCACCTCTTCGGAAGTCAATTCACTTTGCGCCGGATATCGACAAGTCGCCGTCGCCGCCATTGTTGCTGTCGCAAGGCTTCTGGAGCTCCATCCCGGCCTCGAACAACCTCCCACGACGACTTTTCTCCACGCCCAATTCCGTCGCATAGCTTTATCCCTACCCCGAACGGCCTGTCAAAGCAAATAAGTTTGCTACAATGTCCCCGAATCAAGCTAGGAAGAAGAGACCCTCGGGCGCATCAACAGCAGCAACACCCGCAAGGGGGGGAAGGCCAAGCGCTGTCCAAGGTGAGCCGCGCTGACCCCCTACCGCCCATCGCCCTTCAACTAACCCCCCCTCCAGCAGGCGACCCAGTCCCGCAAAGGAGGCGACGCTACCGCCCAGGAACCCTCGCGCTGAAAGAAATCCGCCGCTACCAAGCCAACACAGACCTTCTCATGGCCAAACTGCCCTTTGCCCGCCTTGTACGGACCCCCCCCCCCCCCCTCCCCCATCATTCCCACCCCCAGACACACACCCCACCCCACCCCACCCCCACCACCACCACCACCACATCACTTACTAACCCCTCCCCCCCCCCGAACCAGGTCCGAGAAATCGCCCTCCAATACCAACCCACAAGCGAAGAACTGCGCTGGCAATCCCAAGCAATCCTCGCCCTCCAAGAAGCTGCCGAGGCCTTTCTCGTGCACCTGTTTGAGGACACGAATTTGTGTGCGATACACGCCAAGCGTGTGACGATCATGCAGAAGGACATACAGCTGGCGCGGAGGATACGCGGGGTTTGGGGGGGTGCGGGGTGGGTATAACCGCCCTAAGGCGTGATTTGTAAGGGAGTTTAATGGGCTGGGTGGTTGTGTTTGTTTGGTTTGGGGCGGGGAGGTTTTGGGGGGGTGGGAGGGGGGGGGGGGTTAAATCTTGCTTCGGTACATAATTCTGCTGGTTTGGGGTGGCATTCGGCTTCTGGGCGGGCTCTGGTTGCTTGGATTTTGGTAAGAGAGGGGCAAAGGTGAAAAGGGGTTGTTGTGGTTTGAAGGGCGGAGATCGGTTCTCCGTGCCCCTACAGTTGCGCAGGGTGTGAGCAGCGGCGTTATGGTGTTGGGAGTTCTGGTGGCGTCTAATTCTGGCGGCATCGCATGTAACTATATATGCAGGATCTGGGATCAAGGAAAATGCAGTTTGGCTTGGTTACTGTCCCCAGCACCATTCCTCCTCCTGAAGGAGAGTCAACAGCCGGGCATCATCTCACCATCATCTGCCAACCATATTTCCCACCTTTACCAACCCCACAGCAATACCTTAGTTAGTTAGAGTTGAGATCCACCCTACCCCCAGCTCACCTAAACGCTTATCCATCACCCCTCCTCCTCCTCCCCCTCCCCCCTCTCCCGACACTTCTCCCTCAACCTCCTCACGCTCTCTCTCAGTTCCTCCCTCTCCTCCTCCAACTTATCCCTCTCCCTCTCCAGCGTCCTTATATACCTCGCCGACATATCCAGCACCTGGGCCTTGCTTAGCCTGCGCTCACCGACATCAAACGCCCCGTGCTGCGCCGCAGCCGCACCACCACCACACCCACCCCCCCCAACCCCAGCCCCTGAACCAGCCCCACCGCCGCCGTCGGAGTCTCCCCCGGATGCGCCGTTGGCGGTGGTGGGGTTGGTGGTGGTGGTAGGAGGCGGCGAGCGCATTGATTCCGGCAGGGTGTTCATGAGGATCTCGAACTGCATGTTCAGGCGGTTGCGGTACTGTTTCTCGACGAGGTTGTGCGAGTTGCGGGATTTGCGCTCCTGGGGTGTTTCTTGAGGGCGGAATTGCATGTTCTTGGAGGCGCGGGAGGCGCTGCGGAGTTTGGTTTTGTTTGCGGCGGCGGTGTTGTGGGTGGCGGATTTGGGGTTGGGAGGGGGGAGAGAGCGTTGGTGGTGGTTGTGGTGGTTGTGGTGGTGGTGGGTCATGGAGGAGGAGGTGATGGAAGAGGAGGTTGTGCTTTGCCCGTCGATGGACTTTTTGGCGCGTTTATGGTGGCGCGGGGAGGAGAGGGTGGTGGTGTGGATGTGGAGGTTGGGTTGCTGTTGCTGCTGCTGCCAGGCGTCGGCGTCGCCGTACATGGCTTGGTCCGAGTCGGAAAAGGCCCCGTCAGGAGTGCCTACCATGCCTTCGTAGTTTTGCAAGCCGGGCGAGGGCAACGTTCCCGGGTTTGGGGTGCCGAGACTCACGGTGCCGTCTCCCGGCCCCGGCCAGCCGGGGTAGACGTCGAAACCGGCCGTCGGAGCATTCTGCAAGGCCGTGGGCGAGACGTAGTCGCCAACATAAGGGTTCGGCGTGTTCCCCTGCGATGCGTACCCATACACGCTGGCGTTTGAGCCTGTCGATACCGCGGGTGAGCTGTCGCTGCCGTAGAGCCCGCCGTTCGCGGTTTGCCAGCCCACCGGGACGGCATCAAGAGACGTGGCACCGGGCTGCAGTGCCGGAAAGGCGGCCGATGCCGGAAACGCCGGTTGGCTGGTCGTCGGAAAGACGGTCGGCGGATATGCAAAATCCCCTTGCCCGGGCATCGAGCGACTGGGGTACTGAGTGGTGTGATACAGCGGGCCAAGCCGGCCTAGATTCCGGGGGCCGAATCCGGACGCGGCGCCGCCGGGCATCAGCTGTTGCGAACTCAAAGTCAGCATATGTTCGACGCCTCCTGGCCATAACTTCAAGAGATGGCCTGCCATGTCGACTGATGGACTTTTCTGGCCTCCTGGCTATTGGAGACGTAAGTCCTCAACCCCCGTCTAGATCCCGCCCATTTCTCATCCACCGCCGTGCCTTTGAACACGCGCACTTGCGCCCCCAGCCCATTGCGTCTCTTTTCCCACCAGAGTTCCTGCTGACTTCTCTTTCTGCCTTGAATTTCTTGCTTCTCAAACCGAATCGCGGGACGGCTTTCCCATTTCTTGTCGGCACGCTTTCCCCCAATTGTCCGCTCTCCCGACCCCTGAGGATGGGAGGATGGGGAATGACACGTCGCCAACCTTTTCGAGAAGGCCCCCCCCTGCCGCTCCCGTATTTGCTGATAATCCCAAAGTCCGGATTTGGCTGGGAGTGTGAAGGGGCGGTGGGCTCTCAGGCCTCGCGCCTGCGGTGCCCTCTGGATCGGTAACGAACTTTTTTCTCTTACCTCAGGGTTCTGAACGCCGAACTCAAAAGCGAGCATCTCATCTCGATGGTGCGCTGATGAGTCTGATTGGGAGTGCCTGTGTGAGGCTCGGCCTTGGGTCGTCGCGGTTTGGGTATCTTTCCCCTTGGTTTTCGAGTTTTTTCTGGAAGACGGCATGCCGTTGTTTCACCTCCTCACAAGCCGCTATATACTTCTGACAAACGACTCGAGTTGAGCCAATGTCAGCAGCAATTACTATTGGGCGGTGTTGAGATTCCTGTGCCGGTGAGAGCTGTCTCGCGAAGTCGCTCCGGTCTCGCCGCTCACTTCTTTCCGCTTCACCCTAGTAGGTGGTCGGAAAGGCCAGGCTTATGCCTGCTGAATCCCCATGTCCAGGCTCGCAGTGGCTTTGGGTGTGGCCACAAATGCGGCCGATCGAGATTTCACAGAAATCCCGTGCTGAGCAACATGGGAGACCCGAGAAACGGCAGATCTGGCCGTGGTTCTGGGGCGGTTCCGTGACTGCGGGTGCGAGAGTCTCCCCACCGTCTCCCGACCCAAGCAGCTGGGCGTGCTCAGACCGCTAGCCTTGACTCTGGAAGGTCTCTCGGGTACCCAAGAAGTCCGTGGTCGGCGAATGGGTCTCTGTTCTAGGCGATGTGTGCTGTTTGTCGGGCCAGTGGCGTAGCAAGTCACCTGTCGGGGCTCTTGTCTGGGCGTCCGCAAGCTGAAAGAAGATGGACGTCCAGCCGACACCATCTCAGGGGACGGGCGTGCTGAGAGGCGGGAGGAGTTAAATACCGCGGCACACACTGACGTACCAACCGGTCCAGGCACTGCAGCACTTGTCTGGCAGGGGGGTCTCAGTAACGGCACCTTATTGACGGGAGCCCGCGCGGATGGCACTCTGATGGGACCGCGGGCTTAAAAGCAAGCCTACGAGCTGTTGGCCATGCCCACTTCTTGGTCGGCGATCTGGCGGCGAATGACGCCTTCATCTCGGCCCCAGTACCCCTGAGCCCTTGGCGACCCCCCCAAATCGAGAACGTCGCTGCAAGATCGCCGCCTCCTTGTACATTAATGATTTCACTTTAAGCCCATGCTTCCCGCTTTCCTACATAGGTAAGGGAAATCATCCCCCTTGTTTGCTCCCGTTCCTTCTAGGCCGCCATGGACCAAAGTCTGTCTCGAGACCTGGGTCCCCCTCGAGGCAAACAATGTGCCACAATCCTGCCGAAGACGGGGCAGCCAAACAGGCAGGCCTTCTGGATTCGGGTTCAAGCAGATGCATGCAATGGTTTCGCTGAGACTGCTCCCTTCATTGGTTGACTCAACATGGGAGACTTCCTTCTTCTACTCCTCACTCGAGGACAACCAGTCAGACTTCCTTCTTCTACTCCTCACTCGAGGACAACCAGTCAGACTTCCTTCTTCTACTCCTCACTCGAGGACAACCAGTCAGATCCCCTCTTGTGGTTGTCTTGGTTCTGCAGTGAGCGCATTGTCGAAGCACGCTCCATGCTTCCGAGGTCTGGATTCCTTGATTCTGGCCACACGAAGATCGTTTGAAAATGGCACGCGTATTCGTTCCGCCGGCCAAGGAAGAGTTTTCTAGAGATATGGCCATGCCCTTGTGGCTGGCTGAGACTCTGGCAGCACTCTGATGCTTGGACGGGTTCCGGAGCAAACAGCCATCTTCCCCCCCGAGGCCATTCACCGAAAGGCAGATGCTTATCTTGATTCAACTGGCGAAAGGGGGGTTTCATCCTTCTGACAGCTCAAGTCCCAAGGCGCGGAGATGATTGGGGAGCAAGGCATCCAACCGCACCGCAACGTGGGGTTTCTTCCTTCCGGTGGAAGGCTGCCGCTGTCTCCCTTGTCCAGATGCGGCTTATTTTCCGCGGCATGGGGTCCCCGCACGCAACGCGGCGAGAACTCAAGACAGGAGAGAGCTTTGTGGCCAGTGTCTTGGCTACTCGCGGGTCAGTGATACTTGATTTGGACGTGAGGGGAGAGAAAAGTGGAAAACCCATGAGTGAAAGTGGCACTGATGGTCGGGGGCGTGGAGCTAGTCCGTCCTCGAGAAGGGGAGCAATGCGAGTGCTGCCAGGCGCCGCAAAACACTCTCCGCTAGGGTTGTCGGGGTCAGGGGAGGCCGGCAAGTGATGGGCACTGTGGCCAAAACTCGGGAGGCGTAAATTCTGACGTGAAAGTAAAGACTGGACGGGCGTCAAAAACCCACGTCGGCGAGGCGACTTGCCCCCGAGTCTCGAGATCTGAACGTCCAGATCCGTCATGGCCCGAGGCATCGACCCCATGGGGAATGGACGAGCATCTGCCGCTTTTTGCTATATGGGGTGACTTGGAAAAGAGTGATAATACGTAGAGGCAGCAGAGAAACGACAGAAAAGAGAAGCCGAAGACAAAGATGGGGACAAGATGGCAGCTGAGACAGTTGGCTTGACACGGGACGCCTGGGCATTCTGGCCGTCATCTTTTGGGTTAATAGAGTTGTCGGCATGAAGGTGGGCTCAGCATCGGCTGCCTGAGGAAATTTGAGCAACGCCGCAACCGCCTCGACTGATCACTGCTGCGGATTGCTCTTTCCATCTTTCGATTTATTAAAATTTCTGAACTCTTGCTGTGTGACTCTGCGAAGCAAGCGCCCCGGGGAGGATCGATGGCCAACCCGACTCTCCTTAGACCGTTTCTCCAACGAAACCTTGGTGCCAGCCACTCTTGAGCCGTCAACCAAACCAGGCACGCACTGACGACAGCGAGTTAGGCCTCGGTCAACCCCTACCCTCGGTCGTACCCTAGTTCAAAGAAGCGGTATCGTCCCGTGTCTGTGCTGTCTGTCTCCGATCACTCTTTTGGGAACGTTGAGCAGATCTTACTTGCCTGCCCGGCTGCCGGTATCTTCAGCAAACGTCGGAAACTTCTATCTAATGATTATGTTTCTGGAATATGTCCTGATATACACCGACCCGATGATCGACCGCCGAAATCTCGACAATGCCCGAGAAACGCTCCGCCGTTCTATCCCATAAATCCACTATGTCGAGCCGACTCCTCCTGACTTGCGCGTCCGACCTTGACCACCGCAGAGAACCGGTTGACAAAGGGGTATCGTCCCACAAAGCTGCCTCGCGATGTCAAAACAGGCCTTCATCTTCAACAGACCGTCGCTCTTTGACCCTTGCGGCCCCTCCCCGTGACTCTACGGATGGCACGCGCTCACGTTTATTCCGATGTCGTCCACTTGACGCACCCTCAAAAGAAACAACACCGCCAGGACAAATCTAAAGTCGGGTTCTGCCGAGGTCACACCTAGCAGCTGCTCTCCTATCCGGATATTTGATGTATACATCGCCCAAGAGCGGGAACTGGCGCACAAGATGTGTGGCTGCTGCCTCTGCGGGACGTAAATATCTCCGGATGCCTTTGAAGCTACGGACCGACAAGCTACTGGATGAATACCCGAGTATCAGCCTTGAAGGAAGCGCGTCTGCATCTTCCCTATCTCCTCTCGTTATTTTGTTTGCCCCTTGAGGTCCTCTCCTAGCCTGTCTGCTATGTCCTTCCTTCTGCCCCTCTGGCCTTCTTCTATATCTTCCATATCGTTCCTAGCCCCTCTGTCCTTTCTTCGCAGCCACCGCACGATGTGGCGCTTTGGGGTTGTGAACCAACCAAGAACTACACCGGTGGTCTACTGAGCGGCGGCTGCTATTCAATGGGCTGGGAAACGAGCTCACATGCAATCGAGCCTATCTAGAGCAAGTCTTCTTTAAGACAGACGACAGCGGAAAGACCTTGTCCATCACAACATGCTAACACTCTGCCTTCCAGGACACGACCGATACAAGACCAACAGCAACCACGACACCGTTTCCAGATTTACGCTCGCAAAAAAGGTCGACCACCTCGATATCAACGCCTCAAGAAGACATTCAATCAAACCCCAACTCTTGCCCCGTCAACCAGCTTGCCCATCACCGGGCCGGCGCCCCCATCTCCGTATCCCTCGACCTATTTCCCAACACAATTGCACGACACTCGGCCGACACTTCGCGACGGACTCGACACCACCACCGCCATCTCTCTGACACTATCATTAGCGCCACACTAGAGACCGGATGGCCTTGATTTTCCATGGTCTTGTGCCTCACACAATCTTCCGACTCCCATCGCGAATAACGTGATGCGCGCATTTCGGGGATAAAAAAAGGGGCTCAAACAAAACACCACGTGACCAACTTCGCAAACAAAACAAACGCACGCCACGGCAGTTGCTTCTCTAACGCCAGTTGCTTCTCCAACGCCACATTGGCTCCACAACCTTAGCGACACACGTGTGACACCAACCACAGAGCCTCACTACAACAACTTGATGGGAATCCGAGAGATAATGCGAATTCAGAATCCCGGGGCAATGCGAAACAAGAAGAAGATGATGTGTCGATGACGTCTTGCCCCAAGCTAAATCCTGCAAGGCTGGACGAATTGAGAAGGTGGAGGGTGGTCTGCCAGTTCAGAGCAAGACTACCGAACCACGTGGCTGGGTTGGGATGTGAGTGGTGTGTGTATGATGTAGCACAAAAACCAGGAATAACCCTCACAATGTAGGGCAGCAAAAGAAGAAAAGAGATGTGTGAGATGTCTTTGGTGGTGTATTTGTCTTACGTTCTGAATGAAGTGGGTAAGGTATGCACTGAAGATCATTTGTGTGGTGTTTTCTCACTGCCGAACTCAGCCTTGTACATTGCATACATACAGACAGACATGAAACCTGATCAGACCAAAAGAGAAAGACGGAGAAAGAGAGCATTTTGAGAAGCAGCAGATAAAACAGCGGGCCTATCCAGATTCCCTCCTTCTATCTACCCTATCCAAAATCTGTGTTTTGCAAAGCTCTGCAAAAGCTTCTTTGTTGCCCCTCCCCCGCCCATCATCACGATCATATCCGTCATCTCATCGTTCCAAGGAAATATCCAATCCCCCCACGCTCGCCTTCCTTCCCCACCTTGGATGTTGGGGTGTGAGTTGGCAAAGCGGGGGTCTGACTCGTTGTCAGGTTAAGTGCCTCTTCCACTGCTCGCTTCCTCCCTCGCCAACACCGTCCTTCTTTCCTCCCAGTTGCCCAGGCGCCGCTGTTGTATCGGACAAGCTCCTCTCCGCTCGCTCGCTGAAGGCTATATAAACGACGCCGCAGATCAGGGACGGACGGCTGCGCAGCCACGGTCCGATCTGGTGCGGCTGCAGTAATATATATGAAGAGAACAAGAAAAATATGTGAACCAATGGGTGGGTGTCCTACCCAAGTACAGGTATGTGTTTGTGGTTGTGTCCGAGACAAAAAGTTGTTTGCACAGATTGATCAACAAGTCCTCAAGCGAGGGGCATGAAGAAGCGGAGAAAGGGAAGAAAAACTTGGTGATGATGTGCCAATGGAGTCGGAGCCCCGTGGGAAAAGGAGGAAAAAAAGACAAAACACAGGAGTTGCTTTTCGCAGTTTGCGCCGCCCGGCCTTTGACCATCCCAAGTCTATGATTTGACCCCATCCGCTGACAGATGCTTATTGAGACAACAACAGGGAGTGTTCGACATGAAAAAAGAAAAAGATGAGGTGTGAGAGGTTCAAGCTCTCGTGTGGTGTGTTGAGTTTGGCGCCAGAGGTATGTGTTTGGCGATATGGTTCAAGTATGTGGTGTGGAAGATTGATGTTTTGTTCGTTTAGATCCGGTTGCCGCTCAGCTGCACCGACGGGAAGAGCGCATACTGGTTCGGCGGCGGCGGCGTGCTGAGGCTGGTGGTCCTCGAGCGCCCACGCCTGGCTTGGACCGACGCCTTCGACTTGCCGGGCCACGGCTCATCCGCAAGCTTGCCGAGATTTGACTCACTCCCGCGGCTCTTGAAATGGGGCCGACGGGCGATCGGCTGGGCTGCCACCTCCGTCTCCGGGAGCGGGGGCATGACGGTCTTGCTCTCGGTCCGGGCATGGGACTCGAACGAAGGGAATCGCTGAAGCGACTCGGAGGTCGGGGAGCAAGCCTCCATGTCGAGGGAGGAGACACTCGCGGTCAGCCGGGTGTAATCAGTCGAGGTGGAGGCGGTCGAGTTATGCTTATCGAACGCCGAGCTGTTGCTTTCGATGGTACCGGTCGTGGAAGCGCTGGTACGGTACCGCTGGAGAAGCGCTGAAGGATCCATGTTCAGTGCGGGCTCGTCGAAGTGACGAAAAGCAAAGTCGGAAGCTTCTTGCCTTTCCGCCTCACAGGCCATCATCTGCTGCTGGAAATCCATGGGGATCAAGAGAGATGGCGAGAGGTTGAAGCCGTGAGACTCTTTGAAGCTGGAAGCATCAGACGACCTGCGGACCTGAAGCAGGTTCTTCGACTCAACCCGCGGCAAGGAAAAGTTGGAAGCTTTGGGGTTGTTCACCGTGATGGGTGTAATCGCTTCTTGAGCAGTGGCTGTTGAGATTTGGCTGACAGGACTGAGAGCCGGCATATCGAACTGCCCTGGCGTCAGCATTGTGGGAGAGCCCTCATGCGAGGCAAGACCCCGTCCGTGGCCGTCCACGGGCGTCGCGCTGTCACAATCCCTGCTTGTATCCAGCGAGGGACGACTCCACTCATAATCGCAGTCAGCCTCCGCCTCGTGGTCATAGCAGTAATCGATATCGTCCTCCCAAGCCTCCCGAGGCAGGTCACTGCTGTCGATCAGGGCGGCCTCGAGAGCCTGCTGGGCAGCAAACAAATCAAATCGGCCGAGTGTATCCGACGCATCGCTGGTCCGACGGCCCGAGTCATCGTTGTGGCGGAAAGCGAATCCCCTCAACATGGGCACGGACTGGCTGCCGCGGAGGGACGAATTGCTGGTGACACTCGCCCTCGATTTCTTGGCGGCGACGGCATTCTCATCTTCCTCCGGAACGCCAGGCAGAGTGTGCTCGGATGCGGTGCTGCTCGGGCATGGAAGTGGCCAATTGGGGTCGTCCTGTCCAGTGAGGGAGTTGGAATACGCATGTTCTGGGATGACAGCCATATCCGGGGCGGGGGCATAACCATAAGAGGTCGCAGGCGGGCTCCCGGGGTCGGCGTACAGATGAGGAGATCGGAGAGTGGCACTGGTTTGTGGCCTGTCCGTTGAGTCGAACCGCTCATGACGCACAGATGTGCGGCTCGAGCCGCGCGCAGGCGGAACAGGAGGAAACTGGTCGACAGCCGGAGACCTCGGAGGCCTTGGCGGCGGGATCCCCAAGTTCAGTTGCTCCTGGGACTGAGACCGATTAAGGAGTCGGCGGGAACCCGACTGTTTTCTCAGCACAGTCGAGGTTAAGCTGAGACCGGGGGTCGGCTGAGGCGGAGGGGAAACAACAAGCTTCGCGTCTGCCTCGGGCATCGGGAGGGATTCCGACGAAAACCCCGCAAAGTGCAGCTCATCGCCCCTGACGCCATTCAAACCGGGGGCTTGTGGGCCTCTGGAGTACGAGTGTTCTGCGGGCAAAGCGGGACGGCTCGTCGGAGGCTGGTCCTTCGTGTGGGCCACATGCTGGAAGTTGTATGGGCCGGAAATGTTGAGCCTGCGCTGGGCCTCAGCGGCCTGTTCCTGCTTGGTGGTGCGGCGAAGGCCAAACATGGAGGGAATTGTCGAGTCCCGGTTGGGAACCGAGGTTTGAGCAGACGGCAACGGCTCAATGACGGCGTCAGTCGAGTACATGGAACTCGACGAACTCTGGGCGCTGCTGTCGCGCCTCAGCTTGCCTCTCCGGTTGAAGATGGTCTTGCCGAAGATCTGGACGCTCTCGGGCCGGTCCCGAGAAGGCATGCTGCTTGACGTCGACCGGCCGGAGGATTTTCTCGATAGGCTCTTTCCGTCGAATGCCGTGTCCCAAGAAGGTCGGTCAATCGACGTGAGGGACCGCAGCGAGGAAGACCCGGACGAGCTGGTGTGGTGGCTCTGATGTTTGTCCCGGACGGAGGCACGCTTCACCTGGTTGCTAAGCTCGCGGATGCTTTCTGGAGACGGCGGGCTATCGATGGAAGGGTCCAAAAGCCTATCAATGGAGCGGGCGTCGTGTGGCGGCGCGGCATCGGAGGACGTGACGGGCCGGATGGGTGGTGGTGGCGCGGTGAGCCGTGTTGGGCTCTGGAGACCCAGGAATTTGGATTTCTTGGAGGCGCTCTTGACCTTTGGGGGCTTTGGCTTCTCCCGCTCAACCCGGTACACGGGCAAGCTGGAGGCGGCGTAGAAGTTCATGTTGGGCGACCCGGTGCTGTGGGCCTCGCGGGGCCTATCCCTGATCTCGTGTTCGTCCTATCTGCAACGGCTCGGCGGAGTAAGCCAGGAGCAGTCGGCCGTAGGAGTGGCGGCAGCAGGTCGATACCCACTGACGCTTGCCAGTCAGGTTGCCTGGGATATGGCGTCCCTGGCGAGTGGACGGGGGCATCCGCAGCAAGATGGCGAGGCCGCGAGTGCGTAGTATGCAAGATGCTGGAAGCTGGAAACAACGGCGGGCCGAGCTGGAATTGCAGGAGGCGGCGAAGTCAGAAAAACCGGTTCCAAGAAGCAGCTCAGTCAGCGTGTGGTGGGTGAAACTGGAGTTGGTGTCTCCGGAATAAGGATCGATGGTTATTTTTCCTTGCTCGGGGGAGGAAAGACAGGACCAAGAAGAGAGCATTTGGGATCCAGGCTGTGGGGGATGGGATGGGACTGGGGGTTCCATATACTGCACCCCCAGAGTGATTTCGCATCCTGGCTCATCTTTTCCAATGCACTGCTCATCCCTCCCTCCAGCTCCCGAAAAAGAAGACTCACACCTCACAGGCACACACACAGTGGACCACTCGAGAGACGCACACGCGCTTTCCCGGAAGCTCCACGCCCCAGGGCCAACGGCTTGGTGCCGACGGGGCAGGAGCCAATGGTGCCAAACACCAGGATACCGTGGCTTCGAGCCCCTGGTGACAGGGGAGGAGCTGTCGAAGAAAAGTCTATGGAGCCAGAAGTGGGGTCATCTTGTTCCCTGCCGGGGTCTGGCTACCTGCACCCCGCCGGCCAGTCTGCGACCAGTGGCTTGGCGTCGCAACTGTCTGAAGACAGGGACCTGCTGGCGGACCGTTAGCGGCACGATCCAAAACGGTGCATCGCTCGTGGTTGCTGCCGCCCGCTTCGAGATGGCGGCACCATTCTCTCCGTGTACAAAGCGTGCTGCCGTGTGGCTTGCGAGCAGTTTCATGGCGCACTTGGCTGACTTGGCTGACTTGGCTGTGTAGAAGATTCGGGACCCGGATGGAATTACCGAGCATCTGGTCCAGGACTTTTCCATCGTGGTGTTTTCGGCGACGGAGGGGCCCAAGAATCACAGGTCTCGACACGGGATCAGGAGACGACGCCGTCGATTGGGGAAAACGGACCGTCGCTTCTCTGCCCCAGTCTTTACCTCAATGCGAAACCCCTTGATGCGGAGTTGATGATCCTGGCGAGAGGACGGACCGAGAGGGGATCCGATGGTTGCACCGCACGCCAACACGCACATCCTCGCAGCAATGCCTCAGGGTCTAGCTAAAGAGGACCTTGTATCAACCGAGGCTTCACACTCGAGGGCAAGGAAGGCAGAGTCCGCGAGCGAGGGAGCCAACACCAGCAAGCAATATCGCGCGATACCTTCTACCGACAACCAGCTGGACGACGACTCTCGCCAATATGACGGCGGCAAACCAGACAGAGCGTATCGTCCCCGTCCCAGCGTTGCACCGGGAACGCGCACCGAAGATGAGCAGCCAGCCGCCAGCCGCCAATCTGTGTCAATTGAGCCGTGACACGCTGCTGGGAATTCCATCCTGCTTCCAGACGTCTTGGACGTCCCTGGGCATCCAGACATGCTGTCGCCTCCCGTCCGCCTATGTCGAATACAACCTCGCCAGTCTCGTGCGTATAGGCAGGCTCCCGTCTTGAGTTTCCGGCCACGGGGGACGCAGCATCATCCACGATAATTTTAGCCCTCTTCGCCTTGGTTCGCTGGCACCGCCGCACGTTTCGTAATGACGGCGACACACATGCTGATCGGCAGCCGCGATCTCAGGCAAATCCTCACATGCCGAGCGCTGGGGCGGAAGGAACACTCAGTCTCGGTCGTTCCTCCGTGATCGAGCGTGAAGTGTGTCGGAGACTCTTGCTTAATATTAGTGCCTCGTGGGCAACGCTCAGCAACATGATTCCCCAGATTCCATCGTCGAGTCTGGCCCGAGGCGGCCGATCGGGCGGCGTGGTTCGATCGCGAGTGGGTTTCCTGGGGGCGTTGGGTCTGGGGAAGGCCCGTCGTCCCCGCACCTCGGCGGAGGGAAGACACCGTCACATCGCTGGCCTTTGGGACCTTCAAGCGTGCGACAGCTCCGGGGAAGCGGGACGGGGGCCCTGGTCTGGACCCCTCAAACGGCACAGGGCGCTGTGTTTGGAAATTGGGGTTTGCCGAGGGACCATGTGTTGAAGTTTCTTCCTCATGTGGCCTCCGCTCGTCGTTCTCCAACGCCCCGAAAATCGTCGAATTCGGATCCAAGGGAGCGTAATGGAGTGTGAGGCACAGTGCTGGGTGCAGACAGCGTTAGCTTGGTGTTGACGCGAGGGTGCGCGAATGCGTAATCGCGCCTGCATGAATGCGCCCTCGTTATCATCGTGTCGCAGCTTCATTCCTTCTTCTTTGGGGAGGTCTGAAGGCAAAGTGGCTCTGGGTTGGTGGGCTCCTTCCTTCTCTCCTGCTTGGTGCAGGCAGAAACCCCACCCAACCCAAGCACCAGGCACGCACCAGGAAGCCAGGCAGGCACGAGCCGGGGACCTCTCCATCTGAGCCACCCCAGCTCCGACCCCGGCTCGACCAAAATCTCCTCATCCACCACCCTCACTCGGAGAAATCAGTCGAAATAGGGTTGTCTTGCGTTCACACGCAAACTGTCCCTGCTGAGACGAACAAGACCTTCCCGAGTTGCGATTGCATCACTGCGAGGCTCCCCAGCCTCGTCCCCTGACCCAACGAGCCTCTCAGACTCTGGCAAGGCGACACAAGAAGTTCCGGCTAAATAGGCCCAGAGCCCGTCGTGGTTCGGCCATGGCGAGAGGCTGAAGGGAACGGGCCTGATGCCGCCGTTACGTCGACATCCCGGCGCGCCACACCTATCCCTGTTTTCGACAACGGTAACCTTCTTCCCTTGGCGCCACCCCAGTCACAGCCAGCGACGGTGCCGGTGTGGCTGATATCTCGATCAACACCAACAAAGTTCTCGCAGGATCAAAAGCCCTGGAGCTTCTGGCAAGAAACGGCCCGCGGAAGTTCGGTTTCAGGGGCAGTTCTTGCGCCGCAACCCACCGACGGCAACCTGCCAGGGAGGGATTGGCAAGGTTGCCAACCTTGACCAGGTCGAGGGAGGGTTACACGTGTCGGTGGATCTTCAGGGCCAAGGTCAGTGCCCCTGTCGATCGGGCATCGAATCCGGCTCACGACCGTGGAGTCACTGACTTTGGGAAAGCAGGGGACGCTGTTGTCGACTTGCTCGCTGCTGAGGAGCCCAACACAACGATTCTCGCTCTTCTGAGACGGGCCCTCTGGATTTCAGCACTCGCCGTGCCGGACTGATGTTGGAGCCAGCTGCTGCTAGTTATCTGTCACGGTCACGGTGGACAAGACCAAGCTTGGCCAACCTAGAGCTCTGAGCCCGTGCATTCAAAGCCGTCAAACAAGGGCGAGGATGCCATCCCAGTTCCTGGACCAACTTCAACATCAAACCCGCTTCAGTTTCGTTGACAACGGCTCACCGGGTTGACGACATGACAGGGAGAGCTCCACCGTGGCAAGCATACCAATCAATGCCGCCAACCTGGTGCTCCAATAGCATCATGGTTTCTCGCAAGGATCACATGTCGGTTGAGAGATGTCACCTCCCGGGCTGCTGGGCCAGCGCCCCGAACGTGGCTTCGCCATTTCCTGCCCTGCCGTTGGGAATTCACCTCATCTGCACATCAAGCAAGGTCGAAGGATTCGTTATTCACACCTCAAAACCCAGAACGGCCGATGGTAACACAAGTGAGCTCGGAATCCTTCACCGAGGCTGCCGCCAACGAGCGCTGGACGGCAAAGCTTGTCAATGTTGAAGGAAAGAGCCTGTTGGTAGAAGATGACGATTCCCGGGATCGTCAACGGCACTCTGCGGGCCGATTGGTTATTGGGAAGCATCACTCTCATGCTGCCACAGAACGATTACCCCAATAGAGTCGGCCCACCCCGTGTTCTCATCAACGGATCACTTTGCCCTGTTGTTTTTGCATTAACCGTCTGGCAGGAACAGGAACGAGGGACATCACCAAACCGCCGATGATCAGACGCCGTGGATCGTTAACAAAATCCCAATGATACGGAACAGCCGCCAGCGCAATTTCGGGATGTGTGGTCCAGCCAATCCCTCAAGGAAACCTTGACCGGGCGCGATTCCTCTTTGCGGAGGCATCAACATCAACGAGCCGGCGAACATGGCCGAAACGGCGAAGGATTCGGGCCGGGGTTCGCGACATGGAGGATCACGTCACTTTCTAACCCCCCGGAGGACCCTTGGTCATGGCATCTCGATCTCCGAATGTTTCTGATGGTTGATGATCGCCCAGTGCCCTGGCGTTCAAGTTCGGGTCGCAAACCTGCCTGTGATGGTTGGATCATGGGAAATTGCCCGTGTCCCACGAGGACGGCACCAAACCGAAAGGAGGTATATCATCACGCCGTTTCTCCCCCGCTAATCCCATCTGAACCTTTTCTGGCACACCCCCTGCAGCAGGATGCTGAGCCGCCCCTCCATCAGAACGGTCCCTGCAGCAATGCAGAACGGCATGAAGCTCAGCTCCCACTGTGCTGAAAACCCCAACTCCAAAGTGCGGTCTGGAACGATACTCAAACGGCTCTGATCAATAGCAAACATCTGGGTCTCAGACAGGCAGTTGAGCTCGCCGCTGTGTCTCTCAATATCCAGCGTCTCTTCATCAAAGAACCGGGTCTCAGAGGGGCAGTTGCTTCGCTCCAGCCCAGCTCAACCAGATGAGCCCACCATCCCATCCCGTCCCAGCAGGAAGGAAGTCCAGGGCTGGGTGCTCCTCCTCCTCGGTACCAGCAACTGAAGGACGGGGGTAGCTCAACCGAGGCCAAAAGGCGCGCAGCGGTTGGTGTCGCGCCGCCGACGCGTGGTTGCATCGACATCTCAGGCAACAATCGATGCAAATGTCTTCCTCAGGAGTGTCAACCCTCGCGTGAGCTGCCATCGCAGATATTGAAGGCGGAATGGAAGCATTCAAGCAAGGGACGGAGTCTCATGGCTTGCATGGGCATGCAATGCTTGGTGTCCGTATCAACGGCTCCGCCCGTCTACAGTTATTAACAAACCGTACTCCGTGCAGTCGGCACCAACGGGTTGACTCGGCGTTGGACGCGAAGAGGGGCGGGCCGCGTGTCCAGTTCCGGACCGGACTGCGGCCTTTCCGGGATTTTTCTATCTGGAAGAAAACAATCCCTTCTTCCCCGCGAGGAAAGGGAGGTCAATTGTTCAGACGCAAAAAAGTATTAAAAATCCCAAGTTTTTCAAGGATCAACAGGACAAAACTTCGGCAACTCCAGAACAATCGCTGCACAACGGCGCAAACACAGCCACACAACCGTTGACCGCCTCCAACCACCGGTGCCCTTGCGGGTGGAACTGGAAACGCCAAAACTCGAAACTCGAAACAAGGGCTGGGCTGTGATCTTCTTCCCCTCTCCAGTTCCACAATTGGTGAATCGAGACCCGGGGACCACCCCACTCTTTGACGGCAATCGGCGACTTGGGTGGATGAGGGAGGTTGGCCGTCTCCTGCCTGCGAGAACGCAAGCAAGCAACTGCAGCCGGAAGATCCAGCGATTGACGAACCGGAAGTTGCTTCGTTTTCGATCGACTGGCAAGCGAATCATCCAGCATGCTGCACGGCTGCAGAGTTCCTGCGCATCCGGCGCCCTGGCTCCTGGCTCCTGGCCCCCAGCCGCTCTCACAGCGGACTTTGGAATGGTGGAGCAGACCATCAAGGTGCCGACTCTGCTATCTCGACTCCGCCCGCCGGGTTCAAGGACGACGGCAGCGGCACCGCTCCGGTCAAAGGCCGGGTTCCCCTCATAGATTGGCTTTGGGATTCGCCGGCCACCGGTGGATGGGCGGAGTTCTCCCATGTGAGAGCTATCTAAACCCACGTGTATCTCTCTTGCCTCGGACATGTGAGAGGGAAGCAAGCTTAGCCCTACAACACTAGGAAAGACAAGGCTCAACGGTCTTCTTACGTCGAGCTGCAGTGAGCTTCCTTCTTGGTGAGGAGTTCCCACTGGAAGAGTCAGATCAGTTCCGATTTGGGAGGAGCCAGGGTCCATGATGAGACAAGAGGCCCGCTATCAACCAGACCCCCGTTGTTGTCAAACCCCGCCATTTCCCTCGTGCCTTTCAGGGCTTCGGAACCCAAGGGTTGGGAAGCTAACCCCACATTCCGTGTCTTGGAATTGGAGCTTCTGCTGGCAGCAACCCAGCTGAAGAATTGCTGCACCGCATCACACAGCTCCAAGCCCGAGATTTCTTCGTCCTGCAAGAGCTTGCATGGCGTCATACGAAGTCCAGCACCGCTTTTCTGCAGAAGTCGTTCAGGGTTTCTTCACGACAGTTTGCCCTCCTTTTGCTTTTCGTCGGGCACGTGGAGTTGGCTAACTCGGCATTGCTGTGAGCCAACCGCAAGAGTTCCTCGTCTTCTGTCTTCCGCGGCAGTTGTCTGGGCCAGTCACAAGAGAAGAACTGGAGCTCCAGCGAGCTCGGAGACGCGAGTTTCTGCTTGCAAGCGGCAGCTCTCTGACACAATTACCTCAGCAGGCCGCTCCCTGGCAGGCCACTGCGGCAGGAAACCCGCTCACATCAGCGGGGCAGCACGGGACGCAGAAAAGAGGGCAGAGGTGCGGTGTGACAACTGCTCTGACAAAAGAGTTGAGAGGGAGACAACAAGCAGCCCGGAGTCGTGGACACAGGGAAGGACTCGGGGAAAGCGGCGGTGACCGGTTAACGACTTCCCTATGTCGCGAGCCGCGAGACAAGACAAGAGATTCCCTTGATGCACAACTCGATAGTCTCTGTTGTTGCTGCTGTTGTTGCTGCTGTTGTTGTTGTGTCTTTTCGGCTTCTCTTCTCCCGGTTCCACAAGGCCAAACAAACACTTCGCCCAGCCAGGCAGGCCAACCAAGCCACGACCCCATCTCCCAAAGCAGAGATCCTGGCGCAAAAAGTCAAGCCAAAACGGACTGGCACTTCGCTCTTCGATTCGCTTCTGTTTCCAAGAGTGGAGATCCCTTCCCTCATCAGTCCCCCGGCCCTGGTCGACATCAACAGCAACGGAGTGCAACCCCACTGGCTTTTCAGCAGCCCAATTGCCCAATCACCAACCCTGGCACCCATCTGCGAGGAAACCCACCCCTCCGGGACACCCCTGACCCTTCCCCCAGGCGGCCACCTCCCTTCCCTCATTTGGAAGACAACACCACACCGGTCGGTGATGCAAAGCAACCAGCCCAGAAACAGAACCTCGCAGCGAGCGAGAGCGAGGGAGAGAAAGGGGGGACGGGAAAGAGAGGGAGTGTTTCATGCATCAACCACCACTACTCCGTACCACCACCACCACCACCATCTCTACCCCCTTGTTATGGGAAAGGCCGTGCTCAAAAAGATCACCCATGCAATGCATGGGCATTCCAGGCACAGACCGCGGGAGACAACCGCGCCTGCAGCCGCGGATGCACGATGTGCGCTGCTGCTCGCCTCGCTTACTGCCTTCGCGAGAAAGCCCCTTTCCTTTCCGTCTTGTTTTCCTTCGTTTCTCTGCATGCTCTGGGCTGTCATGCAAGCGCACAGGCTTTGGACGGGCTGATGTCTGTGCTTTTCTGCGTGTCTGTGTGGCATGACCCCCAACTTTGGGTCTTCAGAGGCTGCGAGGCCAAGCACGATGGGAGGGAGGGTTCGTTGGCTGGACATTGCGTGCGAGGGAGAGAGTCACGGAAAACAGGGAAGATAGCGAGAGTGGCTTGCACTGCTGCTGGGGATCTGGAATCGCGCCCTGCCGCTGTCACCTTTGTTGGTGATCGAGCGGAGCTGCTGGTGATGGTGGCTTGTTTGGTGGGAGAGGCTAGGACGAAAGGGGGGATTTTCTTGCCAGCGGTTTGCCAACCACCTTCCGCAGCCAATGGTTGCGTTGGGCGGGAGGATGGAGTTTTTTGGTTGGAGGGGAGGTCCCGAGTTTCCCATCCCTTTTGTGCTTTTTGCAGTTGGTGGTGAGGGCACTGTGGGCGATGTTGTTGCTGGCTTGTGTTGGAACACCACAGACTTTTCTTCTTCTTCTCTTTCCCTCTTCTTTTGAAGATCGGCGACGACAAACCGCTGAGTTGGCAAGCCAAGTGGCTTTGGCTATCGATTTCGCAAACTGAGACTTGTTTCTTCGTCAAGGTCAAGGGTGAAAAGAAACGGGAGGGGGTGAAGATTTGAGAGACGGTCTCCCCCGGCCGGGCTCTGAGACAGCCGGCTCAACGCCTTCAACAGCCGTGCGTCCGCCCTGCCGTGCGGACACGAGCACGGGACCGGACCTTGTCGGGTCCCTGCTTCGGGTCTGTCAGCCGCTTACCAAACATTTGGCCAACGTTATCTTATTCTCTCCCTCGTGGCCTTCCTTATTGGAACGCGGCTTGCCGAAAGTTTGCTACAAAGGGCGGGATGGCTTCATCCCTTGGCTGGGTTACACAGGAAGGTCCCGTGCTTGGCAATGAGTGGCGTTGAGTTTGGGTTGTTGGCACTGTCGAAACGTGTTTTCATTGCACCGCCATTCACATGACACTTGAATGGCTTCTTCTTTGCCTCATTGAGGAAGGGATGATATTGCAACTTCCTATGCCAAGGGGCTTAAGGCGGCAGTGCCGAATTCGCCACGTGCTTCAAGTAGTATTACAATGGTTATCCTCATTTCCAGCACGGGAGGTTATCGCTCTGGGTGTCATTGATGTCCCTTGCTATTGTTGCCAGGGCTGGGGTTGGAAAAGACCCTGAGGGTTGTCTCGGTGTTACGGTCAGCGTAGCATTCCATCCCCGGCGAAGGATATCATAATTTGCCATGCTATGACTTCCAGGTTTTTGGGATTGAACGGATTGCGGCTCGGGACGTGGACGGCATTGGAGAAATAGGGCCGAACATGGTTCTCTTTAGTTGAACTAGGGGCTAATGCCTGGGGTTGGTCTTGGGTGCCGGCTGGTGAGGGGGGACGCAAGAGGCAGGAGTTCAGGATTGGTAGGGAGTCTACTTCTCTCTAGATCTCTTGAGCCTGAGACTCATCTCTTGAGGGGAGGTTTATTCATTGTAATAGCCAAGGAGAACTCAGAACTACCCGTTGGGAGCCGAAAGCTCGTTGGTACCTTATGCCTCCGTCTTGTGACATGCTGCTCTTCGCGAAGCCTCTTGTTTTATCTCACAAATTAAGTCGTAGCGTACGATAGTATGCTTCCCGGCGGTGACACCGAACTGATTTCTAGAAGGAAAGATACCAAGTAGTCTTATAGGCCAAGGAAACCCCTGCTTTGGTGTGACCGAGTCTATTTGTATTACTGAAGTCTGACTTATGCGGAAATAATACCGCATCCTAAACCCCGGGAAGACACTCTAAATCTATTCATATGAACTCGTAGTTCTGGGCTAAACGACAATGGTGCATGGCGGCACCCCCGAGTTGCTTCCTATCCGTTGTCTCGGATATTGGAGTTGTTCAGATCTGGAAGGACACATATAAGCTGAGGCTTATTACTCTCAAGAACTCAAATTAAGCCAACCAGTCATCTTCCAAGATTCCTTGCGTAACTAGCAACGGCCAATGGTTCTCTTCCAGAAACCAAATAACATTACTCTGGCGCTTGAGCCCCTGAACTGCATTCCGCTTGGCTTCACAAACATCCGTTTTGTGAATCTCGGAATCCTCAGTGGTGTTACCTCAGTTCATCAAGACGGCTATTCTTGGAGTTTCAGGAATGGCACCTTGAAGTGCGTTCTCCCTATCAAAACTCTTGTGTAGGTCGTAAGAGTGGCGTGATTCAAGCAGCAAGACTGCATTGTGCTGCGCTCCACAGGCGCTTCCGCGTCTTGGGTATCGGGGGAAGCTCGGTGTTGTACAACACTCTTGCTTCGTTTCTCTTCCTGTATTCTCCGAATGTTGTACAAGGAGAAACCAGCCGAAGGTGGTAAACCTTGTTTCAGCCTCATGCCATTTACCAGAGCTGATCAACTGCTTGCCAATCCTCCAAGCACATGATTGACGACCCCCACCTCCTTCAAACCATTCTCATAATATCTTTCCCCATCTCTCCCCTCACAAACATCGCAACAACCGTCCCGCCCCGGGCCGTCGACCCTCACCTGAAACACCCTCACCTCTCGCATCTTCCCTCCATCACATGACACCGCATCACACCAACAACGTCCGTTTTCCCCCTCTCAGACATGCTCTCAGACATGTTGCACAATCTTCTCCGCAGCGTCGGAACCCGACAGTCTGGGTCAAGCCACCCTCTCTAAATTCACTCGGGCGATTAATCGTCCGGTTTCGGGGCGGTTGGTGAAACAGCCGATTTGGGGGTTTCAAAAGCGGCTGTTTGATCCGATGTGAGGATCCGTTTTTGGATTTGTGCAACAGACACGAGTACGGGATATAGAAGTGAAAGTTTTATGTATGTACGATCTGCTTCCCAGATTCAGCAAACTGTTTCGTTGATAAGAGTGGTGGAATGAGGTATTCCGTGGGAAGGAAACGAGGTGTCGTGCCACTTTCCCGACGGGGACAGCACCATTGCATTTTGAACGGGATAAATTGGATAAGAAACACGAGAAAACGGAAAGTCAATTGCTAAATCCAATCGCTTGCCTTGTCTATGTGCCTTGAAAGATTTTGCCCAAGGCCGTTTCATCTCGTCGTCATCAACATCAATATCAACATGAGCGGTTTTGTTGTTGCGCCCACCCCCGCACGTAACGTTCCCCGGTCAGTCGCTCCAGTTCCAAACCGCACGTTGACTGATGTTACCTTCCCCGGGCCGACAACCTCCTGACTTAGAGGAACATACACCATGTGGTAGTCGTAGCACTCCCGTTCGATGGATGCCCCTCTACCGTCTTCTGGGGGGTTGTGTATTACCCCGCATCATCGTACCTGTTCCATCGGACATACGTGACGTCCATTCTTGAGGCTCCCGTCCCCAAGGCTCAATCGAGAATGTCACCCATAACCGTGATCACAATCACCCCTTCCTCATAGGCTGCATAGGCTGCAACCCAAAGATCTGATCCGCCGAGAGCGCGCCCTCGCCGGCCCCGTCGGCCGTGACCTCGCCAAAGAGAAAGGCATTCCTCTCCCTGCTGGGGTTGTAGCGCTTCTTTTGCGCGCTACTGCTGCCTCCGCCTCCACCGCCTCCGCTGCTCGGTGGTCTGGGAGATGAGAAGGAAGAGGAGTGCGGGCGCGGTAGGGACGAGGTGGTCGTGTCTGGCTCGAGCATCCAGGCGAAGGAGGACTGGGCGAGGGTTGAGCGGGTTGGGATGGGGAGTTTTGGTCGTGGTTCACGGGGAGGGGGTGGTGGGGAGGTGATGGTTGTGAGAGGTGCGTCTGGGAGGACTTCGTGGATGGCCTCCTCTGGGATGACTTCTGGGATGACTTCTGTGATGGGGGGAGGGGCGACAGAAGGGACGATTGTCGTGATAATTGGCGGGGGCTTGATGATCTCGGATTTAAGGGGTGGTAGTGTGTCGTTTTCGTGGTGATCTGTGTCCATCTTGTCGTGCTCATCCTCAACGGCCACGTCGAATTGTGTCATCTCAGGAGGGGATGCAAAGGACTGCCCTCCCTTGGCTGAATCCGGCGTTGACAACGCGCTCCTCGTTTCCTCCACGGCAGAGGAAACCATCACCACTGGAGTTGTGTCGAGTGCGACTGTTGGCGCGCTGATCTCGGTTGGGCTCGTGAGGGTAAGAGCGCTGATAGTAGGAAGTTCTTCCTCGGGGAGATCAAGCGACACATCTTCCAAGCAGGCCTTGACAAACTGGATCTTTGCTGCAGCGACCTCGACTGTCTCGAGGAGCTTTTCCTTCTCGCCCTGAAAATCCGAAGCCGCCAGCCGCTTGAGGTTTGTGACCGACTCGTCCAGCATGGCAGCCAGCCGACGGTTTCTCCGCTCCATCAGTGTGGCCGCTGAAGAGTGGTCTTGTGGTGATGGCCTAGCTTCCCCAAACAGGCTGCGGCCACCTCTGGGTGAACTCCGAGTCTCTTGGAAGCCCTGCACATTTCGCCGTATCTCGCCCACGGCATCACGCACAGCCTGGTTGAAACCGAGCTTCTCGCTTCTTTCCATCATGTTCTTAGCGGCGCCTTGCAGGAGCGCCTCGACGCCGCCAGGTTGTTGCAAAATCCTTGCTGAAGCCGACAACGGTGATCTCGCCCCGAGAGTTCGTTGCCGCAGGCTTCCAAACTTCTGGAATGGCGGTGTTGGGCCTCGTGATGGTGCAGGTGTCAGGATTGAGGTGTTGGCCGGACTTTTCCCGGTGTACTTGAAGATTAAGGTGACACCGCCTGCGGCATCAAAGTGGCCCTTCAGGTAGAGGGCGTCGTCGACGAACGTGTGAGGGCCATGGGGAGGTGGGGGTGCCGGATACTTCAACATCAGCTGGAGAGCCACTGAGTAGTCGGCGTCGAGCACTGTCGCCCTGTCAGTCTGATTCAAGGGTTGCCACACAAGAAGAAAGCCTTACACGTCCACCGAATTCTGAGAAGCATAGCAACACAGATAAGGTCCATGAGCTCCAGAGAGGGATCGTAGGCGAACAAGGTGTCCCAGAATGCCAACAACTGGTCCAAGGCAAACTCCCTGCCAAACAAAAGGCGAATCCACCGACTGGCCATTGTTAGCCCTGGGTAACAAAAAGGGGCGAGGTAGACTCACATCAGGAAGATTTGCGGAAGGACCTCAATATTCCGCAGGTGATTTGCGAGTTCCTCGTCAATTTTCATCAGGGCGACCTCGTGGATGTACTTGCTCCGTTCCACGATGGTGTTCTTTTGATGGCCAGTGCCGTTGTCCACTTCATAAAAGGTGCAAGCACTCTCCATGATCTTGGAGAAGAGAGCAAAAGCGTCGTGCTCGACGAAGGCTGAGTCCAGCATCTCGGCAATAAGAGCTTCGGCAGGATCTTCCGTCGCGATGGTAGACCGGTCGACCGCATCCTGGGCAATGACCAAGACAAGAGGGGCCAACAACTCGTGCATGCCCTGGCGGTAGCCACCAACACTGGGGTTCAACTTGCAGTAGAGGAAGAGGATATCCAAGATGATGGCCTGGACGCGCTCCTCGTGATAAAACGGCTCATCTGGTAGTCGACGAACATCCTGAAGGATCTCGGCTCGGGTCGTCTCGTCTCTGCGCACAGTGTTCCAGGGCGAATCCGGGTCATCGGCGAGGGGATCTACGGTGAGGGCAGT
Source organism: Amesomyces nigricolor (assembly GCA_004802645.1). Lineage (NCBI taxonomy): Eukaryota > Fungi > Ascomycota > Sordariomycetes > Sordariales > Chaetomiaceae > Amesomyces > Amesomyces nigricolor. The sequence goes on from SRKS01000004.1 coordinate 2,341,344, forward strand.
GAGTTGCTCGGGGTGTCTGATAAACCTCAGATGCTCGTCACAAAGGGCGCTGTAAGATGCGCGAGCCGCGCGGGCGAGTTCCGGCCATTCCTCGGCCGGGTTTATCCTCCAGAGCAGGAAGGCCTTCCAACAGATGGAGCGCAGACCGGCTGCGCAGGGGCTGTGGGGGCCGTTGAACTTGACGGCGCGCTGGAGATGGGCGATATTAGAGCCCTCCTTAAAGGTCTCCTCCCATCGTAACCTGGGATGTTGTCAGTCCCGTGGCTCAAGAAGCAGGGTGTCGTGGATGAGGGAGGTGAGGGAGGTGAGGGAGTTGAGGAGGGGTAGTTACTTGGCCTCTACTAGGGTCCTCATGATGGAGCGATGGGGGTGTTTTGAGTGTGGAGATCATTCGATCGAGCCGATGGGATGGCGTGTGGAGTTGCGGTGTCTTTATGAATGTGGCATGGATTGTCTCGCGACTCTTGTCACTCAGAGTTAGAAGAGGAAGTTGGGGATGGAAAGCACCGATCACTGATAACCCGAAGGCGTGGCATCGTCAGTGGGTTGCAGTGGGAGAGCGGTAGGTGGAGCTTCAGCTTCCATCCGCCACCAATCGGCAGCCTGGAGCAGGGGTGCCCAGCCCCTGTCGTGGTCCCCTGTTTGGTCGCAGTCATGCTCTTGCCCATCCGATCTTGTTCTTTCTTTCAACCTCGAACATCGTCTGGAAGTTCATGGAGTTTGGAATATCTTGGTCCACGGGCAAAGTTTTGACGATCATGCAATGTAATCAAGTCAAACTATCTCCTCCAATCCCCAGATTTGCCTGAACACGTCAGGACACGTTCCACTGTTCACAGGGACCAGTCCGAGGGGAAACAGGGATCCCTTGTGCCATATGTTGCGCTAGGCCTCGCCGGGGCGACGGTTTGCCCCACCTCGCAAATCCCCAACAGCGTGTTCCTGGATGACGTTGGAGTTGGAGTCTTCAACACCACCACACAGACACCACAACTGCTTATCGTGATGTTCGCCTGCTTGAAAACATCAGGACGGTAAACGAAGGATTTGAATCAGCACAATGTCGGCCGACCTTTTTGCACTCTTTGGGGACTTGTCGCAAACGACGACACCCCAACAACAGCAACCCCAGCGTGGTAGCACATCAGTTGCTCCGACGACTACCGCCGCTCCAGCCTCGAGCGACCCGTTTTCTTTCTTGAACTCAAATTATCCAACCACACAGCCACAGAGTAACCAGAATGCGGCACAATGGCCCCCATTTCAGCCTTCCGCAGGCCCAGCCAACAACTCATGGCTCACTTCACCAGTCAATGAGCCTCAAAGGAGCAGCGGATGGGGAGATCTTGGTGGCCTGGGGGGGTTAGGGAGTCCCCAGAGCCAAGGGACTTCATTTGCCGTTGCGCAGGAACCGGCACAGATGGTGGACGATGATGATGGGTGGGGAGATTTTGAGGTTGCTTCTCCAGTTCCGCCTCCACAGCAAGCTGTCCCACCCAGCGCCAACACCGGCCAGCCTCGCGCACGTGTTGTGAGGGCTTCCACCATCGATATGATGACCAACAAGCTCGTTGATATTGGGTTTGGGTCATCTGAACCGGAACCGTGGCAGCAACGGCCCTCTTGGGAGAAGAACTTGAACGCCAAGACACCGGAACCCCCAAAGGCAGTGCGCAACCCTGATCCAAACGTTCTCTTTGACGCCGATTTTGAAGCCGACAACGGTACCAACGACGATGACGATTTCGGGGATTTTGAGACGGGGACACCTGCAACTACAGTCCCGCAGGCACCCCCTGAAAAGTCTGCCCTGGACCTCTTGTCCCTGGACTCAGCACCAGCGCCCTCCAAGAGGCAACCCCCCGGGCTAGTTCTGTCAAACGCAGCTCTCCAGCCCAGCTCGACTTCTTATCCGGAGGCACCCAAGTCGCCATACGGCTCTTTCCAGGAACGAAAGCCGGACATGGTGAAGCAGCTTCAAGTCAAGCCCCCTGCCGTGGCCAAGATGCAACAGGAGGCCGCCGAAGCATCACCATCTCCAGTTACCGCATGGCCGACGGTTGAGCAGGATGGCTTTGGCAACCAGTGGGAGGAATTTAAGAACATACCAGACACCACCAAGCTTTCAGCCGCGAAGCCGACCTCAAAGTCAACCTCAAAACCCAAAGCCAAACCAGCCCCCAAACCAAAACTTCCCCCAACAACCACCGACTGGGAATGGCAAGACTGGTCCGCCCCCAACCCCCAACCCCCCACCACCACCCCCCAACCAGACCTCGATCCCGCCCCGGGCCCCCCACCAACCAACATCCCCCCCCCCTCAACGCTCCTCTCCCTCCTGCCCCCCCTCCTCTCCCTCCCCTCCCTAACCCTCCTCAAACCCCTCCTCACGCTCCCCCCCTCCTCTCCCTCTTACCAACGCGTCCTCGCCTCCCCATCCACCCTCACCTTCCTGCGAGGCTACCTCTCCCTCGCTACCGTCGCTGCGCGCCTCATCGCGGGCCGCAAGCACCGCTGGCACCGGGACCGGTTTCTGGCGCAGGGTATGGCTATATCAGCTGTAGGGGCGGGTGGGGGTGGGCAGAGGGGGATGAAATTGGCGAGCGTGGACAGGCAGCAGCAGGCGCATGAGGATCGGGAGGCGGCGGAGGTGGTGGGGGTTTGGAAGGCGGGCGTGGGGAGGTTGAGGGGGGTTGTGGCGGGGGTTAATGCTGTGAATAATAAGGAGGGTGGGGGGGTGTTGAGGGTGCCGGAGATTGCGGGGGTGATGGGGGTTAGTACGGCGAAGGGGGTGCCGACGGCGCCGAAGGCTTGTGTTGTGTGTGGGTTAAAGAGGGATGAGAGGGTGGCAAAGGTGGATGTGGAGGTGGAGGATAGCTTTGGGGAGTGGTGGGTTGAGTTTTGGGGGCATCGGGAGTGTAGGAATTTTTGGGTGAGGCATGAGAAGGAGTTGAGGTCACGGTAGGGTGGTGGTGGTGATGGGGGGAGATTGTGTGGAAAGGGGTTGTTGGTTAGCTTTTGGTGCCGGGGGTGAGGTCGAGGTGGTGGTCTAGGTGTGAAAGTTGCCTGAAACGAAAGCATACATTAACATATCTTTAACCTCAATAGATTCTCCAATCTACTACATCCTTGACCTCACACTTTGGGTTGTGTCTCCCTCTGCTGTGATGACTGACGAACTTGAGACTGACACAACAAGATGTCCCCCCGAGGAAAAGGGGTAAAATCACAGGGTTAGGGTCACAGCACCCCAACCCTGAACCTCGGCTCCTCGTTGTTAGCGTGGACCGTGAACCACAACCCAACCATCAACCGAACTTACAACCGCCCTCCTTCCTTCCTCTTCACCTGAGACCTTTCATAGTATGCAGAACAGTCCATAGGACTTCGCCCACGACTCCGACATCTCACATTTCCATTGTTCTCTGACATCTGGTGCACAACCCCTCAACAACCACAGCAACCACCCCTCCCTCCCGTCTTCCTCAGATCAGATCCCATCTCAGGAACACATTCAAGTCACAGCTCGATCTCAACTGAGACCTACATCCAGCCCCAGACAACCAGCCACTTCCGCCACCAGACCTTCACGATTACCACATCGTGTCTTCCAGTTACTTGTACAGGCAAAGCGGAAACCAACCCCAAGCTCGATCTCGAGTCCCATTCTGGTTTAGGATTCCCCCCTTCCCAATTCATCGATCTACATACGCCCTCAGGCCCCGGAATCTCCCAAGCTGAAACCGATCTAAAGTCCCGAACTTTTATGACCAGCCGGTTGATTGGGATCTGACCAGATTCGCCCAAGAATCAAACGCAGGGAGAGAAAGGGGCTGACGAAGGAAGGTGAGGCTTTTCCTTTTTTTATCTTTTTCCCGACCTACCTATCCTCAGTTGGGCAAGATTCGGGGTATGCAGTTCAAGGTGAGGAGAAGGTGTGCGAGTCAAGTGAAACACATCCCACTTTCGGGAACTGTCTCGCTTGGAAGCATGTTTCTCAGGGGCACCCGCCTGCCTAGCTGAGGTCGCACCGCATTCTTGCATCATCCCAAGAACTTGAACAAAAGTATCTGATCGTTGACATACACCAGGCGGTAGTAATTGGATCAAAGTGATTCCCATCTTCTCAGCCACTCACAAGCCCATTCCCAAATCGAGGACTACACGCCGCCGCCTCAAAAAAAAAAAAAAAAAAGAACCGCAGCTAGTCGCCGCCCCCCCCTGCAGCCCTACCTGCCATGACGTTAGAGGTGATCTACGTTACCCGCCATGGGGTAAGTGCACATCCCCGTTACCCCATCTCGCCTTGCGGCTGCATCTTGTGGCTGTTTCAGCCCAGGAGTTCGCGCTCGTGCCGTTCGCATGGGCGTGATCGGGTACACAACAGCGAACACAGTACACAATCCTGTGTATGTGTGTGTCAAGGGGCGGCCTCGGTCGTCGTGACGTTTAGTCAAACCGCCGGTTGAGAGAGCTGGCGCTACTGCAGTGACAAGGCTGACCTGTCTGCCCCAGTTTCGATCCAACTGGCTAGTCGATCCGTCGAACGGCAGCTACACGACCTTCATCAAGTCGCCCACGGGCGGAGCAGCTGATCCGGCGTTGACCGCGCATGGGGTGGACCAAGCGAACGAGCTCGGTGTGAGGCTACTGGCAGCGGACCCGCCCATCGAGCGCGTCTACTCCAGCCTGTACTACCGCTGCCTGCAGACGGTCGAGCCATTTGTTCGCCAGGCACAGGGGCAGGCATTGCCCGCCGCAACGGCGTCAACGGCCATAGACGAGGTGGTGGTGCCGCCCTTGAGGATCCGCGGCGAGACCGGGCTGGGCGAGTGGTATGGGTCTGCCGACTTTGAGCACCCGGTCCCTGCCAGCCTCGACACTCTCAGGCCGTTGTTCCCAGGGCTGCTCGACCCAGACTATGGGCCGGCAGTAACGCCGAACCGGAAGGGGGAGGGGATCGATGAGTTACACGACCGCGTGGCAGCAACGCTGGAGGCGCTGATCGCGGAATGTGATAAGGCCGGTGTTCGCGCCATCCTGTTGTGTTCGCACGCCGCGGTAATCATTGCCTTGGGGCGTGTACTGACGGGCCAGATGCCAGACAGTGTCGACGTCGAGGACTTCAAGTGCTTCACCTGCGGGTTGAGCGCCTATCGGCGACGGCAGGGATTGGGCCCTAAATCAAAGCTGGAGGAGGATGAGATGGCGGGGCAAGCCACAGATGCACAGCATACCGATCGTCACGATGGAGCTGGTCTGGCCATTGATTGGAGAGCGGGCCAAGGAGTGTCTGGAGGTTGGGACTGCGAATTGAACAGCGATTGTGCCCATCTGTCGCTTGGGGAGGAGCGGGGATGGTGAGTTTTCCTATGAGCAGCTCAGCTTTTTGAACCAGCTAACGCGGAGAACAGGAGGTTCTCCGGTGATGAGTCTTTTAGGGGCATGCCGACAAATCAAGGTTTCTTGCACACCGGGACTCGGTTAGGCGCCGTTTTGGATGACAGGACCACGGGCTCGGGCCGCAGAGCCGAGGGCTCCCGCGGCAAGCTTTAGGTAGCGTCGCCGGCCATATGGTGTTTAGGAGAAGAGGCAACGGGGGATATACTGTGTGCTGAATGCCGAAGAGTACCTAAATATCCCCAAGCCTGCGATTGCGATGTTCGGTGCACAGACGAACGGTATCCCTTCCCTCGGGCTTCAACCGGCGGAATCGAGTCTGGCAATCTGTCAGCGTCATAATCGAGAAGTGTTTTGAGATTCAACGCCTCTGCCCTGCCAAGTCGAAGGATAACCACTCGGTTGAGAGGTTGTGCAACGCCAGAGATTAGGAACACGATGCCAACAGCTGCCGTGTCACCTCATCCACGGTTGGCGAAGCCATCTCGCCGAGCAACGCCAGATCCGGCGTCGTGGAGGGCTGCGTGGTGAGGGGGTGGCGTTCGGGATACTGGCCAACCATCCCATGGGCGGGCTGAACGAGTCGAGAGGATGTAACCCCCCTGGTCGCCCTGACTCTCGCGTGTCTCCGTGGGTGTGGAACGGGAGGAAGATTGCTGCATCGTTTGGACGGTGGTGGTGTGGGCGGTATGGACGGCGGGATGGGAAGGGACCGTTGCTGATTGCCATTGCAATGACTGCTTCAAGTTTCGACGGCTTCATGCCACGAGCACAGCAGGGTTGCCATGAGCTTCCTGGTTTCCTGCTGCTCGACTCAAGAGGCCAAGAGGAGAATTGCGCGCAACAAAAGCGGGGGAAGTGAAATGATTGATCACATTTCGCACTTTCCGCGTTCTGGCCCCAGGTTCTCGATATGGGAGGAAGGAACTGCCCTGTTGAAACCGGTCGATCAAGGCAGGAGCGAGGGTTGTCGGCGGAATCATCCGTTTCCCTCTTTTGGAGAAGAAAGGGGCAAGTTTCTCAATTGCAGTAGGCTGTTCCCAGCCAAGAATGTTCTTGAGTCATGGAGCGAGTTTCTCAAATCTCCATCTCCCAAGCGTTGCAGCAAGGGTGACACCTCCAGCTGCTGGGCTGTGATGCTGGGCGGGATCGCGACTTCCAGACCTTCAGATCGTGATGGAGGGTTGATACAACCTAAATAGATTGCACTAAACCGCATGCGGTATGGTTTGTAGATCCACCTGCGTGGGCCTGTCAGACTCAGCCAATCAACGAGCTGATGGTTTCTCCCCCACTTCCCCCGATCACTTTCACGACGCCATCTCTTCCCTGCACTCCCTCCCACGACCGACGACCCAGACCAACCATTGGATGTGACTGGCAGAGGCGCTGAATCCAACGGGTCACTGCAGCAGGCCACCACTGACCTCGACTCTGAATGGACCTGTTGGATCTTATTTCCCGACTTGATGCCCTCATCAACTGCATCAACTGCGAGAGACGGGAAGTGAGACATTGCGAAGCTCGAGGACGCAGAGCAAGCTAGAGCACCGAGATGACCGGCCGACTTCAGCTATTCTCTCAAGGTTTGACTACGTGATTTTCAAGAGACCGCAAGATTCCAAGGTTGCTACGTTTAGCCAGTCCTGCAAGGATTCCGCTCATGGAACTCTCCGTGATCTTACTTAGTGAAAAAGAGCTGTCGTTCGGTAGTTACCTGTTTAATCTGCAGGGAAACTCGCTGTCAGATGCTGTTTCCGGCGGAAAGGATGCTACGCTCCCACTCGCGGATTGGTTCCGGATGACACCTCGGGTCGACGAGACGAGGAGACTGCCCAGTGCTCTGTGGCTCATCCTAACAAGGGGGCCAGACGCCGAAACTGCAGCTTGGCATTTCATGAACAAAAGGTCCTGTCGAGTCTAAAGCATCTATGTACTAGTTGCCACCTATTCATGAGTTGACCCTATAACCTCAATTTTCGTCTTCTGGAGCATCGTGAATGACAAACTTTGTAGACATCTCACTCTGACGAAGGCATTGTCCAGTCGAGACCGATGTCCCTGGAGTACCCTCATCGACGAGACTGTGTAAGAGGACACTGGTCGCCATAACATCGGCGTCTCCAGAGACACGCACTAGATCTGGGCTGCATCAACTCCCGGCCGATCCAGCAGGGCGTCTCGCTTCGCGGAGATCCCAGTGGGCCGAACTCTAAGCCGCCATGTCCACTGCATGCTGTCCGAGACTCTTTTTGGTAGTCAGGACAGGGGTCTCGAGTCCCCTCCCTAGGTAGCTTTGTTGCCACCTCCCATAAGATGAGCCGCTTGGGACGAGGGTGAACCATGCCTCTCGGGCATCGGTGGCTCGCTACTTGTCATCTGGAGATCGCGGGAAACGACAAGAACGGCCGGTTTTCTGCACAGCCGACAAGTTACGGACGAGACAGCCCGGAGGATCACGATACCTTCACCCCTCGCCATCCTCCAAGTCCACCAGCTGGCTAACTGTTTCTGTCGACACACCACTGCATCGTAGATGGCGCTACAGATGCAGTGGAGTAGATCTCCATCGATACGGTGTTGATGTGACCGGAAGCCTGACTCTGCAGCCGCTCACTGCAGGTTCCTGCAGTTCTGTAAGTATATATGGAGGCCTATGGGCCCCCAGCAGGATCGCCCGTTCTTCATCCATCCTCTCTATGTTCGCCCTCTTCTCACTGCTGTCACTCGTTCACATTGACAGCCTGTTTTTGTTTATGGTACCTGACTGACTTCCTCTTCTTCAAATCTTATTTTCACCCCGACCAGATTTCATACCGGTACACAATGATGTCCGTGACACTCCCCGGGCTTGCTATCAGGCAGCCAGACATTCCGCCGGAAATGGGTCACACGAGACTCCCTAGCATAAGCCAGCTGGGCAGAGTCCCTTCCCCTCCGCCTTCTCCCACCATCGATCTACGAAGCTCTTTCTCCCTGAATGGCCAGACACCGAGATTCTTGTCGTTCGAACGGGACTCGACGACCGAACTGTCCAGCGTCTCTTCCAGCTTTTCATCCATTGCCAGCAGCGATATCACAAGTAACTACAACTTTGGACCCGAGCCTCTGCGATTTCTCACAGCCCAGCGTCTCCCACCCATCTCCGACCTCCTGCGAGGCGTTCCCGCGCTACCTTCAAAAGTCCAGCTCCAGGCCTACCAAATCCTTCCCCCAACTCCTCTTCTAACTCCCGCCAATTTATCCTCACCGTCTCAGTCACCCACCCCTTACCCAGTGTGGCCCGCGCTTCCCCCACGCCCGCGATCCGTCCCCGGTCAACGCCCAGGGTATCTGCTCCCGCCTCCGCAGCTCGTTCCCCGGCGAGCATCAACCGACTGCGCCGGCACCACCCCGCGCTTCTTCCCCTCCCGAGCAGAATCCCCCCGCCACCAACCTCGCCGAAGCCCGAACCGCAAGTGCAACAGCAAGCACGCCACCGCCCGGCGCCAGCGCCGCGGATCAAACCACCCCCCTTTAACAACCTCTTCATCAACCACCACTCCTAAGCCAATCCCCAACGTCCTCCCCCAACTCACCACCACCCCTTACCCCTTTACACCCACCCCACAACCAAACAACACCCGATCACCACCCACCCCAAAACAAAAACAAAAACACACCAACAAACCCTACACCTTTGAGGAAGAAGCCTTCTTCATCTACCACCGCGTCGACCTAGACATGACCTGGTCGCAAGTCTGTGTGGCATTCATGGCTCGGTGGCCCGGGCTCCAGCGCAAGGTCAGTGGGCTCGAGTGTGCGTACTATCGCACGAATTTGCATTTGCCGGAGGTTGTGGATGGGTTGCTTGTGCTTGTTGATGCGGATGAGTTGGAGGGTACAGAGGGTGGTGCTGGTGGGTTGGGGGTTGGGGGAAGAAAAGGGGAGGGGCTGGGGATGATAGATGGGGAGAGGAATAGGGATGGGGAGGGAAGAGGGGATGGAGGGAACAAAGGAGGGGGGGGGGGGAAAGGGGAGTATAAATATTACAGGGGTGTCGCGTATCGGACCAAGCAGGTCAAGTGCAGGGCGGCGAGGATCCCGTTGGTGGAGAGGTTTCCGGAAGAGGTGGTGGATGAGGGGAATGACTGGGTGAGGGAGGAGCATAGGGTTTTGGCGAGGGATGCTGGTGAGCTTTCTCGAACTTTCCAAACCTTTATTGTGTTGTTGGACAGAGTAAGGTACTGACGGAACTACAGCTGAGCGGCGACGACGCCAAAGAGAAGAGTTCTTTGCTGCCAAGGCGAGGCAGCGTCAAGAGAGGGTGATGTGTTTCTGATTTTGTGATTTCTCGTTTGTCTGGTTTTGGTATCCAAGTTATTGTTCGCTATCTTTTTCTTCCCTATTGTTTTCTCTTTTCCTTTCCTTTAGTACATGACCACGTTGCACATGCTTCCCATGTTGATGTTAATGTTGCTGTTAATAGACAGCTCGGGGTGTAACGGAACCCAGTCCATATTCACCCCTTCATTGTCACTTTACTTACTTTTCTCTTTGTGTGTACCTGTAACAAGGAAAAACGGACGGGTGGAAGTTTGGGTGGCACAAGTTCATGTTTTGAACGCTCTGTCTGTACCGGTTTGTTTTGTGTACCTGGACTGGCAAAGGCTATGGTAATAATGTCTGACGAAGCACTGGATGAGACGGACGGACGCGAAAGTCTGATAATGGGTTAAATTAGAATCTGATACTGATAGGTCAAACTTCCTAGTATTGAGACTGCATCGTGCGTCTACCTACATAACTCCTCACAAGACCATGACTTTGACTTTTCCAACTACCCATATACAAGTTGAGTTAAGACCTAACCCAACTGCTTTCCTCCCACTAAACACCTTGCATATCCTTAAACTTGTACGTCGGTCTCGAGCCCGCACACCGTTGATAGACAGCAACACCTCCATGATCGGTGCGGCAGTATGGACAAGTGCGGGCTGTACCCGCGTCCCTCATGGTCTCAAAACAACTTTAGGTTTTAGAAGAGTTAACAAACAAGCGTCTCTTACTGATAAGAGACTGGTAAATGAGAGTAGCCTACTCCCAGCACACCCAGTGCGTTGTCCCAGCCTTCAGGTCTGTACTGCTCTTATTGTCCCCCAATTTGCCTGAGAAGCAGTAGATGACTGGCGTGTTCTGCCCATGGTGTTAGACCTCTCAAGCTGAGGTAGGAATTTAAGAGAAAACAACTTACGGTAGCCCCCTGACACACTCCGCACTCCATGGTGGGTAACTCGAGATCTCCTGGCGATGAAGGGGCGGGAATGGTTTGACAGATATGAGCGGGAACTGACCCCGATTAGAGCGATGAGAGACTTGGACCGACTACCTTTCGTTTGAGGATTCCTCCTCGCTTATATAGGAAATGTGTAAAACAAGGATGTGGTGCGCGAACGCCGCAGTTGCCTCGCATGAGACTAAGAACGAGGCTGGGTATGGAGGATGCTGGAGGATGCTCATCCTTGGTGCCGAAATGCCTCGCTGGACAACCTCACCGAACAAGCACTCCAATGGAAAAGAACGAGGGGTTACATTGCAGCACAGCCCGTTGTTTCCTTCTCTTCCTTGACTTCAACACCACTGCTTTCAGTATAGCTACTGTTTAAAAATACAATGCTCAAGACCGAACTACGCCCGGGCCGGTCAATCATGCCCTCCTGGTACCCCCACAACCGTATCGCTCCTCTCCCAGACATCGTCGGCAAAGTCCCTCTCGTCAAATTCCTCCATATCCGACGCGTTCTGGTTGGTGTAATGGTAGGCGTTCCGGTCAAACTCGTCATCCCAGTCGAGATCTTCATCCGGATAATCTGCCGCGTAGTAGTTCTCCGCTAGATGGCTGTCAGCTTCTGTGACCGCAATTCAACCTTGAACACTGCCACCTACCATTTTCGTCGTCCTCATCCTCCGGAAACTCGTCTTCGCTGTCGCTCTCATTCCCATAAAAGAACTCGACCATATCAGGCTCCGTGTCAAACACCAGCAGGCCGACGCGGTGGGCGGGCACTGTCTCGTCCTTCAGCAGCTCTGCGGGTACTCGTTCGTACGTCTCCATCACATAATCTTCGTCGTCGGTTGAGTCGGCGATGTCGACGTCCATTTCTCCTGCTGAGACCGCAACTTGTTGTGGTGATTGGTCTCGCTCCTTCTCCGCCAGGACTTCCGGGTGGCGTTCGAAATACCGCTGCTTCGGAGCCTTGGGCTTAAAACGCGACGTAAACGGACTGTACTTGGCCTTGGTGCTCTGCTCCTGCATCCTGTCTAGGTTCTTGGCGATCTCGGCGAGTGTCCAGTCGTCCATAGCCCGCGCAAGCGCATCCATATTGGTTCCCTGATCACGCATGGATGGAGGAAGAGCGGGCGTAGTACCAGCTGGAGTGGTGCGGGACCTGGCCCCGGGCCGTTTTAACTTGACGGGACTGGGTTTTTGGGCTGCAGCCCGGGCAGTCTCATCGGGCCGGGGTGTAGAAGGTCTCTCAGCCGGTGAGTCGCCTGATACCCGAGGTGTCTCCGTTGGAATAACATTATGTTCCTGAATAATGGCCTTCAAGGTCTCCCGTTGCTTCTTTGCGCCCCGCTCAATGAAAACGGCGGGAGCTGTACGCTTCTTAGACACGCCAGCCGTTGGCTGGGGCGAGTTGGGCCGCGACAGGTGGAATCGGCGTATGCGCTCAGTGGTCGTATGACACAAAGCGGTTGGCTCAGACGGTTCTAAGGCTACTGGGGCTGCTGCCGGCGCAGTTGTATCGTCCGGGGCCGAGGCTTGGGTTTTGTGGAAGCGTTTCAGAGCGTGCTTTTCATCTCCTTCTCTAGTCGTTTGGATGGTAGGGGTCGCAGGCGCAGAGGAGTCAATTGAGAGGTTCGTACGTTCGGCTGCAACTCGTTTGCGCTGGTATACCCAACCAGCGTCGCCGGAGAGGCTGCGGTACCGCTTGCTTCTCTCGAGTCCTGTCCCCAAGCCATCAGCAACCAAGAACAGGGGTAGACGGAGGGCAGCAGAGGCTACGAACGGAGAAAGTCAACGGGGCCCTCATCGGTGCCACGTTTGCGCTTAACCTGAATCGTGTCCGGTGGCAGGGCGGCCATGGTGACGGTTGACGTGTTCTCTGAGCTGGCGATGGGGTGTGGTGTCGCGATTGGAGCGCAAGGCCTAACGGTGCCTGACGGTCGGGTTTGTTTCGGAAGATCCCGTCGCAAAGATGTCGTCTAACAGTAAACCAGATAGCGCGGGCAAACGGAAAGACCTGGGAATCGCGAGATGGCGTAGATGGTGAGATGGGAATGTTGACAAGGGGGAAGGACAACAATGGGTGGAGCCGATTTTGTTGCGATAGCAAAGCGGTATCTCAAGGCAGAATCTTTCTGCCTAATGTAACCGCCTTGAGAACCGATGACGCTAATGCCATGCGGGGGATCGACGCCAAGCTTACCGGGAGCGATTAATTAGCCTGTCTCCACAGCGGCCTCCAACCGCAAGGGAAGCTGCGTCCCGGATCCTGACCAGATTGCAGAGTCCATGACGAAACGTCGGGTGCTTCGATCGCGCTTGCCACCAGCAGGCGCGCACTTAACAATTATTCGTAGGAGGGAAGTTTCGAAGTGGCAGGATTATGGTCCCATTAATTGTTGCGTGGGGGTCTTCAGGGGAGGAAAGGTAGACGGGCATTGGCCAATTCCTCTTTCAGGTTTCGCAATCTTGCAGAGCTGCCCATGTTTAATGTGAGCTTCCAACCTTCGACTCTCCAACAAAATCAAGGCACAGGCCAGTCCCCATCACTTTCCTCTGTCAAATGTGATGCTCCCTCAATGCATCTCAGATGCTTCTAGACGTATCGTTTGATCCAGTTTAGACAATTGGATTGTTCCATTGACCAACTGTAAGCCCCTGCCGCGTCCCTTTGTTCTTTCAAGTTGCCAGTTTTCATCTCGCTGCTTATCTTGCCTTTTCTTTCATGCTTTCTGCTGTGTCACTCTATACCCCGCGATGGCAATGCCCCACCGGAATCAGCCAGAGTAGCCCGACAACCAACCGACCTCAAAACTTTCGTAGCGGCACAATTTGGTGCTGTCAAGGACATCGATGCTAACCCTACTACCAACATCAGCTGTCTATCTAACGTACAGACCGTACTCCTAGATCACTTCAAGCGGATCGAAAAGGCCCGCTGCTAGGACACCTAGATACCTCTCGCAAGAGCCAGGACGTCATCGACTGAAATCCCCGGATACACCCACCCGACTGCGCCAACACTGTAGCCGACCCTCACCGAGATACTTGAAGCCGCTCAGCATACCCATCATGGCATCGACGCAAATCCCCGCCGTCATCAGCTACCACAAACCCGGCACTCGCCCTCCCCTGTACGTCGCGGGTACATTTTCCCTACCGCCATGGGAGCCCTACGAGATGGACCACAAAGAGAGGGAGGACGGGGAGTATGACTTTAAGAAAGAGGTCCGCGCTGAGCCTGGTACAAAAATCGAGTACAAGTTCCGTCTTGGTGACGGCGATTGGTGGGTACTGAAGGACGATGGACCGACCGTGACGGACAGCTCTGGCAACACGAACCATGTTTTGGAGGTGAAGCCCCAGAAAGAGTAAGCGCAGCCATACACGACACAAGCAAACTGGAAACCCGATGCTGACTTCCTTAGGCAACATCATGAGCAGTCCACCACACCTGGAGGTGCTGAGAAGCCGCAAGATACCGGCGAGGACAGCTCCCCGTCGTACGCCAAGGTTGCTGCCAAGCGTCTCCAGCCCTCTGACGAGGTGGCCGGAAGCGACCGTTCTGGCACGGGCACCCCGATCTCTGCGAGGGTTGCTGCAGAGGTAGCGGACTCAGCTGAGCTTCTCCATGAAGAGGTGCCAGACCAGGAGAAACCTGCAGGGGCTGCTCAGAGCAGCAGGGCTCAAGAGCCGGCTTCGGATTCGATGTCTGAGACTGCTGAAACCGCGGCCGAGGTCGCCGACACTGCAGAGAGGCTTGATAGTAGTCAGGTGTGTACCAAATGACCTTGAAAGCGTGTAGTAGGCTGACCGTCTAGGACACGTTCGTCATTCTCGAGCCGCCGCCGGGCGAGGGCCGCCCTTTCAAAGTCCAGTTTCGGGGCGAAGAGTTTGGCGAGTACCAGGAGGAATCAATTGCCGACAAGTCGCCGCTCTTTGCCCATGAGTGTGCTGGGATGTTTAATCCCGAGGATTCTGGCGAAGTCGTGTTTTCCGAAGATGATGAAGGAGAAGAAGACTACCATGCCGCACCGACGGAGGAGATCGACTACGATAACATTGACCTGAACGATCCGACCTTGGAACGCTTTCCGTCAGCCAGAGACGACATCATTGATGCGGTTCGGAAGATAGAAACGGGCCTTGAGGCAGATCAAGCATCCTTTGACGGCTATGCTCCCTCTCCGGTTGTCAACCCATCCCGCCGAGGCACCGAAGACATCACCGGAGACTTCTTGTTGACCGCTCCCCAAGCGTTGTCGCCCTCGCAACGCGCATTGAAGAAGTCGCCGCGTGGCTCGATAGGTTCAATTCCTGCGGTCTCACTTCACTCCATTTCTGAGGCCGAAGAGCCCGCTGTCGAGGAGGAGGAGGAGGAGGAGGAGGAGGAGGAGGAGGAGGAGGAGGAGCAGGCTAGCCCTAAGCCGGCTGTTGTGTTCTCAAATCCTCTCAAGTCCAAGCCGAAGCATTTGAAGCTTCCGAGCAGCGAGGATGAGGGTGTTGCCTTGCCGGACGGCATCAGCCCGAGGACTGTCAAGCCTAACAGGCCAACTGTGACTCCTGAAGAGACACCGCCGCAGTCTCCGGCATCGCCGAAAACGGCACGCAGGTCTCACATTCCTGCCTCAGAGAGCGTGGTTCCCGCAGAGACTGAGTTCGCGAAGCACAAAGAGCGCTCTATGCAGACAGTCAGAGTGCATCCTCCGGCCAACGTCCAGGTTGAAGACAAAGGGCAGACTGGAAATCCGAAGCCAGCAACAGAGAACAACCCCGGCAACGGTGAAGGCCTCACTTATGCCAAAGTCACCGCTTCGGAACCCCCGAAAGAGGAATCCAGTGGCGAAAGCAAGCCCACAACAGCGCCTCCGGCCACCGAAGAAGCCAATCCCGACAAGGAGATCACGCCCCAGGCTGATGGCCCCAGCGATACCAAGAAGACGGACCAAGCCCCCGATTCCTCACCTCCCGCTGAGGTCAAACCCACAGCCCCCCACCCTCCCGCCACCGCCCGCCGCCCCAGTTACGCCGAAGTCGTAGCCACCCCTCCTCCCTCCGAAACCCCACCCCCCAAGGACAGCACCAAGCCAGCCGCCCAACCGTCCGAGGCAAGCGAACTTAGAAGGAGACAGCCCAGCGACGAACAGCAACAGCAACAACAACAGCCGGGCCAGGCACAGCGGGAAGGCGGCCAGGCATCTAGGAGACCGGACCACCATCACCGCACCCCAGCCAGCGTCCAACCTAAGGAGGGAGCTGGATGGATGCGGACGATTTTCCGGTTGGTGTTTGTGGATTTGATTGGGGGGATCTTCAAGAGGGTGTTTGGGTGGGTTTGGAGGCTTGGGGGGAGGAAGAGGGGTGCGGAGGAGGGGGCGAGGGAGGCGGGGAGGGCTTGAGGGGGGTGGGGGCGTGTTTCAGCTCGCGATTCTTTCTTGGTAGTCTTTGGACTGATGATGTTTAACAAGGGATTACGCAGCGATGATGATGGAGGGTGGTTGGTCTGCGAGAAATAAGTCAGGGTAGCGAAAGACAGAGGGGGGAGAAGGATGGTAACAACGAGGGGTTTACTCTTCGATTCGGCAAATTGTTTTCTCGGGAGACCAGAGGCACATCACACAGATTGCTTTGATATCGCTGTGGCATTGCAGCAAGCGTGGATGAGAGGAAGGGCGAGAAGAGAGTCTTGGGGCGATAATATCGGCTTAAGGAACGAGCGTAATGGGATTACTGTTTTGTTTTGTTGTGTTGTATTGTACGTACGATGGTCGTAGTGGACTGGTACTCGTTGGCGAATTGATACTCTTTCTTATTATACGGATACTATCGCTTTCGGCAGGGTTACAATGCTGTAGTGACATCAAATTTTCCGGTTTAACTGCAGACTTTCGCAAGCTTACTGGAAGTGAGGTGCGCTCGTGGTGGTTATCCGAATCGATCAGCTTTGTTTACGACCCCTGAACCGTATGTTTACTTACCCCTTCAGGGACACGACTACCCCCCGGTCTTATTCAAGTAACTCTACCCGACCAAATACCACTCAACTCATTCTGCAACATCACGGCATAATATCAACGCCAGCACCGAGACTATTTCGACAGCGGTGCTGCAGCTGAAAAATTCCCATTTATCTAGTCAAGCCAAGACCTGGTCTCCCAGCAAGGAGATGTTTTTCTGTGCTCCTTCCACATCTAACCATGTATTTATTTCAAGTGCTATCTCCCATTTTCCACTTTCTCCCCACCCAAAACAACCACCACCAACCCATCAAACCCCCTAAGCCTTCCCCGCCTTCAACAACTTCACCAACTCATTCACAACCGCATCACCCATCTCCGCCGTGCCCGCCTTGCCGCCCAAGTCCCCGGTACGCGTGCCATTGTCAATCGCCAGCTTGACAGCAGCCTCAACGGCGGCCGCCTCGCGCGGTAGGTTGAGCGAGTAGCGCAGCATCATGGCCACGGAGAGGATGGTGCCGACCGGGTTGACGATGCCCTTGCCTGAGATGTCCGGGGCGGAGCCTTCACAGTGTCAGTATTGGGTGTTAGGAGTTGGGGGTTGGGGGTTGGGGGAAAGGGGTGGGGGAAAAAGGGAAAACGTACCGTGAATCGGCTCATAAATACCATTACACTTGCTCTTCCCATCGGGAATACCCCCCAAGCTCGCACTCGGCAGCAGCCCAATGCTCCCCGGAATCACACTCGCCTCATCACTAATAATATCCCCAAACAAATTGCTCGTCATCACCACACCATTCAGAGCCCTCGGGTTCTTGACCATCAACATAGCCGCGCTATCAATCAACTGATGCGCCAGCTCCAGCTGCGGGAACTCCTTTTCAAACACCTCGGTAACCACCTTCCGCCACAGGCGGCTCGTCGCCAACACATTCGCCTTGTCCAAGCTGGTCACCCTGCTGGGCGGGTCGTTCGCAATCGCAAGGAACCCCGCCAGGCGCGCGATGCGCTCGATCTCGGGCCGGCTGTACGGCTCCGTGTCCATGGCGAAGCCCGAGCCGTCGTCCTCGGTGCGGTCGCCAAAGTAGATACCGCCGGTGAGCTCGCGGACTACGACAAAGTCGGTGCCGCGGCACACGGAGGCTTTGAGCGGGGAGCTGTCGACGAGAGAGTCGGACGCGAAGCTGCACGGGCGAAGGTTGCCGTAGGTGCCGAGTTCCTTGCGGAGTTGGAGGATGCCCTGCTCCGGGCGGACGGGCGAGGAGGGGCCCCATTCTGGGCCGCCGATGGCGCCGAGGAGGATGGCGTCTGCGGACTTGGCGGCGGCGAGGGCTGAGTCGGTGAGGGGGACATTGTGGGCTTTGATGGAGGCCTGAAGAGTATGATGTTAGTCTTGGATGATAGGGGGTGTCGTGGAGGTGAAGCTGGAGGTGTCTCGCAAGGGACCCATGTGATCGTTGCTTGACGAACAGGGGTAGCTCCACAGTTGAAATCCCAGCACCGAAGACGGCGTTGAGGTGATCACGAGTGAAGAAAGGAAGTTTCAAAAACTTACACCACCGAGGAGATGCTCCTGAAGGTTGAACTTGCCAGAGTCGGGGCTGTGAGTCTCAATGGCGACGAGAACCTGTGATCAAGCGGCGTGTAAGCTTCCGACCATCTCTCACAGCAGCGGGCCCTCCCGCTCCCGCTCTTGCTTGGCATCCGTGATGAATGACGCGTGGTGAAGGGGCGGGCGAGCTCGGTGTTGTTGACACACCTTGATGGCCTCGGCCACAACCTGTAAAGGAGTATGTCAGCAAAGGTTCATAGGTGAGAGGGGAGTCCAATCGGGCGGCAACATACCTCGGGACCGCAGTGGTCACCGCCAAAGACAACGATGTTATGTGTCGGCGCCATGACTGCTATCTGTCTTCCCTATCTTCTCTCTTTCTCTCTCTTTCAAGACTTTGGAGGTAAGCCGTCAAGTTTTACGCGATCGTGTGATGGAAGTGGAGGTGTTCGACAGCAACGGTGACCACAACCAGATCTTATGTATCCCAGGAGATTCGAAGGAAGTGAGGAGAGAAAACAGCAAAAGGAGTCAGAGTCAGAGGAATGGATCACCAACAAAATAACCGGAGCTTTCCTCTGTAGTTATGTAAAAACAGAAGCAAGCCCCCGGTTGGTGACCAACTGACCTCACTGCCTGGACCCAATGGCCCGAAACCCCGCCTTCCGAAGTCGGCGCGCCGTGGGTCTGTGGGGTAGCTCGGTTCTTCCTGGCCCGCTTTCCGGAGCTCAGGGTCGTTTACCTCGCAGCCTCGCCCGATATCTGCCGTTGGGAGCCGCAGGGGGTGGACGCCGAGGAGTCTGGTGTTCTTGAGACTTCTGTAAATAGGGGTTGCCTCTTTGGATTTGATTCATACTGGGGACGTATTGGAGCAGTCTCTGATTAAAGACAGGGACGGAGAGGCATAATGGGACGGGGAGGTGAATAAAAACATGGCAGTCATCGAGTTCATGTTCTTCGTCGAAACTATATAAAAGTTCGGTTGGGTATCATCTACACCCCTCGTTGCGCTCCAAAAGCGCATCTCTCTCGCCCAAGTTGTCCCTGCTTCATCCAAGACGCCGGCAGTCCAACTGGCATGGTGACAAATACTCCAACTTATCCCAGGCGGCGATGCTCGGTATGCATGGCAGCTCGTTACCCAAAGCTTATGGAAACATCCTGTATCTCTCACAAGACTCAAGTCGAACCTCAGCGGAACGACTTCAACGACTTATGCGCCAGCGGCGACGCCGCCACACCAGGCAATCCCACAGCCCCCGACACACGCCCAGTATCTCGAATCCTACCACTGCGCATATTCGGTGTGTTGGCACAAAACGCACAAATATAGATAGACGGTATAGTCCGCTGCGAGATGTTGACGCACTGGCCATGGACATACATCTCACAGGATTCACTATTCATCTCTTGTTTAGCACGCACGAATCTTCGTCATAGACCAAGTAGGGAAATGGATGGAATACGCACCATTGAACCAGCAAATCATTCCTCCCCGCCTCCCCCCGATTACACACGCACCTCACCCCCCTCATCCTGCCCCCCTCTGTCGTCGGCGTCGGCAAACTCCCCTCGCTCATCGTCGTCGGCGAAGTCCCAGGGTGGTGGTGTGCTGCCCCGGGTGGATAATGGTGGTGGGTCGTCGAGACAACCCGCCTCGGCTTCCCACTGCTCGACATCTGATGCTTCTGCCTCGTCTCCCTCAACTTCCGCAACTCACTCAGCGCGTCCCCGGACGCCTTGCGCGTCGGCGTCAGTTCGCTGCTGCCGCCGCCGTGGTTGACCACCGTTTCGCTGTCGCTGTCGCCCGGGTCCGGCGGCTGGGATCCCCCGCCCTGAAAGCTGGCGTATGACGTGGTGCTACGCTCGCTGAAGCTGCGCTGTGAAGTGTGGTGGGAGTGGTGGAAGGGATGGGATGAGGAGGTGGGTTTGCGAGGGTCCGGGAGCGCGAATGACGTATTGCGGCTGGGGATGATGATGGGCTCGTCGTCAGTGGAGGAGGAGTCCTCTTCTTCGGACGAGTCCCACTGGCGGCGGGGAGGGGGTACAAGCTGTGGCGCTTCTTGCGCGCGCTTGTTGTTGTTGTTGGGGGGGCGTCGTCGACTACGACTACGGATGTTTCGACGCGTGCCCGGCCGTTGGAATCGATCATGAATTTTGCCTGTGTGCGCATTTGTGGCCCTGCCGTTTCCGGAATTGAGGACAGGCTTGATAGGCGGTGGTGATGATGGTGCGTTTTGACTGGGGATGAGCGCCCGCTTGGTCTCTGCGGCTGCGAGATGACGGGCTTGTTCGCGTTGGCACCGGCAGTGCTCGCCAATTGAGACCGCGGACGGGGAGCGAGTGGAGGCAGCGATGGCCGGCCCAGAGTCTTTTTACCCCTGCTCTCGCTGACGCTCCGAGACAGTGCCGCCGGGCGCCCGACTTCCTTCACCGGAGAGCTTGCCAAAGCGCGATCCGTCTTCCTTGGAGTCGCATCCTTCGCGGTAGCCGATCGACGCAGCGGCGCCTTCTGGATTGACGACCTCCGGCTGCCCGCCTGGCTGTCCTGGCTCGGCGCTGCGCTCGCCGAGCTCTGGCCCGACATGGAATGGGTATACGAGGCCTCCATATTCGCCGATGGAGGCCGACTGAAGATGAGCCCCGGGTTCACTGCACCGCCGGCATCATTCATACCGAACGGATCTTCGATCGGCGTGGGATAGCTGGCTGCAAACATGGCATGGTCGGCCGACGAAGTCACCGCCATCGCGACAGGAGACGGAGATACAAGAGAAGACTGGGCACCACCGGCGGGCGCATGCACATTTCCATGCCCGACCATGCCCCCCGGACCCTGCAACATCTGGTTCGTGCTTGCCCAATCCACGGGCGTTGGAACTTGGTGAGGAGTTGGGGGGTGGTAAACACCCGCGCCGTTGGTGGCAAAGTCGATATCCATGCCGGCGAGGCTCGGATCTGGGTCCCAGAACGACCGATGAGCTCCATAACCAGGCCCGCCAGCCGGAGCGGAGAGGGGATAACTGAAGAGATCGCCATGGGCCGTCACAAAACTGCCTCCCATCCCCTGCTGTTGGGCAGAGGCCAGATAGTGTGCCTGCTGGGCATAGTCCTGGTCATTTTGCATGGCGGCGGTGTCGAGCTTGGCAGCAAGCTTACGGTCACTCTTGCAGGCCGACGGGGGAGGGGTCGCGGTTTGCCCAAGGGGTTCCGACACGATCGTTCCTCGACGCGCCTTCTTAGATGACCTCTCGGGGAACCCGGGGAGCTGGGTAAAAGCACCAGAGTGGTCCGAGGTTGGGGTTCTCAGGGGGTTTGGCGATGACCGCAATACTTTGGACTTGTCGACAGGGGGAAACAGTGGGCTTGGGCTGGGCGGTTCGATTCCGAGCCCGGTTCTCTCGGTGGAGAGCCGGCGCTTATGAGTTGTACTGGCAGAATATGGGGTTGTCGGACCAAAATCGGGAAACGGTGTATGGGAACCTCTCAGGTTACCAGGTGTGGCGTTGAAGACGGAATACTCCTCGGCAAATCGAGGCGTCCACCCGGTCGACTCGTCAAACAGTCCTTGGTTGCGCTTCGGGGTCTCGAAGATGGAGTTGGGCGAGGTGGCAGATCTCGGGGTTCGTTCAGGTGTGGGAGGGTGGGCGTTCGAATCACCAAGACTGGGACATCCAGTTCGTCAGCATGGCAAACATCAACGGGCAGACCTGGCGGTATTGAGCTCAAGGAGGGCAATAACAAACCTGGAACCTGACTGATCTCCACTCATAGCAGGATCGATCTCGTCTCAAACATGTATCCCGGTCACAGCATGAGAAAATGCAAGCGGTATCTGAAGTCGGCGCTTATACGTGAAGAGGAGGACGGTCGAATCTAGGGATGGCAGAGGGTGGTAGCCGGTTCGAAGAACGGTCGAGGAGGAAGGCGGGGGCGGTGCGTTGTGGACGTCCAGGCACGGGGACAATGTGTTCTCGATCGGGAAATATGTCAATGGCGGTCGATCTCCGATCCGAAGCAGCAGATATCAGCCTGGAGAGAAAGAAGGCGGGTTAGCGAACGGCATTTTCAGAGGGACGGGGACGGCGGACAGGGATGCAGCAGTGGGGAGGCGGGGCAGGGGACAAACAGGGTTGTGAGGTGGTCGGTCGAGATGTCTCCTGGCGGCAGTGATGCTGGCGATGGAGTTCAAAGGAGGCTTACCGAGGTACTAATTCCCCGGGGCTGAGAAGAGAGAGTGCAAAAAGATACGGTTGCTGGTGGGACAGACAGACATCCAGGTCTGTGCTGGGTGGACGAGCAACCGGAAGCGCTGGGCGGCACGGTGCTCCCTGTGGGTTCCGACTGGCGGAGCGTGAATGAGGAAGATAGGTTACCGTACCGGTATCAATTGAGAATTGGGGGAATGGTAACACATGCCGGCGTCCAGGCCGGTGAACGAGACAGGTCCGTTTGGCCCTGGTGTCGAGGAAGTGTCCCGCAACCAAGAAGCTGCTGGGGAAGCCTTGAAGGGCGGCAATCAGGACAAATCAGACGCCGTCCTGAGACCTGATTTGGCTCTCGAGGGTGCCGCTGGGAGGAGAAGGCGGCAACAGGAGTTCACGGCGGCGACTCGGTAATGGTATCTGTACGGTGGCTGGTGTATGGTCCTGTTGTGTGAGGGCGGGTGGGGGCGCGTGGTGGACCAAGGGTTTCCAAGTTCGGCGCTCAACCAGGAAGCAAGGCGGGGGAAAGTAACTGGTCGGACAGGGTCCGTGGTCAGCCCGGGCCGAGAGGGAGAGGGGTTCTTGGTCTCGAAGGTTGCTGCAGAAAGGGATTCCCTGAAACTCTTGGCCGGTCTGTTCAACAATGTGAATGTGAATTGTCTGAAGCTCTACGAAGAGCTTTCCTCAAACTCAGAAGAGGCCGGGCCAGGAAGATATTTCGCCGGCAGCCTGACGTCCCAAATTCGGACGCCCTGCGGTTTTAGCACGGAGCCCATGGCAGCAAAGCCAAGACGGTTGCATTACAGCGTGGAAACTGCATGTTGGAGGGGTGAAGAGAGGTATGGAAGCTCGGGGCCAGGATTCGGCGTCTCCAAGCTCCCACAGCTAGCGATCTTGTTGGGGGCCAGATCCCTTGTGCTCCAGCATCTCGGGACTCACCTCGAGGCCCCGATCTCCGAAGGCGAGACAAGCCGCCCTGCCAACCCTGGCACCAGGGCTGAAAGCTGACGAAGCGCGGGTCAGCCATTGCTCAACGTTGCACCGAGAGCTCTGTGATGATGGCGTGCACCGCCATGAGTCAAAGCCCCTGTGAACGGCAACCCTCGAAGGCAGCAACCCCAATGAACGGGCAAGCCTGGTGGGGGGTTTGGTGCTGAGCAAGGGCAGAGCTGGCAACGAGCAGACTGCAACCTTGGAAGCGTTTTTGGTCGGGAGAGGTGTGGAAGCTCGGCCGATGATGAACCTGTGGGGCCATCTGAGCTTTCGCTGGAATTGACACCTGGATTAGGGACAGATGACAGCTGTTGCCAGCAGTCATGGCTGAAGCTCCTGGCTCTCTTCCGACTTCCAATCTTCCCGCCTCTTCTTGAAATAAGTTCGTTGCTGTGGTTTCTCAAGTTGCCCTCCGCAACAACGTGCTTCCTGCATATCAACAGTCCGCTCGATCTTCTGCACAGACTAGTACATGCACAACAGCGCAGATTACTTGCGCTTCAGCAAACAGGAAAACGGGACTCAGAGCTTGGGTGGGTCGAGAGCTGGCAGCTCTCTGCAGGTCCTCGGGATGGCCAATGCTGATTGCAGAAGAGCGAAATTGGACATGCCACGGCTCGTCTGGAGCTGGTTCACACTTGATCTTGCAGAGCAAATCCGGGGTTGTGTGGATTGTTCGTTGGTTCCTGCATCAATGCAGCAGCTTGGAATGACTGCAGCATGCGCAAGCATCGAGAGCTTCACACTGCTCAGCATTTGCTTCCCAGGAACCAGTCCCTCCATCCTTGTCCAGAGTGTTCAAGTTGAGCTTCCAACCACTTCTTCAGCCTCATGAACAAGATGGGAGCCTCTCTTCAGGCTTGGTCGCCTGGAGAGCCCAACATCAGCCCAACCTCTGAGTCTTCGTGCTCGGTACACTAAGGTGGTTAAAAGCAACAAACTGACACCAAACCCCGATAACTCCCAGCACCCCCCGGTCCCAAGGAGACAAAACGTTCTCTCTGGGTGCACACGGCTGTGAACGCCACAAGATCAACGTCCATGTTCGAGGTTTCTCGACGATCCCCACAACCACTGGCCAGGGTTCTTCGCGCCCCACAATGTCAGCTGGTCGATTGGCGGGTCTTTGATCCACCCTCGAGTGGTTGAACTCGTCTGTTGAGCTCTCCTCCCGGCTTTTGAGAGCAGATGTTTGAAGGCCGCTGTTTGATCTCTTGATGAGCCAACATTATCATCATGACCAAGAATACCTATCATCAAGCCACAGTATTCTGCGTGGCACTGCCATCCCGCCGTCACCCCCCCTGACCGCGGCCTCTCCGCCACGCGCGCCGAGCCCAGCTGAATATGCAACCACTTAAGCATCCCTGCCGCTTGGCTCCATAGGGCAGAGGCAGGAATTTCTTTTTATCACTCACGCGTTGCCCGGCCAGCCATCAGACCATGACGGGCGGGCCAAACACAAATCCAGGGGCAGGGTCAGTTTCCGGGTCATCTGTCTGGTCTGAGCGTCCCTTGGTCGGTTGGAATGTCCCCGGTGGGCAAACATGCCCAGGAATCGCTGATCTTCTGATTGATAACCCTGTTTTTGAAGACGTTTGACAAAGAAACAGTGTCTCTGGTCGTCTCTTCACTTTTTGCCAATGACAAGAAGGAAAAAAAAGGTTGAAACAAGATGGCGCGTTCACAAAGCAAGCCAGTCACCCAAGTTTACACAAAAGCCCTCCAACAATCTTTCCATTTCCCCTCATCACACAGCCTTCCTCTGTCCTACACTATCTCTTGTCTAACTGCCCTTTCCCATTCCACCACCGATCCTTCTTCCCAATACCAAGGTTCACCCCCCACACTTCCACAACCATTACCAACTTCCCCCCTTCCCTTCACCGATTTCCCCAATATCCTCCTCTTTTCCGTTCCAAGGGTATCAACATCTTTCATCATCATGAACCTATCCAACCACCAGCCCGAAAGAAGCCGTCTGTCTATCTAGAGTAATAAAAAAAAAACTAAGCTACGTTGAGAGTATCCGTTTTTTTGTGAA
The DNA here is from genome assembly GCA_004802645.1 of Amesomyces nigricolor. Taxonomy (NCBI): domain Eukaryota; kingdom Fungi; phylum Ascomycota; class Sordariomycetes; order Sordariales; family Chaetomiaceae; genus Amesomyces; species Amesomyces nigricolor. The sequence goes on from SRKS01000004.1 coordinate 2,366,761, forward strand.
GGAGTGGAGAGGAACAACAGAACGACAAACCAGAAGTGTAAGGAAATATGAACAAGCAGGACGGCATGGAATGGCACTTAAAGAAACCTGAGAGTAAGTTTAACGAAATAAAAAAGGGGGGAAAAATACAAGGTATGTTTCAGCAGTCTGTGTTAGATTAAGTCGGCCCGGTCTGCGACGCGGAAGCAGAGGGGTACGAAGGTAGATAAAAGAAAAACACGAAAAAGAAAACGAAATGGTAAAAAGGCGTGTCCCTCCCTAACAAACAACAACTACTGCCTCCTCCTATCCCATTGCCAGCCAGTCTATATAATAGGTATCACCCCAAGCCCTTCATCATCATTCTATCCCGCAAGCAGGACCAAGAAGCGAACTGAGAAATAGAGAAGGAAGAAGGAAATCGAATCTGGTATCCTTTCATAACGGCATTGGATTTGCATGTTTCCTTTTGTTGAGCAAATAGATGATAGGAAAAGTTGGGCTGCGGTCTTAGACATGAAGCTAGTTGCTCAGATCATGTTCGGAAGCCCATCAACACCAGGAATGCGGACGGGGCTCATCAGCGATGTTGTTCTCGGTGGCAGCTGCGCAGGATGAGCTCGAGGTCGGGACGAAGGTACTGGGGCAGGTTGAAGCTGCGACTGCTGTGATGCCGTTGGAGACCGGAGCGGTTGAATGAGTGACGGGACCGGCGCCCGAGTCCTAGCCGATGTTGGCGTCGCTGCTGTTAGGAGAGCTGGCGTCGTCTGCGGGGTAAACGGCTCAGGCCTCTGCCGCGCTGTACTTGCCGCAACCGAGGAGCGAGGGTTGTTGCTTTCTCTCCTGCGCTTGGGTGTGTCCTTGACCTTGGGGTGGGTGTGACACTGAGGAGGGTGTTAGATATGAGTCCGGTAGGGACGTTGACCAGATAGCTCACCTTGTATGCATGCCTGAACCACGTCGTACCCTTCTTCTTGCTGCTCACCAACGCAATCCAGTCGTTGCAACTTCCGCAAAGCCCCTCCCACACATCCGGATTGCCGTCCATGCGCCTCGTCTCCTGTGGCTCCTGGAACGAACTGCCTGTCGCCGCGCTGATACCATGGGAAAAGCTCTTGTCGTACCAGAAAGCCGAGTTCTTGAGGACGAGCCACCTACCCGGCTTGCAGATGCCGCACCAGCCTTCGCGCTTGTTTCCGTGTCCTCGCACCCATCTCGGGGTGTAAAGATCGCCCTCAAAACGGAGATCTTGTTCGTGGGGGACAAGGTCAGGGTCGCTTGGGTTCATGTCCTCTGGCGGGGGCGGCAGTTGCTCTTCGTGCAGCGAGGCGTACAGGTCGGGCGGGTCCGAGAGATCGGCGTAATGGCTGTGTGCTGAGTGCGGATCGGCGTTGCTCTGGAGCATCCGGAAGAGGCCCTGAGAGAGCAGCGGCGGAGGGTTCTCGAATTGATGCGCTTCTGGGTGGAAGGCCTGCGATGGCAGCTGGGTCGGGAGGAACACGCTGTTGCGGTTAAAGGCTGGCAAGTTGTTGTACAGGTATGGATGCTGCTGCGCTGCTTGGAGGTTACCGTAGCTCAGGGGCAAAGGGCCTGGCGCAACCGTGGGCGGAGAATGGCGCGTCGAGAGGCGAGCATGTAGGCTGAAAGCATCGTGGGGTTGGTGATAGACAAACGGCGATGGGCGTCGATTCGAATTCGGTCCATAGGATCCAGTAGACCACCTCTTGTTCCTGGCGCTCTCAACTGAGTATGGCGCAGCCCGCACTCCGGGTCGTGGTGACGGTGATGCTCTTCCCCTGCTGTGTGTCCGTACCAATTCCGAGCGGCTCTGTGGTGTCATCCTTGGCGATGCGACAGGGGACAACTGAGTCGACGATATCATGGACGTCCTGTTCGATAGCGGCGGGTAATCTGAAGTAAGAGAAGGGGCGTCCGACAGTGCCGTCGAGAAGTCCTCGTAGGAGGTCATTTCAGATAAGCCGCCAGACGTGGACACGGTGAACGACGACCCTGACATCCTGCGGGGGTTCACCCCTCCGTCAAATGCCATCGAATCGCCGGCCATGGGAGGGCCGGAGCCCCTGAGATCGAGTATCGGAATCGGTTCATCGGCGGCGTACCCCTGTCCAGCGTGGAATCCGGAATCCAACCCCTGAACGTCCAGGCCACCGTCATATACCTTCTGCGGCCACGGTTCTGGCAACCAAGTTAGCCAGCCGATAGACCCCTGCTGCTCAAAGCACTTACGGCTCTGCATTGTGGTGGCGGGATAGTAGTCCTGGGAAACCGGAATGGGTCGGGACATGCCGTCGCTTGGTGCCTGCTGCATCTGGAGTGAGGAGGAATCCCAGGCAGGTATTCCGTCGAAGCCCTGTCCGGAACAAAAAGAGAAGCCCTCGTGGATGGTGGCTGGTCTAGGACGCATAGTTTGAGATGTAGGCATAGTCCACACACCATGCAACGCTGTCAATGAGTCCGTCCGGGCCGGGATGGTGGTGTTTCCGTTCATGGTGAGGGTAGGGTCCGCGTGAGGTGGGACGCTTTCGCTGAGTGTGTTGTTTGGATCGTTGAAACTAAACGAAGGTATCTGCAGCTCGTGCCGTCTAGATGGTATGTAAGTGTCTGGTAGATTCAAGAGTTACCAAGGTCAGGCGAAAGACATACTGAGAAGAGTCCATGGCCAAGAAATGCGCGCAAAGGATTGAACGGGTAATCTGTGCTTTACGGGAAAGCGAGAACAGGCTTAGGATAGTCAGCCTAAATCCCCGGGAGACGCGAGTCTTGATCGATAGTCGAGGCCTCGAGCGGAGATGACACCACCCAAGCGCGTCGTCTGTCTGCGGGAGGGTGTAGTTTAAACTCACCGAGAAACAAGATGCGTGATGGCGACGTGAGCGCATCAGATCAGACTCAGTCACCCGTAGAAGCTGAGCAATGTGTATCGCGAGCACCCAGGTATATAAGCTGAAAGCGAAGGAGAGACCGAGTATCGAAACTCTTGCAGAATCGCGCTGTGGCCGAGGATTGATAATACCAATGAGAGAAAGTTGAAGAACAACGAGTGACAGCCGAGGTCCTGAGAGCTGATGAAAGGAACGTGATGGGCTGGACGAGGTGGCTCGTCAACAGCAGGTCCACACTGGGATCCGTTCGGGGTGAGCGGAAAGAGAACCAGCTCTTGGTACCCTATAGACCAGATGCTGATATAACAGGGGTAAGGACAAGAAAGTCAAAGGAGCGACTTGGGGATAGCCAGTGTGAGCTTCGGGGGTAGGACGAGGCAAAGGGAGCAAAAGAGGGCCGGGTGACGGGGCGGCGTAGGACGCTTGGGGTATAAGAGAGGGAGTAGCGCGGGCCGGCAGGGCCAGCCTTGGGGGTAGTGGGGAGCCGCGCAGCAATTCACCAGCAGGGTCAGGTCCGGAACACCGGTATGAGCTAAGCCGGATGTTCTGCTGCAAACCTGTCCTCCGCCATGAGGTCAGGACAGGTGGTGTACGATTATGTTCTTGGCCCGGGTCCAAAGGGACGAGCTGCAAGGGTTGAAAAGCGGAGAGCTGGGATGGTCTGGTATGGTAGGACAGGGTTGGGAGGGTGGCATCCGTCCACAGGAGACGGCACAGCCGGAGACGTGGGAGGATCAAGACGTTGGGCAGACCAGGGACGGGCTGGTTTCCAACATCGTCCACCTTTGGAAGGGAGGGGAGCCCAGACAAAACACCATCTGGCCGGGCCTGCTCATCAGATGCCAGATCTGAACCCGACCCTGGATCGGACCTGACCCGGCGGACAGGGAGCCGCACTACCGCACATACATATGTACATGAGGGGAACATAACTTGGTGCCTATGTACATAAAGTAGGATGCTCGGCAGGGACGAGCGGGGCAGGTCCAGGGATAGAAAGACAGGGAGTGTGAAGGAAGCCAAAATAGAAGCGCCCGTGGAAGTAATGAATCGGTTCTCGTTCGTTGGGCTCTGGCATCTCGCTGCCCCGCAGTCCACTTGGACGAGACGAATGAGGTGTAGGAAAGTGAAAGCTAGGCCCGGCTTGGGCTCGGCCCGTCGAGGTTGAGGCCGGACAAGGGCGGAGTGGGAACAGGGTGGAGGTGGCTTGTCTCATCTCTGTCTCCCAAGAGGGTGAGGTGGCAACGAAGATTAAGAGATTTCCCAAAGGTGGGGGCAAAGAGCAAAGGGAGAAAGAGAAAGAGGTAAAACGACGGAAGATGAGAAGACGCCAACCGAGAAGACAAGGCCATTGTGTTCCGGGACCAGGCCCAAGACCCTGCCCTCATTTGAGACGGATGAATCCGGTGAGTTTCTCAAGATGGTTGCCGCCGCAGCAAACAGCATCCAAGGCTGGTGATGGCCCAGGACCGAAGGCGGAGATCGTGGTCGACGATATTTAGCGCCAGATCTGATGCCGTTGTCATCGACGATCCGGATCTCATCCTGGAACCTCCTGTTGTCACTTAGCCCCAGGCCTCCACCGAATGGGCAGCTCAAGGAGGCTCAGAATCCAGACCCGACTAGGTCTGGAGATCAGACAGCTTCTGTGGAGGTCTAAAACATGATAACCGAGATTTCGGTCTCATCCTTCTTGAGTGGGGACATATAGAGAACATCGTGGAGGAATCGAGCCACGTCCGGAGCTGTTCAGTGAACGACGGCGGCTTCTGCGGCAGCGAGTGGGCAGATTGAAAGGTTCGGATGGCCGTGCGCAAGAGCGCCCGTGTCGCGGATTGGCGAGAGACGTTGATGAAGGAGTTCGGCTGGGATGCTTGGAGCGGACAGGCGAACTGACGGGGCCTACCAATCCGAGGATCAGATGTGGCTGCCTGGGATGGCTGTATTGGTTTGGAAAGAAAAAAAAAATCATGAAAATTTGTCCGCCGCCCATCATCGCGGTGCGGGCAGGAGCGATGGCACGCGAAAGTGGTGGACAGATCGTGTGTCGTTGGAGAAGTCGCGACTCGTGGCAGGGGCAGGTGGTGTTTGAGGTAGACACTGTGGGGGCTAAACCTGCATTTTGATTCGCCCTTAGGCTCGACCGGGCAAGGGTTCGCTTGCACACACCCGAGAGCCCGGGGGTTGTGGGCCTGCGTGAAAGCACGATGAGTGGGCCGAAGGGAGCTGCATCAGCGGGGTCGACCAGGGATGAGGCGTCTCAGATTTGTCGCAGGGGCCTGGACCCAAACCGATGTCACCTCGCACACCACCACCACCACTTGGACTCCATCTCATGGAAACCGAAGCTCTCCTCTTGTTCTTCAGTTTCAAAAGTCGGATCGCAACGGCCGAACCAGATAACCGCGATGCCGCTTTTCCCGCTGTCAAACCCGTCTGCATCGACACCGACCACCGAGTGGGTGGGTGAAATATTCTGGTCCTTCAGTCGACCAAGCTGATGTCGAATTCTCGCCCTTCTTCAGCTCCCCAGATGCCACCACTTTGGCCAGGACTCTGACACTTGTTCGAAGGAGGAAAGTCTGAGCATTTTCCCCTGGTACCGAACCCCGCAGCCCCTTCCTCGTCAGCATTCCCAATCACTCGGTGTTTGAAGACATAGCAGAGACGCTGCATCAAGAAATTCATGGCCAGGTGGAACTCGAACCATTCATCCTCTCCTGGTGCGCTTCTTGTTTCTTGCCTAGCAGGCCTCTCTTGGCCCTGTTTTAGGCTAACAGTTCCTCTTGACTCTGCAACCAACGGCTCAACCCTAGCTGCATGCACTGCTCCTTGGACCAAAACGAGACAAATTTCATGTCCGGACTCAGCGCAAGACCAGGGACCTAATCTCACAATTCGCAGCCCGATTCGATGACAGGTTTCCTGTTGTTTATTGTTGTTGCCCGTTTCACAACGTTCGATTGCTCAGTCTGCGGTTTACTTTCACCAATGACGATGGCATCACCCTTATAGAATGCCCTCTAAAGTCTCGCCAGGTCATGGAAGTCCTGGCCAAGCAACCTGGCGGCAAACCTGACCAACCACATAAGGCTGCATGGGCTCATAGCAGCCTGGTAAGCCAAGCCTTCGAACCCTTCGAACCAAGCTTCGAATCTTCGACCTGCCAGATCCGTCTTAGACAGGATAAGCTCACTTCCAGCTTCCCAAGACTCCCTAGCGAAGATCTTCTGCAGGGCCTCGTCACCCAAGCCAACGGCTGTATCTATTCCGCCTAGACGGTCTAGTCAGGCACAGATACCTGGCTGGCCCGGTACATTACCTGCATGCTCCATTGGGACACCCTTCAGCCTGACATGGCAACGTCACAGGGCTGGGACGTGATAATCTCGGATGTCCCTCGGTGGCTGCCAGTGCTGGCACCGGCTCCTCGGGTGATCCTTCCTCTTTCTCCAGAGCTTAGTGACATCTTCTCTCCAGACCCAACGATTCTTTGACCAGCCCTCCCTGCTCATGCCAGGTTACCCTTCGGCGATTCCGGCAGCCCAGCCTGGTCCGACCCGCAAGCAACGTCTTGGGAGGCTTGTCGTGCCCTCCAGAACCCTCCCATATCGGATTGCAACCGTCCATTGGGACACCACACGTGCTTTGCATTACAACGCCCGCCGCGTTGGGAAATTGAGCCACCTTTCCCCTCGTCACCTACACGGCCTATACATTGGCTGTTATGGAGATCCCCGAGCCAATGATCGCGCCGTCCGTTTCTTACAGAACGAGAGGCCGCCAACCCCGGACGGAGTTCGGCCGCCGGAGTGCTGTTCCTTGTCGGCCTGCCTCTAGAGGAGAGGGGATGCCGGGCCTCGGCCGCCCACATGTCGCCTCACTGTGGCGGGGAGGTCCACAGAGTCGGTAGATCCGAGAGCGGGGAGAGGAATCTGGCCACGGGCAGGGCGAGCGAGGGCGAGAAGGCGAGGGACGGGATAGGTCCGGAACCGCTCCCTCGGTGTCGAACGCGGCCGCGGTCCGACATCTTGTCCTCCCATGTTCTGCGTGGCTTGCGCTTGTGTCTGATGTTGAGCACTGCTTCCCACAACCGCGTTTGTCAGTCGAACCATCCATTGCCTTCTACCACATCGCTGAGTCACCTGCCCGGCACATGTCCACGTAAACCGAGCCGAGAAAATCGGAAGAGCTCCGGTTCCTCGGGGCCATCACAGCCCTCTTGCGTACCTCCGTACGTACCAACAACACATCTTACGTCCCCATTCAGCTTACACAGCCACTCCCTTGGGCCCTCCTCCCCCTGAACCTGACTCCCGCCTGGGGTCAGGGGGCGGGCCGCTTCGTTATCACTCTCGATATTGACGAGCCCGGTCCCTCGGTGACGGGAATGAGGGCGCAGTCGGCTATCATCAGATGTTTCCAGGGATGGAAAGGGCAGCAGGCGCGTTGCCCAGTGAAGCTGGGGAGATGGGGCACGTGTCAGAGGTTGAGTATCTGGTAGGTAGGTTAGACCGTGCTGAGTTGGGCGATCATGAGTTTCTTGGTGTTGTATGGAAGATTCAAGTTGTTCCCTGCTGAAGGCTGGGGTGTTTGGGGGAGTCGATTGTGAATTAGTCACCGGACCTGAATTGGTTGTGTCTCGGACCATCTTCTTGGTTGCCACCGAATGTCTAGACTCAGTTCGCTTGATCTTTTGGTAGATTCAATTCAAACTTTGAGGGCATTTGAAGGAGAATAAAGGTTGAAGGTACCCAGGTGTTGTCCGCATAGACATACCACAAGACATTGATGAAAAGCAACTGATAGCGTCGAAAACAACGAGAGAAAGATGCTCTTTCAAGCCCATGTACATGGCATCGTTGAGGGGATGATCAACCTGGTTTGTATTCAAGGATTCGAGCAATTCCATATCAATATTAACAAGTTTGTCTCGCACACAACATTGACGGCAACATTGGCACAATATACTCAGAATTCCAGTTATCAAACTCGCTGTTGTCCTTGGCCGCTATCATAGACCACGCCATGGCCAAACTCTACATGTAGCCAAGGCCAAACCTGAACACCGGAATCCCAAACCATGCCCAGACTCAAACCCGAACCACTCCTCCCATAAAACCCTCTGGATCTCCAATACACCATCACCACCCCCTCCCCACCCTTCAATCCGTTGAAAACCCCTACCGACTCCCCCCCTCCCCGCTCCCCTCCCCATTAATCCTCCTCCAAACCTCGCGCTCAGCCGCACTCAGCTTCTCCCCCGCCGCCTTGGCAAGCTTCATCGCCGAGCTCAGAAACCCCTCCCCCTCTTCCTCCTCCCCCCCGCCCCGCCCATTCCCCACCGCACCACCGCCAGGATAATGGTGTTGGTGCTGATGTTGCTGGTAAGCAGGCGGCGGCGCTTCAAAACCGGCCGTGTTCTGCTGGTACTTGGGCGGGCCTTGTTCGTATGGGCTTGGGGCTGGTGCGGCAGGGTTGTTGGAGTTGGGGGGTTGGTACGCTTGGTTACCCCATAGGTGGGTTGGGGCAGGGCCTGTAGCTGGGGGGGTGGTGGTGGAGGTGCCGCGTTGGTTGTAAGCTTGGGTTGGGGGTGGGATGGAGGTTTGGGGTGGGTGGTAGGTTGCGCCGGGGATTGGGTAGCCGGGGGCGGGGGTCGGGGCTGGCGGGGCTGGGGCTGCGCCGGCGCGGGGTGGTGGTGGGATGGAGGAGGAGGAGGTTGCTGTGCCGGTGGGTTCGGGCAGGCGGGGGACTGCGCCTGGTTGTGGCGGGGGGGGACCTTGGTGGGAGGTGGTTCGGGTTGGAGTGAGGTTGGGTTGAGGTTGGTATGCTGCTGTGGTGGTTGGCGGTGTCTCGGCTGGGGTGTTGTCTGCTGAAGCGGCGGTTTGAGGGGTGACGCCCGAGGCTTTGGCCGCGTTGATGGGGCTTTTAGTGAAGACTTGGATCGGAGGCATTGCGAAGATGGGTAATTGCTGGATGGCTTCTGAGGTGTGAATCGTCTGTAGCTTGACTTACAAGAGTGAGGCGTGATGAGGAGATGGTCAGTGAAATTGTAGCACGCTGATCGTTGGGGAAAGAGGGGAAGCAGTCGCCAGATCTTGATAGGACTCTGTGCCTGCCGAGCTCCTCTTTTATGGCTTGGACATGAGATGAGTAAGTTGGGACCAAGTGGCACGTTTGGGTTCAGGCGTCGCAATCTGACACGCGTGGTGTAAGTGACGACGTCATCGGCAGCTGGCTGCCAGCCCTGCGCTCCTGTCAGGCTTGGGTGGGCTGAAAACCTCAATTGTGACTCTTTCTTGGGCAATGAGGGTTGAGTTAAGCTATCTAAGGTCTCAAGAGGCAGGTAAGTAGTTTAAGAGCAAAGGATTGCTCCACAGCACAATCACTTGAGTCGAATTCAGCAAGAATCCCAACTTTCTCATGGTTGTGGTTGTCTGGATTGAACTTGGTGTGGAATGCCAAGAAGATCAATGCCAAGCTCGCTAGTCCTAAATTGATTTAGCGCATCTTGTCTTTGCCAGCCGGGAACAGGGGCCCGCGAACATTGCGGGATGGCTTTCACGGTTCGAGCTGATGCGCCAACAAATCGAGAATTCAAGCCACCCAACAGCGGGTGGGCAATCACGAACACCGGAAACTCTGCCATCATTACAACCTACAGACACGCATGTAATTGGATATAGTGCCAAGCCCACGCCCACCGATCTCACTGGCCGCCTCCAACTTTCTGCCCAAGCAGCTGTCCCGGGAAACTTCACGCAGTCGACGACTTCCCATTCCCGATTTCAACCTTCGCACCCTCGTCCAGTTCGGCAGCCCACACCCTCGGTTGCGCATTCACGGCGAAACAAAGGAGGTAGAAGCGTGCGAAGATGGTGGGCAAAGTCAGCGAGCGCGTCCTCCTGAGGGAAGGTGGGTGGTCCCTCAACAAAGCCAGGCTGGACTTGAGGAAGGGCAATTGCTGACCCGTGACCGCTAGGACTCGAGCGCACCGACAATGGCATGAAGCAGACAAGTTGGCCTGATGTGCCACCCATCAACCAGAAGAACTACTACACGTAAAGGTCGCGCCCGGATGGTCGCGGAGCGAGACGCTGACATGGAGGCCAGGGACTACATGAAGCGCGACGACCAGATCCTCTCGCTCCGACTCCAAAACGAGGCTAATAGGGAGAGATTGGTCCAGAATGCCAAAGACCGCGACCGCGCCATGAATACTACCAACGGCGAGGTACCGCTTCCGGTGGACGACGAGGATGGGCCCGCGCCCTCGAGCTTCTACATGGACCCTTCCAAGATTATTGTCATACACCCAGGGAGTCAAAATCTGCGGATTGGGTTTGCTAGTGACGCCCTTCCCAAGACCATCCCGATGACCCTCGCCACCAAGTACCCCCAGACCGAGTCCGAGATGCACGACGCGCTTCCTCGACGACAATTCGAGGGCCGGACGATGGACCAGCAGCATGGCGAGGAGTGGTCCAAGAAGTACCAGAAGATGTGCAACGACCTCAAGATCGACATGCGCGCCAACAAGCGCAAGGTGCTTCCCAACTCCAAGGACCTCGTGGTCAACTTCAACCGTAGGATAGAGCCCGAGATCATCTCGCAACACAACGACCCTCTCCAGATCGACTGGACCGATGTCAAGGCGCCGCAAGACTCTGAGACGGGTTCGAAAGTTTTTATCGGACAACAAGCCCTGCGCGTTCCAGACGATTCAAATCCAAAATTCAAGCTTTGGTGGCCGATCCAGCACGGTTGGTTGAATGAAGACGACTACGACACCAGAGCGCACCTGTTCAACGATCTCGAGATGCTGCTTGATCGGACATTCCGATGGGAGCTGGGGTTGAAGCGGAAGGCAGATTGGAAACAGTACAGCTGCGTCTTCATCATCCCAGATCTCTACGACAAGCGGTACGTTGAACTGCTCTTGCATCTCTGCATAGAGCTGTACGGATTCGGTCGGGTCTCGTTTATCCAAGAGAGTATCGCGGCCACCTTCGGCGCAGGATACACACAAGCTTGTGTGGTCGATGTTGGTGCGCAGAAGACCTCCATTTCCTGCGTGGAAGACGGCCTCTGCATCGAGGATTCGAGAATCAACCTCAAATTCGGCGGCTACGACGTCACAGAGACATTCATCAAGATGATGCTCTACGACAACTTCCCATACCAAGAAATCAACCTTCGCCGGCGCTACGATTTCTTGTTGGCGGAGGAGCTGAAGATCAAGTACTGCACGCTCTCGCAGGCCAACATTTCGGTCCAAAACTTCGACTTCCACTTGCGTGCCCCGAACCAGCCGACGCGCAAGTACCAGTTCAAGTTCTACGACGAGGTCATCCTGGCACCCATGGGCCTCTACGACCCCTCGATCTTCGATAACTCCGCCAAGCTGCGCGGCCGGCGGAAACTGATCGACCGATCCTACAATGCCTACGACGTGGAACTCCCCGACGACCCATCCTCGGCCGCCCAGCTCGCCATTCTGGCCCTCATCCAGCCCTCCGTCACGCAAACAACAATACCCAACATCGCCGGCGCCCCAGCCGACATGGCTACCCCCAGCAAAGAACGCACCCAACCCTTCAACTTCCTCTCCCGCCCCGGCGACGCCACCGGCACCCCCGGCACCTCCAAAGCGCCATCCCCCGCCCCTGACGGCACCAGCACCCCCATCCCCGCCCCCTACGTCTTCGGTTCCCGCGACCTCAACGGCAGCCCCGCCCCCGCCAACGGCACCTCCATCCTCCCAGGCATGTCCTTCGACAACCCCACCACCACCCAACCCCCACAGCAACGCACCGCCAAATCCCTCGCCATCGAGCGCGACTCGGTCCTGCCCCTCGCGCCCCTCGACATCGCCATCATGACATCCATCCAGAACGCGGCCAAGGGCGACGACAAGAAGGTGCGCGAGCTGCTGGGGAGCATCATGGTGATTGGGGGTGGGGCCAAGACGCCGCATTTCGCGCCGTTTCTCGAGGAGAAGCTGAAGCTGCGGAGGCCGGATCTGGCGGATCGGATCCTGGTGAGCAGGAGTGCCAGGGAGATGGATGAGCAGGTGGTGGTGTGGAAGGGGGCAAGTGTTTTTGCGAAGCTGCCGACGAATGACTCGTGGATTACGGGGTTTGAGTATAAGATGTTGGGGGGGAGGGTGGTGTATCATAAGGTGCTTTGGCAGTACTAGATGGGGGGTGGCTGGGTTGGGGGGATGGGAAAAGAGGTGGGGATGAATGGTTTGTGGGAGATGGAAAAGGGTGGGGAGTTTAGCGGGTTAGGAGGGAATGGAATGGGAGGGGTTGATGGCGTATGTAATGACGGGTATGCTATACCTAGTACCTATGGAATGCATCGTTCTTTTCTCCAGGGGCGGCGGTTTGATTACGGAAAACGGTCTGGAGAAGATGTTCCTGGGCCAAACGATCTCGATTACGGCGACAAGCGTCGCCATATTACCGTGCTGACCACGGAATAGAGGCTGTACAGGTCTCCCCACCCAGAAGGTACTGGAACTCATGGTAATGAGGTCTCGAGTTGTCAAAGCGGTAAGGAGGATGATAGGGTGAAGAGGAGAGAAAAATAATGCACAAATATGGCAAGTGTAAGAGAAGGCGCGGCATTCCAAACCAGAGGCCCATCCCACGGCTCCAGACAACCACCAGGCGGTAAGCTCCCGCAATGACACCGCAGCTTCCGGCGGAACGGCGCGGCAAGGGGCCGTGGTCAGGGGCAAGAGACCCGTCAATTCGGCCCCGCCCAACAAATGGGGCCGTTTGGCGGGGTCGTGCCCGGAAGTCTGGGCCTCACCAATCAGCTTCCCTGGGGTGGCATTGGAGGGGTTCAAGAGGGCCTCCTCAGCTTCTGTTGACACTCAGCGGGACTTGGGACTGGGCCCTGGAGGCCTGATCTGGCCTGACCGCTTTCTGTCTGACTTGGGCGGCCTCGTCTTTTTAAACCCAGACATCCATTGGCACTGACCAGAAGCCATAGCGGTGATTCTCACAGCTGAACTCACAACAGACTGACTGAACAGGGACACGAGGCAGTAGTACAAATACCGCGTCTCTTCGTCCTCTCACAAGGTCAAGAGATTCTTTGGTTCGCTCGCTGCTGACCTCTTGGTAGCCCCCACCTCACACCAGCCTACTCAAAACCATGGCAGCTCCTCCAACTGCCAGCCAGAGCCCGCTCCCAGATGGCAACCATCAGGCGGGCGGTGGGGTGTCCGGCAAGGTGCACACGGTTCGGGCTCTCAACGAGCCGGTTCTCCTGCATCTGCAGAAAGCCTACGCAGACCACGCCGGCAAAGAGCTCACCTGGAGCCCTGAGAAAATCGCCGCCTTCTCGAGAGACGTCCAAAAGGACCTCGACGTGGAGAGCGCTCTCGCCCTGTTCGACGGGAAGCCCTGGGACATCAACGCCTTCCTCAAGTACATGACCTCGTCCCTAACTCATGCGGTCGCGCCCGTCGAGAAGGAAGACCTCAGCTACCCGCTGTCCAGCTACTTCATCAGCTCGAGCCACAACACGTACCTCACGGGCAACCAGTTATCGAGCGAGTCGAGCGCTGAGGCCTACAAGAACGTGCTGCTGCGCGGTTGCCGCTGTATCGAAATCGACGTTTGGGACGGGGATGACTCGGACTCAGACGACGACGACACCAGCAGCAGCAGCAGCAGCGATGACGAGGAGACCAAGGCCAAGCGCAAGCGGCGCCTCAGCAGGGTCACAGGCAAGCTGCCCAGCTCTCTAGCCAGTCGGCTGGAGAAGACAACACTGGGTAAGAAGCTTGACAAGTTCGCATCCCGAAGGAGAACCCCCAGCTCATCATCCCCCCCAAAAATAGGAGACAAGAAGGCCACCAGCCCCCCACCGCCCGCCGCGGAACCAACCTCCACAACAACACCCCCGCCACAGCTCAAGAAAATCCCCAGCGCCAGGGAACCCCGCGTGCTGCACGGCTACACACTAACCAAGGAAGTTTCCTTCCGCGAAGTGTGCATGGCAATCCGCGACTACGGCTTCGTCGTGAGCGACACCCCGCTGATCGTCAGCCTGGAAGTCCACTGCAGCCCTGCGCAGCAAGAGACCATGGTCGCCATCATGCAGGAGACATGGACAGACCGCCTGCTGCCCGACCCCAAGGAGGACGCCACGCACCTGCCCTCCCCCGCCGAGCTGTCCGGCAAGATCCTCGTCAAGGTCAAGTACGCGCCGCCCACCGGGGGAAGCGCCAGCACTCCCACGGGGACCGATGCCGATGCCGAGGAAGCCGTCGCGGCCGCAGCTCTGGCCCCCGCTGGCGCCCCCGCCGCGAAGAAGCCTTCAAAACCCTCCAAGATCATCCAAGCCCTCAGCAAACTCGGCATCTACACACGCGGCGTAACCTTCAAGAGCCTGGTGCAGCCCGAGGCGAGCATGCCGACGCACATCTTCTCGCTGTCGGAGAATGGGGTGATGGAGGTGCACGAGAAGAGCGCGCGCGAGCTGTTTGAGCACAACCGGCGCTTCCTGATGCGCGCGTACCCGTCGGGGCTGCGGATCCGCTCGTCGAATTTGGACCCGGCGGTGTTTTGGCGCAAGGGGATTCAGATTGTCGCGCTGAATTGGCAGAATTGGGATGAGGGGATGATGCTGAATGAGGGCATGTTTGCGGGGACGAGCGGGTATGTGTTGAAGCCTGAAGGTATGTTGTCCCCCCACCCGTCTTTTCTCAACTCCCCCCCCCCTTGGTCGGATGATTAACAACCCCCCAAGGCTACCGCTGCACCAAACCCCTCCCCACCCCCTGCTCCCCCCCCACCACCACCACCAAAGACCCCCAAGCCCTCGCGGTCCGGCACTTCACAATGGACCTCACCATCACGGTCCTCGCCGCCCAATCCCTCCCCCTCCCACCGGGGGACTCTTCCCCCTCCGGCTTCCGCCCGTACCTCAAAGTCGAAGTGCACGTCGAAGAGCCCGGCGAGCGGCACGGCACCGACCCCGTCCCACGCGACGGCCACGAGAAGGAGGGCGAGTACAAGGCCAAGACCAAGTCGCGCAAGGGGTGTAATCCGGACTTTAAGGGGCAGGAGTTGAGGTTTGAGGGGATCCCCGGGGTGGTGCCCGAACTGGCGTTTGTGAGGTTCTTGGTGAGGGATGATGAGGTGGGGAGGGACTCGTTGGCGGGGTGGGCGTGTGTGAGGGTGGATAGGTTGAGGGAGGGGTTGCGGTTTGTGCATCTTGTTGATGCGAGGGGGGAGGAGGTGGAGGGGGCGGTGTTGGTTAGGGTGGGGATGAAGTTGAGGTGAGGGGGGAGGTTGGCTGCGCTGGAGAGTGTTGATTACGGAGTGTCTTTGCGATGAAGTTGGCTTTGTTCAGCCGGAACCTCCCTGATACTATTAGAGATGGGATTGCGTTGCTTCGTTCACGATAATACCACTCTTCTCTCGATTTCGGGAATGAGTCAAGAGGGATGGAGGAAGCAGCGAGCGTCGGGGAGCATTTTGAGAGCGTGTGGAGTTTGGCATTTTGAAGAGGTTTAAGCGTTTGACTTATGAGCGATTTCGGTCCTAGATAGCTTAGGTAGTTAACATAATCTCCAGGTGTTTGCGGAGAGCCTCTCCGGTCGTGTTGGTTTGTGAGATATCTCAGGGAAAGAGAGCGGGAGGGTCGGAGAGGAAGGGGAGGGATGAGAGCAACGCGAGTCGATGATGCCAAGACCTTGCCTGCCGGGAAGGGTTTATCGAGCGGATAAGAACTGTGGCTGGTGACTTTACCCACTTTAATTCAGACTCGCCGTCTTGCGACAGCGTCTCTTGCGCCCATCATCAACTCCTTTGACAACACTAATTCAATTCATCCAACTTCGTGGACACAAGACTTACAGACACGATGAGCAAACCGGGATTCTCCTTTGGGCTCAAAAAGACCGGCCCCGCCAAGCCCGCGGCAGGCTTCCGGAAGCGCGCGCCCTTCGGCGGCGACGACGATGGCTCAGGAGACGAGGGCACATCAAACAACGCCGTCCAAGTCTCCGAACTCAATCTATTCAACAGCGCATCATCAATAACCCCTAACGGCACCCACGACACCCGACAAAAACCCACCAAAAAGCCCCTCCGCCCCGGCGCCCTCCCCCCAGCGCCCCCCTCCAAACCACCACCCCCCACCACCACCTCCTCCAAACCCGACCAATTCACGGACCTCTCCGCCACACTCACCTCCCGCAAATACGCCGCCTCCGCCGAGGCCGCCGACCCCTCCATCTACGACTACGACGCCGCCTATGACTCCTTCAAAGCCGCCAAAGCCGCCGCCTCCTCCACCTCCCCCAATTCCTCCACCACCGGCACCGAAAAACGCCCCAAATACTTTTCCTCCCTGCAAAAAGCCGCCGATCTCCGCGAGCGCGACCGGCAGATAGCCGAGGAGCGGCGGCTGCAGCGGGAGCGCGCGGCGGAGGGGGACGAGTTCGCGGACAAGGAGAAGTTTGTCACCGAGGCGTATAAGAGGCAGCAGGAGGAGAATAAGCGGTTGCAAGAGGAGGAGGAGAGGAGGGAGGAGGAGGAGAGGAAGAGGAGTAAAGGAAGGGGGATGGCGGATTTTTATAAGGGGATGTTGGAGAGGGGGGAGGAGGAGAATAGGAGGTTGGTGGAGGCTGCGGAGAGGGGGTTGGGGGTGGTGAAGGCGGGGGAGGAACAAGGGGAGGAGGAGAAGAGCGCGGCGGAGAGGGCGAGGGAGATTAATGCGAGGGGTGGGAATGTGGTCATGAATGAGGAGGGGGAGGTGGTGGATAAGAGGCAGTTGTTGAAGGGGGGGTTGAATGTGGCGGCGAAGAAGAAGGTGGAGGTGCAGCAGGAGAAGGTGAGGCAGGAGGCTGCGACCGCTGCGAGGGGAGGGGTGAGCGCGCAGAGCAAGGGGGTGTTTGCTGTGGGTGGGAAGCAAGCGATGCGTGAACGCCAAACGAGGATGCTCGAGGCGCAGCTGGAGGAGTCGCTCAAGCGGTCGAGGGAAGAGGAAGAGGAAGAGGCGGCCAAAGTGCAGCTGGCGAGCAAGACCCGCAAGACGGCGGCGGATATTTCGAGCGCGAAGGAGCGGTATCTTGCGAGAAAGAAGGCTGCAGAGGAGGCGAAGAAGAATGGGGTGGCAGAGGAGTCGTAGGATAGGGGTTGTTTTGCATATAATGATACCCGGCGACACATGGCAGCATGAGGTGCTGTTATTCGTCCCAATGCAAGAGCCCCTTGCTATACAAAATGCTTTCTCACCAACGGCGCGTCTTCCACACCGCTCTCTATCATACCCTTCCATGTACATATCCCCCATCCCGCTTCTAGCCCGCGCATCAATCCCACATCCATATCGTACAATGCGCAAGCATTCTCCCAAGTCATGTGGCCTCCAACGGCATCGTACACACACACACCCCACCCCTCACTCCAGCCTCAACTCCCATCCACCCTTTAATGGTTCCCAAGGGGCTGCTGGTTCCCCATCTCCTGCTGTATCCTCCGGATGTATGTCGCGTTCACGACGTTCCAGGCCGCCATGTACTTTTCCATGCACTGCTTCATGCAGTTCTCCTCGCCGCTCGTCAGCGACCCGCCCGGCTTGGGGACGCACCGCTCGAAGCACTGCTCATTGATGTTCTGATAGCAAGACTTGTTAGTCGCTGCAGGGATACAGCGAGGGGCGGGGAGGAGAAGGAGGGAAGGGAAGAGGTACCTCAATCAGAGTCCGCGCATTGGTCGTGTTGGTCGCCAGGAGGGTCTGGCGGATGATAGTCTTCTTGACGGATTCGGAGTCCATGGTTGCGGTTGGGGTGGTTGTGGCCGGGGTGACTGTGGGGGGCGATGGGGGGGATCTGAGCTCTGGGATGGAGGTTGTCGTTGCTTGCTGGACGGAGAAAAAGTCCAGGTGTGGCGCAAGCAGTTGGAGGTGAGGCTGGTGCTCGATTGGCTTCAATCGAGGTTTGGCTTCCATGTGGATTTGCGACAGCATGGAGAATGTGGGGTCATGGTCCCAATGGAACAGGGGTAGCTTGGCGACTCAGGCGAGAACCAATACGGAAGCCGATAAATTACACACGGCCAAAACCACTTTTGCACTACTGCGACACACCCAGGGTGACACTTTTGCACTGGTGTACTGCATACATCCTCGCATTATTGCAAGCCTGTATATATCGGGTCCATTCCCTCATGTATTCTTGAATAAAGTACACTTGTCACACTTCAGCCGCGTGCAGACTCCCCTCGCATACCACCACTTCAATCCACCACTTCTTCGAATCCACCACTTAGTCAATCCACCATTTCAAACTACTGGACTAAAATGGTGGATTCGGAGAAGTGGTGGATTGACAAAGTGGTGGCGGATTGACGAAGTGGTGGTGGAAGAAGAAAGGACAGATTCCTGTAGCGGTGCAATAATTATTCAACTGCTGAAAAACTTAGTCCCGCTTTACCTGGATACAACTGGAGCTTATGATTGGCTGTATTGTGGGTATGCAACAATGCACCCAATGATATTATGCCCGGACCGTAATTCTATCAAAATGTGGCCCGTGCAAGAATGCAAGAGTGGTTTTTGGCGTGTGTAACCTATCGGCTTCCGTAACCAACCAGGATGCATGCCTCTGCCTGAAAAGGCCAGCTAAGGGACTCCGTCAGGGTCTTGAAGAGAAGGCACGAGGTTGGAAGTGGTTGGCGACCCTCAAACCACATCGCGAGCACACGAGCTCTGCCGACAGCCGAGTGTTCTGGACGGCCACATTTACGAAGACGCGCACTCGTTCGACTGTTTTTCTTTTATTCTTGACTTTCTCTGTGAATTTTGGCCGCGGCCTTCGAAGACAAAACACCACGACGAAGCATCTCCTACATCTACTCTTTCACCTACCTACCCCTGGACGAAAATCGACCCTCGAGTTCCGGCGCAATGTTGTTGAAGTCAGCTCTGTCGGCCTTATGGCTGGCCACCTTTGCCTGGGGCGCCATGAAGGAGGAGGAAGATAGTGTCAAGAGCATAGGGGTGCGTTGCTGTGGGCTGTGGCTTGACGGTGGGCGCCAACGCTGACGATACCTGCAGTTGAGGACACACACACTTGTACAGCCGTACCTGGACTCCGACATGCAGAGTCGGTGGTTCGACTTTGGGGGCGACACAATTATCCGCACCGACCAGTAAATACACCCCTGAGCCCGAATGCCCTGACACTGGACTAATGCGACTTACTTGCAGATACATCCGCCTGACTTCTGATCATCCCTCGCAGATGGGATGGCTCTTCTCGAGGGTACCATTGACGGCAACAAACTGGGAGATTGAGGTGGAGTTTAAGATCCACGGGAAGAACCAGCTCTATGGCGACGGCTTCGCCATGTGGCTCACCAAGGAGCGCGGCAAGCTTGGCCCCGTGTTTGGCAGCACCGACAAGTTCGAGGGCCTGGGCATCTTCTTCGACACGTACAAGAACAACCGGCCCGGCGTCGTCTTTCCCTACGTTATGGCTATGGTCGGCGACGGCAAGACCTCCTATGACAAGGACAGCGACGGCAAGGAGAACGAGTTCGCCGGCTGCTCGGCCCGCGGCCTCCGCCACGCCAGCGTCCCGACCAAGGCGCGCCTGACCTACTTCCAGGACAAGATGCTGAAGCTGGAGCTGCAGTACAAGTCCGAGGGCGAGTGGACGCTGTGCTTCGAGACGAACGAGCCCCCTGCGATCCCCCAGGTTGCGTACCTCGGCTTCAGCGCCGAGACGGGCGAGCTGAGCGACAACCACGACATCATCTCAGTTAATGCGAAGAACCTGTACCAGTCGCAGCCGACCGGCAAGTCGACTCCGGGCAGCGGCAGAGGAAAGAAGGTGTCATCTCCCAAGGAGGGCGGCAGCTGGACTTGGTTCTTCTTCAAGATCTTTGCCCTCTTCGCCGTCATCGGCGGCGGTTATGTCGGATACACCGCTTGGAGAGCGAACCAGAAGCGGAACCACCACCGGTTCTAAGGGGATGGAGTGTCGAGGAACACTGGAAGAATGGAGAGTTGACGACGTAAGATACACGGCCAGAAGAAAAGATACCACATATTCGATTTTTGCATGGCAACGGGGCCAGGTCGACGTTTCTTAGTGTACAGCAGTTTCTATCTGATTTCAGACTCATGTATCAGTAACGTCCTCAAGTCGGGTTGGGCGTTTTTAGCACCATCGCAACGACTGTCTTTCCTCTGCTCAATGTTCCGACACTCCCCCGGAATGTTTGCAAGGCACTTGAAACCGAAGAGGAGATGCACTCCCTGGCTGAGTCAGCCCTGCACTGCTCTTCTCTCGGGCCGGGTCAACAAACAGTGGAGATCAACAAATAGGAATACAGTTCGGACACAAGACTCGCTGATGTTGTCGAACCAAGAACCTCTGACATATTTCATCGACGAGTTCGCGGCCTCATTGCCTCCGGCCCAGCGATCGAGGGCTGCTTGCCCCGCTGCTGGCTGAATGGATCGCCCAGCGATGACGATGTGAAATGGGCTCGTCAACTCCCAGCAAGGGCTGATCCCTGCCTCTTGAAGCTACCCCACGCTGGCCCCTCACGTCCAGCGATGCCAGCATCAAATATCGACAATGGCTAACAGCTGACGTCGGTCTCGACATGTCCAGAGGGAGAGGTGCAGCTGCGTCTTGGGAGCAAAGGTGTTTGATGGACCGCTGATCTGTACCTTGTCCTGGAGATCTAGGTATAACAATGACAGACCAGAAAAGAGCCGAGCGGCGTCCGTCCGTCTTGTTGGCTCAGTTAAGGCCGGAGAGGCACAAAGGAGCGGAAGCCCCCTGACGGCCAATCGCCAAGAGAGCGGGACAATGGGCCGGCGCCCGCTTCGCAAGGATCCCCTCCAGCTCTCTGTGCGCCGCGCTGGGACTTGACTCTTGAGCCTCCCGTCCCCTTCCCTCATTCAGCGGACAGTCAGTCTCCTGCAGGAACTTGGTCCGCCTCCCTTGTTGACCTCATTCTTATCCTCTCCACCAGCCACAGCCGCATCGTATTCCCAACACCATCCCCCCATCGCCTGTCTCGAGTTAGCCTGCGCTGTTCTGCAACCTCAGAGCTGCCTCCGCACTGTCGGTTGCTCGGAAAAGCAACGTCCTCGCTGCAAGGGTGAGGAGGGAATGCAAAATCGCAGTTTGCTGGCCCTTAATCTTCCCAAGACTTTCTCCCCTCTTTATATCCTCCCACAGCTCTCATCCTGTCTCCTGCGCAGCCCATTGGGTTCGTTTATTGGCCCATTCTCCCCCTTTGTGCTGTAAGCGAAACCCTACACGAGCCGTTCGCGGGCCGTTTCCGGTTTCCGATCTCGTTCGTCAGATTTCGACACATCACCCGCCTCCCTCCGCCATCGCTGCGCCCTCTGACCGGCCTCCAGCCCCTATTTTCTTGGTGTCCGGTGATATCATCCCGACTCCGCGACCCCGCGCCGCTCCGATCTAGGCCAGCATCTTCCGCGGGCCCCGCCGCAACCTCCCACGGCCTCCGACGCTCGGCACCGGGCTCATAGCCTGCCAGTTATTCTTGAGCGGCTCCGGTCGTTTTGTCACCAGTCCGGCCGACCTCACCCCTCCCCTTCCCCGGCGTACTTGTCGGCTGCTTGCCCAATTGGACGGCCCGGGTCGTCCTGTCGACAGTCCCGTTCCAGCGCGCTTGATGCACGCTCTCGGCTTCCTCAGAAGGAAACGGACGAGGGACGGCAATCCGGGCCCTTCGTCAAGTACCCCGACCAGCCCGGTGACACCGACAACAAGCAGTAGCGGCTTCGAACAGAGGGGCTCACGATCTAGCGTCACGTCGCAACCCCAGTCAACCCCACGCACATCGACAGCCAGCACCCAGCAGAACAAGCCGGCCGAACCCCCGGCCGAGCAGCAGCAAGCTATGAATACCCTACCAGTCCAACAACCGCAATTCGGGGTGCAGCATACTCCCTCGCCGGGAACAGACCCGCAGAGCGCCGCGCGCATAGCGAACCTCGTCAATGCCCCGCAGCACTCAGGGGCCACCGGATACCAACAGCAGCAAGGAGGCCATTATGCTCAACACGCCTCGCACAACGGCGGGGCGACGTCAAGTCACCCCCAGCAACAACAACAACACCACCACCATGACCAACCACCGCAACACCACCACCACCACCAGACTCCGCAGCAGCAACAACCCCAACAAACCCAACTCAACGAATCCCGCGTGACCAAGGGCAAGTACTCCCTCGCGGACTTCGAACTCCTGCGGACGCTGGGGACGGGCAGCTTCGGGCGGGTGCACCTGGTGCAGTCGCGGCACAACAGCCGGTTCTACGCCATTAAGGTGCTCAAGAAGGCACAGGTGGTCAAGATGAAGCAGGTCGAGCACACCAACGACGAGCGCCGCATGCTGGGCGAGGTCAAGCACCCCTTCCTGATCACGCTGTGGGGCACGTTCCAGGACGCGAGGAATTTGTATATGGTGATGGATTTTGTGGAGGGCGGGGAGCTGTTTTCGTTGTTGAGGAGGTCGGGGGTAAGTTACACCTTGATTAGGGGTGGATGAGGGAAGGGGTTTGCTGACGGTGTGGATAGCGGTTTCCGAACCCTGTGGCCAAGTTCTACGCTGCTGAGGTGACACTGGCGCTGGAGTACTTGCACTCGCGGAATATCATTTACCGGGATCTGAAGCCGGAAAACTTGCTGCTCGACCGGCACGGACACCTCAAGATCACAGACTTTGGCTTCGCGAAGCGTGTGCCGGACAAGACATGGACGCTCTGCGGCACCCCCGACTACCTTGCGCCGGAAGTGGTCTCTAACAAGGGCTACAACAAATCAGTCGACTGGTAAGATACCCCCCCGCTTACCTCCCACGCCCTCCCTCGTTCCCCTTACACATCATCTAATGCATCCCAGGTGGTCCCTCGGCATCCTCATCTACGAAATGCTCTGCGGCTACACGCCCTTCTGGGACGGCGGGTCCCCGATGAAGATCTACGAGAACATCCTGCGCGGCAAGGTCAAGTACCCGGCCTACGTCAACCCGGACGCGCAGAACCTGCTTGAGCGCCTCATCACCGCCGACCTGACCAAGCGCCTCGGCAACCTGTACGGCGGCTCCCAGGACGTCAAGAACCACCCGTGGTTCGCAGAGGTGACCTGGGACCGTCTGGCGAGGAAGGATATCGATGCGCCGTACTCGCCGCCGGTGAGGGCGGGTGCTGGTGATGCCAGTCAGTTTGATAGGTATCCGGAGGAGACGGAACAGTATGGGAATGCGGGGCATGATGAGTAAGTTTTCTGCGATGGGATGTTGAACACGATGGAGGATGAGGGGCTAATGTGTGGCAGATATGGTTACCTCTTCCAGGACTTTTAAGGGGGGGGTTGCTGAAGCGGTGAATACGACGCGAATGATTACATCACGAAACTGGAAAGGGATGGAATGGATGGAAGGAGGAACGGACTACTTGAATTTGCGGAGCATTGGGGGGGGGAGGGGGGGGGGGGGAGAATGGGGGCACGGAGGAAGAAAAACAACGGGCAGCAGGCGAGGCGACCCTGGAGTGGAAGAAGGGGTGTGCCATTCCTTTATCGGCGTCCTCTGCTATCTACCAACAACGCCTTACGGTAGACAGAGAAAGTAGAAAGAAAATCACTCGAAGCATTGGTCTGGGTAATGTCTGGTTAGGATAGGGGAATGATGACCAGGGTTGAAACACCACACCACTCTGCCTTCAGTTCAACATGTCTTTTGTGTTGTGAAAGGAGTTTTTAAGGGTCAATTCGCTGTCCCGTCAACCAGACAAACATCCTTCACCACGACTTCACCCACCAACCACCTTTTTCTGTTTTGAGGTTGGCACTCTTCCTAGCGATCAGTCTCGATGGGCCTTGAGATCGGACAAGCTAACCTGATTCCAGCTTGGCGTCGATTTCCTTGCCCGGTTGTCACATGCTTTGCCCAAGACGAGAGTGAAGCGTGAGGCAACCGGGAGGCAGACTATTGGGCAAACAATGTTCAGGCTGTTGCTGAAACTTGTTTCTGTACTCTGTAGTTAGCGGGCGTCTTGCGGAGAGCAGTCGCCGGTTTGGCCGCATCAACTTGTTGTGGCGGTGTGGTGATGTTCTGGGCCAGAATCGATTCTTCTGGATGGGAAACCAGCCACCGCTTATTGGTGGTGAGAGGATCCGCTGTTTTTGAGGGAAGGGGGACGAGAGGTACCGCTAACGATTGGCACAGTGTGGATACTGGCAGCAACTGTCTATTTGGGGCAGGCTTTGGGCTGAAATAGGAAATGGAGGCCAGATTGACACTGTGTGCATTCTGTTGAGGTACCTTCCTCTTCAGGTCGTGATCAATTTTCTCTGGTCGCATCGTCGGAGGCCTGGTGAAGGTGGCTGGCGAGCTGCAGTTGGTTGATCTGCGAGGCTGTGGGCGGTGGATGGGAATCTTTGCATGCCTTACTTTTACGAAATTGAAGCGTGAATTGAGTCTTCGATCTTTCCGGTGGGAAAAGAAGTTTGGATATTAACGTGAGCAAGCATCTCTGTTCGTTTCTGTGTTGTCTCTGAGTCTGGAAAGCTGGTTCCTTGAGCATTTGGGCTTACACACACAGAAAGACAAAATCTGAGCACTCTATGTTGAGCTGGACATCTTGTCTTTCCTTGTGCTGAGTCCTGAAGCCTACCTCAAGACACACAGCCTTGTCTCTGTGACACCATAACTCTCGAGACTCATCAAACATCTTCTTCGGGGAAGCAACGACACTGGTGCAGTGTGACGGGAGGAGACCGGCGGTCAAGAATCAAGATGGATGACTATATGTTTCGAACATATGTGAACGAGTGCAAATACGTTCAGGAAGCAACTGGTTACCTTGAGATCTTCAACTACTCGGTACGTCGTCCTACGTTTTTAAAATGGTCGGGCCTCGAAGTTGCTTGTAATGCATAGCGTCGGGATAAGTCAAGCAAGGAGACAGTTTTCTGCTCATTTGCCGGAGAGCGGACCTGAGGCGCAGCCGTCGAGGTGAAGGTCTAAGGGAGACGACGGCAAAATGCTGTTTGTTTCTTTGGCAGAGGGAAAACTGACCGAAAAATTGTTGTCTAGGACCCCTCATTCAACACCGTTGAGGAACACCGGTTCCGTCTAGACGAGCTTCCAGATGAGTTTCAAAACTTTTTACATCGGAGGGTGAGTTCACTTATTGGGCAGTGTGTGACGGAACTGAGTTAACAATCTCTAGGGGGCTTTTGCGCCCCCTAAGTTACCCCCCGATGTCAGACTGACCAGCGGTTTGCGGTTGATGTGAGTTATCATGACGAAGCAACCCCTATTTCTTGCTGGTCTATCTAAACTGACGCTCGGGCATACACCAACAGCCTCCAACAAAATGCCCAAGACCCAGAAACATTTACCGCTCACCACATCTCCCTGGCACATCAGGCATACGAGCAGATGGTCAGGACTCTCCACCTCCCCTTCCGTGCCATTGAGGGCACCAGCATAGTCGGACCCTTCTTCTGGTCCGCTTTTGACCAAGATGACGACGACCCGCACTTACGTACGCCGCAACCACCCCCTCTATACCAAGTCACCCTCTAACCCCCTTCCAGAAATCATCTGCCGCAAATCCGACGTCCGCAAAAAGGGCAAGACGCGCGGCTGGGAGCTGATGCTCTCCCACTCCTTCCGCACCAACATCACCACGGGTTACGCCAAGGGCACCCCATCCTCAGATATCTCCAAGAGCATCGCCCACCTCCGCGACTGCGCCGCCCAGATCCAGCACCCGCTGCTCCTACCCATGATTATCGTCAGCCACGACCTGTCAGGGGCGACAGACCAGAAGCAACGCGTCGCGCGCGACTGGCTGCGCCGGCTCGAACATGCTATCAGCATGCGCGAAGAGGTCCTCGAGGAGGAGGGCGAAAAGTACATCAGGGAGGGGATGGTGGATTTGGATCAGATTAACAGGGATTTGGTGGAGTGTCACTCGCAGGTGTTGTGGAAACGGCCGCAGGCGTATCAGGAGATTGTTAAGGGGATGGAGCAGGCGATGGAGCGGTTTTGGGAGAAGGCGGGAGGTGATGCGGCTTATGGTGGGAAGGGAGGGGAAATGGACAGGCTGCATCGGAGTTTTCTGGCGAGGCTGGAGTTTTACCAGGCGAAGTTGAAGGGGATTGAGAACTATGCTCATATCACGCTGGAGCGTTTGACTATCCAGCGGGCGGCGGTAAGCTTTTCCTCTATTCATCCCTTTCCTTTTACCCCTTCCCACCCATACCTACTACCCCTTATCCCCCTTCCTTCACCCCCGACTAACCCCCTCGCCAGCTCTACAACATCATCGCCCAAAAAGAATCCAAACTCGGCCTGCAAATGGCCGGCGAGCAGCGCCGCCTCGCCCACGCCGCCAAGCGCGACAGCACCTCGATGAAGATTCTCTCCCTCCTCGGCGCCATCTTCCTCCCCGCCACCTACCTCGCCTCCATCTTCTCCATGGCCTTCTTCGATTTCATCCCCGACTCACCGGACGCCTCTTCCTCCCCCACCACCTCCTCCATTTCCTCCGCCTCCTCCGCCAACCCCTCCTCCTCAACATCCATCAACACCACCCCCGGAAACACACCCCCCAGCCCATGGTCCCCCGTTTCCCCACTCCTCTGTAAGCAACATTTTTAGCTGTCTCGATACAAAATGAAACAATAGCTGACATCGCTGGTAGGGATCTACTTCGCCATCACAATCCCCATCACACTCGCAATAGTCGTGCTCTGGCGCTGGTGGGACCGCCGCAGGGAAGTGCGGTATGCGTCGGAGGACGCAGATATTGAGGCGGGCATTGAGAAAATGGAAATGCAGATCATGCAGGCGATGAGGAAGAGGACTATGAGTAAGGTTAGGACTTGGGATGTGAGGGGCAAGTGACCTCTTTGTTCTTGTGGGTGGTGATGATGGTAAAAGGGGGTGGTGATGGTAAAAGAAAGGGAGAGTGGAGGATTGGGGGTTTGTGGCGGTGGGTGGGATGGATGTTTCCTTTTGGGTTGGGTTCTCATTGCTCCAATTCTTGACGGCAAGCGAGCGAGCAAGGTGACGATACACGACGACGACGACGCTTACGACGCATACGGCACAAGATTGACGAGGATAGGAACGAAACGACTGTATATACGGGACGTAGTTGGATACTCTCTTGGTTGAACTAAAAAGCTTTCATTTCCAAGCGGTCCTCGCTGGAGGACAGTAATTAGCAACAAAATTTCGCTCGTTTAGTATCCGTTACATAGCAGAGAGGAGGGGCAATGAGTCGAAATAATTTAGATATTGTAAGTCAGTTTTATACACGCTAGGTATCATGCCTCTACACTCTATCCTACCCGCCAGATATTGTACACACCCATCACACATTACACTCTAAATCAGCGCCTGCCCCATGTACATACTCTCCTTCACCTCAGCCACGACATCCCTACGGTCATTCTTCCCCACCAACACAATACCCCTGCCTCT
This sequence comes from Amesomyces nigricolor, assembly GCA_004802645.1. Taxonomy (NCBI): domain Eukaryota; kingdom Fungi; phylum Ascomycota; class Sordariomycetes; order Sordariales; family Chaetomiaceae; genus Amesomyces; species Amesomyces nigricolor. Next base: position 2,394,167 of record SRKS01000004.1, read on the forward strand.
CCTGCCCATGCGCCCAGCCCTGCCCAGACGATGAATGAAATCAATCGTCGTGTGCGGTACATCATACAGCACCACATGCCTGACCGCCAGGGTGTCAATACCTCTTGACGCCAAATCCGTCGCGACAATAACCTTGGTGTTGGGGAGATGCCTCCTGCTACCACCGGACAAGGTGCCCGCCTTGGTCAGGATGGCCTGCTTGTTCGCCTCAACCTCAGCCTTGCTAATGCGCATGGGCTCGTTGCTGGTGAAGTTGGCAAGCATTTCGCTCTGGCGGTGCTCGGGGGTGTCTCTGTGGAGGGCGACGGCGTCGATGCCCTTGGATATGAGGTAATCCGCAACCTCCTGGGTGGTCTCGCGCTCGTTGACAAAGACCATGATGCGCTTGACGTCGACCTCGTCGCGAACGGGGCCCTCGTGCTGGGCGGCGTCCTTGCCGATGGACCAGATGGCGTCGGCGCAGGCGAGGAGTTTGTTGTTGCGGTAGGGGTCGCGGGAGACGTCGATGACGCCGAGCTGCACGCGGCGCGGGATGGCGTGCAGGTTGGGCGTGGCGATGCGGTGCACGTGCGGGAAGTGGGCAGCCAGGTAGTTGTCGAGGCGACGCGGGATGGTGGCGGAGCAGAGGATAAGCTGCTTGATCGAGGGCATAGCGCGGTCGACGATGGCCGAGGTCTCGGGGGAGAAAGAGCGGTCGAAGAGCGAGTCGGCTTCGTCGACGACGAGGTGGTGCACGCGGGACAGGATGTTGGGGTCCTTCTCGGCCATGGCGGCCAAGAGATGGGGGGTCGCGATCACCATGTCGATGCCGCCGTGGCTGTAGAGGTTGCGCTGGATCTTGGCGGCGTTGTAGTTGGCCGAGAGCGGGCGCACCTTGAGCTTGGCGACGTGCGAGATGTGTTTGGCGACGGCGAGCACCTGGTCGACAAGCTCGGAGGTCGGGACCAACACGATGGCGCGCGGGCGGGCAGTGTTCGGGTGCGGCTCGAACTTGTCGATCCACTCGGACACAGGGGCCCCTCCACGGTGCTCTTTCTCGGCCGCTAAGCGCTCATTGTAGGCCTTTGCGGCTTTGTCGTCGGCCTCTGCCACCTTGAGGGAGTGCATGATGGGCGCCAGGTATGCCAGCGTCTTGCCGGATCCTGTCTCGGCAGCCAGGAGGAACTCCTGCCTCCCTTCGGGCTTCTTGAGCAGAGGGTTCGACCTGCGCTCCGCGATGGGCCGGCCGAGAAGGGCGGGGATGGCAAGTTTCTGGACGGGCGTCGGCTTGATGTCCGTCATACCCTTCAGGACTTCATCGAAGATGGCGTCTCTCACAGGTGGCACCAGGCGAAACTGGCCGAAGGTCTCGATGTCGGAGATGCGTGCCTTGACTTGGAGGCGCTCGCGGTAGGGGATGGAGGCGAGGGCGCGCTGCATCTTGAGGGCCTTGCGGGTGTCCTCCCATTCGACGCTCCTGTCACCTCTGTTGTCTCTGGGAGCCCTGCTGTCTCTGCCTTCCCCGAAATCCCGGCTGTCCCTGCTCTCGCGAGCATCTCTGCCACCCCTGTCGTCTCCGAAGCCCCTGCTGTCCCCGGTGTCTCTGCCGCCTCTGTCGTCCCTAAAGTCCCTGCTTCCACTGCCCTCTGTGTCGTCCCTGAAACTCCTGCCGCCCCTGTTATCCCTGACATCCCGGCCACCACCGCCCTCTCTGTCGTCCCTGAAGCTCCTGCTGCCCCTGCTGTCCCTGGCATCACGGCTATCACCGCCCTCTCTTTCGTCTCTGAAGCTCCTGGTGTTCCTGTCACCCCTGGTATCCCGGCTGTCTCTGCCCTCTCTGTCGCCCCTGTCGTCCCTAAAGCTCCTGTTGTCCCTGGGGCTCCTGCTGCCCCGGTTGTCCCGGCTGTCCCTGTCGCGAAAGTCGACTGACCGTCCTCGCCCTCGATCGACATTGGCGACGGTACGGTTCGTGCCGGCCCAAGGACCGTCGGGCTTGTCGCGAGGCCTCCTGGGGGCATCCGGCCGCGGCCCGCGGGAGACTCGGTCAGAAAGCACCATGCGCGACGGGCGCTCCCGCTCGCGTCCGCGGGTGCCAAAGGTGCGCTGGTTGATCCATGGCCGGCCAGATTCCACGAGAGTGGTCCTGGGGGCAGCTGCTGAGCGGCACAGTAGGCAGACGGAGTCCCGTGCTGTCCTCCACATGGTCGCGGTTGAGAATTTGGTGAGGATTGGAGTGGTTGAGGTCCAGAGTCGCGACAGAGACAGACATGGGTGCGACGAAAATTATCTGGGCCTCGCCAGGTTGAGACGGTTCTGCCGCTTTCCACCGCTCTGGACCCCTGTCTCACATCAACTTTACTGCCGCATTTGGTGGGGCTTGTCCTGCATTTCTTGGCATAGACACCGCAGATCTGGAAGGCGGTGTGAATGGCATTGACAGGGGGTTATCTCCATCTTCCTCGTCCTTTTCTCCACGGGAAGAATGGCCGCGTTCCGAAGACACAAAGGCCAAGCTTCTCCTATCCCTGAGAGCCAACTTGGGGACCGGAGCCAGTACCTTTTCCAGCTGATGTCAGTGGCTGGCAGATCTTGAATGGTGCATTGCCCAATGAACACACCAGATCAGATCTTGATCAACTGCAACCAAGGACCTGCTGACCGCGATAAGAATTTTCAAGCAGCACATGGGCGTCAAATCCTGATATGAAGCGGCAAGATATCTCAATCGCAGATTGGCGTGATTGGGGGGCTATTTTTGCTATTTTCGCCATCGCCTTTTCAGGCGTTGTTGGCCGATGATGGTCCGGTCCAAGAGACGCAACCCCACCGCTTACTGCTGCTTGGAGTTAGGCTCACACTGGCTCACAGCTGCGCGGGTCACGCAGCACACTGCATCTGCAGCATGACGACGGTGTTGTTCGGCCCATTCTGACTCCTTCGCTGCCCTCATCGTCTTCGTCGAATCTCACCGAGAACCCTGGGCGGGAGTCTCGACTCGCCACCGACCACCCCCCCTAGTGCCTCCTCACCTGTTGATAGACCGATGGCGTTTCACGGCAGTCCCTAGACTCAGCCAAATTTTACTGCTAGCTCTTCCATCCAACTACTTCTTGCAACGTCGGCGCCTTGTTGCGGTGTTTCCCTGCTGTGGTCCCTGTCGTCGCATTGAACCTGCAACCCTCCACTCCACCATCTCCACCAACCTCCCCGGCGCCTGTTGATCCCTGCATCGTGACCGCGTCCACCAGGTCCTGTCCTGCGATAGCCCTCGAGTGGTCTAATTTTTGCTTCACTTTTTAGTATCTGCTGAGATATTTCAGGTGTCCTCTTACCAACTCACACCAGTCGAGTATAATTCGACAGCCCATCACCAATGACCTCAAGAAACCCGACAAACTGGGACCAGTACGAGGGCGGCGGCATCTCCCGCACCGGCAGCGTCTCGTCACTCGCCAACCGCAGCGTCCAGTTCGAAAATGAGTCTCTCCTGGGTCGTAGCGCCGACTCAAACCGCGATGACACCGACTGGCCTCACCAATTGAGGCGTAGGAGGTAAACCAACTCACCTGAACCTGTCGCGTGACCACTAACCCCTCCCCAGATCCTCCATCACCAACCGCCTCACAGCCCTCACCGACATCGGCGGCGTGAACAGCATCCGCTCCTTCACCCGCAGTTGGCAGCGCGCCGCCGGCTTCACCGAGGTCATCCCTCAACGCCCGTCCTTCGTCTTCGCCCCAGACCAGGCCCCCCTAGCCGGTACTGCCTCCGGCGATGTCACACCCTATGCCCAGCAACAAGACGTCGAGGCCGGCACCTCCCCCTCCCTCCTACGCCAGCACCTCGAGGCCGCCCTCCACGCTCCCGGCGAGCAATCCCCGCGCTCGGAGAGCCCCGAACCGGGCGGCAGCAACTCCCTCTTCCGCGTGACGAGCCGCGACTCGCGCGAGGGGAAGCCGCTCGGCGATGAACTTTCTCATCCCTTCCAAGTGGGGAGCCACACGAGCCACAGGGGGTCCATCTTCGCCATCCCGCCGCGTCTGGCGACGCCGCCGATTGTGGGCAGCTATGGGTCTGCGATTGATTACGGCACGATCCGGTCCGATGTCAGCCGCGCGTCGATGGCGCAGGCGGCCGCGTTGTGGAGGGAGCAGCAGGAGGTTGGGGGGAACGTGCCGGATGGGGAGCTGCCGCCGATTTTGGTGAAGGAGGTCGAACAGGATGGGAAGATCGTTTTGACGGTGGAGGGGCAGTCAACGTTGCCGCAGACGATATTTAATTCGACTAAGTAGGTTTTCTGGGTGGGGGGGAGGTGTGAGGGGTGGTGCTAACCTTTTGGTTGTGTAGTGTTCTCATCGGCGTTGGGTTGTTGAGTCTGCCCATGGGGATTAAGTATGCCGGTTGGATCTGCGGCATGATTGCGTTGACGCTCAGCGCTGGGGTGACGGGGTGGACGGCGAAGATTTTGGCGAGGTGTATGGATTTGGATCCGAGTCTGATTACCTTCTCGGATCTTGCCTTCATCTCTTTTGGCAGGAACGCGCGGATAGCGACCAGCGTGCTGTTCACTCTCGAGCTGCTCGCGGCGTGTGTGGCGCTCATCGTGCTCTTTGCCGACTCGCTCGACCTGCTGTTTCCTGGGTTTCTGTCGGTCACTGGGTGGAAGATCTTCTGCTCTTTTATTCTGGTGCCCCTGAATTTCCTTCCGCTGAGGCTGCTCAGTTTCACCAGCGTTATTGGCATATTTTCATGCTTCAGCAGTGAGTATCACACCAACGGCTACGACAGATGGGCTTGCTGCTGACACAAACCTCAGTTGTCTGCATCCTTATCCTCGACGGCCTCATCAAACCCACTTCACCAGGTTCTCTCATTGAGCCGGCAAAGACCTACATGTTTCCCGCGAACTGGCTGACACTGCCGCTGTCTTTCGGTCTGCTCATGTCCCCTTGGTAAGTTTTACTCTCCTCCACCAGGTTGTATCTCAACTAACATGGCACCAGGGGCGGTCACGGCGTCTTCCCTAACGTAAGCTCATGCCTCAATCACCAATTCCCCGCTGTCTACTCACCCAGCCCCTCCAGATCTACCGCGACATGCGCCACCCGCACAAATACAACCGCGCCCTGAAGGTCTCCTTCTCTTTTACCGTACGTATCCCGCTTCTTCCCCCTCAACCTCCCCAGTTCCCTTACACCTCCACCCCTCTTTTGAACCCCCTACTTACCCACGGTTCCCCCCCATAGTACGTCCTCGACGCCATAACAGCCGTAGCAGGCCTCCTTATGTTCGGCGACGGCGTGCGCGACGAAATCACCTCCAACATCCTCATGGAAACCTCCTACCCGCGCGCGCTCACCGTCCTCATGTGCATGGCCATCGGCATCATCCCTCTGACCAAGATTCCGCTCAACGCCCGCCCCATCGTCGCCACTGCCGAGGTGTTGCTGGGGCTGCACCAGCAGGCGGACGGGCCGCTGCTGGGCAGTGGGATGGGGGTGAGAGGGGCGTTGAAGGTGGCGGTGAGGGTGGGGGTGGTGGTGTGCTTTTTGGGGATTTCGATTGTTTTCCCGGCGTTTGATTCGATTATGGCGTTTATGGGGAGTGCGTTGTGTTTTACGATTTGTGTGACGTGAGTTTACTTAGCCCTTTTCCTTTCCCTCGACTCAACCCCCTTTGGTTTGAATAGTTCCTGACACCGCGTTTAGGTTGCCCCTCGCCTTCTACCTCAAGCTCTTCGGCCACGAGCTGTCGGCGCGCGAGAAGGTGTTTGCCGCGTCTGTTATGACGGTTTCCTTTGTCCTGTCGGTGGTTGGCACCGTTTGGGCGTTCTTACCTAAGAGCTTGATTGGGGC